>OX940880.1:64061244-68861244 GCA_954870665.1 Stratiomys singularior | reverse complement strand
CCTACTGGTCACTTCCCTGCGACTGACCCTTTGCGAAATTGACCAACCATCAGCCTGGGACGAATCACATTAAGAGATTGTGGAACCATGACTCCGTGTGAGGGTTCAAACTTTCGAAAATATTTGCATTTGGTCAACCCCAATTCAAACTGACGACTTAAGAAAGTAGAAAGTCTTTGAAGTTGTCAAGGGTAGAATGTCGAAAATACAACATTCAATAGCCATTGAAAATCCTTTTGTATGAAAAGGTGTTTGACTGAAACGCTTTTCCCCCTACGAGAGTGCTAGTAAATCTTTCACAAAAGAAAGCACTTGTTACGTTGAATAAGATGAATTTGACATGAAGCTTACAAACATTGCATGCATAGATTCCAGTAAGACTCCCTGCAAATAGACATCAAAGGGTGGGAGTGGAAAACAAGTTGGAAGTAATCATGGAATCCTAAAATCCTAATAGGACAGGGCTTCCAAAATTTTGAATAAATTCATAGTGCTACAGTAATTACCTCAAACAATACTCACAAACATTCTTCTCAGTTAATCGGACGCTGAGAACCTCCCAGATTATCCCGGTTAAATCCCCTTGGCCTCGTATCATTCGACTATTGATGGATTCCCGAAATTCGAGACATACTTGTTTCACTCCCTTGTGAAGTGGAAGTTTCGTAGAACATATTCATAACTACTTCATGGGTGGTAAAGCGAATGATGTTTTTCTTCTCAAGTATCACAAAACTTCTCCTTGTTGCCAAAACATCCCCTCATCCCGAGAGAATCATTCCAACGGTCATGTTATATAAAATTCAATGAGTACTCTTTAATAAGGCAATACATCACCTCTTCTGAAAACGGATCAAATTTATAGTTCTTTGGGGAATATTTCGACCCGATTCAAGTTCATCTTTTATTTATCCTTGAGCCCATTCATAATTGACGAGCATTTTTCACCGTTCAATAGTTACAATTGATGAAGTGTGATAGAAGAGGAAGCATAAGTAATTCGTCGATTTGGAATTAGGACCATATTCTATCCTTGGCGAAGGTTGAGCTTGGTTGCCATTGAATATGAGAAAA
The DNA here is from genome assembly GCA_954870665.1 of Stratiomys singularior. Classification (NCBI taxonomy): domain Eukaryota; kingdom Metazoa; phylum Arthropoda; class Insecta; order Diptera; family Stratiomyidae; genus Stratiomys; species Stratiomys singularior. Next base: position 68,860,170 of record OX940880.1, on the reverse strand, counting down.
TTATTGTGCAGGATTTACTGAAATAGAGGTTAACCTACCTACAAGTGCTGCTTTGGGATGCATGTGAGGTACAGACATACTTAGATATTAGATATAATGTATGTGTATGCATTAGTGTAGACTTGATGCAAAGTTTATGTTCAAACTGTATTTTTACTTTTTGAATCGCTTACTTTTACCCAACTGCTTACAAAAAATTTGAACAATATATTTGATAATAAACGATAATTGTTTATCGGTGGAAGATTGAAATCAATATTCCCAAAACGAAACGTAGAAGAATTAAAAGCGCCTACTTAGCGCATAATTGGCGTATAAATTTCCTAAGTGAACAGATCCCTTGTTCAAATGAAATTTCATATCCTGGGTTTACTCCTGATAAGAAATGTACAATCCGAAATTGACAGTATTTGCGTGACTATATTTTTGGTTTTTTTCCTGCTTCACTGCGGATCATGACTTAAGAAACCAGATCTAGATCATTAAAATGATGATAATACCTATTATACCGCAAGGAATTCCCGCTTGGAGCCCATGTGCGAAGTTCTTAAAGGTCCTGTTCCAATTCTCTTAAATTCGATGAAAGTGACCCCTGCCCCTGACTATGAAAAGAAATAATTTTAGAGCAAGTGACCGCTAGTCATACGTCATAGTATAAAAGCTGGAAATTTTTCTGGGAAATTCTTGTACACACAGTAGCATCGTTTTGGCACTATTGACTTTGAGTTGTGGTGGCTTTGGATAATGTGGATAACAGGATGAAAGGTGTCAAAGGTGCCTCGACGGAAAACTGCGAAAGGTCGGGCATCAACTAACTGGTGAAGCGACAGGATCACCGTTGTACATTGTTACTATTTGGTGTACGTGATGGGCCGAAAAATCCTGCTGGGAATCACGTTACTTTTAATGGCGATTGCTGTGGGGCCATGTTCTTGAATAGCCTCACCATAATTCAGGGGAATTCTGGTTATAACAAAATGGCGCGAGATGATAAGACTCGTGCAACCATCGATTGATTGAAAGAAGCGGTTGCCGGGCGCATAATTTCTCGTTTTGAATCTGTGAAAGAAGATCTTGTGATCCAGAACTGCCGGAATTTTTTTCTTTTTGGGTCACGTCAAATCACTCGTCCACGCTGACAAGCCTGTGACGCTTAACCATTCGGAAGCTACCATTGGCCACGTTATTGGCGGAATACACCACCAATTATAAGTAAGACAAGTCGACCACTGGAGCTCTCTTTGGTACCCTCTCCACGCCAGTCGGGGTGATCGCATTCTTCCAGTTATAATCAAATGCAAATGGGAAAAAAATATCTTAAGAATATAACAATTGAAATAAATTATTTGTATTTTATTTCATTTTCATGTTCTATCTCTTTGAAAAAACACTTTCTTAATCACTCATATTCAACTATATTATTCAACTTCAACCACTTATGCAAAAGTCAAATACCTTAAGAGCCACTCAAAATAGCGTAGCGTTAAACAGAGAAGGAATAACAACTGAAGTTTTGGAAGAACTTCTCCAAAGAGAACAATTCCATGGACAAAGAGAGGAAACCAATATCATTTAGCAGACTTCTTAGAGATTCCAATGGCATAACAATATTTGAATGCAATGAATCCTCGCATGTAGCTCAAGAAGCAAAGATTGAGAAGCGTCAAAAACAGGCAGGCACTACTTGTTCAACTCACCGAACGTAGATCTTATGCAGATGCCTTGGGAGGAATCAAGGGAGCAGTAAAACCGGAAGACATTCTAACTGTAATCAGAGCTGTACGGCCAAATCGGTCAGGTATTCTGCTTGTTGAGTTCGGATCATAAAGACACACTCCGTGACGCAGTCAAGAGAGCCTTTGGAAAAAATGCAACTGTAGCCCCTTCGAGTCTATGACCACACTAGCAACTAGAGACATTGACTGCGTTACGGATCTTCCCGAGGTAGAAGACGCCTTAAAACGCGATATCCCTAAACTAGGCCAGAAGAAAGTCAGGTTGACAAAACTAAACAATAGGGGTCGACGCATGGCCATAGTCGACCTCACAGAGAGGGAAGCATGACAGCTTACTAAGCTTACTAAGGACAAAGTTAGAATAGGTTGGGTTATTTGTCGGATACGACAAAGACGGTGCTTGGGTACGGACAGACCGCACAGGCATGTAACGGAATTGGTAGAAGCTCTTTGTGCTTCAATTGCTGCATGACAGGTCATAAAAAGAAAGAGTACTTCTGCAATAATTTGCATCCTTCATATCAATCTGCATCGAAGCATAAACGCCCAAGATCTGTTCGAACAGTTTGCGAGAGACTAAGATGGTATCCTGATAAATCCAGTTCAGCCTTCATCTGGGTTCGGAGCAGTGCTCCCTTCCAAGTGCAGGACCGGGGGCGAGGAGAAGGTTTCGATTTGGTTTGGCGTTCGGGAAATATCTTCTATAGTGTACACTTACCTCGGAACGATTTGATGTCGTCTTTTCATCTAGGCTAAATGTTTTGGAGGACGCTGTTTCGAGTATTGAGGGCCTGATACTTGGCTCAACGTATTGAACACATGCTAAAACCCTACTTTCCGTCGAGGTGTTGCGTTGGAACCATATCTGATGTGACATTCGCTACGGAATGCCTTGTACAAGCAGTTAAAAATTGGAGAGCTAGAGGATTTCTCAGCGATGACGAATAATTAGCGCTGGAGATCAATGGCGGTGCTTCCTGGAAACCACATGCTCTGTCTTCTGCGCTCTGAGACGTTTATTGAAGTGCTCATGGCACGATCACCCCTTTCGGAAGCAACTCTGGGGAACGGATGATCTGCGGCAAAAGATGTGGTGAACTCAACTATGAGAATCATTGCATCTGCCTTTAGGTCTTCCATGTCCCTTCGAAGATCCCCGCACGGCAAGCCCCCAGTATACTGGTGGTCACCTGAAATTGCAAAAAAACAAAGGGAGTGTCACAAACTACGACGAAAGGCACAGGGGTTTCGGACCTAGGAAGAGACATATATCTGATCAGCAGCTAATAAGTCATGTCTCCGAAGGCTGATCAGCAGCAGCAAAGCTAACCATTGGCAAAAGATAGTGATGCAGAAGTTCGGTGCCGAAAGATTGCCTCCCTCATACGAGGCAGAAAAGGCGGATGAAACTTTCCGTTCATGTTCACGTTCAAATACCAACGGAAATCTCTTTTTTCACGAAATTGGAACTGGAGAAAGCGGTCTGGTCTATGTAGGCAAGAAAGGTTCCAGGATCAGATGGGCATCTAGCTGATTTACTACAGATTGTCTTTCACTTTTGCCTCGACCTTCTCCGCAGCAAGTTCAACGCATGCCTACGCGGAAGGGTGATCCCAGAGTACGGAAGGAGGCGAGACTTGTATTGACCGATACGAAGAAAGGCAACCCCGACTCGCCGGGGGAAGATTCGCTGACGTGATTCGTGCCGCCGGGGACCTATCTCCACGGTAGTAGTGTTCAGAAGAGAACGCTCCACCATCAATACTATCGGAGAAATGGTGGATGCGGACCAACGTGTGGAGGCACACAGCACTTTCACACGACGAAGGTCGATGGACGTTGGGTGTCCGAAATGCATTTATCTGCGGTAGATGGGTGGATATTCAGGAAGCACTTGAAAAGCGTTTTCAAGTTCCAGTATATATAATGCGAGTTCTCAGGGACTATTTGAAGGATTGCAGCCTACTCTAGAACTTGAAGGAAGGTTGCCGAAAGACGACTCTTACTTTAGGTGTTGCGCAGGGCTCCATCCTTGGCCTAGACCTATGGAAAATAGACGACTGCTGCGGCTTGAACTAACGGATGAGTCATGCCTGATCGGCTATTTGGACGATGTCGATAGACACACTCAGACTCAGACTTAGTAAGTTAATGCCACGGATATTGAACTGGATGACTGATCATGACTTCAGGCTGGCATTGCAAAAAACCGAAGTGGTCATCATTACAAAGAAGAGAATCCCCTGAATAAGGTTTATCAGTGATGGGGACGCGTTCGTAAAATCTGAATTAGCAGCAAAATATCTGAGATACGAAGAAAAGTTTCCCCCATCAAATCAGGACAACAGCTGACAAGGCTGCAGTGCGTATTACGGCACTCACTCGATGGTCAACAAAGGAAGGCCCAACATATCAAGGAGACCACTCTTCATGAGTGCTGTGTGGTCAGTTCTGCTCTATGAATCAGAACTATGAGGCGGCACTCTCAGCAAGGAGTTACAACCGATAATGAAGATTGGCGATAATGCAGACAAAAGGCGCGTTGCGCATTGCATGCACATACGGAAAAATCTCCGAATATCCAGTTCGTGTTTATATAAGATTCCTACATGACAAACTTTAACTCCCGTATGTTTCCAAAATTGAGTACTTGAACGCCCTTAGAGTTCGTCATTCTGAGGATCGAATGAAGGCTACGAAAAAACTTGAGACAAACATAATTTAATAAATAGTTAATATGCTTGAGCTAAATCAGAAAATTATATCTGCGAAGGAGTATATAAGCCAGTGTTTGTTCATTCCTACATTCGTTTGGAAGGCATGGTGCAATGTACGAGTATAACCGCCAAAATGAAAATATCATTTGCCTCTGAGAGCAATTGTAGTCATAATCAATCTTTAAAATGTTTCTAGAAAATTTCAAATTCACAGGTAGGTGGGTCTGGAATCAAACAAAATTTTTAACAATCCTGTCCATACAAAAAGACCAAGAACAAGACAAACCAAAAAGGGATCCTGTCGTGCAGTAAATCTACTTCCACCTCATGTGAAAAGCTTTGAAGCCCTTGGTCGCTTCTTACGGTCTTTGACACTAGTGTAAACGCAAACTTTTCAGCATTCATTTGCGTCATTTCCCGCCCTGCTCCTTTTTACACTACCAAAACTATTTGAACGAAAATATAAAAGTAAACGATAAAAAGGTGTAAAATTGAACGATTTATGTTGAAAATAAATAGGAACATAATAAACAAAGAAATCCATGCAGGAAAAATGTCGATTTGAATACGCACAATAATTCATTGATTAGTTGTATCAACCACCAGGAACAATCCCTGATCAAATCAATCGTTCGTTGATTTTGTCATAATGCCGGGCTTGTTCCAACAACTTGTTTCCCACCGTTACATGTATGTTATAAGTAATACTACGTGTGTCCTGAAGCACTTAACTAAGCCACGTGACCCTATTAGCGCAGTTCTCTCATGAAAAATAAATTCTTGGTCTGGAAACAAAGCCGACCTGGATCGATTTATTGAGGAGCGGTGATAGCCAAATATTTGCAAATGGACCCTTATTACATTCAATTCTTTCTTTGTCCGTGATTTTGTTTCGCATTTGGGTCCAAGCACTTAGTCAATGAAGCGAGTGACCCTTGACATCGTAACTACCGGGCTGAGAGGCTGACAATTGTTAACACAAGCCGACGTAATATCGGCAAACAGCCACAGGATATTTAAGTGGCCAAAGTAGAATGTTCTCATTTCTGATGTGCCCGTGAATTTCTCGATGAATACGAATGAACAATTCAATTTGCGACTTGCTTTATTGTAAGAAATGTCCTGCAGGTTTTTGTTCCCTTTGAATCGAGTTGCAATGATTGACTAATTATTAAGTTAATTGGGGATAAGACAAACGTGCGCTTTGGAACTCATTTTGTTTGTTGTGGACATTCAAAAGTGGTTTTCGATTACGATAAAGCTCCTTAAAATGGAAAGGTAAGTAGGAACTATCAATTTTAAATACTTAATATTATGACAGGGATAGGGAAGAACACATGGCTAGCAGTTCAAATCAGGCGCAAATCAAAATGGGTCAAAGAATTCTGGGATATGTTCTCAGGTTGACAGAGAAGAAAGGTTTAGTGGATTGTCCACTTAGCATGTGCTAGCGATAGTTGAAAGGACTAATTTAATTTTTCACTAGTGCGTGTGACGGATGAATGTGCTCCCGGAAGAATTAAGTTTTACTAACTGAGTCCTGTGTGTGTTTAGTATACTTTGGCTGGCATGATTGCATGTTATTTATTGTATTTTATAGTGGATGACCAATATTAGAGTATACCACTCGTGATTCGACCAGATGTGTGAACTAGGGCTGGCAGGAACCGGGAGAATGGAGACCCTTCTCTGATGCATGGGTATCCGCATGTGAAATAGAGATCCTCCTCATACTGACATGCTAGTGTTCCGCCCAAGTAGAGATGGAGAATCTTCCCATTCCTGTAAATTGCAATCCAGTTCACAGCAACTGTTATTCATTTATTCTTTTTATTGTTCTTGGTCAACCACAGCCATTGCACATTGGTACTTATGGGTTCCTTTATTTTGACTGCCTTCATCCTTTTGACCACCGCAAACTACCGTGATCAGCAATAAATTTTTTAATCCTTAAATGTGAATGTTAATTTAATATCTTTGAAGTTGCATCAGTGCATTGCGGAGAACTGTATAATCTGGTTCGGAGCATAGAGAACAAAAAAAAACTTAACATAAATAAAAAGAAGCAATTAGGTCCACTACCATAACTTCTGAAAACAGAATATTTTAGTACGGAAACATTCGAAAAAAATATGTTATGATTAAATATGATGATTGATAAATAGATAGATAGATCTTTATTGAGACTTTCATGTACATTGAAGTTTCATGTTACATTAACTTCTTAGAGTAATTTGACAGCGACACTTATGTCAAATAGCACGGACTAAGATTGACTAAGATTCGGCCGTAGCGAATGCATTTGAAAAATTTTTTTTTATAATTATTATTGATGAATGCAATTGCTCACGTAGCTTGTACTTAGTGTAGCTGCTTATTCTAACTTAAACTAGTTAAAATTTACATTTAGACATGCGTCCTGTTGGGTTGAAAATATTTTTAACAGTCAGAAAGACAAAAGAAAATATTCTGTCAGTTTAAGGAAGAAAAATAATTTGTTTTCCTATTTTCAAATAGCTTGTCGAGCTTGTTTTGTAATAAAAATTCGTTATATTTGTCGCGGACTCATATCGGACAGAAAAAATTAGCAGGATCTATACCTTAAATACTGCAGTTTCATTAAACAATTCAAACCAAAGACTACAATTTTTTAATATATATATATTGCAAAATGTCGAGTCTGAAAATGGCCGAATTTCGGAATGAGAATATTTAAATTTTTTTTGTCTTTGCCTCAAATGTAGTTTTCAAACTTAGTTTTTTTGTCTTTCCCTTTTTTGCAGACTCCACATCTCTGTTGTTTCTCAAGCCTTTGACATTCATTGGCAGCGAGTCCAGATGCTGGATCTGTTTTCAAGATTTCCAGGATTCCAAGCTTGAAGTCATTTGGGAGAGTTGGCAAAAGGAGCCGTTCTTCCAGCTCTGGTCAAACTAGTGCTAACGAAAACACACGTAAACAATCCTGAGTAGTTATTCTCTTATGCAAACCAGCTCCTTGTCGTTGGAATGGGGCTAAAATTCACAGCCGCTTGATCTAGCGTACCAAAAATATCCGCACCGACCAACGGTTCGTTCTTCGGGAAACAGTGAAGGCGTGGAAGAGCATGTCGAAGCATGAAGTCGAAGTGTTTAACTTGGGTACCTGCCACCATCAGGACTTACCTCACGGATGCGGCAAGCAACGCCCCTCATTATTATTGAGGTTCCAGTACACAAAATGTAGTAAACCCATGTTACACTGGTTGGCACTCAAAAACTACTTTCTAGCCACATTGCAAACGACAAACCACCACGTTTCAGCCAGGATAGGCTCTTCATCGTGTAGGGGCGTGACAGTAACCAGTCATGCGCCTCCCCCTAACCCGTGATACAAATCAAACCACTGGACCACAACAGAGCCCGCACTTCCCCGCGTAGCAGAGTGCTGCAGTCGCAATTGGAAGGCTTCAGGCCCGTTGATCCTTTGAAAGGCCTCCTCGTCCAGCAATCCATCCCCGACATCTTCTGGGGTTCTCAGAGCGTCAATACACCGCGCAATACGTAAGCCGGTACATGCCTGGCATTCGAACAAAACTTGTTGCCAAGTCTCACTCTCCGCACCACAACAACAAACATCCAACAAACATCCACGCTGGTACGCCCCTGCACACATTCTTTCCTCCTGGATTGCCATTCAGCAATCAAGCCCTCTTACATAGTTTCCCGAATGGCGGTCGGACTTAGTCCATTAGGATTAGTACCATGTAGCCATTGATGCTCCCCCACGGGGAAGCCCTTCCTCAATCTGTAAATCAATCCTCTACGGATGATTTCCAGATCCAGTGGCGGGACCCCCATGAGGACCTGCATACACGCAGGGGTGCAATTAGTACCGTTCGCCGACCACGCGCGATAAGCTTCCTGCCAGTAGTACTCATTGCACCCTCAAGAAACACAGGAGAGCGATATGTCGCTACTGCGACAAATAACCCATAATACACTTTCTTGAGCGCTTCCCGGCCCAAGCCCCAGTCCTTCCTACAGATCCTCCGCAACATTAAGGCTAGCTGCTTGAGGCGTTTCCTCAACCACCCAAAATGGTACCAAAAAGTCACCGTCTCGCCCACACAAATTCCCAAGTAAGTCGCATACGCACGTCCCTCATATATATACCATGATGGGAGACTCGGGCTGAGAATTCCTTTCAAGAGTATCATCGATGATTTTTCAACTGAGATGGTCAGTTCTACCCTCCCACACCATCCCTCTACCACAGCCATGCTACTACTGTTACCCTCCACCAACACAAGCAAATCATCAGCATACGCACACACATAGTATACATTCACTAGTTCCCTCAGCAGGTCATCCACACTAGTTTCCAGATAAATACTCCAGCAATAGATCCCTGCGAGCAACCCTTGCCTACCGACACATTGACAATATCACACACTCCCTGAACAAACGCCGATCTACCAGAAAAGTAGCTTTTCCAGAGACTTATCTCCTTACAACCAACAGACACCAATTTGGTCAAAATGGCAGGCCAGCTAAGGTTGTCAAACGCGCCTTTAAAATCTAGGAACAAACCTAACATGTATTTAAGTTGGCTTGCTCGGACCTTAGAGAGGACATCAACCCATTCGTCTCTAGTGCAACGACTCTCGCGAAAGCCATACTGCCTATCCGATAAGGAGTCAGAAACCAGCCTCTCGAGTCGCCGCACCATTACCCGCTCTATCACTTTAGCATGTCGAAGCAGTCAATTCCACCGTTAGTATGGTTGTAATGGTAGATTATTTCAGGCTTCCCATTTCAATATTTTTTGAGCATGAATAAGTCGAAGCCTCGAACACAAACTTTTCCTATTTAGGAAAAGGCGTATTGGGGTCGGAAACTTTCATTTATTTTCACTTTCATTTCACTTTCTCATATGTATTTTTCCCAGTAATTCCAGTCACTGGTAGATTAAATAGTTTATTTATCATATGCTCGAGAATTGGAATAGAAATAAACCAGTAATCGGCTGTCAGTGTTCTTTTAGTATTGTGTGTAGTTATGTAACTTCTCGAAAAAAATACTCCAATACGGACTCCGTTTTGTCTTTAAGGGTCACCTTCCCTAAATACGAAATCCCGTGTATTAAATAACTCGTTTCAGCATCATTTATTGTTATAACTTTGAAACCATATTTATCTGGCTTTGATTTTGTGTGTATTCTAAAACAGCGTCTTCTTCGAAAGCCGTCTTCGAATGCTACACGTAGCCTTTCATTCCTCTCAACTTAGATGCAGGTCTGCCACAAGCAGTGAAGCGTGCGAGCATCAGCTGTTACATCCTCTACCGTAATTTATATGTCTGAATCCCTACCTTCATTGTATTCTCCACACATTCTTCTTCTCTTCATACAGAAAATTCTTCTTTTTCTTTAGAAACATGGTTGAAGTCATCATCGGATAGTTCTCCATCTAAAGCCTCAGGCTCTGGTTCCTCCAAAAGAAAATCACGAACACGCCGTGAAAGAAAATATAGATGAAAGTGATAAGGAAAAATGTTGGCACTTCACAGTTTACATTCACGACTTTAAGACTTATATTAACCGAGTAGAATCCAAGAATAAAAAAAATTAATCCCCAAAGTGCACTCTAGTCACACTGGGTGAATTTCGCCCAATGATTTTAGAAGTTCTGATTGTGTTGGACACTACGTTAAGACTGATAGACGTCAATCCTTTCCGAAAATGTCAAGTGTAGAATCCCAACTATCACCAGGGGTTGGCCCGAAGCCAGTTTCATACATTCAGGTACTCCCCAAGGAGCTCAACATTTTTTCTGTGTGAATTTCACCCAGTGAGACCCTAGAGGGTTAATCTTCAAGCAAACAAGGCAGCATTGAGATCTCTGCTTTTATCAAGCAATTTATAACGGCAACTAAAATTACTTTGTAAAAGTTATGTCCAACGGATGCGGTACACCGCAAAAAATAAAATTTCTGTCTCAATTTGCTGGGTCCTTTATGGCAACCCTTTTATTGAAGGAAAAGGAAATTGAAGCCAAGATTGAAGGAAAATCGAAAAACCGTCTTGTATTCGTTCCCAAAGGGTGATAACAAAGAATCTGAAGGGATAAGTCTTCTTCAAGCCATTTGCAGGACACACACTTCAGTTTAGCGATGATTTGGCCAGCATTGTCAACAACCACTATATCTATCAAAACAAAGTATCTGTGAAGTTACAATAAGAACTTACTACTACTAACTGGGAACTCAGAACTACTAGCAAATTATGCTCGAAATTTCAAAAACGGGAGCTGCCAGCATTAATATTAGCCTCAAGGCTTGAAGCATGGAATCACCTTTACCAATACAGTGGCCAAACAAAATCATCTAATTGAAACTTGTGGCATGTGTAGTCCTAAGATAGTGGCACAATTTGTACGAAAATTCAAACAACATAAAAATTCGTGATGAACGTTTTGTTCCTGATCAAATTTTTTACAATTATATTTCTGGCTTAAAGACTTTTTTCGACAAAACAACATGTTCATAGTCCTTACAATTTCCAAGTAAAGTAACTCAACTTCGTGTTTTCAACTGTCGTGTGCTATGTACATGAATCAGGCATAACCAAGGTAGAGAAACAAGCGAAGGAAACAATCAAGGTAGGGAAACAATTACAAACAGGTAGGTACAAACAGTACCACATATGATTGATTCAGCACAGAAGGAAAGAGCACAACCAACTTTGAAGCTTCATTTCTTCATAAATTGAAATTCGCTTATTCCTGTCTCTGGCATAAAAGGAACGATATTGAGTTCTATACCTTGAAGTTGTGGAAGCCATTTTTGGAATCCACCAATTACTCATTATAGATACTCTGCATTATTGCTTACTTGTTACCGATACCGTGGCTAGTTCGGTGTCATCGTTTTCTGTGTCTGCATTCAACCGATTTTACTCCTTCTTCCAGAAATCGTTTCATTAGCGTGCACTTTTTTTGTAGAGACATTTTGATATTTTGATATACATGTTTTGCTGGCGATCTAACATTATTACCTTTTTAAACATGAGCATATGAAAAATCCAAGCACTACATTCCTCAAACAAGTTCACGCATTAACCGTAGTTAGTAGATACTTTCCAATAGCCTGATGGCTTAATACTCTCGGAGAGAGTGACTACATTCTGAAGGACCCTCAAAATGCCCGTTCGACCTTAATTATTCATTATTTCGCTTAATCAATAAAGGAAATTAAGGACATATCTTCATTTCACGATCTGCAAAATTTTTATAGTTCAGGACTTGCAGGTTTAGGTGGTTAACCTAGGTACGTCGAACCTTTTCCAATTTAAAAGGATTCCACCAATTTATTCTAAATGATTAATATTAAATGAAAGCAGGGTTGTTAAGTCTTTTCAAAATAACAACAAAAATGTAGCTAACAAAAATAAGCAAATAATAATTATTGGAGGGCAACCGATAAGTCACTCCTGCAGCGGGAAAGGAACAAGGTTAGTAAGACAGAGTTATTTGAAAATACAAATGCCGCATAGTGGCGACCGAAGGAAGTTACTTTTAAACAACTAGCTCGAAACTAATGAAACGAAACAAAAGTCGAAGCGAAATGAACATTTCAAACTACGGAAAGCCCTGATTTTTCCATGCCACATACACACCAACCGAAAAAGCTTACTCTTTCATATTAGACAAATTTTATATAAAAAATATAAAGACAGATAAAACCAAATATAAAGTAAATATATACTTGAACATAAAAAAATAGTCGATTTACATGAACTAGTCTTGTTGCGTTGATTACGACCACCTCTGCTGCCTCCAACATGAGTTTTTTCCATTCCAACGGGACTTGACCTGAACGTCTTCTTTCACGACATCCTTAACTTTGTATCTGCCAGAAACGATCTCTTCGTTTGATGTGCAAATTACAGCGCTAATCTATATTCATCCAACTCTCTTCTAGTGCAGCAAGATGCTTCGATTATCCGTTAAACACGAACAAACACCATTCACGTTCTGAAAAGCTTATATTCAATTTTCCGTCATCCGCTGATCAATATGGTAAGAATTATTACAGTTTTACTCACAGGAAGAGTCAATTTTTCTTCTTTTTACCTTTTCGTGTTCTTATACTTGATTCACTTTTCTTTTCTTCTTAATTTACGTTATCTTACTCCTCTGATTTCTTTATTTATTCACGTTTCTTTCTTTATTCACGTTTCCTCCTTTTCTTCTGCTATATTTTTTATTTGTATTTATGTTTTCACTTTTTCGTCCTTGCCTTTTACATTTTCACCTTCTTATAGCTAGTTATTGACAACAAACATGTGAGTTCTATTGATTGGAGATTTTTTTTTTATTGAGATTTTTTTGATACTGCGACTTTTTTCTTATTCTTACCAAGATTTCTAATATTATTAAACTAAATATTTTTTTTTTGGTTGGGGGTGAAGGCAATTTACACCCGGAGTGTGGGACTCCTAGTAGCGAATGCTACCAGACCACCCACTAAACACGCCTCCTGTCAACAGACCCTAGCCTGAAACTGTTTGACACATTACTTCGGGCTAGGCCTCTTTTTTCTTTGCCCTAGGGCGCCGTTAGCCTAGTGAAATCTACCCCGCCAGCGAGAGGGGGCAAGATGGAGGAGAACTGCTGGAAAGGAGACCCTGCAGACTCCACCCCTCAAGGCAATCCATGATAACTTTTTTCGCTGTAAGTATTGCCCGAGAGTAATGTGCCACACAGGACCATTTGTCAAAAGTTTTCAGCATTTCTCCAACCAGATTGTCCGGAGAAAGCTCTCTCATTACCTCCCCCAAGTCCTGCTGCATCCTGTTCCACTTTCCTCAGTTGAAGAAGGTGTAACATGCGTCGTCCCTTTCGCCTGCGTAGAAAACGCAGTCTAGGCACCGTAACTGACCAATATTGTGCAGGTAAGACTAAAAATACCCATGCCCACTAAGAAGATGGGTAAGGTAATAATCAGTCTCACCGTGCCTTCGATTAAGCCACGATCCCACGTCCCCTATAAGACGGGCAGTCCAGCGGCCATTAGAGTCGCCTTCCCAGGACTGTTACCACTCGAGTATTGTGCGCTGCCTCTCCTCTCAGTTGACAGCATATCTTGAGCCACTTTTCGGTCATAAATTCTCCGTCTCTCCCTAGCAAGGAGGGCGATGGGTATCACTCCTGCGATCACCAACACCGCCGACTCAGAGACAGTGCGGTATGCAGACGCAACCCGCAAAGCTCCTCGTCTCTGTACCTGGGCCAAGCGCTTTCGGTACAGCTCCTTACTGAGAGCTCCGACCCAAACCTCAGAGCCGTACAGTAGCACTGACTGTACAGCACTCATGAGAAGTCGGCGTTTGCTCGGTGTGGGCCCACAGATGTTGCACATTAGTCGACTTAGATCCAAAACACCTTTCGCGGCCTTTTCCGCCGTTGCCCTGATCTGTAGCGAAAAGCTCATTTTCGAATCAATCAGTAGTCCCAAATACTTTATCGCAAGTTTTGACAGTCGAATACGACAGTCGCATCTCCGATCTGCATAGGAATTACCGTAGGAATTTTTTTCTTCGTGATAATTACCACCTCGGTTTTCCAGACTGCCTGACTGAACCCACGGGTGGTCATCCACTCACTCACTCACTCGACGGCTTAGCATTCCTAGTCTGCGTTGCGCAAGTTCGACTGTGCGCCCGGTGACCAGTGCTGCTACATCATCATCATAGCCAACAAAGCGCGACTCATCTAGCAGTATTCTTTACATTTCACTAAATATTACTAAATACGTAAATCTAATTGCAAAAGCTTTCATTTTAATTCTATTCCTAATTCTTTTTATTTCGTATGTTTGTTTTATAACCTAATATATTATGATTGCAAATTAACATTTTCATCAAAACTTAATTATAAAAAACAATCGTTCATGCTATCTTTTATTTATCTTTTTTATTTCTTTACGTCACCTACACAACGGAAAACGTAACAGACCACATAGTAAGCAGTACATTGGCATTCTCTTACAAACAGGTATCCAGATGAAAAAGACGTACATGTAAAATTATATAAGAGAATTACAGCCAATAACGGATTGATACAAAGTTTACGGGCGTCTCTTTTTTCTTATTTCTACGAGCATACGTCAATTTGACGGGTACAGAGTAATAGTTTTATTGAACACATTTTAAACAAATGTATCGAACTACATTATTTCATTTTCCTAATACGTTTTATTTACAGTATATGCAGCAATTTTACTTCTACTTTTATTCCAGTAGCCCACGTGGCAATTTTTCCAGACCCTTGTCGTTGGAGGTGAGGGAACTGAAACATCTGAACTATGAGAAATATTTTTCCTTGTTTTTTTTTTCGGCTGATTCCTTAACAAAAAATTACTTCCTTTATTATAAAAAGCATAAGAAAACGTTATAATAATATAAAACAAATAAAATATTATAAAAAGCATAAGAAAACAATCAAAAACATCCTGCTTTTTTGTATTTTCCTGCAACCTGTTTTGTTAATCGACATCAAACTTTGTTTTATCATAAAAAGTAGCAAATTCTGAAGCACGTTCACAATTGTCTTCTTTATGTCTCTTTGTTTGATGTTTGGAGGAAGGACTTTTATTTAAGGATTATTTTGGTGCACAGGTAGCAGTACTCTGATTTATATGAATTTAAGGTTAAAAACGTCATCTTCCTACTGAGTTTGGTTGAAAATAATTACTCATCAAATATGATAATTTGACCAAGGTTTTAAAAGCGATTTAAAAATCTATTTGAGGGGATTGTGCCTAACTTTTGTCACCACTGGCTAACTAGAACAACACTTAGCACCTGTCAGTTCTTAACAGGAAAGGAAAACGTGACGAAATCAACCAGAACATAAAAGCTGTAACGGAAAAACAAGCCAATGCCTTTCGAATATTAGAACTAGCTGAAGATGACTGGATACCGTCGAAATGGGCGCTTTAAATGAAATAAGAAAGCAATGGTTTATTTCTTCTACTATGACTTTAGAAATCGGTTTTAGAACCAGGTGAAATTATTAAGGACTATCAATATTTTAAATGCTTAAAATAAATACCAGTTGGTTAACAAAGGCCGGTTAAACAGACATTTGAGTTGTCCAAGCACTACAGGCTTTATAATCCAACATCCCTCATCCTTAAAACGCTGCAAAAAACACGAGCTACGTAGATACATATAGAGAGCTACTTAAAGCGTCTATACTGAACCGACCAAAGAGTATAGCCCTCACCTTTCAATAATTGAGATGAAAAATAATCTGTAATTTTCTTTACAGGTGATAACAGGGTGCGTGGGTTCCACCAAATTCCATGATTCGTGGAGCCACAGAAATAGCTCTGGAGGCAATAAGTGCATGCACTAAGTGCATGGCAATAAGTGCATGGCCTGAACGCGTCCACAAAAAAAGTCCAAAAGTGGAAAATTGTCTCTGGTTCTCGGCTCAATGCCTATCAACTCTTTTTACCATCCAGCGCCAGGAATTTTGGAATTTTTGTAGAACTGAGGCTTAACTAGATTTAAGTCAAAAAGCCAGGTGATGCCAGCCACACGAGTTACAATTGCTGAGTCAACAAAGTGTAACATTGACTCAATCATACCAACAAAGTTCGCTTCTCGACTAAATTTATGCTAACTCAACAAATTTGCCTATTCAATTGTATCATTGAATCCTTCTTAAGGTTTAATTCACGAGTCATCAAAATAAAACAAAAATTCACCTTTATTCATGGGAATTCGATCATCCGCTCTTACTTATCTTATGGAAACATCCGTCCTTTCTATCTTAAACCAAACTAATTAAACAACAACAGTAAAACAACATATCATGTATCCGAAAGTGCAAGTTTGCACTTTCAACAATAGTTGAAGTTCTTAGATCAATAAGTTCAGTAGGTATTCAGTTGTTCACACCCAAGCCGATAAAATCGATTTCTCTAATATAAAAGTTGAAAATAAAATTTGGTTTATTTTATTATAATGCTAAACCAATAGCGTAACTCGTGTGCTTCTCTGTGTTTCTCTACTCACCTACGTTGTTTAAATTTAAGCTCTCTTTGTTGCAAAGCTCGTTTACAGTACTACCTGGGGTACTGGTATCAATTCTTTGTGATTCCCTCTCAAGTGTGAGCGCTTCTTAGTAGTCACACTACGCCTTGAAACTTGCAAACTAACAATATTTTCATTTTTGTGTGAGACAAGTATAACCTCCCAAAATATATAACCATACTTATGCCTATGTTACATCAGGTTGGTCTTAATTTGATGTATAGTATGTATACGTATAAATGTTCTCTCCGGGAAACCGCTGGGCTAGTCTGGGTAGTCGTCCTGGAATTCGTTTGGCAAGTTGCGCACAGTGTTGTACTTGACCGTTTGTTTCAATTTCAGTTGAAACCAAACACGTCGGATTTTGAAGATGCTTTGCGATACGTAAAAAAGTTTTGTGTGGCATCTTCAATTTGACAACACTAACACCACTAAGGTAACACTGCCCCCGCCTCGATTCGAATCAAAAGAGATCGCTGATCCTGTTCCTATGGATTAAGGGCCTTTCTTGGGCCTCCATATTCCTATGCTACGACATGATGCTTGAAGAAGGTTGAGGACAAATG
This sequence comes from Stratiomys singularior, assembly GCA_954870665.1. NCBI lineage: Eukaryota > Metazoa > Arthropoda > Insecta > Diptera > Stratiomyidae > Stratiomys > Stratiomys singularior. The sequence continues at coordinate 68,843,069 of OX940880.1, read as the reverse complement.
GTAGGAACGCTGGGGCTGGTTCTCTAATATGGAGCAGGAGTCTACTCGAAAGAATTTGAACCTTTTGTAGTTGAATCTGAGTTCAATTGGTTCCCTGAATTTATTGAACTTTATTTTGGGACAAACACTGATACAAACCCCTTGTTGACGAGTCGAAATACATTTGGGGATGTTGTTGTCTCCATAAAACTACACCACAAAATGCCAATAAGAAAGATTAACTTAGACTATTGTTTTCAATGAAGCTCCGATGCCTCTGATTATTTCAGGCATGAATATTTTGAGTAAGAAATATGGCAGTATGGACACCTACGCAGCCTGTGTTTTGCTATCAATGGGTTCGGAGCTACCTGCACCAAATATGACATACCTCCCTTCTTCTTACAAGTTTTTAACAACTAATGCGTTTTTAAATAAATGAGCCCTTTCAGAGCCCAATTGGTCTAAGGGAGGTATCTACTTCCATATCCCTTTGACATCAAGGTCTAGCTCGAATTGAAAATAAACAAAAGTAATAGTTTTCTTTCCCTTGACGCCGTCCATTCAAAACCTCTAGATCCTGAATGGATGTCTTCGAATTCTCAGTATAGCATAGATTTGATGACAACAGATTGTTCTTAGTAACTTTCCACACCATAACACAACAGGGTCAGGTTCTTCTGAAATTTACGTCAAGTACATCACATTGACCGATTGTCATTGTAAGAAGAGAAATTCAGGATCCACAATTATTTTTGTTTGTAACATAATTGTAGTAAAACTGTTGACCGTCACCATTGGATTTTTGAGGTATTGAGCTGATATACATGGAAGACCCGTTGAATTTTTAACCAGAAACACTTTAAATTGTATGCACGGTCCTAAGAAATTCAAAAGTATTTTGATAGCTGCAACATTGGTTTCTTGCCTCCGAAATTAATCGAATCCTCTGAAGGTGGGTGAAATTTTAGCTTTGTTTATGTTTTAGGTTTCAAGACCGCAGTATTAAGCCATTAAAAATTGATTTCGCTTATGTTTGCAGTGTACTTATCCTCTTTGCATACAATTTCCATTGGATTCCCTGATCTGATTCACTTTCACCATCAATATTGAGCGTCTCATTAACCTTCTACTGGTGAGGTGGTGTCAATTTGAGGTCACCAACAAAGTTTTTCTCAGAAATGGCCTGCAGCACTCAGTGACGCGTCTTAGCCGTTGCCTAAATGTCAATTTCACGGTGACCGTGGAACAAATCGGACACAGCAAGTTAGTATTGGCAACCATATGTGGTACTTGACGTTATGTTGTCGTCACCTCACTAATAGTGCGTTTGTGTTTTCAAAGACTTGTTATGGATCCCACGATCCATATACCGATCCGTACACTAATCCATACAATCGCACTTGCCCAGCACTCGATCGCGATTTAATGTAGCACGCATCAACGAAATTTGATCCAATAATCGACTCAAAGAAAAGCCATATAGATTCCGCGAATGTAATTATTAACCGAACTCCATTAACGAAACAAATTAACGGAAGTATAAACAATACCATTCTTAAGAAACAATTTAATAGCTGATTCTAGGAAATAACACAATAAATTTCGCGCACACAATTAATACTTTAAATGTCCGAATTCCGTTAATGTAATCAATTTAGGAAAACGTAAACAATGCCGTCCTCAGGAAATATTACACTTAAGTCATACGACGTTTCCTATCAAATATTGTATTTTTGCCACACTTGCAAATTTAATAAACAATTCTCCAGATTTGTGTTTACAATGGGAATCGCGATGGTCCAACCAATTCGATGCGAAGCAAAATCAGCAGGAAAATTAGTGAAATATGATGCCTTAATTAAAGTGTGGAATTTGCGTGCTAAATCATTTAATAACATATAACATAAACATTTTCTGCCTATAAAAGGGCACTTGTCTGTAGTGAAAGTTCAGTTGTAATTATCGAGCCAATTGTGTTCATCAAGTCAGTCGTGATTTTCGAATCAGTTGTGATTAGTTGTATTTATCGAGTCAGTTGTAATTTTCGAGCATTCTAGCGTTTATATTAAACAATTTAATTTTTGTTAAAAGTTAAATGATTAATGTGCAAGTGAACTGTTAATAAAGAAAAAAGATTGAATAGTTGTGAAAATTGACTTTTCCTTAAAGAGCCCATAACAGACTTTTATCAGTTACTGTTGTTTAAAATGGACGTGAGCGATCCAAATTTTGAGGGTTTTGTTTTGAATCAATTAAAAAATTAAAATAGTGATATAAGGGATGTGAAGAAAGGGATATAAGGGATGAAAATGTTTGCATACAGTCAGACCACGATACAGCGATTGACGTTTCAGCCAGCGAAGAACGGATTTCAGAGTTCAATGAACAATCTAATCCTGCAGATAGAAGATAAAGAACCAGAACCTGTAGCATCTCTTAAACTTGAGAAACGAGGTACATGTACAACACGTCCAATAAAGAAAGAGAAAAGAACATACTTGTGAAAAAAGTGCAGGAAACCAGCTTGCTTTGATTGCCTTGAAAAATTTGTGTGGGCTGTTCCCAGATTTACCACTTAATATTTTTGAGTTTCAAACCAACAAGAAAATCATGTTCCATAGATACGAAAAAGCTATTGATTTTACGCTTTAAACACGAAAACCTCCTAAAATTTTAGTTTTTTTTAATAAGAAAATAAAAAAATTAATAAAGCTCCTCTTTCCCTTAAAAAATATATTTTAGTTTTTTGTAATTCGCATGATAAAAAACTAAGCTCGAATATAAGATACTTTTCTCCTCGCATACTAGATAATTTTTTTTTAAAAGTATGAATGTATAATAGGACGTGAGCTCTCCAATAATGAGATGAAATTCACCGCACCAGCTGATGGTTAAATGGTGAATAAATAGATCCTACTTCACTTAAGCTGAAATTTAAACTTGAATCTAGCAAGAACTGTTCTAATCCCCCATAATTTCTCAAAAAGCAGGTAAAGACCGGCTTTTGTAGCAAAGCTACTCTTTTTCACTTCCGACTCATTAATTTTTGCCGCTTCCCCAACTGCCCTTGGAACTTAGAGGACTCTTGCAGCGAATGAATTTTTATTTTGTAAGTGGTGGGGGGGGGAAGTATTAAAAGAACTCAGGTCTGATATCTTTGTCAACCTCAGCAAGTAATAAAGGCTTTAGCTTCGGTTTTCTCACCCTAGCGCTTCGTACATAAACTAAAGTCTCCAAATTAGCTATGATTCTGCATTAGCTATTTTCTATAATTTTAGAAACTATTTTTTGCATAATATCAAGAGAATATGAAGTCTTATCTGGTCTTTGCTAGCATGACTGAAGTTTGAGGAGTGAGACCTCAGTTCGTTTCTCAAACTTGATAAATATGTATTTTCATTTGATCTAAACATTTAAATCCAAATCTTTCAATTCATGGGGCAGTTTTCTTCACAATCCAGGGATTATCTCCTCTCTATCAACTTCTGGGTCCTGTCTACCTTTGTATCTTTGATATATGTGTATACCATCAATCACTGATAATGTTGATATATATCTCCTTCAATCCCGTAAACGAATAGTACTGCTCATAACACTCGATGTGAGAAATGCCTTCAACTCTGCTTGATTGACAGATATTCTTGGTGCCCTGGAATATTTTAGGGTGCCGAGGTATCTGATGCGGATATTGATGGACTACCTCAAAAATCGGAAGCTCATCTATGACTCGTTGGGAGGCTGGCGAAGAATTGATTTGACATCAGGGGTGGCGCAAGGTACCGTTCTAGGCCCGGACCTCTGCAATGTCTCGTACGATGAGCTTTTGAGGCTGCAGTTACCGGAGGAGTCGCACCTGGTTGGCTACGCAGATGACGTAGCAGTACTAGTCGCCGGACGTACTGTCGGACAGACGCAGCTCAAACTGGGTGCGGTAATGCGCCGAGTGAGCGAGTGGATGACAGACAGTGGGCTTAGCCTAGCGCTAGAAAAGACCGAGGTTGTCGTCCTCACCAAGAAGCGGATCCCTCGTGTTATCCCCGTTCGGGTGGGGGAAATGATCATCGAGTCAAAAGAATCAATCAGATACCTTGACTTGATGATTGACTCGAAGATGAGTTTTTTCGAGCAGGTTCGAGCGTCGGCGGATAAGACTTCCGTGCGAGTATCGGCTCTCAGTCGCCTTATGGCCAAAACGCAGGGGCCAACTTCGAGCAAAAGACGTCTACTGATGCCAAGAGGAACGAAGAAGAACCTTAACCTTGTGGCAGCAAACATGGGAAAACGAAACGCGAGACAGGTGGACCGCACGGCTGATAAGTGACTTGGGGCCGTGGTTCTACAGAATGTATGGTGAGACTGATTATTATCTGACGCAACTACTCAGTGGTGACGGGTATTTTCAGTCTCACCTATATAAATAGAGAAAGTCACCATCCCCAACATGCGTTTTCTACTCGGGAATGACGGATGACGCCTGCCATACGTTCTGTACGTGTACCAGATTAATAAGACTCCGTTCGCATCTCTCGGAGAAAATTGTCGTAATTTCCCCAGAAAATGTAACGGGAAAAATGATGCAATCAAAACACAACTAGAACTGTGTGTAGCATTACGTACGGACAGTACTTATTATAAAGAAGGGCATGATGGATCGCTTGGCGAGGGAGGGGACATCTCTGTAACGCAATATTATAGTAGCTAATCGCAATTCCTTCCTATCCATCCGTAGAGAAAGAGAGATTTCCCTTAGCCTGAACCGATGATTAATGAGGCATAGTCCGAAGTAATGTGACAGACAGTTCCAGGCTAGGTTCTCGGTGTGACAGGCGAGGTGTTTAGTCGGTATTCCGATAGCGGGGGAGTCCGACACCCAGGGCGTAAATAGCCTTCACCTCCCAAACAAAAAAAAACAAAAAACCCGTAAATTTGGCATTAAATAAAAATGCTTTTCAGCAATACTTGCGAAAAAAGGCCTCTAGTACTGTCAAAATAGAATGGGTAGTGGATTGTTACCCTAAATGCCCTGGGAATCTCATTCCAAGTAAAATAATATCTAATGCAGATAGTTCGCAATTACCTGAAGGATCTCACTATGATAAACGGCGCAAGGCCAACAGAGAATGCTATTCATATCATATGTATTCTCGATAGAGGCTTGTGAAACGTCTCTTACGATGGACAGCTAAGACTGGAACTGCCGCAAGAGTGGCGACTGATCGACTCCGCGGATGATGTTTTAGAACTGGCCGTTGGCAGTTTTCAATCAAGCACAATAAAAGCTAAAGGTGTAATTGCACCGGGTACTCGGCTGGATGACAACTCATGGATTCAGCTTAACGCTAGAGTAAACTGAATTGGTCATCCGGCTAAAGAAAAGGATCCTTAGAGTAACATCAATTAATGTCAGGGATACATTAATAGCAGTGCTAGTATTCCGGACTATCTCTAAGTCAGCTGTGTTGGTTATCGCTGGTGTGATGCTCCGAGTCTTCACCTTCTTATACCAAAAAGGGATAGGGAAGTAAAGGGTTTTTCGGCTGAGACTACCAACAAGACAGGGCGAATTAACCTTTTCGGAATCTTTGTTTCCTAAGCGATTTAAGGTGGGTATATTTACATTTAAAAGCACACATTTTGTTGATATTGACTTGTAATGTTTAAAAGGGCTTTTAAAAGCCGGAAAGATTAAGCTTTTGTTCTTTGACAATGTGTGATATTTCTCAAAACAATCGCCGATACGAAACCCGGATGTCTGAATACATGTGTCACAATATGCACGTATTTCTAGCCTTTTTCTGGCGTTTTCCTGTTGGAACATACTGCGCAAACTTTTTTAATCCATGAACGCATTATATACAGCTTATTATTTAATCTGTTGTCTACAAAAGATGTGGACGGCTTCGGTCCAGATGGTATTCCCCGCTGTAATGTTCCTACCAAGTCGTCAACTGAACACTTCATGAAATCGACATCGTTTAGCGGTTTTTCGTTATTAGATTCTTGTATCGTTTTGTACATGGTATATGAGTTGACCACGCCCTTTTGAATACCAAAGAAAAACAATTTTAATGATTTTCACAAAAAAAAATACGATACTTGGTATTGGCCAGCGCGATCTACGGCTCTCATTTTCTTCGTGTAATTCACGGATATAACAGGCTTCAATACATTTATTGCGTCACCACAGTGTCTTGTTATTGAAGTATGTTGGAGACTTTCTGGAATTAGAACTCTGTAACAACCTGGAAGTTCTGGTTTCCCTAAGCTTTCGGTCGTCAAACTTCCGTAACACTGCGAAATCGAATATACGTCTCCGGTTTCCACATCATTTGTTGGTTTTTGGGGGTTGTACCTGATGAATGCAATTAATCCTTGAATTTTAGTATTGATTTGTGCAACCTCTAATTGGTTGCCCCAGGAAAATTAGTCAGATTTACCTCTTTTGAAGAAAATTCAGGAGCCAGGAGTCAGGAGATTTCAGGAATTTGCTCCCCCAATGATGACATAGAGACCTTATATTATATTATAGTGCTGTACGGCAAGACTTGCTTAGGATAATAGCGCACCGATGTCCTTTTTGCGTTCAAGTAATAAACGCCCGGTTACTGTGGTAGAGTGGCAATATTTGGAATGTTTATTTTTTACTAAACTTTGCAGTTCAATTTATAATTTTCTCATATTTTTATTTATTTATTAATCGATTTATATTTAATTACAATATCATACGTTTCTCGATGGTAAATTATCGCTTGAGACGTCCGAAATGGCTAGAATTCTGTTAATCTCAGTATTTCTGGATTGCTCTTTTGAGGCGTGATCGACACCGACTTTTATGACAGTATTGAGAAGGGGTAATCATAAAATCCATGGGAAGAACAAACCAAAAGAGACATAGACAACCAAGAGACAACATCTCGAGTAAGACCAGAATAGAGAGGATAAGGGAAGTGTGGACATTTTAAATGTGGCGGCAATCGAGAACTCAAAAATTTCCAAGGAGTAGGACAATTACATGCATTCCTCTGAATCCTTCTAATTACGACCATATATAATTGGTGTTCTGGACGAACTACTCGTGAAAATGGTTAATTATCAACTATTTGTTTCATGAAAGCAATCTATTCTGTTTTTCCATAAAGTTTTTCATGTTATTTGATGTGAAATCGATTGCCATCCAATTGTCAAAATCAAATTTGGCTTCTGCACTGAACAAGTGATTACCCTGGTTGAAATACAATTTATCATAAGTTAGCGTTAAGTTGACATACCACCACCTGCAAATTTCTGAAGTATTTTTCGTCCTGTTTTCTTGCGATTTTCTGCTAAACTTTTAAAGTTCTCACGAATTTGAAGCGACAACATTCAACAAAATTTTTTGGCCACTACTAAGTTCCAAAGAAGTGGCAATCAATAATGTTAAACTAGGACGAATTCTATCGTTTCTGGGAAGCACTTTAATGTATTGTGATTTAATGCGAAATTTATGCATACTTTACTCCAAAGGATAATTCATCAACTCGTGTTGGAGGACACAAAGAACTGCAAACTTGAAACAAAAATTGAAGAAGAACTTTCCTTGGAAATTATTTATGCGTATTTTATCAACGAATTCAAAAGGTTCAACCCTTCAGATAAGCACGTACAGGATTGATTGTTGGATATTAAGTGCATACATGGTTAAAAAGGTTCGTATGAGAACATAATAGCGGTCTTAATTGAATTTTAAATTATTTTACGGCGCTCACATGCTAATGGCCCAGCACAGTGGACAATGGGCGTTCAAATCGCCACATTAGGTGAGAACAATGGAGCTTTGGGTGAAAATTTATAGTGTAAATTATTCAAAGGATTACATGAGGCAGAGTCTAACCTTTCATTCAGATGTTGATTATGCTTCAGTGTTGCCTCCTCAGAAAGGCTTTGATTCCGTGAGTTCTGTGAAAAGTTCCATGTTTTCCATTTAATGTAATGGATGGTAAATTTAATTGTTGCAATTGGATTGATTTCTTCCAGACTGAATAGTTGAAGCTGTATATCAAATGAATCTAAAATAATTAATTGTAGGGATATCATTGTTACAGTCTAATTTTCAAGGATGTGCAGCAACGGTCACTCTAGAAATTTGAGTCACTATTTAAGTTAAGGATAATCTCATCATTACACTGATTTCGCTCGTGTATGTTGGCGTCCTTACAACTACTATGTCTATTACAGGATACGTCTTTTGTAGGGTCCGTATCTTTCTTTCTTCATAATTAAAACAATTAATAATGGAATTTAACGTATACATATATTATGCGGCCGAGTAAATGGGTTCCACTCTGACAAAAAGATGAATCGATGGCAGGAAATCGCATAATAACGAGATTCGATACGGTCGGGGTCGTCATCGTCACCAGGATACGCTCTTGTCATTCGTTCGGCGAACACAAACAAAATGTGTAGGGGGAAAACGAACAATGTCAAATAATTGGACACATGAGTGGTCATTTGGCCCTCATTTCATTAAAGTAAAAGGCATATAGCCAGTTGTTCAATGTGGATTCGTAGATTTACCTATACCATATACGCACATATCTCCATCACTGGTAAACATCCTTACCACGGTTGACTACGGCAAACATGAGATGAATCGTTTGAGTCAAGACAACAATTGGCGTAGGATTAATCACGACGCCGGCAAAATGTTTTCGCTTTATGGAAAAGATAAGCCAAAAATGTACTTGAATGCGATAAGGAGCCAATTTTCGAGTTCCATTAAATGAAAAGATGACAAGCGAGAAGGGCATTCAAGGTTTCAAGGGTTGTTGGTTTTTGATGATCTGGAAATAAATGATGTATGCTTTGATGCATTAGGTGAATATTATCATTTGATGACTTACATGCCATAGAATAATTTATTTCTATGTGGTCAGCAAGGAAATACTGCTAGCTTGATGTTGATGTAGTTCTAATCTATTGAAATCCTACCTTAAACTTGAAAAATTTATTTTTTGGCACATTAATAAATAGCTTGATTGACTATTACAATTTTTGTTCGAAATTTTATACCTTGAGTTGCAACATATACGAGAACTCGATATTATTTTGAATCAACTGTATTAATTGTATTGTACATCCTTTCTATTGCATTAATAACAGCGCATCTTAAAATCTCGATTAACCAAATTATAATTAGAATTATTTTAATATTATAAGAAGGACTTACTAACGTTTCCGGGTAAAAATAAATCGTAATGGTCAATCACACCCTTGAAGACAGTAAAATTTCACGTGACAAAGACAAGAAAAGGAGTTTGCAGTCTTTAAAGCACACTTTAAAGTTGGTCCTTTGTCGGCGTTGGTGTTGTGTCTGTACTGCTCAAAAACTCTCGTTTTATGGTTCAATTCGTTACACGTAAAAAAGAATGAAATTCTTAATTTATGAGCCGAAAACCAGCCAAAATCATCTATGAAGTTAATGCAATATTCGAATTTTTTGTTTGCAGTTTGTTTGTTTGCGGCTTCAATTTAAGTGCTTCTGCAAGTTTTTTTTTGCAAATAGATTTAAATTTACAACTTCCGCCCATTTTTTCAGGATGTTTTTAACCAATTTTTTCATAGACCTTTAACATTGTGTTTGATTGCATCGCCTGAAAGAAAATCATTTTTGTCAAAAATTAGTCTCTCGACGGAAGTGATAAGAGTCAAGTGCTGAAAAGCTGTTGCGAAAAATCCCGAAAAGTTTTGATATCGATTTATTGAACAAATATATATAAATAAATATATGAATATAGAAACACAAATGTAAATTTTATGCGTTATGCTAAGTCTAATTCGAAAAAATGCATGGTAAAGGCTAGTCATTGCACCAAATATCATACGCAAAAACAGCCAAACTATTGTCTCAAAAACCAAATCCAATGTCCAAGTTGGGATAGACTGCTTTAAATTCAAGGTCGCGTAGAGAATCAGGTCAGCCGGAATCAGGACGCTATGCAGATCAAATCAAGCATTTGATTGCTAAGGATGAATGGACAGCTCCTTCAATCCAATCAAAAAATGGGCATATAGAAACATCAGGAAAAGCCGTGATTGATGTCAGACTTAAGTCTCGTAAAGCCCGCAGGAAGCCTCTTGTTAGTGCAGTAATTCGCAAAAAACGTTTGGACATCACTTGGAAATATTTAGATGCATCCCTAGCTCTCGTGCAGAATTATATTTTTTCCGATGAGTCGAAATGTAAAATTCTTCGGGATGGTGGTGAACTTCGATTGCGGAGAAAGCCAAGGAAAGCTGACAACCCAAAACACACTAGCCCAAACGCAGCGGTAACGTAATCAGGCTCTCCTGCCCCCAATGCTTATGAAAACTTGGAAATTATTGAAGGAGTCATGAATAATCGGATATTTATTCTTCATGGACTAGACATTATCTCAATCAGTTTTTTCATTAAAAACTATTGACCAAAGCACGAATTTTAAAAAGAGTTTGCGCCCAAAATCGAATAAAGTCGTTCCTCTCGACCTTGTGTTGTGATAGGATTTAAAGGTTAAGTTCTTGCAATAGTGAACAATGAAATCAAAAGCGCAAGAGACAGTAGAATTGAAAACTCCACTAAAAACACTTGTAACGTGTACAGAATGAAAAGAAGGAAAATGGTCCAGAGTAATTTCCAAAAGACAGGCAATGATTTTCCCATTGGTGCGAAGCGTGCCCTCTTCCAAAATTTATTCAAGGTGGCTCTATAAACAGTGATGTCATCCGCGCTAGTATTTCGCCATATTTAAAGAAATCCGGGAAACGAAGAAACCGATATGTGTTTCTGTCGAACAAAACAAGGACTGCCATCAAATAGAAGCACGATGTTATATCAGAAAAGCGGTAAAATGTAACCAGAGCAGCAACCAATGGAGTCAACAAAAGACGCTAATATATATAGCACAAAAAAGCACATTCAATAGCAATAGCAAAGCAATAGCACATCGGGGATGGCCGTGACCATGGGAGAAGAACCAAATGTGCTCTAAGCCGCCATATAAGCAGACCAATCGAAGTTCCATCTTGTTAGCAAAAGATCAAAACAAAATATTTGAAAGTGAAAGTTTTAAATTTTAAACATTTTAAACCCTCTTTTACGCCCTAAAAATGTCTGGCTTTACCTAATTCTCATCAAACAACTTACTGCTCCTTAAATTTCTCTTCTTTTGAGAAGATCTCCTACCGACACTAACTTGTACCCCACGATCATAATGGTTATAACTTATTTTAAACATAATAAAGGAACGTGGGTTTGGAGGCCCGCAGTACCGAGAACCAGGGACTCTAATTGAAGGTCTGAATTCGCTTTTATTTCTCCGTGACATCAAAAATTATCAACAACAACACCTACCTGGTCTCGATACTCAAATCACAAATCTAACTACTTCGTTGTCTAGGCATAATAGTGACACTAAAAACCTGTTCACAGTCACCTTGAGGTTGGACAACGACATCAAAAAAATTATATGTTTAAAGTTTATTTTTTCTAAGGCCTCTAGCCTCACCGGAGACGTAGATATGGAAAGCCTCTGATGTACTGGTGGGGCGAAGCAAAGATGAGGCATGCATCAAAAGGGTAGTACATCGGTGGGCCATAAAATTGTTTCGTAGATTGATCTATAGAAGTGCTGCTGTTGGTAGAACCCCGTCGAAGAAGAGAAAAGGGACTCGTTGGGCTTGGACTACAAGTTATTCATGTGGAAGTTAGATTCCCTATAGGACCCTGCATATAAGACATACGAGGTAATGCGGGCTCTTTATTTGGAGATGAAGGCTATTTACGCCCTGAGTGTCGGACTCCTAGTGGATCTACTGGACTACCGACTAAACACCTCCCTTGTCCGCCGGAGCGCCTAGCATGGAACCGTTTGACACATTACTTCGGACAAGTGCTCCCAAATTTTACGTCTTTTTGCCCCTTTGGGTTACAGGGATTCCTTCTCCAGCGGAGAAGCAAAGAGGAGGAGGATTGCTAGAGAAGGCTATCCTCCACCCTCGACACCTCCAGCCGATCAAGTATGCCTTTTTTCATTACTAGGATTGCCCGTGCGAAATGTGCCACGTGATTCCATTTGCCAAATGATTTCAGCATCTCTTCGATTAGGCTATCTGGATGGAGTTCTGCCACTTTTTCGGCAAGATCACCGCGCTCTTTGTCCCATCTTCTGCATAAAAAGAAAGTATGACAGGCGTCATTCTTCACACCAATGCAGAATATGCAATCTGGAGATCGTGACATACCTATCTTGTGCAGGTATGACTGAAAAAACCGTCCGCTCAGTAGCTGGGTCAAGTAGAAGTCAGTCTCAACATGGGTTGTCCTGAGCCACGATCTCAAGTTGTTGGTTTGCCGCGGCCCATCTTCCTTTTAGCTCACGTTCCCATGATTGTTGCCATTCGACGAGAGTGCATCGTCTTGCATCGCGAGCAGCTTTTACTTTATTACCTTCGTGCCTTCGGAGATAGATTCTTTTACGCTCTCTAGCAAGGAGAGTGATGGCAATTACCAGCACCGCTGACTCAGAGATTATACGGTATGCTGATGCAATCCGCAGTGCTCCTCGTTTCTGCACCTGTGCTAGCCGTTTTCGGTGCAGTTCATTGTTGAGAGCTTCACCCCATATCTCTGCTCCATATAGAAGCGTAGATACTTAACTGATATTTTCAACTCTGCTAATGTTTCCCCGACTCGGACAATTCTTACACTGGGGATCCTCTTCTTGGTCAGAATGACCACTTCGGTTTTCTCTAACGATATGTTAAACCCGTGTGGTCATGGATAATTTTATATACCAAAGAAATTTCTATGATTGATAAGCTCGCCAAAAGCTAATTTGGAAAATAGGACTAGTTTAAGCTGAAAGTAAGAATAGCAATTCAAATAGGCAAAGTCAAATAGACCGTAGCCTAGGTATTCGGAACTGCTCTTCGCCTTCAATCTTCTACCTCCGTCATGTCCGCAATGCAGTCAATGTCTGTGATTTCGAGGATGGCCATTGGTTCTAGAGAATTCACCGTTGCCTTTTCCCCAAGAGTCTTTCTAACTGCGTTACGGAATGAGTCGTTGTTTGTTGTCTCAGTTCTAATGTCAGTTTGAATGTCATTGGGTCTCACAGCACCTTTGATTTCCCGCAAAACGTCTCCTTAAGTTCTGCCATATGTAGGTTTAACCAGCAGTTCATGCCTTAGGGTTTTGCGGCGTGGCTTGCTTCGTGGTTCTTGTTTCTTGTTTTGGGTTTCTTTGCCCTTATCCCCAGGAAGGCGCTTTTAATTGGTCAGTTTTTCGAAGAGGTGCCTTCTGGACGCTTTTTTGATGGCTTTGGTTAACACCACCTGGAATCCATCATTCGACGTAACCTGTCTGTTCACTGCTTCGTCCTTCCTCCTTTTGTCTCGGTATTCTTGGATTGGGTTGCTGGCAACTTATTTGGTAGCGCTACGGGCAGGAATCACTTGCGTTGGACCGAAGTACTCGGTCCGGAATCATTTAAGCTCTCGGACTCACTCATTCCGACTGTATTGAAGCTACCCACAGGAAAGACCAGTACGTTGTCCTCTTCTTACGGGGGAAGAACTAGCATTAGCCGTTCTTTTTATGAATCCAAAAAAGGGCCTCAAACCACACGGTATTATAGTTTAGGATTTGCAATTGACCCTTTGTCCTACCTTGCGGCTTATTAACTTCAATTGTAGCTTGTTTGTAGGGTTTTTCCTGAGCAATGGAAGACGGAAACCCTCTTCCTGGCAAATCTGGGAAAGGAGAATCTCTATTTGCCGTAAGTGCACTACCTGTTATGCATGCTAGGTACAGGGAAAGCGCAAAAAAAACCCACCAAGACCAACTGTCATTATCTATGACATTTGGCGTTTCTGCACGACAGTTTGATTTCAGAGCAGACGCCTCGCTTTCGATGCAGTTGCGTAGTCGGTGGTCCAATAGCGGGCGCTCCAATATTCAGTAGCCTGCTTAATATGCGGTTCTGTAGGCCATCTTACCAGTCAAACAGGTTCTCGTAAATTGACAAGAGTAAAAACAAGTTTATTGGAGAAAAGAGCGGTAAGATATCGTGTCTATGTGTTATAGACTTTTAAATACCATCAACCACGCAATTCAACGAACAGCACTTACGACTCAATTTTCTAACCACACGCTGCAGCACGTACGCTGAAATATGTTCGAAAACTCCTCATCGGGTTCTATTTAATTGCTTTTGGCTTCAAACTTATATTAGGTTAAATACTTATTATTATTACTGACAATTATGACCAAGTTATCTTTGGATATAGCTCAATGCTCGACGTCACTCCTTAATTAAGAATTCCTCCTAAGTCTCAAATCTGGCGTTTGATAGGTCAAGGGCCAGAATGGGACCTTTTGTGAGTCTGAATGTTACGTTTATCACTCGTCTTCTTCGCTGCGGATCGCACAACACACTGCTGTCCGTCGGTAATCTTTCAAAATCCTTATTTTTGTGTTTGTTTAAGAGCACAAATGACACCAATCCATTTTGCAAAGTTTTGCAATGCTACTAGCAACAAAATTCGTGATGAGGTCTGGTTGTGAGGTTCCGCTTTCCAAAACATATCAATGATGGCATGCGTAATATTTCTGGTAAGTCCGGAAACAACACTCCAGTGGCTCTGAATGCGTCAGTGAGCCTTCTCTTCATAAACTCCTTAAGCAAATTCTTAGCAACATTCAGTATAAACAGCGGGTGGCACGAGCACTCTAGCATTTGCAATACCACAGCCAGTAGTTCATCCGGTCGCGCAATTCCTGAAGAAAAAATGGTCTTTTCATTTCACCGATTCGCAGACGAGCTGCTAGCAAAAGTGAAGAGACTTCGTCGTCAGATGTTATTCGTCCTATCTCCGGTGAAACACGCGACATATGGGCATCCCTTTAAAACATACGATAGAAATTCTCGGCCTTTAATTTCCCGAAATTCTACCTTTTGGTGATTGATCAGATCGCTGTACGCCGGGAAGTAAATCCATCAATCTCTAGTGCCATATTAAGACAATCGCTTGCCGTTAAGTTCACCCTTAAATTCCAGGTTTTTACTACAGGAACAAAGGACTGTCCCCTTTTTGATCAGGAAGCCACAGTGTTCATCGCTACGAGTCCAATCCTAGTGACCAATTCTAATGTCTGGCTTCTCTTGAAGTCAGTTCATGCTTTAATCACTGGCTGCGGCGTTGAATTAACCCCCGATAGCATCCTTAATTCTGTGCCCTAGACGTCATCCTCTAAGACATCTAGCCTGTTTTGGAAGAATGGAATATGCTCATTTGATTTGCAGTAGGTGCTGAAAATTAACATATTCACAGACCGAATCTGCACAATACCGTCCGCCAATAAGGTTCTCGAACCTTATTGGAACTTCGTCTCACACAGAGGTAACGGCTATGCTAATTTGGTCTTGGAACTATCCTGCCTGGTTCTGGCTATGTTGTTGGTAGCCTACGAGTAGTATGCCAACTCTTTCTTCTCCCGCTGTTTAACAAATCCTGAGCAGTCGCCCTCCGGTGTACATTTTTTAGTCAGGCATTGATCATTTTAACATTGCTTTTGCCTTGTTTAGTGACTCTAGATAGACCAAGCATTTTGCCAATAGACCAATTTCCAAAGATGGAAGCTCCTTTACTACCGATATTCGTTATTCTTCCTGCGAATTCGAAAAGCCAACTGCCTGCTTTAATGTTTATACAGTGTTTCCCAGATTCGTCAATGTTCCTGATTTCCATAAGAAGATCGGCAAACTATTGATGTTCCTACGGTTCTATGAGTATGTAGCTTCGGTCCTGCTGTGATTTTCAAGCAGGCTGGCATCTTGTTTGAAATCTATTTCTACGACCGTTTGGCTTTCTTCACCGGATGTCAGATTCTGTTTTATCCTGTTTTTTGCTGCTTCGAAAATTTTGATTTCTTCTCAGGTCCAACCCGAAGGAATTACATGCCATTCGTTTTCCTATTCCAGCATATGGATGGTTCACCACAATGATGATATTTTTCTGTCTGCAGTGATCTGCCGTGGTAGTGCTGCATCCTTTTAACTCGGTTCTTAAACTATTCGATAGCACTTTGATATCCTTCAAATATTTTTGTTTGTGCTAACATTTCCCAGCCATTTCATAATTGCACTGACCTCAGTCGCTCTTCTTCGCTTTGATCTGCAGCTATAATTTGAACAATTGTAGGTTTTGGTTGCAGTATAAAATATAACACTATTCTGAAATTCTTAAAGGGAAATTAATAATAAACTATATATATATATGATTAATAATAAAATAATAATTGGGCAACCGATAGGTCGCACCTGCAGCGAAAGAAAGGAACAAGATTATAGGGTTAATTGAAAATACAAAGGCCGCATAATGGCGGCCGAAGAAAGTTAATTTTCCACCGACTAGTTCACCGCGTGGGCGTTAGGACTTCATTTAAGCCCTGATCCTTCCATGCAACTCACACACACACACACACACACACACACACACACAGGGAAAGAGCTTAGTCCCTCATATTGTATTAAATAAAAATTATAAAAAAATCAAACAACCTGTGAATTGTGCTGCGCTCAATGGTGCTGCGCTGACTGTGAACACCTCCTCCTCTACTGGTTGTGTATCTTCAACTGATTGAGTGTCTTCTGTGGTTGAATGTCCTCTACTGGTTGGTGGTTGGTGTTCCTTGGCAGAATGTTCTCTGTGGTTGAGTGTCATTCACTGGCAGATTGGCCTCTACTGGTTGGCGGTTAGTGGTCCTTGGCAGAATGTCCTCTGTGGTTGAGTGTCATCCACTGGCAGATTGGCCTCTACTGGTTGGTGTTCCTTGGCAGAATGTCCCCTGTGGTTAAGTGTCATCCACTGGCAGATTGGCCTCTACTGGTTGGCGTTCCTTGGCAGAATGTCCACTGTGAATGAGTGTCATCCACTGGCAGATTGGCCTCTACTGGTTGGTGGTCCTCGGCAGAATGGCTCTACTGGCTGGACCTCTACTGGCTTCAACTGGTTGAGTGTCCTCTACTGGTTGCAACTGGTTGAGACTGGTTGAGTGTCCTATACTGGCTGCTGCAACTGGTATTATCGGCTATCGGCTAATCGGCTGAATGTCTTCACTTGTTAAGTATCTTCTATCGGCTGAATATCTTCACTTGTTAAGTATCTTCTATCGGCTGTCGTCTATCGGCTGAATCTCTCTTATTGTCTATCGGCTGAATCTCCTCTTCCTCACAATTTCCACTCCTTTTATATCGATACGAACACAACAACCCAGTGAATCGTATCGATCGTAAAAATAACTTCCAAGAATTTATTTTGGGGTTTTTTGTTTTTTTCTTTTGCTACTTGGAATTTTTTTTTGGGACTTTTTTTTTGTTTTTTTGTTTTTAATAACGAATTATTATTTTACTAATATTATTTACTAATATTATTTACTAAATATTATACTAATATTATTTTACTAAATCTAACTTTAAATATTTTTATTTTAATTTCTTAATTTATTTATTTACATATATATATTTTTGTTTGTTTGCGTAATGTCGCCTACACATCGAAATATGTAACACGTGGGGACGACCTACGCCTTGAGAAGGGTCTCACTCCAAAAGCCGGGCTGCTATCCATGTAGGATTAAGGGACTATGGCCTAATGTCCTGGCAATGGTAGACTCCTAATGGTTTCCCATCTGGGGACTCCAGTTCATACGCGACCTGTCCAACTAAATGAACTACTCTGGCCGGTATGAATTTCGGTGTGAGCTTAGCTGCAAATTTTTCTACTGCACTACTGAGTACGTGATTTCGTACGAAAATCATTTGTCCGGGGGTAAAAGAACGGGTCCTTGCCCGTAAATTATAATGCCTTTGTCCTTTAGCGTAAGCTTCGCCTAATTTCTCTCTAACTCGTTCACGTATCACCCTCAATCTCTCGTGAGGGGTCATGAGCTCGACTTCTCCATCTTCAAAAGAAGACAACTTCCGGAGGAGCTCGTAGTCGGAGCCATGGCTCACTGACTGAAATCCGAACATCAGATAGTGAGGCGAACAACCGGTCGACTCGTGTACAGTGTTGCGGAATGCAGAGCTTGATTCTCGCAAATACTTATCCCATATAGAGTGGTCATCACCTATAAAGGAACGAATGGCAGCTAAAATGGACTGGTTGACCCGTTCGGAAGCATTCGATTGAGGCGAGTATTTTGGAGAGAAAACGTGCTGAATACCATATTCTTGAAGGAATTGCATGAAATGCTTAGAAGTAAACTGCACACCATTATCCGAATGAAGTAGTTCGGGCACACCAAATGTACAGAATATATCTAGAAGGAATTGAGTAGCGTTTTCGGTAGTGGCCTTGGGCATGGCTTTCATCCATACAAATTTTGTATAATGGTCGAGCACAACAAACAAATGGGTGTTTCCGCTCTTCGAACGTGGATAAGGTCCTAGGAAATCAATAAATAAGCGCTGCATCGGCCTATCAGATATGCGCTCTTGACCCATATGTGGTCTAAGGACCTTATTGTACGGCTTAATTTGCTTACAAGTACTACATTGGGAGATGTAAGAAGCGACGTCCTTACGAAGGGTTGGCCAATAATAATATCGCAGTAGTACTTCGGTGGTCTTACGTATGCCACAATGAGATTCTTCCGGTCTATCGTGAGCTTGGGAAATCAGCGTAGATTGCTGACTCACGGGTACCCATAATTTGGTTCGAGGAATGTCTATATCCGGATCGTTAACTCTTCCTAACTTAATGTAGATACGACCATCTCTTATCCATAGGTTGGGGAACCGTGTAGGTTCTTTCGAAATTGAAAGTATTCGTTCTATATAATCAGATTCTGTGAAAGCAGAGTCTGGCAACAGTGAATCGATATGATGATGCTCGGGAAGGAAGGGAAGATACAGACACGAAAGTTCACTAAGACTCTCGTGAACTCGGAAAAGGGCATCGGGAACGGTATTAGCGGAACCCGTAACATGTTCAATATTGAAGTTGAAACCTTGCAACTTCAGACTCCAGCGAGCTAATCTGCCGGAAAGGTCTTGTTGGCTCATGAGCCACTTCAAACTAGCGTGATCAGTGATGATGGTGAAGGGAAGTCCTTCAATGTAGGCACGGAATTTTTTTACGCTCTGTACGGCGGCGAGACACTCCAGCTCAGTGATAGTGTAATTTCGCTGCGCCGACGTCAATTTGGCAGACATGAAGGCAATGGGATGCTCTTCTCCCTTCTCGTCCTTCTGAAAGAGGACGCTACCAATTCCAGTGGTGCTTGCGTCGCACTGAATGAAGAAGGGTTTTGAAAAGTTAGGGTTAGCTAGTACGGGCGCGGACACAAGAGCTTGTTTTAGTTGGTCAAAAGCAGTTTGAGCGGCGGCAGTCCATTTAAAGGACGATTTGTTTTTCAGCAGATCAGTTAGAGGGGCGGTAATGGAGGCAAACCTATGTATGAATCGGCGGTACCATCCGGCCATTCCCATGAGACGACGAATATCTTTAATAGAGTGAGGAGTTGGGTAATCTACAATGCTGGAGACTTTAGAGGGATCTGTCTTTAGGATACCATCGCTAACGATGTATCCAAGGTACCTTATTTCACGCTGGACAAATTTGCTCTTCCCAACATTTATTGTAAGCCCAGCTGATGAAAGTAACTTAGCTACTGTAGACAACAGATCCAAATGTTCCATGAAGGAAGAGCTGGTCACGAGCAAATCATCAAGGTAATCAAATATTTTGTCTTGAAGCTCATGCGGAATAACCTGGGGAGTGAATAACTTGGGGAGCGTTGCACAATCCGAAAGGCATGACCTTAAAATGGTATAAAGGGCGACCCGGCACCGTGAAAGCTGTCTTTTCCTGCGATTCAGGATCAAGAGGTATCTGCCAAAAGGCGTCCTTTAAATCGAGACTTGTAATAAACTTAGTGGATCTCAATCGAGATAACAATCCATCGATTAACGGCAAAGGATATGTGTCTTTAACGGTAACATCGTTAACACGTCGCGCATCCAGACACAAACGTACTTTTCCAGGTTTACGAACCAACGTTACTGGAGAGCTCCAAGAACTGTGACTCTCGCCTATCACACCCAATGCGACCATACGATCAAGTTCCTTGTACAGCAGATCCTGTACGACCGGTGAAACAGCATAATGCCGTTGCTTGATTGGCTTAGCAGTCCCAGTGTCAATGTGGTGTGTAACGAGTGACGTTTTACCCAGACCAAGCTTATTGAAGGAAGGAAATTTGGCAACTACTTGTTGCAATAATAGCTTTTGCTCTGGTGTCAATTGGTGAAGGGTGTCAGCCTCTTCGGCTTGAAGAGAATTAGGGGTTTCTTGGAACGCACTGACATTTTTGAACGACGCTGGTTCTATCTGAAACGCATTCCAGAAGTCAATGCCAAGGTATAATTTACCGGCGAGGGAAGGGACGACTAAGAACTGCAAAAGTTTAGTCTCGTCATCATATGTGACGGGAACATTTACGTATCCTGCTGCTGGAACTCGCTGTCCAGACGCTGTTTGGACACTGGTTTTCAGGGAGTGAATTTTGAGATTTAAGTCTCGAAGTAACTCAATGGACCGGTGTCCTAAGACACTGACGCTAGCTCCACTGTCCATAAGACCGGTGAGCTGATATCCTAATATGATGATGTCACAATAGGGACGCGGATCGTTAAGATCGCGATCGGGTACTACCGAACTAATCGCTAGTTTACGAAGGGCGCGTTTCGCGCGAAAGTATTTGATAGCGCGAAGTCTTCTTCTATATCTTCGTGAAATGGTGAACAGGGGAAAACGGTTGACGGGAGTGGGTTTGTTCAATCGAGTGGTCTGAGCTATAGAAGTCTTGTCATAATGTGATGATGGACTATTCGAACTCAGCGATTGCGACGCCATTTGGGATCTACATTGGTGGATGCGTCCACAGTATTGACTCGAATTTGAGTTGTTGCTTAAGGGTTGAATTTTCGAAAATTTGGAGCGGGCCGACCCCTCATATGCGGGCCGCTCCTGGAATAGTTTCCCGGAGGTTTACACTTTTGGCACTGAGTTTTTCGTACTCCCGGAGTACCGCAACCAAAACAAAACAATCTCTGGATCGGAAGTTGGCATTTGCTGAAGAAATGACCTATATCCTGACAGTTCCAACACAAACGGTATTCGGGATCACTAGCAGGGTCCAGAGATTTGATTACTTCTTCGGGCACTTCTGTTGGGAGATTTTGGTAGCGTGTGTGTGACAAGGCATGGACTTGGCGAACAGGACCGAAAGGTCGTTCTACCTTGCTCAAGTTCCAAACAGATTCTATTGAAGTGCAGCACTGTACCAGCTCATAGACTGATATAAATTGCTGACCTGCGAGATGGTCTCTCAACCGACGATGCATATTAAGATACAACAAGTGCTGCATATCCAAATCAGACATGCCTTTCTGTAACTGCAGCGACAACGTCTCTAAGGCATCGAAGAATTCAATGAAGGGTTCACCCTGCGCCTGATGACGTGCATCCATTTGACGCCGAATATCTATGTCTGCTCGAGCACGGGAAAATCGATTGAGGAAAGAATGGGTGAGAGAATCCCAATCTAAGGAATGTGGGTGCATTTCGTGATATTTCCAGTACCACTCGAGAGCAGGACCTTTCAGGAAAATGTGGAATCACTCTGCCAATTGGTTAAGCGGCACCTCTTGAGAGTCTTATAGCTTGTAATCTATACCAATCATAGCTTGTAATCTATACAGGAAAGAGTCAGCTCTCAGACTAGATTGGCTGCCATCATACCCAATACCCCATTTGGATATTGATATAGACATTTGGCTTATTGGACGTGAGCGTGCGGGAGAGCGCGTATCAAGATCACGTATATTGTCTCGGGGAATCTGTGCTGTAGTGGTAGCATGGACTGGACGGGAGGCTGGACTAACATCCGGTGATTGCTTCATGGGGCCTAGAACATTTGATTCCAGAACTTGCTCCAGCCGCTGGATTTCTTCAATCAGGTGCTCTATCTTAGGTTCCGAAATGAATGGATTATGACTCGTGGTCACGGGTGTCAGAGTTTCATATAATTCTGCCGTGAAAATGTGGGGTTTTTCAGACTCAGGAGACAAATTACGAAAGGGGTTTGAATCATTCAGTTTTGTATTTTGATCAAACGGACAATCATTTGTCTGCATACTCGAAGGTAGTCCAGTGTCCGCAAAAAGTCTTCCTGTCCTCACCGGGACATTGGTAATGGAGAAGCCCTGGGGCGTAGAGTGTCCTGACGGCAAAAATTTTTCCGATGGTGGAGACGACATAATTTGACTACTTTATACTTTTCAATTGTCCTTATTTAGTTCTTAATTCCTTACTTATATTATATGTATGTTTTTATTCATTAATGTGTGTATGTGTGCGTTTGAAGACATGCGTTTCCGGATCAGGACGCGAAGAAGGTTGAGAAAGTTAAAGGTGAAATGGAAGTATGTGAGCAATTCCAAGGGTTGCTGATGCTCATCCGGCCCCTGATTCAAACTCATAGAGCGATAAATATCAGTCGGCATAGAGTCAACAACACCGGTAGGTAAAAGTGTTTAAAGAAACTAGCAAAGGAAAACAATTAGTGGTGTTTCGAGGTACGTGTGCATCCGCCTGTTCTCCATTCAAACCAAAAACATATGGCGAAATTTACAAGAGATCAATAGATGCAAACGCTCCTTAAAATTAGTTGTGCGTAATGTCAGCCAAGTCAACTTCAGGAGAGGCATTCCTAAATACTTATTCCTGAATCCTAATTCCATAATCTTAAAAAGAGAAACCAACCACCTCCTTCGTCGACCCGTAACGCTCCGTCTCAAAACTCATCGAGTCGAAATCTACGGAAGCGACAGTTAACATCACTCACGGAAACTGGAAAGAAGAAAGATAAGAAAAGAATACTTTTGGGGCGCCAGCTGCAGATGCAAGCAATCGGCGCAATATGTACTGAAGCGATGGTGCAGTGTGCCAGCGGAAGAGCAAAGATTTTATTTACGAACTTCAAAAAAAAACGAAATCCTCCGCTGCCACACATTGCCATCGCCTTGACCGAACAAAGCCACAAGTTTGAGCGCCATGTTATGTATTTTCAAAGGGAAATTAATAACAAACTATATATATACATAATTAATAATAAAATAATAATTGGGCAACCGATAGGTCGCACCTGCAGCGAAAGAAAGGAACAAGATTATAGGGTTAATTGAAAATACAAAGGCCGCATAATGGCGGCCGAAGAAAGTTAATTTTCCACCGACTAGTTCACCGCGTGGGCGTTAGGACTTCATTTAAGCCCTGATCCTTCCATGCAACTCACACACACACACACACACACACACACAGGGAAAGAGCTTAGTCCCTCATATTGTATTAAATAAAAATTATAAAAAAATCAAACAACCTGTGAATTGTGCTGCGCTCAATGGTGCTGCGCTGACTGTGAACACCTCCTCCTCTACTGGTTGTGTATCTTCAACTGATTGAGTGTCTTCTGTGGTTGAATGTCCTCTACTGGTTGGTGGTTGGTGTTCCTTGGCAGAATGTCCTCTGTGGTTGAGTGTCATCCACTGGCAGATTGGCCTCTACTGGTTGGTGTTCCTTGGCAGAATGTCCCCTGTGGTTATGTTTCATCCACTGGCAGATTGGCCTCTACTGGTTGGCGTTCCTTGGCAGAATGTCCACTGTGAATGAGTGTCATCCACTGGCAGATTGGCCTCTACTGGTTGGTGGTCCTCGACAGAATGGCTCTACTGGCTGGACCTCTACTGGCTTCAACTGGTTGAGTGTCCTCTACTGGTTGCGACTGGTTGAGACTGGTTGAGTGTCCTATACTGGCTGCTGCAACTGGTATTATCGGCTATCGGCTAATCGGCTGAATGTCTTCACTTGTTAAGTATCTTCTATCGGCTGAATATCTTCACTTGTTAAGTATCTTCTATCGGCTGTCGTCTATCGGCTGAATCTCTCTTATTGTCTATCGGCTGAATCTCCTCTTCCTCACAATTTCCACTCCTTTTATATCGATACGAACACAACAACCCAGTGAATCGTATCGATCGTAAAAATAACTTCCAAGAATTTATTTTGGGGTTTTTTGTTTTTTTCTTTTGCTACTTGGAATTTTTTTTTTGGGACTTTTTTTTTGTTTTTTTGTTTTTAATAACGAATTATTATTTTACTAATATTATTTACTAATATTATTTACTAAATATTATACTAATATTATTTTACTAAATCTAACTTTAAATATTTTTATTTTAATTTCTTAATTTATTTATTTACATATATATATTTTTGTTTGTTTGCGTAATGTCGCGTACACATCGAAATATGTAACAGTACTCCTTAAAAAAAGCCGACGCGGGGAAATTATGGTTTTCGTCGTGCGACTCGTCTATGAATCTCAGCCATTTTTGGAATGTTTCTGATGGTATCGGGACAAATTTGTTTCCAGAACTATTCCTTAAATTCTGCTAATATTTCCCTTGCCATCAGTGGCGGATGTTTTTACCATTGTGAAAATACTTCGCTTTTCTCTCAAGGACGACTATAACTGGGTTTCAACAAAAGTTCTTTGGTCAATTTGAAATTGTTTACTACTGTTTGCATTGACCGATATTGACTTCCAACGAGTTTTCCTATATCTGGAAAGCTTTCTCCCTCCTTCCATAATTTCGCAATGATTTTCCTTCCGTTAAAATCAGTTTGTTTTCTTTTATTTGTCATATTTGACCATTTTTTGACCAAGCAAACTTTACAATGTCTTACTAAACACTTGCCAAAATAAAACTCATTAAATTTGTTTTTCTGAGAAAAGTACAGTTATCTCAAAAATCGCTCGGAGGAAATTTATGAAAGTCTGGGTGTCTCGTGATAGAAAAATTGTTTTTCGGTAGCCGAATACAAATCTAGAAAATGTTCAATACGTTTTGTTTTGTGAATGTTGCAAACTAAATGCCAGCCTGTATACCAGCCTGTACTCCAGCCTGTATACCGGAGAGGAACGCCCGTGAAGTTATGGCTCCATCACACGTTGGGGGGATATTATCCGAGTTTAATTTTAATTTTGGAATTTTGGCTGGGTCCCGTTTCTGCAGGGTATTCAGCGTGGCACAGCATTGTACCTGGAGGACAGGCGGCCTTACCGAATCCCCAAAATGCCCAGGTAGTTCAAAACGGGAAGGAAGTTTTAAGTGCTCTAAAGCTCAAAAACTTTTTCAAAAAATTTCAAACTTTCCACAAGTCTGAATACAATTTACGACATTTTTTTGAAGCATCTACCGGTGCCAATTCGTTTTCAAATCAGCTGAAATTCATCATAAGCGGTAAAAATAAAAGGATTTAACCAATTCGAATACACCACTACTCTCCGCTTTAAGTTTACAATTCAGAAACCTAAAATTGAGAAATCGAGGACCAAATCTCGTGGTTGGACGTTTTCGCGGTTGAATCGCTTAAATCAAATGAATTGCTTTCGGGAAACCCCCCAATATTAATAAAATTTCATCCAGCTCACATTGCTCCTGCTAGGATATGTATCTATGCAAATTAAACGACAAATACTAAACCAATCTCGCAACTGGTATTTGCATAACAAATCCAATTGCACTCGATTTCCTGATTTTTCTTACCATTTTCGCTGCAAGCACCCTCCGTCGGTAGGCAGAAACGAATAACAGAAGTCAATTGAGAAGAATTCCCAAATGAGTGGACGTCATTTTTCTTATCTTCTAAGTGAGTTACATTGCTGAGACAAAATTGATGGTATCCTAAGAAAAGAGATTGATGACGGCATTAATGTAATTTGGCTCCGTCGTTCATAGGTTCGTTCAATTTACATCCAAGGACTGGCGAATGAATGGCACCATTATCGTTCCAGGCAGACAAATCTTTGTTCCGCGCTGATCTTTCTTCGTGGATATTTAAGGCCTACAGGAACGGGTGCTTGGTGCTCTCCATTTGTAAGACACAATTATATCATCTGCGAGGAATATGGTTCCTTGTGAACAGTGGTTCCGTGGCGGTATTCGTGCAACACACTTGACATCTAAGCTTCACGTGATTAAACGAGTAAGTGCTCATTGCAGCCCGGAGGTGGATGGTATCCACCTTTTTTGAAAGCCCTCCGAAGCCCCCAAGATTAGCTGAAAAGATGCTTAATTGCTTGAGTGATCCCAGTTGGTCTGGGCGCTGTGAAAAAATCGTTCCAGCATGTGTGTGTCAATGGCCGGACATTAGTTCTCTGTCAGTTTATCTATCAGAACGTCGTCGAAGACCTCGCCGACCCCATTAGGAATGTCTTCTTGGGCAGAAGATTAACACGACGGAGGATGGCTTCATCGACTGAGGCCGTTTTGTATCAATTTGATCGAGTAACAAAGCGATGACTATTTATCACTGACGCCCAAAAGGAATCGATTGTATCTTTAAATATTTATAAGGAATTTCCGTAACAAGTTCATTTGTTGTTTGATTCAGTGCGGAACGAGTAGTGAAGAGAGATAAATTATGTGGAATCATTATGAATCCAATTAGGGTTATTGACATATTTGTGCGTTGTCTGAACTTTTCTAGCTTTTGAGGATAATGATTGCTTTTGTGATATTGTGGGCCTTGATAAATTAACACGTCTTTCATTTGACATTACTATCAAATTCAAATAGAAGATGCTCGGGAATGTATGAAATTCTCGGAAAGTGGTTCGCAAGGATTATTTTATGTGTGTTGGAAATATTTGTTTTACAGGCTCTAAAATGCAGCCAATATAAGTGATTGAATTTCCTATAGCTTCTCTAGATCCATCAGAATCAGAGAGAATATTTACCATATTCAGAGCCAATTTGTATTTGTACATGCCTTAGATCGAATGCGCCATCTTTGACAAATCCAAATCGCTTAATTATCCTGATTTCCCTTCGAGTCTGTTTGATTACAGTTTTGAATTTCTAACGACAAAATCAACTCATCTCGAAGCTTTAGGCGAGGCACTTGAGAGCATCGTAGCAAAGTCGAAAACGAGAAGGAGTTGTTGCAATCAAAAGGATTGATAGGCATATCCTTTATCCAGGGCCTCGTATGCATGATGGATAGGCTGTATGCACCAGCAGCGTACAGGCTTGCGGTAATGCATTTGCTCATCCGAGTCACATTCAATCAAGAATAGATTGCACTAATATTGGATTCAGCGTAAGATATCTTAGAATCTACGGTATCTGTCACATATCATGCAATTACATTTGGCAAATTATATTTATGCTTGGCTTACCGCACTCTCAGGTGGGATAAGGCGCGAGCTCAACGCTCAGTCTATGCATGCAGATCCTTAGTCTGTGAAAAGGAAAATCGAATTTCAATTACCGTATAATGTCATTAAATTCACTCAACTGAATGGGATTGTTACGTGACGACAGAGTGCACTGTCTGCGAAATGAATCCGAGGAGGTGCATTTGCATTATTCCGAGGAAGTCTCTAAGAAATGAGGAAGGAAATGTTTATGGAGATAAGAGGGGATAATCATTTATCATACAGTTCAACGAGGATAATACCATTTGGAGCAGCTTTGAGTGATAACTTTATAAGTGGATCATTTGACTGTTAGTATTATCTATCGAGGATGTGGTTAGTAATTTTTGCTAGTTCAGATTGTCTTCGTTATATTCTCGGCGATGATTCAACAGATTAGTCAGTTCATTATTATCTCCTTAGGAATGCTTTAATTTCCAAACTGCGACGACCAAATGGTTCAAGGACCATGTTCCAATAAACATCAATGAATCTCTACCTAAAGATAACTCTATTTAGACTGCATATCCTTGAATAACAACATAATTCTCTGGTTGAACTTCCCGGTACATGTATGGTCGCGCTGCTTCGGTCTCAGTAGCTGTAAATACGGCTTAACTGCTTCGGTCGACGCAATTCATTTAGTCTGTCACCTATCACAAAACACTTCAAACGCGCTTGAAGTGCACTTGGGTACACCAATTTTTTTTCTTATTTACTCGTGTATTCATTTGTATAGTTTACATAGAGCTATAATATTTCCAGATAAAAGATTCTCAGGCCATATGGAAAACTGAGATATTACAAACCTTGAAAGGCTTGTTTTGGAGCCAGAGTATGTGAATGCAGAACAGGAATCTGGCGATGATTCGGGTCATGTTTCTATTTCAAGCAAAACCGATACTGAACTGAATGATTCAGACTCAGACACACCACACTCGGGG
This sequence comes from Stratiomys singularior, assembly GCA_954870665.1. Lineage (NCBI taxonomy): Eukaryota > Metazoa > Arthropoda > Insecta > Diptera > Stratiomyidae > Stratiomys > Stratiomys singularior. The sequence goes on along the minus strand of OX940880.1, from coordinate 68,814,794 downwards.
TTGCAAGCAACTGTTTCTACTCTTACAGGAAACTAAATTGGTTATAATGGCGCTAAAGAATGGCAAAAAAATCCAAACAGTTTTGCGATTCGTTCCAGAGCTGAGAATATTACTACTGGTCTTCTTGGCGTAAAATGAGCTGCAAAAATCAAACAAGTGCCCCTTCATCGCTCTTCATTATTTTTTTTTAATAATATTGGATAGTCTAAAAAGTATTGAGCCTTCTTTGTGTTCATTTCATATATCGGGCAATACTAATCATATTGGACGAAAACTGACATGTGTTTGAAAGGTGAAATTCCAGCCTACAATTTTCATATGGACAGTTTTGTATTTCGTCATTCATGTCAAAAGTTGTATTCATTTAAAATTGAGTGAAATTTCTGGAAAAAATCGTTTTATTTTACAATATCACTACGATCAATGTGAGAATGCATCGCAGGCTTGTGAAAAAATTTGAGGTGTCTACGGTCAAGATACTTTATCAAAAGCCACAGCCAAGAGATGGTTCGCTCGCTTTCGTTCGGGAAATTTTGATGTCAAAAATGCATCTCGCGCAGGAATCCAACACTGAAAACATAAAAACCAATCACTGAAAAAGTCAATGAAATCTTACGAAAAATTGAAGAAGACTGACACATAAGCAGCCATGACATTGCTCATGAACTGAATATTCATCATAAAACAGTTTTGAACCATTTTCATAAGGTTGGAAACACAAAGAAGCTCGGCGTTTGGGTGCCGCATAAATGAACACAAAAAATTTGATCGACCGAATTTCCATTTGCGAAATGCTAACAAAACGCAACGAAATCGAGCCATTTTTAAAGCAAATCATTACGGGCGATGAAAAATGGATATACGAGAATGTCGTTTGAAAAAGATTATGATAAAAAAAGGTGAATCATCACAAACGACTTCAAAGCCACGATTGACACCAAATAAGGTTATGCTGTGTGTATGATAGGATTGGAAGCGAATTGTGTATGATGAGGTGCTAGAGCTTGGCGAAGCACTCAATTCGGCTCTGCATTGTGAGCAATGCAGTTTGCAATTTGCAATTTTTTTCCTTTTTGCAATCTGTTTAGATTGGAAAAAGCAATTGAAAAAAACCGGACAGAATTGATCAATAGAAAGGGGGTTGTCTTCCATCATGACAATGCCAGACCACACACATCTTTGATGGCCCGGCAGAAATTGACAGAGCTTGGCTGGGAAGTTTTGATGCATCCACCGTATAGTCCAGATCTTGCACCATCAGACTACTATTTGTTTCGGTCTCTGAAAGACTTTCTTAATGAAAAGAAATTCACTTCAAAAAGGAACAGTGAAAATCACTTGGCCAAGTTTTCCGCCGGTAAACCACAGAAGTTCTACACAGATGGAATAATGGCTCTACCCGAAAAATTGTAAAAGATCATAGATAATAATAGAAAATATGTACTTAAATAAAATCCATTTTAAATAAAAGAAATATTCAATCGAAAAATGACAAAAGAGGCTCAATTCAAAAATTCGCTTGCAGTTTTCTATTGCCCCCAAAGATCTGTAACAACACAAAAATAAACAAACGCACTATTCGGTTTGCTTTTCCTTTCCGTCTAAACATGTCTCGGGTTGTCAAATGACGATTGCCGTAGAGCCCCCGATAGTACAAGTATGGATATGTTTCGAGACATTGAAAAATCTGAGATTAAATATCGGCACTACATGCAAGGATAAAATGAAGACATATAGATTAGCCTCAAGCTGATGAGATGAAAATTTATCCGAGCACAAGATTTTTTCTTAGCGAGACCTCATTTAGACACAAAAATAGAACCAAAGACTTCCTAATGAACTAGGTCAACGATTTCAAACACCCCGTAAAATTTAGACGAACCCCCGAAAAAAGCTTTTGGCTATTGTTTCTATTTTTAACTACATATTTTCCAAAGGATAAAAATCAATATACTGTAATCTAATAAACTGGAGACTGTGGTTGAGAAACGCACCATTTGAATGAAATTCTCAAAAAAACCAACTTAACTTTATCATCATTATATAAATTAATGATGATAAAGTTAAGCTTTTGTGTTTTTATTTATAAAAAAAGTTATTCGAATGTCCAAATAAATTTGCCTTTGCCCTAAACCTATTATTTTGGAGTTAATAAAAACTAGACTTGGCGAGGATGTACGGGCGAAGCACATCAATGATATGTAGTGTGCTTAAACAGAAGGAGTTGATAAAATGAATAATGCTAGCTAAGGGGGTTATAATAATTTCTAAGCTCCGGACTTCTCTCCATGAAAAGATGGAGACACTACTAATGGTGTCGGCAACCGAGGAGCAGCTCAAAGGATGAACCATAACACAAAGCATCATATGTGAGAAGTCACGAGCCATTTACGGTGATTTGCTGAAGTAGATCCCACGCACTGCCACAAACGAGGATTCGGAAGACTCGTTTAAAGCCAGTCGGGGCTGGTTTGACAACTTTAGGAAAAGGACCGGCATTCACTCCGTAGTCAGACATGATGTTCGGATGTGAAGGCAGCTGAGGTTTATATCAGAACATTTTCCGAACTGATAGAAGTCAAAGGATACAGTCCCCAGCAAGTCTTCAACTGTGACAAGACTTGGCTTTTCTGGAAAAACATATCAAATAGGACTTACATAACAGCAGAGGACAAGCCGATGTCATGTCAGAAACCCATGGAGGATAGATTAACTCCAGCACCTTGCTTTAATGCGGGTGGCGACTGCAAAATCAAGCCTTTGCTCGTATATTATTTGGAAAATCCCAGAGCATTTAAGTCACGTAAGATTTTAAAAGGAAAACTGTAAGTTATGTGGAGGGCAAAGCCTGGAAATTCTTTATGGACTGGATAAACTTACTGTTTCGCCCTTCTGTTAAAAAATATCTACAGGAAAACAATCTACTCATGCAAGCCCTTTTCGTCTTCTACTATACCCCTGCTCACCCACCAAATCCCGAAGGTGATTTACTCGAAGAGTTCAAGTATATAATGGTTTTCTACCTACCACCCAACACCACTCCTATCCTGTAGCTCATGGATCAGCGGGCGATTTCTAATTTTAAGAAGTTGTTCACCAAGCACATTTTTTGGCGCTGCTTTGAGGTGAAGGAGAACACATACCTTATCCTTCTAGTGTTCTGGAAAGACCGCTTCAACATTGAGATATGTCTAAGAATTATTAATCAGGCCTGGCTGGGTGTTACAACGAGGACCTTTATCATTGCATGGAAGCAGCTGTGGCCTGAGGCTGCAGCTGAAACGGCCTTCGAAGGATTGGAACCCAAAGTGTCAGTTGTAGAGTATATTGTTTCTTTGGGAAAATTCATGGGTCTGGAGGTGGATGAGAGAGATTTGAACGAACTCGTCGAGGAACAGTCTCAGGAGCTGACAACCGAGGAGTTACACGATCTACATTCGCAGCAGCATATGGTGGTTCATCGAAATGAGGAAGAGGAGCCATCTTTTGAAGAGGAGTCAGAGATGGAGGAGGTTACCTCTACAAAAGATATAAGAAGATCTTGGGAATGTGCGAAAAAATTGTAGAGTTCATAGATAAAAATCATCCCGAAAAAGTTGCAACTGGTCGTGCATCGGAGTCGTTCAAGGAAACTTGCCTAACATATTTCGGCAATGTCCTTAAAGGGAGAAAGAAACAATCATCCTTGGATAGTTTTTTTGAACAATCTGTAGGTAAAAATGAGCAAAGCGTGATGACAAACGCGAAGGCCAGTGAGGAAAATTAAGCGCTTCCATAAGCATTTCATTTTTTCTTTTATTATGTTTTTATAGAACATGTATTTGTTGTTTATAAAGCAATGTTTAATGATTTTCGAATTGGATGTTACTCATCATCGGAAATCGGCTTGCAGATGGGCACCAAAAGCCCGTATTTACTGTAAGTCTTTTTACCTGTTGTTGACGATATAACCAAAGAAATCGTTGTTTAAAACTAAAAACTCAAATTATATAATTTGCATCAATATTTGCTTTCAATACAATGAACGTATGTTCTATCGACTCATGCTTGTATAATGAAAAAAGGGGGATATAGCGAACCAGCGACTCCAACAGACCTTTTTGGAGTAGAGAAGTGAAGGCTGCTTAGGGAGTGAGTGCCAGGCTCCCAGTAGCCAAACTTACTGGGGTACCGGCTTAAAACCGTTGTTTGACACATTGCTTTAGCACTTTCACCACACCTTGTAGCACTTTTAATCCACAAGAATCTATTCTCCATTGTGCGGTGTGTGAAGAAGAGGATTCCCACAGAAGAGTATGCCACCAGCCGATCAAATTATCCTCTAGAATTGCCCCAGCTTAATCTTTTATGGCAATATTTCTCAGCTGCTTTGAGCAACTCATCAATTTGGCTGCCCAAATGAGTTTCTTTCAATTTTGCAGTAAGATAACCACTTTACCGATATTTAATTTGTATGTCTTTATGTCAAAGTGTCATCTTTATCTCAAAGTATGATGAGCATCAGTTTCCTCTTCAATGAATAGTTTGCAATCTAAAGACCAAAACTCAACTGTCTAATGCATGTAAGACTGCAACCAACCTTATCTACTCAATAAATGCTTCAGATGAGGCTGACCATGCTTTCACGAAACTACTATCACAGATCGTCGATGCATAGTGCCATCCATTGGCCTCTTAGCTCCTACTCCAAAAACTTCCCCTCTTCCACTACTTTCGGAGAGAGCGACGTCTTTCATCGAACTCGATAATTTCCTTGTCTTCGTCTTGAATTCTGTGGAGATTCATTTACGCCCTGTGGGAACATGGGTGATGGGCCTTACTCCAGAGACCCTCCGCACAGCTGACTCAGAAACATTCGGGATTTAATCCACAGTCCTCTTCTTCTTTAAATCTACGCCATCCGTTTTAGATTAAGCTCCTTATTGATGGCTTTGCTCCTCACCTCTGCCACTAGATTTGGAAGCTGCTTGACTGACAGCTTGAACTACTAATGTATATCCAAAACAAACTGTTCTCACTCATAGGATACCTTCTTTGTAAGAATGATCACTTCCGTTTTCTCTGGCACTAGACTAAATTTATGAGTGTCGTTCCGCTGCAGTACTCACTGCAGTAATGAATATCGCCCCCGCAAGTCCTTTAAATTACTTAAAAGAAAGAAGTCACTGGGAGCCTGCAAACTTCTTCTAAGTTGTCCTTACAGAGGTCCAAAAACTCCTGTGTTGTTTGAACTCGCCGCTGCTTGTCAAGGAGCATTTTTGAAACCCAACGCGGACTCACTTTTCTCATGTTCAAATGAGTGTGCAAAATGTCACCAATTCGTTCCTTACTAATGTTCAACACCTCAGCTATCTGCCACATTTTTATTCTTCGATCGTCCAATACCAATTTCTTGGACTTTGGCGATGTTATCATCCGTGACTGCTGTGTTTGGGCGGCCTGAGCGCGGGTCGTCTTCTAATGATTCTCGTCCCTGTTGGAATAGTCGAGCCCAACGTTTGATTGTTGCAGGTGATGGTGCAGATTCTCCGTAAACCTGAGACATTTCTTCAAAAATTTCCTTAGCCGTTTTTCTTTTCTTCACAAGAAACTTTATGACGGCGCGGTACTCCAATTTCCTTAAGTGCAGCGATGACTCAGACATGGTGATGTTCACTATTTAATAACTCAGAGAGTATTGATGCTATTTACCTAAAAGTTCGTTTATATACTCATTAGATGTTACGCAACTAGTAACTTATCACTCAAGTAATTAGCGGTAGTGGGCGTACCCTACGCTCATAACTTTTCAGCCGGCCCTCGTATTTATCTTTTTTATCGCACGACGCGTTTCACTGAACTAGTCAGCATTATCAAGTGCAATAAAAATTTTGGACTTAAGTCTACCTTTTATATCCTATAAAATTATGAATGAAAAAAGGAATTATGCTAATGCATCAAAAAGGGTAGATTTAAATGTGTTGGTTTGGTCATCGAAGGTGTTTATGAATTTCTAGTGCTTCTAAAATATTGAGTTTATGGGACTTAGATAAATTATGGAGGATCTGTAAATTTTCAATTGAGGAGAATTCATAGTTGGTTTCCAGGAAGCGGTGTGCTACGTTAGAATTGGATTTTTGATGAATGAAGAATTTGAAATTTTCATTAAATCTGGGTTTAAAGGATCTACCTGTTTGGCCAATATACCCACAATTAAATTCTCCGCACGTAATTTTATAAACTCCAGATTTGTTAAATATGCTCGTTGATTGTTTGGCATCGTAGTAAAGGGTGGACATTTTTTGGCTAGGCTTCAAGGCAATGTGATTATTATTTATGTTTCTTAGACGGAGAGATAAATAAAACTCTTGTTTCACTTAATAACACCAACTTTATTAATTTATATTTATTATATTCCCGGTATACAATTTATATTGTATACATGAACCGGTATTCAAAAAGGCAACCCAATGCAGCCTCACATTGGGTGATAGGAAACAGAGGCTTGTCCGTAACTTTTGACGCGAAGAAATAACTCTTCCTCTTTAGGACAATTTCACTACTATTTATATCACTCATCACCTACTTCGTTTAATTTAATTCAATTCAAAATATTAATGCCTACTTTGTTTCCAAACTTTAATTCAAAATAATTATGTCTACTTTGTATTAATTCAATGTGCGTGATGAGTATATTTTGGGATCGATTTGGGTAAGTGTAACAATTATTATTATTAGCTATAATTCGAGAATTATTATCGGATATTGGACCAAAATATGAAAGGAGTAAGAATTTTCTGTGTTAATTTTCTGTTATTAATAAGATGATCAATAAGCTGATTCGAAAAATTTTCTGTTATTAATAAGATGATCAATAAGCTGATTCGAAAAATCGTTATTATTGCTATTTCTTTGACGGTTGAAATTTCAGTATTCAGAAGTTCCTTAGAAGGAGGTATGGAAAACGCACGGTCAGCCATCGATCTGTAAGCCGATGTCATGTGGGACCAAGGGTGGCATGAATCGGCTGGAATAGTTGCATCCGAGAAAATGGACTTTCTAAAAATGTTAAATTCTAGGCTGTTAAAATGATTCTTGGTGATGGTCGGATCCAGAAAATTAATTTTCCGATTGTTTTCATGTTTAACTGTCAAGGAGATGGAGGGATGTATATTGTAGCAGAAATTCAGAAGCTGGGAGGGTTGGTAATTTTTTCCTGTAAAGCCAATAAGGATGTCATCAACGTGTCTATACCGAAAGATAACATGGTTTGCGAATTCAGAATGTAAAACAGCTGGCTCAATATTATCTATAAAAAGGTCTGCCATAAGTGGACTCAGAGGGGAACCCATAGCTGGCCCTTTTTCTGTGTTTTCAAACTGAAAATAGTTTTCCCTAAGACAGAATTCTAGCAAAGTTCTAATTTCTGTTTTTAAACCGGGTCCATATTTTTGGAGGCCAAAAGATTCTTGGCTATATCAAGAGAAACTTTATATGGAATATTGGAAAATATTTTTGTTACATCAAATGAGATAAGAGAGCAGTTATTTGGAATATTAAGATTGGCCAACTTTTTGACCAGGTTTTGGAGTTTTTTATGCTGTTAGATGCATTGAAGTTAGTGGTTTCTTTAAAGACTTTATTAAAAGCGATTGCCATTTGTCTCAGACAACTGGTCTTATAAGGTTATTCTCTTTATGTACTTTTACAAGTCCATAATGTTTTGGGGACACCGGTTTCATATTTGTCCGTCGAAATTTCTCGTTTTCAGGGAAAATGTCCTTGGTGGAATTGAGATGGTAACTTTTTTTTTCTAAGAATATTATTTAAGATGGTAACATTTTCTTTTTCTATAAAATCATAGATTTTTTGGTTATATTGGGCTTTTTCGATAATGACAGTGAAGTTGCTTTTATCAGCGTTCGTAACTATTAAATCTTTGTTTTTAATTTTCAGTGAAATTGATTTTATGGCGGAGGATAGGTTTGAGTTGAGATTTTGAGGAGCATTTTTTATAATGTTTTTGATGAAGTTCGTTTTGGTGTTGCCGCAGGCCAAAATTAACTCTGGGTGGCTTGGGTCCGCCGGGCCTTGCTTTGTGGGTCTCGAGGACGCGTTTCGGCTGCATACAGCCATCTTCAGCTCGTTCTGGTGTCTTTGTCGCGGTATCCATCTTTTTATATGTGAAACTTTTATCGGAGGGGTAGGTCTGGTTAATTAGGTGTTAATGACCCTCGTTAACACCTAATTAACCAGAGAGATCTCGTCGATTTTGCTGCGAGGTTTATATCATACTGCAATGCCTCAGGCAATTCGAAAGTCTTGGCATCAGTTCCTTGCATTGTTTGTTACTGTATTGTCATTCTTTTCGTCCATCTAGTGAAGCTCAATGGATTCCTGATGTTTCTGATGATCCTGAGGACTATATGCTAGTTTATCAACAATATGCTTCCACCCGTTGGACCGCACTCCAACTTTCAAAACAGCATTTCTTGTGGAACATCCTTCTAGGAGACGATTCCATAGTAGAGAAATATCTTCAGCGGATGGTCGTCTAATTTCAAAATTTTCGAAAATGCAGGGTAACATACTGCGATAAAAACAGGATCCCAATGTCGCCGGCCTATTCAATTCATTTGACTCACTTATGACTCACTTTCGAGAATAAGGAAAGAATGTAGCAGTTTTTCAAAGTGAATTTTTAACGGTGGGAGCACTTTCTGCTGCAGAATGCCTTGGACTATGGTTCACTACGCCGACAAGAAAAAACAGAGACTGTATTGTCACTCCTCAATCCAGTTCCTCTCATTATTACAAAACATGGTAAAAAGCCATTCCTAGAACGACCAGATTTTGGTCTAGCACTTGTGTTTTTGGCACCTTCACAGAATCTTCAATACTCCTAAGCCTGAGTTGACTAAGGTACGGTTTTCGTCATTGTAATTGTGGAAGTAACGTAACCTCAAAATGATTTGGATAGTGAAATCGAGGATAATTTGGAAACAAATTACCCGCCTTGTGAAAAATGAAAAGAAAAATGAAACAAATATGGAAAGAATGGACTCAGAAAAGTGACAAGATCCACACAAAATAATTTGCCCGCGACTCAGAATTTTAGAGATAAACATGTTGATACAAATAACAAGGAAAAACCATTGTCATCTTTCTTCGTCAAGCAAATTTCCATACATATTTGGGACAGGAGTTAATATTTGATAATCGATTTCAAACAGTGCCATAAGCCAAATTGCGAGATCATGCAGCATCCATAAAAATTAAAAGTAGTTGGTGAAATTAGTTAAATTAGTAATATTGCTTAAATTTTCTCATTTCATTCTGAAGCTTTGCTTAAGAGTATATGTCATTGGTATATATCAAGGACACAAAAATAAAAAAAACTGATTTGTTGCTGTAATATAAGTACCTTTCGATAGTTACACATCCTTTGAGGATACTACTTTTATTAATCAAATCAGCGGTGCCATACGTAATAATAGGTCTGATATCTCCTGCTTTAGTGGTAACTGTGGGTTGCTTGTGTTGTGTTGTTGCATGACAGCCAATAGGGCAGCATCCATAAAATCTCCATCGCCAAATATCGTTAAACCATGAAAAACTGTATCTGAGCACCACCTTCTATTTTTCAAACAGACTTGGTAAAAAGACTCGAGTAAAAGACGTCTACTGACGAGTGCAATGGAGTCAGTGCGTTTTTACGGCTCTAAAGTCTTAGATGGTGCTCTTAGTAAGAAGTCGTACCAAAGTCTTCTCTGTGCCTCTTGACTCCTCCATACACCTTCGTAGGGGGGAGTCAGAGAGAAAATTTGTCAGACGAGAGGAACCGCATATGCATAGCTTATCAGTGACTTGGGCCTCAGTTCTGCGGAACGAACGGGGAAACCGATTAGTGTCTGCTGCAACTACAACAGTACGCAACTACTGGAATTTTCAGTCTTACCTGTATAACATGTAAAAGCCACCGTTTCCAGCTTGTTTGTTCTGTCCGGGGATGACAGATGACGTTCTTTGCATGCGGAAGGTAGTCAAAACTCCGTTTGCATCTCTCGGACCAAAAAGGCGCGCTCTGTCCAGAAAACGGAACGTAAAAGGTGATAATATCAAAAGACAATTGGAACTGCGTGTCACATTACGTATGGACAGTTCTTCTTAGAAAGAAGGGCGTCGTGGATCGTTTGGCGACGCAGAGGAAAGGGGGACCTCTCAGAAGGCAAACCTGTTCCTTTCCATCCATTCGTACGTAAAAAGGGATTTTCCCTAAACTAAAGGAGCCATTAGGCAATAATAAATGAGGCCTAGTCCGAAGTAATGTGACAAGGAGTTCCAAGGTTTTTAGTTTGACAGGGGAGAAGTGTAGTCGGTAGTCCAGTTGCGACTGGGCGACGCTCAGGGCGTAGACAGCCTTTACCTCCCAAACATAAAAGAAATTATTATTGATTAAGATTTGTGTCTTTCAATCTTACACAGGCTCAAAACACTAATTTCAAACGAACAACAATGTTACTGTAGTATGTTAGCGATCCTGTTTTAGAAATAAGTACAATTGATTCACGTTTCTGGTATCGAATTTTCGTATCTACCCCCATCGCAAGTTTTGTTACAAAAGAGAATGCCAGCTAGGGTTGGCAACACGTATATTCTCCAAGTATCCGGATGAAATAGGTAAGGACAAAGAAAGGAAGTTGCTACCTTTTAAAGTAGATATTATGAATAGAAAAGAGCTTTGATCATGGCTAAGCCAGGAAAATCCATTAGAAGACAGAAAGAGAATTCGAAATATTTCGGGCAGAATAGTTAAAGTTCAAAATGATGCATGCTGAACAAGGATTCCCATTGAGCATCAAATACAAAAAAAACGTGGAATGGCACCACATCTTTTAAGAATCGTAACATAAATGCAAATCGTGACATTTTCCTGCTCCGCGAAAAGGATTATCTTCGCTTCACAATCACCTATCAGGATGAGCTATACATTTCTAAAAGGCCTTTAATTGCTGCTAAATAGCAGGATATATTGAATTCGCTCTATTTCATTCCTCCAGGAAAAGTCCTTGAATACTTCAAAAATTGATTTACTGGTGACATTAATGCGAGGAAAATGAGCTGAAGATGAGAGAGCTAATAAATAATAAATGGTAATAAAAGAGCTAATTAATGCTAAAAAATTAAAAAAAAATTAATTAATAATTAATGCTATCGAGTTCATTTGCAAACATTTCTATCGATCTAACAGTGTACCAATAATGTCTTCGTACAGCAGCTATTTGAAACTTAAGTGATAGAAACAAACAAATTTTTGCAAGAAAATTGAAAAAGTTTCAATACAGGTTTATTCATTAAACATTTTTATTTAATTTAGGAACAAAAACTCATCCATTTCAATTATTTATTACAAACTTATTAACTAATAATAAAACAAAGTCGAAAATTTGCCTCAAATAATGTCTTCGTATACTTAGGAAACAATTTATAAAAAATCTGAAAATCTAAAGATAGATGGGTATAGATTATTTGTTAATATTCACTTGTGTAGCCTTTATTTTTAACCACTCCTTTAAGACGGCATGGCATAGGTTCAACAAGTTTTTTTGTGTAGCTAGGCTCTATTTTCACCCATTCCTCCTGAAGAGCCTGTTTCAACTTTGATTTGGAACCGATATGATGAGTTCTGATCCTTTCTTCGAGCATGTTCCACATGTGCAAATGGTCCGGACATTGCGGTAGTGTTTTCAGCAACTGCGGAGTTTTGTATGCTAAGAACATCCTAGTCTAATGAGCCATGTGCTTGGGGTCATTGTTTTGTTGCTGCTGATACGCCCAATATTTTTACACTTTGCTCTGAATTTTTTTAAAAACTTCGATGTATGCACGATGGTCCATAATTCCTTCAATAATTTCCAACTGTCCAACCCCACTGGCAGTCATACAGCCCCATGCCATTCCACCGCCGCTACCGTCCTTTACAGTTTTGATAGTGTTTTTGGGGTTTTAAGCTTCCCCTGGCTTTCTCCACACTCTAAGTTTCCAATCAGGCCCAAAAACATTGTATTTGAACTCATCAGAGAATATGACATTGCGCCAGGACTCGAGAGATTCATTTTTGTAATGCTGAGCGAAGTCCAAACGTTTTTTTTTCGATTTACTTCACTTACCAGTGGCTTCCTGTGAGGTGTACGAGACTTAAATCCGGCAACATTCACGGCTTTTTGTACTGTTTCTGGAAGGACTTGTTTTTGGCTGGATTGAAGGAGCTGCGTACTTTTTTTTGTGTGCACTTGTGAACGGATCCTTGGCAATCACACGCTTGATTTGTAACCGATCTTTATCAGTGAAAATTGCAGGGCGTCCTTATTCGGGCTTATTTCCTACCCGGCTTTCATGTTTAAAGCGACAGATTACAGACTGGCTAGTAGAACGGTTCCGGGAGAGTAGTTTGGCTATTTCCGCGTATGATTTTTGTTCCTTTATGTGTAAATTCACTATGAGCTTACCCTCTTCCTATGACAAATATTAACCACGCATTATTTGCAATCACACTATCAAAACGCAAAGTTTACATTTGTGTCACTTCTTTTACGTTACTACAAACCGTTATGAGTGGTCGGTTTATATGTGATTATGGTCGATAACTATAAGCAAAGAGATCAAAGCGCAAGCAAAATCTTAAATGTACGAAGACATTATTGGAGGCAAATTGTCGACTTTTTTTTATTGGTATAGAATAATCTAAATGGATTGATTGTCGTTTCTAAATTAAATACAAATGTTTAATGAATAAACTTGCATTAAACCTTTTTCAAATTTATAGCAGCAATTTGTTATTTTCTATTAGTTGATTTTCAAATAGCTGTTGTACGGAGACATTACTGGTACATTGTATTTTTAGTAAATATGTTAACAATATTCGACATTTGATAATAACAACAAACCGAACAAACGCATTCTTAATTCCTAAGACAAAGGCTTTCTTTGAAGTATAAATTTTCTGAAATTAACAAAGAGATTAATAGCCTCCAATCGCTTTCAACCATTCATATGCTGATGAATATTCTAACCCTAATTAAAGTTTATCTAGGGATACACATAGTAATGAAAAATTGATTAAGCATTTATGGGTCTTGTCAATTCATTATAGGAATCAACTTTTTTCGAATTAGGATTTGAAATTATTACAATTTTTTTTTTAAATAAATGTGAAATGGAATGTAGCTCACAAACACAAAACGTCGTCAAAAAATTATTTTATACCTCTTTGTTGAACCACGGAAGACGATTTTTTCGATTTTTGCATTTTTCATTTTCATTCAATTTATGGAAGTAATAACTAAATTGAAAAAAAATGGTCTTTCAAATTATGATCCAAGTGGATTTTGGGTTAAATTTTGCTTTTGCACCCGTTTTCCTTAAAGCTTCGTGTTTTCTGGTCCCTGCTTGAATAAGTACTTTAGAATAGACAACGAGAACTTTACTCACCTTAAGTTCCTGCAGTCCTTAGTTCAAAAACATCACAAACTTTGCACGTATTACGGAATGATATCAGATTAAGTCCAACTCTGGAGCCGTAATATTTTTAAATCGTATGAATTCTTCCTTCCAATTAACTGACATGTTTCCTCCTTGTGTTACTTCCTATGTAATCAAAAACCAATAATACACGTTTCAAAAAATATCTCACAACCCAACTCGTCAGTGCAGAGGACCTTCGATATCTGCAGAATCAAGTTCAACATTAATAAACCATTATAATGTGTGGTTTCCAATATATCAACTCATCGACGAACAAAGGAGTATCACCTTTCACCATCTCGCAATAATGGCCAGGGCGGTTGGTTTGGCCATGCGACCCGTATCGTATGTTGACGGATGAATTGGACTAAGTGACTGTCAAATCGTGATGTGATTCCTGAATTGACAACGTAACCAAAAATAATTGCAGTGAACTGGTAGTGTGCCTTTTAGCCAGGGTTGGTCCTCCCGTCATTCGATCTGTTGAAAAGCGACAAACCACGTGTGAAACGTCCTGATAAAAAATGAGATGATTGTTCGCCGCAATCGCAACCCCCCAAACCAGAATTTCGTAATTCCTTTCATCACATATGTTCCGGCAATCACAATGTCAACCCTGTTTAAAGCGCTTTGCATTGTAAAACGTCCATATGCGAGCCATTTTGTCGGGTGAATGCAATCCAATTTTTCATAATTGAATTCGAACACTTTACTCGCATCCAATGTTTGCTAACTATGCAAAGCGAGAAATCCTTGCGGACGAAATGAGCCCAAATGTCACAACTATTCAAGCAGAAAAAATACGAAAGTCGAATTGACATACGCAATGCAAGGATAAAACGTAGAAAAGGACATCGCATGTGTACTTTGTGTCAAGTATTTTCGCGGGACAGGTTTTGAGTAGTTGAGTGACATTTTTGGAGCGTAAAACGTTTCATTTGGAAGTCTGCAGGCAACAAATAACCCTTGCACCCATTTGATCGTTCCATAGTTCATCTTGAGGATTCACATTTAATCGGATTTGATTTCCCTAAATTGAGCCGAATTAGTTGTACATTTGAACAAGGAGTGGTATTCATTTGAATTTTTTAACGGGTAATGTTAAGATTGGTGAAAGGATTTAAAAGGCAATTTAAACAAATGCTTTTAAATAGGGTGATTCAGTGTGAACTTACTTAAGGGTGCGGGGAACAAGTGTAGAAGTTTTAATGAATAATTTAATTGAATTTTCAGTCTTTAGCGCTATAAGTGAATGGCTGCAATGAAATCATCCCCAATCAAACATTTTCGTCTAAAGCCAAAGCGGATGGTAAATTATGTGGATAATAAAACCATCCAAACTTTGTAATAATGAAAGATTTCTTAAATTGAGCTTGTATCGTAATGAACAAAGTTCCTGGGAAGAGATATGATTTGGGAATTTGCCACTGTGGTCGTCATCAATCCTACAAAGTTAAACTGTTCAAAAATAACATCAAAATTAAACTATCTTAAAATTACAATAATTTTGAAACTCAGCGATTCATAGCATTAAATTTCAATAAATTCTATTGGCTAAAATAAATCCTTGCAAACATGCTATGGGACTTTATTGTACAGGCAGCAGCAGATTGTTATCATCCAAATCCTACAAGTTGGTCGAGTCAAATTTGGGAAGAAGTTGTGGGTCCTTGTTGACGCCCAAAATCTACTATAATGGCAATTAATTGCACAAGTTTGCATGTCAAAGTTGAACCCTGAACTCACTGTCAAAGTCATGGCTTGATAAGACTACGGTGTTTTCTCGTGGAAAATGAGTCGAAATGGGTTGCATGCCCCTTTTGATAACATAAGTGGTACCGTGGCCCATTGATTTCTTCCTTTTCTTTGATGTGAATCGGATACACGGTATTTGTTAAATATGTCACATGAGAATCCGTTCTGGTCTATATCCTTTTTCCAGCTCTCAGGAAGCCTCTTGCTTCTTCCAAAACTATGGAACCTTCTTTCCAAAACTATTGAAAAATATTCATCTAGATGCGCTTCGCTTATGAATTGAAAGATTTATCAGGGGGAGAAAACTTCAAGGGGTGGAAGAAGTCATTATCAGATCAAGAAGTCGTTATCAGATCAGAAACATGCGGTCTTGCGTTGCCGTTATGGGAACGAAACCTCGTCAAATCTGCCACCGTGGGTTCCATTGGTCGATTTGATTCCAATATATTTCAGCTATGATCGTATTACCTTGTGGAAAGAGCACGAACCGTACTATACTTTTCTAGTCCCTCCAAACGCAGAAAAATTCTTCTTCCGATTGATTCCAGACATCGCAAAAATTGAAGGTTTATTTGTTTTGGAGCAAGTGCGTTTTCGATGCTTTTCGGAATTTTGATAAAACATCTAAGTCTCATCTTCTGTGACAAAACTCTTTAAGAAAGAATTTATTTCAGGTCGGTAAAATTGCAATTCGCACGTAGAGACGCAGCTCATAACGCCGTTCTCCGTCAATTTTTGTCGAACTTAAACTTCATATCGACTCATATATCGCTTTTTAATGCATACATATGTATCGTTGTCGTGAAAATGTCAGCAGCAAACACTCTCTAAATCGCATTATCTCGCGAGATTTTCACCGGGCAGAGTCTTGATAAGATCCGCATCCGTGATAGCTGGACGGCCGCTACTATCCTCATCTTTCAACTCCAAAGCACCAACTCTAAATTTCTTACGTCGATTGCGGACGGTCCAAATACTCGTTTGACCATTACCATAAATGGCGTGAAACTCGTGTGCAGTGTCCTTTGCTCTATTACTTTCTTAAAAGCAATTAAGCATAGCGTGTCGCATATATTTGTTTGGGCTCTTCATATTGCAGGATGCAGGCAAAAGCTAAAGTTATAGGGTCTACCATCTTGGGATGTATTTTCCACTGCTTTTCTTCAGTATATTTACCATCGTAACTTTACATAGGTTTCAAAGGACGAAGTTATTAAGGGTTGAGAAGGGAACCAATTACCAAAAGAAATACTTTGGTTGGATTCATACCAGCTCCTCGAAGAAAAAACCTCGTCTAAATGATAAACCCTCTTTGTAAGGCAAACAGTGCCCAATGAGAAATTTGCGAAATCCATGATAGGGTCTGACAACAAACCCCGCTTTCCCCCCTGTTATTTGCGTGCTATGTTTTAGCACGGGCCACTCAGCAAACTATTCTAACTGCTTCGAGCGTGTTAAGCTTAGAGTAAAATTGCCACAATATAGAAATCAACCTCGATTCACCTTGAAACCATGAATTTTCAGGGGTTGAGCCTCCCTGTAGTTGATGTTTGTGCAGATTCTCCAACCAGATTTCTTCCAAGGTAGGAGTACTTCACCGTCTTAAAGAGACCTGCAGGTCATTTCTATGAAGCCGATAAAAACTATCAGCTCCGAAGCGGTAACATAATAAATCTGATTGCACAAAAGGCCGCCAAGCATTTATGATTTGTTTGTCGCGCCAATCAAAAGATTCTCGAATGCTGGATGACGTATGGGAAACTAATGAGAAAAATGAGCGTTACTCAACTTTTGCATGAATGTACCATAAAATCTCTCCAGAAGCAATCAAAGTTATGGCTCTGGAGCATATATAAGAGAAATACGGGCCTGACCTACTAATTATGAGCGAAACATGTTTCTGAAGAAAACAAAAACTACGCTTTCCACATGACAAAATCTTCCGTAATGAAGGCGGACCATATACTGCAATTTTGGCACGCATAAATCAAACGATCTGCCAATTCAATTGTGGTTTCATGTCACGATCCTCTATACTACCCCCCGCTCCATCCCGTCGCAAACGGGGCTACGTCTGCAACGAATTGCCTGGTCACTCTACATCCGATGTTACACAGGATACAACTAAGTGTAGAACAAGTAACTACCATAAGGCATGGACATGACGAAGTGATTATGGGCGGTGGTGGACATTAGCTGGGTCCTAAACATCTCTAAACATCATCAAGGCTGAAGTATCATCAAGTATTCCCGCGAGGAAGTTCATTTCCTGACTGTTTCATCCTATTCTTCTCTTATTTTCGTGTTACATTTCGATGTCGCCCTTTTTGGGGAAAGGTATAGTACTCCCAGATCATACCAGGACGGAGACTGTCAAAACTTTACCAAACAGCTCTCCAATCATCCTGAGTTCATCAAGCATAAAACTAGCAAGAAATAGATGATTCGCCTCAAACGCTGTGGTGCTGTATTCAAGACCTGATGGATGTGCACACACTAGCTAAACCACACTTTTCCGCCAAATATGAATGCATATCCCCTTACACAAAGAACTAAATTCGAACAAGGGCCAGACGGAAGCAACGTCTAAAGAAACTTAAATGGAAGTAATTCAGAATACGCCGCTTTGAAGACCCAAATCAATCGCTCGGAGACCCTAATATGGCAAAATGTGCACGCTTAAATGGACAAATCAGTCAAAGACAGTCATATCAAATCTTTCCCCAACGTATTCAAGGATATCTCCCTTGAGTGGTTCCCTTGCAAGCCGTCTTTTTCGCTTCTTATTTGTACAAGGAGAGATCTTTCACGGAACAAGGCACTTATACAAACGTAGAAGAAACGGTCGTCAATTTTATAAAGGGATACCAAACATCCTCTATCCTCTCACGAACCAATAGAGCCTCTAGCCCCTAGCCCCTAAAACGAGCCGTTCTAGCATTTCTTTGCAAACATTAATCAGGTACTACTCGCCTTCGGCTCAACCTATCCAAAAAATTCTAGCGGCCCCGATTGTATGACAAATTACATGCTAAAGAAAGGCTGCAACGTAATTCATAGATTTCTCATTATCATAAAAATTACTGTACTAACAAAAGATACTTCTCCGAGCCCGGAAAACAGATTGACTTCTCCCAACACCAAAATAAAAAAGGCCAGTGCTGACTTGAAAAATTCCACAGGAAAACTCCTTCAAAAACTACTCGAAGCCCCCAATACCGGCACAGCAATGTAGATTTAAATGACCTCTTCTTTCGCGGATGCATCTCATTTCAGCAGAAAAAGAAAGGAGTAAGTGTCGCCGGCTCAACCGACGTAGAAGCGGATTTCGACTCCGTGTACTTCTTAAAGTGTAAACTTCTAAAAGTTCATTTCACCTCACCGTTGACACATATTATAGCTAGCAATAGAGACCAAAGGTCCCTCTTGAAGAAAATGGCAATAATGATTGGTGAAATACCTACTCCATTACTATCATCATTCGCTCTCATTTTCCCTAATGATCAATACTCGGCCTATTCAAAGCTCTATAGGACATTGATACTTTATTGTAATCGACAAATAGTATGCATCACTCTTACTATATCACCAAGCCGTTCTCCACGCAGTCCTTAACGCGGATGACGTACTAGTTCCCGCTGCTTCCGTATATGTCACAATATAAATAGAACTTCCAAAAGTACTTCCGGAAATTGACCCTCTCAATCAATGCAGAAAAATGCGAACTCATATGCTTTCAAAATGCCTCCGGCGAAGGCTACCGATCCGCAATTATTGAATTCAAAGAACTCTCACTATACATCGACAATGCCGCAGTACTAAGAAATCCTGTAAAGTACCTGGACACACTGTTCCACCACCGCCTTAAATTTAATCCTCTCGCCCACGGCATCTGCAGCCTTAACCCCTCTGCTCTCTTACAAGTCAAGTCAAACAAGCCCAAAATTTCTAATGTAAAAAACCCTCATAAGACCGATTATCAGGTACAGCTTTCCTGTCTGATTTACTCCACCGCTCTCCCTTTACTGAGCGCAGTTTTCGAAAGAAAAATATTGAGGAAGTGCCAAATAATAAACTCAATCGAAGAACCGTGCTATATAGAGAAACCAAAATAACTTACAATCTACTGAAGTCGACAACTAAAAATTTATAAGACAAAAGCGAATGTTAACGACTAACAAATGTCGCTAAAGACAAACACAAAAGCAAGCACAATGACAAGAAAAAGGGCAGAAAAGGACTACCTTACCAACGAGATCAAGAGTTTACACACGAAGAGAGAAAGCACAAACTCAACCATCTATTAACTAATTAACCAACTAATTTCTAATGGAAATTTATGACTGAGTGAGAAGGGAAATTACAAAAGCCATCACAAAAATACAAAAAGTTAAAGAAAAATAAGCAGGATAAACAGGAAGCATAAACAGAAAGATAAACAGGAACCCTTGATACTGGATAAGGGCCTCAAACACAACTTCAACAAGAAGAAAGACATCGAAGAAACTATTCTTGATGCAGAAGTTGCGATACCAGCGCTCCTTGTCGAGAAACAAAACCAAGCTACGTACGAATGTAAACGGACAAAGAAAGATGAAAAAGATATAAACTAAAAGAACTAAAAGAACTAAATTCATTGCATTCATTACACTGCAGAAAAATTAGAAGAGATCCTACCGAAAAATATTAAACGAAAATCAAAAATGCAATAAAGAAAGTAACCAAAATAATAGACCCTACAGTTTCGCACACAGTGACAAAAATGAACCCGCCGGCACCACCACTAATTGCGCTATCAAACCGGACACTCAAATGAGGCCCATAATCAAATACAAATCGGCCCCTGGATACAAACTATCCAAACACTTGGCAATAATGTTAAGGAACAACCTTGAACTCTCCAACAAATTTACGAAATCCAACACCACGGAGCTGATTGACAAATTAAGCAGCATGAAACCAGCGGACCAGTACCACAATACCAGCAACACCACAATACCAGTAATAATAAATGAATATACTGCATGGAGCGCTACTTAACCCACCACCCTTACCGCATATGTCTGAGAGACCGGATCCGGCGAAAAAAATCAAATGATTTTGTTAGTCGTCTTCGATTTGAACTGGAATCTCGATTACTTGCCGCATTTCATGTATTGCATCATAATTTAAACTTCTGGAAGCCACACGATCACACACGAGTTTTTTTTGGGTAGGGAGGTGAAGCCTATTTACGCCCTGAGTGTCGGACTCCCAGTGGACCCACTGGACTACCGACTAAACACCTACCCTGTCAATCAGAATACCTAGCCTGGAACCGTTTGACACATTACTTCGGGCTAGTCCTCCCAATTTTACGCCTTTTGGTCCCTCCGGTTTACAGGAATTCCTTCTCCAGTTGGGTGGAAAATAGGAGGAGGATTGCTACAGAAGGAAACCGTCCACCCTCGACGCCTTAAACCGATCAAGTATGCTTTTTTTTCATTACTAGGACTGTCCGTGCGAAATGTGCAACTTGATTCCATTTGTCAAATGATTTGAACGTCTCTTCGATTAGGCTATCTGGATGGAGCTCTCCCACTTTTTATAAGATAAGGTGAGATCACCGCTCATTTTGTCCCATCTTCTGCATAAAAAGAAAGTATGACAGGCGTCATCCTTCACACCAATGCAGAATATGCAATCTGGAGACCGTGACTTACCTATCTTGTGCAGGTAAGACTGAAAACAACCGTGTCCGATCAGTAGCTGGGTCAGGTAGAAGTTATTCTCGTCGTGCGTTCGAGTGAGCCACGATCTCAGGTCGTTGACGTTCCAATGATTGTTGCCATTTGTTGAGAGTGCATCGTCTTTCATCGCGAGCAACTTTTTCTTTATTCACCTCGTGCCTTCGGAGGTAGACGCTTTTACGGTCTCTTGCAAGGAGAGCGATGGGTATCATCCCTGCAATTACGAACACCACAGGCTCAGAGACTGTATGGTATGCTGATGCACTCCGTAGTGCTCCTAGTCTCTGCACCTGTGCCAGTAGTTTTTGGTGCAGTTCCTTGTTGAGAGCTTCACTCCATATCTCTGCTCCATAAATACCATTCTTACTCTCGGGAGCCTCTTCCTGGTCAGGATGACCACTTTGGTTTTCTCTAACGCTTCGTTAAGCCCATGAGTGGTCATCCAGCTCCACACCCGACGCATCAGTACATTTAGCCTTAATTGCGCTTGGTCAATCATGCGCCCCGCCGATAGTGCTGCATCATCATCCACATAGCCGCTCAGCTGCGACTTTTCCGGCAGTTCAAGTCTAAGCAGTCCGTCGTAGGGGACTTTCCACAAGCATCTTATGACAACCTTGCATCGTGTCGTAGATCAGCCTGCGATCCTTCAGGTAATTTCGACTTGGAAAGAGTTTTCCAGAGCTTCCAGAATATCCGTCGATCTGGCGGAGTTGAAAGCATTCCTTATGTCCAGCGTCACTAGAAGGACTACCAGACAGTTGGATCGACTGCGTGCCTCCGCCTGTTAGACCGCACTAACCACTTCCGCGACTGCATCTATAGTGGAAAATCACGTTCTGAAACCATACTGCATTGCAGAAAGATCCCCAGTGGCGTCGATAACGTAAGTCTTTTCTTTATCAGTTCCTCCAGCACTTTCTCGGTCGTGTCTAGCATGCATAACAGTTGGTATGCTGACGGAGACTCGGGTTTCCCTTCCCCTTGCTGATCAGCACGAGTCTTGCCGTCTTCCAACGCTCAGGGAAAACGCCTTCCCGCAGGGCAAGAGTGATAGGCCAGTTGCAGTACCTCGGCAGAAATACGGTCCGGGCCCAGAGCCTTCTTCGCCTTCATGGAGAGAACTGCTAGTTCCAGCTCGTTTCTCGTGAAGAGTGGACAGTCTGATGTTGTTTGCCTGTTGGAAGCATCAACACGGACGGTATATTGGGGAAAAAGTGCCCGTACTATCTCGTCCATCATGTTCGCTTCAAGTACGCAGGGGGCCAGTACAGTACCCAGCTTCCGCATAACTAGTTTATATCCCAGGCCCCACGGGTCCCTGTTCACGTCTTCGACGAGGTTCCGCCAGCAACGGCCCTTACTCCTTTTTCTGGCCGACCGATAAACTGCCAGTCTGGTACACGCCTCGTCCTGGCTTCAAGCTTGTTGAGCTTCTCACCGGATTTTGTTTCACTCCTTTCGTTATTTATTTACACTCCCTTCGTTTAGCTATTTCAGTGGACCACCAGTACACTGGAGGCTTTCCGTGTCTATGTCGCCGGCGGGTCATAGATGGCTTACAAGCGGAGATGATGATACTCATTGTGGAGTTCACTATGTCTTCAGCAGTCAGTTCTCTGGTCTCCGGCGATGAGCCAAACGGTGGAAAGCATCTCATGAGTGTGTCGACAAACTTCTCCACTTCCATCCTCTCAGTATTCCACACGAAGGCGAAGCGCAGAGTGTCTGGGAGTGTAAGAAAATTTTTCGCGAATCTCGAATGCTATGTACTGATGATCACTGGCAAAGTAGTCCTCTAGAACTCTCCAATCGTGTGTCATAGAGGAGTGGGCCTCCGAGGCGAATGTCACGTCCGGAATGGTGCCCACGCAGCCCAAGCAGTGGGAAATGGGAATGTTACCAGTCTTCACCATGGCGAGCCATACTCTGACTGCCATCTCCAGGATTCGATTCCCCCTGGGATCTGACTTAGGCATGCCCCATTCAATAGGCTTGGCGTTAAAGTCTCCCCAGATAAGAACATGACCTTCTGTGTTCAAGATGGTGTCCTCGAAAGAGTTGAGCTTCACCTGGAAAGATGTTATTGATTCGCCCGGTGTCAAGTACACACTAAAGAATGTTATTACTGGGCAACGGACCCACGCAAAACCATCTTTTCGGCAATGGTCCCAAACTCTCGGTTGGGTGCTGTTTCGAACCCATATGGCCCAAGTACCAGATTCATCAGGGTACCATGCTGATGAATTTTTATCTCGGTGCTGTTCGCTAAGCAGCAATAGCTCGGCTTTCATATCCCTCGCGAATTGATCAAGCAGGTTTTAGGGTAGGTTTATCTGCAGGACACGGGTCATTGCAGAGCTGCTTTGGCTTTGGTTAAGACTTCCTTGAATCCTCGGCACTTCCCTGTCCCTGGAATATGTCTCAGATCATCAGGTCTGGGATCAGCGTTCTCGCAGAGGATAGAGGAGCACAAGGCGCTCCTATTAGACCCTTTGCAGACTTGTGCTGTATGACCGTAACCTAGGCATTTGAAACAGTGGAGCGGAACTGCTCTTCGCCGTATTCTGCGGTCCACCCAACTTTTTTTTATTTTGCCCATGCAGAGGCGTTTTTGGGCTTGTTTCTCGGTTAAGTCGACTATGGCCATACGCTGCCCTCTATTATTTTCAGGGGATAGTCGTAATTTAAGCCCACTTAATTCGGGTGAAACCCTTTAAGGCACTCTTCCACCTCCGTCCTGTCCGTAACACAGTCAATGTCCCTGATTTCGAGGGTGGCCATTGGTTCAAGTGAGGTCACTGTTGCCTTTTCCCCAAGAGCCCTTTTGACTGCGTCAAGGAATGAGTCGTTGTTTGTTGTCTCAGGTCCAAATTCTACAAGGAAGCCACCAGATTTGGTTGGCCGAACGGTTCTGATGGCAGTTTGATTGTCATCGAGTCTTACAACTCCCTTGATTATTCGCAAAACGTCTGCGCAAGTTCTCCCACACGAATTTACGTACTAACCTGGTGCAGAGGACCGAGAGCATCAATTACGTGATTTTCTTAACCGTTTTACAGTCGACTTTAAAATTTAAAATTAATGTTCATCTTACTTTTACTACTATTTAAACGATTTCTTGTGATCGATTGAAGGTCAATATATTGCATCGTTTTATTAATTTTTTCAAGAAATTTCGTATTTCAGAATGTCTAACGAAAAGTCAGCAGCGCTGTCTTGAAGTTCTTCTACACGAATTTTTCAAATCTGATGAAAACGGATCACCATCATCATCAGGAGTGATGCAGGAAGCGATAATTAATCTGCCAACTCTGCACCACAGGAAGCTCCAAATTCAGACGACGAAGAAGACTTGAGTGATCGAGAGTCCTGTGAAGGCAACAATTAGTCTTTTTATGGAGGAAAAGATAATCGTACGAAATGGAGCAAACAACCTCATTGCCAATTAACTCGGGCGAGATCATTCAATATCGTACGGTAGTTAGTTAACAGAGCCTAAGCGAGTAGTATCAGGTAAAACTGATATTCTTAAAATTTGGAAGCACTTCTTTGACAACTCTATGTTGGAGATAGTTGTCCTATACACCAACCAATACATCGACAAAATCAAAAATAATTACACCCGGGAAACGAATGCCAGACATACTAATTATATAAATGATTTTCCTCGATAGGCTTGCTATTTTCGGCAGGGGTTCCAAAAATCGAATCATCTGAATGTGGAAGAGCTGAATGTGGAGTGGAAATATTTTGGCTCTCTATGTCTTTCTGAGATTCGACAATGGATCTACGAGGTAGCAAGACAGGCGCTTGATAAGATTTGCCGTAGAAGACAATTAGTTGATAAATTTCCGAAGAATTGCGAAGCTAATTATACTTTAGTGGCTTTTGTGAGGTTTGATGAAAAGCCGTGCTCATTCAGGCAATATATCCAAGTAAGCCCAATCGTTACGGTATCAAAATTCGAACCCTTTTTGACGCAAAAACGTTTTATACATTTAACATGGAGATCGGGCTGGTCGATCCACAATTGGTGCAATAGCAGAGGTAGTGAGCGCGGTCCAGCAGGCAGAAGCCCACAATCATTACTCGAGACGAATAGTACTGCTCATAACTCTAGATGTGAGAAATGCCTTCAACTCTGCTAGATGGACAGATATTCTTGGTGCTCTGAAATATTTCAGGGTGCCGAGGTATCTGATGCGGATATTGAAAGACTACCTCAAAAATCGGAAACTCATCTATGACTCATTGGGAGGCCGGCGAAGAATTGATTTGACATCAGGGGTCGCACAAGGTTCCGTTCTGGGCCCAGACCTCTGCAATGTCTCGTACGATAAGCTTTTGAGGCTGCAGTTACCGGGGGAGTCGCGCCTGGTTGGCTACGCAGATGACGTAGCAGTACTAGTCGCCGGACGTACTGCCGGACAGACGCAGCTTAAACTAGATACGGTAATACCCCGAGTGAGCGAGTGGATGACAGACCGTGGGCTTAGTCTAGCGCTGGAAAAGACCGAGGTTGTCGTCCTCACCAAGAAGCGGATCCCTCGTGTTATCCCCGTTCGGGTGGGAGAAATGATCATCGAGTCGAAAGAATCAATCAAATACCTTGGTTTGATGATTGACTCGAAGATGAACTTTCTCGAGCAGGTCCAAGCGTGAGCGGATAAGGCTTCTGTGCGAGTATCGGCTCTCAGTCGCCTTATGGCCAACACGGAGGGACCAACCTCGAGCAAAAGACGTCTACTGATGAATGCAATGGAGTCAGAGCTCTTGTATGGCTCCGAGGTTTGGGCTGATGCTCTCAGTAAAGAGACGCACCGAAGGCGTCTGGCACAGGTGCAGAGGCAAGGAGCTTTGCGGATAGCGGTTGCATATCGCACTGTCTCTGATTCTGCAGTGCTGGTAATCTCGAGGGTGGTTCCTATTAAGTTACCAGCAGACGAATGGAAACGTGTATACTTACGTAGGTGGAAGTCGGCGAGAGAAACTGTCAGCCGAGAGGAACGGAGAAGAACCCTAACCTTGTGGCAGCAAACATGGGAAAACGAAACGCGAGGCAGGTGGACCGCATGGCCGATAAGTGACTTGGGGCCGTGGCTCTACAGAATGCATGGTGAGACTGATTATTATTAGACGCAACTACTCAGTGGTCACGGGTACTTTCAGTCTTACCTTATAAGATGGGAAAGACACCATTCCCAACATGCGTGTTGCCACAAGTTCTTTGCACGTGCAAGATGGACAAGACTCTGTTCGCCGGGAGGGAGAATCTCTATGACAGCAATCCTCATCCTTCCTATCCATCCGTGCAACAATGAGGCCTAGTCCGAAGCAATGTGACAAACAGTTTTAGGCTAAGTTCTCAGTGTGACAGGTGTTTAGTCGGTAGTCCGGTTGCGGGGGAGTCCGACACTCAGGGCGTAAATAGCCTTCCCTTCCCAAACAAAAAAAAAACAAAAACATGGAGATTTATTATACAATCTCGACAATTCCGGCTTAATTGTTGTACAAAGATTATGTGAACCAATTTACAATACCGGGCGGAATGTGACAACGGAAAATTGGTACACTAGCTGAAGTACTGCTGGAAACACAAAGGCTGAACCACTTTAGGAACAGTTGAAAAGAATAAAAATTAAATTCTTGCTGATTTCAATGTTTTGCGCGGTCGAAATGTCAAGTCAAACATATTGTGACCTGTTCAAATAATGTCACAGTACATCGATAATTATCGAAGGAATAACATAAACACATTACGTGCATTGAGTACAACAAATACGCGTGTAAGTGACTCAGCGCGTCAACACGAGAACAATCCACATGGAAGATTCTGGGTTGATTGGTAGTTGTATAAAAGCGACTACGGCGAGCGGCAAAGAGAGTCCTGTGAATGAAGTGAAGCAGCGAGCGACAGTGCGCGTTAAAAGTAGTGCGGTAAAAGTGTTGTGAAATAAAATCATATTCGAAACGAAGTAGCTAGTAACAGTGATTATAAAAGTGATTGACTAATTAATGTAAAGCTGAACTCATAAAAGTGAATAAGTGAGATAGTTGTTTAGTGAAATAATGGTAAAGTTTTAGTGATTTTTAAGAATAAAATTTCAAGCATCTAAGTTTAAATTATTCTATTTATTATTATTTCATTCACTATTGCTAATTTTTGCGAAGAGCAAACAGGTCGCGCACCTGGCCAAAGCGCAACAATATTTTCTTTCCGCCTTAACGTGGTATTGGTTTCCCACGTTCCAAGGGTGAAAAAAAAAATGTTTTGCTAACAAACACAATGCACAACGCTGCAAAAGTCGGTACTGAAACTCAGAAACCGGAGATAATACTGAGTTACAATGATACTAAGGCGGTTTCGAAATCATAGACCGCATTTGTGCAAATTATAACTGCGCCCGAGCAACAAGACACTGGCCTAAGGTAGTCTCCTATGCCATACTCAATGTAAGTGCAGTAAACTGTCAGGTGATACACACAGCTAACAATCAGAACTAAAAGCTCCAACGCCGTCATTTCATCGAACATTTGGCCATGAAAATTATAGAGCTCCGTATAAGAGAACAGCAAATGGAATTAAACTTGCCACGATCAAGAAGACAAAGACTGTCAAAAATTTTGAGAATTGAGGGTATGGTGCGACGGCTTGTCCTTCAAGAAATGGATGCTGTCATGATTGTGGATGGTAGAAAAATAGGAAAACAAAATACGCCTGCCACAAATGCAAAAACTTTGTGCCTTGAGCATATAGTACCTTTTAGTCAAAAGTGTTCAATTGAAAAGCAGTGATTTGGAAAGCTATTTTATTTTGTTTTTCTGCTACATAGATATAGGTTTTATTTAGTTCCTTTTATCAAAAACAATCAAAGACTGATTCTGTTAGAATTAAGTCTTAGTATCCTTCTTTTTTTTGCTTAAAAAAATATTGGTTCTTGAAAAATTGTGAATCATTAAATAAATAGACAAAAGTTAATAAAATACGTTTGCATCACAATCGAAGAAAGTTTATACTTATAAATTATCTGAAAAAGAACAAAATCTTCCGGATAAATATTCGGCCGAAAATCCCGGTGTAAAGGACCGATGTCACCAATTATGTAAGATAAATTCACGTCGCCACTGGCGGGTTAACAAAAGGATAAAAAAATTTTACACAGCTCGCGAACCTCCTTAAAACAAAATTACAACAAAGCTACTTCCGGTTCAACAACATAATCTGTAGACAAACAAACGGACTATTAATAGGAAGTCCGACATGGACCATCCTCATAGAAACCTTCATTCAAAACCTGGAACAACAACACATGGAGGAACTAACACCTAGCTTACGAGTGATATTTTATGCAAGATACATGGACGAAATAATATCTGTAACGACCAAGAATAACGAACAAAAAATTATGGAAAATCTGGAAACAGAGAAAGAATAACAAATAAATTAACTTGACAAAAAAAGATTTTCTTTCAAAACAAGGAGCAGTTCGGAACCAATACTACGATCGAACATAAACGGAAAGGACCCGCTAGAGAAACAGGGTGCTTACAAATTAACCTGTGCGTGCCAACACAACTACATCTGTCAATCAGGAAGGAAAATAAGGACAAGAAGAACTGCAACAAAAGGATATGGAAACCGGACGCGAGAACTCAGTCCAACTTAACAAATTTATACCATCATGCGTCAAAGAAACAGTGAAGGTCCTACATGTGCAGCATAAAGGATGTTGCGTTTTCCGTTGTGTAGGCGGCATGAAGAAATAAAACCAAAAAATTAACATAAATAAAAGAGAGCAAGTACGATTATTTATTCTAAAAAAGTTTTAATTTTTAATTTTAATTTGCAATCATAATATTTTAAGTTATTAGAAAAAAAAAACGGAATAAAATATAAGAACGACTAGAATTAAAATGAAAGCATTTGCAATTAGACTTATTAAAATTTTTATAAATAATACTTACTAAACAAAAAGAAAATAGTTTCAGCAAAAAGTCTCAGCAAAAAAATCAATTTACCGGAACAATTTTACAATCGATAAACTCCACTTGTTTGTTGTGATCAACTACGCTTAAGGAGGAGAAAAAGTAAATATGAAGATAAGTGAATTGAGGATAAAGATTAAGAAAGAGTAAAAGGGGAACAAATTAAAGACAAGAAGAACGGACACTTAAAGTAAGCTGTTTGTGGCCGGAGAAATAAATCAAATAAGGAGTATGGTCGAGCTCATGTGCGGGTGCATCACATTTACCCAAGCTGTAAATAGAACTGCATTATTTTTATCATACTGATCAGCGGATGAGAAAAAATTCGATACGAAAAAAAAGTTTTTCGTTGCTTAAATGATTTCTGTTGGTGTTTGACTGATTATCGTAGTATCTTGACTACACAAGAAGACACTTGGATGAATATAAGTTCGAGCGCTGTAAGTTACACATGAAAGGACGAGATCGTTTCTGGCGGCTATCAGTAAGTTATATTTGAGGGGACACAATCCAATGCCTTCGAAGTCCACACGAAATTAAGGATATAGCAAAAGAAGACGCTCAGGTGAAGTCAAAATAGGTTGTCAAAATCTTCACAGAAGGACTGATTCAAGTAAATTGACTATTTTTGGTATATATTTATTCACTTGTAAATTGTAAATTTTTGTAAATGTAAATTTTTTGTAAAATTTGTTTTATTTGTATAAAATGAAGCACTAAGATTCTGTGTGTGTGTATGTGTGTGATACTCAAGGACCAGGGCTTTTATAATGTTGTAAAACCGCCCACGTCTGCGCGCCGAGCTAGTCGGTTAAAAGAAACTTCCATCGGCACCCATAATTCAGCCATTGTATTTTTGAATAACCATGTCTTTCTAACCTTTTTCCTTCTACTTTGCAGGTGTGATCGGTTGCCTCAAATATTATTTATTTCTTTAACTACATTTATTTTGTTCTTTTGAAAATGCATCACATGGTGCCCAACGTTGGGCCATTATATTTTTTTCAGAACTACATTATTTTTTTTATTTGCAAATACATAGCAAGGGCGACGTTTGAACGCACTGGAAAACTTGGAAATATACAAGCAAAAAACTTTTGACACACAGCTAAAACTGCTGTACAAAATTCAAAAGAAGGGCCACACGAAAACAACAGACAAAGAAGTCCGAGACGGAGGCATACACCCCCTCAAAATAAGAAGATCACAGACGTTTTCCTGCCTGCATAAAGGAAACTTACTCGCTTACATAAACGACGGTCCTATAAATAAGGCCACTTGACATCGACAAAAATCAGAACGGCACATCACACCGATGATGGCACACCGATGAAACGCGTCTGTAGACGAATCGAGAAAGTTACAGGGAACGACAGAATGTTCCGAATACAAAAAATTAACTCCATTAAACAATATCTAATCGGGGCAAGCTCAAAAAGCTTAAGGAAATAAGCACCTCCCCTCGAAACTATAACAAGGATATTGGTTTTGCGGAATATCACAGAGAACAGCGCTTCTTTATACCTCTCCCCCATTAAACAACTGACCTCCAACTCTACTAGCTACTAAAAAAAACTTCAGAAATTAACTCAATCAAAAGTCATCCTTCCATGCACTGATAGAGCATGGTTACCGCAGCCAACCAATGTTCTATATTGATCGTTAAGACCAATTACTCCACCAAGGAAGCTTCAGAGACCAACCAGACTCCACAAGTCTAACAACAGCCTGATCTCCGACTCTTCATGTCAATCTGCTTCCCAGCTCCACATCAAACATTTAGATTGTAAAAAAAAAGTACGTTGGCCTAAGCTTGAAAACGCCTTGTTAGCTTTAAAAAAATTTGCAATTATTCTAAGTGAAGCATCGGCTACCACCTGATCCTTGAAGCTGCTGTTTGACAAATGTGGCGCTGTCAAACATTAGAATATCATATCAGATAAGAAAAACATGTTTATATGAATGTCTCGATAAATATATACATGTCTCTCTGTAATAAACACTATCTATAAATTGTTTGACTCAATTTACATTAAGTACAAAATATCCTCAAAAAGTTATTTCATTCTTTTAATTTACATCGATAAAATAGAAACGCAATACCTGGGAAGTATAGTTTTATTTTAATCCTTAGACTCAAAATTGAAAGAAAATTGGACACGTCATAGTTTCGTGAATTACATAGCCTACATGTATACACTGCATTCTAACTTAGCATTCGTCCTGTGATCACCGCCGGAACGTTTTCTTAGAAGCAAACTTTAAGTGGTTCAACCTTCATTCCATGCCAATTCTCTTGCGAATAAATAAAGTGGCAAGTTTCGCCTCAAATATCTCCCGAAGATCTTATTCAGGATTCCCTCAAATCGTTTGCATCTAAAGATATTTTAATTAATTTCCTGGAATGAATGGTACGAACGAGGATTTTCGAAAGGGCTGTTGTGAATGCAAAGCGAAAACTTAGAAATTGTACACATAATAAACAACACTTAACCAAATCTCGGAAATTCAGAATAGAGACGTGAACGAGCACATACGTTGAAATGCATTAGTTGGTTTAATGAGTCCTTCCTTTATATTGGATAGGTGCCATTACGTACAAGGGTTTTCGATTAGATTATTTCGGGACGACATAAGATTAAGATTTCGTCTGCGTCTTTGCCAGTGTGAAGTACAAGTAATGGCGAAATCGGAGGAAGTGTATTATTGTTAGCAAACTCATGTCAACTTCAATTGGACTCAGTTCTCCCAATCCCAATCCAGCACAACTCGGAGAAACAGAATACCAAGGGAAAGCAGAAAAATAGACAGCTCCTATGATTGATACAATGAAGTAAATTAATTAGTTTGCACATGTTTGCAATGATTGTAGTTGGATAACTTGTCGCTGCTTCCAGTCAAACATTTCCCGGTGTTCTGGCTGCAAATAAATTCAATCAATTCGCCATCAATTTCAATAATTATTCACTCGACTGCGTTTTATTCCTCCATCCACTCCTTCACTCACGACACTCCACCCACGGCAAGGAAGCAATCACAAAATTTTTTTTCATTTAGCCTTGGAGGTACTTGCGATGTGTATTAAGGTATCAACATTCACCCTTGAGCTCGAAACTAAACCAAGTAGAAAAATCGCAATAAGCTAATTGCAGAAGAATGTTTTGTCTACCAAGTTCCCGAAGACAAATTAAATCATTGATGAGGGACGATATCCTGACCAGCAGGGCGGAAAGTTTTTCGGAGCATGTTTGATAAATTGATTAGCTATAAGGACGACGTTTAAGTTCAGTCGACATTTCATTAGAGGTAAACAGACGAAATAAAGGAAAAGGGTGCAATTCGAGAACCACGAGGAGATTGAGATGATTTGCAAAGCGAGTATTGATGGATTGCACTTGTATCTGCATCTCACCCCAAAAGTGCATCATCGATATTTATTGGTTTTAATTGCATTTCGTTTCTCTAAACTCTAAACTTCAGAAAAATGTACCTTAAGGACATACCATGCATAATTTTGAATTTCTTTCTTGCAGTTATAAACAGTTTTGAACAGGATCGAAGGAGGGTATAGGGTCCATGAAAATTCGGAAAAAATCTATGAAAATTGTTACTCTTTCAGATTTTCTACGATTGTGGTACGCTATAAGCTTACTTTTAGTGAGTACTTATATGAGGTCGCCGATATTACCATTTTTTTGTCTTAATGCAATGGTATATATTTGAGCTCAGATGGATTCAAAGAATATCTGAGGATGTCTTTATCTTTGAATGTCTAAGGAAACCAACTTGGGATTTTTGTACGTTTTTGTGTTTTGGTTAGTTATCTTACGAAAGATTTTTATAAATCACAAGCGTGAACCAACGAAGGTGTATTGGAGAATTTCCTAAAGCTTACCCTGTGGCGATACTTATATGTAACTACATGGAAGCAACAGGGCATACACCATTGCATCATCAAGCTATTGTGCTTGCCTAGACTGTTCTTGGATAAATATATGTTTAAAAGCAGAACTAACTAGGATCAAAATAACAGAAGTTTACTTATACTTTACATTTAACATATGGTACATATTTAACAAAGGAATGTTCTTAACATAATTGAATTGTGGATTATAGCATGTATGGCATAGTTTATGATTATTATGAACATAGTTTATGAAAATGAATTCTTCTGCAGCAAGGGTTAATAATTTCTCTATTATCGGACCTGTAGTATTTTTATACACATGGTGAATTTTTTTAAGCCCGCAACTTGCCTTAATCCTGAACAAAAAACATTGATTCTTCAAAGAAAAACAAATTTTCTAACTATCTTGCCCTATTTTATTATAAAGTAAGTTCTAACAGAATTTTTTGCTTCCATTGCTTTTGGGCTACCCACTGAACACCAGTCTTGTTAACCAGAAAACCGAGCCTTGAATCATTTGATACAATACTTAGAGCAAAATCTTGTTTTCTTTTCCTTTTCTGTCCAGGAGACATATTAAAGTAAGGGATTTTTTCTCAAGAATGAATACAGGGAGGGGAGAGAACTTTATAAACGCAATCCCTCTTCTGACCCTCCATTATGAATTCTTCATCAGTGTGGGTTACACGAGCATCACATATAAAGCGGTTCAAGTTTTCAAAAATTCTCGAACTCTCAAGTTTCTGGAGAGAGTTTGCTCATTTGGTTCTGAAAATCAAGTTGCCATTTGTTACCATTTAACCTCCTCAGTACGGGCACGGTTGTTTTCGGTCCTACCTGTACAAAATTGAAGTCCCACAATCAGGGCGTAAACAGCCTTCACCTCCTTACCACAAAAAAAACCTCCTCAGTACGAACAGGGTATCCAATCCTTTTAGTGAAGAATGGAATACTGTTAATATCTTGGTCTTCAATATCTTCATGAGGTAGAAATAGATCTTACCATGCCCTGTTTGATGCCATGGTGGCCAGTGAGCGACCAGGCATATAGTCTCCCAAACTTTTGTATCGCACTCCTAGGAATGAGAAAGCAAAGAAAGCACTTCCAAGACATGCAGTTAATTAGATTTTTAATGTCTAAAGAAATCGACAGGACCATCGGACGGGTAAAAAAACTGTTTGTCTCCACGTTATGGACCACATCCTCTACATCTCCGATTGCATTGATGATGAGGAAACCTGTTTTGCAGCCTCTAGGCTTGCAAAGATAGATGAGACACGATGAGTCCAAGCAGTATAAGTCACGTCAACGAGTTCCTTCTAATGAGTTTTCCGAGTACTTTCCCAGTCGGGTCCAACAGCTCCCAGGCTACGTACAGCGCTAAAACTTTCGAACAACTTCATTCAGACATAGATGGTGAGAACAAGGGTAGATCCGTATCGAAAGAAGATATCTTATTTTGCGCGAAAATAAGTTGAAATTTATCAATTAAAATATTATTCTACTTATTGTCGAATACCTTTTGATTCGGAGTTTTTTTGCGAGGTATCTTATTTCTTGCCACTCATTGCCTTGAATCAATTCATGACAATTTACAACACATAAAAAAACTTAGAATGTAATTATAATCAGTTACACATTAAATGCAGAGAAACGATATGGTTCGTAATAGTAGAACTTTGTAAGTAGATCTGGAAATGGTTGAGGGATTAACCATGCCGAAAGAATTGAAAGTCTTACAACATCTGTTTATAGGCAAATTGTCGGCATGAATCCTGTGATACTTTCTTTTAACTAGTGGACGCGAACCCTTAGTAAAACGTGATCCTGTATACATTTTGAATCTTTCTGCTAGAATTATTAGTTAGTGCGCAACCAAGCTCCCGTTGTTTTTCAAGAGATGGCTCCAGTAGTAAGTGCTGGTCGATTGTGACACAACCAAATCATCATGGACCAAGCTTCGACATATGGTAAATAAACCGCTTCGATACATAAGTGATATTGTTTTTGTGTCATATACTTTTGGTTGTGTAAAAATGTCGAATTTTGTGCCAAATAATCGTCATCATCGAGAGCTGCAAAAAGTTCGTGGAGATACTGCTGTAAGTGAGATAACGTGCCAAGATTGGTTCCGTCGCTTCAAAGACGGTGATTTTGATGTTGAAGACCGTTCACGTGAAGGAAGACCAAAAACCTTCGAAGACGCTGAATTGGAGGCATTGCTCGATGAAGATCCGTGCCAAACTCAACAGGAGCTTGCTTCAGTATTAGGAGTTACCCGCCAAGCAATTTCCAAGCACTTGCATGCGTTGGGAACGATTCAGAAACAAGGAACTTGGGTTCTTCATGAATCGAAGCCAAGAGACGTTGAGCGTCGTTTTTTCTCCTGTGAAGCACTGCTCCAGTGGCAAAAATGGAAGGAGTTTCATCATCGCATCGTTACGGGTGATGAAAAATGGATTCATTATAGCAAACCAAAGAAGAGAAGAATCATCGGGACTGCCCGGTCATGCTTCTACGTCGTCGGCTCGGCCGAATATTCACGCTGCGAAGGTTTTGCTGTATATTTAGCGGGACCAGGGCGGTGTTATTTATTACGAGCTATTGAAACCGAACGAAACCATCACTGAAGAACGCTATCAAGCTCAATTGATGCGCACTGCGCGCAAAGTTGCCACAATACGAGCAGAGGCACGAAAAAGTCATTCTACAGCATGACAACGCTCGGCCTGTTTTGATATATATAATTTAAAAAAGTAATAGGTAATAACGGATTTTTTATAGGCCAGTTAAGGCATGTTGAAATTCCGAACTCATTGGGCATATGATGGCAAATCTTAAAATATTTCTTAAGAGGAAGGCATATTTTAAGATAGGGCAAACTAGTGCAAGAATTATGTCTTTCAGACCCATCAATTTTGGAGTAACTTGGATCAGCACTTGACTAAGATCAAGAGCTTAGAAGTTTGGATAAAAACCTTCTCAGAGTGCAGCTTAAAACGTACTGTTGAAGCCAAAGTGACGGCGAGGTCTGCGATGATATTCATACAATTAAGTTTGTGGTAATTGAGATGGTATTCGTGTATGTATACAGAACGTTAGCTCTAGAAGCTTACCACCTGAAATTTTTCAGTACTCAATGATGGTTGATTATTTTGGATCATTTTGCTCTTATTTTGAAAAAACAATGTGCTTTTTACGGATTCAATGACATTATCAATTTTAAGATCATGACCAAAGAAAAGTTGCGCAATATCTGTCGAAACGGTATATCTTATTCAAAAAAATTCAGAGCTATCCGAAATAAAAATAATTGAAAAAAGAGGACGCTTCACATTTAAAACCTGTCCTTTTTAATTTTGTCAATCTTTAATAAAAACCAGTTCTCAATTATTGTCATCTTAATCTCAATAATGTCGCATGCTCCGAATTTTTGATTGCAGCAAAGGGTTTTCCTACCACAAACATGGAAAGTTCAAAATAATCTAGCAACTAAGATGCGAAGACAATGCGCATTTTGTCTTACGGTTGGAGTAGGAGCACTGCAAGAGCTCGAACGCAATTTGGCCAAAACCCAATAGTTGAATGAAATAACGACCCCCTAAAATATATATTTATTAAATGAACAGTAGCATTCGATAAAAATATCTGAGGTTCAATCAATCGCGAATCGCTGGACGTAAACGCCAACGTACTACATAGAAGCAGATTCGGGTTTAACAATGAAATTTGAGGTCTTTCAAAAATAGTTGCTACTAGTTTAAACATAACATAGTTGCGTTGGAAATTCAGGTGAAGCGTTTCTTTTTTCCAAAACCAAAAATGAAACAAAAATGTTTCATTTGTGACAAATTGGGTTGCAAGCTGGAGCGTCAGAAAGATACAAAGATGAGCTACACTATGACAACATGAGTTAGTCAATTTATCGTCTATGAGAAGAGTTAGTTCCTAGACCAGAGTGAGCAGCATCAACGAAACATTTTTAAAACCGTTTAGGGGAGGCGGTACGGCCATCTTAGTGAGAAGAAACATGAATCACTACCAAATAAACACGCCACAATTGCAACGCATGGAAGCCAAGGCAATAAAAGTGAGTACAAGTGTCTTCAAATTTAAAGTGATCTCTTTGTACAATCCCGTAAAGAACCATCAGTTCAAACAAGATCTTGAACAGTTGCTCACACTAAGGGGTCCCATATTGATAATAGGGAACTTCAACGCATGTTACAGAGACTGGAGTGCCGTGAGAAACAATCATGCTGGGACTGAGCTAAATCGATTCACCACGAACGAACAAATAAACTTGCCCCAGCCTAAAGAACCGACACATTTTGCTCCAAGACACGGCATCATACTAGACTTTGCTATATCTCGCGATTTTCACCACAACCAAGTTTCAACCAAGGTTTAAATACAGTCAGAGACATAAATTCAATGATCGAGGAAATGACTCACAAAATGAAACAGGCAAAAGTGGACACAACAGTCACAACTCCGGCAAGGGTATATAACCCCTATGAACTCCCCCAGAATATCAAGCTTCTGATAAGGAGGAAGTCCGAAGAAGAGCTAGGGGCACGGGTGATCCTAGGCTACGAACGAAAGCAAACCAGCTAACAAACTTAGTATGACACAGTATATCTGAATTTAATAACCGTCAATGGTAGAGTTTCCTACAAAGTCTAGAGCCCGTACATAAGCCGTTCTGGAGAATGACAAAATAATTCAGAGTAAAAAACAAAGCAGTCGTGCCACCAATTTACGGTCCAAACGGACTGCAATTCGACAACAAAGGCAAAGCTGAAGCCTTTACAGACACCTCGGAGATGCAATTTCGTGAAAATCATACCGAAGAGGAGAGCTTCCACCACGAAGAACGGGTAGAAAACGCAGTAAGATGGATATTGTGCTCAAGACTGGAAGAGGAAGAAGATATGAAACGGCCACTAGACCTGACAGAAACCAAAGACATGATACAAGGACTAAACAAACACAAAGAACCAGGATACGACACACTCACAAATACAATGTTACGATGGCTTCCTGAAAAACTGCTACAGAACATCACGAACATCATTAATGCTTTCTCCCGTCGACGACAATACCCAGAAAAGTGGAAAACAGCAGTCATTATAGTCATCCCGAATCCAGGCAAAAATCTAACTTTTCCGCAGGATTAGAGGCCCATCAGTCTTCTCTCAGCTGTATCAAAATTAGCGGAAAGAGCGTTGCTCAATCGGCTGAAAGAAATAATTGAAGAAAAGCACCTCATTTCTGATACACAATATGGTTTTCGACCAGTACATTCTTCGGAACTCCAGCTTACAAGGGTGGTCCAACATATTCGAAATGGGATGAATCGCAGAAAGTTGACAGGATTAGTTATGTTTGACATAGCTAAAGCCTTTGACAAAGTCTGGCATGCAGGACTCATTTATAAAATGCATGAATTAAAAATTCCACTACGTATCATCCAAATAATACACTCATTACACGGCAGAAAATTTCGCGTCAAATTAGGCAACCGTGTTTCCGAATTGCGACCGATTCAAGCTGGAGTTCCACAAGGATCACTCCTCTCCCCAATTCCCTATAGCCTGTACATAGCGGATATGCATCGCCTGCCAAATAATGTTCAAACAGCTTTATACGCTGATGACACATGCATCTTTTACTCAGCCAGACAAGCGGAAGTCATCTCTTTAAAGTTGCAAAATTCTATTGATATTATTATGGGATATTTTAACAAATGGAAAATAGACATTAATACAGACAAAACGCAAGCCATCTTTATAACTCGGAAAAGAAACCAACAACCGAACTCACTCACCATCAACAATGAGGACATACCATGGAAACCAACAGCCACATATCTGGGACTCCTATTCGACGAAAAACTGAACTGGACTCTTGCAAAAAATTAAAATATAGCTCTTTGTAGCGATATAATCAACAGGTGGACAGTCTGCACCCACAGATATAAGGGAATAAGGGTGTTTTATCACACCAACTCCAGGTAAGACCAACGAAGGAGGACAACAGAGTAGTGCATGCTGGTGGGCGTAGCCACGAATGCTTTCACTTGCAGCGGCAACTAAAATCCAAGTGAATATTGAACTCGCATCGATCAAAATCTAAATGTTAAAAAACGATCGACAACTGCATGCTCATCAGATACCTAACAATTCATACGGAATAAATTTGGTGGTTCGGTGAATATTAATCAGCACGATGCAACGATCTAGGTATGACATGAAGGATTAGGCCAAACTGATGACAGCACAGTTCATCAATCGGTAAAAAGTTGAGCTGTCGCAGGCATAAATGTAAACAAGGCGACGATTACTGAAAATGACAATTGATTTTATGCAGCATGTATTAATGGAAAGCAATATCAAAGACCTTTTTACAAAAGCAAAACAAGAGCAACGAAGCCAGGTGATCAATTATACACGAATTGTCAAGGATAAATGCACGGGTGCAAACAATGATTTGCCGAAGCAGAGGTAACCGTAGCAAACGTCATACGACTTAAAGTCATAGATTACAAATCAACACAGGAGTTATTTAAAGGTTATAAACCAGAGATTGGTCTTTTGCGAATTTACCGAAGCAAATCTTACGTGCTATTAAACGATACAAAAAATCAAAGTTGGACAAAAAATCAGTTGAAATGCGTCTTGCTGGATGAGAACATAAGCCTTACCGTTTGTGGCAACCAATTACATGCAAGGTATTTGTTAGTCGTGACGTTACCATACAGGAGCACCAGCCAAATAATTTGATTAAATAACACTGGTCAACAAAAAAACAACTTTTGCAAACCCATGAAAAGAATTCAACTGATTTTAAGAGAACATTAAAAAACGTTCACAGTGGTATAAATTTAAGGCTTTAGTTAGCTCGGGTTTTTTGTGGATATCAATAAAAAGACTTACAGCTCAGTTAATAGTTTACTTATATTAATACATTTATTAATCTTAAAAGTGTAAATTTGAACTACTTTTTCTTCTGTAATCGAGATGTACAGCTTCTCTTCTTAACGTCCAACAATAGTCTGTTAGCATAGCAGGGCTCCACTTTCCCTGATAACGCTATTCCATGCCTGCTATATCCTGGTCGAAACGCTCACCGTGCTCTTCACTAACGTCTCCCATACATTGAGGAAAAAAATTTAAATGTGAGTCCAGCATATGTATTTTGAGGGACATTTTACAGCCAATAACGCGCAAGGCTTCAATCATATCTTTTACAAGTGTTCTATAGTTTTTAGCTCTCACATTTCCGAGAAAATTAGTAAAAACATGTACCATGGATTTCCAAGCCTTGCTCTCTTCTTTATTCAATTTATTGTTAAAACTATTGTCGTTTATTAACTTTCGTATTTGAGGCCGTATAAAAATCCCTTCTTTTAATTTTCCCTCTGTCATTTTTGGAAACTTATTTTTAAGATATTGAAAAGCATCACTTTCGCGGTTAAGAGATTTAACAAAGTTTTTCATTATTCTTTATTTTAGATGCAAAGGTGGCACAATAATGCTCTGTTGTTGAACTAATGGTGGATGGAGTATATTTTCTGATCCTGGAGTGAAAATTTTCCTGGCTGGCCAAATTTTTCTGACGTAATGATTTTCTTTATCATTACATAAAGTTATTGCTATACTTTTACCCAAAAGTATAGCAATAACTTTAAAATCTGCGCAAATCTTCCAAGAATATCTTATCTTATCTTCCCAAGTACAACCCTCAGATTTTCGTAGGTTTCTTTCAAAGAAACTGCATGACTCACAAGAATAGAAGGGTATTTATTACCGTTGTGTAATAGTACTGCTTTTAGACTACTTTTCGATGAATCTATGAATAACCTCCAAGATTGTGGGTCGTGGTTAATACCGAACGCTTCAAATAGGTCATCGATGTTATTACAATAAACCAAATCGCCATCAATACTGAAAAACTTCACAAGATCACTGTGGCGGTTTCGAAAAACGCCTTTTACCCA
This sequence comes from Stratiomys singularior, assembly GCA_954870665.1. Classification (NCBI taxonomy): domain Eukaryota; kingdom Metazoa; phylum Arthropoda; class Insecta; order Diptera; family Stratiomyidae; genus Stratiomys; species Stratiomys singularior. The sequence goes on along the minus strand of OX940880.1, from coordinate 68,773,908 downwards.
CGTTCGTGGGTATGTGCGGCGTTAACACTCCATACATGTTACAACAAGCACACCATGAGCATAACTTAGAAAATCGAACTAAGCCAGCCGTGAAACGTCTATGGTTGATGAATAGTCACCACGTACATCTTGATATTACAACTCATTATCACTGGGCAAAAACCTTGTTGACCAGTGTAATCATACCTAACGACGAACCTAAGGACCTAGATTCACACCTGAATCGAAAGCTGAATTCTTCGCAAAGAAAAGTGTAACATAGCAAGACGATAGCAAAGTTAGACATGAAAGTAGATCTGACAGCATTCTGAGATGAATGGCAGCAATGGAGTATTCTCAAGGCGAGCGGACGATGAACAGCTGGATGTTCGTATTAAGGAAATATAGAGGTACCGACGACTGTTGCTGATCATGAAAGGATACAAAATAGTGGGAGTTAGCAGTGTTTGCTGAATTTTAAATATTAGGTAGTTTGCATTTGAATGAAACCAGATAGGCCAGTCAAACGGTATGAAGTGCAACTCGCTGTGAATGAATGTTCACAAAAAGTTGGTGAAGATTATATAGAAACATTCTCTCAAGTTGCTCGGATGCGTACATTTTAAGCTCTAACAGCAGGAAAAGAATTCAAGACTTATCACCTGCCCGTGGAGGTAGCCCTTTTTATGTGTTGATCTCAACGTGACAAAATTAGTGCAGCAACCAGATCTACCCAAAAACCTTAAATGGCCTAAAGAACTCGTCTTGCTACTGGCATTCATTGACATTGACGTTTAACGTTTTCAGTGAGGAAGTTTGTCTCAAGCCTACACAATCAGATCCATTTGTCTATACTTTCAAATTGGGCTAACTGTTGACAGCTCGCTATGTCGATGATGGAAGAGAAGAATGGATGAATCAAAGGAGGAGATGAATCAGTGCTATACGGAAACAATCTGAAGTCACAAGCTCAGAAACGACGTGTATCTCGGTATGGATATTTTTCATGATGGTTGTAAAAGACAACCTGTTGGTGCAGGCAGCTTATACGAATGCTCTACTAGAAAATTTCAGTATGATTGGCAGCAATCCTGTTTATACGCCAAGGTTAAACATTGAACGATCAAAGAATGCAAAGCGGTAATATTTCCATACAGACGATTTGTGGGAACGCTTATGTATTTGGCCATCATTACTTGACCTGATTCACCTTAGACTGTGGCAATCTTATCGAAACATTCGAACTTTCCATCAAGTGAACCCTGGAACGCAGGCTAGTGAGCTAGTGGGAACAGCTGGCATCGAAAGCGCATATGAGCAATACAAATCGAACAATATAGCTACATACTCCGACACTGATTGGTCATGGGACAAGCAAATTGAATGGGCTCGAAGGCTTTTGAACAAGATTGGTTGTATTCCGTGGGAACCTATAACGTTCTTCTGTGAGATTACGGCAACAGAGAAGCTTATCATCAAACAATTTTCCATCGACGAACTAAATACATCGATGTTAAACTTTGCTAGACCTTTGAACTTATCCACTTGCTGATATCCTTTTAAAGGCTCAAACTGAGTACAAGTTTGAGCGCAACCGGAAGTTGATAGGACTTAAGAAGCAAACTGCTCAACAAGTGGAAATGAAGCCTCCTTTTGAGTAAACACATTCTTTTCTTTCTTTAGAGTGCGCAAAAGAAGCGTAACACTTCGAGTCCATTTATGAGGGTATGGTTCAAGCCGGTTTAGTTCGGAACTACCATTTCCAAAAATCGTCAGTTGCTTTATAATAATTTCATAGCTGACGTGTCAAATTTTTTGCTGGAATCAGAGTATACCGTCACAATTTAGTGGCCTTTCTTCATTCCAGAAAGGATACTGTGTCGGTTTTTCCACGTATATATGTCACTTGAGACGCCTTCCTATATAAGACGAAAAATCCAAATGTGAGAGATTAATTAAAAATGATGCATAAGAGTAGAATAGTTAGCATTTTACAATGAAAAATAAGGGGCAGTGAGTAGGTCTTAGCCAGGACCTTCATTGAGCTCAATCTTTCCTCTTTTTCATTAGTGAATCACTGATTCTCCATCCGGAGTGGGTGTATACCATGATGAGCTGATGAGATAAGTTATCAGCAAAGAGTTAACAGATACCATCGGGTTTTGATGCGGCAGAAAGTTGGAAAGAAATGATGAAGAAATGAGTCCATCATCCATACCGGTATTAATGTTGTGAGCAATATTTAGAATACACAGTGGTCAGTCGAAATACTTTTTCCCGCGCTGATTTGCATGAAACTCGTTTTCTTCTAGGAATATATGTTAAGGTTAAGAAATATCAGACCTAGTACATAGTTATAGTGATCGCAAATCAAAAACTAGAAAAAAATCATCAAACCCACCTCTTCCGAGGCCTTTTTTTGCTTTCGTGCATAAAATAATTCCTCCACTTCCATCTCCGTGATAAGTCGGTATCTTTTTGTTGATCCATTGTGAAAAGCCACAACGGCTATGAGGGAAATAAGAAAAAGATATATACATATAATTGTCTTTTTTACGGCATTTAATACGGAGTAATATGAAGTTAACAGTTGCTCATTTGGAGATGGAATCATTCTGTTCCGTCAACAAATGGTTGAGGCTCAAACCCGTTTGAGGACGTAAATGTCAAGTTTAAGGCCTCAACGTCCTGACTAATGATTCTTACCTGATATGGAAAAAATAAGAGCTATTTTGGTATTTGCTAGTTATCTAGTTATATTGTTATCAAGATAACTTACCAGGAATTCGGATAAGTATCTCTGGTTTCACTAACAGATGGCGCCACCAGAAATCATGCAGCATATCATTTTGACACATACATAATTTCAGTCGTCTGGCATTTAGCTCCATACACATACAGGTTGAGTCCGCCAAAACTAGGGGTTTGTTTTATTTTGTTTATCAATCATGTTGAATTTAGTGCCAGGAAAAAAGGCAATTGCGGCATGCATTGCTATTTTCCTTTAACCAAAATAAAATGACTGTTGAAAGTCTTCGTTTGCTGGTAAAAACATGTGGTGGAAACTCTTCCTCAATTAGTATATGTGAGACGTCGTTTGGACCATTCAAAAATAGTAATTTCAATGTGAAAGACAGTGAGCGCTCTGGGAGACCACAAAAATACGAAGAGTACGAATTCACAAACACAACGGCAATAACCAGAAGAATTAAATGTGTCTCACTTTTATGAACAATGGGTAAGATTAATAAATTCGAACCGTCGCTACTTCACGGTTTGATTGCCCGTCAAATGCAAAATCGCAAAGTCAATTTTGAAATGCTGCTCTGGCGCCATGAAAGGAAAACAATTTTGCATTGAATTTTGATGAGTGATGCAAAATGGTTTGATTTTGAGACCCCAAGTGGAAAAAATCTTGGCTTTCACCTAGCACAGCCGGTTCTTCAACATCAAGGCTACATCGCTGCGGCAAGAAGATCATGCTCTATGTCTGGTGGGACCTTTCTAGTATTGTATATTATGAACTCTTCAAACCTGGCGAAACCCTTAATACACAACCCGATCTTCAGCAATTGATACATTTGAACCGTGAATTAATCGAAAAACGGCTGGAATGGGCCAGAAGATGCGCCGTCGCACACAGCAAAAGAACTCAAGACACAGTGAAAGAACTTGGATTGGACACCTTTCATGCGGCAAACGACAAGCAGTTTTTCTGGCATGGAATTCGTAAATCACCTATAAGATGGGCGAAATGTGTAGAAATCGATGGCCAATATTTTAAGTAAAAAAATTTTTTCCCTAGAAAATTGCGTATTTTTTCACCAAAAAACCGGGAATAACTTATAGTATTGCAAAGGACAAATTATAGACTTTGGATAACGCATAAGCTTCAATTTTAATATTTTAAACTTTTAAATTGTTCACATTTATTGTTTATTATTTTAAGCAGCGGAAGCTGCATGTGCTCTTTTGATTAATCAGCTCTGACAGGAAAAGAGCATTCTTTCGTTGTTGTTTTTCTTTTTGTAGAAAGAAAAGCCTATCTATGAGCTTGCGCGCTTCACAACGAAGTAAAGCATCCCAAACTATCCTTGTTTTAGATTGACATTCATGAGCAGCAGTAACAAAGCGTGACAACACAACTTTCGACCGTTTCAATTGATTCTGATTTCAACACTGATTTCGTGATTCTGTTTTTGGGCGTTGTCACATAACGATCATTTTCTTCCAACCCCTGTAAAGTTTTTTAACTTAAACTAAAAAAATGCGATTTTGTGACATAAAGGATAACAAATTGTTTATCATCCTCTATATGATAATTAATCGATATGAGAGTGCCTCAGTTTGTATTCGATTTGCACAATTTAACAATATTTGTCATAATTGGAAGGACTCACAAATTCCCTTGTAAAATAGCTACAGCCTCTCTGGGCCAAAGCTTTTTTCATAAAAAGCTGGACCAATAAATTTCAATTTCTTTTTTGCTGTTCTCATGTGTCTTACAATTCAAACACAACCGATGAATATCCTGGTTCTGATACTACTTCTAGAGGGTGTTGCTTTTCAGCTCCACAGCCTCTCTTCAACACCATTCCCACCAAAATGCTTCTCGAAAATGAGCCTGATAGAACCTCGAAAGTAGCTCTTCATGCGGACACTTCCGCTAATCACATTTCCATTTATTTATCTCAGGTTGATTGATGATTGCATTTGAATTTTTGTCGCCGCAGTAGAACACCAGTTTGCCATGGAAGGGAATACTTGTCGTGTAGTGCAATAGTCCTTGTAGTTTGCTTGATGCGGCCTCAAATGAAAGGCGCGTGGCAACCGTGTCGTTTCCGACGTATGACGCATTACATGTCAAACACTTTAAAATCGAGCCAACCACCGCCTCTCCGTCAGGATGAACCACTCATTAATTATTTCAGAACATTTCTCTCGAGGGTCGCATTAAAGGCATCATCATCTCAAAGCCGTCCAAGGAGTCAACATTGTACTCGTACCAGCTATCATTGACGAGCCCTTAAGAATTGTCCCATACGCGTCATAGCATTCTAATGATATTTTTGATTTGAAACATCAATCTTCGACGCTGGTCCTTCACGAAATGAACACTCGAATAAGAATTCGTTCCGGTAAGTGATTAAAATTGATTTCACCGGAAATGAATAAAAATTCAATTGGACTTGTCATAACTAACAACTGCTCATTGAAATTGAAAATTGGGGCAGAGCAAGGATACGTCTGCTTTACTTGTATGTATAAGACAGAGTAAATATCCACTAAGAAGAAAGAAATCAACATCAGTTGTTATTAAAATGATTCGAACAATAACAAGTTGGGTCGAAAACAAAGTTGGGTTGCTACAGTTTATTAGCCTCATTTTATTCTATTAAAAATTTATCAGCAGTGAAAACTTTTACATATATGAGCATTATTTGCCATCAAAAGAATATCATGGATGAAATAAGTCACGCATGATATTTGCCACAGCTCAGCTTCCTCTCACACCCCAAACAATATTTCGATAATCAAATAACAACAAAAACGGTGGAGGCTCATAACAAAAAATAAGTAATTTTTTCAGTCATTTTCCTGTAGCAATAATCCGGTAACCTTCATTATACTAACAAAACGCTATGTGCAGCCATTTCGTTTGTACGCGCATATATTTGGATTCGGATGTTCTACTATATTCGCGTAAAAGGACACAGTCAAAGAATTCTGCTTAAAGGCACTTCATTGAATCCTTTGGATTCTGCGTTGAATCTAGTAATATTTTTGTGCACTGTTTAGCTACGATTTTTTTTAGTTGTTATTAAGGACTGGGAATCGTTCACACTATGCTTCTAGCGTAAGGATAGGTAGCGCTAGGATATAAACGTGACTACTGTCGTTTGGAATAACTACTAGAAAGTGTGTGTCACATCTCTTAAAGCTGGGCATCGATTTCTCCGGAGCGGCACCTTCATGTAAGGAAGGGGTAAGGAAGATCTTCCTTACCTTCTTTATGTTTGGAACAGGCACAGCTAAATTTAACAAAAGAAAGATTCTGTAAGTAGTTTTTACTCATTAATATCATTAATATCAAACCAATTATTTATCAAATGTTTTAGTATAAAATGATGACCATTTGCGTACAAATTATGTGAGAATAGCAATGAAACTGGCAATGCTGTGTATATCGGCCTGTGCTGTTCCACTTTCTCAGTATGAATTTCTACTCCGTGCAGTTAAAATATTGTTTTTAACTGCGCCATCAGTGAACTTGTGTTTTGCTTAGGTGTTACAAAAATTAAGCATCGGAATTTGTGCCATCAATCCTCGCCCTAAACTTGGTATACCCCCGGTCATATTGTTGAACAGTTGAAACAGGACAATAGAAACATTAATTATCAAAAGCAAAGTTTATTGCTTGCACAAATCATTTTTGGAAGGCCAAGAACGTATTGAGAATCAACCTTGTCTAATGTGGCCCTTCAACTTGACTTACAAAAATGGAGGGGATCGTAGAATAGGGATCTTGTGAGATCAGTCCGTAGTTAAGACCAATCAATAAGGATGATGAGTGATCTGTTGAAATGAACCACCTAAGCCACACATCAGATTTTAACAGAGGATTTAGGCGTGCGAAAGTCGTACTGAAAAACCAACCGAAGAAACGTGTGCGTTGGTCTTTTTCAGAGAACTGGCAATGGTCAAGAAATCTTCAATTGTGCAATGATAGGAGTCTTCAAAGTGTCACACTCCGTCATCTCTTCCACTAAAAAAAGTCACATGAGCAAATCAACGATTAAGGCCATGTTTTTGGCGGTGGAAATGCCGCACATAAATAATTTATCCATTTACCAGAAAAAAGGTGATTTGTAAAAGTCGCCTTCGTTTTCTATACGTTCTACAAGTAGTTTTCTGAAACTTTTACGCAGAGTAGCTTAGTAAGTCTGCAGGAATTTCGTCGTTTGAGCCTTCGAGTCGGATACGTTCCAAACATACTCTCCTTTAATTTGGACCACATATTTTGCATGAGGTTTGTTACAGGGCCAAACAGTCCACACATCAGAGAAACGCTCATAAAGTGTCATCTTTTTTCAAATAAGTATGACCCTTGGTATCATCTTGCTTAAACAACTCTTGCTTTCCGCCCCCGAATTGTTGGTGACTAGTAACGCATTGCATAAAAACAAGGATAATTTATTTACTGCGGTAATAGTCTCCATTGACGGACACTCCTTGGTTAACAAAGTGTAGTTGGTTTTTTTTCGGTAACTGCTCATTTTGACAGCTGTCATGCGTTTTAAGTCGGATTTTGGAGCCTGCATTTCGGAATTTGCGGAATAGTTGCTTCTTACTGTTCTTTTTTGTCGATTTCCACGCATCCTTTGAACGCGGCTGTTGTCATCAGCGTATTCGAGACTTTTGAGATTTTGGGAGAAAATCAGCTGAGATTAAGTGTTTTTCTCAGAATTTAGAGGTTTCGTGCATTGTCTTTAGGCTTGCCGACCCTAGTTGATAGACTGGATGTATGATGTATGAACGGATCGCTCCAAAACGTTTAATGGATCTGCGGAGAGACAATAGGCCGTTTTGTCACTATTCGTTTCCACGCCTTGTCTATTTTCATCCAATGGACATTATTTTTTGCTTGTATTGGAAGTACGGACAGTCAACGACTTTTCTGCATGTTCTCCAGGTTTCAATCTCATTTCAACCTGACACTCAATATTAGACATATGTTGATGCTTCACCCCAATCGATCCATACGTTGAATCGCACTATGTTTTTTAATTCGATTTTTGACTCTTATCGTTGCTAAAAAAACTCTAACTTAATTTATCGAAGATTTAGGATTCACGGATTCGGGGTTTCTGCAACAAGTTTTTTACTTTTATAATAACAATTTACAATATTCAAATGTCCTTTTACTGTACAGGTGACAATGTCACAGGCTCGTTAAAACACCAAATTAATTACAGGTTATGATGAATTGACTTGTAGGCGTAACTACAAATCCCCTTCGAATTTTCGTACCTATTTTTGCCAATTCTAGAATAGAATTCATTATTTTCATATTATCGCTTCAATTTCTATTTTCAATATTCAATTCAAAGCAATTCAAGGTATGTAGTTAGAAGAAAATTGAAAGTGGGTGTCAACATATTTGAAGGTAGTTTGCGCCGGTAAATTTATTCTGGTTGATATTCCATGTCGATTAGAAACGCTTGCGCCACCCTATAGTAGATAGTTTGATGATTTGTATGTCAAGGTGTCGATGGAACATTATCATGAATAATTTTTTCATGAGATACAAAATAGCTGAAAACTCTGATCTGAACCATAAATTTGCGGCTGTTAGCACACTAAGATTTAATAAAGTTTGCCTTCTAAAATGAAGAAAAATTTTTTATTTTTGGATTTCTAAACTATATTACCATTGTTTTTAAGTATAAGGAGACGAAAGTGAATAACTATGATGTCCTTAAACCATAATAACGAGGTGGATCTAACAAGTAGTGACTAAAGAAAATCCACTATTATAGCAGGTTATAACTAGACAAAGAGTCGCATTGAATTCGTTAAGAAATTGGGAAGCATGTATGCTATTTCCCGCAATAGTTAACGCTGTTAACGGTGGTTTTCTCAATGGTAAACCATGCTCCTATCAGATTTTGTTAAATTTGATATTTAGAACGTCAGATGAAATATCAGAGCGAAATAGCAGAACTGACACTGTTTGACTCGAATATGTAACTCTAATCTAGGTTTTAACGTGACTGTATGCTGATGCCCGCACAAAAGATGGGTCAGGTAGAAGTCAATCTCATCACTACACCGACACAAGTTAAAAGCGTGGCGCTCTCTAGCTAAGAAGGCAAAAGGTACCATGCCTGTAATGGCTCTCACTGCGGAATCCAAGACTGTCAGAATTGATGCTGCAATTTTCGCTGTTCCTGTTCTCTGTACATGTATCAGGCGATACAGCTCCTTACTGATTGGCGCTCTAGACAGCAGCGCTGACTCTACGGAACTCATCTAGAGTCGTCGTCTTCATGAAATGGATCTCCGTTTATTGGGTGTAAGTGGAATCAAAGTCAATATGCCTGAAGCAGCGCAGCCTCAGCTTGATTTGCTCAGAAAAATTCATCTACGAGTCGATCAGTAGCCTGAGTTACTTAGCCACTGACTTTGTTTCGATTAATCTATTGCCAACACTAAGTAAGTATGGTTACTTTAAAAATTCTCTTCTTTGTCACGACGATTGTCGTAATTTACTCTAGTCCGTAACTGAACCCGCGAGTAATCCTCCATTCCCTCATCCGGCAAATCGCCACGCCAAACCTAAGGTGCTCTTATTCGATGATGCATTAATGATACTGTGATGGTAGAGCTGACTGCTCTAAAACCGTACTGCCGCAGAAACATGTCCTCTACACTACACGAATCGCGTCAGTTCATGAGTTTTTCTGGTACTTTATCAGCCGTGTTTAGCCTTAAAAATGGCGGATATGCGTACGCCGATCCAGGTATTACTCATTGCTAGTCGGCATAAGCTCGCCACTTTGTTGTGACAAAGCAGACTTTGTATGTTCTGAGCAGCAAGACAGGACAATTTTGTTTTTGAGTAGGGAGGTGAAGCCTATTTACGCCCTGAGCGTCGGACTCCCAGTGCACCTACTGGACTATCGACAAAACACCTCCCCTGTCAACCGGAGCTCCTAGCCTGGAACCGTTTGACACATTACTTCGGGCTAGGCCTCCCAATTTTACGCCTTTTGGCGCGTTCGGGTTACAGGGATTCCTTCTCCAGTTAGATGGAAAAGAGGGGGAGGATTTCTAGAGAAGGAAACCCTCCACCCTCGATGCCTCCAGCCGATCAAGTATGCCTTTTTTCATCACTAAGATTGCCCGAGCGTAATGTGCCACTTGATTCCATTTGTCAAATGATTTCAGCATCTCTTCGATTAGGCTATCTGGATAGAGCTCTCCCACTTTTTCGGCAAGATCACCGCGCTCTTTGTCTCATCTTGAGCATGAAAAGAAAGTATGACAGGCGCCATCCTTCACAGCAATGCAGAATATGCAATCTGGAGACCGTGACATACCTATCTTGTAAAGTTAAGACTGAAAACAACCGTGTCCACTCAGTAGCTAGGTCAGGTAGAAGTCAATCTCACCGTGCGTTCGACTGAGCCACGATCTCAAGTCTTTGATGAGCCGCGCGGTCCATCTTCCTTTTAGCTCGCGTTCCCAAGACTGTTGCCATTCGATGAGAGTGCATCGTCTTTCACCGGGAGCAACTTTTTCTTTATTACCCTCGTGCCTTCGGAGATAGATTCTTTTACGCTCTCTAGCAAGGAGAGCGATGGGTATCACACCTGCAATTACCAACATCGCTGGCTCAGAGACTGTACGCTATGCTGATGCAATCCAAAGTGCTCCTCGTCTCTGCACCGGTACCAGCCGTTTTCGGTGCTGTTCCTTGTTGAGAGCTTCACTCCATATCTCTGCTCCATTAAGAAGCGTAGATTGAACTACACTCATTAGCAGACGCCTTTTTGTTGGACTTGGTCCCCCATGACTGGCCATTCGTCGACTAATTGTCGAGACCCCTGCTGCGGCCTTGTTTGTCGTTGCATTCAGTTGCTCCGAGAAACTCAGTTTAGAGTCTCTGAGCAAGCCCAGGTACTTGACTGATAGTTTCGACTCTACTAATGCGTCCCCGACTCGGACCATTTCTACTCTGGGGATCCTCTTATTGGTAAAGATGACCACTTCGGTTTTCTCTAACGCTAGGATCAACCCGTGAGTGGTCATTCAACTCCCCATCCGGTTAATTGCGCTTGATCGAACGTGCGCCCAGCCACTAGTGCCGCAACATCATCTACATAGCTAATCAGTCACGACTCTTCCAGCAGTTCAAGTCTAAACAGTCCGTTGTAGGAGACGTTCCACAAGTCCGGACCGAGGATGGATCCTTGGGCCACACCTGGTGTGATAAGCATCCTCCGACGAACTTGTGCCGTGTCGTAGATTAGACTGTGATCCTTCAGGTGATTTCGAAGTATCCACATCAGGTAATTTGGTACTTGGAATGTGTTTCCAGGGCTAACAGAATATCCGGCCATCTAGCGGAGTCGAAAGCACTCCTTATGTCCAGCGTCACTAGAAAGACTACCCGATGGTTGGACCGACTGCGTGCCTCCATCTGTTGGACCGCGCTCACCACCTCCGCGATTGCATCTATAGTAGAACGTCCTGTTCTGAAACCATACTGCCTTGGAGAAAGATCCCCAGTGGCGTGGATAACGTTAGCGAGTCTTCTCTTTATCAGTTTCTCGAGCACTTTCCCGGCCGTGTCTAGCATGCATAACGGTCGGTATGCTGACGGCAACTCGGGATTTCCCTTCCCCTTACTGATCAGCACGAGCCTTGCCGTGTTCCAACGCTCAGGGAAAACGCCTTCCCGCAAGCAGGTATTAAACGTACTGAGCACCAAGTCAGGACAAGAGTGACAGGCCAGTTGCAGTACCTAAGCTGGAATACCGTCTGCTCCCGGAGCCTTCTTCGCCTTCATGGAGAGAACTGCTAGTTCCAGTTCGTTTCTCGTGAAGAGTGCAAGTCTGATGTTGTTTCCCTGTTGGCGCCATCAACGCGGACGGGATGTACGGGAACAAGTGCCCGTACTATCTCGTCCATCATGTCCGCGTCAAGTACGCAGGGCGCCCGTAGAGTACCGAGCTTCCGCATAACTAGTTTGTAGCCCAAGCCCCACGGGTCCCTGTTCACGTCTGTGACGAGATTTTGCCAGCAACGGGCCTTAATCGTGTTAATCAGTTTTCGAAGGCATTTTCTGGCCGACCGATAAACTGCCATTCTGTTGCATGTCTCGTCCTGGCTTCGCGCTCGTTGAGCTTCTCGACGGAGTTTGTGACACTCCCTTCGTTGCTCAGCTATTTCAGTGGACCACCAGTACACTGTCGGCTTTCCGTGTCTAGGTCTCCGGCGGGCATAGATGACCTACAAACGGAGATGATGGTACTCATTGTGGAGTTCACCATGTCTTCAGCAGTCGGTCCTCTGATCCCCGGCGATGATCCAAGCGGTGGTAAGCCTGTCATGAGCGTGTCGACAAACTTCTCCACGTCCATCCTCTCAGTATTCCACACGAAGGTGGAGCGCTGAGAACCTGGGAGTGTAGGAACGTTGTTGGGGATCTCGAATGGTATGTACTGATGATCACTGGCTAAATAGTCCATTGGAACTCTCCAATTGTGTGTCACAGAGGAGAGGGACTCCGAGGCGAATATCACGTCCAGGATGGTGCCCACGCAGCCCAAGCGGCGGAAAGTGGGAGTGTTACCAGTGTTCACCATGGCGAGCCCTGCTCTGGCTGCCATCTCCAGGATTCGATTCCCCCTGGGATCTGACTTAGGCATGCCCCATTCAATGGCCTTGGCGTTAAAGTCTCCTCCGATAAGAACATGACCTTCTGTGTTCAAGACGGTGTCCTCCAAAGTATTGAGCTTCGCCTGGAAAGATGTTATTGATTCGTTCGGTGTCAAGTACACACTAAAGAATGTTATTACTGGGCACTGGACTCACACGAAACCATCTTTTCGTCCACAGCCGTGAACTGTCAGTTGGGTGCTGTTTCGAACCCATATGGCACAAGCACCAGATTCATCAGGGTACCAAGCTGATGAATTTTTATCTCGGTGCTGTTCGCTAAGCAGCAATAGATCGGCTTTCATATCCCTCGCGAATTGGTCAAGCAGGTCTTGGGCGTTTGAACTCCGATGTAAGTTTGTCTGCAGGATTGCAGGGGTCTTTGCAGAGCTGCTTTGGCTTTGGTTAGGGCTTCTTTGAATACCCGGCACTTCCCTGTCCCTGGTATATGTCTCAGGTCATCAGTTCTGGGATCAGCGTTCTTGCTGAGGATACAGTGCGCCTCTCCCGTGCATTCTGATCTTTTATGTCCTGCATTGCCGGTTTTATAGCACAAGGAGCTCCTATCGGGACCTTTGCAGCCTTGTGCTGTATGACCGTAGCTTAGGCATTTGAAACTTAGGCATTTGAGGAACTGCTCTTTGCCGTATTCTGCAGACCACCGAACTTATTTTTATTTTGCCCATGCAGAGGAGTTTTTCGGCATGTTTCTCGGTTAAGTCGACTATGGCCATGCGCTTCCCTCTATTATTTTCAGGGGTTTGTCGTTAATTTGGGTGGAACCCTTTTGAGGAACTCTTCCACCCCCGTCTTGTCCGTAACGCAGTCAATGTCCCTGAAAGACAGGACAATGGTGACGAATGAGCTGCAATACCTCGGCTGAAATCCTACAATAGTCCTACAATACTGTCCTATCCTGGAGTATGTAAACAAGTGATTCTCACATCACGTCCGAGATGGTTCAGAGACAGTTATTTCGGATGAAACACACCCCTAAGTTTAAAGTGCTTTGTTCACTTTTAACACGTTTCAAATTCTATTTTACTTGCTGAGTCGGAAAGATGTACTCCGCATTCAATGGTCTTGGAAGTGACTTCCTTCTACCAAGAAAATTCTATTCATTTGAAACACTATGATAAAGTCGTAATGGTTAATTTTCTGAAATGATCTTCATCTTGATCTTGATCTTTTTAAACCTATACCACGTAATACCATGGATACTGTAGGATGATTTTGAAGGAGAAACATTATTACATATGCAGCCAAAGTTTGAGTTGTGTTCTGACCGGGTAGCCCGTAGCCAAGACCGGTTGGTAGGAATCACCGAAGAAACCTCTAGAAAAGTCTGAGATGTTGTTAGTTCGTTTGGAAAAAAGGGAGCCGTTTACTTTAAACAGGTGGTTGCCTCTACAGAAAGTATAATTTTCATTTGATTTTACCAGGACTAAAAAGTTACTAATCAAAGCGACGGGTTCGCAATCATCTGCGTTTGTTTGCCTTGTTTGTTTCCTGACAGGACACTCTAAAGCAAACTGCGGATGTTTACCTTAGAAGTAACAGTCAGAATCAGCGAATCAGGAAGAATGCCCGCAGCAGGAAACGTTTGAATTGGAGGAGGTGTTGTTAGATGCCCTCAATATTTACCAGGACTTCTGAAGAAGCAAAAGAGGAAATATCCTTTAAGAAAGTCATCAAGAAATTTTTTTTAACCGCGTGAATTAGATAAACTTTTTGTATAAAATAGAAAATTATTGAAAATTACATCTAGTGGATTGACACAATTCAAACCAAGAGAAAGTGGAAACGATTTAATAAGAGTAGCGTTCAGTGTGTCTAATGCAAAATCATACGAATCTGGCAATCATTTTTTATTCATGCATCAAATTTAATTCTTCATACGAAGCAAGTGAACAAGGGCAGGCGAAGCCCTTTCCATAATCAAATTAAGCTCAAAGAATCGTCCGACTATCCTTTTCGTAATACCAAGAAAAATGGCAAGAAATGAAATCTTAAGTCCTTTCGCATATCGACATCTGTGGGAGTTCTCATATGCGTTGTGCCACAGGTAATTTACTTGGCATGGGAGACGGCTGAAGCGAATGTTATGGTTTATGATGGTAAATGGGAGTTTGGGGATTCTTTTTGCCATTATTATGTGTTTTAGTGGCGAACGATAAACGGGATGTTTATGTCTCGGGATAATAAATGGGGAGAAATAATATTGTATCAGTATCCTTCGAAGTATTTATGAATTCAGGACTTGATCTTAATGTTTACTACTGAATGCATTACGAACATCAATTATACATGAATCGGATTATCGATGATTTTTATACGGTATTGAAGGATATGATTACGTGAGTTTTATTTGTTCAAATTATTTCCCTGGAGATTGAGACACAATAAGTGAAGAAATTTAGCGATAATCATTAAATAAGGGAATGGCATATTAAGAATTGTGTCCTCACATTTGATGGTGAATGCGATATCACTATGAACATTATATACATATAATATTTTCCGACATGTAATTCCTTTGATGGTTGATTGTGCTCTTTGTGTTCTTTTTTGAACACCACATATCATCAAAACAGCACTCCTAAATGTCACAGAACAATACTTTGGACGGGAACTAAAGTGTGAAAATGAACAAAACGTTAACAATTAATCCACGGAAGCAAAGGAGGCTTTCTGTTCATTAAGTTGAGTATGCGGGTACACGTCACGTGTCCTAAGCAGCGTCCTCGATTAATCATATCTGATGCAAATGCTTTGATGCTTCCGTGTCGTTTTTCCGCTTACAAGCAGTAATTTGAGGACGATATGCACTAATCCTTTCGTGCCCATTTAAACCGGCACAGCTCATGTCTTGTATCCCATGTCTGGAGGGCTAGTTACAACTTGAGATTTTCGTCGAGTGATATGGGCCCCCAGAGTCATATTAAAATATTTTGAAATACTTTAACACGGGGTAGGTCTTCATCCATTCTTAACTTGCACGCAACATGCAAGGTCATCGCTCGATGAGGGCTTTAAAATGCAAATGACCCTTGTGCTCTAAATTGCATCAAATATGATAGAAATTTGTCAATCATCAGCGTCATTTATTGTGTCTACTAAGTACAATTGAGAACCCAAACACCAAATTGTATTACACCCTTCCGCAGTGTTGACAGTTTGATGTTATCTGCAGAAACGGTTTTCAAATCCTGACGCTCTTAAGAGTAATTAAATCGATAAGTTAAACGGAGAAGTTTACTTCACCAATTTCTATGTAAATTACCAGCATAGGTATCGTGTGACATAATGGTAATTAAAAGTATCCTTATGTTCACCATTTAGTTGGCATGTAATCATTTATACTTGCTGAATAGGATCATAGGGAATGAAAATAGTTTTTTTATGTTTGGCTTTTGCTTAGGCGACTTAGCTTTTTTTTAACAATGCGTCATCCGTAGATTTATTATGACCAATTGATGCCATTATGTTTTTGAGGCAGCAGAATTATATAATATTTATATTTTTTAATATTTGTGGAAAAATTATCAAGCTAATGTAATTGATCAGTTTCCTCCTTTGCTAGTTAAGACAAAATAGTTGCAAATTGTGAAAAAATACTACATTACTACTCTTATTGGCAACCTATTTTCTATCCCTGTGGCACGTTATTGTATTGACAATGTCCACTATATGATATTGGTGAAAACGTGAAAACATCAAAAATCCATGCAAAAAGGCATACTAGTGTGTACGACATTCTCTTTCGTGAACTAAATTTCGATTAGGTATGTTTCAATTGATTTTTTTTTAAATTTTCATTAAGTTTATATTGTGCGTTAAGCGTCGTGGGCTTGTATGTGTTTTTCGCATGTTATTTTTATCTGATAAAATTGAAAAACCGAAAAACCTGATATTACTATCACTGTTACGCCATAAAGAAGACCTGTCGAATACATCAGACATGCGTACCCAAAAAACGATGAGCATGTCACCCGGCAGGGTTCTTGGTTTAACTGCCTCTGGATCTACTGGATACGTGTTTGATTCCCGGCAGAAGCCTCTGGTTATGGTCCGTTAGACTATAGTGAGAACAAAAAAATTGTCCTCTAAAATCCATCCTGTTTACAGTTATTTTTAAGTCAAAACGAACAATGGTCGAGGACTTAGCGTTAAGGAAATTCTTCGTGAGCTCGACAGACTGTCATTCATTGACGGTTGATTCATTGCGCAGGCGATGACCAGAAACAAAACGTGGCACATGTTTATGCTCTCAAGCGAGCAGCTCGCGAACGTTCTCGCGTCGCGCCTCGTTTGAAAATGAGCACCTGGAAAAGGGTTCAAAGCGCCGGCTTTTGATTTGGAAGAGGTTAACGTCAATTGGAATAAGTTTTCCGACATGGTAAGAAGAGTCCCAAAGCAATTGCACACTGAACGAAGACATCAAGTGGCATTTGAGACCTACTACAGACAGGCAACTTGACGGAATTGCTTTTGTTGGTATTGACGAGGAGTCAATTAAGCGCACCAACGCTGGCACTCTCGTTTCATGGTTCAAACGACATCTCTTCAAGGCAAAGGAAACATCCTTTCCAGAAAGGCTTGTTCATCATGTCTTTTATGCCCTTCGAAGTTATAAGTAATATTTTCTGATCAAATTTGAAGGTGACAATAATTTCACTCTAATGTTTTTCAGACGCCAATATGGACTTCCTATTTTCCTGAAAAACATGACAGCAAGTTGATCCTTCGCTAAGCGTCAACGCCTGCACTTTGCCGCGTAAATATACCAGGGCTGCGTCATGCAAAGATAGTTTGTATAAAATTAGACCAATCATAAACCGTATTCCAAAGATCATGACGTAAATCCCTGTGTTGATGAACAGATCATTACCATTAATTCTCTGATACTTTGCTCCTCAGGAATGAAATCGTTTTTTCCACTGCAGAAAGAGTTGGATGCCGTTGAATTTCTTTGTCAACCAAGACGCAATAATAATTATGAACGAAATCCTGGATGAAACGATTGGCAGATCACAATTGATCTTGAAACGGAAGAAATGAGGGACGAGTGGTTTTTGGTCAGCTATGTTTTATCGTTCCAGTTGTTTGAAATTTTAAGAAATCGAAAAGTCAACGTAGCTGGTGCAGTTCCCGCCAAGCGATTCGCCAATGCATATCTCCCAGACGGCAAACTGAAGGCTGTCATTTTCACTCGTTGATTTGACAACAAGGTTGTTATTGGCTCCTAAATTCATTTGACCCGTCGGCGAAGCCAAAGCACAACTATTGAAGAAGCAGACGCATTGATGCATCGCAGTCAATCGTCCTGAGGTAGTTCGGTAGTGCAACGAGAGTATGAGTCGAGTATGGCTTACTTGACAAAATGATATGACACATATGAACTATTAAATGTACTGAGCGAATGATAATGTATTTCCTCGATCAGTGTTTTATTGCCGCTAGGATGAAGTACAGAAGTAACTGCGTGAAGGCCCCTTTTCCCCGCAAGTGTATTTTGAATTCGATGACTTTCTACATGGGAGTGGCCAATGTTCTTATCAACGGATCCAGCTCAGATCAACAAGAGAACACCACCGTGGCCGTCCAACATCATCGGCAAATATTGGCAAATATTAGCGCCAACAATTAAAATTCGCAGCAAATTTGAACATTCCAATTGGTTAACAGTGCTCCAAAAAGAATTCACAAATCATACAATGCAGTACCTAAAACCGTTTAATCAAAATTTTAAAAACGTTTCTTTTCAAATCCAAAAATAACTAAAAATAATTTTATCCACTATATCATTTAGGGTCTGAAGGTGGAAAAATAAAAAGAAAATTTCAAGGTATTTAATTTAAAGTATTGATACAAAATTGAAGCCCGCTTTCGTCGCGTAAAAGGAATTCACATTGTAGAAAAGCTTAAGGCAATCCCTGGAAAAACATCCGTTGTCTGCATGACAGATCTTAGAAGTAATTTTTTTCGCATATGTATAGTGAAGTTACGAATAAAATAAAATGAGTCGAAAAACGAATGGGAGCACTGTAGTTGAAGGGTAACATATGTTAAGTTTTGATGGACAAATTTTTAGCCAAATTGGGAAAATATTGAACTGGAAAACTAATAAATATATCGTATAAAGAAAAAGCTTTTTTTCCAAAAATTGAAACATAGACCTACAAAAATCTTTGTCAGAGTTTACACCAGAGTCGCTGACAAATTCTGAAAAAACTATAAAACTGCACCATGCGAAACATTCTACTTTGTATTGGTTTGGTCAGAAGAAATGAATTATAAATAAAATTAACAATAAAGTTTTTTGGATTAAAATTTTAATTTTAAAAGGAGCAATTGATTGTGGTGCAGCCTAAATAATGACATGGATATCGAAAATAGGATACATGGCAGCTTTCGGTGTTGGCATACACATACTAACGATCAAATAATTGATCAAATGGCACTCATTAATGTTTCATAAAATTACTTGATAAAGTTTGAAACACTCTTTTATATACTATACATTAATACTCTATCTCTATTGAAACACTGGCAGGGAAAACTTAGTGTTTGAAGCGCTAATTCACACAATTCACAGACAAAACGGGACTGGCACCAATAAAAACTTGTGAGGCATTGGTCCACAGAGTAGTAAGAATTGTTCCTTCAGGTGTCATTAAGATTACATAAAATTGCTGCAGTGGTTGCAATGTTTAAACTTTTGTCACTAAACAGACTCATTTTCAAAAAGGAATCGCTTGCAAACATCAGATTAAAATTCACGGACCAAAGTAAACACAAAGTGAACGTGGATCCCTGAACACAGGTACAACGGGCAATGAGAAGGCGAATGGATAACCTGGTCCAAAATACAACTTGAATAGACACAGTCAAAGCCATATCCTCTGACGACTGTAAAAGATGAACGTAAGGAAACCCTCTAGAAAGACACTGATACGACTAGGAGTGCGTTCAAGATTAACGGGAATAATACGCTCCAGCGTAATAAAACGAAGATAAATAGATTCCAGTGATCTGCTAGTATAACACGCCAAATGACAAGTAAATGAAACCTTGCAATCATATGGTGTTATTATTTTTATATGGAGTTTTAATGAAAACAACTGATTTTCGGCCAGAGTTATATCTATTCCACTACATAGTTGCTTTCGAGGGCCGTACACTTGGTATAGCGATTTTCCAACATTTCGATGTGCTTTCTGTAATGAGAAATTCGAAGCCTTTAAACAACGTCTCAGTTTCCACAATCCCTTTCTTATTCGATATGAATCTCTTTCCCTAGAGCCACCGTTTTAGGTTTCGGAACAAATAGTAGTCACTGTCAGTCGTGGTGCCAGGTCTGGAGAACACGGCGGACGAGCAATCAATTCGAATCGTAATTGGTCCACATTGGATATTGCTTTCAAAGACGTGTGTGACGGTGCGTTAATGTGATGGTACAGAACTTTTCCTTAGCCAAATGAGGTCGGTTTTTCGTTATTTCATCGTCCAGTTGTCTCATAACGCTGTATGGCACTTTCCTGTGACCGTTCTTCTCTTCTGAGGGAAGTCGATGAAAATTATGCCAGAGCATCCCAAAAACTGGAGGTCAAAGTCTTCCCGGCCGAACATTAACTATTCGGTCACTTTGGTTGGCTTTCCAGCCACTCTGGAAACTGCCTTTGGACTCAGGCTTATAGTAGTGGACGCATGTTTCATGCATCGTCACAAAATGTCGAAAAAATGTCGATTATTCTACAACAACGCCAAACTGATTGTTGAAATTGTTTGAGATGTCCATGGCCTTGCCCATCTCGCGCAACTTCACTTTCACCATCATTCCAGACGATTCGATGGACTTGCTTTACGATTTCCGCATAAGTAGCCTCTTTTGTACTTCCAGAACGAGGTGCGACGTCGGTGCTTTTCCGACTCATTTTAACTTGAGTAAAAGACCGATAAGCTGTTGTTCTCGAATGAGCCAATGTGGATAACATTTTTGAAGCCATAGCAATGAATGTTCCGGAGTTTTTCCCATGAAAAAACAATGTTTGATCAAGACGCGGTATTCCTTCTTTTCCATTTTGTTTACGAAGGCGTTAGTACCGTAATTAAAATGACTGTAGCTTATAAACGAATCAACGAAAAGTCATGAAACTTCATATATGAACGAGTGATGGATGGGCCTCTTGAAATGAGTCATGTTTGATAGCAAATAACTCACTTTGTTTATTCTATAAACTTTATTTACTATATTTACACATTACAACACTATTGAATACCATTACATTACATTACAACACTATTGTATTCCAGTTGAAGGAGTTGTTCGAGCCTCAAGGTGCTGGCGGTGACTGCGTAACAGTACTGGACATGGCGCGCTTTATATGCGAAACTCGCTCAGTCGTTCCTGGTTTTTGTTTCCACTACATAGACAGTAGAAAGTATTTAGTACCTGTTGGTTGTTGTCTATGGTGGAAAACTAGCCGCTACAATACTCCCCCCTGAGTAATTTGGTTACGATCAATTATAACTGGAAATTGACTTTTTTCCCAGGGTAAGATCGCAGATTCCTGTTTGCATTTGGTTGGGTAACCGTTGCGTCCGTGTCTTCATTTTCAATAAACGCTGGTTTAAGTCGTTCGGTGGAAACTGTTGTTTCATTTTCTCCCACTTGAATTTTAAAAACTTGGTCAGTTATCCGTTCGATGATTTTGTGGGGACCAGTATACGGAGTTGTTAGAGGCCGCTTCATTGGTCCTTGTCGTAGGAAAACGTGTGTGCACGTAAACAAATCGTTAAACGTGAACGCTCGATCTCGTCGATGATGCGCTGCTGGTACAGGTCGTAGCTTTTGCATATCACGGCGAAATTTTTCGATGAAAATTTCAGGATCGCTTGTCATTTCTTCTTCCAAGAAAAATTCACCGGGCAATCGAATAGTACTGCCGTAGAGCATTTCTGCTGCCGATGCGTTGATATCTTCCTTAAAAGCGACTCGTAGACCTAACAGTACTGTAGGCAATGTTTCGGTCCATCTTGCTTGATCATGACATCTCAATGCAGTTTTGAGTGATCGGTGCCAGCGCTCTACCATTCCATTTGCAGATGGATGATAAGCTGTCGTCCTTACACGCGTTGCGCCTACCAGTTGTGTTAACGCTCGAAACAAGGTAGACTCAAATTGTGATCCACGATCGGTTGTGATACGTTGTGGCGCGCCGAATCTGCAAATCCAGTTAGTGTAGATATTTGTCACGATAGTATCTGCAGAGGTGTCTTCTATGGGTATTGCTTCAGGCCATCTGGTAAATCGATCTATAATGGTTAGTATATAAGATTTACCTTGTGATGGTGGCATCGGTCCAACAATATCAGCATGGATATGGTCAAATCTTTGATCCGGAATCTGAAATGCTTGTGGTATGTTTCGCACATGTCTGCTAATTTTGGCACGTTGACATTTTAGGCATGTTTTCGCCCAAGCAGTAATGTCCTTGGATGCACTTGGCCAGACATATTTGGTCAGCACCTGCTTCTTGGTGGCTCGTCCACTAGGATGTGAATATCCATGCACCGAGTCGAAAACTTGACGTCGTAGGCGAGATGGAATATAAGGTCGTATCGTACCTGTTGAGACATCGCAATAAATACTTTTTGTGTTGCCGATGTCTAATTTTTGTAGTTGTAAGCCTGTATTCGATTTTAATAACAGTGGAAGTTCTTCGTCGGCAGCTTGTTCCTTTGATATGTTATTTGGGTCCAAGGAGTCTGTTGTCACTTTCTCTAATGCATCCAGTCGGGACAATGTATCCGCAACGATATTGTCGTTTCCCTTTACGTAGGCGATGTTTGTGGTGAACTGAGCGATGAACTCCAGTTGCCTTGCCTGTCTAGGTGATGCACGATCTGTCCGTTGTTGGAAAGCAAAAATTAAAGGTTTATGATCAGTGCGGATCATAAACTGTCTTCCTTCCAACATGTGGCGAAAATATTTTATACTTTCGTAGATAGCTAAGAGTTCGCGGTCGTAGGTGCTGTAGTTTCTCTGTGCCTTTGTTAATTTCCGTGAGAAAAATGCAAGTGGTAAGAATTGATTACCTTCTTGCTGTTCAAGCACACTTCCTATCGCAGTTTCAGAAGCGTCAGTGGTTAAACGAAGTATGGCGTTTTCTTTAGGATGAACAAGAAGAGCTGCGTTTTGTAGAAGCTGTTTGCTATTGTCGAACGCCTTCTCTGCTTCTGATGTCCATTGCACCTTTCGTTTGTCGTTTTTCCGGCAGTCTTTTAAATATTCATTCAAAGTAGCAAGAACTTCAGCGGCATTTTTGAGAAACCGGCGGTAGAAATTAATGGCTCCTAAGTACCGCCGTAGCTCCATTATTGTTTTGGGTTTCTTTATATTTAGGATTGCCGCTACCTTTTCCGTCGTTGGTTTTGCTCCTTCGCTGGAAATGTTGTAACCTAGGAATTCAAGTTCTTGAACGCCGAAAATGCATTTGCCTGGATTTATTCGGATTCCGTATTGCTGCAGACGTTGAAATACGTCGCGAAGATGCAGTGCATGTTCTTCCATATTTGATGAAGCAACCAGGATGTCATCAATGTAAGAGTAGGCAAAGTCTGCGCCTCTTAGTACACTGTCCAAAAACCTTTGGAATGATTGTGCGGCATTTCGCAATCCAAACGGCATTACCACGAATTCGAATAGGCCAAATGGGGTAATAACGGCCGTTTTTTCGATGTCCTCTTCCGCCATCGGTATTTGATGGTACGCTCGCGTTAAGTCCAACCGAGTGAAGATTCTTTTGCTGTGGAGATGATTTGCAAAATCTTGTATATTAGCGATTGGATAGCGATCCGGACACGTCACTGCATTTAAACGCCTATAATCGCCGCAAGCTCTCCATTCACCAGACTTCTTGGGGACAATATGGAGAGGGCTTGCCCATGGGCTTTTCGATGGCCTGCATATGCCTTTCGCCAGCATATATTCGAATTCCGCTTTAGCAGCATTGAACTTCTCAGGTGGAAGTCGCCTAACTTTTTCGGCTATCGGGGATCCTTTGGTCTCTATATAGTGCTTGACGGAATGTTTTGCTGTGCCTGCATAGTTGCTTGATTTTGTTATGCCTGGAAAATCAGCAAGAATATTTTTGATGAAGCTGTTGTTGGCGACAGTAGTAATTGATGGTGTAACTGATGCCGTAGATATTGCTTTGGTGGACATTAAAGTCTGTCCATCAATAAGGCGTTTGTTGCGTAGGTCTACAAGCAAGTTGTGCTTCCGCAAGAAATCCGCTCCAAGTATTGGTCGTTGGACGTTTGCGATGTGGAAGTACCATTGAAGTCGTCGTCGTAAACCAAAATCCAAGGTTAGTAACCTCTCACCGTAGGTGTTGATCACGGACCCGTTAGCAGCATACAATTTAAAACAACTCGCGTTCTGTTGTTGACGAGTTTTGGGGATAACCGAGACGTCAGCACCTGTATCAACTAGATACAGCATGCCAGAGTTATTATCTCGGACGAGTAAACGGTGCGTGAGGCTTTCGTCGTCGTTCTTCGCACCTGCTGAAGACGCCGAATCTAGTTTCCCTGGTTCACCGAAAATTTACAAGGGGGCCTGCAATTTCGTGCTTTGTTACCAAAGCGTTGGTGAAAGAAGCAAAATGATGTTTTGTCCTTTGATGATGAGCGAGAGCGGTCACGAGGTCGCGTTTTCAAGTTCTGTATACTTGCCTCCAACCTGCTAAGTCGGTTGGTAAGCATAAGTATTGGATCTGACAACTCTTTCGCCACGGATTCGACAGAGTTTGAAGATGGCCAGGTGTTGAATTCAGCAACAATTTTGTCAGCCATCTCCGCCAAAGCACCGGTCTCCACCTGTGAAGTCACTGTTAATATCGCCCTTACTCGTGCAGGCAGTCGTCGTAGCCATAAGGTTTTGAGAGCGTCATCCGATAACTGCCCAGAAGCGGTTGCTCTCATGTCTCGGTAAAGCTGCGAAGGTCGTTTGTCTCCTAGTTCCATCTCTGTCAGCACTTTGGTCAAACATACCTCTTTACTCTCCGAAAAACGAGCGATGAGTTGCTCCTTGACGTTCTCGTATTTTCCAACCGTTGGTGGAAATTCGACCGTATCAGCCACTTGATCCAAAATGGCAGAATCTAGCGATGCGATGAGTGCGTTGAATCTTGCGGTGTCGGTGAATACCCGGTGGTTGGTGAATTGGGCTTCGACCTGTTGAAACCACAAGCGCGGACGTCGTTGCCAGAACGGTGGCAACTTTAGTGCGGAAACTGCCTCGATCTTCCCTGGAATTTCGGTCCTTCGGACTGGTGTTGGTGTATCTCCATCCTCCATGAAAGGCGTTATTGGATCGTTTGTTGTAGCCATTTTTCGGATTTTCTGCCTACTAGTTTTGAAAAAAACTAGATGTTTTACTCAATCAGTTTTGAAAAAAACTAGGTTTTTACTCTGTTAGTTTTGATAAAAACAAGAATTTTCACTCTACTAATTGTGATGAGAACGAGACATCACGTCGGGGTCACCAATTATAGCAAATAACTCACTTTGTTTATTCTATAAACTTTATTTACTATATTTACACATTACAACACTATTGAATACCATTACATTACATTACAACACTATTGTATTCCAGTTGAAGGAGTTGTTCGAGCCTCAAGGTGCTGGCGGTGACTGCGTAACAGTACTGGACATGGCGCGCTTTATATGCGAAACTCGCTCAGTCGTTCCTGGTTTTTGTTTCCACTACATAGACAGTAGAAAGTATTTAGTACCTGTTGGTTGTTGTCTATGGTGGAAAACTAGCCGCTACAGTTTATTTTCTAGTAGTGCCAGCTATTGACAAATCTCGGAACATTTCAGCCCAGGTAGTATGCAGTGGTGATCTTACATACATCTTTATGTATATATATAAGAATAGACCTTAAGAATTACTTTATATCCCTGTTTATATTTGGGTGCTGTCATCCTTATTGCTTGAAAAAAATTTCAATTAATTTCAATTCAACCGTCGTTGGATATTTTCGATAGAAATCGTACTTTCTGAATGATCAAAATAATATTAGTGCATATTGTAGGAATGAAGTCAAGAACCAAAAGGCGGGCACACTCTGGTAAGAGGACAGACCTCAGGAGGGATTTGCACCAAAGCGAAAATTCATTTCGCGAAAAAACTCTAGTGAATGTATTCAACCCCGAAATTGGAATTCACGAGAGTAACCTTCTTTAATGAATACTTAACGAATTAAACAATACAAATTCTCATGCAAAGATTAATAGATCAGTCTCCCCCGATTGGAAGAAAGCAACTATTTTTCAACAATCACTTGAACAAAACTCTTTGGTTTGGATGAAGCTTGAACACCAAAGTTCATTGTCAATTCAATGCAGCATTGAATTGCAAACATTTTCTGATTATAATGAGATTTTCTGACTTAAAAGGCACGGTCAAAATTGCTTGTTGTCAAACTTGGGCTGCTGTAAGTGACTCTAAAGTTTAAATCATACTAAACCAAGTGGATAGAAAGATAATTTGTAGGACCTTTGTCCAATGCCTAGGTGACGCGTGTGGCGGTGATAGACGTCGTGTCACCACAAAAAATTAAAATGATTCAATTTATGAGAAGAGATTTCCACTCATCGTCAACGAAATCCTTGTTTATAAATGATTGGTCGGCACGCAAACTTTACGTCGTATATTATCCTTTTGTTTCAACGCCAGTGGGTCAAGTCGCTTGTTCTAACGGTTGTAAAGTCGATTTTGCTAACGGTTCAGCAAATACAAAAGGGGTTGGACGATCTCGGAGAGTTATCATGCGCACTATTTCACAAGAACACGAGGAAAAAGAATGACAGCTGGAGTCGCTGAGCCGAAAGAAAGAGCGCGATCGGAAAGAGTCGCGACTTAATACTAGGTGTCAAACTGAATAAGTCTGCACTAGCCAGAATAAATCTGCGCACACACCAAACACTTCAATTTATCTATAAAAAATCGACTTTTATTCTAAATTTTCGCCAAAGTTTTCTATAGATGTAAACATAAAAGCAAAAAAATTAAGGACATTCCGGTTCTCCAATGAACAGTAAGATGAAGGAAATGATAAAAAGTCCTGAAATGCGAGAATAGAAATTCTCCATAAACTTTATTCTTGTTAAAATAAAACAACAGTTTTATATCGTTAATAATTTGTTGGGTGTTTTATTTTGGTCTCTTTTTGACTTCTAATAACTGTTAATTCTAATTCAAAATAGATACCTTATTACTTCTACCTTATTACGTGTGTTGCGGTCGTTATCTTGTTAAAAGTGAAGGATTCTTTCAAACCCGAATGTTATGCACTCTTCTGCTAATTGTGTTTGAGAATATTCAGGTAGTATATTTTGTTCATCGTACGTTCAATACACTATTTTCCCAACTCCTCCGCTTGCCATACGCCCTCAAACTTTTCTTAACCAAATCGGGGATGGATGGATCTCGTTTATAGCACTTCCTTCCTCTCCTTTCCTTCTCGTTGGAGAAGAGCTTTAGAGATACCCATAATCTGAAGGCGCCTCTTGGCGTAGGAGCACAAGGCCTAGCCCGAAGTAATGTGTCAAACGGTTCCAGGCTAAGTTCTCAGGTTGACAGGGGAGGTGTGTAGTGGGTAGTCCAAAAGAATTTTGCGTCTCGGAGTCCCACACTCAGGGCGTAAACAGCCTTCACCTCCCTACCACAATAATAAAAAAGAAACATTCTTGGGAATCTGTTTCCCAGTTATGATTTTTGAATGCTACAGACCAGTTATAATTTTTGGCTTCGATTGCCCTTCGCGATTTGTTAGATGAGTGCCTTCCACGCTTCTTTTCTTTAGCAGTTTAGACGCTTAGTGTCTGAAATTTCAAGTGAAAATTCTCATTTGGTTTTTGAATTTTATATGTTTTGGACTTGTATACTCTTCGATACAGTAAAACTATATGACAAATTGTATCGTCAAGAACACGAAAAATACCACGTTTTCGATCAATGAGGAATCTTGTCCAGACTAATGTTGCTGTCAAGGAAAGAAACGCCATGGCTGTGTTCATTGTATCCTTGACCAACATTAGGGCATATGTCATTAGCTGTTTGACATTGCTTTAGTCGAAATGGTTGACATAATGAGTTTTCAACTTGTCAAAACATTTCATTCCCAAGTTTCATTTCATTCCTGGAAATTCTTTTCTGGATACCTTAACAGGTTCAAGAGATTACATGGTGGTTTATTCTGGCGGATGGCAGGCAAAGTTTGGATTCTTTTAGTGGTTAGTGATGCGAAGAATTCAAAAAATGAATACCTTAGCTCGAAATAAAGTTGGTAGTCGCAAGTCTTCCTGCAAGTCGGACAACAGTGTTCCCACTGCTTCTTAAATCTGATTCGTCTAGGACCAAACAAGTAAACCAGGTATTGGCCGACTATATACTTTAAAATTATACGATAATCCTTTGGAGATGCAAAGCTTGAACACATGAAACCCTCACTTGTGCGGTTTCATTGTATTGTTTGAACTGGTGGCTTTATTTGCTAGCACATATTCGCTCGTCGAATGACACGTGTCTTGTCTTTGGCATCAACGAAAACCACATATTTCATTTGATAAGCAAAGGTCGTAGTTTAAGCAAAATGGTACATGGAACATTACCATGCCTCAGAAATGTTGAAATTTACCTGGAAAACCCCTTTCAATTGTTCGAAAACATTTCTTGTCACAGTGTTACGAGCATTTGCAAAACCATTATCATTGCATCAGAACCAATAAGTTCTTGATGGTTTCGTCATAAAATTATTATTCTGGAAATTTTCGTATTTCCTCAGTAAAATGTAAAATGGTGATCTGGTACCTGTGTCGTGATGTTAGGCTTGCCTTTCCATTTGATCGTCAATTTCTGTTGCGTTCTTCAACAAAAACTCTCACCCCCACCTCCAATACTATCCGCACCCGAAAATAAAAGCTCTTCTGAGTAATGACAGCTAAGACTGCCCATTGAAAATGAAAAGCAATATACATGTATATAGTGGCCTCATCGCATAATCGTACAAGCTCTTTTTGAATGTTTGAGTTAGTTTAAATTATATAGAAATAAACTTTTTATTCTTTTTTCGCATTTATATATATTTTAGGTATTTACCTAACTTAGTATGAAAAAAAAACAAAATATTTATCTTCAAGTATTATAATACAAGAATAAAAACAAAAATAAGTCAAATTGTGGCGCGCAACGATTAATCGGACAAAGCAAAACACCAATGGAAAAGTTCCGTTGTTTTGCAAGTTCCTACCTGGAACTTGGATTTTGTTTGTCGTTATGAGTTGTGGTTAGTCTTTTCAGTGCAACACATTGGAAAGTTCATTAAAATGTCTCCAAACGGAAAGCAAACTAGGGTGGAAATAAGACAACTTATAGTCAAGTTGAATTGACTGAAAAGGAAAAACTGTTCGAAAAATCGCTGAACTGGTCGGTAAAGGCAAATCAACTGTTTAACATGTTAATAAGCGATTCCGTGATGAGTTCAGGATAGAAAATAAGAGTCGAGAAGGCACTTTATTAAAAGAGCGAAAAGAGCGAATTATAGTAAGAGAAGTTAAACAAAATCCTTTAAAAACGGCGAAAGAATTAAAAATAGCCTTAATAATTAATAAAAAAATAGGACCGCACTGGAAAGAATGTGTGCCTAAATACTGTGCGAAACACGTTGCACAAGTATGACTTCGATGGAAGAGTTGCCAGAAAAAAAAACCATTTATAAGAGAGCAAAAATTTAGAGTGCGATTTGCCAAGGAGTAGCTGTTAAAAGCAGCACATTTTCGAAATCAAGTAATTTCCTGGAATATGAATATAAAATCAACTTTTTTAAATATTTTGCAATAACTTCAGGTATTGTTCACTGATGAAAGCAAATTTAATTTGCATGGGTCGGATGGTAAGATGTATGTGTGGCGTACGCCAAACACAGAATTCGATCCAAAAACACTAAGGCGACCGTTAAGCACGGAGGGGAGGCTATGTCATGGTTTGGGGCTGTATGTCTACCGCTGGAGCAGGCACTTTACATTTTATAGATGGTAAAATGGATAGATTTGTCTACCTTGACATTAAAAAACAACGTTAAGCAAAGTGCTGAGAAATTGGGTATCGCCAGCAACTCTGCTTTTTACCAAGACAATGATCCTAAACACACTTCCAGCGTAGCGAAGCTTTGGTTGATTAACAACTGCCCACGCCTCATTCAACCGCCTGCCCAGAGCCCCGGCCCCAATGTTATTGAACACCTCTGGGAAGAATTGGCCAGGAGAGTCTGCAAAAATAAATATAAAACAATAGACCAATTAAAAGTTGCATTTGTCGAAGCCTGGAACTCCATTGAGCCGGAAGCGTGCCAACACTTGGTAAAATCAGTGCTGAGGCGTTTGCAAGCCGTTTTGGCAAGCAAGGAGCTTGTAACCAAATTTTAATTATTTTTTTGTTTAATTTTTTGATTAATTGAGGCGCTGTCCGATTATTTGTTGCGCGCGAAAAATGGACTTATTTTTGTTTTTCTTCTTGTATTATAATAATTGATGATAAATGTTTTGTTTTGAAACTAAGTTAGGTAAATACCAAAAAAAATATAAATGCGAAAAAAGTATAAAAAGTCTATTTCTACTTAATTTAAACCCACTCAAACATTCAAAAAGAGCTTGTCCGATTATTCGATGAACCAGCGACACAACCAACTTCACTTAGACTAGGTTTCTAGTGTAATGCTAAGAGATGGCTATATCGTATTTTTTTTGTTACATATAACATTTATGTATATAACATTTATTTAAAGACGGGCCGAAAATATTTTACCTTCAGTTGGCAGCGCGTTCCGTGATCAAACTAAATGCTAACATCGTGAAGATAGAGCATATTTGAGGAAAAACGGTGACGCAACTTTCTTGAGAGTGTACTCTCGCTGTTTGTTGCCGAACCATGTGTTGGGGACGTTTGTGGACTTCAATCCTTCCGTGAATGACATAATTAGTTTCTTCTTTTGCTCTAAATTTGTTATTACAAATATTATATAGTTATACGTCAGACGCAAACCAACATCTTCGAGAAATTGATTAAAATTACTAAATATTTGAGCAATCTGCATAAGATGTCAGAAAAATCGATCCACATCCACATTTCTGACATCAGTGATATCACAAAAATCGAAAAATCTTCAAAGCCACAGGGGACTGTACTTTTACGTAATTACCATATGAAATTGTCTCCCGGAATTTTTTTATACCTTATCTTACCACAGGCGGTCATTTGCTCCTTATGAAATAATTCTTTGTTCATTAAAGGAAATTAATCGCAACATCATTTCTAATATCGTTTAAAATAATTAAACACATATTTTTATTGCTATTAACAAAACAATCAACTAATTACATCTTTTGCATATAATGGGTTTCTCCGCACATTTCCCATAAACAATTTTCTTACAAATGATGCAAGTAATTTGACATTTATTCTGTAGGAAACGAGACATCTAGGCTAAGCAGGGCTCTGAAAAGAGAACCACATTTGGACACGATGCTCCAAAAGGAGGACGGATCGTGGACAACAAATATCATAGAACGTCTCAAGCGCCTACTAAACCAACACTTTCCGGACTCAACGGATGACGAGACAAAACAAGTAAACAACGTGACTCCTTACCGTAACCCCCCCCTAAAAGAAATGGTAAGCGAAGAAAGGGTCCTTCGGGCCATTAATACCTTCGAACGTTACAAATCACCAGGAACCGACAAAGTGTATCGGATCATGCTTATGAAAGCGGATATCACAATAATACGGATTTTGGTGAATATATATAGAGCCTCCATATCCAAAGGCTATATTCCTTTGGACTGGAGAGAAGACAAGGTAGTTTTTATACTCAAGCTGGCAAAAGCCAGCCACTACAAAGCAACGGATTTCCGACCTAGCAGCTTAACGTCTTTCATGCTGAAAACTCTGAAACGCCTGGTTGATGGGTACATAAAAAGCACCTGGAACATAAAGGAGCTTTGCCCCAACCAACATGGATACCTCCCAGGACACTCAACAGACGCGGCACTACACGAGGTCGTAAGCAGAATAGAGAGGAACCTTGCCATCAAAGATTACACTTTGGCGGCCTTCATTGATAACGAGGGAGCCTGTAATAATGTAAAAACTGAGAGCATAGTAGCAGCCGAAAATATGTAATAGACTCATATCTGACTAAATGCATGACGGAACTGCTAGCTTAAAAGAAGATTACAACCGAAGAAAACGGCTTAACTTTGAATAAATGGACTAACAAGGGTACAACACAAGGTGGCATAGTATCACCACTTGCCTGGGTTCTCACAGTTAATCAAATATTTGAAGATCTCAACGGGAAGGGTTTCAAAATGAAAGTGGACGCTGATGATATCGTTATACTGACAAGTGGAAAGTTCCCGGAAATCATGTCGGAATTGATGCAGACCGCACTCTCGTATCTTTTTGAGTGGGCGAAGCTAAACGAACTGCGCATCAATGCCGACAAAATGGAGCTTATGCTTTACACAAAGCGCCGTAAACCGGAGACATTTACACCTCCGACCATTGACGGAAAACATATCAGTTTACTAAACAAGGTGAAGTACTTAGGAGTAACCTTGGATAGTAAGCTAACTTGGACTCCACACATAGGAGCAGTCAGACAGAGAGCTACAGCGGCGCTCTTCACAATGAAAAGACTAGTGGGGAAAACCTGGGGAACAAAACCCAAAATTGCCCACTGGATCTACACAACAGTAGTGAATCCAATAACCACCTATAGGGCATTGGTTTGGTGGCAGGCATTACAAAAGAAAACCATTGCAAAAGAGCTATAGAAGATCCAGCCAATGGCCTGCCTTGCCATCACAGGTGCAATTGGGACTACGCCAACTGCTGCAATGGAGATAATGCTTAATCACAAGCCACTCGACAAATTCATCTTCAGAGAGGCATCACTTGTAAGCATCAGATTCAAATCCACATATGGGTTATCTAACCACACTCAAATGGGGCACGTACGCATTTTGAAAAAAAATGGAGAGAATGGCCCCGTCAAGTAGAAGGGAGCTGGATAGAATTCAACCAATATTGGACACAATAATTCCATATAAGATCAGCATACCGACCAGAGAAGCGTGGAAAACGGTGCAGGATTGCACATCTGGAAGTGAGATTATGATCTACACCGATGGTTCCAAAACGGACGAGGGAAGCGGCACCAGAATTTTTTTCCCAGATCAACCGCAACTCAAGCGAAGTTATAAACTCGAGAGCCACACCACAGTTTTCCAGCCGGAAGTGTTTGCAATAAAAGCGGCTATAGAAGCGGCAACAAACAACCTTAATGGAAGAATACAAATATTCTCGGACAGTAAGTCGGCACTGCAGGCGCTTGCCTCTAACCGCGTAGTTTCACAACTGGTGCAGGATTGTAGGCAGGCGCTCCAAACCGCAACAACCCGAGTAAATGTAAAACTGACATGGGTCCCTGGACACAGCGGTGTAGAGGGAAACGAAAGAGCGGATGAGATAGCGAGAGCTGGATCGGCCGACTAAAATGCCACTAGAATAGATACAATTAAAGTTCCACTAGCAACGGTAAAAAGAGAACTTGACGAAATCCTCTGGAAAGAGACAGATAAGGTTTGGAATGACAGGAAAGAAAGCAGGTTAAGCTCTTTGGTCTCATCCTAATCAAACGAGGACAAAAGAACTGCTGGGGAAAAACCGAAAAGGCGTTAGAACATTGGTGGCAGTATTAACAGGCCATAATCTTCTAGGTCAACACGCCAAACGAATAGGAATCCAAACGGATGACACCTGCCGAGCTTGCGGCGAGGAGGATGAAAATACAGAGCACTTCCTCCTAGATTGCCCGATTTTGGCCAACAAACGCCTTACTTGGCTGAGGTGTACTGGCGTAACAGAATTGGAACACTTGGCGACTACAGAACTGGGGGAACTTCTTGGCTTCTGTAGGACGACAGGATGGACGATCTGTAAACAATAGTACTAGACATGGGGAGCTAAAGGCCGATTTCTGGCCTATGCTAATTTCCAGCAAGTGGACCCAGTACAATAATATTAATAGTTTTCCTTTTCTTCTTGGAAATTTGGAGGTACTCTGATTTTTTCTTGGGAAAATTGGAGGTACTCTGTAACAAGTTCGTCTGCTAATTGTAACAGGAAACGTTACCTTGATAGCTTCAACCCAGGTGTTTCCTTATAGAGTATCCACGAATTGATTCCAACAAAATCCATAATATTGAAAAATACTTGCACAGGCCATCTATTGCACTTCGATTTGATGCTATACTTTCGCGCCATTTGGTCAACTATATCGTCGCCAAGTTTTGTTTAATTATAGCAAGTGATTGTTTCGGATGTCTTGTTCATGATTTTTATGGTTTTATGCTAGACACGCAATAGCACTACTTTTTTGTTGGTTTTGATTTACCAGTCGTTAGCGTACAGTCGTTTGATTTGTATGTCACTGTTAAGAGAAGGTTCAAATTACGATTTGTTTTTTTTTTTTTTTGCAAGTGCGGGAGATTCCCCCCTGTTCGCACGCATTGTCCTAAATAAAGTTGTCCTTTTCTCTAATAATTTTGCAGCCAGAATTGCACTCGTTAAAAAAAATGTCGGTAATAATATTTCTTCTACAATTGCTGAAAAGTTAAGTTTATTTCATCACAACAAATTCGCTGAGTGGTATTGACGTCAGTTGGTTTCATCACGTCCTAAGTAAGGCAAATCGTTTACAACGTATTTGGATTTTACATCAGACGCCAACCTAATTTTTATTTCAAATTTGTCGGTTTTCTTTGGTATGTATTGTATAAATTTGCATCTAGTTTTTCTGGGAAAGATTTTCTCATCAATGCTCGGATCTACGCCTGGATTGAAACTCTGGCAATTTTTTATGAATTTCTCTCATGCGTTTGAAATGAGAGCGAATTTGTCTACACTCAAATGTTGGATTCGTCAGCTTCTCTCATCGAATCGCAGAAATCTCGAAATGTATGAGAAGGCGTTCCTACTCATTGCATTCGAAAAAAGGATCCCCTTTTCCATAAGTAGGAATTCCACAGGTAGGAAATGGGTAATTTTTTTGTCTCATAAGCGTCACATGCATCTGACACTTCCATGAATGCATATATTTTTTTTTATAAAAAGATCCCATGTAGTCCCCAATACTCGTAAGGCTTCTGCTTTTGGTGAGATCTATTATTACTGAAACTGAAACAAAAGGCTTCTCCAAATAAATCTTTTGGCGTGTGCCGTTGGACCTGATACTTCTCTGAAAGAAGGTGGTGGTGTTCCGATTGCCGGCCCTTCTCCGATTCGTTACCAAACAGTTCCATCAAGAGCCTTGAAAATGTCCTCAAAATTCTATTCACTATCACTTTTAGAATTCGATAAAAATGTTCGGAGTCTCTGTGCTATACGGAGATTATTCAAAAAATACTCATTTTCACCGGCAACCATATTATCATCCTGAGTGTCATTGCCTGTAAAATCACATTGATATTCACTTTTATCATCTTCACGTATTGAATTCTTCACCTTAATGCAATTCAGTTATCTTTTGAATTCTTTCAAACTGCCTCATTGACCGTGCGAGTTATTTAATTTAATTTTATGTCGGAAAAATAACTTCGAACTAAGTTTTCACTGAAGTCAAATTAATTTCAACCGAAAAATGAAACTTGTTACTAAAATTCTAGTTTCAGAAAAAACACGTCTTTAAATCGGACATAGTTGTTTTTATTTGTCCGTTCAACTCTCTACTGGTTTTACAAGAAGTTCTTAACTTCTTATATACTATTTATCCTATCCTTATGTCTTAAAATCATATGTACAATGGGATTTGTCTTATCTTCATAAAATCAGATACCGAAAACCTCATAAAACAATTAGAATTAGAAAACGGAAAAAGGACGTGTATGAGATGCAAAATTGCATGTAATAGAATAAGGATATCGAATGTAGAGTATGAAAAATGAAAGGCAATTAAAAGGTTGTAGTTTTAAAGGTGTGAATAGTTTTCCGATTTTATTATCGTGTTTTGATATAACTCTACGTTAAAAGGAATATAGCGTTTTGTTCAAAAGTTCTTTGTTTGAATTTATTGATGCGTTCACGATAGAATTCGTGGCCCCACATTTCTTTTGGATATTGTTTACAACGTAATTGCGCATATATTCAGGAATGCAGTGAAACACATGGTCAATTGAATGTAACAGGAATGATCAAAATAGAACTAAAACCGTTTTGTATTGTACCTGCTTGTCAAACTTTATCTCTTGTAAGCTCTGATCTTTCCTCCGAGACTCTCAATATATAACTGTATTGAGACACACAATAACACAAGCGATTGTTGCTTGTGAATCTTCGATAATGGTCCACTCTGTTTATGCGTTACGTTATAAAGCCCTGGTAGAGTCGTCCAAGCGCATAATTCGCAAACATATCAGGTTCAGATAAACGAAACCTTTACTTGAGAGGCTTATCTGAGTTTAGAACTAAGGTTCCAGTTTGAGAACTCCCGAAAAATACGTAAACTTCTAATGGTGTCAAATAACCCCTCGTGGTAAGTAAGGTTGGTAAAGAATTTTAGTCGGTAAAAATAAACTACGAGGAAAACGGACACCGGAAAATGGAATAATCGGATGATTTTTGAATTCGATTTTTCAGAACAGTCAAATGACCGACAAAAATAACAATAAATGTACGAATTTAAAATCAATTTTCAAATGGGGTTATTTGACCCCACTTGGTACGTTTAGTGTTAGTGTCGATGGAAGAATGTATGTAAAAAATAAGGCTTGTCTTTATTATACTGCTAGTAAATAAATAATTTTCAACCATCAAGTGGATAGTTCTTTTATCGTCATAACTTGTGAATATAATTTACATCTTAGTTCTATCTATCTTGCATCTATAATCACAGGTAAGGCTATTACGACGCGACCAAAAAAAAAAGAAGCTTCCATGGGCAGAAATATTTGAAAATAAAAGAAAAGCGGAAAAATTAGAAAATGAACGTTTGAGAAATGATCTTCAGAAATGGGAAGAAATGCGGAAGAAAGAGCGCGTAAAGTACATTCACAAAAACGTGATTTTGCGTTTTTATCGAGTTTTCGCGGTTTTAATGAAAAAAAGTTGAAAATATAAACAGGTATGTTTTGCTATTCTAAGAGAATAGAGTTATAGTAAACTCTTTTCGAGTTGTCAAGTTTGAGATTAATATGTCCCGTAAGTATCGGAGTATAAGTATTAGGATAGCAGTCGTATCGGAAACAAATGTAGCTCCAATAACTTGGAGCTACCGAGGGACAATTACAAACGTACACCATCGCAAAAAGAATTAGAATATTTTGTTGAACCTTTGTCTGAACTTGAATCAGACCTCGACGACACATTTTGCACTGATGTCGATTCATAATTTCTACCAGATAGCGACAATGTTGATGAAAGTGGCGTTCAGCTGCAGAAAATGGAAAAATTTGTTGTTTTTTTTTGGAAAAAGCATTCTTCCATGTACACCTAGAATGTGGACCGAAGCTAATGACGCATTCCTGCGAAAAAAAATGTACCAGCATCCATTATCCTAATAGACCTTGATCGTAGGTCAAACTTTTCCCCAAAAGCCTAGAAAACCCCAAAAGCATTTCTCCTAGAAATTTTATCCCAAACAAGCAACAATAAATCGAATAAGGAACAAGCCAAAACATATCCTTTTGAAGTAATGATTGTTCTGGGTAGCATGATAATAATATCCTACAATCGTAAATCAAAAGTCCACATGTATTGGTTCCAAAATTCATCCTTGGGAAACACAACAATAAAGAAAGCCATTAGCCGAGACTGATTTCTTCTTTTGTCTTCAAAACTTTAGATGAACGATTGAAGTAAGCCAGATAATGCATTAAAGACCTACTAAATGGATGAGCGCATTGCGTGTCCCAAAATTACTTTCCAGGACGTAAGCTTAGTTTCACCATTCCAAAGTATTGATGAAATAATAATTACAATGGTAGGTCATCCCGAAAACAATATCTGCTTTTGCAATCCAAAACGCGATTTGAATATGATGTGAACGTCTACGCAGGAAAGGAGGAAAAACAACAGATTGGCACTCTTGGTGAAAGAGTGGTTAAGAATTTTGCGAAACCTTGTGAGAAGGATGTTACCATATGCTACGACAGGTTTTTACGTCTGTTGAATTGGTCAATTCTTTGAATTTCGGGAATCTGCATCGCGAAAAATAGAAAAAATGCAATTTTAGTCGTAAATAATTGTCACAAGAGTGCAATCGCTGAAGTAAAAAGAAATGCAAAAGATGGTTCCAGAGAAGCTGTAACCTGGGCAGCTTCTGGGCAGAAGCTATTGCGTTTTATAATGAACATATCAGTGGAGTTGACCTTTCGGATCAATTTTCAAAATTATAAAATCTAAATAGAAAGTCAAAGTCAAATAAATGGGGGAATCAATGGAGTCAAATAGAGATATTCAAGAATGTTGATGTCAGCAGTGTCCATCTCGTGGATTGATACCAAGAAATACAACGCAAAAACCTTCATCGAATTTATGGTGATTCTAGCGGGATAACTAATTGGTTTCGGAAAATTCGTTCAGGTATCAGGTTCAGGAAAATCCTAAACAATTCATTACTGATCAACAAATAAGTATAACTAGACCATCACCCAGGACTGAAGTAATGTACAACTTTGGCCACCACTTGCCAACAGAAGACAAAACCCGGCGCAAATGCTGTCATTGTGCAGAACGATAAATCGAGAAAACGATCAAAACAATTTGTGTAGAGGGTGAAATTGCATTGGGCAAAGAATGCTTTATTATTTACCATACTTAGATATTTCACTTTTTTATATAATCGATTATTTTTATATATTTTTATTTATTTATTTATTTTTATTTATGTTACATCAATTATATAAAAATAAATAAAAATATATTTATCTTTATTTATTTTTACATAATCGATGAAAAAATTTAAGTTGTTTTTTTCACTGTAGGGATATATTTTGCTGCGCAAACTTACCAGTGGAACATATACGTTTCGCGACTATTTCTCGAAAACCACAGTACGGGAATATTTAAAAATTAAATTGTAGTCCTTATAAATGTTATACTTCATAATTTTTTGATTATCCTTTTCGTATAACATAAAAAAATAATCCGTACCGAATCGGTTGAAGTTCTGTTTATTGGTCATCATATTTGTTTTTTCTAAATTAGAAGAAAGATCTAGTCGAATTTCGAGATATTTAACAGAATCGCGTGGATTCCAAGATTTTTGCGGAAATTCAGTAAAAGTATCTATTAAAAAAAGTCATGTGCAATAAGTTAAGAAACTGCTATATATTAAGATTAATATTTTCGGAGCTATGGTGAATATTAAAATCAAGAGTTCGTTTCCATGATGCAATATGTTTACTATTTCTATATAGCGTCTGTAATGAATGCTGCGACAATCACTGCAATAAAAACTTTGTCGTTTTCTGTAATTAATAGGATTTTCTCACTTAAGGCTACAGAACTTTTGCGGACGAAAATTTCATAAAAGTTTTAATATTTTAAGGGTTCAGGTCTCCGTTCGTAGCCTAATCATAATTTTGTTTGTACATTCTATGGGTAGCTGAAATCAAAATGAAAAGTTGATCGTTTGAATACAGTGTTCTATCCACAACCTTATGATACTTTTTCCGGTATAAGTATTACATTATTACATATTACACTATTATTGTAAACTTTCTTAAATCAATCACTTCCATTCTCAACCTTATATTTTAATATATATTTTTTTTTATTTTTCTTCAAATCGTCAACAAGTTTCAGCTCTTTCCATCAAAATACTTTGTCGTAGATAGAGTACATGTACCTGGTACAACCTGTTGAAAATTTCCTTAAACGAATTTTTTTCCACTTCTTTTCATTTATGGTTGTTTAAAATGACAAATGTTTGATTATGATTATGGTTGTTGAAAAATACAAAATCACTTCTCTTTGACAAAAATTCTTTTATTTTAAATTTTTGCGGAAAAAGTCACACCAAGCCCTCGATAGAGAGAATTTACCCCTGCTTTACTTAATCATTTATCCACTTAGTATCTGAAAGATAAAATAAATCTCTAAGCGAAAACGATCCTCAAATGAAGTCTTCAGATTTGTTGAAATTCAAATGGGAGAGAGTGTTGATATTAATGTTCTGCAAATTATGTAGTCAGCCGTTATATATTTCCTTATCTAGAAAATGGAAAAGGATAAGTGCAGTCAGACTGGATATTTTTATAGCGCTTCTAATAGACTTCCATTCTATACAGTTTGAATGAAACAACACCTAATTTTAACCAAACATCATCTCAGTACTATGATGTTAGAAATCGCTAAATTCGTACTTTTAATTTCATATAAAAATTAACACTCAATCATGAAAGGAAGAATTTTCAGCGGAGAATCGGGGCAAAAATTTAGCATTACAAGTAAGTCCTCAGTTTTCACTTCCTTATTCATTTTCGCTTCTCGCAAGTGAGAGTGATAAAAATCTGACAATCTCAAGTTCGATGAAAGAAATTAAATATCAATAAAACAGTCTTTGCTTGGAATAATATTCAATTCAAGATTCCATTTTTTTTTAAATTGTTAAATTGTTTGCAATGAATGTGGGCTTTAG
Source organism: Stratiomys singularior (assembly GCA_954870665.1). Taxonomy (NCBI): domain Eukaryota; kingdom Metazoa; phylum Arthropoda; class Insecta; order Diptera; family Stratiomyidae; genus Stratiomys; species Stratiomys singularior. The sequence goes on along the minus strand of OX940880.1, from coordinate 68,733,706 downwards.
GTCCTTTGGTCTTTGCTGCACTTTTTGTGAGGGCGCTATTTGTAGCCTTTATCAGCTCGTTCTGACCGGAATCTACAAGTAACCAAAATCGCGTCCTTATAGATAGTGCAGCAAAGCCACCTGGATCTAAAATTCACTACAATTTAGTAAGCCCGTACACATTGCTAGGACAAACACTTAAAAGAGAGCTTTCCAATTCAAACAAAAAACAAAAAGAAAGAAACAAAAATTCCAAAGAATTTTGTTTCAAAGGAATTTATAATTCAAAGCAATTCGATTCAAAGGAAAAATTTAAACGCTACTGTGGTAAAAATTTTAAATTGCAATTAATTTTTGTCTGTTAAGAATCCCCCCAAACTCACTTTGAATATTAGATTGCGTATTTACTCAACGAAGTATCTTATTCACGATTAACGGATTTTTCGCGCACTTCTTCCACATTCACTCAGGACAAAACACTTCCTTAAAAATAGAAATATATGTAAACAAATCTATCAAAAGTTACATGTTGCAGAAAACAACGCAGAATAAATTTTTTGTTCAAAGATGATCGGGAGGAAATTAAATTCTTCAAAATTCCTAAGCACCCAATCGAGATTAGTTTTTTTGAATTTTTAACAATTTCTCGGAGTACTTCCGATATATGTCAAATTTCAAAAGAATTCTCTAACTAATAAATCAATTGCTTACGTCTAGGTGAAGTAAAAACATATTTTTTTTATTAATTTCACGACTTTTATTTTATTCGTTAAAATCGATTTAAACTCTACTCGTTACATTTAGATTTGTAAAAAACGCTTTCTATATTTCATCTTTACAAAAATATTCCGAATAATACAAAAATCAAATGTGACGGCATGTTGTAGATTTACATTTTACAAAAATTTTACAACCAATAGGTCGGCAGTTCAACGTGTAAACTTGTCTATGTATGAAACCGAGAGCATGGTCGACACTTGAGAAAGTACAAGAATGTTACAAAGGTGGAAACTAGCGGAAATTTCGTTGTTTGAATAGTTGCTTATCATTAAAATATTTTCTTCAAGAGCTTTTCATAAATACTTTGAATGTTTGGTCACAAAAACTAGTCTTAGGTGAATTTTGTTTTGAATTATCCTTACAACGGCAATACTGTGAAACTAAAGTTAGACTACATTAGATTTACCAGTTACAAGTTAGTGAACACTTAAGCAAGATGAGTATTTACAAGCGGGATAAGTTGCTTAGCCACCGAACTGCTGAAGTTAAGAGTCGAAAAATCACAAAACGCTTTGATGGAGCTGGCACTGCAAGCTGGGCTTTGCATCCAGACTTTACTCCCTTTCCGATTTAGGCTCCTTTTAGCTTCTCGTTGGGCTTGAACTCGAAGGATATCCGCATGCAGCCACTCCGTGCCGCCAAACTCTGCAGATAGTATTGCTTGAGGGCATCGCAGAATGCCCGCGCAATCAGCTCCCAGCTGAAAGTGTTGTCTAAGGCATTGTTGCTGATGGGGATGTTAATGCCACTTTTGATTGTTTTATTGTTTTGTCGCCGCAATTTGTCTTGGTCGGGGATGTAGAATGGAACTGCCATTTCGTTTGGTTTTTTTGTACTGTTGCGATAAAGTATTGAAATAAGAAAAGTTCCTTCACGCGTAGCTACCGCTCTGAATTGTTCTGTCCACAATTTCCGAGAAATCAAAACACAGTGAACAAAAGGACACGTTTCACCATGCACAAATTAAATTTCATTAAAAATCTCAAACACTTGATTAGGCATTAATTATTGTCTCTTGGACTTAGAATTCACGGAACCACTTAGCTCGCAGCCCGCCAAACACTTCACAAATTTCCAAGTCCAGAGCGGAGTCAGAATATCAACAAGTCTTTTCCGCGATAAATTCACAACTGGCACTCTTAACACATTGACTTGGCTCGGGATGGAAATTCGGGACGAATGATACCGGCTTCCTAGTTCGTAACCAACTGAACCTGAAACATTCCGTAGTGGCAAATATAAACCAAGCAGAAAGCCGCTTTTCCACGGTAACATACCAAACAGAAAAGTGTACAACATTGGTAAGGGTGAGAGCCACCCTTCATTCGTTCCGCATTCATCTCTACCGTAATTGAGGTGTATATGAAACACTTCGAGGATAGCACAGCACACAAAACATCAACAGGGAGTCCCTGTTGCACTGTTGCATTACCTTCCCCTGTTGCTTGCACTGAAACATGCGCAGTCATGCCTACTCCAGGCGAATCGCTACATGTTGGTAATTCCAACTCCTGTTTAGAACATTGAGGTTTCTGGTTCACAGTGATACAAGAGCGCACATTATCTTGGAAGTGCACAATCCTGGCACTCTTGTAACGTTTCCGGGATACCCATTCCACTACGATTGCGTCGAATCTATCGCATGGGTTGATTGTGTGTTTTATACATTACTATAATATGGTTAGCCTGAGGCATATCCTTTTTGTGATTCTTCCTATTATGTTTGTGAGGTATAGAACGGTTTATGTAGGCCTAGTTTGAAATAAGGTTGGGTCTTGTTTTCAAGGCGTGGCTTGAACGTAATAGATTTGCAAAACTCTTTGGCTCATGCCTTCTATTTTCGGCTTCGTCCAATCGAGTGTGTTGACTCCTTGAAATTCGGTTGAGAGTCATTTGAGGAAATTGAATTTTGGGTGTTTTCTGCTCAGAAGGGAGGACCAAGCATCGTTTATTGGCTATTCTCGATGACTCATCTTCATTTTTATATTTTGATTAATTGTTCGGTGATTCATGTTACAAATTCTTTCGGTGTTTTGTCAACAAAAGTGGGATTGCATAATCTGCAATGCATAAAAAAGATCACGGTTGGAAGTGGCAAAAATGTTGCATTTAATCATGTTCAATTTATATTCATAGAAATTTAGTTTTTCTCAAGTATCATGTTTAAGAACTTAATGGGCCAACTAAGCTATTGCATATTATGACAGTTTATATAGGACTAATTTTTTTTAATTACAAATGGTTGAAGAAGGTAATAATTTTGTTTGGTTGCATTTTATCCTAGCGTGTTTAGAGAATGTGGAATGTAACAAGTGTTTGATTACCAATAAGTAATGATATTATCAGGAGGCAAGATTGGACCGAAGATAAAGTTTTAACTTTCATTTCCTTCATAAATCCGCCCTCACTCACTCGCCAACGTTTGAAAAACATTTTTATTGGAAAATTATCCACTAATTGGCTTTGAGGAACTGATATCCTGCAAAGTGGATGATTGCATATTATGAATTCCACTTAGTTCATGGGATACAGTTTCACAATTGACTCATAAAAATCGGGATCTGCAACTTCAACAATTCGGCTTTAATATCTTCATCGAATCAGTTTTAAAGGATTTTGTTCTAAATGTAAATTTTAAAATCTTCTTTTTTTTACAATTTAATCATTTAATCCAATATGTGATCCAAAATAACATCGTTTTGAAACCCACCAAAGTTTGTTTTGTTTGAACATTCCAGCTATTAAAACATGTTGATCCATGATGAATGACATAAATGATTTAGGACCACCATACTTTCTCACATAAGTCGTTATGCATATCGATCCATTAGAGACGTATTTTTCGAAAATTGTTTTTGGTATTTTTGATCTACAGTTCAGTATTTTTGATATACAGATGATCAAAAAATTTAAATATACTAAGGTTTTGGCAGCAATTTACACTTTTGCTGCTGGAAACTATTTGAAAACCACGAAATAATTTAGAAAAAGAGTTTTGATATTCTTGGCAATTTTTTAAAACTTATTAAATACGACTTGTGTCCGGATACTATTATTTTGTGAGATTCGCCTTAGTTTTAATATCCGCTTTTATTCTCATGAACATTCTGTCGATGCTTTCATCACATATGTCCTTGCTTTTTTCACTACTTTCCCATGCATTACAAATATTTTCCATTCATGTGTGATTAGTAGAGGCTTAAACATGGGATTCAAAGAGTTTCCATTTTTATAAAAAATATTTCAGGTAGTAGGGATTGCGAGGCCTTGGAAGAATAGGGATATCGGCGCAATACTGAGCGCGACGACATGTAGCATCAGAATGCATAGAAGCGGTGCAGATTTCAGAGCATGTCGAAAAATCAAAATTTGGAATTAACATTTCTTCCAAGGCCTTAAATAACTGGAGAGTATTTCTGGTTGCTTGACCAAACACTGCGAAATGCAAAACCATATCATAACTACTGGTATATGATTGAAGTTCCTCACAACAAAAGCTTCATTGCATGTGGTCTTCTCCGAATAAACTGATGACTCACGTTTACTGCTTCGAACCTAGATACGTGGCTAAATACAATCTAAAAATAAGATAATGTAAGATTGTGCTTAGCTTAAAAATATATTTAAATGCAATTTCATTTCAAATAGAGGAAAATAGTAAACAATTTTTAGAAGATAATATTTTCTTTTTGAAATTCTTCAACTGAGTAATGATGAATTATTATTCCATATTTGAATCTAGTTTTGCGCATTTTGGCCTTAAAGTTTAATTTTTTACTGGTCGCATCACATATTCTTTTGTTTCTTTTAATCGTGTTCTAAGTGTCACTGGCGATACAAATATCACTTGGACGAACAGGTCCAGATGCAAATTTCTTACGGATGAAAAATGGTTTTGACATGCTTAATTTTGATGATCCGGCTCTATGTTTAGTATAGCATACTTTCAACATAACTTTTGAATTTTTAGGTAGGCCATTCCGAGTATAAAAATGGTGTATCAGCTTGGTGAAATATTTGTTCTAATGTATGAAATGAAAAGGTCATTTTGCCTAATAGTTTTAAAAACATCATAAAAATAAGCCGATACATCATTTTGAATAGATTTATTTAGCCCCCTAAATAGTTTTTCAAATATGCTCGAATATATGAAAATTTAGCTGTACAGTATTTTTTCCTGAATATCACAGCAAAATCGAAGGATTGTACATAAAGACATCCAATAGCCATGTAAAAATAGGCCGCCACCATTTTGTCCCTCGAATGTCATTTCTATAATTTTTTACATGAGCATCCACAAGATTTGTATGACCCAAGTGTTGATTTTATATCCCTGTGTTATTGATCCTTGGTGTGTTGACTTTTCTATGTTTCCTCTTGGGTTATCGATATGCCCATTTAATATGGATTACCTTATGATCTGTTGTTATGAGGCAAAAGCTACAATGGGGTAACCCTTTATCGGACTAAGAAACACCTCGCATTGAGTGGCATAATCGCATGATCCTTTTTCTTGTTCTCAGCGATTTCACCGATTCAGGCAGCCTGTTTTTACAAAGGATACCTATTCTGCCGTCGCCCCTACGTTTCAAATGCAACAGTGGAGTCTTAGTGGCAAAACAAGACAATGAGTTTGTTTTTTATCAAATCTGGCATCTCATTGATAACTTGAGTATGGGTATCGTTGTTCTACCAAAATCTTGGTGATTTTTAATATTCTTGAAACATTTCGAAATTCGCCAAGTAATTTCAGCTCGTATTCAAACATCAGCATTTACAACTAAACTGACTGGGTTTGTTTCAGATACACTTTTGGAACCAATTTTTGTCAAAATATTCAACCATGTTTCATTCATAATTAATGTTTCGTTCGATTGGAATGTATACGAGAAAGTTTATTTTCGAAATACTTATGATCGGCTCTAATTCCGTAATTTTATCTTTCCTCCCATTGTTGCTACCAGTGCGCATTATTTCATCGAATCTGTATTATCTTGTAGCATCGCAAACTAACCTATTAAGCATATTTAAGGTGGTTATTTTAAAATGTTTTTCAGATGACATTTTCTTTGCAGGATTTGATGAAAAGCATTATTTTCGAAGCGATTCTCGTTAGTTGGATTTGGATAGGAACATTAATTTCGAAAAACACTTATCATTAAAAAAAAGTTTTAAGGGAGTAAACTAGTTAAAAACGATTTTAAATGAATTTTAATGATTTAATTATTAACAACGAAATCAGTTGTTATTTAGAATCAATCATGGATTTGGAAAGGAATATTAATTTGGAAATGTCTTAAAGGAGTTACTTAATTAAAATTGATTTTATTTTAATTATTATTAATAAATCAGTTCTAATTTTGTATCAAAGAGATTAGGAAGTACTTCTCGGCGAATACAATTTTATTGTCCAGAAAACCAGTATTCAGTATTGTGATTTGACTTTTAAATTTGACACAACTAAAACTCGTGGGAACTATATTTTTTTCCTATGAATTGTACTGGAATGAAGACGATAAGAGCAGTTGTTTGTTTCTTGATATTTTAAAAAAGTAACCTGTGATAAATACACTATGAAATTGGCGACCCCGACTGAACGAGCTTCGGATAAGGACCTGACTCAACCAGCCTCTGAGGAGGACCCAATAGAGCCGAAAGCTTCTTCTAAACTAGACCTTGACCTGATTTTCAAGCACAATCAAAGCATCATATACGACATCCTCAATCATAACCACTTGTTCATCAACAGAATCAGCACCATCTACACCAACGTTGATGTCTTCCGTAACGCTCTGGCGGCCTCCGGCACGGGAAATGGGGACATTTCATCGAACCCATCAGCCGTCCCTCAGGATGTAGTGCTTTCGAATGAGAATACGCTACATAATATAAATGCAGTATCTATTAAACCTTGTCCCTTCTGGAAACAATTTCCAGAGGCTTGGTTTCTGCAGTTCGAAGCTCAACTGGAACGTCAAGATATATTCAGACGCCTTAGTGATCTTATAACATCCCCTCCTCTTTCCAATCCACATAGCTATTTTAAAAAAGCCCCAATTTATAAGCTTTCTATATCTGAGAGCGAAAAAAATGAAAGAGGTTTTAACGGACGCAATTTCCAATGGAATTTTATGCTTGCCGACGTGGTCATCACGTTAAAAATCAGCACCAATGAATGGATTTTTGGTGCTGATTTTCTCAAACATTATGGTTCAATTATAGATGTAAAAAAATAATTATTAATCGATTCAATCAAAAATTTCTTGTAAGGCAAGAATTTCTAACTCAAATTCAGAATCTTTGGCCATTTTAATTTATTTAATCAATAATTCTAAATAAGAAATTTTACTGGAAAAATACAGAAATATTATCCCTGGTTCTTTGAAGTGTTTAATTGCACTCGGTCGCACATAAAATTATAATTTCAGGTCACCCTATTTCATCAAAACTCAGACGTCTAAGTGCTAAGTGCCAAGGACCTCCGCTTGAATCAAAACTCTTCAAGGAATTAGCAAACGAACTGGGGTTTAAACGAAAAAGCTCTTCTTCTTATCATCTCCAGACAAATCGTCTCGTTGAAAGATGGCACAGAACACTTAAAGAAGCTCTACTCTGTTAGGAATCACACTCTTAGTATGCAGCATTATCTTTTGTTCTTGTGGGGCTACGAAAAACGCGCACTGAACACATTGAATTTACACCAGCAATGATGTTATATGCCGAAAATATTCGCGTTCCGGTATAATTCCTCGCAGAATCAAAATCAGCCAAAATGTCAGAGCATGAGTTAAGTTGGAAACTACAGAAATTCATTAATCCAATGAAACATGTAGAACCCTTTAACAACTCAAAACATAAATGTTTATATTCAAAGATCTCAAGACGTGCTCTAATGTTTTACTTACGTTAAGAAACACCCATCTTAAAATTCTCTCTCTCGAAACCAATAAGGTCCCTAAACCAATGATTCACCGGACAGATAAAATTTTTACAGTAAACGTGAAGGTTACATTGATGACGGTGTCTGTGGACAGGATCAAACTTGCCCCAGCAAACAGAACAATCAGAAAATGCAGGCTAATGCTTAACTAATGATTAGTATAAGCCTTACCTTATTACCTTATTCTAATGATTATACTAGTTTTGACTATTTCCATTAAATAGTCAGTTTCCATTTGTGAAGGTCACGGTCAAAGTTTCAATAGGATTGTGAGTGTAGGCACCACCGAGGATTATCAGTGTATGTGCGAATTGTACTGGAACGGTGAATGTGAAGAGTGGATAGTGAGTGACAACTATCTCGAGTGAGCGATAATTCTTGCAATCTTCTATTATATCATTATTTATGCCTTATCATAAGGTATATAAAACGATAAAAGCTGTAAAACTTATTGCCTATGAAATGACCCATGTTAAAATCAGGGATAAAATAAGGTAAAATTTATGCATCTGGTGATAGGCCTTATGAACTAAGAAATAAAACACACCAAACTAAGCCTTATATAATGATTATATTGAGCCTTATATAATGATTATATTGTTTGTTGGGTAAGCCTTAGACTGAGGTTTACACTCATCATTATTTAGGCCTTGTGATAAGGTATATATAATGAAAAAATCCGTAAGCCTGATGGCCAATGAAATGGCCCATGTTAAATTAAGGCATAAAATAAGGTTAAGTACATGCAAACTATTTTCTCTTACAATTGATAGGTCTTATGCACTAAGGAATAAACTACACCGAAATAAGCCTTATATAATGATTATATTGTTTGCTGGGACTTTTATTATTATTAGTAAAATAATACATCGAAACTAAATACATATTCAACAGGTAAAAATAAATCAACCAGTCTTTTGCGCAGTTTGAAGCCTTGCTGGTGGGGGAGTGTGTGGTGTTGTTTTTAAATTTGTTTTTCAAACGACATTTCCTATGCAGGATTTGGTAAAGAGCGTTAATTTTGAAGACAGTCTCGTTAAATTTTTCACTTATCATTTTTAAAAATTTTTTTAAATGAGTAACCTAATTAAAAATGATTTTATTTTAATTATTATAAAAAAATCAGTTCTAATTTAGAATCATGGAGATTAGGAAGTACTTCTTGGCGAACGCAATTTTATCGTCCAGGGAGACCCGTATTCAGTATTGTGATTTGACTTTATGATTCGACGCAGCGAAAACTCGTGGAAACTGAATTTTTTTGGCGTGAATTGTTCTGGATTGGAAATGATAAGAGCAGTTGTTTCTTTCCTGATTTTTTAAGAAAGTAACTCGTAATAAATAAATCGCTAAATATTCTCTCCAATTTCCCTGTAGGAATTTTTCCTGCGTAATTTGCCATTATATATATATTGCTTTGAGTGAACGTGAAGCAATCTTTGAAATATTAATATTTAAATATTGCTTAGGAAATGCAGTTTTGCATTGTCAAAACGTTCATTGATTATTAAGTAAGTAGCTAAGTAGCGTTAATTTGGTACTTAGTGCTCCATTGTTGCACAACAGTGTCTTCATTACTCTTTTCTCCGTCCACGATTACTGATGTTGCTTCAGCTATCAAGATATCATTTTTGTTATGTTAATGGTGAGAAAAAAACATAGGGTAAGACCACTTTTCATCGTCCAAGAACCTTTCATTATTCCAAATTATTATTTCATATTTTCCATACCAACCGTTCAAAACGCCATGCGATTCAAGAGTTTTGTGCTTCGATTCATATCCTCTCGCCTGCGGTTCCTGTTTTTCATATATTTTTTTGGTTTTTGCTCCTTGTACTCTTCTTTTCCAAGTTTATGGCCCACAAATCCCATTTTCGACTTCTATAAATTGTTTAAAACTTCAATGAACTGCTAAATTAAGGGGCTATACCAATGTGACACTTTCGTATCTGGTATGGTTTTTGAATGGCAGCGTCCTAAAAAGTGACCGCTCGCAGGTTTAAACCGCTCCACCTGCATATAGACAGAGTTTCTGAGTTAGTGTGTAGTTACACTAGCTCAAGGAATGGACTTATCAAAGTTCAAGCACGATTATTTACCACTTGATTAGGATGTTACGGAAGCTTTGAAACCAATTTATAGTTATTTGAGTTAAAGGCAATTGCTAGAGCGATACAAAAGAGGAAAGACACAAAACAATAACGATAGTTATAATGGGTTGTTATGGCACTTTGCTCCAAGGTTCACAACCTTCACAGCGGGATGAAAACGATTGAGCTCGCTAATTTCCTAGCAGTTTCAATATTTAATGTTGGTTTTTATAGTATTTTAAAAAGGATGGAAGTAATGGGCGTGGTTGTCAGCCCTTTTGCGGAAGAATATGTGGTCACAAAAAATGACAGCCGAATCAAGCAGGCGGAGATGCGTCACGCGGCTTCCTCAAAAGAGGGAGACCTCTTCTCCCTCTTCTCTTCTCCTCTCCTCAAAAGAGGGAGAACCCGGAGACGAGCATTAGCCTCTGAGCAGACATTTTTCAAGGAAGAAGAAAGTGTATTGTATGGGCCAGGCATAGCAGATTTGCAATTTTTATGGTAAATATAATTTCATCCAGCAAAAATTGATAGTTGAAACTTTAAACGCGTTTTTCTAGAAACGAAATTTTTCAAAATTGCTGACATCATAACTCAACGAAAAATTGACCGATCGACTTCACATTGAAACTGAGTATTTTTGAATATATTCACTATACGATATATATACCTACGATATTTTTGATTGGTCGAAAATTGTCAATTTGACATTAAAAACGACTATTTTTTTACCCCAAAACACGACACTTTTTTTCAGAATTACGCCATTTTGTTGATCTTTGATATTTTCAAAAATCGTCTGTCATTGTATAGGAAATACCCTCAACTTTAATAACCCTTTTTGGATTTTTTGTTTCAGGTACTCATTCGGCTGGAATCATGTCAGCAGTTTCGGAGCTTTTTTTGGCACCTTCGAAGACAGCACATAACTCCGTTATTTTTCAATATTTTTGTAAAAAAAACTCTTAAAATATAGCTAAAAATACACCTTATGATGTCCAAAAAAACTTCAAAACATTTTATTGAGTACTTTCTTTTAATGGGATTCCCGAAAATTGCCTAATTTTCTATGGATTACACTGGTATAGCCCCTTAAAAAAATACATATCGAATCATTATGAAGAAGGAAAATAACCGACGTGCAGCTTATGATGGCTAAAGAAAAACAGGGAAGAACATAAAAATCTATGGAATCCGTAAAATCGAGGTGTTTTAAACGAAAGGTGAAGGTGGATGTGAATATTCCGAGTTTGTTGCAGAACTACAACAAAGGTATGTGAGGTGTAGATGAATTAGATCAACGCATTTCCCTCCACAGTATTGGTATTCATGGGAGAAAGTGTTGGTGAGTTCTATTCACTTATCTGATAGACATGACCTTGTCGAATGCTTGGCGATTACATGTGACGGCGAAAGAAGATCCAATAAACTCAACAAAGGCATATAGCAACTGAACGTTTGAAACAAGCAGTCATAACACATGAAGACCATTTGGACCTTAAAACGTATAAAAGTTGTACCATTGGATTGCGCCATCTAGAATACTGTTGATTTTTCTTTCAAATTTATTAGTTTAAGTTAAATTGCTAAAATCACTCTTTACTCTGCAGAATCCACAGCGCAAAAATAAATTACCAAGTTTACGATCACCATATGCAAATAGCAGTCCTTAAACAAAGAAATATATTATTTTAACTTTGACTTGTTTGAATCAGCTGACATATGCATACAGTCGTAGTTAACAACGTTTTGACGTATCTATTCTATGTTTCTGACTCGACGGGACTACCCAAGTAATTCAAATCAAATACAATTATCGAAAAACGTAAATTATGTATCGCTTGAAACGTAGTTCAAAAAGTGATATTTATTCCTTTTTTTAAAGGCGGATGGCCTGTTATCGTTCATTTTTCTGCTGTTTTCTGAAGTTTAATAGCCGATGTTGATGCGTACGTGAGAAGTGCTTTAGCATGTCACGTGCGTGATTCGAGACCCAAACGTAAAATTCACAAGAACACTAAACTCCCAGTGCACAACCCTGATGGAGTCAGTGTTTTTCCACTATAAAATCATCACTTTGATCATGGAAGCACGTTGTTCTCAATAGGCGACGGTTCCGTTGAAAAGAGTCAAAATAGACTTTTAAGTAGATTATTTTAACAGTCGGAAGTTTCCATGATTTGCTGTATGGGCTTTCATCCGAGTATCCTTACGTAATATGTAAGGAAGGTAGTGAAATTAAATACATCATTATTTAGTTTGAAATTGAAATAATAGTTACTGCAGATTAGCATAAGAGCTAATTAACGAAAAGTAACGACCGCATTACAACGACATGAAGATATTGGTTGATTGTCCTTACTTTTCCAAGAAATGTTTGAACCGTGAATTCTTCAATCTTCATGAGAGTTTTTATATACAGCGTAAAACGGCCAAATAGTTAAAAAAATTATATTTACGTAGGAATTTGATATTAAATTCGAACACACCTTTCTATTGTCAAACTGTAAAGCATGATACATCATTACTACTATGATGGGAAACCAGGAAGTATCTCAAACTTCTGGCATTTAAAAAATAGCCGATTCATTTTTTTAGGACAGACTGAACTGGCAACTCTTTGTCGAATATAAAGACAGGAACATCAGTTTTCAATGAGTTTTCCATTCCGAAAATCTTTGTAGTTTTACATGAGTGAATCCGGTAAAGAAGTTGCATGGGTTTGTTTTAAAAATAAAGGATTTTTGAGCCTTTCAAGCTTTGGGAAAGCCATCTCATGACAATGTACCAATGAGTACCATGTCAAAAAAGGTAAAAAGGCAAAAAGGTCCTAGAAGACCAAAAATTTTGGGCTATTTTTGGTTGGTTTTTCAAATTTCAAGTTTTTATCAGACGTTTTCTTTAATCAGACATACCATTGTTCTATGCTTTTGTCTCCTGATTCAGTTCAATTAGATTTATGGCATGACATCGTAAAACACTTCGATGTCATCGTTAAGACTCAATGAAGCTGATAAACTCGGCATCGACTTTGATCCTAAGATATTTGATCAGACTGTGTATGAAAATTGAGATCTACTGACAATTTATTTTATAATCCTACGCATTTCATCTGAAAACTTGGCATTTTATCACCAACGTCTTTACGCAATTTTTGTTTTTTTTAGCGATAGTTGGATTCATAGGATGCAATATAGGTGTCTGATATTGTTGAGGTGTTATAATGATTGAGGAATCGCTTAAAACCGTTGGTCTATTGCTCCTTGATCCTTTTGTTGTTAGGACTGATACTGACCTACTCGTCCTTGTATAGTGTGATCCAGGGCTAATAAACACGCTTCAAGCTTTTCATTGCACTTTACGCTTCTCTAGTGTTGATTCTCAATATATTTACGTCCAGCATTTTAAATATATCGTCAACAATTTTTCATTTTTCACCTTGAACTATATTAGTTGCTGCTTGCCATGGGCTTTTGTAGATTTTCTTCTTTGTTGTGGTGTTTTTGTTAACGTATTTAATGTTCGTCAAATTTTGTCTCCCTATCACTACGCGATTGATATTTGACTTCACTTTCACCAATTGTTCGTTCTTGATCTTGCCGCCTCCATTGTTTAGAAAGAGAGCAGTTAGTTTTAGTTTAGAGTCCAAGCCTGAGTTATATATTGACATTAGTATAAATTTGAGTTATTTCAATCATACATTGACCAAAATGGCGTTTATCACATGTTGACGAACTCAAATTTCCACCTTAATCCGTAACGCCAGTCGCGGGGAGTTTAGCCTTCCTCAATTCACAGTTCTGGACCTCGAAAAACTATCCATCGCAATCTCCGGGTTGCGTACGGCGTTTAATGTATAAGCTCTTTACCTTGCAAAGCTCGCGTTATTGGGATCGTGTGTCATTCTTATTGATCCCTCTTCGGACTGTTGTCATTTTCTAAGATAACACTATGCCTGGAATTCCTACAAGTGTTACTCCCGTTTGTTACGTCACGTTTGTTACTCCCGAGCAGGTAAAATATTTTGATTTAGAATCCCATGATAGAAAAAATTAGGAGATTTAGCCATGAGTATTATCTTACCTAAGCGATATGTAATTCAAAGTCAGTGACAATGATATGGAACATGAAGATGAACCTGAAAGTGACCTGAAAATGAAGAATTGGAAGAAACTGTACTACTGCTCAAGTGTATGCTCGGTACCAGCTCAAATCTTGTGTATTTTACCATAGAACATGCATAAATGTATAAATATTCTGCATTTACCTAGTATGCTTGTTCGCGTCTACTTTTTGGCCATATGATTGACGTGAAAGCAGAAAAAAATTAACTAACGATCAAATGTATATCAGGATGGAAAGTTGCTTGGGAGTTGTGTTCTGCGAAGTTCAGTGAAGGGCCTAGTTTTAATAATAACAATTTGAATTGACGATGAAAATTCACAAGCAGACACAAGAAGAACTTGAATGCTCAACTTCAGAGCTTTTTCCCAAACTCGTCAAATAGTACATCACACTTACACAATCCGTAAATAAAATTGCCCTAAGTACATAACTAAGGACTTCGATTTGTATGTGAAATCGAAACCACGGAAATCTGAATAAGACAAAATGCGTTTTCTAGGTGCAGACTCGCATTACTTATATAAAGCTTTTGTCCTAACGGGAAAACAGTCTCCGCCTCAAATCAATCTACTGTCGGTAGTTACTAAGAAATGAGATGACTATCGACATTGGGTTTACTTCATTTTAGTGTTCAAAAGAAGATTGAAAGAAAAGAGGCGCTCTTACTTTGGCTTAATTAGCAAAATAAAGAGACATCCCTGCGAAGTTCCTTTCTCATAGGCAGACCTTTTCTCTAATCTGTCAATTTTTTTGAGAAAGACAAAACTCTAGTACCATTCGTACTTGAGGGAAATTCTTTCCTAGTTTTGTTCCTGTGGCTGCAACACATCGTCATCCTCTAACCGATACTTGAATTAAAACCCCGAAATAATCGTACTTTCCTTTTCTAATGGAGGTGTATATATCCTAGATCAGAAGTGTGATTATTTTTTCGTCAAAACAAAAAGTTTAAAATTTCAGACTACAACACTCTGAGTTTTGTTGAACATATGACGATTAAGCAATTTTGTGCTTGACAGTTTTCGAAACACCCTAAAAACGTCAGTCGTTACAAGTTTTTCAAAATACTGAGGCACGTTTTTCTCGTCACGTTGGGCACAGAAAATATTTGTCCACTCTTTGAAACGATCTGACATCTATGATGGAAAACTGCCCAGATGTTTGTTATCAAGCCTTCTGGGTTTTCGTCTGGGCAAGAAGTGAAAAAAAGCAAGACTCCAAAGAAATGTAAGATGTCATTATTGCCCACGCACGAGGGACATGCCTGTTTTTTCAGTTTTGACATTTGCTGTCAATTAAATGTGAAAAATTAAACCAAACTATTCTCTTGCATTTTTAATTAGTCCTGGATTAATTCTTTAAATAAAAAGTACATTTTATAGAATTGGATGGCATAGAAATTGGTTTTACGCAGAGAACATCTGGTCCGTCACAGATAGCGAGTGGCGTAAATAGCGTATGTAAATAGCGAGTGGCGTTAAGTGTTAATAATAGCACCATACTTAGCAAAATAATCAGTTTTCAATCATTGCTCTTGTTTGATTTGTTTATTACTTTCATGATAAGCGCTTAAGCCAAACGAATAAAAAAAATAAAGAACTTAATATTTTTGATATTACCTTATTTCCTTCCTCGCATACAACTTCAACTGTATCGCTTTGCAGTCTCACGACATTGCTCCTTGGGTTATATCACTTTGTTTGCAGGAGTAGCCCAGTCCATCTATGTTAAAAAACTTTGTTTTTATTTAGCAGAACATATTCGCCATTTACATGCAAATTACGTATTTTGTAGTGTACCGCGTTAAAAAAAAAATAAAACAATTTTCTTTCCGAATTTCCGAATTGTCTTCTATGCTAGCGTTACAACAACTGATGATCGATCAGTCAATTGCTCTTTTATTGATTCATCATTATTTCTGGTGTCATCCATTTTACCTGACCCAGTTAAAGTGCAATTGTTATGGTGAAAGAGCAATTGGCTGCTAACAGCATTTTTAACATATGTTTAGTATATGTTATATGTTGTTTAGTATATGTTAGGTTCTGACTTAGTTACAATGTTAGGTGAATGAACATTGTTAATGTTGGGTGAATGAACATTACCATATGTTACATTAACGAACGGCACAATGAACGATCCCTAAAAGAGATCTTTGTGACGGATACGTAAATCCGCTAAAGATTTTTATCCGCGAAACTCTCTCTTTCATCGATATACCCATATTATTTGAAATAGAATTTTATGATCCCTCTCAAAATACTTATGAGTACGTTCTTTTTTACCTATAAGACAAGTAAGTCCAATTTTGAAACTGCCCTAAATAATACGCTAGGCACGGTTGGGACAATTAAGGAGAAGGTAAATGACAAGAAATTATTTGTAATTCTTTAGATTACAGCGTTCCTTGGAAATCAAGGTCTTTTGAAACTGAACATTCCAGTTCAAAATACAAAAATTTGCATCTATTCATTACATTGTAACAGGTGGCGTTCCTCAAGGTTCATTTCTTAGTCCTATATTATTTAACATTTTTACTTAAGAAGTATTAGTAATAAGAAACAAGTTTTACACAGCATCGTCAGATCCGGGAGAGATCACTCAAGTTGTTAAAAGTATGCATGAAAATACTTCAGTTTTTGTATCGACGCAGAATTGGAATCGATAACGACAAATTTGAAGGAATGTACTTGACAGAAAACAAGAGGCTCTAAAATATTCCTGACTGATGTTTTAACTTTCAAGACGAGGATAATACATGGTGTGATACTATGACGAATTCAGATCTTGTTCTGGACTAAAAATTATCTTTTAGTGATCATTTCGATACTATCCGTTGAAAAAAATGTTCCACATCGTTTTAGCGGCATAACGAGTGTTGAACCGGAGAGCTTTTTGAAACTTAAAACTTGATTCTATCGAATTGGCTTCATATTCACCGTTCTTTTTCTACACTGGGATTATTTGTGCTAACTAATGTTTGTCCCATACGAGGTCTTACATGTTAAAACAGTGTTAACCCTTTGCGGTCGGCGGCTTTTTTAGCCGAGGGAGGTGCCAGGTCGGAGCGTTTTTCGCGATGGCGTCGGGCGCCTTACAGGTACAAATAAAATGGTGTTATACATAAATTGTCTTATAAAAACGTTATCATTCAAAAGCTTATATATATTTTCATCTTTAACAATGTAATTTCTAAACTTAGTCTCTGTATTTTTCTTTGGTGTGGTATTTTAGAAAACATTGACCAATATACATTCTCGGTTTTCCTGGACATGTATCACAGTACGTAGTGGTCTCACGTCTTCCACCTGGTCTGCTTCGGATGGAACATACTTTACAATCTCTTTTTGTACCATGAAACATTATGTGGAGTTTTCCATTGAGCCGAATCTTATCCACGTTGGACGTCGACGTTGAAGGTCGTCACTGCTGCAGAAAATCCCCTTTCAACTGCCTCACTAAGAGTTTCCGGCATTGTAAGTGGCTCAGTGGCTGCTCATTTCTCTGCTTTTTCACTGATTTGTAGAGAATATAGGAATTAAGTATGCAAATTTCTAATCCCCAAAAAAATAATTTACGCCACCACTTCAATGACTTACGCATAATGCAGTAGGTCGAAGCGTATTGATCCGCGAGGTCAACGCCGCCCATGAATTTGATATAATTTATAACAACATCGGGCTTCCTAACAACAGTTCGCACACCACGGCGGAGTGTTCGTTCTAGGTTACTCATCGTCGCATTGTAAAAATTAGTGAATAGCGTAACGATTCGCTTATCTTTCCACGCTACAACAAAATTATCGTGTTTGCGGTACGCTACCATCGTTTTTCCTGTTGGAAGTTTTCTACTTCTAATTGCACCTGGCAACTGTTTTCTATTGGACATGATTGTCTCAGTCAGATGACATTTCAATTTTCGTAATTCGGTTGCCAACGCGTAGCTGGTGTAATACCAGTCAGTGAACATGTGGTATCCCTGCGCACCAGGAAGCCTATTCAACATCAATGTATATAAATGCAACGGAATTCTTGTTGATACCGAAAGGTCCGGTCTTATCAATCTTTCTGTTGTAAGGCATCCATAGTACGGTAGAATTCCGCAAATATTTCCCGTACGAGAATCTGCTAGTGTATATATTCGGATGCCCCACTTTGTTGGCTTTTTTGGGTTGTATGTTATAAATGAAACCCGTCCCTTGAATTTGACGACAGATTCATCAACACAAATTTCTCTGTCCGGTGTGAAATGGTTCAAAAGTCTGGAATTTATGTAATCCAGGTAGCCAGTTGTGAGTTGCAAACGTATCCTGGTGTTGCTATCTTGCGTTGAAAATATTTCTGCATGTAGCATCCAAAAAATTTGGGTAAACCGCTCTGTCGAAAATGTATTGGGGAAAAACGGAATATTGCTTATAGGGTTTGTCGCCCAATATTCCTTCAGATTGGCAGCTGTCATTGTCCCCATATTTACTATCAGCCCCATAAACGCCAAAAATCCTTTTTCTTGAAAGGATACCACGTGTGCCAAATTGATCACGAGGACAACGCTATTTCATCTAACTTCTTTGTAGCATAACAGTTTGTGTCTGCTATTACTGTATCCACTAGCTCGTCGGTAAAAAATAGCTTGAAAAATTCAAGACGCTCTACAACACTCGCGGGTACCTGTAGCCCTGCAGGTCTTTCGCCGGGAATGAAGTTTTCCCTGGGTGGTATTCCTGTAGATTCGTCGCAAGGTCTCCAGTCCAATTGATCAATGGTGTTTGAGACATCACTGTCAGTTTCAGATTCGCTGTCTATTACCCTTATTTTTCGTCACCTTACACCTAGGACCACATCAGAATCTTCATCACTTTCACCTTCTTCAGCATTACTTTCTCGCTCAATGTGAACGATTACGTCCCGAAGTATGTCAAAACTAAATTCATCTTCGCTAGAATCGATTTCTCTCCTACTATCCATTTTTGCTGGGGTTCTAACAAAATAACTTTAGAAAAATTTTCCTGATGCGTTCGCCACGATCGTAGAGCCTCAACTGAGTTCAGTGACATTTGAAGCACCAAAGCTGCGCTCCTATCGTTTGACGTTAACGTAATCTAACATAAACACCCGTTGGCGCGTCTTAGTCGCCATCCGACCTGCCGCGCGGAATGCAGTGGCGCCTGAGAGGCGCCTTCCGACCGCAAAGGGTTAAACTCATATCTTAGGCTCGTGCATCCTCCAATCCATTAGCTGCAGCACTATGTTATGCTAATTCGCTATAGTGTTCCCGCTTTCCCGCTAATCATATCAGTTTGCGTTTAAGTTAAGGACAAGTTAAGGGCACGTTAATCTCAAGTTAAAAAAGGTTTTTTCCTCGAACTTTTCTTTAGGATTATGTTTTTACAAAACTTTTATACGTCAAATTTCCACAAAAGTTTGTTTTAAGATTGTAGTAACTGTCATTCAGATTTTCTAGCTTAGATTCTTCTACATTTGTAACATTTTAAAATTTAATAAAGCAAAAGAAAATTATTATGAAGTAAAATATTGTTATTACCCCAAAATACTATTTTGAAATTTTTAATTAAAATTCATATTTACATTCTTGTAATGCTTAATAAAAGAATTCGTAAATTTTCGTTGCTGTTCATAAAAGTAATTATTCAGTATCTGAGCGTCAAAATATTGGATAGTCTAAAAAGTATTGAGTCTTTTTTGTCACTAGATGTTGTTCGTTGTCATATATCGGGCAATACTAATCAGATTGAGTAGAACTGACATGCGTTTGAAAGGTGACATTCCATTCTACAATTTTCATATTATCAAACAGTTTTGTATTTTGTCGTTCGTATCAAAAGTTGTATCCATTTCAAAATGAGTGAAGTTTCTGAAAAAATTCGTTATATTTTACAATATCACTATGATCAAGGTGAGAATGCATCGCAGGCTCGTGAAAAAAATTGTGGTGTCTACGGTCAAGAAACTTTATCAAAAGCCATAGTCAAGAGATGGTTCAGTCGCTTTTGTTTTTTGACATTTTGATGTCAAATATGCACCTCGCTCAGGTCTACCAACCACTGAAAAAGTCGATGAAATCTTACAAAAAACTGAAGAAGACCGACACATAAGACATGACATTGCTAAGGAACTGAATATCCATCACTAAACTATTTTGAGCCATTTGCGTAAGGATGGATACACAAAGAAGCTCGACGATTGGGTGCCGCATGAATTAACACAAAAAAATTTGATCGACGGAATTTCCATATGCGAAATGCTAATAAAATGCAACGAAGTCGAGCAATTTTTAAAGCAAATCATTACGGGCGATGAAAAATGGATATACAAGAATGTCGTTCGAAAAAGATTATGATAAAAAAAAAGGTGAATCACAAACGACTTTAAAGCCAGGATTGGCACCAAATAAGGTTGTGCTGTGTGTATGGTAGGATTGGAAGCGAATTGTTTATCATGAGGTGCTAGAGCCTGGCCAAAGACTCAATTCGGCTCTGTACTGTGAGCAATTAACCAGATTGCAACAAGCAATTGGACATAATTGATCAATAGAAAGGGCGTTGTTTTCCATCATGACAATGTCAGACTACACACATCTTTGATGACCCGGCAGAAATTGACAGAGCTTGGTTGGGAAGGTTTGATGCATCCACCGTACAGTCCAGACCTTGCACCATTAGATTACCATTTGTTTCGGTCTCTGCAAAACTGCCTTAATGAAAAAAAATTCACTTCAAAAAGGGGCTGTGAAAATCACTTGGCCAATTTTTGCGCCGATAAACCACAGAAGTTCTGCACAGATGTAGTAATGGCTCTACCCAAAAAGTGGCAAAAGGTCATAGATAATAATGGACAACATGTACTTAAATAAAGTTAATTTTAAATAAAAGAAATATTCAATGGAAAAATGACCAAAAAGGTTCAATACTTTTTAAACTTACCATTATTAAACCGGCGAAAAGCCTTTCCAAAAACTGTACGACAAGGAGTTTAGCTTGCAAAATTAACACTTCCTATATGAATTATTTACCAGGTTAGCATCGTTTATTCTATACCACGTCCAAATCCACACCGCAAAATACACGGCCGTCAACTTCGAAACTGAATCTTTTTTGTTGTTGTTTTGAAAATGATTGCATAAGCAACGTCATGTCTACAATTTATTGGTGGGTCATTCTTTATTAAGCCACCAAATATCTTCTTTTCCCAGAGTAAAATTATGCAAAAGATTGGGACCCTTACAATTGAAATGGTGGAAGCCAGACTTTCTTTTTTTTTTTTGATTTTGTAAATGAATGAATTCCTCTATTATGGAATTCCTCCCTCACGGTTGGGTCAACTTCTACAATCACTTTGGAAACGTCACCAAAGTCTGTATTATTTATTCAGTTGTACCAGAAACATCTAATCAATCAACGAGTTGAAATAAGACCTTTTTCTCAATTTAGATAATTTTTTACGGGCTAAATCGAAAAATAATAATTTATTAACACAGATCGTACTGTTTAAACACCACTTTCAATATTCCATGAATTTTCTTTGACTTTCATGGAGCAAATGTATCAAGTTTTTTGGTGGTTGTACGAAGAAGACATATTTAAATCTCAGAAAACGTTTCTGAGACCCGGTAGGTTTAGCTCTCCCTATACATCTTATACTTTGTTGGCTCTCCTCATGTACGAAGTCAAGTTGTGGAATCTCAGAATTTCGGCGTGGTATTCGTCGAATCCTTAAAAGAGTAATGACGTAATCTAATATTAGTGATAAATTTGGTTTTGAGAGTTGAATAGAAAAGATGTTCAGTTGTTGTAAATACGAAAAAAGTTATAAGTACATTAAATTTGCTGCTCATACTTACTCAACGACATGTAAGTTTTAAATAATGTTCCAATATTTGGATTATTAATGTGGCAGATATGTGAGTTAATTCACTTGCCATGTAAGCAAAGAGGAAGGTGATCAGTTTAAATAGTAAAATTAAAATGTTTGATCAAGTGTCACAAAACAAGGTGTAAAAAACTATTTTTGTAATTATTAGGCGAAAAATAAAAGTGCGATTGGAGAATCGGTATGTTCTAGAATGAAAATAAGTGATAAACCATTGTCATACGTAGGGGATGTTGCCAAAGAGAAGATGGAAACAGCTTCTATAGTTTGTATTAAAAATACCAGATGTAATTATATAAGAGATAGCGTCAGCGGTAGTACGCAATATTTTAATCTGACACATACGCCACTTTAGTTGTCTGACATTTAGCTACGAACACACTGAAGATGTGTCCGCCATAACAAACGAGTTTGTTTTACCACGCTGATCAATCGTGTCAAAGTTAGTAGCTGAAAGTGATTATTTGCGGCACTCATTGCATTACTTGTTTAACCAAAAGAATAAGGCTGTTGAAAGTCATCGTTTGCTGTTAAATATATATGATGCACCAGTTTCATCAATTAATACACTTCCGACATGGTTTCGAAAATCCAAAAAAGGACATTACAATGCGGAAGATAGTGAGCGCTCTAGTAGACCACAAAAATACGACAGAAACAGGACACAGGACGATAGTGGATTTGAATGGTGGGCCAACTTAACGTCAACGGCAATACTCAAAAGCAACAGTGTTGCAGCAGACGTTTACGAGTTGGGTAAGATCAATAAACTCTGTAAATGGGTCCCACAATATTTGAATAACCTTCAGATGAAAAATCGCAACATTTGTGAACTGTTGTTTGGCGCCACGAAAGTAAATCACTTGTGCATCGAATTTTCCTGAAAAGGAAAAAATCATGGCTTTTACATGACGAAGCCGGTCCTTCAACACTAAGGCCTAATCGGTTCGGCAAGAACCATACTCTGTGTCGGCTGGGACTAGTCATGTATTGTGTATTATGAGATCTTGAACCCTTGAACGCATTAATCGAAAAAACGACTGGAATGGTACAGAAGACATGGTAAAGTGAGTTTGTTACACAACAACGCGCCGGCGCACACAGCAAAACCAGTGAAAGACACAGTGAAAACACTTGAATATTAAACAGCCACCGTATCCCCTAACCTTGACACCATCTGACTATCACACCTTCGCATCAATGGGGCACGCACTCGCAGAAGAGCACTTCAGCAAATTTGAGGAAATTGGAAATTGGCTCGATAAATGATTTGCGCCAAAAGACTAGCAGTTTTTCTGGCATGGTATTCGTAAATTACCTGAAAGATGGGTGAAAGGTGTAGAAACTGATGGCCAGTGTTTTGAATAAAAACAACAAAAAAGGTTCTCCTAAAAAATTCGGGTTTTTTATCCTATAAAACTGGAAAAACCCGAGTCGAAATATTGAACCTCTTTTCATGGTTTTTACTCCTATTTGAACCTAACATGATACTTTTTAATACTACAGCTGCTTATTTGAATCGTTAACTCCTTCTCAGTAAAATTATGCTCCTATTTACTTATCACCAAAGCCTTTATCCCCTCAATTGGACCTATTACTCCTCAGATGCTTCAGAACCATCTAGTTTCAACGAATATCGTGAACAAACTAAATTTCAGTGTCCATTGAATCAGCCATCAACATCTAAACAAGTAACAAATACAAAATCAACAGAAATGTGTAAGAGACAATATGAACTTTTGTTATTTTTAAACTTAAAAAATTACCAAATATAATAGTAATTAGATAATTTAAATGCATTTTTTTATTATAGATCTTCCAAAGTGTAATAATTATGATAACTGTTACAAACGAACTGAACTGATGTTGACTAATTTATTTTTGAAAAGTATAATAATAATTATTATAATAATAATATTAGTAACTAAATAGGATGTAAATCCTCAACGGAGATTGAAATTGAGGTCCTATTTTGCGCCTAAAGATGGAAAAAAGGGAAATTTGTGCCACTTTTAGACGTTAAATAGGACCTCATTTTACATAGGATTCAGACCCATTTTGATACTTTTAACTGCTCAACTATTGGGGAGGAAAAGGTCCAAATAAGGTTCAATATTTCGACTCGGGAAGTTATGCATACACCTGGTAAATCACAAAAAAGATAACTGACAGATGGAATTGCTATCAATCAAACTGCGTTAAGAATTTATAAATCTATTAAAGAAGTAGAGTCAGGCAATTCATCTCAGACACAACAACCTGAATTTGCGGCATGTACAGGTTGGATGATAGATTATCTTAAACAACAGGCTCTCAATCAAGAGCGAAACTGCGTCTCCAGAAGAATTGGCCGCCAAAGAATGTCTTGAAAAAATTTAGTACATAAAAAAACTGCTTAAGCTTGAGCAATCAGAAATTAGGTTGCTCTGCTTCTGATTACCGTTTAAAATCTTGGAATCTATATGGCCAACAATCTCTACTAATATATTCGGACCATTTCAGATGGTTGAATCAAAAGTCTTGAGGTCTCAATTACAACTTTTACTTTAGGTCTCAATTACAATTCTCAACTGTAATTATTTTGCATTCAACAAATATTTATACATTAAAAAATTTCCCACTCTATTTTTACACACTAATTTTCTAATGCGCTCCAAATTTTCTGCCAAAATGTTTGCAGCGTGTCTCATACGTCCCTCCTATTACGTCCTGAATGCAACCGGTGCATCAAGGGATCATTGCTATTTTCCAAACGTACTGCTAGACAAATTATACTGTAAACAGGATTCAACAGTCATTGGTGGATGGAAACATTTCCTATTTTGGACTGGATCAACTATGTTTGATTAGAGTTAGTTTATTTAAAGGCCTTGAACCCATGTTGGAAACATAAAGTTAGGAATCTTATCCTGTCATCCATGATAACGCTGGCACATAATATTCATGGAGATGGATTCGACGAACTATTATTTGGCGATTGTTGCAACACACACCTCAACCGTGG
Organism: Stratiomys singularior; assembly: GCA_954870665.1. Lineage (NCBI taxonomy): Eukaryota > Metazoa > Arthropoda > Insecta > Diptera > Stratiomyidae > Stratiomys > Stratiomys singularior. Next base: position 68,708,902 of record OX940880.1, on the reverse strand, counting down.
CAATCCCAGCAAGACTGCACACTTGAGAGACAAAGCGCATTGCAATTCACCCCGCAGGTGTGACAATCCCAACAGATTTGTACACAAAGAAAATAAAAGGAGAGGGAGGCTTTAACCTGGACGAGAACCGTGCTGTTGGAAAATCATTTCGGATTTTCTATTTGTGACGCGTTAATGGGAGTAAACAACGTGTTATATCAGTGATAATTTGATTGCTTTGAAAAGACAAGTGGAAAACGCTGCGCTAGCGGCTAAGCATACTGTAAAGTGGAGTGCATGATTGTTTTACAGGACTTGGAGACAATTGCCCTTACGTATCTTTTTTTAATGTGCATAAAAATATTTGATGGGCTTGCCTTCGATTGTAACGCGTTTCCTTCGATATAACTATCGCTATCTATTCGATAAAAAAAATAAAAGTGATTCCGCTTTGATGATTCCTAAAACTTTTGTGCCTTATTGATTCTAATTGCCAATGGAGTCTAACCAATGGAAGTTTGGTGTTGCAATCAAAGTTTTCGTACTAGTGATGTTTTATGCCTTGATTTGTGAGTGATTCGGATCGAAACGGAGGGGATTGATAAAACCAAAGGCGCTGCAATAGTAATCATCAAGATTGGTTGCGATATTGTTGGACTCAGAAATTGATGAAAGGAGAAGAATTGTTTTTGTGATTTGACAATAATGACGATATGAAAATTCTGTGAGGAAGTCAAGCAAAAAATCTTATGTTGGCTCAGTCGCTTCAAAGCAATATGTCCAAGCAATAAGGAGAAGTTTGGAGAGTGAATAATCACGTTTAGAGTAGAGAAGGAGAACATACGGCAGGTTTTCAAAGAACAGTTTGTTATAACAATAATTATAACAAGAATGCGAACACGTTTATAGAAAACACAATCATCTTAATTTCAAACGGAGGATGCCTTATACGTAGTAGAGTCCATGAACTCTTTGCCTCATATAGTTAATAGAGCGCGTTCACAAAATTCTTTATGCAATCGTCAAGTCTGTGACAACTTTATGCAAGTCGTCAAGAACGACAAGTTTCACCAAGCCTTGATCAAAGCTTCAACTTGCTGCGTCAATCCATTTAATTGTAGTAGGGCTCAAACTATGACTAAGGCAAGTTGTTTTTAAAAATATCTCAAAATGAGATTCGCGCTATTATAAAGTTTTTGACTAAAGAAGGATTAACTCCAACACAAATCAAAGAAAGAATGAAGGCTGTTTACGATGACTTTTATCCATCATTTTCTACAATAAAAAATTGGTCTAATTTGTTTCGGTGGGCCTCAGGGCTAGGAACACAGGGCCTCCCACGTGCAGGAGGCCCTGTGTTATTGACTATTCCAGAAAACATTAAATTCGTGGAAGAAATTGTTCTAAGCGACCGACGCCTAAAAACAAAAGAAATTGCGGCACAGACTAGCATTTTCAAAACAAGTGTTCTGAGGATCCCAAATGAGAATTTAAATATGACAAATAATAGTGCAAAGTGGGTAATACAAAAGCAGCGTCGAGTAGAATGCTGTAAGCAACTTTTAGAGCTTTGCCACAAAGACCAAGAAGGAGTAATCCAATCGATCGCAACAGGCCATGAAACCATGGTCTTATACTATGATCCGACATCTAAAAGAGATTCCATGGAGAGACGTCGAAGAGATGAACCCGTGCCAAAAAAATCAAATGTCACTCAAAGCGTCAAAAAAGTGATTCTTCATATTACTACTATTCGCGAATGTGGCTTCATAGAGATTGAACACCCACCATATAATCCTGATCTTGTGAAAAGATTGTGAAAGCCGAACTAAGGGGTAGAAGATTTAACAGCGACGATGCAATTAGACTGGCAGGGTGCCATAATTTTGACTCTAAAGATGTATCAAATTTTTATAATGGCTTAGAAGCTTTGGTCAGAAGTTCTGAAAAGTGTGTGAAAACAAAACGAGAATATATTGAAAAATTATAATTAGTATGATATAGCGTTTATAAATTTCAATCGTATAGAGACCGCTTCTATTCACAATCGTCGCAACAAAATTAAAATACAAATAGTGTCACAAAGCATTGCACGTCAAAATGAATTATCTTCAGAAATTAATATTTATTAACTTAGTTTTGAGATGTTTATTTATCTATTTAAAATTTATTATTTATTATATATCATGAAAACAAGTAAATGCATTTCACTAGATACTATTCGGGTTTTAGCTCAACAAGCTGATCAAATACTGCAAGATTAAAAGCTAGAAAGCCTCAAACAATGTTCAATGAAATATTAAGAAAAATAACCATTATATTACCAAATTTATTCCAAAAGAATTATTAAAATAAATATAAAAAAAGTCAAGCAAATAATCGTTATTATATTTCCAGCTTAAATGCTTGTTTAGTGCATCCTTGTGTATTTATAGCTCGTGTATTCGTAAAGTGATTTTGATTCGCGGATTAAATGGTTTTATCGGTAGAGTTACTAAAGCAGTTTGTTATAAGGCACTGAGATAAGAGAGCAAGTCCGCTAACAGCCACCAAATCAGTGCAATTTTGAGTAGCCGAACAGTTGACCCGAAGGCTAGAATTTGTTGCCGTGCTCCTAGAACTTCACTTCCTGATGTCGTTGCGAGGCCATTACACGATAGAGAAGAGTCCTCGATATATGCTTGAGTGAGAATAAAAGATAACAAACTGATTATAATAACGAAGATCCTTCCGTTTGAAATGCAACTTTTATCAAATAAGGCATTGGTCTTGCCGGGAAATTAGGTGATCATTTTGAATAACATGATCCTTTTGAGTAACGCACTACAATAATTTCGTGAGATGCTTTGCAGACTTACCAACGATAAGGACGATAAAATAATAAAACTGCACGTTGTCTGCACCAGGCAAGATACAAAAGTATTAAAAAAGTATTCAGCGCAGAACGCGGTAATATTAACATTAATAAAGCTTTAAAATCAAATCTGTTGTTTTTTCATTGTCACATAGGCCGTAAGTCTTCAGTAATTAAAATTTTTTTCAATCATAAAAAAATACCCTTGCACCCTGAACTGAAACCTTGAATGGCATCTTTTAGAGAACTTTATAACGATTTGTCACGAAACCAATCTTCTAAAACTACTGAATTATCAACACAGAAGATTGAAGACCATTTCCCAGAAACAATTTCACGAGAGGATAAACACAATACCTATGTATTTTAAATTGTAAATTTTAATGATGCCAGGGATGTTGATGTTTGACGCAAACGTATTCGTTTATTGCCGCAAAGGGACAATGCACAAAATTATGTTTATACCATTTTATATAATTGAATGTTAGATATTGGTTTTTGTTCTATGTCTAATTTTGTTTCTTTTTCAGTTAATAAAAAATTGATATCGCGAAATAAATTTGAACTTATACGAAAATCTTAACTTAAACGAAGTTTTAAAAATTTTTAAACCTAATTGTATTGTATCTATCGAGTCAAGTGGGAATAAGATGTATACGAAATGCAATTAATCCGTTTTTTCGTTTGGAAAAACAGTTCATGTTTTCCTATATAATCAGCTAATTCCAACAAAATCACCGTTTTTATTCGTGCTTTTAGCAACCTGAAAATGATAATCAAATGCCAACTATGCTAAATAATCAAAACATAACAAGGAAAAAAAAATCATGAGCCCATGGTTTATCCCAAATATATAGAAATCTTAAACCTTTCCCGATAGTATTATGTCAACAATAAACAACATATCACGTGCAGGATACCCGTCGGCAGACAAATGAAAAATTATGCATTCCTTCTTGCATCGTCAAAGGAATCTCCTCAAATGATATCCCCATGGTACGTTTTTAGCACAAATAATGGTACTTGAAGTTGAAAATCCCCCTGTTTCGGTAGGGGAATTGTTCAAACAAATCGCAGCATGTTTGTGCAACTACCCCTGAATTTACAAAACAGGAGTAGAATTGCAATGCCTTGCGCAGAACGTCCTTTATGTCCCCTTGTCTCCTGCAATTAGGTACATATTGCTACCAAACAATACGCTCGGCAAATAACCGGCACAATACGCCAGTGAGCACTTAACTGTTGCCGCGTGAATTGGATAGGGATGGTTCTATGTCCTTTTCAACAAATACTCATGTAAAACGTGCATAAAGCATGAGCTTTGTGGCAACATACACCTTTTGAGTAAAGTGTTATTTGTTACAAAGAATTCAAAGGTCGAAGTTATAGAGATGAACCTTTTTTTTGTTTATAAAACGACTTCAGAATTCCCTTTCTATTTTTTAACATTCCAAAGAAAGTGTGTATGTTCGTATGAATTTATTTATTAGTTTTCTCAAAAAAAATAATTTTTAATACTTTCAGCTGCTCGTGACATGTTAAATCTGCCAAAACAATAACGTCCTACCGATCTGTTCTTGGGATTGCAACTTCTGTTACAAATAATTTTTCCTTTATTTAAATATAAAAAGAACACAGAAAACAATAAATTAAATGAGGTGGTACAACAAAACAAAGAAATATGATCCAATGACCAATTTAACCCGGGGAAAATTATTTCATCAAAGCCGAGAATTAAACGATATTCATAATGACTCCGGTTCAAACCTAGGATTTTGATCTTGCTTTGTGGTTTAACACTTCGCTATTATGTCCTAGAGGAATTATCGCAGTTTGGGAAGTAAATCCGAACTCAATTGCTTCAATGTTCAATTCAATTGTGTTCAAACAATTAAAAAAGCTAAAGACCATCAACATCTTAAGTTTAAGAGATCTCTTAAGCGAAATAACGTCGAAACCAAACCTCTGCTATGTAGGTCTTCAACGCAGGATCATCAGGAATTTTTACAAACAATTGAATGAGTGTGCGTGTTTGGTTTGTGTGTGTGAGGTTTAAGTTGGCAACACTTTTTCTATATAGTAGTTTCTTTGTAGCAGTAGTACTTTCTTGAGACGTTTGTTTTACATATACTGTGAGCGTCAAAAGAAAGTGTACACCTATGTGTAGCATATACAAAACCTCATAAAATGAGTTCTAGACGTCGGACAGTGACAATGGATAATTTGTTGTTTAACTTCCACCCTTAATGCATAATAATCTATTATTGGAAGAAAGAAGTTATTTCAAAGTTTAATTTGAGAAATGTCTATTCAAATAATTTAAATAGCTAAACCGAGCGATTCGACTGATTGAGCAAAATAGCTACGCCACTTATTTCAATAAAAATATGCTTTAATTGGATCGTATAAAATATTAAGTCAATTCTAGACTGATGTTCAAATAAATAATTAGTTTTATCAAATGAAAAAATAGACTTTTTCCGTTAAATGCTTATAAATTACTTCAACTGCATATACTTTTGAATGGCAACTCCGCCACGGAGTTAGCTTAAAAAATGTAATTCATTTGCCTTAATCTACTCAGTGTCTGTATCAAATATGATCCGTTTGACGAGACTAAATTCTCTACAAACCTCTGGCGGAGTTGTTCCAATGTTTATTTTTTCTCAGTTAAACAATAAACACTAAAAATGCTTGTGGACCCAATAATATAGTGCTTTTACCTTTTATAATTGACCGCCAATTTCCTGATGAATGGTAAAGAATAAAAATCATTCCAATACACAATTTTTGCAATATGGTCCATTTCGATGCTTTCCAGCTTCAGAAAAATCGTTGAAAAAGTATGGTCCCAGATTTAAGCGAGCCACTATGAGCGAAAACAATCTATTCTGGATCACATTGAGTGTGATTTCTTGCCTTCATAAAGACACCCCGAAACGATAATTCAAGAAACGTACTAACAGCAGTCTGTGCTTCAGTCCTACAAGAAGCCTTCAGTAATTGGCATGATGGTCTTCGAATGTAGCGGTTAGAATTGCAATTATCTTCTTCCGTAACAGGAACTCCTATGTCTCCCTTTAGGCAAAAAAAAAATATTGAAACAAATTGTCGTATCTGGTGTGCCGCAAGGTTCAGTCACAGATCCAGTATTGTACAATCTGTACACAGCAGATATTCCAATTCCATCAGTAGAGGAAAACGACTAAATTATCTAATTTGTGGATAACACCTTTATTAATTTGACACAACTAACACCAGGATAAGCTACCACGTTAATTGAAAATTACACTGTGCCCCTACAAAAACACTTTGTTAAATGGCGTATAACTACAAATGCTTAGAAAACCAAATGAAGCTTGTTCAAGAATTCTTACAATCATTTTGTAGTCAACTTCATTTTGCAAAGGTGTAAGAACACCACCTTACAAATAAGAGAATCAATGATTCAATCAGATTCAATCCTTACCTTCGAATCATTTCCAAAAAGCCTGCAATCATCCTCTTCCACTTGCTTTTTACTGTGCGAGCAAGTAGGGCGAATCACGATACTAAGTCAAATCTCTAGTAAACACTGATCAGATCTATAATCACCCACGCCACACCAATTTGGTTGACATGTTCTTACACAGTTATTGAAGAAGCCACAGAGTTGGGAAGAAAAGTACTACGAGGTTGTTACTTTTAAAGAGACAAAATTCGAGGTGCCTCAGCAGATTAAATCCTTGGCGTTTAGTTAGTACAATCGAATTTCAGGCAAATTTTCAAATTCAAAAATTTTTGAAATAATCGGGGCAAGCAGTATCACTTGGTGAGCTGTTCACACACTTGGTCATCCTGAATTTAATTGCAAAACGTGCTAACATATAAAAAATTTCGAAGGAATCCTTTAGGTATTAAATTTTATTGTAGGTAGTAGGTAAAGTATTTATTTATTAATTAGAAATGAGGACATAGCAGCACGATGGTCAGTAAAATTTTAACAGAAAATTTGATAATTTGCTACTAGATAAGAGGAAGTAGACCTAACTAGCAAAGTCAGTTAGATAAAAAAAAATTCTCATAATTTGGCAATGATTAAGTTTGTCAAATGTATTTGTATTTGACTATAAAGGTATTCATTTGTTTATTCATATGCTCACTCATTCATTCATGTCTTCCTGACGTTTACAGACAGAATAGCGAGTCAACACGTTGACATCGAGTAGGCGAAATCGAGGAAAGTTAGCAGCGGTAGTAACGAAAGACAGAAGAGATAAGGTAACGTGCCTTAAAATATTCCTATGTTTTCATATAACCATACAGAAATGAAACTTTTCAGTGGCAAAACTGAGGGCTAAGCCTTTACATTCTTGCTGTACGTAGAAAGGAGCTGATAATAATTTGTTATTTAGTGAGGGTTTGTATGTCGTTGAATTTAAGAAGTTTTTGTTCAGTGAGTGAACCGCATCTAAGCCTTAGCTTGGAAAAAGAGGGAACGACCAAGATTGGGGAAGGTCCGCCCAAGACGATCCAATGGGAAAATGGCCGGAAAGACTCATTGTCCATGCATCTCCTGAGTCTACTTTTAATCGCTCAGTAAACTTGAGCGGAAGGAACTTCCTGCAACATCACGCTGCGGTCTCTACACAAGTGCATAGTCGAAGCTTAAAAGCACCAATTACCGATCAACGTTACGATTAAATCTAAATCCTTCCAGAGATAAATGCACCGGGAATGCTCTATGAGCTCTCTGATGCTCTATGAACTCTGATGAGAATCAGCTCTATGCCCTGAAATTCGGTGAAACGGTCAACTTACACTTACTTCGCTACATCTGAAGACAATTGAACATATTTAAAACGTTTTCTACTTGTTGAAACGAAATAACTAGCATGCTAAGCTAATACACGCTTAATTGAAAAGAATCTTACCCTGTTACTAAAGAGTGTGAATACTTTCAAGGTTGACAATGGTGCCAAAGAAGAACAACAGGCTAGCTTGGGGGCAAAACATTTTGGGAGTAAAAAGGTTCTCGACGGTGGGCCAAAGGAAGGAAGAATCTTTTTCCCTTCTTATTCATTCAAAGTCAGTCTTTGACGTCTAAAAGGCAATAGAAGATGCATTGGGAGCGTTTGTCTAGATCCAACACGTCGCGATGTTTCGATAACCAACATTTCGCCATGTTAACTCTAACAACACTATGGAATCATGCTGTGTTAAATATCATAAACATTACAAATCAGAAAACTGCTCATTAAGGAGAATGAAAAATTTCCCATGATGTGTTTAAACTGCAATAATGACGGCCATCCCGCGACTTACAGAAGCTGTTAAAGGTCAAAGCGGCTATAAAATGAGACTATATCTTCAGAAGGGGAAGGAACAAAACGGGGTTTTGTCACTGTTTCCTGGAAAAACACTGTTCGAAATGGGAATTTAACACAGCCAGAGGTCGCGCCAAACCAACCACAACTCAGTCTGTACAGTAAACCAATACGGGTAGTAGTCAACAACAGCAAAAAGACAGGTATTCTGTCATTTAAACCGCTGTTACTAATTCTTCAGTGTGACTTGTTCACTTTCATCGGCTAACGGCCTCCGTCATTCCACAATACAAAAAACCCAGTAATCTGAGTGAGAATAAGACAGCATTCTCAGACTTTGCCCTCAAAATTTCAAAACGCTCCATTGTCAACATATATTTTCAATATGTCAGAAAAGATGACAACCCAGATGAAACCCTTGGAGTAGCTATGACTATGGAGGAATGCGTCAATATCCAAAAACACTGTCATACAAGTCTGAAGTGCGCGGATGCCATTATCAGTAATGGGATGGAGTGTTCGGGAGAGGAATTTAGTATTTGGGAGGGGAACTCCTTTTTGCAATAGGAGTGACTTCAATGCAAGACATATTCATGGAAAAATCGCGGATTGAATGGATATGGGAAGAAAAAGAAGTCAATAGTTGACTTCTTCTAAAAAGAAGTCAACTATTGACTTCTTCGTTATGTCGGCCAGCCTGGAAAATATCTCCCACAATTTGATGAAATATCAATGTAGAGTTCCCAATGCTAATTCTGATCATCTTTAGGGTGAGCCGATCTTAAGAATGAAAAAGGAAGTAAAACTGGAGGTATAAGATCCTCAGATCTGTATCCCATACAAGCGGATCGACTGGGAAGCAGTTAGTGCTGACTTGAGTGGAAATCTTGAGGATTTTTGATCCATACATTGAAGATTAAAAAACCTCTAAACCACCAAAATTGAAGAGGGAACCGCTTATCTACATTTAACCATTAGCTCAGTCTTCTAATTATCTCCATAATAAATACCCCTCAGGAATTACCTCAATACAGGTTTACCAAAAGACTTTTACAAGCTGAATCGCAGACATAGCACTCTCAGGACACGAATGTGAAGAATCCACTATCACGACATGAATGTAGTTAACCGCGAATATCAGAAAATACACGTTCGTATACTCTCCCTTAAGGGAATCATCCCGGGAAGAACATCTGACTTCAAGAATGAAAGAATTAAACAGACCCTATCGAGCATCAGACCAGGTGCCTGTATGTGATTCTTCAAGGTATCATACAGTTCTCTGCAGAAGCAGGAACTGTGCAAGAAAGACAATGATACTTTAAATTAGACGCATTGGATGTTTTCCAAGACAATGTTATAAGAAAGTGGATGGTCAAAAAGGTCATGTCAGCGTGCTCTATAGAAATACAAAAAAAGCTTTGATTCACAAATGTTCCCAATTCCATAATATTTTCCTAAAAACGCGAATAAGTTTTATTTTGAATATTTAGTTTTTATATTTGGGCATTTCTCCACTAATTGGAAAATCATTGTCCCAAGCAAGTTTCATAATTAGATCTTAATATTTCTCATTTTTTCTGTGTTAACACGACAATTTGTTTAATATTTTTAACACATCACAGCTAATTTATTAATTTAATATTGTAATCTCTAATTAAATGATCTTCAAACACCTCAAAACACAGTTCCTTGGAGTGTCCCATTTCTTCTGACAAATATTTATTTTCTTTGTCTTTGTTAAATGAGTAAAAAAATATGTAAATAATACTAAAATACAGTAAGATTTAAAAAAAAAAACACAATTGTACATTGAAAATAAATAATTAATTGAAAAATCGGTGAACGAATGTTGTCCTCAAATTTTTAAAACTCTCCCCTGATATAATTTGCAAATTGTGCAGAAATCACATTTTGAATAGGCGCAGACGTTTAGATTGTGAAACTGAACACAATCGGTATTAAGTTCGTTCAGTTGTAGAGCTAAGCATGAAGTCGCCATTTTATTTAGTTTCTCCACTTCGATTGTCAGTGAATCATGTGTCTTGGCCGCTAGTTGAACCAGTCCACTGGTAAGTTCGTACCGTTTTAGGAGATTTAATTACGATGATTGTATATAATTAATCACATAGCAAGTATGGAGCCGCGTCTGCTTCTTAAACGTGATATATTTGAAACGATTTTATGGTATTTTACATTTATATGTAAGAATGACAGTCCTCTGGCCACAGTAACATGTCATTTTATAATACAAGGGACTGTTCTATACCACAGGGGACTGTTTCTTTTAGGTGTAGTCAAGTCTAAGTTGCCAGAATGCGTAGTAATGAACATGAACATTAAAAATATCGTCTTTTTTGCGGCATACTATATCAAAATGCCCCCCAAAAAGAATCCACTGAAAATAAAGGAAGCAATATTGGAACGAAAACGTATAGCAGAACGTTTAAGGTATCAATTAAGTAAAAGTGACCCTCAAAAAAGAGAAGAAATGAAAGAAAATGAAACGCGGAGATATCAAATGCAGAAAGAAAAAAGCACAAGAAAATTACTTAAGGATATAATTCACCGTGAGCACAAGGCTGCAAAAAGAAACTTGGAGGAAGCATTGTTCTACGCATCGCTCAAAACAAAAAGGTATGAAAGCAATAACGAACACTATTATTAGGATAAAAACGCCTGATTCGGAGTGTTCTGCGTCAGAACCTCCGCCACCTTTAAAACCAGAAAATGTATTTTTCATTGCAGAAAGAAACAGGACAAAAAGAAGCGCGAAAAAATAATGAGCGAGAAAGACCTTAAGATTCAGCAATACAAACAGATGCTGGAAAAGTATAAGAAGAGTTTATAGCGGCTAGAAAGTAAGTTAGAAATTAACAACAAAAATAACGAGACAATAAACACAAAATTTACAAGAACGTGTGATACACCATCAACTCACAGAAGTTTTTGGAAGTTTGGGGAAACATTGAATGAACAACTGAAATAGAATTTTGCGAGGTTAAAAACGCATTAAGAAAAACAATTTTTTGGGAATATTATATCTGGTAAAATAGTGAAAAATTACAAACTATGGAGGACAAAACAGTGCTGTATCGTATAAAAGACTTCAGAACTCGAAAAGTCAGTCAACTTTATTATCCACAACACGGACTCGTGTAGGTAGCATTTCATCCGATCTTATAAAAGCAGTGCAAAATTTTTATGAAAATGATGAAGAACCCGAATCAGTTCAGGAAAACGGGAATGTGAAACCAGAAGAAGAAGAAAAAGTGACCAGAAAAGGAGTCAAAAATCAAAAAAGATACTTTTTTGATTCAATCCCACAGTAAAGTTACATAATAAATTTAAGAGTAACAACTATGGTGTAATCAATACCAGGCATTTTGTCGCTTGCGTCCTTTCTGGGTGGTTACTCCAAAGATAAACGAACGAGACACCTGCCTTTGCATTAAACATGCTAATCTTGTATTGAAATTGTCAGCTTTTACTGGAAAAATTACTGGAAAACACTTGTTGTAATCGTTATGATGAGCATACTTAACTTATACAAGAACTCGAAGATGACTTAGATGGATAATAAAGCCACGAAAGAAACACATATCATCAGTACAATGGTATATGTGGATGAAAAAAATATAATGGTATATGTGGATTAAAAATAGATTCCTCAAAAATATGGATTTTTCAGAAAATTAACGTACCAAGTGCAGTGCAGAGATACATGCATATCATTTTGGGGAGTCTAGACTTCAGCTGAGTCTTCACACTGTTGTTGTTTACACCAAACGCTTTTCAAAATCCTTTTGTATGTTTCCCAAAACACTGCACACTCACCCGCTGCTGTGTGGGCACATTTGAAGTCAGTTTTTAAATCTTTATCACCGCAAATACCCTGCATTTATTTGGTGAGCGACAGACCATTTACATAATACCGGAATAAAATTATAATTTATATTTTGGCCACAAGGCTTCATGTAGAGGTCCCAAGTGTATAAACGGTTTCCTGGAACTTTACAGAGTGTAGCCACGGCAAAAGTGCTGCTGATGGAGTTGGCGCTACTTGCAAAAGGACTGCAGATGCCAGCGTTGCTGCAGGTGGTGATATTGATAGTTTGGAATTTTTTATAGACTCTATGCAACAAAGATGTCCTGCAATTACATTGTTTACGATTGACAACGAGGCAATGAATGATATTACTAACGATATTCTGAAAGAGCCGCTAATTTGAAAAGTATTAATGGTAACCTCAAAATATATCAAGCTAAGGGTAAAATATCACGATGTCCTTTGGGATCACCGCAAGGCACTGCTAAACTTATAATGAAAAGTTTGAGCTGCTCTTGTGAAGACGAGTTTCAGCATTTTGACCTAGGAGCTATGAAGTACAACTTAATGACAAAATTTTGCGTTGACGACGTTTACACAGACTGAATCCTGCGACTCAACTAGACTGGCCTATGTCCCACCGGATAGTAACTTATTACAGAAACGAACATTTCAAGTCCGCATGATAAATTCCAATGCATAGTTCAATCAGTCAACACAACATCGGTGTTATAATTACGAGTAGTTACATACGGAGGTACTTCAAAAGTAAAATATTTCAAGGAGTTAAACTCAAAACTTTGATTTGATGATGTGATTAGAGAGCAAAAGGATTTTTTTGTTTAACTTCAATTTTGAACTGTTATAATTTGAAAAACTGTTTTGTTTTAAAAACTGTTTAACCAAGAAGTTTATTTTGAAATGTTTAATACAAGTGAGTATTAAGAAAAGTCATCAAAATAAGTGAAACTTGTTTGAGAATTCTTGATTTATTCGTACAAAGTACAGATTGTAGGAAATATAATGAAAACTAAAAACTTTGATAGCTTGAATTTAATAGAAATATTGATTTTTTATACATATATTTAACACTCACCTAGTTCGTAATAACAGTCCCCTTTCACGATTTTGTAAAAATCGTCGATAACTCATAAATAAAAAGGATAATGTGTTAGCTCTTTGAAGATACGTACTTAATTTAGTGTTACCCTTCATTGTATAAATATATTTTCTCATCATTTAATAAAATTTGCTTGGGACACTCTTGTATGGGCTCGTTTCCAATAGTAGAGAAACAGCCATATATATTTCGGAGGTAAGAGTTCCTGCTTCTTGTGTGTTATTGATATCGTTTGTTTTGATTCAGATTGGATCAATGGGCTTATCGAAAAACTAACTCGATTTTCCTTTCCAATGAGTATTATAAAAAAATATATTCATGAGGTGTTTTTTGTGGTATCTGGTTAAGCTGAACCCTCTTATATCAATTCAGGGTCCCTCAGGGGTCTATTCTGGGACCACTCTTTTGAATATGTCCACATCTGATATCCCTGGTATCAGAGATAAACTTAACCTGTTATCGAGGTGAATCTCATCGTTGGTGCTGAACACAATTTGCGTTTTGAGAAAGGAACGTGACTCCAAGGTACCATTACTAGTTAACTTGCTACTAGCAAAATTAACACATGAGCTCGCCGAGAAAAGCGAGCTGATTGTCTTCAAGGATCCATATAAAAAATCTGGACGTCGAACAATGAACAACTGCGAAACCAGACTCAAGTTGAACCAGTAGATTGTGCACTGCTCCAAACGAATGAACTATGTGGTGTTGATTCTCGATGCGAAAAGTACCTTCAGTGATCACGTTCATTCGGTTTGGAAGAAAACTATTTATGCCTCCTTTTAGGATGCAGCCAACGACCAGTAAGCGAGTAACGTTTGTTGCGTTTACAGCCTTAATAAAGTCAATAATTCTTTAAGCTGAACATCCCAAGTACAAGTGATCCGATAAAGAATAACTAAAGCATAAAATCGTTCGGGCTTGTACGTGATTCTACAAGAGAGAAGATCGAGTATCCTAGCCCAACCGATTTTAGCGTCGGAAAGCAACCACTAAGCCGTTTAGCGAAAAGGATGGCGGAGTATGGGAACACCATCATTATCAACACGGCCAACAATCAAGTGATGGGAGCAGCCATTGGATTGAATAAGCTCACAATATTGTCCTAAAATATAAAATAGTAGAAAAGAATTTCATAACATGGTATTAAATGAAGAAAAACCCATTGTAGGAACTGAAAAAAAAATTAAACAATAATTACAAAGAAATGTTACACTTTGGGTGATAGTATCGGAATAAGTTAATTTTAGGTAAAAAAAATAGAGTGAGGATTATAGAATGAGTAAGCTAGGATATCATTCAGGCAAAACGCGCAGGCAAAGTATTAGGTTAAAAATAATTGTAAATATTGTAGCCAATCACCCGAATAAAAAATCTTGAAACTTCGCTTTCCTGAAATCATTTTACATCGCAACGCGCATCACTTCCGCCATCTATTCAAGGATCAAAAAATATCATAAGCTCTAGTTCTCCAGGAGAGGCAATTCCTCTTCAAACATCGGCGCAAAAGTGTAAAATACGAGTCAAGCGAGGAATGGCTGTAGACGTCAAGGACTGATGACATCGTGTATCATGTGCGTGAAGAGTGTGATAATGTGAGAGTGTGGATAACCGTTGCTTGGCATTGATGAGATGACAGTGCACACTATTTTCACCGCAATTTGGCAACTACCCCTCCCGGCCCCAAAACTGTCTACTACCTTCCACGACCTTAAAATAACCCCCAAACCACCCACAAAACCAGCCCCATCCGCACATAAGACTACAGACAACACCCAAGCTACCAACGAACAAATACGGACTGTACCTATCATACTGCGTGAAACGGACAAATGGACAAAACTTAATAAACTAATCAGACAAAACAAAATAAAGAAGGTTAGTGCAAAAAGGGTTTATTTGGGAATCTAAATAGTCCCGGAGACTGCAAATGACCACCGACAGATAACGAAGATACTGACGGAGAAAAAGTGGCAATACACCACCCACTACCTCCCTGAAGAACGTAATTTGAACGTGGTTATCCGCGGCCTTCTTGGGCTCGCTCTGGAGGGCATTAAGGAAGACCTTGAATCTCAGGGCTTCCACCCTATAGAAATTTTTAATATAAAAACCCAGTCAGGCCCCTCAAAGCTAATAAAGGTCCTCCTCCCAAAAGAAGAAACCGAAATCTTCAACATAACTGCAGTATGCAAACTTATCTGCAAGGTGGAAGCCATTCAACCGCGTAACGGACAGCCTATGTGTCACAACTGCCAGCAGTTTGGACATTCTTCGGGCAATTGTCACGCTCAAGCTCGGTGCGTGAAATGCGACGGCTTACACCATTTCACGCAATGCAAGAAGAAACAAGAGGAGAAGCCGAAATGTGTCAACTGCGGTGGAGAACATCCCGCTAGCTACGGAGGCTGCCCGAAGAACCCCCAAAACATTAGGAAGTCGTTTGCACAGATAGCTGCTCAAAACACTAGCCCCACACAAAGTCGCACCACCACAAACATCACAACACCCCAAGCAAACAAAAATACCCAACCAAACAACCATACACAAACATTCACACCACCATACAAGGGACAATTCTTCGCCACCATGCAATCTCAGTTTCAACTGATGATGCAGGACATGATGGCGAAAATGGTCTAAGGCATGTTCACAGCACAAGCCACAACACTAGCACGCAAATGAATCAGCGTGATCACGTTTCTATTCTCACATGGAATGCAAATTCCCTGCTTCAACGAACCGGAGAGCTTGAACAATTTATTCTGGACAATAAATTCGAGATTATTCTCCTCCAGGAAACTTTCTTGAAGCCCGGAACGCGTCTCCAATTCCCCAACTATAATCACAAAAACAGAAGTGATAGCCATCAAAGTGCGAACGGACTCCTTTGAGATTGTGGTTATTTCGGTGTACAACCCAACATCAAATAAGCAAATCGAACAAGCCCTCCACAGCCTATTTCAGATAGAAGGACCGCTTCTAATCATTGGAGACTTCAATGCCTACCACAGGCATTGGGGTGCTGTGAGAAGTAATCAAGCTGGGCCTTAGCTAAATAGATCCATCACAAGCACGAATGCAAGCCTGCGCCTACCCAATGAGCCAACACATTTTGGTCGAACACGAGGAAATATCCTTGACTTCGGAATCTCCCGCGAATTTGATGCCAGCATAAAATTAAGTGTCCTCAACGAGCTCTCCTCGGATCATCAACCGGTCCACTTCTTAATTGAGAACGTCTTCATTGACGATCCTCCAAAAGTTAGGAAGAAAATAAACTAGCAAGCTTTTTCATGACTTTCCATGACCGAAAATTTCACCCAAGATTTAAAAACAGCCGATGATGTCGAAATAATGATTGAAAAATTAACAAACATGATCAAGCAGGAAACAGAGGACAACACAGTCATAACTCAGGCAAGGGAATACAACCCCTATCAACTCCCTCGCGAAATTAAGTTCATGATAAGGAGGAAGAATAAATATCGGCGAAGAGCTAGGAGCACGGGTGATCCTAGACTACAAACGAAAGCAAATCGGTTGACGAATAAAATTCGGGACCAAATATTCCTGTTCCGTAACGAGCAGTGGGAGAGCTTCCTACATAGTCTTGAGCCTGGCGACAATGCCTTCTGGAGAATGTCCAGATACTTCCGCAATCAAAACAAAGCAGTTGTGCCACCCATACCCGGCTCAAACGGGATACAATTTATACAAAGCCAGAAAAGCGGAAGCCTTTGCAGACACGTTGGAGCTGGAGGAGGACCACGTCGTGAAAAAAACGAGCGAGCTCATGAGAACAGAGGCAGAGGTAGAAGATGTGATATGTTCTTTAGACGCACAGGATACCAAGGACATAATACTGAGACATAAGAAACGGAAGGCACCCGGACCAGACACAGTTACAAACACCATTCTGAAATGGCTTCCAGACAACCTTCTAAACAACTTGACGGACATAATTAACGGAATTTTCCGTTTACGTAGATTCTCCAAAGTCTGGAAATCGGTTATCATAACGGTTATACCTAAGCCCAACAAAAACCATGCCTTCCCACAAAACTGGAGACCGATAAGTCTTCTCTCATCCATCTCCAAAGTGGCAGAAAAGGCACTACTGATGAGGATAAACGAAGTGATAGCCGAAAAACACATTCTCCGCGATGAACAATTTGGTTTCAGAGAAGCACACTCCACGGAACTCCAACTTACAAAGGTGATCAGAATCAGAATGAAATATCAGAAATGGCATGAATCACAGGAAGTCAACAGGCTTAGTTATGTTTGACATAGCCAAAGCCTTTGACAAAGTCTGGCATGCAGGACTTATTTTCAAAATACATGTGTTCTCTATCCCCCTTCCATACATACAACTCACTTACGCCTTTTTAAAAGGCCGATCTTTTAAAGTTAGAATAGAAGATCACCTCTCAAACCTGCGAGCGATTCAAGCTGAAGTTCTACAAGGATCACCCAGCTATATAACCTGTACACCGCAGACATTCTCCTCTTACCGATCAACGTGGAAGTATCATTATATGCAGACGATACCTGCATATACTATACTTCAAGACAAGCAGAAGTCATCTCCTCAAAACTGTAACACTCAATTGATATAATGTTAGAATACTTCCGTAAATGGAAGATTGCAATAAACAAAGTCAAGACACATGCCATGATCATTTCTAGATGCAGAGGACAACAACCAACACAACTTAACATTGACACAGACATAATACCCTGGACCAGAACGGTTAAGTACTTAGGACTAACAACTGACCACAGACTGACATGGAAAGATCATATACGATCTGAACGTGCACATTGCTTGGGTATACTCTGCTCCCTCAATACACTCCTTAAGTCAGGTAAACTTAACGTAAAAAAAACAAACTGCTGCTCTTTAAACAAATAATTAGACCGACATTACTAGACGGTAGTACCGCTTTCTGCCAGACAGCCAAGACGCACAAAAAAGCGTTTCAATACCTGCAAAATAAAGCACTACGGTGGATATTTCGAATTCCATGTAACATCAGGTATACGGACATCCACAAAGACTTACGACTCGACACGATAGAGAAATACATACGCGACAAAGCACTAAAACTATTCGACAAAATAGGCGACATTCCAAACAGTACCATGGAATTCCTGAAAATCCCGCTCGCGGAAACACACAACACCTACCCGAACCTCCGGTCAATAGTAACTAACAGGACTTAATAGAGTTTTGCGTTAAGTTTGGTGAGTGATCAACACTCACAGATAGAAATGGAGCAAGAGCGCTAAATCGCACTAGCTCCATGTATCGCACACTCTGAGAGAATTTGGCAACTTGGAAGATTCAATCTCGCCTTCAACCACATTATAGCCCGCACTTGGCCCCATGAAACTTTTTTCGATTTTCATAAGTGAAATCCTTTCGAATATTCTACCATTGGACCCGGGGTGCAATTTAGGAAGTTTGCAAAAGTATACCTACGGCATTCATAAAATTCATCTACTAGAGTACCGAGGACAGCCGCTGATCAGAGTATATCAACGCTCAAGACTTTAACAGTTAACAAATTTAACAGTGCTGTGGCAATACCCCAAAATAAATACAAATGTTAAAGAAAGCCTGCTCTCACCTGCTGTCAACTATTTTCTAACATTTCAGAATCAAAAACAAACTAACAAACACAAACCAACATTTCCAATATTTTGTTTTAAATATTTATTAAGTATCACGTGTTCGGCAAATGTGAGTTTCTTTTTGTTCTTTTGCAATTTTCGAGACCACGGTGCTTTTCAGAAAAAGAACTTACAAAAACGACGCTACACTTGTCAAATTATGGGATTCCCGGGAATAAGCCATTTCACTGCTATTCTGGCAATTGGTTAAATAGTTTCAGTTTATTTTAGTCGCAGGGCTAGTTTTGTGATTTATTTTGTGGAAATTGAAGATGAACAGAAAGTAACCAGTGTGAGTGAAAGAAAAATTAACATTAAATTATAGAAAGAAAGAAACAGCTATGAACTTTTTCAGACCCAAAAATGATATAGATTTTTTAAGGGTTTCTATTCTCCTGAGAAAAACTTTCTTACAGCATTTGGTTTTCCATTGTTATGAAATAGGTAGCAATTAGACTTTCTTCGTCTCTCTGCATGAAACATCTATGTCCAAATATAATCGCTTTTCCATGATCGTTTGATTTAGAATTTTGCATATTTTATCCATATATCACATATGGAAATCACAGAAAACTTCTGCCTCATCCATCATAGGCTATTTAAATTTTTCTCCAATTACTTTCGATATGCCCGATATTCTCCTGATACCCTTCTCGATAACATTGCTATGAACATAACATCAGGACAATCTTTTCGTTTATTTTCACTACTGCATTACACTAATCAGTATATATGGCCATCATTGCATCCTTTACTTATCATCGGTTCATCATGGTTATCATAATAACAGGTCGAAATCCATGTTCCAGGTTCAATCCTTCGTTTTTTAGCATGAAATACGTAGCATGAAATACGTAGTTTCCATTCTTTTGAATATATTTTGAAACAAACAATATGACATAGTCAGACCCATCCTATTTTTGATTGATCATATAGATATCAGCTATCAAATTCTTTAGGACATAGTAATCAACGAATAATCCATTCAGGTCACAGGAAAAGGCAGGTGTCCTTTTCAGGAATTTACTGTTTGCCTCTCACAATGTCTCGTCACGTTTCCGCCCGGGAAACCTGTGCTTGCGCTGACGTAAATAAACTCGCAATTAATCGTTGTATTTGCATGTGTGCCTTTGTGTTACAAATCTAATTTTGATATAAAAGCATCTGTTGCTCATAAATAAAGTTGGCTTCTGTCATCGAACCGTGGCTGCGATGAGCGGCTAATTGCTTCTCAAGAAACCATAAATAAACCCGCGAAACGCTCAGCTGCGAAGGCTTGGAAGGGGACGTGTGTGTAGTTTCTATTTGTCGCGGTTACACCACTCATATGATTCCATTAACAGCAAGCAACCACATGAATAATTTATTCCAGCGGCTTAGATTCACCCCCGCGAAATCCGGGTTTGGCTAGTGTTGCCACATCAGCAACCACCTGAATGCTTTCAGGAGCAGGATACGCTTGTGAAACTCTACATCAAAGACAATCTTTCAAAGAGATTCGGATTGTGGTAACTCCAGAACAGGCGAATTCTAAATCAAAACTCTTTTCGCCAGTAACATGGAACTCCAATAAATTTATGATGTCAAAATACATAAATTTTGTAAAATTTATAGGTTTATAGTCGTTACGTTATTTGCATGCAAGTACACTCTAATTCAACTTTCCAACCACTGCCGCCACGCCAGCACATGTGATTTATTGGCCCCACTGCAAAAACCGATCAGGGCTTGTTCCTTCAATTCGCAAGGACACCAACATATTGTGCGATTTCTCGTTCCACGAATAGAACTTCCTTCGCGTCGTCTCAAGTCGTATTCAGATTATACGCTTTAATAAAACGTCAACATTTGAAACGTATCGTAAATTTGCAAGTAGATAATCAAGTAATTTGGCAAAAGGCTGGGGCTGAGCGTAAAACACTGCATCACTGCAAAGGGCAACGACGGATGAATCCATGTGAGGAAAGGATATAGCCTCGCATTCACTTTTATATCTTCCTGAATGATAAATACTCGTTTACGAACGATGCTCGCCTCGCAAGGGTGAGCAAAGTACCCATACACACGTTCGGAGGCGCACAAAAGACGCTCGATGACGCCGAAATGGATTGACACATAAAAATCAACAGCCGTTACAATAAACTCATATCCTGCCAATTTTTGATATTCGGCTGCCAGTCAAAACTAGGAGTTGTGCTGCTGATGACTTACAATAAAAATCTTTTTACTGCATTTGACGGCCGCCTTCATTGACTCGAATGCCATCTTGATAAAGTGCGTACCGACAAAGACTCCTACTGATTCCTTAATTTGATAAAGAGGGTTTTTATGTATAGGAAGGAGACAGAGAGAGCTATTTGCGACAGATATGCAAAACATCAAACATGCCAGATAAACTAAATGAATTGAAATCAAACTGATTTCACATTCTTCCCTCTTTTCTGAAGGTGTATGTTGTAAGGACGAAAACAAATTTATTCAAATCAAGAGTCGCAAACCTATTCATATGGAAGTTTTGAATCTCATGAAAAGTTTGAAGCGAATTTTCATACTGGTAAATACTCATTGAGAGTCTTCAATACAACAAATCAATAGTTTAGACTTACATTAGGTTGAAAAAGGTCCTTTTGCTCAAAGAAGACTACAGGCCGCTGCTGATTCTTGCGAAATTTGCTCTAAAATAGTTTTCCCAGCTTATCCTTATTTTCAGTAACTTTTCTCTGGAATTTATTTCGATTTTAATGTCAAAATAAAAGTAATTGAGATGAGTTTCGACAAATTTGCTTGAAGTTTTGACTCAAAATTTTTTTTTCATTATAACGTCACCAAAGCGAATTGTATTGAACATATTGAACATGTTGAACAGTGAACATATTGAATTTACAGTTTTGATTCCAATTCTTTCGTTTTCATCGATTCTCATAAGATTTTGTTTTCAAAATGAGGATCCATGAGGGCTCGGCTACAAGGTAGTGTGGCGCAAGCTCGGTACCTCACGGAAGCCGTGTTTACTTCAAGCAGACAAGATGGACGGCATAGTGCAGGCACTTTTTCCAACTCATCCTGTCCGTGTTGATTCTGCCCACGAGATCGACTCAGGCGAATGTCCATCGTTCGCTAAAAATGAGGTGGGGGAGGCCGTGCTTTCTATGAAACTTCGAAAGGTACCAGGACCAGACGGCATTCCAACTGAGGTGCTACAAATGATTTTCCAAGCTTGTCCTGATTTGCTACTCAATGTGTTCAACGCTTGCCTGAGAGAAGGTATGTTCCCATCTCACTGGAAGGAGGCGAAGCTCACATTGATCAGCAAGGGGAAAGGGGACCCCGGGCTGCCTTCTACATACCGCCCGCTGTGTATGCTGTTTACAGCCGGGAAAGTGTTCGAAAAGCTAATCAAGAGAAGACTCACTGACGCAATTCGTGCTGTAGGGGACCTATCTCCTCGGCAGTATGGCTTTGGAGCAGGGTGATCCGCTTCCGATGCCATCATGGAAGTGGTGAATGCAGTCCGTCGAGCCGAAGCGCACAAAACTGAAAAACGAGTTGTCTTGCTAGTGACGCTTGACGTCAGAAAGGCCTTCAACTCCGCCAGATGGTCGGATATTCTTGGCACATTGGAAATTTTTTTCCGATTGCCAGGGTATATGATGCGGATTTTGAGGGATTACTTAAAGGACCGCAGTCTGCTCTATGACACACAAGATGGGGGGCGAAGTATGGAGATAACGTCTGGTGAAGTGCAAGGCTCCATACTGGGACCAGACTTGTGGAACGCTTCATATGACGGGCTATTGAGGCTTGAGCTGCCAGATGAGTCGCGCTTGGTCGGCTATGCAGATGATATAGCAGCACTGGTCACTGGACGCACAGCTGAACATGCGCAGCGCAGACTGGGAATGCAAATGCATCAAGTGAGGGAATGGATGACCACCCACGGGTTAAGTTTGGCACCAGAGAAAACCGAGGTGGTCATTCTCACGAAGAAAAGAATTCCCACTGTAATTCCTTTGTAGATCGGAGATGCGACTGTTGAGTCTAAGCTTGCAGTAAAATATTTGGGACTATTGATCGATTCGAAAATGAGCTTTTCGGAACTGTCTCTGAGTCGGCGGTGTTGGTGATCGCAGGAGTGATACCCATCGCCCTACTTGCTAGAGAACGACGGAGAATTTATGACCGTAAAGTGGAGGGCTCAAGATATGCTGTCAACCGAGAAGAGAGGCAGCGCACAATACTTGAGTGGCAACAGTCATGGGAAGGCGACTCCAATGGCCGCTGGACTGCCCGCCTTATAGGGTACGTGGGATCGTGGCTAAATCGAAGGCACGGTGAGACTGATTATTGCCTTACCCAGCTTCTTAGCGGGCTTGGGTATTTTCAGTCTTACTTGCACAAGATTGGTAAATCAAGGTCCCCAGACGGCATTTTCTGCCCAGGGTAAAGGTATTACGCATGTCACACCTTTTTCGACTGTAGAAGGTGGAACAGGATGCGGCAGGACTTGTGGGAGGTGATGGGAGAGCTTTCTCCAGACAATCTGGTCGGAGAAATGCTGAAATGTTTTGACAAATGGACCTGCCTGGCACATTACTCTCGGGCAATACTTATTGCCAAAAAATATACGGTAGATAACATTGGGCGCGGGGTCTAGGGAGGTCTCCTTTCCAGCAGTCCTCCTCCATTCTGCCCCTCGCGCTGGAGGGAGATTTCTCTAGACGGACGGCGCCCTAGGGCGAAGTAAAAAGAGGCCTAGCCCGAAGTAATGTGTCAAACGGTTCCAGGCTAGAGTCTCTTGACAAGGGGGGTGTTTAGTTAGTCTGGTAGCATGCGCTCCTAGGAGTCTCACACTCCGGGCGTAAATTGCCTTCACCCCCAACCCAAAAAATAATAAATAAGTCTTTGTTTTAATTTTGATATAATCAGTTATAATTATAATCAGTTATAATCTAGTTTTTTGCTAACATATTCTTTGCTTTAATAAGAAAACATGGGTACTCGATGGTTCGAACATTTTGCAAGTGAAGATTACGAACTAAGCGCTAAAGATACCGGAATCGATGAGACCTATGATAAAATGCTTCGAAACACTTATTCGCAAAAAAAACTACCACTTGCATGGCCAGATGCATCATCTCTCATACGTAATTTATCAAGTAATGCTGCTTCCAAAATATTGCCGATTTCGACTGTGATATCATCCCTGCATCACCTCACGTTCAGATTCAATATTTTCTGTGACATGTCCCCGCATCTCTCCCATTTCCATCCAGCAGCCTAAACATAGATGTAAACACGGACTTCCCTGTCTTGAAGGGGCTTAGAAACTGTGCGCTTTACAAAATCTAAAACCCCTAGATGAAAGGAAAGAAGTTCTATTCTATCGATTTTAGGGTTGGATTTTCTTCGACACTTTTTCCAAGTATCTTAGCAGCTTCTTTCTCACCACTATGAACTGCCTAGCCTTTTCTGCAGAGTTCTGTAACACATTCCTCTTTACTATGGGTCTCTACCCATGTATCAACAATCTCCCGTCCAAATTTAAGGAAATACATATGACGTACTTCCATCACTTCATGCGTGTAGGTGCGCAATGCTAATCGAGTTTCCGCTATTTTATGGTGATATTCCACACATTATTCAATTATCGTTTCATGGTTTAGTTGTTCCTCTCAATCTTATTTTTAAAACTTCTATCACGTGGAATACAATTAATCGCATGAGAAGAAAAATCAACGATATCGAAATGAAATAGACGACTGCAGTTTGTGCAGTCAACGGTCAAGACAAAACTGCAATGGTTCATTCGCTCTGGTTGCCGGACACATCCTAGGTTGACTTAGCCGAGTTGGCTGGCAAACTTTACCTCAGATCGCGTAACATTTAACATCCGTCTTCATTTTTGACCAGTAGAACCATTGAGCCCCATCGTTAGTTTGATTTAGTCACATATTCGCTTTACGATCATTCTGACAGTGCAGTAGGGTCGCAAGGTATGTTTTTTACGTTTTGTCACACTTATTGACATATCGGCCAAGAAAGTTCCACTATGATGCAACCTCCGATTCATTTAACCAGGATTCTTATCTATCTTGATACATAATCTTTCTATACAATCCATATATCCATCTTTCCTCGGTTTATTACCTCTAACGCATTGGTCCTAGAATGAGCATTCGGCAAAGTTTCCCAAAGCAACTTCTCCTTTCTCCAGGATTGAATGACATTATAACGGGCTTTTTTGGTCCTACCCCCAGTGAGCTATACCATCATTTGGGTTCCACATGCTATGGAGTCATACCAGAGCCCCTTTCCTGGAAAGGCGACGTTTTTTAAATGCCCACTGTTACACTGAACATTCTTTTTCGATGGAGCAGTAATTTTTCTTCGCCTACAAAGACTTTGACTAAGGTTGCAGAATTCCTTTGCCTTCTGACTCCAGCCACAAACTGTTTTGTGCCGTCTGGGTAAACCTGGTTGAACTCTGCAACTAACTGCAGATCAAATGGATCCATTTGGATCCTGAACAACTAAATCAAATCTGGGCATATAAGAACCGACGCCAGTTAGGTTCGTCTCTCACATATCCCCGGTAGTTTAACTGTGGCCAGCAGAACTCTTACTTTTCCGTGGTACTCGTAATCCAGCTTCCCATGATCGAGTGAGTGCCAATTGAAGAATTGTTTCCCAAATTGTTTTATCGACTATCTCATCATCCTCGCATACAGACATATATGGTTTCAAATCTAGCCCCATGTTGCGATTCATAAAGCGATCTCAATATACTGTTCATAACCGAAAGTTCGCAGAAACAGGATTTGTCATCTTCCTCTTTTATCTCTGGTTAAAACCGTGAACTTCCAGAAGGCTTTAATGGAGCTAGTCTAGGATTTAGTCTAAATTTTCCTTGCTGTCTACTTGCACAAACAAAGACGCAGGACAGTAGCTTTGTTTGACGGTCTTAGAAGAGGTTTCGATTGCCTGTTACCAAGCCATCCCAACCATTTTGGACTCTTGCATGGTCACCGCTTTAAGATATGCCCGCTTATGCGGGGTCAATCATGTCTTTCACTGCAACGTATCACAGGTAGCTAGAGGCATAAATTCCGAAGACACTCCGCCAAGATCTAAGGTAATCCGAAATGGCCGTTGGAAATCGACCCCTAATGTGAATGAGTGTGGAACAATGTACATAACATAAAGAACTTATGAACTGAAAAGATTTCTTTTTGTTTCTTTAAACATTAGATTGATTTTTATTTTTGTAAAACATTTTCGACCACTATTTGTGATCTTCTTCAGTACACTTCTGTGTACTGAAGTGTACTAGAAGGTATCCTGAAGAAGATCACAAATAGTTGTCGAAAGCGTTTTACAAAAATAAAAATCAATCTAATGTTTAAAGAAACAAAAACAAATCTTTTCATTTCATATTTTACACATTAGAAATCGATGGACATAACACCTACGTATAGAGAACTTCTTATCCATCTGGTTACTTCCTTTGGTTACCTCGATCTCATCGTCGTTTAGTACGGCAATCTACTGGATTCCGCTAATCACATACGTGAATTTTTCACCTCTCGAAGCCCAAGCCCATTCTCAACTACGTCCTCCTATGATGGTACAAGTTGACAAAGAATCCAGTAAATCCACCATTGTTCACTGAAAGTGTTTACTTCCATGTATGGATTCTGTTTTCCTCGCAACATATATTATCCATTAACTTGGAACCTCTCTGCCACCTAGTGACCATTTCCCCTGTCCCGAAAGTGTTTTCTCTTTTTATTACGTGTTTTTGCATGTTTTGTTGTGAACATGTTATTTCTGGGACTTTCCAAAGTTCTTATTGGTACTCTGACATGTTTGAATAATGTCACGCAAAACTGTAGTTATCTAAAGAGCAAATTGGTAGACAAGTATCAATAACAAATACACCGATCATTCTCGAAGCGAAAAAAAGCATAACGTAAACACATTGCGTGCATTGCGTACGACAATACATGTGCAAATGACACAACGTGGAATGATCCACGTGGAAGATTCCGGATTGGTTGAAACATGTATACAAGCGACGACAGCAAGTGGCGAGAAGAAGTCTTGTTGATTACACAACGGTGCGGTAGTGTTCGGTAGTGGGTAGTGGTTCGGTAGTTCGGCAGTGAGTCCAATCGTACGCGGATTAAAAAGCGAGTGAAAATTATTGTTATAATTAATCAATTAATTAAAATAAAAGTGAATGAGTTAGATTGAAATTCGTGAAAATAATTAAGTGTGAGGTGTTATTGTAATTTATTCAAAGAATAAATTATCAAACAATTAATTTGAAAGTAGTTCGTGTGTGTTTGGTTCACTTTTACGAACATTTGCGAGGCAAACAGGCCGCGCATCTAAGAAAGTGCAACAGTATGTTCTAACCGTTTGCAATACCCACATTAGATTTTCCTAGTAGTATTCCAAATCAGGTTCCAGGTTCTAATTACTGGGATGAAGGCTTCAACTTTCACTTTCATTATTCAAACCTCCTTCTTAGGTATAGGTATCGACCAACTAAAGGGGACGATACCAAACTTATCTGGATCTGATAGAAGAGTGTACTATTCCGCAGGTTTTTTTCCTCTTGCACATGTACAGTCATGGACGCCTGCTTCTTTAGGATCGGATGTCAAATCTAACACATGACCTTTCACCACTATCCACCAGCAGGAACTCCGTCTATAAGTCCCACTTTACGTCGTCCTAACCACTACATCGATGCTTTATCGATTTGAACCGAGTCAGTGCCTTACTCCCGAACAAAAGTACGACGGATCTAATACGGTGTGGCGTGGGCATATCTTTTGCTTTTTAAACTCTTCTCTAATGGTCAGGAAACCCTTGGTTATGCATGTCATTGCCATGAGGGATTTAATTATCTATTAT
This sequence comes from Stratiomys singularior, assembly GCA_954870665.1. Lineage (NCBI taxonomy): Eukaryota > Metazoa > Arthropoda > Insecta > Diptera > Stratiomyidae > Stratiomys > Stratiomys singularior. Next base: position 68,681,213 of record OX940880.1, on the reverse strand, counting down.
TAGTATTTCATTATCTATCTATTTGTTTTTTTGTCGGGTATTTGCAAACTATTGGCTCGCTTTTCGCGTCTCAACCAGAGAACCTTTTCGTGAATACGAAAAGCATTCGAAAAATCACATTTTGATCGAATTAAATGGCTGAAACTGGGAATCCTTTCTCTAAGAATCTCTTCCGATTCATAGCATGACCTCCTAAAAGAGGGTACAAAATTATACAAAATCATGCCTTTGGGGCAACATCAAATACGGTCTTGACTCAAAATAAAGGAACACACTGTTGGCAAGCAGGACTTTTCTACAGGTTGTGCTAAGTTTTCTTCCGACTTGTAAGTGTTATTGCAGTCCCTGCACCACAGACGAGTGCCGTCGCCATAAACAAAAAATTACACTCTAAATTCAAAGTTTAAAACTACAGTCTATTTTTATAGCTGCTGACATAAATGGCCAAGGTCGTAACTGGGGGCTGTCAAAAAGAAAACATCTGTCAACGAAACTTGCTCATTCCGAACCGGTACCCGCATTAATAGGGAATGTCTTCACGACGAAAATTGCAACTAAAAGCCATTGGCCAGTTCTTCCAGTGATTGTTGGATTTAGAAATATAAGCCGCAGTCAGAATACCCCAAGCAAACACCTGGGCACTCAGGACTTGATTAGAAGTAGTCACAAGGAGAAGATCTACTACCACAGGTGATCTTAGATTTAAAACCAAAGCTACTCGGTTGATAAGATCGAAAATCGAAAAGCAGAGAATTGCAAGCAAAGTCCTTCGATAGATCTCAAGTTCATACCTATCACCAGTTCATGCATTATAAGTAGGTCTAAAGCTTTTGTTCGAGGAGAAGTTACTATAATATAGTTAAAGATTAGATATATTAGATATAGATATAGTCCACTAACCCACTCCACTGAACTCATGTGAAATTTTTGCTTGATTTTACATACAAGCAAAAGTTGCGTTTCCATTTGCCATCGAATATTCATGAAGGACGGTCGAAAAACACGCGAATCTGGAAAGACCGAAAATTTTTAAAAAGGGTTGTTTTACTTACCATAGAAAGTTTAGTATGGAGCCGTAACTGTTAAGCCATCAGGAACAAATGGCTGCTGTGATTTTTTCTTGTCATAAAATAGTATCAAAAGCGTTTGGTAGATAGTAAAGATTTGTAGATGAAATACCGGATGCAAATGGCACATTTCGTCGTTCCTGTTAAGACTACTTGTCTGGTATGGGGAAGGATGACGCTGGATGACTTAGGCAGTTGTTTTTATCATTGTGATTATAAATGTTGTGACCATAAATATTAACTAGGAACAAAATCAAAGATTGCACCATGGAACTGATGATGTAGACTTTATTGAGGCAAGCTCCCAACGAGCGCAGTAAAAACGCAGCGTCTTTTTACGAAGCAGAGACAATAGTGGACAAAGAATCCTCATAAAACACTAAAATGAGCACTAGCAATAAAAACCTGAGAAAAATAAATAGTGAGGAAAACCATGAGGATTGCTAAGTCAGGGATGCATCGTGCTGGGCGATGCTGCTATTGAAGCGAACATATATCCGAAGTTGAGTCAGAACCAAATAGTCTACAGTGAAAAGCGGCTCGAAACAAAAAGAGGAACCACAAAGTAATTAAGAAACATGTTGAGAAATTCACTTCGTTACAAGCATAACCGGAAGAGAGCGCCTAACAAGACATGTGTTCGATTAATAGGGGATTAAAAAACCTCAAATTGTAGAGAATATTCCATAGCCATTCGCAGCTTAAGTAAAGTCAGACACCATCTCTTATTACTCTCAAATACCTACGTTACCATCATAACACCCTAGGCTGCAAATAGCATTACAGGTGCCCCTATAGTAGTAAATGTGGTGAGAAAACATACGATCAAATCAAATGCACACGAGAGAATCATTGAACCCCTCGGGGAACAGCGATTACAGACCTGATGACCTGTAATACCTTCCAGACTTTCGATACGCAACGTTTGCCAAAATGAAAGTCGAAAGGACCTTCAAAAATGAAGGTCCACCCAGAAAAGAAACGAGTCTCAAAATTTATTGATATTAATTGAAGGAATGGCAAAAAAAATTGTTGTCTTTTCATATTATTTTATTAACAGAAGTCAGTATTTGGTTGAACCTACTTTCGTTTTGATAACCGCCGCATTCCTTCTTGTCAAAGTCGAGCTAAAGTTGCGGTATTCTTTGAAAGTTTTTGTTTCTCACTGTTTTTCAAGACATAAATCAGACTAGTAGTTATGTGGTTATAATTATTATTGTTGTACTGGGGTCCACTTGCTGGAAAATAGCATAGGCCAGAAATCGGCCCTTAGCTCCCCAAGATTAGTACTATTGTTTACAGATGGACCATCCTGTCGTCCTACAGAAGCCAAGGAGTTCCCCCAGCTCTGTGGTCACCAAATATTCCAATTCTGTTACGCCAGTACACCCCAGCCAAGTAAGGCGTTTGTTGGTAAGACTCAGGCAATCTAGGAGGAAGTGTTCTGTACTTTCTTCCTCCTCGCCGCAAGCTCGGCAGGTGTCATCCGTTTGGATTCCTATTCGTTTGGCGTGTTGACCTAGAATATTATGTCCCATTAATACTGCCACCAATGTTCTAACGCCATTTCGGTTTTTTCCTAGGAGTTGTTTTGTCCTCGTTTGATTAGGGTGGGGCCAAAGAGCTCGGCTTATCCTGCAGTCGTTCCTGTCATTCCAAGCCGTATCTGTATCTTTCCAGAGGATTTCGTCTAGTTCCCTTTTTACCGTTGCTAGTGGCACTTTTATTGTATCTATTCTAGTGGCATTTTAGTCGGCCGATCCAGCTCTCGCTATCTCATCCACTCTTTCGTTTCCCTCTACACCGCTGTGTCCAGGGACCCATGTCAGTTTTACATTTACTCGGGTTGTTGCGGCTTTGAGCACCTGCCTACAATCCTGCACCAGTTGTGAAACTACGCGGCTAGAGGCAAGCTCCTGCAGTGCCGACTTACTGTCCGAGAGTATTTGTATTCTTCCATTATGACTTCTACCATTACACTTCCGACTGGAAAACTGGTGTTGTTCTCCAGTTTATAACTTCGTTTGAGTTGCGGGTGATCTGGAAAAAAGATTCCGGCGCCGCTTCTCTCATCCATTTTGGAATCATCGGTGTAGATCATAATCTCACTTCCAGATGTGAAATCCTGCACCGTTTTCCACTCTTCTTTGGTCGGTATGCTGATCTTGTATGGAATCGTTGTGTCCACTATCGGTTGGATTCTATCCAGCTTCCTTTCACTTGACAGGGCCATTCTCTCCATTTTTCCCAAAATGCATGCGTGCGCCGTTTGCGAGGGCAAGATAACACATATGTGGATTTTAATCTGATGCTTGCAAGTGATGCCTCTCTGAGATGAATTTGTCGAGTGGCATGAGATTAAGCATTATCTCCATTGCAGCAGTTGGTGTAGTCCTAATGGCACCTGTGATGCCAAGGCGGGCCATTCACTGGATCTTCTCTAGCTCTTTTGCAATGGTTTTCGTTTGTAATGCCTGCCACCAAACCAATGCCCCGTAGGTGGTTATTGGCCTCACTACTGTTGTGTATATCCAGTGGGCAATTTTGGGTTTTGTTCCCCAGGTTTTCCCCACTAGTTTCTTCATTGTGAAGAGCGCCGCTGTAGTTCTCCGTCTGACTGTTCTAATGTGTGGTCTAAGTTAGCTTACTATCCAAGGTTACTCCTAAGTACTTCACCTTGTTTAGTAAACTGATATGTTTTCCGTCAATGGTCGGGGGTGAAAATGTCTCCGGTTTACGGCGCTTTGTGCAAAGCATACGCTCCGTTTTGTCGGCGTGAGAGTCCGGTCTGCATCAATTCCGATATGGTTTCCGGGAACTTTCCACTTATCAGTATAACGATATCGTCAGCGTACGCTATCGTTTTGAAACCCTTCCCGTTGAGGTCTTCCACTATTTGGTTAACTGTGAGAACCCAGGCAAGTGGTGATACTATGCCGCCTTGTGGTGTACCCCAGTTAGTTCATTTATTCAACGTTACGCTGTTTTATTCGGCTGTAATCTTCCTTTTAGCTAGTAGTTCCGTCATCCATTTAGTAAGATATAGGTCTATTGCATATCGTTGTGGAATCTTTGATGGCAGATTCCTCTCTATTCTGCTTACGACTTCGTGTAGTGCCGTCTCTGTTGAGTGCCCTGGGAGGTATGCATGTCGGTTGCTTTTTATGTACCCATCCACCGGACGTTCCAGGGTTTTAAGGATGAAAGACGTTAAGCTGATAGGTCAGTAATCCGTTTCTTTGTAGTGGTTTGCTTTTGCCGTCAATGGTATAAAAACTACTTTAGCTTCTCTCCAGTCTAAAGGAATATAGCATTTGGATATGTAGACTCTATATATTTTCACCAAAAACTGAATAATTGTGATATCCGTTTTCATAAGTATGATCGAATACACTTTGTCGGTTCATGATGATTTGTAAGCTTCGAAGGTATTAATGGCCCAAAGGACCTTTTTTTCGCTTACTATTTCTTTAAGAAGGGGGCCACGGTAAGGAGTCACGTTGTTTACTTGTTCTTTCTCTTCATCCGTTGAGTCCGGAAAGTGTTGGTTTAGTAGGAGCTAGAGACGTCCTATGCTATTTGTTGTCCATGATCCGTCCTCCTTTTGAAGCATCGTGTCCAAGTGTGGTTCTCTTTTCAGAGCCCTGCTTAGCCTAGATGTCTTCTTTACTCCCTCTTTATTGCTCCAGAAAAGATTCGAATATTTCCTTTTCTCTCTTTTTACAGCTGTTTGAAAAATTTTTCAGATTTCGCTTATGTTCCTCCCAATCCGTATCTCGGTTTGAGCTATTCTGAATAGTCTTTGAGTATTTTTCCTGATCTCATCCAGTTCGTTGTTCCACCAGCTTACCTTTTTTTGTTTGTCAGTAATGGTTGGACACATTTCACTGAAACTAGGTCCATGTTGCTGAACTGCGGTAGAAAAATTAAATTCATTTCATTCCAACATATAATGCAGCTACGGATTTTATTTACCTCACTTGTGGCAAAGATTTTGAATTGTTTTGCACTGATTCCAAGTATCTTTCCAATCAGCTCGTAAGGCTCTTTTATCAGTGCTATGTTGGTGCTCCCATCTACTAGATGCTGAAGCAGGTTGGCTGTTGCCGCCCTGCTGTGGTGCAGATTTGCTTGTGTCACCCGCATCAGTTTTCCGTTTTTGTTCTAAGGGTTCGGTCGCCTTAGCTCTGGCAGTCCCCTGGGTGAAGCCAGGACTCAGTCATCCGTTTTTGTCCCTTAGAGTGCTGACGTCTTCCTTTCGCATGTCCAGTACCAGGACCATGCCTTTGTTGGCGACTTCTTTCTCCGCGAAGAGATGCAAACGTTCCGTTTCATACCCCATGTTCTGTAGTTTAGGCGCCTCGAAGGCTTCCTGCGGTGTCTGCTCCGTTTCGGGTATAAATACCTTGACGGTGCTTAACCGCGGTACCTCCTTTGTTGGGACGACTCTAAACTCCTCGTTCAGGGTGGTGTTTACCTTGGCAGATTCATTCTTTAGATATTCAAGAAACCGCTCGTCACTACAAGTCACAACCAGATGACCTGCTGTCGGTTTTATTCCTCTGAATGTTGGAATTTTGTCTAGTTTGCTACGTAAGCGATCCTTCTTCAGGATGGTTTGCAGCTTCACGAGTTGATCCTCCTGGGTCTTATCAGTCTCATTGAGGAAGTCTGTCACCACTACCGTTAGTGCATCGGTTGCGGCGTCCCGATAGGATTTCTTCCCTAGATTTAGGGGTTCGGAACTTACCCTCCGTTCCTTTTTACCAGTGCCTTGGTTGCTGTCGTACAATCTCATCCGCTTATGTCTGGTTCGACCCTTTTCTTTTGCGGTTGGTGGTACAGCTTCCTTGGCAGCAGCAGCCAATTTCCTAGGTTTCCCTTGGTTGGCTGCCGCTTTTTGGCTGGTGCCAGGGTTCGTAGGGAAGCTCTTCTCGCCGATTTTGTTTTGACGCTTCAGTTTCCTTTGCGCCTTTCTTCTTGGCGTTCTGGCTGATGCTACCGTCTTTCCGGTGGGTGCGGTAGCTGCCATTGTGCTTGTTTTGTCTCAGTCACTCGTCAAATGCACGCCCTGCTCCCTCAGCGTATATTTCTGGCCCAATAGCTCTGTGCAACTGGTGCTTGGTGCCGTCACGTCAGTTGTCCGGGCCCCGGAGATTTCTTCCCCTCGTATGCCGGGGTACTGAGGATACTTTTTTCTTCTTGCACTGCCATAATGTTTATTAATTTGGTTTCCTCTTCGCTTCACTTCTCGCCCTTGGCCTACCTGGTAGGTTGGATTCGAAGGTCTCCTGCAGTGTAGTCGCTGGATTCATTGGAGTTAGTAGGCCCCCTCACCACGTCAAGGCGGGTAACCATGAGGGGGTAGTATGGGATAGTCATGCATCTTTTTTTCAGTTTACTCCATAAATGTTGGACCGGGCTATGATCTGGAGACTGAAAGGCTATATGATCCTATTCTGGGATAATGAAAACACCGCAGAGGAACTGCAGACATACGGCAAAGTGCGTTGAGTTAGTATAACGGGGGTAGCATGCTATCCCTCCATGCTTGACCGTTAGTACCCGGCACGACATAAAATCCATCTATCTCTGAATCCATAAGAGGCTTAGAATGTACATGACATTTTTTCTGGTCAGGCTAGATTTTCTGACCAAACAATATTACACCAAGCTTGTTCAGTTAAACGTTCAAAACGTCATCAGTCTTACAGCCTCTAGGAATACTTACCAATAAACATCTCCTCAATTTCGAGGAGGACAGAAGACAATTTTTTTCTAGAACTAGTGTACAAGCTAAGAGCTAGAGTGACAGATGTTTTTTTCCGATCTCTAAACGAAGCACGTACAAACAATCTGTAATATTGTATGGTTCTAACTTTTTTCGATGGCCCTTTGGTAAATGCATATGTGAAGCGATTTCTTCAAATCTTTGAATGAGCCTTTGAATGACAATTTAGAAAAAGTACTTGAATCTGTGAAAATAGATGTCATGCCAACCTTCAAAAAATTTAAACTTTAAAATTTAAACGTTTCACTTCAGGAAAAGACCCGCATGAAGTGCAAGTGAAGAGCAGAGTGGAATATATAGCATCAACTGTCCTGACTACAACAAGTGTCATATCGGACAAGCAAGGCGCCCAGTTATGGTCTGCTGATAGTTGAGCGAAGCTGACAACGCAGCAAAAAATAAACAAAGGAAAACCAACGAGATCAAATCATCCGTAGACAGACACATAGTGGAGACCGGATAAACGATCACGATGGAGGACTTAAAGGTTATTCGCCAGGTACGCCCGATACGGCAATTAGAAACCGTAGAGAGTCAAATTATAGAAGAAAACAGAATCAACATCGATTTAGGCAACGCGTTTTCACCGTTCTTTAAATTGTTATGATACTTAATGCATTCCTTCTAAATGTGCACCCCTTTTTCAATTAAGATGTTTTATACATGGACCCTCAAGCATTCCAGCATGTTACAATTTGTCAGAAAAAAATGCAGAGCGTCAGCTTTGTCATTTCTTACGGAGATAGAAGAAACAAATGCGGTAAATTTTTTTTGTAATGCTACAGACAATTTTATGTCTCATGCGTGCATTATTTATAAGGTAAAGAAAGAGTCTGAATTCAAACATTGAGTGCTTCAGTGACTTTTATATCACGAAAATTAGCCTGGCTCCAACATATTTCTTGAGTCAGTGAAATGAAATTTGTTTCTTCGAAAACCAGATATTAGTGTTTATTTTCTGGATGGGCCTTTATGCACAGAAAATTGGGTAAAATGCTGAAGTTTACTAATTGCAACGCATTCATTTGCCTGTCATCGTCACATTATCAGTCTTACTGTCTGCAGACTTGCTTTCGTGAATTGGAACATTGAAGGAGAATGGAAGAAGCGTCACTCTAGATGTCATTAAACAAGTCTTCAATTTAACGTCTTTCTATACCTAGACAGGGAAAATCAGCCACACCTGGGAATACAACTTCTGGATTCAGGACAGGGGGAGTTTTCCACTAAGCCCAGGTACCATTCTTGTCAGGTGCCATAGTGAAAGCTTTAAACCAACTTTTGCCGAAAATATCAGGAAAAAAACGCTGGCCCAAAGAGTTTCGGACTATAGACCAAGTACGTCCACAAAGGCATCGAAGAACTACCACCAGTGGCGGCACTGCACACAGTATCTCCTTTGGCTATAAAGTGAAGCGAATTTCACAAACGAGCTAAACAAGTAAAAGTTGTTTTTTCAGCACGAGGGTATTTCGGAACGAAAATTAAATGGAAAAAAAATTAAAACAACTAAAAAAAACAATAAACATAGAAATTAAGACTTATAGATAAACAAAAAAGACTGTTCGAAATGGTAAGGCCATACGTAAGTTGTTTGGTAGCAGTTGTGTAGATATTTCAATGAGTTCGCATGTTCTGGGTACCGGATATTTGATTCGAGTATGAGCTGATGTCCTCGGCTGGTGTGAGTCCATTTTATGTTTCAGGACTGCCCAAACAAAATATGCCAAATATTTCTATTTGTCAACCGATCCGAGCATTCCAGTAATCAGATTCTCCTGTTTTTCTATAGAGGTACTACCGCAGCCTGTCCCATCTTTTGCACGCAAAAAATGTGTTGTAAGCGTCATCCCTCGCTTCTGGGCAAAATCTACAATCGGTGGTTGGTGATTACAGATCTTGTGCAGATGTGACTGAAAACACCCATGCCCGCTCAATAGGTGGGTCAAGCAGAAGTCAATCTCACCATACCCTTGATTTAGCCACGGCTTCAGATCCGGGTTGAGCACTTCGTTCTGTTCATCCAAGACTGCTGCCAATCGTTGAGTGACGTTGTCTCTTCTCACGGGCACTTGTCTCCCTCGAATCTTCGTTTTATCACAGGTAAATGCGCCGGCACTTCCTAGCAATGAAGTTGATCGACATTATACCTGCAATGACTCTCACTGCCGAATCAGAGACTGTCGGTTATGACGATACAATTTTCAGTGCTTCTCTTCTCAGCACCTGCGCCAGGTGCTTTCAGTAGTTCTTGTAACTGAGTGCGTTGCCCCAAATTTCTTCTCCACACAGAAGCACTGACTCTTCGGTACCCATCAATATGATGGGCAGGCCCATCTACATTGGCCATAAGATTACTCAGAACCGTTAACTTCTTCTCCGTTGCCCTGATTTGCTGAGAGAATCTCATCTTTGGGTTGATCAGTAGCTCCAGATACTTCACAGCTGGCTTCGATGAAACAAGTTTGTCGTCAACAATGACCATTCTTATCCTAGGGACTCCTTTCTTTGTCAAGATGATCACTTCAGTTTTCTCCAGCACTAAACTGAACCGACAAGTGGTCATCCATTCCCTGATTCGGAGCATTAGTGTACCTAGTGTAAGTTGAACTTGTTCGACATCGCGTCCAGCAGCAAAGCCGCAACATCATCCGCATCGCCAATCAAGCGCGAATCATCTGGCATCTCCAATCTCAGCAGTCGGTCGTAAGACACGTTCCAAAGGTCCAGACCAAGGAAACATCCCTCGCAACATCCGATGTAATCTCAATTCTGCGCCTGCCCTTCATAAAATCAGCTTCGTTCCTCGAGGTAGTCCCTCAGAAGCCACATAAGATATTCCGGAACTTAAAAAGGGTTTTTCAATGTATCTAGAATCTATTTAGTAAAGGAGAAGGCATTCGTTACGTCAAACGTGATCAAAAGAATGATGCGTCACTGTTGCGACTATATGCACCGCGCCCCCCACTTCTGCAATCGCATTGATGGTAGAGCGATCTGCTCTCTAACCAGGTTCCCAGCGGAACAAATGGTGCCAGTGAGTCTACCCATGGAGAGTTTCTCTAGTACTTTCCTAGCCGCGTCTAGCATGCATAATGGACAGTATGTGGACGGTGATACGAGGTTTCCTGCTAATCAGCACACGCATCGCTACTTTTTATCGTTGCGGGACAATCCCTCGCCGTAGACAGGCGTTTTATGTCCTGAGGAGCAAGTTGGGACAATGGTGATGTACGGACCGCACTATCTCAGCTGGAATTCTGGGCCAGCAGTCTTTCGCGTTTTAAATGAACAGACCGCCTATTCCAATTCAGACTTTGTGAAGAGTGGGCATTGCTGTTTCACCGCAGAAAGCGTCAAAACGGACGGGGTGGGGAGGGAAAAGTCCTCCCACTATCCCATCTATATTTGGACTTCATTGACGCAGGGCTTCCGTAGGGCACCAAGCCTTCACATAACTAGCTTATAGCCAAGGTTCCACGGATCATTGTTCATATTGCCCACTAGATTTTGCCAGTGATGAGTCTTGCTGTTGTTGATCAGTTTGCGAAGACATTTCCTGACCTACTTATATGCTTCTACCCGGTTGAATGCTTCGTACCGGTTCTGGGCCGTTGAGCTTCACGATGAAGCTTGTGACACTCCTTTTGATTTTCAGCGAATTCAATCGACCGCAAGTACACTGGGACTTGCCGTGGCGGGGTTTTCGACGGGGCATAGAAGGATTGCAAGCTGTCAAGATGAGACTTATAATTGAGTTCACTACGTTTGGAGCTGCTAGCTCTTCGATCGTCTGCGAATCCTCTAGTAGTGGCACGCCACCTGGCATGAGCCCTTCGACAAACTTTTCAACGTCCATCCTCCCAATTTTTCACCCAATTGTCTTATGTCTGGATTTGTTCCTTAGCAGCTCATGTGGTGGCAAGCAGACTTGTTTGTAGTATTAAGCATGACAAGCGCTGTTCTGGCCGCTATTTCAAAAAGTCGTTTTCCCGCGGGTCTGTTTCAGGCATGCCCCACTCGATTGATATAGTGTTGAAGTCTCCCCCAACGATCAAGTGAACACTCGCACTCGAGGCAGTGTTCCCTAAAACATTAATCTGGGCTTAGAAAGATGCTACCGGTTCATTCGGCGTCAGGTACATGCTGAAGAAGGTGATTTCCGAACATGTCCACGACTCTGCACCTGGAAGTCACTGTTGCGAGCAGAAATGGCGGCAGTGCAAAATTTGTCAGGGTACAACGCAGTAGAAAGTTTGGCGTGGTGTTGTTTGCCAAGTAGCAAGAAGTCTGCTTTAATGTCCCTCGCAAACTGCTCGAGCAAGTGCTGGGCGGTTGAATTACGGAGTAGATTTACCTGCAGAACATAGTACTGCCTCCTGGAGAATTCGACACTTTCCTACGTGCCCGAGGTCCACTCTTGTATGTCCAAGTATGTCTTGTATGACACACTGTGCTATATTCCGATACTCCCTGCTCTTCTGCCCCGTTTCACCACGGTTGTAGCATAGGGGACTCGAGTCCTTTGCACTCCCGTGCGGTGTGCCCATAGCATAGGCACACGAAGCTCAGCGGGGGGAGGGGGGTTGCTGCCCTTCAAATAGGTCCATGGCACAGTCAAAGCCTTTAATTTCGGAGGCAGTTTTGCCGATTCTGTTTTATTTTCGGCCTCTTTTTTAAGGGTTTCCTGAAGAACTGCTTCTATAGTAAGATTACCAGCTTCATCTTCCCCGGAAGTACATTTTATGTGTATCCAAAAACATATCGAGAAACGCATGCAGTAATGAACTAGTTCTGTCTGCTCCATTTATATATAAAGAAATGAAATGTTGGGCTGTATCCTTCTTCATGAACTAGTTGAATTTGTACAAGTGTTTCTAAATTGATTTTATCTAGATATTATCTCACTAAATGCATCAATGTAATATTTTTTACCAATCAATGTAAAATACCAGCAAGGTTTATATATGAAACTTCGGAAGTTTCCATCATTACCAATCCTATGTTCTGGTTTTTGCAGTAACTGACTAAAGTCATTTGGTTGAACTTGACAGGTAGCCTCTCTGATGAGGATCAATGTATGAATTACAAGCTTCCAAGTCCTTTTAATATGCAATTGAAAAATATGTTGGCGTATACGTTTGGCGAAGGCTAAAATAGCTAAAATAGCTCGCAAGTGAAAGAATGCCGACGTAAAGTTGCTCGTCAAACAGCATCGAGACAATGTATCTCCGTTTGAAATAGCTCTGATTTAAAATTTTAGATTTACAGGACGATTATTCTGAGGTTCAGTTCTAGGTTAAGCATGTTTTGACCGAAATCAACTAGAAACTGAAGTAAGAAGATGGCGCTATAAAAAGTAGACGTGTTCCCCACTGGTAACCAACCATTCATTCACCATACGTTCTTCCCGAAACGTTATCTCAAATATATAAATAAAACTTTAAGTTGGTAACACTTTTCGATACAACGTATGGTGTAGCAGCTGTCATGCGTTTTATGGTTGGTTTGCCACTTCTTCATAAATAGGTTGTCGCCTGAGCAACGTCTGCAAATTAATTTTTTTAAACGGTTCTGTTCGAGAAACTCATCTAACTCTCGTCAATTTTATGGTATGGTATAGTTCGAAAAGTTTACTCTCACTGATGATACGCATCCATCCAGACGTCCTACAGTTCTTAATAAGTAATCCATTTCAGCTGTACACAGCAGTATCGATGAAAACTCTAATAAGTCCATTCAACATCGTGTTCAATAATCAAACCTTTGCCCATGCATATCATCGAAGATTTTAAGGAAGGATCTTGGTTTCCGAGCTTATAAAATCTAACTTGTGCAGGAAATGAAGATGAACTTACTAAGCACAAAGTAGATTATGTGTATAGGCCCAAGAACAAATTGCTGCAAATCCTGAATTTAAAAAAAATTAGATAGCGGTGAGGCTCATTTCTGGTTGAATCGCTACGCCAGTAAACAAGACTGCTGCACTGGGAATGATGAGAAAACACAGGCCGTTTTCCAAACAGAGAAAGTCCATGTTTGGTGTGCCTTGTGACCCGGTGAAATGACTGTCTTCAAAAATGCTACTGGAAGTAAACTGGCGAGACATGGCGTCAATTATTGGTTAGAATTGTTGCAAAGTTGGCCACTCTTTTGGACATGTGCCATGCCAGTCGTAGTGGTTGCATGCCTGAAACCATATTTTAATAAAAATAGCAGGAAAACAGCACTCGAATAATGATTGTCAGTGCACAGAGCTGGAGATCAGCAACTGTGCTTCAGTGCTTAGCACACAGCTTTCCATTTTTCTTCCTTCTTACACCCAGCCTTATGCCTTGTGGTTATACACTTTGAAGATAGACTCAGAGAAAAGCCAAGAAGCACAGCAGTCTTTCCGCATTTGGTAGTCAATTTAACTTACTAGAAAACAATAGGAGCAGTATAGATTTCTGCGAGACGCTTGACAAGTTAAACCAGTTTGTATTCACTCTTTCCAACAAAGCTTGTCCGTGTTGAAGCTGCAAACAGGAAAACACTAGCACACAGTCCTCGTGGCATAAGCAAACAGTTTGAATCACAAATTGGTTCCGTAACGAAGAACAGCATCTAAGACATAATTGTAACCCTCAATTGGTATTTCAACATTTCTGGCATTTACCTTCTGACTTTTTGCTCGGTGCCGTTAATTTCTTCTTGCGAGAATGATTTTCCTTTGAAGAGAAAATGTTTAACGACTCCTGCGGATCCCCTGGGAGAGTGAGGCTTATTAGGCTACTTCTGCATACCGCCCATCTACTGTGCTATATATGGTCTAGAAAGTATTCGAAGAAACTCATTGACATTGATCATCCCACTGGAGTTTTTATTCACCGCCGTTTCATTACAGAGGAGGACGTTCCACTATCGATTCATTTAAGAAGGAAGTTCAAATACGAGGAGGCATGCAGTCAGTGTAAACGTGATGTTAAACATTGAGGACACATTCAACTCCACTAGACAGGCGATTACTTTGGTATCCCTTGAAACCCCTAAGGTTGGTGTGGAACTTCAGGAATTTAGGAATTTAGAAACTACCTGAACACCTTTAAAATGAAGCGAGTACGAGGACAAATGCTGATTACATAGCTTGTAGGCACAAGTATTATAATCAAATAAAAGTTCTATAATCGACCCAGGTCTTGGAAAATCTAAAATAACAATTTTTCAACTTTTGAGCCTAGAGTCGCTTCATATGCATTTTGGGCGTACAGTTGCGTATTTAATAAAATCATGTAGAGTGAAAGTTCTTGCGTTCTTGCGTGAACCACGGAGCAGGAATGACTTCTCATGGACTTAAGCTAGCGCAAGGAAACTGAAAACGTTGTTCTGGTAGCTCTCTAATGTGAGTTTCTCGAATCAAATCAAGACAATAGCTAATTGGGCCACAGAGGGTGCCTCGATTATACGGTGATCATGTCAAGTTTAGACATATAGACCAAGCAATCCTGTATTTGCACAGTTGGAATTATTTAAAATTTGTGAATTCTGAAAGCCAGGTTTGTAGTTTGTATTATGATTTGAAAGAAAATATGAAAATTTTTCCGAAATGTCTTCAAATTTAGTTTATAATAATAAATTGGGTGAGTAATAATCTTTTTTGAACATATTACTTATACTGTCCTGCATTCTTAATGGAGTCCATAAACAATTTCTCCTTGTAAGACTGGCGATAACTGATTACAGATCAAGAAATAGAACAGGACTAGGGAAGAAAGTTTTTGTGTGCTGCACTTCGGGGTTCGCCAACGATATCCTAATATGTTTGGAACTTTTTGGAATATGTTTTTGCTAATCTCATAACACAAGTTTGTTACTTACAACAGTTATTTTCTTCTAGACCGTCTGATATCCTTTGCGACTTCAATTCGAAACGAAAATTGAATATTTTCAATTTTGGTAGCACCTAAAGCAGTTTCACATGCTTTGCGAGGTTGTCTTTGTTTCTTTATAGTTTTCTGTATTAGGAAATACCTTTGCCAGTCTACTACTGAGTAAAAGAAAAGAAAGAAGGGATTTTAGCTAAATTTATATTTTTTAGCTGACTGCTCTGTGTTCATTGATATAATACAAACTCCTTCCTTAAGGAACAAATCGTCAAGCGACATTATTTCAATAAAAAAAAATCTATAACTATTTTGATACTCCAACTGATTGCTGTGATTCATCCTTATTACTCTTAACTTTGAAAGCACATTCATAAGGTTTTAAAAATACGAGTTCAACTCTAAATGATGTTTTTACAGCATCTCCCGCTAACGAATGCAACTAAGGGGTCTAAATTCCCTTGTAAATTGATTAATACTAATTATTCTCAATAATAATTATTCTAAATGTTTGCAGCAGTACGAGATTGTTACAGCTCAAATTGATGGAACCTATCTCCAACATGTATTTCTTGCAAGTCACATGTGTTTTCCTTGCTTCTCGCATTTTCTGGATTACTGCACCCAAATTGGTTCCGGCAACATTGATGCTGCAGGTGAATTTTCCATCGATTTGAACTGCAAGTGGTGCATTTTACGTTGCCTTGGCATTGAATTTTCCGCACGTGTCTTATCATGGCATTGAGTATTCAAATCAAACTATTACAAGGTCTCCGAGTTGGTGCGGATTGCGGAGTTCCCACGACATCTCCGTGCCACCCTTTCGCCCGTATTAAATTTCCTGTGAAATGAGTTGTAGAGAAACAAAAAATCACCTTACCATCGCGTTAATAGAAAACCCGTTGAAGGCATTCAGGAACGAAGTTAACTTACGAGACAAGATAAGACTGTTGGTATAAGGAAGCCAAATGAACAAAAGATTCACAAGAAGAAAAAACGAAAATAAGAAATCGCTTTTCAGCGAAATTTATTTGACTTCGCTATAACAAAAGAGACTGAGTCAATCCCGAAACTACCAACGCCACGAATCCTGCTGCTCCAAACAATGCTCCCGACACAGAATCGAGTCCCATTCGGTGGCGACCGCTAAAACAAGTAAAACCGAAGTCTTGACGGAGGATAATAATGTCCTTGGCAATTGTACAATATATATACTTCCAGAACGAATGGAAATCCATTTCTGAAGAAAATTTTATCGTCTTGCAATATGTCATGTATAAATCACACCTTTATCTCTGCTGTTTGTTCAGTGAACAGCACTCATACATCCGCGCACAAAGGACCTTTATTCTTCAGGACACATCTTTTGTTGGTGGCCAGGCGGGATTAACAACCCTAGAAGCACTGAAAGCAAGTGAAACGCGACGTGTTGGTAGCTCAGGAATATTTCGTTTGTTGAGTTTGTCCTTACTTGCTCCATCCATGTCACCGAGTTAAGGGAAGTCTTGTACTTTAGATCTGAAACTGCACCACCGATTTTTTCTGCCACCCTTGGAAACGGTTCCTGATGAAATTGCTCATCACATTGAATTCCGTCCCACCACCCTTAAATCAGATGCAAAAACAAAATGCTTTTGGGAAAATACCAGCGTTCATATACACAAGCTGACAAATCGAGAAGGGGAGCTTTGCTTCCGTCACTCCTCAGATTTCATGTCTTCTGGCCGTTGGGATAATTTACGATATTTTTCCGTACTGTAATCGAAAGCATTTGAAATGGCATACAGATCCACTAAAAGGACTTGGTATCGCTGTAATAATTCCCTGTAGAATGGATGTAGTTACATTGGCGACAAAGTGGAAGGGGAGCAATATTATGTAGTATGATTCAACAGGGAGTCACATCGCGGCGGTATATGATTGTATAGCAGTTGCAGGAGGTGTGTTTGTTCTTAATGTTCATAATGTATCCATTTCTTGAGCTATGAAATATTGTAACTTCCGACAATTATCTGTTCAAAGGGCATTCGTTATGTCGTCTGTCGAAGTGGATTTAGATATTCTTTTTTTTTATTGAAACCGATAATGATTTGAAGTGGATTTTCTCCATTACCCAAAGAGTAATAAATTCTCTTGGCCATAAAACGTATTGAGCCACACAACAACAAGCTTCATGCGTGCTTACGACTCAGGCACGTAAGCAACTTCAAGAATTTACAAAGGACTCTTGGCCACGTTTACTTCAGCTAATTTGATTAGGATTAGATGTCGTTTCAAGCATTCCATAATCACGTTTGTATAGCTCTGGTTTCCTGACCAAAACATGCAGTCCCACTAAGTGTTCCCACGAAACTTATCAACGTTTCATTCTGATCCAAAGATCGACATACCTTAAAATTATTCGATTTCGTTCACATTGATGGTTTCAAAATGATTTCTATTCGCGATTCTAGGCGATGCTGTTTCGCTCTTTCGTACTGGGACTACTGGAATCGAAGCGCTTTACGAGTTTTCAAAGAGGTTAATTTCAACATACATTCCACCCCTTTCTTGCATTTGATTGTAGATTAGAAGACGTGGAATGTTCGTAGAGTTCGTGAAAGACATGAGAATTCGTCTGCCAAATTTCTGATAAGAACTGCTATCACATTTTACCGAATTTTCATCACATCTTCAAAAACGCTTCCTTGAGTACGGATTTAAGTTTTGGCAATAGTCAGAAGTTTGCTGGGGTTAAGTCTGACGAATAAGAGAGATGCTCGAGGACTGTGAACTCTCGCTTAGCTAAAAGCTGACGTATAAGAAAGCATGAGTAAGCTGGTGGTAAATTTTCAGGTCAGGATGGTCCTGTTACATTCTGACCCGCGGGAACAACGCGAATCATATTTGACATAGCAGAAGTAATTTCAACGTGAATTTCGAAATTTAGGCGATAGTATATTTCACGAGTCTACTATCGCTTCCTTAATTGCAGCAATATATTCGTGAACTTTTCAACCAGTGATGAAATATTGCTATCGTAAAGTATCTTACTAAAGCTGTCACCAAGCATAATGAACAGAGCGCCCCATTCAGTGATTCAGCTGATCCCCAAATGTTATTTCCGAGCAAGTTTATGTTATGGCCTTCTTCTTAAAACCATCTTCGGATGAAAGAGGTAACCTTCAGCTCCGACACATACGAAGCAGTTCTTTTTACAACAACAACCTTAATTAATATTTGATGTTGTTACATCATTGACACTTACATCGGAACTTTGTTCGAAGGGTCAGTGCTGTATGTACTTGTGCTATACCTTTGGCATCGAAGGAAGCGGTGAAAAATGTCTTCAATTTTGATTTCAATAGGTGCATTTTTGCCATTTGCATTTCGACGATTGTCGTTGACTGGGGTCATGTTCTTTAGTTTGTCATTCTGAGAGTAACATTACTGAGATGATGTTTGATATAAAGTAGAGTTGCAACGAATAAGATATTCGGCAGTATAACGAATACCGAATATTAGGCGAGCCCCCTGACCGAATAGCTGAATATTAGGCAAAAGCATTCGACTGGATTTTAGCACTAAGACTTGTACAGACGTGATTGTTTCGCGCTCGTTTGTTCTCGTGTTTATCGTGCTCTCTTAGTTTTGACCTTTTTGAAAGTGTTATAGTGTCAAATTTCGCAAATAAACAATTAAATAATTACGAACATACTTTAACAATAATAAATCGATTATGGCCTTTAAAAGAAATCGCCTATTTGAACATACTTCGCGGATGATGTAATTGACCCAAAAAGTGTCGTGTGTAAGCTATGCGAAATAAAACTTTCTCGTGATGTCGTTCGAAGAAAGGCGACTACATCGAAAATGTTAAATCATTTAAAAAATAAACACAGTGAAGAATATCATAAGTTGGTACCCACGCTGTCTAAGGGGCAAGAAACTACAAATCAAGATAAGAATGTGAGTAATAAACCTTTGACGTCAAAAAGCAATTGACTGTTGGAAAATGTGCAGCAATGAATAAACTATGGGATATTAATGATCCCAAGGCAAAAAAGTACCATGTCTTAATTGCTGAAATGATCGCACTTAATAATGAGGCAGTAAATATAGTAGAAAGAGTTGATTTAAGAAGACTGATTAATAGCGCTTTGCCGCGGTACAATTTACCAAGTCTTACCAATAAATACCAATACCAATAAATACCTTACCAATAAATATATCGTAAAGTGGTTGAGAAAATTAAAAGTTTACTTTCAGAGACAGATTATATTTCCGTGACGACCGACATGTGGACGTGCTTGCATAAGCATAACAGTTTTTTAAGTTTTACTGCACATTTTATTTACCGCGAATTCAATCTCAAACATGTAGTATTGAGCATCAAGCATTTTGAGGGACAACACCCAGCAAGGAATATAGCAATGAGTTTACAAGAAATTGAAAATTTGTGGGACATCCGTGAAAAAATTCATGTTGTTATTCATGATAATGGACGAAACATAGTAAAAGCTGTTAGTGATGCAGAGTTGGCCTCAGCGCGTTGTTTCATTCATACTATTCAATTGATTAACAATGATTGTCTAAGGGTTCAGTTAGATGTGACTCGAATCATAGCTACAGGTAGAATTTGAGGAGATAACAAAACTTATAAGTTCTGGATACGCTTGCATTTCTGAAATTATTCCGTATGTTGCTACCTTAATGCGATATTACAATAAAATGAGCACATCAAAAGAGCTAACACCCAAATGAAGCCAGGCAATACTCGTCATACAACAAGGGTTACGAGTAATAATCATTTCGTGGCTACCTTTCTCGATCCAAAATGAATGTTTTTACCAATCAACTGCAAAAAGAAAAAGTGTGGCAGAATGTATTAATCGATAGCATAAAAATGAGCTGTGAAGAAACAAGCGACGATAGCGCCAGTTCATTCGTCCCCTACTTTGGCCAAGAGGATGAGAACTGAAGAGCAAAGTCTAAATCAGACTATTCACTCATTTTTTCTGGATTGCTTCAAAGAGCTGATAGCAGAAAAAGCACAGCTCATAGAAACACATCAACAGAAAAAATTCAGTTTCAACAGAAATGGATCCTTTCTTAAGTATTAGTAATATATCACGTCATGACAATCCGTATACGTGCTGGCAAGCAAAGAAATTTAAATTTCCGTGTTTGATCAAGATTGCAGCAAAATATTTGTCGGTGCCTGAAAGTAGTGTTTATTCAGAACGCCTTTTCTCTGAAGCTGGGATGGTCTACGAGAAAAAAAGAAGTAAACTACTTCCTTAAAATGCAGAAAAATTAGTCCTTCTGCACCATAACCTTCCCCTTCTAAATATTGATTATGAAAATAATTCAAATGCATAGAAAAATTCTTAACTTTTCTAATATAGAAGATGATTAAATTATGTACCTTTTTATGTACCAATGACTACTTAAATGATTATAAGAGAAATACAAATATGATTATATACGTAATGAATCGATTTTTTTTTTCATTTTACCAATTATCTCCCTATAACAAAATATATTACTTAAGTATTCGGTATTCGGCCGAATAATATGTAGATATTCGGTATTCGGCCGAATATAATAAAAGCAGCCGAATAGGCCGAATACCGAAAAATAACCGAATATTCGTTGCAAGTCTGATATAAAGGCTATTTCCATATCGGCTGCTTCAACACAATTCTGAGTCGCCTGGGAAGTTTGATGTTTGTAGTCCGTTATCAGAGAATGTGAAAAATATTTTTGACAAACCTCCCTTACTCCTAAATTGTGTTTCTGCTTATGCCAACTGCTTATCGCAATCTATTGCCAAATTAGCTCAATAATTTTCTCATGCATAGCGTCAATAACACAGCGAATTCAAAACGAGTTCCGCGACTTTTTGAACAGACTGTGTAAAATACACGAGTGACATTTAAACGTCGATAGCAGCTTGAAAAAATTTCATGTTTCATGGGTCATCGATTGCATGAACCTGGCTTGTTTACTGTGCCTTGCACTATCACATTCTAGGTTTAAATATTTTTCAACTAGCATAATGTTTTCCCATCCATTTCACTTACAACACTTACATTTTCCGGAAAGAGTCTAGATAGGAGTCAAAGATGTAAAACTGATAAAAATAAAACGATCTTGTCAGGTTTGAAAATCCTGTGACAGCTTAGTAACAATAACCTGATAGTTTGTAAACTTAATACTCCTCAAATAAAAATTTCATCTTCAACCAAACAAAGTTGTTTAGTATTTTCTGGAATGGTATGTCTATTTTTCCATCAATGCGAAAATTTCGTAATTTAAATTAAGCTATGGATAATTTAAATTAAGTTTCTAATTGTGCCTAAATATGTGTGCATTTGAATAAATGAGTATACATGTTTAACTTGCGACATTTTAACTCATAATTTTCTTTGTCAAGTAATTGAAAGTAATAATCTAAATATGAAATTTTGAGTGAATTTTATGCGAGAATGTTTTTGAAGCTTGCCTGGGACGATTTTCAAAATTAACTGAATGTCTAAAAATGACATGAAGCAATAAAGAAGTAGGAGTCTTATTTGCAAAAATGACTAAAATGAAATATTTCATGTAGATTTAATGATTTAATTTAATTTAAAAATATATAGCTTCGAGTTTTTCAAATTCGTCGCGAAAAAATCTTTTAAGTTTAAAAAATGTTCGCAAAAACTAGAGGAATGTGTGGTAGTAAAGAAATAACACCTTTATGTTTTACTTCCGTTACTGGTCTAGTGGTGGTATGTAATGGGAGTAATGCAACAATTCCATATTTTTTGGTCTTCCTCTGAAAGAACTAAAACGTGGAATTGATAATCATCGAAAGAAGTTTTATTGAAGATTTTGTAAGGTTCATTTTTCAAGAAACTCACCCATTGGATTGGCAGCCAAGAGACAGATTCGCTTGCGATTTTTCTACTTTTTCTTATTATTGATTCTTCTAGTGATTTTCTTGAAATGAAATCCGGCTTTAATATTCATTTCACCGAAAATATATTTCTTCTTGTACACTTTTCTATCAATTCAAAATAATGCTCAGGATTTTATAAGTAATTAGCTTTTTTTACTTTCATTTTATCAACCCAAAATCACGGTCCTTCGGTTGAAAGGAATAAGCCGATCCCAAAAATTTATGGTCTGCCGTTCCACTATTATTATTTGATGAATTAGCCATCTTCATCTATGTCAATGCTACGCTAAAATGAATGCTGCTACTTCCTGTGCACCTTTTGAAGCTGTAGTTTCATTCCATACGTACACCCTAAAATTGTTTGGAAATGTCATGGAAATTATTGAAACAAATGTTTTAAACGTTCATTTTTCGCTAATTAATTTTTTGCAATTAAGAATACGCAAGTACTTTTTGCAAATCAAATAAGAATCCATAATATTAGAATCCATAAACAGTTCCTTGGTCTTTTGGCATTTTGTAAATGTACATCATACCTTTCTCTAAGATTTAATTTATCTTGCTCATTATTCTTCGATCGGGGACTTCGATTTTTCCCTTCAGTAAATCACATTTTTATCACCATAAATTGAGTTAAATTCAGTATTAAATATTTTCCGGTTGATCTTTCCTTAACAAAGCATTCGTTATTTTCCTCCATAGAGGTATGAGATAAAAAGAGGCCCTATACGTGTACATGAGCGTACGTGAGCATCCGAATTTCTAAACTTATCTTTTTTTCCCCTCATCAGCTGTTGACATCATCGGCTCCATTCGTTCCTGCCATTTGTGTCATACGCAGCATGATATCGGAAATTTTATCGAAATTTCAAGGTTTTCCGTTCCATTAGAAGCACATTTACTTAGCATTCGCAATGTGCTATCCAATTATAGGCAAAAATACG
The DNA here is from genome assembly GCA_954870665.1 of Stratiomys singularior. Classification (NCBI taxonomy): domain Eukaryota; kingdom Metazoa; phylum Arthropoda; class Insecta; order Diptera; family Stratiomyidae; genus Stratiomys; species Stratiomys singularior. The sequence goes on along the minus strand of OX940880.1, from coordinate 68,658,624 downwards.
AAAAAAATATTCACAAATCACTAATAATAGTTGACAAATGCGCAACTTCTACGTGTTTTGTTGAAGAGCATACTTATAACTGCCTTGGAATTGAAAATTATCCATCAATATTGCTACCGACAATTTCACATACAAGTTCACTTTCCAATTACAGCATATAATTAGGAAAACAAAAACATTTTCATTCATTACGCGTAAAAATAATATAAAATTTACATTTTCCGAAATCCTCGACTACTTTCGGTTTTAACTTTGACAGTGTAGTTAACATTACAGTTGGGAAAGCAATTTCTGTAAATATTATCAAATCGGTCGATGAATCATGTACTTTAATCAGTCAACGTCAATTGAAAAGCACAAACGCTTATGCTGAGCAATTCTAATTCTCATTAAGCATATGTGGTATATGGATATGCTAATTAATGACATTCACAACAGAATTAAAGATTTTAACTGATTTGATTAATTTAGTGTCGCCTTTAGATCTGCTTCAGATTGTAATTTTCCCATGTTCATTCGGCTCGAGATTAGAGAAATTAAATCCGAAGTCGATCAGCTGTGAAAATTGTGTGGAATGGGTGGGGCTAAATTCTTCGGGAAATTATTTTCGTCCGGAGTTAAAACCCCGTTAAGTCGATTCTTCTGTGTCCATGGGCAATCGTCTCGAATCGAATCGTCTGCGAACAATATGTCACCTCACAGACGAATCGCCGCGCCATGGCGTATTGGCAACGAATCGCCAACGGTTCGCCATGGCGATTTATTAGTGAACTGCCCCGGCGATGAGCTTCTAATCCGACGTGGCGATTTGTTTCGATGTGCCGCAGTACTTCAGATCGCTGTTGAAATTATTCGAAATGGCTATACAAATTCACATCGTCCGCAATCGTTTTGTTTCCTGCATGTTCTGAAATTGAAGTTTTCCAGGTTATTTCCTGAAAGTTAATATTGCCTGAAAAACCCATTAGATAAAAATATATTCAGAAAAATTAGAAAAACTGACTTGCAAATGACACAAAACCGATGAAATAAATTTTGCGAAGTTAGTTACTCCGTTTTGTAACTTTGTTTGTAACAACTTAAAAATCAATTGTAAGTAAATTTGGGAAAACAAATTTGGCATTGATTCTTTAATATTCGTTTTATCATATTTAGGGCATTTAAACGCGGTTTTGTTTTTAAAGTAAAGTCGCATTTAAAGTCGGTTGTAGGATTTGAGTCTGATACGATATTTATGTTGTTGAATTTAAACGTAATATAATGTGATATGATAAATGGGAGTTATTTAAACTACATGAGTCCCTTGGAACGTCTTAAATGCAGTGTCTTAGAAATTTTAACACTTCATTCAGTGTCGAATTATTTACATACTATTTTGCAGCCCACTCTGCGAATTCGGAAACAATATTATTTTTAATTCTACTATCGATATTACTTTGAACGGTAAAAATATAAGTTGCAGGGACTGAAATATATATTATTCAGTCCCTAACTTATATTATTCACAACTTATATATATATGAAACATTATCGTACGTAATGTCGGCATAACTATTAAGGAATGTCGAATCGGAAGGAGTTTATGGAGTTGACCTGAAGTCGATCGTCAAATAATTCATAATATTTCAAGCTTCTTTTTGAACTGTTTTTTTTGTAACATTGTCATCAATACGAACTGGCTTCCATGATGGAATTGTATCTGAACTAAATAAGAAACATTTTTGATTTAAACAAATTTTAGAGAAAAATATTTGATTACACATAATTATTATCGTCTCGAGCTTTCATAAGTACTAGATTAGATTATTGTTTTTTAAAAAGGAACCTATAAGATTCTTACAGACTCCACGATAACAAAATAGGAATCCAAACAGGCTGTAAAGTAAGTTTTTTCTTCATGAAAGAAATTGAATTGTAGAATTAATTCTGTTTATATAAAGTCACAAGGAATCTGTAAACCATCGAAACATGGAGAATACAATCAAGCTTATGTAAAAAAATTCATGTCTTGCAAGTCTTAATAAAAATTGGAAAAGGAAAACTGACGAGCCCTAAAAATCTGCAGTTTATCATCAAAGTTGGGAGACAGAGATGATGGGAGAAGAGATGACTTCTTCTAAGTAGGATATAAATCAGTCAAGTACACAGCCCAACGTTTCTGTCAGAGGGACTTTGATGATATGTAGTCACCAATGGATAGCGCCAACGTGATGCCACCTTAAATGGTCGCCACTTTCTTGCGGTGCTGCCAATATTAGTGGATGTATAAGATCTCAATGATATATACGTCGCACAATAAAACCAGCTGTAATGCTTATAATTAATTTATTCAGTATCCTAATCAGCATAACAGCTGTTCCTTTTGTTGTCCAATGTACAATTCACTACATGCACCTACAGTAGAGCACCGAGAATCCATGTATCCATATTGTGATAGATTTCACAATTGTATTTACAGAATTTACAGCGGCTTTCACATGTGTCATACATTCAACATGCAAAAATCGTTGATATATTAATTTTTTCACTCACTAGGATCACACTATCTAAAAAACACTTAACTAACCAATTTGCAATTTGTAAAATATTGCAATAAAAGGGGGACAAAGCTTCGGCATTTAAAGAGTATATTTGTTGTAGTTTACCTGGCGTTCTGAAAGCTGGTTGAGAATTTGTTTTTTTTTTAAGCACACCACACGATTAACACATAACTCGCGCAGTCGGGAAACAAATCAAGAAGCTGAACGAGATACACCTTGGTTGCGTATTAATGTGATAATATTATTTCGTCATATTATTGACCTAAGGCGAAAATATGTAAGAAATGTAGAAAATGAATTCGGATGATAAAATGCGAATGGAAACAAAACATGTGTTTGAATTATAGCCAGCAAATATGGTGATGTTTGTGACCATAGTTAAGATCGTGAGGTTTTGACCATTCATTTATGCTACCTCTGATTATTTTTAAGTAAGCAGTGGTGAACTATTGTTAATATGCTTTACATTTGGTGATTTCGGACAGAAATGAGAGCGTTACTCTCTCTATATGTACTTCCTCTATGTTTTCCTCACTTTCCTCACAATTCGCTACAAGCAGGTTATACATTTTATGAATATCTAAATCAGGACTTAGATATTTTTGACCAGTAGTGTGTAGTCGCTCCCTTATGCTAGGAAACTTTAAATAAATTTTTTTGTAAACCTTTTATCTTAATTTCATCCGTTTATTCTTTGACGATCAGTTTCAGGTATTTAAGTCCAGGCTAACGAAATTTTATAGGTGTCCCAAAAAAATTTCATGCAAATCAACACTTCTGGCTTTTATTTCTTGAAAGAAAATACTTATAGCTATTTTCTCATAGGACTGTTTAGTTTGCAGAAATTGTCAAAATTAGATTTGTTTCATTACTTTCTACGTGAGCTTATCATTTTCCTGAGCAAAGCAATTCTTATTTTCAAAAACTTTGGCACTTAGAAGTTTTGATTTTTTTCTTCGTGTATTCCACGCAATTATTTCTGGTAATTTTTAATATTATGTGCGTGCGAACTATCTTCATTTTTTGCCCGTTTTTTGGTCTAATCTATTGTTTTACCTTGCACCATTTCTGGGATTTCTAAATTTACAGTGAAGTATTGGTATGATTCATCTGAAGATGATCATTATCCTGCTGCGCTTTTTTATTTGCATAAGAACCCTTTCATAATAATTTTCTTTCATTCTTCCTTTTCTTGGAAGTATAACGTGGGCGTATAATATCTACAGATCACATATCTGAATAATAATTAACATATTCACAGAATAGGTACGCTATCTTATTAGAACCTATTTGATTCACTATCACTTTCCCGCTAATAATTAGTTCTGAATAGCCCAATTGAATTATTATTTATTGTTTGTCATTTTTTTTATCGGCTAATTACACTGGTTTGCAACGAAGTCCTCCTTTAAATAAAAATATGATAAATATGAAGAGCTTAATATGCTAAAGCGATGTTTGTTCGCCATTTTTTTCTATCACATAAAGACATTTTTTAAATTTTTTTTTTTATTTTCTCATAATTACGTGTTTTTTGTCTATCATCGTTACATTAACGCTGCTCTATTCAGTTAAGATCCTCACGAAAACGGGTCTCGCTTTCAGTATTCACGAAAACCGGTCGATCTGGTGGAAAGAGAGAGAAAGATATCGGCTAACGTGGTCTTAGGACGAATGTGCACGCCTACTCAGATCTCGATGTGTCACCGTAGCGCTCAGTATGTTAAAAGTTTGCATCGTGATTGTTTCTTGTTTACACCGATTATCTTGGTAAATTTTGAATTTTATTCCTAAGTATTGCGAAAATTTTTTGTCCTTGTTTATTTTTTCATCTATAAAAGCAAAATAAAATCAACCAACTAGAATATTGTTCCGAAGTAATCGCAAATGTCTCTTTGTTTTATGTACAATATGCCAAGAAGTTGTATAAACTCCCCAGACATTTTCTGCTACATATGTGGCGAATTTACTTTAAAATTCCAACGGAACAGATTGTCAAATTTAGTTAAACGTGTTTATTAGCAATACTTTGGATTTCCAGTTGATGAAAAAGACAAAAATTGGCTCCCGAAAACACGTTGCAACAGATGCTCAAGAACTTTAAGAGGTTGGCTCGGAGAAAGTCATAAGACCACCCCATTCGTAAAACCAATGAATTGGCGTGACCCTCAAAACCATGAAAACGATTGTCTGTATGACCACGACAAAAGAATTTAAGAAAAATATAAGGCTAAAATTCACTACGCAGACACTCCATCTGCTCAGAAACCAGTTCCTCGAAGCAATGACAATTTACCCCCAGTGCGTATAAACAGCAACGAAATCGTGAGTGGTGATGATCAACGTGATGAAGGAGTATCTCGTTCGCGATCTAGGACTCTCAAAATCGAAGGCTCAACTTCTTCGATCAATGTTAAAATAATGGAATTTGTTAGACAAAAAAAACCCACAGTCTCATACTTTCGTAACAGACAAGAAGATTTCGCGGGGTAATTCACCAGAGAGAATGATTTAATATTTTGCAATCAAGCTAAAGGACTTCTACAAGAAATGGGTTTTCCTGAAGATCGTCCAAAATTAGTTTAAAAGCTGTTTTGCTTCATAACGGCAATAAATATACTTCTATTCCCCTTGCACAGGAAACAAACATGAAAGAAACAAACAAACAGTTGTTATTGGAAAGAATTAAATATTCACAGTACACGTGAAACATTTGTGCTGATCTCAAAGTTGTAGCAATGTTAACTGGACTGCAAGGAGGATATACCAAATTTTGTTGCTTTTTATGCGAATGGAACAGTCGCGCTAGAGAAAAAATAGTAAAAAAATTGGCCACAAAGAATGAGTTTGATCCCTGGAGTCAAGAATATAAAAGAAGAACCTTTAGTTCAATGTGATAAAATTTTTCTACCACCTCTCCATAAAAAATTGTTAAAGCCATGAACAAGGACTGTGGAGGTTTTCAATATTTCAAATCTAAATTTCCACGAATCAGCGATGCGTAATTGAAAGAAGGAATCTTTGTGGGTTCCCAAATAGAGCTCATGAAGGACTCAAATTTTGAAAGAACATTGAATGAAGCTGAAAAGAGAGCATGGACCGCTATACGTGGACCGCAAAATAAGAGAACTACCGTGAAATCATCCTCGAACTTCTTTCTTCATACAAAGCCCTAAAATGCAGCATGTCCCTAAATATTCATTTCTTGGACTCCATTTGGACCATTCTCCCGCTAATCTTGGAGCAGTATCAAATGAACACGGCGAAAGGTTTCATCAAGATAAATTGCACATAGAAAAACGCTATAACGGAAAATGGTCAGAAGCGATGCTTGCCAATTTCTGTTGGTCATTTCGTCGCGAAACACCTACAGAAAATATAAAAAGAAAGATCATTTGTATCAGTTGTAACAATTACAATATATTTTTTAACAAAAAAGTGAGTCTCATTTTAAACCACCATTAAAAAAAAATTATATGTAATATGGAAGATTTAATACTATATTTCTATTCAGAATTATCTAATTTACCATTCGTTTTGCATGAAATAGAAAGGAGGGAAAACAATTTTTTCCATGCCAGTAATATCTGGATCAGAAACCCGTCAAAGAGTGCCATGCGCAATTTCCAAGTTATTTTTATACGATTTTCTTTTTTTAACTTTTGAACTTAAATGAATAAAACAACGTATAACGTTAGAATTACAATCACTATCTGAAAGTTCATTTTTGACAATATTGAAAGATTACAATTAATAAATTCAGTTTCAAATTATTTGGTGAAGGCAAAGGCATTCTTATACTTTATTGGTGATAGCGAAAAGGGTTTACTTGCTATGAAATGTTCTTTGAAGCTGTACCAACATGCTAAAGTAATTAAAAAATCTGTCACGGTAGTACCAAAAGAGTGGCTGTTCTAAGGGCTTATGAAAGATTTTTTAGGGATATAGAACTTTAAATTGGCAACATTTCTTTAGGCTACGTATTGGGTGACAGTTGTCATGCGTTCTATGGTTGGTTTGCTTCACCATGTTCAAAGAGTTTGACGCATTGGCAACGTCTGTAAATTTTGCAAAAAACAAAAAAACAGTTCATACTCATAGTACACTCCGTCGATTTGAAGGTCGACATAATGGTTCGTCTGAATAATTAATGCAACAACTAACTTCCACGCGAAGTTTACGAATGACCATCGGCAACGGCGTTGGTTTGGTATATGGGGCCAAGAACAAATTGCTTTTCCATGGTGGTATTTCGTATGAGGATACGTCAAACCCCTCGCGTATGTCGGCAAATCTGAAGCTGAGCTGAAACGCAGGAAACTTAAGTGTTTTGAGGCGAGAAAACGGCTGCAGATTGCTCAGAAAATTTCACTGGCTTTTCGAAAATATACTATAGCTTAGGTAGGATTGGATTTCAGTGTTTTAACTCGGAAAATTTAAACAACAAATGTTTTCTTTGACGAGCAAACGTAACCGGTAGACAATGACGTAGATGCCTTAAGATTACATTTTGTACGGATGAATGAAATTGGCCAACCATATTTCAATGCAAAGGCTGTCGTGAAGATGGAAAAGATCATCAGAGAGAACTATTTATTCTCTTCCAGTAATAAGATTATGATATGTGTATGTTAAGAAGTACATGGGTGTTATCCTCATGGCAAAATGGCTTAAAAAGTAGTTATTTCAGTAGTTTATGATCCGATAGTCGAATCGGAATCGAATCGGAGTCGAATCGGCCGCTTGTTTGAAGAGATGTGAAGGTCCCCAAATAAAAAGATTTTACCTGAACCTCACATTTTAACGAATCTCAGCATTTTCCAATTGTTGATAAGTAGATATAACACTGAAGAAGAAACCAAATCGGCCTCGAAACAGCTGTCTCTTCATAAAAAATCTCAACCTGAAAAAGGAAAATAATAGAAATTTTTTTAAAGAATAATAACAATTTCTCTCCAAATACTTTATACAACATGTATGTCACTGACATTTCGTCTGTACCAAAAACCTTCCAAAAGTTATTTACACGCAAGGTGATTAGTAGTCATCAAAAATCGTGTGGAGGAAGAACATCAAGATCACTGTCTCTGAACTGAGCACTATTGGTCATCTTATTCCGCCATTGTGTATTTTCCGTCGTAATAAAATGTAGGTATAACTATAATTGTTATTATAATACTTTGAGTTAGGTCTTGTGTTTTTTAACCGACAGGTGCCTTCACATTGAGTGATATATGATTTGTATCACAAAAGTTTTTCCTCTCTCTAGCAAGGAGGGCGATTTGATACTTCTGTGCACTTCTGATCGCTTCTGTGATGACTGGGTATATTTGGGGAATTCGCTAGCGTAATTGCGTTCTGCGAATAGTTTTCCAGTCGGTCACTCGTGGAATTAGTATATTAACTTTGAGTTCCTCATGCCAAGGAAGCTGCACTATAAACCGCAAAGGAGAAGGATAAAACCGGACCTCAGCGCATGAGATCGGACGATAGCAACCAAGGCACTGGTTAAAAGAAAAGGAGGGGTCCTTTATACCAAAATCAGGCGAGAAAGTCTTATTGGGACGCAGCAACCAGTGCACTAACGGTAGCGGTGATAGACTACCTCAATGAGACAGGTAAGATCCAGTAAGATCAACTTGTGAAGCTGCAAACTGCCCAGAAGAATGATCTCTTTGAGCACATACGCAGCAAACTGGACAAAATCCCAACATTGAGAGGAATGAGACAGAGACAGACAATGTGACCTGTAACGACGAACAGTCTCTAGAATATATATATAAGACTCTTATGTATATATATTCTATAATACTATAATATATAATAAGACTGCAGTCGCTAAGGTAAACACTACCCTGAACGAGGAGTTAAGACTCGTACCCATAAAGGGGGTACCGCAGACACCGCTGGAAGCCTTCGAGACGCCTAAACACGCCAAACGCAAATCTGCACTAAATCTAACTATCACTAAATCTAAACGCCAAGCAAATCTGCACTACAGCCAGGCGGCAACAGCCAACCTGCTTAAACATCTAGCAGATGGGAACACCGACACAGTACTGATAAAAGAGGCTTACCCGCTGAAAGGAAAGATACTTGGAATCAGAGCAAAATATTTTAAAATCTTTACTACAAGCGGGGTAAATAACATCTGTAGCTGCATTATATGTCGCAAGGAAATTAATTTAATTTTTCTACCGCAGCTCAGCAACATGGACGTAACTTAAGCGGTGTTCGATGGAAGGGACGAGCAGGTAGCACTGGCCTCAGCATACCTAGTGTTTGACGCTTCGATGCCGACAATCGAATTCCGCGCCCAATCGGAACATACACGGGGGAAGCGGGCCATCATCGGATGCGATGCGAACGCGAAACATGAACTCTGGGGAAGCACAAAGTACATCGAATGAGGTGAGCAGTTAATCAATTACTTAATAACTACGAACCTCAACCTAGCAAATAAGGGTAACACACCGACTTTCATAACGAAAAATAGAGCAGAAGTGATTGACGTCACTCTAATCACAACAGAGGCATTGGAGACCTGTACGGCTGGAGAGTGTGTGACTCACGTAGCCTTTCGGACCAACAATGGATCACCTTTCAAGTGAGAAGAGGCGAGAGGGCCCTATTGGTCTACTGCAATCCTAGAAAAGCGGATTGGGACGGCTACACAAACGCTACTAAAATAGATATATAGGTTCAGAACAAGTGAACCCATTGAGAAGTCGAAAGGACATCGACAATGAAATCTGAAAAATCTGAATAAAAACAAAAAAACAGCTTAAAGCTGTAAAACAGCTTTAAAGCAGCTGTAAGAAGAGAGAAAAGGAAATCCTGGAAACATTTTTGCAGCAAATATTGATGGAGGAAGTGAGACATCTAGGCTAAGTAGGGCTCTGAAAAGAGAACCACATGTAACCCCGTAGTTTCACAACTGATGCAGAATTGTAGGCAACAACCCGAGTAAATGTAAAACTGACCTGGGACCCTGAACACAGCGGTGTAGAGGGAAACGAAAGAGCGTATGAGCTAGCGAGAGCTGGATCAGCCGACCAAAATGCCACTAGAATAGATACAATTAAAGTGCCACTAGCAACGGTAAAAAGGGAACTAGATGAAATCCTCTGGAAAGAGACAGATACGGCTTGGAATGACAGGCACGACTGCATGATAAGCCGAGCTCTTTGGCCTCTGTAGTCTTCGCACCTCTGAGTCTTCGCTAAAAATAAGCATAGCAATGGTATAAATCACTTACAACTTATAAGTGAAAATGGATAAGTTGATATACCAAACAAGTTTCTATAATTAATAATAATAAAATAATTGAGTTCTTCATGTTGCACTATGCGCCCCGCGACTAGCGCCGCGACGTCATCCGGATAGCCGAATACTATTATCAGCTACAAGGCCGGCAGTTCAAGGCTTACTAGGCCGTCAGAGAGAGGTTGCATGGGTCCGGGTCGAGGATAGAGCCCTGCACGAATGATGCAAATATCACACAGAGACTACAGTGTCATAGAGTAGACTGCCGTCTTTATAATCGTCCATCAGAATCCACATCAGGTATACTGCGATCCCAAGCACTTCCAGGGTATCTATCGGGCTTCCTTGATGAATCACCAACCAAAATCCTTCCATATTCCTAAGCTTGCAGAACCTTTCAATCACCTCGAGGACCATTTACGTCGAGGGTTTTTCCAATTTTTATCCCTTGATATTAGGACGCATAATTGAATATCACGTGAGGTATGGTAAAAACGCAACCCAATGGGTGAAAAGTAGGGGTGTGGCCTATATTCAATATGATGAGCCAAGTTCTGGCTGTTTTATCCAGGATAATAGTCATTGAAGAATGTTATATCCCGAAAGAGTCTCGAACAGATGCGAACTTTGAACAGATATGAACGAAGTCTCTAGCGAAAAATGTGAAATATAAAACAAATTAAACTAAGGCTTAACTTACTCCAAGAAAAGACCGCAAAAATGTTGAGAGAAATTCAAACGAAAGGCAGCAAAATAGTATACAACTAAGCAAACACTAAGGTCAAATAAAAATAAAAATAGGAATTGAATAGGAATGACTGGAATTTTTATGTTGTTTGCAGAGCATAACGCACATTCACATATGGGTGATAAAGCCTGTATTTGGAATTTGTGTGAAAACTGACATTTATTGTAGCTTTTACTACTAATTATTAATTCAACACTATCTTTCACAACCTGTTGTGAGAGGTTGTGGAGGGTTTATATTTTGCCTTAATAGAAATGTTGAAAATTTTATGAAAGCATTTTTGGGAAATAATGTTACAAAATAATTGAAATTTGACAATAACGTTATTGATCCAGTATTATTGGCGATTTTTCGAATATTTGGATCTGCTCTACTAAGAATGCCAGTCAGTCAGAGTTTCCTTGAAGTTTTTGCTTCCCGAGTAGTTTCAATTTCTAACATCCCTGTATCCCGCTAATATCCCTCGTGTTTCGGCCAGTGCTGCTTGTTTTAAACTTGTTTAGACTTTATCTTTCGCATATGTCGACCAAAACCTTTTCGAGGTCTATTGCTTATTAAAAGCAGAAAATATAACGATATGTAATCTGGTACTAATTACCGCCGCAATCCGGGAAGACTCCACTCAACAAAACGTAAAATAATAATGCATTTGTTATTAGCCCTCGAGCAATCAAATTGCGAATACGAAAAGCATTCTCCGATTACATTTTTTTCTGTGATCAATCTGTTTCTGCTCTGGGCTCCGTTCTACAGTATCAAATATCGTTAAAAATTTCAAATGGGAGCACTTTTAAAAAATCCGCCACCCCACAAACGGGCCCAACTCCTCGCTGATAATTGTGCTTACATGATACTTCAATTACGCAGCTATTTTTTCCTGTCTACTTGCTTTTACAACAGGTATCTCATTACTGCATCAAACGGTGCTCTTGTATATGGTCCTCGGAGTTCGCCGACAAAAAAAACGCACGCTTCTGACGGCACCTTGTTGAATAGTATCAAGTTTAATTTAGTCGTGACCTCTCTTTCGCGCTGAAATTGGGAATGAGTGGGCAGTAACAGTCTACTCCGCTAAGGATACTCACATCGAAAACACTATAAGAACTGCGCGCCATTGTTTCCCGCCACCTAAAAATTATTATAGCTCCACATCCAGATACTGTCCTTGTCCTATCGTTGGAAGCAAGTTTTTGATAGCATCTAAATAATGAGCTTGGTCCTGTTTCGCAAGTCTACCGTAAAGTTTCCATGCAAGAACCATGCAAGGCCGAAGTGTGCAGCATCCCGTGGAAACAATACAGGAAAGGAATCGGGAGTGATTTGGAAGGAGTGTAAATATCGATTGTTTTCAAGTGCAAGCCTGAGTCGCGGAAAAGTATTTTTAAAAGGCGATAACTTAGATTGCAGCTAGTAAACATTTATTTCATTAGCATAATAAATTTGTCGAGCGATAGAGGTAATATTAGTGAGGGCTTCAAGGATTAGTTGGCGGGCGAAATATGTGGGATGGTGGATTGCCTACAGATTGTCGCCAGTTTTACATGTTTTCGCCTGAGGCTGTAATAAATCTTTGAGTTGCAATTATATTAATTGGCTGTTTAGGAGATATACACTTGCAATTAATTAATTGATGAAATGGAAGAGATGATAGTAATATGTAATCATAGGGAGCTCCATTAATTATCAAGGCTTAATCGTTGGAAGCGAGCATGCAACGTGTGATAGCTGGTTGTGCATGTTGCGGTCGGATACAGAATATATTATCAAACGGCGGATGTATTATGGAATTGATGATGTGATTACTTGTAATATTTACGCATACAACATGACAGCATGCGGCTCGGCCATGTCCCACAGGTTTCCTTGACAGAAAGGAAAGAGCACACAAAAGTGCGTGACAATTGTTAATATAATTCGGTCAAATTGGTTTCCATTCAAAGGTAACAGCATTCGTGGACGTAGATACAATAAGCCTTAAGTGTTCCGAAAATGAAGTTATTATTTTAATCAAAGTTGAGAGCAGATTCCTATCTTGGATTATGTTTACATATAGGTAAGTAAAGGCAGTGTGGTTCAGTGAAACGACTCCAATAGGTCCAACACAACTATTAAAATTAAAGTCGACATCTGCTGCTTGCGAACTAGGCGAAAATCCCACACCAAAACGTCGCTTTCTCTGATATGAAAAAGAAGGCTATATGCGTTGATAGCTAGCGATGTTTTTTTTTTGAAATAATATAACAAATGGAGAAAATGGATGAAAAAATTGTCACCTTTCATTTTAGTTTTTATTTGAAGTTATTTATTCATACAATGAATTAATTACAATTAATTCACTCAGTAAGAAGTTTTAGTATGATATATTTTGCAACATTCAATACGCAATCCTACATCACAATCCGGTCAGGAATATTTTGTCTCCTTTCCAATTTTTTCGCACCTTGCATTTTCACGTGAGTAACATACTTTGCATTGCCGAGAAGGTCTATCTTTCTTTGCAGTAGATGGAATTACTTCTATAAAATATCTACCAATCAAACCTAGTGGTGATGATGATATTGATGGACGTCCAGAAGTCTGTTGGGATTTGCCACATCTTTCAAGAATTGGTTGTACGAGATCTAATGTGAATCGTAAATGAGTTTGTGAGTATCCTTGCTTTGCATATAAAATAAAAGAATTTGTCTGATCGAGAAGGTGCAGAAACATTTTATAGTAATATTTCTTCCCTCACTTTTTGGTGATAGGATAGCTAGTTAGGTGTTGATCAACTCTATTAACACCAACCAAAGAATTGTTATAATCATTTACAACTTTCTTTGGTGTCCCGTGTTCGTTCAATTTGTTTCATTTGTACGTTATGAATTGTTGACAATAAGCCGACGTCCCACTTTTCTTTCCACTTCACAACACTAACGTTTCCTCTTTGGTATGCCATTATCTCTCCTTAATTTAGTTTTTTCTTTTGTAAATAGCTCGGCACATCTTTTCTATTCAGTCTCACCAGTCCTAATACGTCAGTTTTGTGTTGGATAATAATATCTGAAAGTATCGGGAAGTATACAAATTGTCTGTAGTAAGACAGTATCCTAAATTCAAAATTGGCTTCATCAAAGCCATGACAATTTGTATCCCCATTCCATTGTCTTTATAATTACTATCCAGTATTTTTCCCTTCGCTGTGGTCATTATAAAAGACCAAATATATCCAGATTTTGATTCACAGAGCATATATGATTTAAGCCGAACCTGGCCCGTTTTAGAGCGTTATACTTTTCTAGCCGAATCTACCTTTATAGAGCATACGACTCTCGTCTATTATCACGTGTCTCTCTGGTGTAATCCCAGTAGAAAGATTTGAATTTAGGTGTTCAATGATGGTCCATAATTTATGTAGCTTGCTTATGTAGATTTCGGTGTGTTTCGGGATTATACGTTGTATTATCATTGAAATGCATATAACGCTTCAATAAGGCAAAACGTCTGTTAACGACATAACTTTTGCAAAAAATGGTGTTTCAACCATATCTTCCTTACACCAGTACCATTCTATTAAAGGCTTATTTATATTACCTTGAAGAAGTCGACGAGCAAGAAACACCATGGCTTCATCCTTATCTGCCAGTCTTCACTCCTTCAAGGGTGAAAATCTTTTAAAAACTCCATTACTGCATTGATCTGTATATCGGTTAGTTTCAGTTGTGATCAAGGCCAAGATCTCTGTATTCAAAAAAAAAAATCAGTATTCCAAATAACGTATTTTTGTTTCCTCGCCGTCATTATCAAATTGCACATTTGCACCAGGTGTATTATTGTAAGGGAACCTTTGCGGAGGAGGTGGTAAACTTGATATATTTATTTAAAAAAAAAATCTGAATGGAGGTAGGAGGTTGGTCTCTAATTCTGAATCATATTCCGAGGTTTCTGAGAAATCACTTTCGTTGTCTAATTCACTAATCAACATTTTCTCATCACTATCATAATCCAACTCAAACATTTTGGGAAGCTAATAGTGTAAAATAAAACTGAAAATAAAACCAAATAAAAATGAATACATAACAATAACCCACAGGGGGAATGCTGGTGAAATGTTGAATGCCGCCCCACGTACCTGAGGACGTGGAGGTCTCTGTAAGCCCCCTCCAGTGGAAAATATTGTAAAAATATTATAGTGCAAAATATTGTGGTCCAAGCACCGCTGTGGTGAAACTCGCGGGCGAACGGCTCCAATATAAGTACCGTACCGTATCCGTCCCGGTAAAATCTTGGCAGGCTTCGGAGTACGTTCGAAGCTCGCACGATTGAGTTGGTGGTGTAGGTGCGGTTGAGGCGAACTCCCGACTAACGCTGGTCTGGCTCTGAGCACCTGTCCCCATAAGGGCTGGTGCCAACCCTTACATGGCCTCCCTGCTTTGCACAGACACCCATGGGACCATTTAGGCGACTACACATACGAGTGGAGATAGCGGCTCCGAGGGGGACGCTTTTAGCCTGATGCCTTACAAATTAATACCAACCGAAACAAAATTCCAAAACATTGAGCAAACTACTAAACCCAGACGACAAATGGACGAACGAACACAAAAAGGCAGAGAACCGCTAACAACCAGAAATACTGGTGGCATTCGGACGCAGCAAAAAAACAATGCGCACGCCGGAACGTCCCGTAAGACAAGAACAACAAATGCCTGGGAAACAAACGGAGGGAGAAACCACCGATGATATCCAGATCATGATTCGACGCGATGCTGCCACTGACACTGCTTCTGATACCATCAGAGATCTAGATCCTAACGCAAACAAAAATAGCCCACCTCAAAACCAGGCACAGGACAATCTCATTGTATTGGATCGGCACCAAGAATAGCGTCTCATCCCTTAAGGCAGGAAACATAGTTTAAAAGCTCAAAGCTTCCTGCTATACCCAGAAAAACATAAGCAAGGACATTAGGGACAGTATTTTAGAGCTGAATGAGCTCTTAGACCGAATCGGGCTCTACAGACGCAAACGGCTTACAGCGGAGGAAGAGCAAAAGGCCAGTACCTCGGTCGACACGCAAGTGATTCCCGCGCAAATAGCGCTGCCAAAAGAGTTGCTAGCAGCCCAATCTAAAGAGAACGGGACAAAACCAGGATGGACGAAGCAGCGAACAGGCATGAAACGTCAAATGATGAATTCAAGGTGGTGGCAAACAAGGCCACCAAAAAAGCATCCAGAAGACTCCTTCTCAAAAAGTGACCAATGAGAAGCTCCTTCCTGGGGACAAAGGCAAGGAAACCCCAAACAAGAAACAAGAACGTCGAAGCAAGCCACGCCGCAAAGCCATAAGGCATGCTCTGCTGGCCAAACCGACGGATGGGAGAACTTACGCAGACGTTTTGGGGAAATCAAGGTAGCTGTCAGACCCGATGACACTGAAACTGTCATCAGAACCGTCCGGCCAACCAGATCTGGTGGCCTCATTGAAGGACTTGGACCTGAGACAACAAACAACGACTCATTCCGCGACGCAGTTGAAAAGGCTCTAGGGGAGAAGGAAACGGTGGCTTCACTTGAACCAAAGGCCACCCTCGAAATCAGGGACATTGATTGCGTTACGGACAGGATGGAGGTGGAAGAGTGCCTCAAAAGGGTTTTATCCGAATTAAGTCGGCTCAAATTACGACTAACCGCTGAAAATAATAGAGGGCAGCGCGTGGCCATAGTTGTGGCCTCGCCGCTGTTTCAAATGCCTAAGCTACGGTAATACAGCACACGGCTACAAAGGGCCTGATAGGAAGTCCTTCTCCTATAAGTGTGGAAGCACACGTAAAAGAAGAGAATGCACGGGAGAGGCACATTGTATCCTATGCGAGAACGCTGACCCTAGATCTGATGATCTGAGACATATTCCAGGGACGGGGAAGTGCCGGGTATTGAATCAAGCCCTACCCAAAGCCAAAGCAGCTCTGTAATGTCCCGTGTCCTGCAGATAAACTTACATCGGAGCTCAAACGCCTAAGATCTGCGTGACCAGTTCTTGAGGGATGGAAGCCGACCTATTGCTGTTTAGCGAACAACACTGAGATAAAAATTCATCAGCATGGCACCCTGATGAATCTGGTACTTGTGCCATGTGGGTTCGAAACGGGACATAACTGATGAAAAGATGGTTTTGGGTCCGGTGCCCACGAATAACATTTTTTAGTATGTACTTGACACCGAACGAACCAATTGCATCTTTCCAGGCAAAGCTCAACTCTATGGAGGACATCGTCTTGAGCACAGAAGGTCATGTTCTTATCGGGGGATACTTTAACGGCAAGACTATTGAATGGGGCATGCCTCAGTCAGATTCTAGGGGGAATCGAATACTGGAGATGGCAACCAAAGTAGGCCCAGCCATGGTAAACATTGGTAACACTCCCACTTTCGACCGTTTGGGCTGCACGGGTACCATTCCGGACGTGACTTTCGCCTCGATGTCCCTCTCCTCTATGACACACAATTAAAGAGTTCTAGAGGACTACTCGGCCAGTGATCATCAGTATATAGCATTCGAGATCCGCGACAATGTTCCTACACTCCCCGACACTCAGCGCTCCGCCTTCGTGTGAAATACTGAGAGGATGGACGTGGCGAAGTTTGTCGACACGCTCATAAGATGCTTACAATCGTTTGACTCATCGCTGGTGACCAGAGAACTGACTGCTGACGACATGGTGAATTCACAATGAGTACCATCATTTCCGCTTGTAGGTCATCTATTCCCCACCGGCTAGGACGAGGCATGCACCTGAATGGCGGTATATCGG
This sequence comes from Stratiomys singularior, assembly GCA_954870665.1. Taxonomy (NCBI): domain Eukaryota; kingdom Metazoa; phylum Arthropoda; class Insecta; order Diptera; family Stratiomyidae; genus Stratiomys; species Stratiomys singularior. The sequence goes on along the minus strand of OX940880.1, from coordinate 68,641,275 downwards.
TCGGCGAAGAAATGCCTTCGTGAACTGATCAACAGGAGTAAGGCTCGTTGCTGGCAAAATCTCGTCACAGATGTGAACAGGGACCCGTGGGGCCTGGGCTTTAAACTAGTTATGCGGTAGTGCGGTGGTCTACGGGTGCGTACTTGAAGCGGACATGATGGACGAGATAGTACGGGCACTTTTTCCCCAACATCCCGTCCGCGTTGATGCCGCCAACAGGGAAACAACATCAGACTGTCCACTCTTCACAAGAAACGAACTGGAACTAGCAGTTCTCTCGAAGAAGGCTCCGGGCCCAGACGGTATTCCAGCCGAGGTACTGCAACTGGCCTATCACTCTTTTCCTGAGTTGCTGCTCACTACGTTTAATGCCTACTTGCGGGAAGGCGTTTTCCCTGAGCGTTGGAACACGGCAAGGCTCGTGCTGATCAGCAAGGGGAAGGGAAATCCCGAGTCGCCGTCAGTATACCGACCGTTATGCATGTTAGACACGGCCGGGAAAGTGCTCGAGAAACTGATAAAGAGAAGACTCTCTAACGTTATCCACGCCACTGGAGATCTTTCTCCAAGGCAGTATGGTTTCAGAACAGGACGTTCTACTATAGATGCAATCGCGGAGGTGGTGAGCGCGGTCCAACAGGTGGAGGCACGCAGTTGGTCCAACCATCGGGTAGTCCTTCTAGTGACGCTGGACATAAGGAGTGCTTTCGACTCCGCTTGATGGCCGGATATTCTGTTAGCCCTGGAAACACATTCCAAGTACCAAATTACCTGATGTGGTTCCTTCGAAATCACCTGAAGGATCACAGCCTGATCTACGACACGGCACAAGTTCGTCGGAGGATGCTTATCACACCAGGTGTGGCCCAAGGATCCATTCTCGGTCCGGACTTGTGGAACGTCTCCTACGACGAATTGCTCAGACTTGAACTGCTGGAATAGTCGCGACTGCGGCACTAGTGGCTGGGCGCTTTGTCGATCAAGCGCAATTAAGGCTGAATGTACTAATGCGCCGGGTGGGGAGGTGGATGACCACTCACGGGTTTAACATAGCGTTACAGAAAACCAAAGAGGTCATCCTGACCGAGAAGAGGATCCCCAGAGTAAGTATGGTCCGAGTCGGGGACACATTAGTGGAGTCGACACTATCAGTCAAGTATCTTGGCTTGCTGATAGACTCTAAACTGAGTTTCTCGGAACAAATTAAGGCAACGATGAACAAGGTCGCAGCAAGGGTCTCGGCATTTAGTCGACTAATGGTAAATCATGGGGGACTAAGTCCAACAAAAAGGCGTCTGCTAATGAGTGTATTGCTATCTACGCAAAAATCTACATTGTCCTACACAATTTGTATATGACAATGTACAATGTACGCCGAGAAATATTCGGGAAATTGAAAAATCCTCGGAACGAGGTGCGTTGAGGCTTGTCAGATGCTTAGTGGCGCTTAAATGAAATTTGAAATTCAAATTCGCCTTAATTACTTTTTTATTCCTAGGAATCTTCAGAATGAAATTTCCAAGAAAATTTCGTGCATCCTTGTTGAGGCTATGATTTGCCAAACGAAGGACAGTTTCAAATTCAAAACTTATCAAAAATCAAAAACAATTGCAAGCAAATTTCATTTAAAACGTCAACAATTTGACATTTGAAGTTCGATTGGATGTTTCCGCAGGCCAAAATTAATTCTGTGTTGCTTGGGTCCCCGGGCCTTGCTTGATTGGTTTCGAGGACGCATTTCGGCTGAATACAACCATCTTCAGCTCGTTCTGAGAGAACGATTTGCTTGCAATTGTTTTGAGAGGTTCTGAAAGATGGCTGTATACAGCCGAAACGCGTCCTCGAAACCAATCAAGCAAGGCCCGGCGGACCCAAGCAACACAGAATTTGACATTTGTCATATGAACATTATTTTTCCTCGCGTCGCGTGCATTGTCTGTTTGAATGTATGTTGCATTGTATGTTTCATTTTCATCATTGTATGTATGTTTCAATTGAATGCGATCGGCGCGGCGTGCGAAAATCGCATCGCGCTCTTGCATCGCCGTCTCGCAGTATTGTATCGGGGCCTTAATCGGTGAATGAGAAAATATTTACTTATAAAATTCAAGTATCCGCGGTTGAATATCGTTGGATCAGAACCTTGCTGGAAGTTTTATTGCTGTGTTTTTGTTACGGTCTGATGTTGCCTTATTAGGCGACGTTTTATAAAATCTTCCGAAACCTGAAATTAAAATATTTAGGATTTGCTGACAGCTCTTTTTACTCACAACAATGTATCAATGTGAAACATTTTCGATAATTTCGTCCTCGCAATAAAGTCATTGTATGTACTGTACTGAAATGTAAAGCCAATACAACCCAATAAGTTGCTGGTCCAGCCACTAACACGTCCTTTTGCGAATTGGTGTAAACTATTGAGCTCGTAACCAGCAAAAGTTAACCATTTGGGATAGATACTTCAATTGCAAGAAGTTTAGTACAAGTTGCAAGTTTTGCTTAGGTCCCCAGCGGAGCTATTTCCCAACTACCCGAAATTGTTGTTCGCATTGTAACGAGTCAACATTCTACAGCGTTCCTTTCAGCGCGGAGTCCCTCACGTAAGGATAGCTCATTTGAATTTCATGTACTTCTTGTTGCTTGGGAAACTCTTGTTAAACACCACTTTTGCTATTGTACTTTGTTGCACCCTTGCAGATGACCAGCAGTTGCTTTCACCTCCGTAATTATATGCTTTTCCGAGGCACATCCTATGCAAACTTTACATTGTGCAATTAACTCATTTTCGGGATGCAAGCTAGCACCCAAAGGAGCGTTTAGTGCATATCAACTTTTATTCTTAACAGGTCTAAAACGTGTTAATTTATGCTTTAATTAAATTAAGTTTTCTCGACAGCATTTTAACCTTTTGCAGGTTTTCGTGCCAGCAGGAGCGAGCAGCGAGTACACAGGAGTGCAACAAGGAAAATGTGAACCTCCTAGAGTGTATTGAAATTTGCAGTTTACTACCTCTAATTTACAGCCAAAGAGTTTATTATACCCGGCAGCATCGTAATCAAATTTGCCATTTATATTTGTTCGGATGGGAGAGAAATTCTGTTTCATTTGTTTATCGTCGATTTAAATGAGTTGCCGACGGTGAGAGTGCTTTGTTACGCCATAATTTACACGAAACCAATTTAAATGGTTATGGTTTGGTTCATACACGAACGCGTTTTATGAACTATTAAACAGTTTTATATGAGTCTCCAGTTTCGAAACTGATTTGATATTGTTTTCACTAACATGAATTTTACGGCAGGATATGCTGCGTTTATAGCCCTTTTGCATTTTACATTAATTGCCTTTTTCGGGATTATCTCGTCGAAAAATTTTGCAAGAATCCTAGAATGAAATCCTAGAGTAATGTGGCGGAGTGAAAGACTTGACAACCTTATATAAATAATCCTAAAACATTGTAAATTTCATCATGAATATAATTAGAGGGCTAAGAATTACAGTGGTGTAAGTCGATTCCTTACAGTTTTACAGACATTCCTTACAGACATCCAGCTTACACCACTTTATGGCTTGCATGGAACTTGGGCTTGTGGCCTTTTGCTAAGGCTGAGCTTATGAAGTAAGACCGACTCACAAAACTACGAAGGCGCGTTTTTGATTTGGCGGAACGGTTCTAAATGTAGTTAACGGAGTGATATCGCGTTAAACTTAACGAAAATATCCTAAAACATTTTTTTTTTTGTATCATCACCAGCTAGTTCGGTGGTTCTGTAAGCAAAACGGGTTTGTAACGAAAGAATAACTAAAATCAATCATTTTCGTTGTTATTTATTTAGAGTAAAAAAACATTTCATAAGAGCAAAAAAGTTTTAAAAATTAAAATCAGGAAAAGTTGTTAAAATTCGTCTTCATTAGGCGCTTCCCATTCATCGAAATATTCGTCATCTGATTCCATTTGGTTGCAATTCTTCGGGTCTTGTTTGGGTAGTTGTGAATAAAACAATTTTGCTTCAGGATTTTCACAAAATTTAGCAAGATATTGTAGGTCACAGAACTTTGGATGCTTCAGTAAAACGCGTCCAGTATATAGTTGGCAAGATTCAACAGATGGCGTCAGGTCTACATTAGTTCTTTTGTTCTTCGCAGATCTTTTTGGTTTATCTACTGTCAAGCTATAACTACCAAATTAGGCGTTCTTTGAATAAAACTTTCGGGATTCATCTGCACTGACTTTGAACACACGAGTAGGCCTGGTTGCTAAGGTCAATTTTTTTACATAAGCAGGAGCTAGGAAAGCTGTACAATTTTTAAATAATTCTTGAGTGCAGGGGACTCCTTCAAAGGGAAACTGTTTAACCCTGCTAGACTTTATCACCTCATTCCAATCATTAGGGAGTTCTGTACAAGTTTTTTGGTTGACTAATGACATGACTTTGTCGCTTTCCATGTAAGAATGACCTCTGATGGGAAAGATGATTTTAACTGTGTCAAATCTCTTCTTAACCGTGACCAGGTAGTGGACGAATCTGAACATGGTAAAATTTTTATTTTGGCCCGAGCACGACTCACAAAAAATGATTAGATGTTTTACGTTTGCATCTAGTTGTTTAGTAACAAAATCAAAGAGCATCGAGCAGACGTCGTCAGCACCGTTTTTGCCTACAGTCTCGTCGTACGTATACCAAATTGATCGCTTGTTCGAAAAGACGTGCATATTAAAACTGTAGAAGCTAAGCTGACGTTTGTAATAGACATCATTTGTAGTTACATTGGACAAATGGAGGTTTTTTTGATAGTCCAGGGTGATGGCTTCAATATCAGGATGCTTTTGAGCTCGTCTGCGAAACATCCTCTTTAGACTATAAAATTTATCCGCTTGCCTTTTGTGAAGCTCGTGTTGTTTATTAATCTTATCTATTTCGGTAAACAAATTCAACTTGGCATCTTCTGAAAGTTGCGAAACCAGTTTGACTTTGATATCTGCCTTTGATCTGCCAACTGAACTCCAAACTGGTCGCAGGTACTGCAAGTGTCCTTCCGAGGATAACCAAATGCGATGTTAAATTTCGTGTTGAATATTTCACGAAAACTGCTTGTAGAGACGTGAAAATTACGATTTTTTTCAGTATAAATGGTGTGAAGTTTTGTTATATTTAACTCTTCAGAAAGATACACTTTTTCGGATTTTTTTAAACTGTAATGTGACTTTCGCCCTTTTAATGAGCGGATAAAATCCTCAACTTTTTGAATAGTTTCATTTGATAATTTATGAGGGCGTTTCGAGTGCTTGCCACGTTTATCGGTTGGTGATTTTCCACAGGTAGACAAAGAAGTGCGTAGTGAGTGTACGCGTGACATCGTAATCCCATGAAACGAGATAAAAGCTTTAGCGCACACAGGAACGGCAACGTGTTTATCTCCTTTAATGACTCGGACTCGGTAGGAAAAACTGGCTGCATGAAAATTAGTTTCTTCCCTTGAGACTCTTGGACGACGACGAGCAACTGGAAGCACAGTCATCAATCCGCACAAGTAGGAATTTTGCTCATCTACTGACTTCATTTGGTTGAACTCGTTAAGAATTCGTTTCTTATCATCATCGCGAACAACATAAAAACAACGAAATCGCTTACATTGGCGATCGGGTCCGAGCTGATGTGAAGCCTCATTATTTTCATAACATCTAATAATCGTCTACTTTTCTTTCGCTTTTTACTTTTTTCCGTGCGGTCCACAACAGTTTCATCATCACTCTCACTCCCGGTCCCACTAATCATGGTGAATTAAAACAATATAAACACAATAAAAAAAAAACAAACTATCGTGGAACGACACAATCTTGACAGCGACTAAGATAACCTGCTCGGTAGTAAACCTTGCTCATAAGCCTGTTTACCAGGGTGGGCATGTTTGGTTTTTCCCTCATTCCCATGGACTTCCCCGAACTTTTTATTATTGCCCGTTCATTTTCAGGACTACGTTGGTTTTTCCCCACAGCTAATACCTTGAATTGTAGTACACCTTAGCAGCTAATAGATGGAGCTGAATTCTCTGATTTTTGAAAAAGTGGACTTAGTTGGTTTTTCCCCGAGGGTCTTCAAATGCTATCTAAATCGCGTCAGTAATCATTGAACTATTGTCAATCAAACATCTCAATCCGGAAGTAAGTGTGAGTTTTGGAAAAAATCGAGTACCGCAGTGTCATTAAGATCCTTATCAACCAAGGGAAGTCTGTTGAAACCATACTGGAAGAGATGGCGTCCGTGTAAGTTGACTTTTGTGTTAGTAATACTATGGTTCACACCGGCACAGTCTCTTTTAATGAGGCAGCGCCTTAATTGATGACATACGGCACGGACATCTCCGGAAATATTTCAAAAAGTCAAAAAGTTAAAATTGCAAGATGCACGACTAAGGAAAAAAACAGCTTGCAAAATAGTCGGAGTATCGTATATGACAAGATCCTCATTTTCATCTTGCCAATACAAAAGTTAGTGCTAGATGGGTACCATTATAGCCCATCAGCCCTAAAGCCGCCTGAGTAACAATACCACGACGAGTGTCTCTGCTTGCTTTTGCACCTCTATAGTGAAAGCAAGGATAGAGTTTAAATGGAATAATTACTAGAGATGAGACATGGGTCAAAAGATATGAACCTGAGTCCAAACAGGACTATATACCGTTGTTCAAAAATGGCACATAACTATAAAAAGTTCACGACGTCACAGTCGGCTGGCTCAAGCATGGCGAAGTTCTTTTGGTATTCAGTAGGGATTCTGTTGACGAATAACAAAGATGAAGGCATCTTCACAAACGGAGAATACTATGCTTAAATCGTGGAGTAGTAGAAAGCATGTATCAAAGAAAAACGAAAGAAAAATATGTTCAAGGTGTTTATGAATACAATTCATATCAAGTATTGCTAACTTTAGACTACGTTTCACATAAGTTATCTAAAGAAAGGGTTTGATGCAGTTTGCACCGGAAATTATAATAATTTAATTTCTTTTCTTCAAATAAAAAAATAAGGACGTGATGAAAGTAACGCAAACTACAATTTTAACTGTTTCCGAATTTTCGGTAACCTTACCGTTTACAACTCCTAAAAGTTTTCGCACTATTTTCGTCCTGCAAATAACCAAACATTATCTGCGTTGTATTCATAAAGTGTGTTTCTTTTAGAAAAACAGCAATTTACGTTGGCAACACTTTCTAATGCTACGTATTGTGTGACGCCTGCCAAGCGTTTCGTAGTTAGTTTGGTTGAGCATTTTATCACAAATAAGTTGATGCTGGAACAACGTCGTAAAAAGGGTACTATTTGAGAAACTCATCACGCACTGTGCAATTTTATAACCGGCATTGTCGTACACCTGAAATATGATTTCCGCACCATCTTTACTCTCACTGATATTATGCATCCATCCAGTTGTTGTGCAACGCGTAATGAAGAAACCATAACAGCTGTAGAGATGCTTCATCAACGATGAAAATTGAAGTAAGTCCATTCGACAACGTTCTCTGCAATTAAACTTTTGCTTATCCACTATTTGAAAGATTTTACGGAAGAGTTTTGGTAGAGGGCTTGAAAAATCCAACTCGTGCAGGAATTGGAGCCAAATATCTACCAGGCATGGCGTAGATTTGGTGTATGCGCCGAAGAAAAAATTGCTGCAAATCGTGAATTTTTGTGTTGCGATGAGGCTAATTTCTGGTTGAGTAACTACGTCAATAAGCAAACCTTCCCCATTTGGAGTGATAAGTAACCACATGCGGTTGTCTAAGCCTCCTTACATCCGAAGAAAGTCAATGTTAGTTGTGCTTTATGGGCCAGTGGAATCATTAAGTCATACGTCTCAAAATGCTGCTTGGAATAACATTAGAGTCAATGGTGACCACTTTATAGCCATGAGCAATGACTTTGTCGATCCAGAATCATACTCGCAATGATATAGCAAACCACTGATTTCAAAAGAGTGGTGCGATATGCCATACAGCTCGTGAACCTATCGAATTATTGAAATAATTAGATAAGCGCATCGTTTCTCGTCTTGAAGACTGTAAACTAGCCTGAAAGATTTTCTCAAATCACTTACCTAAGCCCATCACCTTGAGACGCTTGACCATTTGAGAGACAACATGCGCTGCATTATTGGCGAGATACGGCCGCACTTATCAGTTAGAGTAGTGGAAAATTTGAACTCTCGTTTGGACTTTCTCTGTGTCTGTCATGGTGCTATTATAATTGAAATTATATTTAAATCAAAATGGCAGAGAAGAGAAAATTATCTTTTCATTAAAACCAAGTTCATGGCAATCAATACAATTTATCCGTATTTAATTAATTTGACAATTTGATACCTCTAAAATCCCTTTATAAAAGTTGAAGTTATTAATAATAATTCTGGTGATAAATGGTTCCGGGCTCCAATTTGTTAACTGGTTGCAGGTTTCAATTCGTTAGACATCTCTGGCTGAGTAATTGTTACTGATTACTGCCTCGAAAGAAAACCAGGGTAGAAGCACTTCCCAAGCAACTCCTCATCTTGCAGAAATCCTAAACATAATTCAATAAAAAATGTTCCCTTCTTGTTAAAAATGAGTAAACATATTTGAATAACAAGCTTTTAAAAATAGAACAAATTCATATGAGTAAATATATATTACGAGGTTTTAATCTAGAAACGCACTAACACGCATTTGTTAATTTCATCGAAAAGTCGAAAGTTTTCAGTTTTTCGGTAAATTTCGCATTTCTTTTTTTCGCCATGACAAATGGTTATCGCGGAAATTTGTGTTTTTAATTGAATGCTAAGGAAAGGGCATTTGTTTAGAAATTGAAGATTATTTGAAACATTTGAGATGTTAGGACTCTTTCCCTCAAGGGATAAATTAATTATATATTTGAATATTACTTTAATAATTTACTTCAATATTACTAGAAGCACTGGAGAGAAACAACAAAAGTGGAACAACATTTTAAAGTGGATATAAGTACTTATTGACATAGTATGTTATCATGAAAGCAATGATGGTTGATGCCAGTAGAATTTCAGGTTTCGGAGATGATCCCACTTCTTTTTTCACAATCTTTAATCAATGCCGATATAATGGCTGAAGTTTAATATCAAAAGTTGTTGTTTTCGTTAATTACAGTAATTTTTTTAGATCAAGGCACGAAGCGTATTGACTTTATGATTCTAATATTAAACTTTAGCTCAAGGGGGTCTTCTACCTTGTTGGTTCAAAAAATTAGTTTTTTTTTTATTTCCAACCCAGAAGGTGTTAGGAATATACCCTTAAAATGATGTAACTGAAATGTTATTATTTCGAGTTTTTCCGAGCCGACAGCAGAGATGTGCGCCGCCCGGCTCGACGAGAACCGCATCAACCGCTCGGAGCAATGGGTCAGCGATGCGGCAAAAAAAGCCTCGGATCGAACAACGCGAACAACAAATTGCTGAACGGGAATCTTTTTTCGAACAAAAAGATGAACTTTATGGCCCCGGCATCGCAGATTGATTGTATGTAACTTTTCGTCCAAGATTAATACATGAATATCTTTAACCCTAAAATGCATTTTGTGTCATAAATGATACATACTGGAAAAATCAATATTAATCGGCATAGAATATCACTTTCATCACAACGCTAATTTCATAATATTTGTAACAAAGCGCTCCAACCATTTTGCATCAGACTGTAAAGAAAAATGCGACAATGATAACGGCACTTCTGATTTTGCGAAGAAGTGACACTTAGGAGCTCATCAGTGGTTTTGGTCGTGCTTGTTTGATTTTGTTTAGGTGTTCGTAATCGACCCTAAGTTTTGAAAAAAATTAATAATATTTGTGAATATCTCCCGATTGTGTCAGTGGTGCTTCCGTAAGAAAAAAGCAGTGCTTTTGATGTAAGTGGGAATTTTGTGGTATGTATCAAATATGTTACAGTGGTCTTTGCTTTATATTTAGAATGAACCCAGGTGAAAACGAAATGCCCCTGAAGCCGCATGAGCTGCAGTTTATAATTGACAATTGGGATGTTAGCGAAGATGAATTGGATCATTCTGAAGATGAAGAAAACTTCGATATCGAAAACATTCCAATTGTTTTTGATTATTAATTAGAAGAGGAAGTAAATGTGACTGAAAATGAACGTCTAAATCAAGAATATGATGAACGTGAATTGCAAAATTATAAAGATTCTTTCAAAAATATAATTTGGAAGAAAAAAAAACCTTATATTAAATGAAGAGCAAAAGCAGTTCAGAGGAGACAGTAATCTGCCTTTATCGGTATCGACATTAGAAAGTCCCTACGATTATTTCCGATACTTCTTTGATGATGAATTGATCAACTCAATTGTACAAGAGTCCAACGTATACGCAAAACAGAAAGATATAGGTACTACAAACCATTTCAAGGCTGCAGATGTAAAAAAATATTTGGGGGTATGTATATTCATGTCTGTTATACACTTACCCAATATAAGATGCTATTGGACTACAAAGCTTGGAGTGCCACATATCAAAGAAACAATGAGCCTAAAGCATTTCGAGAATGTGAAAAAATTCGTACATTTCAACAATAATTCAAAAATGTAACCTAAGGATAATGACGATTTTGATCGATTGTTTGAACTTCGGCCTGTTTTGGATTATTTAAACGCTAAATTTGCAAGCATACCATGCGAACAATATTTGTGTGTGGGCGAGCAAATATCTTCAACAAAAACGAAGCACTCTCAAACAATATTTGCCGATGAAGCCCCATAAATGGGGTTTCAAATTTTTAGTTTTGAGCGGCGTCAATGGATATGCTTATAACTTTGAAATATATACGGGATCCAATATAAAGACACTACCAACAGAGCCAGACTTGGGATATTGTGCTAATGTTGTAGTCCGGCTTCTTCGAAACGTCCAAAAAAACCAAAATTTTCAAATTTTCTTTGATAACTTTTATTCGACGATACCTTTGATTTCCTACTTATCTTCCATGGGTATATTTTCTTTAGGGACAATAAAAAGGAATAGAATTCCTAATTGTAAATTGCCTACTGACACTGACCCAAAAAAGGATCCGAGCGGCAGTATTTATGAATTCGTTTCTAATGCAAATGGCACAGATATTACAACTGTTGCGCGGAAGGACAATAAACTTGTCACATTGGTGTCGAATTTTGTCGGCGCATTACCTTTAGCAAAAATTCAAAAATTCGACAAAAAACAAAAAAAAAGTTGTAGAAATTTCATGTCCTTCGATTGTCAAAGAATACAACCGACACATGAGTGGTGTTGATCTTCTAGACAGTTTGATCGGAAGATATAAGTTAATGATTCGAACGCGAAAGTGGTACTTACGAATATTTTATCATTTACTTGACCTTACCCTTGTGAATAGCTGGTTGCTATATAGAAAAGCTTGCATTATCAAGAAGGAAAATTTTTTGAACTTGGCGGAATTTCGATTTGAAGTTGCAGAATGCTTGTGCAAATCTGACTGCGTAGTTACACCTAAACGAGGTAGACCAAGTCTGGTCAATATCGAGAATGAAATTCAGGCGAAAAAATTGAGAGGACCAACGAGCTACATCCCCCCGAAACCAAAACGTACTGATAATATAGGACATTGGTGCCATTACACCGAAAGTAGAAACAGATGCAAAATGCCAGGGTGCAAAAAGCTTACATATGTAATTTGTGAAAAGTGCGGAGTTGCACTTTGTTTCAATAAAGGAAACAATTGTTTTAAAGATTTCCACCAATAAATTTTTATTGCCCCACTAAGAAGGCCTAAATTTGAGTTTTTTATTTACAATGTTAGAACATAACTAATGATTTATTTATTTTTTCATAATTGAATTAAGATTATAATAAATGTTGTGATACCTATTACTAGAGAAAAAGAACTGAATTACTTTTGTCAATACCAAAATAAGAAAACAATAAACTGTACTGCATAAATTGACTTGAACTTTCTATTTTTGATACTACCCCCAAAGGCCAATACATACAGGAAAAATCGAATTTTCAGGACATTAGGACATTATTGATTTTTTTCATTATTTTTCCCGAATTTTACATGTTAGAATACATAACTGTGATTTTTTTCGCTCAAAACAAAAAAATGGTGCATTTTAGGGTTAAATGCGATTTCCCAAAAGTTGCGTTCTTGTAACTGGTTGACATGATATCTCGAAAACTAATTGATTGATTAATTGAAGTTATATATCAAAATTTGTGAAAAACATGTGGCTATCGTGAGATTTTTTTTATTTAAACAATTTTTACAGATGTTTTTAACCTCGAAAACATGAAAAAAAATATTTTTTTTTACAGTTGACTGTTCTGCGAAATTTTCAAATTTTGGAAGTCCCATCTGTCAAACGGTAGTCAAGGTGATAAAAAAACTAAATCACTTTGATTTTTTTGTTTCAGACGATTTTTATGAGCTGAATCGTGTCAACCATTTGTGTATGCATTTCTTGCAAGGGACACTTCAAGGTCGAGTCACGGTCAAATCGAAGGCGGCAAATTTTCAGTAAAATCAGTGTTAAATATATTTAAATAAACAAGTTGAATGCAACAAACTGCATCTCGATTGCGTTCTTGGTTTTCCTTTAACTAATATTCAAAAAACAGTGTCAAAAGTGAAGCCACAAGGTAGCCCCCTTAAAGCCAGAAATCCCTTTAGAATTTTCAAAAAATCGATTTTTTGCCAGAAATCCCTTTAGAATTTTCAAAAAATCGATTTTGTTTCTTTTTACATATTTAGTATAGTATAATATAATAGTAATAATATAGTATAATAGTATAATACCCAAAAAATATATAGACCGAGGGAAAACCCGATATAATCAATATTATCGGAGTTATCGCATATAGTGTCGAGCGGAGGGACAGCTTGTGGCCAGATAAATAGCGAGTCGGGCGTTTGGACCGTTAGAGGCAGAGCAACCCTTGCTTTACTCCCTTTGCAGTACTCTCCCAGCAACCTTCGCTTTCTGACTTCACTTTTTTGACCAGGCAAATGCTTCGGTAAATTTTATACTGAGGACATTATCACTACAATTAATAGTTTTCACATGTTGAAACTTTAAACGCGATTACCTCGAAACTACGTTTTCAGAAACTGCTCGTATTGTGGCTCAAAAAGTTATCGACCGATTTGAATGAAATATTGGGAGATGACTCACAGTAGCATTATCGGAAGGATCTACCTAAAGTATGAAAAGTAGCGTGTAAATAAATAACTTTTTTGGGTCAAATTTGTCGAAAAAATGGTCAAAAAGTCAAAGTTTAGAGTAAAAAGGCTCCCAAATTTTCGATTTTGCACTTTTTCATAATTTTTTAGGTATATCCTTCCCCTTCATATGTCAGTAAACGAATGACGCTTGTTAAATCTTTTTGAGATCAACAGCGAAAAAGTGACAACTGCAGCACTTTTTGATGTCATGGAAATCATGCGTACGAAAGCCTTTAATAACGCAGTCGTTTTTTTGGTAATCTCAAAAAAATTTGAATGCCACACTAAAATTTTGTCAAAATTTGAAAATGATTAGATTATTTTATCCCCTCTGAAAAGGTTCTCGAAAAATACCCATTTTCACGCTTCTAAAGGGATTTCTGGCCTTAAAGTCAATTCGATCTTAGTTTAAAGTAAATCAAATAACAAATTTATAATTTAAAAAAACGGCATATGAATTTAATTATTTTAACTATTCATCTTAATTGACCAGTCGCAATTAAACATTTAAACCGAGATTAACTTCAATTTGTCGAGATTTCCAGCTAGTGTTGAATGTTGAAACACGTTGAATACTTTCTATTAGCTAGTTTTTTTATTTAATTTTTTCCAAATACATATTCCGGCTACGACTTGCAGCCTTCTTCAGTGCGAGCCCAAATAAATAGTATTCCTCAAATTTTCTTATTTATAGCGTACACATGGAATTAACTAATACTTAACCTCAACGATATTTTCTTGGTCCGCGTTGAGTAGATCCTTTTCTCTGTTTCGTAGACCTCGATACTCTCTTCTACATGTACGTTTCTCGTGCTGTATATAATTTTCGTGTCTCCTACGTCGATCCTGTGGTTCTCCGCTATTATATGCTCCGCTACTTAATGACTTGATTGCTGCTAGCTTACCCGCTTTAGATACCCGCTTCTTCGCTCTGTTTGCCTCGCTATGTTCTGTCGCCCTTATCCTCATTGATCGTATTGTCTGCCCGTGTACTTGTGGCTGCAATCCTTTTAGCTGATTTCGTATGTTCCTCTTTTCTCCATTTTAATTATATTGTCCTTTGTTATTCCAAGTTTGTTTTTCAACTGGTTCTTTCAGCTGCCAAATACAGTTTCCGCCGTTTTAATTCTCCTTTTATGTTTTTTCCCATTTGTATCCTGTGTTTCTGAAAATGAAAATGAAAAGAAACACAGAATACCAATGGGATACACGTCACACAAAAAAACTTAAAACTTATAGGGGAGAGTGGGGCTAAACAGGCCCTATTTCTACATTGCCACTTCCTCGATGTTTTCATGGGGTTCCGAATTTGGAGTCACGATTCCTGGCACAGTTGTTGGATCGTCGCGGTCTGTGACCCTGCTTGGCAAAAATTCACTGTCCTTGAAAATGTTAGGATTATACGGCGATATTCCTGTACATTTGAACCCAGAAATGATATTTTGGTAGGTCACGGCGAGTGGAAATGCTTTTCCTAATATTCCAGATATATCATAAATCGTCATTGACTTTCCAGGGTTTGAGTTCATCCATTTGTCGCACTGTGAATTTATAGCTGTTTTCAAAGGCCCAAAAACAGTACGATCAAGAGGCTGCAATTTATGCGAGCAGTGCGGTGGGAGAGTGAGGAGAACAATCCCATTTTGTTTGCAAAAATCCAGTGATTCAATGGACAAATGAGAGTTGTGATTGTCCAAAATTAGCAAATGTGGGGATTCGGGAGAAGGACGGACATTTTTTTTGAAAAATTGTAAAAATTCATGAAAGTGTTCTGCATCCATCCATCCACTGGGGTTCGCTGTGCCTTCGGAGCCAACTGGTCCACCGTTCATAAAATGAGAACGAAAATTTTTCCGGGGAAAAATGAAAAAAGGGGGCAAAGATTGACCTGCCGCTGACATAGGCAGAGCTATAGTTACCAGCGTACCTCGTTCAGCCAAAGTAACACGACCAATTTGCTTGTGCCACGTTGCGCAATGACCCGGTCTGGTACCTGGACCGTTGTGACACCACTTTCATCCATATTCCAAAGTCTCCCAGGTGGAAGTGTGGAACGCTGTATCACCTTTTTCAGATTATCGAAGAAATTGCAGACATTTTACTCTGTTGAAGCTTGACACCCTTGCGAGACTTGTAGCTTCTGGCTTCCTGAGTGATAAAGTGGGATTCCGTTTCATAAGACCACAAAACCAATCTTTCCCCGCTTTTCTATTTTCGGTCCACGACTCGTACAGGCAGCTCTAATCTTTCAGAGAATTCGAAAGCCAAATGACGTAGATCGATGGTCGATAGTCCAAAGTATAAGTTGCAGCTCTGTTTGAGGTACTCATGCAACATCTTTTCTTGCTCTTTGTTGAATACCTTGAAAAAGAAATGCGATTTTCCTTCATTTTTCATTCGTTTAATGTTTCATAATCATTCAAAAGTTTGCCAAGTTGTCGAAAATGTTTAACATTTTTTATATGTACAGCAAAATGTAACGAAATTCATAAATGCTATAAATATTCAAAAAATTTTTGAGTATTTAAACACGTTTAAATTAAACTTTTTAAAATTCTCTACATTTTTCGGAGTTTTTCGTATTTTCAGAAGTTCATATGTCATTTTTGTACGATGTGCAAAAATTTGTATTTTCTACTGCGACATACTGAAATAACATTTTTGTGTCCGGTTTTTCATTATCACAGACCTGGCCTATATAATTGTAATTACTTACAGTTGCATGACCACGGTAACGTTTGTTTACGATATTATTTTGCGCATCCTCTTCAGTTGTTAGTTTCAACAAAGCCTGAAGTGTTGAGCGTGTAACATTGTACACCTTTGCTGCCGTTCTCACTGTCATGCCATCTCTTTTAACAGCGAGAACCGAAGTCTTCGTCGCCGTTTTGTCCACACTTGGTTTTTTGCGTGTATGATTACGCACCTTTTTTCTAGTAACATGCAAAAAACGGCACTTCAAATATCAAGTAGATGCTATTTTAGTAACTTAAACCGGAGACCGGATTCAGACTGCGTATATTACAACTGAAAATCCTATACGCAGTCTGGCCGGATTAACCCCGCCATTACAGGGCCACTTCAACCCCACGCGACGATTTTTTTTGTTATTGAAAAAAACAAAGCGAGCTACGTTGATTATTGTTATGGATCTCTAGTTAACAACAATAACTCACCTGCTCTATTCACTTACTTCAATTGCAGTTTTTATAAAAGAAAGTTGAACAGCAAAATCGTCGTCCGATGTCACACGTGAGCCGTCAATGCTACGATTGCCGTTCTAAAATTTTTCACGACCACATCACTTGACCTTTTGTCTGTAACGCGTGGTCCTTGGGACCGGTTTATATGCAAGAAAACGATTTTTTTTCGTGGATATTTTCTTTTCTATTTAAGTGGGCCGGTTTAGCCCCGGGGCCGGTTTAGCCCCACTCTCCCCTACACTATAAAGGAGGGGGGAAAAAATATGAGTAGTGTATAAAGTATGAAGTATTCAACGTGTTTCTATTAATTTTATTAAAACCGAGGCTTGGAAAATTTGCAGATTCATAAAAAATTATTATTAAACAATTTGAGACTCTCATTCTCGTAATTTAATTTTGGTTTGTTCAATGATTAATATATTTTTTTTATTACAAAGTAAATCAATTTATATTAACAACAAATATTAATCAATGATATATTGACCATTTTGTCTTCTGCTGTCTTTTGATAAGTTAAAAAATTCCACATTCGAGGAAGCTTCAGTTTTTAGAAACGATGACCTGGTTCAAATAATTTTTAACAGCCTGTTTGAAATCGGAAGTTATACCATTCCAATGCTTTTGAAGGGAGCGAAACAAAAGATAGTTTTATGGTTCTAAGTCAAGGCATGCTTATCAGTAGTTTGGTTTTGCGGAAGCAGGTCAACTATAACCTTGGAATATTACCACACAGAAAACATAAACTTCTTTTAGTGAATATTGGCTTTGGATAACGATAGTGGTAGTATATCTTACTAAGCCCATGTTAGCTTTCGGACTACGTCATCGTTAAAAATCTACTTTTTATCACCCTTTCTGATTTTTTTGAGAAATGCGTCATTTGTGTTGCGATGCAGCATAGAGTTGCCTATTTTAATGCATTTGGTGAGGACGATTTCCTTTGATTCATGAGGAACACAAGCATCCAGAATGTTTACGCAACTAACCTTTTGTGAGTGCAAGTGAAGGGATGAATTTGATATACTGAGCTTGTTTGCTATCTCTCAAGTTATCAAATGACCGTTAGATTCGATTCACGTCTTAATAATGTCGTTATCAGTAGTGGTTGGACGACCAGTGTGTGATACATCTTCCATAGTAAAATTTCCAAAACGAAAGCGATCAAACCAAACGCTGACTTATGCGTTCACAAAATTTCTTTCGAGTTTGCACCGTATTTTTGCATTCTTTGGTTGCTTATTATTTTTAACCAACTTGTTGTTTACTTAAAACAGCATAAAATAATATAAGCCCCGCAATCACTATAACATGTAGTTTTTCGTTCAATCAAAGAATGAGTAACATTCGATTCTATTCCTGTGCGGCCACATACTAAATACTTTTGCTCAGTTGTAACGTTTTCTTTGATGCTGAAACAATGTAAGGCATTCGATGTGAGAGCCTTTCGTTTTTGACAATTGCAGCCGTCAGAATAGATTTCATTATCGTTGCATTTCTCTTCTCGAATTTTCTGTATCACATTTTTATGATTCTTATAGAAGTCATCTGACCAATTATTTGCTTTGAACGACAGAAAAACGTCGCAAAAACTTGTTTCAAAATGAAAAGTTCATCTCAATCATTACCTTGGTAGAAATTGGATACCTGCTCTTCTTGCGGATCTTTGCCACGTGGTTATTCCGTTAGCAGACTGTGAAATACCGATGTATTTTTCCCAATCTAAAAACTTGATTTGTTGGCTTAAATTTTCGCTTTGCAAGCATAATTTCCAACAGGTTTGAAAGAACGTTTGACAACATAAATATCTGCATCATGGGCATTCATTTCGGGAGTTCACACACGGCATTCACTGTTCAAAATCTGTTTACAAATAAATCTAATCAACATACAATGTGTTTTTAAGCTTTAAAATTTCACATCTTAACAATTCCATACATTTTTGAGTTGATCCCAAAATGAAAATTGAAACACTTGCCCATGAAGAAAAGACGAGTTTTTACGGCAGCATATAATGCACATCTAAGGTCTCTGCAAGTGAAGGTTACTGAAGAACTGAAGAGAAGAAGTCAATTGTCTGTACAGTTGTGACGCAAAATCACAGTGTTGCCACGATGAAATGGAAATGTTGCCGTGTGATTAGTGCTGCCTCTCTTACAATATTTTACCTGGAAATTCCTATTACACTTCTACTTCCCTTGTGAAATTCACAGAATACCTGGTACGGCTTTTCTAAATCACTTTATTGATAAATGATATTGAGCCGCTTAGGGCCATCAATAATTCTTATTGGTGGCTTCCAAAATTTCCGGAAAATGTTTAGCTACGTACGTACAGGTTATAACTTAATATTAGGATTCCTGTTTTGAAAAATTTGATGCTAAGTCCTTTAAAAATTGAGCTGTCGGTGAGTAAATTGAAATTCGTTAATGGCATTGGATACTGGCTTAAAGCCATTCTGTTAATAACAGCTGACATTACTTCTGACATATTGTAGAGTATTGTAAACGAATATTTTTGTATCCGATTTCATGTTTTTATAATAACGAGTCTGATCCCAAAATGAAAATTAAAACACTTGCCCACAAAGAAAAGACGAGTTTTTACGGCAGCCAGCGTCACAGCACTGCTATTTTTTCATTCACATTGTATTCACTATTTATTCGTATTTATGTCACTAAAATTGATTAACTAATTAATTGGTACAGCACTTTTAAGTAAGCCGTGACGAAAACTTTTTTTTGTTATTCTCGAAGGTTTCATCAATAGATAATTGTCATGGTTTGCCAGCAAGAGCCACTTGCATTTATGTTGTCCTGTACTAACTTGTTTCCCTTGTACGGTTTTATTACACTAACTTACAATATACACACTTTACGCTTTTATTTGAAAATTGTCCCAAATACCTCACCACGGCAGTAACTTTGGTGAGTTTCTTTGACAACATTCAAATAAAACAAACAAATAAGTAGCTGTAAATGTGGATTAAGACTTGTTCGTTGTTTCTACGGTGATTATGGTAAATTTAAATCAACCCATTATTGTTGAGTTGTTTTGCTTGCGGTTCCCCCGCCTGACAATATGAAATACTGTTATAAATTTGTTGCCCTTGCGGACTACCGAGTAAATTGTTATTGGTTTTATATGCAAAAGTCTTCGTACAGCACTGAAATAAAAAAAGTTTTTAAATTTCAAAAAATGGAACAAAGATAGTTCAAATTATCCCTATATATTTACAAGCTACATATATACTAAAAGTAATTAAATAAACAAAAGACAATATTTCAGCATTTATAATAAAATACAACAAAAAGTTCATTATTAGTACTCAAAATTGCTGTGCAAAAATCTTCGTACACTGCCTATGCTTTCCATAATAATGGAATCTAGTCCTAACAAAACATGTTTAATCGTAAAAAATCCGTTATCAATCCGGTATTTGGCTACAAAATCCTTCATGCAATTTAGTTTAGTTTTCGCTACCTGCAAAGTTACTTCGCAAAATGGATACAAACGGAAAACGTAAAGAAACCAGTGTCTGTGTAAGGGAAATTATTATTAATTTGTATAAAGACGGCAAATCTATTAGTAAAATCGGAAAAACTGTAAAAAGAAGTCGTTCCACAGTTCAGTATATAATTAAGCGTTACACAGAAGAAGGTAGAATTCAAAATAAAGTGAGAAGTGGTCGACCTAAAAAGTTAACGGTGAGTGAGGAAGCTAGTGTAGTTCGTCAGGTAAAGACAAATCCTTTTGTAACATCACCAGAAATTGCAAATACACTTCAACGCGATTTCGGAAAGCACGCTGATCCATCAACAGTTCGCCGAGCTTTGTACCGTGCCGGCTATAACGCGCGGGTTCCTAGGAAGAAGCCATACATTAGTGCAGAGAGTCGAGCCAAACGTGTTGAATTTGCGAAAAAATATTTGAGTTCTGAAAATTCGTTCTGGGAAACTGTAATTTTCTCAGACGAATCTAAATTTAATATTTTCCAATCAGATGGGCAAAAATTAGTGTGGAGAAGAAATAGAGGCAAAAACTCTGAAAGCAACTGTGAAGCATGGCGGCGGTAATGTCATGGTGTGGGGATGTATGTCGGCATCCGGAGTGGCGCGACTTGTATTTATTCATGAAAGAATGGATCAGTACCGTTATTTGTCAATTTTGAAAGACAATTTGACGCAAAGTGCCAGTAAATGTGTTTTCAAGGGAAGTACTACTTTCAACAAGATCGAGATCCGAAACATACGGCATATATTGTGCGGCAATGGCTCGCATTAACTATTCCCCATTTGTTGGAGACACCT
This sequence comes from Stratiomys singularior, assembly GCA_954870665.1. NCBI lineage: Eukaryota > Metazoa > Arthropoda > Insecta > Diptera > Stratiomyidae > Stratiomys > Stratiomys singularior. Next base: position 68,620,518 of record OX940880.1, on the reverse strand, counting down.
GCTCAATCACCGGATCTCAATCCGATTGAGCATTTATGGGCCGAACTTGAAAAAAATGTACGAAAATATGCCATATCCAACAAATCGGATTTGAAAAAAGCATTGATGACCGAGTGGGGAAAAATAACGGGAGAATTTACAAACAAATTAGTTCAGTCAATGCCCCAAAGATTAAGTGCTGTTATAAATGCAAAAGGATACCCTACTAAGTACTAGATTTTAAGATTGAAAGAACTACTTTCTTCATTTTCTTATTGTACGAAGACATTTGCACAGCAATTTTGAGTACTTATAATGAACTTTTTGTTGTATTTTATTATAAATGCTGAAATATTGTTTTTTGTTTATTTAATTACTTTTAGTATATATGTAGCTTGTAAATATATAAGGATAATTTGAACTATCTTTGTTCTATTTTTTGAAATTTAAAAACTTTTTTTATTTCAATGCTGTACGAAGACTTTTGCACAGCACTGTATATATTCCCTATTAGTGGAGTGTCTGGGGTTTTTACCTCAGACTTTTGTTACAGTGAATGAATTTAAATGGTGAAGGGGGGTTTTTCTTTTTTATACTATAAAGTGTAAAGTTTACCCAAAATGATGATTTACCCAAAATGATTTCTTTATTATTTAAACAAAAACTATAAAAAATTAGTACTTGAGCATGTAATTTTATTTGAAATAATTTTTTTTCGTATCCATACGTTGAATAATACCTAAATAGACATATTTAAATGAATATTTTTTTTAAATGTTGGAGCGTATGAAGGGTCATAACGACCTTGGACAGGGAGTAGAACGAGGTGAGGAGAGAAGGGCAACGGCAGCTGCTCCAAAACTAAACAGCAGTTTTCTAGCTACTTTTTAGTTATAAATGACACGTGTTCTGCGTATGTTGTATATATTTAAGAGTAAAAGTTGTGTATTTTGTTGTTTATTTCTGACAAAAGTTTTATCGAAGACGTTTTTTTTATATTGGATTTCTTTGTTAGATTTCTTATTTTTTCATTTGGTAAGTAATCTCATTAAAAATCTGCAGTTTATTATATGGTACATAGATAAGTAAAGATTAATTTAAGTTAAAGAAAAAAAAAAGAAAATGTAATAAATCAATTATTTCATGTATTCAATTGTTTTCTATCATAGTTTTCTAAATATATTGAAACATATAAGAAGAAGCTCAATGAAACTCCATTTTCGCCTCCGAAAAATTCCCATTTCCCATTGATTCCCATTGATCAATTGCTGCTTTTTCAGCGTATTTGTGTTTTAAAACAAACCGATGAAAAGTTTATATTTATGTAGTTTATATAGTTTAAATTATATGAATTATGAAGTGGCGTCATATTCGATTGCTATATTTGAAGATGGTGAACTACGAAAGACAAAAAAATCAACTTTGTACAAGTTATTCCCAGAAGTTTCAATTCAGTTAAAAAGTGTAGAAAATGTTCATTAAGTTATTGATGAAGGCATGTTATTACATTGTAAATGGCAATTGAATGAAACCTTTAAAATGATATGTGCGTATTATTATGAGTGAGTATTATGTATTAATCCGTCAAACCCTTGTAATAACCACCACTAAAGGCGTTGCCAAAAATAAGCAGTGATATGTCATAATTGTCAAAGTGAAAAATTGTTAACCTCAAAAAAATGTATACAATTTACAGATCAAAACGGAAGAAATAAAAAAATACACAACAAAATTAGCGACGAGGTGAAACGTGAAATTACAATTACGTTGCGTTTACTTGTCCAGGTAATCTATTTTTACAAACGTTTAATACGTTTGTAAATTGTCGAATTTAATATTCGACATTTCCGGCCGGGATCGAAATTGATCAAACACAGTTTCAATCGTTTATGGAAGCCTTCAATAATCATCGAAAAAAATTCATTGAGACTCTTTCAAAAAGTGGTCCGCAAATTCGAACCCCAGTGAATCCACAAGTTCTTATATCGCCGTTCGAGAATTTCAATGCTTACAAAGAAAAACAGTGCCCGGTTTGAGAATTATTTGACGATGATGGCATTTTTCAAGACAAAACGTTGTGTGCCCAAATGCTCCTGAACTTAATAGATTCTAGTAATTACCAGCTAATTGTGTCGTTGTTCGCGCCCAAACAACCTATCGAAAAGTCGTACGAAGACATTTTTAAAGTGCTTGAAGCCCATTTGTGCCGGAAACGAAACTGCCTCCTTTCACATCAGCGAGGCTACTTCGATACGCAACTTTCCTTCAAGATTTCGACTACAAAGTCATCCACCGGAAAGCAGAGGATCACGCACATGTTGACTGTCTCTCCAGAGCTACTTACGCTACATCACAAGTTAGTTCCTCTACAGAATGCACCATGAGCCTCGAAGTTTTAAACATGGAAGACCAGATCATTAACCAAATTTCTATTGATGTCATCACCAGTTCAACTATTGCTGAAGAAACAGCCAAAGACGTAATTCTTTCAAACCTTCATCATGACCTCATTTCTGGAAAACTACATCGACAAAGATATAGAAGATATGCTAAAAAACTGCCAGGAATGCGCACTATCCCAGAAAAGTCCAGCTAAAGTCCCTCATCATCAATGGGATGATCCCCAGCATAATTTTGAACGCGTGCATATTGATTGCATTGATTGCCTTTTTTGAATCACCATTTTCTCGTTCTTGTTGATTCCAAGTCGAAGAGGGCCGAGATTCGCATCATCAAAGACGCCCCGACCACTGCAACTACCATAGAGCTGCTCTTGGACATTTTTTGCACTCATGGGTTCCCGGAAATCATGGTATCGGATAATGCGACAATTTTCCATAGTGACGTTTTCAAAACATTCTGCGTGAACAATGGTATTTTGCAAAAGTTCAAAGCGCCAGGGCATCCTGCAACCAATGTTTTGGCTGAACGATATATATAAACCTTGAAATCAAAACTCAACTGTATGACCGAGCCAGGTACTATTCAACAAAAGGTCCGTGAAATATTATTCAGATACAGAGCCACCCCGCTCCAGAATGGCAAAACTCCAGCCGAATTGTATTTGAATCGGAACATTCGACGTGCTCGACGTTTTCAAGCCTCCTACTCCCAAATCCAAAACGAGTGCGATTCGACCTGCCACCATCACGACACTTCAAAATTGGAGACAGGGTACTCGCAAGATGGTATTCGAACAACAAGAATACTTGGAAAATTGGTTCGATCATCTAAAAATTCGCCCATCTCCACTACCAAGTCGAACTCGATAATGGCTACCGTCTCAAACGACACACTAACCAGTTGAGAAAAACCAATGTCGATACCAGCCCCAACCATCAGCCACCCTTGCAACCTCTTCAAGCATCTTCAGATCCGGAATCACCTGAAATCAATCACCACCACGAAAAATTAGCGCTCCTGCTCCTACCAGCCAATCCTGGATCGGACGTGATTCCTGATGCCGAAACTGAACCTCCAGAAACTGGACAATCTCCAACAGTGGAATCCGCCTGGCGATCTGCTCGAACTCGCCGCCCTCCAGAAAGTTTTCGAGACTATGCCATGTGATTGAAACAGTTGTTACAACCCTGGATCTTTTTTAATTTTTAATTTGTGAATTCAATTAATTGTGGGGGGAAACTATTATGTATTAATCCATCAAACCCTTGTAATAAACACCACCAGAGGCGTTGCCAAAAATAAGCAGTCATATGTCATAATTGTCAAAGTGAAAAATTGTTAACCTCAAAAAAAATGTACACAATATACAGATCGAAACGGAAGAAATAAAAAGATACACAACAGTGAGCATTATATAAGATATTTAAAAAATAATTATAACAGCAACACGTATGTGGTATTTGATGGGTATAAAAAAGACATTATTAAATCAGCTGAAAGGAATCGTCGTCCATTGAAAAATAAATGTACAGATATTGAATTCAATGAAAATATGCAGTTGAAAATAGCTCAACATAAATTTTTGTCGAATAATACAAATAAAAGCCGCTTGATAGAAATGTTAAGAATTAAATTAGCTGACAACAATATTTTTCCATGCCAAGCAGAGAGCGATGCAGAAAAATTAATTGTTGATACAGCAATTAATTTAGGAACAAAATATGTTGTTTTCGTGTCAGAAGATATTGACGTCCTTGTTATATTAACAGCATTGGTCAATCAGAATCGTGAAATATATTTTCTAAAACCATCCCGAGGCAAAGTCCAAAAAAAAATATTTTCTTCAAAATGTGTCAGAAAAATCGTATCCAAAATGTAAAGAACATATTCTTTTTATAGATGCCTTTACAGATTGCGATACATCAGCATTCTTGAACAAAGGTAAAATCAAGTTTGCCAAAAACTTTGAGAAACGTCATGATTTACATGAATTAGCAAAAGTATTTGAAAATTCAAACGAAGATAGTAATAAAATATTTGAAGCGGGTGCAGCATGTATTTTGGGTTTATATGGAGGTCCAGCAAAAATTAAAGATTTACACTCCTTGAGATTCAATTTCTTTGTAAAAGGAACAGCCAAAAAAACAAGTGTTCTTTTGTCATCATTACCTCCTACAGCTGATGCAGCGTTTGAACACCTAAAAAGAGCATATCTAAAAATCCAGTTATGGTTAGGAAATGTAGATATTGAAAATGTGGACATTGAAAATTGAGGCTGGAGGTATTTTAATAACATGCTGATCCCAATAACAATGAATCAATCACCAGCTCCAGATAATTTCTTGCAAATGTTATTTTGTAGCTGCAAGAAGGGTTGTGGAGTTGATTGTGGATATAGAAAGAGTGGCTTATACTGCAGTGTAGCATGTCTACAGTGCAGCGAAAATACTTGTTCTAATACTCCACCAATAATTGAAATAAGTGAAGTTGAAGAAAAATAGACAATAATGTAAATTGTTTAAATATTTATTTAAACTATTAGATTTATTCATAATTTTTTTTTCTTTCTTTTTTCTTCATTTATTTCTTTTTCCTAATTAATATCTCTATAGAATATGTAAATTAATTTAATTTTGGTGTAGAAAAATGTTCTACAGCCTAATATTATAAGGTATTGTATCATTTAAACTATTAAAATGATAGTAATTTCATTATTTTTTTTTTAATCGAGATCAAAATTTTTTAATAGCTAAACTTTTTTGTATATATTATAGGCTAAACATTCCACTTTGAATTATAAAATTTCATTCACTGTAACAGAAATCCTAGGTTTTCATGTTTTTAACGCCCCAGGCGCTCCACTATAAAGGACATACGGGAAATTATTTAAATTTTGCCGAACAGGGTCATAAAAGCCGTCTGCTAAATTCCATTGTATATTAGGAACAGGTTCACACAAACGTACGGATGTGAAGTCCAAGGCGTATGTCAACGTACTGTTCCCTTAGCATCACCTGTTGGACATCTCGAAGGCCCACTAAATTGACGGCTGTCGGCGGACGAGTTCTGTTCAGCGAGTAATGCGGACTAGCTACCATTAAACCAGATTTTTGTACGCCATTTTTCAATAAAACGGACTCTTCCGAAACAAATTACATAACGATAATTGAAAGGTTTTGAAAGATGTTGTGATATTAATATCATGAAAAACAATCGTACCAACATCGCACCGCGAACCCAAACTACCCGAACACTTACTGATCCTTCACGGCAAGGCCTCTTAGCTAGAGATGGATATCGATTAATCGAAATAATCGATTAGTTTACTGAATAATCGATTTATTTTAATAGATTTCATTAGGTTCAATTTCTTCGGGTAATCGATTATTTTATAACGATTATCAAACTTTTTTCTTTGCTGAGATTTCAGAGATTTAATATTGAGTTAAGATCGATATATTTATCTTTCATTAAGACAAATCGCTTGCAAATCACTTACAACAGGCATGCATTACCTAATACTATTCTCATTCTATTTTAACGATCTGCCACAAATATTTTTCATTCATTTTGGTCACATAAGTAAAATTATAGGTTATAAAAGAGCCAATTGAGTCCAAATTCTCATGTTAAATCCTAGGTTAACGAACGCACCGCACGGCGACTGTCTCAAAGATTTTTCCAAAAACCAGGTAGGAGGTAGGAAGTTTACCAGGTAGGAGGATTTCCGGTCCCAGATTTTCATCATCTTGTCAAATCATTCAATCGAAATTGCAGTGAACTACTTATCCTTTAGATAACTTTGTTGTTAGGTAGGACGACTAAGCTAAATATATAATACTGTAGCGAAAGATTAACATTTCGAAACATTCAAGAAAAATGCTGACTGAAAATGGATTCGTGATAAGGAAATAAACTCAATGTTTGTTAATTTAAATAAAATTTATGTATATCCTTTCATACATGCCTGCTTAAATTAATTATGGCGAAATGTTTTGGAGTATGAATGGCGTACAGGTATTCCCATGTGGTTTAGACTTATGAGATGATATATGAGGTTAAGACTAATCAAATTAGGCTTATGATTCTTGGCATTTCTGAGTTTTTCTCTCTTGTTTTTAATTTTTTGTGGTTACTCTCTTCGTGCACTAACTCCTAACGGAATTTTGTGAGGTCGCATGCTTGCTTGACAGTTCTCCATGGGTGGGGTACGTTCCTCATCACGCATTCTGAATGCAATCTCGCCGCTGCTGCCACACTTGATGTGCTTCACAACAAGCTAAGAAAAACCAACAACCATACCCCACCCATAGAAATTTTATAAAAATAAATCGTAACCCTAAAAGTAAGTGGGGACTATAGTGCACAATATTAAAATTTTCCTTAAATGAGAACTGGAGCAAAAGTGTTTCATTGCTCCAGCTCCACGTAGCACATTCTCTAAGATCCTGGTTAAAACATACCAATAAGAACTGCGTTTTTCGCAAAATGTCAACATTTACCTTAACGCAGGGTGCTAGAGCCGTGTATACCATGACAGTTCCTCATTCTAAGATGTTATCTTTTCGTTCTGTATGGATCTAAATGACATACAACGTTCATTGAAAATACTGGCTGAAATGAAGAAAATAAGCGTTTATGCTTCACAAGAAGCAAGAAGTAATGTGCTTTCTACTACATAGCAGAAACGAACTCGTAACATGTAAGGCAAATGTTTGTGTAAGAAAGACGACATTAAAACCGATTCAAAAAACTCAAGTAAATCCAATGGATAATATTTTAGATTAGTCTTTAGTGCAAAAATTTCACAACCGTGGTCATACAACGACTTTGGATATTCCTGATACCCTCTTTTGTATGGGCCTATTACTAACTACTAAACTACAACTGCCACTTCATTAACAACAATAATGGCTATTACTTCTGCTTCTATTCGTGCTGCTGCCTCTGCTACCAGCATGCATCGGCATACACTAATTCTTTACGTCTTTCATTGCACATTATGTAACCCTTTTCTCTCAGTTAATTGCCTTCAGAAGAACAGAAAAGTACAATTTCCATGCTCAAGAGCATTTTTTACTGAATAACCCACTGAAGTAACCTCAATAAATCACAACGTGCGTCGAATTCATTTATTGACAAAATATTACCCAATTTACGGTGCATTAACATAACGACTTCATCACAACCCTTTGTCGCATCCGGACGCTATTGACCCATCCGACCGCCAGAGAGTTGCACCGGCCACTCTTTTTTTATTTTATTGCTGAAATATGACACGAAAAGCATCAAAACCAGAGAATCGAATAAGAAAACCTACCACAATGTCCTATTACGAATTTCCATTTGCATTAGAATGAGTAACACTTCTTCCGTTTTCCAAAAAGAACATATCCTGAAACGGTACCCACTTTATGGGCAAATACATTGCGTTTGTCCTGTCCTGATTGAAAAGGGGTGAAACCAAACGAGTAGCAGATGAACAACAGAGCGCTGAAATGGCCTTATTCGGAGTCAGGGATTGCAAAAACCATCCTGCCCATTATTTTCCCATAACGACGGTAATGGAGTTGGTTTGGTCAACATGTAGAAACTGTCCGGTCACTTTCAACACTACTTGAGAATGCCATTCACCCGACAGCGCAGAAACAACCCTTCAGCTCCAACCCGACCGTTCATTTCAGCTTTATAAATATTTACGAGGCATGAAAAATTTATTTATTATCCTTCAATTCAATAAGTTAATAATTCAATTTTCCGAAACTTTCTCTGTTTTGCACGACGCGAGCAGTGAAGAGTAACGAAAATTGAAAGAAGAACTGATTCCGTCCACTTTTATGTGCGAAAGGACATATCGACAGTTGTGTGCTTCTCGGGAAGGGGTTACACTTGACTGCTAATGCGACCATTCCTACCTCATAGCGAAAAGTATAAGCATATGAAAACAGAGGAATCACCACGTAGAAAACATAACACAACCAGGACCATTTCCGTGTATGCTATGCAAGTAAATTGAATGCGAGTATGATTTGCGCTAAAATGCCACTAAATCACAGACAACGTTATTTGCGAGTTATCCGTTTTCTTCCGTGTGAGCGATTTCGGAGGATAAGTGCTGCCATTTTTTGGCTTAGAAATGTAGTCACTATCTGAATTGTTGAAAACAAAACTTTTGTAATTAATTAGGGAAGCTGATTGGACCAGGTTTGTTTATCCTGTTTCTAGGGAACAAGAAGAATCCTCCGGTGTAATTGAAAATCGTTTGAAACGACCTAAATTGAAGAAAAAGTCGGAACTGTTAAATTCTTGGCATAGTAAAAAAAGTTGAATTACAAGAAGCACATTTTAATAACCTGGTAAAGATAAAGGAATAGATAAACTTATCTATATCTTTGACATTTTAAATAAGTTTTGAATGAAATTCTATTCATTACTATCAGAACTTTTGCTGTACCACAGCATCTAAAATATTTTAATGGAGGTGGGGCTAGAAAAATCGACCCGTATTTATTCTACAATCGTAGGTAATGGTGAAAGAGAATAATTTTTCACGATGATCGAATAAAAAAAAAAAATAGTGCTGGCAAACGCTCAATTATGGTACATATATAGTATCATTCATCGCTGAAGCTGTCTTCCTTGCGAAAGAAATGACAAGGTTTTTGGTTTCAGTAATTCTTCCCTATATTCCTTAATTCACCAGAGAGTACTCTCATAAGATAGCAAAATAAAAGGACCACCATAATCTGAGGCCATTGAGGACAGCTTGGATGAATCTGCCAATTAGTCTATATTTTCATAGTTAGTGAATGACCTCGCGGTTGAGTTTCTGAACAAGACACCAAATACCGAGGAATGTCAGTCCTAAAAATTGATTTGGATTTGATTGTTTGCCGAGAGATGTGCACGTCAATTTTTAGAGTTTGACTGCATCGCCATTTCGAATGAATATAGAGATTCCAATGAAGATCGAACTTTCTAGGACAGCTAGTAATCTGCTTTGCCTTCTTCTGCTAAGCACTAAAACCCCTCTCGGGCCTTCGCTTCCTTAAACAAGCACCTGTCTTGCTTTGTCTTCAGGTGTTCTAATTCTTTTTCGACAAGGATGTAGCTTCCAGAATTCCCGGTGGGGATCGTAGTGAAGTCCTTAAAGATTCTCTTATCTTTTCTGATGAACAGTTTAAACTTCTTCTAACTTCTTTTTCTCTTAAAACTTCAAACAAGTACTTCAACATTTAGAGTCCTGGCGTTTTAGTTCAGAACCTATCGCATTCTCTATCATCATTTACCTAGAGGGCCATGTAAATGAAAATAATCTCAGTTGATTCAACATTGATTGATGCGATGGAAACTTCTATTCTCGTTGGTTGATTTGCCTGCTCATAACCTGCGTGCGCTGGCACCCAGTAACACCTATATTAGTAGTATTACCACCCTTGCTCAACTTCCCGAGTTACAATACACTAATTTACAACAACTATCGATGTTTTGCCACTGCGGTTCAAGCATCTTTAATGCTCTTTGGTTATAAGATAGCATTTGCTTTACCTCTGTTGATTCCGAATAGTACGCTGACAGTGATTGCATAGACATTAGCCAAAGATTTTCTAGAATGAAATATAATTCATCTTATAACACACTATCCCGATTTCCTTCTGACACTTTGCACCTCATACGTAAGTGGTACCCATATAAGAAATAAGGACACCATTTTTTCAATAATTTGATTTTTATTTTTCAACAGAGTCAACTTTTAGAAAGATATACTTCTCCCAACATCTCTGCCATTTTTTCAAACCCCTTCGAAAAATAGGATTTCTCGAACTTTCCAAAATACCCCTCTGTCTCAACGATGGTTTCCTCGTTTGACCTTAACTTCTTTCCCGCGAGCCATTTCTTCATGTTACGGAACAAGAAAACTTCACAGGGAGCCAGATCAGGTGAAGACGGGAGGAGCGGCGGCAATTCGTCACGTAATGCATGCAGTTTGGCGACGAGATCTCCGGATGAATGGACTGGTGCGTTCTCATGGTGATACAGCACCTTCTTTTTCGCCAAATGCGACCGTGGATCCTTCAACTTTTTGTCGAAGGGGTCCAATAACTCACTGTTGAATAGTCCAGGGATCGTTCTTCCTTTTTCTAGAAAATCCATGCCACACCTATGGCCTATGCTACTTCGCGCAATTTTGTTCGTCGATTATCGAGAATCATGTCGTAGACTTTTTGAATAATTTCTTCTGTAACCGGGTCTTCCATACTTCCCGGTCGCTCCTCATCAAAAACGAATGTTTGCCCACGTTCAAATTCGTTAAAACAATGTCTTACCGTGGTCATAGATCGTTAAGTGTCGCCATAAACAGCATCGGACTTTACTTTTACCTCTTCCCTTTTTTCCGTCCAGTTTTGGAACCCACAATGATGTCCCGGATAGGATTGGATCAACGAATACGAGCCTGTCGTAGACCATTCGATACAAATTTAGTGTATAAGAAATCCAGGTAACAAAATCGAGTGTGAGCGAATCGGTAACAAATGGTTGCACAGATCATTTAGTAGAGGAAAGCCATGTAGGTTTCCGAGTAGGAAGTATTTTCCTAATGGCGTTTTGAAATTCTTAAAAAAAAACATTTCTTTTAATATACCGCTGACTATCTTGAACACACACATGAAAAATGTCGAAAAACCGTAAGATTTCTTATCGAATGCTCCAAAAAGGTTTTTTGTCTCACAGTCTACTACTGATACAAAACTGAGCACAGTAGGCCTGAATGTCAAAATGCTAGCCGAAACCTAAATTCTTATATGTTTGCAAATTTTTTCACGAAAACGAGAAAAAATGGAAATTTTAAGGAAAAGCTAAAGTAAATAATAAATTTAAATTTACTTTCTTAAATTCACGAAAAGATAAATGATTCCAATTAAATATAATCTTAGCGAAAAAATGATATTTCTTATCTTTCTTAGTCACTTCCACTTTCTTCTTTTTCATAAATATGAACAAGGATCTGATCTGGCTCTGATATTGCTAAGAAAAAATTAAACAAGTTTTTATTTCGTGCGATTCTTGATATTTTTCTGGAATGCTCTATTCTGAATTGGTTCATTTCTTTATTTCTGGCTTCTTGTGCTTCTTCCGGAAGCGAGCATGTCGCAGCTAATACCAAGGATACTGACGTAAAACTAATCTAGCTGTTTTGAATGCGTAAGTATAAAAACCAAGGCTTTCATGTCATATCCACTGGAATGTGTATGAAAAATGATTGAAAATCGATTGATAAATTTTCCATTGATCGCCATTATATAAGGAGATTTTGGATAATTTTTGAAGACACTTCTTACGTTGTTGCCATTATTGGTAGTTTCACTATCGTCTGGCTTGACAATGCCAACTGACAACCCCATTTCCTTTCCAGATTCCTCTTGAATACGCTGCTTCCTTGCTTTGACATTTTTTATTTTGTTTGACTCGTCTTGCTTACCATTTGTGAAGCTCTAGTCAATAAGAATAATGAGAGCAACATTCAAAAAACAAATCCCTACATGGAAAGTAGAAAGCCCAAACGGGAAAGCAGTACCGTTACCTGTCTTTTCCTCCACATTTTCAATATGGCTCATCTCCTTTATACATGGTGGACAGATATAACACACTTGCGATGACGATATTTCAAAACTGCATTATAAACGTTGCTATGGATCATTGCAGCTTGTGAAAGACTTACTTCAATGTGTTGTTTCTCGGATAAATGTCAGCTTGTGGCTCCTTCGAACTCAATCTTATTATCTAACATCAAAAAATATGAGTACCTGTTTCGCGGTAGACAGTATTGGTATGTTTCTATTCGCAGACTTTTTTTTCATGCCTCCCGCATTTTGCTTGCTTTGGGAGTAGTTTATTTTTCTTCTTTGACTTCTTTTGACAGTTTCATCAAATGAGTCACCGAACCGAAGGAACTGACTGCAGCAATTCCAACTGCTTTTATAGCCAAACTTCACTTGCACAACGGTAGACCACATGCATAACGTTGCTGATAACCTCTTTGTCATCAATACTAAGTGTGCACAAGACATGAATCTAAGAGATTTAAGATTTACTAAGAGATACTTGTTTACACATGCGATAAGCAAAAACTTAGAGTTCTATTGTTTTATTCCTGAAACAGGGCACTACGCATGTTCACATGTTTGTACAACACTCCACGACTCAACCTTGTGAGTTTACGACACCCTTGACACGACTCTCCATCTACTCACCCTTGTCTCGTCAAGAGGTTAAATCTCAAGTTTCTGTACACTAACGTCTCGCCTATGTCAATTTTCAAAACGCGATTTTGAAATCTACGGCATTTCTGTTGCTCGTTCGGCTTCAATTTTGTCAAATGAACGTCGAATGGACGCTCTTGAGCCTTCGTTGTGGTACGCTCTACAGCTGCTATGGCTTCTTCAATACACATTTTTCGACGTCTGGGTGGGTGTGTATTATCAGTGAGAGTAAACGTGGTGCAGAAACGATCTATGGCTACACGAATTGTATGTTCTAATGGAGGATAACCTCAGTCAAAAAATTGACGGATTGCGCGATGAGATTGTTGAACATGACTGTTTCTTCGAAATAAATCAGAACAATTAGCAGGCGTTGCTCATAACCGATTTATGACAAAATGGCAGACTAACCTAACCATAAGACACTTGAAAGTTCTCACCTTATTCGTAGCTTTAAAAAGTGTTGCCAATTTAAAGTTAATATACATCTAAGAAAAAAAAAACCGTTCACACGACTGGTTCAACCAGTGCATATATGAGGAGACAAAAAGGCTATAATTAAGTTTTATGTATCAGGGAGAACTTTGCCTTCAGAATTATGGAAAATCAGGGTTTAGAATCATGAGTATGGCTATGGTCACGCGATTATGACTCATCTAAAGAAAACAATGGAGTGACTGAAGTTTCGGAAAGCATTTGACCTGCGAACATCGATGAAATACAAGAAATAAGGCTCAAAAAATGCGATTTTTTAGTGGGGAGATTACAGATCGCTCAAACGGCTCGAAAGCATCAGCTACCTTATTATGAAGCACTGCCCTGCAGGAAAATACGACCTAGGAAGCCCCTACCATATCGAAAAGGAATTCAAACGCCGGAAGCTAAAACAGGTCATTAATGTTTTTAGAGAAAGCGATTTACTTGAGGCGTGCAGGAAATGCCGCAGGCAAAAACCTTTCAAAGTTGAACGTGCACTTCTCCTTACATATAATATCCCTTTCGATAACTAAACAATCGAGAATCTCCCACGAGTCACTTCGTTTAATTTTGGTCAGTACTTTGGGTTTTTTTTTCGTGGGGCCGATGAACGTTTCGGAGGTTTCAGTATAAACCTCTCCGCGACCACTTAACTCTGGACATTATGTATTGAAGTATAACAATTCGTGAATTTTGGCTGTTGTATTGAGCTCACATTGTCAGAGAATTTATAACCATAATTATGGTCTGCATAGCCAACTATGTGATGCAACTTATCGTTTGGTTCTTACATAGCTCACACTTTTCAAGATGCTGAATGCCATTTGTTTTCTAGAACGAGTTGAAAATGACTTAATAAACCGAATCGCGTTTTCCAACCAATAAAGACCTGGAGAATCGGACGTGAAAGGATTAGATATCAGAATAAATTATATTCAAATATTCTTATTGTATCATATTAAAAACTGTCAGTTAAGGTAGTCGTTCAAAGTAGAGAGCTTCCTTTATTTTTTGTATCAGATTTACTTTATGAGTTCATAAATAACTGCTTCGAAGTTCAATTAATCTTTCAAGATATTTGGGAATGTAGGCTAATGAGCCAGCAAATTCATATCAAAAGTAAACTCAACGAAGATGATCAAATTATTTAAAAAAATAAAATCTCAAGCATCCCCTGTATCGTCAACCTGTCCTTGGTACATACATTTCTTTGTGCGTACTGACGCTTGTTTTGGTCTGTTGTTCGGGAATATATTGACGACGGCCATTGTTCGTGCAAGTCAACTAACGAGTGATTTTTTAAGGCATGGAAATTTAAGTTTGCAACACTTTTTAATGCTCCGTATCGTGTGACAGCAGTCATGCGCTCTATAATTGGTTTGATATGTCATTTTGTCATAAATCGGTTGACGCTTAGGCAACGTCTGCAAATTGTTTGAAACTCATAACACTCTCTGTCAATTTCGTTGGTGATAGAATCGTCCACCAATTAATTCGATTAACCATGGATCGTTTCCATACCACGTTTACTCCCACCGATAATACGCATCCATTCAGACGTCGTATTATGCATTACGAAAAACTCAAAGCATCTGTAGAGCAAAGTATAGACTCAAGTTAGTGCACACGTCTTCAAAGATGCTGCTTGGAATAAGATTACAGTCAAATGTGATCTCTATAGTGCCATGATCAATGATTTTATTGTGCCTAAAGTGAGTCATCGTGATGCAGGGGATCTCTAGTTTCAACTGGCTGGAGTGACATCCCATACCATCGACGTATTAAAAACAGCATTTGCTGAGCACATAAATTCTCGTTCTGGACCTGGGAACAGGCCTGCATGATCTTGTGATTTAGCGGCGCTCGACTATTTTATGTGAATATATAAAATAACCCGTACTCGCGAACAAGCCTGAAACGTTTGACTACTTGGAAGTCAAGATTCAGCGTGTTATGGCGAGAAACGGCTCCCGATTTCATGGCAGTTAAAAAAACTTGTCCATGTTTGATTTCACTTGAAAGGTCTATATTTCTAAAAAAAAACCTTTCTAAACAATAAAGATGGATGGAGAATAAAGGAGAAAGTTTAAATGAAATAAATAAGGTATATTTAGAAACTTATCATTTGCTTTACTTCAAATTAAGGAAACGAGAAAGAATTTGTATTTTGATTTAATTTTTCTCGTTTATTGCGTTCGAAACAGCAGAGCATAATAAACTGCGTAGGGTAACTTCAGGACGAATTCTACTTTTAGGATATTTTGATCTTTGGGTTAAGTAGCAGAAAAGATTGCTAACAATTTGAATCAGCTTACATTAACTTACTATGCTAGGTCTCTGGGAAGCCGGTATAGGTCTAGACCTTCACGTTAAGATGGCAGCACTCTTCGATAGATCCTAAGAAGAAGAATACGGTTGGGCATTTCGTATATTATTCTACATGGGCGTTTGTAGTTTGTCAATCGCTTGAGTGAGTTAATGTGATCATTTTTGGGTAAAGGGGTGAATTCAAGCGTTGAGTTGTCCTTCATTTTTTTTTGAATGTATTATGGCTACATAAGGTAAATCTGACGCACCATGTGAGAACTCTGCACGTTCATATACCACCATAAGATTTGGACAATCAACTTCAAACTCTCTTGAGAAAGGATAAACTTTCGGGATAGTCAAAAATTATGATCGGTGCTGAACGATCGCTCATCGAAGTGGGAACGATAGAGAATTGCAAATGAAGCATGACAGGACTTGAGGTCAAGTCAAAAATTTGTTTCAACGAATGATTAATTGGCAGAGATTAACATCGATTATGTGATTGTACGCAGTAATAAATATTCAGTCAAAACAAGGGAACATTTAGCTGCGGAAACTTCAAGTCCGTTTTATTCATTGAATAGTGGGTGCGACTTTTTTGTGCTTAGTGCGGAGAGTTATCCTCACAAATTATGGTCAAACTGGAAAAACCGTTGAATAAGACAAGCATTGCTTAGAATCAGGCACATGTGCGGGGAAAATGCTGTTTACTATTATGTGCTAATATTTTTAAATCTAGTGTTTACTGGCACAGTACTATGTGTCAGTTCACCAGCAATCGTCATGTTGAAAATCGGCGAATTTGATTTGAACTACTTGGACATGAGGCCTTACCAGGTACAGCCCTACTACATATTATTGCTTGACAATCCTAAAACTTTCATTTGGAAACATTTTTCATATTTTTGACTTCATTTATCACTGTCCTTATAGCGCAGAGATTCCTCAAATCTGATTTGTCAAATCTATTCGAAAAAATCTTCCAAAACGTGGTGACAAAAAGTCTCATCGACCAGCATACTCAAACGTGATCCTTTCTTTACGGGTGACCTTATATCTATTTAAAAAGAATGGACAAAATTCATTTGCACTAGGACTCGTTACTGGTCGTTGATTATTTTAATAAACTCTTTAGAAGTTAGTAACAGAAGGTATCAAATCAGATAATGCTGCTATGAAAATTTCGAGTGAAAATTTGATTTAGGTGTTCATATTTATCATACCAAAATACAGAAGTGTAAATAACTAATGAGGCTCAAGAGATTGCCTCAATTTGCTTTTATTGCAATTAATAAAAAATACTCACACGTTACAAACCTATTGAAAGCAGCAATGAGAGTACTTGTTTTCTTAGATCTGTTTTCTTTTCTTTCTCTCAGAGAAAATTCTCAGAACTTACTTATTCAGTGAAAAACAATAAGTGATAGCGTAGGGTTAGGAAAACCCATTAGAAGCTTTGTACGTAGGGGACTTTCTGCTTAAATGGTAAAATTTCCTCAATTTTAGGATTTAAGCGATATGTTTTGTTGGAGAGAATTTTCAGTATGCCAAGCACACTAGTCTTACAACCATTTTCCAGGAATTCAGGAATGTTGAATTTATTTTCGCTTTCATGGATCATACTTCACGAGAAAAACGTGGCGATAGTTTACATTTCAAACTACGAAGGACTTATTGATTGATTGGCCTCAAATTCCAGGTATTTAGTGGCATAAACACGAATATCATGTTGCTTATGTCCATTATATATGAATGAATAATCATACCCCACTATTACGAATTTTTCAACTTTTTTCGAAAATATAAGTAAAAGACTTAGGGGCCATATCGACTACCCACATAATATATTCAAGTTTCAAGTATGCATTATCTTTTGATATGTGAACTGTGATCAATTTTCACTCGTCAATTTCCTTTTTGTTTACTTTAAGTTTATATAATTCTGTCTTTTACGAATTTTCCACCGAATTTCGATTCTTTCGTGGTTACTATTATTTTGTTTGGGGTTTGTGAACTAACTCAGGTTACTCCGCGAGGAAAAAATCGTTGCTCCCGGTATTTTCTTCCGTATTCTTCTCTAAGGTTTGGTTACTTCTTCATCTAAGATATCACTACACCTGATTTTCCATTTCTGTTTCAAACATCCATTTCACCACCATCTGCATCGGCTTAGAAATTATATCAATTTTAACAGATCAAGTTGTGTTGCAGGCGTTATGTTATCCGCTGAAAGAGTGCATTCTCCCTTCCTTATTGCCTTTGTATTTGTGCAGGTATCTCAGCGTCTTTCTGTATATTTGCGCTCATTACAAGGAAGGGCGAAGAGATCGCCTTACCTCTGTGTTCATCACCACCAATAACCTCGACACTATTTGATATGCGCATTCGATTTGCAGCACTCTTTCTTTCTAAGCCTGTTTCACCCACTTTGAGTATAACTTCTTGTTTACAGCGTCGCCCAAAGTTCTGCCCCAAGGAGGTGGGGCGCTCGTGTACTGTGCTCCTGAGGATTTGACTCCTTCATTAGGTGGTCCTTCCTATGTTGAACTATGAGTCTTAGCTATTTGTGCTCTGGGTCACTCAGAAAAACTCGTCGTCATACTATAAATACGCCAAAGCATTTCACAGCTGATGCCGATTTGACCAGCGCTTCCTCAACGCTGGTAACTTTTACTCTGGTATTTTTTTGTCTTTATCCATTGTCAGGATCTCCTTTTCTGAGTTTTCACTATCAGAAAGAAGCTGAGAAGAGTCATTTAGTCCCTCGCTGCTTTAACTGTCTCAACTGTTTGTCTGCGCTTAACTGTCCAACGAGCATCTAGGACCTGAAAATCGACCACAGAGTTGATTAAGCGTGACACGTCTAAGACAACTTAAGGATCATTAATCCATCATATTACATATTGCGTAAAGCAAGTTTTTGAATGGTTCTCTGCGCAACACTTGATGTAACTTTCGACTACCTTCTTTTGTATCAAACAGGAAGCTTCGGTCACTCATATAGTACCTCGGAATCAGCATCTGGTTGTGGTAATTTGTAACTATTTCACGCGCTTTCAGGAGGTATCATCCATTCCTAATAATCGTTTCCAATGCATTCCTAAAGCCCAGTAAATGTTGACCTCATGATTGTTAATAAAATAAAATCGGCAATATACAAATGTATTGTAGTTGAAGAAATTACTCTCAAACTATACAGCCATGAAAATAGGTCTCCTGCCCTATGGATCACTCCAGAGATGTTTCTGATGAGTGTTTCGAGAATTTTTCTAGTGGTGTGTAGCATTCATAGAGTGTCGCATGCATATGGTACGTCGGTGGTCCTCGTTCTCTTTTTAAACCCCATAAGCCCTACTCCTTTGGAGGACTCTTGTAACACCTCTTCATGCCAGATATTTTCACTGTTGCTTGCCAAGTTTTAGCATAAGCAGCCTAAACAATTGTTCTCTTAAATACTATAGAAAGTTATTAAAGGTTAAATTTTCCACTGTTTAACTTACTTAAATCTACCACCAAAAAAGGTGGAACATTTTCCTGCAGGACTAGGTTCGCTTTACTCGAAAAGTTCTTATAGGCGGGATCGTCAAAAGTGGTGCTTAAAACAAATCGCTGAGGTAACTTTATGTGTGAAACCTCTAATCAAATCACATAATTACGTCTCGTGTAAAGGACAACATCAGAGTGTTGATTTTTCTCATGTTTTCTCATCCTTTTTGTTTTTCCTATTAAATTGCAATTTCTATTCCAATTATTCGGTTACTTTTCCCATACTTGTTTTTAATATTTGGCTTTAAATATTTTTCCTAATTTCCCACGCTGTTCGTGGTGTTCAATATATGTCTTGTCTGAAGTGAATAGTGCTAAAACGTTGGTAACACCATTTGAAATCATAGACGAATTCACTTATTTGCCTGGCAGCAATGCGGTAGTGATCCTTTTTGCTCTCCTGTACTTTTACTTGAAATTTTAAAACATTTTGAAAGATGGAAATTTTGAGAAAAGTCCATAAATTACCCTGAAGATATTTTCAACATAAATAATTCATATGTTATTCAGCTCAAGATACAACCTCCACAACAGCATACATATAAACATGATATGCATGGTCGCATCCTCCGTTACTTCTTCTTGCGTTTTCCTTGGCTTCTTTTTCGCCATTCTCAGTCAAATGGAAGATGATGAATCTATTGCATTCAAGTCCTTGGCACAAGGATGAGTTGCAAGAGATCTAAGCCCCAACCGACTGTAAAGGTTTTTCCGCTCTTTTCTTTAAGTCAAGTAATTAATTTTTAATGTTTTCTCAGCTTTTCACCAGCAAGAAAATCGTTTTTACTCTGAACGAGTGGAAATGTGGGTTTATCGCTTTTCAACGGAGCTCCGTGTTGGCTTATCTCGTAAAATTCAATTCACGGTACGAACAAAAGCATTTTATAGCATTTTATTGCTTATTTATCTAAGGAAACGTTTTCAAGCATTATTTCGATAGTATTGCTTTTGTTATGTCGACGATATGATGGAATTGGTGTAATGCATCGCAAGATGTGTTGGGTTTTATTATTAAAAAGTTTGCATTTACAATTCAACAACATCACAAACTGTATGTTGCTGGTGTACATTCAGAATAATAAATGAGATTGCAAGAGCTCCTGCGGGCTATTAGATAATTACATTCCACAGTTCTCAAACGGAAACTCTACACCTAAGTAGATTTTATTTTATAAGCGTTAGCGAATAAAAATGACGATAGTGGCCTTGTGATAACAAATTACCTCAGCGGTGAACATAACATACTTGTTTGAGAGAGACATGGCAACTATTACCTAATTTTCCATGCAACTTCTTGTGGCTTTCGCCGGTTACTTCCGCCGAAGACGAGGTGAGAGAAAGTGTTAACTGAGTCATCATTAGCAGGCAAACAAGCAGAAGTTGGACACAGAAGTTTAACACAACGAAAAACTCCCAATATAATGGTATTCGACTTCAATTCCCCAGAAGTATTGGTATTTGTAAGTGAAACATGTTGGAAATACGACATAAAGATTAAACTTGCAGGGAAATACGCTTTAACATCCTCTTACATTTCATATTCATAAAAAACGTTTCATACATACTAATACACTGGTAAAATGATTCCAATTAGCATATAAGCTGAGAAAGCTAACAATCGTGATCTCTCTCCTCATCTATAACGTTTAATTTCTAAGCACTCTTTCTTCCAAAGCTCGCTTTATTTGCCACATGCGGTATCCGTATCCTTTTCTTTGTTATGCCACTTTGAAGTAGTGCCGCTCTTTCCTGATTGCCCAATTGTTATACGAAGATTTAATACCGCATTCCTAACATAAAAGCTATTGTAGAGCACAGAATGGTTCCAACAATGAGTTTGAACATTCTATCTGCAATTGATCAGACATATATATTACTTAAAACGAATGTCGAGAGGATTTAATCCTGAAAGCGCGCGTAAATGGGAATCAGATGTACTGTACTTTTGCGGTAGGAAACCTCCAAAAGCCTAAGACACATGCATTTTTTTGCTGAAATAGATTTAACAACTTTAGGAGCACATGTTTCGAATCATCTTGAATCATTCATTCTACATTTCTAATATACATTTCTGTCACTAACCAATAACGTTTTAACCCCTGTATGCAGATTGGTCCATCTTAGCCATAGTCACATACATGGCAGCTATGTATGTGTCTTATGGTTACATACGTAGTCGTGGAGTATCACCAATCTATCAACTTTTATCCATACATCCTGTAGAAGGATTATTTGGAATGAAGACACATTCAGTGTCAAGAATATAGCCCCTCTTGTCGTGGTGTATATTAACTTTGGATTGAACACACATTGTGCTGTGGGCTTTCTTGCAATAAGTTGCCAGTGCATAAGTTTTCTTTGGACTTGGACTGGACTTGGAATGGACTTCTTAATAGAATCGACTAAGCATATTAATTTTTTGTCATATCGACAAATTTATAATGCCGTGATTCAAAAACAAGTACGTATACCTTGTTGATACCTTTTAATATGCTCACCTGAACGCTTTTCTTCGAAGAAAGTTCTCCATCTTTGTAGCACTACATTTCATTTCCGGGATTTGGCCAATAGTGCCTACACCTGCCCCGATTCATTGACCACAACCTCCGGTGATAAAAGCCGAGCAGTCATCATTAACAGCGTCAGCGTTCACCGAACGGTCATCGTTAAAAGAGTCGTACCAGTGTTTTCTTGGATTCTTAACTGGTCTTCGCCTTTCGATTTCTCCTACGAATACCTCAGGAATATTTTTCGCTCGCCTGTAAGACTCATATGACCAGCTCATCAACCTCGGGTTCGTTAAATATTTTTTTTTAAATCATGTTTATATCTACTTCGCCATTACGACACTTCTATTTTCGTTTCAATACTCCGGAAATCTGTAATGGATTAACTGACGATTCAGCCTCGCACTGACACTAGGACCTAAAGTCCGAGGAGTGTGGCAATGAAATGTACCTTTCGGATCAACTCACTGCGCTGTTTAGTAAGTACACAGACTTGGGTTCGACCACTAGTGGACTTCCGCTCCGGTTCCAGTATTGAACCAGACACTGGTATGTCCGATTTTCGTAACGTGACATTTCAAGTAACTTTAGTTTATATTACCGCTTTTCAATTCTCAAATCAAGCCAAAGCAACACTTAAATTGATCACGCACCCGTTACCCGAAAACGTCTCGGTATCCGAAAATAAACTACGTTACTTAACCGACCGCAAAACACGTTTAGAGACGGCGACTGCGAAAAGTACGTACATTTTCCTGTCAGAAATAAGACAAGGACAGTCGCAAAATAGTCAGGTTTTGAATGTTATTTCTGTGAACATAATTTTGGCAAAAATCCATTGAATTCAGTTCGGTAGGACTGCCATAAATAAAACATTTATTGCAAAAGACCCCCGAATAAAGTTGGAAAAATCTACGTTCACCATAGACGTCCACCAAACCTGTTGGTTGGCTTTTATATGTTAAAGTTTGATTAACTCAGTAGCTTGTCGGATAGCCTTTCAATCTTTTTCATGGAGTTAACAAGCTTCCCTGTTTCCACAGAGGTTATTTTAACCTATTCTTCCTTGAAAAGAGTTTTCAGCATTTCCTTGTTTCTTATGGTATTGTGACGTGTTCAGGTTACGCGTACTGTAGTCGGCGTAAACAAAAAGTCGTAAACACGTTTAGAACTACCAACACATCGATTGTTCTCAAATGCGTAAACACGTCGCGCGCGTTAAGTACAACAGATCCCGATGCAAGCGACTCAACGCGTGCACGCGAGAAAAATCCGCATGGAAGGTTCTGGGATGTTTGGTAGTTGTATAAAAGCGACTACGGCGAGTGACGAAGAGCAGTTGTGAATGAAACGAAATCGTGAGCGACAGTGCACGCAAGAAAAGTGCAGTGATGTAATTATAATTGAAAAGTGTTGGATAAGTGAATAAGTGTTTAATTACGTTTTATAAAGTGTAAAAGTAATTAATTTAAATTGGATTCATTAAAATGATACGTGATTTTAATAAAATAATTGTAAATCGTAGAGGAAACTTAGAATAAAACTTTCATAATTTATTGTAAATTATTCGCGAGTGTTTTACTTTCACTATTGGCAATATTTGCGAATAGCAAACAGGTCGCGCAACAGTATGTTGGGGAATTCTCTATCCCATTAGATCCCAGAGGTATTTAATGGGTTTGAGATCCAGTTGCGGCGTATGGAGTTGTTTCGGAGCTAAGTAGAGGAGCCAACATCTTCAGTTGGAGCAGAGTGCTTCAGATCTCGATTCAGATCTTTTTTGGAAGATAAAATGCGCTTGTAGTCCAAGTTTTATTGCACTTTGCCTTAAATTGACCTTCAATATATCCAGGTATTAGTACTCGGTCATAACAGATTCAATTCATTCCATTTGACCAATAGCTCTGCTTGACATGCACTCGACACCATGGTTTACTCTCCCACGCGCAACCCGTCCATGGGACCCTCCATATTCTCCTTAGTACGAAATAGTTTCCGTTAGTTCAGGATTTACCTTCGTCAGATAAATTTAGTCTACGTTTTTCTCTAGATGAAAGTTTTGATGGGCTGCCAGATCGAGGCCTCGATATCAAACCTCCCGTCAGTTTATAATTGTGTAATATACAGTTTTGATGGAGAAATATTGTGACATGTTCGAATAATGTCACACGCCACTGTAGTCATCTTAAGAGAAAATTCGTAAATAAGTATCAATACGTCGATCATTCTCGAAGAGAAAATAGGCATAACGAAAACACATTGCGTGCATTGAGTACAACAAATACGTGTGTAAATGACTCATCGCGTAAACTCGAGAATGATCCACGTGGAAGTTTCGGGATCGGTTGATACATGTATAAAAGCGACTATACATGTACCAACCGATTCCGAAACTTCCGTGTGAATCATTCTCGAGTTTATAATAACTTGGATCGAATAACTTGGCAAATAATTATAAAGTATAATGCCTTATAATACCTATTCATAAACAAGAAAAAGAAGAAAATACAGCAGCTAATATGGTTTGACAGCTGTCAATCGCAGCTGGAACAGGTAAATAAACTATTTCTACTTTGTTTGTTATGAAATAATTGCACACCTCGCTTAAAAGAACTTAAAGATAAAAAATACGACAGTAAAAACTGAGTGCGGGCATTTAATCTGCAAAACTAAACACATATGTAAAAATCCGCTAAAATTAAAATGAAATGAAGACGGATATTCGATTTTTAAGGTTATATTGCTCTTGCAAGCAAAGGATAGTAGACAGGGATAAAATTGCAACAAAATAAATAACGCCGTTAAAATTGACTATACTTGCTTGCGGATTTGCGTCTGTATTTTGATATGTTTTGTAATAAAAAAGAAACTTTCGGTCGGGATGTCATTGTATAGGTGGTTGTATGCGATCAGGTTAAGCTTCGCTCTCAAAACAAGAGCCCAATTATATTTGTCCCGATACATGCAAACTAATTAATAAAGTTATAACAACAATTCAATATTCATAAAATGTGAAGAAGTAAATTCAGCAAAATAGTCACTGTTCAATACTACCGGTCTCCTCAAAGTTCGCTGTTCGAATTGTTACTCTGTTTACTCAACAAATTAAAAATAAATTATAATATTTAAACACAACCAATTGTTTCCTGCCAAAATTACATTTTACTTCATAAATATATGAGTGAGCCGAAACCCATCAGTTATTTATTGCAAAAAAACCATTTACAATCAAACGTGTTTGCTTTTGATGTATTGTATAAGAAATGGATTGGATTATTGTAATAAAATGAAAACGACACAATTAAATGCAGGCTTTTATTCAATTATTGTTGGCATCGTAAACATATTACTTCGACTAGACTTGGTCAGACCGGAGAAAGGATAATGAATGAAAATTCGAATACTGATGTGATTGTACATTAGTATTGTTGTGTACTATGTTATATATTGATTCTATATTTAATAATAAATATGTAATAGTCTTTATTATATAGAACACATGTCAAAAGTGGAATTTTTCTGATATCTTATTCAAATAAAAGTAATTTTGTTTACGGAGTTAATCTTTTAGGACTTATGTCGGCACTCTTAATTGTAAAAGCCCAATCTAAGCCGATTTTTTCGTTTCTCTTCCACACGCTTAAAAAATCGCTGTGATCTTTTAAACGAACTCAGTTGCTGTTGAGAGCTTACAGAGCTCGGTAATCTTACTACGGTAAGTGCCACTTGTTTTTGAAATCGTCATGTTGCACGTCGATCTTACGTTTGTTTAAGCTCTATGTACTTTTTGACTGATGGGTCTTGAGTAATTTTGTTTTCTGTGAGCCATAATGTCCAAGAAATTTACGTTTGTTTTCTAGAATGTTTGTGGCTGTTGATAATTACTAAATACTTTCATAAAATGTAGTCCTCTAGACCACTGGGTTGTGAAGGAATTGCAGCAATTTCAGAAGCTGATGATAATTCGGTGGCCATTGATAAAAATTCCGAAGATGAAGATTATTTTACTCATGATTAGGTCAGAAGTGACATGAAAGATGATATTATAGATAACATTGAAACGAATAACTTAGACAGGAGGACCTTGAAACTCGAGGCTTGTCATCCAATCTCCTGCTGATGCATTGTGCAATCCATTATTTTCCAACTCTCGATATGTTTCTTAAATGAGCAAATCATAACAAAGTGCGGGAAATTTTTATCAATCAATGCAGAACAAATTATACACCTGGGGTGCATTTGACAGTAGATGAACAACTGTTGGGTTGTGTGGCCGGTGTCTATTCCTAATGTACATCTAAAAAAAACCTGATAAGTATGGGATCAAAGTTTCCATATTGTATAATACTGATGATTTACCAAGCTCAGGTCGAGGCACGGAAACTTATGGGCTACCCTTGAGTTAGTTCTACCTGGAGAGCGAGGATTACAATGCCATCAAAGATTCACAAATGGACAATCTTTAAAAGCATGCATATTTTTTAAAAAAAACTGTATCAAATGTTTAATGAAGTTGATTTATTGGATCTCAATTATTTGCCAAATTTTATGCATGTCCACTTACCGTTAAGTTTTCTAAGTTTAATAGTGTTCCATATAATGAACCACAGTTCTTCTTATTTCGATTTTTTACTTTATTATATCGTAATATTTATAAATAATACGACTAGATAGAGTTTTAAGTATTTTTTTTTTTTGAATTCGGAACATCCCGATGCCGATTACATGTAGTCCCAACATGAGGGACAATAACAAAAGGATACGAAAACCGGACGCAGCACCTGTATTCAACTTCGCAAACCACATGTTTAACAACAAATGTATAGCGCGTCAAGCAAATAGATAAGGTACTACTTGTACAACATAAAGGACAACGGTTGAATGCACTAGAAAACATGAAAATATGCAAACAAAAAACTTTTACATGTCTGGGGAGCCTCAAAGCAAAATCACACCAAAGCTTGGTTAATGACAACGGACAATATTGATAAATTAATTTGTAAAATTAAGTTCATGTAATTCGTTTGCAAAGTTCGCCAAGAATATTATGTTACAACACATTATCTTTATTTACTGAGGTGGCTGATGTAACTCACAGCTCCAGCAAGTATTTTGCAAGTAAACTGGTGCGGATTGATCTGTGGAACCCGGATCATTGCTTGCATTTGGTATTGCTTAAGGTCTCTCTCAACACCAGCAACGTCTCCGTTATGGAGCATGCCTCATACCTTTTGGCCTGGAAATTATTAAACGAGCTCCAGACACAGTATGCCAAATTGTTGCTTTTTTGTGTCTGGTGCGCAGGACTGCTACAGTTGTTGCACGGTCCACTTCAGGCTGATCGTTTCCAGTTCAAGGAGGAGCACGAAAATGAGGCATCACTGACATAAAGTGAGAATTGGTGATCGTTGAATCCTGCAAAACGGATAGCTGATTTCAAATTCCTCCTTAGTCAAAAGTTGCGCACCAGTCATCTATAGCTTCCTCTTGCATTGTTTGCCTTGCAGCCCTTTCTGGTTCAGTGATTCCTGCGATCTATTGAGTGTCTCTCATTTCATCTCAGGCACGAGACCACAGCTCCTACCCCAGCGACAAACACCTACAACAGCTCTTTCAAACTTGCTTATTTGGGTTGATTCTGCTTCTAGTTCCAGAAGAAAGGGGCTTGTATAATTTGACAATGAAGTGACTGATGAAAAGTCGTTTAGTTATTGTGCTGGTTCATAGTTTATTCTCCATATTTCTCCTTATCACCCTAACCCTAGAAGCCCAATCATATTTTTTTGACTTTTAAGTCCAACCATACGTCAAAATGAAACCCATAATAAACAAATTCATTTTTAATCAAAATTTTCATTAAATTTTTCCGTTGAAAATGATATATTCTGATGGGCATCGAATTATTTTTTGTACTTGGGACATTCCGTCGTTCCCCGTCACTTCCTTACCGCGTTTCGGCGGTGCGCATTTATCGGTATTTATAGGTCCGTGGTTTATACAAGCAGGTACATAGGTGTTATTTTATATATGACATTTTTTTTATATATGACATATATGACAAATATATGACAGTGCCAAGCTTGTTCAAAGTGGGAGGAAGTTTATTGTTGCCATTGAGAGCAAAACGAAGCCGACTAGGATAACCGGAAGGTGGACTTAAAGCCGAGTTACAACGTCGTGCAGTCTTGTGGTCGTTGAAGTTGCTGCAGAATGTGAGCACGTTTGACTGATGACAGACGAACTGAAGTACCGATGTATGTTGTACAATCTCTCGAAATATTTATGAACCATAAAGTTAAGGAGTGAAGAAATGAAGAATTGAAGAAAGAAGTTAAGGAGATTGTAGGTGGGAAAGACGAACTGAAGTGAATACCGATAAACTCGGCAATGAGTGATCTAGAATGCCAAGGACCAGGAGCGTTCTGAGGGAAAGTGGGAGGAAACCGGATCGTTGTGTGATGGTTGGATATCAAAGAGACTTGGTGAAAGATTAAAGATCCACAAATTGTACCCGTAGTTTTTTTTTAAATTTTTGCCATTGCATTAAACATTAATATGAGCGTTGGGAACAACGCAAGGAAGTTTGCCTTGCAGTTTAATGCGGAACCTTTCAAAAGATGGTTTGGTAATCTTTGGCAATAAGCCTTCTATATTTTGGGATAAATTTGGCTTCAAAGTTGGTGTTCCTAACATCTACTCCATCCGAAGTTATGATAATGGGAAGATAAATGTTTTGAAAAATTTAATTACTCGCTTGGTATTTATCTATCTTTATCGAATTTTAACGGTAAACAATCTATGAGTTAATAAAACCCATGTTTAGTAAACTATATAGTTCCGCACATTACTACTTGTCGGTTTTAAGGATACATGAAATTGAAATTTTTCCTCATTCTTTCAACTCTTGTGGTTTTTATAGAGCAGTATCAGCAGTGGCTTCTTGCAACCATAGCATTTTTATTAAGACAACATAAAAACCGTGTTAGTAGGTTTTGATTTTGGAACAGGAAGGGTTGACTGAAAATGCACTTGATTAAGAATTCTTCGTTCTTTAATGATCTTTTAAGATTCTGCTCTTTTGATCGAACTATTTGAAGAAAAAAATGGTTTGAATAGTTCTTTACTGCAGGCTTTAAAACAAATCGACGCGTTCATCCATTTACCCTGACAGAGTATGGCACCTGCTATTTATTTTGTTATGTTATGGATACATTGTGCCATACTTACTTGGATTTAAGAAGGGTATACTGACTTCGAACTTAAACAAAATGTTTATAAATGTTCAATGAATCGTAACTTTAACCGAGGATAAATATTGGCAAAACATAATTAGTTTATGTACCCTTGCACCATAACAAAATCAACGAACTTTCTTTCTTACTTTAAGGAGAGAGCGAGAGATAGTAAGTAACATATATTTTAATAATGAAAGTAAAACAATAAAAAATATCCTTCAAACCCAGCACAAACAGAGGACAAATCTGCGAAGAGCAGACAATTGGTGTGGCAGCATCAAGCGCCAGTTCTCCAGAGCCGTTGGGCCAGCCAAAAAGAGACAACCATCCAAAGAAAACGTAGCGAACCAGCCGCGACCAAGGAAGCGGATACCGTTCACTGAAATTCTTGGGAGTGCTTCACTCTTCAAAATTGCGGATACCGACATCTGCAATGTTTAAAGGTAAACATAACACAAGCGGATGATGGCCGTAACAAAGGCACTGATAAAATGGAACGGAGGGTATGAAACCGGCAACAACCAAGAGGATCAGTTACAAATAACTTCAGCTGAGCCCGGAAGAGAGAATGGCGCGCAAATAATTCTGACATTGAAATTCTTCCCGTTTGACAACCCACCCAATCCAACCAACAAGTTTCACGCTATAGTGGAACAAACAGGGTTACACGAGCTATCGTTGGAAGCGACATGAATGTGAAAAAGGAACTTTGGGAAGGCACCAAGTGCAACGGAGAGGTTAGTTATTTATTTGATACATATAATCACAAGCTAGAAAATAAGGTGTCACGCCAACTCTTATTAGCGAAAGTAGTATGGAAGTAATTAACCTCCGAATAATCACAACACCGGCTTTTAAGGACTCGCATGACTTGAAGCTTAGTGACTTACCTAAACTGTCAGTACACTAATAGATCATGCGTGAAGTGAAAAGAGGCAAAAAGACTCCATTGGTCACCTGAAATCCGAGAAAAGCTGTATGGAGTGGCTAACATATGAACCCATTCTAAAGTCGAACAGATTTTGACAAGGAAGTGAGTTATATCGCAAGTCTACTGGTCGATAGCTTGGAGATATTTATAGAATATCTTGGAGAGAAGGTAAACTCGTGGAAAAGAAAAGTGGAAACTTTTCTTTGGAAAAAAAATCAGGGAAAACACTAAAGGATTATTCATTACACAACCTGAAAATCTTTAAAATCACTGAAGAAACGACAGAAAACAGAACTTTGGGTTCCTCTTTTACAATGTTCAAAGATTAAACGAGACATCCTAGGTGGTTAGAGCTCTAATAAGAGAACAACACATACACATGGTAAAATCAGCGAAGAAAGTCTTTAAACCAATACTTTTTGGTCTCTACAGATTACGAGATAGAACGAGTAACAAACTCAACTTCTTGACGTGCTGCCCCGCTGGACCCATCAGTCTTAAAAAATGATAAGAAAAAACAAGATCCGATGGGCCGTTAAAACCTTCAGGCCATCGAAATCGTTGGGAACCGACAAAGACTATCCGATCATGCTTATAAAAGCGGGTGGGAAATGTGTATCTTCTTAGACTGAAGAGAGAAAGCGAGAGAAGTTTTCATACCAAAGCGGACAAAATCAGTCACTACAAAGCATCGGATTGCCGTCCTTTTAGCGTCTTTTCTGCTATATACTCAGCAAAGCCTAAGGGATGCATTTCTAAGACGCACCGTGAACATGAGGTTTGTCTTAACAAACATTCCAGGACACTCAACGGAGATCACACAACATGACGTAATAAGCAGGGAACAAGGAAATCTGACCACCAAAGACTGTACATTTCTTCAATAATTTTAAGAACGAAAATAATTTTAAAATGCGAAACCGTAGTAGCTATCATTTAAATGTATTCAATAGATTCACATAAGTGAAATCAGCATAACCCGGAAAAAATTGGCGTTGTATCATTCAGCTGCCTGGGAACTCACAGGTAACTAAATAGTTGAAGATCTTAATTGAAAGGGTTACAGAACGATAACCTACGCGATATCGTTGTACTGAAAAGTTCCGGGAAACAATGTCAGGCCTGGTGCTGATCACGTTCTCATTTATTTTGGATTTAGATAAATTAGTCCGAATTCAAATCAATGCCAACATATTTACCTTTACATTTTCATCACCCCCTCCTTCATGCAGAATCCATAAGCTTGGTCAATAAGGTAAATTACATTGGATTAATCTTCAATTTGATGTTATCTTAGACTTCAGAGAGAGTGACCAGCGGGCTCATCCCTACGAAGCAAGGACGTAATTCCTAATGTTATGACTGAGAATACTGGTGGAAATAATTATGGAAATATAATGGACCACAACATTTCATGTCAACACACCAAATGAACAGTAATTCAAAGCAATGATTTCGGCCGAAATAATTAAAAAAAATAATGACGGTGCAGAGCGACTTCTTTTACAAGAGGAGTACTAACTTCAAAGACTTGGAAAACTTGGCGACACCAGAGCTGGAGGACTTTCTCGGTTTCTGAAGAACTACAGGATGTATCTTCTGCAACTCATGGCGTCACCAAAAACAAGTGCTAGCTGTACGAAAGAACTCCCAGTTTAAAGGGTTTTGACTACTATTCTCCAGACATAATGGTATTTGTAAGCAAAACTTTTCGGAGAAAGGACATAAATATGAAGTTGTAGCATTAAGATTCGCTGAAATTTTTGCATTTTTTTACACATATTGTTACTCTAGAAAAATTATTCTCACATACAATAAAGCTTATAAAGTTAGCCGTAGCGACCTCTCCGCTCTCCACGTTATTTGTTTCACAAGCTCTTTATCTTGCAAAGCTCACTTTATTTGCAACATGGAGTTTTCGTAAACCATTCCTTCTGATGAATGTCCGAACTGCTGGCACTTTCGAATGTCTTTTGGTTAAATGGTTGCATCACCTTTGAATCAGAATCAAAATTTGATCAGAACTTTGACACCCATGAGTCTTGGCTGAGTTAGCTTAGCAAGGGTATACATTACTTACAATGTTGTAAGTGAAAATGGATAAATTGATCTATCAGAAACTTCTAAAATTGATAAAGCTTACGAAAGGGAATTTGGAAAATAGGACAAGTTCGAGGTGAGAGCAATAATCACAACAAGTAAAAAGAACCAGACAAAATCCACTTAGTTGGTAGTGCCAATTGAGGCGTCCTGGCCTGTGCGTTTACACCTGATGAGAAGTGGCAGGGATCCATTTGACCAGCTTGAGCTCTTTCCACCTTTTCTTCTGGAATATAGTTTAAGTGTGATCCTGACTTTAAGTTCGGAAGCTGAAACTTTGAACCGAAGTATCTGAATTTAATAAGTTTCGACGGGCACTCCGGCGGAGTCGAATAAAAATCTGGAAAATAAGAATTTAAGAGCAATCATTAAACACGTCGGTGAAAATGTTATGGTTTTGGCATGTGTTTCAGATCCTTGAAGAAAGGAATCCAATCCAGGAAACTATTGTAGTCATCCAAGAGATGAAGGGCAAAATTACGTAGCTCAGCATCAACAAGAAATTTTTTCAACGTCTCAACATTACAGCAGACTATTTTCAACTTATAAGCAATTCTGGATTTAGAAGTTTATGAAGATAATTGCAGGCTATGATTGACTCATATTAGAATGCAATTTCCAACAGTTAACCCATAAATTTTCCCACAATACTTTCACCTCCCTACAATCAAGTCGGAAATCGAGGGGTAGAAAAGAATGCAATCACACAATCAGACATCGTGATATGGGCTAAAAGCATGCAATCGCATTCCTGGCCGAGCTTAATAAAACCAACTCAAAGCGAATCCTGGCAAAGCTTTTCATTGCTAGCAGGCGAACCGCCACCCAACTCAAGAATTTGTGGAAAACACAGGTTGCTAATCGGCTCGGCTATGATTACAGCCGAAAGGAATTTCAGCAATGCGGCGATTAACGAGAAACTGACTAATAAATTTACTTGAAATCCACTTTTACCTGATTACACCACGCCGACCTCCTTTCACGGGCAAGTGGAAACTCCCCACGGAATACTTTCATGACAGAGAGTTAGTAGTTGAGGAATGTTAATGGTTACTTTTGAGAATATTTTCCGATTGTACCACAGCTCACTTCCTTCGACATGCAATTGAATGTGTTCCATTTTGAGCTGTGTACAATCTCCCCCATATCCTTTTTTAAGTGGAATATGCATATGAAAAACGAACACCCAACACACATTACTAGTCTGATCTGCGAGTCGGCATAGTGTGCACTTAACAATAAATGCCGGCGTCAATACGAGCACCGCCAAGTCGAATTCAAAAGTCCTGAATGGAGACCTATTTATTTTTTCTGCTACATAAATCTCCAGATTTGCACTTTAAGTTAATTCAAATTTAAAAAATCACTTAACGTATGGCGACTTAGCTTTGATGCCTAAAAATTTGGAGCCTAGCAGTTGAATTGAACTCAAGCGTTTTGTGTTGGGAGGATGGCTGAGAGTGTCCTGGCTAAATGGGACGGATAGAATGGGGAGAAGGTTGGAAGCATGATCAACAGTACGGAAATATTTATGGCTTCACGAGGCGTTTACTGTTAAATTTGCCACCAAGGACTGCACGCAATAATATTGTTGCAGGCATTGTTGAATGAGCAATCCTGTAGCCTAACTAATTTCTTGTTGACAGATGCCGTTATAGATTGCTCTCTGGGGTATGAATACTTTCAAGTCAGAAAGGGAGAGTTTTCCACCGCGAATTCATTGTATAATTCAGAGGATACATTGTTTTCAGGTTCATATGCAGGAGCCATGTAGAGAGAATTTATTTAAATACGAATCCTGATCAAATTGCAATTCAAGGGATGTTGTTATGGATAAATCATATGTTGTTTGATTGAACTTCGTTGAGTTTGATTGCTACAAAACTGCAATGATTACATGTAAGGAAATATCTCTTACCCAGATTAAGTGTTCGCTTTTAATTGTTATCTTTATCCAAATTTACACCAAATTTTCGGATATTATTGTCTATTTGGAAATTAGATGCCGGCTTTTCGTGATGAAATGCAGGAACGTCGTCATCATTCCCCAAACTGATTATAAGAAAAGTAAAGTAAAATCATAATGTTTGAGTAAAATCATAAGTTACGTTAAATTATTATTGAAATTTCTGCTGAGAAAAGTTATAACAATAAGTTTCATTTATTATTTCACATAATCGTGGTCATGGTTGTTTATCATTCAAGACATTACTAAGCTGTTATATGTTAATCCAAGTAAAATTATGTAATTAAAGGTTGAACTAATGGCAAACTTCTTTAAATTCGTTTTCTATTCTATGCTGAATCGAAACAATGAACAAAGTTTTACCCAAGTTTTTATATTTTTAATAGATGAAGACAACGAAGCAGAGTATTAGTAACGCTGGTTAGCATAAAACTCATAATTATGCTCCAAGCTGTTTTGATTTCTTGTGTCAATTCAGCAACAGTTCTTTAGATTTTGTTATGATATGAATGGAATATTTGTTATTTGTTATGATGGTATGGAAGGTATTGTATGGAGATCCTAGACCCGCAATACTTCCGGACTTCCCCTGAGAGTTTTGCCCTATAGTTCTGACCCATAGAGTAGAAATGACAGCACAACGCTCCTTAGAAGTTTTATCCTTGATGTAGTGGGCCCCCTTATGCGGGTCATTAATCGTGTGAGTGCCATTACATGTACTGCAGCGTTGTCAGCTTTTGCCCTGATTTTTTTTCGGAAAACCTCATTATTAAGTCTATCAGGACGCCCAGGTGTTCACTGCTGATTTCGATTCAACCAGAGAATCTTTAACATTGATAGGCCTTACTCTGGGGATTCGCTTCTATGTCAGGATGATCACTTCGGTTTTTTCCAGGGCCAGCCTGAAACCGTGAGTGGTCATCTAGCCTCTAATTCGCCGCATTACCGTTTTAAGTCTGAATTGCGCGTGGTCGACTATGCGTCTAGCAAAAAGCACCCAAACATCGTCCGTATAGCCGATCAAGCGTCACTCAACCGGCAGTTCAAGCCGCAGCAGTCCATCACAGGAGACGTTCCACTGGTCAAGGGTGAGAAAAAAGTCCTTCGGGTCATATAGTAGCCTGCGGTCCTCCAGATAATTCCTCAGCAGATGTCTTGATACTTGAAAACGGCTTTCAACATTTTCAGAATATCCATCCATCTAGCGCAGTGAAATGCATTTCGGACATCCAGAGGAACCAGCAGGACGACCCGTCGTGAGGAAACGCTGTGTGATCTCGCGCGTTTGATCACGTTCACTACTTATCCGCTTGCATCGATGATGCGGCAACCTGCTTTGAAGCCATATTGCCATGGAGATATGTCCCCGGCAACAGAAATCGCGTCAGCGAGTCCTCCCTTAATAAAACATTTCCAGCCGTTTCCAGCATACACAGTGGGCGGTATGCAACTGGTCACGGGGAATTCCTGCTTGATATGGTGAGACGGCCTTTGGGCACCGAGCTTCCGCATCACTATTTTGTAGCCCCGGTCCTATGGACTCCTTTTCACGTCGTCCCCGAGGTTTTGCCAACAGCTCGCCTTGCTACTCTTGATTAGCTTGCGGATCCATAGCTGACTTATAAGCTGATGATCGAGTACATGATTCCTCCCAAGTCGGAGCACGCTGTGCCTTTTGTAGTAGTTTTTTGGTAATTTCAGGCGACCACCAGTAACTGAGCGCTGTCGTGCCGGGGTGTTCGTTCATCACATCTCACATCTTTTCCCGCATATCGTCCGCCCCTCAGCGTAGGTTTCATAAGTGGTGTTCGTGTCATTAGCACTTCAACAAAACTCTCTGTATCCGCTTTCTTAGTATTCCACCGAAGCGCAGAAAACTAGGCGAGTGGTGTTCGAGAAGCGTTGTCATGGATCTCTAGTACTATGTACCAGTACATAGTACTGGAGGTCGCTGGCCGAGCACTCTCCAACTGTTCAGACTTTGTACTAAGCTCTTCGAAGCGAATGTCACAGAATGGTTTCACAGCAGCCCTATCAACGAAAAATGGTGGAGTGGTCTGTGTCCGTACGAGTAGCCTACTTCTGCCTACAATGTCTAGTATCCCTTTGCCTCGAGCGTTGAAGTCACCTTCAACGAACACATAGCCCTTTGTACTCGGAATAGCGCCCCCAAAGCATTGATCATAGGTTGAAGGGTGACAACTAATCGTTCGGCGCTAGATCAACACTAATGAGTGTACTTTCCGTACACTGAACCCAAACGATACCATCTCCTCGCCCCTGGCCTTGCACTTGCAACTGAGATCTGTTCAAAAACCAGACGATGACTACAATGGATTCCTCAAGATACCATGTTGGTAAACTTCTGGTTTGATGTCGCTCGCTAAGCAGCAAGTCCTATCTCTCGAGCAGATCTTGGGGACCTTGGGCAGGCAACAGTCGCTTTTTCTCCAAGGGCTCTTTTGACTGCATCATGGAACTCGTCTTTATTGTTTGCAGCTGTTCGGAGCT
Source organism: Stratiomys singularior (assembly GCA_954870665.1). Taxonomy (NCBI): domain Eukaryota; kingdom Metazoa; phylum Arthropoda; class Insecta; order Diptera; family Stratiomyidae; genus Stratiomys; species Stratiomys singularior. Next base: position 68,584,291 of record OX940880.1, on the reverse strand, counting down.
CAACAAGTAGATCACCTGACCAAGTTCGCCGTGCTGTTTTGATTGCAATTCGGATGTCTTATAATTTCACTGCTTCCTTGGTGTCTCGCAAAGCATCTGCATAGGATCTACCTCGCAAGGCGGATGCCTTATCCACCGTAGATGGGTTTAACCAGCAGTAACTCCCTAACAGGTTTGCGACGCTTCTTATTTTTTATTTTTGGGGTTACATGCGATGATTCTTTGCATTTCAATTTCTGTGGAAGTTTATGAATTTTCTACCTTAGGGGCGCTATTTAGCTGCTTTCTAAGCAACTTTGGACTGCGCCATCTGAAATCCTCCTCCATCGCAATTTGATCATTCAACGCCTTGTCCTCGTTGTTCCACTGTATATCTCGATCCCCTTTGATTGCGCTGCAGGTCAACCTTTTACTGGTAGAATAAATCAGAACAACTACTGCGCTGTCAAAGGGATTAGCCTTTCGCTCTTCCACTTCTTTCAACAAACTGCTTCCGCAGTGAGATATCTAGGTAAGAAAGTCTTCTTCCCTACCTAAGTATGTCTAATCAAGGATTCCCTTACTATCTCCTTTTAAACGTTTGTTTATGCGCCGCCTGCGTAATGATAGGTTTTATAACCTTATCCGCTTTCTGATAGAGCTGCACTTCCTCTGCACAATTCCGGATACTCAAAGTGCTCGGTTTCTTCATTTCAGGGATTTTTTTGTTTGTGTGCCGTGCTTCAGTCACTTCGGTAGCAACAATTATAGGTTTCTGGTGGCAAAAGTTTCTGCTCTTCTTTCGCGAGTACTTCCGATATGCGCATAGTTTTCGGTGTGTGCATGGTTACAGAATGCAGTAAGAATCTCTGATCGGAGCAGATTCTCTATTCAGATTCTTCCGCCCTTCCATTTTCGAAAGTGTTGACTCCATCGTTATCTTCCCTTTTGAACATAATGTGGTGGATATCATTCCTTATTGGCCCCCCTCAGCTCGTTTGTGTAATGAGCTCACTGCGGTTTTCCTTGATCAGCAGGGAGTTCATGCGAGAGTTGGCACCAGCTCTTACAGGTCAGATGTTCAGGGCCAGACTGGCGCTAATCGAGCGTTTGTCTCGACAGAACCTAAACCAACAACTCAATGGTGCTTTCAACATACTCCGAAGCCTGCCAAGCTTATACCCTGACGGAGACGGTATAATCGTTAATATGGAGATTACCGGCTCCAGTGTACTACCGTACGAAGCATCTAGGTTCAAATCATTAATAGCCGCCAGCCCAAAACGTCAATTTCAGTCAATCAGTCGAATCGTACTACATGTGTGCTTCAGGGTCATACTGCGTTATATTTCGTTTCCTCGGTTATGTTGGGGTGGCATTCCCCAAAGAATACTACCTTTCAGAAGTACATCTGTTGACAAGCATTTCTCCTTCGGTTAACAAATTCGGTTAATTTCTCCTTCTTAAGTCTTCTTCATCACATGCTCAAGCAAAAATTTCCTAAACATTATCGGGTAAATCTGGGCCAAGCGCTGACCTATGTTTTGTTAATTTACAACATCAATCCTTGATAGACGCAGCAGGTTGCACTCTCACTTTTTTTGAGTAGTTAACTGCCCCTTTTCTTTTTTGCTTAGAAGTAAGTGCGTATTGAGTCGTGTACGTGGAAAGTTCATGCAATTTCGATTGTCGTTGAACTTTCGCTTTAATATCAAATATCAGTGTCACTAGATGATGAGGTAAAAAAGTACCCCACAATCGTACAAACATTCTACTCCACTCCTCCCCCGACACAGAAAGTGAAATCGGAAGTGACGAAGATTAGAAGAGGAAGTGTGCAGAGCAAGGTGACCGAGATATAACAAGAGAATCGGGTTATTTCAACGGAAAAAATCGTTTTGAATAGTCAAAAGCTTCACCTGCAACTTCTCGAACAAGAGCTCGCACCATTATTCTGCACTTACCCGGCATTCAAGGATCCGTTTTGCATGTTTTCATTTGTCCTTAATCAAGTGTAAATCAGGGCCTTTATGAGTCTTTTAACACTGAGTGTTATAATAAAGTCCAACCATGAAGACGTGACTACGCTGTGGGGTACTGATGGAACTGATCGCAATGTTTTCATAGATGTAATTACTTTGAACTAGTCCTTATTTCTGTTATTTGCTCTGAACTTTGATCACGTACAAACTCGCGAAAAAAAGTGTTATTGGCTATTTGGCTCGTGGCGGATCCCCAACAAATACACAGGGAGTCTGCCCTTCAGTCAGAATAAGATTTTTCCAGCGATAGAATCCACAGTAACATCAGGAACTAGCTCACGCAACACAGTAATACATCTCGTTTTATGATGCTATCCCTGATGACACATTCATACTTCGCTGTTGCCCCAATGTGTTGTACAGAAACTTCCGGTCCTTGAGGTAACCTCTCAATGTTCGCATTTGACACTTCGGTGTCCTGCACTAGAATTGGAGCTAAACTACCATCGAGCGTTACAAGCAAGACAACATACCTTGCGTGGTAGTTTTGCTTTGTGTTTGTTGTACAACGTTCGCGACTTTTGTGATACCGTCGATCATTTACCAGAATGCAGAGAGGCACAGCAGATCTCTTACCGTTGCTGATCAGCACATATCCCGCATCCTTGTAACATTTGGGTAAAATAAGGACATGTTGGCAGTTGTCGAACGTGCTAATCCGTGCTTATTTCAGGACAAAATTGGACACTAATTCCAGCACTTCTGCTAAAGTGAAGTTCTGCTCTTCACTAGCATTTCTCATTTTTATTGTCTGCAATGCTTCGTACAGATCTTTCGTATTGTAGTAGGGTTAGTGAATCTTGCGGATGAAAAAGTGAACGTTAAGGTACAGAGAAAAGCGCCTGGATAACTTCACCTTTATTTCACCATGTGAAACACGTGAAGTGTCAAGTTATAACCCGCTCCCTCTGCTTCCTCTTGTTTCATCAGCTAGGCTTTGCCAGCAACGAGCCTTGTCCTCATTGATTGATAATATGCTATTTTTGAGAATGTGTTTCTTCTAGGATCCTCGAACGTTTGGTTTCACAGTTTAGAGTGTGAAATTTTCTGCGCTTTGAATGGCTACCAGTAGAGACGTGTTTGTCATATCATGACCACCGAAGAGGCATTGAGAAGTCGCACGTAAACGGGATGAAAATCATTGTGATGGAACTGGAACTGGAACCTGGAACTTCTCTGTCGGCAGTAACGTGAAAAATTCGCTTCTTAGAATATCTATTCACATAGGAGAAATTATGACTTTTCTCACATCGAGTGTTATGAGCATATATATATATATATATATATATAGCGAAAGAGAAACAAATTCAAGACAAAAATTGAAAGGCTCCCGATGACAATTTATTTGGATGTTACGTTGGAAAAAAAACGAAAATTTACTCATATTGTGAGGAATGAAACATCATGCCTTTACATACTTTTTATGATTTTAAACTTTTTTTGATTTTAAACTTTTTTCAATTACTTTTTTTTTCATGGAAATTAAATCTGAGAATAACCAATTTTCCTTAAATTTAAAAAAGTACCTAAAAACTTCAAATAATTAGCCTTTAAGCAAATTTTTCAAACAAGGATAATTTTTCATTTTTTACTGGAAAACTATTGTTTGTAAAAATGCTGTAACTAACTATGTAACTGAAACTAACTATTGCTTGTAAGAATACTGTACTCCGAAACAATAAATATTAATTTGGATTAAATTCTATTCGAAGTTAGTCGATTCCATTCAGAGTTAAAATCTTAACATCCAAAAAAAAAACAACAAACGGTACAGAACTTCAGATTTGAATCTAATCTGAATGTGAATGTAATCTTGACCAATGGTTCCTAAACGGATGCGGGAAATGACAACGTTTTTTCTTCTGCTAACCGCGTACATTCACAACACGCATGGGACTATACCCGTGCGACTACCCAGGTAAATGTAAAACTTGCGAGGATCCCTGAAAACAGTGATGAAGAGAAAAATGAAAGACCGGATGATTTAGAGATTGCCGGATCAGCCGACCAAAATGCAATTCACATCGAGAAAATTTAAGTGCCACTAGCATAAAAAAATGGAATGAAATGGAAAACGGGGATGAACCCATCAGGAATGATATGGCTTCTGGAAAAATATGGCTTGGAATAGCAAGATTGACCACTAAATAAGCCGAACTCAGTGTCATACCTAGTTTAGATTGAATCTGTTCAACATTTTGCCTGGGGACTAATCCCACTACGACAGTAGTCTCGCTGATCAGGCATGACTCCACCGATAGCTGCGAGCCTCAATAGCCCACCCGACAAGACAAACCATTGGTCTTGGCTAAGAATAAAAGCTTCCGTTTCACAAGCTTATAAACTAAGTCCAACGGTCGCTTCCTAGCCGATCTGTATGCCAGTATTCGGGAGTGTGACTCATCTAGGGCTCTTCAACCTACAACTTCGCGATGGAGTGCTTACCTCCAGTGCACAGCAGGCTTATGGTATCGAGGCCGTCACCGTACCATTTAGACTCGTAGCAGGCTTCATCACGTCTTCGACAAAGATTTGTCTCGTCTCTGTCATGGTCCCGTCCCTTGATGAGAACTATCCTCTCAACTCCTCCTGTTTTGCTGTTTTTGGTTGCGTTTCTTATCATTTTTAAGGACCACGCTTATGGATGCGGAGCATAATTTTTTACGCTTCCCACAGAGTCTGCTATGTGACTTCGGGTCGACGCAGTAAGTTTGACCGTGTGCGAGCACACTTATCCTGATAGTTTGATTACCTTTACCCATTGAGTCTTCATTTGCCAAATGATACACTACCAGAAAAAGTTCTAGTTACTTATTTCTGACCTGATTGTTAGAGAGAGGCCCTCATGAGGCCACGGCCCACTCGAACGTCAGGTAGCATATCCTCACTTCTAGTTTGTTTTTTGGTTCAGTGTCCATCAATTTTGTAAATAATACTTACATTTAGCTATATGCGCCTTGAGGGACATTACTTGGGACAAGGTACTTTGGTCTCATCATGGAAAGGATGTAAGAGTGGCGGATTGTGACTGTCATTGATGCGTTGTGTAGTGCACCTGCCCCACGTTTTTCGAACCCGCATTTCCTGCCATGAAGCTAGGGTCCTTCTTCTTTCTTCTTTGCTAACAAAATTTATCACTGACTCCCCCCTAAGTTAGTGGACTTGTCTTCAATCTCCAGCAAATAGCACTAGGAGCGCAATCCTCTCAATGAGCAGCACCACCAGTTCAGAAAAAGGACCCACGCGATACTCAGCACGTCCGCTTACTAAGAGCGTCTGCCTAGGCCTTGGAGCCGTCAAAGATCCTTGACTGCATGGCACTCCAGAGTAAACGTCTTTTCTTGGCGGTCAGACCTTCAGTTTTGGTCATTAGGCAACGGAGAGCCAATACTACTGCAGCAGCCTACCTTGTTGACACTGGAACCTAATCAAAAACCTCATTTTCAGGTCAATCATTAAGCCCAGGTATTTTATTGATTCCTTCGTTTCTCCGATGATCGTCTCAGCAACAAGAACAGGAATAATACGAAGAATTAGTTTTTTTCAGCACTAGACTAAACCGACGGCTGGCCATCCACTCGTTCACTCGGCGCAGTGTCATACCTGGTTTGAGTTGCGTCTGCTCGACAGTGTGTGCAGCGACTACTGGTGCTGCGTCATCAGCATGCCCGATCAAGCGTGACTCTTCGGGGAGCGTTAACCTCAAAAGCTTGTCATGCACGAGAGTCCATGAGTCCGAGCAAAAAATGGAAAATCGCGCCACCTTTAACGTAGCATTCAAACTGCCTCGACTCTCAATGTGTCATAGACCAGTTTCTGATCTTTGAAGTAGCCTGGCAATGCTTTCAACAGATAAATTGGCAAGAAGAACTATTCCAGAGTACCGAGAATATTTACCCATCCAGAAAAGTTGAAGGCATTCCCCACATCAAGTGTTATCAACAGTACGATTCGCATCGAGCCCGATAGACCATATTCACCTCTTCTGTTATTGTAGCGATCGTGGATCGTGCGGCCTGAAATCCGTAGTGCTGATGTATTTCCCCAGAGAAATTCCCCAGTAGCTTGAATGGCCTCACCAAGTTACCCTCTAATGAGTATTTCCTGTGGACCAAAACAGCATGTCAATGTAGCAAGTGTCTGATTCGTTCAAATAAACAGGTGTCAGTTTGGTGGAAACTAATGTGTTCTCCTTATATAGAATAAAATGAAGGATCCTTTATTCAAAGTGTTCGCCGGGAGTGGTCTGAATATTCCTTCTCCGGCATCGAGCTGTACTCTCCAGGCAACTTTTCCGGACGCTTAATAGAGGTGGAACTGAACGAAGTAGTAAGCTTAGAGAAGAACTTTGTTTTCGAAGATAATACCTCACAGTATATCGAAGGTTCCATGCAAATGTGTTGATGTGTTTCATCAAATTGGATGACGGAAATACTAGTTAGAAGTATTATTAAAGTTGAAGAAGCGATGTTACGCTAAAGAAATTGACAAACATAGGGAATAAACAAACATACACAATAGGGCGGATGGTATTGCGTCACAATTGAGTTGAATACTTGCAGTGAGCCACACTGAATATAAGTGCTGGCAAATTGGAGAGCAGCTCATGATTCTCGAAAAGTGCTGTAAATTGGAAACATTTCCAGCCCAAGTGTAGACAACAAACATGTAAGGCAAACTATTTAGAAGTAACCAGGGGTAGCAGAATACTTGAACTCTGCACGTAACAAATCTCGGGACGAGAGCAACGTTCAATATCTCTTCCGTCGTTTCTAGTCTTTCTAATCTAGTCGTTTAAACATTATTATCCACTATGTCTATGCATTAGTTTTGACTCTAATAAATATTTACGGAGTTATGCTATGTTGGCCAATAATCCTTAAGAGAACTAAGAAGCGTCTAGTAAATGACCCGTCGAAGGATCAGAGGTATGAGCAGAGGGATGAAAAATGTAAGGATCAAATGTAAGGGTGACAAATGTAAAACATTTGAACAGAAAAGAAAATCTTTGAAAATTTGATTCCAAAAAGCTTTCCAACAATTTTCGATCGTACCACTTCCAAATTTGAAAATATTTGAAGCGGATGAACACGTTGATCAAGAGAGTGGTTGATCCAACTGGACTGGTATTTGGCACAAATGCCCGACTAGAAAGGAGGGGGTAATTGTACAAAATTTACTGTACGCTCTTTTAGCAATCCCACAGACCCACTCTCGCGAAACGAGGAAAAGCCAATTCCAAGCGAAAAATAGAAGTGATGTCAATGCGCAAGTGTTACTTTCAATGCGCGACAACCTTTTGGATCTAAACTTCAAATAAATTTTGAATAAAAGGAAAATTCCAAGCAGAAAATTTTCCTCTAGATAGTCTAGAGTTTTTGTAGTGATTTCGGTGACTTTTCGGCCAAGGTCTGAGCTTTTGTGAACAGTGAATTCATACGAAGAGATTTACGTACGGATACTGCAGTGATACTCCCGGGTTGTCGCAGGGATACTGAATTATGGGAAGTCTAACAGGGGATATCGATGCAATAAGGATAGCGAGCGAGTCTACCAATCTGGTAGTCTATCTACCAATCAATCATTTTCAACCATTTGTTTTGATCACCTTTACTATATATTGAAGGTTAAGTTTGGACTCGACTCAATAAACTATCTTTGCCATTTCTGATGGAGAAAGATAACTTTTTGTCCTGATTCTTGCGTTTCTTTCGATACCATTCCTTAAACTAGATCCCGGGCTAAACCAGCATAATGAATTCGGAAGAAACATGAGTCCAGACACAATATGACACCAAGAAGTCACCAGCACGGAATCATGGATACAAGACTTTACTCATTTTGGTTATTGGCTCTTTTTGGAGAGCACCAAAATTAAGATTCTATTTAACTCCAAAAAATCAATGTTTCCGATCTCTGTCTTAGAAAAGTCATCCAAGAGGCTTGACGCAGTATATGGATCACGCTATAATTCTCTTATTGAAGGTAGGACATGCACCAAGACCTGTTAATAGCAATGGTCCTAACCTTGATGGTCACCTTGACTATCTGTTATATAGTTATATGGTTATAGCAATGTAAGACTTGAATTCTAGTTGGCTTAATTTGTCCTCATTCGCTATATTGTAGATTTTCCAGGCATTCACCACAACACGGTCAATCAAGTTGATTAATAGTGGCCACCACCTTTTTTTTCCTCTAACTTGAATCCTGTAGTTGGCTATTCCATTATCATGAAGACCTATGCCTCCTGAATAGTTTAATTATCTGCTATTAGTTGGGGTTGTTATACATTCACTATTTTTTTTATTTTTCTGTCGTAACATTTTGCTGTAACCATTAGTTCTGTTTGGCATTGTTAGTTGCCACAGTTACCACAGAATTATCATTCCATCGAACTAACATGACTTCATGTTTTTTAAGCAAAAGTCGAACGATCCTTTTTCTTTTTTCTGAAGACTTTTTGTAGCTACCAAAGTTTTGTTCATTGTACGGTATTTTTAATGGGACCAGTGGAGAAGTAGCCTCTTTCCTGCAGAATGTCAAACAGTTTGTGAGAAGAAATAGTTATCAGAATATACGCAATGTTTCCTTGGATCTTGTATTAGTGACAATAAGTCCAGAAAGGTATTTTCTCCTAGACCCAATTCACTTCTAGGGACGTTGTTAAATTTGCCTCTATATGGAATCAACTTATATAGGTAGCCACTTGCTCTGCATAAGCACCATAACTTGAATCCGAATCTGACTGGTGAATATTTTGCGCCCAGTGCGTCAAAAATATGGCACCATTTCTTCTTAATTGACATGTCATGGGAAAATATCCCAAACTGCATATTTTTTTTTGTGACATCAAAAATAGGCATTATTAGCGAATTTACCATTTATTCCAAGTCAGCATTGTCAGATAAATGAATATTTTCCTTTATAGAGTCGAATTTGTTACGACTCATTCAATTTCATGCGATAGGAACATTTTGTCTTCATCTTTTGATCAGTATTATTTCGCAGTCGGCAAGGAATGATAGCTGCAATGATGATAATACCAACGTTTTCCACCAATTCGATAATTTGTACCACCGCAGTTTAATCATTTTCAGGAACATTTGTGTCGATGTGATGCTCTCTTTTCCAGTCTGGAATAAATTTTCGTGACTTCTTTGATTGCGTTGACTTTTTAGAAGTCGATGGACCGGGATCCTATTCATATTTTCTGACACAGTTGGTAAATCAGCGTAGATTTTATACGTCCCAGCCACATCAGAGGGCGGAGTATTGTCGAAACAACCAAGTGCATCATCATCCAGGTCTTCTTTGTTTGTGAGATGGTCAACCAGCGGAGGAATGTACCTCCTCTTCCAATATGCAAATAATTTCTTCTGTTAGTGGTTTTCTCCAAACCATAATGTATTCATGTTTTTTGTTACAAAATGCACTTGATGTTCTAATATATACTGACTGTTTTTCACTAGCCTTAAAAAAGCACCTCTAAACAATCCAAATTGACTCATTCCGAAATACATCTAAACCGCACCACTTGACGTTCAACAGTCGAATAACTAGAAAATAAAAGCGTGTATACCGTTTAAGTTCAATAAATCTTCAAAACTCTTTCTTCTACATGCTACAGGGGCTTACAAAAGGACTTTTGTAAGTTTGTTACTAGTCTACTAGTGCTCTAAATTAAAAAGAGTAAGCGTGCTTTGTTTAAGATAAAAGGTTGCTCGTATTCAGAAACCATTCTTTGAATTCAGTACACAACACTACTCTCAAGATGTTTTTTCAGCATACAGTGGCGGCCAAAAGTCTACATACAGCACGTCATACTGAGTTTCTGAGTGGTTGAAAGCTTTAATCAAAAACCCATTGACGCAGTTTTTTTCATTTTCGAAAATATAAATTAATAAAAAACAAAAACTTTTCATAACAAACTTAAAAAGAAATTCATAAAAACAAAAAAATTACCTGACAAAAGTCTACGTACAATCAGTGTACTGGGAAACAAAGCAGCATTTTTCTAATAACATATTCGTTTATTTGTTGTGGAAGTGCAGCTGCAGCGCTTTTATAGTTTTACGATACTTTTGAAGTGTAAGGACGAAAAAATGCTGTCCGGGAAAGAAATATGCAGTGATGTGCAAAAATTGGTTGTTCACTACAGCAAATACAATAAGTCATATGGTGAAATAGTGAGACTATTGAAGTTAAAACGAAGTGCAGTGCAAACAATAATAAAAAACTTTGAAAACACCGGTTCTGAAAACAAACCAAGAACTGGTCGACCGAAAAAACTTTCGCGGAGAGACCTCTGTCTAATTTTAAAGGAAGTGGACGAAAATTCCAAATTTAGTGCTGCAAATTTAATGGAACATATCGCTATGGTGAGTAAAAAGATTGTCTACCAAGGACTATTAAGCAGGAGTTGAATGCAAATGGTTTGAATGCAAAGCAGAACTCCCCGTAAAAAACCATTAACATCAGCTAAAAACCGACTTTTACGCCTAGAATTCACACAGGCTCATATTAACAAGGGCATGGATTTTTGGAAGCAAATCCTTTTTCCTGATGAGTTTTCAAATTTAACATTTTTGAATGTGATGTTCGCGCGAAAATCTGGAGGAAGGTCAACACTGCCTTAGATACCTACAGTCAAGCATGGTGGAGGCAATGCCATTGTTTGGGGAGCCAAAGCAGCATCTGGACTCGGAAGATTATCATTTATTGAACCATCATGGATCGCTTTGTATATAATAGCATGTTGGAACAACATTGACAGCCATCCGTGGAGACGCTCCCAGACAGTTTAATCATCCTCCCCATAGCCCGCATTTAAATTCGATAGAGCATGTATGGGAGCTTCTTGGGAGAAAATTCGGAAATACTCCATAAAAAACAAGGATTCGCTAAAGGATGCACTCCTAGCGGAAAGGGAGAAAATAACGCCGGAGAAAACCGGTAATTTAGTCGCCTCTATGCCCCGAAAGCTTCAAGCAGTACTTGATGCTCAAAGAAGCCCAATAAAATACTAAAACAAATAATATTTAGTTCTGCTAACATTTGTACAAACAAATTGACTGTACGCGGACTTTTGTCACGTCATTATTTTCGTTTATATGAGTTTCTTTTAAAAAATTATATTCTAAAAATATATATTTTCGATGATGAAAAAAACTGAATCAATGGTTTTTTGATTAAAGCTTCTAATCACTCAGGAACTCAGTATGAGGTGCTGCATGTAGGCTTTTTGCCGCCACTGTACATAATTCCTAACGTTGCGTATACGCAACACTAAAAATAGAATAGAAGAAGTAGTCTAGTAGTCTAAGACTAGTAGAAGTAGTCTTAGATATATAGAAGTCTAAAATTATCAATATTTATTGTCTATAGACAATATAGCAAATCCTTTTTACTGATGAGTTTTCAAATTTAACATTTTTGAATGTGATGTTCGCGCGAAAATCTGGAGGAAGGTCAACACTGCCTTAGATACCTACAGTCAAGCATGGTGGCTATATTGTCTATAAAATAATATTTTATATCATAAATAGGGCATTTTTAATTGTTCGTTTTCAATCAACTTGGATATGACTCAAGTAACTCCTTTTGGTTATGATAATTAACAAATAAAATATAACAAAAGATATTTCAACCCTTCTTTTCAAAACTAGATTAACTGTTACAAGTTATTTTCTTGTTTTTAATACTAAAAAAATAAAATTTGAAATGTTGCTTTTACGCAACGTTGGGGAGCGATGGGTTAAAGAGAGCTTATAATAATAAATTAAAACATCTCAGTATAAGCCACATCACATTTTCACGCATATATTCAACGTATGTATATAAGAATGAATTAAAAGCCACAAAATTAAAGCGAATCATTTACTGAATGCAATCTTCCAGGAAGCTCATTGAGTTCGCAAATCTCAACCGCAGACTGTTTGAAAAGCATTCGCCTTTGGCGGCAATCTGAAGATGGATGCTGATAGATCCTCGCAAACTGCTGAATAATTAATAAAGATTTAAACTAGTTGCGGAAACGATCCGAAAGTTTTGTCGAAAATGGAATCGCTCAATCAAAGTGAGTTACGCTCGGATGAAAAACGAACTGATGCTACCAACATGCTCTCGCAATAACGCTTCCTAATACGACTCGTAACTGCTCGCTCCTGAAGACTAGGACGCCCGGGGTGCACTTATCCTAATTAATAACTCTTTCGGTGTTGTTGGTTCAGTTTTTATGAATAATTTATCATAGGGTACTCGAAATAAACTATCTGACGACAGTATCGCAAAACTACGATACATTAATCGTATGGTACCTGTTACCCTATGATATGAGCCCGTTTGCATTCGTGGTGATTCGTTGTCAGTTCGCAGGATGGCTCAGATTTATGCGAATGCCGGCAGAAAAGCTCCATGTCAAAGTAGCAATTAATAATTCCCAAGTCAGGGAGAGGGGGAAAGGCATTAGACAGGTTATTATATCATATTTCATCTGTGCTCGGTTGTTAAACATTCGGTTTGAGTTCATATGTGTACTTAGGACGTTTATCGAGGTTAAAATTCATTATCTATGTCAAGCAGCGGTGATACCGAGTCAATGACTTTGTATCTATGAGTGATGCTATTTACCACATTTGTTGCTCACTTGTGGTCCTGTCGGAGTTATCGAAGTTACCAAAGCCAATTATGGTTTCCGTATGATGTAATGAAATTTAACATGCAATTATTTGCACTTGCTAAGGGAACGAGCATGATAGCAATTAAATTAAAGATACAGAACTTAAAGAGAATTTAAATCTTAGCGTCTGCGAAGAAGTAATACTTGCAACATACTTTACCAACCACAATCGCAAACTATTTTTACTGCGCGCATACAAATAATACTTAATTACAATTTTTAGTTACCTTATCTAGGAGACCAGAATCATGGATTGAAAGTAGAAACGGTCAAAACTACATCCTTAATGATCGAAAGTATAACTTTCTCCAAAGTAAGGCCAACATCGCATTTCTTCAATTCTGAAAATTAATAATATTTGATGTTTCGCGAGCTTCATAGGCTTGCCCACCAGGAACTGCCAAGCTCGGGACAGTTCGACGGCAGGACATATTGATTCAGCGCTCTATGTTATTGCTCAAAGAAAACATTTGTCTGATTTATGTTGAAGCAACCACTAGGTTTCCTTGACTTTAACTACCCGAAGCTGGATTTTGCTGGACTTAAAACTTGAGTCTCTTACTCAAATTTACTCATGAAATTATGATGAAATGCTACCTGAAGCCGTTGATTCTATTTTTATCCAATCGTTTTTATATCCGTTTTTTCGTACAGTTAGTTTCGTACGTATATTCGAACAGTTTTTCAACTCACTCATCTGATGTAAGCTGAAAACAATTGAACCTTTGCCCATCATATTACTGAAGATTCTACGGCAGGGCCTTGACGGCATACGAGAAATGCAATGCAAATTAAAGCCGAACGACCACCTGGTCCGGCATAGATTCGGTGCATAGGGCCAAGAACAAATTGTTGCAGATTCCGAATATCAAAAGAAAATTTCATTTAGCGAGGAGGCTCATCTCTGTTTGAACGGCTACGTCAATTACCAAAACTGCGGTATTTGGAGTGATGTGCCACCCCAGGGGATTGTACAGACACAGTTACATCCAAAGAAATGCACCGCTTACTATGCTTTATGGGCTGATGAAATCATTGGTCCATATGTCTTCAAAGATTCATCTGGGAATAACATTACAGTCAATGGTGATTGCCATAGAGTAACGATCCATAGCTTCTCGCGAAAATTACTCGCAGTTTTTTCTTCATTTGAAATCCGGTGAAGTAAGATAGAGAATTTGGTGCGTGGCGTAAAAGTTCCCTTCGAGTCTCCGTTTATTTGCACTTGGTAACGGCAGCTGAGTGCGGCTCACAGTGTCGCGGTGAAATTGATTCTGCGACGATTACTTATCCAACACGCTTATCAAGCATTGCTTGTCGAAAGTGTTGCAATGTTGCAGTATAAATTTGCATTCAAACTTTGCCTGATTCCCAGAAGTTCAAAATTAATGACTTCTCGACAATTCCACCAAACTGATAATAAGACGATGTGTGGATGCATGGTTATGAAGTGGGTGCTGGTAATTAATCTCTTTTCCAAACTTTCAGTCTGTTGGAAAATTTCTTCATTAGTTTGATGAATCAGATGAGAAAGGGAATGGGGATCAGAGGCCCCTGCATTATGGTGAGTCTATGCTGGAACGAGAAAGTCATTGATCATGGCTCTATAGCAGTTACCATTGCCAGTAAGGATATTCCCAGCAGACATATCAACCAATGGTTCCACCGGCCCATAAAGCCAAACAGTGACTTTCTCCAACTGTTATGGTATTTGGACATCCGACAGTGGTCGCTCATCAATCAAATGCGGCAGTTTCGTAGCCAAGCAACCATGAGTGAGCCTCAACACTGAAAGACATTTGCTTATGGAATTGGGGATCTGCAGCAACTTGTTCTTGGGCCCATACACAGAATCCATACCAGGCCCGGTGGTCGTTGTGTTCGACTCCTGCACGAGATTGGGTTTCGTAAGCTGAAAACCCGAGATCCTTCTGTAGAATCTTCATAATATGGATGGGCATAGGTTCAATTGTTCAGTACGATATTGAATGGACTAAGTTGGATCTTCATTGATACTATGCTCTACACCTGCTATGGTTTCATCATTAACCACTGTACAGTGTCTGAATGGATGCCTGATACAAGTGAGAGTAAACGTGGTGCGAAAACGATCAATGGTCAATCGAATTAATCTATCTAACGAACGATTATGTCGGCCACAAAATTGACGAAGTGCCCTATGAGTTTGTTGAATTGAAACCTTTTTGTGAAATAAATCTGAACAGTTTGCAGACGTCGTTTAAGCGCCAACCAATTTATGATAAAATTTTAAGCCACACCAACCACAAAACGCAGCGTTTGAAACTGCTGCCAACTGCAAGTTCGATACCTTTAAAAAACACCCTTTCTTTTCAGTTATTACTTTAACTATCGACAGTAATGCCAGTTTTGTTTCGAAAGACCTTGATCACGCCAAATGAGCCAAGATGATTCGCATTCCGGAACGTTAGCATACAGATTGGCTAGAAAACTCAATGAAAGTTGATCAGTTTTCAATCAAAACAAGTAGTATAAAGGGAGACACTCTTGCCATAAATAGCTTTTGATGGTTGTCATTGCATTTATATATATATTAAGTACGAAAGTGATTGCAGTAGAGCGAAGGCGGGTGTTCATGCGTCGGGGGTAGTCGGAGAGAGTAATTGTAAGCTGAGAGGAGAGAGGAATCCCGTTAGCCTCATGGTGGAAAACGTGGGTACCATAGCGCTAGTTAGGTGGATCACAAGACTCATCAGTTACCTGGGCCTTGTGTTACGTTTTCCGTTTAAAAGGCAGCATAAAAAAATAAAATCACCAAATAAATCAATAATTAAAAGGTATCAAGGAAGATTATTTGACGTTAATTTGCAATTATAAAATTTAACTTATAAAAAAAGCATCCAAAATAAAATAGAACTAAGGCTAGAATGAAAATGAAAGTCTTTGTAATCAGATTTAGGTATTAAGCAATATTTAGTTAAAAAATATTAAAATTAAAAATAAGAACACGAACAATGAATGAACACGAGCTTTTCGGGGCTTGAATGGCATCTGTTGGTGTTTGACGGATTATCGAAGTATCTTGCACTAGAAGACATCTGGATGAATATAACTTAGCGGTCTGTAATTTGCACATCAAAGGACGAGATCGTAACTTGCGGATACAAATTTAAGGATACTGTGGAAGAAGATGCTCAGGTGAAGTCCCGAAATCGAGGTGAGATAAAAACTCGTGCCGGAGGCAGCGTAGGTGGTCAGAATCAATGCAGAAGGACTAATTCATGTAAATTGACTCATTTGTTTGTATTGCATGTTTATATCTGTATTATTTAATAAAATTTGTTTAAAATGAAGTAAAAAGATTTTTTCGGTTGTGTGTGTGATATCCAAGGATCAGGGCTTTGATAATGTCATGAAACCTCCACGCCCGTACGATAAGCTAGTTGGTGAAAATTAACATCCTTCGGCCGCCATTATGCGAAATATGTTTTTTCAAATAACCCTGCCTTTCTAACATTGTTCCTTCTTCGCTACAGGTGCAACCAATCGGTTACCCCCAAATAATTCATATTATTATAAGTCTATTATAAGTCTACGGAAAATACCTCCGTAGACTTATCAGCAGCAGCAAGGCCAGCCGCTGGCAAAACCTGATGGACGACGTGAACAGAAACCCGTGGGGCCTGGGCTACAAAATAGTGACGCGGAAGCTCGGTGTCCAAAGGTCGCCTCACCCATATGAGGCAGAAAAGATGCACGAAATCGTGCGGGCTCTCTTCCCCATCCATCCCGCCATCGTTGTAGCCGTTCGCTATGAAACACCAACGGAAATTCCATTTTTCACGAAGATGGAATTGGAGAAAGCAGTCTTGTCTATGAAGGCCAGAAACGCTCCAGGACCAGATGAGATTCCAGCAGAGGTTCTACAAATGGTCTTCCACTTTTCCCCTGACCTGCTCCTCCGCATGTCCAACGCATGCCTGCGCGAAGGGCTGTTCCCAGAGTACTGGAAGGTGGTGGTACTAGTGCTCATTACTAAGGGAAAAGGGGATCCCGAGTCGCCAGCTGCATTCCGCCTACTGAGTATGCTTGATACGGCCGGGAAATTTTTTGAAAAACTTATCAGGGGAAGACTCGCTGACGTGATTCGTACTGCTGGGGACCTATCTCTACGGCAGTATGGCTTCAGAGCAGGCCGCTCCACCATCGATGCAATTGGAGAAGTAGTGAGCGCGGTCCAACGCGCGGAGTCTCACAGTATTTCCACACGACGGATCGTCCTACTGGTTACTCTTGATCCCCGAAATGCATTTAATAGCGTTAGAGGGGGGGATATTCTGGAAGCGCTAGAAAAGCGTTTTTAAGCCCCAGTGTACCTGATGCGGATTCTCAGGGACTATATGAAGGACCACAGCCTACTTTACGACTCGAAGGAGGGTAGGCGAAGAACAAATCTTACTACAGGTGTCTCTCTGGGCTCTATCCTTGGCCCGGACTTGTGGAACATCTCCTACGATGGACTGCTGCAGCTTGAACTGCCGGATGAGTCACGTCTGATCCGCTATGCGGACGATATCACGACGCTGGACGCTGGACGCACAGTAGATCATGCGCAACTCAGACTCAATACGTTAATGTGGAGGGTAATAGACTGGATCACCACTCACGGATTAAAGCTGGCACTGGAAAAAACCGAAGTGGTCATCCTAACGAAGAAGAGAATCCCCAGAGTATGGCCTATCAGTATAGGGGACGAGCTGATTGAATCGAAATCAGCAGTGAAGTAGCTGGGCGTCCTGATAGACTCGAAGATGAGTTTTTCCCAATAAATCAGGGCAGCAGCTGACGGCGCGTTTGACGGCACTCAGCCGATTAATGGCCAACATAGGGGGACCCACCACATCAAGGAGACGACTCTTAATGAGCGCTGTGCAGTCGCTCCTACTCTACGGATCAGAACTGTGGGGCGACGCTCTCAGCAAAGAGTTACACCGGAAGCGGTTGGAGAGCAGGGGCAGAGACAAGGGGCATTACGAATCTCATGCGCATATCGAACGGTCTCCGGGGCGGCAGTGCTGGTAATCGCAGGGTGATACCCATCATCCTCCTTGCGAGAGAGCGCAGAAGTATTTGCCTGCGCAGAGGCAAAGACCGAATAGAAGAGATAACCAGGGAAGAGAGACGTCGCTCTTCCAGCGATTGGTAACAGTGCTGGGAGCACGAAACAAGGGAAAGGTGGACTGCACGTCTGATACAAGACCTGAGGCCGTGGCTCAGTCGAATGCAATGTAAGACCGATTTCTACTTGACCCAGCTCTTAAGCGGGCATGGTTGTTTTCGGTCCTACCTGTACAAAATTGACAGGGCACGGTCTCCTAACCGTGTGTTTTGTGCAGGAGAATTGGATGACGCCTGTCACACATTCTTCTACTGTAAAAGGTGAAGCCAGCAGCGAGAGGACCTTTTCAGTGAAATAGATAGCTCTGTCCGGAAACTATGGTCGGAGTAATGCTGAAAACAGTTGACAATTGGAATCGTGTGGCACAATATGCTCGGGCAGTTCTAATACTGCAAAAGCTTTTCAGTAAAAGCTTCAGCTTTCAGAAAAAGGGATGGATGGATCTTTTTTCTAGTACTTCCTCCGTCTCCCTTCCTTCCCGTTATACAAGGGATTCCCTTAACCCGAAGGCGCCTCTAGGCGGAGGAACACGAGGCCTAGCCCGAAGTAATGTGTCAAACGGTTCCAGGCTAGGTTGACAGGAGAGGTGTTTACTGGGTAGTCCAAAAGCATTTTGCGTCTGGGAGTCCCACACGCAGGGCGTAAACAGCCTTCATCTCCCTACTACAAAAAAAAATATGAACCCTGTAGTGAGTCTTTGTGCCAACTATTGATTTCGTCTGATTCATTTCAGTTCTGCTTGAAGTGGACATTTTCCCATGGTTTCAAGAATCTAACGTTACGAGTCCGGGGATGGTTGGTAAAAATCTTCCTTAGTTGTAATCTGATCCCCAGCTGTGATACTACTTTGACGAAAGTCTTGCAGGTAGAATATTATACTCTAACAAATGTTTATGTGATCCATAGAGCACCAGTGACATCTAAACAAGCCCTTCACAAAGCAGTTCTAGTTTCTTTATGCATCCATGCTTCTGTAGCACCGGCCACCACAGAATCGCCCCGTAGGTATTTATTGGTCAGGCAACAGAACGTGCAAATTTTCTGGGCGAGTTCGGGATGTTCTGCTATTTCTTAACCATCAGTGTCTCATTAGTTAAAATCTCCTTCGTCGATTTCAGTGAATTTCTTTCACTTTCATTTCCTTTTCTTTTAATTTCTAGGTCGGTTCCAGGTTGTTTTTAAGGGTCTATTTTTTGTATTATTCTTTATCAACGAGTTATCACCGCTTTGGAGCAGCAGCGTGAGATTCTCATGTAGGGAGACTGCATCATCTCCTTTTCTCTCTTTTTATAGCTAATTTGAAGGACTTCTTAAACTCATTATAATCACCCGAGCGCTACCTCGCGTGATGATGCGGACTGGTGTTAAAATCTTGATACTGAATACTTTCAGGTTGGAATGATATTTTGATTAGGAAAACATTCATTTTGTTTTTTTTCGTTTTTTGTTGGATTTCGATATGAATTTAGTTACCTCAATCTAAAAAGTTACATGGGTGAAGCCAGAGATAAGTTGGCTTGCCTTTTCACGTCGTTTCGGCTAGTACGTCCCACTTATTTGTAACCTTTTTTATGTGAAGAGATGTCACTGTTTTGCACGATGTGGTTTTGTTGTTTTATCCTCTGGATTTTGCTTTATGGCTCAAATTCCGTGAATGCTTGAAATGATCCTTATTCAGGATTGTCCACAGATTGGTTAATAAATCCTGCTGAATCTTACCAATTATGGAATTAGCGTCGTATTTTTTGGTCGTGATGTCTCGGTAAGACTAACCTTGTTTTTGGGGTACAGTGACATAAGGCATCTATTTCAGACACATATGTATTTATATATGAACCCCTTGCTTCAACTGTTGCCAGGACAGCTTTTTTAGCTGGTTTGCTTGGCATCCTGGCTGATGCTTTCGGCCGTCTAGTGGCTGTAGAAATAGTTTTCCCTCTCATTTTCGTGCTACATTCACTCATTAAATATGTGATGCTTCTAATCACTCTGGACAGATATTGCATGGTGTCGGTCCCCGTAGATTTATCCTCTTCGTTAGATGAGTACAAAAGACACATTTTTTATTATTTCTTTCACATTTTTTGGTGTTTTCGTCATCACTTAATCTCGTTGCTCCTGCTTTGCCTATCCGCTATTTTAGACCCGTACAGTCGATTGCAGAGGTCTCGTTGCAGCATTACTCCCGCTTGCACATACAGGTTCGTAGCTTCAAATTAGAATACTCAATGAAGGAAGGAATCTTCAATGCTCAACTCAGGCAGACTTAGTAGCAGCCTTAATTGTTAAAGTAATTATTTTCGGAATTTGGGCTATCTGCGGAAGTTACCTACTTTCTTTACATTAAAATTATGCTCGAACGGTTTCAAGTTATCATATTACTTCCTGAAAGAAATAATATTCCTTGCTGAAATCTTTATTCAGCATGAGTAATTCTGTATTCTGAATGCCTCAGAAAAATCCAAGGATACTGTCAGCTGGTGGATGTATTACGTTGTCTTCAGAATGTCTTTTGCCATACATCTTATATCGTATAATAATTATGAGACCTTATGTAAGCGTTACCTTTGAAATGCTTCATTCCAAAGAGTTCCTGTATATTCCTGTTTTAAAAAGTCAGAAGTGTTTTTTTTTAAGGAAAGAATACATAGTCTAGGATAGTCATACATCTTGGAAAGTCACCAGAGTACGTTGACATTTTGGACAAGTTTCTCAATTTCTTTTGGTGTTTGTTTTCTTTGGTGTGTGGACCAAAAAAAAACCAGTGAAAATTGCATTCGTAACAACTTTGCATGCGTGTTTAGTTTTTTCATAGACTACCTCTTTTCGTTGAACAGGAAGCCATGTCATGCATTAACTACATTACCATTAAGAGGCACTTAAAATGCCATTTTTTTGTCCTACGGACGAACTTCCGTCGTTTCCCGTTTGTTTTCTTGCATCGTTCACATTCGTATTCCGGCGGTTTGCAATCTTCGTTGAGCTCGTCAATGTAAGGTATCTTTATTTATAGATCCGTCGTTTACACTAGCAAGTAGGAGTCCTAGACTTACCAGTTGTCGTGCCTGGGTGGAAAATATTTCAGAAAAGGCTCAGAACAAAGTACAAGTTTACAAAGTACAATTACTTGATTTAGTAACAGCTGCAAATATCCCTAATTGAAACTAGTAGACATAAACACTCCGGGATGCTTGCTGGTAGGTTTCTTTTTAAATGCGATAATTTCACAAAGCAATGAGTGTTGCATTTTTATTTGTATTTTATTCGTAGCCACAATAGCGTAGTGGTCAGGAGAGCGCTGTGCGTTCGCTATCAAGGCGTTTTTTAATGTGGTGAGTTTTAACTTTATTGCTCATTAACAATTTCGCTCGCAGTTCAACACAGACAATTAACTGGTGTTTAAATTTCTTTCATGCCCGGATCGCGAAGTTCCGTTCCGGAATCTAGCCGATCTTCATAGACTCCCGAATACAATACTCCTGGAAAGAAGTTTACGTCTAAGTAAATAGTTTTGTGAAATCAATGCCAAGTGGATATCAATTTTGGGAATTTCGAAGCTCATATAAATTTATACGGAGACAACGACCAAGATTCCATTTCGTGCCTCGTGTAGTGCTACCCGTGAGCCACGGCTTAAGCACCAAAAACATTTGCGTAGCCCACGCTTAACTGTTTGGTGCTTTAATCCACGTAACTGAGTATTGAGCCTTATTATTTTGAAAATTCTGGGCACACAACGACGCATGTGAATAGTGTTAATGATTGGAGCAGGACGGTCGATTTCGTCCCGCCAAATTTGCGAACGCATATTTCTTTCCCCTTCACAAATGTAGTTTTAACAGGATGAAGGAACCCGGAATGTTATCAGAACCTACTAGGTTTCGCTACGGGAAGCTTATCCTCAAAAACAATTAAGGCTCCTTGGTCACATCTGGTGGCACCTGATTTAGCTCTGAAAAGTATTCCATGGGGCTATCCAGGGAAAGATTTTACAGTAGTATTTCGTCAACAATTTTTCCGCAAAAGAATCTTTATGTACCTATTTCTTTATTTATATTCTATTCTGTCCGAAACTAATTATCTAGCTACAAAATTAATGAAATCAATAGAAATAAGAATTAAAACTAACGAGGTGTTGTTCGACTGAAAGGAAGCCACTTAATTCAGACAAGCTAAATACGAAGAAGGATAAGAACCAAGCTCGAGGTGGCTGTATTTTCTTGTCTTCTTAGACAAACTGTTGGTGAATAGAAAAGAGCATTTTTTATTCGCTATAGGTGCAACTCCCAAATGCGCAATGCTTCCGGACTACCCACTTAACACCTCCTCTGTCAACTTTAGAACCTAACCTGGAACCGTTTGACACATTACTTCGGGCTAGGTCTCGTTTGGTGCCTTGAGATTGCAGAAATTTACTTCAGATATTCAGAATCCCTTCTCCTGAAGACAGGATGGAAGTATTAGAAAAGAGATCACTCCATCCCCGACTCCTCCCAACGCTCCAGCATGCATTTTTAAAGTGTCAAAACTACACGAGCATATTGTACCACGCGATTTCAATTGTCAACCGTTCTAAGTATTTCGTTTCCCGACGGGCTCTCCAATTTCACTTAGGCGCACACTGCACTGTTTACTCCATCTTTTGCAAGAGAAAAATGTTTACCAGGCGTCATCCACTTCTCCTGTACAAAACAAAAAGTTAGGAGACCGTGACCTGTCAATCTTATGTCAATCATGCAAATCAATCAGGCGTGCAGTCCACCTTCGCTTGAGTTTCTTGCATGACTGTTGCCATCCGTCATGTCCGAAAATCAATCCAGCATACGAAGTGCAAAGCATAATGAGGCGATTTAAGTGCGAAAAATTCTACACTAACATATAAGCCGCCATGTTTATAGATTATTTTGAGGCAAAATGTCGGATGTGGGACCTCGATAATTCAACAAATAGTGCCCACGTTGCCGGGAAACGTGGGTTATTTGTGTCATGTATTAAACCTGAAAATTTTCACGCTGAAAGTTGCCTTTGCCGACGCTAGTGCAGAATTTGAGAGGAGACATATGACGCTTTTAAAGAAAATTTTTTGCATCTATTCCAAATACGTACAACACGATTTAAGACGTTGACGAAATTCCGGAACAGCATTCGACGCTCTGATCAGACTTTGGAGTCGTACGCAAATCAGCTTAAAGAATTAAGCCAAGATTGTGGCCACAACGGTGACATGCTCGATCGACAATTGCGTGATCGCCTTGCAACGGGATTGCACCATAAACGTTTAGATGTGGAAGAAACATTTGCAGAAATGTTCGCTGTGGCTCAAGCGCGAGAGCCAGCAGGAAAAGACTATGACACTAGTGGTTGTGAATCGGTGAAACACGTTCAAGTCTCGGCAAAACGTAAAACAGTTAGAAAACTTCAAAGTGACCAGTGTCGACGGTGCGGTAAGCCAAAAATACATAAACAGTGCCGCGCAGAAAATAAAATTTCCGAAGAGTGCAGTATTCGAGGACATTTTAGATCGTGCTGCATCAAACGTGGTCGAGCTCAATTCAGTTAAACAAGTACACACACACATGCCAATACAAACGAAAGCGAGAACAATACAGCTACCATAGCGTAACAACAAACAGCGATAACACTCCGACCATCGACCAATCTAACGGATTTTGCAGAATTGTATGAGTGTTAGTGAAAATATTTATTTTTTGCTCGTTTTGTTTACAAGCACAATGTACACAGATGGACAAAATAGAAAAAAATAAACATTTTTACGAACACCAATGCGATTCTCCAGAATTTTTTGAATACCGTTAGATCGGTCGATGGTCGGAGTGTTATCGCTGTCAAAATGAGTGAGACACGACTCAATATTCCACGTTATCAACAACATTAAATGCACGATGGATTGGGATTCAGTTGAGTTTGATTGGGATTGGGATGAGTTTGCTCCAATTACAATCGAGTGTGCTCGACTATAAGCACAGCTTTGTGCAGGAGAATCGGATCACCACCACTATGAAAGGGCCCCACACTGAAAGTTTACGGAAACTTCAATTGAGACCTATGAGTAAAAGGTTTGTGACCGTAAAACTGCAAAATACGACAGCTATAATCCCGGTAGTTGTATTCGACAACGCAGAACCTATGTTATTTGGTTTACCGTGGAGTGAAGCGTTCGGCATGCAATTTCCGTCTGCGGTGAACTCACTGAAGGAACCTAAGCATCCAAAGAAATACAACAAGGATAATTTTCATCGAGAATTATCCAAAATAATTCAGGAAAATCAAATCCTTTCTAAGAGCTCACTCATTAAGATTAAAAATTATCTAATTAAAATTCATTTAAAACCTAGCGCGAAGCGTACACATGTACCGGCGCGTCCAATAAAATTCGGTTTACAAAAAAATGTAGAAGCTGAACTCGACAGACTTATAGAAAAAGGGGTGATTTCACCCGTGCATCCTAACAATACACCGCTGAAGTGGGCAACACCCACAGTAAATGTCATAAACAAAGATGGTACAATTAGAATTTGCGGTGACTTTCGAACAATACTTAATCCCGCGCTAGTAACAAAACGGCATCCAGTCTCACTTTTTGATAAGCTGACACACAAATTATCTCGTGAAGAAATGCACCCCGACTCAAGGATATTCGTAGTTATTTCGACTCATAGAGAGAGGCTATACCAGTACAATCACCTTCCTTTTGGCATCGCAAGTGCCCCGGCTAGTTTTCAAAGGTATTTGGAAAGCTTATTCGAAGGGATACCCAACGTTGTGGTATATTTTGACGATATCGCCATCACGGGCAAGGACAGCCGCACGCATTTGGTAAACATAAAAGAGGTTTTATGACGACTATGCGCAGCAGGCTTTCGAGAAAAACTGAGCGACTGCCCGTTTATGAACCTTCAATCGAATATTTGGGACATACAATCAGTAAAGAAGGCATACAACCGTCACAAGTCAAATTGGCAGCGATTGCAAATGCTTCAACACCAACCAACGTAAAGGAGTTCAGATCTTTTTTAGGTTTGATAAATTTTTATGAACGATTTATACCTAATCTGCACGGTACGGGTTCAAATCTTCACTTATTAACAGGAACACGACAACAATGGAAGTGGGGTCCTACGGAATTACAGACATTTGAGCTCATAAAGCAAAAGGTGGTTAAAGCTAATATTATCGTACCGTACGACCTTAACCGCCAACTATTCGTAGCATGTGACGCATCTGAAAAAGGAGTAGGAGTTGTCTTATTTCATAAAACTAATGGGCAAACCGAGGAGCCTATTGCCTTTGCTTCTCGCAAACTTACTAGCGCCAAGCAAAAATATTCTGTGGTCGATCGCGAAGCCTTGGCATTATTTTTCGCAGTAATAAAATTTGACCAGTTTTTGCGAGGTACTGCGTTCATGCTAATCACATACCATAAGCCGTTACAACATTTGTTTGGTGAAAATCGGAATCTGCCAAAATTGATATCCGAGGAATTACAAAGTAGTAAGTACGACGATATACAACTATCACAAAAGATTTTACAGAAAGCAACAAAAGCAACGAACGACCCTGTGCTAAGAAAAGTATTATGGCTAGTACGATCATGTCAGAGTAGCAAAGAAGTAACGAACGAGCTTAAGCCGTGCTACGACAAAAAAGACGAACTCGCTACGACCGACCACATCCTAACCTGGCAGGGTAGACTAATCATACCTAACAAATTTCGCCAACCCTTGCTAAGACGTCTACACATCGGACATCCGGGAATAGTCGCTATGCGTGCAATAGCCCCTTTTTATGTCTGGTGGCCACTTATAAATGCCGACATCGACACATTTGTAAAAAAAATACAGGCCATGCCAAGAACAAAGGCCGGAATGCACTGAACTTCCAGTGTTTTCATGGAATATACAGGAACGACCATGACAATGAATCCATGTGGACTTTGCTGGACCATACAGGGATCAGCAGTGGCTTGTTGTAGTTGATGACCTTTAAAAATGATTCAATATTCGACCTTCCCAGCAAACAAGAGCTGAACATCTATGTGATACGCTAGATGATATTCTTACCACGTTTGGATTTGTTAAACAAACAGGGTGAACAATAAATAACAACAAGGATTGTTGAATAAATTGAGGATATATTTAAATACGTCTGAACAGTTCGAAAGCTCAATGCTAAGAGAGTGTGGTGAAAGTTTTATGTCGTGAGTTTTGCGTCAAAGGTTGCTATGACTGTGGTGGGCCTTAAGGGCCTGAATACATGAAAAGAGTGAGTGTTTGCATGAGAATGAAAGTTAGTTTAGAGCGCGTACAATTTGAATTATTTTTATTTTTACTTTTTTTAACACTCCCACTAAAAATTAACTTCAAATTGATTTTACAGTTACAATGTTTTCTGACTGTGTTGTGCATTCTGTGATAAAATATTGTTTGAGTTGTTGTGTGTGGTGGTGTTTTAGTTCCTCTAGTGGAGTTTTGGTAGACTCTTGGTATCTCGTACGTTGAGCATCCTTCTCTGTTCCTCGAAAAGGACTCTCGTCAGGGGCTTGGTCATCAAATCTGCCTGCTGGTTCTTGGAGGCGACATGATCTAAAGCAAAAATTCTATTTTCGAAACTGTCGCGGATGAAGTGATATTTCTCATCAATATGTTTACTTCTTTTGTGGAACTCAGGGTTTTTAATGAGCTTGACGGCGCTCATGTTGTCGATGAAGAGGGTGCTCTCCTGATCTTGGCACATGTTAATGTCCTCGATGAGTCTCTTCATCCAGGTGACGTCCTTCACAGCTTGAGTTGCAGCGACATATTCTGCCTCAGTAGTAGAAAGTGCCACTGTCTTCTGCTTGCTACAACTCCATGACACGGTTGACTCTCCAAACTTCAGAACAACGCCGAACGTTGATTTTCGGGTCTCGACATCTCCTGCATAGTCTGCGTCACTGTAGGCCTTGAGTTTGTTTGTCTGCTCGGCTGGAAAGTAAAGACCATACCCACTTGTACCTTTCAGGTACTTGAGTATTCTCTTTACCGCATTCCAGTGGATTTTCTTCGGGTTCTCAAGATGTTGGCTAGCACTGTTTACCGCAAAGGTGATGTCATGTCGGGTACCTACGGAGAGGTACATAAGACTTCCCACGGCTTGTCGATATGGAAATTCTGGCGCTTCCCGGTCCATTTTTTGCATTTTGGCACTCATTTGATGATGATGGTCTGCTGGAATTGCAACAGCATTCGCGTGCTCCATGTTGAAGCGCTGCAGAATCCTCTTGCAGTAGGCCTCCTGGTGGAGAATAACTGAGCCAGCTGTCATTCGTTCGATTTGTAGCCCAAGGTAGGTGCTCAAATCTCCAAATGTGATTTCAAAATCCTGGCGAAGTTTGTTTCAGCGTGTATCAGCGCTGGTTGGACGTAGTCCAGCTTTGGGCAGAAACTTCGTGAGGTGTTTGTACCAGCATCTCGACGCCTGCTTGAGTCCATACAAACTTCGGATGAGTTTGCACACTCGGCTGGTACCATCTTCATAACCTTTTGGCTGCTTCATGAAGATGACTTCTTCCAGCTTCCCATAAAAAAAAGCTGTTTTGACGTCGAATTGTTTGAGGGAAAGATTTTGGGAGGCTGCAAAGGATAGAATGAGGCGAATGGAATCGAAACGGGATACGGGACTAAAAGTCTCATTATAATCGACACCAGGAGTTTGACTGAAACCTCTGGCAACAAGCCTGGCCTTGTATCTTTGGATGCTGTCATCAGGGAATTGTTTCACCTTGTAACACCATCGATTGTCGATTACCTTCTGATCTGGTGGTGGTTCCACCAGAATCCAAGTTTGATTCTTCTGCAGCGAATTTATCTCCTCATCTATGGCTACTTTGCACTTTTCAGAGTCCTCAGAGTTGATGGCGTCGTCGTAGCTCTCTGGATCAAGTTGGCCTGTCACTGAAAGCTCTCTATATCAAGTTGGCCTGTCACTGAAATCAAAGCAGAAGGATACCGAACCGGTTGGCGAATTTGATCCCTGTTTCTCAGGTTGTAGTTTTGCGGTGGCACGGGTTCTTCGAGTGGCTCTTCATCATCTGTCAGCTCATAGAAAGGTTCTTCAGCTTCGCTTCCAGAATGTTCACCATCGTCCACGATCTCGGGCTCCTCGTCAACTTCAGCAACTTGAGGGACACTCAAGGTCACTGTTGCTGGCTCATTTCTTGTCTTGTCTGCTGAAAATCTTTGTCCAGTAAATTTCACATCTCGATAGGTGTTTACCTTGTTTTCAGTAGGAAACCAGACTCGATACCCTTTTGTCGTTTCGTCGTAACCCACAAAGATGCCGTTTTTGGCTTTAACATCCCATTTCTTTCTCTTTTCCTTCGGGATGTGAACGAAAACTTCCTCACCAAAAAACCTGAGTGAGGTAAGGTCTGGTTTCTTTCCTAGCCAAAGGTCGCAAGGTGTTACTCCTTTCTTGCTGCTGGTTCCAGTCCTGTTCAAAGTGTAGGCTGCGTGGAGAGTTGCCTCGGCCCACAGCTTCTTTGGGATTTCTCCTGCATGAAGAATAGTTCTGGTCGACTCAACAATTGTCCTGTTTTCGCGTTCTGCTGACCCATTTTGCTCCGGTGTGTAGGGAACCGTTGTTTAGTGGATCACACCGAGATCACTGGTGATTTTCTCCACATCCCTGTTGGCAAATTCCAAGCCGTTGTCAGTTCTGATGACCTTGATGCCTTTGTCCAGGTGTTTTTCAGCTTGGAGAAGGAATTTCTTCAGGCACTGTGCTGTTTCCGACTTCCTCTTGATGAAAAACAAAGTTCTCCAGTGGCTGAAGTCGTCTTTGATCAGCAAGAAATAACGAGCGCCTCCTATTGATGCCTCAGGCATTTGGCCGCAAAGATCAGCATGAACAAGCTCACTAACTCGTTCGGTTTTTGAGGTACTCTTTGGAAAAGGGAGCCGGTGCATCTTGCCGAGGGTACAGTCATCACATTTGACTTTGTCTTCCGTAAAAGGCAAATTCATCCTTGTCAAAATTTTCCTAACCTGCTCGACATTCTGATGAGCTAACCTTTTAGGAGTGTATCCTGCTTGACGACGACGTTTGCCTGGTGCTCATTTACCACGATTCGAAATTTCATCTCGAAGAGTTGATCAGATCTTTCTCCCACTGCAACGACATTTCCATCTTTCAGTAGATAGCATGTCTTGCTGTCTGATTTCTGAGACATGCCTTTGTCAAGTGCTGCTCCTAGGGAGAAAAGATTGAAGCTTATATCTGGAACATAGAGGACGTTACTCAGGTATTTCAGCTTCCAGATTTCTCCGTCAAAAACTTCAACCTCGATGTCTCCAGATCCCACAGCTGCGATCACCTTGCCATCACCAACTCGGACAGACTTTGGCCGTTGAAACTGGACGAAATTCGAAAACCATTCGCGCCGATGAGACATGTGGTCCGTAGCACAAGAGTCGAGGTACCATATGCTGGAACAATCCAGGTTTTCCGAACCGAGAGTCAAAGCACTAATCACCGCGTCGTTTTTCCTGTTTGAGTGGCCCTCCTTTTCTGCTTTTCTCTCATTGGCTGCTTTTCTCTTCAAACAGTCCTGCATCCAGTGGCCCGGCTTCTTGCAATAATGACAGGATTTTGAAGATTTCTTATCGAAATTCTTTGGTCGTGACTTCCCAGCTATAAAGGCCACATTGTCACTTGCATTTGCAGGCTCTAGTCTTGATTCTTCGACTGAGATTCTGGAAATAAGGTTGGTAAGATTTCTCTCATCGGGCTGTGTTGATTCCCATGCACTGATAAAATGTTTGAAGGTGGAGCGAAGGGTCATCAAAATTTTTGTGATTATCTGCTGATCGGAAATTTTCTCACCCATAACTTTCAAACGATGTGCAAGGTTTTCCAACTTGGCGACGTGTGTAGCGATGTTGTGAGCTGGATCTTTCTGAACACTGTACCATTGTTGAAGCAGCATGTGAATGCTGGTCTCCGATTTTCGTTCATAACCAGATGAAAGTTTGTCCCACATTTCCTTCGAAGTCATGCAGTTGATGATGTGAAGAAGCGGTTCCTCACCGACCGATGTGGCGATAGTACGTTGTCCAAGAGTTTCCAGTTTGGTCCATGAGGCACGTGCCGCTCGATGAGCGTCGGTTGTGTTTTCCTCTGGAAATTCTTTCTCTCCGCTGACGATATCCCATGCTCCACTAGAGAGTAGAACGATGCGTACCTGGAACTTCCATGTGCTCCAGTTCTCAATGCCTTTTAGTTTTGATATCCTAATTGACTCGTTCTCCATCGTGGTGTTGTAAAATTTCACTGTTGCCCGAGGGCGGACTTACAACACGAGATTTTGAACGAAAAAATTTAAACCACACAAAAATATTTATTGTTCCGCGAACCTGGGCCCATAACCTGTTAAACAAGCAGGTTGAACAATAAATAACAACAAGGATTGTTGAATGAATTGAGGATATATTTAAATACGTCTGAACAGTTCGAAAGCTGAATGCTAAGAGAGTGTGGTGAAAGTTTTATGTCGTGAGTTTTGCGTCAAAGGTTGCTATGACTGTGGTGGGCCTTAAGGGCCTGAATACATGAAAAGAGTGAGTGTTTGCATGAGAATGAAAGTTAGGTTAGAGCGCGTACAATTTGAATAATTTTTTTTTTACTTTGTTTAACAGGATTGACGCAAATTATTTCCGGATAACGGGCCACAATTTACATCCGGAAAGCGTCAACATTCTTGTAAATCACGATGCATAAACCACATTAGATCGCCACCATACCGTCCTAGGACCACTGGGCTCGCTGAGCGTTTTATTCAGACTTTTAAAACAAGAACGAAAGCCAGTAAAAATGAAAACAATACAACGCAGCAGCGTCTTCGTGAGTTTCTGTCCACATGCTGCAACAGGTAAAACTCCAGCTGAGATGATGTTTGGCAGACTACTGAAATGTATTTTCGACAACTTAAAACCCGACAAGAGACAAGCACTGCAGTTCAAGAGCCTAAGACAAGAAATTCAGTCAGGTAAGAAGATACGCGAATTTCAACCAGGGAAACAAGTCTACTACAAGACAAAACTTGAAAATAAATGGCAGCCAGCACAAGTTACAGAGAGAACACATCGGTACTCCTATCGTATTCTAACTCCCGACAGTGTGGAGAGAAGATGTCATTGGGACCACATGCGCAAACGTAATGAAGACGAAGACGTAGATGAAAACGACATTCTTCTAGACTTGCAGATCTCACCAAGTATACCAATAATCGTTGAAAAGACAGAGCCTATTACGACTAGTACTCCGACATCTCAAGTCGGATCTCAAGAGACTGTGATGGAAAATATGGAACTACCCTCAGAACCGAGACTGCTTACCAATGAAAATTTTTTACATACTTAATGTTTTTCTTAAAATTAATAATTGAATTCATTCAGTTTGAATATGTAGTACTTTCAAAATGTTTGAATCACATTTGATGAAATGAATATTGATTGAAATGAATATTGATAATTTGACATAATTGAATACGTATCGCCTTACGATACGGCGGGACGGATATCATGTAATGTATATGTACTCGTTTTATATTTGAGTAGAATAAATTAGTTGCAATCAGAACTCGGACTTATTTGGACGTGTTACGCTTAACTTAACACGCGGTTATCAATTCTCAATCGCATCGATTGTGGAAAAACCTGCTCTAAAAGCATACTGCCGTGGAGTTAGGCTCCTGGCAGCACGAATCACGTTAGCGAGTCTTCCCCTGATAAGTTTTTTCCGAAGAACACCACATGCAGAAAGTGGACAAGTCGTCTTGAAGAAGGTGGTAATCCTTATTGACCAGTAAATTTTAAAATCATCGGCAAACGGAAGACTAGCAAAGGATATCACAGACCTAAAGTGGTTTACAAAAGAAAGCAGAGAAGTAGCCGAAGGAGGGAATTTTGGAGGACAACAAATGACGGTCAAAAAGGAGTTGAAGTCATGTAGTAGAGACTAACACAACAGAAACGATGAACAGAAACAAGTACGACTGCGTCAAAAACAGTGATTATCCCGAAATAACCAGAGCCTGTAATTTCGACCGAGCCTACAGCAGCGTGAGGTGTAGGCCTCGTAGCTGCGTTTCGAAGATTGTTTTCAGCACGAAGGGAAACATTTTGACGAAAGTACATTCTGGGTAATCTCCTGCAAAACATTTTGTACATTATCGGATTGATCATGATAATCAAAGAAACGTAGATTTTTCCGCTTTGAGAGTATATTTTAGTGCATTTTTTGTGCAATCTTTTCAACATTTAGGAAATATGATATTTACTTTAGCAAATTCACAAAGGAGGGTCAAAACAAGAACCATTATCTGAATTACAATTGTTCATTAATCGGAAGAAGGTGCTCAACAAAATATCATTTGTTATATAATTACTCCTCGCTCTCGCTTCATTCCTGAACAAAACGATTTACCACTATTGAATATCAACTTGAAGTGAATCCATAATGTAAATTATCACTTTCTAGATACTCTTGACAAATGTAATTATCTCTCATTGGCGTATATTAACCAGTTTGCATATTCATTCAGTTCATGCATGTGGCAGTGCAAATGTCTGCTGTTAATTAGCTCATCTATAACAATGTGGGGATTTTGCGGGCTATTGAAAATGGTCAAACAAAATTAGTGCGTATTCAAACATTGATTGCCAGGATGCAGGATAACAGTATCGTGGCTGCAATGCCCAACACCAGCGACGAGCCATTCGGCCTAATAGATATGTTGGAGAATGTTTACACACATCTTAGCCATCATATCGAGTTACGAGTAAGCTACGATTTGATTACATTTACATGGAGATCTGTTTCGCCTAAATCTGTATAATTAAGTATGAACGATTGCATGATTTATCGCACAACACCACTACACTACTCAAATTATTATCGCACCGTTTCAATATTTTGAGCAGTGGAATACATGTTGGTTTTCAAGAAGGGTTTTCATCCCATCAGACCTTGCAATGAAAATTATCACCTTGTACGGGGCATTGCAATATACTTGAGTATGTCCATTAATCATTTTTAATTAAATACTCGCGATCCTAGCTCAGAATAGAAAATTTCACTTGCAAAATTGTTTTCATAACTATTCGATTGAAAATATTTGCATTTATAGTAGTGATACAACGAATATTCGTTTTCGCAGTCACGAATAATCCGAATATTTTTGACATTACCAATGCTTATGTTTGGCGAATGCATTTGGTAAGCGAAAAGGACGCGAGGATAGATGATAATGCAGCTGACAATTTTCATTATCAATTTTTATAAATTCATATATTTACTTAATTATATTTGATGATAGGCATCTTAATCAGAATCGCGTTCGCTCCCTTTAGTCCAATGAAAAAATTAACCATCTCAAACCAAAAAACAAATCAAGCGCGCGTGTTTTCTTACATTTAAACGAATTCAAGAAATTTTTCCGTGTCGAGTCTTCCGTGCTCGAGACAACGTCCTCCACTTCTTCGAGCTTGCTCTGCAAGAATGAAGTTGAACCCGTCGTGAGATAGACGCTAACAAATGTCATTACCGCATACGCAATCAGCACAAAGCCATCCCCTTTGAAAAAAGTTTGAAGTGAGAGTAGAGCACTATCCATCACCCAGATGGCGGCGGTGCCGGATCGGTCGCAATATCATCCAGCCTCCTCGTTGTTGTGATGTTGCTCAGATAGTAGCAGCAGGTTAACTTTTTGCTCCCTCGCAACCTGGTCGAGTAAGTCTTGTGCGGTTGAGCTACGGTACAGGTTGATCTGCAAAACTTGGATCATGTCTTCGCTTTTCTCATGCTATGTGCTTCTTTGAATTCCAGGCACCTACCACTTTCTGGAATATGAACAAGGTCTTCAGGCTTCAGTCTCTTAGCTTAGCACTAGATGCAACTAGGTTCTTTTGGGCAGTCCTTCGCCTTAAGGCCGGGAGTGCCACACTTGTAGCGCAAGTTCCCTTGCAGTTCCACGAAATGTGCGCGTAGCTGAAGCACTTAACACATCAAGCTAGATCTACCCACCGGCGTTTTTGCACACAACCAAGCCAATTTTAATCTTCTCCGTGGCCAGGAGTGATACTGCGTCTTTTTCTGCGATCTCTATTATTGCCTCACTTTGCCCTCTAGGAATGCTAGGCCTGAGCCATACCCTAAAGCTGTCTGCCGTAGGAAGAGTTTGTCTAATGGACTCTTCTACTTCTTTGATATCCGCAACAGAGTCTGTGTCTCTTACTTCCAAAGAGGTCATTCATTGGCTGTAATGTCGAGATAACAGTTTTAGAGCCAAGGATGTCCTTGACAGCACTCTCGAATAGGCCCTTGTTGGTGGACCCAGCCCCGCGATCTACAAGGAGGCCGTCTGTTTTGGTCAATTGTTTTTTGTTTTAATACAATTTTGTTTGTTTTTTGTTCCACATTTTGCCTGATTTCTCGAGGACATTGGCGTGAGTAAGGCTGGATTGGCAGAGCATCCCTACCCTGCTTGTGCCTGGTATTTTTAAGCATTGCACTGAGTTTTGTGCCGTCGTGCTTTTCGGGCGGCTGCTCTATCAAAGTTTTTCTTTTCTTCGCAGCCTTTTGTTGCGATTTGAAACACCATTCGACTCCCCTTCACTATTGTCTTTTGTCGTGAGCGCCTTTAACTTTTTCCTGCTATCAGGCTTTAGTGTGCTACATGTCGCCCGTCTGTTCTTCACACAAGGCGTAATGTTATCGGTGAAGAGGGTGTTGCCTTCAGGCATTTCCTTGAGCTCCTTCAACTCGCTCTCTGCCCGTAAGCACCAGCGGCGGTGGTTCTGGATTCTATCAAAAAGTTGCACCAATTCTTTGATCCCGTTTTTGATGTCTTATTTTCCTGGACGTTGGTCCCATTTCTCATTAGCTTTAGTACAGCGTTTATATTTCTTGTGAGTCACTCTTCCTCAGTTCTGTAGAAGTGTACGGTAGCTGCTGAGCATGGTTTTTTCGCTTTCCTCAGGGTCCAGTATTTGACTTGCAACAGTCCTTGACGAATGGCGCTTGTTGTCGATAACTCCGGTCCTTAGCGCCTCTACAATGTATCTTGTCTTTTTCGCTCCGTCGGCTTCAGCAGATGCAGTCTGAGTAAGAAGAGTGGTTTCAGCAAATGCCTTTGTCGCTACCCTAAAGCGGTCAATGGAAGCTCGCATCCCCGTTTTCTCCTCGCTGTTCTGGGTAAGCTTTGGTACACGTTGAGGCTGAGTCTCAGCAGTTTTGGCTTCGGGGGGATCATGCCTGCTTCAGTGATGTGGTCACTTGTAGCTTTTGATTCTTCAGTACTAGGTCACTTAGACCAATAAACTAATGAATAAACCCCGAAGACTCAATCACTCCCTATTTAAGTTTCTAATAATGCATAAGTAAACCTACCCGCACCAGTAAACATCTGAACATGATGAAACTTTGAATCACTACTAGGGCTTTATTTAGTAATTCAAATTTTAACTGGACTTTTTTAGCAATGCATTATACAGAAGACATAAGAATAGCGTTCAAAAGCGTCGCACAGATTTGTCGTGACGTAAACTATGGCCGATTATTACGAACTCTGCGCGCCAATGGTGCCTCATTCTTTTTTATTTGTATTTACTTACATATCGGACGAGGCATATATTACAGATCATAGATATTTATACACACTTGAATAGTCCAAGTAGTCATTTTATTTCTAGTAATAGGAACCACATTCATAGGATACGTATTACAATGAGGACAAGCCACAGTAATTACAAACCTCTTGTCTGCCATCCCCTACTTAGGAGCAATCTTAGTGCAGTGAGTTTGAGGAAGATTTGCAGTAGATAAAGTCACACTAACCCGATTTTTCACATCCATTTTCCCACTTTATTTTCCCCCTTTCATTTTAGCCGCAATAACAATATTTCATTTGTTATTCTTGCATCGAACAGGGTCAAATAATCCTCTAGAAATCAACTCAAACATTGTTCTATCCCATTTAACCCGTATTTCACATATAAGGACACTGTCAAATTTGTAATTATAATAAAAGCTCTCGTATTGCTGACTCTGTGCAACCCCTACTTCTAAGGAGACCGAGACAAATTTCACACATTCAACTTTTAACTGCGATCAGGTGTTTGAAAAATACCATTTTTTGAGTGTATGCCGGAAAAAGTTACAGAACTCTGAAGTATTACGGTTCATGCAATCAGAAATTTAACTTAAAAAGGCCAGGAAAATGGTAAACAATCGGAAGAAGTTTTCATTCAAAAAACATGTTACCATTCTGGTACTTTTCACAAGAAAACCAAATATGGACAACCTGAGTGATCTAAACATTGCTGCAGAAGAGTACCCGAACCTTGCGGCGAAGCTTCCTTCCCTTAAGGGAGCAGCTAAATTTACCACTTAGTGAAAACTTTTTCTCCTCCGGATACGACTCATTGGAACCCTGCCACGAGCTGCGACTCTAGCGGTCAACTTAAATAAACACCACAGCGACCTCGAGCCATACGCCAATGTTGATCGTCACGAATCTCTGCGCGATGGGCAGCTCAACCCCGAGGAACGCTTTTGATTTAATTGGAGCGTCAATCCGTGTGACAAGTCATTGCTCATCTCTTGGATTAAGGGATTGTACTCCCGAGCCCTAAGTCTGCTCATTACTCACACCGTAAGTAATGCTCGCATTTCTCGTCGGATGACAAGCCCCGATTTAAATCACGAGTCGTTGTTTCCTCCCAACTTTAAGTTACGCTTAAAGCTTATTATCACTTAATTGAAGTAACTTGAAGCAACCAAAGGGTGCTTAGTATTTATTTTTGCTTTAAGCCCTATTTTTTTTGTCCCTCCCCTGAAAACCTGAGAACCGTTTGACACATTACTTCGGGCTAGGCTTCGTGTTCCTATCCCTAGAGGGGCCTTCGGATTATGAAAATCTATTCTCCAACGGGGAGGAAAAGAGAGAAAGGAAGTGATAAAAAAGAGATCGCTCCATCCCGATGCCTCCCATCGGTCCAATAAAGCTTTTTTTTTCAGAATGAGCACTGCCCGAGAATATTGTGCCACGCAATTCCAATTGTCAACTGTTTTCAGCATTGCTTCGACGATAGTTTCCGGACAGTCTCTCCAATTTCGCTGAGAAAGTCCCCTCGCTGCTGTCTCCACCTACGCCCTATTAGGTTTTTAATGGATAGTCTAATTGCTAATAATTGTTTTCTTGTATCTAACTTCTCCTTATGATTGTTGTTTCCTTATGAGGCAATGGTATCCGTAGTAGTTTCCACAATACATTACCCTCTTTTAGTGTAGTCGCTTGCTGCTTGACAATTCCCTCCCTTCTTGAGTAGAACTCTTTCTGGGAAAAGTGAGAAATGCCTGAACAGACATTCAAAGATCAGATTTTGAGTGTTTCTGCACTTCCACACAGACAGTCGTGGTTTATTAATAGTCCCATCCTCCTGAGATTATCCTTCAATTCACGATAACCTGTAAGTAATTGGGTTACATAATGATTGAGCTGGATCCACTTCATTTTGAGTTCGTGCGTTATCCTCGACTTTAAAGAGCTGTTTCACCGAAGCTGCCACTGTTTAAGAATAACTTCTCTGAGTCTTTTCTTTGCGCTTTTTCAAAGTGTTCAGGTACATTGAAGTCTGCACCGTTGAAGTGAAAGGGAAACCCTTATCTCAATTTTTATTGGCATACATGTTCAGTGGCTGCTAAGTCAATAGGGAGTTGCGCTGGAAAAACCCAAAGGACGAGTGTTGAGGAGGTCATACAGACTCCTGTATGCGAGAGTAGCACGAGCCTTTCTGCCGTCACCATTGGCCTCAGTTTAATCGTCTTGTGGCCATCCAATGGTGCCATATGTTATCATTGGAAGAAGTAGTGCAGTATATATAATGGAATTTGTCCGAAAGTGTACCTCCATTTTGGCCCTGACTATCCCCGTAAGTTGGCTATACTTCTGCCGTGCCTTGACAGAAGTATTTATGATGTGAGGTGCTGGGTTAAGATTCGGGCTCAACCAAATCTCAAAGTATTTAATCATTGCGACTTTTTTAAAAACATTCCCCCCAATCCTCACTTTTAGGTGACTGTGTCATTTCCCCTTTAGTAGTTCTGCCTTAGCTTTTCCGGTTTTCCGGTGAGAGTTTCAATTAGTGATTTTCTCAATGCAGACGTTTGATCTAAGTTCAATTTGTGCCCGGCTTTTGCCTTCGATTAAGACAAGGATATCATCCACATAGGCAACAGGAGTAATGCCCTCGCGCCGATTGTTTTTTTTCCCTTACAGCCCGTCAAAGACTAGGTTCCACAGACTTGTGCCTAGAATGGATCCCTGTGGGAACCCTTTTGTTACTTTTATGTCCACCTCGAGAAATTTCTCACTGGTACCTACTCACGTGCCAGTAAGGTACCTTCTTATTATTACAACCAGTGTTGTTGCGCAAACTCTAGTTTTTAGTTCGTGTAGAACACCTGGCCACCACATATTGTCGAAAGCGGCTGCGGGGTCGAAGGAGATTGCGGAAACATATTCAGCCCTGGAGTCGTTTTGAACGTAGAGCACTCGGTCAATAGCGTCTTCTATCCCTAAACCTTTCTTGAATACATATTAGCATTCGGATGCCAGTAAGCCTATGGTAAGTTTTTGATTCGGCCGATTTAGCATTATTTTTTCAAATTTTTACTGTGATGGGAAGGAGGCATATGATTAGTACTTCGGGTCCTCCCTATTCTTTCCATTACCTTTATAAATTGCCCGCATTGAGCCGGTCTTCCATGTTCAACGGAATTTCTGTTTCCTCAGGCACTTGAACACGCGCAAAATTGTGATGGCTTGCTCTTGAGCTGCCTTTTTTATGAAACCTTTCTTTATTAAACCTCGATTTCGTCGAGTGCAGGAGCTTTAAGGCCGAAATACAATACTGTGTTACGGCGATGGGTGAGCGCGATGCGATTCTCTCTCGTTGTCACGCAATGCATGCAATTTACAATGCACGCGATGCGGGGAACATTAATGTTCATATGACAAATGTCAAATTGGCAAATGACATTTGCTGAAAATTGTTTTTGATATACCATTAGTGTGCCTCTTAGGGGTTCTCAGAAAGCCAAGTGGCTCTTCTTTTCTGATCTTATCGAGCGCGGATTTGTATGGAACTTTGATGTTCCTGGACCAAATATGGAGATAACACGCACCATACATCTCAATTCCTCGCGAAAAATCACCGAAGGAGCATCGGTTAATACAATCAAAATCACTGGACGTTATACGATAGATTCAAGACACTCGATACCGCCCTGTAACACGAGTGACGTAAGGTTATGTGAGTAATATGTATCTATCAATTAACCCCAATCTACCGCCACTCTATTCAGTAATAGAAAAGTCGTGATACCTTCCCATTTCAAAATAATTCTAGGAAAGAAGCCAGAATGATTTCAAAATTGGGCACATAAATCAAGTAAACCAAAATATTTCTTCCACCACCGTCAACTGGCAACTAAGCAAAGTCAAAGAATCCTATTTGATCAGCACTACAACGGCTAATGATACTATCGATAATGGAGTTATGTTACTCTAATAGGGTTGACAGGCTGAAAGCGTGTAATAGGGTTACCCTTTATTGGGTAGCAGGTTACACAAGCAGATCATTATTTACGGACTCCTACAGGAAAATGAGTAGAGAATGCCATGGCTTGTGGATTCGATTTCCAGGACTTCGAATGTCCAGGCTAGCCCTCGACATTCATGATAAGAAATAATGTGTGTTCATCTGAATGAACAAGAGGAAGATAAGGGTTCTCCTTCGGCAATCCACAGGGCATCCCGTGTTAATCTCTGGGTGTATTTTTTTTCAATTTCAACGGATGAATGAAAGGAACAGAAGTTTAATTAACTTCTAAACGCTCGCCAATTTTGATTACAATATACTGGTGATCACTCATCGAGTAGTCCTGCAGTACCCTCCATTTGCGTATCATAGGCACAAAGGACTCCGAAGCGAACGTTACATCTGGGATGGTTCCCGAGCAGCCTCTCCGGCGAAAGGTAGTTGTATTCCCAACGTTCATGACGACAAGTTCAGTCCTAGTCGCCATTTCCAAGATTCGTTTCCCTCTGGAGTCTGTATGAGGCATTCCTCATTCAACCGCCTTGGCATTGAAGTCCCCGCCAACAAGGATTCGCCCTTCTATGCTCGAAATGGCTCCCTCCAATTCGTCGAGTTTGAATTGAAAGGATGACACTGGCTCATTCGGCGTGAGATAGACACTGACAAATGTCATATCTGCACGCCTGATCAGCACAAAGACATCCCCGATGATGCAGCTGTGATCTGCGAGCCAAATGTTATCCCCCACCTAGATGGCGGCGGTTCCAGATCGGTCCCAGAACTATCATGCCTCCTCCCTGTTGCGATGCTGTTCAGATATTAGCAGAAGGTCGACTTCTTTCTCCCTCGCGACTTGGTCAAGCAAATTCTGTGCGGTCGTACTACGGTGCAGATTGATCTGGAGGAATCCGATCATAGTTTGCTTTTTCTCTTGCTTAGTGCCTATTTGAACTCCAGACACTTTCCACTTCCCGGGACATATGCCAGATCATTAGGTTTCAGGCCTTTGGGTTTGCACAAAACGCAGCATGCTATATTAGTGCACTCTTTCGCCTTATGGCCAGGAGTGCCACACTTGTAGCACAGGTTGCTTCGATCTGGCCCCTTGCAGTTCGGAGAGATTTGTCCGAAGTAAAGGCATTTATAGCATCGAGTCAGGACCACTCTTCTGTGAATTGTGCATACTACCCAGCCGATTTTGATTATCTGCTTGGGCAGGAGTTGCGCAGCGACTTTCTCTGGGATGTCCACTATTGCGACCTTTTGTCCTCTAGGGTTGGTAGTCGTCAACCTTACCCTAAACCTGTCTGAAGTAGGAAGAGTTCTTCTAATGGCCTCTTCCACTTCTTTGGTTTCCGCGACACATTCAACGTCTCTTATTTCTAAAGAGGCCAGTGCCTGTATTGTCGAGATAACAGCTTTCGAGCCAAGGAGGTCCTTGAGTGCACTCTCGAACATGCCCTTGTCTGGGAATTCCGCCCCGAGTTCCACGAGTAGGCTACCTGTTTTGGTCGCTCGTACCGTCCTTATGCAGACTTCTGTTTTTTCGGGCTCTACATTTTCCCTTATTTCTTTGACGACGTTGACGTAAGTCCTCCCGTCTATCGGTTTAATCAGTAGAGCATCCCGACGCTGCTTGTGCCTGGTCCTTCTAGGAATTGCGCCGAACATTAGGTTCGAGTTCCGAACATTTATGCTTTTCAGGCGTGGGTTTGGTAACTTCTTCGGCTCTCACACGCCGTGCCCTCTTCGCAGCCTTCTGTTGCGCTTTGGAGCGTATCGATTGGGAGTCACCGTCAATCTCCTCCCCTTGGATGGGGGCTATTGACTCAAGCCACTTCACTCATTTTCCGCGATTCGGCTTTAGTGGGCTACATGCCAGCCTTTTGCCGTTTGCGCAGGGAGTCATATTTTCAGCTTTTGTTGTGACTTTACTGAGCTCCTTCAGATCATTTTCTGCCCTTAGCCACCTGTGTCGATAGTGCTGAATCCTGTCAACCAGGTCCTCGAGTTCACCGATCCCATTTTTAATGTCCTTATTAACATTCTTCTGGACATTGATGGCGTTCGTCATAATTTTTAAGGCCGTGCTTATGTTTCACGTAAGCCGTTCCTCTTCATTTCTGAAGAGGAGAGTTATCCTCGTAGCCAGCTCGTTCTCTGGTGAAGTTTTCGGCCCACTGTCAGCTGGGGGGTCTTGTGGCTGCTGAGCATAATTGTTTCCGCTTCTAAGAGAGTCCGGTGTGTGGCTATCAACAGTCTCAGGAGCATGACGCTCGGGGTTGACGGTTCCGGATCCTTGCACTTCAACTGCGCTTCTCGTGGGTTTTGCTCCATCGCCTTGAGCAGGAGAGGCCTGTGCTGGAGGAGTGTTTTAGACTCGTTTTCTCGCAGGTCTGCGTCGATTTTTTCACTCTTTGAGGCGGTGTCCGCAGTAGTTTTGGCCTCTGGGCGAACATGCCAGCCTCCATGGATTGACCACTTGTAATTGTTGATTCTTCAGTCGCCAAGTGTGCCACCACTGAAAAATGCCCTGACAACTTATTCCCAACCTGATTGCTGGGGAGAAGCCCGCATGAGGTCGCGGCTACCTCACACGTTGGAGTGTATACCCCCACGCCGAATTTAGTTTTTGTTCTGTCGTCCATCATGTTTTTTGGTTGGGTACTTTTAGTGACTCGGTCACGCGTCTGCATAACGGGCAATCTCGCCAAGCCCCCCACCACGCCAAGGTAGTACCCCTGGGGGGAGCATATAAATAAATGTTATAAAAGTTTCAATTATTGCATCATTGATAACAAATCTAAATTGCATCCGCAGACGACCAACGGAAGTTGAATATACCATTTT
This sequence comes from Stratiomys singularior, assembly GCA_954870665.1. Classification (NCBI taxonomy): domain Eukaryota; kingdom Metazoa; phylum Arthropoda; class Insecta; order Diptera; family Stratiomyidae; genus Stratiomys; species Stratiomys singularior. The sequence goes on along the minus strand of OX940880.1, from coordinate 68,541,919 downwards.
TCTATTAATTCGAGTACCTACTGAGTAAGAAAATGGACATCCATGATAAGAATTATGGTACATTGTTCATGTCATCAATGCCCTTGCAGGAGCAACACAAACAAATGCTCATATAACCAATTTTCATTTTAAAATTTTTATTTCAAGTCCATTTTGATTGATTTCCACCAACTCTAAAGTAAACCTTTCCAAAAACTTGTGTACATTTTCGGGCTAAAAGCAACCGACAAAACACACTATCGCGAAAGGGCAGGGATCGTTTCTGTCACAAAAGGCTCCTAGAATAGGTCACAACTGCGTATTTAAGATTTTATAAAGTGGTAGACCATCCACATTCATCTCACGACGCTCTCAACAAGGAGTTACATCGAAAGCGGATGGCACAGGTGCAGTCACAAGGAGCATAGCGAACCGCATGCGCATATCGAACGGTCTCCGGGGCGGCAGTGCTGGTAATCGCAGGGAGATACCCTCCTCACCCTCCTTGCGAGAGAGCGCAGAAGTATTTGTCTGCGCAGAGGCAAAGACCGAAGAGAAGAGATCACCAGGGAAAACAGACGTCGCTCTTTCAGCGATTGGCAACAGTCCTGGGAGCAAGAAAAAAGTGGAAGGTGGACTGCACGTCTGATTCCAAACCTGAGGCCGTGGCTCAGTCGAGTGCATGGTGGGAACGATTTTTACTTGGCCCAGCTCTTAAGCGGGCATGGTTGTTTTCGGTCCTAGCTGCACAAAATTGACAGAGCACGGTCTCCTAACTGTATGTTTTGTGCAGGAGAGTTGGATGACGCCTGTCACACATTCTCCTACTGTAAAAGATGGAGCCAGCAGCGAGGGGACCTCTCCAGTGAAAATGGAGAGCTCTGTCCGGGAACTATCCTCGGAATGATGCTGATAACAGTTGACAATTGGAATCGCGTGGTGCAATATACTAGGTCAGTGCTGATACTGAAAAAAGCTTTATTGGAGCGCTGGGAGGCATCGGGGATGGATGGATCTCTTTTCTAGCACTTCCTTCCTCTCCCTTCTTTCCCACTTGAAAAGAGATTCCCATAAACCGAAGGCGCCTCTAGGCGTAGGAACACGAGGCCTAGCCCGAAGTAATGTGTCAAACGGTTCCAGACTAGGTTGTCAGTTTCACAGAGGAGGTGTTTAGTGGGTAGTCCAATAGCATTATGCGTCTAAGAGTCCCACACTCAGGGCGTAAACAGCCTTCACCTCACAATCATTGAACACTTTATCATGGATTTTGTCAATTATGTTGTGTGTGAATTAATATTCCAATTGTAACACAGGACAGAAATAATTTTACAGAGCTTCCGCGCTCTAACACAGTAATGCAAGGTTGCTTGTAATTACTCGACTTTAATCCGCTTTCAAAGATTTTTTACAATACGCGGAACTACTTTGAATCGGCGAATATTAGTTGTTAATTTTATCGAGGAACAGCATGGTTTAAAGAATCCAAATAGTGATTGGAATTCCTCTGATGATGAGCCGCTTCAGCACACCTCCCGTTAAACGAAGAATAGTCGGTAGGCCAGTAATTGATTTTATAACCGTATCCGTTGGATCAACTCCCACTGAAGTCAGCTTCCCAGAGGATCGCCAGAAGCCTGATGTCAAAAAACCCGTGCAAGATTTTGAGCGGTGTCTGAATGCTGATTTTTTGCAAACGGAGCATTTTGTACAAAAGTTACGTCCTTCTCGTGAACGGAAAATCATTTAATACTATTGGTGTTCTACTACTGTTCATCAATAGTATCATTTAATACTATTGGCTACTAAAATGTTCGAGACAAAACTGTCTCCATTAATGAACAGATTTTACCCTACACAGGAAATCAATAGGTATAAGGAAAGCCAAATCCAGAAGCTATAGAAACTTTTATCTCAGCCAATCCCTACCAATGACCACTAGACGGGAAAGAGTCTTCAGTGGAATCAGCTTTGTACCCAACACCTGAAAAGTTAAACGTAGGTAGAAGAATGGTACTGAAATTGCAGGACACTCTCCTTGATAAGACTACGATTTACATGGACCGTCACTTTACCTCCAAATTGCTTTTGAATGTCAATAGGTAAAGAGAATGCAACGAAACAGGAATTATTATGAAAAACAAAGTCCTAAAGAAGGAAAAACTTGTGAAAAAGAATGGCAGGTCATTGAAACTCAGAACAGATTATTTGAAATCAGACAGCGCGCTTAGAAAGCAGGGACGTGGTGCTTTTGATTTCATTGCGCGTTATAACAAACGAGTGGTCATTTTATAATCGTTTGATAAAAAATCAATCTCTATAATATCAACACAAATTGCTGTACATCCTGAAGATACCTGTAAACGTTGAACAAGGAGCAAAAAGGCACATCGATTTAACAAGACCGGTCTCATGGGAGGGGTATACTTGCTGGATAGAGTTCTTGGCATATATGCGATGAAAGATCGGACCGGAAAGTGGACCATGAGGGAAATTTTTAATTTCGTAGATTTTGCAGTACCTGCCTCTTGGATAGAGTATCGCCGGGACGCTAAAGCTAAAGGAGAAACTGCGTGTCAGAACTTCGATTTTAAAATAGAGCTGTCAAAATCTTTAATTTATACGTCCCAAAATAAGAACCCTCAAAACCCACAACCTGAACGACTAAGTCCAAGGCTGTCCTCAACGTTTTCATCCACTCGGTACCAGAAAAGACGCATTGCGACAGCCCTTCCATTCGAGGCAAAAAAGAAACAAGCATCTCATCTTCCAGAAGATAAGACAAATGTGGATAAAAATCGTTCCGAATGCAGATTGTCCGGTTGCACTGCGTTTACTTTTATAAAATGTCAAGAGTGCGACGCATATTTATGTTTTAATTTTGCCAAGAATTGTTATAAATCTTTTCATGAACATTAACAGATCAAACTAATCGAATAAAAAAATAAATTGATAGTATTTGAATAATATGGTTTTTTTCTTGTTTACTCCTAAGTATAATATATGATACCATCTCCAAATCTTAAAATATACATCAATGAAACATTTTATCGATAGATTTGATTTAGTCAAACCTCAAATAGCTCAGAAAATAAAGAAAATTATTTACCCTTTGGGTTCCAGGAGGTTAACTATTTCCATGGATATTAACGCATGCAGACTTAGTATTATAATAAAATCAATTCATTACGACACATATATTGTACATCCTTACAATATTGTGGAACATATTGGCATTAAGCTATCGTTCAATTAACGCAAATTAATCGAAGCAGGAACAGGATGTTCACATTATAGGAAGGAACTTCAAGTGCATCAAAATTACACGTTTGATGTTTAATAAACGTATTAAGATTCCATGCATACATAATAGACATCGGCTACATTTTCATGAACGACTTGGATTCTAAGTGCAGTCCAGCAAAGACTTAGTAGTCCTTACATCAACGGATATTAATGCGAACACCAAGATTCCATGGGTGGCCATCACACATTGTTGCCACAAGAGTTTCATGCTTCATGTTCTCCGAATTACATTACAGACGAATTCACCTGACATGCAAGTAAGAATAGCGTTTGTGTCACCTTGTTGCAAATTATTGCTTAAGGCCTACGAGGACAGAAGATTATAATTTCTAAGTAATGAGATTATTGGTCGAATTTAGGATCAAAGAGTGTCACCATTTAGGGATGCTTTGCTTTAGTGCATCAAAGTTAAGTGTGAATTAAACTTGGTTGGGAGTTTGCCTGCGTGTATAAATAAATAAATCCAATAAGTCTATCTGAGATTGCGTCCCACTCAACGTGAGATGAAGTCAGAATATCGAACCGGAACCATACCATGCATATGTCATCCTCGAAGTCTAGAATGAAAGCGTATAAGTAAAATTGATTCTAGGGCTTTTGAATTTTGTGGAGATAATTTTTATAAGCTATAATTTGTATTCAAATAAATACGTTCTACAACCATTGGTGATTTTCCTCAATTTCGAGCATATATTTTATAAACCTTAACCCTTTACGGACGAGAGGCTACTCGCAGTCCCTACGACTTTACGTGCAACAAGACGAGTGGCGTATGAGAGGCAAGAGTCGGTGTATATTTACGTTCCCTTTATCTTCAATCGATTGGATCGCACTATCGTTTCTCAAAAAGTGTAGTTCTAACAGTACCGAGTTCAGTTGAGACTTGGCAAGTGTGGAAAAAGCGTCAAAAGAATTTGTTTCGTGATTTTGTATGAACCCTGACAAAAATAGATTTCACAAATGAACTCAGCTCTAGTGATGACCAAGTTTGTTTTGAATTTTTCAAATACAAATTCAACTTATTTGTAAAAAAATCAGTGAGACGATCAAGGTAACGAAAGCGATGAGGATGATCATGTTATAGGCGTGAAAACTCGAAAAACCCGAGTAATTGATTGCGAGTCGGCATGTGATAGTGATGTTACAGAAACTTCTAAGAAATCAGAATGGACAGTATGTCATGAATCCAAGGTTATACCACCCAGAATAAAATTCATACTGGGCGTAAGATCTGCGGGACCATACGCACCCTCCTATGTTAGAGAACCTTTGAATTTTTTCAACGTGTTCTTTACCAAAGAGCTGGTCGAGTGAATAATAAAAGATACAAATAACTATGCTGCCAAGAAGTTAGAGGGAAAGACACAATCACCATGGTCGCTCCGAAAAACTTGGCACAATGTCGAGAAGGAAGAATTTTAGGCATTTATTGCAATGATTGTGAATAAAGGGATAATAACACTCTGCAATATAAAAGAATACTGGTCAACAGACGAAATAAGCAACGTTCCATTTTTTGCTACCACCTTTACAAGAAATTGATTTCTGGATGTTCCATGTTCAAATACAAGGGGCACAAGGTAACAACATTGCACGTTGCAGCTCATCACTGGTTTTCTTGATTATATGAATTCGAAACTTTTGGATTATTTTAAACCCAGCCCAGAAATTTGTGTAGAACAATCAATGGTCGAATTTCTTTTATCACATAAAATCCCCAAAAATCGACTTAATGGGGGTTTAGAATTTATACACCGGCAAGTACCAATACTGGTTATGTTTGCCGTATTTTACCATATTATAGTAGTCTTAAACGGAAAAATTGCTAAAATCAGACCTTCCACTTTCAACAAGGTTCCCCTTAGCTTTATATACAATGATGCCAAATAAAATTTCGCGCAGGAGTTACAAACGATATTATACTAGTTAAATGTTAGCTTACGAATTACATAAACTGAAATGTCATTTGACTGACAAAATAGTTCCCAACAGAAAAGAACTTCTAGATGCAATAAAAAAAAACGACAAATTCCAAAAGAAAAATCTATGATAGTGTACCGTAGAAACAATAATGTTGTTTTGGCTTGGAAAGATAAGAGGATCTTATCACAATGTAAATTGTGATAAGATCCTCTTATCTTTCATCCTCTTATCTTTCTTATCAATCTTAATAATATTAAGATTGATGCCAATCTAAATATTAAGAGGATCACAATGTAGAAATGATTACTGTTGAACAAAAACTCCGACAAAGTGGCCAAACGGTGATTTGAAAACACAATGCTATCACAGATTACACTTAATTCAACGTTTGCATTGATCTCGCCGATCAGTATTGTACGACACATTGTTTTATGACGAATTCCCTAAAGTGGTGGCGCAAACTGTTCATTTTTGTATTGGAAATGTGCATAATTCGTACATTCGGTACAAAGAAGTCAAAACGCAAAGAAACAAACAGCCGCTTACACATTTATAGTTTCGAAAAAATATGTAAATAAATTTAGAGGAGATTTTCGACAACCACAAGAGCGAGCTTCAAAATCGACGTCCAAACTTGAAAAAGTTCGTCTGAACGGGAAAATTCACATAATTCTTACCTATGAGTCTTCGCTAAAGTCAATCTAGCAATGGTATAAGTCACTTACAAATTGTTAGTAAGAATGGATAAGATGATCCACCAAAAACGCGAATTAATAAGCTCCCCAAAGGCAATTTGGAAAACAAGTTCAAGCTGACAGCAATAATAGCAAATAAAATAACCAGACGGCATCCATCTTGCTGGTAGTGCCAATCGATGCGTCCCAGCTTGTGAGTTGGCACCTGACGAGAAGCGGAAGCAGTTTGAGCTCTTCCCACCTTTCTTTTTAATGAAATATAACGTTTTGAATAGATAATTTATAATAGGATTGTATAATTATTTTGTTAAACTATTGCTGCTATCTTTGACACTTACCTCACCTTTTTTTCAGTTATTGAGAAATAGCTAAATTAGTTGTAACTGTGAGCTGTGTTAAAATAAGAAATCGAATAGGGGCACACCATATTCCTAACAACGAGAAAATTTGAGCAAAGTGGCAAAATATTCCATTCAGTATAAACTGTGTACGGAGGAAGTGCATTTTTTATTACATTAAAATTTAAAAACTTAAATTAGCTTAACTACTTTCGGACAATTGTCGTTTGATAAATGGAAAATAGAAATGAACCACACACAACGTATGAGCATAGCGTAAGAACAAACAGCGATAACACTCCGACCATCGACCAATCTAACGGATTTTGCAGAATTGTATGAGTGTTAGTAAAAATATTAATTTTTTGCTCGTTTTGTTTACAAGTACAATGTAAACAGATAGACAAAGTAGAGAAAAATAAACATTTTTACGAACACCAATGCAATTCTCCAGAATTTTTCAAATACCGTTAGATCGGTCGTTTGTTCGGAGTGTGAGCGCTGTTTGTGTTTACGCTATGGTATGAGTCTGACGGACCGCTAATGTACTTTAAACCTTTTTAATAAAATTTTACATAATTTTACCACTAATACGATGCACAGTATGAAATTTGATAGTGGAAGCCTTAAAATAAACAAACAACCATTAGTTAGACTCATAATTATGTTCGAATGCCATAAAATTGTTCTATGAAACGTTTGGCGGTAAGCTTCGATTGGAACTTCAATATACTTCCCGTTTCTACCAAGTATTGCCCCTGGTACTGGTGTGTGCGTTTGCTACTCCAATTTAAAGCCAATCCTTCACAACCTCAAATAAAAAATTGCAATAACGCCCGCACGTAATTTGTATCCGTATTCGTTATCAGCTGTGTAAATTATAAAGCTGATGATCCCAGCAATGTAAAGCATTCTATGGAATACAAGCAATGACCGTCTTCAGGATGTTCTAGCTGTCGAGTTTGAACCATAAATCTCGTCAACCTTATCCAATCCAGACTTTGTTTCCTTGTTAAAAATCAATTATGCCTCTTAGTTATTTATCTACTGTGGCCTCTTCAGTTGAATCGTCTTCCGAATACATGACAACAATTTTATTAATTTTTTTTTGGCACATAAGACACGATTGTTATTTTACGAACAAATTGCGAACGTCATTGAATACCAGATTTATGCATCTGCATCTTTGAATATTTTTAAAACATATTTCGCCAGCAGTTTTCTCAATAGACGTTGCTCACTTCGTGTGGCTATTTCATCAAGTCGAAAGCATTTGATTCGCCTAAAATGTCAATTAAGGCTCATTATAGTTGTAAAATCGACAGTGCCTAATATTCTCTTCGACGACAAATCTTTCATCTTCTGACGTCTAGAACGAATAGAACCGGCAATGTAAGGCAATCCAGATAAAGTTTAAACTTCAGCAATACATGTTGTATGATCATGCACATTATCCATTTTCGGCAGTAGCCTTTTTTTTTGGTGGAATGTATTATTATTCCGACTATATCTTCACATAAAAGCAAGTTCCGACTCACCAAACCTTTCTTACAATTTTTTCCACATGGCTTTACTCAGGGTATCTATCCATCTATCTATATAGCCTCTTCATCCTGAGCTTTTTAGTTGTTTTACTTCGTGTTGTAATAGTATGTCTGTCTCTGAGCTCAGTGTGCCTCATGGCATAGGCCTCCTCTAACATTGTCCACTGGTGTCTATCCTTTGCTACTTTTCTCCATTATGGCCCCACTGTTAATTGTTTGTCGTCTTCCCATCTTGTATTTTGTCTGCCTCTACTTCTTTTGACGTACCTGGGGTACCAGTTGGTGACATCTTTGCTCCATTTTTCGTGTCTGCTCCGCATCATATGACCAGTCCATCTCTATTTCAGTGGATCTATTTTTTCAAGAACATCAACAACTTTGGTTTTGGATCTTATAAACGTATTTCTGTGCCTGTCCGGACGTTTTATTCCCAGTATGCTTCATTCCATTGCTCTTTGACAGTATTTTAGCATGCCTCTATAGTGTTTTGTAGGTGCCCAAGTTTCACAGACATATGTTATGCAAGATAGCATGCAGGTGTTGAAGACACTTCGTTTTATTGTATTGCTAATCTCAGTGCATTTCATTATTTCTTTTGATGACCAATACTTTTTCCAGCTGTTGGCTATTCTTCTGGTTATTTCTTTGCTTGTCATATCTATGTGTGAAATAATTTGTCCCAAATGTATATATTCGTCTACATATTCCAGAGGTTGTGCTGGGTTTTTCCCATATTGTTTCGTGACTAATACTGTGGAAAGCCTTCGTGTTATCTAGAAAGGCCACATACAGGGGCTTATTTTACTCATTGTATTTTTCTAGAACTTGTTTGACTGTGTGTATGTGATCTATAGTAGCAAAATGTCTTCTAAAACCAGCTTGTTCCTTTGGTTAGCTTTCGTCCAGTTTGTCTGTTATCCGGTCCAAGATAATCTTCGAAAAAACTTTATTTATATTGGACATCAGGCTTATTGGTCTATAGTTTTGAATATCTTCTTTTGGACCTTTTTTATGGATAAGGGTTATATATGACGTTTGCCATTGCTCTGGAATTATGCCTGATTTTAATACATCGCTGAAAATTTTTGTCAGGATGGGAACAAGTTCTTTTAGAGTGCATTTCAATATCTCATTGGTGATTGTATCTGGCCCTGGGGCTTTATCCGACTTTCGACTCAGTATAGCTTTACTAACTTCCGCTGCTAAAATTTCAGATTCAGGTACAGGAGTTGGTTTCAGTTCTAATTGAGGAGATTCACACTTATTTTGTTCCACCTTTTTGTGTTTTCTAGAGAAGAGATTTTTATAAAATTCTGTTCCTAGGTTGCTGATCTGTTTTCTATTTGTTAATTTAGTTTGGTTCTTTTTCACGTTAGGTATCCACAGGTTTTTTTCACGTCGCTCTTTTAAGGCTTTCTTCGTTCCTCCTGTTACAATAATATGTTTTTCTAGTACTTTAATCTGCTTGATTCTCCTATCTTTTCTAATATTTTTCCTGATTTTCTTGCTTGAGTATGTTATTCTATTGATATTTTGTGTCTTCTTTGTACCAGAGAAAATACTTTTCCTCTTCTTTATAAGCTGTACTGATGAATCACTTAAAATGTCTTTCTGTTTGATTCTTTTCTCATTTCTGGTATCGGCGAGCTGGTTCTGAAGTTTCTTCTGAAGGGAGATAAAGACCAACACCCTCTAATAAAAAACACGAAATTATATAAAGCTACACTGAATACCTTGACTCTACGGACACCAGAATCGTTAATAGAACTAGAGGAAACATTGAAAGATCTCAAATAGGATATATTGGGACTGTGTGAAGTGCGCAGAACAGGGGAATCAATAGTTGAAGGCTCGGACTATATAATGTACACTATTGGTAGTCCAGGAAGACAGGAAGGAGTCGGTTTTCTGGTGAAAAAAGATTACAAGAAACATATACAAGATTTCACTTCAAACACATCATCACTCTACTAAATTACAACAAAACATGTACAATAATTCAGATCTACACACCGACAGAAAGAGCGACAAAAGAAGAACACAACGCATTTTACAATTCTGTCGCTAATACACTACATAAATATTCAAATAAAATGATCATACTACTGGGAGACTTCAACGCACAAATAGGAACAAAACAAAACAAAGATGAATATGTACTAGGTGAATTTGGCCATGGAGAAAGGAGTGAAAGTGGAGGAAGACTCGTGAATTTATTATTAGAACATGACCTGACCCTTTTGAACAGCATATTTAAGAAAAATAAAAATAACAAATGGACATGGATATCTCCAGGAGGATTGTATAGAAATGAAATAGGTTCATCATCAGCAGCCATCCAAAACTTTTCACAGACACATCTTTTATATCGCAATTCAATTTCAATACTAACCACCGTATGTTCCGAGCCTCAATGAGAATCACACCACCAGACAACATAATCAAAAGGTAGAGTAATGATCAGCAGAATTTCCAGCCTTTAAGGAATAGAATGAGCCCATAGAACTCATTTTGGCAACACTATTTAATGCTACGTGGTGTGACAGTTGTCATACGTTGTGTTTGATTTGCCATAATAGAATAAGTTGACGCCTGAGCAACGCAATTGTGCAGATTATTTGGAAAAAAAGTTCTATACGAGAAGCTCATCGCGCACTCCGTCAATTTTATGGCCGACATATGTAGTCGTCCATCTGAATAATAAATTCGTTTAACCGTGGATCGATTCCTCATCTCGTTTACTCTTATTTATAATATGCATCCATCCAGACATCGTACAGTGCATTATGAAGAAACCATAACAGAAACCGATATCGTGTTCAAAAATTACATCTGCCCTTCCACATGTTGAAAGATTTTCAGATACGGATAGATCTTGGTTCGCGGGCTAACGAAATTCAACTTAAGTAGGAATTGAAGCCAAATGACCACCGGGCACTGTGCAGGTTCAGTGTATGAGCCCAAGAACAAATTGCTACAGATTCCGAATTTTCTCCCAAAAGAACCGCATTTGGAGCACAGGAGGTTGGGTCACTGTTTGGTGTGCTTAATAGGCCGATGGAATCATTGGTAAATGTATTTTGGTATATGTCCATATGTCCTCAAAAGTGCTGAATAACATTACAGTCAATGGTGGACAATATAAAGTCAGGACCGATGAACTCTGGTTTCATCAGGATGGAGCGACATCCCATACAAATCGTGCAACTATGTATTTATTGAAAGAACATTTTCATGGGCCCATAAGTTATCGTTTTGGACCTTAAAACAAGCTTGCCAGATCTTGTGATTTGACACCACTAGAATTATTCTTTCGAAGATATTTCAAATCACTGGTCAATGCCAACAAGTCTGAGACGCTTGACCACTTAGAAGGCAACGTTCGTCATGTTATTGGAGAGTTACGGGCCGAATTATTAGCCACAGGAGTCGATAATAGGTCCTCTTGCTCAGACTTCATCCGTAGCAGTTGTGGCACTTACATGTCATTGCGTGAAATCATATTCATATTCTAAGTTTAATTTAAATGTTCTGCACTTTTGAAGAAACTCCCTTTATAATCAAACACAATTATCCGGTATTATTTGATTCCTTCGTCGTTTTATCTCCAATACACATCCCAGCGAAGATGGGTATCCAGTATAACGATACGGCAACGTTAACTATGGAGGTTAGATAGCTACTGCTCTATAGTTTCCAATCATGTACAAACTATATAACGCCTACATTAACGTGGGATTCTGCCATTCTGCGTAAGTGATTAAATATCGTTGTAAACATATATTAGGTTGGCAATTATTTGCCAATTTACCGTTTGTTCAATGAAATAAAAGATTTTTTTGTACTTGGAATGAAGTTTAACCTATAATTTATTTTCCATTTTGTATGACAACGTTTTTCCATCTCTCTGACAACTTAAAAACTCCACGCTGATAAAAAGTCTGCTTGTTTTCGGCCAAAAACTTAGGTGAGGGAGATTTACAGCGTCATCATTGAAAGTTTTACCATGAAGGGAGTTATGCAGGGATCGAAATAAGTGGTAATCCGATGGTGTGAAATCAGATCTATATAGTGGATGTTGCATCAACTCCTAACCAACTTCCATTAATTTTTGCCGAGTAGCCAAAAAAGATGAGGATATTGACGATGAGGAGGAAATATCAAGACAAAGTGCCAGAATACTGCGAACACAAGTCCCTCCGTAGGATCGTAAAAGACCAGTTGGTTTTGAGGAAATGTAACACCTTGATGCATCTTCAGTCAATCAGAGGGGATAGAACAGTGCATTCATCACCATTCTACCAAAACAGGGGAAAACCTCACATTCTCCCAGAACTGATAACCCATAAGTCTTTTATCTTCACTTGTCGAAATCGTGGAAAAGGCATTAAACAGAAGAATATCAGAAATCATTTTGGAAAACAAAATTATTTCAGAGGAATAATTTGACTTCGTGTCGCAACACTCCAGCTGACTGAATTTGAAACTATCCTAACCGCGGGAAAACAAGAAGGAAAGCAGGAGAAACGCATTCGACATGCGGGACTAATATTGAAAATTAATACATTACCCCTTCCTGTCATACAAATGATAGACTATTTCCTCCAAGCCAGAACTGTCCACGTCAGAATTGACAGTCACCTCTCCAACCTGGCGCCAGTTGAAGCTGCAGACCCACAAGGATCGCCTCTGTCACCCCTACATGATAACATCTACACGTCGGATCTCCCACAATTTCTCACAAATGTTAAATTATTCCTCTATGCCGATGATACTTGTTTATACACAGTATGTCGGAAAAGTTCCCGAACTTATTTTGTAGCACTTGTACGAGTGGTGCCACCTCTTGGACGACACCAGTACTATGTTGCTACATCCCTCTGGAGTGTCTGAGAATTTTTCACCAGTATCCGTTTATTAGTTGCCGAGATAAATGTACTTGAGTGAACGTGTATTTAGTACCCCGGACAAGCTCTACGATGGATGGAACATCGTGCCGCAATTAAATTCTACTATAAACTTAAAAAAACTTTCGCGGAAACGAAAAACTGTTTGCACGTGGTTCAGTCGGTTCAAGAAGGCTAGAGAGCCGTTAGAAGATGACGAGAGAAGCGGCCGGCCGTACACAAAGAATTTGTGCCCCCAAACACCACCGTGAATGCTGCGTATAACTTAGAGGTGTTAAAACGTCTAAAGCGCGGAATTAATCGCATCAGGCCCGAGTACAAAGAACCGGAGTCGTAGAGTTTGCTGGATAACAGTGCGCCTGCTCATTCTTCGAACATTGTAAAGTGTTATCTCGCCAAAAATCAGATCCCACGCATCAATCACGCCCCATACTCGCCAGATCTGGCTCCAGCCGACATTTTCTTATTTTCAAGCTAAAAATGGCCTTGAAATGACGATGTTTTGAAGATGTACCGAGCATTCAAGCGGCTTGCGCCGAGCGTCTCACAGCGATAACTTCAGAGGTGTACCATAGAGCCTTCGAATCACTCGTGGAGCGCTTAAATGAGTGTATATCTAGGGAAGGGGACTATGTTGAAAGTTAACTGGAATAAATTTCTTTAGATGTAATTTTCGATTTTTTATTTCAAAAGTTCGGGAACTTTTCCGTCATACTGTGTATTATACATCCAGACATGCAGAAGTCATCACTTCAAAACTGTAATAGTGCATCAACTTACTTTGAAATATTTTTGCAAATAGAAGATAAATTCAACACAGACAAAACTCAAAACTTTTTCATCAGACGACGAATACACCAAAGACCAACACTCTTAACGATACAAGACGAACACTTAAATGAACGACAGGTAAATACCGCGGATGAACGTTAGACAGCAGAGTTTCCGGACAGAACACATACCAACAAAACGAAAACTAGTTTTGTTATTCTTACATTCTTTTGAGAATAATCCTGTAGACTACTTATTATCCTTGATATTTTGCTTTCTGAATACCAGTAGTATGATCACTTAGTGGATTAATGATATTAATGGCTAAGTTCAGGTTCTCTATTCATTTCAAAGTACTGAAATCCCTTACAGTCCAATTTTATGAAAATTCCTTATAGTTCAGGTTGTCTTTCTGTCACAACAGCTGAACACGGAACTTGGGCCATGAGATGTGTTGGAGCTATCTAATTACTTGAGAAAGAAAACGTGAAGGTGATTTTAGGAAAAATGATTATGGACCGTGTCATATTCCCCAAAGCGACCAGTTACAGCTTGGTGGACTGTCACTCCCATAGAAGTACGACATACAAAATAGTACCTGTGCACATGACGGTATGTCATGTCATTAATCATCGAAATTACCATAAGCCGATATCACCTTAAGAAATTGTGCTTTGGAGTTTATTTGAAATATACTAGTTGTATTAATTTGTGTTTTATGTGTTCATATCTCAACAGCAAGTTAATACCTACAATTGGTGACCCGACAAAGAACAAAGCGAAATTTGCGTAGCTAACTAGAGTGCCGAAGAGTTCTCGAACCGATAAAATGGCGACCGGCGAGCATCAAACACCTGACCCTGCAAAAGTGAATGAAACAATCGATGAAACGCCGAAAAGTTCACTCTGGATGGCACGAGAATTGTAGCCCGGGAACGAACCGCCTCGTATAGATTCCATGCGGGACCTCAAACTGCCACCATTTTGGGACTGACACGTGGGATTATGGTTTTCACAAACCGAATCGATATTCGCGCATTGCAAAGTTTACTCCGACAAGGCGAAATTCAATGTAGTGGTAATGACGTAGGACATAACGATATTGAAGCATGTAGCTGATGTTGTTAAACGACCACCAGCCACAAACAAGGATGAGGAGTTGAAGAGGCAGCTGCTAACTCGATTCGCGACATCGCCGCAAAAGCAGCTGACACATATGTTGACGGAACTCGAACTTCACGAACAGAAACCATCCCATTTGTATCGGCAAACGCAAGTCATGGCTGGTACGCAATTACCGGAGAAAGCCTTACGCGCTTCGTGGATACGAAAACTTCCTGTACATGTACGCGCGATTATGTCCGTATCAATAGAGAAGGAAATATCACCACTTCTAGAACTGGCGGACAAAATCGTCAAGGAATTCAATTCCGCTCCAGCGAGTGTTGCAGCGACATCGCATTCCCACACCTTGAGTAGACCCAGCTTTATCAGAAGTTTTGGAACGCCTAAGTCGATTAGAGCTTGCACTTCAGCAACGAGACGGAGCGTCCAGAAATCGATACCGTGACCAGTTACGCAGACGTTCAAGCAAACGACGGTCAAAGAGCTAAGGTAAGACAAAAATAAAATCAAAAGTTTGTTATTACCACCCTGTGTTCGGTGCAAGTGCAATCATCTGTTGGCAGCCGGGTGGATATTGGCGACAGGGAAACTAGAACTATCACCGTCAAACGTGGTCAACGGTGACGTCCACAACAAAAAGAACCGCTTACCAGTTACCGATAGACAAACCGGATTAATATTTCTCGTCGACATAGGAGCGGAAATATCAGTGATCCCTTACCAAGGTAATCGGCAAAAGCAAGAAAGCAAAATGAACGCTGCAAATGGAACAACTATCGACACGTTTGGTGAACAATTCCTATTACTTGACTTAGGACTTCGTCGAACTTTTAAATGGTCGTTTCATCGCCTCAGTACATAATCCCATACTAGGGGCAGATTTAATGCAGTAATACAACTTGCACGTCGATATTAAGCGAAAAAAACTAGTGGATAACACAGAGAACTTGCAAAAAATTCACCCGCTACTTGCAAAACTGTAGAATTTATTTCTACTATCAATAGACAAGCACCGTATCACGATATCTTAGCGGAATATCCAGAAATAACGAATTCAGCATTGACAACGTCACCACAAAAGGCCCTACTAAAACACCACTTTCTGACGAAACGTCCACCAATATAATACCAGTCGGCAAAATCAGACTTTGCATATATGGTGGAGAAAGGCATATGTCACTCTTCAAGGAGTCCATGGGCCAGTCCTCTTCATTTGGTCCCGAAGAAATCGGGTGAATGAAAATCTTGCGGTGACTATCGAAGGCCGAACGCTGTTACAATCCCGATCGTTATCCTATAGACAATATGGACGATTTCAACCACAATTTAAGCGGCAAAAGGATTTTTTCGACAATCGACATGCGCAAGCGTATCATCAGCTTCCGAGCGCAGACGAAGACATCGAAAAAACAGCTGTGATCACCCCTTTCGGGCTTTACGAAGTGCTCAAAGTGCTTTTCGGACTCAGAAACGCAGCACAAACCTTTCAAAGGTACATTAATATAGTGCTGGCCGGCTTGAATTTTTGTTTTGTATATTTTAACGGTATACTTATCGCGTCGAATTCAGAGGCAGACCACAAAAAGCATCTTCGGGAAATTTTCGACCGTTATAAAAAACATGGCATGAAAACCAACGTTTCGAAGTGCAATTTTCGAAAACCGGAAGTACGGTACTTAGGATATCTGGTTAACAGCGGGGAAATTAAGCTGTTACCAGAAAAAGTACAGACCATCCCCGACTGTGAAAAACCGAAGAACATCCAAAGCCTACGTCGATACCTTGGAATGGTTAACTTCTATAGAGAATTTTTGAGAAACGCCGCCGAAACCCTCACCCCTCTGAATGAATTTCTACATGAATCACGGAAGAACGATAAAACGCCTTTTAAATGGACTTCAGAGGCGGAAACTGCCTTCGAAAATAGCAAACAATTGTTGGCGAATGCAACTAGACTAGAAAGCTAAATTAGCTTTAATGACGGATGCTTCTAACTCTGCAATGGGAGCAGTCCTCGAGGAGTTTTTGAACGACGAATGGCAGCCTTTGGGGTTCTTTTCGAAGAAGTTCAACGACACTCAAAAGAACTACAGCGTTTAAGATAAAGAGCTGTTGGTAATATATTCCGCAAATATTTCCGAGACAAAGTTGAAGATCTACAATTCGTTATAAGGACGGATCATAAACCTCTGTGTTATGCTTTTACACAAATATTGTCGGAAGCATCTCCACGAAAAGTACGACAGCTGGAGTTCATTTCCAAGTTTACATGATCAGGAGGAGAAAGGTAAGCCCATAGTCGCGGTCAACATGCCGCCCACTATGCATATAAGATAGGACCGAGGAAAGTGCGCGAGAAAATAATAAAAGCAAAGGGCGACTGATGTAATCCGTACCGTTGAGTACCTTCCTCCACGGTATTACGAATTTTGAGCAGTACACTGCACTATAAAAGCAGTTGCGATGATAACAACTGCGATGCAAAAAGTGGACGCACTTATTCGAACCTACCACCGGTTAGTCTTCCTAGTAACGCTGGACTCAGGAGTGCGCTCGCTTCCACAACAAAGGTGGTGTTCTGGGTGCCCTGGTATACACATTCCAATTTCGGAACTATCTGATTTAAATAATTTTGAATTACATAGTAATCTGATCCGCAATTCGATACATAGTCAACGGAACATGCAAGCCGCATAAGGTGTATAAGCCGCATAATATCCTAAGGATTCAATTTCGGTTCACACTAGGGGCAAATCTCCTGCGTTGGATTGTTCAGACTCCAAGCGTGGGAGAAGTCGCAACTGAACTGATCTGAAGTACATGGGGTGGCTGATAGACTCTAAGCTAAACCTCTCGATGCACACCAGAGAAACGGAAAATAAGTTTGTACCTACCACCTTGACAATCAGTCTGCTTAAAGGAAATCGTGGACGAAATCCACCAAAATGGTGCCTCTTAATGAGTGTCTCACAATAAACGCTTCTAAATGGAGCGAAGATTTGGAGCCAACATCTCAATAACGAGCTGCACCGAAAACGGCTAGCGCAGGTATAGATACGAGTAGCACGGGGGATTTCATCAGCATACCAGACAGTTTCGGAGACAGTGGTAATGGTAATAGGAGGGTTTACAGGTCATCCGTCACATCCTTTGCCAGAGAGTGTTAAAAAAACTGGGAAGGTAGCAAACAATCAGTCAACAGCGATGAGAAACGACACATTCCTGACGAGTGCCAACAGTTTTGGGAACGTGATCCTATAGGAAGATGGACCGCTTGGCTCATCAACAATTTGAGATGGTAGCTCAGTCAAAAACATGATGCGACTGACTTCTACCTTAATCAGCTATTGAGCGTTCCCGGTTGTTTTTCGTCTTACCTGTATAAAGTTGATATGTCTGGGTCTCTAGATTGCAAATTCTGCATTGGAGAGAAAGTTTGCGCTTGGCATGCTTTGTCTAGAAAATAGGACAGATAGGCGCGGTGATCGTGACGAAAAAAGAGGGAATGCTCCGTCAAGATAGCCTTAACGAAAAAAACCTGAAAACCGTTGACAAATGGAACCAGGTGGCTAATTACGCTTGGCTATTAACCTAATAACCAAAATAGACAAAATTGACTGGCTGGTGGAGATGAGGATGGATGGATCACTTTCGAAAACTCTCCTTCTACTAATCCTTCCGATAGAGAAGGAATACCTTTAAGCCTAAGGCACAATTCAGTGTAGAATAGAAGCCCGAAGTAATGTATGAAACGCTTGAAGGAAAGGTACTCTGGTTGACAGGGTAAGTGTTCAGTCGGCTACCCAGTAGGGTTTGTGACACTCCGGGCTTATATGGTCTTCACCTCCCTTTCCAAAAAAAGAAACAATAGCATCTTACGTGGGGAAGTAGAATTTTTTCGAACATTGGACCCAACAAATAGTCAAAAGAATATAATTAATTTTTTTGACTATTATTATATAATAACAAAGAGCTTAGTCAAGTCCTTTATCTACCCGTATAATCATAAGTTCGTTTCTACTATCATAAATTCGGTAAGGAAACATGTAGACAGTGACTTACATTTGGGTGCAGTTCGTTTTTTCGGCCTCACAATATCTTTCGCTTGGTCTTTGCTATGATTCTTCAAAAAGATTTAATGCTACCATGAAATTGAAACCTGCTAAAGCAAATAAATACACAAACTACATAAATAAAAACGAAAAGCATAATGTTGTTGCCAAACTCTATAGCTACTTGCATTAAAATTTCATCAGGATGTTTTTATCCATTTTATTCTGGCTTCACTTTTAAATTCAGACGTAGTCATTTCCTTAATTTAAAGAAGTGATAAGTGGAACCGTGATTAAACAGGACTTTATTACACATATAAGAAATAGTTGGACGTAGATACAACCTAATTTATTCTTCTTCCCATGTTTAGTCTCCTATGTGTAATGAAGAGTCCTAATTCACTAAGACGCGGATCTGCTCAAAGCAACGCAGTATTATTCGCCACTATATTAATTAAATCAGAAACAATGCCCGGCGTATCGAGCGAATTTATCCTCTTGCTCATAAATGTTTCCACAATGAGGACCCATTATTCATTTGAAAGCAGTCATAATTCAGTTTCCTGGCGATAACTGTCATCGTCGCTATTGAGTGGTAAAAGCTATTACTTTGCTGTTTGTGGATTATTTTGATAAATGTGGTGAGACAGTGAATGCGATTTGATTTATACTGACCACCATAAGGCCATTAATCGCCTATGAACAAAATACGTTGAGAGCAAATAAACCGAATGGAGAAAAATAAGAACAGGAGCAAAATATGCTCTGCTTAGGCAAGTTCTCTGGACCGTGTTGAATGCAAGGAGCAAACTCTTCATCGCAACGAGTTCGTGTTCATTTAGGTTCAATGAGAACACTCGATTGATCCCTTCGTTTTGAAAAGAATTCGTTCAGGCTAGGCGTCATGAAGTCTGTAATTATGAAAGCTGTTTCTCGAGGTATATGCGTGAAGGACATAACTTTTGAAAATTCGACAATAGTGCAATGGAAAAAAATAAACAATTCTTAAAAATCCTGCATCAGGGTTGTTATCCGTGTGAAGAGGGAACATTTTCAAATTTAATTTCCATTCAACAGGTGTGAGGATAGGCAGGAATTAGAAGAAGGTATGAAAAGTTTCTGGCTTTGCTATGGACACAACAGAATCATCTGCACACTCACTTGAAATCCGCTTTGGAAAGGAAAGGGACTTGTTTTCATTTTGAATCTGGTCAACAGCAACAGGAGCGCGGTTGCGAACATTGCAGTGACAAACAAAGCTTTTAGGCTCTCAACAAACTCCTTCAATCGGACTGTCTGCATTGCATTTAATTAAATGACGGTCGGAGTGTCCTTTCCATTGTCCTCAGCTTTGCTCATTTATCGGCTGGACGTTCGGTATGAATTTGTCCACTGTGTTGGTGGCTTATGCTTGAAGTCCGTGACATTCCCTTCCATGCCAATGCACCAAACCAGTCGCTGTATATCAAAATTAATCCCACATAAATAAGGGACTGCCAATAGTATTTTGGGGAAATTGTGGCAAATTCACCATGTCCTGTCAGCCACCGATGATATACGGCCATTTCTGAACTCTCTGCAGCGATTCTCGTTGACTCCGTGCTTTGTTTTGTTAGCATACATTTGTATCAAGTGGCGATATGTGGACTGTGGAAATCCGGAAATTATGGTGTTGGCCTAAAACTCAGATTAATTGAGTAAAAATTCAGTTCGTAAAAGCACCTGCTAAGCTTTTTCGCAAAGTGATTTATGGGAACAACATTGACACCGGGACCAAAGCCATAGAGTATAAATCTACCAAAATTGAAATGAAAGCAATTCGCATTAGCAGCAGATGGGACTATAATTTGGTATTCAACATATGGTATTTCGCACACTACTTGCTCAAAACGGCCGTTATTCCGGCGATGATGATTATTAATACTCTTCCATATGTGAACTTTAAGTATCGTTGATAAAAATATGTTTTGGGGAAACGGACTAATAACTATAATGCGAGCGGAAATTTCACGGATATATTTATAGTTTTTTTTTGTGTTCGCTTATACTCTTATATATGTCAAACATAATATCCCATTGGACTAATTTAAAAATATTAAGTAAATTCTCTAATAATACTGTTGTAAGCTATATTTTTTGTTTATATACAATATAACTATTGTGTCGCTTTCGATTTTGTTTATTGTTCGGCGGAAAAGTAGCCAAACAAGAAGAGATAGGTTAGATAGATTGTCATATGCGTGTTCACTCCAAAATAATCAATTCAAAAGCTTTTCCTCCAAAAAATAAAACAAACCAAAGCAATGGTACATGTTCATAATTGGAAACATATGAAAACAATGAATTGATTAAACTGTCATCTACAGTGGCTCCAAGCTTATTCCTACGTAGAAAATACTTTAACTGTCCATAAAGTCCACACTGAACAAGATATCAAATTTATTCAAACGCACTTTACTAGGCTAATATAACTTTTCAGATACAACTGTATCTTTTCACGTACTTCAAATATTTTAAAACAAACAACCAATAACAATTCTACAGCTTATTTCGACCAAATGCTTTACTGTTATGCAATGAACCGCTTTGTTGCAATCCCCCTGTTATTTTTTTGTGTATTGATCGTTATCATTGTAATATGATGAAGACCAGTCTTGTTAGTTTTTCCAAGAACATCGGGTTGAAACGCCAGTTTTGTGAAATCGGATCACGTATGGCAACTCAACAAGTTTTAACAGCAAGAACTTGTCTTAGTCACTTCAAAAATGGCTCTTCGCGCAGAAAAAATTGGAGAGATTGCCGGATTGAGTGGTGGTATAGTACAAGTCATCATAAACAGATTCATCCACGAACATAGTACGTACGATTAGGAAAGAATGACAACCAACACGATTTTTAACAAGACTGTTGAGTGTAATATTGTTCGAAAAAACCAGGAGAATCCGGGATAATCGGCTCGGAAAATCGCAAGTGGAAGCTGAGTTGGGTAAGTCATGCCCCCCGAAAACACATCAATCGAAAAATACCATGCAAGAAGCTGTTCCCTTACGCCAAGAAACAAATGTGTCGTGTATAATTTGCCGCGAATCATTTGAACAGAGTTCTGGATTTTGGGTTACGGTAATATTTGCCGTCGAATCCAAATTAATAATATTTGTCCTGACGGAGCTCGCATGTTCGGCGCACAAATACAGAGCTGCAATCAAAAAATTAATGTGAGGGTGGTTGATATGTGCATAGCCTGGTCCTGCATATCTGCAATAGGAGTTGAAAAACTGCGATTCATTGAGATAACAATGAGTAAGTCGCAATTTCTTTAAATTTCGAAAACAAAGTTGTTTGATAGTTCGCAAAACCTGAACATTCACAATGACTGCTGATTCGAACAAGAAAATGCCTTGAAACATAAATCGGGTATTGTACAAACATAGCTGATTCGGAACTGTGCGTATATTTTACAACCACCAACACAGTAGCCATCGAACATCATTGAACATTTTTGGGCAATTTTGGGCAATTTTGGGCACAAGTATCCGAAGACAGAAAATTTCAATTCAAAATGACCTCAAAACCGCATTACTTGAGGAATAGAAATTTGAATTTGTATCTAGTGCATTCGAATCCAATTTAAGTAATGAGTAATGAACTGATCTAAATAAGCTGTGGTATTGTTTTAAGTTACTTTTTTCATTTTTGATTGTTAAAAAATAATAAAAATATGTACGAATGAAAATAAGGTGAATAAATGATAATTGTGAATATTACTCTAACAATATGCATTGAAATTACTATAATAATCATATTTCATTTAGGTATTATTGGCAGTTAACAGTTTTTATATGTACTGAGCGTTATAAACTTTTAACCACTGTATATGGCAAAATAAATAGTTACAAAAAGTAGTTACATTTGAATTCGGTTGCGGTTTTTGATGAATAGTGTTCCTCTGTAGCATATTTAGAATGTTGAGCTTCTGTTGTTTTTCTTTTCATAAGCCAAAAAACTGCAAAAATTCTTCATCCATTGAATCGGAAGACTGTAGAGAAGAAAATTAAATCGCAAAGAAAAACTGAAGAGGAGAGAAAAAAATAGCAGGCAAGGAGCTTTGCCCAACCAAGGAATTTTGGTCTGCCACTGCCAAGACAACTAATAAAATCAGGCGCAAGAGAGTGACCAGGGATGGTAGTAGCCAAGGCACAGAAATATGGAACCGACAGGTAATCATCGGATCCCACACTCAGGAGAGGAAGCCACACTCAGGAAGGAATGGTGGCGATGAACTCCCTTCATGGGACAGGCAAGGTGCAAAACAGGCAACTAATGAAGCAGCAGGTTGTTCAGAAGCAAGACCTCCTGTATCTTTAAGCAAAAAAAACCCAAGCGGATTATGTAAAATTCGTAGTTGTATTACATACTAGAAGGAAATCACTTCGAACTACTACTACTTTGAAATTACCACTTAATTGATTACTTATATTTTCTTATATTTTCGGCATTTCAACGCTATTTCATTTCAACCCTAGCAACGAGCATTTTACTGAATATAAACTTGCACTTCTAGGATAGCTGACTTACTAAGCCTGTCTGACTGTCACTGGATCACCCCTAAGTTTGCTTTATAACATCACCAACTTGAAAAGACTTTGACATACAAATCAAGTACAAGATTAGTACGCTAGTATTTCAGTCTTCATAATTATTAGTATTAGAGCCATTAGTATTTCAGTGAAATTTGTCTAACCAATACAATCAAATAAATGAAGGTAAGCTGGTATATTGCACACTGGAAGCTTTTCAAGGGTATTCAGAGCAGTCGACTCCACATTCACGACCCTGGAGAACTATAAATCTTGATATATTCCAAACTATTCGGAGCAAAAAAGAGGTCTTTTAATATGTTCCGCAACATGTTGACTAAGTAAGCGAGAGGCATTGAGTAAGATAAGTAGCGAAAGGATTTCGATGGGAAAACAAGTATGTACAACAAAAAGGCTAAATTGTATCAAAGACATATTGTTTAGGTTAAGGTTACGATTTTAAAAAAAACTTTTATTGATGATATTCATGAAGGAAAAAAGATATCGTATTGAAATTTCACAGAAAATTTTTTTCAGAATTTTCGAAATTATTTTTTGTATATTACGAATTTTTTTTCGAGTTTAGAATATCTGAGGAAAACAGCTGAAATTAAACCTTATTTAAATGAGTATCGCGTGAAGTAGGATAATATATTATAATGTAATTTTCCGCCGAAAAATAAAAAATGGCGGCGTTTGGAAAACACTGGTTTTTGAGGTCAGAAAATCGGTTAGAAATCGGAAAATTTATTTCCGACCGTTATGACCCTAGTTCACCCGACAGCCAGACCTGTCACAAACAACATATGAAAAATTTGAATTGATAGGCCCAATAGTTTGTTTTTTTCATATCTTTCAACTCAACAAACGTGACTTCAAGAGAATAACGTTTCATTTTCGGTTATTTTGAGTTTCCCCTCCTTTGTATAGGATATATATGTAAGAATCGAGAACGGTGAAATACGCTGGAGAGTTGAAATATTCGCTGTTGTCGAGTTTCGTCTTAGACGCTTAACAACTAGTTTAAAACTTTTGCATCGCTCTGAAACCTTATGTATCGTATTTTTGATTGTTTTTGAACGAAAATACGTTAAAAAAATTGTATTTTTTTGCAAATCAGTAACCCAAAAGCCTTCTCGAAAACACGAAGGGTACGAAGCAAACTTGGCTATAACAAACTAAGGACGAAGGTACCGACTATTCGAAACCTACCGATAAGAATCGAAACGCTGCAGGACCTCACATTCGGAGTATGTACATAATTTACCCCAAAGGTTGA
Organism: Stratiomys singularior; assembly: GCA_954870665.1. Classification (NCBI taxonomy): domain Eukaryota; kingdom Metazoa; phylum Arthropoda; class Insecta; order Diptera; family Stratiomyidae; genus Stratiomys; species Stratiomys singularior. The sequence goes on along the minus strand of OX940880.1, from coordinate 68,517,426 downwards.
AAAATCGAAGTGGGGAGGCACCTCACCAGCACTTCTAGAGATTATCGCCAACTCTAACGGTATAACAAACTGGAGAACCGTATACCGGTATTCTAGACAAAAGCATTTGTAATAAACAAACAAATAACCTTAACAGAAGAATGCAAGAATCTCCTACGTCTTCGTTAAGCCTCACTCCTGTCTGCTTTCATATGGAGGATGAAGTTTCTAATTTCTGCAGTATCCCTATATTTCGCGACTATTGAGACGTACACCCCTTCTATATTGGGTCCTTCCAAAATATGCTGGCTATCGATGGCCGCCAAATGCTTACTGCTAATTGTTTCAAAGTTACCTTTGCTTATTTATCGGCTTTCCAACCTGATTTTCACCGTTCGTCCCGTTTGCTCAATGTTTGCCTTATCAAAACTGTTGCACCTTAGTCTGTTCATGCCACTCTTCTCTTCGTTCATGCCACTTATACCACGTATGTCATGCCACGTATACCAGAATAGACTGTATCATTTTTTTTCTATTTGACGACTTTTACTTTGTCAATAATTGGCAAGTTTTTTCGACCTTAGTTATATCGCATTTCACACTAATTTTTACACTGAAAAAGGACGAAAGGAACACTGGGTATGAACTGTTTTGTTGTTATGTTACAGGGCTCTCAGTTTATTCATAAGAAGAGGCTTTATTTCGTTGACTGATGAGGGAGCTTTCGATAATTTCATAAAATGCGCAGGAATACCGAAAAAAGTGTGAACCAAAAAAAATTCTGCAAGCATCGGCAATGCAAGCTTTTAGTTCGTTGTAACTTTTTATTGTATTTGCTTATTTTGTACATTCGAAAATTGTAGTGGCGTCTGTTTTCAAGTGCGTCACTTAATTGCCCTTCCTAATTGTTAGGAAAATCGGAACATAGGATCTTCTGTCATTACTAATAGATCTTATCAGATTCTGTCCTTAGTAGTGAACTACCATGACGTTGTTGAAGAAGGGTTTAGCGATTGTGCCGGGTTTGCTGAGTCACGGGAAGCACTAATTCAACGCTAATCATAGACGCCGAAACAAAAGAGGAACTACGGTCTCTCAAGCAATCAGGCTTTCACCTTTCACTTTGCCACTGAAGAATCAATAGCTACAGTCAATCAAACCAGGCAGGCAAGCCTTTTCTCCCGCGGGTGAAAACTGATGCAGCCACCGCCTCAAAAAGGAATCAGACCGAAGCAGAGCTGCGAGAAGGCAGCAGGCAAGCACTCTTTTAATGAGCTGTTTGCATTTGTGCCCAAAACATTTTTCCTGCTCAGGCTTGTGGTGCTCAAGCTGATGGAGGAAAACCTACAAAAACCACAGTGCACAAAATTCAACAGGCTCCAGAGCTCTCAACAGACCCCAGGTCTATCAACAAACCTCAGGGACATACCGGACTCTGTTACAAGCGGAAACAATGCCACTCAGCAACTGCAAAAGGCTGAGACCTTCTGTCAGCGAAGTATTGACAATGAACTATACCGGGCCGCAAACTTCGCCTGTGAACCAGCTGGCTATGCGAATAGTCTTCGGCAAAATTAAAAGGAGCGGCTTACATATAAAATAAAAATAATTAGAAACGTCCCTGGTGTCCAGAAGAATGTCAATAGGGACATTAAAGTCAGGATCAGCAAACTCCAGGAGATAGTCCACTGACTTTAGCAGTACCACCGCACATCGCTGAATGCAGAGAATGAGATTGAAATAGCTAAGGAAAGCCGACCAAAATACAACTTTCTGTAGTGTAAATATCACTTTCTGCGTAAAAAGCAAAACAGGAGGCCTCAGAAATCTGGCTGATACTCCAGGAAGTAAAAGGAATTAAAAAGACTTTTAAGGGCACTAAGCAAAAAAAAGGTAAACAGTAACTCACGTCGTGCAAATCAACCTTCATGGCAGCGCCACCAGAGCTTGCTTGATCAGATTGCGAGAGAGAAAGAAGCCGACATGCTGTTGAAATCTGAACAGCATTAAAGCAGGCAGGAAGCTGTAGGATACTAGCGTGAATTAAGCACAACCACAATGTTGGCTCAGATATGTGTTCTACTCCTAATTTAGAGCTGCTTGAGTGGAAATGGCTTTCTGCTGATAAGCTTTAAATACGACATTTATTAGATAATATCTTACGCCAAATGAAGCAATCTCATCCTGTCACCGCAAACAAGATGCACTAGATGAAGCTGTTTTCAGCACGAAAATTCGAAAACTTGTGGGCGTTACTTCAATGCCAAGGCGATTGAATGAAACGAACCCTAGAAATGGTGGCTAGGACTAATTTTGTAATGAACGTTGGCAAGACACCGACCTTTTCCTTACTTTGAAAGCGTCATGGAGTTGAGTTTTGCTTCGGAGTCCTTGCAGCCCATGATACACTGATAGAGGTTACTGCTGGACTTCTCGGCTAATGATCATCAGGACATTGCATTGGTCAACTCGTCAACCCCCCAAAGCCAAACGTTCCACATATCGAGAAGAACCACCAAAATTGGCAAACAGTTTGGTGAAAAAATTCCTTCACGGGTTGATTATTAATAGCAAGACTCACAGCTCGCGTTAATCACATTAAGGGGTAATACCACTGTAACAGCCTAAAAAAACGTGTTTTTGTCATTTTTTTTGGGTAATAAAATTATAATATTGGAGGAAGTTATTTAGGGTATATTTAAGTAACAAAATAGAAAATTACTATATAAAAATATCCAAAAATGACGGCACCACAGCCATTTTCGCAAGGCACGCAGAATTTGAGGCGCTCTGCGGCACGCAGTGTAGCTGCTGCAAATTTGGATCTATCTACAAAAACAAAAAACACTTATTGTACATGCTTATAGCTAGAGAAATACGTAGGGGATTTTAAAAGTATTGATTTTTGTGTGATTGGCGAGTATTTGAACAAAATCGGTCAATTTTCAACAAAAAAAAAGATAATCATTTGTTAATATATATTGATTAAATTAGCTTATAGAAAATCCCCTACGTATTTCTCTTCAAAATATTGTAACAAATTCGAATGAAATGAATGAAAATTGTTGGAGTTATGCTGCGTGCCGTTTTGAAAAATCGTGTTACGAGAAAAACGCATTTAAAGTTTTGAAATTCATTATAGACATGAAAAAATAAAAAATTCGACAGTTTAAATTTTGTTACCATTAATCTGCTATCCCAGGACCATACCCCTTCTATATTTAAATTTTCTTCCTCATTCTCATTCCTCGATGATTTTATATTAGAGCGTGCTTCTTGTGCCGCATCTGTCAAAGACCGCTCAGCGTGCTTAACCCGTTTAGCATCGGCTTAAAGAAAAAAATTATATGATTGGACGCCATCATCAATCTCAAAACTTTCATAATTTGTAAAATATTACTCAAACCATCGTTGAAATTACACAGCAATATCAGTCGCAATATTCAAGACTTTTTTGCCGCTCTAATAAGATTTCAGAGCCAAGTTCCAAACCGTAGCATTAAAACTTTCGTTGCTATTTTGTGTGTAGCTTCCTAAGCAACGGCTTAGCAACTCGTCGCGGCTCAACTCTTCATAAATCGGTTTGATGGCTTCAAGAACTTCCTCAGGAAGCGGCGGCTTATGATGGAAGGTGTCCAAGGAATTAGTTGCTTGCGCGTTCTTCCAGTTACACCAAGACTCTGAGCCCTTCTCGTTGAAAAATTATGAAATAAGATTGTCTAGATTTCATTTTTCATATCTTCTAAGGAATCCGGACTCCGACATATAGCCAGGCCATAATAAATTGTTAATTGATCAATTAACTTGGCAGTTAATTTACTTTTTTCCTTTAATTCTATAGCTTAATTCAATATTAATATCAAAATCTTCATCACTAACTTTTAATTTCTTCGCAGAAGCACTGACTCCTTTCGAATCACTCTCAGTCTCATATCTATTCAACGGTCGTCTCGATGACGCGTTGCTCTGACGCCGCGTTGGATACAATTTGTTCGTACCTTTCTTGCCCTGATACACTTTTGCATTACTCATTGTAACTTAGAAGCACTCTGAGATTACAAATAAACTGTTAAAAATCAGCACTACACACAAAAATCGTGATTTCATGCGACGAAACTATGTCCTTTTTCTACACGTGTTGACTCTACACTCACGTACTTTAGATTAGAAATGCTTCTACCTGAATATAAATTCTTTATAATGAGATCTGTTAGTGTATTTGAGATGATAGAAATCAAAAGGTAGGACGTTAGGCTGTACCTTCCCAGCAGGTATTCATCTGACGCAGGTGTCGTTTCGGAGCAGTCCGACGCGCTTGGGGAAGAGCTCGAAATTACAAGAAAAAAAATACTTTGAGGTATGAAATATTTTTCCCCCCAAAAAAAATCGATTTTGTGAAAAATTTACAGTGGTGTTAAGGAGGTGACCTCATTGAGAACATTGAGAGCGATCGTCAGGCAGAAACTTGAAGCATCACGGATAGCCTGTATACTGGCGGCGGGAAAATGGACAAGGTTTTCGGAACTTTTTCTGGCGCATTTAATTCAATCAAATGCTTAATGTGAGGAAGGTATCGTTGAGCGTCAGCTTTTCAGCGCCATCATGCTAGATAATCGAAATGTGAAGCGTTCTCGTCAACAAGCGGCAACCCAGCGGAAGTGTGTACAAACATTGTCCTGAGGTATGGCGCAGGGTTCCAGTCTTGGCCCAAACCCATGGAATGTTTTTCACGATGAGGTTATGAGGCTGCAGCTGCCGAGAATATCGCACCCGACCGGCTTTGCCAATGACATAGCATTTTTGAAATTTGTTCAAACATTGTTTTAACATTGCGTCCCATTTTTTGGACTTACAAAAATCTGATTTTTTCATAGTCAGACTTGAAATAAAATAATCGATTGTCCATGCACAATTTTCTCTTAAACTGTATCGAATATAAAGAATTAGTTAATAACTCGTTTATTTTCTATAGTTTGCCATCTTATACAAAAGTTTTCAAAGTTTATCTAAGAAATTATCGGAAAATATAGCTAATGTGCTTTGAATTGCTTTAAAATTTAAGGTTTTCGCTACTCAAAATTTAAATTCAGCAATTTAAAGAAACATGAACGGCAATTCCCATCTCTTTGTTCTTTTCTCCTCAGATACCAGCATAATGTTTCATGATTCTACAACATCTGAGTAACTTTTATTGTCTACACGTTTGCAGTTGTGATGGTTTTTCTCGCTAATGTGCCTGGCGACCGTTGGCTTTCTTGTTATTCCTAAATTCTTCCTTGCCATTTCAGCTTTTAGGGGGTGCTCCTTTACTGTCACCGGGATTAATTTTTACGAGTCACTGTATAGCATGGTTGAATTTTAGCTCCACGCGCATCCTAAACTTATTTAAGATTGTTTTTAAAATGTTTAGAAATTGCAGTTGGCAACACTTTTCAATGCTACGTATGGTGTGACAACTGTCATGCGTTTCATGGTTAGTTTGGTTTGTCATATTATCATAAATAGGTTGACGCTGGAGAGACGTCTGCCAAATTGACTCGCCGTAATGCAAGAGATCTCTGGTTCCAACAGGATGGCGCTATGTGCCTTAAAACTCGTGCAACCGTTGGCTTATTAAAAGAAGCATTTGATGAATGATCCTCGTTTTGGACGTGTGAACTGGTCTGCAAGATATTGTAATTCAACACTACTGGACTAGTTTTTTGCGGGAATAAGTCAACTCACTAGCTTACGCAGACAAGCAAAAACCCATGACCTGTTGGAAGAAAACGTTCTAGCTGGAATATTCCGCCACATATTGAATAGGGTAGTTGAAAATTAGAGCTCTCGTTTGAGCAAAAATGTATTCGAATAAAATTTGCAGAGAACTATCTTACTGATAAAACCAATTTTAGAACAATAACAACAATTTATTTATATTTGGGTTTATTTTAACGTTCTTTGCCTCTAAGAAAACACCCTTCATAACTGAATTGGTGAATTTTAGCTTGCAATACATTCCAGCTTCAAAACATTTCAATTTTATGAGTATTGCCATCACGTTCGTTCAACAACGTTTAACTTTCAAACCCTGTCACGAACGAGTTCGTTTTATTTCCTGCTGAAGTATTTTTTTCTGTTAAACATGCTGAATCCAAGGACTATTAGCACTAGTAATACGTAATAAAAAACACAGCGATAACACACTCGGCGGATACCCAGGAGACAAAAATAGAGCAAGAGTGTGTAAATTTATTGGGAGTATTATTCTTGAAAAATAAATTATGAGAATGAAATGATGCAAATGCTAATACACGTAAAATTATACTGTTCTCGGTTGGATCGCGGTACGTCGGGTACTTGTTCGGAGCAAAGTGTACCAACTTAAGAGCACGAAGACTTTGAAACAATTTGTAGTGTATACGATACAAATTTTCCAGATGCATTCGAACATCTAAGCAAAACTTTTTGGCGATACGACATAAAGGCTAAAGTGCGGAGGGATGCGCTTTACCATTCTCTAAAATTTTGTATTCGCACACAATGCTTCACATTTACTATTGCACCCGAAAAACAATTCTTACATACATTATGGAGCAGAAATCTAGCCATTGCAATCTCTCCACTCAATTATATTATGTATGTGTTATGCTGTATTATGTGTTATGCTGTCTATCTTAGCAAGCTCACTTTGCTTGTTAAATATACTGTTCGCACCTCTTTCTATGTGACAACTCCTTGGGCTTTTGCGCTTCAAGTAGTATCACCATTAAATAATTAACCACTAAAGATCGAAAAAACGTCAGTGCTCGGAGTCGCGGGTTCAATTTTAAATCAATCCGGTTGCCGATTTTTGAGAGAAAAAATAGACTCGAATTATGCACTCGCGTTTCGTAGCCGATTGGGCGCAGATTAAAGGAGGGTTTAATGTTGTATTTTTTATTCGAAAAAGTCTCAATCAGTAAGAATTACGCGTTTGGTCTAATAGTGCGTTTAGCGGACATAAACGCGTTTTAAGTGGTTGTGTCACGGTGCGGCGTATTTTCGCTGCTTTATTATAAGGCAATACCACAAGTTTGGAGTAACTCTATGCTGTCACCAATGAATTTTGGCATACGCATGTTAGTTATATATTTAACTGTATGTCAAAATTCAATGGAGGTTAGAAGGACTAGAAGTTCAAAGATATCACGACAAATTGATTGATTAAATTAATTATAATAATACACGGTCTGAAGGCCAGAGACAATTCGCACAGCGTAAAAACAGCGCTTACACTCTCAGGCAGCTTCTCTGAAACAAAGAGAGAAGCAGTACAGTTGGACTTATATTTGTACTGCGCCTTTTCACAAACATTTTGAGATGAGAGCTCTTGTTTTACGGAAAAATAAGAGAGAATTTATCAATCAAAATGAAATTTCACTTATTTTGGTTATACAGTTCGATCTGGAGTTTGTTGCACGAAAGCCGTAAATACAAAGGGCGCTGAGTCCGAAAGACATCACAAAAAAAAGAGAGACGAATAAGCCCTGAGTCAAATAAATAATGAATAAATAAGGATAGAGACATTTAAATTCACTCGACGTAAGTCAGTGGGTGGATTACAAAGACTAGTTTTTGGTCCTTTGATGTTTGTGTTCTAGCGTTGTAGTTCAGAAAGTCAGCCAATTTCAACAGCCTATGTCGGTTAGTTTGTACGCACTCCCCCTCTCTCTCTGTTGTATGAGCTCGCTTCTTATGCTTCATATTGTATTATCGTCTCTTTCTAATATCAGCAAATTAAGCATTTATCAGCAATATATTATTGAAATACTTTGTTTTTTTTTAATTATTGGCCTATTTCCATTAGGGGAAGGGTGGCACTGTTTGCCTTACAAAGAGGGTCTCTCATTTAGTCGTTGGTATTTTTGAGGAGCTGGTATGAATTCAGCCATAATATTTCCCTTGATAATTGGTTCTCTTCTTTACCGTTGGTTATGTTTTTTGTATCTTGAAGAAAATAAATAAGAAATAAACTATATATTAGCATATGATATCCTATATACTTAGCTTCATTAGGCAATTTTTATTTTGACTTTACCTCGGTTAATTTTATATATATATTTTTTTAACACTAACCCTACCAAATGGCCACTTTGCCCAATAAAACACAAAATTTAAATTGAATTTTTGTACTAAATAAAAATGTTTTTTCAAATTAAAAACATTATCAACATCGTAGAAAAAGAAAGTTTCTTCACACTCGGCACAAGCCTCATGTGTCCTTTGTAAACAGCCCGAAACCCTTGTCTATCCTTCATTTATATTCCCTTGGCTTGGAATATAAGTCTCCGCAGAACAGGTAATCAGTATCACTCACGTCACTGTCCGAGTCATTAAACAAAGCACGCTTCGCTGATTTTGATTTTATTTTCTGCTTTCCTTTAAAATTTTCTTTTTTGTTTCGTTTTCTTCATTCCTCTTCTTACTCTGTTTTTCTTTTTTCAGTTCCAGCTTTATTTTCTGCTTTCCTTTTCTTCTTTTTCTGCTTTTGCGGCTACTTGATCCATCTTGAAAGGGCTTGAGGTCAAAACTTTAGGGATTGGAACAATATCCTGTGGGCTTACAGCAATAGTATAGGGTCTATAGGTCTTGAAGGAGGCTCATTAAATCACCTGGAGTACTGCAACGAGGCAGTGGGCTGGGTTGGCATGTTGAAATAATTGGCTTTGGCGAGTCTTTAGAGATTAGAATAAATGTAGAAATTGGATCTTATGACATTTCGTCATCGTATGATCTGGAGTTACGTTTTGTTGCTGGTCGGCAATCTCTCTAAAAAGCGGGTTCTCTTTACTTGCAGGTGGCATGTCTTAACGTCGAGCGATCTTGTGCTGCGAATCTGCAAACTCTTTTCCTAGCACCACAGTAGAAGTTTCCGGTCGGTCTTCAACCACTAATTCTTGATTTTCAGCTTCTTGAAGAGAGATAGGAGCTTGCGCAGAGGTTTCTGTCTCCAAATGTGTTCTCCAAATGTGGAGAGAACAATTCTCTCTTTCGTCGCCTTATTTAAGCAAAACCTTTGAAGAGTTTGACTGGGCAGTCATAAGTCCAGTTTCATCAAAATTGTAAACCCTATGAGGAAGATAAATCTTGGTTACTCCAGGCTAGTCCAGTTACAATGTCAAACATCTTGGTTACATTTGTTTATTAAATGCTTGCACCCTTGCTGCTGAAGACGCCTCAGTTTTTCTTAATCCGGCCCTTTCTGAGTCCGGTTACCCAGTTTTTGCCTGCTAATTTTGTCTCATTATTGAAACTGCGGAGGATGTAATTCAGTTCAGCCCGATGGTGCAAGCAAGGCTGCCCAAGTCAGCTACTGTTATTCCAAAAAAAGCACCTCGATATCCAAGAAATTATTTGCCATCTGCTGTAATTGGTCTTCATTGAAAATAGCTCGAAAATGGCCTAATACGTTTTCATTGTCTGTAGCGTCTTGATTTTCATTTAGTACAAGACGTTTAAGTGTGTTCCTAGGCACATTGTAAGTTTTGGCAGCCGTTTGATAAAGAATTCCGTCTCACTTTACGGCATCGATTGCTCTTTGCAACGCTGCGGGGTTCCATGACTGCTGCTGACTCTTTCTCTGATATTTTGAAACGATCGCTACGCCTGAAAAAAAAAATCGTTTTTCGTATCCCATTAAATAGCATAGCATTAATATATAATACTAACACGGTGCTTTCACCTTGAATAAAGCTGCAATAATCTTATAAAGTAATTTATTGTATAAGGTTTATACATAGTACAATAATTGGATTTTGAGATATAATTACTAGCTTACATTATTTGCTAAAATAGCTTTGCTACATTTAAAACCCCTACACCAGGCTTTAATCCGTAAGAATTAAAATAAAACACACTCTTGCACTACGCTCTTTGAAGCCCTCAATAGTTTCGTAAACGACAATACCATACTAGTTTTCTTCAATGAATATATATTTTACTTTTTCTCGGGCAAAGAAGCGACGGACGTGGCTAATTTGCAATCTTCGCCGCCATTACATAAATGCCACACTATCAGCTAAACGAATCGAGCAACGCGTTACACGGACACATCATAGCCTAAATACACCCCTTTTAAGACAGTGTTAAGACCTATGTTATGAATGAAAGCTTGGTTATAATAGTTAATGAAATACACTTACCTTACATCAGGACGTTGAAAAACATGAAAATATTCAATAACTTCTCAACAAGTGATCAAAACAGCTTCCAGCTTCAACACATCCAAGATGGCATACTAATAGAATAGTTGACGCGTTTGCCACTGTGTAGCAGCACCGTACAGTCCGTGGCCATTGTGGCCACCCTATCTTTATATTTTCATATCGTTTGATTAGTATTGCAAACTAGGACAAATACAATTTTTCAATAAGTTAGAAAAATAATATTCCTAAATTCATTCGGTTAGACTCGTTCTCTGGCTCTCGCCCAGTCTAGACGTAAAACCAAGTGATTCCGGAATGATTTTATATCGCAAATTAATCCTAAGAACTAGTTCGATTTGCATTTTTTAAGTAATGCATCTATAACCCAATTAGAAACTAAATATGTATACGAAGTGAGTGAATTCCCACCTGAATCCCCCTGAAGCCCCGAGCAGGAAAAGACCCCGGAACTCTTCGCTGGCAGATGGCTTCCTGAGGGACCAGTACAAGATGCCACGATATTCATCAAGCGCTGCGAACTCTAACAGATTTCAGCCGCTAGCCAAGCTTTCCAACAGTGACGTCCAGGTTCAACGACCCAGCACTAATAAACAAACCAAGGTGAGAGTTTCTCGGTATAGTATCGATGCCTTGATTAGATAATTAAGAATAGAAAACTATTCCATTAAAATTATGTCGATTGGTCTAAAGCTGTTCCTGACCAACTTTGATCACTACAATAGAGTAGAAAATCACCTGACGTCTAAAAAGCTGAACTATTTCACCCACCAACAGCCAGATCTTCGTCTGGTAAAAGTGATTTTATCAGAGCATAACTTATGTGCTTTGGACATCTAAAAGTCACCTAACCACAAGATGCTCCATATGTAGTGGTGGGCACCATTACTCCTAATGTACCCTTTCGATAAGGAGAGAAGTAAGATAATATGTAGCAAGGTGATAACTTTGCCAACGACCCTGAATGTCGGAGCAGGAAAGAATATCTTTAAATCAAGCCCAAGCTGAACAACAGGGGAAAAAATCAAAAACCACCTCGCAAATTTCCCGAATTGTCCACCTCAGACTTCAATTTTGCAAGTGTAAATTTCCCTGCACTATCTAATACACCAACCAACTCAAAAACAGTGCACGCATCAAGACCGAAAACAAATACAACAACCACCGGCAGAGGTAACACTTCTCCTCAACTAAGCTACAGCATAGCAATAAGTAGCAGCCCAGCTGTTACTAATTCATCTACCGAAGATTTGTTCTCACCAAACGAGCCTCAGCAAATTGATTATCACAAATTTGGCAAGCTGCAAAAGCGGACAGGATCAGCTTAACGCCATCTTTAGCAGCAAATATATCAATTAAGTTTGTGTATGGCCAAGCGGCTTAAAGTGCTAATTTGGAACGCACACAGTCTAAAAAATAAGTTTACGGAAACTTTCGATTTTGCGCTCAGAAGCGACATCGATGTCTTCGTAATTACTGAAACATGGTTTAGGCCGTATGATAAAATTAAGCATGTCCACTATGAAATTTATAGATAACAAGACAACATTAGCGGGGCCGTGGCAATATTTACTAAAAAAATCCATCCACTATTCCCCTCTCCCATCCTTCAATTCCTGCTCCACCGAAAACATAGGGATAATGTTAGGTGAATCTAACATTGAGGTTTACGGTGTATATTTTCCTGGGACGAAACTCTCCAAGGAAAAAAATCAGTGAACTAACAAGCGATCTAGTGCGTTTCTGTTTGGCGCATAAGAAATTTCTACTATGCGATGACTTGAACGCTCGGCATACTCATTGGAATGACACACGCAACAACCAAGCGGGCAAAGTAGTTCAGGGCATGATACAGAACAACATCCTGTTCATTGACCACCCCCGAGAACCGACCTTCTATTCCCCTCGAGATATCGGTTCTACCCGCGATTTTGCTCTAGCAGATGTAAACGTCTACCCATCGGAACTTACTGTGCTGCAAGCGCTTTCTTCTCCTTATCTTCCCGTGATGTTCTCTCTCATTAGAAGCAGCAAAAAATTCGTCTCATGTGTCGAAACGGTTCCACTGCTTCAAAAAAGCTTAATGGCGCATATTCCCTTCAATTATAAACGACCAAATTTCTCCAGCTTTAGACACTTCGAGTTGTCTAAATTCAACACGAAAAATAGAACAGCAAACAGAGGAACTTAAAGGTACCATTTGGAGAGCAATAGACAGTAGTGTTCCAAAAAAACAGAAAAATCCACGCAATTGAACTCGATGAGGAAGCTTGTAAGCTGATCCGACCACGTAATTCTCTACGGTGCGTGGCAGAAAAACGTGACTCCTCCTTGAAAACTGGCGTTAAGCCTCTAACGATGCCTATCAAGGCCAAAATCAAGCACCTCCGAAACAACCACTGGAACAACATGCTTACCAACCTTGACTATAATGCACGAAAAGTCTGGAAGATGACTAAAATTTTAAAACGAAAATATCATGAGCTTTCATATGCTCTGAACGACGAAAATGGTACTGATAACTTGACAACTTGCTGATAAATTCCACGAATACCACAAAATCTCCCATACAATGAGCAACAACCTGGCCGAAGTAATAGTAGCTCATTCACTGCTAACCGACGAAAACACCGCCATTTTAATTTCCAGTGCTCTAATAAATCCGAAGCACTTAATCGAGCAAATAAAGAAGTTAAAGTATGGTAAGGCCCCTGGAATTGACGGAATACACAATATAGTCATCAAAAACCTTCAAAAGAGAGCGGTAGTTCAAATTTGCCACATTTTCAACGCCAGCCTGAAAACGTCACACTTCCCAGGCTGCTGGAAACACTCTAGGATAATACCAGTCCTGAAGCCCGGTAAAGACCCACACGACCCTGGCAGCTTCCGGCCATTAAGCTTACTGCCGGCGCTTGGCAAACTATTCGCGAAACTAATCATGAAAATGTTGACGGATTATGTCGAAAATAATGACATCCTCCCTAACTTCCAGTTTGGCTTTAGACATGGTTACTCCACAGAACTACAACTACTACGTGTCTCCAATGACATCAGAGCAGCAATAATTAGAAAGCAATCGGTTGGCCTGCTGACCATTGATATTGAAAAAGCGTTCGATACCGTATGGCATAATGGGCTAATTCATAAACATAAAGAGTGTAGTACTCCTTCTTACCTGTTGAAACTAATCGTATCTTTCTTGAGTGATAGAACATACCACGTGAAAGTTCGAGGTGCAACATACACTCCCAAAACCGCTCCTGCGGGTGTTCCACAAGGGTCTTGTCTGAGTCCGGCACTTTACAACATATACAGGTCTGACATTCCCATAAGTCAAAACTGCCAATTAGTGGCTTTTGCGGACGACATTTGTCTCTACACCTCTGGCAACGTTCCCAACGAGATCGTCTCCAATCTAGAAGAAATGCTGGAAAATATGTACCAATTCTTCTACAGGTGGAAAATCAAAATCAATGTCAACAAGACCGTGGCAATATTTTTCAGTAGAAAACGCAAGCCCGCCATGCTGCCAAACAGACCCATAAACTTTTTAATGCCAAATGAATAAAATCCTCATCCTCAAAATGAGCATCGAACCCATAACAGCTTACAGAGCTCCAAATTTGAACCAATGTGCTCAATATCGTAAAGCTAAGCTTCAAATCACCCCAAAATTGTTGTTTAAAAATGGCCCCAAACAAACATTGTTTTTACTCCTCTAGATAACTACACTAAATAGCTAATATTACCCCTATCAGCAAGCTATCGGGGTAGCGTAGAGCTAATCTGCTCAAAATAGCTAAATACTCCCCAAATTCCCTCATCAAATCTCTTAGTGATATGTAAAACCAAGACCAAGTGTCCTCAGCCATGGATCAGCTTAGAATAATTAGATTATATTTTAGATAAGAATTATTATAAGCAAAATTAGTTATAAGTTAGAAGTAAGCCTAGTAGACGTTTTTGATTAATTTTCCTCTCGATCTAGTTACTAGTACCCTTCCTCAGATAACAAATCATGAACTTAGTATAAAATTTTATATTAACGTAGCTGTAATGAAGTTTCTTTACAATCTCTAGACATAAGAAAATAACAGTTAGAACGCTGTACAAAAGACAATATCAATAAAGAATTTTATATATATATATATATATATATATATATATATATATATATATATATATATAGATATATATATATATATATATATATATACAGTGGTGGACAAAACTGGATACATAAATCAAAATTCTAAGTAAATTTGATTTAAATTTTCTTTTATTGCAGGTAACTTAAAAATTGTATTTACATATAATACTTTTTTTATCTTTTTATATTTACATAAATAAAAACTAACAATATTTATATAAAAAACTTAAGAAAATTTCAAATGTTTTCATAAATAGCATGTATCCAGTTTTGTCCAAATTGATTGTTTTGATAAATTAGTACTTAGTCCAAAGTCCTTTATTTGCCAAAACACTTTCGATCCGTTTTGGCATACTCTCTACCAGGTTCTGAATCGTTTGATCAGGAATTTTGGTCCATTCAATCTGTACTCTTTCCCAGAGTTGGGCCAATGTTGTGGGAGCACGTCCGTAATGTGACAGCATCCTTTTCGCAATCGCCCATAAATTTTCAATAGGATTTAAATCCGGGCTTTGTGCGGGCCACTGCATTGTCTTAAATGGTTCAGTTCTTCAATGGCTCTTCAATGGCTCAGCAAGCCATTTTTTGACAATAATTGCAGTGTGCTTAGGGTCTCCGTCCTGTTGGAAAACTATCTCATCTGCTGGATAGGCGCATTCTTCAACGACATCGGGTAAATTTTCATGCAAAATGCTAAGGTAGTCTTCCTTTTTCATAATTCCGTTGATCTTCACTAATGGGCCAAGGTTCCACCATGTAAAGCAGCCCCACACCATCAAATGTCCATCACCGTGCTTTGCTGTTTGTTTGACTTGGTATTTTTGAATCCTCTCATTGGGTCGGTGCCAATAATACTCCTTCCCATCTGACTGAAAACGATTGATTTTAGTTTCATCGGACCAAATAACGCGTTTCCAGTCTTCAAGAGTCCAGAGTCTATGCTCTTTGCAAAACTTTAACCTTGCTTTTATATTTTTTTCCGATAACGCAGGTTTCTTTTGCTTTACTGCGGACACTAAACCTATTCTGTGGAAGGCTCTCCTCACTGTACGATCGCTTACATTGTTATTCAATGCATCTGCAGCAAGTTTAGGTGTTCTTACACCCTTTGTAAGCATTAACCGTTCCACGAAGCGAGCATCGCCATCAGATAACAGCCTTGGCCGACCACCAAGATTTCTGGAGTCTATAAAATTTCGGCGTTTTCGAACACAACTTACTGTCCGGTGACAGATTTTAAGTTTTGCCGCTATTTTCCGACAAGAATATCCATTCCGACTTAAAAATGTTATTTCATTTTCGAATTCACGAGATACTTTTTGCATTTTGGTTTAGTTATCAATAATATCTCACACTCAAATTTACACAAATATTTCACAACTAACTGAGTTTCACTTGAATGCTAACAGTGTGGAACTGTTGGAAATACTATAACAAGCGGCACATATACCAAATGCAGCTGCAAATCGACCTGCATTCAAGGGAATTCAATGTGGACAAAACTGGATACATGCAGTTCTAGAAGATATTAGAGCGGATTTTCTATTTTGTGTATTTTTTTTAGTTTTGTGTGTGAACTAATCGAAGATAAGGGCTTAGGAAATTCGAAACAAAAGCAATTACTTTGATAGCAGTGATAAAAAAAATGTTATTAACAAATTTACGAACAAATGTTTAGTTATGTATCCAGTTTTGCCCACCACTGTATATATATATATATACATATAAAATCATTCGGCTAAATAATGGATAGTCTAAAAAGTATTGAGCCTTTTTTGTCACTGAATGGTGTTCGTTGTCATATATCCGGCAATGCTAATCAGATTGAGTCAAGCTGACATGTGTTGGAAAAGTGACATTCCAGTCTACAACTATCATATCGACAGTTTTGTATTTCGTCTTCATGTCAAAAGTTGTATACATTTAAAAATGAGTGAAATTTCTGAAAAAATTCGTTATATTTAACAATATCACTACGATCAAGGTGAGAATGCATTGCAGGCTCGTGAAAAAATTTGTGGTGTCTACGGTGAAGATACTTTATCAAAAGCCACAGATAACAGATGGTTCGCTCGCTTTCGTTCGGGAATTCTTAATGTCAAAGATGCACCTCCCTCAGCTCGACCAATCACTGAAAAATTCAATGAAATCTTACAAAAAATTAAAGAAGACTGACACATAAGAAGCCATTATTGTTTTGAACCATTTGCGTAAGGATGGATACACAAAGATGCTCGACAATTGGGTGCAGCATGAATTAATACAAAAAAGTTTGATCGGCCAAGTTTCCATTTGCGAAACGCTAATGAAATGCAACGAAACTGACCCATTTTTGAAGCAAATAATTACGGGCGATGAAAAATGGATATACGAGAATGTCGTTCGAAAAAGATCATGATAAAAAAAAGGTGAATCACAAACGACTTCAAAGCTAGGATTGACACCAAATAAGGTTATGCTGTGTGTATGGTAGGATTGGAAGCGAATTGTTTATCATGAGGTGCTAGAGCCTGGCCAAAGACTCAATTCGACTCTGTACTGTTAGCAATTAACCAGATTGCAACAAGCAATTCGACATAATTGATCAATAGAAAGGGCGTTGTTTTCCATCATGACAATGTCAGACTACACACATCTTTGATGACCCGGCAGAAATTGACAGAGCTTGGCTGGGAAGTTTTAATGCATTCACCGTACAGTCCAGACCTTGCACCATCAGACTACCATTTGTTTCGGTCTCTGCAAAACTTCCTTAATGGAAAAAAATCACTTCAATAAGGGGCTGTGAAAATCACTTGGCCAAGTTTTGCGCCGATAAACCACAGAAGTTCTACACAGATGGAATAATGGCTCAACGCAAAAAATGGCAAAAGGTCATAGATAATAATGGACAATACGTACTTAAATAAAGTCCATTTTAAATTAATGAAATATTCAATCGAAAAACGACAAAAAAAAGGCTCAATTCTTTTTAGACTTACCAATATTTTTGAGCTTGTTTTGCTTCTATACTAGAATCTTTTGTTTTTTTCTACATCAAATATTTTCTTCCAACATCCTCCGAATAATCAGTTCAATAAAATGGAAAACATATAGTGAAAGGATGTGTTCCAGTTGAAGAAATTTTATTTCATAATAAATAACTAATATGGCGTTAGATCAAATATAAAAGACTGAATGTTCTTGGTTCGCTCATTTTTTTATTATTTATATTTGGAAATATGTCCAGTTTGCGTATTTCCAGCTCTTCTATGGAACTCATAAAAATAATCTCGTTGAAATGGTTATCGTTAAGCAACCAACTACTTCTATCAAATTTTCCATTTGCTAAATCCTTTTTTGACGAGTGGTCATTAAAATAGTGGATTCGATGCAGATGTGAACACCTCACTAGTCGACATAAAGGAGAAGCTTGTACGGACGCTGCCCACATGCGTCCGATCTGACCAAATCCTAGAATCGATCGTAAAATTCCTGTAGCGCAAGTTTTATTACCTTCTCAGATGGAGCCATAAATGTTATATGCATGGGGCCGAGAAGGCACCGAACATACGAACAAGTAGGAATAGAAATTTGATGAGGTTTTAAGTGAACGTGATTTTCCGACAACTTAAGCAAATAAAAACACACCTATCAAGCGGAAGGATTAAATCAAATAGGAGAAAAGCTGGGGGCGGCGATTTGAAAAGACAATAGATTCGAGAAATACTTTTATTACCAAGCAAAAGTTGTAGTTATGCTCAAGCGAGTATGGGTATTCAGTCGAATCATATTGAAGCCTTCATATGGTTTCCTTTATGCACTGCAATGGAATGGAAACAATGGAACCAATCCTTGAACTTTACACTTGAAAAACTTAACGTATCACTAACCCCTTACTAAAATCCGTTCAAATAAATAAACCTTTTTAGTAGTTACGACTCAGTAACTTTGAACGTTCTCTACCTTTTGTTCACTGAGTAAATGCAAACTGCTTAAACATTTTACATTCGTGAGATGCAATTCTGTCAGGACACTTGACAGCAACACCTTAACTCCGTGATTGCAGCAATTCATCTTGTACGAGCGAGTGCTCATAGACAGACACTTAATGATTAATAATACCTATATGTATGCAGGGCAATCGTCAAACTAGCACCTAGGAATTAATTTATTCACAGGCGTAAGCAGGATATGGCTTTGGCATTTGTGATAAATGACTATTTGTTTCTAGTGTGATGGGCAAATGCTTCTCTTTCACCTCATCGTCCTCATGTCTTTTTCTGCGAAACGTTTTCCGTTGCTTTATTTAACAACCCATGAAGTGCCTATAAATGTTATGATATGTAAGACATTACCATAAGCGAAATTTCCTGTGTTTACTAGGAACGACATTGCTAGTTATTGATAGAATAGCATATAGAATATTACGCGACACGAATCGTTACTGTTTAAGGATTTTCACGTGTGTTTGAGTATTTCTAATTTAGAAGATTTGGTTAGTAGAATATTCTATTTTGCTGCAGCCATCCTTGAACTCCGGTGTATCTGATTCTTGTAGATACTGTTGCGCTTTCTCAACATCTCAGACTTTTTGACACTGCTCGTTCCAGAAAAAGGGGCGATTCTTTTCAGTGAGCTGATGGAGACACGGCTATTTTTGCAAAGTCTTTAACGAATCGGTGATAATAGGTCGCCAGTCCAAGGAAACTTCGAAGTTGTCGTTTGTTATCAGGTTTCGGCTAACTTCCCACAGCTTCTATTTTCTCGGGGTCCGTTTTCACACCTGTTACTGATAAAACATGTCCTAAGTACTTTACTTCAGCTGCGAAAACTGTGGACGTCTTTGAACTCAGCTTCAAGTTTGCCCGTTGTAGCCTTGAGAACACCTCTTCCAAGTTGCGCAAAGGTTCGTCAAACGTCCTCTCTCTGACAATGATGTCATCCAGATATACTAAGCACGTTTTCCAGCTTAACCCGCGGAGTACACATTCCATGAGGCGTTCGAATATTGCTGGAGCATTGCAAAGCAAAATGGCTTCACTTCAAATTGCCACAACCCAGTACCAACTAAAAATACAGTTTTCTCTCTGTCTTTCTGATCAATTTCAACCTGACTGTACCCACTCTTTAAGTCAAGAGTAGAGAACCACTTCGAATCCGCCATTGTATCCATAATGTCGTCAATGCGCGGAAGCGGGTAGCTGTCTTTCTTCGTGACATCGTTGAGCTGCCTGTAGTCGACCCAAACCGAGTGCTTCCATCCTTTTTCTTTACCAGGACTACAGGTGAGGTCCACGGGCTGATTGTAGGCTCGATTACTCCTTTTTTTTCCATGTCTAAGATCATTGCGCTTACTTCTCCCTGCTTGACTAATGGAAGTCGTCTTGGTACTTGTTGAATCGGCTTAGTGCTTTGCATGTCTATAACATGAGTCACCATACTCGTACGTTCTTGATCGTCTAGACCAGTTGAGAAAATATCGCGATATTTGTTAACCAATTCCGAACCTTGCTTGAACTGCTCTGGTGATAACTGGGTTGGCTCCAATAAAGTCGAACCTTGTTGCACCAGTATCAATAGTGAGGATGCAATATTTACCGTCGACTTGTCCACGAACACATACGTCTGCCTCTTCTCTATGAAGCCTGGACACTATGATGGTAGTGCTGGAGACTTCCATCCTCCTCGTCAACCTCTGCGCCACGAAGCTGGCCTTTATGCGTTTTCTGACCCTTTGGTTTGAGGGGCCTTATTGCCAGGCTCTGGTTTGTGCTTTAGTTTCCTTCTGGCGGCACACGCCGGGCAATAGCTGAAATAACTTCGCTGCTTGCAGTTTCGTTATAGATGCCCATGCTTACCACAATTCAAACAAACAGGCGTACCATTCACCTGCGCCTCTTCCTCATGTCAACGCGCTCACATCTGCATTCTTTCGTTGTAATCTCCCGAATCCTGGCTGTGTTACGAGTGGTGTTTAGGCTGCTTCGAAATTTAAACAATACGCCAGTACGCCCTTTACTGAGCGTTTTTCTGCTAGGCAGACAGGCGATAAATGCAGCTAATAAATGCTTCCGTTGCCACATCGTCCCCATGATCTGGGTCGTATGTGGGGTAAGCCAAAAATGCAAAATTTTCAATATCCTCGGTTAATTGCTGTAGGATTTCACCTGGTTTCTGCATCCGGTTGCGCAGCTGCGACCTGTAGATCTGCTTCAGGTGATTATTTCCATACCTTATGTCCAGTGCGTTCATGATAGCGTTGGAGCTTGACTGCGACTGGACGGGGACAGTTTGAAGTATTTCCGCAGCTGGATCTTTCAGGGCAAGAATTAACGCTGTTACTCGCTCCTGTTCATTCCAGTGATTTGTTTGAGCGGCAGCTTCAAACTGCGTTTTGTAAATGCTCCAAACTATTTGTCCATCGAAAGTTGGTGCTTTTACATTACTTGTTGAGATACTGGATGTACTCGCTATTGGGCACAGGTTACTCATTATCGGGCTCGGGTTACTCACTATTGGGCTCGTGTTACTCATAATCGGGGGCGAGCTACTCGCTATCGTTACATTGGCTTGTTTGAAATATTCTTTTATACTTTGAATCTCTTCCTGAACCATCTCTACTTTCCTCATCCTTTCTTCCACTTTATCCATCCTTTCTTGGAAACCTTCAATTTGAAGGTTAAGCTTTCGGCTTAGTTCACCTAAATCTGCTCTTAATTCAGCTGATTGTTTGTTGAATTTCCTGTTGAAGCCTACTGATTGCTGGTCCAGTTTCAAGTTCAAGTCTGCTGATTGCTGGTTGAACGCTGCTGACTGCCGGTCGAGCTTCTCGTTCAACTCGGTTGATTGCTTTTGCATTTCCATAAACATCCGCATCAGCCCTTTCGCAGTCAGAATTTGTTCCCCCTCCTCGTCTCCAGTGCAACCTTATGCATCGGGAAACTCAAACAACTCAGGGTCTATCCCTTCCGCTGCCAGCGCTTCATTTAACCGGGCGATTCGTCTAGCTTTGCTTCCTTCGGTGGAAATTTTCCGCTTTTCCAGTTCCTCCTATAGTTCCGGTAGAGTAAGTGCGTTGATTTTACGCGGTATTTTTCTGACGAGTTGTCTTTAATGCAAAAGTTCACAAAAGTGATCACAATAGTACGTGTTTTTTTTTGTGTTTAAGTGTGTGATTTTGTTCACTTCAGTATTGCAAGAATAATCCCACTTCTGACACCAGTGTTGCGCTTTCGCAAGCACGCGACCTGTTTGCTGCGCAAATGCTCGCAAAAGTGAATTAAACACAGACGAACTAATTTAAAATTAGTTGTTTGATAATTTGTTCTTTTAATAAATTTCACAAACACTTCACACTTAATTATTTTCACGAACTTCAGTCTTACTTGTTCACTTTTATTTTATTTAATTGATTAATTATAACAATCACTTTCACTCGCCTCGCACACCACTTCATTGCTTAATCCACAAGACTTCTCTTCGCCGCTCGCTGGAGTCGCTTTTATACATGTTTCAACCAATCCGGAATCTTCCACGTGGGTCATTCTCGAGCTTACGCGCTGAGTCATTTACGCATGTATTGTCGTACTCAATGTACGCAATGTGTTTACGTTATGCTTTTTTCGCCTTCGAGAATGATTGGTGTATTGGTTATTGATACTTGTTCACCAATTTGCTTTTTAGACGACTACAGTGGTGCGTGACATTATTCGAACATGTCACAGTACCATACTAAAGAAAACAACGACCTGGTTAGATGGGATGATCAAACCAAAGAATTTAAAACTATTTATGATTGTCAATGAAATGAATATTTCTTTAAGTACAATTAAACGCGCGTAAGATTGTTAACTGATTTCATGTTTACATGGGTAAAAAAATAACGCGGTCAATGTTTATTTTACTATACACAAAGAAAATTATCCAAATAAATGTATCTCGTTCACAGTTCTTCTTCCAATCAGCTCTTTCTGAAAAGGAAGACCAATCTCCATGAAGTTTTCTCTCAAACTACAGAGTTTATGTACCTCCAAAGCTAAAAACAACAAAAAAAAAAATAAACAAAGCAAAACAGACAAACAAGTATTACAACAAGCGCGACTATTTTGGTAGCTGAAGCCTGAAAATGTCTCAAACAAGACATACCTTATGTCTGCGCAAGAATAGAAATGATCAGAACATTGATCAGAACTTCCGCACCCATGAGTCTTCGCTGAGTTAGCTTAGCAAGGGTATAAATCACTTACAATGTTGTAAGTCCAAAATGAAAAAATTGATCTACCAAAAACTTCTGAAATTGATAAACCCAGACCAAAGGCAATTTGGAAAATAGGAGAAGTTCAAAGCTGTAGAGCAATATTCATAACTAGTAAATAACCAGTCGACATCCACCTAAGCTGGTAGTGCAAATCGATGCGTCCCGGCGTGTGAGTTGGCACCTGACTAGAAGCGGCAGGGATGCGTGTTCGAAACCAGCTTGAGCTCTTTCCATCTTTCTCAATATTCATTCACTTTCGAGATATTCGACAAATTTGATCAGAACTTCCGCACTCATGAGTCTTCGCTAAGTTAGCTTAGCAAGGGTATAAATCACTTACAATGTTGTAAGTGAAAAATGGAAAAATTGATCTACCAAAAACTTCTGAAATTTATAGAAATTATGTTCCGGTATTTATGGTAGTCTCTGATTAGCTACACTACATATATTAGCCTCCAGAATACGTACCAGGGAATATGAATGAAAGTGTTTCACACATTGAGCGTTATAGGTTTTAGTTTGTGTCCAGCATATGGTAAGCTTCCGATCACGATCATCACTCCTTTGATTCCCCAGTACTCAAACCAGATCGCTGTGTAGATAGAATCCCAGTGAATCAGATGCCCTCTCCATGTCATTCTCTTATCGCAATCACCTTCCCAATGATTTTCAACAGAGGCGCCGATATGCAGATGATACCTGTGGATTCCCCATCCCCTTGCTGATCATCGGAAGCCCTTATTCTTTACAGCACTTTGGGAATCCATTCTCCAGCAGGCAGGTATTGAATATGCTAAGGAACATGTCAGGACAAAGTTTGTGCCCAAGCTGTACTGCGACCTGCATTGTCTTAAAAGTGCGCAGTCACCTGGACCTTTCTATTCGATAACAACGTTTGGAACTGTTCTACTCGAGACAAACGGGATACACATGGAAAGTGCCATACAATCTCGTCCATTTTCTTCGACTCAAGCACAAAGATCGGCTTTGAGGCACCGAGTATTTTTTTTATGGTAGGGTGGTGAAGGCTGTTTACGCCCTGAGTGTGGGACTCCCAGACGCAAAATGCTTTTGGACTACCCACTAAACACCTCCCCGTCAACCTGACAACCTAGCCTGGAACCGTTTGACACATTACTTCGGGCTAGGCCTCGTGTTCCTACGCCTAGAGGCGCCTTCGAATTATGGGTATCTCTTCTCTAGCGGGAAGGAAGGGAGAGGAAGGAAGTGCTACAAAAGAGATCCATCCATCCCCGATGTCTTCCAGCGCTCCCATAAAACTTTTTTTAATGTAAGCACTGCCCGAGCATATTGCGCCACGCGATTTCAATTGTCAACTGTTTTCAGCATTACTCCGACGATAGTCTCCGGACAGAGCTCTCCAATTTCGCTGAGGAGGACCCCTCGCTGCTGGCTCCACCTTTTGCAGTAGAAGAATGTGTGACACGCGTCATCCGGTTCTCCTGCACAAAACACACAGTCAGGAGACCGTGCTCTGTCAATTTTGTACAGGTAGGACCGAAAACAACCATGCCCGCTTAAGAGCTGGGTCAAGTACAAATCGGTCTCACCATGCACTCGACTGAACCACGGCCTCAGGTCAGGGATCAGACGTGCAGTCCAGCTTCCCCTAGTTTCTTGCTCCCAGGACTGTTGCCAATCGCTGAGAGAGCGACGTCACTCTTCCCTGGTGATCTCTTCTCTTGGATCTTCGCCTCAGCGCAGGTAAATGCGCTTCTGCGCTCTCTCGCAAGGAGGGTGATGGGTATCACCCCTGCGATTACCAGCACTGCCACCCCGGAGACCGTTCGGTATGCGCATGCGATTCACAATGCTCATTGTCTCTGCACCTGTGCCAACCGCATCCGGTGTAACTCCTTGCTGAGAGCGTCCCACGGTCCTGATCCGTAGAGTAGAAGCGACTGCACAACGCTCATTAAGAGCCGTCTCCTTGATGTGGTGGGCCCCCCTATGTTGGCCATTAATCGTGTGAGTGCCGTCACACGCGCTGCAGCCTTGCCAGCTGCTGCCCTGATTTGTTGGGAAAAACTCATCTTCGAATCTATCAGGACGCCCAGGTACTTTACTGCTGATTTCGATTCGACCAGCTCGTCCCCTATACTGATAGGCCGTTTTTTTGGGGATTCTGTTCTTCGTTAGGATGACCACTTCGGTTTTTCCCAGTGCCAGCTTTAAACCGTGAGCGGTCATCCAGTCCATTACCCACCGCATTAATGTATTGAGTCTGAGTTGCGCATGGCCTACTATGCGTCCAGTGACCAGCGCCACGACATCGTCCACATAGCTGATCAAACGTGACTCATCCGGCAGTTCAAGATGCAGGAATCCGTCGTAGGAGATGTTCCACAAGTCCGGGCCAAGGATAGAGCCCTGAGTGACACCTGAAGTAAGATTTGTACTTCGCTTACCCTCCTTCGAGTCGCAAAGTAGGCTGCGGTCCTTCGAATAGTTCCTGAGAATCCGCATCAGGTACACTGGTACTTGAAAATGATTTTCTAGCGTTTTAAGAATATCCACCCATCTAGCGCTGTTAAATGCATTTCGGACATCCAGAGTAACCAGCAGGACGACCCGTCGTCTCACTATAGCGCTCACTATAGTACTTCTCCAATTGCATCGATGATGGAGCGGCTTGCTCTGAAGCCATACTGCCGTGGAGATACGAATATCGCGGTAATACGAATCACGCCAACGAGTCTTCCCCTGATAAGTTTTTCAAAAACTTTTCCGACCGTGTCAAGCATACAAAGTCGGCGATATGCAGCTGGTGACTCGGGATCCCCTTTTTCCTTCGTAATGATCCCAAGTCTCGCCACCTTCCAGCACTCCGGGAACAGCCCTTCACGCAGGCATGCGTTGAACATGCGGAGGAGCAGGTTAGGGGAAAAGTAAAAGACCATTTGTAGCACCTCTGCTAGAATCTCATCTGGTCCAGGAGCCTTTCTGGCCTTCATAGACAAGACTGCTTTCTCCAATTACATCTTCATGAAAAATGGAAATTCCATTGGTGTTTCATAGTGAACGACTTCAACGGTGGCGGGATGGATGGGGAAAAGAGCCCGCACGATTTCGTTCATCTTTTCTGCCTCGTATGAGTGAGGTGACCTTTGAACACCGAGCTTCCGCATCACTATTTGTAGCCCAGGTCCCGTGGATCTCTGTTCACGTCGGCCACCAGGTTTTCCCAGCGGCTGGCCTTGCTGCTGTTAATAAGTCTACGGAGGCATTTTCTAGATGACTTGTAAGCAGCTAATCGGACACATGCCTCTTCCCGGGTTCGAGCTCACTGTGTCCTGCGTAGTAGTTTGTGACACTCCCTTCGTTTTTCGGCAATTTCAGGTGACCACCAATATACTGGAGGCTTGCTGTGCCGGGGTCTTCGTAGGGGCATTGAAGACCTGCAGGCGGATGTAATGATTTCCATAGTTGAGTTAACGACATCTCTTGCCGCGGGTTCTCCTACCTCTGGCGTTGCTTCCGACAGCAGTGATCGTGCCATAAGCACTTCAGCAAAGTTCTCAATATCCGCTTTCTCAGTATTCCACCGGAGCGCAGAAGAACAAGCGCATGGTCTTCGGGAAGCAACCCGATGGATCTCCAGAGCTATGTACTGGTGATCACTGGCCGAGTATTCCTCTAGCACTCTCCAATTTTTAACTGATTGTGCTAGGCACTCCAAGGCGAATGTCACATCAGGTATGGTGCCGACGCAACCCCATCAACAGAAAGTAGGGATGTGGCCTGTGTTCAGTACGAGGACCCCAGTTCGTGCTGCCATTTCCATGATCCGTTTGCCCCGAGCGTCTGACTGGGGCATGTCCCAATCGATTCCCTTTGCGTGGAAGTCACCTCCGACGAGCACATGACCCTCAATACTCGAAACAGCGTGATATTGCTCGCTCAGACGTAGTAAGTCAGCTTGCCTGTCTCTCGCAAACTGTTCGAGTACGTCTTGGGCGATGATACTTCGATGTAGATTGATTCGGAGTATACGAATCATTGCAGAAGCGCTTTTGCCTTGGTTGGGGCTTCTTGGAAGACCCGACACTTCCCTGTGCCTGGAATATGTTTCAAATCATTTGGTCTCAGGTTATACTCGTGGCAAAGAACACAGTGTGACTCGTCTGTGCATTCCTTCTTTTTATGCCCTGTCTTACCACAATTGTAGCACAAAGAGCTGCGGTCAGTTCTATTACATGTCTGTGCGGTATGACCGTATCCGAGGCACTTGAAACACCGAAGGGGAATGGCCCTTCGCCGTATCCGACAAATAACCCACCCTATTATTATTTTTCCCTGCTTCGGAAGCTGTTCTGCTTCCCTCTCTGTGAGGTCGATTATGGCCATGCGTTGACCCCTGTTGTTCGGTTTGGCCAGCCTGACTTCCGTCTTGCCTAGTACGGGGAAGTCGCGTTTTAAAGCGTCTTCTATTTCGGGCAGATCCGTAACGCAGTCAATGTCTCTAATTTCTAGTGTGGCCTTAGGCTCGAGTGAGGCTACAGTTGCCTTCTCTCCAAGGACTCTTTTGACTGCGTCACGAAACGCGATTTTATTATTTGCATCTGATCCGAACTCAATAAGTATATCCCCCAACCGAGTTGGCCATACAGCTTTTATTGCAGTTTGTATGTCTTCGGGTTTTACCGCTCCCTTGATTTCTCGCAGAACATCCGCATAGGATCTACATTCGGTAGATTTAACCAGCAGTGCCTGCCCAATGGGTTTTCGACGCTTCTTAATCTTTATTTTCTTGAGTTATCTGCGATGATTCATTGCATTACGGTTCCTGTGGGGGTTTATCGATTTTGAACTTTAGGGCCGCTTTTTTAGCTGTCTTCTTGGTAGCTTTGGATAGTGCCGTCTAAAACCCTCCTCAATCGCGATTCGATCGTTCGGCGTCCTGTCCTCGTCCTTCCTCTGTTTATCGCGATCTGCCCTCCGTTTATCCCACATGTGGCAGTGATGCGTTTAGTAACCCTTTCTGCTTTACGGCGTAGCCGTTCTTCGTCTGCACGATCCATGGTAATCGAAGTGCTCAGTGTCTGCCGTGCAGGGATTTCTTTATTTGTGTCCCGTGCTTCAGCCACTTCGGTGGTAATGGCAACAATCATAGGTTTCTCAACCGTTTTGCCTTTCTCTAGCGTGTTTTCGTCTATTCCAGGTTGCGAGAGGCTCTGTTCTTCTTTTTTTGGTCTTGGTTCTTAGTTCTTGCTGCGCCCAAATGCTGTTAAAATCTCTGGTTGCACCAGATTTCCTACTTTTCGTCCATCCGTTTTCGAATGTTTCTGTTCTGACATATTTTCTTTTGTGTATAATTTGTTTGTTATCATTTCTTATGGGTCCCCCCTCAGAGTCGTTATCTCCACTCGTGTGTGTAGTCGCCTTATTGGTCCCATGGTTATCTTTGCTAAGCAGGACGGCCATGCGAGAGTTGGCACCAGCACTTATTGGGACAAGTGCTCAGGTCCAGACCAGCGCTAATCGGGAGTTCGTCGCAACCGAACCTACACCATCAACTCAATGGTGCGAACTTCGAACGTACTCCGAGGCCTGCCAAGGTTTTACCGGGATGGAGACGGTATGATCGTTAGGTTGGAGCCATTTACACTCGAGTGTCACCTCGGTGCTACCATGCGACGCAACTAGGTCCAAAACAACATATCCGCCAGCTCAAAGCATCAATTTTGGTTAATCAGTCGAATCGTAGTCCACAATTGGTTCAGGGTCATATTCCGTGATGTCCATAATTTCCTCGGGTAAGTTGGGGCGGCACTCCCCAAAGAATACTAGCTTTCAGGAACGGTCCTGGTAACCGGCACTCCCCCTGCGGCACCAAGTATACGCATTACAAACTTATAACCCAAGGCCCACAGGTCACTGTTGATGTCCTCATTTAAGTTTTGCCAGTAGCGAGTACGCTTGAGTCGGTCGACCCATGGTCTAGCCAACTTGTTATCTGACATTCATGAATCGTTGCCATCACCATAGGGATGTCGCACGCAGACATTGTAAAACTTCTATCTCAATGTTTGACATTGACATTCATTTTGGCAATGTTCCTTCCTACCGCCGAATGTCAGAATGCCGTGCGTCGGCAAGCACACTGACATTTTCCAAACAGCTTTTCCCGATTTTTCTAGCTTGTTCTGAAGAGATGAATGGTGAGATAAGCACCAATACTTGTCATATCCGCCCACCTGATCAGCAGGAAACAAGCTCCGCTGGAGCTGCCCTAAGCCGTGAGCATAGCGTAATAACATGCAGCGATAACACTCCGACTATCGACCGATCTAACGAATTTTGCAGAATCGTATTGGTGTTAGTAAAAAATTTTATTTTTTGCTCGTATTTTGATCGTTTTATTTTCAAGCTAAATGAAAATAGATAGAGAAAATAGAGAAAAATAAACACCTTTACTAAAACCAATGCAATTCTGCTGAATTCGTTGAATACTGTTAGATCGGTCGTTTGTTCGGAGTGCTATCGCTGTATGTTGTTACGCTCTGCCGTGAGCATAAAGTTATTTCGCACCTACATGATGGTGGTGCTAGATCGTTCGTAGAACCATCCTGCCCCCTTCCCATTGCGATGCTGTTCAGATATCAAAAGCATGCCCGACTCTTTCTCCCTAGAAAGCTAGTCAAACGACTTTTTGAATATAGGTTACGGTGAAGGTTGTTTTACTCAACTCGGATCGTAGTTGGCTATCTCTTAGTAAATAGGGTTCCAGGGTTCGCAATTTCTCTTATTTTTCACTAAGGTGGTTGACGTAAGCCCTTGCGTTTATCTGTTTATTAAAAAGCGCTTCCCTATTCTCCTTGCGCTTTCGATGGTATGTGGGAAGGTGTCTACAGCAGTTTGGCCCTGTGGCCTGACAAGCTTGCTTCCATGGGTAGGGCGCGGATAACTTTTTATTCCGCAAGTGGTCGTGTGACTTATCCCCAGCTGGATTGCTAAAAAAAGCCTTCATGAGATCTCGACTTCCTACTTTGTCATGGTGTATATCGCGTGACCTATGACTTTTTTGAGCGTTCATCATCTACGTTCGTTCTTTGCGTACTTTAAGCTGCTGGTTACGCATCTGGATCATGGACAACGGGGAAGGATTGTAATGAATAACAAGCTCGCCGAGCTGCAAAGTCCAATACTGTTTCAGAAGGAAAATACAAACAGATACGCGGGTATTCCCCGTCAAAATAGTATTTCCTTTTTCCCATAGCTCCTTAAAGTCCTCGTTTAATTAAATCCACCGATTTCAAATCCATTGCTACATATGATACATATAACAAAGTACCTGCCCAAGTCCATCTAACACTTTATTTTTCTTCTTTAACGAGTTGATGACTTCAATCAATTATTACTTATATATTTTCTATATTTTCCGACAATAAGCTTTCAATTAATTCCACATACGTAATTAACATTCCTACTCGAAGGTTGATTATCTATGGAAACTTGAACGAAAACCTATCAGTGTTCCAGAGGAGGACTCCCACCATGGCATACTTGAAGGACATGGGGGAATATGCGACAGTTTAATGACAACTTGTCCATGTTATCGGAAATGCGAACTTGATGAATGTTTACTCACGATAGAATTGGAGGCGATTATTACCGAGGACCCATACACATCTCATGTCCGTTCGTGTATTTTGTAGGAAGCAGCTCCTGTGTACACAAGGATTCACATGTTGACATGGGAGTAAATACTACAATTGTGGTAAGCCGTGCAACCAATCATGCATGACTTTAACAGTGGAATCTTAAAGCTGGTCGAATTCTCGCAGATGTGAAATTAAATGCTTTAAGTTGTTCATTTTTACTTGAACAAGGAATAGTGCTCAAAAACACTAAACTTTCAGCTGAAAACTACCTGTGTGAGTTTTCTAAGCAGCTTTAATTTATCTTTGCATATATATTTCATATATATACATAAAAATATATTTATGCATGTATATATAGTTATTTATATACATATGTTATTTATATATATATATGTTATTTATATATATATGTCAATAATGAGTATGACTAACAATGACTTAACCAACAACTACTATATCTAGTAGTTGTTGGTTAAAATGGAAATTTCATACGTTTCCTCAGTGAGTGTTACGATGTTGCTCTTGGCCTTTTCTTCCTCTGTAACTACGGCAATATCCTCATCAATTCTAATGAACTTACTATTTATGACGATATGTTTAATCTTTTTCTGAGCCACAGGTGCGTTGTTATCTACATATACACATTCATTGGTCTTACTTGGAGTTGGTGGGATAGAACACCCAACACTCACCTGATTTTTTTCAATCAGCTTATCGTTACTTTACTCTGGTTGACTGATCTTTCTAAGGCCCGGTTACACCTTGCGTCCTTCGGGGTCTCTACGTATTATTCTATGGTTTTGGTGTCAAAATAAGTCGATTTTGTCGAATAATTTCAGTGAAGATTTTCCTTTTTGGCTTCTTATGAAAAGTTTGGAGTGCATTTTTGTTTGTTTGGTTCGTGCTGTACTTCCGTATAGTAGTCTCGGTCTCATGATTTGGTTGTAACCCAGAAGTCTGTTCTTATTACTTAGCTGACCTTTGTTTAGGAGGCGCTCTAAGGATGTGATAATACTCATGCATTGCCCTTCTTTTGTACGTCTATGTTGCGTCGAGTTGAGTTTATCGTCAAAGAAAAGTCCCAGGTATTTAGCTCTTGGTTTCCTAGGTATGTCCTCGCGGTTGATGGTAAGTCAGGTTTGACATCTAGGAATTTTGGAATCCAAAGAAGTTTGGAATCTTTTCCTTATAATGAAGACAGCTTGCTTTTTGCTAGTGTTAATGTTTATTTGCGTTTTTTAAAATCTCCCAGAAAAGTATCCATAGAGCTTTGTAGTTTGTGATGATGACATTCATCTGTCATCAGCATATAAAGCTGTTCCTAAATTGTTTGTTAGACGAGTCACATCCGCTGAACAGAGATCAAAGAGAATTGGCGATATGGATAGGCCTTTTGGAACTCCGGCTTGAATGGGCTGCAAGTCGGGAAAATAATTCTGTCATGTAGAAATAATCAAATAATTTGAGTGATAGGAAATGGACTGTTTCAAAAAATGTATGTCCATACTTTCTTTAAAACAGTCTAGCATACCAGACCATGCTTGTAAGATTGAGTTCTATAGATTGTAATTCTCAAAAGCCATATTGTGTTTCAGGAATGAGCTGCTTTTCTTCAATTATTTCATTCAGCAAGTTGAGCAACACTCTTTTCGCTAGTTTTAATACAGCTGAGAGAAGACTAATGAGTCGTCACTTCTGCGATAAAATTAAATCTTCGTCTGGTTTTGTCGTCAATATGTCGTATCCTGGTTTTTTGTTCTTGTTTAGTCCTTGAAATATATTTCACCACTGTCATGTCTAGTGGCCGTATCACTTTTCTTTTCTCCAATTTTATTAGTAATATCCTCGCGTCAGAGTTTTCTACCAGGACCTCGTGGTTGAAGTGCTCAGCTTTGGCAGCATTTTCTAGAAATCACATCTCCAGTATGTGTGCAGGGTTTTCAGTTTTGCCTTCGTCGTCAAATTGCAGTCCGTTGAGGCCATGTGTAGGTTACAT
The DNA here is from genome assembly GCA_954870665.1 of Stratiomys singularior. Lineage (NCBI taxonomy): Eukaryota > Metazoa > Arthropoda > Insecta > Diptera > Stratiomyidae > Stratiomys > Stratiomys singularior. The sequence goes on along the minus strand of OX940880.1, from coordinate 68,485,250 downwards.
AACTGCTTTGTTTTTGTATTTGAAAGTGTTTGGCCAGTCTCCAAAATGGTAAATCTCCTGGCGCTAAACTTTAGAAGAAACAGTCTCATTGACGGTCCTTAAACTTAGATATTCAGTCTCGTACTTGGTAAGTTCGCTGGTTTGGTTTCGTTCGGAATCAAGGATCATCTCTGATCCTAGTCCTTCTCAGAACCTTGTTCTTCCTCCTCGTCAGAAGTTTTATTTTCTGGGGGAGTTGACCGTTTTAAAATCCGACGATAGCTCCTCGAGGACATTTACCCACATGTTGTGGAGGAAGTCGCAGGATATAAAAAAAGTCCAAAATATTTCCATGATTTCCATCAAAGTGTGTCGGTTCTCCGGAGTGGTGCAGGCATATTTCATCGTTTCTGATGAATCTATTTAGATCAGTCCCAGCTCCTCACAGCAGCCTAGCCTCTGTAATAAGCTTTGAAGTTCCCTATTATTTACCAGGGAACGTCTATAGCAAGCTGTTGCACAGGGGATTCTTTGCGGAACTTTGTGCAAGGAACCATTGTGAATTCAAAGAAATTCGTATGCACTTTTGTTGCCATGGCTTCCAAACGTTGCAACTGTGGAATGTTAATTTGGGCGTGTTTCAGGTTTCTCCTCACTCGTAGGAACGTTCCGCCTCTCCACCAGTCGCATCTGAACACATTGTAGTTTGGCACGCTATATAGTGTTCCTGGTTTAAGAAAAGTTTCCTGGATCAGCTCTACGTTGAATTTATTGTCATTAATAAATATCCTGAGCTATCCAGTTTCACCCTTTAAGGAATTTGCATTCCATGGGAGGTTTCCATACCATTTTTGGTTTGCGGTGTGATTTTTGTTCAAACATCACCGTATCTATTATGGTTTGCATCATTTGCGCAAATTGAATTTGTGTTGGCACCATAATTGGTGCCGTCATATTTGATGTTTGTGTTGTGTTTTGATAATTCTTTCATAATATTAGCTTTCTTGCTTTGGCTGGTGGTTTGTTTAGCGCTGCGAACAGTGCACACGGCTTCTATATATTTTTAAGGTCTTTGCATAACCTTCGTAGCTTGCAAGGTTCTCTCTTACTTTTTGTTCAGGCGCTTCTCCCTTGCAGACGAGATGTTGCAAACATGAGTTTCTTAGTTCGGAAGACGATTTTGAACCAGTTTTGAGGAGACTGAATGCCGTTTAGGTAAATAAACGTGTACTGGGTAGAAGCTTTGCTGCTCGAGGTAGAGTTTTGTGTCTTTGATCTCTAGGCCGTAGAGCCCCCTGATGACAACATCCAGGTTTCTTTCCTCAGTAAGGCAGTTTAGTATTGTAGTATATGTGTGGTATTGTTACTTCATTTTAGTAAGCAGTTTGTTAATCTTCAGTAGTCTGTGATTGTTTTTGGTTTAATTTATATGCTAAGGTATACTCGTCTAGCTGTTTCCGTGTTTACGTTGTTTACGTTTATGAGTCGGTTAAGCTTGGACCATTTGTCCGGTTTTCTAAATATAAAGGATGTTCTACTTTATCCTTTGAGGGGATCAATGTGGAGCTCGGTGTAGGGACTGGTTTAATTAGGGGTTTGTTCAAAGCGGATAATTCTGGGATAATTTAGAGCGAAGGAATTTCCTCATAAACATCGGTTTTGTACTTCTTCTTTTTCTTCCATGTTCTAACCGGATTGGAGTTCCGTTTCTTCAACAATTTCAGCATTGGTTGTTTTATCCTATAAAGAAGCAGTTTTAGCCGAAGATGATGGTAACTTCTGCGGGTCTAATAACCTCATCGTCAGTTTGTCATTTTTGCGGCGCTTTTCGGCCGCTTTTCGGACAAGGAAATGCAGATTGCAAAGCTTGTGAGCGTGGCAATCTGCATTTTCTTGGATTCCATGCTTCAGCCTTAGGCAGCCGAAGTTGCCAACTGGTAATCCACTTTGGTTTCCACCATTTGTCAAGTTTCTCAACCACTGTAACTTTGTTTGTAACAAACTGTAAGTTTGTCAACCACTCTCAACCACGACGATATTGCTTTCAACCTATTCGACGGTCTATGATCGGGTATAACTTTGATGTCATCATCGACTTCCTCTGGTAATACAACAATATCTTGGAAACACGAATCTCGGATGCAATTTGATAAAGTGGTATTTGTGGCCTTTCTTAATTTTCCACATTTGATATAGAATTTCCTCATTTCTATATAATGAATAATTTTTATTTTTTTAACATTGTATGGTGAGGCGACAACGCGCCATCAAAATCAAAGCTAATCAATTTAAAACAAGTTTGTAGTTTTAAAAATTTTCAAGGAAAAATACATTGCCACCTGAAAGTGAAAAGATGTCAAAGTTAGAGTTATATTACCTCCATATATTACTCTAACTTTGACATTGAACATTATAATTAAAAACCTGGTAAAGTTTAGTGGTAGGTTCAGGGAAACTTTTGATGTCTGGATTCGTTAAATTAAATTTAATTGGATTATTGCGTTAAACATGAACAGCCCTCTCATTAGTTTTGATTACAAATGTAGTAAAAATATTAGTCTTCTTGTTTGTTTTCCATCTCTCTCTGTCAGAAGTTATGGGAAAGTGCTCTCGCTTTAATCATGTCATTGCCCTCTTGCTTATAGCTTTCTTCAAGGCAAGGGTAGTTAGCGAAATTAACTCCGTATAAGAGCCACTGGTGTAGAGAATGATCTCACCATCTAAGATGGAGAGTTCTTCACCGTTCCTCACTCTCCCTGCTTGGAAGGTTAAATTTTTTCCCCACTAACTGTTCATGGATTTGAGAATCTGAGGGTGGCCCGTCAGAAGAAAGTTGGTTATCGCTATATTAAGACGTAATGAGATTCCCAGTTGAAATGCACCTGTTCGGATATGTCCAAACAACTCATACCTTCCGCACCAGCTTCTTTGGATGTGTTTATGGGATGTCATTGCTTATGGATATCTTGCTCCGAATTTCTGCAAGTTGGCAGTTTACCAGAAGATTTGAAGGGATCGGTAGTTACACATACTAATTATATTTCAAGTATTAATCTCCATACTTCCTTTGCAGAGGATCCATCGCTGTCTTCAAATCATTACACTCAGTGTCTGGTATTATCTGTGAGATTCCTGATGCTGATTCTTTTTAACGAGACTATCAATGCAGTTCTTCTGTGTGGGATCTATTAAATTCAAGTTCTTTGACAAATTTTTCTAGCTTTGTGACTCTATAAAAACTAACAGTGTCGAAATTCTTAATAACAAATTAGAACTCCTTTTATCCTGTTCCTGATAACACTTATTGATATCATTAATTTGTACGAAACATTGGCAATCGTTTTCAGTAATGTTTGGTTTTTGGACTCTGTTTATTTTCAAAGCTGACCATTTTTGTCCAGTTTTTAAAATCTCCGCAAACCATGTGAATTTCGCTTTAATTTTTTTCCGACCAAAAAATTTTTGTCAAATTGTTCTCTTTAAATTTTGAATTAAACTGCAATAGATTCTCTTAATATTCACAGCAGACGTCCAGAATAAAGTCTTTATAAATTTTTAAACAATGTTTCACTCATTTTGGTTGAACCCCATTAGACCGAGATTATTTTAAAGTTGTAGTAAATGTTCGCAATGAACAACTTTAACAGAAAATTTCACAACCTTTTAGATAGCAACTCAGCATTACACGTGCTTGTTTCTAACCGCGTAGTCACATAGCAAGTGCAGAATGGCAGGCACGCCCGAATACTAACGGCAATCCCTGAAACTGGAGCAATGGCAATGTCTAAATTGGCTTTTCAAAACACAGAACTGTGACCCAATTAAAGAACTAGCAGTAGTAAGAAGCAAGAAAGACATACTCCTTGGGCGAAGGTAGACTTGGTTTGAAATGACTGGAATATATTTAGATAGTCAAGCAATTTTTTTGTTTTTCTTTGGGAGCAGAAGGCTATTTGCGCCTTGAGTGCTGGACGCCCGCTACCGGACTACCGACTAAACACCTCCCCTGTCACGCCGAGAACCTAGCCTGAAACTGTTTGTCACATTACGCCGGACTAGGCCTCATTAATCATCGCTTAGCGGTGCCTTCAGGATAAGGGAAATCCCTCTTTTTGCACCGATGGCTAGGAAGGAATTGCGATGAGAGAGAATTGCGTTACAAGGATCCTCCCTCCCTCGCCAAGCGATCTATCATGCCCTTCTTTACAATAAGTACTGCCCGTACGTAATGCGACACACACTTCCAATTGTCTTTCGATTGCATCATTTTTCTCGTTACATTTTCTGGGGAGAGCACGCCTATTTTCTCCGAGGGATGCGAACGGAGTTATGTCCATCTGGTACATGTAAAGAACGTGAGGCAGGCGTCATCCATCATCCACGCGCAGAGAACGCAAGCTGGGGATGGTGACCTTCCATCTTATACAGGTAAGACTGAAAACACCAGTGACCCCTGATTATTTGCGTCTGATAATAATCAGTCTCACCATGCATTCTGTAGAACCACGGCCCCAAGTCACTTATCAGCCGTGCGGTCCACCTGCCTCGCGTTTCGTTTTCCCATGTTTCCTGCCATAAGGTTAGGGTCCCTCTCCGTTCCTCTCGGCTGACGGTTTCTCTCGCCAACTCCCCCCTACGTAAGTATACACGTTTCCGTTCGTCTGCAAGTAACTTAATAGGAACCACCCTCGAGATTACCAGCACTGCAGGTTCAGAGCCAGTGCGATATGCTGCCACTATCCGCAAAGCTCCTTGCCTCTGCACCTGTGCCAGACGCCTTCGGTGCGTCTCTTTACTGAGAGTGTCAGCCCAAACCTCGGAGCCATACAAGAGCTTTGACTCCATTTCACTCATCAGTAGACGTCTTTTGCTCGAGGCCCCTGCGTGTTGGCCATAATGCGATTGAGCGCTGATACTCGCACGGAGACTTCTCCGCTGACGCTCGAACCTGCTCGAAAAACTCATCTTCGAGTCAATCATCAAGCCAAGGTATCTGATTGATTCTTTCGACTCGATGATCATTTCCCCGATCTGAACAGGGATAATACGAGGGATCCGCTTCTTGGTTGGGACGACGACCTCGGTCTTTTCCAGCACTAGGCTAAGCCCACGGTCTGTCACCCACTCGCTCATTCGACGTATTATCGCACCCACTTTGAGTTGCGCCTGTCCGACAGTACGTCAGGCGACTAGCACTGTTACGTCATCTGCGTAGCCAACTAGGCGTGACTCCCCCGGTAACTGCAGCCTTAAAAGCTCATCGTAGGAGACCTTCTAGAGGTCCGGGCCCTGAACGGAACCTTGCGCCACCCCTGATGTCAAATAAATTCTTCGCCGGTCTCCCAATGTGCCATAGATGAGTTTCCGGTTTTTGAGATAGTCTTTCAAAATCCGAGTCAGATACCTCGGCACCCTGAAATATTCCAGAGCACGAAGAATATCTGTCCATCCAGCCGAGTTGAAGGCATTTCTCACATCTAGTGTTACAAGCAGTACTATTCGTCTCGAGTAATGATTGTGGGCTTCTGCCTGCTGGACCGCACTCACTACCTCTGCTATTGCACCGACCGTAGATCAACCAGCCCTGAAGCCGTACTGCTGAGGAGACAGATTCCCGACAGTTCGGATGGCCTCTCCAAGTCTTTCTCCAATGAGCCTCTCGAGCACCTTCCCAGCGGCATTCAACATACATAGGAGCCGATATGAAGATGGTTGCTCCGCGTTTCCCTTCCCCTTGTAGATCAGCACGAGCCTCGCCTCTTTTCAACAATCCGCTGGTATACCGTCTGGCCCTGTGGCCTTTTTTGGTTTTAAAGCTTTCACCGCATCATCCAGCTCGATGGCGGTAAAAAGTGGGCATTCTACGGGACATTTAACATCTGCATCATCGGGACAAATAGGATGCATAGGGAAAAGCGCTCGAACAATCTCGTCCATTGTATTCAGTTCAAGGACACAGGGCCTCCTTGCAGCTCCTAGTTTCCGCCCCCACAGGTCTCTGTCGATGTCCCCAACTGGGTTGTGCCAGCAGCGAACCTTGCTTCCGTTAATAAACATACGGAGAAGTTTTCTAGCCGGCCTGTATGCCAGCGTTCGGGAATGTGACTCGTCTCGATTTCTTAAACGATGAGATTCGCGGCGGACAAATAGTCAAGCAGTTTGGCCTCACCTTTAAAACCAATCTTTAATTCAGTAAATCTTACAGAAGAACGGAAGTGTTGTGTAAAAAATAGTAGAACTGCTTACACGTCACAACCTACTGGGTCCTTTATTCATTATTCTAAGGAGAGTGAGAAGATACTTTTCCTGAATGGGGCAGAATCAAGGAGCATAGTGTGACCACCTGTGCTCGTGGAAGCGGATGTTCACCAAGCTTTTGGGTGCTTCTTTTCTATTTTTATGACCTATATCGTATGCGTGAAGCTTAAGATGAGTACAGATACAGAAAAATTTCGTTATTACCCGGGAAACAGCAAAAAAAAACATATTTTCTAAATTTTACGAATCAGAATCATGAAGGACCAAAAATTTTCATGAAGGACCAAAAATAGTACTGTGTATTTTCTTGTGTTTAGCACTTTTAAATTAGATTTTATTTTTTTGATTTTCCCTTCCAAAATGCTATGTTCTTAATTTTAACAGATATTTAGCGGCTCGAAGTCATTTTTTACCACGACAATGCAAACCGCACCCAGCTACAGTTGTCCAACGCAAATTAACAGAGATTGGCTGAGAACTTTATCCCTACCCACCATATTCTTTTACCCACAACTTCTTTCCGGTAAGGGGATACACCACTAAAGAGAATCTTCGTACTGTTCTAGCACTTTTTTCGATGATAAACGGGAAGATTTCCACAGGAAAGGAAGCAGCCACTTCCAAAACAGTGGAGATATGCCAATTTTTACTTTAATTTTAAATAAACTAGTAATTAAAAGGATTTTGTTAATTCATTTACTTTCATCTGAAATTTCAAAATTAAAAATTCATTATTTTCTTTGCTTCTGAGTTTCCTTTGTTATGGTGCGTATGCATTGAATATCGCCATTCAATATCTTGTTACGTCTCTTGTTTTTTCCATTTCCATTGTGAGTAAGCCATATGGGACAATCATATGTTACACTGGTTCTAAGGAGATTTTGATACCATATTACTTTCACGTTGCGTTGTTAAAAGTTGGATATACTTTAAGCGAGCCCCGAGAAACACGCCGACATATCTTCCGGCGTTTCTCAGCCAGGCTTTGCAACTGGTCCACGATGCAACATCGTTCCACAGTTCAGCTTATTAATTCTCATCTTACAAGCATTTGTTGATGATTGAACATATTGAAAGATACAGAACCACCGAAGCCTTTGTGTCTGCCGAGTATACCATAAATTTGATTCACAGCAAACACCACCATCGTCGTTCAAAACTTTCGTCGAAGTAAAATGACTCTAAAAAAAAGGATTCTATATGACTGAAAGTAAGGTGGATCTGTTAATTGTTCCTTACTGCAGGTCCTCAGCAACCCACAATACTCTACTGGAAGTATTAAAAAATTCATTTCTGTAAAGCATACTCTTCAGAAAAGCTTTCAAATTACTACAGTATTTGATCCATAAGAATTGGGAAACCAGCTCATCAAGCCAAATTGTGTCGAAGGCTCTGAGAGGCATGCTCCAACACGTTTTAATCTGTTTCACATGCCCGTAGATATCTGACGTCACTTTCATGATAACATGTACATAAACAAATGGCTCCCCTGAAGCAAAACAAATAGCGGCGTCCAGGCCCAGGCCCAATCGCTTCGGTTAGAAGATCATACTGTGTGTTTGGTAGAACCAGAGCGGTATTGTGCATTATGAACTCTTGAACCTTAGCGAAACCGTAAGTACACTACGCTATCGTTTGCAAATGCTAAATTTAAACCGCTCATTAATCGAAAAACCGGCCAGAATGGACCAGAAGATAAAGCCAAGTGATTTTATTACACGACAATGTGCCGTCGGACACATCAAAACCAGTGAAAGACACAGCGAAATCGCTTGGATGAGACATCCTTCTGCATCCGCTGTACTCCCCAGATTTGTTGCTATGTGACTTTCACCACTTTGCATCAATGGTGCCCGGCTCGCAGAGCAGCACTTCAGCTATTTTGAGGAAGTTTGATAGTAGCTCGACGAATTGTTTGTCGCAAAAGAGGAGTAGTTTTTCGGACATCGTATTCATAAATTACTTTAAAGATGGGAAAAATGTGTTGAAGCCAATGGCCAGTGTTTTGCACTTCACAAAACTTTTCAAATTGAAAATCACATATTTTTTAACCAAAAAATACTGGAAAAAACTTATGCAGATGCCTGCTACTTGTAGTCCTCTCTCCTACGAAAGAGACCATTGAAGCAGCAAACGTAATTAAAAGGACTCAATTCGCAAATAAGGGATTCATCTCAGTGGTGCCAATTTTTAAAAACAGCTTCATGCTTATGGAAAAAAAGCTCCAGACATAGAAATCAGCATGATTGTTTGTTCATTTCAAATTGACGTTGACACTGTTTCCAGAGGAGCAAAATAAGACAATAAATCTGAAGGATAATAATGCGAATAAGGTACAACTTATATCTGTACGAGCTTTGTGGTGAACTTTTCATGGTACCGCCTCTTAAACGACAGAAATATGGAAGCTGAAACGCGTAGATCAAATGCAGTATCAACGAGAAAATGCTAAAAGGGTCAGCCAAACTTGATCAACGAAGATTATGGGTTGTTTACGGGATGCCAAGTTTGAGGATGTGGTCAATAGAAATAAATTGTTAGGGGCGTTATACACAAAACATCGCGGCCGAGTGGGGCTTTTATAAATACTAACAATTAACTTCCCATCTCATTGGATAAATCGGATTCAATATTTTACGCCAATAAGATTCGTTAATTGAGACAAGGGATTCACAAATGGGCTTAGTGCCAAAAAATCAAACAGAACTTTTGCATATCGAAACGTTCTATACTCAGTAGCTTTTCCATTTCAAAGGTGCTAAGTGTCTTACTTATATTATCCGAGTTTTGTTATTTCATGCAAGATGCCGTTGTTAGTAAGGTAGAAATCTTTTTTCTTTACGAAGGAGTTATCTTCCCGATCGTGTCAATTTCAAACAAAGACTTCTGTCTCCTGTTAAGAGCTCTCAATTAACATTAGTTGTGCTTGGTTTGTTTTGGCCGAGAAAAATCATAAATTTTTTGTAAATATAGTTGTAACTCCTTCATGTGTCTTTGGCATGAAGGCATCTGTGGCAGAACGGGCAATGAAATAGCATCATGCCTTCAAATTTTATTAAGAAACACAATACTGACAAGGACCATCTGATAATATGATGCTGGGCAAAATAAAAACAGAATGATGCTGTTTTTAATGATGATCTTAGTGGATCATTTCAAGTATCATTTCAAACTATTAAACAGAAATTTCTCATATCAGGTCATAGTTTCATGCAATGTGACGGCAACTTTTGAATGATAGAGAAAAGAAAATGGGTCATGAAAAGCTTTATTCCTGCAGACCTAAAAAATGTTAATTCTGGTACAAAGAGCACATCAAAATCATTCGAAGTAATTGATCAAACACTTGACTGATTTTTCGACATACAAGCTGCTGCAGATAAAATAACAGTAAAAAACAAACTTAATATTTGCACGGTCTCACGTTCCTTCCCTTAAAATATGTCTAAATATATGTTCGGAAAGAAACTAATCCTTTTTTATTTAACATTTCGTTAATGACGATTTGGCAATTACCTGATTTGTAAATTCCATGCCTTTTTTTAGAAATTAGATGAAGCAAGTCCATAAGTGTAGAGTTGAGGTAGGATAAAATCAACACGGTCTTAAAACTTGTATCCATACACACTGAATTACACATCGAATAATCCTCGAAGAATTCTGCTCTGAATATATTTAATATCCCGTTTTTTCGACTTATCCACGGCGTTGACTTTTATGCCTTCCTATGTATTATATATGCTTGCTTTATTCGCTGTCATATATGTATATGCTTGCTTCATTCGCTGCATGAGAAGGTACTTTTATGTCTTTCTTCATGATGTCCCTAGAGGTTTGCCCTCGTCAGTAGTATTGCTATGGCAGTAATATACCTCGAATTTCAAATGAGTTTTAATCAACAGGTAAACGAAAATAGGTTGAAAATAAAGAAAAGATTAATGTGAATCAACGTGCTATGGTTCATGTAAATAGGAAGTAAAAGAATGAATGCCTCAGGGATTATATGCGAGGTACTTTTGAGGCTCAATCTGGTTAAGTATCAGAACTGACTCGCATCATCTAGTTAAATTAAATTCCTTAGTTGACTTAGGTTAACTCTTTAAAAGCTAGCCCAGCCATTCATTTTTTCAAGATAGAAATCCTTATTTAAGCATTTAAACCTCAAGGGGAACGAGGGAGCTTCATTAACTAGTGAAGCCATTGGAACACTGGAAAAGGATGGCAAAAAGAAAGAGTTGCTCGAATTTATCTTTAAAGTCGGATACATCAACCCGCAGAACGCTACCCAGAACATCATCTCAATATCCTAGGAGTGCATCATTATCACTTTAAATTCTTTTGAATAGCGTTTCCTGCGCGGTCTCCGAGCAACATGCGGAACCTCATACATTGTTTGCGAGCGCTCAGCAGACTTGTACACATTTAACAATCAATTTAACTGTCGGCCACCGTCACCGAGATTTTGTGTGAGGTACTTTTAATCAATTCTGCAAACCACATTGAGCGTGGAACCAATCGACGTCAATTCAGGACTGGACAGTGAAGGGTCGAAGGCTGTGTTGAATGAGATTTTTTCTATTGCACTTTCATCGCAAACGACATTGTATGGTTCGAAATGATTTCGTCCGAAGAACCATCAGCAAACACACAATAGACAAATGGAGCTGTCCTGCGAATGGATCATTGGTATTTCCTACATTGTATAGTCCTCACTCATCGAGCAGGATAAGCGTAACAAAATACAAAAGAGTGTCGAAGAATGGGCAAACGTGATTGCCTCTAGCAATGTCCAATAATGGAGAGTGATGCGAAAACTTGGGGCGAAATAGGAACATTCAGACAGAAGGTGATAAAATATTTGCCTTTCTGGATGATATGCATTATGCAACCAGATGAAATTAGTCAAGTGCATCCTGATATGATGCTCGGGGCGTTTTGTTCGATTGCATATGCGAAAGACAAAAGGCGTGGGCAGTAATTCAGGATGGCTCTTGGTGCTTTCAAATATCTGCAAGCCAAATTTGCGTGTTTTAACGACATAAGCCTTCAGAATACTCTTAAAGGGTTACACATCACTAACTGATCAACGGTTCGATGTAAATTATAATGCACTTAGGTAGTATATAAGGTATATAAGAAAGATTCTTCAGAAGCAAATGCTTGTACAACTATAGTTTACATATGAAACGAAAACGGACGGAAAAAGGAAAACCTTCCAAGTATTTAAAGACAACCGTTGTGACTCCTTAGTGAATTCATGAGACAAAGCTATGTAATATGCAATTGATTTTTTGTAATGAGTACCATGCGTACGTAGAATTACGTCAGAGAATTGGATAGTGCCATAACATCCTTTGATTTTCGTCATTGCTGGACATTTCCCCGTAAAAGATGGCCTGAATCTAAAATTTGGTAGAAGTAAGAAAGCTGGAAATCGTTACGAAAATCGAGATAAGAAACCTACTCAAGTATGTGAAAGAGTTAAAGCCACAAGCTTATCATGCTTTGCAGCAGTAACAAGAAATATCAAGTAGGCATATCCCAGAATTATCAAAAACTTTCTTTATATTTGAGTTTGAAAAAATGGATCTGTGAATAACAATTAACTTCGAATACGGGCACCATTATTAGATGTTTAATTACCTGAAGGTCTTATCAAATAGAATATTTTTAATAGCTCAAAATAAATGAAAGTAACGTCGGAGCAAGTAAAGCCAAGGATTTTGGGAAAAATCCCATATAATTAGTTTTCATATCTTTTGCCGAAAAATATCCAAACTTTGAGTACCAAGAAGATTTCAAGAAACTAGTTTTCTTACTCTCCTATCCGGATATTCATATTCCTTATCCCTAAAAACATTTTTTTGAAATCAAAAACCCTAGACACAAAACAACGACGAATCGTAGGAGCATTGAAAAGGTAACTTGAGGAAACCAAATGGAGAGATATAGATGTTTTCTGGATTGAAAAACTGACAGAAGCATATTCGATGATATTTCGCTTCATGCTAGCAAAACGAAGACAAAACTACTCCTGATGAAAACCAGGAAACACGAAGCGTCATCAATGGCATAATCTAATGGTAGCCACTCCTACTTGAATCAACCCGCAAAATGAATGGGAATTCAGAAGAATGGCAACTGGAAAGGTAGCGGCATCTTAGAATACTTTTTAGTTTCTTCTAGATCATTTGAGGCCCATCAATAACCACTTCACTGAGTTGAGGTGATTAAAGACAGGATTGTCATCACCTCATCGAAGCTGGCATACGTTTCAAGGTTCTGTAGGACTTCAGGATGATCTATTTACAGTAATACTATTCTTCCAGCCATCTTTTATAAGAAGAGCCGTCCGCCCGTGATGTAAGAAGCAGTTTCATTCGTCTTTAGATGTCAACATATTATCCGTTAGGTTTTCGGGGGAGATCACGTCTATTTTCATGGAGAGATGCAAATAGAGCCAGGTGCTTGCGAAGAAGTTGTGGCAGGCGTGGTCTGTGGTCCGTGGGCAAAATAAGCAACCAGCGGACGTTGACTTGCCCATCTTACACATGTTAGACTAAAAATATGCATGCCCACTAAGTAGTTGCGTCAGAGAATAATCAGTATCACCATGCTTTCTTCAGAACCATGGCCTCAAGGCAACGATGAGCCTTGCGATCTACCTGCCTCGCGCTTGACTTATCTATGATTCTTTCCCCTAAGCGGATGGCCTACCTGTGTCTCGCTGATGAGCTTCTTTCACTTTCCCACCGACGCCGGTGGTCAGCATGCATAGAGGCCGATTTGCAGATGTTTCCTGCTGATCCCCCATCCCCTTGCTGATCAACACAAGCCTCGCTTACTTCTAGTATTTTGGTAACACACCCTCCTGCAGGCAGACGTTGAATTTCCTGAGCGACATGTGAGGGCAAAGCTCATATACAAGCTGTACCACTTCTGCTAGATTATCGTCTGGTCCCGTGGACTTTTTCATTATTTCAACCCTTTGCGCTCGAGGCCGTTTCCGTGCGGACCAACCAGCAACTCGAGATATTTCGTAGTGCTTTTGGTGACCTTATTACCTCTAACATAAAATGATTATACACGCAAAGTAACATACAAAACTTTTATATTTTAATATTTAATGTATTTCAACATCTTCACGAGGATAATTTTCTTAACATTAGTCTTTGTAATTTTGTTTTGTATGATATTTCATGAAACAATTGCCGAGATGTATGTCCGACTTATTGGGACAAGTATCACAATAGTATGTCGTTTGATGTCTTTGGCCATATCTTTTTCTTTGAGAGCAGAATTTGGAATCTTTCTTAACTCCTGTTAGAATGTTGTGTAGTTTTCCATTTAGGCGGTCGTTTTCAGAGCTGGAGGCTGGGGTTGAGGATCGAGCACTTGTCTGATGAAAATTTCCAGTCAATAGTTGAACTAAGGTTTTGACATACCTCAAGTGACTAAGGGGCTGTTCTTCTCTCTGCTCTTTAGTCATTTTATAAAGTAAATATGAATTTTTTGAGCATATTTCAAGTCCCCAAAAAATCAGTTTGCGCCACCATTTCAATGATTTTTGCAAAAACAGTACGTTCCGGCTAATTGGTCTTCACGATCGACACCACCCACATGTTTTATATAATTTATTACAACATTTGGCTTCTTGACTGTAATTTCAACACGACCTCCTAATATTCTTCTCACAGAAGTCATTCCTGCATTGTTCCAGTTCGTCAAGCACGTGACAACCCTCTTGTCTTTCCATGATAAAACTAATGTATTTCCCTTGCGGAATGCTACTGTCGATTTCCTGCCCAATTTTGTTTTTTTTAATTTTGTTAGGTAAATGCTTCCTTTTTGTTAGTATTGTTCCTGACTAGTGGCATTTCAGTTTCAATAACTCTTCAGCCAGGATAAAGCTAGTGTAGTACCGATCGGTAAACATGTGGTGTCCTTGACTACCAGGCACTTTCTCCAAGAGCATTGTATAAAGGTGCAGCGGTGTTCTTGCAGATATCGGAAGGTCAGGCGTTATCAATTCCTCCGTGGTAAGACTTCCATAATAAGGCAGAATAACACAGATATAATCAGTATTTGAGTGTGCCATTGTGTAAACGCTAATACCCCATTTCTTTGGTTTCTTCGGGTTATACGTGATAAAGGAAACCCGACACAAATTTCTGCTCCTAGTGTAAAATACGTCAAAAGCTTGAAAATTATAAATTCAAGAAAGTAACTTACTAGCTGCAAAACGGGTTTTTGGACCTGCATCTGTTGTTGGGATTCTTTTTAGATGAAGCATCTAAAAAAACTGGCTGAATCTATCTCTGGTAAATTTGTTTGAATGAAAAGGTATATAACTGACATCATTCAGTGACCAGTACTCTTGCAAATTCGCGAGCAGCATCGTCCCCATATTTATTATAACGCCAATAAATGCCCACATTTCTTCGTTAGTCACGTTGTTTCAAGTTCGCCATATCGAGTACAGTGATAGTGTTGTATTTTCTAACTTTTTTCTTGCGTAATTATTTGTTTCTGTAACTACTTCATTTACGAGTTCATCAGTAAAAAATAATTTAAAAAATCTACCGGTTCTTTTGTGTCTGGGAATATGTGTGCTCCTGCAAGATTGTTGCCAGTTATAAACGGTATTCTCTGGGGTATTTTTTCTGATTCTGCATAGCTAATCCATTCCGAACTGACGGATTGTGGGTCTTCTCCAGCATCGCTGTCACTGTCACCTTCACTGTCTATAATTCTAATTCTTCGCCTTCTTTATTTCATCATTATCATCATCTCTGCTCGCGTTCTTCTCGTTTAGCAACTCTAGATCAAACTCATCTTCAGTAGGGCTTATTTCATTATTGCGTTCCATGGTAATGGGGATCAAAAACTTCAACTTTTCTCGTTCTTTTGCCACAGTTGTGAAGTTCGAAGTGAGACCGAAGGTAGAGTTCGGTTCGTGGCTGCGTACTAATTTCAGATAAAAGAGTCTTATCTCCATTTGAAAGGATATCATTTCACACTTCCTAACATGATACAAGAAGAGCGTAGGGACCGATGCCGAAAAGGCAAAACGTAAATAGACCATGTGGTGACCGACAGTCACTTCTCGAGTTGCGGCATCAAATCGCGTGGTGAGTGAGGCTCACCTCTCAAGTGCAAAGGGTTAAAGTCCTTTAAGTCATCGCTCTGTGCAGCTCGATGGTACTAATCGCACGACTTGTCTTTCCTTATATAAAGCACCGGAACGAACAGGATACACAGGGAAAAGTGCACGAACAAAATTGTTCATTGTCTTCGCCTCAAGCACACAGGAGGTTGTGAGGCTCCGAGCTTCTGTATAACTAGCTTTTGTCAGCTAACGAGATTTTGTCAGCAGTGAAGGTTGCTTTTATTGATCAACCTACGAAGGACTTGTCTAGTCGATCTGTATGCCAGCGTTCGGGAATGTACTTCATCTTGACCACTCAAACGATGGGCTGCATCATATGGGTGCATCATATGTGCATAGAAATGGATGAGTTAGTTTCGAAAGTTTTTTTTTTGGAATTTCTTTGAACCGAACATACCATCTTCGCCGGGATATGTAGCCATAATTCTGCCTAGACTCCATTGTAACGGAGGAATATTGTCTTCTTTGAATAAGACAAGTAGACCAATTTGTACATTTGGTATATGTTTTGTCCATTTGTGACGTGTGGTTAGTTCGTTCAAATATTCCTTCGACCATCTTGACCAAAAGTGTTGTCGCATCTGTTGTATATGTTCCCATCTGGACAGTTTTTTGATTGGGATGTCTAAAAAATTATGACTGGGCAAACTCGTTAGTGAATCGCCAATTAGGAAATGAGCAGAAGTTAGGACTGATAAATCATTGGGATCGGTGGAGATAGGCGTAAGTGGACGGGAATTAAAAATAGCTTCGATTTCAGTAACAAAAGTAGATAATTGTTCGAAAGTTCATAGTGGATTACCAACAATACGACGCATGAGGTAGATTAACGATTTCACCGCAACCTCCCAGACCCTCCGAAGTTCGGGGTTCTTGTTGGTATGGAATGCCAGTTTATGTCCTTTTGATTGCAATGATGTTGAATTCTCTGCTGATTCTGACTATTGGTTAATACAGGGTGGCTTGAATTGCCGAGAGCAAGTTTTGTCGGTGTTCCGTCTCAATTATAAATTTTGTTATATGATGCGATTTTGGCATGATGATTGGATGACGTTGAGCAAATGGCATAAATGAATATTCTTGTCTGCCCCCAACACGCATGAGGCCGGTCTCATCGATGAATGGATTAAGTGGAATTAATCGACTGAATTTCAGTGAATTTCATCTTTAAATGTTGTGTGTTGAACTATTTTAAGAATTGTGCCAAGTGCCATTCGACGTTCTGCTACGGTAATTAAACGCTTATTTAAATTACTTCTTCTGAATCTCAAGCAATAACTTATGGTGTTCTGCAGTTTGTGCATCGATGAGTATTTCTGTAGTTAGTCGTCATTAATTGCACTAGTTTTAAGGCATTGCACCTTCCGAATTTCTGGAAGTTCCTTTCTGGAATTATGGATGTTACTAGAGGTTGAGGCCAATTATCTTCGGGAACATAGATCCACAAGGGTCCGTGTGCCCATAATTAAGAGTGGTTGTGCAGGTGATACTCCTCTAGAAACTAAATCAGCAGGAATTTCATATATTCTTATGTGTCTCCAATTATGAATATCTGTTTTTTCTTGTTTTACCGCTATTCGATTCGCAACGAAAATATTGAGATTTTGTGGTTTTGTTCTCAGCCAATTTAATAAAATAGTGGAATCTGTCCAACATATAATTCTTTGAATATCTATTTGTGATGCCCTTTTTGCATATGTAATTAGATTAGCAAGCAGCATTGCTCCACATAATTCTAAACGTGGAATAGTAGTTGGCTTCAATGGGGCTACTCGCGATTTTGCACAAAGAAATTTCACCTTTGATTTTCCGGCATTATTTAAAGATTTGACGTATATGCATGCACCGTATGCCCTTTGGCTAGAATCGCCGAATCCATGGAGCTCGATGTTTACTGGATCCTTGACCGTTATTAACCTCTTGAAGGTGATGTCATTCAAAATTGATAATTGCTGATGATATTGTTTCCATTCTGTATGAATGTCGGCTGGAAGTGACTCATCCCAGTCGAGTTTTAGTGCCCATAGTTTTTGAATCATGATCTTCGCAGTGATGATAACAGGAGCTAGCAGACTTAGAGGATCGAAAATTCGAGCGATAGCAGATATAATCGTGCTTTTTGTTATTCTTTAAAACGAATTAGGTGGACTAGCGACATAAGTTATTATATGATGCAAAGAGTCCCATTTGATGCCGAGAGTTTTTATGGTTGTTGTATCCTGAAGAAATAAATGTTTATTGATGGTTTCGATTGGAATACCTTCTAATGCCGTCGGGTTATTTGACGCTCATTGTCTGATTTTTGAACCATCCACACTCGAGAAGTTGAGTCAATTGATTGCGTATGAGGACAGCCTCGTTCACTGTGCTGGCACCTGTCTACAAATGGACCACCTTAAAATCCTGTTGTAGAATTTTTGAGGCAAATGGATAATTATCCTTTTCATCTCGAGCCAGTTGATGAAGATAACGGAAAGCAAGATAGGGTGCACATTAAAGTCCAAAAGGTGACTGTATTTGATTGATAAGTTTGTTCCTCGCCCATTGAGTTGGTCCATAGTAATCTTTGATATTTTCGCGCATCTTGTTTTATGAAGGATTGACGACACATTTTCTCTATGTCTCTGGTGATGACTATTGAGTATTTTCGAAAACGTAAGAGCAAAGTAATTAAATCGGACTGATTTGTTGGGCCAACCAACAATTCTGCAAATGCTCTTTGCAGAACCGTCGAATACTACTCGCACAGCTGTAGTTGAACTACCTGGTTTTATGACGGCATGATGGAGCAAATAGAATCCTGACACATTTGCCTGAGAAATTTTAATATTGGATAAATAAATAAGAGCCATCTAGCCCTACAAAACGTTGTGGTATTGCTCGCTTAATTTTGCATTACATGCTAGTTTTGAGATGAAAACATTTTATCAACAAACAATAATCACTTCACTTAATTTCGCTTTTTTAATGTATAAATTAAAACAAAACGCCGATTCTTGTTGGATATGTCGGTTCGCTATAAACCTTCGGTTCGAGTGACAAATTTAGACTACTCTTGAAGTGAAATTTTGGGTCTGAGGTATACTCGGCTTTGGTGCCGATGCGCAAGTTTCACAAAAAGGACAACTAAAGGAAAGCAAATAAAGAATGGACAGATTGAATGGAAGAATGGAAGATTGTGATGTGGTGGAAGTAGGATCGTAAAATAAATTTCGTAAAATAAATAAAATAAAGTCCCAGATGAGACTAAATTAAACATATATCATCTAATGCCCCTTCATTAGTGTGGAGAACGAAATATACTGAATTTCGTCCCAGAAACTTTTAACATACCGTGGAGTACGGAGGCGAACAGGGTTGAGGGCAATCTTTCAGTGAAGAACCTACGGAGGAGCAACGTTACTTATCAGTTTTATAATTTGAAAAATTTCATAGAAATTGGATCTTAACGGTAATTATTTGTTCCGCCTAGATGCTAATCTCAAGCATACCCGTAGTTTGTGCCAAAGCACAGTCTATGCTGAATGGATTAACAAAAGTCATAAAATCAAAAAGGTATGCAACCTGGTACTAAACGTGTATTTTCGATTGAAATCTTTATCTCTTGTATGGCTTACGTGGTATAATAAACTTATTGAAACAATGAAACAGGAAATTCTTTACTATTAAAATCTTCTTTACTATTAATTTATTTATTAAAGAAAAACTCTAGGAAGGTGCCTTCGCTAAACGATCTTTACTCTACGAGAACCTCAAACGGAATGAATAAAAATTATATCCTTATAGACCTTATGTTAACTAACTACATTTTAAACAAATATAATGTGTGTGGCCTGCAGATGTAGAAAGGATTTCAATGAATCCTTTGTATTATAAAAAAAACACATGTTTTATTACTCTTAAGGAAAATTTAAGTGTGGAAATTCCAAGATAAATTTTATTGGTTTTCAGGTTTGGGATAATACATGTGGGAAACAACTTTTAGCCTCACACAACTTTCTCGGTAGATTTAATTCTTTTTTATTTGCTTACCAGATAAATATTTAATACGCCTCCTCAAAAATTAAATCTATTAAAACGTAACATATCAATAACATTATCTATTTATATTATAAATACTTTATACTGAACACACCTTCCTAATATTCTTTATGGTATATTTGCAATATGGTCCACCATTTTTTGCTAGAGTTATGAAAAACCCAAAAACCTAACCAGACCATCTTTCTTAATTTCAAACAAATTCTTATAGTTATAAAATAATACTTTTTAATATCAGCATAATCCAAGTCCATTTCTTAGCTCCTTCATTCATTGTTCCTATGTTAGCTGTGGCTATTACTAGGTCATCTACATATAATACTACATAAATATTCTTAGATACATTTCCTTTGTCTAACATATAGATATATCTATCAACAGGAAGGTTTTTAAGCCCTTTATCTATTAAGGCTTCCTCGAATGTTTCAAACCAGCACCTTGCTGCTTGTTTCAACCCATACAAAGTTTTATTTAGTTTGCAAACTTGATTATTCTTACAGACAACTCCTTCGGGAACTCTCATATATATTTCCTCTTTTAATGTGCCGTTCCCCCATGGGAACTACCTTGGCGTGGTGGGGGGGTTGGCGAGGTTGCCCGTCATCCAGACGCGTGATCAAGTCACTAAAAGTACCCACCAAACAAAATGATATGATGAGTGAAAACAAAAATAATAAACTGGGGTGGGGATATACACCCCGACGTGTGAGGGAGCCTCGACCTCATGCGGGCTTCTCTCCAGCAATTGTGCTGGGGATAAGTCACCCTGGCATTTTTCAGTGGCGGAACACATGGCCACTGAAGAATCAAAAACTACAAGTAAAAAAATCAACGCAAGCATGTTCGCCCGAAGGCTAAAACTACTGCGAACTTCGCCTCAAAGAGTAGCCAAGTCTAAACAAGGCAGTGAGAAAACATCGTGCAAGCAAACCTCCATCAAACGCTTTGCAACAGCGAAAAAGGTGCTTGTCCACAACATTCCTCCTTCACAAGGCGATGGAGCGAACGATACCAGAAGCGTAGTGGAGGCTTCGGGCAGTGGAGTCATCGATCCAAAGTGCCACTCTCCAGGGACCATTAAAAGTCATATACTGAACAGCGTGGAAGGCGAAACCAATGATGCTCAACAACAACAAGACCCTCCTGCTGACAGTATATCGAGAACTTCGCCTAAGAAGGACCTGATAACGAAAATAGCCGCTGACAGAAGTGAGGAAGAGCGTCTAACAATGAACATAAGCGCTATAATAAAAGTGATGAGAAATTCAACGAATGTCCAAAAAAATGTCAACAAGGTAATCAAAAATGGGATTGACAAATGGGAGGACCTCGTTGATAGGATCCAGCACTATCGCCGCAGATGGCTACGGGCGGAGAGTGAATTGAAAGAGCTTAAGAAAGTTCCAGAAAATAAAACTCCCTTCACCGAAAATGCTACTCCTCTCGTAAAAGGCGAACGGGCGGCATGTAGTCCACTTAAACCTGAACGTAGGAAAAGGGCGAAGGGGCCGATAACAGTCGAGACAGAAGACAACAGTCAAGGGGAGGAGAAAAATGATGGCTTTCAATTGGTGCGCTCTAAATCACAACAGAAGACTGCAAGGAAGATACACCAAGCGAAAACAAACGATTCCAAACAGGCGCCCGATAAGCAAGAAGGCACGAAACACAGCGCAATGCCACAAAAGACCAGGAACAAGCAGCGCAGGGATGCTTTACTGATGAAGCCTGCATACGGGAGAGCTTACGCCGAGGTCCTCAAGGAAATCAGGCAAAATGTGGAACCCAAAGAATACGGTGTCTGTATACCAACGGTAAGAGCGGCCAGAGCAGGAGGTCACCTCATAGAACTCGGAGCGGAATCCACCGACGAGGGCCTGTTCGAGAGCGCTGTCAAGGACCTTCTGGGCACTAAAGCTGTTATCTCGACATTACAGTCAATGGCCACTTTGGAAATATGAGACCTTGACTGCATTGCGGATGCCAAAGAAGTAGAAGATTCCATTAGGCAAATTCTTCCTACGGCGGAGAGCTTTAGGGTAAGGCTGACGCATACCAGTCCTAGAGGAGGTGGAAATAATAGACATGCCAGAGAAAGACGCTGTGCAGCTCCTGACCAACGAGAAAATTAAACTCGGCTGGGTTGTGTGCAAGTTACGACTGAGGGTAGCCCTAACTCGATGGTACAAGTGCCTTAGCTTTGGACACATCTCCTTGCACTGCAAGGGGCCAGATCGAAGCAAACTGTGCTACAAGTGTGGCACTTCTGGCAATAAGGTGAAAGACTACCCAAACGAACCCAGTTGCATCTTGTGCAAAGATAAGGGGCGGAAGTCTGAAGATCTGGCTCATATCCCAGGAAGTGGTAGGTGCCAGGAGTTCAAAAAGGCACTAAGCAAGAAAAGAGCAAAGACATGATTCAAGTCCTGCAGATCAACCTACACCGCAACTCAACCGCACAAGATTTACAAGACCAGGTGGCGCGGGAGAAAAAAGTCGAATTGTTGCTGATATCTGAGCAACACCACAACAAAAAGGAAGCTGGATGGTATTGTGATCGATCCGGCACCACCACCATCTGGGTTCGTGATAGGGCTCTACCCACTGCTCGGACTTGCTCCAGCGGAAATGCCTTCGTGCTCATTGGGTGCGCCGATTTGACATTCATAAGCGTCTATTTCACGCCGAATGAGTCTATTTCATGTTTTCAGAGCAGGCTCGATGAACTGGAGGAAGTTGTCTCGAGCCCGGAAGGGCGAATCCGTGTTGGCGGTGACTTTAACGCCAAGGCGATAGAATGGGGAATGGCTCTGCCAGACTCGATAGATAAAGAATCCTAGAAATGGCGGCTATGAGGCAACTTGTCATCATGAACGTTGGGAGCACACCAACTTTTCGACGGGGAGGCTGCTTGAGAACTACTCCGGATGTGACATTTGCTTCGGAGTGCTTATTGCCTAAGATACACAGATGGAGGGTACTGGAGGACTAC
The DNA here is from genome assembly GCA_954870665.1 of Stratiomys singularior. Classification (NCBI taxonomy): domain Eukaryota; kingdom Metazoa; phylum Arthropoda; class Insecta; order Diptera; family Stratiomyidae; genus Stratiomys; species Stratiomys singularior. Next base: position 68,462,811 of record OX940880.1, on the reverse strand, counting down.
TCGGCGAGCGATCATCAGTACATTGCTTCCGCAATTGGCGAATGTGCTACTCGACGCGTAGCAATTCCAACCCTCAACTGTAGATTGGAATATATCTAAAATAGATGTCGACGCCTTCGCCGCAGTTCTTATGAGAGGGGAAACTATGACGGTAACGGGGGGAGCCTCAGCTGAAAAAATGGTGAACTTCACCATGAGGCTCATCAAGAATGCATGCGACTGCTCCATGCCCAGGCGACGGCCTCGACACAATAAGCCTGCTATGTACTGTTGGTCGGCAGAAATCGCCGAAAAGCGGAGAGAATCTCACAAACTCCGCCGCGAATCTCAACGTTTAAAAAATCGAGACGAGTCACACTCCCAAACGCTGGCATACAGGCCGGCTAGAAAACTTCTCCGTAGGTTCATTAACGAAAGCAAGGCTCGTGCCTGGCGCAACCTAGTTGAGGACATCGATAGAGACGCGTGGGGGCTGGGTTACAAGCTTGCCATGTGGAAACTAGGAGCTGCAAGGAGCCCTGTGTCCTTGAAACGGAAAAAATGGACGAGATTGTTCGAGCGCTTTTCCCTATGCATCCTATTCGCCCCGATAATCAGATGTTGAATGTCCTGGAGAATGCCCACTTTTTACCGCCGTCGGGCTGGATGATGGGGTGAAAGCTTTAAAATCGAAAAAGACCACAGGGCCAGACGGCATCCCAGCGGAAGTGATACAGCTTGCACATCAACTTTGTCCTAACAAGCTGCTCACCACTCTCAATACCTGTTTGCAGCAGGGCGTGTTTCCAAATTGCTGGAAAGAGGTGAGGCTCGTGCTGATACACAAGGGGAAGGGGATCGCGGAGCAACCATCTTCATATCGGCCCCTATATATGCTGAACGCCGCTGGGAAGGTGCTCGAGAGACTCATTAGAGAAAGACTTGGAGAAGCCAATCGAACTGCCGGGGATCTTTCTCCTCGGCAGTACGGCTTCAGGGCTGGTCGATCCACGATCGGTGCAATAGCAGAGGTAGTGATTGCGGTCTAGCAGGCATAACCCCACAATCACCACTCGAGACGAATAGTACTGCTCAGAACACTAGATGTGAGAAATGCCTTCAATTCTGCTAGATGGACAGATATTCTTGGTGCTCTGGAATATTTCAGATTGCCGAGGTATCTAACGCGGATATTGAAGGACTATCTCAAAAACCGGAAACTCATCTATGGCACATTGGGAGACCGGCGAAGAACTGATTTGACATCAGGGGTGGCGCAAGGTTCCGTTCTGGACCCGGACCTCTGGAATGTCTCGTACGATGAGCTTTTGAGGTTGCAGCTACCGGGGTAGTCGCGCCTGGTTGGCTACGCAGATGACGTAGCTTTACTAGTCGCCGGACGTACTGTCGGACAGGCGCAACTCAAACTGGGTGCGATAATACATCGAGTGAGCGAGTGGATGACAGACTGTGGGCTTAGCCTAGCGCTGGAAAAGACCGAGGTTGTCGTCCTCATCAAGAAGCGGATCCCTCGTGTTATCTCGGTTCGGGTGGGGGAAATGATCATCGAGTCAAAAGAATCAGTCAGATACCTTGGCTTGATGATTGACGCGAAGATGAGTTTTTTCGAGCAGGTTCGAGTGTCAGTGGATAAGGCTTCCGTGCGAGTATCGGCGCTCAATCGCATTATGGCCAACACGTGGGGACCAACCTGGAGCAAAAGACATCTACTGATGAGTGCAATGGAGTCACTGCTCTTGTATGGCTCCGAGGTTTGGGCTGACGCTCTTTGTAAAGAGACGCACCGAAGGCGTCTGGCACAGGTGCAGAGGCAAGGAGCTTTGCGGATAGTGGCTGCATATCGCACTGTCTCTGAACCTGCAGTACTGGTAATCTCGAGGGTGGTTCCTATTAAGTTACTTGCAGACGAACGGAAACGTGTATACTTACGTAGGGGGGAGTTGGCGAGAGAAACCGTCAGCCGAGAGGAACGGAGAGGGACCCTAACCTTGTGGCAGCAAACATGGGATAACGAAACGCGAGGCAGGTGGACCGCACGGCTGATTAGTGACTTGGAGCCGTGGTTCTACAGAATGCATAGTGAGACTGATTATTACCTGACGCAACTACTCGGGGGTCACGGGTATTTTCAGTCTTACCTGTATAAGATGGGAAAGTCACCATCCTCAACTTGCGTGTTCTGCGCGGGGATCATGGAAGACGCCTGCCACCCGTTCTTTACATGTACCAGATGGACACAACTCCGTTCGCATCTCTCGGAGAAAGTAGTCGTTCTCTCCCCAGACAATGTAACGGGAAATATGATGCAATCAAAAGACAATTGGAACTGTGTTTTGCATTACGTACGGACAGTTCTCCTCAGAAAGAAGGGCATGATGGATCGCTTGGTGAGGGAGGGGGGATCCCTGTAACCGCAATCCATCCAGGCAGTTAAAGGGATTTCCTTTAACCTGAAGGCACCGCTAAGCGATGATTAATGAGGCCTAGTCCGGAGTAATTTGACAAACAGTTCCAGGCTAGGTTCTCGGCGTGACAGGGGAGGTGTTTCGTCGGTAGTCCGGTAGCGGGAGTCCGACCCTCAGGGCGTAAACGGCCTTCACCTCCGAAACAAAAAAAAGTGCCGTTTAAAAAGGCTGGTCTTAGATCCATATGATGAACTAGTAAACTATGCTGATTTGCAAAAACTAATATAAACCTGAAACTGGAAATTTGAGCTACTGATGCAAATGTTTCGTTGTAATCAAGTAAATATTTCTCACTAAAACCACGAGCTACAAGTCGTGCCTTGTATTTGAATGGGTTACCATGCTCGTCATTTTTAATTGTAAATACCCTTCTACCATCAACTTTATTTTTACGAGGGTTTTGGTACGATGTCCAGGTTTGATTAATTAAAGGAGAATTAATCTCATCTTTTATTGCTTGTTGCCATTGAATTCTATCATTTCTATTCTCTATTTCTCTATTTCTCTAAGAAGTGGGAATATTACAAACTAGAGATTAGGCACACATTAAATAATCATCTGATATGGCGTATTCTTTATAAGATACCACAGGACGGTTTCTGATCGTCTCACTCCTTCTAATTTCCGAGGACTTTAATTGATTATCCACTTCTCCTGTAGACTTATTCAATTCTGAACTTATTATAGCATATTTTTCACTATGCTCTGATTCATTTATATTAGATTCCTGCTCTCTAACTACTGACTTTTATTCTAAATGAAATCTATCAGTTTCATCTTGGGATTTTTCAATATCAGTCCCTTCAATGTCAGTTGCAGGCCTAATTTTTAAGAATGTTATCTCGTCAAACATTACATCTCTTACGACAACAAATTTTTCGTATACCACACTCCACAATTTATAACCGTTTGGTTAAAATCCAACTAATAAATTCTTCATTAATTTCTCATCAATTTTTTTTTCCTATTTATGTTATGGATATAATCAGTAGAACCGATAACTCAAATGTTTTAATTTTGGCTTTTTACATGTGGCATAGTAATATAGTGTTTGAACTGTCTTTAAAGCTTTAGTAGGTGAGAAATTGAGTAAGTATGTTGCAGTGAGAACTGCTTCGCCCCATCTCGCTTTTTCAGGTATTGTTCTGACCTTTCTCTCAGCTACACCATTTTGTTGTGGGGAGGTTGTGGTATTGTACGGCGAAAAGTAATGCCTTTGTCTATGCAATAGCTTTTCATTTCAGATGAAAAATATTCGCGGCCATTATCTATGTATAAATTGACTACTTTTTAATTAAAACGGGCCTAACTTCTCGTAATATAATCATTAAATATTGCAAAAACATCAGACTTATATGTTATCAAATGAGGTGCGCAATAGTGAGTATATTCGTCAACAAATAATAATAAGTAGTTTTTGTTATCGATGATCGTAGGAGCCATCGGACCAGCAACGTCTGAATGTATGTTAAACAGTGGTCTTTTAATGTAATTTTTATCAAAATAGATTCCCAAACCAGCTTGTTGCATTTTTCTGACAGACAGCAAATTATATGGTACTTCTGAGCAGTAGAGTACGTTTTCCAATGACACTGGTAGTCCTAAATTACTGATGACATCGAGTGATCCTTTCCTGGTTGCATAAACAAACACATCATTTTTTGCGACTGATATTTTAATTGGAGACTGTAAGTTGTTAAAATTATTAATAAGATTTTTTCTGTTAATAATGTGATCAGTTGCCCCTGAATCTAGAATGAACGCAATGCCATTTTATCTTCAACTTTAGTTTTCTGATTTGCATTCATAAATGCAGTACTGTCATAAGACGTTGATGGTTCATTAATTTGAACAGTTTGAACAGTTCTATTTTGTTCTGATTTTTGTTGAAATCGGAGGGTCTTCTTATAATGATAACAGTTCTTCTTTATATGGCCTATCTTTCCACATTGATCGCATTTAAGTTTGGCCGAATATCCAGTATTTTTGATAGACTTACCATTATGTTTACCACTGAAATTTTTAAATTGCTTTTTAACATAGTTTTTGAATTGTGTTTTATTATTTTTTCTATTGTAATGGTTGTCTCCATTGTTTATAACTTCGTTATGACCATTTGTAGCACTTTTGCACTGGTATCACCACTTTTTTCTTTTAAGTTGGTTTCATAGTCCAACAGCCTCATTTTAATAATACCATATCCTATATCTTTTTCTGCTACTGTTTCAATAGCAACTATTACACCATCATATATAGGGGGAAAGGTATTTATTAGTGTTGATATTTTCGCAGCTTCTGTGACGGTGCAGCCATTAGATTTGATCAATTAGATCTTCATAAATTATAAAATGATCTGTCAATGATGTATTCGCCTTTAGTTTTTTTTGGGTCGGGGGGTGAAGGATATTTACGCCCGGAGTGTGGGACTCCTAGGAGCGAATGCTACCAGACTACCCACTAAACAGCCCCCCCTGACAAGAGACTCTAGCCTGGAACCGTTTGACACATTTCTTCGGGCTAGGCCTCTTTTTACTTCGCCCTAGGGCGCCGTCATGCTAGATAAATCTCCCCCCCCCCCGCGGGAGGCAGCAGGATGGAGGAGGACTGCTGGAAAGGAGACCCCCCTAGACCCCACGCCCAAAGTTATCCATGGTACATTATTTGGCAGTAAGTATTGCCCGAGAGTAATGTGCCACACAGGTCCATTTGTCGAAACTTTTCAGCATTTCTCCGACCAGATTGTCTGGAGAAAACTCTCCCATCACCTCCCACAAGTTCTGCCGCATCCTGTTCCACCTTCTACAATTGAAGAAGGTGTGACATGCGTCGTCCCTTTCCCCGGGGCAGAAAATGCAGTCTGGGGACCGTGATTTACCAATCTTGTGCAGGTAAGACTGAAAATACCCATGCCCGCTAAGAAGCTGGATAAGGTAATAATCAGTCTCACCGTGCCTGCGATTTAGCGACGATCGCACGTCCCCTATAAGGCGGGCAGTCCAGCGGCCATTGGAGTCGCCTTCCCAGGACTGTTGCTACTCAAGTATTGTGCGCTGCCTCTCTTCTCGGTTGACAACATATCTTCAATCCTCCACTTTTCGGTCATAAATTCTCCGTCGCTCTCTTGCAAGGAGGGCGATGGGTATCACTCCTGCGATCACCAACACCGCCGACTCAGAGACAGTGCGGTATGCAGACGCAACCCGCAAAGCTCCTCGTCTCTGTACCTGCGCCAAGCGCTTTCGGTACAGCTCCTTACTGAGAGCTCCGGCCCAAACCTCAGAGCCGTACAGTAGCACTGACTGTACAGCACTCATGAGAAAGTCGGTGTTTGCACATAAGTCGACTCAAAGCTGAGACGCCTATCGCGGCCTTTTTCACCGTTGCCCTGATCTGTTCCGAAAAGCTCATTTTCGAATAAATAAATAGTCCCAAATATTTTACTGCAAGTTTAGACTCAACAGTCACATCTCCGATCTGCAAAGGAATTACCGTGGGAATTCTTTTCTTCGTGAGAATGACCACCTCGGTTTTCTCTAGTGCCAAACTGAACCCGCGGGTGGTCATCCATTCCCTCACTTGACGCATTAGCATTCTCAGTCTGCGCTGCGCATGTTCGATTGTGCGTCCGGTGACCATTGCTACTATATCATCTGCATAGCCGACCAAGCTCATCTTGTTGCATAGCCGATCAAGCTCATTTGGACTCATCTGGTAGCTCAAGCCGCAATAGCCCGTCATATGAGGCGTTCCACAAGTCAGGGCCAAGTATGGAGCCTTGCGCTGCACCAGACGTTATCTCCATACTTCGCCGCCCATCTTGTGTGTCATAAAAAAGACTGCGGTCCTTCAAGTAATCCCTCAAAATCCGCATCAGATATCCTGGCAATCGGAAAAAATTTCCCAAAGTGCCAAGAATATCCGACCATCTGGCGGAGTTGAAGGCATTTCTGACGTCAAGCGTCACTAGCAAGACAACTCGTTTTTCAGTTTTGTGCGCTTCGGCACGACGGATTGCATTCACCACTTCCATAATCGTCCATGATTTAGTTTTAGACTTGTCAATTTTCGCCTCACTGATAACTGAGATATAGCACTTTTTCGTTCAAATGTTTCATCTAGTTTATTGAGGACATCTTTTGCAGTAGTTCCTTCACCCGCGTAACTTGTATATGAATCCCCTAGAACCGAGATTATTATACTTCTAGCTGTTAATTCAGCATCGGTCCAAGTATTGTCAATAGTTTCCGGAATTGATTCGTCAATCACTTTAATCACTTTGAGTTCAGTTAATAAGGCACGGGCTCTAAACTTCCACATATCTTATTTTTTCCCATCAAAAATAAGTACGTTTTTCTGACTCGCTAAACGATGCTTTTTTCGATCCGCAGGGAAAACATTTCCTTTGTGACCCAAACATGTTTTTTTCTATCTTTTTTTTCGGATTGCACGTCGAGTTATTACGTTTGGCAACGAATTGAACCACTGACGAGGGATTGGTCGGCAGTGAAAACTTTCTCTTTATTTTGAAAACTCACAATACCAAGAGACGTCGAGACAAACGAGATCAAACACGATCTACGAATTCAATCACAAACTTAAGAAAGAGAAAATGTCTTTCAAACACAATACCTTTAAAAAAATTTTATATGAAAGAAACAATTTTTCCTTACTACAATTTTGATTTATTTATGCATATGTGCATTTCGGGAGCTACTTACACCCTGTGCTTACACCCTTACATCAGTGCTGTGAAATGCGCATATGCATAAATAAATCAAAATTGTAGTAAGGAAAAATTGTTTCTTTTATATAAAAAATTTTTAAAAGCAACTACGAACAACGGAAATATTCAACATAAGATATACAATACTTTTGTTAACTATTATTAATTGAAAATGTATCAATTATAAATCAGAGTTGTCTGGGCCCATAACCTATGGGATGAGTTACGTGGTATAATAAACTTATTGATACAACGAAACAAGAAATTTATCTTCTTTACTATTAATTTATTTATTAAAGAAAGACTCCAGGAAGGTGCCTACGCTAAACGATCTTTATTCTACGAAAAACTCAAACGGAGTGAATAAAAAGTATATTCCAGACCTTATCCTAACTAACTACATTTTAAACAAATATGATGTGTGTCGCCTGCGGATGTAGAAAGGATTTAAATGAATCCTTTGTATTATAAAAAAAAACACAAGTTTTATTACTCTTAAGGAAAATTAAGGGTGGAAATTCCAAGATAAATTGCTTTTCTGGTTTAGAATACATGTGAGAAACAACTTTCAAACAACAACAGCCACACTCAACTTTCTCAGTAAATTTAATTTTTGTTTATTTGCTTACCAGCTGAATATTCAATATTATCCATAGGATTTGATCCAATTTGTCCACTGGACATACAGAGAACTAGAATCCTTTCTGGTTTTTCGTTAAATTGTGTTCAATTCCGTTTTGTTTTTAATGCAATTTATACGGGATTTACACGTCTTTAATATTCGAAACTATACTTATAGTCCGGGAGGCAGCGTTGCAATTTTGTAGGAGATTCCGAGTCGATCAATTTCTATTTTAAATGATTTCTGTAGAATAGTTGTAAAATCATTTCAAAGTCAGACGTCAGAATATTGGTGGATGTGGGGGGGGGGGGTTATGTATATGGTTTAAAAAAAAAATTATCTAATAGTTATTTCGAGCCGTTTGAAATTTCATACAATGTATGTTTATATAATTAAAAAAAAAAAACAAGTCCGCTATGAGAATAATGGTGGATTAAAAGTCAGTCAGACATATAAACATGTTTAAACAATAATTAACTAATAATTTTTTCGAGTTCAATGAAATTTGCATACCCGATTCTTTATATTATTTAAAATATGAAAACAATCGTCAGCTATTTGTTTAAGCGGGGCAAGATTGTCAGCTAAGTAAGTATAAAGTGTGCTAATAAGTGCTGAGCCAGCTTTTAACCCGCATAGATTATCATATTGTTAATGATTTAACTGACGATCTTTTTTGGTGAAATTTAAATCACGTTTATTTTACTTATGATGAATACAGTTATTGCGTAAAAATTTCTTTCATCTATTACAATTTTGATATTAAATACAATCTTCAAATTCATTATCACTACAATTATCTTCTGACGTATCAGAGTTATAGTTACTTTCTTCACTGCTGTCGTCTGAACAATCAGCATCCGATGTTTCTTCTTCAATTTCTTCTTCTTCTCCGTCAGTTTCCTGGTTTTCTACTCCCTGTAGTGTTGACAACATCTGTCACGCTAGTAATAGTTGGTGGTAGTTGATCACCGTCAAACCATTTGAAGTTATATTTGTTGTCTATTTCTACCCATCCATAGTTGATTGAAGAAACTTCAATTGGATCTAAAAGATGTGCATGGCTCCAGATGTGAGCGATATATGCTGATGTTAAAATATGCTGGTATAATTCCGTCTTACATGGTGGAAATATTGCCCCTTCAACAGTGTTTTCAAGAGTAAAAACAACTGTTTTTATGTTCATATTGTATACTTTTGTGAATGTAGCAACCAGTGCTACATTTACGTCGTTTATGCTTTTAAATGCGTACATTTTACAGACGAATTCTTCAATAATTTAGTTTACTTCATTTCTATTGCAGTTTTCAATATTTGAAAGTGCCGAAAAGGCTTTTATGAAGGCTGTTGAATTTTTTAAGATTTTAAACGGATTTTTTTCCCTCGTCGGTAGAATGCTGGATTGTAATTTGTAATGGTTTTCAAGTCCCAGTCGTCACGACGACGACTAAGGACTGAAGTCGGCCTCGCACCGACACTTGAACGTGCTGTCCTCGAGACGTGGCAACAAAATATACCCCAGCGGGTCAACCTTTCGGCCACTCGGAAATTCACTCGCGTTGGTGGCTGCTGGCGGACTAGCCCAGTGCGGCGAGGATTGCGGTCGTGGGTCGGACCCAAGTGAACTTCCGCTCTTGGTTTCCATTTTGAACCAGCCACCGAAAAACCCGATTTTTCTGTGTGACGTTTCGAAATATGCTACTTTACTTTACGTTATTTTTTTATCTACAATTTAAAATTCAAATCTACCCGACGGCAAACGCGCATTCGCGATCCGATATACCGCGGTGCCCAAAAACATACTATTTTATTTTTTTGAGACCGTCAAAGAAATGAAAAACCGAACAAGTAGTCCACGACACGACTACAACGTATGCGAGCGACGAAACACATTTTTGGCCCTACATCCTCATGCACTTACCTCCGCGCCATTTCCTCCTGAAAGAAAAGGTTGCTGGAAGGAAAGAACGTGATTGTTTTCAGCACTTCATTTTATATATTTCTTTTTTTTGTTTTCAAATACAACATCTTATCCTTGCAATTCTTAACGCTCTTTACAAGAGAAATGGCTTCAATCGAATGAAAGTTCCATAACTTCGAGTTTTTAAGAAACTAAATTGTCCAAGTAGTAGATTAGAGTAATTTTAAATGTGTAAGAAATAATCCTAGGTCTTACGAAGGTCTTAAAATTAACAATTGTTATTTCTTCTTTTGTTTGTAATTATGATACAAATAAAAAATTTACGATTGCAATCTAAATTTTTTTTCCTTTTTTTCGTTTTTTTTTTTTTTTTTTTGATTTTTGTAACTAAACAAATTAAGTTGGTTATATTATACGAAAATCAAACAAAACAAAAACAAACACTCTTCTGTTTTATCGAGAATTATTTAAATACTGTTTTCAAAGTTCGAAAATAAGATGGATGATTGTTGCCGTTTGTAGCGTTGTATTTTGAGAGAGGGTGGAAAAATTGACACTCTTGTTCAGGTATATATTTTTTTTTAAAAAGTGATTTGATAACAAAAATATACATATACATATGTACGAATTAAACTGGCTTAATAATTGTTTGAATACTTAATGGTTTAGGTTTACCTTACGCCACAGTTACAACAACCGTACTGCTTTCAGTTGTTGCACCGGTTGTTTCAACGTAGTGGCAGCATTTCAAGAATAAGAAGAGAAAACAATAAAATTAAAAGGATTTTAATCTGTTAATTTTTTTAAAGGAAATTTGTCTATCGCATAGTAGGAAAAAAAGCTCACTTGTAGGCTTTGTGGGTTGCGTGATGGTTGTATGGATCCACGCTTTTGTTTAAGAGCTAATGCTTGAAGATATTTTAGCGATTTGGTTATCTTCGAATGCATCACCAATTTTATGAGTGGCAAGCTTCCTCGATTTCAACTCAGACAGATGCGCTTCAATGCAATTTGCAGTCTGAAAACAGGAAGCAGGTTCCAATTGTTACAAGCCTCAAGTTAACCGTCCGTGCTGCGTCCGTCGTGCGGCCCCTGCACTTTTCTGTTCTTGATGCTGAGCGCCGTCGATCGTGTGGAGGCTCGGTCGGGTCGATTACAATACGGCAAACATTCGAATCGGACGCCCTTGTCTTGGAAAATGGACACCCCACAGCGCGCGGTTTAAATCGCTGCGCAACCTCCAACGATCGATTCCACTGTTCACACAACTTGCACGAATCTATTCACACTTGTCGTTCCTTGATCCTTGATGCACTTTTCGTAATCGCAGTAGGCCGAAACTTGAATTTTCATGGACCCCGGGGATCGGGAGATGGACGAACGCTCGCTCCCACACACAACTTCAGTTGAAGGTAATTGTCAGGAATGTCCGCGCTTCGTTGTTGAGACAGATTTTCAGTGCATATTGATTTCTAATTCACTCAACTCAATGCTATTCGAATTTCACACCATGCGCGAATTGATTCGCGTGAAGGCGTACTTTTACAACAGCTTCAATACGATTTTAAGCAAACACTTTGTCGCCTGGTAGGTTTCCGACGGCCGACATTTACGTTTTTTTCACCTCCCTTTCCAAGCGCGTGCTTATATTTCCTGCGGCCCTCGACGAACTCCTCGTTCCGGAAATGTTTCTCTCTGTCGGTGTGACCTTCCGTTTCGTGTTGCCATATTAGCGATACGAATGGGATAATTCGCATCTCAAGTATGGCAATGCGATCAAGATTGCCAAGCCGACAGGGTGAATCACAACAAATTACATCCAGTGAATGCATGAAATCCTGGGAGTGCTGAGCATAATTCTTTTCCAAGATTTTCATATACTCTAGATGACAAACATGAAAGACCATTTTTGTGTTGGCCTCTTCATGAGATTTACAATCGAATTCAGGAGCTGTACTTTTCACTATTTTCTTATTTTGGACTTTGTATTTAAAGAATGTATCATAATTTAAATAGATGGCTTTTCTGCCGATAAATGGAATCATATAATTATTTTCCCAGTCTTTACATATAAATTGAAGTAATGCATCCTTAAAATTAATATTTTTTAATGCATTTGTGAAATTTGATTTGAAATTTGATCTCACCTACTACTGTACGTTTCACAGAGTTTTCATTATCTTTTATGGATGGAGAGAAATAGCGATCAAACGTTATTCTAATGGTGTGAGCAGTGGTGCTAGTGAAAATGGTTAGTAATTTTTGGGAAATATTTCCAAATGTTGATGGAATATCTGTCATTGAATTCAAAATAAAAAAACCATCATAGATCATAACATCATATACTTCAGGTGCAGAGGATTCTACATTTTCTTCTAAGCATTTTAGTAAAGCAGATTTATCTGTTTTACAAATAATCCCATCCAAGTGGCACATGGCTAATGGAACTGGCGTTGAGGGATATGTGAAAACTGCATTTACATTTAATGTTGTCTGTATTGATAGTAACAATAAATGGCCAAACAAATCGCGCTGCATTCGAACTTCAACTATTTTTCCATCAACATTTAATTTCTTTTTTTGTATCATATTGGCAAAAGTTTGGAATTTATTTTTCGTTATTGATTTTTCAAATCTTTCTATATCAATGCTACATTCATTAATAAATGTTTCACGTTGTGTATTAACTAAGTTTTCAACATTGAGTAAAAAATTGGCAATATATTCTGATGCTGCTTGACCTGTAGATGTATTAAATAAGAATCTTTTATCCAAATCTTTTGAGAATGGATTATTATTTGCTCTTATACGTTCAACTAAATTTTGCCTTTGTATTGAATGTTTTTTGATTCTTTTTTTTATCAAGATCAGCAGTGATATCCTGACTTTTTCTCAAACCTGCATCTTCCATTACATGACTGATCAGCGTTGTACGAATGCTTTGGCTCTTACATCAACTTTGACGAGCAGCAATTGAATTAGTAGAATGCACTATACCTGTCAATTTATTTGCAGCATCAGCATTTATTGTCTGCTCCAGTGTCAGATCAACTGGTTGCCTCGAAAAAGGTTTATTAGTTCTTGTAACTCTGTAGGATCCTTGCTGAAATTGTAGTTCTAATCCCGGATGAGTCATGGCTACTTTTATCAAATTTTCATGGTACAATACATTATAGCGAGAATAATTTTGTCGATTAAAAATAAAAAAATGTTAGTAATTTTAGTTAAAGCGTATTTAAACAATTCCAAATTGGGTTTTCTAATACTCAGGCTCAATAAGAAATAATAATTGATTAATTGAATATAAATCATGTAGTATTGAGTAGTCTTTCCATGCTCGCCATTGAGTGTGGCTTGTTGATATTTTTTATAGGCGTCTAATAACAAAATTAATTTTTCATCTGTTATTGTTGGGCTAACAGATTTTTGTACTTTGAAGTCCAACAAAAATTCCTTGATTTTTTCTGTTATTTCAATTTCTTCATCATTAAGAAATCTCTCAAAATGTAATGTCTGGAGAGCAAGAGATAGCAAAGGATGTAATTGTTTACAACGGTTAAAATACTTTCCACTGATAAAACTATTGGCTGAGCCGCTTGCAAGCAATTCTGCATTTACCATTACATCTGTGATCCCACAATTATCAATAAATTTTCCAATGGCTTTAAAGTATGCCATCATAATGTGAAACGATCCGAAATAAGTAAGTTGTCAAAGCGTGGTTTTTCTGTACTTTTAATCTGTAGGGCGACTTTGGCGATTGCTAAATCATATGTTATCTCCATAAATTGTTCCTGACATTCCGATGCAATTTTTTGTGCCTGTTTCATAGTTTCCATAACAACCGCAACATTAGTAGGTGAAGAATTAATCGTAGTTAAGTATGCAATTTTTTGTTTGCAACTTGTTTCTTCATGGTAAATACTATTATAACCTACACAAGACGGCATACGAGATTATCCAATAAAATGACTTACTATCCATGCAAGATCCAAATGTTCAAATGTTAGAATATTAGGGGGAACTTGCAATTGTAATGAACTTGTTGCAGGTTCTAAAATTTCACGTACTCGTGGTTTTTTATTATAAGGTTCGATTTCGAAAGTAACTGCATCAAAAGTCCGACATCCTCTTTTTTTTGTTGTGTCGGGCTGAGCACTTGCATCGCATTGTTCAGAAGCTTCATTAGAATCTTCACCAAATTTTCTTGAGTATTAATCGCTACATCTTCAGAATCATTTTCATTCAAATCAATAATATTTTGAAATATAATCCCGACAGTATCATACAATGTGTCCTTTCCACTGGAAGTACCAAAAAATCTATCAAAATTATCAAATGCCACACCTGTACATAAACCTCTGGAGCGGATAATACCTTCCGGGCAAACATCATTTTTTTGTGCTGAAGTGAATGTCGCTTCCATTTCCAACTCTTCTAGAACAGTGTAGCTACAACAGTGCCCAAATTTGTTGATAATATTGATAATTTTTTTACTATTCGTTAAACCTTTTAACGCCATTCCTAAATAAATGTGCTTAGCAGGTTTGATTTTGGCTTTAGTTACTGCATAAATTGTGTCAGCAGAGAGTGACTGGGCGATTCTTTTTATATTGTTATTATTATTGCGGCGATCACCACCATTATTGCTTCACCAGCCTGGTTCTCCGATGACTCCCATACTGCTGCCGTTTGGGTTCGTGGCAGTATGCGACTCCAGATCCAAGGTCACGGCCGAGGAGACAGTTTCGTGTGGATTCGGTGCTCGGGTGTAACGCTTTTCAGCGTATACCTGACGCCAAATGAGTCAATGCCATCTTTTCAAAATAGACTGGACGCGCTAGAGGATGCTGTTCTGAACACAGATGGCAAAGTACTCGTAGCAGGAGACTTCAACGCCAGAGCCGTTGAGTGGGGCATGTCTCAAACCGATTCCAGAGGGCAACGCATTCTGGACATGTTGGCGAGGACTGGGTTGGTGGTTTTAAATACCAGTAATGTACCGACCTTCCGGCGCTGGGGCTGCGAAGGAACAATCCCAGATGTGACATTCGCCTTGGAGTCCCTCGCTTCGATGACGTTGAACTGGAGAGTACTTGAGGATTACTCAGCGAGTGACCACCAATACATCGCGTTTGAGATCGGCGATACCACTCCTCGCTCGTCTCAACGATCTTTCACTCCCGGGTGGAATATCGGAAAAATGGACGTGGAGACTTTCGTCAATGTGATTCTAAAAGGCGGAACGACATCGGGATGCCCTTCGGGGAACGGAAGGGCTGAAGTCGAGGGAATGGTGGAGTCAACGATGAATCTTATCACTTCTGCCTGTAGCTCATCTATGCCTCGACACGACAGGCCTGCTGTACATTGGTGGTCAAAAGATATCGCAGACAAACGAAGGCGAGTGTCACAGACTTCGACGTGCAGCTCAGCGCTCGAGAAACGTAGAGGAAGCATCCAATACGACAGCAGCATACAGGTCAGCAAGGAAAGAACTCCGAAGACTCATCAATGAGAGTAAGGCACGCTGCTGGCGAGAACTTGTGGACGATGTGAACAGGGATCCATGGGGTCTCGGCTACAAGGTAGTGTGGCGCAACCTCGGTACCTCACGGAAGCCGTATTTACTTCAAGCAGATAAGATGGACGGCATAGTGCAGGCGCTTTTTCCAACTCATCCTGTCCGTGTTGATGCTGCCCACGAGGTCGACTCAGGCGAATATCCATCGTTCACTAAAAATGAGCTGGGGGATGCGGTGCTTTCTATGAAAGCTCGAAAGGCACCAGGACCAGATGGCATTCCATCTGAGGTTCTACAAATGGTCTTCCACGTTTGTCCTGACTTGCTACTCAATGTGTTCAACGCTTGCCTGAGAGAAGGTGTGTTCCCATCTCGCTGGAAGGTGGCGAGGCTCACATTGATCAGCAAGGGAAAAGGGGACCCCGGGCTGCCATCTACATACCGGCCGCTTTGTATGCTGGACACAGCCGGGAAAGTGTTCGAAAAGCTCATCAAAAGAAGACTCACAGACGCAATTCGTGCTGCAGGGGACCTATCTCCTCGGCAGTATGGCTTTAGAGCAGGGCGATCTACTTCCGATTCCATCATGGAAGTGTTGAATGCAGTCTGTCGTGCCGAAGCGCACAAAACTGAAAAACAAGTTGTCTTGCTAGTGACGCTTGACGTCAGAAATGCCTTCAACTCCGCCAGATGGTCGGATATTCTTGGCACATTGCAAAATTTTTTCCGATTGCCAGGGTATCTGATGCGGATTTTGAGGGATTACTTAAAGGACCGCAGTCTGCTTTATGACACACAAGATGGGCGGCGAAGTATGGAGATAACGTCTGGTGTAGCGCAAAGCTCCATACTTGGCCCTGACTTGTGGAACACCTCATATGACGGGCTATTGAGGCTTGAGCTGCCAGATGAGTCCAAATTAGCTTGGTCGGCTATGCAGCCAGATGAGCTTGGTCGGCTATGCAGATGATATAGCAGCAATGGTCGCCGGACGCACAATCGAACATGCGCAGCGCAGACTGAGAATGCTAATGCGTCAAGTTAGGGAATGGATGACCACCCGCGGGTTCAGTTTGGCACTAGAAAAAACCAAGGTGGTCATTCTCACGAAGAAAAGAATTCCCACGGTAATCCCTTTGCGGATCGGAGATGCGACTGTTGAGTCTAAAGTTGCCGTAAAATATTTGGGACTATTAATCGATACCAAAATGAGCTTTTCGGAACAGATCAGGGCAACGGCGAAAAAGGCCGCGATAGGCGTCTCAGCTTTGAGTCGACTAATGTGCAACATCGGTGGGCCCACACCGAGCAAACGCCGACTTCTCATGAGTGCTGTACAGTCAGTGCTACTGTACGGCTCTGAGGTTTGGGCCGAAGCTCTCAGTAAGGAGCTGTACCGAAAGCGCTTGGCCCAAGTACAGAGATGAGGAGCTTTGCGGGTTGCGTCTGCATACCGCACTGTCTCTGAGTCGGCGGTGTTGGTGATCGCAGGAATAATACCCATCGCCCTCCTTGCTAGAGAGCGACGGAGAATTTATGACCGAAAAGTGGAGGATTGAAGATATGTTGTCAACCGAGAAGAGAGGCAGCGCACAATACTCGAGTGGCAACAGTCATGGGAAGGCGACTCCAATGGCCGCTGGACAGCCCGCCATATAGGGGACGTGGAATCGTGGCTAAATCCAAGGCACGGTGAGACTGATTATTACCTTACCCAGCTTCTTAGCGGGCATGGGTATTTTCAGTCTTACTTGCACAAGATTGGTAAATCACGGTCCCCAGACTGCATTTTCTGCCCCGGGGAAAGGGACGACGCATGTCACACCTTCTTCAATTGTAGCAGGTGGAACAGGATGTGGCAAGACTTGTGGGAGGTGATGCGAGAGCTTTCTCCGGACAATCTGGTCGGAGAAATGCTGAAAAGTTTCGACAAATGGACCTGCGTGGCACATTACTCTCGGGCAATACTTATTGCCAAAAAATATTGCCTTTCCAGCAGTCCTCCTCCATCCTGCCCCCTGCCGCTGGAGGGAGATTTCTCTAGACTGACGGTGCCCTAGGGCAAATTAAAAAGAGGCCTAGCCCGAAGTAACGTGTCAAACGGTTCCAGGCTAGAGTCTCTTGTCAGGGGGGGGGGGGTGTTTAGTGGGTAGTCTGGTAGCATGCGCTGCTAGGAGTACCACACTCCGGGCGTAAATTGCCTTCACCCCCCAACCCAAAAAAAAAAAAATTATTGCGGTGGTGACTAGAACAAATTAATTTTGAGTAAAAATCTTCAAGAACTGGTGGAATGTGGCATTCTCCTTTGATGAGATCGTCGGTGTTGGGTTGGTTTGGCAATGGTTTTTTTTCAATTTCTCTTATTTCCGATCTCAAAATTAACGCAGCTCGATTTAAAATGTCTTGCTGTTCCATTATATCAAGGTAATGTTTCACTAAATGTCCGCTGTAAAGCTTCACTATTTTTTTATTATTAAAATTGATAATATTTATTTTTTTAGGAAATGTTTCTGACAATCTAGATCCTAAATGATGGGGCTCAGCGTTCATCGATCAAGTATTATCTAGCTTCTTTGCGTAATCAATAAACAGAGATGTTAAAAATGACAAAAAATAGCAAGTTTTTCCTTCTATTATATTTTTTGAAACAAAGCGACACACTTCCTGAAAAGCATGTCTATGAATGTCGCGAGACGTATGCCATTTGGTTCCCTTGCCTGTAGTTTTTGTAATATGCGACTCTGTAGCATGTGTGTAATGACTTCGGCAGTTTTTATGATAGAAAATTATTTTGTTACCCTCGCATTTGTTGCGTATTTTTTCTAACAAGCTCTTGTCACCCATTCCACTACTTTCACTCTTTAGTGTATTGATAGCTTCTTCCATTAAACATGTTTGTAGTTTTTGTTCCCGACCGCGAACTTTCTTGCGTTTTTTATCACAAAAAATACAAACCATATCTGCCTCATAAATTATCTTCTCCATCCGATTCAGAGGCTTCATCACTTTCTACATTATCGGATTCACTTGTTTCTTCTTCAACGTTTTGGCAGCTTTCATTAGCATCATCAATTGCAGAGTCGCCTATGCTTGCATTCAAAGCACTTTGGCCGCTTGTTCCGGGTTCATCTGCGAACTAAAGTAAAAAAAATAAATGAAAAAAATGTTTTATAAGCTCATTGATGTCTACACTCCAAGGTCATACTCATTTCTAATGGTATTGGCGTGGCAATATTTATGCATGAATTCACTTATGAAAATGACAAGCGTGCAGTTAAACACATTAAAATGATCAAATTCTTACAACTCACCTTAATGCTGATGAAGTCTCAGATTGAAGAAGCGGTCGATATTTTTTTGGTAACGCAGAAAACGCACGATAACACTGGGGGTGATATTTTTGCAAATCATTAGCTCCAGTAGGAACTTTAGCGTCTCTCATACACAAATTGTATTCTTTGCGAATAGCTAAAATCTTATTAGATTTTTAAACATGTTATAACATGTTTATATGTCTGACTGACTTTTAATCCACCATTATTCTCATAGCGGACTTGTTTTTTATGTTTTTTTAATATATAAACATACTGTTGCGCTTTGGCACGTGCACGTGGCACAAATATTGGCAATAGTGAAAATAAAACACTCGCGTTTAACACTTAAAGTTTTATTCTAAGTTTATTCTACCCTTTACAATTATTTTACAAAAATCACTTATCACTTTAATGAATCCACTTTTAAATTAATTAATTAGGCACTTATTCAACGTAATTAAACAATTATTAACCATTTCCTACACTTTATCAAACGTAATCAATTCTTATTACTTTACCGCACTTTTCTTGCGCGCACTGTCGCGTTTTCATTCACACTGCTTGTCTCGTCGCTCGCCGTAGTCGCTTATATATCGCTTATATGTCGCTTATATATCGCTTATATACCATCCTAGAATCTTCCATGCGGATTGTTCTTGTGTGTACGCGCTGAGTCGCTTGCACCGGGATTTGTTGTACTGGGTGCACGCAACTTTGTTTATGTTTACGCATTCGAGAACAATCGATGTGTTGGTAGTTGTAAACATGTTTACGGCAGTGTTACAGTATGCGTAACCTGAACACGTCACAATACATTGTATGAAATTTCAAACGGCTCAAAATAACTATAAGATAATTTTTTTAACGCCATATACATTATACCCCCCCCCCCCCCACATCCACAATATATTCTGACGTCTTGCTTTGAAATCACTTAACAGCTATTCAACAGGAATCATTTAAAGTAGAAATTAATCGACTCGAAATGATTAGGTGATTTCCAACGCTACCTCCCAGACTTTTAGTTTTATTTCAAAGTGTAGGCTGGTTAAAGCACTGTTTGTCTTGTTTCTCGTACTTATTTGGTCACCTCGCTATGGTCTGTGGAAAGCTAAGTTGGTCACAGTCATTACAATAAACTCAAAATGATTAGCGAAATTAGACTACGAGGGTGCTGTACCGAATGAAGAAGACAGTTCAGATATAAATTGTCAAGCTAATTTGTTCAAGACAAATACCTGAACGCCTGTTTAAATTTAATGCAACTTTTAATATTCTTTTCTTGATTCTTTTTTCAAATTAAATACATATGCAACTATACGTGCACATTCTCATATACATATTTCCACAGTACTCGCGGCATCGTGGCCGAGCGGTCTAAGGCGCTGGTTTTAGGCACCAGTCCGAAAGGGCGTGGGTTCGAATCCCACCGCTGTCAATCTTTTTGTGTTTCGCGCCGCCCAATATCCGGGTTCTAACCATTCGGGCTATACTCACGACACGATTACCCGCACTTTTTAGCTATAATAAACATTATCTAGAGCAAAGGTTCATATTGAAAGCAAAATCCGCAATTCTGATGCTCAGTACTGGGAACCTTCACTGCATGTCGTTTAATTGCTTTTGTTTATGTAATTTTCTGAGATCTGCAGCCCCAACTGATTGCGATTAGGGCTCATTGCCTTACGCGGGATTGAGCCAGTCAATATGATAGCAAACGGCTCCATAGAATCTTACCAGCCTCTTATCTCAATCCCAAGTAATCAATTCAAAGTACTTTGTACCTGCCCTTACATATTCTTTTGTAATTATCCCCAAGCAGCGAGGATGAATGGGGAGAAGCGTTTCATGCCATCAGGAACTGTAGAATCACCTTCTGGCTATTTAATTGACAATGAGAAATTCTTTTGTCGATGCGATTTCACTTACAGTGCGCCATCGGTGCCTTCGGTGCCATTGTAAGAATTCTCCGGAGTGAATTGAATAAGGTATCATAAGTGGATGCAGGACGGTTGCGATTAGAATGGAAATCATGTAAACAATGGCAGGTGTGCTCAGGTGTAATGGCTGTTTATTCGATCTTTCGATTCTTGGCTTGGGTAATTATTTACGAATTAATTACCCGACAGGAACAGAAGGAGCCTTCCTTTGAGCCATTCTCCGCAGAATGCTTTTAATTGTGCACGCTTCCCATTTGTTGTTCAACTAGAAATTCAATACATGCTGATGGCATTTGGAAAGCAATTGAATGTATTTACTCCCGCTTTATTCAAACGAAATAGCTTCATAAAATTATGGACGTCGGGCAGTGAGCAAGGATTTGGTTGTCTTTAATCAGGGCCTTGTTAGCCTCATTTTATCATACACTATATTCTCGTATCCATTTTATACAAGTTGAATCAGATAACTTCCTTAAAAACTTAAGGAATTGACCAAGACTTACGGAATCCAAGGCAGAATCAATTCAAACCATTACTTATCCACAAACAAATAGTATGGTTTTCGTTCACCATTTTCACATAAGTTTGTTCACGGGAAATGCTATATGCCCCTTTCAACGTAGGAAAATTCTCCAAACGTTGGTGGGAAACGATTACTCCGATGGTTCGTTGATAGGCGTTAGGAATAAAATTCTTCATAGGTGTAGTATTTAATTTTATTCATTCAGAATTAAAGTTCAGCTGAAATTCACATCAATTCGAACGCTTTTTCAGCAATTAGGAAGAAAGTGCGCGAAAAGATACCCCTAATATAAACTAGGATTCATGTGTAAACATCGTAAATATATGTATTTATGTCTATTTATATATATTAAGGAGTCATTCTACTGTCTAGAAGGGATAAATGAACATAATTTTGAAACTGCTAAAAAACACTATTATTTTGAGGTAGGAAGGTGTAGGCTGTTTACGCCTGAGTGTAGGACTTCCAGATGCGCAATGTTTCTAGATAACCCACTAACCACCTCCCATGCCAACCTGAGAATCTAACCTGGATCCGTTTCACACATTACTTCGAGCTAGGTCTCGTGTTCTTACGCCAAAAAACACCTTCAGGAAAAGGAGGAGAGGCAAGTTCTACAAAAGAGATGCCTTAATCCCCAACGCTCCGCTAAACGCGCTACGCTCGGGCAGTCCTAATACTTAAACCTGACTGCCGGAGCCTTTTGCTCCCTACAACTCAATTCCATTTGTCAACCATTCTAAACATTTCTCCGACCACAGTTTTCGAGCGATTTCGCTGCAGAGATCACACCGTGATCATCTGCGATCATCAGCACTGCCGTCCCGGAGACTGTACGCATGCAATTTCCAGCGCTTCATACGTACGCACCTGTGCCAATCTCTTTTGGTGTAACTCCTTGCTGAGTGCGTCGACTCTAAAGGATAGCGAAGAACCGACTGTACGGTGATCATTGGAAGTCGTCTCCTTGATGAGGTTGACTCTCCCATGTTGGCCATTTATCGAGTGAGTGCAGTTACACGTACTGCAGCCTTGTCAGATCTTGCCCTGATTGGTTAAGGAAAAATTTTAAGGACGCCCATGTATTTCACCCCTGATTTACATTCAAGCAATGCGTCTTCAAAACTGATAAGCCTAACTCTAGGGATCCTCTTCTTTCTCAGAATGACCACTTCAGTTTTTTCTAGTGCTACGCCGAACCCTTGAGCGGTCATGCAGTCCCTTACTGGCCGCATAAGCATATTAATTCAGATTTGCAAATGGTCGTCCGCGTAGCCGATCAAGCGCGACTTATCCGGCAGCCCAAGCCGTTTTGAGCAGTCCGTCAAAGAAGATGTTCCACAGGTGTAGGCGGAAAATGGAATCCTGTGCGACACCTGACGTGACACCTGACACCTAACCTGACGCGCTTTCAGAAAATATATTATTAACTAGCTAGATGACCCGTCATGTGAAACCGCTGTGTAACTCCGTACGCTGAACCGCGCACATCACTTCTCTGATTGCATCGACCGTGGATTCACAGGTCGCCCGAGTTACGAAACCTTCATATCCGTTTATAAAAGAAAAGACAAAGGTTTCGTTCTTCTAAATTATTTATTCTAACCTGGTTGTTTCCAGCCCAAAAGATAACTACGAACTGACTTCTCTTTCGTTAAACAGTCCAAAAGTAATAATGCAATTCAAGTAAATAATGCTGATTATACATAACAAGAACAATGTGAGAAAGGATTTAGATAATATGGGGAATTTAGAAAATCATCTGTCTAGACAATTAGGTGTCAGGTAAAATTTAGAATATCATCTGTCTAGACAATAAGGTGTCAGGTAAGTCGGCGATGAATTTGAACCTTATACATAACTCCTCCCCCCTTAGAAGGGCGATGGTTACAGGAACATCGGAGACGTGGCCATTGCAGGATTGCATCTTGGATTCGGGATGAATTTTGTTTCCTTGCAGCGTAAGTATGTGAAGGTTATTGTTGCTAGGATGATGAGTACGATGGTAATTTGTAAGACGTAGCATCTTTTCGAAGTTTCGAACAAGTTGATTTCGGTTGCATCGGGGAACTTGAATCTGGTAAGTGTGTGGAGCTCGATCCTTGGAGAAACGGTCTCGTTGTTTTTTCCAGGAGTGATCGGGAAGATGTTTATGGTATCCCAAAACACGCTGTTAGTACTACTATTCGTAATACCATTTAAATTGATACTGCATCCTTCGATATGGATCAATACAGTTCCAGAAATTGATCCTTTTGTCGAATCACATGTCGTTTCTAAAGGCGTCGCTGGGATGTTCGTGGCGAGCACATAGTTCGGTTCTGGTTGTGTAATATCCGGCGTATTTGCATCAGGTTCAGATTGGCAGGAGGTTGTTTTTCCATTAATGATGTTAGCGATGCATCTGGAATTGCTTGCCAATTTGTTAACGATACGATTTTGTTTGCAATAAAAGGTTCCCTCAATTTTAGGACACATTTCGTCAAAGAATTAAACACTTTGAGGCTCTAGGGCGATATAGGGTGTCGTTATGATTTTCAAGTGGTTTTGTTGGGTAGTGGGATGATATGGAAGAAAGGAAGGGTTGTATTGGCAAAAGTGGGTATTTGGATGTTGAATATAATATTAGTGTTATTATAGTATGCCTGAAGGTTTAGAAATTCATAAATGTGCTCATCAGATTGAACATTGACCGATTGATTTTGAAGGTTTTTCTGGATTTCTGTAAGTTCAATTTTGTTTAGAATTTGTTTCGAGTTTGTGAGTAAGTTCGGTGATTTTAATTTTTGTAATAGCTAGAGTATCTGAAGTTTCATGGTTTTGGTTGAAATTCTTAATGGAAGTCCTGATATTGTCTATGGTTTCTTTCGTAATTTCCTAGTTGAATTACATGAATTATGTTACTGTAAGAAATTATGTTCCTAGTCATGCCCAGCCGAAGCGGCAGAAGTCCGTGGTTGTTGTTGAGTGTTTGTATCTCTATCTTCTGTCCTTTCACCATCAGCAATACCTTGAAATTTACGTTTTGCCTTAACTTTGGATTTATGTAACTTTTGATTTTTTGTTGTTATTAGTGTGACTCGTTTGTTGGTCTTGATTTTGTGTTTACTAAATCTAGGTGTTATTTTATTTCTTCTACACTCTTTACGAAATATTGCTTCATTTTCATTCAAACTGGGTGCTTCTATTCGATTTTTATTTAGTTTTGCTAAATTTTTATTAACGATTTCGTCAACTTTTCTTTTGATTTTTGGATAAACTTGGGATCGAAACTCGTTCAATTTTTTCAAATAATCATGTTGATCATTGAATTTGACTTCTTTCTCGAAGGTATGAACTCTACCGGAGAACACCTCATAAGGAGTAAGTTTGGTTGTCGAGTGTATGGCGTTATTGTATGTTATAAGAGCTTCGTTCAATATATCGTCATGGTCTGTGTCCAAATTTTCTTTTTTTCGTTTTTCTAAAATTATCCTGTAAGTTTCTGTAAGGGTAGAATGCAATCTTTCAACGTACGCGTTGCTGCTTGTCTGTTGGAATGATGTAAAATGAACTTTTATGTTGTATTGCTTGCAAAAATCTTTGAATATCGTGGATGTCATTTCCGTGCCCTGATCTGCAACTAGTTTTTCGGGGATGCCGTGAAGGCTCATGAAATGTCGCAATGATTTGACTATGTTTAAGCTATTTTTGGTTGGTAAGGTATAGGCAGCAGCAAATTTCGAGAAGCGGTCTATAATTGTGAGTATTGACTTGCCATTTATGGTGTAGACGTCTATGTATATATTGTCTAGAGGTTTTCGAGGGCTATCAGAATTTTGGAATTTGATTTTTAATGGTTTTCTATCGTATTTCTGGATTTGGCATGTTTCGCAGTTGTTAATGATTTTCGTTATTTTTTCTTTTAGGTAAGGGAAATAATAATCTTTTTTAAGGTGTTGAAAAGTTTCATTGATGCCTCGATGGTTACTATTTTGATGATATTCATTGATTAACTTGTCCTGTTCATCTGCTTCAGTTATATCTGTGATCAGCTCTGTGCATCGAATGAGCTTGAAAGTTCGTGATTGTGAAAGAAATTTTGAATAGACAGATTGAACTACTTTGAAAATCTCATCGGATGTATATATGGCATTGAGTTTGTGAGCCGTTAAGAATTTTTTGAATAGCTCCAGGGTGTTATTTTCGTTGAAAGAATGCATCTGGATCGTGCGTCTTTGTCTGTTTTTGAATGGCATTGCGAGTGTTGTTTTGGGTGTTTTGTCGGTTTCTTCTAAAACAATTTTTAGGGTAAACTCATTCAGGGGACGTTCTGAGATCGGGATCCCATCGTCCAAGTTTTCAGTGGCTGAGTGTATGGTGGAGCCATGTTCTGTTTGAAGTGAGGTGTTATTTTCGCTGTCAAGTAATTCATTAGCATTGGCTTCGATAGGTATAGGAGGACTAGATTCGTTTAACCTGATTCTACTCAAGGCGTCAGCGTTGGAGTTTAAACTTCCTTTTTTGTAGACGATCTCATAGTCAAATTCCTCAAGCTTCAAACGCCATCTGACTAATTTTGAATTCGGTTCCTTTAGATTCATTAAGTAAGTTAAGGGTTTATGGTCTGTTATTATTCGAAATTTTCGCCCAAATAAATACGGCCTGAAATATTTTACACCCCATACGATCGCTAATAACTCTTTCTCGATCGTGGAGTAATTGATCTCAGAGTCTGTTAAGGTTCTGCTAGCGTAACTGATAGGTTTGTCCCTGCCTATTGGACCTTGGGATAAGACTGCTCCAATCGCATAATTGCTAGCGTCAGTGGTCAGGACGAATGGTTTGCTGAAATCGGGGTATTGTAGAATTGGATCGTTCATTAAAAGATCCTTACACATGTCGAATGTCTGAACGTACTTTTCCGTAAGTTGGACGGATCTACCTTTCTTTAAACACTCAGTTAAAGGTTTCGTGAGCTTCGCAAAGTCTTTAATAAACTTGCGGTAATAACCAAGTAACCCTAAAAACATTTTAATCTCCTTTTGTGACCTAGGGATTGGAAAGTTTTTTATTGCTTGAATTTTATCGGGATTGGGTTTTACTCCGTCTGGTGTGACAATGTGGCCTAAGAACGCTATTTCTTTATGAAGGAATTCTGATTTATCTAACTGTATTTTAAAGTTTGCTTGACGGAGTTTGTTAAAAACCTTTCTTAAATTTTCGCCGTGCTCTTGGAGTGAGGTTGAAAAAACTATTATGTCGTCAAGGTAAACCAAGCAGATTTTTCCTTGAAGGTCTTGTAGTACGTTGTCCATGACTCTTTGGAACGTA
The DNA here is from genome assembly GCA_954870665.1 of Stratiomys singularior. Classification (NCBI taxonomy): domain Eukaryota; kingdom Metazoa; phylum Arthropoda; class Insecta; order Diptera; family Stratiomyidae; genus Stratiomys; species Stratiomys singularior. Next base: position 68,436,466 of record OX940880.1, on the reverse strand, counting down.
GATGGTGCGTTTTTGAGTCCGAAGGGCATCCGCACGTATTCATAGTGCCCATTATCAACAGTGAAGGCTGTCTTTTTTATATCCTTAGGGTCCATCTCGATTTGATGGAACCCGCTTGCGAGGTCTAATGTAGAGAAGTAAAGGCACTTCCCTAGTTTGTCAAGGATATCAGTGATATTCGGAAGAGGGTAACGGTCAGTTATCGTCTTTTCATTCAGTTTGCGATAGTCGATAACTAACCTCCACTTCTGTTTACCGCTTGCATCTTTCTTTTTAGGGACTATCCAGACGGGTGAGCTCCATGGTGAATAGCTCGGTTGGATAATTCCTTGATCCAGCATATCTGAAATCTGTTTCTTCACTTCTTCCCTGTGAATATACGGATATCGATATGATTTTGTGTAAATAGGTGCATCATCTGTTGTTGTGATGCAGTGTTTGATTTTGTTTGTGAAGCTTAACTTTTGGCCCTCGCGAAAGAATATATCGTCATAATTTTGGCACAATTTTGTTATCAGTTTTTTCTCTTCTCCATTTAAGTGGGACGTACGGATCAATTTGGTAATATCTTCGGCAGAAAAGTTTTCACCGTTGGTGATAGGATCGATATTAAAATTATTTATTTCGATGAATTTTGAGAGTTCTGAGACCTCGAGTGGTTGTTCTAGAAAAAGGAGTTTTTCGTCGTTTGATGTGTTGTTGATGGCTATTAAACTGTACCAGTCCTTAGCTTTATAAACCCCTTCTTCAATACGCAGGTAAGGTGTTACTTCAGTAGCTTTAATGTATATGTCACCATCGCGAACATCAACTGGGAGTTTAACTATGAATTTTGATAATGCGGGTACAACAAATTTCTGAGAGACTATATTGGGTTTAAATTCTAAGGGAATTGAGGCATTGTTGGTGGACAATATTTTGTTTGCAAGATCAACCTTCGCTCGTAGTTTGGATAAAATATCCAATCCTAGCAACCCATCAAAGTATTGGTGAAATTTGAATACCAAAAATTTCATTTCACCTGGTTGTCTGAACTCAACGAAATTTGGGAACGTCACTTGTTGGCTTAGTACATGTTTATTCAGTACGGTATTAATAATAACCGGTTTGGTAATTTCTATTTGGCTAGGGTGTACGAATGCAGGGTTAATAAACGAAGTCGAAGCACCAGTATCAATTAGGAATTTGAGATTGCGGCCAAATGGAGAAGATATTTTAATATATGGCAAATTTGATCCATGTGAATTGATGTCTACGTATCCTGTAGGTTGTGTGAGGCAGCTATAATAAAATTTTCATCATCTATTTCGCTTATGTATGGTTCGCAATTTGTATTAGATTGGTCTTGTCCGTAACCTTCTGGGTAGTAGTCTGTTGTTTCAGGATCTTTGTAGTAATAAAAATTGTCAAGTTCTTGTCGGTAAGTCTCACTTGGAGCTGGTTGAAAATATGTGGCGTTGTTTGTACTTTTGGTAGTTGGTTCTAGTTTATTTATGTTATGAAGTTCCTTGGACGTAAAACGAGGAGGTCCTGTTTGCCGAAAGAAATTATTGGTTAAGAAATTTGGCTGTTGCGCCTGTCTGGCTTGGTTATTGCGTAAATGCGTGTACCCTGAGCTTGTATCCATTGGCTCGGGCCTAGGTAATGCCGGTCTATTAAATTGTAATCCAAATTGCTGGTTATTTGGATAGTTGTTGAAATTATTGCTTGAAAAATTCCTTTGAGGGAAAGGATTTTGTCCTGATTGTTGAGGTCTAAACATTGGTTGGGTGGGTCGAAATGTACGGAACAGTGGTTGATTTGTGGCAAGAGAGGGTTGGTTAAATTTAAACTGTGGTTGAATATTACTGTTATTAAAAGAATATGTGGGTAATTTTAAATTTTGTAAAATTGGAGCCTTATTCGAAAGAAAAGGATTTGTTGGAGGTTTCTTTTGTAAAGTCGAGCAATCGTGTTTTGCATAGAATATGTTCTGTTCCTGGATACAGTACGAGAAAGCAGTTGCGAGTGCATCTGGCTTCATGGCCCTAACCGTTGCACCAAGGGGCTCACGAAGTCCTGTCAGGAAGACGTTCAGGCACATTTCCGAAAATAGTTCTCTTTTAGCTTTAATTACATTTTCATCCGTTTCGTGGATCAAAACATGGTTGATCATTGTGGAAAGGAGTTCTATTATCTCGCTGTAAAATTTCTCGATTGATTTTTCGCTTTGCCGTGTATTGTGCAAATCGCGAATTAAGGAGGTTTCATTACGTTTGTCACTGTAGTGAAGCGTAAGGTTTTTCTTGATTTCCGACCAGTCCAACGACGTCCCGTACATATTAAGGACCTCGTTGGCAGGACCCTCAATTTTATTACGAATTGCCCTCAAAAGGACTCTGCCATAGGCTGGTGAGGATGGAGAAATAACTGTGAGAATTTCCTCGACATTGTCGATGAAATCTCGAAGAAGTCTGGGATTACCATTAAATTTCGGTAGGTCCTTTACCGCATCAGGGACTCTTAAGGAGTTGAAAACATCCGCTATGGTCGCCATTGTCGGATCAATCGTTAAGTCTAACAAAGGGGCGGAACGATCCGATAACTCACTATTTTCCGAAATATTAACGTTCGCGTCGAACAAATCACCCAAATTTACCTCACTTCCACTAATTTGTTCAATACTTATATTTTCAGGTGGCACTCTTCTTAAATTGTTAGTATTTCTTAAGCGCGGATAAGGGTTGTTGTAATTTTTTCTATTGAAAAATGGCATAAGGGGTAAAAGAAATGCGGTTCGTATTGTTCACTTTTTCGTTAAGTTAACCGCACTTTGTCAATTAAGATTTTTTTTTTTATAAAACACTAATTTTCAACATCAATAACACTAATATTTTAAAGTAAAATCAATTTATATAATAAAGGAAAGGATGAAGGAATATAGGAAAGTATTCAATAACTTTGACTTACGTGGCTAAAATAAAGGTGTGGTCCGTCAAATTCGATGATCCTTCGAAGATTATCCTTGTGGCCGGTTTCCTGTATTTTCACGGTACCGCTCGATATTCCTTCGGGGTTCACCGTTACTTTCTTGGTATTCGAAATCACTTGGTTCGTTTTCGCACTTCTAACTTCTCGTGTATGCTACCGAGAAAATGTTAAAATGTCGCGAAAAAAAAATCCGTAATCGACTGCGCCAGTTACGAAACCTTCATATCCGTTTATAAAAGAAAAGACAAAGGTTTCGTTCTTCTAAATTATTTATTCTAACCTGGTTGTTTCCAGCCCAAAAGATAACTACGAACTGACTTCTCTTTCGTTAAACAGTCCAAAAGTAATAATGCAATTCAAGTAAATAATGCTGATTATACATAACAAGAACAATGTGAGAAAGGATTTAGATAATATGGGGAATTTAGAAAATCATCTGTCTAGACAATTAGGTGTCAGGTAAAATTTAGAATATCATCTGTCTAGACAATTAGGTGTCAGGTAAGTCGGCAATGAATTTGAACCTTATACATAACTCCCGCAGCGCGAATCACGCCAGGGAGGATTCCCTGTTCTGTTCTTCTGAAACTTTACTGGCCGTTTTGATGACGCTGAGTAGCGTTGAATGGTCTGAGCAGCAAGTCAGGGTAAAAGTGAACCATCTGTGAAGCCCATAGTTAGAATCTCATCTAATCTAATGGCCACAGTTAAAACTGCCGAGCTTCCGCATCACTTTTTCGTCTCCAGGCTCCATGGATCTTTGTTTACGTCGTTTACCGGGTTTTGCATATTCCCATGTTTGTTTTCGCCAATTTTAGGTGACCAAAATTATACTGGGGGCCGTGCCCGGGTCTATATAGGGACATGGACGACTTGCAGGTGGACGCAGTTATTCTTATATTTGAGTTCAACAAATAGTTTGCCGCAGGTTCACCATTCCCTGGCATAGCTTCCGTCAGCAGTGATTGTGCCATAAGCACTTCAATAAACCTCTCAGTATCCGCTTTCCCAATATTCCATCAGAGCGTAGAAGACTCAGCATGTTGTCCTCGGTATGTACCGTCCTGGGTATCCAGTGCTATGTACTGGTAATCGCTGGTCAAGTTATCCTTAGCACTCTCAAATTTTTAACGGATTACATTAGCAACTCCGATGCAAATCTCAAATCAGGTATGGTTCTAATGCAGTCCCATCGACAGAAAGTAGATTTGTGACTTGTGTTCAATACGACGAGCCCAGTTCTGGCTGTCATGTTCCGGATCCATTTGCACCATGCAACCGATATTAAGTGATTATATCTTCAGCGATTATGCTTCTGTGTAGATAAATTTGAAGGATACGGATAATTCTCAAAAACTTTCTTCTCGCTTAGTACAGAGAAATTGCGTTGTCACGTGTTTTTGGGGCAGAGCCATAACGCACTTAAAGTCCCAGATTTAAGGGCGACCATACGCTCGTTTGAGGTAGCAGTTTCCTTTTCTCAGAGTTCTCTTTTCATTGCGCTTGGGAACGTGCCTTTACTGTTTGCATCTAGTGAGAGTTGACCGTACAGCTTTGATTGCAGTTTGGATGTCTGTAAATTTTACCTCTCCCTTGATTTCTTAAAAGATATCCGCATAAGATCTGCCCTCATTGGCTCTAAGAGAAGTGTCATCCCAATATGTTTGCGACACTTGTTGTTCTTTATTTATTGAGCTACGTGATTCATTCCATTTAGGTTTCTGTCGAGATTTATTGATTTTTATCCTATGGACCCCTTTTGAAGCTGCTTTTTTGGCAGCTTTGGACAGTACCGACTTGAATCCCTCTTTGATCACAATTCGATTTGATGATTATTGTAATTTCATTGGTGCAAAATATTAAAAAAATTAAGTGGCAGTTACTGCAACGAATTGACGAGGCGTGCGGCAATGGTGAAGGTGCAATGCGCGGGGTAGTGTTCAAGTTATCCATGTGTTCTGTAATCAATTTACCAAAAAATTGTGTGTGTTCTATAAAAATCTATGGAATGACATTTAGCAATGAATATTTAATTTTCACTATTTGACATGTATTTGAACATAGCGTGCTTAACATAGTTTTGTCAAATTTTCCATTGTGAAAACTGCTCCCAAATAGCTAAAGTGAAATTTTTTCGGCTAAATTTAAGTTCATCCCATCAAATTCAATATTATCGAATAAAAATAGTTGTTTCGAGAAAAACACGTATAAAGTCTTCTTTTAGAATTTTTTTCTGAACAAAGTTAAAATTGAAGGACTCCCCTTCATCCGCTGATTCAGACTTCCTTAGTTCCTTTTGCCATTTCCTCTGCTTTTTTCTTTTTTCTCGTGTCTTCCTTCTCCAGATGCCTCGGTTGTTTCCCGCACAGAAACGTACAATTTATGTTCATTGTGATCGGTCGTAAAATTTTTCGCGCTTCGAACAATAATGACTTCCATGCATTGAAAAATCTTAGGAATGGCTAAATACCGTTCATTGAAAAGCAAATACTTAACAAACGTGCAATCGAAGTTATTTTTAAGTGATGATTAGTCGGTATTCCCGTTATTATTTGCCACTGGTAGCCTGACACTCAGTGCTTAAATAGCCTTCACCTTCCAAACACAAAAAAATTATTGCTCTACTAGTGTACTACTATGATGTAGGGGCAGAACGTGCTTGATAAGCTTGCCCGTTTTTCGGAAGCAGGACAGAGCCCGAAACATTGCAAGCAAATAAATATGAACACCGGGGAAAAGAAGAAAAACTAAGAGTATGCATATACGTCCTGATGACAGAGGAATTCGCGACCTGACACTTCTCTAAAGCAACCAGGCTGGGAAGAATATCCTTGGGGGCATTTCGCAGTAGTGCGATTCTCGGTCACTGGGGAATCGACAATTATGATTCGTAAGTGACCATTAATAGCGATTGCAAGCATGTCCACCCACAGGCGGAAACCACTGCATCCACAGCTCTTGCAAACATAACGTTTACGGAGATCTGTGAGAAAATGTCGGCAACGAAATCTTCTATTGAGCGCTTTTCGTTTAAAATGAGGCTGCGAGTTTAACACTTCTTCTGATCAGGCTTCTTCAACTCAAGGTGACGATGCAAAACTTTCAAGCAGCGCACTGAACGCGTGGAGGTTAAAAACTGTCTTCCACAAGCGTCTTGTTCCAGATCCTTAACACAGCCAGGAGTCGAATGACGTTAAAAGTACGCACGACTAGGTTTAATTGCCAGAAGATCCTTTTGCTGAATGGAAGTCGAACATTTCACCTGAAAACGCCATGTGATTAGTTGTCAATGGAAGCAAAGAGGAGTGGCTAACGGCAAACATTAGTGTCCCCTGACAACTGAGAAGAACGCCAAAAATGTCGATAGAAAATGTCAATGATGAGATTAAAACCCCAATTGACGAATTCGATGTCCTAGTCGAAAGAATCGAGGACTACCATTACCCATGGTTGTTGGCAAAAAATGTGCTGAAGAAGCTTTGTGAAATAAGCGACAAAGTCAAATTATCCTTGTTGACACAAACGGCATAAAGAAGACCCAACGCCTGCCTCAAAGCCGAAAGCTTTTCTGCAACACATTGGCGAAGAATGAACATGACAGAAATGGTGGGGCAAGGATCAATTCTGGGCGGAAAACTAAGAAATGCCTTTCGAAGCTTTTGAAGCTGCAGTTACCAGATGAGTCATGTTTAGTCGGCAATGCTGATGACGGCTTTAGTTGCCGAGAGCACAGTCATGCAATCGCAAATCGGACTGGCTTTAATAATGCGAGCGAGTGTATGACACACCGTGAATTCAGCCACGTTGGAGAAAACCGAGGAAGATATTCTAACCAGAAAGCAAAGCCTCAGAGTTTCACGCATCTGAGTTGGTGATGAGACCATCGAATCAAAGAACACAGTAAATAGTCTTGAGGGAATGATTTACTTGAATAGAGGCTTAATCAATCAAATCCTAAGGACGATAGATTAGGTCGCAGCTACAGTATCGGTATCAGCCGCCTAACGGCCAGCATCGATGAGTTGTCGTGACGAGGATAAACGCAGTGGAGTCAATGCCGTTCTACGTCACGAAGAATTTGGCTGAAGCCAGTTAAGAGTCCTGTCGGAACGGGCCGATGCATGTGCAGAGATAAGATGCTCTTCGGGGTTTCTCTACATACCACGGTTTTTCTGAGACAGCAGCGCTGGTGATCGCGGATAGAATACCTGTTATGTTCCTTGCTAAGAAACAAAGGCTACCTGTGCAGGAGAGAAGAATTGTGAATGAAGCCTTTCCTACCTTCTCCACATGTGAAAGGTGGGAGAGACATCAGTTAAATCTTTATTTATAAGTTATTTCCACAAGACTTCATAAAGACAGGTACCCTCGATTGTTGTCCGCCCAGAGGAAAGTAGACCGGCTTTCCCAATCATTCCTCTCGTTTATATCTTTCCTAGCATTCCCGCTTGGTTCTCAGTGGTTCTCACTGATGTGTGCCGTCAGAAGTGCAGCAATACATACATACATACATACATAAAAACATACATATATACATACATACATACATACATACATACATACATACATACATACATACATAAATATCGCGCTCTGTATGTTAGAGGGTTGTAATAATTTACCAACACATACGTGCTTGTGAGCTAATGTGATTGAAGATTTTTTCCGGCATGCAAACAAATCATGGAGTCAATCAGTTACAACAATGTTACCAATTTGTCTTCGTGGTATATCGCAAGAGTAAACAAACAAATGATTTCTCCTTTAATAATACTTTTATGAGAACGCTTTCGAACACAATAAAGCCAACTGAATCCTTTCACACAAAAGCAAAGCCAATAAATACGTAACTAAAACAAGAACTTTCTCATTTCAAACCACTTTAGATAATCCAGGCTCTGAAAGCAGTCAGAAAATGTAAAATAACGTACAACGTTATGTTACGTTCATGGTATCTTTGTTGCATCGACGAGGGAAGCCCTCAGTTGCAGATATTGCGTTCATAATGCGATCATCCTGCTTTAGAAGCTTACTATTGTATCGAATGCAATAAAGTAAAATTTCATATGCACCAGCGTCAGTGTTGTAGTGCATAAATGGTGAGTATGAATCGCGGAGACAATGCATGCTGGTGAGCGCATCAAGTGTTGAAGGATTCAATTCGGAAAATAAAGTGTTTTATCTGCATAATAAAGCGAAGATGCGGCATCTTAGAGACGCAAGGACGAGTAGTATGAGCGTATAGAGCTTGCCTGCAGGCGGCAGCCACCTCAGGATTTACGGCCAATTCAGTTGAGGAAGTGCCTGATTTCCAATCATCTTTTTAGTGTCGACTTGACGACGGTGACAAAGATATGTCCCCGGTTTTCAAAGAAGCGGAAGTGGTAACTCAGCCGAAGTGAAAGCCAAATCAGATTTTACGTTAGTTACTGACTGCACTGACAACTCCATACTGCATTGCACGTTATATCGCCTGCAGTGCATTACCGGAAATGCATTTATCCATATCACAAATCCTGTTTCTATAACACTCCTCCCCGGCAATCCTCGCAACGCCACCGATTCCCTTCAAAGTCACATCCACCCATTGACTGGCATCCAGCTGTGTTCGGTGCGTATCTCGGAAATGCATTGAATTGCGGTCGTCAAAAGTGCATTAAATTCGTCATCACGTTTTATGCACCTACACAATATATCCAACATATGAACTGCACTTGTTCGAAAGAGGGTTTTGGGTGTAAAGCGGCCGGAGCGGGTGTTAGCTCCCTGCCGAAGGTCATGTGCATGGAGGACGAGCGGGCAGGTTTATCCTTAATTCACCTATACCATGTAAGGTGTGTTTGAATTTAATTGTACGAGCTCATTCAAACAGGAACAAAATGTATTTTCATGATAAAGTTTAATGCGGTTTGGACCAAATTCAATTTGTGGAAACATTGTATCTTCAGCAATTATTGTCTAGAACTCTCAAGAGTGGTGTGTTTGCGAAACCTGAAATGTACTCGCACAAGGATTGCGAGCGGAGATAAGAGTGCCAATTTGAAGTGGTGTGCCATATCACGAGGAAATTGCTGGATATATGTATGCAGTTAGGGGTCGGTGCATTCACAGAGCTTAAGTGCAATGATGAATTTATGTTTGGAAGGCTTGTAGATAGAATACTTTAATAAAGGTTCTTATAATACTTCTTATATGGGACTATTTCAAAAAAATCAATCACGCGACATTATTGTTTGTTGATGTTTGCTACGCCGTCACGATTTGTAATTTGAGATTACATAGAATTGTTTGGCATTGATCTCACAATCCACTTGTGACTTCAGAAGTTGACTGCACCCCGTTTGATGGGATTCTTATGGCTGTCATTACGCCCATGCTGGGTCACATACACAAACCGCATTGATTCGGCAATACAGTTTTTTAGGGTAGCCCGGTGGAGGCCATTTAATTCCTGAGTGTTGGACTATCAAGGGCCAGATTTGATGGACTACTGACTGAAAATCTTCCTCGTCTACCAAAAAACATAGCTTGGAACCAATTGACACATCACTTCGGATTTACAATTCTAGCGTATCAACATTTCGTTCTCCAACAGTAAATGAAAGAGGGAATGAGAAGTAACCCTGACTTCTACAGCCGATTGTATGTCTTTTTTTGATGTTGCGATCGCCAGAGGATAATGTTCCACTTTGTTTCATTTGTCAGCCAATTTCATCATCTATTCAACCAGGCAATCTGAACGGCGCTCTCCCATATATAAGATCTCCAGGCTGTTTGTTCCTTTTTCCACGCCAAACAAATGTAAGACAGGTGTCGCCCTTCTCTCCAATGCAGAATATGTACACCGGCTACACCATAGTGTCACATCATTGATGAATAACGAGTTCCATCTTTCTCCATGTTCACAATCCAATCATGACTTCAAAGTTTTATTTTTCTTTTATTCTTTTACGATCTCTAGCAAGGGGAATATTAAGTGTCAGCAACACTGCCGACCCAGAGACTGTCTCCTATGACAATGCCATCCAACTACTCCCACTTTTGCACCAAGGTCAGCGATCTTCGGTGCAGCTCCAAAAGTATTCCACACGTGTGAACCAAGAATGGAGTCCTTGATGTAACTTGCATCTTTTTCGTTTGCTTCTTGTCGTATATCAAACTGCGATCTTTCGGCTGATTCTCGGATTCACACATCAGATATTCAGGTACTTGAAATGAGTTTTTCAGGGCTTCGAAAATACTCATTAATGTAGCAGAGTAAAATATGTTTTCGACAGCATTAACCGTAGAAGTACTCATCGGTTTGATCGATTGCATGTTACAAACTGTTCCGTATGACTGCAGCCATACCTTTCGCAACGGCATCTATTGTGGAAAACTCTGTTCAGAAACCACATGCCCGTAAAGAACTGTCCCTAGCAGTAAAGATAACGTCTGTGAATCTTCCCGTTTCGAGTTTAACGTGCGCTTTCCTTATCAAGTGGGTGGCATGCGATAATTGACCCGGAATCCTTCATCCCTTTGCTAATCAGGACGAGTGATAAATATTCGATGGATCAGAGAAAACCGCTCCTCACTAGCAGACATGACATGCACTGGTAAGGCAACAGACCTAGGCCTCACTTGGACCAGAAGTGCTAGGATAAGTTATTTCCTAAAAAAAGTAAACAGTCGACTGAACGTTCCCTGTGGTTAGCTTCAACGTGAGCATAATCCGTGGGAAAGAGAGCTTTGATACCTCTGCGATGTAGTCCACTTTTTGCAAATAAGGGACACGTTGGGCACTTAACTTCCGCACAACTAGCTTCTAACCCAAGCTTCACATCACACTGATATGTCAATGTCTTAGTTTATATCACGAAATATCAAAAATATCTTGAGTGATCGATAAACTGCCATTCACGAGGCATGGTGCATGCTTGTTTCCAGTAAATTTCACCGCAACTAATTTTACTCTCGCTGCCAATTCTACGATTCACTTCCTGTTAGAATCCCACTGGGACAAGAAGACAGCGTTCCCCAAGTAGTGTAGCGTCAGAGGATGTAATCGGTTACTAATGTGTCGGTAACATACTAATGCATACTATATTTGGACACCACGTGCAAAACTTTTCCTTCACTAGTAACTCTGACCTCTCAGATCAATACAGCTGCGGATACAGATAAAACAATGTTTTTCAGGATACTATGCTAACTATACTATGCTTTATTGCAATGCTATGCTAACTATACTATGCTTTATTGCAATGCCATTCACTAAGCAGCTAAAGGTGGACTTTGATTTGGGCTGCTCACGTAACTCAGGTCAAACTCTTTTGAGGCACTCTCCCGACTCCATCATGTTCATAATGCAGTCAGTGACCTTAATATTCAGGCAGGCAGTTGGAAATATGGTTGGAGAATATGGTTCACAAACCTTATTCTCCATATTCAATTTTGAGAAGCTTTGCTCCTCATAATGAATTTATTATGATACAAAACATTATGAATGATCTGATGCCGGTCACTGTTGTTCATGGTTTTATTTAAGAGATGTGCGCTCGCTTAACCAGAGCTGCGAATATTCCTCGATGCGAGAATGTTATAGAACGATTCGCATATCCTGTTGGGATATTCTTCCCTTAATTTTCGAATTTTGACATTGGAAGGTATGATTTATTCGTCTTTAGAAATAAGGCAATAGGCAATACTATCTTTCAACACCCTTAGTTGGTCGAGGCTAACATCGATCAATATACAAAATAGGAGAAAGTAAAAAAAATTTTCCTATTTTTTCTGGAGATAAAGGAAAACCTGATGAGCAGATTACTCGTTGATATTAATATATAAAACATAACAAAAAAACATTGAGATTAATACTAGCCCACTTGTTGCGTGGTGTCAAGGAACAAGTCGCTTTTTTCCGCATCTCTCTAACTTCCTTTCAACTTTAGCTTAGATCCGCCAAAATCAGAACTTACTTTCAAATTAATTACCGGCATTAGAAGGAGTCAGTAAATTGCAATATGTTAAAACGAAATGAATCCTCACATGAAAAGAGTTTTAGCATGAATTGCGGGCAACGAAGGTTCATTTGAAGGATATGCAGTCTATGAATAAAAGTAAGTGAAAGCTTTCCGATTCACACATCAAAGGCTTTACCAGGAAAGGTTACACCAGCAGCAAATGCAGGTAGTGGAGTGCAAAACCCTGCGAGAATAAAGAGAGGTTCCTACGGAGGTAATCAAGTGAAGTAAAAGTGAAGAAAGGTTTGCTGACTTTGGGACTATGTTTGCAGGATTCGTGGGAGTGTAATTAAATTCGTAATTAAATTCGGGCCTTAAAAGGACTTTTCCCTCTTTTCACTTTTTTTCTTGAGCAATTTCTTGGCCTTGTGCGAGAGTATCCATTCTGTTGGCATAAACCTTAACTTTCAAATGAGAGAAAACGTCGGGTACTGTCAAATCTAGTGAGGGAGATGACCAATCAATATCATCACCATCATTGGCTAGAACAACTTTGGTTTTACCAGTATCGTTGCATTTAAGACCGCTGTACTGTAACCATAAATTCTCCATCTGATTTCCAGTCCGTTCATTTCTTAAAAGTCACGTATCATTGCCCGGTATCGCATTTCATTCCATAACACTGTGGGACATTTTTCATTTTCAAAAAAATTGACCCAATGACCCTTTCTTTCAAGCGCCGTTCTTTCTCTTTCTGTTTGAGCTGATTCAACCATGAAATAGCTCCAGAATCGGGTTCTTAATTTAAGATATTGTTGCGCTTTCCCAGGTGCGGGAACTGCTTGATTCGCAAGTATTCGTAAAAGTGAATTAAACACACGAACTTATTTAAAATCAGTTGTTTGATAATTTAGTCTTTTAATAAATTTTACTAACACTTCACAATTATTTTCACTTAATTACTACTTCACTTATTCCCTTTTATTAGTTTTCACTTTGACTTTAATTAATTCATTTATTACTTTCATTGAAATCACATTCACTCGCTATTTTAAAATTCGCGTTCGATTGGACGCACTATCGCACTAATATGCGCGTGCTCTGCCGCTTAATCAACAAGACTTCTCTTCGCCGCTCGCTGTTTTCGCTTTTATACATGTTTTAACTAATCCGGAACCTTCCACGTGGATCATTCTCGAGTATACGCGCTGAGTCATTTGCACATGTATTGTCAATGCACGCAATGTGCTTACGGTATGCCTATTTCCACTTCGAGAATGATCGGTGTATTGATTATTGATAGTTGTTTACCAATTCGCTCTTTAGACGACTACAGTGGTGCGTGACATTATTCGAACATGTCACACTATCCCCGAATAATATCTTTTTCGCCCCGAAAAATGTCAGATCAGCTGTCTCCACGTCTTCTTGCTGATAATATGGGGCAAGGCGATCCAGGTTCACAATTTCCCTTTTTTACCCTTGGTTTCTGGTGCTCATGTATCCGGTATACTACGTCGTTGTTTCGTTTGGTGACTCTGTAGGGTTCTTCCGAATTTGGCTGTAGCTTCGGAGATCTGCCTTCCAACGCCGTGGGTTATATAGCCACGCCAAGTCGCCCGGCTGGAATCTGGATGAGTTTGTCATTAAGTCATATCTGGTCTTCATGCGATTAGTGGTCCACTCGATTGGCTTTCGCACCAATACGCGTATCTGATTCAGCAGTTGCCTGAAGTCGCTTGTATACTCCGAAATGGGTTGGGGTTGCTCAATGGGTTGCACAAACTTTACATCAGCTGGTAGACGAACCATTTTTCCAAAGATGACTTTCGCTGGCACTTTTCCTGTCGATGAATGTTCTGCAATTAGGTACACTATCAAAAATAGTGTAATGCGTCGAACCCAATCTCTCTGATTTTCATCAACAATCTTGGCCAAATGTTTATTTAGCGTGTCATTGAACCGTTCGACCATTTCATCGGACTAGGGGTGAAGTAGTGTTGTCCGTGTTTTTCGTATTCCCAGCAGCTCACACATTTCGGAAAAAACTGTGACTCGAAGTTTCCGCCTTGACCTGAATGTAGTTCACGGGGTGCGCCATATAAACTAACCCACTGTGAAACGATTACTTCCTGGTTAAAAATTGGGTATACTTCTGGCTACTTACTGAAGTAATCAGCCACAACGAGTAAATATCGATTTCCCCATTGTGACTCGGAAAGGGTCCTGCGATATTCACAGCTATTCTTTCGAAGAGTACCTCCACGTTATAGGTCTGCATTCGCCCTCTCGTTCTTCAATTTGGGCCTTTAACGGACGCATTTACGGTGCATTTACGACACCAGTCAAGAACGTTGTCTCGAGCGTGGAGCCAGTAGAATCTTTCTGGCACTTTTGTCAGGGTCTTGTTCACCCCAAGGTGACCTCTCGATGTTCCCTCATGCATCTCTTTTGGTACTTCTGTGATCCGACTCCTAGGCAGAACAATTTGCATCCTATATGAAGTGCCGTCTGCCGATTCCCATTTTAGTTTCAGAACTCCATCGTCTCTCTCGAGGGAGTTCCATTGAGCCCAAAAGCTTTTTATCACTGTGTCACGTGCTGATACGTCCTTCCACTCGGGACGTCCTGTTGTCTCTTTCCATACCAACAATAGTCCAATATCATCGTCGGCTACCTGAGCGTCCCGGAGTTCGTGCTGCGTCCAACCCTCGTTGACTTTTGTTGATATTACACGCATACCCACACCTTCTTCTTTTTTCTCAAATCGTCGGCAATGTTTACAAGCCGCTGAACATGAACGACGGGATATAGTGTCGGAATTTCCATGCACTCTTCCTTTCCGATGGACGATTTCGTAATCATAGGACTGTAGCCTTTCGATCCATCTAGCAACTTGCCCTTCTGGGTTTTTGAAAAGAAGCAGCCATCTCAGGGAAGCATGATCTATTCGGAGAACGAATTTCTGTCTATATAGGTACTTGTGGAACTTTGTTGCTTCAATTATAGCCAGAAGTTCTTTCCTAGTTATCCAGTAGTTTCTTTCCCTCTTTGACAGAACTCGGCTGTAGTATACTCGCATTGTTACTCGCATCGGTATCAACTACGAACATTTTTCCTGGTTTGGGGTAGGCTAGAACCGGCGATTCACAGAGCTTATTCTTCAATATCTCGAAAGCTTTTTCACACTGCTCGTTCCAGATAAAGGGACGATTCTTTTCAGTGAGCTGATGGAGACACTTGGCTTTTTTTCGCAAAGTCTTTTTTTAAATGTGCTAACCACAACGAATCCGACGTGGTTCAATCTTCAAAGTTTCAGCATGTATGTACTCAGTATCGCGGATCGTAGAAAATCACCCCGTAGTGTACATAATAAATCCGTTCACACTTGGTTACACGTTTTCGCGTTTGAGTTTCGTTAATTTTTGTTCCGTTGAAATCAAGGACAAGGACAGTGTTGCACCTTAACACACCAAACCGACATTGAGAACACCTTTTATTTGGTTGCTAGATTTACTTGTACATATATAAAGCTCCCGTTATCTCTCAGTAACTTTATTTAGTAGCTAGTAACTATCTGCTTTGGTAAGTATATATAATATTTTTGCCCATAAATATGTTTTTGCATAGTTGAACTCCCCAATAAGTCCATTTAATTGCTTCAGTGTCAATCAATTCAATGCATTTCGCACCAAAAATTGAGCTTTAAAAGGAGTATGGCAGCACATTGCAACCATCAAAAATTTCAGGCTTTTTAAGGAACATATTGAAACAAGTGCACAATTAACAATTGTAAATTTGTATCCATAGAAAAATTAATTTGATCAAAAATATTTTTTTTTGTACTTTCGACGGTGTCTGGTCGGAGATTTCCACCACTTAGAGTGTCTGGCTTTTTGCAACGTGACTTTAAATACTGACCCGAACGAAATGTCAAAATATCAGCCATTTTACTATGACTTAATTGCGAAATGTCCATTTTATACTAATTGTCACCTGTTATCTCTTAAAGTCATCTCAAATCTATATATGTGAGCATCTTTTTCTGTGTAAATGTCTGTGTTCTTTATATTGAATAGCGAACCGAAGAAATTCTTTCTAATAACGGCAAAACGTTTTCGTAACGCTTTTTGGTTTGATACAAAGCGGATACACTTAAGGGAAGCATCGGTCAATTATCGGCTTGTCAATGAACAATCTATTTCCAATGCAATGTTGTCTGAGATTGCGGGTAGGTTGGTGAAGGTGCCTGCAGTTAAAATCGTTGCAAACGCAACGGCCTAGAAGTTTTCACTATTATTCACTGATATTTGTCGACGATTTGACTCGAGTAAAAAAGTAGAAGTGAGTCAGTAAAAATAAAATATTAAAGGCTTGGGATGAGTTTTACATTTCAGCCAGCGGGCAATACACAGAGATCGGAAACGTAGACGAACCGTAGAGTTTTAACCGAACCAGCTGAGGTATATTTCCAGTAATCAGATCTATAAAGTAGGAAATAGGGGCGATTTTAGAAGTACTCAAGTTTATTGGTCGCAGGTGTGATAAATTGTTGCCGATTTTGGCAGGGAAATTTCTGCCGTCTTGAAGTCTGTCAATAATTTGGATGGGCTGCAGTAGCTGGCTCCTCAGATATCAGTTTTAAATAAATATTTAAATATTAAATAAACGTTACCTTACCATAATCCATTCATGTTGACTTCGTTTGGCTGATCCCTGTTGTTATGTCTTGGGCCACCATTGTAAACAGGAGCTACTCAGTGTTCATACCTTTAAGTCCACCTTGTAATTTAAATATAATGTCTTTTTCTATGATTCTTTCGACAATTTTTGACGAGGTTGCCCGTCATCCAGACGCGTGATCAAGTCACTAAAAGTACCCACCAAAAAATACATGCTGAGTGAGAACAAAAATAATAAATTAGGGGTGGGGATATACACCCCGACATGTGAGGGAGCCTCGACCTCATGCGGGCTTCTCTCCAGCATTCATGCTGGGGATAAGTCGCCAGGGCATTTTTCAGTGGTGGATCACTTGGCCACTGAAGAATCAAAAACTACAAGTGAAAAAATCAACGACGCAAGCATGTTCGCTCGAAGGCCAAAACTACTGCGAACTCCGCCTCAAAGAGTAGCCAAGCCTAATCAAGGCAGCGAGAAAACATCGTGCAAGCAAACCTCCATCGAACGCTTTGCAACAGCGAAAAAGGTGCTTGTCCACAACATTCCTCCTATGGAGCGAACATTCCTCCTATTCCTGCGATGGAGCGAACGATACCAGAAGCATAGTGGAGGCTTCGGGCAGTGGAATCATCGATCCGAAGTGCCATTCTCCGGGGGCCATCAAAAGTCATATACTGAACAACGTGGAAGGCAAAAACAATGATGCTCAACAACAACAAGACCCTCCTGCTGACAGTATATCGAGAACTTCGCCTGAGGACGACCTGATAACGAAAATAGCCGTTGACAGAAGTGAGAAAGAGCGTCTAACAAGGAACATAAGCGCTATAATAAAAGTGATGAGAAATTCAACGAATGTCCAAAAAAATGTCAACAAGGACATCCCAAATCGGGTTGACGAATTGGAGGACCTCGTTGATAGGATTCAGCACTATCGCCGCAGGTGGCTACGGGCAGAGAGTGAAAAAAAAGTTCCAGAAAATAAAACTCCCTTCACCGAAAATGCTACTCCTCTCGTAAAAGGCAAAACGGCGGTATGTAGCCTACTTGAACCTGACCGTTTATCAGATCGAAGCAAACTGTGCTACAGGTGTGGCACATGCGGCCATAAGGCGAAAGACTGCCCAAACGAACCCAGTTGCATCTTGTGCAAAGATAAGGGACGTGAGTCTGAAGATCTGGCTCGTAGTTTAGGAAGTCGTAGGTGCCAGGAGTTCAAAGAGGCATTAAGCAAAATAAGAGCAAAGACATGATCCAAGTCCTGCAAATCAACCTACACGGTAGCTCAACCGCACAAGATTTACTAGACCAGGAGAGTAAGAGAGAAAAAAGTCGACTTGTTGCTGATATCAACACCAGAACAAAGAGGAAGCGGGATTGTATTGTGATCGATCCGGCACCGCCGCCATCTGGGTACGTGATAGGGCTCTACCCACAGTTCGGACTTGCTCCAGCGGAAATGGCTTCGTGCTCATTGGGTGCGCCGATTTGACATTCATAAGCGTCTAGTTCACGCCGAATAAGTCAACTTCATGTTTTCAGAACAGGTTCGATGAAATGTAAGAAGCTGTCTCGAGCATGCAAGGTCGAATCCTTGTTGGCGGTGACTATAACGCCAAGGCGATAGAATGGGGAATGCCTCTTCTAGACTCGAGAGAAAAAAGAATCCTAGAAATGGCGGCTAGGAGGCAACTTGTCATCATGAACGTTGGGAACACACCAACTTTTCGACAGGGAGGCTGCTTGAGAACTATTCCGGATGTGACATTTGCTTCGGAGTCCTTAGTGCCTAAGATACACGGATGGAGGGTACTGGAGGACTACTGGGCAAGCGATCATCAGTACATTGCTTTCGCAATTGGTGAGTGTGCTACTCGACGCGTAGCAACCCAACCCTCAACAGTAGGGTGGAATATATCTAAAATAGATGTCGACGCGTTCGCCGCAGTTCTTATGAGAGGGGAAACTATGACGGTAACGGGGGGAGCCTCAGCTGAAAACATGGTGAACTCCACCATGAGGCTCATCAAGAATGCATGCGACTGCTCTATGCCCAGGCGACGGCCTCGACACAATAAGCCTGCTATGTACTGTTGGTCGGCAGAAATCGACGAAAAGCGGAGAGAATCTCACAAACTCCACCGGGAATCTCAACGTTTAAGAAATCGAGACGAGTCACACTCCCGAACGCTGGCATACAGGTCGGCTAGAAAAGTTCTCCATAGGTTAATTAACGAAAGCAAGGCTTGCTACTGGTGCAACCTAGTTGAGGACATCGACAGAGACCCGTGGGGCCTGGGTTACAAGCTTGCCATGCGGAAATTAGGAGCTGCAAGGAGGCCCTGTGTCCTTGAAACGGAAAAAATGGACGAGATTGTTCGAGCGCTTTTCCCTATGCATCCTATTCGTCCCGATGATGCAGATATTGAATGTCTCGGAGAATGCCCACTTTTTACCGCCATTGGGGTGGATGATGGGGTGAAAGCTTTAAAATCGAAAAAGGCCCCAGGGCCAGATGGTATACCAGCGGAAGTGATATAGCTTGCACATCAACTTTGCCCTATCAAGCTGCTCACCACTTTCAATGCCTGTTTGCAGCAGGGCGTGTTTCCAAATTGCTGGAAAGAAGCGAGGCTTCTTTCTGATTGAACGGGAAGGGGAACGCGGAGTAACCATCTTCATATCGGCCCCTATGTATGCTGAACGCCGCTGGGAAGGTGCTCGAGAGGCTCATTAGAGCAAGACTTGGAGGAGCCATTCGAACTGTTGGGGACCTGTCTCCTCAGCAGTACTGCTTCAGGGCTGGTCGATCCACGATCGGTGCAATAGCAGATGTAGTGAGCGCGGTCCAGCAAGCAGAAGCCCACAATCACCACTCGAGACGAATAGTACTGCTCATAACACTAGATGCGAGAAATGCCTTCAATTCTTCTAGATGGACAGATATTCGTTGTGCTCTGGAATATTTCAGAGTGCCGAGGTATCTGATGCGGATATTGAAGGAAACTCATCTATGACACATTGGGAGACAGGCGAAGAATTGGTTTGACATCAGGAGTGGCGCAAGGTTCCATTCTGGGCCCGGACCTCTGGAATGTCTAGTAGGATGAGCTTTTGAAGCTGCAGTTACCGGGGGAGTCGCGCCTGGTTGACTACGCAGGTGACGTAGCAGTACTAGTCGCCGGACGTACTGTCGAACAGACGCAGCTCAAACTGGGTGCGTTAATACGCCGAGTGAGTGAGTGGATGACAGATTGTGGGCTTAGCCTAGCGCTGGAAAAGACCGAGGTCATCGTCCTGACCAAGAAGCGGATCGCTCGTGTTATTTCCGAGGTGGGAGAAATGATCATCGAGTCAAAAGAATCAATCAGATACATTGGCTTGATGATTGATTAGAAGGTGAGTTTTTTCGAGCAGGTTCGAGTGTCAGTGGATAAGGCTTCCGTGCGAGTATCGGCGCTCAATCGCATTATGGCCAACACGTGGGGACCAACCTCGAGCAAAAGGCGTCTACTGATGAGTGAAATGGAGTCAGTGCTCTTGTATGGCTCCAAGGTTTGGGCTGACGCTCTTAGTAAAGAAACGCACCGAAGGCGCCTGGCACAGGTGCAGAGGCAAGGAGCTTTGCGGATAGCGGCTGCATAGCCACATAGATAGATAGCTGCAGTGCTGGTTATCTCGAGTTGGAAACAGAAAACAGAAAATTTAACGGGAAAAATGATCCAATCAAAGGATAATTGGAACTGTGTGTCACATTACGTACGGACAGTACTTATTATAAAGAAGGGCATGATGGATCGCTTAGCGAGGGAGGAGACATCTCTGTAACGCAATATAATAGTTACTAATCCCAATTCCTTCCTATCCATTTGTGGAGAAAGAGAGATTTCCCTTAGCCTGAAGATACCGCTAAGTGATGATTAATGAGGCCTAGTCCGAAGTAATGTGACAAACAGTTGCAGGCTAGATTCTCGGTGTAACAGGGGAGGTGTTTAGTCGGTAGTCCAGTTGCGGGGGAGTCCAACTTCACCTCCCAAATAGCCTTCACCTCCCAAAAAAAAAAAAAATTGGTATCATTTCAAACGTTCTCCTTAAATTGCAGCCACAGCGTATTTGCGCATGCCTGCGCGAAGGGGTGTTCCCGTAGGATATTCTGGAAGCGCTAGAAAATCGTTTTCAAGTACTAGTGTACCTGATGCGGATTCTCAGGAGCTATATGAAGGACCGCGGCCTACTTTACGAATCGAAGGAGGGTAAGCGAAGTACAAATCTTACTACAGGTGTCGCTCAGGGCTCTATCCTTGGCCCGGACCTGTGCAACATCTCCTACGATGGACTGCTGCAGCTTGAACTGCCGGAAGAGTCAGGTTTGATCGGCTATGTGGACGATGTCGTGGCGCTAGTCGCTGGACGCACAGTAGACCATGCGCAGCTCAAACTCAATACGTTAATGCGGAGGGTAATGGACTACCTGTACAAAATTAACAAAGTACGGTCTCCTAAGTGTGTGTTTTGTGCAGGAGAGTTGGATGACGCCTGTCACACATTCTTCTACTGCAAAAGGTGGAGCCAGCGGCGAGGGGTCCTACTCAGCGAAATCGGAGAGCTCTGTCCGGAAACTATCGTCGGAGTAATTCTGGAAACAGTTGACAATTGGAATCGCGTGGCGCAATATGCTCGGGCAGTGCTTACCTTGAAAAAAGCTTTATTGGAGCGCTTGGAGGCATCGGGATGGATGGATCTCTTTTGTAGCACTTCCTTCCTCTCCCGTCCTTCCCGTTAGAGAAGAGATACCCATAATGCGAAGGCGCCTCTAGGCGTAGGAACATGAGGCCTAGCCCGAAGTAATGTGTCAAACGGTTCCAGGCTAGGTTCTCAGGTTGACAGAGGAGGTGTTTAGTGGGTAGTCCAAATGCATTTTGCGTCTGGGAGTCCCACACTCAGGGCGTAAACAGCCTTCACCTGCATACCACAAAAAAAAACAGCGTATTTGCGAAAGCCTCAACGTTATTTTCATTTTCAAACTCACTGGAATCAAGACCATGAATAGGAGGCATCACAATTTCGCACAAGAAACGTTTTTATGCGGCCATGACAATGTTGTTAGTTTCGGAATATAATTCGATTGAGACCCCTGGGGGACGATTCGGCGGGCATTTTTGAGGGATACTCCGATGGACACCTTTGGACACTCTCAGATTGCTCTTCTGAGTACAGATCAAATACTTTATTGAATTACATGATCAGTACTTAAGTGGTGGAACACTTGGCCACTGAAAAATCAAAATCTACAAATAAAAAAAGATCACCAAGGTAAGTATGGTCGCCTGGAGGCCAAAACTGCTGCGAACTCCGCCTCAAAGAGCAGCCAAGCGAGGAGTGACGAAGACCAGCTAGCAAGAAACATAAGCGCGATCGGAAACGTGGTGGGAAATGCAACGTATATCAACAATGATATCAAAAATGGGATTGGCGAACTAGAAGGCTTTGTTGATAGAACCCAGCACTTATGCCGCAGGTGGCTACGGACAGAAAGTGAGCTAAAAGAGCTTAATAAATTATCTGAAAAAACTCCCTTCACCGAAATTACTACACCTTCCGTAAAAGGTAAAAGTGCGGCATGCAGCCCACTTAAACCTGATTGCTGGAAAAGGGTAAAATGGTGAACATCAGTCAAGGGGAGGAGAGGGATGCTGATTTTAAATAGGTGCGCTCAAAATCGTAACAGAAGCCTGCGTAGAAGACACAGCGCATGACTGCAAAAGATTCGAAGCAGACGCCCGAAAAGCACGAAGGCACAAAACACAGCGCGATGTCTAAAAAGACCACGCGCAAGCAATGTAAGGACGCTCTACTGATTAAGCCTGCAGATTGGAGGACTTGCGCCGAAGTCCTCAAGGAGCTTAAGCAAAATGTGGAACCCAAAAAAACGGTGTCTGTATACATGTGACATTTACTTTCGAATTTTGCGAGCGTGCTACAACCCAACCTTCAACTGTAGGTTGGAATATTTTTAAAATAGATGTCGACGCATTCGCCGCAGTTCTTTTGAGGGGTGAAACTATGACGGGGACGAGGGAAGTCTCTGCTGAAAACATAGTGAACTCCACTATGAAGCTCAATAATACTGCGTGTGACTGCTCTATGCTCAGGCGGCGGTATGTTCCGTATGTTCCAATCGAAGGAATTGTATGCTTGTTCTAGATAAACACAAATTTGGTGGACATCTTCAAGATTTTCACCGTTTCACCGTGAACAGTTAGTTGTAGATTAATTTTCCAGCTCAAGAGCCCCTTGTTATTCCTAAATGATATTATCGGCGAAAACGTCAACATTTGTTTTAGTAGCTTAGTAAGTATTCTTTTTGCAGAGCACAGATATGCTCTCAACATTTTTTTATGTGTAGGCATTATAATGTATCGACAACGCTATTTTAGCCTACGCTGTTGTCAATGCCAATTTCTAATTTCGAATTTTATTTCAATTTCTTACTTCAAGGAGCTTTGATGTTTATACATTCCTTACAAAGCTATTAGCTAAAATGCATAAAGCTTTCGGAAATGATCATATCCGAATGTATTAAGTGACTTAACCGTTGACTTAACCGTTGACTTAACCGTACAAATTTACGCCTGTACCTCAATTATCACAATCCACAGCGAATATTAATAAGTTTTGAGGAATCGTCTTAGATTATTCTCACTCACATATCAAGTCACCCAAAAATCATCACTGATGAAATATTTACGAATTTTTATTGGTATTTTTGTGAATTGAACTTTGACATTGAAAATGAAATTTCTCAGTTTGAGAAAAAAGTTCACCATTGAGAACTTTCTTAATACATTACGCAAAATTGGCAATGCTTAATGAAATGTCGCTAATACAATCTGCCGAATTTTGACAGTAAAATGAGGACAATTTATAAACACGTGATACGAAGCCACTTCTGAATTGGAAAGCGTTTTTCAAAATTTGAAAATACAGGATATTGGAAATACTTATGTAGAAATACTAATAAGCAAAATTATGTTGAAAAATGATATCCTTTTCCAATGAATTAGGTATGAAAATCATTCTACAATTCAAAATAAATATCACTTTTAGAGGGTATCTGAGAAAACATTTCGAAAGAGCAACACAGCAAAGGTTCCCTCGTATTCTAAATGTTAATTTTCAACATAAGTTACATGTGCGGATTTTCTAGTGATAACTTTCTCAGCTTACTAGCTGGTTACCCTTTCAGTGGAGCAACCATTAACGTATTTGACAACAAGTCCTCTCCTCATCAGCCTGAAGTCAGATGACATAAAATACCTAAACAAAGTACCTGTTTGTGTTCTAACAATGACTTTTGACTAAAAACTAGAATGAATGCAAGAATGGAATCTGTCTGGCTAATCTAAAACAAAGAAAGTTTCCCTTTTCTAGGAATCTATTTTCAGAATCACCTTGTCACTACCGTTTTTTTACAAGTGTGGAATACGCTCAAGTTTTATGTAAATACTATCACTATCTTACTTTCATTCAACACGAAAGAACCAGCAAGACTATTCCTAAACAGATAGTGATAAGCTTCAACGTCAAGTAGATCTCATCAACTTAATTACAAAAATGTCCTTTTTCGTGTCAAATGGGCTAATAAAAGAGAATTGCGTCGTCATCAGCACAAACGTAATTAGGAGATTTGTGCAGAAAATAAGCAAAATGAGGTTCGAAATGGTCCCATTAAAAGGGAAGAACTGCATGGAACGAACGATTACTTTGCATTGCCCTGATTTAAATGTTGAGTCTGTCCGATAATAGTTCTCCGATCCGGATAAAGCAAATGCGCCAGCATTTTCAGGATAATGTCTTGGTTTCATTTTATTTGCCTGTGTAATGATATGTTAATGTAGATTAGACACACTGCAATGCGAAAAACAGCAAATCAAGGACGGTGGATGGCATTGGCAGGAAATGGTATAACAACATTTAATTTGATATTTTGCTAAGCTAGCAGATAGTTTGAGAAATTCTTTTGGTTGAAATTATTCACGGGGATTCTCTAATTTTTCATTATCGAAAAGATACTTTTTTGTTTATCATATATAAAAAATTATACGAACTATTCATAACTATACACAGGCCACTCCCATGGCTCATTTATCGTAAGCAGCTTTGCTAATTGTGCCTCATCATATGATGTGATGCGACCTTGATTACCTTTGTAAGATAGGTAAAACGGCTCATTAGTTGTCCGCCCTTTTGTTGACTCCAGTGCAAGTCCGAAAAATTTCACGCTCCAGTACTTCCATCTTTCTTTACTTGTATATTTCATCCCTTGCAAATCAACATTGCGAATAAGAGTATAGATAAACGGGTCGATTCAAACGGAATCAGACTTTTTGACAGGCCAAATAGCCATCAAAGTCGTTGAGACCGACTGCCATGAAGTTTTGGCCTGCCTATTTCGTTATATGCTGACTTTGAAAACAGTCAATGCGTCTACCATTCTGCGAGATCTTTGGAAACCAAGTTTCCTCTCCGGTGCAGTTACTTCTTCTACGATACCTTTGAGGGTTTTTCTATAAAGTAAATTTTCACACGGAATCATCCTTCGTCCCAAAAGCCCATACTGCATACTGCAAATAAGATCACCGGAGGCATTCCAATCGGACAACCTAGTTTTTTTGTGGTAGGGAGCTGCAGACTATTTATGTGGCTCTGTATGTGAGACTTCCACACGCGTAATGCTTCTGGACTATCACCGCTATCACCTCCCCTTTCGGCCTGTAAGCCAAGGCTGTAACCGTTTGACGTATAACTTCGGATTAAGCCTCGTGACCTTCCACAAGGAAAAGCGAGAGGGAAAGAATATATTCGAAGAGATCCCTCCACCCCCAACACTTCCCAACGCTCTAACATAGCTTTTTTAAGCGTCAGCACTGCCACAGCATATTGTTCCACGCGATTCCATTTCTCAACCCTTTTCAGCATTTCTCCGACCGTAGTTCTGGGCAGAGCTCTCCCATTTCGCTGAAGAGATCACCGCGCTGCTAACTCCATCTTTTGTAAGAGAAGAATGTGTTTCTGGCATCTTCCACCTCGGCTGTACAAAACACACGATTAGATGACGGTGACCTGTCAATCTTGTGCAGGTCATCTTGGCCTTGTTATCAGGGCCAATTTAACGAGAATAAGATCGGTGATATGGGAATTATGCGAGAAAGTATTCATATAAAGGAAACCCAAAACTGTTCACTTTAAGGGTCTCTTTTTTGTTTAGTAAATGAAAGATTTCAAAATATATCTTCGTACCTTTAACATCCCATATAAATTCATCTATACTTCTATACTTAAAATTTGTATTTTAGGATTTTTGTAAAGAAATTTTAAAAATTACTTCCCCAATAAAAAGCTACATTATCACCAAGTAACAAAGACTACATTTGACAGCGGGGAAAAATCTTATTCTCATTAAACTCCAAGCAACGCGTTCTTGCTCCTCAAACCAAACAATGCCGAAAATTTTCGATGCTCATTTCTTCTTTTCAAAGTTTTCAGCAATCATCAGAAATATTTTAAGCACAAAAAAATATATTTATTGAAAAAGTCATCAAGACATATTATGTTTTCTGTCTTTCCCAAGAAAGCGTATGAACAACAAACAAAAATACGAATTGGAGCCGGTCATGTCCTCATTAGCATTACGTCATAAAATGACCTAACCTATGCCTGAACGTAGCTCTGTTTTATATTATTTTCAACACTTCACATGGATTGAAGGATGACATCTTAGGCGTTCGGAACTCAGATTTGAGGTTTTTCTGGATTTTGAACTATCAGAGAAGGAAGTTAATTTCTCTTCTTGGTTCCATAAACCAAAATACTGATCAAAGCCCAATATTGTTTTTGTAATATATCCACCATTTGATCATTTTTCACCCAGGGTCATCATTTACGTTTGCTGCAACCTTATTTTATAGGTAACAGAATTTATAATGAAATTTCGTCAACGGACGACCTAGACCGCTTGATGTTTGACGTAATCCTTATCTACAAGTTATTACAGAGGTAAGAGTGTAGATGAAATCTGGTCCAAGGGTGGTTTGCTCGCGGGCGTTACCCTACATACTTTGTTACTGTACTTTGAAAGCAGCGTGTCAAAAGTCAGTTGCTCCTGGGGATGTCATAAAGCTTGACAGTTGGCGTTCAGATTACCTATTTTTCGATTATCTTCAGATCTAATGTTGATTCAGGCGCTTTAAATTTATAGTCTTCTTATTTGGTACTTCGCCTTGAACTGCGCCCATTACTTTTCATCGATCCCCAACCTTCTGATGTATGTAAGGTGTGAAACCTTGACTCTGAAACTTTTTCACACGCTTTTTTAATCATTCTACAAAGCGAAACTATACAAAATTAAAAAAACCACAAATACACACTTTAATTGGCCCGAAAAAACCAAAGAAATCGAAAGTTAAACCATTTTTGAAGTTGAGAAAAGTCACAGCTTAATGACAAAAAAACAAAGCGAATCAACCCCTGATTCTACGATACTAATGTAGGATTCAATTAGAAATATAACGGTCATTCATTTGAGTTTCACGTGCTTACTTATTGCAGCGATCAGTAATGCATTGTAGTGTATTTCATCAAAAAAGGAGGAATACGGTCTTTCTTACGATTTCACCTGATGTTGTAAAACTTGACTCAAAGATTGTAAATGACTTTAGCAAGTTTATGAACTGGACGGCATGGAGGAATAATTACCTTCTTTAAATTACGCCATGTCGCCTAGTGACAGCAATCTGAGTAATGCAAATTGTTTTGGACACTCTAACGAAAGCAATCGCAAGCGTATTTAATGCTTGTAAAGTCAAGTCCTAAGGACCATAGCAGGAAAATTAACATGAGATGTCACAAAACGAAGTCAAACTATTTTCAACGCCTCATTTTTAACGTCTGTCTTAAAACACTTTCTAAGCTGCTAGAAACACCTCTGCACAGTCCTTAAGGCTGGTAAAGATGATGATATAAAACATATCAGGTGAAAGTCCGAGGATCAACATCCACTACCAAAACCGCTCCTGCTGATGTTCCACAAGGTTCACTTCTAAGTCCAACACTTTTCAATGTCAACACGTCTGACATATCCACAAGCCAAAACTGCCAATACGCTGCTTTTGCAGCCGACATTTGTCTATAGACTTCTGGCAACAATCCAAACCAGATCATCTCCAACCTGAATGCAGCAAAATATCTACCAATTTTTTACAGGTGCCAAATACAAATCAATGTCAAGAAAACCATGGCAATATTCATTAGCAAGAAACGTAAGTCCACCATGCTGTGACCCATTAACTTGACACTGCTACTGATGCCATCAGAGCTCTAGATCGTAACGCAAACAAAACAAGCCCGCCTCAAAACATGGCGCAAGATAATCTTATTGTATTGGATTGTCAAGAAGAAGAACGTCTCATGCGTAAGGCAGGAAACACAATTAAAAAGATCAAAATGTCCTGCAATACCCAGAAAAAACTTAAGCAAGGACATTAGGGACGGTATTTTAGAGCTTGAAGAGCTCTTAGACCGAATCGGGCACTACACACGCACATGGCTTGAAGCGGAGGAAGAGCAAAAGGCCAGTACCTCGGTCGAAACGCAAGTGATTCCCACGCATAGCGCTACCAAAAGAGTTGCCAGTAGCCCAATCCAAGGGGACCGAGACAAAAGGAGGAACGACGAAGCAGCGAAAAGACAAGTTACGTCGAATGATAGATTCCAGGTGGTGGCAACCAAGTCACCAATGATGAGCTGCTTCCTGGGGACAAAGGCAAACAACCCTAAACAAGAAACAAGAACTACGAAGCAAGCCACGCCGCAAAATCCTACGGCATGCACTGCTGGGCAAACCGACAGATGCGTGAACTTATGCAGACGTTTTGCTGGAGATCAAGGGAGCTGTCAGACCCGATGACACTCAAACTGACATTAAAATAGTCCAGCCAACCAGATCTGGTGGCTTCCTTGTAGAATTTGGACCTGAGACAGCAAATAACGACTCATTCCGTGACGCTGGCTCAATGGCTGGGCGCATAGTCGATCATGCGCAATTAAGGCTAAAAATACTAATGCGCCGGGTGGGGAGCTGGATGACCACTCACGAGTTTAACCTAGCGTTAGAGAAAACTGAAGTGGTCTTCTTGATCAAGTAGAGGAACCCCAGAGTAAGAATGGTTCGAGTCGGAGACGCATTAGTAGAGTCGCAAGTATCAGTTAAGTTTCTGGGCTTGCTGATAGAATCGAAGCTGTTTTTTTTCGGAGCAAATTCAGGCAACGGCAAACAAGTCCGCATCAGGAGTCTCGGCAATTAGTCGACTAATGGTCAATCATGGCGGACCAAGTCCAACAAAAAGACTGGATGGAAGAAAACGGATGAGTGTCGTGCAATCTACGCTTCTATATGGAGCAGAGATATGGAGTGAAGTGAAGAGTGAACAAGGAACTGCACCGAAAACGGCTGGCACAGGTGTAGAGCACTGTGGATTGCATCAGCATTCCGGATAGTCTCTGAGCCAGGGGTTTTGGTAATTGCAGGGGTAATACCCATCGCTCTCCTTGCTAGAGAGTGTAAAAGGATCTACCTTCGAAGGCTCTAGGATAGTAAAGAAAAAATTGCTCGCGATGAAAGACGATGTACTCTCGACAAATGGCAACAATCATTTGAACGTGAGCTAAAAGGAAAATGGACTGCGCGGCTCATCCTCAATTTGAGATCGTGGCTCAGTCGAACGCATGGTGAGACTGACTTCTACCTGACCCAGCTACTGAGTGGACACGGTTGTTTTCAGTTTTACCTGCACAAGATAGGAAAGTCACGGTCTCCAAATTGCATATTCTGCATTGTTGTGAAGGGTAACGCCTGTCATACTTTCTTTTCATGCAGAAGATGGAATAAACAGCGGGGTGATCTTGCCGAAAAAGTGGAAGAGCTCCATTCAGATAGTCTAATCGAAGAGATGCTGAAATCATTTGAAAAATGGAATCAAGTGGCACATTACGCTCGGGCAATTCTAGTCATGAAAAAAAGCATACTTGATCGGCTGGAGGCGTCGAGGGTGAAGGATTTCCTTCTCTAGCAATCCTCCTCCTTTTTTCTATCGCACTGGAGAAGGAATCCCTGTAACTCGAAGGCGCCAAAAGACGTAAATGTGGGAGACCTAGCCCAAAGTAATGTATCAAGCGGATCCAGGCTAAGCGGGCTAGGCGGAGGAGGTGTATTGTCGGTAGTCCAGTAGGTCCGTTGTGACACTGGGAGTCCGACACTCTGGGTGTCAATAGACTTCACCTCTCTACCCTAAAAAAACTGTCTCTGTACGCATTACTCAATCGAAAGTCACCCATGAGTCTTCGTAATTAAAACCTTATCCTCAAAATAAGCACTCATACCAATAATTATGCACGAATTATGCCCATGCACGAAATGCCTTAAACCTAAGCTTTAAATCACCAAAAATCCTTATTTTAAACTGACCCTACACAGCAGACTAGCATAGAGTTAATTTGGTCCGAAAAGCTCAATACTCCCCGAATCTCCTCATCAAATCTCACATATGTATGTAAAATAAGGACCAAGTGTCAGTCATATATCAACTTAGATTAATAAGCTTAGATTTTAGTCGTCATTATTACCTAGCCGCAGACCATTATGTTTCCTCCACGGCGTTTGACAGTCGCAAGAAGACAGCGCCAGGAATGCCAAAAACCTAAAATAAACCAAAAATAAACGCCACTTTGAAATCCAAGTTATCTAACTTACCACAAAGTTCGATTCATCTGACCATAAAATATTCGAACAGTCTTTCACGGTGAAGCATTAGTACTTGAGCCATGTACAGCGAGCTCTTTTGTTCCTCTTAGAGAGCAATGGCTTCTTATTGGTTTTGCATGTATTCAGGCCAGCTTCTTGAAGTCTTCGACTTATCGTTCTAGTGGAAATCAACAAGCTCAGATGAATTTCGTTCGCTATTTACGAGCTGAGTGTCGGACTCCCGCTACCGGACTACCGACTAAACACCTCCTCTGTCACGCCGAGAACCTAGCCTGGAACTGTTTGTCACATAACTTCGGACTAGGCTTCATTAATCATCGCTTAGCGGTGCGTTCAGGTTAAGGGAAAGCCCTCTTTCTGCACGGGTGGATATGAACGAAGAGAATTACTGTTACAGAGATCCCCCCTCCTTCACCAAGCGATCCATCATGCCCTTCTGTATGAGAGGAACTGTCCGTACGTAATGCGACACACAGTTTTAATTTTCTTTTGATTGCATCATTTTCCCGTTACATTTCCTAGGGAAATTACGCCAATTTTCTCCGAGAGATGCGAACGGAGTCTTGTAAATCTGGTACACGTAAAGAACGTGTGGCAGGCGTCATCCGTCATCCCCGGGCAGAACACGCAAGTTGGGGATGGTGTCATTCCCATCTTATACAGGTAAGACTGAAAATACCCGTGACCACTGAGTAGTTGCGTTAGGTAATAATTAGTCTCACCATGCATTCTGTAGAACCACGGCCCCAAGTCACTTATCAGCTGTGCGGTCCACCTGCCTCGCGTTTCGTTTTCCCATATTTGCAGCCACAATGTTAGGGTCCTTCTCCGTTCCTCTCGGCTGACTGTTTCTCTCGGCGACTCCCCCCTACGTGAGTATACACGTTTCCGTTCGTCTGCAAGTAACTTAATAGGAACCACCCTCCAGATTACCAGCACTACAGGTTCACAGACAGTGCGATATGCAGCCACTATCCGCAAAGCTCCTTGCCTCTGCACCTGTGCCAGACGCCTTCGGTGCGTCTCTTTACTAAGAGCGTCAGCCCAAACCTCGGAGCTTTATAAGAGCACTGACTCCATTGCACTCATCAGCAGGCGTCTTTTGCTCGAGGTTGGTCCCCGCGTGTTGGCCATAAGGTGACTGAGAGCTTTGCGTTTGACATTGTTGTATACAACCCATTCTTTGTCCTCAGTAATGATGCGCTTCAAATATTGATTGTTTTCATGACGTTTAAGAAGCGACTCATAAGCGTCAACGCAACGACACTAATTTCTCTCTGTGAGAACATAGGAAACCCATTTATCAAGCATTGAGATTAAACCAAGGCGTTTCAAGTGGCCGTAAACAGTTGAATTTGATAAACTTAACCTCTCACCAATCTCACGTGTTGTTATTCGCCGGGTTGCATCAACTAATAGCTTTATCGTGATTTTATCAGCTTCAACCGGCACTCCAGAACATGCTGCATTTTTTATAATTGAAATTTTATAAACCAGTTCTGACAATGGCGTACTGTCAACACATCTTCTCTATACACAGCGGTTAATTTATTTCTGGCTTGAACAACATTTTTCGAACGCAAATGCTGCTTATTGCTCTCCATATTTAATAATGCACCAACCAAAAACTACTGGGTACAATCAATTGGACTTTTTCACACACAAACCTTGCTATATCAGCTGTCACACCATATGATGACTGATGACATATGATGAAGTTGGGTGCAAAAAATTACAATTAAACCGTCTGTCAGGAAAAAACGAAATTACTTTCCGAACAACCCAATATATTTATATATATAATTGGCGATTTTTTTTTTGTTACGACAAACAGGGATGCATTGAAACTAGAAAAAAGCAACTTTCTGCAGAAGCAGTTGCAATCAGCCATCAATGCGTTTTCAGTGTTTCAGCGACAATCATACAAGATTAAAATTTTTCAAATTTTCGTAAGCTCAGTTCTTTAACCAAATAATATTTTTGACATTTTCTATTTTCATTGACAAGCTAACTTGTAAGGTAAATTTTATTAAGAATTGTTCGCTCTTACGATATATAACGTATAATTATGTCTTAAAATGTAAGGGAAAAAACATTTTTATTTTGTCCTTTTTTTGTTTTTCTTCTCGTCTTCTTTACCAAAGAAATACTGAACTCTAACTAAAAACGAAAAACCAATCCTTGAAAAAAATTAATGAAAGTATGGGATTTTTCTTCCAGCAACGCGTTAATTATTTTTCTAGCAAAAAATATGGTTTTTTGTTCAATTTAAACTGATATATTTTAAATGTTAAATTCGACATTTTAATATTTCAAAATGCCAATGTTGTCCCCACCGGCGGGACACTTTGACTGCAAATAAAAAAACCGTCACATTTTTGGTCAAACAGTGCTTGGTTGGTTCACTACTACATTAAAATGCCACTCAAAGGATATGGTATCAATGCCAAAGACAAAATTAAAACGAAAGCACTCGCGGTAACTAGAAGCGTGTTTTTCAATCGAATAGGGACTGCTTTCAAGGATTTCACCTACCCGATGATAAAAATTAACACCAGTGCGGAGATATGAAGGTAGACTCAACATTTTGGGACAAACTTCTTGAAATTTTGCGGTCGTAATATTCAGAAGGGAAAACGTGAAAATGTTTTACTCTAAACCAGACAACAATCCAGACAACAATCCGCATCAATTACATTACAGTGAGAATTACAAATTTAATGTTTAACTGCTACAGGATGTTGCTTATAGTTGGAAAGAACATCTTGTAAGAATAATAAAAATCAACTGATCCAATGAGTCAGTTCCTTGGCGTCGAATTACAAGAATGACCGTTAACTTGTTTAAAACCATTCCCAAGTTTATTTTCTGGATGGAGGGATTCCAGCTCGAATTAAAAATTCTGCACAGTAATTAATTATTTTACAAACCAAACCATCCGTAAATGTAGTCCAATAATTCAATGGGTACTCACTCCCCGAAGCCATTGCTTTCTTCATCCGCCAATTATTCCTCTTGACCCGAAACATCTTTGGAAATGCCCAACCCCAGTGCGTTTGGAGCACAACAACACAACTCGCTTCCTGTTGATGTCGAGGAAGACACAACTTTATTATAGATGACTTTTCAAGATTCCAATGTCTTAAGCAAGAACAATGTGTAAAACAAGAGCGAATCGGAAAAAGGAAAGCGCAATAATATCACCTCATCCGAAGACAAAACAGGGGTCGATTTCCTTGTTGTGAAAAGCTTATTACAGGACTTCCAAATAGCTTGGCTTAAGATGTCATTCGGATACATGCTCGTCTCTCGGAATGAGAGTTGTTTAAAGTCATCTTGGAAATGTGGCATTGAAATCCTTGGATGCAAGCGTAATACGTATGTACGTAAATACAATTACAACGTGTCATGTGTCAACAGAGCTGTGACATTTGGGAACAGGAGTGAGAACGAGCGCAGGAAATGCCTGAGCGATAAGAGGGATAAGAGCATTCATGATGCATCGTTAATTGGAATTCAGGGATGGTCCTGTTAGATAGCTTGCAATTAATACCCAGAATATCTCCCGTTCCGGACTCATCCAAATGGATTAGTTTCTAGTAATTTGGAACAAGTAATGCCAGTTGACAGCAATTTGCATACTGAATCCTAGTCAAATTAGAATTGTTCTGAAGAAAATTGCCGGGACACAAATTGATTGGGACACGTAAATCGTCACTGGGGTGGTTTAGCTTGGAGTGCGCTTTCTCTCCGTAGCAATAATCAATATTTATGATAGTAGCACTATCATCTACATAGTTTAATCTCACTCAAGATAAAAGATACAAGTGGATTCCCTGTCCGAGACCACACTAAGCAAAAGTGAGCATTTTCCATTCCACTGGCTACAAATCTAATGTAAGTTAATGTCATTCCGACGCCTATTTCCTTATCAATGAACAAACTTCCGTCTTTGCTGGTGATTTCCTCTTCGACGTCACTTGCGCTAAGTTATGTGATAATAACTTACGGAAATCGAGATCTCTGAGTGGAAATGTACTGAACAAGGAGTTGGCTGGTCGAACCTTTTGTTTTTGGTTCTTTTTTATTCACAGGATTCGTTGCCATTATTACTATTTCCGCCTCCTTCAAAGCTTGTTCAGCGCATCGAGTGGTGCCACGAAGGGCAGTGGCAACAATGGAAAGACAATTGCAAAGGCGTTGATGATGCCAGAAATAAGTTGCATTAAGAAAAATCGTAAAATTTTATTTCATTAAGTAGAACGTTTCACCACTCCCAGGGTTTACGAAATGAAATCATTTCAGAGACAGTGAAATACGTTTATGGGCTGACAAATTGCGATTCTCACTGCGTATATGCTGATATATATTGCAGAATAAGTTGGAATGCAATAAGATGTGCAATAATAAAAACGGTAATGGACACGTTGATTGTAGACCATTGATAAAACAACAAAGTCCTGTATTTTGTTTTCTCAAATCAATGTTGACTTTAGAAGGGTGTTGATTTCGCGCTGGTCACAAAAGCTGGTTATGAGTATCTATCATTAAATATATCTTAGCTTAACAAACTTTAACCATGACTATTTCTAGTTAGACTTCCTGTCAACAACTTTTGAATCAATTGCATTTTTATTATCAAGCAAAATGAGGTATTATGGGAAGTTTTAAGAACTCACCTTATTCAAATCTAAGAAAATTAATTTAAATACTAAAGAGCGTACAAAATACACTTCGGTGTATTCTATAATTAATTCAGCTGTTTGCCATTCTCTTGTGATTTGTACCACTGAGTTCCACCCGTTTTTTGTGGTTAAGAATTGGAAGCTATATACACCCTACGTAGTGGACCCTGAATGTAAGCAGCAATTGGAGTACCAACTAAACACCTCATCACCAAGAACCAAGGCACTGTTTGTCAGCCAAACTTTGAATTAATTGGGATTGCGCCCATTGGAACCTCGTTTTGTAAATTTAATAAAATTTTATTCAACATCCGACTAATTCAACTTTAAACTTCACTTAAGTAGCAACTGCATATGATCAACGAAGAATCTACAATCCCTTAATTATCCCGTAATTTGTCATCTGTTCCTCAAGCCGCCCCTTTTTTAGGTTTGTTGCTGCTTTATATCGTATCGTTTCGTTTTTTCAGGGCTCCCCGATGTATCGCTCTTAGTGCCGCTCGTCTTTTTTTTTAACATCTTTCACTAAAGAACATTTTAATATAAGCAATTTTTGGCAATTTAATTTGTGTTTTTCTTTTTCAGGTACTTGGCAACAGGAGACACTTAGGAAAAAGTTACAGAGTTGGGTACACAACAGTCAACCGTAATAGTAACATCGAAATATTAATCTCCACGTGTGATGCAATGTGCAAAAAACTTCTCCCTTTGATGATGCCCACACCAACCAAGGTTATGTGGGAAGAATTTAGAAGAAGCAATTTAGTACTTTCTGGAACTTCTCCAACTGCATAGGTTGGAGAAGTTCCAACCTATGCAGTTGGAACTTCTGCATAGGTTTCTGTTGTTTTATTGGCTTTGGTGGGTGCAGGCGTCAACTTCATTGCGGTGGACATAGGCAGTAAATAGTGATGGGGGAATTTTCTCAAGGTCAGTCTTGGTAAAAGGTCTACAAAACAATACTTTAGGTATACCAGATGCTAAGAATCTTCCTGGTATGCGTGAACCTCTACCGCATATTATAGTTGGCGATAAAACATTCCTACTTAAAAAAATATTCGTTACGTCCTAACCCGGGACCCTCTCTTCTTTAAGATCAAAATGACCGAAAAAGGGTCTTTAATTATAGACTCTCGAGAGCGTAAAAT
Organism: Stratiomys singularior; assembly: GCA_954870665.1. NCBI lineage: Eukaryota > Metazoa > Arthropoda > Insecta > Diptera > Stratiomyidae > Stratiomys > Stratiomys singularior. The sequence continues at coordinate 68,400,216 of OX940880.1, read as the reverse complement.
GTACTTGATCTTTTATAAAATGTTGATTAATTGATTGATTTATTTATTATGCCAAGGCATAGGCCAATTGACAATTGACCTGACAAGCTGCTCACCACTTTAAATGCCTGTCTGCGGCAGGGCGCATTTCCGAATTGCTGGAAAGAGGCGAGGCTCGTGCTGATCCACAAGGGGAAGGGGAACGCGGAGCAACCATCTTCATATCGGCCCCTATGTATGTTGAACGCCGCTGGGAAGGTGCTCGAGAGGCTCATTAGAGCAAGACTTGGAGGAGCCATTCGAACTGTTGGGGACCTGCCTCCTCAGCAGCACGGCTTCAGGTCTGGTCGATCTACGATCGGTGCGATAGCAGAGGTAGTGAGTGCAGTCCAGCAGGCAGAAGCCCACAATCACTATTCGAGACAAATAGTACTGCTCATAACACTAGATGTGAGAAATGCCATCAATTCTGCCTGATGGACAGATATTCTTCGCCCTTTGGAATATTTCAGGGTGCAAAGGTATCTGACGCGGATATTGAAGGACTATCTCAAAAACCGGAAACTCATCTATGGCACATTGGGAGACCGGCGAAGAATTGATTTGACATCAGGGGTGGCGCAAGGTTCCGTTCTGGGCCCGGACCTCTGTAATGTCTCGTACGATGAGCTTTCGAGGCTGCTGTTACTGGGGTCTCAGTCGCCTTATGGCCAACACGCGGGGACCAACCTCGAGCAAAAGGCGTCTACTGATGAGGGCAATGGAGTCAGTGCTCTATTATTGCTCCGAGGTTTGGGCTGACACTCTTAGTAAAGAGACGCACCGAAGGCGTCTGGCACAGGTGCAGAGGCAAGGAGCTTTGCGGATAGCGGCTGCATATCACACTGTCTCTGAACCTGCAGTGCTGGTAATCTGGAGGGTGGTTCCTATTATGTTACTTGCAGACGAACGGAAACGTGTATACTTACGTAGGGAGGAGTCGGCGAGAGAAACCGTCAGCCGAGAGGAACGGAGAAGAACCCTAACCTGGTGGCAGCAAACATGGGAAAACGAAACGCGAGGCAGGTGGACCGCACGGCTGATTAGTGACTTGGGGCCGTGGTTCTACGGAATGCATGGTGGGACTGATTATTACATGACGCAACTACTCAGTGGTCACGGGTATTTTCAGTCTTACCTGTATAAGATGGGAATGACACCATTCCCAACTTGTGTTTTCTGCCCGGGGATGACGGATGACGCCTGCCATACGTTCTTTACGTGTACCAGATTTACAAGACTCCGTTCACATCTCTCGGAGAAAATTGGCGTAATTTCCCCAGAAAATGTAACGGAAAAATGATCGAATCAAAAGACAACTGGAACTGTGTGTCGCATTACCTACGGACAGTACTTATTATAAAGAAGAGCCTGATGGATCGCTTGGCGGGGGAGGGGGGATCTGTGTAACGCAATTTTCTAATAATCACAATTCTCTCTAATCGCAATTCTTGCCTATCCATCGGTGAAAGAGGGCTTTCCCTTAACTTGAAGGCACCGCTAAGCGATGATTAATGAGGCCTAGTCCGAAGTAATGTGACAAACAGTTCCAGGCTAGGTTCTTGGTGTGACAGGGGAGGTGTTTAGTCGGTAGTCCGGTAGCGGAAGTCCGACACTCAACTCGTAAATAGCCTTCACCTCCCGAAAAAAAAGGCACAGGCCAATTGGCAAGGTACAAAATAATACAGATTAGTAAAAAAGAAATTCCAAAACGTATGATCTAACTTAAAATTTAACTTACAATCTTACATCAATCATCTGACAACACTTACAGCGACAAATATAATATATAACCTAAGTAAGTACAATTTGATATCACAATTAAAACTGCGCAAATTTAGTCAAACAGGCTCGATGGTACAGATTTTTGACTAACTCTTAATTATTTATTATTAGGCACTGAGCAAGGTGAGGCACCATTTAAGTTTTAATGTTTTATTCATATCTGGTAATTATTAGGTAGTTAGTTATCTTGATCAAAATAATAATTGAATAATCTTATTCTAAACAGCTCTAAACTCTCGATTTTCGAGATTTCATTTGGTAGACTATCCCAAAAACTAATAGCCTCAACATGAAAGGAATGTTCATAACAACCTGAATTGAAGTGAGGTATCTGAAAATTCATACCATTTCTTCTATCCAGAAGCCTTTGAGAACGCCTAGCTACAGGATTGTCAGCAAATAATTTACGCAAGTACACAGGTTTCCCTGTGGCAAGTAGTTTTTTGAAGCAGCAGGCCAGCCCATACATTCTACGCTCTTTGATCGAGAGCCAATGAAGTTGGTGCCTAAAATGAGTTATATGCTCCTCTCGCCTTAGATCAAACATTAATCTTATTTCATAATCGAATAGCCGCTGCAGTTTTAAATTATTCTTCTCTGTAGCATAAACTAAAACGACAGAACAATAGTCAATAAGAAGAATAGTTGCTAAGACCAATGACCTTCTGATATCGGTGCTAAAGATATTTTTACGTGCTTAGGGAGTGCAAAGCTGTACTAACCTACCGAGCAGTTTAAAAAACATGCAAATCCTACGAGAGATTTGAAATATACATTCCAAGACATTTGGTTGACTCAACAAAAGGTAGTGCAACACCATCAACAACAACTTGCTTGAAGACGCTCGTTCAAGCGCTCTCAATTTATTTTTTGACCCAATAAACATGACTTTAGTCTTACTCAAACTCAGTGCCAGCCCATTATCATTAGCCGAAGTAGCAACAGCCTGCGCATGCAGAGATACCAACCTGACAGCTTCAGCTAGCTGTTATGGTTGAAAATGAATGTAAATATGCTTATCATCTGCAAATAGCCCATGTTCATAAAACGCCAGCTTCTCAACAACTGAGTTCATGACAATCAAGATCAATATAGAACCTAGAACTGAGCCCTGAGGAACACCAGAGGTCGTTTTGAGGAACTCAACTGGGTTTACAAGTTTATCAACAACTGATTGAGATCTTTTTGACAAATAAGAGAAAAACCACACAATAACCCTCATAGAGAAGCCGGGTTCATAAAGTCTCCGTAAAATCACCCTGGAGTCAATAAAATCAAATGCCTTTGTTAAATTAAATAACACTAGCAACTTTAGTTCTCCCTTATCCATTATGCTAGGTTGATGTCATTCGTCAGCTTTAGTAAGGCCGTCTGAGTACTATGATACCTTCTGAAACCCGATAGTAGACTGTCAAACAGAAGATTTTCTTCGAGATAGTGCACAATTGCGCAGCAGCCAGCCTCTCAAATACCTTCGACAATTGCGATAAGTTTGCAATTGGTCTGGTGTCAGACGGAGAAGTAGGTGACGCAACTTTGTTTATTGGAATGATTAAGACTTGTTTCCACTTATAGGGGAAAACTTCTAACTCAAAAGATCTATTGAAGATAGTCATCAAGAACAGTCTAACGGCACGAAGGTGATCCTTCAGCCAAACAAGATTTAGCCCGTCAGCCCAAATCTGCGAATTGCTGAAAGGGATGACCTGCTACAGTCTTTTTCCGTGGGAAAAATAAAAAATTTATACCACACCTTTTGTTCCTCGAACGCATACACCAATGGATGTTTTTGTGTTTATTTGCAAAGGCAATTGTGTTTGGGCAGCACACGTGCCTAAAAAATAGAGCAATATTATTGTTGCTGAGCAAACACATCGATGACTTGGAGAAGAAGATCAAAGTCACAAGTCTGAATTAATATTATTGTACAGCAACATCAAAGGATTTCTTGATGATTTTCAGATCGCTCTGCAAAATTCCAGATAGAAATCAACCAAAAGATGGTCCATCTATTTTATCTCATTTTCTTGCGCCTATTTTATCATTTTCTTGATTCAGTTTCTGTTAATGCATTACAATATATCGATGTTTGCTAATACGGACTAGAAACACAAGAGAAAAATTTCTATTGTAGTTGCGAAAGGGCTTTGTAAAAGAAAACATCATTCGCCGTCATTGTTACGTTCAAATTAAAGAAGTTATTAAATGGGCTGAGGGGTTCTGGCCTGATAAAGAGATGGCGCCGCAAATGTAAAATCGAAATTCTCTCTATAAAGTACTATATAGTTAACTCAGATCTAATCAATATTTCACGGCATTTGATTTACTCATTTTCAGTGACAGCTTCCAAAGTGACGGTACCCCTCAATTTTTGAAAACAGTGGAAAACAATGAAGTTCGTGTTTTGATAAAACATTTTATGATGAGCAAAAATACAGTGGAAAGAAAGGCATGGCGTGATAAATGTTATGAGGCATCTACTCAATTTTCTGTCTCAGAACCCGTAGCTCTACGGCGTTCAATATATTTGCGGATGCTTGGATTTGAGGCCATGTTTCCCACTCGCTGCTGAGCATAGGTAATACTACAGATTTATATACTTGGAACTTTCAGTTCCTGTATATGCAGCTGGTCTTCATCATCGTCAGAACTTAATAAAAATTTTGTTTGCGAGCTGTACTCTATGTCACATTTCGTCTATTAGCAGCTCGCGTTATTTTGGCACCTAGACACACAAATCCGATGACATTTCCAATACTGTATTCGTGGACTGTGATGTTTTGGGTATTTGCGGCTATATCAAGAACGCAATGATTCGATCGATATTTAGCAACAATTCCGCTAGTGGCATCGAAATAACAGACCAGATACTAATTTTTTATAAAGACTGTCAGCACGGCAAAATGCATAGGGTCTCACATCCTTCTAAACAAACTCGATTGATGCAACAACAGGATGTATGTTATAAGACTCAGCAATATTTTTCCATCCAACATCGAACTCACAATTTGAATTATCGATATGAACTCTCTAATTAAATTACGCTATTATCCCCAAGGTACCTTAATCTAGCAATCGTCAAAAACTGACCAATTTATCAATAATTTTTATGTTATCTGACTCGTAGAGACTGCTGGGATCGGAGAAGTCCGGTATTATACGCTTTTAAACAACACAGTAAAAATGTTTTTGGGAATTTTTTTCAAAAATTTTCAACAAAAAAAAAGAATTTGGGCATAAAAGAATCTTTGCAGCAATTGAATTCGTTGATATTCCGAAGATTCTTAGACGAAAGATATGGGAAGACTGAATTCCGAAGAAGTGATGTACGCCAATCGCTGATCATCTAGATAAAGACAAATGACGATGTGGCTAAAAGGAGGAGTCTAACTCTACAAAGAAGGAATTTCAAGATGCTGATACAAGTTATTTCTCAGAATTCTATAGAAGTTATTTCTCAGAATTCTATAAATATTTGGCTGCAACGATGCAATAACTCCCGACTAAGCTCCAAATTGGAAAGCAGCTATCTATGAAGAATGAAAGCCTCATAAAGGTAAAGCAAGAGACATTATTGAGATTCCAGAAAATGCAACAGCATTGTAGGATGGCATCGTACCATGACATTGAGTTTCCATAATTCGACATTAAAACGCGGACCAAAAAATTAAAAATTATAGCCACATGAGATAAAAACCATTTATTTATACTACTTATACTATGAATATTTATAAAGTAAACAAAATTGGAATTTTTTACCTCAAAATAATATCATCGAAATGTGACCCTTGATTATTTTGACACTACTGCAAGCTGGAGCGGAAATTTTCAATTACCGCCTTACAAGTGTTGAATTTCCTCTCGGATATATGATTTTAATTCTTGAAGAGACCCTGGATTGTTGGTATAAACTTTATTTTTAAGGCATATCCAAAGCAAATAGTCCATTTAGGTGACTCTGGGCTACGAGCTGGCCAGTTAATGTCACCTCTTTTGTATAAAACTTTGTTCCAATAATTTCGCGAACTGTATTAAATGAGTCGTGGAAGGTGTAACACGTTGCTTCATCTTTTAAAAACCACGTACGTTGATTAAAAGCATTCACATGCTGTAGCGCTGGAGCAAAAAAGTTCTGTAGTATTGCAATATAAGGCTCTGTACCATAACAGGATTTCCTTTTTGGTCTTCATAAAAATATAGACCAATGTTTCCTGTTACTGACAAAGCTGCCCATACAGTAACTTTGAGTCAGTGCAGAGGTTTTCGATGCTCCATCTGCAGATGAGTGTCACTCCAGTAATTGCAATTTGGCCTGTTTTCAGACCAATTTATGGGGAAGTTCGCTTCGTCTGAGAAAATAATGTTGGCGCAGCTGGTGAATTTCTTTAACATTTCATTAGCAAACTGCAACTAATGAGCATGGTCTTTAGGCTTTAATTCCTGCACAATTTGCATTTTGTGCGGATGCACATGGATGACTCTGTGTGAAGAATACGACTTAAAGATGTTCGGGACAAATTTAACCCTTTGAACTCGTGCATATGTTGTTTTGATATAACACTGCACTCGGATTATTGTTTTATCTACTGATCTATCTAGACAAAATTTTTAAGGTTTTTTTTAAATGCGTTAAAACTGCGTAATAGATACACTTAGTATTAAACGAAAAAAAGTTGGGAAAATTTTATATATTTTTAGAAAAAAAACAAAAATCGTTCAATGTCGAAAACTATAGGATATTTGTTAAAAAAAATGTTTGTTCCACAGATATTTATTCAAATTAAACACGATAATTTATTACCATTATAATCTGAAAAATAACTAAGTAAAAAAAGCAACTTGAAAAACATTAAATATAAAAATAAAAGTATATACAAAAAAAAATATCTTGAGGAGGAAGAAACACAAATGAAACCTAATATTATCATATTCACAACTAATGAGTCGAAAAAATGACGTTTTATAATGTTGTAGTGTATGGTACCGATCGAAGCAGTCACCAATATGCAGTCCAGGCTTACGGGTGCAAGTGTCACAAAAGCAGCCAGTTTGCCGCCTGCCAGCTTGTACTTTGCGGTTAGAACATCCCGCACAGTCTTTTTTGCTCCCATCATTTTGCCGCAGTATATGTATATGTAGTTTCCCATTTAGCCTTTCTGCTGTACCTACAGTCGATGGTCTGCCAGAAATTTTGGACCCCTGTCGAAAGTTCGTCAACCAACTCCCAAACAAACTTTGTATGTATTATTGGTTTTTTGTTTTGACATCGTTGTGAAGTTTTATATAATAAATAAGCATTGACACTGGACTTTTCGAGTCGCCAGAAAAATAACTTTCACCACCTTTTCAATGACTTCCTCAAGAAATTGTATGATATATTTATTGTAATTGACCACTATGTTTGGCTTATTTACAACTTGTAAGTTAACTCCACGTAATCTTCTGTTGATAGGCTGTGAAATATCCCACGAAGTAAGTATAGTAACGATCCTTTTAACAATTTGCACTCAATTTATTTTCAAAGTTGTTGCGTGTCAACTTGTTATTTTTTTAGCTAAGTGAATTAAAGTAATTTACAGTGGTAGAATTCAACGTATATATATTTCATTTATTATTTATCACCTCGCACATCTATATTGGTAAATTCAAATTCACTGCCATTATCCTGACTGACTGGCACTAATCTATTAAAATCCATTTTTAGGGAGAAATATATGTGTACTGAATTATACATAGATAACAAATACCGTGTATGACTTACACTCGACTAATAAAACTTGACAAAATATTACTGTGTAAGATCTCGAATGCCGTAATGTATTTTACAGTTAGTTAGTGTTATTACCGGAATACATTAGTATAGCTACCTCCGCCTGTATGCCACCAGTGTGAGTTACGAGTTGTAGAGTAAATTAGTATTGTCACCTCTAGTGTGACATAAGAGTGCAAAGGGTTAACTTTCCATGCTAAGAACATCTGAACAAAATGTTCCAAGAACTGTTTGTCCAAATGATCTCGATAGTGGTTGACTTTCTGAGTTCGAGCCCGAAGATTTTATATGCTACTAGAGAATGGTATGTTGGCGTTAAACTGTATACTCTTATATATACAGTTCATACTCCATACTCTTGGCTATTAGATACGATTACCGTACTAATATTTTGAAAACCCCAATAAATGTATTAAACTCTTCTACAGTAGTATCTACCCACGTGTGCAATGTATAACGTTTTGACAACCTCTTCTGTGCTATTTTATGTCTAGCGTAATTATTTGTTTGTTCTACTATTTTTGTTATTAGCTCATCGGCAAAAAAGAGCTTGAAAAAATCTAAAGGTTTTGTACAGGTATCTGAAATTTGTGGTCCTACCAGTTTATCCCCAGAAGTAAAGTGAATCTTATACATGACGTCCAGAAGTGAACGTCCAGTGAAGACGTCCACTTCTTATACAGAAGTGAAGTGAATCTTATATATGACGACGTGAAATGTGACGTCCTGCCATGGTCCGAAATTACAAGGTTGTGTTTTATTCTGGTATTCTTCACTGCTGTTTGAACGTGATGGTAAAGGTGTGGTCTTCTGTCTCTTAGTAATAAGAATATCACTACTACTACTACTACTACTACTACTACTCCTACTACTAGAGCCATTTCCTTCGCTGATATTACCACTATCCAATCTATCATTTTCATAAGAGCCAATTGAAAATTCATTCGTCATTCGCCAAAAATGGTGCACATGTGAATAATGAAGTGATTGTAATATAAACATCAGCAAATATAAAATAACCACCTTACGATGGCAAATCTGAAATAAATATCATGTTATCTATCGTGTTTACATAAACAGGTACTCAACGAAGGATTAAGAAAGCAATTTAGAAGTATTAGAAATGGGCTTAGACGATGACGGACCGGGCAACCCGCTGTAATGATAAGATATGGTGTGCCGCCTATACAGCGGCATACGAACGTAACGGCAAAACACACCGTACCGCTCCTATGACAACATACGAGTGCAAAGGCTTAAAGACACTAGCCCCCTTTCCAGTAGAGAGTCCATGTTGTTCCTAAACGAACGCTCTTACACGCTCTACGAATTCCGAGTCCCTAGATGATCCAGATTGGCATAATCGTGATTAAAAATGTATTGTTGAACGTGTCTGCTCGAACTTCTACACCCATTTTCGATCGATGGAGTTGCATCGATGAAACATCATTTTTATGCCGTATATATAGGGATATGCATGTTTTTTTTTTAATGAAAAAAGTAATTTTCTAGGGCGAAAATTGGTTTGTATTCAAAATACTGGCCATCGGCTTCTACACATTTCGCCCATCTTTCGTGTAATTTTGCGGCAAACCATTCGTTGAGCCACTTTCCAACTTTCTCGAAATCGCAGAAGTGCTGCTCTGCGAGCGCATGCCTCATTGATGCACAGAGGTGACAGTTAGATGGTATCAAGCCTGGTGAGTACGGCAAGGTTAGAAGAATGTTCAATCCAATAAGAAGAATGTTGTTGTATGCGACTGTGCGATGTTCCAAAGTCATTTGGTCATGCCTTCTGGTCCATTCCGAACGGTTTTTGATCAATTCGTGTTTTAAATTTATCATTTTTTAATGAAAGCGTTGTGTATCATCGGTTTCACCGAGCTTCAAGAGTTCATAACATACAGTACTCCCCTGGTCCTACCAAAATCAGACTATGGTTTTCTTGCCGAAGCGATTTGGCCTTGGTGTTGACATAAGAGCCAGTTTATTCTGCTTCAAGTTTTCAAAATAAATCCATTTTTCGTCGGCTGTCGCAACTCGATGCAAAATTGATTTCCTGTCGTGGCGCCGAAGCAGCATTTCGCAACTGTCTTTGCGATTTTCCATTTGATGTTCATTCAATTCGTGTGGAACCCATTTACCGAGTTTATTTATCTTACCATTTGCTCGCAAACTTCTCCTGATCGTTTCCTGTGACACATTTCATTCTTCTGCCAATTTTCGTTGAATTTGAGTTAGACCACCATCCAACCACTCCTGCAATTCCTCCTCTTCGCAGTTTTCTGGTCTACCTGAGCGCTTACTGGTTTTCAGATTGAAATTACGTCTTTCGAATTGTCGAAACCATGTCTCCCTGTCCTCATTGATGGAGAGTGTCAACCATATGTTTTTAACCAGCAAACGATGACTTTTAACAGCCTTTTTCTTTGGGTAAAACAAGGAAAACAATGCATTTGCTTTGAGAATTTGCGGCATACTCTAATTCACTTTGTGAATTAGAGCACTCACTTTGTGACGCAGCTACCGATTTAAATATTAACCTGTACATGCGAGAAGACTTTGCAGGATTTTATATAATTTGAAACAATTATCAGGAGCTTAGAACGAACGATTTGTCGAATACATCAAGCATTTGATCTAAAGCAACCGAAGTCCGATCCATGCGTTTTTTTTTTTTTTTTTGTGAAATGAAAGGACCAATGGTCGTTATTTTACTTTATGTACATGATGGATTCATTATTTTAGTTAATAAGGAAGCCATCAATGACGTCGTATTACGTTTAAGGAACGCTTTTACCGGCAAAATTGGCTGCAGTTTTTATATCGTTCTAGAAATAACTCTAGATCGAAAGCAGGAGGTCATAAACATCAACCATTCATCGTATGTACGCAAAATCGTACAGAAGTTTCATATGGGAACTTTGAAGCCGATTCTCATTCAATGTAGGGACACGTTTAACGAGATTTAGTCACACCGACCACGACGTTTATTTCAATATAGGGAATGTTCAGTTTATCACTTTATCGAAAATTCGAATCAGCTTCACATGAATGCCGTTAAGCGAATATTCAGCTACGTAAATTATTCGAGGAATGTTGGCATCACGGTCTTGGTGATTCAATAATAATTGGCTACTTTGATGCAGATCATGCCCAAAACGTAAAGATTAGAAAATTCACGACTGCAGGACTGCAGGAGTAGTAATCTGAAGGAGCCAACTACAGAAAACTATTGCCATTTTATAAAGGGTAAGTACAACACCACTACACTACCATACGATCAAAACCTCGAACAATTTGTAGATGACTTCACGAAACCATCTACTGAAGATGTTTCACATCACTTTTTAGTGAAGTCGAATGGAATAAAATGTTATATATACAAATACGTGTTTTACATTACATAGAACTAACGTTTGACAGAATTGTCAGATAATGAATTTAAAAAATTTTAAATTGGCAATACTAACATAAATACTATGTACTTTATAACAGGAAATAGTCGACCCTGTCACGACCCACACTTGTGTTTTTGCGCTTAAGAAGTGAACTTGCGTTTTTATTCAGTCATCACCAACAATTCCTACATGATCAAATTTTGCGGATCAACCATCAGAAAAGTGCAAAAGCCGGATTAATTCAAACTTCAAAATCCCAAAGATGGTTAGGAAATAAGAAACATTTGATTGAACCAAACTAATTAAAAAGGATAAGTCTTAACGATTTTCTTGGCGAAATTCCGGCAATAATATAACATCAATGTTAGACATTCTACAAACAAAAATTTGGTCTCAGAACCTGTATATTAACACGTTGACGGACAGTAGAAACAAGTGAAATTCGAAAATTGACACTATATGTTTTTGTAATTTTTAGAATATTAGAAGTATAGTTTTACTCTTTCTGCTTAAATACACTTAATTTTGATTAATTCAGCACCTTTAATTAGGTTGCGGCTACAACCGTCATGGCGCCAGCGGACTCTAGACACTATGTAATGGGACGATGGCGGCTATAACAGCAAAAATTTAAAAACGTAAATGACAGGTTTAATGACTGAAATAAGCAATTTTTTGTGAGCAACAAAGTATTTTTGGGAGTTTTACACGAAATGTTAGTTCATGATCAAACAAAAATAAATAAATGACAAATAAATTTATTATAATTTTATAATTATTATACATTATTTTCGGTATGCCATGTTTCAAAGCATGGTGCAGGACACAGTGCAGGTTTTGATATGCAATTCTTGCAGCAATATGATGTTTCCTTCCTTACTCCCTGTTTATAACATTGTTTACAACGCTGAAAATATGTTTTTCGCTGATAATTTTCAGGAGGAGAAATTTTCTCAGGAAAATGCTGTGTTCCATTGTTGTTGATTTCATTGGTTTGGATTCGTGCACGTTTAAATTGAACCAAAGACCTTCCATCCTGTTTATAATCTATGCCAGTTAGAGATCGTATAATTGCTTCCCTGAATTCTATAAACTTCATTTGAGAACCTGTCTTTTCTTTAAAGATGTAGTAAGAATTCCACACTGCTACATCCAGTAGATGAAAGATTATCTTTTTATACCATCTAATTGTTTTTCGTGGACAGGAATAATAGGACATCATCTGATCTGCTCTGTCGACACCTGACATATTCTGATTATAATTCACTATTTCAATTGGTTTTCTCTTTTCCTGTTGTCGACGGTTAGCTGTGTTTATCATACTTGGGTGGTAAGCTGTTGTTAGACATAGCACATCCCGTTTATCTTTCCATTTGGACACGTATGTCTGATTTTGGCGTCGCCATACATGTTCTCCTTTTCTAAGCTTACGACCTGTTATTTCTTGCGGCAGACCCTTCCTATTTACACGAAGAGTTCCTGTCACATGTGTCTTTTTGCTCAGTAATTTGTTAGCCAATGGTACACTGTTGTAATAGTTATCTATGAACAAATGATGCCCTTTGTTTAAATATGACTGCATCAATCGCATCACAAGACTTTCAATAGTTGTCATGTTTTCTTCGTTTTCTCGATGGCCTTTGTATATTTCTATGTTCAAAACATAACCTTGGGCAGAACAAAGTTCGTACAATTTAATTCCGTATTTTGCCTTTTTGCCTTTCATGTACGTGCGAAAAGAAAGCCTTCCTCGAAATAATAACAAAGATTCGTCTAATGATAATGCCTCATTTGGTGCATATGCATTCGCAAACTTTTTTATGAGCAAATCAAGAAATATTTTTATTTTCCTCAAACGGTCGTTTGAATTTTCTTCTTCTACACAAAAGCATCTCAATATTTGCTCAAACCTCCTTCCAGACATTTGTGAAGGAAAAGCTGGGTGGTAATGTAATGCATCAATGGAAAAGAGTTTTCTAATACTGGAGAATTTTAGCTGGGACTGAAGCAAACACAAACCCAAAAACTTTCTCATTTCAATCGTATCAGTATTTTTGAAATTTGCCTTCCTACTATGCCTTGTATGTGGCCGTGTTTGATTGCAAAGTTTTAGGCCGTAATCATTCGTAGATTTTATAATCATTTCCATTACTTGGTCATCCCAATTTTTTTCAAAAACCTGAATTGGAGACACATTTTCGTCTATATCCAAAAGAATCCCAGCCGCATCTGCATCAAAAGAAAAGTTTCTTACAGGTGTTGTATTGATATGCCATGTCTCATCATTTTCTGGTTCTTCTGGTGCTTCATATTCCTCATCTGTAGTTGATTCATTTTCTTCATCTGCATCAAAAGAAAAGTTTCTTATAGGTGTTGTATTGATATGCCCTGTCTCATCATTTTCTGGTTCTTCTGGTGCTTCATATTCCTCATCTGTAGTTGATTCATTTTCTTCACTACCCGAACTGTTATTTTCAGCACAGTCAGCATCAGGTTCAGATTCACTGTTGCTTGACCCACTACCTGTTTCCTCAAAAAGCTTCAGCAGCCTAGCCTGTTCTTTTTCCCATCTGGCCATTTTCTATAAATATTGAATAAAACATTCAATTTTATTTTATATTATTATTTATTGTATATTATTTATACATTTATTATTTACATTATTGTTTTTATATTTCAAATGTAATATCATAAAAAACAAAAAGTAAACAGTATAACTATAAATATCGCTAAATGAATCAAAAAATGCTAAATTTAAATTTTTTTATTTCTATTTAAAGTGTAAAATCAATCATAAACAAATACTTACCAGTATAAACAAAAAATATCGTTAAATGTATCAATAGCAACTGTAAATTGAAGAGAAAACAAGATCGCACTACTCCGTTCACAACCACGTGCATACTCAATGTGTTAACCTTGCATACTAAATTTTTTTTCGAAAACATGACACTAGGCTTCTACTTGTACGCTGGTAAATGCACATTTGTGCTGCTACAGCCGCAGTGTCTAAAAACGACCGTTTTGTATTGGACGGCTATTGCCGTCATGTCACAAAGTGAACTTGAACTTGACGGCTATAGACGCAACTGTCCGTCAACGTGTTAATTTCATTGAGTTGCGGGCAGACATAAATATTTCCTTATCTCAATTGCACCTGAAATGCATGTTGCTCCTTTTTCTTCCTGTACAGTGGAGCAATTTTTATGATATGCAATTTTATGCAAGCTTTTCAATCAACTTCATCTGAAATTTATGCGGATAAACTAACAAAAGGTACTATAAAAACTAATGAAAAATTTCCAAACGCAAAGTGAAAGCGTATTCATTATTCCTTTAGGGAAGTACGGTGTAGTTTGACTCATTGTTGAGGCATGTACATTGAAAAGGACGAGAAATTACATTGAGACCCAAGACGACATCCAGCAATAAAGGTAAACTGCAGAAATGCAAGCCGAAATATTAAAGTGTTGCCAATGTTATCATCATATATTGCTTTGCAGGATATATATTACTGAAATAATGTAACTCCTGTCCGCATGTGATGTAAAAGCAGGACTCCCGCTTGCATAATAGGACTGTACTCAAAACCTGTTCTATTTAAATGCAAAGTTTATTGCCAGGATACGGCGAAACAACTTGTGCAGTAGATTGTATTGGCAGCACTTTGCACTCATTGGATTTTATTCTGCTCACTTCCCTTCTGGTAGTGGTTTTGGTTGCAAAATTGCTTTGCATTACCCTGCATGCAGATTGTGAACATAAAATATAACGGAAATATTAATGCACAGTGGAAAATCATTCGTTTTAATGACGTCATATATAAAACGTGTCTGCTCCATGCGGAGCTGCAGTAAAAGTGTCATTTGTTATATAGACACGTGATATTTTGGTATTTTGTTTGTATTACCTCGCATCCGCTCTGGGGACATTTCACCTATCAAACCATAAAAAAATTTAAATTCCTTGAATATTCGACACAGCAGGATGTGTTCCACAGATATTCAAATTACATACTAAAAATGTCATAAGGATTGACAATTCGAAGGAAGTACATGCCTTATGGATTTAAAGCTAATAATAAACTTCTATTATAAAGTGTCTGCATGGTGGTTTCACTGAGGCGAGAATTCTCTGAAGGTTTTCGTGTGTTTACAGTTTTCCGACGAAAGGATTAAGCTTTCCAATTCGACTTAGGTTAAAAAAAAATGATTGTTATCAAATTTTTGCTTCGAGAGAATTCCGCAATATACATAATTATGCAATGAATCCTTTTCTCATGTCATGTAAGAAACGCCTTATAATTTAAAAGTTTAAGGACGGATTTTATGGTGCTCATGAAACCATGTAGTCTTCAAATCCACAAGTGCAAAGTATTGAATTACTTTGGATTTGTCGTTTGCCATGGGTAAAAACTGGTAAAGCTACTGTTCGTATATTTGTTACACTTTCAAAGGGATTCGATTCATGAACATTGTATTCGCTTGATTTTTCAACTTTTTTAAATATTCATATTGAACTATGTGTCGAGTATATTCCTCGTACTCCTCGTATTCCTCGTAAATAACCTCTTCAAGAGCAAATCACAAAAAAGGATAGAATAGAGAACTCTCTTTAGTTGAAGTTCGTTTGGTTGTTGCCGCAGGCCAAAATTAATACTGTGTTGCTTGGGTCCGCCGGGCCTTGCTTTGTTGGTTACGAGGACGCGTTTCGGCTGTATACAGCCATCTTCAGCTCGTTCTGATGTCTTTCGTGTGACGTCGCGGTGTCTTAGTTTGTTTCCGATGTTGTTGTTGGTTTTGAATGCGATATGTCGTTTGTATTTTTTGAAGAAGTTTGCCAGTTGATATGTCTCCTTGACTACATACGTCAATGTGGTCCATTTGTGTGCGTCTTTTGGTTCGTCTGATGGTTGGCGTTTTTTCTTCTTTTGCTGTGCGATCAGTTTGTTTATGTCACGTTTTTTGTATCCGTTATTGTCGGCTATCTTATATATGTTGTTTAATTCGTCGGTGTAGTCGCTGAAATTCATGGGGATGGAGGGTAGTCTCTGCACCATTGATCTGTATGCTGCTAGTTTGTGTTGGTCGGGATGGTTAGATGAAGCGTGTATGTTGTGGTCCGTAGTAGTCGGTTTCCTGTAAATTTTGTGTTCCAAATGGGCTTCTCTGCGTTTGATGGTTAGGTCCATGAAGTTGAGTTCATACGTGAGGAGTTCGTCTACCGCGTTTGAGTCGATGATAATAAAGCAGTCGTCCACATACCGTTTGTAGTATACGATTTTGAATTTTTCCACTATTTTTGGTATGTGTACTTCCTCTTTGCTTTGCAGGAATACTTCGGACATTATAGATGATGTTGGGTGTCCCATTCCCAGTCCGTCTTCTGCAATGTAGATGTTGTTGAACTCAAAGTAGTTCTGCTGGAGTGTGATCCTGACGAGGTTCACCAGTTCTTCACTGAATCGTCCGCTGTTGTTTAGTTGTATTTTTTCTCTTGCGAGAGCCAGCGTTTCATCTACCGGTATGGAGGTGTAGAGGTTGGTGATGTCCAACGAAAGAAGCCAATAATTGTTGTTCAGCGTTAAAGATTTGGTCGAGGTGGCTAGTTCCTGACTGTTTTTGATGATGTATACGTCTTCAAGGTTAAGGACGTCTACCAGTACAGATGCCAGAAGTTTTGACAGTTTGTAGGCGGGGGCTGAACGGTAGTTGACGATGGGTCTGATGGGGATGTTGGGCTTGTGATGTTAGGGTATTGCATTGAGGAGTGGTGTTGAAGGGTTAGGATCTATGTACCGACATTTACCGTTTGGGGGTATGATCAGTGGTGCTCGTAAAAGTGCATTCCATATGGCCGTTTGGTACTTGTTCGTGGGGTCTCTGGTTGTCCTGGTGTATCCGTTTGCGTTGATGAATTCCTTTGTTTTTTCAATGTAGTCAGCTGTCTTCATTATCGCTGTTGTGTGTCCCTTGTCGGCCTTTGTTACGGTCAATTGGTTGCTGATTGGCTTCTCTTTTATGTCCCGGAGTGTGTTTTGGTCTTCTTTCTGGTACGTCCTGTTTGTGTTTGTCCTTGTCTTTTGTTTGTTTGTTGACTTTCTTCTTCATTGCTTCGTACTTATCCTTTAATTCGGTTTCCGGTTTTCCGTTTGTATCGTGTTGGCAATTTGAAGGTATGTGTTGATTTCGTTCTTCTTGATGTGTAGTCCTTTCATCTCGTTCCTGATTGAGGAACGAACGTTGTTGTTGGTTTTACTAACTAACTAACTAACACCGAAGCCCTGAAAAGACCCAAACTTAATTCCTCATTAACCAAAAACCCTCATTAACGCCTAATTAACCCGACCTATCCCTCCGATAAAAGTTGAAGATGGCTGTATACAGCCGAAACGCATCCTCGAAACCAACAAAGCAAGGCCTGGCGGACCAAAGCAACACAGTATCTCGCTTTAGTTGTTTGCTTGTTTTCTGATCGGAATTCCGTCATTATCTTTCTTTTGTTCTGTATTATTCACAGAACGAAAGTTCAAGAGTAAAACGTGATGAAATGTGAACGAAACAAAAAGCAGAGGGGAACGCTCCGAAACCGAACAACATTTCCATTGGACAAAACGCAGGATATGACGAAGTCCTCTTCCACATGATGCGACCTAGACACTGTCAAAATATGTGAGCTATTCTGAGTTTGTTCTACGAACATTTTTTTAGGCTTTTGTGCTGTTCGCTCAGGTAATTCAGGATCCATTCTTCGTTATTTTATGTTATTGTACATTTTATAAGATTCAGGTGTCTTGAGTACCATTCGTAGTATAAGGGATCTATAAATAGTAACGAATTGCCACCAACATACAAAATATTCAAATACTTAGCAAAAGTATGGAACTAACGCCATATGACTAACTACCGCTACGCTGTCCGCTTTGCTAAAAGTTAAAATTATTGAATTGTCTATCATACGTGTTAAAAATACTTTCATCTGTCAATATGCCAGGATTGATACAACATACTTAGGTGGAAAACCAAAATAATGTGCTCATCTCATGTGCGGAAACCTAAATTAGAAAACAATTCTATCTTTCTTTCAAATGAATTGATTGTAAGGATCTATGGTAGGGAACATTTTTAGTTTTTCCATCATTTGCATACACAAACAAATCAGCATGCTTACCTATACGTGAATAGGCTACATCCATGTAAGGAACAATTGTTTTCCAAATTCAAGCCACACGCTCTCGAAGATAGTTCCTGCGCTTTGTTGATGCTTATTGCAACAGCAAGTCGTAACTGCAAACGTTTGAATTGGAATGTCATACCTGTTGGAACCATCAGCATACGTTGAATCTAAGTCTCTTCACCTCAAACTTGCCATTTTATATAGTGGATTCGATAACGTATATCATTAGATCTTCGCCGCTAGTCTTCTACCATTGCATAATTTTGGTTGTTTAATATGGCGCAGCATTATAATTGGTGCCCCAGTCTTCAACTGCAATTTGTGTGGTGGTAGGCATGGTAAATCCAAAGGATTAATTTGATGGAATAATACACCACCTCATCTTCATTTATGAAGCTGTCTACTCTCTGACTTGAACTTGGACACTACGTATCTCTTCAGACGAATTAATTCCACTGATGTCTTTGTTTTTTGCCGCCAAAATTGCTTTTTCACCCAACCAATCATACGTCTTGTAGGAAAAGTGTGTTGTCCAAAATTTGGGTACACGCTTCTAATTATCAAGTTGCTGCATATGAAATGGCTGATTTAGTAATAAATTTTTAAACAGCTGTTACTTTTTATAAAGAGAATTTATTTAATCAAAATAGATACCAATAGATGCAACACACTTTTCCTTACGCGATACAAGTACATTTATTCCAGTTTTGTAGAAGTCCAAGTTTCTGGTCCGAAGAAATTTCTCGAAGGCATTTTTGACATTACTAAATCATAATGTCAAAATCAACTCAATCAAATCTTCATTATTAAATCTTTTTCCTATCAAAAAGTGAACCAGATGTTTAATGAAACGGTAACCTGTTGGTGAGAGGTCTGGTCAATATGTAGAGTGGGGAAGAGTCTCATAGCACAACTCGTTTAACTTTTGTACCGTTGTTTGCGATACATGAGGTCGTGCGTTCATCCCTGTTGACAAGCGTAAGTCGTTGGACTGTCAATTTCTGATGCACTTCATCCAGTTGAGCACAGTATTTCTCAGCATTGATGGTTTCGCTGGGTTGCAGGAACGAATAGTGGATAACTATTCAGCTACAACTGTTTGGTGGTCTGTAGCTATATTCTATAACAGCTACAGACCACCAAACAGTTTCCATTATTTTCTTTGGATGAAGGCTTGATTTCGGCATGTGACTTGGCACTTCATTGGCATCTTGTTATTGGGCCGACTGGCAACGACTATCGTTTAAAATTTCATTTTTCATCGCAGGTCACAATCCGGTGTAAGAAGGGTTCCTTGTTGTTGCGGGAGAGAAGAGAGCTTGAACTCTCCATTTAGCGGAACCCGTTTGTCAAACTTTTTTCACTTTTCCAAGTTGTTGAAAGAGCCGGCAAACTGTCAAATTGTGAACGCATCATTTCTCGGCTCATAATGATCTCCCTTATGGTTTGGCAGGGTTCAAACTCCACTTATGCACGCAGCTCGTCGTTATCGATCAATTGTCCTGGGTGTCCACGTGGCTCACTTCTAACGTCCATATCTCCTCAATCGAAATTTTTCGAATTACTGCCGAGTGTTTCGTTCGCTAACTGTATCGTTTCTTCCGTTGTATTGTGCTCTAATTTAAAATCGTATATTAAAAGTAGCCATTTTTGATTCACTTCCATGTTCACTTTCTCTTTTTGTTTTTACGATCACTATGAAGTGCAAAACAGAAAGGACTCCATAAAACAAGGTAGAAATATTTATACATCAATATGTCATATCATTTGCGCCGCCTGGTTCCGCCACTTAAATTGCAGCCAAGCTTATGTCATTGCTAAATCCACCATTTCATCTACAGCAACCTAATAATTCCTCGTGTGATTAAACTATGTTGCAAGAATTGGTTGGTAAAGTTATCAGTCCATTTTCATTACCTATCAGAGTTATTCCGTCTACAGATTTCAACAACTGCTTCAAAAATTCATCGGTGGATAGGTCGTTTGCCATTGAACGCGCACGTTTGCGAGTACTTTGGCAGTTCTCACATATCTCCACAGAAAGGATGATTTTAAACATGCATTCAACTCATCAGCGGCAGTGGATCAAGGAAACACTGGCAAAGTTTGTTTAAAGTCACCAGCTAAGAAAATCAAAGCATCGTAAAAATGCCATTGATTTCCTTATTGATCGTATCGTCTTTGTTCGGTCATACGCCTTCAGTGATTTTTTGTGGGCCATCGGCCATTCATCTCAAACGAAAATTTCACTCTGTGGCAATACTTTCACCATGCAAGATATCTCACTAATGCATGTTGGATTTTTGTTGAAAATCATATCCAAAAGCAGCTTAAGTGCAGAGTTCTGTTAGTAAGTGCTGTTATGCCGCCATCTAACAACGTTGAATACGATGCGTTAGCCAATACTATGATATTTTGAGGACAACGTGATGCCAAAATCGCCGAAATGAGGAAAAATTTTCTTGTTCCACCAGGTGCCTCCAAGAAATACAATCCACCGCTTTTGTCTGTCATATCTTGCACGAACATGTAAACATTATTCAATATTGGAAGATACTTTTGAACAAATAAAGTTAATTCATTGCGATAAAAATCATGTTCGTAAATCTCGATTATACAAGTCCTGCAATTGGCGATTCGGTGACGCCAGTCAAACGCTTTGTTTGTAATTGTTAGACAAATGTCGTATATTATTATGAGAGCTTCATAATGCATTCCTGGGCTTATCAGCAAATTTTAATTCGATATTGTTCTGTAATCGGTAAAATCGAATAATCAGAATACCAACTCAAACAAACACGATTCGATGATTATAGATCAATACTTTTTTTTCAAAAACACCAAAAAATTTACGAATTAAAAAAAATTGTAAAACACGAATCGAACACA
Organism: Stratiomys singularior; assembly: GCA_954870665.1. Classification (NCBI taxonomy): domain Eukaryota; kingdom Metazoa; phylum Arthropoda; class Insecta; order Diptera; family Stratiomyidae; genus Stratiomys; species Stratiomys singularior. The sequence continues at coordinate 68,379,177 of OX940880.1, read as the reverse complement.
GTAACTTATCCACGTGAGTGTACTCAACAGGCTAGCAATGACCCGACTGAAGGCCAAAATACAATAGTGCGAGACTGCGATGCGAGAGCGCGACGAGTCTCGCAGCAAATGTCAAGCAGTTTTCGTAATGCTTGTTGGCGCTTAAATGAAATTTGATATTCAAACGCCTTAATTACTTTTCTTCAGTACTAGGGTTATTCTGAATGAATTTTGAATGAAAATTTCGTGCATCCTTTTTGAGGCTATTATTTGCCAAACGAAGGAAAATTTCAAATTCAAAACTTTTCAAAAATCAAAAATTATTGCAAGCAATTTTCATTTAAAACGTGACCAATCTGACATTTGTCATATGAACGAGCGAGAATCGCATCGCGCTCTCGCATCGCGAGACGTATACACGAAAACGTATTAACGTATAAAACGATATCGCTTTGTGTTTTAACTGACGAAAACGATATCGCACGAAAACCAACTTTTTGCGTTTGTAAACTCAAAACATTTAAAAAAAAAAGAATTGACTGTATAAACACTTGCACTGAGCAGACCCGAATGACAAAGGGACAAAACACAACAGCATACGTACTCTCTCTATTGTATACATTTTTCCGTCAGCAATATTTTTTTCTGTTTATTTTTCGATTTGTCGACTTCGTACATATTGACATGGAAGCCAGTTTTGATTGTGCGAGGTTGTTTGTTTAACATAATTTTGTGTGGAAATCATATAATAGACGGAAAAGTATATATGATCCATCCTTGCTTATTACGAAGATTTAAAAAAGACTACGTTAATCGCTTAGTTTTTGCTCGAGATTTTAGTGTACCAACATATGATAGTTATATGTACATATATATTATATATAGATTCGTAAAGTAGACTTTTTGAAATAAAGGAGAAACATTGAACTTTTATCGTTCGATTTAGAAAAATTTACATCCGTGGTTCATTGAAATTAAAACGAAAAATGCATTGCTGGAAAAATTACTTAACTTTTATTGTGTGTATTTTGTAGAATAAATTGAAACAATTGTTCGATGACACGGGATATCAACGAAAAATCAGCTTGCTTCGAACATTAATTTCAAATCGCCTTAAAAACTGTGATTCTGTGACACTCTATGTATCTCAAATAGTTGAAACGGAGCAGAAATTGAAGGGGACAGGTTTTGGAACCACCAATAAGTGGATTGGATCGTTACTTTGGCGGGACTCTCAGATAAGTTTTCACCTATGATAATGGCGATCGAATATTCTGACATCGCCTTTAGCGCTGACGTCATCAAGACAAAATTCCTCGGCATGTGTAGGCAGGTTGGCAATACTGGAACAGATCTTGCCTTGTGGTCAAAACAACAGCGGTGGAAAGGTGGCAACACTAAACGCGGTGCCAAATTGCAAACGTCAACGTTAAATAGTGACAGTGCAAGTTCAAACTGCAGTTAACAAATAAAATGCTAAAATTGCAAGAAAACAGGCCATTGTAGAAATAAATTTTAAATGCTTTTAGTACTAAGTTCTTCAACGGAAATTTAATATTTAGCGTTTCTTTTGAAAGAATCTTCAATAAAGTTGCAGAGCATAATCTGAAAATTCAATCAAATATATGCGTTTTCTTCACTAATCCAAAAAAGATGAGAAAATCAAAAAATCAATCTTTTCTATTATTAACAGACTATTACCGCAAAGTGATAAAGGATCATTCATCTGTAATTGTCCCCTGAGCCAAATTTTTTAAAAAGAACGCCAAAACTGATATTCACGACTTTAATTAAATTCAAACAACTTTGAACTGACCCACCACTTTAAGCAATGCAGACTTTATGCAGGCTATTTAGGCCCTGAGTCTCGGACCCCCGCTACCGGACTACCGACTAAACACTTCCCCTGTCACGCCGAGCACCTAGCCTGGAACTGTTTGTCACATTACTTCGGACTAGGCCTCACGAATCATCGCTTAGCGGTGCCTTCAGGTTAAGAGAAATCCTCTTTCTGCATGGATAGATAGGAAGGAAGAGAATTGCTGTTACACAGATCCCCCCTCCCTCACAAAGCGATCCATCATGCCCTTCTTTATAAGGAGTACTGTCCGTAAGAAGTGCGACACACTGTTCCAATTGTTTTTTGATTACATCGTTTTTCCCGTTACATTTTCTAGGGAGAGCACGCCTATTTTCTCCGAGAGATTGGAACGGAGTCTTGTCCGTCTGGTACATGCAAAGAACATGTGGCAGGCGTCATCCATCATTCCCGCGCAGAAAACGCTTCCGGTTTTTGAGATAGTGGTTCAATATCCGCGTCAGATACCTCGGCACCCTGAAATATTCCAAAGTACGAAGAATGTCTGTCCATTGAGCAGAATTGAAGGCATTTCTCACATCGAGTGTTATGAGCAGTACTATTCGTCTGTGGTGATTGAGCTGTATCACTTCCGCTGGTATACCGTCTGGCCCTGGGGCCGTTTTCGATTTTAAGATTTCACCGCATCATTTAGCTCGATGGCGCTAAAAAGGTGGGCATTCTCCAGGACATTCAACATTTGCATCATCGGGACGAACAGGATGCATAGGGAAAAGCGCTCGAACAACCTCGTCCATTTTTTCCATTTCAAGGACACAGGGCCTCCTTGCAGCTCCTAGTTTCTGCATGGCAAGCTTGTATTCTAGCCGCCACGGGTTCCTATCGATGTCCTCAACGAGATTGTGCCAGCAGCAAATCTTGCTTTCGTTAATCAACCTACGGGGGAATTTTCTAGCCGACCTGTATGCCTGCGTTCGGGAATGTGAACGTGAAGCCCAACGTTCAAGGAATCGAGACGATTGCTTAAAAGTTGGGCTTCGCGGTGGAGTCCGTGATATTCTCTCCGCTTTTCAGCAATTCCTGCCAACCACCAGTACACAGCGGGCTTATTGTGTCGAGGCCGTAGCCTGGGCATAGAGCATTGCACGCATTGTTGATGAGCCTCATGGTAGAGTTCACTATTTTTCCAGCTGAGGCTCCCCGGGTCGCCGTCATAGTGTCACCGCTCATAAGAACTGCGGCGAACGCGTCGACATCTATTTTAGAAATATTCCACCCTACAGTTGAGATTTAAGTTGCTACGCGTCGAGTAGCACCGTCGCCAATTTCGAAAGCAATGTACTGGTTATCACTAGCCGAGTAGTCCTCCAGTACCCTCCATCTGTGTATCCTAGACACTAAGCTCTCAGAAGCAAATGTCACATTCAGAATAGTTCCCAAGCAGCCTCCCCGTCGAAAAGTTGGTGTGTTCCCAACGTTCATGATGACAAGTTGCCTCCTAGCCGCCATTTCTAGGATTCTGTTTCCTTTTGGGTCTGGGTGAGGCATTTCCCATTCTATCGCCTTGGCATTAAAGTCACCGCCAACAAGGATTCAGCCTTCCGTGCTCAATACAGCTTCCTCCAGTTCATCGAGCCTGCTCTGAAAATATGAAATTGACTCATTCATTGTGAAATTGACGCTTATGAATGTCACTTCCGCACACCCAATGAGCACAAAGCCATTGCCACTAGAGCAAACCCGAACAGTGGGTAGAGCCCTATCACGTACCCAAATGGCGGCGGTGCCGGATCGATCACAATATCATCCAGCCCCCTCCTTTTTGTGGTGTTGCTCAGATATCAGCATAGATATAAATCTTGTGCGGTTGAGCTACATTCTAGGTTGATCAGCAGAACTTGGAAATAAAAAATGGACGAAATAATGGATAGACAAACATCTGAAATTGATTCGCTACATGCAGAAATGTAGAACACCCAGAACAAGGTAATGATTCTATAACAAAACATTCTGAAATTGAAAACACTACGGAGCTGATCGCAGTAATAGAAGACTTTGTCAACAAATACACTATAAAACAATAACGAGCATCCAAATAGTTCAAGGCTCACAGTAATATGTATAACAGGTAAACAAATCCAGGGTGGAAAATTTGGTGAAAAACTCCTGTACTTAACTTATGATGGAAAAATCGCAATATATTCTGATCTGGTCGACATTGAAGATCGGATCTTCTATACAATATGGTTCAACTTAAAATGAAAGAAATGTGCCCTAATAATTCCAATTTTATAAAAGCAACAAATATCCTGAAAGATCCACAGTCTGAGGAAGACGCACTGCAACAAGTTGAAAAATATCATATACCAGAAATAGGCCACAGTGGAACCCATTCTTCAAAAATCAAAAACAAACCTGAGCAGCTACAGCAACAATTTCACTACAGCAACTCAACCAAAGATATATTGCAAGCACAACAGTATATTAATCGCAACAATCCTTTCGCTGGATTATTCTTTGTAAGTCGCCTTAGAGGATTAATTAGAATGTTCGAACGCTGTTTGCCGAAAAATGTTTATTACTGAAGCAATATCTTCAGTATATCACATTTACCAGTTAGCCTTTATTTCGGCTATGTTTATATTCTATTGGAATGACGAACGACATACGTTCGGGAAGAACGTCCCCATCCTACAGCTGTTTTGATTTTCGATAATCACAGTCGCCGATTATTGGCATACGAGCAACGAACGATCCTTTGGAACGAAGCTCATCAAGTCAAACGCATTATTCGAACGCAACTAAGAAAGCTGAAGTAGAAGTTGAAACTAGTGATTACACAAACGAAAATTTGGAAACACCGTCAACAAAATCTGTGCAATCAATAAAGACGATGTAAACGACCTGGCTATACCTGGTGAGTCGTCGTCATTCAATTCATCATCTATCAAAACAAATTAGGTATTTTGACGGAGCCCCATTAATTGGTGGACCGTTACTTTTTTTTTTTTATGAATTAAAATAAATATTATTAATAAGTTTCAAAATAATTTTAAATCTGTAAAGATTATTCATATAAAACAATTTTATAAATTTTACAAATTTTTAACAAATCACCAAATTTTCTTATTGATGTTCCTTTCTCAATTTTTGGATTGAAAATTTAAACTTCTTAATATAATAATTAAATTCTCACGAAGTTAGTATGTCGAACGACGACGTTTACCGCGACGCTCTGGCCACCGCGGGCATGGGAAATGGTGACGGTACACCAGACCCATCAGCAGTCTTTCGGGATGTAGCGCTTTCAGATGAGAATGCGCTACATAATATTAACGCGGTTTCTATTAAACTTTGTCCTTTCTGGAAACAATTTCCGGAGGCATGGTTTCTTCAGTTCGAGGCTCAATTGCAACGTGCCGGGATAACTACTGAACAAACTAAGTTCAGCCATTTATTAACTGCATTAGATCAAGACATTTTCAGACTTCTTAGCGATCTTATTACATCCCCTCCCCTTTCTAATCCCTATAGTAGTTTCAAAAGAGCTCTAATTGATAGACTTTCTATATCTGAGAGCGAAAAAATGAAGCAAGCTTTAACGGAACTTTCATTAGGTGATAATCAACCTTCACAGTTGTTACGCAATATGCGTACCAAGAATGAAGGAAGGTTGAATGATTCGATTATTAGAACTCTATGGCTGCAAAGACTGCCTCATCATATGCAAGCAATTTTAGCATGTTATACTGGTTCATTAGACGAAATGGCAACTTGCGCTGATCGAGGTAATGAAATTCCAAGCGCAAGTTCGGTCTGTTCTAAGTCTTCACCCCATACGTCATCTTCAAACATGAATAATCCCGCTTCAATGTACGCTAGCAATCATTCAAATACGGACTTAGTTAACGAACTGTCTCAACTAGTGACCAAATTGTCTATCGAAGTTCAGTCACTTAAATCTGAAATTCGAAACATTAATAGAACCAGAAGCTCTAGCAGAAATAAAAGGTATAATAAGCATTTCAACAACAGAACTTCCTCAAAAAATAGAGAAATGGAAATTTGTTTCTATCATAGAACATACGGCACTAAAGCTCTCAAGTGTATTAAACCATGCAAATTTCCGGACAAATCATCTTTAACCTAATGGGCATACCCATGCAGACGACCGTGGGTAAAGGAAGCCGAAATAGTCGTCAAGACATTTTCGATCCCCTGTCTAAATTAACGTTTTTAATTGACACAGGCTCAGAAGTTTCGGTTATTCCTACCAAAAATAAATTAGCCACTCAAGACTGTAATTTTTATCTTACAGCAGCTAATGCCACCAAAATTAAAACTTACGGGTTTAAGGCATTAGTCCTCGGTTTCAATTTAAGACGCAATTTTCAATGGAATTTTATTATTGCCGACGTAGTCAATCCAATTATTGGCGCACATTTCCTCAAACAATATGGTTTAATCATAGATATTAAACGAAAACTTTTAATAGATCCACTACCTAAAATTTCTTGTAAAGCAAGAATTTCGAACTCCAATTCCGAATCTTTGGCCATTTTAATTAACTCAATCAATAATTCTAAATTAGATCTTTTATTGAAAACTTATAAAAACATTATCATTGATGATGGTTCTTTGAAACCAATTAAACACTCGGTCACTCATAAAATTATAATTTCAGGTCATCCTATTTCATCAAAGGTCAGACGAATGAGTGGTGATAGGTTATCTGATGCCAAAAAAGACTTTGATAAAATGCTTGCTCTTGGCATATGTCGTCCATCAAAAAGTCCATGGTCCTCTCCTCTTCATCTGGTTAAGAAAAAAAATAGTGAATGGAGATCATGTGGTGATTACAGACGTTTAAACTGTATAACAGTCCCAGATAACTATCCGCTACCACACATTCAGGATTTCGCAAACAATTTATTTGGTTGTCGTGTATTTTCAACTTTAGATTTGGTTATAGCTTATCATCAAATTCCAGTTGAACAATCTGACATTGAAAAAACTGCAATATGTACTCCATTCGGCCTTTTTGAGTGCACAAGTATGACGTTTGGATTGTGCAATGCTGCGCAGACCCTCCAAAGGTTTATTCACTCAATTCTTAGAGATCTTCCTTTTTGTTTCGTCTACTTAGACGATATTTTAGTAGCATCAATTTAGAGTCATTTAGAGTTACTTTTCAAGAAATTGAGTGAATATGGTCTCTTAATCAACCTGGAGAAGTGTTCATTCCTGAAAGAGGAAATAAAGTTTTTAGGACACTGGATTAGTAGGGAAGGAATCAAGCCATGTCCGGATCGAGTAAAATTAATTCAACATTTTAAAAAACCCGAAACCATTAAACAATTAAGACGATATTTAGGAATGATTAATTTCTATCGACGCTTCATTCCAAACGCTGCTGAAATACATCGTCATTTAAATAAATTTCTTGTTGGAAGCAAAAAAGATGGTAACCAAAAAATAAACTGGGATACTGTTGCCGAAGATGCGTTTGAACAATCTAAACAACAGTTCTCCGAATCAACACTATTTCATTTTCCTTCTGCAAATGCTCAATTATCTCTTGCAGTAGATGCCTCCAACTTTGCCATTGGAGGTGTTGTTCAACAGCAGTTCGAAGGGTCATGGCAACCTCTTGGTTTTTTCTCAACCAAATTGTCACCCTCACAAGCACGCTACAGCACCTATGATAGAGAACTTTTCGCAGTATACTACTTTATTAAGCATTTCAGACACCTACTAGAGGGTCGTCCATTTGTTATTTTTACCGATCACAAACCTCTACTTTATGCTTTTCAACAAAATCCGGAGAAAGCTTCTCCCATACAAACAAGGCATCTTAATTACATCGCGCAATTCTCTACTAATATACGTCATATTTCAGGATCTAACAATTTGGTCGCAGATACCCTATCGCGGATAGAAGTGATCAATTTACCTCCTTCTATTGATTTTGAAGAAATTGCGCGAGCACAACAAAACGACCCAGAATTAATTTCTTTGATAAATAACCCGTCGTTTTGCTTTAAGAAAATTAAAATTGCCGATACGAATATTGAAATTTTTTGTGACACTAAACAAAATTCAAATAGACCTTTTATACCTCATCAATTCAGGCAACAGGTCTTGGAAAAAATTTACATATGGAGTAAAATGAAAGCCGACATTAAAATTAGAGTAAAAGCGTGTTTAAATTGTCAGAGATCAAAAATCACAAGACACGTTTCTTCACCTCTTTCCAGTTTTGATCTTCCTTCCGAACGTTTTGAAACTGTTTATTTGGATATTATTGGTCCATTTACTCCATGTGAAAGTTATAAATATTGTCTGACCATTATTGATCGCATGTCAAAATGGACGGAAGCCATTCCTATGATAGATTCTACTACACAGTCAGTGGTACATGCCTTCATAAATAATTGGGTAGCCCGATTCGGCATCCCAAAGACAATTATCACAGACCAAGGAGCTCAGTTCGAATCAAAACTCTTCAAGGAATTAGCAACCCGACTGGGGTTTAAACGTAAAAGATCTTCTCCTTATCATCCCCAAACAAACCGTCTGCTTGAACGATGGAACAGAACATTTAAAGAAGCTCTACTCTATCAGGAATCACATTCCTGGTACGAAGCATTACCTTTCGTTCTTCTAGGACTTCGAACTACGCTCTCTGATCAAAATGAATTCTCACCAGCAATGATGTTATATGGCGAAAACATTCGCGTGCCGGGAGAATTCCTCAACGAATCAAAATCTACCACAACGTCAGAACATGAGTTAGTTAGGAAACTGAAACATTTCATTAACCATATGAAACCTGTAGAACCCTCCAACAACTCAAAACATAAAGTGTTTATATTCAAAGATCTCAAGACATGTTCTCATGTTTTTCTCAAAAAACCACCAATTCAAAATTCTCTCTCTCAACCATATAGCGGTCCCTACCAAGTAGTTCACCGCACTGACAAAATTTTTACAGTAAACGTAAGGAATAAATTAATTAAAGTATCTGTGGACAGAATCAAACCTGCTTTTGTTATCAATTTTACATCAAAACTAAATAAATTGTCTGCGGTTAATAATAATTCAACCCAAAATCGACGCGTGAGATTCGAGCTGGAGAGACCAAGTCTTTTTACGCAGTCTAATGACTTGCTGGTGGAGGAGTGTGTGGTGTTCGTTTTGCAATGTTTTTTATGCGCGATTTGGTACAGAGCATTTATTTCGAAAGTACTTTTATGTCGGATTTTGAAAGGAGCATTAATATCGAAAATCACTTATCTTTATTAAAAACTTTAAAGGAGTAACCTATTTAAAAAAATATTTTTTAATATGAATTGGAAATGATTAAAAAAAGTTAGTCGGAATTGAGAGCTCGATTAATTATTAACTTATTACAATTAAATATTAAATTTTAAATGTTAATTATAAATGTAAATCAAATAAACAATTAGGAGCAATCAAATTGTAAATATTGATTGTAATACCCTAAATATATATAACAGTAAATGAAACGCCAGTCATAAAAACTCTATTGGCAATCTACTTATATAAGAGATAAAAACATAGCACGTTTAAGGATACGCCATTCAATGTTACTCAAATAAAAGCACTATATAGAGTAAAACAATTAAGAAGACAGCAATGAGCGAAGACAAAAAGGATCTGTAAAAAGCCTGCCGAAACATAAAGATAAATAAATAAAGAAAAACGAAAAAATATAGCGACAAAAAATATACAAAGGTCAGAACGCTTCCCTCCAACGCAAAACTTTTGAAATCTCTTTTATCAGGATTGTTTCGAAAGACATACATATAAATAACATGTGAAAATAAGAAAATCTTATTTATACATGAATAATATACTAAAATGAACCTAAAATTATGTTTCGAATGAAAGTTATTAATATTCATTTCGCATAAAACTACAAAACGTATATGCATGTGGTTCATTGATTCAAAGATTTCATTGTGACATTTTCTTCACGAAAATAAATGTTTTTAAGCAGGACAACATAAAAGTGACCAAATTTACTCTGGAGCACGTGCTTCAGCCTAAACATGGATATAGCATAAGATTCAGAAAAGAACAAAATGCAATAAAATAATATAATAACCAATCTATATGGTATTCCCCCAAATCGTAAATGATTCCCCAAAAATGAAATACTTTGCAAGTATATTATAATTACAGATAATCCTCAAAACATGATAATATAAGATTCAGAAATCGATAACATTTTTGGAGCATACGCCGTGACGCAAATAAATCAATCAATTATAAAAACAAATAATCAAGGAACCTTTTTTAATTCTGATTCGCAAAGAAAAGTCGCAGATTAATATGAAAAAAAAACATATTGGCCAAATGCTAAGGAAAGTTTAACGTAGACTTCCGAAAGGAAACCCTCTTTCCAATAATGCTAACCTTTGATCAACGGTTGCTAATGAAAGATACGTTACTAAAAAAAAAAAAAGATTTTTATCCGTCCAAGTTAAAAATATGTTGGATCACATTGAGAAAGTGACTCCCGAAATCATTCATCGATGCAATATTGAGGGAACCATCGGAAGGATGAAAATTACAAAATACAGGCTTTTGAAATAGATTGTTCTACCGCAGTATTTCACTAGTGATTTGACGGTGATTTTTCAACGGTGATGTGCCAAGGAAGAGAGCGAGACTAAATAATTCCTTAAAACCAAATTTCACGCACGAGTAGACTGTGTACAATGGGAGCAAGGAGCCATGGCTTTGTGCATTATTAAACATAGGGCAGCACCAAATGCGTTGATAGAGTGAGTAATTAATTGCTTTACTATTTAGAAGTAACTTCAATATACAAATAACATCAATACTATTTTAACAGGATACGGCCAGACGAGATTGAAGTCACTTTGAACATAAAAGGGGCTCTGGATGACCTACTAATCTCAGGACCCATCCATCCTAAGCGTCGCACTACCAATGCGAAATCACGAAGCGGTCTATTGTAACTTGAAGAAGGGCGTGGCTCCTTATTTACCGATGCGACCAAGGAAAGAGCAACTTCTAACACTGGTTATGCATTTCGAAATATATCTATAATCTCTAGTCGATAGCTTGATGGAGGAACGCCCATCAGCTGAAATGAAACCCAAGAGGGTAAGCTGGTGAAACAATGAACTAGAAGAGACAACGAATAACACAAAGAGGACATTTAAACTATCCCGGATTTTAAACTTAGATACAGATTGGGTAAATTATGAATAGAATTTCCAGACATTCAAGACAACTCTGCGAAGAGAGAAAAAGAAATCATGAATGTCTATAAATCTGACCTATAGATCGGACGAATCTATAGATCTGACTAAAACACCCTGGCGCGTCTTGTCGATGAGCACATCAACATCACATATAAACTTGGACCATATGAAGCTGTTTTCAAAATAGCACGCATTCCTTCTGGAAACTTCTCTGCTCATAGTGGAGGAAAGGATAGTGAGCGACTTGGCTAACAGAGTAGACTCTCAAAGCCTTTATTAGGGCCTTAAAACGATGCACAGCGGCAGCCACCAAAACGGTGATATCAATCCTTATTAAACAAAATGGATGGTGAACCTACTAACTAAAATAAAGGTCATGTCTGTAGAAGAAATCTGATTTGAATGAAATACAAATAGAGTCTCATTTAATATCATTAGGTACTCACGGTCACTAAGACAATTCAAGACCTAAACAATTGGCTTCCTGAACGACTGCGCATGATGACGAAATCTTCGTTTTATTTCATCATATCTTTTTCACTTTTACGAAAAATGATGAAGGCAAATGGGCTGAACACAGACGCCAAAAAGGGTTCTATTTTAACAATTCAATTCAAATTATTGGACAGTAAACTAACTTGGGCTTCTCAAATAGGAAAACCGTAACATCGTGTGATCCATTTCTTGATAATTGAATCCATGGAGAATACGGCCATTTCAATCTGAAGTGAAATGGATACAAGAAAATTAGTAGTTGACGCATGGACCTTATATGTTATCAATATTTCGAGGAAGCAAAAATGTGAAACGTTTCAGAGCATCCCTCGGATAGTGAATTTTTAATCTAGATCCACGGATCCTCAGCAAAAAGATGTACTAGCGCCGGAATTTATTTTGGTCACTTCCCGTAGCTCATGGGCTACAAGATTGAGCCAAACCATGCTTTTTCAGGCGGAAATTTTCGAAAGGAAATCCTTTCGTATAGCAAGTTAGCATTGTCAACCCTAACGTCGTAGCCTTACAGCTAGTGCAGAACTGCAGAGGTTCCAAAGTACAGCTAACCTGAATGAATTGATATTAATGAGGCTCCCTAGATACTGACGTGTAAAGAGGAAAGGAAAGGCAAACTAACAAGACCCAATTCAGTCGACCTGAAGACAGCATGTACAGAGTCATTTAAAGAATAATTGGCTTTGTGAAAAAGTAGTTGGACAAAGTCCCCAAGAGGGACAAAAGATGGAGATAAACTTGGCTTGGAGTGACAAGAATGATGTCTTGATAAGCCGAGTCTTTCGTGTTAATAAGTCGCGGATCAAATAATGATCAAAAAAGCTATTTAGACAGTGTTTTCATTGCTGATAGGCTGCGGCCTTACAGGTGAACACGCCAAACGACTGGGCCGCTTAACTGACAACACATACACGCTTGCGGGGAATAGAAAAGTATGGAAGATTGTATTTTTTTCTGAGCGATTCACATTATTGGTGCAAACCAAACAGTTTAATTGAAACCCGTGGGATCACAGAAGTAGAACCTTTTTTACTTCTGTGCGAAAACAAATGAACAATCTGCAAAAATTAAACCAAATGCGAAAAGGTAAGGGTTGACGTTGGCCACCGAAGGATCTAACCTGAACATTTCAAGGAAAGTCGTCCAAATTTTGATGGATTTTAAATTTCCTTTTTAAATTAAATACCGCACGGTCTGCTCCACGGGTCAAAAATGCCCTGAAGTCCATTTCATCTGTTGTTTCAACTAAAAATTACAGCTTGCGTAATTTCGGGAAATGTAGATACGACACACAGGCGGGATTGCATCCAAATAGGGTTCTCACAAAACCCTTCAAAACTGTATTGAAATGATTTTATCGATTTAATGGCCCACGAACTTCTATGCATATTATTTAGTCCATGCAAGATGATAAAATAATTAAATTTTGCACTTCAATTTGCGTATAATGTATTGCTGACTGGTAGTGGAAATGCACAAGATTTGCCGAACAGGATGCACATACGTACATATGTCTGAGTACTTTTAATTAAACCGCCTAGAACGGATTAACTCCTTTCGGCATTTTCATCGCATTTCATCCCTCTATTATACGCTTCATAATAGAATGCAATGGTAAATACAGATAGGCATACTGTTACCCCACCCAAAGTTCAGGCTTATGCATATCTGTGCATCCTCGGAAGGATATAAAAGCCAAGTGCATGTTGTTTGGCTCGGATTCCTCCCAAGGGAAATGTTTTCTATTTCAGGTTGAAGTCGAAGAGATGTCCCGTGGCGTCTCGAATTGCATTCGACTGCTGTGGGGGTTGTATCCAAATCATAGACGCTACCATCCTTAATAAGATTATCGACGATGTGCCAATCTGGTAGGCAATGGCGACAAAATTTCACCGCTTATTACCGCTATTACGAAGATTTGAAAGAGAAGATTGCCTGTTCCTGTGCCGGTGCAAGGACTGAATGTTCATTTAATGCTTACCAGGCTCCGTTGCCGGCTAAACGTGACACAGAAATTGAAATGCCTGTATCCGCTTCTCACACCTCCTTATGACGATCTTATGCAAATGTATATAGTCGAACATGAATTTTTATGGATGTCATACATTCGTTCGTAGGATTTCTCCGCAGGAAGCATGACTGCACCTTCACGATCCCGAAATTCATTCGGCGAACGCGACTAATTCCTGTTACTATTGGATTAAGGGCCTTCTTAGAAACAACACGAACCGTTGCAGCAGGTTGCAAATAACGAGACCATGCCGAGTCAGCTGCATTGTCCTTATTCATATTTATGCTTTCGGCTCGTGATTAAATCATTGGCTTTTAACGGTTTAATAAGCTTCATTTGACTTTTTGTGAACATGCGAATTTTCCGCTGTTGCAAGAATCTTGACAAATTGCATTTATTGTGATGCTGCAGTCATGCAACAAATTTCTTTACGCTTCCATGCGTTCTTGATGAAAATTCCAAATATATTCCTTTATGGATTATAATCCATCGACGATAGAGTGGCGACTATGGCTCCTTGGCGATGCAATTGGGAATTTGTTCTTTCATCAAACGGCTTTGTAATATATTCAATCTGATTGCTGGATAGGAGTGAGCATGCAAGAAAAGAATTCCTTCTGCTGCCAGGAAAAAAAATTAACTCACAAGTTCGAACGTTTGTGTCAACAATGATATTGTCGCATACTCGTGCAGAACATTTTGAAAACATTTCGAAGTCCGAGTTTATGAAAAAAACATTCAAACGCACTTAAGTGAGCACATTGATTGCTAAGTAATTGCAAAAAATGGACACAATAATTTACCATATTAGACAGAATCGAATGCCAAATTCAATTTTGTTCAACAAAACTTTCAATATGAACTTTTCTCAAAATCAAAGTATATCCTTTCCCTTTTATTTTGCACTGACGATTAGACCTGTTTAATTACACAGGTCTGCGAAAAAAATTTTTTTGTCAGCTGCATGAGATATTTTTACTGAATTATATGTTTTAAAGTGCGCTGATTTCAAAAGTGATGGCCATTTTTTTCTATCACATAAGGATTTTTTGCAAATTCAAACACAAAAAATTGGTTAAAGCACTCCTTTATTCAAAATTTTCAAACAATAAGTATTTATTTTTAAAGCAAACGAAACATTATTTTGATACATATACTTATTCATGTTCTTTATGAAACCTCTTCTTCTTCTCCTTGATACTTTGACGAGTCCTTTTCCGATTTTCATCTTCAGTTTCTCGCTTAAGCAGCCAACAGTAGTCAGCAAGCATAGTGACATCCCATCGCCCTTGGTACCTTCTCTCGATATCACGGACTTTCTGGTGAAATCGCTCCCTCTGCTCTTCACTGTAAGCTCCCAGGTTTTCAGGAAAATAGTGCAGCCTTGAGCCTTGTATGCTGCTAGCATCCGTTGCACAATGGTTTTATAGTTAGGATCCTTAGTATTTCCCAAAAACTTTCGCACTACGTCCTTGAACGATACCCAAGCTTCTTTTTCCTTCTCATTCATAGTTTCCACAAATGAAGGGTCCGTTAAAAGTTTTCTTATGTCGGGGCCGGTGAAAACTCCCTCTTTCAACTTTGCTTCTGACAGCTTCGGGAATTTTGTACATAAATATTTGAAACAGTCTCCATCCTTTTGCAGCGATTTTACAAATTGTTTCATCAACCCCAATTTGATATGGAGAGGGGGCAACAAAATCTTTTCTGGTGGTGTTTATAACATTTTTCTCGGGATGGCCAATCACTTTTTTCCACTGCTGTTCTCTGGCTCTACTATCCCACAAACATAAGAAGCATGGGTATTTGGTATAGCCTGCCTGCTGACCCAAAAGCATTGTCAGTATTTTGAAGTCCCCACAAATCATCCATTGATGGTCTTGATACTTGATTTTTTCCAGGATAATGGCCAAATCGTTATAATCTTCTTTCATATGCACAAAATGTCCAATCGGAATCGAGGCAAATTTATTTCCATTGTGCAATAATACTGGTTTATGGCTAGTCTTAGATGAGTCAATGAATAGGCGCCATTCAGATGAGTCATACTTTATATCAAAGCGATGTATGAGTTCTTCCACATTATTGCAGAAAACTAAATTTCCTTCTTTTGAGAAAAACTGGGTAAATTCTTTTTCTCGGTGTCTGTACCAGTAGAAAGAAGTGCCAGGTGATAAAAGGTTTTTATTTTTTAATCTAGAACCTAACAGTTCGGCTGCATCTTTTGAAAGACCTAAATCTCTTACTAAATCATTGAGCTCACCTTGAAAAAATAGTTATGGCCTTCCATCTTCGTCAAAAGATAAATCTGAGCTTGATTCACCCGGAGGAGGTAATGTAGCTTCGTCCTCCAACTCACTAGGGTATTCATCCAAACTGGAAGGTGGCTGCGGGATAGATATCTCGGAGCTATGGGGCACTGGACCTATAGCTGAGTCAAGATTAGGATAACTTATGTTTCTTTTGTTTTTTGAATTGAATCCCTTTTCGTCAACTGAGCAGAAGTAGCAGTCAGTAGTGTGATTTTTCTGCTCACACCATATCATAGGAATTCCAAATCGAAATGCGTTTTTCTTTCCCTTAAACCACAAACGAAGATCTTCTACGCATCTTCTACACACCTTTTGCGGGGCCCATGGTTTATCTTGATCACCATGTTTTATTTTAAAGTAAGCAAAATAAACTTTCCTTACAAAATCACTTATATTTCTCTGTTGACTTTTAATAGGGAATTCACCACAGATATAACAAAAACTGTTTGGAGAAATAACACAACCCCTTGTAGCCATGATTAACAGACAACAGCACTGTTCACTTGAATATCAGTATGTCTACTGAGAGCTTTTCTTTGTTTCAAGCGATAAACGTCATTTGACTTGTCTCAACATGTTAAAACATTCCCAGTCTCACCAACAGCTCAGGTTGTTTTTCTCCATTATCAAATAAAAATCATATAGGTTCATTACCAATGAACATAGATACTGCAATACACATAAAAACTTATGTGATATAATAATTTGAATATTTTTTCTGTTTTTGGGAGGTCAAAATCTGCAAGAAAATGTAAAAAAAATCCTATGCAGTTTTTTGGTCGCAGACCTGTGTTATTATAAAAGGATAATATTGGGTATAGAAATAAGTTTCCATTGTTTTCGCGACATGGTTTTAAGTTTATTTCAACAATAAATAATACAGTCACGACATTGAAAGTATGCACAATTTAAAGCTATGATCTTCCCTCATGTTTGTGGTAGTAGATGGATGAAAAAGCCCCATCCTTCAATTCGGTTCAAAAAGTTAATCGTTCTGCAGAGAAGTGATTGCATGGAGTGAAACAAATGGAAATCCGAAGAGTAATTTCTATGGAATACCACGGGTGGGGCAAGATTTCCCAATTCACACCATCCAAACAACCCCAGCAAACATTTTGGCGGAATTTCGCTTAGGCGAACTAAATTCGGATCGCCTTTTCTTCGCCAGAACGAACAAAAGTAGCAAAATACCATATACGGCGCGTAAAACTATGGAAAAATCGTTTTTTCATCGCCAGAGCGAGCAAGAGTTACAACAATTCCCGACACAAAACCCTTTACATCCCTTAACGATCCTTGTTTTATGGCCCTCTATCCCCTTTTTATTGCTTGGAATTTTTGTTGCATTCTGCATCCGTTTTTCGTTCCAAAATTATGTTATGAGGTTGCTGGCACAAGATTGATCCTTTTTCACATATTTTATGATTTTAGGAAATACGTGTAAATATAGGAAAATCCAAAAATAAATAGAAAAAGGTATAAGATAAAATTTGTACAAATAGTTTAAGAACCGAATGTAATTAGTCAGTAAGATTTTGAACGTCTAAAAATAAAATTCATATCTTTGTTGAAGAATTGTTTTTTCATTAAAAGAAATATACACAAATAATTCAGGAAGCCATTTCGTTTTCCTGTTTTCTGGATCCAGTTTTAACTTTAAAGGCCGAAATACAATACTGCGAAGCGAGAGCGCGACGAACGTCTCGCAGCAAATGTCAAGCAGTTTTCGTAACATGCATTTGTATACGACATCGTGCAATGATTGCGATCCGTCGGTGTGAGGCGAGAAATATTCAGAAAAACGAAAATTCCTCTCAACGTTTTTCAGACTCTCGATGGCGATTAAATGAAATTTGAAATTCAAACGCCTTAATTACTTTTTAAGTACGAGGGTTATTCGGAGTGAATTTTGAATGAAAATTTCGTGCATCCTTGTTGAGGCTATTATTTGCCAAACGAAGGAAAATTCCAAATTCAAATTTTTAAAAAATCAGCAACAAATTTAATCAAATTTATTTGAAATGCCACCAATTTGAATTTTGTCATATGAACATTATTATTCCTCGCATCGCGTGCATTGTAAATTGAATGCGTTGCGCGATGACGAGCGACAATTGCATCGCGCTCTCGCATTGCCGTCACGCAGTATTGTATCTGGATCTTAAGGGTTGTTGATCAGATTGCTCTTGCCAGTCTCAGATAAGAGTTTTAAGTGACATATTAGGTTATCTGTTTTCGGACCCAGTCACTCTCATTTTTCATTATTAATTTGCATCGCGAAATTCCCGATTATTTTCTCAGTCGAGAATTATCCTTGTGCGGCTTTTACACAATTGATTTTTTACGCTATGAAGTGTTTTCATTTGTGGCTTATTCTTGATTTGTTTTTTACGCAACCAAGATTTATCTTTTGTGGCTTCTTCTTGATTCATTTTCCGACCGAGACAGTTATGTGTTAATTTGTTGGTGAGTTTTAAAGAAACACAATTTATTTTATGGATTCGATACTGTGATACTTTACCACACTTTGCATTCAGAACCGGTATGAACTACTTCGCTATTACCGGATTCTCGACCAACTGCCGGAACGCCAAGTAAACTCCAAATAATACAATAATAAAATGCTGACGCTATGTCCGCATATTTTTACAATATTTCACAACATATTTCGCAACAAAAAATTAGTAAGGTGTTTTAGTGTCTTGTTGCAGTAACATTTGAGATACTGTGATTTTTTGTGGAAACGCAGCGAATAAATAGAATCTGTCAAATTCATAAATAAATAATTTTTTATTAAATCCGATATTAACGGCTTTTGAATGTTGTATATATGAACTTTCCACTTGTGAAAGCCGCTGATATCAACTATTAAAAATGTTTAAAAAAAATAAAGTGCCCTTCTGTAGTTGCATGTAATGAAGTCTACATTGGACAACAAAACAAATAGCTGTTATGTGGCTTTATATACTGAATGAATTCAGTATCAGTTATGCTAATCAGCATAACAGCTACTTTTGTTGTTGTTCATGTCTAGTATACTCTGTATCGCATGTACTGTTGACCACAGGTAATTAGTACATATCCATAATTGAAGTCATTGTTTTGTTTTTACCCGTTTTGTGCACTTTTCTGCTTAAAATAGCGCCAATATACAAATATATATTCCATATTGATGTAGTTCCATATCCAGTTGACGAAGTATTCACGTAGTTCCATATCCAGTTGACGTAGTATTGACGTAGTATATTTATAGAAGTTATAGCCGTTTTATTTTTCTCCAATTACAACGACAATTACACATGACTTTACTTCTATATGGGCTTTCCATCGAACCAGAGACTACAGATTTGATTGGATCTTCTTAAAATTTTCAGATAGTATGTGTTATATAAATATCTTTGAGATATCATACATTCAATAATATTGGCAGTACCGTAACAAAATGGCGGCTGTTTAAAGTGACATGACGTTTGTTTTTCTTTCTATTGGTGGACTACATATCATAGTTTGAGGAAAAATACCCCTTCTGGCAGAAACGTTGGGCTGTGTACTCGACTTGTTCATATCTTACATAGAAGAAGTAAACACTTTTGACTCGTTTACAATATTTCATGATTGGAGCATCTGTAGTTACTGAGAAAACATGAAGAACGCATCGACAAACAGGAAGGCGTGCGGACGGATAGACATGTCGTCAAACTAGTAGTATATTGTAAATAGGTTTATGAACTCCTAAAAACGCTGTGCTTGAGCTTTCTGTGAATTTCAGCGAGTTTTGAGTTAACAAAGAATCTTAACAAAGAATCTTGACAAAGAATCTTGACAAAGAATTCTTAACAAAGAATCTTATAGATCTCTATAAAAATCTTATAGATTCTTTGTTAAGGAAAGACTAATACGATCAGGCAGTAATGAAAGCTCGAGACGATAATAATTATGTATGATCAATTATTTATCCCTAAATTGTTCTCAAATCAAAAATGATTGTTACTTAAATCAGATACTATTCCACCTGGGAAGCCAGTCCGTATTGATTACTATTATCGTATTGATTATTATTGTCGAGAAAAACAATTCAAAAATAAGTTTGAGAAATTATCAATAATTTGATAATTGACTTCAGTTCCACGACATTACAAACGATATCGTTTCAGAATGCAATGTCGTTTATAGTAAAGAAAATATTTCAGTCCCTGCAACTAATATTTTTACCGTTGAAAGTAATGTAGATGGTTAAAATTAAAGATAATATTGTTGCGCTTTTCCCAGGTGTGCGACCTGTTTCCTTCGCAAATTTTCGCAAAAGTGAATTTAACACTCACGAAGTAATTTAACATTTATTCTTGTTAATAAATTTCACTAACACTTTACAATTATTTTCGCTTAATTACTAGTTCACTTAATCACTTTTATTTTAACTAATTGATTAATTGTAACAATAACTTTCACTCGCTTTTGTTTTGATCCGCGTACGATTTTATTTTACTTTAACACTATTCGATTACCGCACTACTTTTAACGCGCACTGTCGCTTTTCGCTTTTGCAACACACATCTTCATTTGATCCACGAGGCTCTCTTCGCCGCTCGCTGTCGTCGCTTTTATATATGTACCATCTGATCCCGAATCTTCCACGTGGATCGTTCTCAAGTTTACGCGCTGAGTCATTTGCACACGTATTTGTTGTACTCACTGCACGCAATGTGTTTACGTTATGCCTATCTCCGCTTCGAGAATGATCGGTGAAGAATGAATGATCGGAGAATGATGCGAATTCGTATCGCCATTTCGAATAATTTGCTCGCTGATGAATTTAATAGCGATCTGAAGTACTGCGCCAAATCGAAACGCCACGTTGAATTACAAACACATCGCAGGGCAGTTCACTAGTAAATTGCCATGGCCAACCGTTGGCCATACGCCATGGCGAAACGTTTGCGATACGCAATGTCGAATGGTTTACGATACGCTGCGGTATTTCACCTGCGAGGTGACATATTGTTCCGACATATTGTAATGCCTGCGATTCGTTTTGTCTGCTGGGATTTTTAACCGGTTTGGCTACGTATAGCCTTGCATTGTCATGCAGCAAAATCAGCTTGTCAAGTCTGTAATTCCATTGTGGTTGTTTTTCCTTCAGAGCTCAATTCAGATGGATGAGTTGCCGTCGGTACACATCCCCATTGATTGTTTCAGATGGTTTCAGGAATATTATGAATAGTCAGAATAATCGTGAATATCCCGTTTTGGTGTCGATGGACCTGGTTCACCTGGATACCCAATATTATGGTTACTAAGGGTTATCGCCGTACTTTAATTTCTCATCGCCTGTCAAGATTCGATGCATGAAATCCTTCCTTTCTTGTCGTTGAAGAAGAATCTCTGATGCCACCAAACGCCGTTCGATGTCATTCTCTCTCAGTTAATGTGGCATCCAAGTTCCAGCTTTTTGGATCATTCCCATGGCGTGCAAGAGTTGACCGACGATAGATCCGCCCACATTTAACTCCTGCGACAATTCTTCTCGGCTTCATCTTGAATCTTCATCCAAAAATTCCCGTAGTTTTCACTCTTTGGACTTTTAAGTGCTCCCGACCGATCTTTATCAGTCACGTTCAAATCACCCTTTTTAAAACGCCCAAATCACTCTCTGCAAGCCATCTCAGATGGAACAGCTCTTCCGCATTTCCGCAGATATTTTCTTATGAATGAAATAAAAAACTAAGACTTCCCGAGGGGCCCACAAGAAATATAAACGCGGTACTACACGTAACGACGAATGCGACCAACGTCCAGAAAAATGTTAATAAGGACATTAAAAACGGGATTGACGAGATGTGCGGGCTTCCGTGACTGACTTTTATGACTGACTTCATTTGATCGAACAGCCGCCCGAAAAGCACGATGGCACAACACTCAGCTTGATGGCTAAGAAAACCAGGCGCAAGCAGCGTACGGATGCTCTGCTAATGAAGTCTGCAGATAGGAGAACTTCCGTCGAGGTCGTAAAAGGAAATCAGCCAAAATGTGGAACCCGAAAAAACGGTGCCTGCATACGAGTGCTAAGAGCGACCAAAATAAGCGGCCTCCTTGTAGAACTTGGGGTGGAGTCCACCGACAAGGGCCTGTTCGAGAGTACCATCAAGGGCCTACTTGGCTCTAAAGCTGTTATCTCGATATTACAGCCAATGGCCTCTTTGGAAATAACAGAACTTTTCTGTATTGTGGATGCCAAAGAAGTAGAAGAGTCCATTAGACAAACTCTTCTTACATCAGACAGCTTTAGGGTAAGGCTGAGGCCTAGCAATCCCAGAGGGCATCCCAAAGGGAGGCAATAGTTGACATCACAGAAAAAGACGCTGTGCAACTTCTGGCCAAGGGGAAAATTAAAATCGGCTGAGTCGTGTGCAAAATACGCAGGCTCGATGCTATAAGTACCTCAGCTACGGACACGTTTCCTGCAAACTGCAATCAACTTACACCGTAGCTCAACCGACCAGGTCCGTACTCGACCAGGTCCGTAATTGACCAGGTCCGTACTCGACCAGGTTGCGAGGAAGAAAAAAGTCGACCTGCTAGTTATATTTGAGCAATACCTCAACAAGGAGGAAGCAAACTGGTATTGCGAACGATTTGGCACCACCTCCATCTGGGTGCGGGATAGCGCTCTACTCTTAGTCCGGACTTTTTCCAGAAAGGATGACTTTGTGTTGATTGAGTGTTTGGATACGACATTTTTAAGCGTCTATCTCACGCCGAATGAGTCAAAGGCACTCTTGCAGAGCATACTCGAAGGAATGGTGGACGCTGTCTCGAGCTCGGGAGGCCGAATTTTTGTTGGCGGTAACTTTAATACCAAGACGTTAGAATGGAGAATCCCGGATGAGACATTCCCCTTTCTAGAAGTGGTGGCTAGGAGGGAACTGGTCATCAAGCAAAGTGAACTCCACCATGAAACTCATTAAGACTGCGTGCGACTGTTCTATGCCTAGGCGACGGCCGTGACACGATAAGCCTGCTGTGTGTTGGTGGTCAGCAGAAATCGCTGAAAAGCGAAGAAAATGTCACGGACTTCACCGCAAAGCCCAACGTTCAAGGGAACGAAACGAATCACAAACCCGAATGCTGGCACACAGGTTGGCTAGAAAACTCCTACTTAGGTCGATTAGCAAGAGCAAGGCTTGCTGCTTGCACAAGCTCATCGAAGACATCAAGAGGAATCCATGGGGCCTTGGTTAAAAGATTGCCATGCGGCACTAGGAGCCCAATTTTTAGTACCATCGAGCTGAACGGGGTGATGAAATTATTAAAAACTAAAATTGCCACAGGGCCAGACGGTATCCCAGCGGAAGTGGTGCAGCTTGCACATCAACTTTGTCCCGACATGTTGCTCACCCCATTCAACGCCTGCTTGCAGCAGGGCGTGTTCCGAAATTGCTGGAAAGAAGCAAGGCTTGTGTTTATCAACTAGGGGAAGATATGTATGTTGAATGCCGCCAGGAAAGTGCTCGAGAGGCTCCTCGGAGTAAGACTTGGGAAGGCTATCCGAGCTGCTGGGGATCTATCTCCTCAGCAGTACGGCTTCAGGGCCAGCCGATCCACGATCGGTGCAGTATCAGAGGTGGTACATGCGGTCCAGCGGGCAGAAGCTCACAATCACCACTCGAGGCGAATGTGACTATTTGTAACACTTTACGTGAGGACTGTCTTGAATTCCACTAGATGGGCAGACATTCTCGGTGCTCTGGAATATTTAAGGGTTCTGAAGTATCTTACGCGGATATTTAACGACCATCTCAAAGACCGGAAGATAGTCGATGACACATTGTGGGTTCGGCGAAGAATGGAAGTGACATCAAGGGTGGCGCACGGCTTCATTATTGGCCCGGACGTATGGAATGTCTCGTATGATGAGCTTTTGAGATTGCAGCTAGCAGAGGAGTCACGTTTGATTGGCTATGCTGATGATGTGGCAGTACTGGTCGCCAGACGTACTGTCGAACATGCGCAACTAAAACTGGGTGCGATAATGCGTCGAGTGAAAGAGTGGTTGACAGACCGTGGTTGTCATACTGACCAAGAAGCGCACCTCTCGTGTTATTCCCGTTCGCGTCGGAGAAACAATCATCGAGTCAGAGGAATCAATAAAATACCTTAGCTTGATGATTGACTCGAAAATGAGCAGATTCGAGCGGCATCAGATAAAGCTGCTGTGGAAGTGTCAGCTTTTATGGCTCTTATGGCCAACACGGGGGGACCAACCTCGAGTAAGAGACGGCTGCTTATAAATGCAATAGAGTCAACGCTATTGTACGGCCCGGAAGTCTGGGCTGACGCTGTTAGCCATGAATCGTACTGAAGATGTCTCGCACAGGTACAGAAGCAAGGACCTTTGCGGATTGCAGCTGCATATCGAACTGTCACTGAACTAGCGGTGCTCTTTATTTCGGGGGTGGTTCCTGTTATGCTACTCGCGGAAGAAGAGTCAAGGAGAGAAATCGTCAGCCGAGAGGAAAGAAGAAGGACCCTACCTTTGTGGCAGCCATCATGGGGGAGCGAAACGCGATGCAGTTGGACCGCACGCCTCATCAGTGACTTGGGGCCGTGGTTCTGCAAAACGCATGGTGAGACTGATTATTATCTGACTGATTATTATTGACGCAAATATTTTCAGTCTTACATGTATATGATGGGAGAATTCCCGTCCCCAGTTTGCTTATTTCTGCCCAGGAATGACAGATGACGCCCTCCACACATTCTTTGCATGCGGAAGGTGAACAAGACTCCGTTCGCATCATGCAGAGAAAATAGGCTTGCTCTCTTCAGAAAACGTAACGGGGAAAATGATTGATTCAAAACACAATAGGAACTGAGTGTGCATTACATATATGGACGTATATATACCTATCATGGTATATGATTTAGTGTATATACGTATATCATCCGTCGTCTGGGCTCTGTGTTTGATCTTATTGGTAAGTGTTAATCGGTTTCCTTCTCTGAAAACAAAACATCATCATTCTCTCGACAAACTTCAAACAAGAGTTCAAACTTTCCCTGTTTAGGTGAGAGACGCGGAGTAATTTGGGAATGTCATCAACCATGAGACAATTAAAAGAGTGATCAAAATTGATACAAGTTGCTTCTATGTGATCTTTAGAAAGTGAATTAACCTTCAAAGGTTGCCCCAGTAGAATTATTTCATCGTTGCTTGAAAAGTTGACAATTTCTGCAAGACTACACCTGTCATTTGAATGATAAAGTCCTGCTGGAATGTAAACGTTAGGTTTTATATTCGTTTGCTGAATGTAAATGTCGCCACTTTTAAAATCAACTGGAATTTTGGCTATAGTTGTGCAATTTTCCGGAGATATCAATTTTTCCGACATGAAATTTGACTTGAGATGGATGGGTATAGAAGCGGTTCTAGTCCAAAGAGTTTTGGCCCCAAAATAAATTTTGGCTCCAAGAGTAGGCAAAGTGTCGAGCCTCAGAAGCACATCAAAATATTGCTGAAACTTAAAAATCAGAAAGGTCATCCTGTCAGGTTGAATGAATTCATTCAAATTCTGCACTGTGACTTTATTGTGCAATTTATGTTTGTTGAAAATGGTTAAAATTAGAATTGGTTCGGTTATTTCGACATCCTTTGGAGAGGTGTGTTCGGGGCTTATGAAAGAACTGATGCTCCTATGTCAATGACAGGACGTATCCATGTTTATTTAAATCTATAAATCGGGCTAACTGATTAAAATTTTGCTCGTCAATTTCAGGATTTAGTTCTACAGCGAGCTGTATTGGATCATACCCAGGATCAGGGTCTTCTATTGAAATCTCTTGATCGTTGATTTTTCATTGAAGAAAAATTGAAGTAAAACATTCTTTTGAAATAAAACTTTTGTGAACCTATCTTGACGCGTGGTATTGCGGAAAGGTCGCGCCTGTTGCCTTGATTGCCGTGTAAATCCGAAGCTGTTGTCCACTGGTTCAGGTTTGCAAATCGATTGTTCACTCCACTGTTTTCATTTTGGTTAAAGGAAGAATTGTGAAATTACCTACCAAAATTTTCATTTTGCTATGGCCTTGTTCCGACACTATGTTGTGGATTAAATAGTCTATTAGGATTATTAAAATTCGTAGCATGGGTCTTAACTGTAGGGTGTGACAACTTACGGAACTGTGAATGGTAGCCGCGTTGTCTTTAAGGGTAGGCTATTATAAAAAATTTGGACCGGATAGGTAGTCGTTTTTTGGTTTAAGATTGTTAGATAGTTTTGTTGTAGAGTTATCGTGTCTAGAGAACGATATATTGTGCTCTTGCTCAGTGCTCCTAATACAATAGGAGAAGGCCCTTGCTAAGGAGCCGGATGTCATCGCTTTTATAGTTGAACCTAATGGTTCTTTGAGTCCAGTCAAAAACAAGTCATTTGGTTTTCTTAAAATTCTAAGAATGAGTATGGCGTCACGTTGATAGTTGTCCCGTTGATTGGGGCCTATTTCCTGCAACTGGTTGTCTGGCAAGTGTTGACGTAACTCGCGCATACATTTTCAATAAAAAGCCGGATGATTCTTCCGAGAATCCTGACAAAGAGGTACAACACATACTAAAACTAAGAAAAGGCGATCGAATAATTTATCAATAAGAGTAAATAAGCTCACCAAAGGCAATTTTGAAAAAACAGGACAAGTTCAAGCTGAGAGCAATAAAAGCAAGTAAAATAACCCGTCGGCATCCATCTTGCTGGTAGTGCCAATCGATGCGTCTTAGCCGGTGAGTGGGCACCTAACGAAAAGCAGAAGAGGCGCTTGCTCGAAACCAGCTTGAGCTTTTCCCACTTTTAAATTCTAAATGAAAGTGAAATTTTATATAATTTCACTTTCGAGCAATCCGACAAAATTGTTCTAAAAATTGCTCAATTCAATTCAATTATTTTTCCGCACCTATGAGTCTTCTCTTAGTTGGCATAGCAATGGTATAACTCACTAACAAATTGTAAGTGAGAATTAATAGGATGATCTACCAAAAAAGCTTCTAGAATGGAAACTTTATGGTATTAGGACCCATGTTCATGTTTTCTAAAGTCACCATAATTAAACCCCGCTAGAGGACATTTTCAGTTGATACTTTGCAGAACATTTATGAAATCGGTCAGATTGACCAGTTAGTGAATATCGTGTTAACTATAATTTTGAAAATGAAATTCCACCCTCTTAATTTATTCCTACAAGATATAATTATGAGTTTCATAATTCTTTACATGGGTCCTTCGGATCAGCATTAAGTTCGTTTTACGATTTCATTAAACTGAAAGTTAGGAGCGAGCTCTCGTACACATTATTAGCTTTAAACTTGAGAAGCCAACATGCACTGGCAAAAGTAAATAATGAAGGAAGATTGCATTGTATTTGCATACTGAATGCATTTATGCACAAATTTTCATCCCTTTATCTTAAATGCAGTAAGCGTACATAAGCTTCAGAACAAGTATGTTTTGCTTGGCTGCTGATATCTTCGCTCGTAGGACTTGGCGAGGATATAAGGGAACAAATCGTCTTCGCTATGTTGGTATGTACATGATAAAATAAGAAGGATTTGCATGCATGCACACAACAGTTAAAGATACACTCAAAGAGAAGGGACGTTCTTCCTGGGAGTCGGTAAATAACTAGTGCGGTGAGTTGAACACAATCCGCAAACACTTTTTGCATTCATTATTTAGAAGTTCCGAGTACAACTTAAATACTCATTACATTATTTTCATATCATTACCGGGTATTCCGTCGAGGACGAATGACTGAGCAGTTGCTTTAAGAGCTGAAATAAAGAGGATCTTACTTTAAAGGATTCAAAACTCAAAAAAGCCGGTGCACGCTTGCAAACTATGAAGATATATCTTATGGCCAGTCCTTAGGATAATCAAAGTTAGAATTATCCTAGTCTGCTCTCGTTATGAATTCCAAATTCTTTCATAAAAATTCAATCCAACACATTGTTTTGCACATTTGATCTCTTTGTCAAATATAAAAACATAGAATGCAACACACACATATAAAGCAACACTAAGCAAAAAGCATTTCTACCGACATTCCTAGAAATTCTATCTTGGACGAGGTCCTTTAGTTCCACTGGAAATTTAACAAACCAAGCCAAAGCTATGGAAATGTTTCCGTAGAAATTGTGCACACAAAAGGAAATGGAAACATTTTGTAAATGAACAAAAGGAAACAGTAAGATTGCAATTGGAAATTTTTGGTTTTATTAAATTTTGTTTGCAAGGCGAGTACTTGATTGCCATTATATGCATCTTTAGTGCCATATGGTTGCAAAGCAGAACGTGTCAACTCATGGAAGCAGGCAAGTAATGAGGAGTTTTTAGGATCATTGTTTGCCAGCGCTAGATTCAATGCAAAGGATGAAGTCTGAATTGTACTCTGAAAGTCTCTACTGTCGTTTCGAAATTATGAATTGATTTTTCTAATTATTTCACCAGTGAAACCTTTCAGTGCTTTCACTTTGGACGCATATCAATGACAGGTTTCTCTGCGCGCACATTGTTGAGAGCACATTCGATTGAATTACCTAATTCCAATCCCATATCAGAGATAGTATTGAGTACCCACCATTTTCTTCATTTCAAAGTTCATTTCGGAGAAACAGAGAAAGACACCAATCATTATGAACATTCCATTAGAATGCAAAGTTTGAAACTTTTCTCAAAATTGAATTCCGTTTACTTAATTTTCTTAAAAATATTTGTAACTGTAAAACATGTAGATAGAAAAATTGCACATACACTTAAGGAATTCGCGTAATTTACTTTTTTAATAGCGAGTACTGTGTCCTTTAGCTGCTTCTGTGTATCTTTTTATTTCTTCCGTTTCGATCTGTATATCGTGTACATTTTTTTGTTTTGAGATTAACAATTTTTTCACTTTGACAATTATGACATATGACTGCTTATTTATGTCAGTGCCTCTAGTGGTGGTTATTACAAGGGTTTGACGGATTAATACATAATAGTCTCCCCCCACAATTAATTGAATTCACAATTTTAGCTGGCTCGGTCATACAGTTGAGTTTTGATTTCAAGGTTTGTATATATCGTTCAGCCAAACCGTTGGTTGCAGGATGCCCTGGCGCTATGAACTTTTGCAAAATACCATTGTTCAGGCAGAAAGTTTTGAAAACGTCACTATGAAAAATTGTCGCATTATCCGATACCATGATTTCCGGGAACCCATGAGTGCAAAAAATGTCCAAGAGCAGCTCTATGGTAGTTGCAGTGGACGGGGCGTCTTTGATGATGCGAATCTCGGCCAACTTCGACTTTGAATCAACAAGAACGAGAAAATGATTCAAAAGATTCAAGAGATTCAAAAAGGGCCCAACATAATCAATATGCACGCGTTCAAAATTATGCCGGGGATCATCCCATTGATGAAGAGGGACTTTAGCTGAACTTTTCTGGGATAGTGCGCATTCCTGGCAGTTTTTTACCATTGCTTCTATATCTTTGTCGATGTTTTTTCAGAATCAGTGCCGTCTGGCCAACTGCTTCATTTTTGCTATGCCCACGTGTGTTCGATGCAGTTCCAGGAGAACTTTATTTTGAAGGGCTTCAGGTATGAAAACACGTTGATTCTTGAAAATCATGCCATTTGAAGTGCTGTACTTGGGGTCACGTAGTTTTCCAGAAATGAGGTCATGATGAACGTTTGAAAGAATTGCGACTTTGGCTGTTTCTTCAGCAATAGTTGAACTGGTGATGACATCAGTAGAAATTTGGTTGATGATCTGGTCTTCTATGTTTGAAACTTCGAGGCTCATGGTACATTCTGTAGAGGAACTAACTTGTGATGTAGCGTAAGTAGCTCTGGAGAGACAGTCAACATGTGCGTGATTCTCTGCTTTCCGGTGGATGACTTTGTAGTCGAAATCTTGAAGGAATGTTGCGCATCGAAGTAGCCCCGCTGATGTGAAAGATGGCAGTTTCGTTTCCTGGTGGAAAATTCTGGTCAGTGGCTGGTTATCCGTAATTAGCGTGAATGAACGACCAGTGAGATACATGTATAGTCTTGAAACACAGAAAATTATTGCGAGCGCTTCCCGGTCAAGTTGGGAGTAATTTTTTTCTGCGTTTGTCTAGGATCTTGATATGAAGGTAATTGGCCTTTCTACGCCATTAATGTCGTGAGATAAAACTCCAGCGATCCCTGTGGGACCGGCATCGCAAGCCAAACTCACTGGCAGCGATGGATCATATGGCATGAGGACTCGATCGCTGATGATTTCTGTTTTGAGCTGCTGGAATGCCTTTTGGCATTTTTGGGTCCAAACCCATTGGCTTCCTTGGTGAAGCAATTGACGAAGAGGATAGGTTATGGAAGACAGGCTAGGTGTGAACCTTGCATAATAGGTAACCATCCCTAAGGAACGGTGTAATTTGTCAGGATTTTTTGGTCCATCCATGTTGGCAATAGCCTCAACTTTCTTAGGGCATTTCAAAATTTCATTATATCTGACACAGTACCCTAAATATTGAACTTGAGTTTTGAAAAATGAACATTTTGATTTGTTCAGATGCAAGTCGTTCTTTTTTAACCTTCCAAGGCAAGCTATCAGCCTCTGCTTGCACTCTTCAAATGTAGAGCCGTGGACGATTATGTCGTCATAATACGACATGTCTCCATCTATGTTGGCCAAAGTCTGATCGAGGATTCTGTTGAATTCGCTTGGTGCGGTTTTGATTCCAAACGATAGACGATTCATGAGGTACGTACCCCGGTGTGTTGAGATGGTTTGAATTACCTTGCTTTTGTCGCAGACTTGAATATGTAAATATGCTTTGAAGAGATCCAGATGGCATAAAAATTTTGAATTTCGAAGGTTATTAAGAATGTCATCAATCTTCCGTATAGGATAATGAGCCGATTTGAGCTGTTTATTTACGCCAATCTTGTAGTCAACACAAAGGCGAAGCGAGTTGTCAGTCTTTGGAATAATGACAAGGGGAGAACCCCAGTCACTAGTTTCGATTTTTGAGATGATGACTGATTTTTCGAGGTTGTCCAGTTCGATGTTAACCTTTTCCAGTAGAGCGTATGGGACAGGTCGTTCTTTGATGAAAACTGGTCTTGAATTAGGACGGAACTCGAGGGAGCAAGTGAAACCAGGCACGCATCCAACTTTGGGCTCAAATATATCAGCGAAATCTCTCATTATGTCTGTAAGAACGTCAAGTGAGTTAATATTCGACAATGCATGGTTTTGTTTATCAAGATCTCCAAGGCTAATTTTCAAGTGTCGAATCCAGGTTCTACCCAGGAGTGGGGAAAACTGAGCTGGTACAATGAGCAGCAGTTCAGTCGATTTTCGATCACGGTATTGGACTGTAACTTCTGCGGCACCAAGAGGTTTGAAAATTCCTGAGGTGTAGGAACGAAATTGAACATGGGTCGGCCTGAGCACTGCCTTATTGAAATTCAGTTTTTTAAAATCTGGTTCCGGGAGAAGCGTCAGACCAGCGCAGGAATCCACTCCGAAGGTTTGAGGTTTTCCTTCAATGAGAACCTCAACAAAATATTTATTTGAGTCTTGAGCAGGGCTGGATTTTTCGATGATGTCGATAATTTGATTGATGGCACTCAAGTCACGGAAAGAGTTTATGTCGACAAAATGTGTGCTTTGAGTGTCCGATTTTTTCTTCTTGATTTTCTGTTGAATGCGTGTTGAAATGCGAACGGCTGACACATGACCCGTTCGTTTGCATGAATCACACCGGAGTTTCGATCGGTCAGAACGGCAATCTTTGGTAGAGTGCTTAAAAGAACACCGAAGGAAGCGGGTGTCGAGCCCAAGATGCTGGTAGTTTAGTCGCGACCGTGATTTTGAGTACGAATCACGAGATGAATTTAGCGCACTTTGAGCTGAGTATTTTGAAGAACTGATTCGATTGTCATGGGTGGTGGATCGATTTTGACCACGCGACCTGTGTTGGCCAATCTTGTTGATGTCTTTTCCTCCAAGAGGTACTGATGAAGTTGGTTGACGGTTAACGATTTCGCGGCTGTCAATTTTAGACGCCTCAAGTGCAAGTGCCTTGTTTACGATGTAGTCAAATTTCGAATTTTCATCATCCAATTGTAAAATTTGTTCCCGTATCGCGTTGTACCGTATGCCTCGAATGAGTTGAGCACGTAAATATCTCAAAAAGACCACTTTTTGAGAGAGTCTCAATGAATTTTTTTTTTATGACTATTGAAAGCTTCCATAAGCGATTGAAATTGTGTTTGATCCATTTCGATCCCGGCCGGAAATGTCGAATTTAATACGTATGTAAAAATAGATTACCTGGACAAGTGAACGCAACGTAATCGTAATTTCACGTTTCACCTCGTCGCGAATTTTGTTGTGTGTCTTTTTATTTCTTCCGTTTCGATCTGTATATCGTGTACATTTTTTTGAGGTTAACAATTTTTTCACTTTGACAATTATGACATATGACTGCTTATTTATGTCAGCGCCTCTAGTGGCGGTTATTACAAGGGTTTGACGGATTAATACATAATAGCTGCTATTACTGCTCGTAAACGATCCTGCATCAACTGGGTTTAAGTCGAAGAATCGAGGCGGGTGTAGAAGAACAGAAGAAACATTGCAGATTAAAAACTGACGCACAATGTTAAAGAATGTATGGAATCAATATCTTGGATAAGGGAAAACTCACCGTTTATGTCAATTTCGATAGCACTTTGTTTTAGATTATTCCTTTAAATGCCTTCGCCCATCGTCGTTTCAACAAATACTTAATTACCTACACCATTCGCACCCATTTCTCTTTCCGTGTTTTATGGTAGGTTTCAAGTTTTTTGATTCTAATGCAGTGTTAACTCGACCCCACGCAAATTGGCGTCCATCAGACCCGTAAAAACTATATTTGCTTTCATCTATGAAAATCACCTTTTCCCAGAATTCTTCAGACTTTGATACATATTCTTTGGTGTATTGGATTCTGTTTTTTATATATATCTCAGAAATGAATGGTTTCTTTCTTACGACACAGCCCTTATAAACTTTTTTATGTAAGAAATTGTGTATAGTTTGTGGGTCCATGGATATTCCACAACAACTTCCAAGGTTCGCCACTACGTTCGGAGTACTTATTTTTGGAACGTCTTTTACTATTCTTTTGATTCGGCTTCCTAAACGCTCACTAAGTATTTTCTTATTGTATTCTCTTATTCTGCTATTCTATGCATTTTCTTCTTATTCTTTTATTCTCCCTCAGTATTTTCTTCCTCTCTCACATTATCGAAACTGTTTTGGTTGGTTTCATAGTATTTTATTAAACTTTGAATGGTTGCACGTGGTAGTCCGAAGATTCTTCCAATATCTGCATAACTTTCACCTTCCTCTTTGAGCTTAACAATTAGTTTTCTTAATTCAATAGAATCCGTTCTATTTTGAAGTGCGCAAATAAATCTACTGCGATGAAATCTGCGCAAATAAAACTACTTAACAGCTTAACGGGAGCTTTGAAACTGCGACTATTATTAAAATACAAGGGAGCGTAAGCCTGCGTAGAAAATTTGGTACCGTTATCTTTTCTGTATGTGGATACGCGATTAGTTTTAAGTGTATGTGGAATTTTTCGATGTACATATAATGACTCATGACGCACAAATGAAAACATTTATGAGAAAATGAAGTAAACGGAAAAATTTTTCTTGGCATTTATAAGAATTAACTTAATGTAATAAAAAAGTAAAACCGAACTTATCTTCTTTGATTTAACGGGACATTCGCCTTTGAAATTTTCAAAAAATCGATTTTGAGATTTTTACATATTTCATTCATTTCTATTCATGCGTGTAGCGTGGCGCGCCAGCTGCTTCTTCTCCTGGTGTAAACATCTTTGGTATACATATATGTGATAATACAATGCTCGGCAGTTGCTCTGTGTTATTCTTTGAGCAAGCACATGTTTTTATATTTTTGAAATTCGATAAAAACTGGCTTAAAAGTTGTTAAAAATTAAACCTGGTGGTCATTTCAAAGGTAATCGGAGTACTCCTCGTTTTAGACGTAAAAACAAAAAAAAACAATTACTGGCAATCAGTTTACTGCAGAAAAAAATCCTGATTTACCAAGTTCCTCTGCTGAAAAATAAAAAACAAGTAGTGGAATGCAACCTCCTACGGACAGCTCTATCCAGTATGTTATTTTGTGCTTTAATTTAATCTTTTCGGCTCTTTCTCAATACATAAAGTGCAAAGAATGTAATGGTGAACTTTCATTTACCCAACAAAAAGGTAGAGGCCTTGGATTTAAAATCTGTGTGGAATGTTCGTGTGGTAGAAAATTCATTGAATCTTCCACATCTATATCTCGAAATTTGTACGAAATAAATCAGAGACTCATATTTGTCTTGGGAGTTCTAGGCGTAGGGTGTAATGGCGTGAATAAGTTTTTGAGTTTGATAGATATTCCTGCAAAATTTTCGGCCTCGCATTATTATACTGCAATTTCAAGAATACATAAAGCTTGTAAACAATTTTTTGATTTTGTCAAGAAAATCAAAAACTGAGATCAAAAATTCCGCACCTGTACAAGCCGTCCCCAAACCTAAAATTGATTCGAGAATTGTCTGCGTTTCATAGTCTTGCAATTCAGAGATATCCCGATTCCATTGAGAACATGAAAAAAGAAATTCTTGTCGGCTATTATCACAAAATTTCAACAAATGCAGAACCTCGTCGCGAGGCTATATTTTGCCAGTTTACGAGTCACTTATTAGTGATGAGTTGCTGCAAAAATGTCAAAGATTGGCGAAAATACTCAAAATAGTAACGAAAGTTACAACAATTTGATTTGGAACATGTCTCCGAAAAGCAAGTTCTCTGGCAAAGATGTGATTGAAATTGCAGCGTGGATCGCAGCATCCATTTTCAACGAAGGCTCGAGAACTTACCTAGCTATTATGGATCTCATGGGCATCAGAATTGGCGAAACTGCAACGGCTTTTGCACAAAAAGTTGTGACCAGTCAAAAGAAGGTCAAATCAAGAAGCAAAAATCTTTGGTCAGCCACTTACAGCAATTACTCGATAACGAGGGTCCTCGGTATTTACAAGGAATGGCCGATTAAAGTTAAAAAAAGTTTTCGACCTTTTATTCAATAAAATTATGGTAAAAAAACGTTAAACGCCTTTTTCTCGAAACTACCTTTTTCAAACCGGTAGACTGATTTTAAATAACCAAAGAGCATTCGATTACTTATGGAGAATAGTTAACAGTAAGCCCGTAAAAATTTAAAAAATACCGGTGTTTAGTCGGTAGTCCAGTAGGTCTGTTGTCCCACTGAGAGTCCGACACTCAGGGCGTAAATAGCCTTCACCTCCCTACCCAAAAATAAAACCTACTTTTCCACTAGCCGCGTTGAGTTCATTCAAATGTTCTTGTAATTCCTGTGGGCTGTTGGCTATCAGGACTATGTCATCTGCGCATCTCAAGTGGTTGAGGTGCTCACCATCGATGTTCAATCCTTTACTCTCCCAATGTAGCGTTCGGAATATGACCTCTAATATAGCGTTGAAGAGCATTGGATAAGACAGGGAAACAGTCTTACCCCTCATTGTGTGGAAAACTCTGGAGTGTCTTCTAGCACTTTGACCTTTGCTCTGGCATTGCGTTAGATGTGAGCTAGTACTTCGACGAATGGTTTATCTATGTCTTGCGTTACTAATTTGGGCAGCAGGGAATATCGAGTCAAGGCTTTCTCAAAGTCTATGAAGGCTAGGGATTGCTCATACTCTTTATATCTATTCAAGACTTCCCGTAAGGTGTGGATATGATCTATCATGCTATATCCACTTCTGAAATCAGCCTGCTCCCGTGCCTGTTCGGCATCTAGGGCTGTTTGTATTCAGTTGCTAATGAGCTTCGTGAATAGTTTGTAGAAAACCGATAATAGACTTATTGGTCTATAGTTCCTGATGTCTTCTTTGCTGCCTTTCTTGTGGATCAGTATTATATTAGCACTATTCCATTGATCAGGTATGCATCTGGCGTTAATGCAATCACTATAAATTCCTACCAGCAGCTTCCAGGTTTTTCTACCTGCATATTTGAGCATATCAGCAATGAAACCGTCATTACACGCGGCTTTATCATTTTTCATGGAGTTGATAGCTGTCTCGACCCCTCCGCTAGGATATTCGGGATAATATTTTTGAGAGAAAGTCTACTTTGTAGAAAGCAGAGAAAGTGGTTGTTATTAAGTTGGAAGTCGAGTTATCTAGACTACATGTCTCGGTAGAAGTTTTTTATTGCTTCAATTATCTCGTGTCTATCAGTGAGTCAGGTGGTGTCATGGTTTAGGTCTATCACTTGTCTCTTTCCAATGAAGAGTGCTCTTTTCGCCTACTTGAGGCTTCTGTTGTTTGTAATGGCATCTTCCACCAGTTTTCCACCAACATTCATTTCCTTTCTCTTTTTGAGTTGCGCCCTCAATCTCATTTGATAGTTAACAGTGTCTATCGACTACTCCTGGTCCGCCTACGCCTACGACACATTTCAGAATGGTTTTGGTTAGGTGGTTTTATTCATTTATTTCTTCGTTCATTAGGACTTCGTAACTCTCTATATTATACTTGATATTTTCAGTGTTAAAGCCGAGTTTTGTAGACTCCCTGACCAGTTTGCGTATTTCTGGTTTCGAATCGAGGGTGATTCTTGCTCTCACCAGGCGATGATCGCTTCCCGCTTTAAATCTTTTGATTAAAGAAACGGCTTTGACCGTTCTTTGGTGTTTGGTAAGTATCAAATCAATTTCGTTTCTTGTTACCTCATTAGGTGATAGCCACGTCCATTTTTTGATTCTGTTTTTATTGAAAAAAGTATTTATGATGAAAATACCGTGGTGGTTGGCGAACTGTACTAGTCATTCTCGTCTTTCATTTATTTGTCCTAGTCCAAATTTTCTTACCAGAACTTCTTGGTCTCTCCTTTCCCCTATTATGCCGTTGAAGTCAACCATTAGGTATTTGAAGTTACTGGTGTTTTTGTTCCACGCTTGGTTGACGTCAACGTATAAATCGTCAATTTCTTCTTCAGTGAAGCTAGTTGGAATGCAAGAGTCTCTGTAAGAGTCTAAGTGTCAGGCGGGCTACTCAATCTGAGAGGCTTGTTACACTAACTATTTTGTTCTACCAGTTATTGTTTATTAGAAATCCCACCCGGCTAGTTCTACCTTATTGTGTGTCCTGGTGGTATAAGAGGTTGCCAGAATCAAGCATTACTAGACTTCATTCTTTCTTCTAGTTTTGCTCAATCCGATGACATCATAGTTGATTTTTTCTGCTTCTTCCTCTAGGTTGATCAATCTTGCTTGATTTTATAGCGTCTGGCAAATGTGAGTCCCTATGTTTATGGAACTTAGATGTTTCGGGTAGTGGTTTAATCCCCGCGGTTTCTTGATACCATCTGCTTTCGTGGATGGTTTCTGGGACCTATCTATCCTAGGTCCACTCCAGCCTATGGAAAATGAGATATGTTGATTTTTATGTACTATCATGTTGTGGTGGTGAGACGATACCATACCACGCTGTCTCTCCTGCGGTTTGGTAAGGAGTGGGGTCAAAAAAGGTGATATTGAATGTGTGCTGTGTTATGTGGTGATAAATACATCGATGCCTGTCCTATGATCGTTTTTATAATGAGGTTATAGGGAATCGGTCTAAAAGGCAAACGTTCATTTTATGGCTTGATGGCTCGCAGAAATATTTTGAATTACAGAACTTGTTATCAAATATTGGAACATATTAGCATTGCAGCAAAAAGGATTTAGATAAAACATACAAATTGCATACAAATTTTGTCAATTTGAAGGACTGGTTACCCCTTTGGAGACTGTGACTCTAAAACGTTGAAAATTTTTATCCGTAGTACGATGCACGATGTTTATCCGTATGAGGAACAATTCACTATGAAAAGGTTATAGTGTGTTTAACATGTAAAGAAAGGTAATACAAACGCATAGCGGAAGCAAGACCTTGGGGATACAGATTGGCCCTATGACCCTTAAATATGCCTGAATTGCGATAGTCTCCGCATATACAAAGCGAACCGTAACAACTGTGAAATTTCTAAGGACAACTAGGTGAAACAGAAGAGAATTGATAGAACGTATGAGAATAAGCTTTTTGAAGGAAATGAAGGTATTTTGTATCGAACTAGGATTAATGAGTAGCCATTAGTACTTTTTTTATACTTTTTCAACCAAGAAAAAAGTTAAATGCATTTCACTTAATACCACTTTTTTATGCCGTGATAATTTCTCCGTGATAAAAATTAAAACGATCATTCTTAAACTTTTATCACTTGTTGTACACAATACTAAATAGTGTGTGGACCATGTGCGTATCAAAATATTACTTTTTTTATTTGTGAAACCCTAAAAAACTTGAGTTTCGGAAAATTATTCTTAAGCGTCCGCCATTTCGCTAGTATTGTATGTACATCTATAATTTTGATTCAACGATAACCGCTAAATAAAATTCTTTTTTAAATTATTGTTTCCGATCATTTATTGCTCCAGGATCGCTGCCACCATTTTATGTCAATTATTTAAGAGGAATTATTTTATATGTTATTGTTGCGCGTTGAGCAGTTGCGCGACCTGTTTGCTATTCGCAAATATTGCTAATAGTGAAATAAACCACTCGCGAACTATTTTAAAATTAATTCTTAAAATTTTATTAAGTTTCTTCTACACTTTACAATTAATTTAGTAAAATCACTAATCACTTTAATGAATTAAATTAATTAATTAGCACTTATTCAACGTAATTAAACACTAATTCACTTATTTAACACTTTTCTCACTTTTCTTATTTCGAACTTTTCTGGTGCGCACTGTCGCGTACTATCGCGTTTTTCATTCACAACTGCTTGTCTCGTCGCTCGCCGTAGTCGCTTATATACCACTACCAACCATCCCAGAACCTTCCATACAGATTGTTCTCGCGTGTACGCGTCGAGTCGCTTGCACCGGGATCTGTTGTACTTGATGCGCGTGACGTGTTTATGCTTGCGCACACGAGAACAACCGATGTGTTGGTAGCAGATAGTTGTAAACATGTTTACGACTTTTTGTTTACGCCGACTACAGTTCGCGTGACCTGAACACGTCACATTATTTTATATTTAGAATTATTTTATGAGAAAACTTCTGCCATTTCGTAACATATTTTTATAACAATTCAAGTATAATTTTTTTTCGTATATTTTGATAGTGTATTTATTAAATCCAAACAGGATTACACTAGTACCTACTCCTGAGGCCTTGTAATGATTATTGCGAGAAAAGTGTAGTATTAAATATTATGCGGTCGAACGAAAATTATGAGTTTGAAATTGTCAATT
Organism: Stratiomys singularior; assembly: GCA_954870665.1. Lineage (NCBI taxonomy): Eukaryota > Metazoa > Arthropoda > Insecta > Diptera > Stratiomyidae > Stratiomys > Stratiomys singularior. The sequence continues at coordinate 68,339,862 of OX940880.1, read as the reverse complement.
CAGTGACGGATTTATTTGAGAGCGCAAATTTAGGGTCAAAAATAGGTACTATTCCGAATTCGTTCATATCACAAAACGTAGAAGATGCAATCAATTTGAATCTGTTACCTCACCGCGAAGAAGAACGCCAAAAGTTCGAATTTTTTGTGTTTCTTATGTTATAAATTATAAATATAAGGAAGTGAAAAATTTAAAGGAAGAGCGTTTGAAAATACACCATGAATTCCGGAAATATAAATAACAAAACAGAATTTTCAGTCTAAACACCCTGGACGCAACTGTCCAACCTCTTGCTCTCCCACGATCAAATACCGATGGAAACTCATCTTTTCACGACGATGAAATTGGAGAAAGCAGTCTTGTTTATGAAAGCAATAAGAGCTCCAGGATCACATGATATTCCAGCTGAATTGCTACAAATGGTTTTTCACTTTTGCCCAGATCAGCTCCTTCGACCGTTTCCACATTCCTGCGGGAAGACGAGTTTCCATAGTGCTGGAATGTGACGAGATTTGTGCTGATTAGTCAAGGAAAAGGGAACCCCAAGTCAACCAGTTACGTACCGCCCACTGCGTATGCTAGAAACGGCCGGAAACGTTTTCGAAATACTTTTCAGGGAAACACTTGCTGACGTGATTCATTCTGCAGAGGTCGTATCTCCACGGGCCTTCTCTCTACCTCCAGATGTCGCTCCATCCTCTGCCCTGTAGAATTTCTCCTAAGACGGACTGTGGCCGTTTGATCTGCCGGATGAGTCACGCTTGATTGGCTATACGGACGATGTCGTGGCGCTAGTCACTGGACGCAAATTAGTCCATGCGTAACTCAGACTAAATATGCAAGTGTGGCGAGTAAAGATCCAGATTTCCTCTCACGGTTTATGCCTGGCACTGGATAGAACCAAAGTGGTCATCCCGACAAAGAAGAGTTTCCCCAGAGAAAGGCGTATCAGTGTAGGGGAAGATCTGGTTGAATCGCAATCAGCAGTGAAATACCTGTGATGGTGAAAACCTGTGGGCGATATCCATCTTCCTCCTTGCGAAAAAGGGCAGAATTATTTACCTGCGACGAAGCGAAGGAAGTAGAAAAGAGGTCGCCAAGAAAGAGAAAAAACGCTCTCTGAGTGATTTGGAACAGTCCTGGGAGCACAACACAAAAGGAAGGTGGACTGCACACCTGAGGCCGTTACTCGATCGAGGGCATGGTGAGACTGATTTCGGTTTGTCCCAGCACTCAAGTAAGTATGGATGATTTGAGTCCTACGTGCCCAAGATTGACAGGTCATTGTCTCCTTATTGCGTGTTTGGCACAGAAAACGGGAATGATCACCGTCGCAGATCTTTTCAGCAAAATTGGAGAGCGCTGTCCAAAACTATGGTCAAAAAATGCTTAAAACGGTTGACAAATGGAATTGCGTTGCACATTATGCCCGGGCAGTGCTGACACTGAAAAAACTTTATTGGAGCGCTGAGAAGCGTCGGAGATGGGGGGATCTCTTCTCTAGCACTTCGTCCCTCTCCCTTTCTTCCCGCTGGAGAAAGGAATTCCGTAATCTGAAGACGCCTCTAGCAGTTGGAACACGAAGTCTAGCCGGAAGTATCGTGCCAAACGATTCCAAGCTAGGTTCTCAGGTGGACAGGGAAGCTGTTTGGTGGGAAGACCACTGTCTAAATATTCTACCCGGGATTCTACCGAAATGCATATTATTAAAACGTGGTACGTACAAAAACCCAGTTATGAAACCCAATCATGTTACCAATGGATAATTCAGCTTTATATTGACTTGAGGCATACCCAAAATAGTATCCATTTAAGCTTCGAAATATTCCATATAAAATAAATAAAGTAATTTTCAAACAATAACAATATGAAAGGCTGGTGTCAGTTTTACATTTGTTCCGTTTGTTGAAGCTTTGAAGGTCTGCCTACAGTCCACCTCTAGTAGTGAAACTACGCGGTTAGAGGCAAGCGAATGCAGCGCCGACTGCAGTATTTGTGCTCTTAAGTTAAGGTTGTTTTTTTCACATCTGTGGCTGCATTTATTGCAGTGGCTTCAAACTGGAGAACTGTGGTATGACTGTGAAATTCGTAACTGAAGAAAGCGGAAGAATTCGCCACTTTTGGACTTACCGGTGTAAATCACTATTTAACTTCCAATTGTGAAGTCTTGAACCGTTTCCCATTCTTCTCCGGTTAGCGTGTTAATCTGTTATGGGATTCTTGTGTCCACCACTGGTTGAAATCTATCTAGCTTCCATTTACTTGACCCGGCCACCCTCTCCATTTATTTCACAATCAAACAAGTCTAATCCGGAGGCGGTCAAAAAATACCTCTGTGAAAATAACTTTGTTAAGCGGCATGAGATTGAACGTAAACTTCACTGCAACAGTGAGCATATTCCACTTGAAATGTCGATGGAAGCCTGGATATTCTCCAATCCAAAATCAAATTTGAACTGGTTTCCTTCTGTATTGCTGGCCACCACACCTGTGCTCCGAATGTCGTTAGCGATCTCACTGCTGTTGCTATTATACCAATAGAGAGACTCTAGGTTGTAAGCGACGTTATAACTATCTTCATGACTTATCTGATATGTCTTATCTTATGAGTATAAGAAAACTCAATCCTCAAGGTATCTCCTACGTATTTCATCGTGTTTATTATTTATTTTTTTCATCAACAGCCGGGTGTTATCGGCTTTCGGCGTTTTTTGTAGAGCATGAGCAGCGTTTTGAAGGCATCGAGTCTTATTCGGTTTAACTTCGCCTTCTCGATAAAAAATTAGATTGGTGTATCAGTAGATGTCAGATGTATCACAGTATGATTGTTACCATAAGCTTTCATTTTGAAGCCATTCCTGTTGAGGACTTCATTATTTGATTGATTGTGAGAACATATAAAAATGGTGATACCATTCCACTCTGAATTGTACCTTTGCTAGTCCGATTTTGCAACATTACGCCATTTTCCTCAGCTGCAATCTACTTCTTCGTTAGTACTTCCGTTGGTGGTTCCTCATCAATTTGATGAGATATTTATATATTGACATCTTTGGCTGCTAGAATCCTGACCGTTTTTGCATTACTAACTGAAAGTTATCTATGTGAAATACGACAAGGATAACAACCTCATGTGGTGCAGTTTCAGTTGAGCGACGCAAAAGGCATGCATGTCAGTTGGGTCAAAGCCTGATTATGTTCACAGTGCTTTTTATGTACCCAGCCATAAGGGGAAGTGAGAATTGTAGCCTAAAAGACATTAAGGGGAAGGTAAGGTTAATTCGTACGAAACAAGGCATGTTTTTGTGAATTTTTCGTGACGACACAGTTAAAATCTCTTTATTAAAACCAATAGTACATTAAAGTATGATATTTGAAGAATATTGTATAAAATTTTCACGAAGAAATATTAAAAAACACGGCAATGGCAGCAATTATTCGGACGTGTCTCGGAAAAAAGTAGAATCGCGGTGCCCGTCATAACTTGGTGCTGGATCATCTGAAATCAAAAAATCAACGTTCATTCGTTAGATAATAGTTTTCCCCAGGTAACGCTGGGAGGGTTTTTCGAAATTTTAATTTTTCACTTTTTTGGAACACTTTGAAGGGAAAAACGCGATTTTTTGCCAAAAAAATCGGCTAATTTGTTATTGTAAAATAAAAATTATTAACAAATTTGAAAAAAACTCTCCAGCGTTACCTCATAAATTATGTACAGAAATAGTGTTCAAAATTTCAAAAGGATCGGTGCAGTAGTTTTGAAGTTAGGAGGGGCACCGACTTTGAAAACGTGAGTTTTGGAGAAAACGCTTTAAAGTTTTGAACACTAAAAAATCTGGTATAAAACGTTCATAAGCAAATTTTATCGGCTTACCTCACACTGAATCATCAATGCCAGGTCCATAAAGGATGTTGCTATCATCCATGATGTCTAAAGCACCTTTTTACTCCTGTCTACGACGAATCCTGCCTTCTTTAATTTGTCTCTCAGCTTCCTGCTCTGCTTGGCTTATACGTATGGAGTCAGTTGATCGCGCCCAGTCATGAGCACTTGATCCACTACTGATTCCCATGTCTTGCATGAAGGTTAGTAAAGCAAAAGAACCTTCATTGAAGACACTGGCTGCCACATACGCTGCAATTTCAACGATGACAGAGGTTCCACCCAAGTGCTTTGGTGAGATTTTCCAAATAAGTTGGTTTAAACTCTCATTGTTGTTGTGCGTGAAGCCTCCGACACATCGCTCCAGGAGGGCATCTTTGCTCAGATCTTCATAAATAGGCTTGATGGCATTCAAAACATCCGCAGGAAGAGCACTATACGTGTGTTTGAACGAATCCAATGCATTAGCAGCTGCAGCTTTTTGCCATTCGCACCAGGAGTCCGCGCCGCTCGGGCATTTTTTATGCTGTGGATTCTCGTCCGTCGAACTGTAGTGAAAAAACGTTGCCCAGATAGCATTCTTCATATTTTCCATGGAATCAGAGTAACGTCTAATAGCCAAACCGTAGTATACCGTCAGTTTATCAATCATTCTGGCCGTAAGCTTCCCTTTACCAGACAGACTCTTTCTTTTGATCTTCTTTCCAGCCTTAGTTTCAATATCTACAACGGTATTTTTGACTATTTCACGTAGACGAGTGCCCATTCTTTTTTGAACATGTCCTACACATTCTTTTTGCACTATTGAAAAATCATCACCATAAGGTTTAGAATTCACTAACCCGGAGTAAGCTTTAGAGTCACCGTCGCCGATATAGTTGCGATATCGTACACCATTCTTTACCGAACGTTGAAACATGGTTTTTATCGCTTCGACCTCCATATTTCCAGCTGCACCAGTATGATTTGCCCGACACTTTCCAGCACTTACATGAGCTTCATGCCACTCTTCGTATTCGGCAGAGTTTAATTTATGTTCCCAAGTTTTACATTCATGGCAGTATGAACTTTTGACAAAAATGTCAAGAACTTTACCTGTAAAGTAACCGATTAACGAGGTGACGCCGAATAAAGATGAGAAGCCTCTTTTTTTCCATGTTCCGTCGCCTGATACAGTGAGTTCGTCGGCATCTTTAGTCTTTTTATCTTCGGCTGTTGCTGCTTTTTCTTCTTTTGTAGCAGATAAAAAAAATCGATTCGCTACTTCTCTTACAGTCGAGCACATTTTTTTCACGTAATTATTGTACGTCGGTGTTGATACAAACCTACTAGACAAATCCATCAAGCCGCAGAACTTTTCACAGCCAACTAATCCAAAGCCTAATATCCTCATCACGAAAACAAACCGATAATTAACTTCGAAAATACCAGAGTTTATTCTTGCACTAGACGGAACATTTGTAATCTTTTTTTTTATCAATTTTTGAAGTTATTGGTTTATCAATTTATCCATTTTCACTTAGAACTTATAAGTGATTTATACCCCTGCTAGCTAACTAAGCGAAGACTCTTGGGTGCGGAAGTTCTGATCAATTTGTCGAATACCTCGAAAGTGAATTTACAAAGAAAGGTGGAAAGAGCTCAAGCTGGTTTCGAACACGCGTCCCTGCCGCTTCTCGTCAGGTGCCAACTCACAGGCCGGGACGCATCGATTGGCACTACCAACTGGGTGAATGTCGTCTGGTTATAATTACGTTTTATCATTTTCGCTCTCAGAAGCGGCAGGGACGCGTGTTCGAAACCAGCTTGAGCTCTTTCCACCTTTCTTTGTAAATTCACTTTCGAGGTATTCGACAAATTGATCAGAACTTCCGCACCCAAGAGTCTTCGCTTAGTTAGCTAGCAGAGGTATAAATCACTTATAAGTTCTAAGTGAAAATGGATAAATTGATTCACCAATAACTTCAAAAATTGATAAAAAAAAAAGCTTACCAAAGGCAAATTGGAACATAGGACAAGTTCAAGCTGAGAGCGAAAATGATAAAACGTAATTATAACCAGACGACATTCACCCAGCTGGTAGTGCCAATCGATGCGTCCCGGCCTGTGAGTTGGCACCTGACGAGAAGCGGCAGGGACGCGTGCTCGAAACCAGCTTGAGCTCTTTCCACCTTTCTTTGTAAATTTGTAATCTGTTTACAGCTTTCGCATGACACTTTGATGTTAAATCCAAGACCTTCTTTCTTAGTCGAATGAAAATTTACTTTTCCATCACATTCCACACACTTCACTAGCGTAGCAATTTTTGAAAACACTAATAAAAAATCAATTATCCTATAATTTTTTTCAAGATCCTCCGTAACTTGATTTTCAACAGTCACTTTAATTTTTTTAGCTGACGCGCTTCTTGTTGAAATGCCTTCGTTTTAACGTTTTTGCGGAGGTACAACTTTTCTAGGTCGATATAATCCCAAACCAGCTGATTGTCTATCAGATCTTGTATTTTTTTAGGCATTTTAGTAACAATTTAACACAAAAGTTAATGAAAACGGAGCTGAAATGATGCGAAAATAGGAACGCACGTGTACGGCTACTCGATAGAATATTTACTGCTACACTAAATTTTATACTCTACACTGACAAAATATGCAGTACAGGTATAAGGACGTTTGTACTTAAGTCGAAATTTCTATAAATAGAACAGGGCGGTAAGATTAGGTATTATATAGAGAGCGAAACTTCTGCCAGGTAACAATAGCGCGCTCGGGTCGGGTAGGGATTAAAATCCGACAGGTATAAAAATACTCGTTACTTCGTCAATTTTGCTCCAATCGACTTGAAATTTTGACACAATATTCTTAACATATTATGCATTCAATTAAAAAAATAAACAAAAAATGCAAAAAAAAATTTTTAATACCTTACCTTCCCCTTAATTTGATAGGTCGGTACTCCGTTGCACGGTAGTCGCTGCCTTTTGCTCTTTTGTCACGAAAAGTATTTTAACCTTGCTACAGCCCAAGTGGATGAGTCCTTTGAATAAAGAGGCTTTCTTTATTTACACTGCGATTCCATTAATTGTTACTTCCGCTTTCGTTATCAAGTTGAGATAGATACGCTTTGTCACTTCCTGATAATTTTTCGAAAGTCGTATCGGCACACCGTTTACCATGTCAAGACTCCGTTCGCATCTCTCGGAGAAAATTGGCGTAATTTCCCCAGAAAATCTAACGGGAAAAATGATGAAATCAAAGCACAATTGGAACTGTGTGTCACATTACGTACGGACAGTACTCATTATAAAGAAGGACATAATGGATCGCTTGGCGAGGGAGGGAACATCTCTGTAACGCAATATTATAGTTACTAATTGCAATTCCTTCCTATCCATCCGTGAAGAGAGATTTCCCTTAGCCTGAAGACATAGCTAAGCGATGATTAATGAGGCCTAGTCCGAAGTAATGTGACAAACAGTTCCAGGCTAGGTTCTCGGTGTGACAGGGGAGGTGTTTAGTCGGTAGTCCGGTAGCGGGGGAGTCCGACACTCAGGGCGTAAATAGCCTTCACCTCCCAAACAAAAAAAAAATACCATGTCATTTAAGGCTGGTGGCCACGGTAAGGACTCGATTTTTTTCTTCGTTTCTCCATTTCTTCATCCGTTGAGCCCGGAAAGTGATGGTATATTGAGATCGAAACGATGTATGCCGTTTGTTGTCCTTAGCTCGTCTCCTCCCCCCCACTCTCTCCCACCCTTGAATCATTGTGCCCGAAAGTGCTTCTCCGTACAAAGGCATACTTAGCCTAGATGTATCGTTTACTCCTTCAGTATTGCTACAGAAGATATATCCTCTTTTACTCTCCCAACGGTTTAAATATTATAAGATTTAAGTTGTGACCCTTCCAACTCATGTCTTGAGTTGTGAGGTAGGCTGTTCTGAATTACGTTCGCATAACTTACCTTCTTATTATGATTTTAGTATATTTGTTATATATTTTCACTTCTTTGTCAATGCCTTTTCGACATTATCATTGCATTGATTACTGTCGTCTGATTTCAATAGGTCAAGTCTGGTTTTCTCTTCACCTTTGCGGTTGGCAGTACAGTTTTCTTGGTAGAAACAGATAATTCCCTAGGTTTTCCTTGGTAGGTTGTCGCTTTTTCGCTGGTTCCAGAGTTTTTTGGGGAGGTCTTCTCCTTATTTTGGTTTTGACGCTTCTAGTCTCTTCGTGCCTTCCTTTCCAGCATGCATACCAATGCTTATGCTTTTCTAGTGGGTGCGTAAGCTGGTATTTCGCATGTTTTGTAGCGGTCGCTGGTCAACTTCATACCCTGCGCCCTCAGTGTATATTCCTTCCCAGATATCTCTTGTCAATTGGTAATCGGCTCTCGGTCCCCGGAGTATACATCTCTTAATGTGTTTGATACTAAGGATATTTTATTTATAGAAAAAGTCACTATTTTATTATTCGCAAGTCTTCAGTTTTTGGTTACCACATCGCTCGCGCCCTTTGCCTTCGCTGGCTTGAAATTCAAGGGCACAGAAAATGTCCTCTAGAGATAAGGTTTTGCGTTCTTTGGATTTAGTAAGCCCCCCGCGTCGTAAAGAAGACTAAACTTGAGGGGGCGTCCTTTATATATGTAGGGAACACACACAAGAATATTACATCACTACAAACTTTTTCCTCGGTTTCATAGATATGCAGCCAAAGATTAATTAGATCACTAGGCACTGGCAGGCTTTATCGCTCTTATATCCCGTATTTATTGTTTTGGAGTTTATTGGAGTTTCTTAAATATGGTGCGTTTGTGCAGGAGCTTGGGTTGAAGTTGATGATAATACTTGAGGCTTGTTCCTACCAATTATTATTCATTTGAAGTTGTATGTTTTTTAGGACTAGATGAAGTCGTATGTGCGAGTGTAGTTTTTGGGGTTTGAGAATGCCTTCTTAGTCCAGTGTAGCAACATCTTGAAATATGTGGATTCCAACATGTCCGGAAACTCGTTTGATTTAAGGAGGAAGTTTGTTCATGACTTCTCATATGTCCTCGACCTTTCTTTTGTTGTAGTTATTAAAGTTGATGTGCTGTACGGCGTTCCTTGAAACTAAAAATTCTTGAAAACTACAAAAAATGGGAGTCGTATACAACGATTTTCATCCTGAGAACATATCAGCAAAATTTACTAAACGCCAACAAAGGACACTGTGACGCAAAAATGACAAGGTTAGTGACATCAAAACAATAATGTTGTTGACGTTTAAGCTAAATATATGAACATTCGTTATTGTTAGGCTTAAGCACGGTTATTATTACTTTAGGTCATTAAAAACAGTATGAAAAATATTTTAAGATAATGAGGGCAAGGGTGTTGCAGGAAAAATGTCGAAAATATAAAAGCAAGCACTTGCCCACAGGAATTTCAAATGGAAAAACCCTGAAAAGAGACCATATCAGCCATGAAACAGCTTTCTGTTCTGTAACAAAATAAAAAATAACCTTACAATGACGAATAAGAAGAAGACGGCATTTTTGTCTGCAGAAAAGCAAATAAGTTAAGTGGATTTAATCCATATTGCCACTGAAGGATTAGTCAAAGTTTTCTTTACATCGTTCGAATTCATTCCCAAAGGATGCGTCTACACTAGGACTGAATATTTCAAATAACAATGCAGCCATTTAGTATCAGTCTCATTAACCTGAAAACCAATAGCCAAAGTCAATTGGGATATTTTTCATATGAACATCGAACATTGTTGCAACGATTCGTAGTATCAAGGAGTGTAACTAAAAGTTGATTGTGCACGAAAGGTGTTGTCAGCATGTACTGCATTCAGGAAGGGTAATTTGGAAGTTTAACGTTGGTCCCAATTTAATTAAATTCATTCTGAACCTCAAAGTTTCCGTGTATAATTTCGTCAGACAAGTTTTTTTTCATCTTCCAGAGCTCATGAATCTTGGAGGATGCATCAGCTGAAGTCAAGTTTTTCCAATTTTCCGTAATAGCGAGAAAAGTTTTAGCGAAAATAAAATATAATGAAAACTTCGTAACCTGTTTGCAACTTGGAAAATCTATTCGCGAAACTTAATACGAGTTACTTACAGATTTTTATGACTTTTTCATTGCTTTTGAAGGCTACCGAAGTCGCCAGGATCAAGAGTGCAAATCCGTTGCGGCGTGTCTCATGCGATGCATGATACAGTAATATCACTACGACTCGTACAGACTATACATCAGTGGATTTTCCTCAATTTCAACACTCATTCGCTCAGAGAAACGGTAAAGCACTTCGTCAATTTTTAATGAAACTTCGAACTGGGATCAAGTTTTCTTCCTTCAGTAAGAGGTGTGTAAATAAATAATATAGCGCTGCTACGAAGTACTTTTCCGTGGTTTTGAATGTACCAACAATTTCAACTGAGCTCCGGAGAAAAGTCAAAGATTCTGCAAAAATTAACTAAGGTGTTTTAAGGTGTCTTGAAAAGATAATCCTTTCAGGGAAATTTCAGCGCACATGATTGGGCGTTAATATTAAACATATGCTGGAATAAATAAGAAAAAAGGAAGAAAGTTGTCTGAATTATAATGAAATATTAACAAGACAAATGAGTGTGATAATTTTCATTCTTTATGCTTGCGGATTTTGACAACTTGGAAATCATTCGGGTCCCTTTCCAACAATAGAAATGGAAACAAGTCGCTTGTCGCCAACCATTAAAACAAAAAAAAATCAAACCAGAGAATGAGATTCCGCGTTGACATTGATGGAGATTACGTGGTGACTAGCGCGCAGAAAAAGTATGGTCCTTTAAATTAGAGAGACCAGAATCACACTCAAGCACAATGTCAACAATGACGTGAAAAATGGAACCGCTGAGTTGGAGGATCCGTCTGACAGAATTCAGCGCTATAGCCGCAGATGGCTTTGGTAAGAACATAAGCTCTGAGCTTTGAACAAAAAGAGGTCTACCTGCTGTTAATATATCAGAAGCATGGTAGAAAAAACGAGGTAGAATAGTAATGTAGCCAACCTGGCACGGCGGTGTAGATGTGAATCGAGTCGATCGGAGCGGCTTTGACAGTTGTTTTGATATGACAATTGTCATGTTCATTTTATGCCAAAGATGCAAATGTCATCCTTTCAGAGCAAACTCGATGATATAGGAGAAATTGCTCCGAACAGCTAGGCGGTATAATTGGAAATGCTTCATTCTGATTCCAGTGGAAAACGAACCATAGAAATGACGACTAGGATTAGCCTTGTCGACTTGTCGAAGCTTTCGATGGAGTATCTACATGAGGAGTATCTCGAACGAGGCTTTGTCTCAGGCGTCCTTAAATGCACATATGAAGCGTATATGATGAATAACTGGCCAGCGATGATCAGTATATTGCTTGCAAAATCGGCGTGCAATTCTTCCTGGAAGCAAGAACGATTCTTAAGTGAACGTTGATAGGTTCACTGGAGTGGTTTTCTATAGGAAAATCAATCCTTTCTCAATCAAAGCCTGCTGGACTCCATCATGAGCTTTATACACTCTGTCTCATATGATAAGCCTGCTTTATTTTGGTAATCATCAAAAATATTTGAACAGTGAATGGGCTCCCACTGACTCCACGTTGGACACCTCATTCAAGAGATCCGTATCAGTGCAATTCTCGGTAAATCAGCTGTGAAATTGTTTTTGATGCTCATCAACGAAAACAAGGATCGCTTCTGGTGAAATGTTACTGATGACATCGACAAGGACCAGAGGAGCTTAAGTCATGAGGAAAATCAGAGGTTAAAATGGACGAGGTTCTTCAGAAATCTTGTTTGATTTGAAGCTTCGTGTGAACCAGGCGACTACTTTTCAATGCGGACGAAAATTCAAAATGGTTTCAATTTACATTCCAGTTAGTTAAGGATAACGTGTATTACGTTTTCTGTTGTGCAGACGGTGTTCTGTTGCAGACAAAAAAAACAAAAAAAAAATAAATTAAAGAGAGCGAGTGCGATTATTTGTTATAATTAATATGATTTTTTTGAAAAATGTTTTGTTTATAATTTTAATTTGCAATCATAATATTTTAAGTTAAAGCAAAATCATAAAATAGAACTAAGACTAGCATTAAAATGAAAGCATTTCTAATTAGATTTATGTATTTAGTAATATTTAGTTAAATTTTATTAAAGAATAAAAAATAAAATCTCAGTAAAAAAAATCCACTAAGTCCTCGGAACCCTTAACATAAATTTTCAATCAGTAGAATTCACTTATTTGTTGTCAACAACTACCTTTAAGAAGGAGAAAATAAAATGCAAAGGACGAGAAGCATAAAATACCTATAGATTAGAATATAAAGTGTAAGAAGAGGAAGAAGAAGAGAGAAGAAATATAGAAGAAACAAATGAAGATGAAAAAAAACTGAATAGCAGATAAAGTAAAGATAGCAGAAGTTAATACAGTAAAAGTTAATAGAGTAAATTAAAATAGTAAAAAACCCAAAAAATTAAGAAGAAAAGAATGTAAAAAATGTATATATTTATAAAGTTTAAGGGAAAATAAAGGGAAGGAAAAAAACGGAAAATTAAGTAAGTTGTGTGTGGTCATGGAAATGAATCAAATAAGGAGTATGAACGAGCTCGTGTGCGGATGCTTCACATTTCCCCAAAAGAAGCAATTAGTCAAACTATAATGATTTTTATCATACTGATCAGTGGATGACGAAAAATTGAATACGAGCTTTTCGGAGCGTGAATGATGTCTGTTGGTATCGACTGATTGTCGAAATATCTTGAAGACAAATTAATTTGCGCATCAAAGAACGGAGATCGTTTCGGGCGGATGCCAGTAAGTTATATTAGTTATAAGCTAAGGACGTAGTGAAAGGAGACGCTCAAGTGAAGTCCCGAAATCAAGATGAGATAAAAACTCGTGTTGGAGGCAGCATAGGTGGTCAAAATCAACGCAGTAGGACTAATTCATGTAAATTGACTATTTTTATTGTACTGCGCTTTTATAACGGCTGTTAGCTGATATCATTGCATCAAACGTCATTTGGATATTATTTTTGTGCTGTGGTTGTATTTCGGAACGTATTCAAATGCAAAAACAATGTTACAGCGTCGATTCAAAGTTCTTTTGTCACATTTGTGGATGTTATATGCTCGCTAAACGTACAAAAATCACACAAAGGTGCGTATATGAAGTACTTTGCTATAGTCAACACTGGAAATCCATTGGCACAGAAATTGTTTTGTAACGCGTGCAGAATAAAGCTGTAAAAGTGGTCACTTGATAAAAATCTATACTTATCATTATCTTTGCTAACTTTATGTAGAGAACAGGAAATACATGTAGATGATCGCTACTTATGCTCGATACAATAAAATACAATATATTTATTAATGCCTCACAATAAAAATACATTTCATTTTTAATTAATTCTACATTCAGGACACATTTTTGTTTATTTTAGTGACTATGCTAGTTTGGTCTACTTTTTCTTATCTAATTATACATAATATACTCTCGATCGCATTTTAACGGTTACAAAAATTGCTGTAATTATTAATACGCGCTATTACTATTAATCACGCGCTGTCTTATCTTCATGAAGTCTTAACCTAAATAAATACTTAACCTACTGTAGACAATAAAGCATCTTTGCTTATCTAACTATCCTCGATGAAGTTTAGGATAACCTTTGTAGGTGTACAGTTCTTCAAATATTTCACCCGCCGTTGACGATACTGCCTGCCCTGATGAATTTCCCCCGTTGTAAGGTTGCTGCATCGTTGAATATTTTCTGCATCCGTTCGTTTAGATGCTCACTAAGGCTGTGTAGTGCCGAAACGCCAAGTGTTTTAGTCTGCTGGGGAGTAGCTCGAGCTTAACTTCCTCGTTTAGTTTTTCACTGCGATAGTGGTGATTTGTTCGAGGATTGAAGAAGAGTCCAGTACAAGCTCGTAGTACTTTTCGCTCTAACTTTGCGGCTTCTCCCATAGCATGCTCCCATGGCAAATGTCAACCAAATTGGTGCAGTGCGGGTGATAATAGGTCTGATCAGTGTTTGTGGATCAGTGGATAGCCCACTGCTTGCATACGGAGGAGAAACCTAATGCGGAAGAATGCACTGTAGGCCTTTTTTGGTGCTATTTCGACGATGAGAATTAAACCTGTTCATTTCATTTAGGGTTACTCCTTAATACTTTTGATTGGGGAAAGGACAAATGAGTGCTTATCCTATTTTCAAAGCGGGTTTCTTGCACTTTTGTGTAATGAAATTTTGTCCAAAGTGCTTGTGAGGATTTTTGAATAGAGTCAATTGGATTTTTTGGGCATTTATTTTAAACCCCATTTAACGAAGTACTTTTGTAGATGCACAATATAGTTTTCAATTGACTGAACGGCTTTTACTGGGTTAATTTGGGACGAGAAAATTAAGGTGTCGCCAGTAAATTGGATGATTTCGGTGATTTCATCTACTGACGGAATTGGAATATCTGCCGTGTATTTATTTTACAATACAGGACCTGTCACTGGCCCTTGTGGCACACCAGATAAAACAGATTGTTTCAGTGATTTTTTCCCCTGAACGGAGACATATAAGGTCCTATTACAGAAGAAGCTAATGGCAAATCTAATCGCTTTATCGGGGAGCCCTAGTTGTATCAATTTAAAGATAAGTCCGTCATACCAAACACTTGAAAGCTTTTTCTAAGTCGAGAGGACAAGCAGCTGTGGGGACGTTTCTAGAATTGAGATTCGACACGACATCCCCGCGAAGGCAAGAAGTTGCATTCAATGTGCCGTGTTTAGACTTAAATCCGAATTGGTACTCTGCGATTAATTGTCCTTGTTCACATTGTCTAGTTAACATCTGGAGCCATATTTTTTCAAAGATTTTTCCAAAGTTGGAGAGGATGGAAACGGGCCGGAAGCTCCAAGGAGAAAAATCTTTGCCAATTTTGTGTATTAAACATTGTGCAAACATTGTGTATTTATGTATGATCTTAGCGATTTTCCATTGATGAGGAAAGTAACCATTGTTCATGCCGTTGTTGCAAATTATGTTTAAGAGCTTAACCATGGAGATTGGAAGGTTTTTAAAACAATATTTTGTATATAATCAGACATTAGAATTAGCTGTGTCAACAGTTGTGAGCTGATGAATTGTGAATGATCTTGTGGATGGTCTGCCGGGTTGTCTGTGGAGAAAACAGTGAGAGAAGAGGGATTGTCTTGCTTGTACTGGGAAACGGAATCAAGAATAGTTTTGGACTGAGTAGAGTTGAGTCCTGATAGCTGAGAGTTTAGTTGGCAATGGAAATTTTCAGCGAAAATGTCAGCCTTACATGGATATGTGTTGATTTGCTTTCCATGAACAATTACTTTGTCAGCAGAATGATTGGATTTCCCAACTAGAGTATTGATTTCTTTAAAAATACTGGGGCCTGGTTTTATAGTATGTAAACGTTCTATGAGTTGTTTGCTGCGATAGTTATGAGTCAGTTCCCGAATCACAGAGCTGAGGTCGTTAATCTTCGAAAGAATGCTTTTATAAGTGGCGTTTGTCCTGTTTCCATACCTGTGGTATATTCTTTTCAATTTTTCTCTCCATTTATGCCAAGCTTTTAAGTGGTTTACAATGTCTTCAGGGAGAACGTTGTATCTGGATTTAGATGGGTGGACGTATTGGAGTTTCTGTCAATTGCTTGTTGTATGACAATTGCAGAAATATTAACAAAACTGTCTATTTCTTTATTGCTCAGATTTCTGTTTTTGAGAAAGATGATAAGTTTAACCTTCAATCTGATGTCTTCCTGTAATTTAGACCAATTCGTATGCTTAATTGATAGAAATATGGTTGGAGTGGATTGTAAAAACTTCGCAAAGGATAAGAGTTTGATGGTCAGCTAGATTGCAAAACGATCGGATCATACCCGTATGCGTAGTGCAAGCAGCATTCGGTACGGAATAAAAAAATTTTCCGACGCCAGAAAATCATCCAGGATTGAAGAGACACAGTTAGTCGGAACGATACCCTCAAATCCAGTTAGTTGGTTGCTTGAGTGACGCCAATTATACAGGATTCTACCTTTGGGGTTTACTACCGAGTCTCCAAACTCGGTGTGCCTGTAGTTCAGATCTCCGGAAATGATTATATGTTGATGTATCAACGCAAGGTTATGAAGCACTGCAAGATCGGGTTTCAAGTTTCCTGCAGAGGTAGAGGCAGGTTTGTAAGTCGAGATAATCAGGATTGACCTGGCCTCCTCTCTTTTAACCATTGCGCAACAGCAGAGCAACAAGTGAGGCCTTTAATGGGAACTTCTTCAAGGGTCCAAAGATTTT
The DNA here is from genome assembly GCA_954870665.1 of Stratiomys singularior. Taxonomy (NCBI): domain Eukaryota; kingdom Metazoa; phylum Arthropoda; class Insecta; order Diptera; family Stratiomyidae; genus Stratiomys; species Stratiomys singularior. The sequence continues at coordinate 68,323,639 of OX940880.1, read as the reverse complement.
TTATTAAAAGAGATGTATCACTGCGTGCGTTATCCCTTAGTATGTTATACTCTGTAAATCTTAATATGTGTTGCTTTCTTAATCTTGTCTCCGAGATGCAACAAAAGTTGCCTCATGGGAATCCAAGATTTTTTGTGCCGCTGCTCTCTGGTCGGGAGAAACTAATCAGCGACCGTTGAAAGCCAACACCTTCAGTTCCATTACTGGAGCGACAAAATCAATTTGATCGACATAAGCTTGTCCTCCGCAGACGTATTGAAGGCAATCACTGCCTTAATAAGTTCGCTGATTTGATTTCTGGGAGCAGAAGGTGGATTTAGATTTGGCTGTTGGTTTGGATTCACCGTTTCAGCATTTATCCCTCTTACGATTTTTGCGAAGGTTTCACCCGGCTCAATCACGTGCTGAGCTGGCTGACAAGATTGGCGCCTTGGTGAAGTTGTAGTGGCATGGATCAGTTTTTTTTTTTTGGTGAACCTGCATATCTTTATATGCTGGGCACCCGCGGTAGGTAGCAGGGTGTCCTTCTTGTTGGCAGTTACAGCACACAGGTGCTTCGGTTTGAGGCTGTGGACATTTTCCCCTATCATGAGAGGAGGTGCATTTGACACACCTGTGGATAATAGTGCAATTTTCTGCAACATGACAAAAATTTTGGCAGTTGAAGCACTGTACCATTTCTCTGTTTCGAATCCTTCCTCACTGGATTAGTTGCCTCAGACTATATTTAATTTTGTGGACATGCTCCATGTCCTGGCTAGGTCCGAAATGAACCATGAAAAGATTAGATAAGGTAACTTTTGGGTTTTCATTCGTTTCGCGGAGTGATTTTCTTACTCTTGGTGGAAGATAATACCATGCGGATTTGACTTCTATTGAACCCACTTCTCAGATCCTATCTAAGATGTCACGGGGCTGAGTGTTTCGGTGAAGCTCTCTAATCAGGTGTTTTCGGTCTAACACTGACCGACGTGGTGGTCGAGGCATAAATTCCCGTACATCGAAAGAAGTCAAACGTTTTTCCGTGATCTTTGACGGATGTACAAAACACAAGCGATTTATCACTGCTCGTATTTTTCACGCTTACACTCAACCCTTCCCATGAAATATCCTTTATGAGATTCGAGATATTAGCCCCATAACAGGAAATCGGTGGAACTTTTTTCTTTTTTCTCAACCGATGGGGAAGGTCGGGCACTAGCACTTTTGGGGAAGCTGACTGCACCATTCACCCCTACACCCAATTAAGTTGTTGAAATACCAATTATCTTTGGCTTACGTTGTACGAAGTTGAACGTATCCACATTTGAGTGCTGCCCTTAGTTTTTCATTCCATCGTCCTTTGTACATTCTTTCCGCTCTCTTTGTTTTTGTCATCTTCTAAGCCTTTAGATGATTTTGCTTGTGTATCCTTTTTTCATGTTTCTTCATTGACATCGTCATCATCATCATCAGATTCATATATCTGAAGTAGATCATATGGGTTCATTGATGCGGCTGCAACTTCCGAAGATGATGCCATTCTTCTCCTTACGTTTTCGCTGACTTTCGTCACCATCAAGCCGTTCCTGCAACTAGATGATCAGCAACTCCAGTCGCTTTATCCTTGCATCTGCCGACGCAAGCTCACTTGCGCCGGCCTTCTGGCCACGTTCCATTCACGGCTTTTCAGAAACTATAAAAAGATTTGTACTGACATCATCAATTGCCATTTTATGTATAAAGTTCAAAAAACTTTTTCTTCACCCCTGCCGAGCAAAGAAAGCGATTTCGTTATGGGAGCAATACATTTAATGTCGCTCAGTGAACTGAGTGACTTAACCAGTTCACTGTGATTGACGAGTATACTCGTCATGGAGAAGCGACACGATTTTGGGTATTGACGAGTAACGAGTATACTCGTCATACGTATAAAGCAGTAAATATTAGCTATTTAATTCAATATTTTAATTCTTGAACCAGGCCGTTAGTTAACTGGTTAATTCGCGGTTTGAATTTATCGAAGCAAAAGGCAGAGTTGCTTGTATCACGGTTGCAGATAAGAAAACATCTTGAACATAAATTCAATTCACTATACGAGTACGGGGATAAACGGATAACGCTATTTTACCGTTCTCCAATAAAAAAATGACAAAGTTTCTACAATGGCATCAAAAGTTTATTTGGTGTGACGAATACACCACGTGATCGAAATGAGCAGTGTTTGTTCATAAATGGTTCTATGTGCAGTTTGAAGGCGGCTCTACACAACATATGAAATGAAGGAAACGATCCACTCCGATTGCTCATACCGCACAAAATAAGGAAGGCTGCGACACAATGCGTACAATTTACACGAAGATCGAATAAAATTCGTATTAATACAAAATTTTCTCACGATCTAAAGATTGAGAAATAAAATTATTTTTACTTTATTTCGAAGTAAAACATATATACTCTGGGTATTAATCAATTTAAATATTAATTACAAGTTGCTGGTCAGTTGGAAAGCAATTTGGGTTCACGAAGTTGCACTCTTTGCAGTTGATCATCATTATGTAAGGGAGGTGTGGCCGGGTTGTACCCATAAGAAAAAAACGTGTCCTCTGTACCAGTTTTGAGTCCACAGAACGTTCCATTGTCAACCCTTTGGCATTTGGAACTTTGTCAAAGGGCTCGATCGCGAAGGACTGGCTTCCAATGCTTAACAAAGTTTTTTCCAAAACAATCATACTCAATAATCAAAAAAGGGATATTTGTTGCACTTGATATTCAAAAAATAATGGCTGATGGAAAGTTTAAAAAATGTTTAACATCTGTCGAAACAGCATGGATATCGTTCCAAAGTGTTGTTCACAAATTTTTCGGTAGACACAATTCATCCGACAATTTTTTGCAAAATTACCACAAATTTGTAGCTCATATGTCCCTCAAAATATGTTTTCTGTATTCACATCTTAATTTTTCACACAGAACTTGGGCAATACAAGCGTTGCGCTAGGAAAGCGACTACTCCAAGATATAGAGAAAATCGAAAAGCGATACCAAGGATTTTGAACCGAAGTCATGATGAGTGATTACTATTGGACCCTTATTCGTCAAACAGGTCCCAAACAACATAAAATGCTCAGTTCGGCTTCGTAAATTATACTGTTTAATACAATAAATGACCGATAATTGGTAAAGATTAGCAACAACAGAAATATATGGAATATTTCGCAAACTAGAACACAGCCCCTAATTAACCTTACAACCCGCTTTTGATTGACCGTGTAGGTCGAAAAATGTGCAAACTGCTGCTTTTAAGGTGTTCATTCACGGAAATATCCTAAAGGATCAAAGTTTCTGATAATTATTCGCTCTAAGCTTCCAAAAAATTAAGCGAAATTTCGCTCGTACTAAAGTACTTCAAGATTTGCGTTCTGGGGCGAAAGTGTAGGAACAGTCCTGTACTTACTCGGCTTCATAAGTTGGAAAGCAAGATTATTTGAGAAAGTTGGACATCAGGATTAATATTTGAAATACAATACATGAATAGTTCTGCCGTCTAGATACATCCTCCTTTCGAGACGGCAGAACTTTTCATTTTAAACTCAACTAATTTTACGTTTAATCTCTCCTGACGGATTTCCCAGTTCACATATGCGGTGTAATCGTTTGCTCCAATAATGCTTCGCCAGTCTAGAAGATTTGTGAAATTTTCCATAAATGCTAATTTACTAGCTTTGATATAAATTAATCAAAAATTCGTTACTCAAATATTTCCAGATCACAATCAACATTTTAATGTTTTTAAGGCAATTTTTAATGTAAGACAAATCTAAGAATAGAAAAAGAAAAGAAAACAGAAAAACATCACATGCTTCCGGGAAATAGTATCTTAGAGATTATTCGGGACAGCGCGGTACATACAAGCATTAAACCATGGAATGTATTATAATTGATAAAAGTTCCCATAAATCTAAATACTATCCTGGCATAACGATGCATCATTTGTAGCGAATTCAGGACTAGCAAATCAATCAGATACAGTGCGTTGAAATCACTTCTGCTTTGCTCAACCATTACGCATTCTGTTGTTTGAATAGTCCTCCTTAGAATTTATACAATTATTTGAATCTGAAAGAGCATTGTACGCAACTTCCAGCTAACCAAACAATGGATTCCGATTTGAAGTGGAAACTCTTCCTATCAATTAAAATACGTCCTATATGTAAATGCATGTATGTAAGTGTTCGGTAAGCTGCACATTAGCGATTTTTTCACGCTGAAGCGTTTTTCGTATGTTCGAGAGGTGGCAAAATGTTCTACTTACCCACTGACACTCTAAAGGATACCATAATGGGGTTCATGTTGCAGAGGGCTCAACACCATTTGCATTCTGCTCGCCTCGAGCATTAACCGATTTTACAGGCTGCATTCTTTTTCGCAATCTTTCACAGCGCAATGCCATGTCACATTGTGAAAGGGCAGGGTTTCGCTCCCCAAGATAATGTTTAGTTCATTGACCCACAGCATTTGAAAGGGTGGTTTTTGATGCGAGCAAAAGTAAAAGCTTCAACAGAAAGGCATCACCCTTACCCCAGTTCTGCTTTGAAAGACGACATATAATACGTATTTCCAAGGCTATAATTTATGAAATTCCCTTCCTTCGTATTTATCGTGAAGACGATCGCATTCAGATGGGATGTTTTGTCGTAGCAACAAATAGGGAAACAGTGGTACTAAGCTAATAATTAAAAATTGAAATCAGTCAACACTGAAACATTCTCCAGTCCCTAATATGTTAACGGATGTAAATATGGTAGCTGCGAAAGTCCTCAGAATTTATCTTAGATTTTTTTTATATTATCGCCGGTCAGAAGATGAATTCCTGAAACTAGGAATTTTCGTTAATATATCATAAAAAGTAGAATGCCCGATGAGAGGTGGAAAAAAGGCAATTCTTCATGGTGTTCTTCCTTGTTAAATCTGAGAACAATTTTTTAGTCTCAAGCTTCTAGCAGTATTCCCGATATTTTTTGATGGCATGGACTTTCCCCTATTAGGTATTGGTTTGGACACGTTTATATGCAAAGCTATCACTGGACAACAGCGGCGCTGCTGACAAGCGATAAAAATTCTCTAAAGTTCTTTCTCAAAATATTAAGAATACGCATGATTTTTCATTTTACAAATTCACGTTTAGGATGACATCAAAATTGGGGTTTCGAGAATGTTTTCGCTTTTTACTTATGACTTTAAAAATTTTGAAAGAGGTTTTCGCCCTTTACAGCATGCCGGCCATTTGACATTGTCTTTGTTTGTGTTTTTACCTGTACATCTCTGTCACTTTTACAACATTTAAAGCTATCCTTACATATTAAGTGTTCAAATTTTCTCTCTTAAACTTGAAAAAGCTGTTAGTCCTATAAGAATATCCTCTTCAGTGTTCTATTGCCTTCCCTTCATCCAGAGATAAAAACAACAGGATCGGGAGACTTTGGTGGGTAAGGTTGAAGTTCCCAGCCAACATCCGTTTATTTGCGCTGGGTAGCCTTAGCTGTGTGCGGCTTCTCATTGTCGTCGAGAAGAAGGGCTCCGCAACGATTGACTAACGCAGGACACGTCTTACGAATGACTTGTTTAGGCTGCTCCGCTTACTGACAGTACAAGTTCGTATTTGAATCGTTCCAGAAGCTCCCAATACATGTCTCCTCTAGAATCCCATCAAAATTCAATTAATACCTCATATATGTAGATGGAAGACTGATTTTGGAGTGAATGCTGGTGGTTCACCCCTTTTGCAAGCCTACGGGCGCCGTTTGACGTTACTTTAAAGTACCCACTTTACATCAGATTCTCTTACTCACCATCTCCATCCATCGGAAAAATCCTTTAGTTAGACGAGTAAGGAGAAAGCACTGCAGACAAAATTGCCTTTCTTGTTTGCGAAAGTTCGTTAGAATATGTAAGCTTCCGACTTAGCCACATATCCTAGCGCATCGATTCATCTCCCTTTAATGGGTTCTGTTCTGGACCTGGAACATTTCCAATAATTTTGTGATGGTCATGTTAGCACCTCGTTGCATGAATTCCAATAGATCAACATCTGTCACCTTCTTTGGCCATCATGATCGTAACTGATCTTCAAAATGTCGTCCTCTATTACGAACAAGTTGTATTCACATACTCGATCGGTTAGCTAGTTCCTTCATGCTTAGAGAAAGTCCAAGTTTTTTGTCCAAGATCAAAGTCGCATAGAAAACAATGTCCAATATGTCCAATATGCACATATCAGCTCATTTGTGTAGGTTACCATTTTTGCTTCAAAACTGAACTATCGATTCTACGGTGATTTCATTGTACATATGCGATAATGATATTTACATTCTACATGCTGCTGAGATAGGAATGAGTATCAATGATTAACACTTCAAATAAGATCCATGTGGAAAAACGGAAAAAAAACCATAACTCGGGTTGAAAGCTACAAGGCCGTTAGCTGTCCACGAGACAAGTTCTCTCAAAAGTGTTTGCTTGATGAAAGTTCCTGGAATCAAACGACTTCAACATTTTTCGTACTTTATTGGATATTCATATAAAGTTGGACATTAGCGCAACATGGCAATAAGTAAGGATTTATCTTGCAACAAAAAGATGCTTTTCAAGATAATAACTACGTTACGAAGGACGAAAACTCTTTTTGTGAAATTTCATGAATGGAGAAGATGGAACTCTCAACCCGCAATGAAAATCTCGAAAATCGTGATTGAGGGCCCTTTGCTTTTGCCCGCAAGCAAACGGGAGAATTCGGACCGGAAAAGAAATAGCGAAGACCGAAGAATTTTGCAGAAAGCCTGTGCAGCCTTGTTTTTCACCCGTGAGAAATTTTCTGGAATATTTATCGCAGATACTTAAAAGAAAAGCAAACTTACACCCCAGTTTGATGTAAAAAGCTTGTTAAAGGTGTCCGAAAAATAATGATCATCTTTTGATAATCTGTTCCTTTTCGGATTGTATTTAGCAAAGAATGCCGGTTGAAACGGCTAAAAGTAGGCTCTTTTGATAAAAGATAACCATATAAGCGATACACTTGATTTTTTGCTATGAGGAAAGTCAAGCATCCACCAAATCAAAGAATCATTTGCATAACAGTAGGACATTGAATACTCTCTAATACTTTGTAGTCATATAAGTTCATAAGAACATATAAGTTCAATATTTCTATTTTTTGAGAAGTCGTGGTACGAGACTACGGCTACAAGGACTATGGCTACGAGAGTTCTTTCGAAGTAATAGTGCAGTACCTACTTACGTTTTGATAAATGTTCACAATACCTCCCCCATTATGTGTCAAAAAATCAAACCAATCCAACCAAGAACCGCGATGCAAAAAAATACTTCGAGCTTCTTGGTTGAACCTCGGTTTAACCTTTAACCTTAGTTAAACCCTGATGCGCGTAACATAGAGGTATAAGAAATAAATACGAGTAACATAGAGGTATAAGAAAGGCCTTACCTATATGTAAAAATAATATCAATTTACATTTTCCAATATTTTCGGCTACCTACCGTTCTAAATTTGACAGTGAGTTGACATTAAAGTTAGAAAATCAATTTCAGTCGCAGAAGCATGCACTCTGGCCTAGTCAACTTTCGTTACAAATGTGAAAAACGCTTATATTTACCATTGCCAACTTTCATTAAGTATAATAATATTCTCATTAATGACAGTAACAACGGAATGATTAAGTTGAAGATGTTTTATAAGCTTAGAGTAGAGTTGATACCAGCTGTAGACTGCATTTTCCATATGTTCATTCGATTTCAGCAAATTAAGTGCGAAGTCGAGCCGTTGTATACCTTTTATGGAATGAGCGTTAAGCTCTTTAAGTACTCAAATTCCCGTTAAGTCAATTCTCCTGCATGAATGAGGAGTACAAATTCATTGATGATGGGGACCTTAATATAAGTATATTTTTTTCGTAATTGTATTAGTCTTATGGCGAAATAATATTTATATGCATTTGAATACTCCATCCAAATCAAAGTAACATGTTGTTGAATGATAACAAGGAAATATAGTAATTTCTCATACCCTAGTTCAGATCACGAAATTGTTTGCCCATTCATAGTTCAACTGATATTCTACCAAAGACGCAGGAATACTGTAACGATGGGTTTCATAGTTCACCAATTTTTTCCCAGGAGTTGTTGCTGAACATAGTCAACTTTTATTATTTGATCCAAAGAAAGTCTTAGTGAATTGGAAAAAAATTGTTTGCGCTGTTTCAGAACCGCCTTCCAAAACCCCCAATTTTGTCGGGGACGCTCCTTTTACGATAACGCTCCAGGCAAACGACTTATTCAGTCAGTGCCTGAATTGAAACTGATACTTAAGTATGAGGTGTATGGAGTTAGTGCCATTTGACTCAACAGTGTGACTCCCTCTTATCTGTGAGCAAAATGCTCGACTCTCTTGTAAACTCTGAACTCTACTGTATTATTCTACCGGTAGGACTGAAGGGCTTTTTCGTTGGACTTTGTCGTCCGGTAGAGAGCGGAACTAACGTAGCATAGCGTCGGTCGCATAATCAGTTGGTAGATTAGCATCCTGTTTTCCGAGCTGAGTTTTTTTCCAATTTTAGAAGTAGGTAAAGTTTGCTTTATCATGCTTCACCTCCCTACCACAAAAAAAAGTTTGCTTTATATGTTATGTCTCCAGGTAAGTCAGTCGTCAAGGGTAAGTCAAAGATATTTTGCCATTCTTTTCCATTGTCTGGGCTCGACTGTGTTTGTAAGTGGAATTTGTGTGTCCTCTGGGATATAAATATGGCTTGTGTCTTTTCCGGGTTGATTTGAATTTTCCACCTGCGAAAATATTTCAAGAAAATGTTTGTTGAGCGTTGCAATTTCGAAGCTATGTCTATTTCTTGCCTACCTGTTGAGAAGCTACAGGTGTCATCAGCATACAATGATATTTTTGCTGCTTGAGGCAGGCTGGGAAAGTCTGCAGTGTACATAATACAGAAGACCGATGAGAGACGTGATCCTTAAGGAACTTCAATGTGCCGCAGGGTTAATGGGGGGTTTTCAATTTTGACAAGAAATGCTCTGCCCTTTAAGATGGAACCTATAATTTTCGTAAGCAGCAGAGGTAGGTAGAATTGTTATATTTTTAATTTCCTGCATGCCAGACTTTATCAAAGGCCTTGGCTTCGGCAACCATAACCTGTCCTGTTGATTTACTGCGCTCTAGACCAGTTATTATGTCATGGACCACCCTTGCAGGCTTGAGTTCATTAGAAGGATTGGCTTTGAAGCCTAATTGTTTTCCCGGTACGATTATGATGTCATGTTATGCTTCGTTTTGACGCTGCAGAATCACCCCTTCTGCAGTTTTCGCCATCGTTGAGAGTAATCTGATAAGCCTCCGATTTCGTGGAAACGTAGGGAACTTTTCAGGCTTCTGAAAAACAATAATGTTGTCTGATTTCCATAATTTGGGGAATTTCCGCTGCTATGAGATTGTCTATAAGTGTTATCTGGTAGCCATATCAACATTGTGTTTGTTCTTGCGTCATACCTCAGTTGTTTAGTGCTTGTACTAGCCCTTGAAATTCGTGAATGTCTATCAGCTGTATTGTGCGGTCATGGTTTATTTGTGTTCTCATGTTGGTCTTCTGCGTCCAGTACGCCACCCATAAAGTCATTGTTGTCGTCAGATGCGTTTTCCCTGAATTGCATTTCGAGGGAATCGGAATCGGTTTCCCGACTTCAAGAATGTCTTTTGGATGAGTAAGATTTCGAATTTATGTTCGAATACAAATTCTTTCAATTCTGTAGAGTTACGAAGCAGGGAATTCACATTCTACGAGAGGATGGAGATATGACCCATCGATGTCATCAATGTTATTTGTTTACAGTGTTTTTGTCTGACGGTGAACATAGTTTAGATAATGTTCGCCGTGCTTTCCTGCATCGTGCTTCGGAATTGAGCTTGCATCTCGGCAAACATTAGTCCCACGTCTTTGGCTTATGTGTTAGGAACTGGTTCTGTAGAGGGGGATAGTTTTTGTGTTCGATAACCTATTTGTTGTTCGATTACTTATTCGAAGGACTTTCTAACGCTTTTCGGATTTCATGGACAGCCCCATAGTTGGCTGGGTGTTCGTCTACACAGCTCACGTATTTTGGCTTATCTTCTGCCTTTTTAGGACACGCAGAGAAAAGGTGGTGCTGATCGCAGTTGACGCATTACGACTGTCCATGGCACCATGATGTACAATGTCCGTACTGCTGGCAATTGTGGCAGACTGATTTAGCGTTGTGCCTCAATGGTACAGATTAGCTGACACATTGCCTTGGCGTTATAAAATTTTGCTGTCAGTTCTCGGATTGAGAATTTTGAACAGTTTGGATGGGTCGTTTTGCATTTTCATGAAGAATGCTTCCGTTGGATTGAAACTCTGGACTTTCATTTTTTCTATCTCTAGGCCGTACAGGCCCCTGGTAACGACGTTTGACTGTCTGCTTCCCAGTAATATGTGTGTATAGCATTCTTTTTTTCTGTACTGGCTGTAATTTTGTGAGACTTTCATGTCAGTCGAGATTCTGAGTAAAAGTTGAATGTAAATATACATCCTATTGCTGCGTTGTACGATATACTACTCTGCATCATTAGGGACAATACTTTTGATCACATGGCCGATTCTCAAATTGCAATGGAAACTGTACCATTCTCCGATTGCATAGTTTTTTGGCTTTCTCGAGGTGATAGCCATCTTCGGGAAGGAGGCCAAAATTCGCTTTAGCACGTACCCAGCGCTGTTTCTTCTTGTGTTGTTCTTCTTGCTTCTCACCAACCTATATTATAGTTGGCTTGCGTCAACTTCTAACGGGCTGGTATTCCTTTGGCGCAGTAACACTTGTACACTTAAAACTGATCATTTATGAAATTGTCTTATCACATACAACTTCCGAACACTTCGAAGATCTGTGGTTCGTTCGATAATCTTTCTCTAGCACGTCTGCACTCGACGACGTCCGGGCAACTCCTCCAGCTTGGCTGATCCAAGTCATTACAAAATATTGAGTTCATACGGGCATACTTCAAACAAAAAATACAATGAAACTCTGTTATTCAGCAAGTTCATGCCGGAAATGAAAATCAGGCACGAATATATGCAAACATCGATGATTTTGGCACATCAAAGCGTTAGCACATACAGCGGGAACACTCTTGGCTGTGTGCTTTCAGACAGAGATAGAAAAGTAAATTGGTAAAGTAAATTGCGTGAAAACGCAATGGGAGGGTAGCTCTTGTTACGCAATAATGAAAGAAAATTCGCTAATACAAACATCACTCTAATTATTTTAATCGAATACCGTCAGTTTGTACGTAGTGAAACCAAATTAATTCACTCTTTGTTTAAGCTTCTAAAACACGTACTAGTTGTATACTGGCTTATTTTTTTGATAAATTCTAGTGATTGCGCGAATCTTTGTTGTTAATGCAGACCATCCCGGAAAAAAGTCGCGGTGCCGCATTCAACTTTTTATTCTCATCAAAATAAATTGGAAAAATTAGTTCCAACACATCGAAGCCACTCTTATCCATCGTTAATACTGGTCAAAGATGTAACCCAAAGCAAAAGGTTCGTACTATAAAAACTATTACATGATAAAGTTTATTTTTATCAAAATTTCTAATTCACTGTCAGTGACTGTTTTGAATTTAAGCTCGCAAAGAAAATTTTTGCCTCCTGATTCCAGCCTTACCCTACATTTACAACCATCCTGACGACATTTGCAATTCATCACTGCCTGTTATGAGTATTTAATTGTGATAGCCTGCATGAGATGAGATATATGTAATATGTTCCGCGCTTTTATGAGAATGTCACATTTTTTTCCGATAATAATATTTAATACAAAGCAGTTTCAATAAAACGAACATGTCTTTTGGATGTCTTTTGGATGTCTATAGCATATACTATATACATTTTTATTTGAGTTTCATTTACTTTGGCAATATTTGTTCGGTTCCATTCTGTTCAAAACGTCCTCATTGCGAAGATTATGCAAGGATATTTGACATAAAATGCCTTTAACGAGATTTTTCTACATGCATGGGCAACAACTAATATGGAAAATGCTTAGCAGTAATCAAGGATATGCTTCCTTTCACCTTAATTGCATGCTGGACGGCAATGCCTTGACTTTTTATTTTCTCTCAATGAGAGGGAAGTTGTAAATGAAAGCAGAAAGAAGTCATGTCGTTATTTAGATACATGCGAGTCGTTGTTAATTAAAAGATCCTGGAAGGGAGGACATGCGGTCATCCTTCCAAGAGAAGATAATCTTCAACACGCATCATTGTGGTTGTTGTCTCAAACAGTTTTCGATCGATTACAATAATGGGGAGTTGCTAACAAGGATTAGAAGACCTCAAATGAATAGAGTAAGAGTTGCGAGTGACTGAGCTTGATGTTTGCCCTGCTCAGCTAGTCAAACCCCACACACATCTGAAACTATTTATCAATTTTATTGTAAGTTTCCAAGAACACCTTAAGCAAAAAGGAATTTCATCCTTCTCCTACATGCAAAAACGTACTTCTAGATATTGCGTACTAGATATCGCAATACTCACGTTGAGCGTACAAGCTCAACGTATTGAACTACATTTGCATTGAAGGGATAATGAATGAAAAATCAATGAATACTTTCAGACTTTTGGCTTTATGAACTGCAGCTATAAGATTCATCCGCTGGCGGAGCTACGTCCTCATTAACCAAACGCAAAATAGTTCTTTCAGCCGACCGATAACAAGGATTCTAGGACCAGGTTATCATGTATCAGGATGATAACCTTCCTTGCGTCACGTGGCAAAAGTTACATCGCTCAACTGTTGAGATCTTCAGGACCCATTCATTTTCTTTCATGTTGTGTTACGTTTTCCGTTGTGTAGGCGACATAAAGACATAAAAACAAACAAACAAAAGAAAATAAATAAATAAAAGCATAAATAAAATAATAATAAAAGATAGCAAGCGCTATTGTATGAAGATTATTTGTTAAGATCGAATGAAGTTTTGGGTAAATTTTAATTTGTACTCATATTTTTAAGTTAAAAGAAAATCAAAAAGTTAAACAAAAGAGTTAAAACATTTTAAATATGAAAATGTCGCGCTTGCTCGCACATTTCTCGTGTGAACCACTGCAGTGTTCTATGACTGAACTGATCTTCGAGTCGGATCGAGTCGGCTTTCGTGAGGTTCACAATGAATTTCCGCCGGTTCATAATAATTGGTGGTGGCGTTACCATTCACAATTTCGATCCAGTGAAAAAAAATGCCATGTAAAAAGGTGGAAATTGAGTTTCCAGTACAAGGCAAACACTTATCTGTGAGACCGAAAGGGAGAACGGGAGAGTACATCGTGGGTGACCGGATGCCGCGTAGTGGATGTGTTTGTGGATTTTGGATTCCCGGTGAAAAATACATGCCCCAGATGGGGTGCAGACGTCTGTGGAAAAGTCGTCATCAATCAAGTCGCAACACTAGAAATCATTTGACGCGCGAAATTACAATTGCATCGCTTGTCTGGACGTGATCGACAAATGGGCCGTATAAGTTTTCTCATCGCAGCGGTCTTGTGTCTTGTAGTCCAAAGGTTGGTTACTTCCCTAAATTGTAATCTGTAACAAAAATACAAATTTTAGAAAGGAGAAAAAATAAATCAAAGTTTGCTAATTTTTTGATATTTGTCCTTGATTTTTTCCATTTTTAATAAAAGAAATATATAAGAGTAAGTTTCTTGTGACCGGAAAGGAACAGGGCTTTCAGTATGTCCCCCACGCCCACGCGGTGAGTTACGCAAAATTTACTTCCCTCGGCCACCAGACTGCGGCCTTTGTAGTTTCCAAAATAACTCTGTCCTTCTTGCTGCAGGTGCGACCTGTCAGCCGCCTCAATTTTTAATTATTTATTTAACTACATTACTTAATTTGTTCTTTTATTTTGAAAATACACAACAGTTGATAAACTAAATTTTCATTTACCTTAAACAAATTATTTTCACAACAGACATGAGCATTTTCCAATCAAATGCTATTTCACATCATTGACGCATAGTGAACACCAGTGCTCTATTCAGCTGCAGATTTGTTACGCCCAAAGATTTGCCTATTATATCATGTAAGGGCTGATGAGAATCCTTCGGAAGCCTCGTTTCATCTTTTTCGGCAATTTAAATGTCCCTCTCTCAACGACATACCTAAGCCACGGCTGAATTTTCTCCTTCAATTATTTCCTAGGTTTCGGAAGCCATTGTTCAAAGTTTGTATAACCTTGGCATTGATACCAGCGTGATTGAGAACTGAAAAAACTATTGTTTATGTTCTGTGTCTGGGCCACGCTAAAAATTCTAGCAAGGTGTGGTGATTGATGGTTGTTTCTTGCCCTACATTCATCCATTTGTTAATCATTGTGCAAAGATAAAATTTAGTACACATTCCAACGAGACTGCGGAACATCAGAAATTAGAGTAATATCTTTCTGCAATCCAAATTGTGACAAATATTCGTTGAAAATTAACGAAAAAATGATGAATGTAAATTTTACTGGCACCTATATTTCTGCGACTGTCTCTTTATATTTATGCAGCTTGTTTTCGTCCGTTTCATTACTTGTGAAGAAAATTGCCATAGTTACGAGGGTGGTTCAATAAGTACTCGTGTTCGACGACAGAGTGTGTTGTCATCTATCATCGTGTGTCATCGTGTGTTGTCATCTATCATATGACGATGAAACAAAATTCAGATTGATTGATAAGTTAGTGTGGATTTGGCAGCCATTCGAGCAAGACGTATTACGTAATTTTCGCTAAGATGGGAACGGGGCAGTATCATTCGGTAATTCGGTTTTTGTTTTTGGATGTAAAAAAGTGCATTTGCTGTTTATTGTACCTGTTTATGTTTATGTCATAGCTGTTTATTGTGACACTTCATCAGCTATGATTAGACCAGCACAGTTAGAACATATTCAAGCGTGGACGAAGATCCGTTTTTGATTACGAGCGACAAGGACGGCCAACAGACTTGGTTACCGAGGTGATAATTCAAAAAATGTACGACATGATTCTCGTTGATCGACGAACGAAAGTGCCAGAAGTAGCAGAAACTCTAGTTGTGTCGACCGGAATGGCAATTAATATTTTACATGATAAGTTGACGATAAAAAGTCCTCGGCCCGAATAATGCCGCGATTGCTCACTGTGGACAACAAGCGGATGAGGCTTTTAACTTCGAAGCAGTGTTTGGATGGAGTTTTGAAGGAGTTTTTGTGCCGTGTTGTGGCCGCTGAGGAAAGCTGGACTCATCATCACACACCAGAAATTAAGCAACAATCAAAACAATGGATTTCTTCCGCTTAATCTGCTCCATTCAGGGGAAGACGATCCCACCAGCGGGTAAGGTCATGGTGACGAGTTTTTGGGATATGAACGCCATCATCCTCAAGGAAGAACTATCACTGGGTAATGTTAGAGTGAGTTATTGGACCGCTACGACAAAAAATTGAAAGATACACGGCCGCATTTGGCGAGAAATAAGGTGCTGTTTCACCATGATCACGCACCAGCACATTTATCCGGAGTTGTGGCCTGCAAACTGCATGAATTGCGTTACGAATTGCTGCGACATACCCCATATTTACCCGATCTGGCTCCTTCCAACATTTTATTGTTCCGTAACATGAAGAAAAACCTCGCGGGAAATAAATTTAGCTCAAAGGAGGAAGTTATCGCCGAGACAGAGGCGTATTTTGGTGAGTTCAACAAATCGTAGGTTTTGGAGTGGTTAAAAATATTGCAGGACCGTTGAGAGAAGTACATCTTTCTGAAAGACACTATATTGAAAAATAAAAGAGAATTTTTTGGAAAAATTATGTCTTTTTTCTTTATATTATTATAAGAGCCACTAATGCAATTATTCCCGACTGGTAAAAAATCAATATTTGGACTAGAAAATCTACATATTTAAAAGATTTTTCGGTATTAAATCGAATATGTGGGTAGTGACCAATATTAATTAAAAATGTTTTAGACAAAGGAAATCATAATACATTATAAATCATAATACATTAAATATCTAGCATATATCTAATTAATTACTTTTGGGTGCTCATTACGTCTTTCTATACTACATTTATAGCATTGATGTTAAGGATTAGCACATCGAAGCAGTATTTATCCATTTGGAGAACCAGTTCTCACAGAAATAAAGATACCAGGTGTATGTATAAATTTTTCCAGTTAATTTTTTTGATAAAAAATACGTATTTTCTAGGGAAAATTTTTTTTTTATTCAAAATTGACTTTCGATTTCTACTCATTTCGCCCATCTTACAGGTAATTTATGATAACCATGCCAGAAAAACTTCTTGTCTTATGCGGAAAACTAAGAGCTACTATCCAACTTTCTCGAAATAGCAGAATTGCTGCTCTGCAAGCACGTGCCCCATACAAGCGAAGAAGAGAGAGTCATATGGTGGCAAGACTAGGAGGTATGGCGGGTGCAAAGAATGTTCTATCCAAGCGATATCTCTGTGTCTTTCACTGATTTTGCTTAAATTTGTTATTTGTTAACGATAGCGTTGTATATCAACGGTTGCACTGGACTTCATAACTTCAATACCAATCTGGTCCCATCAGAGCATGGTCGTTTTGCTGAAGCAGAGCACAGGCTTCGCCAAAATTTTTCTCGCTTCGGGCTTTCAAAATAAATCCATTTTTCCTCACCCGTCGTAATTCGATTAAAATGAATTCCTTTCATGGCGCCAAAGCAGCATTTTACAAATGACTTTGCGATTTTCCATTTTACGTTCATTCAACTTCCATTATACAATAAATGGGACCCATTTCCCGAGAATATTAATCTTACACATCGCTCGTACACGTTTTCTCCATATGTTTTCACCAACAAACGATGACTTTAAACAGCCTTTTTCTTTTGGTTAGACAAGAAAAACAATGTGTGCCGCAGATGCTCTTTTTGAGTCACAAAAACTGTTCGCCGTTCAAATTGTCGAGAATTTTATTCATCTTTGATATAAATTGGACCACACTGACGGCATTCTTCTCTTCTCTACTACAATGCCAAAAATATCCTGATTCAATCGCAACTGAAATGGGCGCGCAGACAAAGTAACTAATCTAACTGACATTTTGTCCCAAATTCTTGGCTTCACGGCTCAAATTCTTTTCTTCAATGCACGTCTGTGATTCATTTAGACTAGTGAAAAGATCATTAAATATGGGCACCTCTTTGTTAACCTCCTTTGCGACAGTATTAGCATAACCATTAATTATTCTGCTTAAAACAAGTTGTAAAGCTTTCGAACGGATAGGGTGCATCGGGAAATGAATAATTTGTTTACCTTCTACTTCCGAGTTGACCGAATTTGTGTCGATTTACGTAAAGTATATTTACCAAAATTTTTAAGATTTTATTTAAGAATCCTGGTTGCTAATGACTCAGGCAATGTTGAAACCAAATTACGAAACTGATCTCACTCATGGTTGTTTTTATTATTAAAACCAGGGAGTCTTCATTAGATGAGCCATGATCCAATTCTATAACATGAAATATGAGAGCATAGCTCTGATCATCTGTCCTTAAAATGACCATCTGTCCTCCGGAGTGACCAGCAACTGAATAGCATAGACCCTTGAAAACTTGGAGGGATGAACGCATGGTAGACAAAAGCGAAACGGCTGGGAAACCTATAACTGCTACCATGAACACCATATGACTATAGCACGAGACACAAATAAAGAAATAATTCCTGAAGGAAAGACGCCGGGCACTTCGATTATCCTAGATTATGCAGAGCGTCGAACGGGTAATGAAACGCATCATTGCCACATGTCATGCAAAAAAGAACCTTAGTCCTGGTGTTGGAAGGCTTCCTAACCTGAATAAGTCATTATAGACGCAGGTGGCTGAAGGCACAGGAAGAGCTTATCCTTCGATAGCGCAAAAGTCGTCCCAATTTCTACTACCAGCAAAGGGTTGGCCTGCCACCCAATCGAAGGGGAACAGGATAAATGGAGAAAAGACGAGGGCTGAGTCTCGAACGATCAATTTGCGATGGGTTTTAACGGCATTGTCCAAAGCTACCAAGAAAGCAGGTAAATCTTCAAGGCGTCTTTAAGGTTGAAAATTGCTAAGCCTTCACAGGAGCTGAAATGCACAGAATCATCGCACGTAACCCAAGAAAATTAAGAAGCCTATAGTCGCTTAGCCAAGTCGAAAACCTATTACTGGGCACTACTTGTTTAACCCAACGAAGGTAGATTTGGATGCCTTGCCAGAAATCAAGGGATCGTTAAAACCGGAAAACATCCAAACTGCAATGAAAGCTGTACGGCTTACTCGGTAAGGCTGGTTTAGTTTAGAACAGATGCAAACGATAAAGATGCATTCTGTGACGTAGTCAAAAGAGCCCTCAGAAAATAAGCAAGAGCAGCCTAACTCAAGCCAATGGCCACACTTGAAATTAGAGAAGAAGAAACCTGAAAACGAGATTTCCCTTTGCCAAGCGAGGCGAAACTGAAGTTGACCATATGAAACAATAATGGTCAACGCACGGCCATAGTTGACCTCATAGAAGGGAAGCAAAATAGCTATTAAAGAAGGGCAAAAACAGAGTCGAGTGATTCCAGGTACAGGGAAGTGTCCAAGGTACAGGGAAGTGTTCAAGGTACAGGGAAGTGTCCAAGGTCCAAGGTTCTGCAATGATTTGCATCCTTCAAAGTAATCTGCATCGAAGCGTGATCACCAGGATCCTATGGTCCTGTGCCCCTAGGTCTCTTCACATACAAATTGAACTTGGCTACAGCTCGAGGTGGGAATACTACAATGTTGTAGCCAAATTTTAGGTTTGTAGTCTTGAGGTATTCGAAATTAGCTCAGAGAAGAAACAAGTTGATAGCCGTTAACTAAATAATTAGCTGATTAAAAAAAATCATATACTTTTCTATATACATTGTTTGAATTTACTACAGTTTAACTTACTCACACGCTCATACGAAAACTTTTATAATTTCTAACATTAAACTATCAAGAGCAAAGTTCCTTGAAAAAATGATTACAAATAAAAAATTCTGGAATAAGGAGCGTATTAAAACTTACAATCATATTATTTAGCAGCATCTTAAAATTGTTGCTCTTAGTATCCGTAAATCCTTTTATTCGATGGGACTTTGTGAGTATACTAATTTACACCAATGCTCTATATTTTCGGTTTTTATTGTATATCTACTGATTTATCAGGAATTGAAAAAAGACGCACTTTTAAAACGATGTCTAGGAGGCTATATCCAAAATAAAAGTGAGTGCCTGAATCAACTTATTTGTTAAAATGGATTCTGACATGCTTTGTCCGCTCATGGTGACCTGTCGATGATGTCAGGTGTACTGCGCCTTGGTTATTGCAGTATATCAGTCCATCTAATAAGATTGGGAGCCCAATCTCGTCTAGGAGTCCCATGACGGTACATTGACTCCTTCGTTGCCTCGGTGAGCGCCTTATATTCGGCCTCCGTCGTTGACAGTGCTACTGTCCAATGTTTTTTCGCTTTCCAGCTTATGGCCGCTCCTCCTAGGATGAATACGTACCCCGAGTATGATCTCGAGTCGTCCTCGTCGTTTCCCCAGTCGTATCTGCGCAGCCGATAATTTTCTCGACTTTTCCGTTATAGGTAAGTCCCAGGTCTGGCGTTCCTTTGAGGTATCTCAGCACTCTCTTTACAGCTCCCCAGTGTTCCTCCGTAGGCTTTTCATTGAATCGGCTCAGCACGCTTAGACTGTGCGCGATGTCTGGCCTCGTAGCTACCGATAGGTACATGAATGATCCGACTAGTTCTCTGTACTTTGTGCTCGCCGTCAGCTTATTCAGGTCCGACGATTTTCTCAATTTTGCTGATGGACTTGCCGGTGTGCGATGTGGGGCAGAATTGCCCCACAAATTGAATTACTCATGCAGAATTTCTCCAGTAATTCTTCCACGTATCTCCGTTGACTTAGACATAATTGTCCCTCTTGCTGCTTGAATTCTATTCGTAAGCAGTATTTGGCTTCTCCAAGATTCCTAATTTTTGGTTCTCAACTTAGCGCCTGCGGGAACTCTTCTATTATCTTGGGATTATTCGACGTCACTAATGCGTCATCCACATATATTCCTACCATCAAAATGGCGTCCACAGTTCTCCATGTAAATAGGCATGGGTCTGATATAGTAGGTTTTAGTCCTAGTTTCTTCAATATTTTACATAATTTCTCGTACCATTTCTTTCCTGACTGTTTCAGTTCGTAAAGCGATTTTTGAAGTTTGCAAACTTGGTTACCTTTGAGTATCTCTTCTAACATTTCTTCTGTACTTGGGAACCTCGACGCTCGCTGCGCACAATATCTTGCAGGACTTCTCCTTACATATTTGGAACTTCCATATATAATTCTTCATCAAATTCCTTGTTTAGATATGCCGTTACAACATCCATCTGATGTATTTTTGATTTCATTCCTGCAGCGAAAGCCGTCAATAGTCGAATCGACTCTTGTCTTGCGACTGGAGTAAATGTCTCGTCGTAATCAAATCCTGGCCTCTGCATGAATCCTCTAGCTACGATTCTAGCCTTCCTGCGTTCGATTTTTCCGTCGGCGTTGAATTTATTTTTCAATATGGCCTTAGAGTGTATCATGTTCTTTTCCTCTGGCCGTCTTACAATTTCCCAGATTCCGTGCTCTGGGTGTGAGCGTACTTCTTCGGTTAATGCACGCTTCCATTCAAAAGATTCAGCTCCACGATTGCCTCTTCTACGGTTACGTCAACCATCATCGCCAGTTCTTCCACGAAGTCTGTCTCCATGAACTGTTGTTCATTTTCTCGCGCCTCAGCATTCTCCGGTGATTTCTCAGGTTCACTACTGGCTTCACTTCTTGCACGTTTGTCATCGGGAAATAATGACGTCTCGAGTTTTCTCTTCTCGCCGCGACTCTCTCCATCTACGTCTTGACCGCATTTGTCCTATTTTAGCTCTGCTGCTTCCTCGTGGTCCGGCGTCTCTACGTCTGTTTGATTCTCCCGGTTTGATGCATGGCTGGGTGCTACGCTCGACATACTGACGTATCTGTACATTTTCTACGGTCTTTCCAGTCTTCGCTTTTGCGGGTCTTCCCGGCGCACGTCTTATTGGAGACCTCATATCACAATCCTCGTGTGGTCTCTCATTTCGCAGAACTCTCCCTGGCTCTGGAGTCTCTTCTTGTGGGTGTGCGTATTCCATATCCACCGGTACTGAGTTCGTCGGCGTCATAATTGTTTCTTCTATTACTCGCACGTCTCTCGTGTTGATAATTTTTCCATTGTCGTTTCGTCGAACTCTGTATGCTTTCGCCGTTTGCGAATATCCTACTAATTTTCCTTCGATCGCCTTGTCATCTAGCTAGTCATCGGGTCCTTTTTCCAATATGAAAACTTTCGATCCAAAAACTCTCAGGTGTCTCAGAAGTGGCCTTTTGCCAATCCATAATTCATATGGCGTCACCCATTGGTGGCTTCTACTTGGACATCTGTTCCTCAAGTAGTTTGCTGTGTTGAGTGCTTCTCCCCAGTACGTCGATGGCAGTCCTGATTGTATCAGCAGACATCTGGCAATGTCGACCAATGATTAGTTTATACGCTCAGCTCAGTACAATAATAACAATAGTAATAAAATACGCTCAGCTTCTCCATTTCGCTGAGGCGTATACGGCGTCGTCAAGCGCCTTTGAATGCCTTCGCGCTTCAGGAACTCGTCGAACTATACAATATTCAATATACAATATTCAGTTATCTGACTGTAATTCACGTATTTTCTTCCCGGTTTGACACTCTACGTAGCTTTTGTACTGCTTGAAGGGTTCGAATGTCTGGTCTTTACTCTTCAGCAAATACAGCTCGCACCAGCCGCTGTAATCATCTATGAATGTCACGCAGTACCTATTCCCTCCTTCTGACTTGGTACTTGACGGTTGACACTAATCAGAGTGAATTATCTTGAGGAACTCGGTGCTTTTCTCCGTTCTTGGTTCATATGATTTTTCAGTCATTTTTCCTCGATGTTCCGCACGACACTTTTCCCGACGTTAATCTTTTGATACCAGTTGCTTGTCCTCTTGCAAAGTCGATAACAGCATCCATATGCATGTGTCGGAGTCTTGCATGCCATAGCTGCGCATCGGTTATTGGCGGTTCCTGTAACCCCATAGCTTGAGCTTGTTTTGCGACCTCCCGTAGGTAATACAGGTCTCCAATGCGATCCGCTATCATCTTTATTTCTCCGTTGAGGTCTCTATGATAGCATCATCCTTCCTGAATAAAATCTCTCGATCATTGCGGTTGATTTTGGAGACGGAAACTAAATTAGTTCGTAGGTCCTTTACGAGTAACGTATTACTTAAACTCAACTGTACCTTACTGTTATCTTTCGCTGTAGTGACACGCGCGATGCCCTTGGCTCGCACCGTCGTCGATGCTGAATTTGCCATGTTCAAGGTAGCTGTACACTCCTGTAGGTCTGTCATCATTCCCTCGTCGGCTCACGTATGCGTGGTACATCCGCTGTCCAAGAACCATCTCGTCGTGGTTGAAACGTTTTTCACCTCCTCGGGTCTCGATATCTCGATGTAGTAGTTCTCCATCTTCTCCGCTGCTCTCTCGACTTTCTTCGCCGAATTTTTTACTCGTTCTCAGCAATTTGCGGCCCAATGTCAACCTTTTCCACAAATGAAGCACGGTTGTGTCGGTTTTAGCCGTTTTGACTTGGATTTGTTTTGTCGATTTCTGTTTGATCGACCTCCGGCACACAATGCGTTATTGCTGTCCTCCTCAGTCTGAACTGAACTGCGGCTCCTTTTCTCGTCCAGAAAGTTCCCAATCAGCGTATCAGTGTTGGGTAATTCGGTCGGGATCGGGTTGGGTCTCATACGCACCTCTCAGACGTCATAATTCTGCTTGTTTAGCATCTCAATCCGTGATGATCCGTCGTGACTCATCTTGTAGGTTTGGTTTTCAACGATGTCACAATTTTCTACGTCGAAAATCTACTCACTTTGTCAATTCTTTTATTTTAATTTTCACTTGCACTTGCTATTTACTCGCCACTGGGCCCATAACCTGTGGGAGGTAAGTGGGTGTGCAAGGATTGATTAATTAAAGATTGATTCCGTGGTTATTATTTAGTTTATTCAAAACTTAACTCTATTTATACTTGTGCGTCCGCTACCCTGCACATCTGTGTGTCAACTGTACCGGCTGGCTATTTCAACTTACCGTGCCAAGCACATGCGTCTGGTCACGTCGTTGTATGTGTCTAGGTGTGTAGGTGTGCGTATAACTTTATTTACTACTTATTATTTACTACAGATACGAATTGGTCATGAAGCAAATAAAGTGAACTACTTACCGTAATGAAACGAAAGAGGTGAATGGTGGGATCACGATGGCTAGTTCTGCCCAAAAAATTTTTAAGCTTTTCGTTAATGGATTTGAATAGTTCTTGTAGATAATAGTATCTTGTCTTGAACGTAAGATTTTTTTCGATATGTTGCAATTTTGACATTTTATCAAGAAAAAAAAAATAAAAAAAGAATCTCGAAATGGTATTTTCAAATTTGAACAATTTTTACTTTCTGATTAACCTACATTTTCACAAAAGGCTACATTAAGGAGTAATTTATTTTGTCTTTTGTAAAGAATACAAAATAAAGTAGTCCATGACTTATTAATTTCACTATGTCAGTAGGTCATTCTCCGAGGATTTCTTGACAACGGGACTGCTTCCCGCTAACGTCGCATCAACTATTATTCAGTGCCAGTGCTAAAGAACAGCACAATTTTTTCAAACGAATTGCATCCTTTTTCAATTACATATTGTACTTCCATAATATGAAAAAATACAGTCTACATGCATATGCAAATTTTTAAATAACCTTCAAAAGTCTGTATCAAAATCATGGTTCGAAGTACATATAAACCCTTAAGAAGTTTTGATCTATAGGAAGAAAATGTCATAATTTATAGACAATGCAAATGTATTCGTTGATCTTTCTTCTTTTCTTGACTATTCTAAGAACGCTTAAAATCTATGCATTACATACATAAAAGTATGTATGCACTCGACATACACAGTAGAAAGCATTTACAAAACCTCCATCCACAAGCACGAAGGATCCAATTCCAGCATGCATTCAGCACCCATTTCTCGCAACAAAATAAATAAATCCTACAAAAGCGCCGTACTCAACAAACTAGGTATTATCCATTCATTATAAGATTAATGTAGCCAGACCATAAAATATCCTTGTGATTTATTTTGCTTCTCCTCATCTCTGCGGTGTTTATGAATGTGTCGGGAATGGTCGTATGGAAATTCAAAAGGTGAATCATAGGACGATTTACGTGCGATTAATCATAAGACAAATTAAAATAAATTGAGTGCAATTAAAGCGCGTTTTACACTTCTTGCACACTTTGGACTCGACCATTTGCATTCATCCGATTTGTACATATGATAGCGACCACAGAAAGGAGATCAAACGGACATAGTTATGTGGTTGTATGAATATTGACAGAAGGATGAATTCAATCTCTTGCATGCTGAATTTGCAATATTAGGGTTGTTAAATGTCTGCAATTCAACTTTATATCCATGCGAGACAATAAATTTAAATTCTATTGTAAAATTTTTAAAGTTTTAAAAACCAGAAATCCTTTTGCGCTATTCGTCTTCATGCTGTAACAATTTAGATTATACATAAAACTAAGTCCATGGAATCTTACATTGTCGAAATAGTATGCAAAGAATTTAGAAATTCAGGAATTTAAATGTTACTTCTAATTGCATCTGCCCCCACAAGGAGTGGTTGCAAACACTAGCACTGTCAATCCTTATAAGGACATAGCACTTTAAGTTTCTTGTCATAAACAAAAGTTAAACTTGAAGTTTTGCTAAAATCTCCCTTGCAATTTTGATATTTTCCAGCAAAAATTACTCTCCGGCATAAGCTATCTAAAAATTCAGGAAGTATGCGAACAGATTATCGTCAACATCGTTTGACTAGTTCACAACTCTCATTTTTTCAAGCCTTGTTCAAGGCTCCCAATGCTGATGGAAAAGGTAAAGATCAGTCTTCAACGACTTGAACCGGAAACCCAATCGGCCTTGTCCCCCTGGTTGGAGGTTGGAGCGATGGTCATAAAATCCACCAAATGTATAAGAAGTTATTGATAGGGTACTATGTGTAGGACCGAATCGATCAACCAGAAACAAACGCGTAAAGGAACACCAGCTGTCTACGCTAACGTATCCTTCAATGTAAGACCAGTGTCAGAACGGATACTGGAAAAATTTTCACGAGCACACCTGCTGTAACTAATTGAAAGTGTCAGCAGTCCAAGAAAGGATCTGGACCAGTGGCAATGTAACGTTGGAAAACGTTAATGGAAACGCCTTTAGGTACTCGTGACTTCGGAGTAAATTAGGGAGAACTTGTCAACAATCAACAAGCGATTGTGTGCGGTTTGCTTTCGGGAATCTTTTTCCATATATAATATGATAAATAGTGGGTTAATAAATAGTCGCGCCCTACTGCAAGAAAGACGTAAGAAGACTGTAAGAAAGACGATATCTAAGAATGTTTTGACGAATGTCTACAAAGCCTATTCGATTTTTTTTCACCAAATGGAGTAAAGATTGTCCTTAGAAATTACCATGCCAAAGACGGAAGTGTAGATGCCCACTGTGGAACACCTGGAAGGCAAACTTTCCACAACACATTTAATATGGATTGCCTACAACTTATTGACTCTATATTAAAAAAATCTAATCTAATCATCGACATATTTCTCACATAGATGCTTGCACGGTACAATATCTTTATGAGGAGTCAGTTGTTACTCCGATCATTATATTGCGTTGGCACCTAAGTAATTCCCGATTTGTTCAGTGAAATAAAAGATTTTTCATACTTGAAATGAATTTAATCTATAATGTATTTTCAATTTTGTTC
This sequence comes from Stratiomys singularior, assembly GCA_954870665.1. NCBI lineage: Eukaryota > Metazoa > Arthropoda > Insecta > Diptera > Stratiomyidae > Stratiomys > Stratiomys singularior. Next base: position 68,297,564 of record OX940880.1, on the reverse strand, counting down.
GATGATCTTTTAGATGGCAAAAGATTATCGAACAAAATTTGACAACTTGAAAATTCTACCTTCGTTGAAAGTTTGATCCATTCCGGCAAAAAACTGAGTTAAGTAATATTTTACAGAGTCAGTATCAGTAAAAGTTCTACCACGACGAGAGTTGTCTAGGGAGCCAAATTAGTGGTGATCTGATGGTTCGAGATCAGGGATATATTGTGAATGTTACATCAATTCCCAAACAACATCCATCAATTTTGTTGCCAGAGACCATTGTGGCCTAGCATTGATCTATTGGAAAAAGACACCTTAACAGTTGACCAATTCTTGTCGCTTTTCCTTCTCCGCTGTATTCACATGTCCAATAGCCGACAGAACAACTCCACATTGTCTAATTCCTTGGTAGCAGCTCAAAATAGACCGGACCTTTCCAATCCCACCAAACTGGCAGCAAAATCTACTTTTGTTCGATACTTGCCTTTGAAAAATCCACTTTTTGGCTCCAGTGATGATGTGTTTTAAAGACGGATCGAATCCATTTCGAATTCAGCGCTGATTCGCTTTTTCAGATGAATTTATTTCAAATCTGGATATTTGCGGATCGCAAATATCCAGCTTCTTGACGGGGCCCACACGTTTCAACCAAGAACGGAATTCTTCAAACTAATGTCGACATTGTCTTCCATACCACACTCATGGCGTAAGTCTTAAGCGGCTTGCCAAATGCCAAAATATGGCATATATGTTCGTTTGATTACTCCAGATTAAGGAAATAAGTTTTTGTGAATCAAACTCCAGCCGTTAACAGATGAAATCATATGTAATCCTTACAGAGTGTTATGTCATGGCTTCATCGATCGCGCCCTTTTTCGAACACATCCTTTTGCTTCTGTTACTGACTTCAGTCTAGTGAGCTGTCACTCGTCTCATAGCTCTTAGACTAACAAAAAGCGAAGTAAAGTCGACAGCAACTAAATGTACCACCGATCATCTTTGTATAATTTCAGTGAAAAAGTATAATCAGCATAAGCAGCAGCAAAAGTGGAGAGTTTCGATTTAGTGCCTGCATTGTTCTCATCACTTTCATTGCTGCTCTTCTAAATCTTCCAACAGCATCCAAGCGTTCCCCTTACCTGATCTGCATCGAGTCTACTCGCTGTGGACGCCGCCAACATCGAACGGTAAAGGCCGAAATACAACACCGCGAGACGACGATACGTCAGCGCGACGAGATTTTCGCTCGTTGTCACGCAACGCATTCAATTTACAATGCACGCGATGCGAGGAACAATAAAGTTCATATAACAAATGTCAAATAGGTGACGTTTCAAATGAAATTGTTTCTGATTTTTTAAAAGTTTTGAATTTGGATTTTTTCCTTCGTCTAGCAAATAAAAGCCTTAACTAGGATGCATGAAATTTTCATTTAAAATTTATTTGAAATAACCATAGTACTTAAAAAGTAATAAACTGCTTGACATTTGCTGCGATACTGTCGTCCCGCTCTCGTATCGCGGTCTCGCGCTATTGTATTTCAGCCTTAAGCCCCTTCAATTAACTCGTCGGTGAGAGTGCGAACCCCGTCGTTCCGTTGGGCTAGTTCGCACTTTCACAGAGAAAAGGACTGAGTCGGTTTAAGGGAAGAACTCAGGGCATATAGACAATATATATAACGATATAATAAGTAAAGAAACAGGCGACCTCAAGTAGGACAAAGAAATCGAATAACTTATATAAATACAGAATATGAAGAGGGAAAATGTTGACGAAATAATGGGGAAAATTGACAATCAAGCGAGAAAAAACCCAAGTCAAGTACAAGTACTAGTCAAATACAACTGCAGTCAACTGTCTACATTGATCAGTCACAAACGAAGGTGATCAAAAAATATTGATAATGAAAAAGAATCAACGCTTCCTTTCAAACAAACACGACCACCGACAGCCACGAGAGAAACTAGAAGCAAAGAACATGTCGACAACCTTTTTTTTTTGTAAGAAGAGGATGAAATTTCAAGAAGTACACGGTTCAAATCTGAACTTGAACTTTAAATTGAAGTTGTTGAGAACTTGAAACTGTTGGCCTTAACGGAATGCAAATATCTGTAAATCCTAAACCAATTCAAAAGGAGTGTTCTTGGGAAAATCATCGGAGCAAAACCCATGGCTGGAGACCAACGGTGAACCAAACAGGAAAATAATACCGTGTGTCAGAAAATAATTGACACTGAAGAAGGGAGCAACTTACTCCCGAAATATAAATCTGTCAAAATTAAAAACAGCATTTTGAGATGGAAAATCAAAAAAAATTTTTAAAGAAAACGCGAACAGAAAATCAAGCAAGTTTGAGGCGAGTGCGTGTAGGTCAGTTTGCTCATGAGTGAAACTATAAACAGGCCGAGGTTAGCCTTGGGGTTAGATACTCGGTTCAACCTCATGACGGTCCCAAGCCCGTGTAAATGAGGAGGGGAGGTATCAGTGGAGTTGTGTGTCTGTTGAGGTTGATACGAAGCCGATTAGGGATGCCGAAAGGTGGAGTTGACGCTGAAGAAGACGTTGTCCCGATGCATATCGAGAAGTTGTGAAATTGATGAAAATTGTTGACTGACGGACTGTTGAACTCTAAATGTTGCATACGTCTTGAACTTGAAGAAATCAATGAATCGGAGGAAGAGCTGCGAAGTAAGGGGCTACATTATTGGAAGGATGAAGCGAAGTAAGTACCGAAGACGTCACTGCAGGCTATTTAAGCTCTTGCGGCCGAGGTGAATGAGGGAAAACTATTGGAACCTTACCAATGTGCGTTGACTGCTGTATGATGCTGGGTGTGCTGTAGTACTGGAGACTTGATGACCCCGGAGTAACGAACGTTATGCTGTAATGCAGAAATGCTGCACAGTTGGACTGCTGTACTGATGACTGATGACTAGCTGACAAGTGAAATCATTATGATGATAGATACATGACGATCGAGGTAGACTTGATCGAAGTTGGGAATGTTCGACCGAAACGAGTACCTATGACGTCGCCAAGGTGGGTGTATCGAGGGAAAGAGTCTTCGGGAGCGGTACCGATGGAGAGAGATTTACTGAGAGTACTCGATTGAAGCTACCATGATGTAGACTGAACTGAGAAACTGATTGACTGACTGTGTGTAAACTGTTGTGCTCTGAATTGAAAATAAAACACTGATCTAGATGCTGATAAGTAGATGATCCAGAAGAAGAAGAAAAGGAAGATTATGTTTGTCGAAGACTTAAAAGTGAAATTATGTGCCAAGATATCTGTTGTGTACCGAGAAAGAATGACAGATGTCTAAGACTAAATGTTACGAACTAGATGTATGTTCGATATAGACTGAGTGGCGTTCATTGTATTAGCAGTTGGAAAAGCTCGCATCGCCACATTAACTTGTTGATGAAGTGGATGCAAGACTAGTAGACTGCTAAGTAATGAAGTCCAATTGCTGTTAAATGTTGATTGTATATGCGGTGCATACATGTTGTGACTGTAGTTAACCCGGACCCTATGGACTTGTGCTATAGAAATACGGGTGGGGGGCTGATGGTCTAAACTTCGGTTTGTTCCATTCAGTCTTTGGCGAGTACCGTCCCCAAGGGCAATCGGTCCCTTGCGCTTGGAGGAAAAACTGAGAGTTTTCCTCGGACTGTAGAGAAGCGCAACCTGATCAGAGGTTATATGAACCACGGGTTAGGGGGACGCCCATGACAGGTTACTGTCAGCCCCCTACACGGCGAGGAGCCTATCCTGGCTGAAACGTGGTGGTTGTGGTTTCGAAGGCTAGAAGGTGGAGGAAGCAGACACCAGTTGTGTTCGGGAATGCAGGTATCTTAAATAAATTGGGACCTAGAACTGAAACTTGTTTCAGATCCTAGGGGTGGTGGTTGACACATTGTTTCAACCCCATCTATGGAGACCGTGGAATTAAGCCAACACGGCAGGTGTCCACGTAAAACACTTCGAATTCATGTCGTCAGGACCGACAACCACCTTATTCGACGAAACCGATCCCAAGCACGGTTGTAAAGGGAGGGCCTCCTAATTCTCGCTCAGGTAAGCATTTTTATTCTTGAAATCTTTATTTGCAAAATATTGCTCTTCTCATTCATAACATTTAAGCAATTTAAATTCCATGGGAACCATCGTCATATCTGCCATAGGCCAGTACAAGTAGTTGTCCGCATGGTGGGAGCTTTTAGGACAATAAAACGGCGTCGCATATACTCCGACGTAACTAACATACACGGACTAAGTATTTTAAACGTATGCATCACAGAAAGCTTGAAATGAACGAAATTGATGCTGACACTTTCTGAGTTGATATGATATTTAAGGCAATGTGTATTACCACAAGTCTTAAGAGAGTTTCAATTCTTCGCTTCACAGCGAATTCATCTGTGTGTGCTTATTTCATCCAGTTGGTTGAAGTTACGAATTCAATTGGAGGGGCATGTATCGAATCTCGTCGGACTTAATATTTGTTTTTAATTTTATCGCTGTCCCATTGTATAACCATAAAGTAAGTCCATACAGCGCTAACTCTCGCGGGAGTCTTTTGTCAGCCAGAGTTACAAAGAAATGATATTTGTTTCTCATTGCCAGGCTACAGATTTGCAAGAGGTATTTTTTTTCGTTTACGCAAAAATTAGAGGAAATCTACCAACCCAAATCAATTCCCCTTATTTTGGCTAAATACAGTATTTTTGTTTAAAGAGTTAATTGCCGTTACGCTATGGTTATCCTGTCATATTATATCGCGATCGACGCGGCCCACATATCAAAACGCTTTCAAATAAAAGCACGACTCACTTTTAGTGTAACCCGTTCTCCATTATTGTGAATATTTCACCATTATTGTGAAATAACACTCCGATTTAAATTTTAGTACGATTCGTGTGACGGACATTATGGTCGTCACTGGTCACCCTGAGGTTTCACTTCGAAAACGGTGGATCTGATAAGAATATGTTTGAAAAATTGTGGAAATAAATTAATATATCGTTGACTCAACAGTTTACAGATAACTTAACAGATTCATATCAAGGACCTTGATCACGTTTACATGAAACAAAAATAACATGCTAATATTGACCATTTACATCAACTTCTAGCCGTTGCACAGTGTGATATGTTTACAATCTAGCAGGGCAAAAGTCCATAATCCTCCGTTTTTATGTAGTAATCATTAAATTGATCAAACTTCCTTGAACTGATATCATTAAAACTTCCGCACCTATGTGTCTTCGCCAAAGTCAAAATAGCAAGGGTATAAGTCATTTACAAGTTGCAAATGAGAATGGATGAGTTGATCTACCAAAAAATCTTCTAGAATTAATAAACTCACCAAGGGCAATTTGGAAAAACAAGACAAGTTCAAGCTGAGAGCAATAATAGCAAGTAAAATAACCAGACGGGATTCACCTAGCTGGTAGTGCCAATCGATGCGTCCCAGCCTGTGAGTTGGCACCTGACGAGAAGCGGCAGGGACGCGTGTTCGAAATCAGCTTGAGCTCTTTCCACACTTGTTTCTAATAAAGATTAATTTTTTAGAGTAAACTTCTAACAGTCATACAACTCTTTCTTATTGTAAGAATTGATTCACAAATTTAACGTCATTCATTTTTTGAAATTTGGTTTTCCAACCGCAATGACAAAGTGCATGAGCTTAGCCTTCATCCTGCTGCAGATGAAACTTCTAAAATTCTGAAGGCAATATTAGGTTACGTAACACTAATGTGCAGTAATGTAATGTGCACTAATGCGGGCAGGCACGCAGGACATAACATTCAAGTAAATGCGCCTTAGTTAGAGGAACATATTCATTTTGCGGTTATTTGTTATCAATCTTGTGTTGATCTTTACAGAATAAATGATAAGCCGGAAGTGATTAATAAATTCAAGGCAAGGTGAAGTTTTAAAGGAATACCTTTGACACTAGTGGTTGATGCAAATATATCTACCCATCAATATCTTACCTTGGGGATACAGAAAAAGACATTTCCGTTTACAGAAAAATTTGAACCAAAAATGAATTCACTTCATTAAAAAGTGAAAGCGGCTAAACAACTATGATTTCCTAGTGACATCACTGTCACAGAAACGTTTGCTCCAGTTAAATAGCAATCTTCTGTCGATCACGTTATTTTGGGGTTATTCAAAATTCGCGAAAAGGATGTGAAAAATTTAAACGGCTTGAAAAGCTTAAACATTATTGTTTAATGGGGTTGTGATGGCGCGAGCTGTTTACAAGAAAAATATCTAGAATTAACAAAAACTCTTGATTTATTTAAAAGATTGTCCATTTCTTCGGATAGCTAGCTCCTTATAGCTAGCTTCCTTGCACTTTATAAACTAAGCCCCATAAAATTCTACCAGAAGCATGCGATTTTTTGGATACGAATAGATGGAATTCGATCGATACTGATTGATCCAAATCGTGATTCTGACTCTTTAGAAAGTAGTTCTAGCGTTTCTGATGAAGTTGAGTTTTAGTTATTTTTTAATGGGTTGAAACGTCAATATTTTTGTAGTTTTTAATGTTATCTTTTAAATAAAATATCAAAATTTATGCTATTTATCGTGAAAATGCATGAAAATAAATGCAAAATACATTAAAAATATATTTAAAAATGTTTTGTCCTTCCTAAATAAATATTGAGGGAAATAATTTCGTCCTGCTAAATGCCTAAAATATTACACTATGCGTTGATAGTAATAAAAATTACCTAAAACCAGTTCTTGATATACTTTACGAAACGATTTTTATTTCGCGCCTTTACAGCTAACGTCAATGCAAGTGGTACGATCGTACATAACTAAAGTTTTGAGGACAAATCATTAGTACTAATTAGTACATGGAATTAGTACTAATTATAGTCGAGAAACTATTTTGAAAAACTGTAGGATCAGTCATTTTGGGAAAGTGAGGCTTACACCAAATGCTAAAACAAATGACCGAAATTGTCAAGGAGCAATTAAAATACAAACCGGAATAACACTGCGATTTTACTTCAAATTCATGATAAGACAACAAAAGGTATTCCAAAAATTTTGTAAAAAAACGAATCCTCGGTACAAATTTTCGTAATTTAATACACACCACCAGTTTTATTTACAATTTTATTTTATACCGTTACATTGAGTGTGTGTTAAAAGTATCAGCGCTTGTAAATTTGTGCAAGTATCAATAAGACACACTTCATTTGCTATTTGTTTATTACCGATGAATTCGGATGTGGAAAAAACACATACGCGGAAAATGACATTGCAGTCTCCTGTCAATCGATTCGTTCCAGAGTAATTGTCGAAAATCCTCTCCATTCCCCAAATCGGGCAGTGGCAGTCTATGCTTTGCGATTCTGCCATGGAGGAGCTGGCATCGCCCAAATACCTCCCGTGGGACTAGGAGCTGTTTACGCCGACTTTTCTGCGTGGTGCGGCGGGAAGACGGTGGCGCCACAACTATACTCTCCCCAGTGACTTTCGTGATTTGCGAAAGGAACGAAAAGGTTACTTTCTTTTTGAGCTTGTTAGGCTGATGCCGAACGCCTCGTGCTGGATGAAGTGGGGGCGACGACTCAGGCAGTGGCGATGGCTCGGGCAGTATGACTGAGTCTTCTTGGACCGGTAGTGGCAGCTGTGGTTTAGCCGGTTGAGTAGGACGTTCCGAGTCCTCCGGCGTGGCGAGGTAGGCTGGCTTGAGCTGACTAGTTGAGAGAGTTACGGGTTGAGTTGAGAGGCTTGCGGACAGCATCGATTTTGCGAAAGACGTACTCACAGGTGCGTAGGTCCTTGAATACAAACGGGCGGTGGGTGACGTATCTAGCTGCTGGAACAGGGCGAATGGCTTGAAAAAGACGTTGAAGTTCAGTGGCGATGTCCTTTGGTCTGCTAGGAGGGTCTTGTGCAGCGATGAATTCTCCCAGTACACGCAGAGACGTGCCGAAAACCATCTCGGCTAGTGAGGCCTGAAGGTCCTCTTTGAAGGTGGTGCGGAGACCTAAAAGTACCGACGAAAAAGCGCCTTGGTGTCCTGGACTGGTATCGCTTGTGGCCATCGGGTGTACCAATCGACAATAGTAAGGCAGTACTCGTAAGTTTCCGATGGTGGTAACTTGATGAGGTCCACATGAATATGATCAAAGCGACCATCCGGTGTTGTGAAATTTCCCAATTCCGTCCGATTGTGGCGATGAACTTTTGCGAACTGGCACGGGACACATTGTTTGGCCCAACGCAGACAGACTTTACGGAGGCTTGACGTAAAGCCTCCGTTGACGGAGGCAACGGAGAGTTGGTGAACAGTGTCAAAAGCCTGACGACGGAGCGGTACTGGAAGGTACGGCTTGAAGATGCGATAGCTGCTTGCCTTTGGCTTGCTCTACGCTGATATTGCTAGAACTTAGCTCAGTAGGTAAATTTACAGCTCCAATGCGTGAAAGTGCGTCAGCGACAACATTTTCGTCGCCGGGGGTGTACTCGAGGGAAGTGTCGAATTGGGCGATAAAGTCTAATTGACGACTTTGTCAAGAAGGTGTTTTGTCTGGCCACTGCTTGAAAGCATAGGTGAGAGCCCAATGATCGGTGTACGTTGTGAACTGCCTGACCTCAAGCATACGTTGGAAGTGCTCAATTGCAGCAAAGATAGCGAGAAGCTCTCGGTCGTAAGTAGCATATCTTTGTTGGGTGTCCGACAACTTCCTACACAAAAACCCCAAAGGGACCCAAGCACCGTCGAGGCGCTGTTGGTCGAGGACAGCTCCAATGACGGTGGTGGAGGCATCCGCATGCAAGACTAGTGGTTGAGATCAAGAAAGAAAGGCTTAAATTGTGGAGGAGGCGATAGCCTGTTTGCAGCGCTCGAAAGTATCCGTATCAGCTCCGTATCCGTCCAAGCTAGTTTGGTCTCCATTGAGGAGGTCAGTTGAAGGAGCTTGAATTGAGGCAGCGTGTGGTATGCAGTGGCGACAAAAATTGAGCATACCAATGAACCGCCTGAACTGTGTAGAAAGTGTTGGAAAGTCGAAAACCACTCTCTGTAACCTGATATCCAGCAAACATAACCTCCAGTTGAGCGATATGACATTTGCTCCAGTTGATTTGTAGGCGAGTGTCGTTGAGAACCGTAAAGAGCTCAGTGAGATGCATTTGATGTTCCTCGTGACAATCCGAGTGAACGAGTACGACATCTTGGTACGTGCGTACAAAGTCTAGCCTCCTGAGAATGTGATTGATGACGCGCTGCATAGATTGCGTCGCTTGAGTACTCGTTGCATACCCAAAAACTCGAAGAGGCCGAAAGGTGTTGTGCCCGCAGTCTTTTCGATGTCCTCTGATGCAACAGGGATCTGATGGAAGGCCTTTCGGGGATCGATGACGGAAAAAACGCTGCCCTTTGCGTCCTGAAGAAGGTCCTCTATGATGGGTAGCGGGTATCGGTCTGGACGGGTGATGGAGCTGATTGGCGATAATCTCCAGTGGCTCGCCATGCACCACCCTTCTTGGGCCCACTGCTGGTCCACTGGCTGGAGTGGTCGAATGATGCCCCTTACAAACAAGTCGTTAAATTCTTGCTTGGCTGTAGCGAGGCGCTCTCCGCTGAGTCGATGGGGCCGAGCGAAAACGGCCATCTCGCCAGGCTTTGCAGAAGCCTGTGCGAATCTGTTGGTAAGGTCCTTATAGATTTCCCCAAGGGGGCCGTCTGGGATGACTTGTGCCGAGACGATGTTGACGGAGTGGACCTCCGGAGTTGGTCCGAATGTTAATATGGCAGAGAGGCTAGTGAGATCATCGAGTAGACGATGACCCTGAAGGTCGATGAGCAATCCATGGTACTTAAGACCGTCAGCTCCGAGTATCGCCGTTTGAACACCTACGATGACGAACGTCCACTGGAAAGGGCGGCGTAGATCGAGGTTAAGGGTCAGCTGTTGCGTCCGATATGCAGCGATTGGCGTACCATTGGCTGCTTTGAGGAAAAAACTTTGTATATGAAGTGGCGTCGTGATGTTCCATTCAGGAATGATAAATGAAGGAATGAAATCGGACCCGAGTCCACCAGGAATCTAACTGAAGAAGGAAGGTCAGTGACATAAAGGCGGCTTTCAGAAGAAATGCCGGCGACGGCCACCGAGTACGACGCCGGCCTCTCTAGTTTTCCTGCGCTGGGGCAACTTGTACAGGAAAGGTGCACGGCTTTTAACACCGAAGAGCGAATGCACCATGCTTTGTGTAGTACCAGCAGTATCCAGTTTTTCCATCTGGACCAGGGGTGGAAGGGTGATCGCGACTCTGTTGAACGCCACGCACAGCTGATCGACCACGCTAGCTCGTGTGCAGCTGTAGTGTTTCACGAGTGAGGTTGGTGAGTTGCACGATGGCTTGCCTGATTGCAATGAGCTCTCGCGTGATGTGGTCCGATGGCAGCTGAGGTGTGGATGGTTCTGGAACAGCTGAGCGCAGGTCCCATGTCGTGAGCCTCATCACCAACGGCAGCCAACTCCTCGAATGTCTGATTCTTGATCAACAGCAACATGCGACGGGTTTGCTGCTGCAAAAGATCCAACCACTTAATTCGCAGAACGTCGTCTCCTGCGCGGGTACCAGCAAGATACACATGTGTCGAAGCAATTGCGACGGGCGCCTGTCACCAAGCTCAACTCTCGTAAGAAGCTTGTGCAGCTGCATGTCTAGTGAGCTGGTGAGGCGTGCAATAACAGCCGCCTTAAGGCCAAAATACAATACTACGAGACGACGATGCGAGAGTGCGACGAGAGCCTCGCAGCAAATGTCAAGCAGTTTTCGTAACATGCATTTGTATACGACATCATACGATGTTTGTGCTGCGTCGATGCGAGGCGAGAAATATTCGCAAAAACGAAAATTCCTCGCAACGAGGTTGTAGTGACTACCGACCTGAAGAAGGCGCCACCATCTTTTCCCGCAGTCGAAAGTTCAGCGGACAGGTCGAAAGTCAGCTGACCTACGACCTGGCGACAACTTCAGGTCAGAAGACAGTTTTTCTATTTCCGGAACGGGGGAGTTCGTCGAGGGCCGCGAAAAGTGAAGCACGCGCTTAGAAAAAAAAATATAACAAAAAAAAAAAAAAGAAAGAGTGTAGAGAAGAAAAGAAAACTCGTCGTACATCGCTAGGCTAAGTCGCGCAAGAATGGTTTAAAAAAAAAATATATAGCTAAATAATAACAGTAAAACTAAAATAACGTTAGAACTTAAAACAAAAGCTACTGTGTGATTCTGCAAGTGTGCATGTATAACAGTGAAATAAAGGTAAAAGATACAAGCAAAGAAGAACATTTATGATTTGGTCGCAACCTTAATTTGATTGCATACTTCTAATGATGATGTATTTGAAAAATTTATTGTCGGAAATCTCGTGAGAACAGTGTATATTTAAAACTATTGAGTAAAACCGAAAATAGACAAAAAAGTGAGAAATAACAAAAAGAAAAGAAATTAAAAATGTGAAGGTTATAAAACTTAATTTAAAGCAACAGTAAAAATGGAACAAAAAAAAACCACTAGAAGTATGTAATAGTTATATAAACTTTACTCTTTTGTTGTTCAACAATGCTCTACGAAATATTTGAAGTGAATTAAACTAAGAGATATCTAAATTATAAAATGGCACATTACACGGGAGTAAAAATTACGGCTTTAGTGAAGGTAAAGATTATTATTAAAAGAAACAAAAGCGAACAAAAAGAAGAGAGAAAATATTGAAGTCCTCTGACATTAAATAGCGATCAGATTTTTATGCATCCCAATATTTCATGTATAACAACTATCCGTAATATTAAAGTCGTAAACGCTAGAGCAAAGTCGCGCATACTAGGCATTGCAGCAAGCTGATTTAGCATAATATTTGCACTTGATGTGAATAGAAATCAATATTACAATCCGTTTTACATCCAAGAGAGAAGAGACTTGGTTTTTATTACATACAAAATGATAAATACGAGAGAAGTTGATCTTTAATCTCTAAACGTTGTATTTAAGCAATTACTTAAACAAATGAAAAGAACTAGGAAAACGCAAATTAAAGAGAACAAAGCTATTTAAATTACAATTATATGAAAACGAATATTAAAATGCAAAGAAATATGAATTGTTTTAGTTTGTTACATATTTTCACTGCTCATTTATTCGAAATGTTTGAATTTATTCATCACAATTTTTTTAACTTAAATTCCTGTTAATTTTTTCTGCATTTCATATCATAATTTTCATAGAAATACACCTATAAAAAAAAATCATTTTTGCTGTTTATTTGAACCACTTAGCTAGGACAATTGAAACAAATCCCCCTCAGTGGTTTAAGGTTTCTTTCAAAGATCACATTGAAACACTCATTTAACAAAGAATATGCTTCTCTTAAATACTTAGTGAAAATAAATTAAGATGTTTTTATTTTAGATAATGAATTAGAAATAAATGTTCACTAAACCGGAAAAAAAATTACAGAAGAAAATTGTAAATATATAATGAAAATGATAACCTAATACACATAAAAATATATATATATATATATATATATACATAAAATAAAAAAATAAAATAATAAAGCGAATTACCTATTTAAATAATCAACCATCTAACTAATTCATAACAAAAAGAAAAATTCTAATTTAGAATTACCTAGAATTACATGTGTAGTAAGACGATACTTTAAGCGACCGAATAGTTTGTAAAGATTGTAGTCACGATAGTTTGTTTGATCCATAAAAGAAAAAAAAAATATATAAAATGAAGTGCTGAAAAAAAATCACATTCGTTCCTTCCAGCAACCTTTTTTTTTCTTTCAGGAGGAAATGGCGCGAAGGTAAGTGCATGAGGATGTAGGGCCAAAATTGTGTTTCGTCGTTCGGGTTCCGCGGTGCAGTAGTTTTGTTCCGGTAATAATTTGTAGTCGTGTCGCGGACTACTAGTTCGGTTTTTCGGGTTCGCGTGTTTTACGTTCGCATGAAATTAACGTAGACTGTTTTCGGGCACCGCGGTAATATCGGTTCGTGAATGCGCGTTAGTCGGGGAGTTGGATTCTTTGATTCTTGGATCTTGATGGAAAAAAAAAATTAGAGTAAAGTAACGTAATTTGTTTAGAAACGTCGCATAGTAAAACGGGCTTTTCGGTGGCTGGTTCAAATGGAACCAAGAGCGGAAGTTCACTTGGGTCCGACCCACGTCCGCAATCCTCGCCGCACTGAGCTAGTTAGCCAGCAGCCACCACGCGAGTGAACGTCCGAGTGGCCGAGTTGTTGACCCGCGGGGTACGACTCGTTGCCACGTCTCAAGGACTGCACGTCCAAGTGTCGGTGCGAGGCCGACTTCAGTCCTTAGTCGTCGTCGTGACGTCTGGGACCAAATCCATTACAAGGTGCGTGACGTTTGTCATGTGCTCTATGGCGCTTGAATTAAATTTGAAATTCAAACTCCTTAATTACTTTGTAAGTACTAGGGCTATTCTGAATGAATTTTGAATGAAAATTTCGTGCATCCTTGTTGAGGCTATTATTTGCCAAACGAAGGAAAATTCCGAATTCAAATTTTTAAAAAATCGAAAACAATTTTAATCAAATTTCATTTAAAACGTCACTAATTTGACATTTGTCATATGAACATCATTCTTCCTCGCATCGCGTGCATTATAAATTGAATGCGTTGCGCGACGACTAGCGAGAATCGCATTGCGCTCTCGCATCGCCGTCACGCAGTATTGTATCTGGGCCTTTAAGCGACGCATATTTATCCGCAGCCGGTGGCTTACGAATGATGTCCGAGACGTCCAATATTGTTTCGAAGTCCAGAGCGCCGACCACTAGATGGTATCTGGATGAGTCCGACGTAACTTTGTTCACGTGGAACTGTGATTCTATTTGAAAGAACCACAGCTCCGGACTCACTCGCCAGAAAGGAGGCAGCTTGCACGTTCTGACAACATTTACCTGTGTTGGCTCCTGCTTATGTTTGGCAAGACGCTGTTAGGCCTCCATTGAGCGACATCACGCAGACAAAGTCGCGATGTAGAAATAATAAGGCAATAATACGCGGTACGACACAGGCACTGTCAGTCTTAGCACACGCTCTGTGAGTGAATAGTGGCACGAACAATGAATCACGAACGAAAGAGGCGTTTAAAAAAATAAGGCAAAATTGTGTCTGTTTTAGTTGTACGGGGTCAACAATGAGCAAGTTTCAATAAGACGCACTTGATTTGCTATTTGTTTCTTACCGACGAATTCGGATGAATTCACACACACGCGGAAAAACAAAAAAGTGTTTTTGTGTGAAAAACAACACAAAAACACACACGCGGAAAATGACAATGCGGTCTTCTGTCAATCGATTCGTTCCAGAGTGACTTTCAAAAATCCTCTCCATTGCCCAACTTGTACAGTGGCAGTCTATGCTTCGCAATTCTGCCGTCGAGGAGCTGGCATCGCCGAGAAGACCTCATGTGGGACTAGGAGCTGTTTCCGCCGACTTTTCAGCGTGGTGCAGCGGAAAGACGGTTGCGCCACAAATAGTTACATTATGGTTAAGACGGCAGCACCGTGAAACTAGCGGAAATCCCACTGACACCTGTGCCTCACTTTGAAATGGGCAAAATTAGTCGTTTCCACGCTTTTCCATTGAGCACATTGCATTGAGTTTTGGATCCAATAAGCACAAACTAAGGCCTCTTGACTAGCTAAAATATCAAAACTACTTCTATTCAGCTTTGCAAAGTTTAATTTCGTTGAACGATCATCTTCCGATATAACCTCTTTCTTGACTGACTGGTTTTGTCAATAAGCAAAATATAAGTGGTTTGTCAGCACAAAATCACCATGTTGAAGAAACTTTGTTGGGTCTATAAGAAGTGACAAGCGTTGATGTCACAAGATACCAAATATTGAAAAAAAACTTTATAGTCAACAGAGTTTACTTTTGTGGGATTTCGAGAGATTAAAACACGGACCATAAGTGGCGTTACCAACGTGGAGCCACATTTACACAATTGACAATGCACTGAAAAGAATACACAAATCGGAAACTTACGCCCGTTTTGTTATTTGAGGTTGTTCAAAAAAGTTGTACAGGATGTGTTCCAAAGAATCTATCACAGAGATCGCGGTGGATTGAGATCAAATTTTGTACTCAAATTCATCTTTTGTACAATATAGTTTACCATACGAGACGTTAAGACTTACAACTCCCGTAATAGTAGTATTGATTTAAAAGTGAAACTCTCATGATCATAGATTTGCCAAGATTTCCTATGGTTGTTTTTGAAATCGGTGGGCTATGACAATGAGTCAAGAACGTTGATGGAGATGCAAAGAGACATTCGATGCGCAAGTGGAAACTTACTAAACTAACTTACTACTGCATAAAATCCTAGCCCTCAATTTTCCTGCATCCAATCCAGCGAAGGCGGAGAGTATACTGAAACTATTTGATTTTTAACACTTAATGGCATCTTTTGTTCTTTAAAATAAAAGGTAACACATGTTTATCGCTGGTAGCTATTTTCCTCAAGATTAAATTTTTTGGGTCGATATTTAAGAGCTGTTGTTAGCTGGAAACTTGTGCAAAGGAACAAATTAATCCTGCAAAACTTTGGACGTTAACGTAAAACATGTTAAATTTCGTAGAACAGTGAAGATTTTATTTATGTTCCTTAAAATATTTATACATAAAACCAAAAATAATATAACAAATCTTGATAACCGCGTTCAGAACTTATGGCAACCCACATAAGGTTTACTTGAGTGGAATGGTTTTGATTGCAGTCCCCTTGCTACAAGCAAATGTCGCTTATGCTTTCGCGTATATTTCAATTAACTTCGACTTAAGCTCTCACATATCTATATGGATATCGTTCGCAATTTTTTCCATCGTGATTTCCGTTGGTTCCGCCAAAGATTAATTAAACTGACCGACGACGCGTAAACATATGTCGCCGTTGAGCAATAGACGCGGCTACACAAAGGACAATTCCATCGGATATGTCATTTCATCTCGATGTCCTTTGTGAACGTTTCACGCCACACAAGGGATACTTTGAATGTGCTAAATTGTTTAAGGTAGGAATGTATGCTTTGTGAAGAATTCATTTTGAGTTTTCAGAGAATTTCGATCCTGTTTCCCTTCATGTTCGACACCATTCGTGAGTCTTCTGGTGTTTTTTATGATTGTTATCAAGCGTGCATCACGTGAAACCATTTTTCTTATTCTTTTACCTTCTTCTTTTACAATGCTCGTTTTCCTGTTGGCAAAGAGAGCAACTATGGGTACTTTAAGTTACACTCACTTTCCAGTGGACGGTTTTGTTTTTCAGGCTTGTTTTTCAAACTTTTCCTCAATTAATCTGAAAAACTAAAACTTCACGTTTGCCGACAGATGCACCGAAATGAAAACGTGAAGGACTTTTTAATTGAGACCTTGCAGTACTCAGACACAAATTGAAATTTTTCTAGTCTAACATGTTGCCCTAAGGACTCTATTTTTCTGAACATTCTACGTCAAATTACTCCTGTGGTTCATTCTCAATTCGAATCAAAATCTGAAATGCTTTTTTCATTGTTCATATTAAAAAGGAAACTAATTATTCGTGCAGACAATGCCAATGTCCTCGGATGAGAATCGAGTTTACGGAAGCGTATTAAAACAATTTCCTCCTGGGTATTCCGTATCATTCTCTGCTTTCGACATTAGCATCACATCCGAAATGAATTTTAAGCGGCACAACGTCGAAGGATATTGGTGAGCGGAGCCAGGATGAAATGCATAGAAAGATGAAAGCTATCAACCGTAGCACACATGTGGACATAGGTTTGTGTCCATTTAAAAAGTCTCTGCCACATATCGAGGACCTGATGGGTCTTCGTGAAGGTAATCATTACAATAATAATGTAAATTGCATGGGGATCTGACGGCCGTAACGTCCACACATGTAGACCCGGTAAAAGAAAATTCAATATCGCGCTCATTAGCTACTTGCAAGGAAATTAACATAGGATGAGATTAAAATTATTCGCATCAAGTGATTCTGATGTTTGGCAATTTATATTTAAATTATTGTCATTAGCCATCGCAAATATTTACATTACTTTTGTCGCTGGGATGTGAGAATTTCTTATGGAAACATTTTCAATGAGTGTCATTTTAAAGTAAAGAACGAAAACTGCGATTTTTATATTAGTACTACATCACAACTTCCAGCATCCCAGAGCGCTCGAGCTGGGACTATATGGAGCAGGACGAGTAAATTGCATTTAATCACATTTGAGCTTAAGATAGGACTTTTTAAAACTGAAAGCAAATATCCCCCCCCCCGTTGTAGAAAGTCTACAAACTACCCACGGAAAACCCACGGGATAGGGTTATGACTCCATATCAATGAACCAGCTTAGAAGCAATCCTGTAGATGATATGGTCAAATATCTTCATCCCAAGTGTTGTGATAGCACAATAAATACCGACTTTCAAGGATATGAGATAGATAACAAGGCATCTATGTATGAATTTCATCGATGGATAGTCTTTAGCTTATTTGAAAAAAAAATGTTGATCCTAAACTCACGGATCACACGGAATCCCGTTGGAAAAGCGATTCCGAGTCATGCATTCCGACGTCCTGTGGTTGTTAATAAGAATCATCATAGGAAGACTTCTAGCTGTTACAGGTCTCAAGCTGCTCCCGGAGGAATTTGATTATTCCGATGAAAGGCACAAATAAAGGAAATATTGTTCGTTTCGGGAGCATGAAGGGAGTTCGTGTTGGCTGTAAAGGGGATGAATATGCATTTGATCATGACAAAAATAACTGGTATAAGATAACCAATCTTATTGCGATTTCTCACTTTAAAGCAATTGATGGTGACAAAGACAAACCACAGGAGAGCTTTAGCATCATGCGAAGCTCATCAGCTTTTCGTCCTACTTACAACTGATCCAGAATATGGTGCCGCACAAATATCAGGCAACACCATTATATAGGACTAAGCGCAACTAAATTGAAAACAGTTACCCCAAAAAAGCTGAATAAAATAAAAACTTACATTATCTGGGAGACGGAAAGCGCAATCACTAAAACGCGCTTAAAGTCTGGAGTGGCATCACAAAGAAAGAGAAAGAATACCTCATGTAGTAAATAATGCGAGCTTCGCAAAACAGAGAGCTTCGAAATTAAACGACAATGACGAGTGGAGAGACCGCTATGACTAGTTTTCTGAATTTGAATGTAGTAAGAATAATTTTTACGGTGTAGAAGTATATATAAGCCATTGTGTATGAATATTAGAGTCAAGAGAATGTTGAAGGTGGTTATGAAAGTGCTAGCTAGCAAAGCTTATATGCGGTTGTGCGGAAGAACAACCAAACAATCCTGGCCTCGGCTTGCGAACCTGATCGTTCAACAATGGGAGTGTTTAGATGTAGGAAACTAAAATATTAAGGTGAGGAACGGAACCGTTGATTGATGTGGCATTAATTCACACCATATCAAAAGGAATAACGGAAACAGTAACAAAAGAAATTAGTGAACGACTTTCCATAAAAAACTAACTTCAACAAAGCTTTTAATTGCAAATCAACGATCTTTATTATAAAAATTACGTGAAAGATGGTGGATTTAACTAACATCACAATAGAAGTACTAGAGAGACCACCGGACAGAACAATTTTTGAAACAGACTACAATTAGATCACGTATGAAGTTGGAAAGAGCCGGAAAATCTCGTTGGTTTATTGAAATCAAAGAAAAATTGAAAAAAGATTGAAACTGAAAGTAAAATTGGTCAGACAAACTCTAGTTTATGTCTTTTGCGTAGGGTTTCGATCTACTTCTATCAAAAAGAATAGAATAAGTTAGTTGAACAATAAACTCGAGGAGATCAACCACAATGCACAAACACAATTTAGACTTATCCTCCATATAGCCGAAACACAAATTCAAAGTTTTGTTTATCGAGACATCCCGGATAAGTAAATTATGGGCCAAAAACAAGATATTGTGGTGACTCTATAAAGGAGTGTGGGAACACCAAATAGCAACTGCAACCCCCAACTCTGTACTGGTCAATATTTTTTTGGGCTTAGTTAGAGGAAATATTGAGAGTGAAATCAATGCAGAAAGTATTTTATTTGTAGGTGCTTGTGGTTTGGCACGATTGATGAGCTGGTGCAAATATTCCTTATGCCATCGAGTCCAGAAGTGTTGTTTTATCTGCTGAGCATGTTGCCATGCAGATAATCGATTGGATGGTGTTGTAGTATGGTCAACCTGTGGAAAACTTGTCAAAGGACCACCTATAAGGAAGTGATCTGGAGTTAAGGGAAGGAGATCGTTTGGTTCTGAGGACATTGGTGATATCGGACGAGAGTTTAATATTGCTTCTATTTCGATTATGCATGTTTCAAGTTGTTCGAATGTTAATAATGTATTACCGACGGTACGCAATAAATGGTGTTTAAATGATTTCACCACTGCCTCCCAAATGTCACCAAAGTGTGGAGATTTTGGGGGTATAAAATGCCATGTGATTTTCTCTTGACATAGATACGACTTCAGTGCTTCCTTATGGTTATTCGAATTAAAAATTTGATTCTATTCCTTTAATTCCCTACAAGCACCAACGAAATTTGTGGCATTATCTGAATATATCGCGACAGATTTTCCTCGCCTCGAAAAAAGACGTTTCAGACTACCAATGAATGCTTCTGTGGTGAGGTCACTCACTAATTCGAGATGAACTGCCTTGCTGCTCATACATATGTATATAGATACATACGCCTTTATTTTGTTTCGATTTCTATGAAGTTTTTTCTTTATAAAAACCGGACCGCAATAATCGACGCCTATTTCTAAGAATGGTCGTGCATGTGTTACACGTTGTTTGGGTAAATTAACCATTATGTAATCGGTGATTCTTGGTTTCACGTGAAAGCAAGCAATGCAATTATGTATGATTTTTCGAGTAACATTTCGTCCGTCTAGTGGCCAATAGTTCTGTCTAACCGAATATAGTGTGGCTTGAGTGCCAGCATGTTGTAATCGAATGTGCTCTTCGCGGATAATTAGCTGAGCGATATGATGCTGTGAAGGCAATAAAATGGGATGACGTTGTTCTTCTGGTAACGCTGCATGTGAGAGTCTACCACCAACTCTTAATATGCCATTCTTGTCCAGATACGGATTTAGTGGTATTAAATCGCTCCGATCGTGAATGGAGTTACAATTCTTAGCAAATCGATTTTTTTTGAAAATGCGGAATACTGGACAAGTTTTATAATAAGTTTTAGAGATGACTCTAATTCAACACTTGTTAATTCTTTAGCTAACCGATTGAATTTGTGTTTTGCATTATGAATAAAGCGATGTATGTATCCTATGATTCGAATTAGTTTATTATTTCGTAATGTCTTCGTTTTTCAAGGTAACTTTCATGCAAACTTTAGTGGACTTAGGTGATTTCATTTCCGGCATTTTGCTCAATGTGAGCCTGGTTTTAGGCCATAGGGTTTTGTCATTATAAAGCCACCGAGGGCCGTGTTGCCAAATATTCACCTGTACAAATTCTATAGGGGTTAGGCCACGTGAAATAAGATCGGCGGGATTATCATTGGAAGCGACATGACACCAAATGCAAGGAGAAGTGAGTCGTTGTATTTCGGCAATTCGATTAGAAACAAAGGTTTTTAACAAGTGGGGCTGTGTATCTATCCAATGAAGTACTATCATGGAGTCTGACCATAGATATACTTTATCAAATTTTAAGGATAATGACTGTGCTACCTTTGTGTACAATCGAGCAAGGAGTAGTGCACCACATAGCTCGAGACGTGGCAATGTTATGGAGCTTACAGGAGCGACCCGGGATTTTGAACATATTAATTTTGTATTTACATAACCTTTACTATTGGTACTTCGAATGTAAATGCACGCTGTTCGCACCTGTTCGCTAGCGTCGCAAAACCCATGAAGTTGGAGCTCAACATTATTAGACAATAGTAAACAACGATCGAAGTGTAGTGTTTCAAGTAATGGTAGTTGGTCTTGATAAGATGACCATGAGATATGTAAATCTAATGGAATCGATTCATCCCATGAGACACCTGCCTTCCATAACAATTGAATGATTATTTTGGCATAAACGACAACTGGTCCTAAAAGTCCCAGGGGATCAAATAATTTAGATTTGAGACAGAATTGTACGCTTTGTATTGGTTTTTGTTGCATTTGATAAATTTACTTTATAAAATACTTTATCCTGCTGAGAATTCCAGTGAATGCCTAAGGTCTTAATTGTCGTATCAAGATCGAGGGACATATGCTTGCTTACTGGATTTTCGTGATAATTAGCTATTAAAGATGGTTCATTTGACACCCATTTTCGAAGACAGAATCCACCCTTTTTTAACAATGTTTGTAATTCGTCACGGAGGGATTCAGCTTCTTGGTGCGTATTTGCACCCGTTAGAAGATCGTCGACATAGAAGTCACGTTTTAATATAGATGCTGCGAGGGGATGATGATCTCCTTCATCTTCAGCCAATTAATGAAGAGTCCGGATGGCTAGAAATGGTGCACTAGATGGACCAGAGTGAACGGTGTCGAGTGTATAATGATTGATCGTTGATTGAAAATCTTCACGATACAATATTTTTTGATATATGACATCATCTGGATGAACGAGAATTTGCCGATACATTTTTTCTATGTCAGCAGTAAGAGCATATTGATGAGAGCGAAAACGAATAAGACTAGAAAACAAATCATTTTGGATTTTAGGTCCAACCATCAATACATCGTTTAACGAGACACCGCTGGAAGTTTTGGTGGATCCATCAAATACTACGCGAACCTTGGTAGTAATACTTTCTTGTTTTATTACCGCATGGTGAGGGAGATAATAACCGACCTGATTGTTATTAATACAAGGCGACATGTGATTTAAGTTTCGATATTCATTTAAGAATTCTGATTAATTTGTCTTCAAATTAATGTCTTTCTTAAATCGATATTCTAATGAAAGAAGACGTTTTAGTGCAATTGAATAAGATTCCGCGAGTTTATATTAATTTCCTTGAAAGGCAATTTTACCATATAGCGCCCTTCAGAGGTGCGTTGAATATTATGAACGTAATGATTCTCGCAAGTTTGTTCTTCCAACGATAACGATTTAGTAGAAGAAATTTCATCAAGTTCCCAAAACTTCGAGAGATGTATGTCTGGGTTATTAGATTGAACAGTAAGGTGACAATGTACTTGGGTTGTGGATAAATTATTTATTTCACCAGCAACTATCCAACCGAATTGTGTTTTTTGTAAAAGGGCATTAGGGTGATTTTTAAACGAAATTTGACCTATGCATAGAAGTTTATAGAATAATTGTACTCCAATCAGAGCGTCAATATTCGAGGGTTAATAGAATCTGGGATCAGCTAAAGATATATTTTTAGGTATTTCCAAGTTCACGAGATTAATTGACGTTGATGGCATTGATGTTGTTATTCGAGGAACAATCAAAAACTCGATATTTTTTTTATAATTACTACATCTAGATTTTACCGTAGCAAAAGTGAACTGGGCAATATTTGTTGAAATGTTATCAAGCCCTGTCACCGAGATATTGGTAGTTTTTCTTTCAAGATTTAAGAAATCTGCAATTGCTTCTGTAACGAAATGCGCTTGTGACCCCGCGTGTAGAAAAACACGACATAATTTCGATTTTCTATGTTTGTTAACAATTTCAATCATAACTGTAGCTAAAAGAGCTTCAGAAACAATATGAGCATGAAACGTAGTGATTGATTGTGTCTGCCCAATGGCAGTATCTTCATTTGTGTTAAATCTACACTCATTTTTTTTTTATCAAAATGTAATAGTGAATGGTGCTTTTGAGTGCACGATCTACAATTTCCAGAGTTGCATTGATTAGAGCGATGGCCTGTTCGTAAGCAATTGATGCACCAAGCTGATTTTTTTGCTACTTCATAGCGCTGCGAAGAGGTTAATGCTACAAATTTGCTACATGATTTTATATAGTGATCTCCATCACAATAATTACACGAAATTTTGGATGTTGTAGCGCGATCGATTATTTGTACGCCCATTTACTGTATGTTTTTTGTAAATTGGGTTAGTTTTTAAAGTTGATAAAGTGCCCGAGTTTTCTAATTGAGCTCTTTTTGTCAAGAATGTTTGCAGTTGACTCATAGTAGGGTGAGACATGTCATTGCTGAACTCGTCCCAATTTTCACGCGTAATTTCATCAAACTATTGACGAATAATTATAATTAAAATTGAGTCCCATGAATCTACAGGTTCTTTCATAACCTTGAGTGCGCGAAGATGTTTTTGGATATTATTGAGAAGTAAGCGAACCGGGACCTTCTCGGATAATGGCGAAAGATTTAACGAGGCTTTAATATGCGCTTCACGTATGACCTTTTTGTCATCATATCTTTCTCTTAATAATTTCCACGCTTCTTCGTAATTTTCAGCAGATGACGTTAATGAGTCTATAACTTCTGCTGCTTCTCCAGATAAACATCCCTTTAGATATTGCAATTTATGGATTGTAGGAATACGAGTTTCATTATGAACGAGTGAGGCAAACAAGTCACAAAAACCTAACCACGCGTCATAGGAGCCACTAAACTTGGGTAGATTTATTTTCGGCAAGGTACCTCGATTATTAAAATCATATTCATTCGAATTATTTGATTGTTTGATCCCATCATCAGAGAGCCTATTCTCATGAGATGTGGATGAGTGAATGTTATTGACGTTTCGAGAAGATAAAAGGTTCGAAGCGATTGTATATGTTTCGAAATATTTTTCTTCGAATTCCGTTCGATAGTTAGCACATTCTTCAACATCATCACTAATAAGTTCTAATTCCAACATAATGGTTTCGAATGATTCGCGCACTTGATCAATTTCATCATACCGTTTTTTTAAGGTTGGAAAATCTCGCGATGGATCAAATCTTTGTAAAAAGTTATCGTATGATGTCAATGATCGCTTGGCATTTGCGCGTTTAATTTTTAGGATTTTAATTTGATTTTCCATTTTATTTATGTATTTTTTATTAAAATTCAAGTGAACCAGGCGATATTAAATTTGGGATGGGATAGATACAAGTTAGATAGGTGGTTTAATGACTTACTTGTAATAGTTGATGATTTCCGTCCTTAGTTGAATGTTGCGCTCGGTTTCCAATGAGACGTTGTAGTTGATTAGCCACTGATGATCTGCTCAACTTAGATGATGTATCCACTGATGATGTACACTGGATTAGGCTTCGATGACGATTTTTGCTACTATATATGCGATTGCTGCTCCTGTACAGCTCAACGAAATTGATGATAACGAACTTTTTGCCTATCCGGCTCGACGGACCAATGAATTGACCCTCGACTAGTTTGCCGTGGGTGATACTGAGAACTCCTAATTTTAGATTCCCTTGCGAAAAAATGCGACACGACACGAATGATCTGCCTAGCGAATAAAATGCGATTAAAAACAAAACGAATTTGCTGCCGGAACTATCTTTATTAACCGGCACGATGTGTATCCAACCATACATAGATATGCATACAACCGTTTTCTTAAGACTATTTTCTTACAACTATAGCTCGTCGTTTTTCTACAATTTGATTTTCTGTAGGATTGATTGTGCATGGGCCTTACACAACGAAGACCAAACTCACTGTTGTGGGTAATTACGAGGACCATAAAGGTATAAAGGCTTACAATAGGGACTGGAAATACAAATTTTTATGAGTTTCACGTGTTAAATTTTTAGAACATTCAAACCATATACTAGCTCTACTTATTAAGCCGTGTATGCAGATTGCTTAACACATGTAGGAAATTCCTTCAAACTACACGTAACAATAGAGCTCATTATCTATTTGAGAAATCATAAAATTTGTTTATTTATGTCTGGTAAAATTATTCATATAACTAAATGTTAGGTATAAATTACATTTGGGACTGAACAGTATTGTTTCGGCTATTCATGCCTTCAACCCCCACAAACCACCCAAAACTGTCGATTCATATCAGAGAATCGAAACATTAGAAGATATTACGAGAAAAACAAATTTTTTGGGATATATAAAGCCTTCTTTCCAGAAGGACTCAAGCCGCAAATAGGAGGAAAACAATTTTCCAACTGTCATTTTATATTTTACCAAAACCATTTTATATAAAGTGTAACCAAGTTGTGTCTGAAACAAAGCGCATGTCATCTAAAGCGTTCAATATAAACTACACTACATATCACATCATCATTAACTCATACATCCTGTTCGTCTTTATGGACTTCAAACAAGTTTTCATTGACACAAGAATTAAAAATATAGTGTCAGACGTCAGAAAATCTGTAATTGACTCTCCTAAGTAAATTTTGACGCTACCAATGCAAAATGAAAAGTGATTTCCGACGGTAGCCACATGACTTGAAAAAATGGACAATCGGGGGTACACTTCAGAATTACTTAGTAGTAACAAGAAGCATAAGTTAACTACGTCAATTAAAAATTCAAAAGGCTGAACAAAATGTGGTCCTGAACGATTGCGTAACCTACTGATATCCAAGACATGATACATATTTGTGAATGTTTGTGGAAGAATGTAGAACCAACTAGAACCAACCAGCTAGAACCAACAACTGCTATAAGGATTGTTGAATTATTTATGGCCAACAGGTCAAAAGTTACGGGAACTTCTCAACCATCCGTTTCTATTTTCATAGCAATAAAAGTAATGGCCCGGTCAAACAGACAAAACTCTCCCAAAGAATAGAGATTCGACTAGAAATGTCACATTGTTGAAAGACCACAATCTTATGGATGAACATAGCTCTCACTCAAAACATGCCTCAACTACTCGCTCGTCACTCAAAACTAGTTTGTGACAAGGAATAAAAAGTTTTCTTAGAAGAGGGTTTAGAAAGATAGAAAATTCAGTACCATCAACAATAGCGTTGATTGAAGTTTTCCCGGACTCGCATGACAAAAATTAAGGCAATTTTGTAATGAAAGAATTGATCAGTTAAAAGGCGTGTAGAGTTATGGAAACACAATCACTTTAATAGTAGATAACATTACAATTATCTTACACTCGAAATCAGGACTATTATACAGGCATTGGAAAAGGATAATCCTTTGGTATGTCAACTCTGACAAACGTAATGATTTCTTGGGTATCGGATAGAATGCTTTACTGTTCACGGACAATATCAATTTCGAAACTATCCAATACATGAAAGTCTGCAATAACTGCCATACTTTACAATACATAAAATATGCTGGTTTCATTCCTTATCATATTCGCAAAGGACTGAGTTTGTGCTGCTAACTAGACCAAATAATTTAAACAAATAAATTATAATTACTCAAAGAAACAAAATGTCCTAGACGAACAATGCAGCTTCAAGCGCAGCTATTTGAAGGAACTACAAGTGACAAGGGAAGTCCAATATATTAGAACAAAGTTAAAGAGGACAATGTCAAGGATATTCGTTACTTTTTAATATAGCGCAGGCCTTTGAAAATTTATCTTTGAAAGTCCCGTGCGAAGGTCTTTGATGTGAGACACATAATTCAAACGATTGGTTCATTCATAGGTAGTAAAACATTTCTTGTCAAAACCGATAGCAAGCTCTGAGGTCAGCGGGTAACAAGGACTGAAGTTCTGGAAGCATCAATCATAATCACAACACATTGTTACCGTTTTCCTGCAAAAAAATGTCCCCGATTGAAACTAAGCATGTATACTGACGATACCTATGAATATTTTTACAAGAAGAGACAAAAAATTCATTTAGTAGAATTCAAAAGGCTTCATCAAAGTCTTATTACAATTTTTTGTGTGTGAACGATGAAATTCAACTCAGTTGAGACCCAATTTTCATCAACAGGAAGAGACAATAAAGATAATCAATTAACAAATGATATTGCGGTGAATGATCACGTTATAAACAGTGATAGAACCGAAGCAGATCCTCATTTCGAACCTGAGACAGAAATGTCAGATGTTTCAAGTTCGGATGAGGAAGACTTACCCCCATCGAGGAAGGTGTTGAAAACTTGTCTCAAAACTCCTATTGATTTGTCTCATAACTCCCACCAAAGACCACTGAGATCTTCGTCCTGTAACCCAATAACTGAGAATTTAGGCACACAACAGCTGATGCGCATTTAATTGTTAGTGATAATGTTTGCTTTAGAGGGGAACGTGGGCACCGCTTAGACAAACAAACCAAAAAAGATGCATATAGAAGCGCGTATATTAGTAGCATATAGAAAATCTTCAGCCAGAAACCTTGTTCACATTGCACCTAGATCCACTGATAATGCAAAGAATAGTCACACAGGTCGAAATTTTCAACTTTTTTACCGATGAAATCAAAAATAGGTGAACAAACGAAGACATTCAGTGTGATTAATGACACGGAATGTGAAGCTCAATTGTACCCATACAAGCTTACGTCAGAGGATACATTGAGAAAAAATAAGTTTCCAAGAAACCTCAAATAATAGAAACTGACAATGCGTCCAAAGGAGCAGTCGACTTATTGGACGAAATTGTCATGTAAATGCATATTTACTCGTACTATATTTGAAGAGAATAAATCAGTTGCAATCAGAACTCGGACTTGTTTGGTCGTGTTACGCTTTACTAAACTTTGGCGATGAGGATGGCATTCGAACCCACGCGTGCACAGCACATTGGATTATATTAGATTGGATTTTTACCGTGATGGGTGAATCGTGTGTATTTTGGTACGCTGAGTCCAAATATGCCCTCAGTTTTTCTCCAGCACGTAGGGATTTTTCGCAAAATGAAAATGAAAGTAATGCAAAACCCGCAGTACATATAGGTAAAAATGCATATTGAAATGAAAAAAATATATATATTACTAGTGGTTTATTTACATTTTTGAATACAATTTGATAAAAATAATATGTATGTACAATAAGGATTTATAATTCTTTATAATATCTACATCTTTTTCCCTCAAAACTCCGTTTTGAGCTTTTCCGTTCGTGTGGGATGTCTGGAAGTTCTCTATGGAGCATCCAACAGTAGTCTGCCATCATACTCACATCCCATCGTCCTTGGTACCTCCGTTCCATTTCTTTGATGTCTTGGTGGAACCTCTCGCCCTGCTCTTCACTTACGGCACCAACGTTTTCTGGGAAATAATTCAAATGGGAGTTCAAAAAGTGAAGTTTCAAGCTCATGGAGCACCCCAAGGTTTTAAAACATTTCAACATTTTATTTACAATTTCTTCATAATCCGGGTCTTTATTGTTCCCCAAAAACTTAGTCACAACTTCTTTAAATGATATCCAAGCCTCATTTTCTTTTCAAGAATTTCTTTTCGAGGAATTTCTTTTCAAGGTACTTGCACGTTTCGCCATCTTTTGGCAATGCCTTGACAAACTGCTTCATCAGTCCAAGCTTTATGTGAAATGGGGGTAAAAGCACTTTTTTGGGATCAACCAAAGACTCAAAGTGAACATTTTTTTCTCCAACCACCGAAGTTCTCGTTGGCCACACTTTTTGGCTCCAGTGCTGTGCTTTTGCCCGGCTATCCCACTCACATAGGAAACAGGGGAATTTCGTATAGCCACCATCTTGTCTAAGCACTATAGAGATGACTTGGAGATCACCACAGATAGGCCATATATTTCAATTTATCAAGGATAAAAGCCATGTTGTCATACTTTTCTTTTAGATCCACAGAGTGCACCACGGGTACAGAAGCGTATTTATTGCCGTTGTGTTGCAAAACTACTTTTAAACTTCTTTTTGACGAGCCAATAAACAGCCTCCATTCATCTGACACATGTTGAATGTTAAACGTTGACATCAACTTGGGAACATCAGAACAATATACAAGTTCGCCATCTTGAGAAAAATTTGGCTCAAATTGTTTTTCTCTCCTTCTGTACCAAGAGAATGAAGTTCCAGATCTCAACAAGTTCTTTTCTTGAAGTCTAGAGCCCAGTAATTCAGCAGACTCTTCAAAAAGCCCTAAATCACGAACGAAGTCGTTTCATTCTTCTTGTGAAAACTGTTGGGGTCCACAGTCTTCGACTTGAAACTCATCGTCCAACTGCTCTGACTCGCTCTCTGATGACTCTGGCAAATCGTCAAAATTATGTGGGAGCACTGGTACTGGAATAACGGGTCCATGAGGCACAGGTCCAAGTGCAGATTGCATGTTTGGGTAACATATATCTTTTTTATTTTTAGCATTGTACCCTTGTATGTTGCAAGAACAAAAGTAGCAGTCATCGCCGTGGTTTCTCGGCTCTCTCCAAATCATAGGCACCCAAAACAAAAAGATTTCACCTTTCCTTTAGACCACATGCGAAGTCCTTCAATACAGCCTGATCACACTCTATGAGGGGCCCAAGATTTTTCTTGATCTCCGATCTTCACACCAAAATAGGCAAAGTACACTTTTTTAATAAACTCCGTAACATTTCGAGTTTGTTTTTTTAATAGAAGTTCGCCACAAATGTAACAGAAACTATCAGGATTATTAACACAAGCTCTTGAAGAAATTTTGAAGTACAATTTAAGAATATTTAAATTCTTAAAGTGGAAAAACAACTTTTTTCGGCATATTCATAAATATACGCCTCAAGGTAGGCAATCCCGCAGAAAAATGCATTTTGCGGAAAATCCTTACGTGCTGGAAAAAAACTGAGGGCATTTCTGAACTCAGCGCACCAAAATACATAAGAATCACCCATTATTTTAAAGAAAAAAATTGGTGGCAGACCTATGTAATCAGTAAAGATGGTATACGACCGCTACAATCCAAATTAGCAGCGATTGCAAATGATTCAACACCAACCAACGTAAAGGAGCTCAGATCTTTTCAGGTTTAATAAATTTTTATGAACGATTTATACTAAAACTGCACGGTACGTGTGAAAATCTTCACTCATTAACAGGAACACGACAACAATGGAAGTGGGGTCCTGCAAAATAACAGACATTCGAGCACATAGAGCAATATTATCGTGCTGTACGACCATAACCGCCAACTATACGTAGCATGTGACGCATCTGAAAAGGAGTAGGAGCTGTCTTATTTCGTAAAACAAGCGAGGTAAGAATTTTTTTTTATTTTTCGCATTAAGAAAAATAGAAAAAGTTTCGCAGTAAGACGAGTTTTACGAGGTACTACGTTCACGCTAATCACAGACCCTACGCCGTTACAACATTTGTTTGGCGAAAATCGCAATCTGCCGAAATAGGTCAATAGCCGATTGACACCGTGGGCGCTCTACGTCAGATCGTATAACTACAACATAGAATATAGAAGAGAAGCTAACAAAGTTATTGCAGATTGCTTATCACGACTTCCGAATAAGGACGAACGGACAGGCAGAGAAAAGCAGCGGATTTACAATATACCAGAGGAATTACTAAGTAGTGAGTACGACAATATACAACTATCACAAAAGATTTTACAGAAAGCAACAAAAGCAACGAACGACCCTGTGCTACAAAAAGTATTATGGATAGTACTATCATGTTGGAGTAGCAAAGAAGTAACGAACGAGCTTAAACCGTACTACGACAAAAAAGACAAAATCGCTAAAATCGACAACATCCTAACCTGGCAGGGCAGACTAATCATACCTAACAAACTTCGCCAACCCGTGCTAAGACGCCTACACATAGGATATCCGGGAATAGTTGCTATGCGTGCAATAGCCCGTTTTGATGTCATCGACATCGACACATTTGTAAAAAATGCAGGCCATGCCAGGAACAAAGGCCGCAATGCACTGAACTTCCAGCGTTTTCGTGCACTGTACCAGAACGACCATGGCAACGAATCCATGTGGACTTTGCTGGACCATACGAGGATCAGCAGTGGCTTGTTGTAGTTGATGCCCTTTCAAAATGGATCGATATCATACCTTTCATACAAACAAGAGCCGAGCATCTATGTGATACGCTAGATGAAATTTTAACCACGTTTGGATCGCCGCAAATCATTGTTTCGGATAACGGGCCACAATTTATATCCGAAATGTTTCATAATTTTTGTAAATCACGATGCGTAAACCATATTAAATCGTCACCGCACCATTCCAGGACCAATTGGCTCGCTGAGCGTTTTGTTCAGACTTTTAAAGCAAGAATGAGAGCCAGTAAAAATGAAAACAAGACAACGCAGCAGCGTCTTCGTGAGTTTCTGTTCACATACAGGAATACTCCACATGTTGCAATAGGTAAAACTCCAGCTGAGATGATGTTTGGCAGACGACTGAAGTGTATTTTCGACAACTTAAAACATGACAAGAGACAAGAACTGCAGTTCAAGGGCCTAAGACAAGAAATTGAGTCAGGTAAGAAGACACGCGAATTCCAACCAAGGCAACAAGTCTATTACAAGACAAAACTTGAAAATAAATGACAGCCAGCAAAAGTTACGGAGAGAATACATCGGTACTTCTACCGTATACTTACTTACTTACTTACTTACGATGGTGTGGAGAGAAGAAAACACTGCGACAACATGCGCGAACGTAATGAAGACGAAGACGTAGATAAAAACGACATTCTTCCGGACATGTAGATCTCACCAAGTATACCAATAATCGTTAAAAAGACTCAGCCTATTACCATAGGGTAACAACATACAGCGATAACAGTCCGAACGAACGACCGATCTAACGATATTCAAGGAATTCTGCAGAATTGCATTGGTGTTAGTAAAAATGTTTATTTTTCTCTATTTTCTCTATCTATTTTAATTTAGCTTGTAAACAAAACGATCAAAATACGAGCAAAAAATAAAAATTTTTACTAACACCAATACTATTCTGCAAAATTCGTTAGATCGGTCGATGGTAGGAGTGTTATCGCTGTATGTTATTACGCTATGCTATTACGGCCAGTACTCCGACAACTCAAGTCGGATCTCAAGAGACTGTGATGAGATGAGACGACGCAACCGAGACGAAGCAACTGTATTCGCAGAGAACCAAACCGTTTAGGAAGAAACGCTTACCAATGAAAATTTGTTACATACTTAATGTTTTTCTTAATATTAATAATTGAATTCATTCAGTTTGAATACTTAGTACTTTCAAAATTTTTGAATCACATTTGATTGCTTATTTCGTTATTTGCTTTAAATGAATATTGATAATTTAACTTAATTGAATATGTATCGCCTTATGATACGACGGGAGGAATGTCATGTAAATGTATATGTACTCGAATTATATTTGAAGTCAGTTGCAATCAGAACTCGGACTTGTTTGGTCGTGTTACACTAAACTTAACAGAAATATGTCAGCAAATGCTATTAGTCGTAATACTAAACGTTTGCCTGCATGGACATTTTATGGCATGTTTAATATCACACTGGTATATGCATATGTCATTTACGTCACTTATGTTGCCAAAATGCATTTCAGACCAATTTCCGAGAATTCGGCCTGCAAATACATCATAGTCAAATCGAGCCATGGCTTCAACAGTGGATTCGGTGCCCAGCTTTGCCACGCAAACTCCAGAAACCCTCTGCCAATACTCTGAAAGTTCTGGTGCCAGGAAGAGCCCACAACTTCTCAGAAAATTTATCATGAAAAATTTGTGGGATCTCCCCGTCGGTCAAGAGAAGAAAGACAATAATCTACAGCAATCTATGCTGCAACAAGCCTATTTGCGCAGAAGAAAATGCTGCATATCAAGTCCTTTTTATTCAATTCAATAAGACTATCGTCAATTTTAGGATGATTTAGTTTTAAAGTTATTTCTGAACAGCCTTTTAGCTTTCTAGGGTCAAAGCAGGATTCAGACATACGATCTTTTGGGTTGATGTGTTAAATTTCCCTTAAATCTGCAATCATTCTTTTGATATTTAGTTAATGGAATTTACTTTCACTGATATGATCCAGTCTTCGGTGCCATTTAATGAATGCCAAGAATTTTAAATTCTAGCAACAATTTTATAGCATACTGAAATTAGATGTAATCATTTGTATTTTACCACCTTTACATATTTTTACTTCCTTTTCGTTAAAAACGAGGGTTATTCCTGAATTTTGCATTTTTGAGCAGGCCACCGATTATATGACACATCTTGACAAAAGAACATCTTTTAGAGTTCGTCAGATTCCTAGGTCGCTAATAACATCTACATTGTCTACCATTGTCGCTTACTTTACAACAGCAATTCTACCAGGTGTTTCTAGTTCCTTAAAATTCTTGCCCGTCATCCAGACGCATGATCGAGTCCCCAAAAGTACCCGTTTAACAACACTGATGGAAAACAAAGCAAAGAAAAAACAAGGAGTGTCGTCATTCGGGCTTCCCTCCGACAATCAGGATGCGAGTCGGCAAGGCATTTTTCACAGCCGGAACAATTGGCAACTGAAGAATCAACCGCTAGAAGTGAATAGACGTTTGAGGCAAGCATGCTCGCCCGCAGGCTAAAACTGCTGCAAACTCCGCCTCAAAAGTAACTAAACCTACGCCGTGCTGCATGAAGACAATGAGTAAGCAATCTTCTATCGAGCGCTTTACATTTACAACGAAAATAGGAGCCCATAACACTTCTCCTAGTCAAGGCGATGGAGGAAAATCTACAAGAAGCGCAGTGGAGATGTGGTTGGCGGAACCGTCAAATCCCAGAGTTACTCTCCGGAACCAGTGGAATGCGGAAAACATGATGCTCACCAGCTACCAGACCCTCTAGCTGACAGTTTGCGGACATTTTCACCTGAGGACGAATATAGCCGTCAAATAAAGTGAAGAAGAATGGCTTACACATAATATAATCACCATTTCAATAGTTATGAGAAACGCAAGCAACGTCCAAAAGAATTTCAATGAGGTCATTAAAAACGAGATTGGCGACCTGGAGGACCTCGTTGATAGGAGTGAGAACTATTAACGCAGGTGGCTAAGGGTAGAGAGTGATCTGAAACAGCTTAAGAAAGTCGCCAAAAACATGCCTACCTGCATCGAAAATACTACTCCCTGCGTAAAGGACAAAAGGTAAGCACGCAGCCCATTGACGATGGAAACCACAGGAAAAGGATAAAGCGGACCGACACAACAGAAACTAGTTATATGGAGGAGTTAGACGCTAACTGGTACTTTAACTCGTACTCTACACAGAGCAGCAGAAGGCTGTGGAGAAGGTGCAGCGTGTGAGGGCAGGAGATACAATTAAATACTCGCCCGAAAAGCACAAAGGTACAAACGATAAACACGATGCCTAAAAATACCAGGAATAAGCAGAGTAGGGATGCTGTGCTTATTGAGCCGGCAGACATTAGGACGAACCTCAATGGCGTCAAGGAAATAAGGTGAAATGGCGCACCCAAAAGCAAAAGCCTGCATGCAAACGGTACCAATGATCAAAACCTCTTAATAATAAGAAAAATTGATAGTGTCGCAGATATCAAAGAAGTGGGAAACCCCATTAGAAAAACTGTTCCTACCAGAGACAGATTTAGGGCAAGGTTGTTGCATACCAATGCTAGTGACAAAGGGTCAGATCGAAGCAACCTGTGCTACAACTGAGGCATTTCTGACCATCTGAGAGAGAGAAAAAGTCTGTCTGATGCTGATACCTGAACAATATAACAACAAAACAGAGGCTTGATATTACTGTGCCTGATCTGGCACCACTGCCGTATATATCCCGGATAGTGTTCTGCTCCCAGCTTGGACTTGGCTTGGGGTGGATAGCTTTGTATCAATCAGATGTTCGGATATAACAATTATAGGCGTCTATTTTTCGTCATTCGTGACCAACCTCGTCAAGCTTGCGAAACTGTCTCGAGCACGGAAAGTCGAATTCTTGTTGGCGATAACTCAAATACCAAGGCAATTGAATGGAGAATGCCTCACCCAGATTTCAGCGGAAAACGAGCTCTCAAAATGGCGGCTAGCATTGATCTTCATAAACGTCAGAAACACGTCCACCTTTCGACGGAGAGGCTGTTCGGTAACAATGCCGGACGTGGCGTGTACCATGGAATACTTATTATCTATGATTCACAAATCTGGAGGACTACCCAGCGACTGATCACCAACACATTTTTATCAAAATTGACGAGTATACTGCTGGTATCGCTGCAACACAACCTTCAGCCGTTGGTTGAAATATTGCCAAAATGGATGTCGATGCGTTCGCCGGAGCGCTCATAGACGGTGAAATCATGGCGGGGACTAAACCAGAACTAAGGGAGTCTCAGCCGAAAATGTAGTGAACGCCATCATGAGCGTCATTATGCCTACGTTCGCATTCTCTATGCCCAGTTGGCGGCCACGACATGATTTGCCTGCCGTGTACTTGTGTTCAGCATAAATTGCTGAAAAGCGAAGAGAATGCCTAAGATTGCGCCTTGAAGATGAGTCATATTCCCGAACAATAGCATACAGATAGGCTAGAAAACACCTGCGTAGGTTGATCAATGAAAGCAAGCATCGCTGCTGGCAAACGTTTTTTGAGGACGTCAACATGGACCCGTGGAGCATGGGTAATAAGCCCGCATTGAGTGTGGAAGGATTTTCTTATAAAGAAGAGCATCATGGATCGCCTGGTGACGCAAAAAATAGGTGCAGTATCTTTCCTTCGCATCCATCCCTGCTGAAAGAGGGATACCTCGAGCCTGAAGGCGCCACTAGGCTAGACGGAAGAGACCTAGTTCAAAGTAATGTGACAAACAGTTCCAGACTAGGTTCTCTTTGTGACAGAGAAGGTCTTTAGTTGGTAATATGTTTGCCTTATAAACTTTAGTACTTTAAAATAGCCTTCATCTCTCAAACCAAAAAAAAAATATACCCCGGAGCTGCAGAAATTAATACAAACATTATACTATTCTGATAATTTGACTCTTGCTGAAACGAAAGCAAAGCTTCTTGCTTTGAAGTTTGCTCTGTTCTTTTCTCTTCACGTCTTTAATGAAGAGTCCTTTTATAATAAAAGCAATAATATGTCATGTCACTTTCTTCCACAGTAATGTCATTTTAATGTAACTTTTTGTTAGATTTAAAAATATTTCTATTTTATTACGTTGATTCGATTACTCGTCCTATCCTTGACGTAAACGTCAAGGATTTTCATACTCTTGTCTTGCTTTTAATTCTTTAATTTGTAATAATATCTCTAATAACCTAGTTTTAACATACAGTGGCGAGCTCATGTGGATACATGTTAACCAAATTCGGCTTAAAATACTTGTAAAATCCTTAAAAATACATTAATCGATTTGAAATGTTTGCAGTTGAATTCTTTATTAATATATATGTGAAACAAATAATAAACAAAATTGTAACATATAAGCTCAGTCTAGGTTTTAAAACAAATAATCGAAATGGGCACGTTCATAAAAAAGACGCTAATTTTTTTTTTTTTAATATTTTGTCCACAGACCTTTGGCTTTAATAACGGCGAGCATACGCTTAGGCATGCTCTCCACTAATTTTTCAATGAGTTCATGTGGAATATTACTCCACTCCGTCTGAACTCGACACCAAAGCTCATCCAATCCCTTCGGTGCGGTGTCGTACCGAGCTAGTCGTTTTTTCAGCAAAGCCCATAAATTTTCGATCGGGCTAAGGTCTGGGCTTTGAGCAAGCCACTACATTATTTTAAAACTTTGCCTAATGAGCCACTCCTTAACGATTTTTGCCGTGTGCTTTGGGTCTCCATCCTGCTGAAAAATGACTTCATATTCTGGGTAAGCAGATTCGTCTACGAAATATGGTAGATTAGACTCCAAAACATGAAGATATTGTTCTTTCTTCATAGTGCCATTGATTTTAACCAATTGACCTACGTTCCACCAAGTGAAGCAGCCCCACACCATCAAGCCGCCTCCTCCATGCTTCATGGTTTCTTTCACTTGCTGCTTTTTCAATTTTTCATTTGGGCGGTGCCAGTAATTTGTGTTCCTTGCAAATTTTGAGACGTGCTGCAACATTTTTCTGTGACAGTGCTGGTTTTTTTTTTTTTTCTTAACTGCCGCTGTTAGTCCGATCCTGTGAAGAGCTAGGCGTGCTGTCCACTGACTTACGGGCTTGTTAATGGCAACTGCAGCCTATTTTGGTGTTGTCTTCGGTTTGGTGATCATGAGGCGCTCCATAGCTCGAGCATCTCTATCAGTTAGCAATCGTGGTCGCGATTTACTAATTTAAGGTGCACTGACATTGCGTCTCTTTCTTACTTGAAGCACGGTTCGGTGGCAAATACCCAGCGATTTAGCTATTTGACGTGCTGACTTGTTGTTTTTCGTCATTTCCACAATTTTATTTTCTAAGTATTCCGGTATTTTCTTCATTTTCGCTTCAAAATTGAAATACTCACAGAAAAAGTAAAAACGCGTGACTAATCAAATCGAACTTTTATGCTTTACCGTGTAAAACACTTTTTCGCACAACATAAACACTCCAATTGCTGTGAATCCTGTTATTACGTTTTTTTTCAATACACAGATCAGTGTTGCAACATAGAAGAAACAAAACGTGCAAAAGTGGATACATTGCCCATTTCGATTATTTGTTTTAAAATCTAGACTGAGCTTATATGTTATAATTTTGTTCATTATTTATTTCACATAGATATTAATGAAGAATTCAACTGCAAACATTTCAAATCGATTAATGTATTTTTAAAGATTTTACAAGTATTTTAAGCCAAATTTGGTTAACATGTATCCACATGTGCTCGCCACTGTATGCTTAGCTTATACTCTCATTCGATAGCATTTAAGAATACGATAAGAAGAATTGATATAAATTTGGGAGTGTGAGCAATAAATGTGAATTTTATTCGTCTCATCCAACATTTCACCAACTACTATTAGTTCGCTGATCATTTGTCGAAGATTTTGAACTCTTGCAGCAGCCTACATTCAAAAAATTTCAATGCTATTTTTTTCGAAACCAAATGGGCGGTAAGAATGATTTCTTTCGCCGAGCTAGTCGCTTTTGTGTGAGCGAGAAAACTATCCACTTAGTGCACCCAGTGACAAAAAAATCAATGAGATGTCAATTCAATGAAAATCACTACATATTTTATCTAGTTTATGAAAACGTTCACTTTTTCCCATGTCCCTGAAAAAAGCGTTACATTATTGGAACATTTTTCCAATAGCTTGATTCGTTCAAAAATAGAAAATAGGTATCTTTTTCAAAAAAAAAATCGCAAAATATTTTATTTGAAAAAACTTAATCCTTTGTTTTATCTTTCTGTCATATAAATAGAAAAGAGTAAAATATTGTAATAACTAAGAAAAAACATTACGGATATTCAATTAGTTCTTATGTATTTAAAAATTATTAATAATTGATCAGCCCGTCTTTTGCTTGGATGACTGCCTTCACTCGCCTAACCATGCTGTCATACAAATTTTTTAAAAAATCTTCATTGATTTCTTCTTCCCACACTTTTCATATTACACTTTTCAGGTTTAGGAGAGTTTGCGTAAGTTTGTACTGCGTAATAAGTAAGTTTGAGTTTTACTTATTTTTGAACCCATTATCTGCCAAAAGTTTGCAATGGGATTCAAGTCGGGACTGTTTCCTGGCCACGTCAATGACTCTATCCCGAGCTGCTCCTTGAATTGTGTTACCTGGAAAAGACAAAATATTACAAAGTTCATTAGCAAAAATATTTTTCTTTCCAATCTGAAAGTAACTTACAGAGCGAGCTCGATGTGCAGGAGCCGAATCGTCATGCAAAAGAGGATTTGACACATCTTTCGTTAGATCCTCGATTGCTGGAACTACGCCTTTTTCAACAATTTCTCTGTACTTAGCAGCATTCACAGATCCTTCAAGAATAATAAGAGGCCCTACGCGATTATGTAGGATACATCCCCAAACAATGACATAATATCCAGTTGCTTGGATACATTCGTCCGAATATTGTTCACCGGTTCCGCGTCTCACTTGCAATGTTCCATCTGGTCCAAAAAGGTAAAATTTCGATTCATCTGAGAAAATGACTCGTTTCCAATCCTCTAAGGTCCAGTTTTTACTATCTTTGTACCATTCAAGCTTGCCTCATTCGTTTATTCCGAAGCGGCTTTTTCGCAGGGCAACAAAATTGATCTTTGAATTGTTCTGGTACTGTAAGGCTCATTCATTGATTTCGACAACTCTGCCCGCAATTTTGATGCTGATTCGAATCGATTTGCCAGGGCCACGAACTTCACATGGTCTTCATCCCTTTGCGTGGTACCTCGTTTTCTTCCGCTGCGGTTTTTTCGCTCAAGGCTGCCTGTATCTTTCTTTTTTTAAATTAAATTCCGAACTGCCGTTCGCTGCGCCCTACTTGCCGAGCGATTTCCGATTTTGACTTACCTGATTGGTAAGAAGCCCAAATTTCGGCCTTTCGTTCTAGACTCAAAGTGATGTATTTTCGCATCTCTAGGATAATTCTTTACCTATTGGCTTGCAAAATCAGACTGATGCGGAAATTTGGCATTCTGCAGTTTAAATAGGATCCCTAATTACTACCTGGAAAATTTCGTTTGCCTCGGGATGAGCTCATTATTTCATTTTGATGGTAACTTGGAAAATTCCTAATTCGTAGATTTTTTTTTCACTGGGTGTATTCCACTAAGCCACTCTCTACTACCCGCTAGTACATTACTATAAAAAAAAAGTACACCAAATAGAAAGGCAAAGAGAAATAATTTTAAAACTACTCATAATCTGAGGTCATTTGTAAAATTCGCCCAAATTGTAAACTCAGCTGGTGAAAAAAAAATAATACAAATAAACGTCAACCCAATTCCAAACCCATATCCAACTTTTTTCTGATACAAAATCCAGAACCCTGTGCGTCATTTAAAGGAAAAGGGGAGGATGTTACTTCGGGGTCTTGATAAAATCATAATAAGGATCTTAATGAAAACTAAATAATAAAACATGCTGGTGAGTATGGAGCACTCACAGATAGGATTGAAAGAAAGGCGTTCAATCCCACCAAGTTCAGCGAACAGATTCCAAGAAAAGATGAAAGTGACGTTGATGTATGATGATCCTGTGCATTGTTTTTTTTTATTGGTTTAAACTGTCTGACCCACTTGTTATTTAAAGGCTTTTTGTAATCTTTCATTTTGAATTTTATATCACTTCAAGAGTAAGACAAAATGAATTTTTTCCAGCGTGAACCAAAAATTAACTTTTCTTATTATTGAATGTCAATTGATTCGTTACCTTCCAAAAAAAAACTAAAATACTTTCAAAGTTGACAATTTTGGCTAGAGGCTTCTCATCTGTCGACTGCAATATACTTCGTATTTCTTCGATTAATGAATGTTCCTGTAAGGATATTCTATTACTGAATATTTGACAATGTTAGCAAATTCTAGACATCAAAACTTAAATATTGCTGGAAACAGCAATAGAATAATCACGAAACTTACTGCGACCATCTTTACGAGTATATGAGGAGCAGCAGTAATTTTTTTTTCCATTTTTTCTTATTTTACCAAATCTGATTACGGCGAATCTCGGCAATCATTTTAAGTCATATTTGGAATCCACTTCGTTTCCATTGAAAAGCTACTACCTCAATTCATCACTCAGCGAAACGTCACAAGTCGCTGTCAACTCAAAAATGTCTGATTCCCAAAACCCATTTAATTCCATAATCCCATTGGACTTTGTACTTCTAAACTTCATTAATTCTCAAGTGACAGTTTGTTTTGTATCGCTACCTACGTAAGATGAGTTCCGAGAACCACCGTCAACGCGGAACTAGTAAGAAACGTTGCCTTAAGACGTTCTTTAATTAGCGTTAATTGGAACGTCAGCTCTTGCGGAGCGAATCATTAATTATACAAGGAAGAGCAATAGTTGGATTTATATTCACAGCGAATTTATGTGAGAAATGTCGCGTGTAAAGGGCAGATATGGGGGTAAATGCACAACAAATGTTTAACATCAGAAACGTTGGTGGAACTAATGCTTAAAACGTTCCACAGTGAAGCTTCTATCAAACAAGCAATGACACTGTGACAGGACATTAAATCTAGCGAAACTAGTCAAATTTGCAATAAAAGTTTATATTAGCACATCCCAGATATTATTTATTATTGAAACAACCCTATCTCAAAATGTTTGCATTTTTTATAGAACTAATGAAACAAAAGCATTGAAATCGAAAAACTACCCTGTGGAATGATCCTAACGGGCGGGAAGCTCGTGAAACGTTTGGGGAAAGTGTTCATAAGGATTCAGTTGGATGTGTCGTAAAGGTAGTCAACCAGCGCATATTCTACACATGTCCACATTTGCATATTTCCAGTATGTTTCGAACAAGGGCAGGCAACATCGCAAAGTGCTCATTGTTCGGATAGGTTCCTGAAGGGTGTCATAAATGCGATGATATGCTGCACTGTTCCGACATTTTATGATTATGAGCACGTCATTACGATGCACATTGCAACTCCCCAATAGTGCATTCTCGAATATTTTGTGTACATGGCGAATATGAAGTGCAGTCCGGAAGAGCGCACATGAACAAGAGAGGAGTCAGAAACAATTGCGAGTGCAACGATCCAGTAAATTGCATCGACTATGGCTTCCCAGGAAATATTTTAATGCTTCTCCGATCTCATTTCATATCGTGACAAACTGGATAATGGTCTAATATGTGCAAATGAATGACCGGAATGCAATTGATGGACCGTTCGCGAGTGATGCTGACATTGAGTAAACACATTTAAATGCATATCAATTTTAATGTGTGTGTGCCAGCTTCCTGTCCAACCTTTTGTGATTGTCTTCCAATAACACGAAGGACTTATCTTAAATTGACTTAAATTACTCATGTTGATGATTACAAAATTAAAAATAATGTTAAATAAATCGGAAAATTGGGCGGAACAAACAATAAACCTTATTACACTTTAATATTAGCAAGCACACAAAAGTAACATTTGACTTACAACCAATGGTTTGAACTTAAATTTTTAAAAATATTCTGACATTGAACCTTATTCTTAAATACAATAAAAATAACATCCTGCAGCAAAACGATACCTTTCATTATTCAGAAACAAAGAATTCACCACAAATCCCTGAACGTTAACACATAGCAAATTGAGGTGCTACTAAACAACAAAAAGGATAACGTAAACTGCTGGAAATTCAGATATCGCCATTGAGTAACCAATAATTAGATTTCTGTGATACAACTTATTTCATGGCTGAAGTTTAATATCCTTCCATGTTGTTTCGATAATCGAATCTTGAGAACGACTTTCTAAATTTTATCCACTTTCAGCTTTTCCAACTTCAACAAATAGAGATCTAATTCATCGTTAGTTAAATTCTTGTCATTGGGAACCATCAGAAATCGGTTTGGTCGACAGTCCTTCTGGAAGTCAAGATCAAATTTCGTCCGAAACATTCGTTCATTTGAAATGCACCCCGTGACTTTAATTTATAACGAAATGAGGAAGACTTCCTCTCTACGAAGATTCCTTTCGATTAGCATCGCGTCGTGAACACTTAGGTCATAATGAGTAACTTGTTGTTCCTGTTGATGATCGTTGGTCCTTGATCTAATTTCTGTAACTAATCTGTGATTTCGTATGTTGGTCCCGACCAACATCTTTTGAAGACTAAAATCTTTCTTGGGTTACACAACGTGCCAGTTCAAAATCGATATAAACGACGATCAAAAGGAAAATATCAAAAGGACGATCAAAATGATGTTGTTATAAGTTGATTTATCTACGTTTCGCGTCCGGCTTCCGCTTTGACATTGGAATATGGGAACAAATAACCGTACACAAATAACCCTCTGTGACTTACAATCGCGAAAAAAATATACTCGTATGTTATGCTCCTTTATGTGCACTATCACCCATAAAAATTGCGTGAGAACAAAATTGGTGCAACACTTCGAAAAAAAATAAAATGTCACATAGGTGTATGCTATAAGGCCCGCACTAGTGTTGCACCAACTTGTTTTAGAACATAGGGAAATATTTTTAAGACTTGAAGCAATTCCTCAAAAATGAAGTTAAAAACAGCCAGTGTTCAATATTTATTATTATTACCATATTATTATTATTATTACTATTACCATATTATTACTTTTTTATGTTTGTCAAAATAAAACAAACAAAAAAATATTAATTTTTGTCACTGTTGTCATTAATTACAA
This sequence comes from Stratiomys singularior, assembly GCA_954870665.1. Classification (NCBI taxonomy): domain Eukaryota; kingdom Metazoa; phylum Arthropoda; class Insecta; order Diptera; family Stratiomyidae; genus Stratiomys; species Stratiomys singularior. The sequence goes on along the minus strand of OX940880.1, from coordinate 68,254,350 downwards.
CTGGAACACTTTGAGTCGCAAATAACTTAGTTAGGACCTCAGCAGCCCGCAAGATTTCGGATAAATACCCTCCATATGGCAAATAATAAATAATGGCTGCTACATGCGAACATCCGAACAAATTGTTACCGTCGGAAATATAATGAATGTATATTCGATGGATTTAATATTTATATGTCTTGATTTTACTTCTACTTAAAGGATACTAGGTGTTGGTTTCACATATTGTACCTCAAGATTATTTTGATCGTCAATTATTACGGTCAAGTATGATAGAGCTTGTGAAAATTGGTACGAGCCTGTGAATAAAATCTTGAGCTGATCTCCAATCCAACGCGGAAAATCAAGTAGTTCAGATGATGTTAAACGTTTAAGGTTTTTTTCGGTTCCAACGCTAGTTTTGTACTTCTTTTCTCAAAGTATTTTCTACGTCTATTCTAGTTTTCATATATTGTACTATAATGCCGTTTTATTCACTATCCGAACCAAGCCCTTCGTCATAAGTTTTGTGCAAAAAACTAATAAATTTACATAGCGGTTCCAATTTTGGCAACATTTCGTTATCGAGAGAATGATGTAAAAGTTTGTACTTTTGGGCGATGTTACCGTGAACAGCTTCAACCAGCCACCTGATTTTCGTTATTTATTTCGAAACATTGGCCTCTTTTGTAGTCAGTCAAGGCTTATTACCTTGAAAAGCTGGCGATAACAATAAAACCCTTGTGATTCGAAAGCTCTACGACGTCACTCTCAGACGTCAGCTCTACGACATCAGTCCACGATATACAATGAAGATATCATCCGGTAACAGAAGTTTTTTCAGGCCTAATGGATCTTCTAAAATAATTTTCATACTTAAAATATCATTTAGGGTCCCTTAAAAAGGCCCAGCAAAATCAACGACAAAGCCATACATTTGTTGTACATATTGGGAACGGTTTACGTAGGTGAGCCCCTTTTTTGTCCTGAGTATAATCTCATTTGATAATAATTATTTTTACTTTTTCGGTGCCATATATACGCTCCATTTACGATCAAAACAAGCTGATTTTCACAAACATTTCATAATTTTGTATCCGAAACAGCTCAGTAAAATGTCTCTTTCAAAACTAGTAATTATTTGTGTGAAATATTCGGAAACTTGTTGGTCGTAATGTAAACCAATAATACTAGCTTTTGTTTGGTTTGAGTTTCCGTTATTCAGATTAAATGAAAATATAATTAAAGCTAAACATTTTTCCAAGATAATACAGTCAAAGCTTTTACTTGATCTTCTGACATATCGAGTTCGTTCATTTTATCGAATGTTGATGACTGATTTATTTGACAGCGTATTAAAAAATAGTCAATTCTGTTTTTTCTTTTGTAATGGTATCAGAAACTATTCGTAGATGAAATAAATCATCTTCATAAAAATACTTTCCTATTAAATGCATCGAACAGCACCGATCACCTTTTGGTTTGAATACTTTTATTTATGAATATTTGTATTGGTGCTTCTAAACATATTGTCTCAAGATCAGTTGTTTTTTGACATATAATGCAATACCTGTGAGTAGATGCAACACATTGAAATTGAATATCAATATAATCTTCGCTCAGATGATATTCATAAATAATATCGCTGTCACTACTAGTATTTGAATCCTTGGAGTTAACATGAGTTTCTTCCGGCACTCCAGTAGTCGCTGATTATACATCGCACACTTCCATGCTTAAAGGCACCTCGTCAGACGATGTACATTCCGAAATAGAAAAACTTTGACGGTTTGACTTAAATAGTCACTAAACGCGTTAGCATCTCTTAAGTTCTTATTACTTTTTATAACCACTTATTTTACGAAGGGACTTGTCACAGTTTTTACACTTGTCCGACATTACTAAAAACAATTTGGCTTATCTGTTACTAATTTTAAAATCTTGATCAGAGAACATTTATGTTCTCTGTGCTGTTAAATAATAATTTTTATTTATAAATAAAAATTATTATTTAAATGTTTTTTAATTTTTTACGACGATTCGTTGGAAAGGGGAAATAACACCCAAAATAAAAGCAAAAATTTAAATGATTGTGTTTGCAATTTCATCCCTAAGCATACTTTTGATGGGAAGATCATTATGGAAATTGCTGCTGAAACAGCTTCTTCAAGTTTTAATGAAGGATTTGTAAGTTTTTGAAACATAATGCATCAGATGGGCATTACAATAGGGACCTCAACCTCTAGACACGTTACGGAAACCGATCGACCTCGCGTAAAACAGTCGAATTGCCGCAGCACTGAAACCTCCAACAAGTACTAGAACGGTTAAGAGAGATACAAGATTGAGATTACCTTCACGATAGCTACGAGGAATAGGAAGGACTAATTTAATGTGCAGGAATGGCAGAAATACGTAAAGAAAAACGTAGTATTTAATGTGTAAATTTCTCAATACCACGTTCTTTAAGTTGGCGAACTAGATTTAAAAAAACTATTGAGCCGATCGCCATGAATTTTCACTGGACATTTGAAATTACATATAAGTAAGCACTTACATACACCTACATGCATTTTCATGTTAATAAGTGCAGGACATGTTCGGCTATCGCGTAAACTAGGATCATGTTGATCGAAAACAAGTTTCCCAATTTTCAGCTGATTTTCCAACATCGAAAACTGATTTGATTTCAAATGTCCACCATTTTATTATGTTTCGGCGGTAAAAGTTATCATTGTTCACGCAATAGCTACTTGAACTAGGATGAATTTCCGTATATTCTTTTTTTCAAGATAATTCATACTCGAGAAATCAAGGCTGACATCAATTTAGACCTTTTTTTTGAAAAACTCGTATAATCCAAAAAACCTTCTAAACTCCTCAAAAAATTGTTCGTGTAACATTTCAAAACGATATTTCTTTCCTTCTATGAAAAAATCACCAAAAAAAGGTGGTCAAAAATCTTACTATACTAGTAGTATACTTACTAGCTTATGTTTGCTAGCTTGTTTGAAGAAAAACCCATAGTTATCCGTGCCATTATTGTATTTGATGCATTGAAATATCTGGTGTCCATTGTTCCCGTGCTTTCGCAATTGGCGACTGTGCTACTCGACGCGTAGCAACCCAACCCTCAACTGTAGGTTAGAATATATCTGAAATAGATGTTGACGCGTTCACCGCAGCTCATATGAGAGATCAAACTATGACGGTAGCGGTAGAAGCCTCAGCTGAAAACATGGTGAACTCCACCATGAGGCTCATCAAGAATGCGTGCGACTGCTCTATGCCCAGGCGACGGCCTCGAATCAATAAGCCTGTTGTATACTGGTGGTCGGCTGGAATCGCTGAAAAGCGGAGAAAATGTCATAAACTCCGCCGCGAATCTCAACGATTAAGAAATCGAGACGAGCCATACTCCCGAACGCTGGCATACAGGTCGGCTAGAAAAGTTCTCCGTAGGTTAACTAACAAAAGCAAGGCTCGCTGCTGGCGCAACCTAGTTGAGGACATTGACAGAGACCCGTGGGGGCTGGGTTACAAGCTTGTCATGCGGAAACTAGGAGCTGCAAGGAAGCCCTGTGTCCTTGAAACGTTAAAAATGGACCAGATTGTTCGAGCGCTCTTCCCCATGCATCCTATTTGCCCCGATGATGCAGATGTTGAATGCCCTGGAGAATGCCCACTTTTTACCGCCATCGAGCTAGTTGATGCGGTGAAAGCTTTAAAATCGAAAAAGGCCCCAGGGCCAGACGGTATACCAGCGGAAGTGATACCGCTTACACATCAACTTTGTCTCGACAAGCTGCTCACCACTTTCAATGCCTGTTTGCAGCAGAGTGCGTTTCCAAATTGCTTGAAAGAGGCGAGGCTCGTGCTGACCCACAAGTGGAAGGGGAACACGGAGCAACATCAATTTTCATATCGGCCCCAATGTATGCTCAACGTCGCTGAGAAAGTGCTCGAGAGGCTCATTAGAGAAAGACTTGGAGAAGCCATTCGAACTGCCGAGGATCTGTCTCCTCGGTAGTACGGCTTCAGGGCTGGTCGTTCCACGATCTGTGCAATAGCAGAGATAGTGAGCGCGGTCCAGCAGGCAGAAGCCCACAATCACTACTCGAGACGAATAGTACTGCTCATAACACTAGATGTGAGAAATGCCTTCAACTCTGCTAGATGGACAGATATTCTTCGTGCTATGGAATATTTCAGGGTGACGAGGTATCTGATGCGGATATTGATGGACTACCACAAAAACCGGAAACTCATCTATGACACATTTGGAGGCCGGCGAAGAATTGATTTGACATCAAGGGTGGCGCAAGGTTCCGTTCTGGGCCCGGACCTCTGGAATGTCTCGTACGATGAGCTTTTGAGGCTGCAGTTACCGGGGGAGTCGCGCCTAGTTGGCTACGCAGATGACATAGCAGTACTAGTCGCCGGACGTACTGTCGGACGGGCGCAACTCAAACTGGATGCGGTAATACACCGAGTGAGCGAGTGGATGACAGACCGTTGGCTTAGCCTAGCGCTGGAAAAGACCGAGGTTGTCGTCCTCACAAAGAAGCGAATCCCTCATGTTATGCCGGTTCGTGTAGGGGAAATGATCATCGAGTCAAAAGAATCAATCAGATACCTTGGCTTGATGATTGATTCGAAGATGAGTTTTTTCGAACAGGTTCGAGCGTCAGCAGATAAGGCCTCCGTGCGGGTATCGGCGCTAAACCGCATTATGGCCAACACGCAGGAGCCAACCTCGAGCAAAAGACGTCTACTGATGAGTGCAATGGAGTCAGTGCTCTTGTATGGCTCCGAGGTTTGGGCTGACGCTCTTAGTAAAGAGACGTACCGAAGGCGTCTGGCACAAGTGCAGAGGCAAGGAGCTTTGCGGATAGTGGCTGCATATCGCACTGTCTCTGAACCTGCAGTGCTGGTAATCTCGAGGGTGGTTCCTATTAAATTACTTGCAGACGAACGGAAACGTGTATACTCACGTAGGGGGGAGTCGGCGATAGAAACCGTCAGCCGAGAGGAACGGAGAAGAACCCTAACCTAGTGGCAGCAAAAATGGGAAAACGAAACGCGAGGCAGATGGACCGCACGGCTGATAAGTGACTTGGCGCCGTGGTTCTACAGAATGCATGGTGAGAATGATTATTATCTGACGCAACTACTCAGTGGTCACGGGTATTTTCAGTCTTACCTGTATAAGATGGGAAAGACAGCATCCCCAACTTGCGTGTTCTGCCCGGGGATGACGGATGACGCCTGCCACACGTTCTTTACGTGTAATAGATACACAAGACTCCGTTCGCATCTCTCGGAGAAAATTGGCGTAGTTTCCCCAGAAAATGTAACGGGAAAAATGATGCAATCAAAGGACAATTGGAACTGTGTGTCGCATTACGTACGGACAGTACTTATTATAAAGAAGGGCATGATGCATCGCTTGGCGAGGGAGGGAACATCTCTGTAACGCAATATTATAGTAACTAATCGCAATTCCTTCCTATCCATCCGTGGAGAAAGAGAGATATCCCTTAGCCTGAAGACATCGCTAAGCGATGATTAATGAGGCCTAGTCCGAAGTAATGTGACAAACAGTTCCAGCCTAGGTTCTCGGTGTGACAGGGGAGGTGTTTAGTCGGTAGTCCGGTAGCGGGGGAGGCCGACACTCAGGGCGTAAATAGCCTTCACCTCCCAAACAAAAAAATAAATTGTTCCCGTGATGTCGCAGAAATTGTATATATCGGGATTAGCCTTTTTGATCTGAACGGTGCACAAATTGTGGCAGGATCTATTAGTTAACAATCTGTTTGTGTTCTTGAGACGTTTGGGAGTAAGTTTCTAATTACAAAAAACCCAGCTTTTAAGGTGTTTTGCTTTCTTCCAAGTACATGGGAACAAATCATTCAGTTCAACATGTGTATTCAGACAGTCAGATCTTACACTGCGCTCCTTTGCCATGCTGGCCACTTTATCGACTGCCTGGCTGCTGGTTTGCTGGTAACCACTGGATAGTGTAATTTATATCAGTTTTATCCTCCATTAACTTTCAGGTTTCCTGTACCGTTTGTCAATATTTGGTTGTGGTTCTTAAGGGCCATACTAGAATCAGTGAACACCAGATGGCTACTATATCAAGGGAATTCTTTTCTAAGACGGAGAAAACAGCAGATAGGCCTGTATTTATTGTGCTGAACGCAATACGAACACTAAAGGAGTGGGAGCTGTTCAGGTTCAGATTTCAATAGCCGGTGCCAGTACAAACCGATTATAGCTGTATCTGCTACGAGTTGAAGTTTTCTCTGATCTATTAGGTTGTGAACATGGGTCAGGAAGTTTTAATTTAGGTCTTCAATCTTTGTAGTTCTGCCATTGCCAAAGGGGTAGATGCTGGAGGGAAATGCGTCATGAAATTGTTTTGGATAAGCGGAATTATCCTGGATAAATTGTTAGTGAATTTCAATAAGATACCGCCATAGCTGGTCGTGAAATTATTCTCCCAGTCTTCATTGTTAAACTGAAAAGAATTGTTATTGATAAACTTACCTACCTGCTTCACAGTTTGGTATTCTGCTCTGAACTTGATTATGGGTATAACAGCTTTAATCTTGTCCATGTTTTGAAAGATATATCCTGGAGTATGGGCCAAAGTGGTACTGCTATACTCTAACTTCAGCCTGTTGAGAGATTTGTAGAAGTTAAACGCCAATATAGGAGGATCTACCTCGAAAATTGGTAATATTACCGGACTCTGCAAAGGATTTGCTATGAGCTTCAAATTCTTTGATGTTACGAGCATTTTTCAATATCTGCTTAGAAATTTAATGGCGCTGCTCCAGTTGGATTCGTCCTATGGTTAGACAATATAACGAGATAACATTATATTGTCCATTGTCGACTTTCGTGTTGCGAAGTTTTTAATTAAAATCAAGCTTACAGCCGGAGAATTGTGTTACAGAGATCTCCCCTCCCTCTCCAAGCGATCCATCATGCCCTTCTTTATAATCAGTACTGTCCGTACGTAATGCGACACACAGTTCCAATTGTCCTTTGTTTGCATCATTTTTCCCGTTACATTTTCTGGGGAAACTACGCCAATTTTCTCCGAGAGATGCGAACGGAGTCTTGTCCATCTGGTACACGTAAAGAACGTGTGGCAGGCGTCATCCGTCATCCCCGGGCAGAACACGCAAGTTGGGGATGGTGTCTTTCCCATCTTATACAGGTAAGACTGAAAATACCCGTCACCACTGAGTAGTTGCGTCAGATAATAATCAGTCTCACCATGCATTCTGTAGAACCACGGCCCCAAGTCACTTATCAGCCGTGCGGTCCACCTGCCTCGCGTTTCGTTTCCCCATGTTTGCTGCCACAAGGTTAGGGTCCTCCTCCGTTCCTCTCGGCTGACGGTTTCTCTCGCATATTCCGCCTACGTAAGTGTACACGTTTCCATTCGTCTGCAAGTAACTTAATAGGAACCACCCTCGAGATTATCAGCACTGCAGGTTCAGAGACAGTGCGATATGCAGCCGCTATCCGCAAAGCTCCTTGCCTCAGCATCTGTGCCAGACGCCTTCGGTGCGTCTCTTTACTAAGAGCGTTAGCCCAAACCTCGGAGCCAAACAAGAGCACTGATTCCATAGCACTCATCAGTAGACGTGTTTTGCTCAAGGTTGGCCGCTGTGTGTTGGCCATAACCATAATGCGATTGAGCGCTTATACTCGCACGGAAGCCTTATCCGCTGACGCTCGAACCTGCTCGAAAAAACTCATCTTCGAGTCAATAATCAAGCCAAGGTATCTGATTGATTCTTTTGACTCGATGATCATTTCCCCCACCCGAACGGGGATAACACGAGGGATCCGCTTCTTGGTGAGGACGACAACCTCGGTCACAATAGGTAGCGCTAAGCCAGTTTGCGACGCCAGTAGAACTTTGAGTGATTCCGAAATCAACTATTCGACCATAGAAAAGGAACTTCTGGCAATCGTACAGGCCGTAAAGTACTTTAGACCTTATCTTCTTGGGAGAAATTTCAACATAGTAACTGATGACAAACCTCTCACCTACCTGATAAGTTTGAAAGAACCCAACTAAAAGTTGATCAGATGGCGTCTTAGATTGGAAGAGTTTGATTACGAGGTTGTTTATAACAAAGGAAGTCAAATCCGGTGGTAAACCACAGGTAGACTGGCGTTCTTGGGAACGCCAGAAATGCTTCACTACAATTAGAACATAGTTCAACCATTCACTCTATAGAAGAAAATATGAACGACGGGATACCAATACCCGAAAGACCTCTGAATGAATTCAATCTCCACATCGTCCTAGAAAAAACTAATAAAACTCCATAGACGTAGAAATGCCTTTTAAAAATAAACATGAAGGAAATATAATAGAATTGTTGAGAAAGTTCCTTGACCCAAAGAAACTTAACGCTATCTACACAAGCGACGAAATGTTTCGAACCATTCAACCGATCTACTGGAGATTCTCTCAATTTTAAATCTTCTTGCTTATTCGTTGCACCGAAATCCTCAAAGAAATAGGAAATGTGGATGAACAAGGTAAACTTTTTAATGATTATCACACAAATGATATTTGCAGGGGAATTAAAAATTAATAATTGGAGTGAGACTACTACTTTCCTTATCTGAAAGATAAGATAACAAAACTAAAAAATAACTGGGAAACCTGTCAGGCTCAGAAGTATGACAGGAACCCTCCCAAAATAGTATACCAAGGGTCCGAGAGTCCCCAAAAGTCCCTAGAAAGCTTGTACACTGACGTGTATACAATCAACGGGAAATCAGTTCAGTTAATCAGACTATAATAGATCGCTTCTCGATATTTTGTGCCGCCTATACACTAGATACAAAGAATAGCATCAGCATAATTAAGTCATCATGACACTTTATAAGCCTTCATGGCATCCCCAAAACGCTACTTCCGGACCAAAGTACAGAAATGATCTTCAAAGACTTTTGCAAGCAATATAATACTAAGGTCCATTATACAGCTTACCAACAATCGATGAAATGATTTTAAATCAAAAATTCACCCAGAAATTAAAAGCGAAATTGATAAGCTAGTAAGAAATAACTTAGCCAAATTAAATAGAATTAGGACGTTTCGAAATTTCATACACATAGTAAAACTAAAAAAATATGAGGACGCTTTTAACAACATCGTAAACACAGTAGACAAATTAGACGAAGCACTTGAAGCAACAGCCACACTTATAGTGGCAAAATTTAAGATAAAAGAACTAACTCACAAACTACAAACACTTATGCCCAGAATCCGACCAAAAAGAGGACTAATTAACGAGCTTGGCCCCGCAATAAAGGGCATCACAGGTAATATGGATTCAGATGACGCCGTGAAATTAAACGAAAGCCTAGAACAGCTAATGTTGGATCAATCAAAATTAGGAACTATGACCCTCAAACAAGCAAAATTCAATAATCTGATGTTGGAACGATTTGATAAAATCACGAACCATATCCAAACCAAAATTATTCATAACTACCTGAAGCACTCACAGAACAAAATTAAGAGAGAACATGAATATATGGTTCATATTCAGTATCTCAAATTAAATATAGTCATTACCAAATCCTATGCAACCCTCCAACCCAACAATGTTCAATTTTTTGATGATTAATGCCCCAAAATCGAGGGAACATTCTACTGTAGAAAGGGAACTAATGAACAAGAGTCGAGCAATTCCAGGTGCAAAGCTAACTTCCAACCCGAACCGAATCATATAATTCTCATCAACGTTCCCGAAACCAGATTGGAGTCTACTTGTGGAATATCAAACCGGACAATCATTGGAACAGCATTAATCCGTTTCAACCAATGCAAAGTTACGAAATCATGTATAGTAGCCAAAGCAGCACCTTTCTGGACGACATCGACGTCTTTCCTAAAACGGCTACCGAAATAAACAGGCAGATAATCCAGGAAACCCCAAACTATTTGAATTAAAAAATTATAAATTAACAGGCGAACAAGAGCCATGGTTTGCAGGAACTAACAACGAAACGAAACACATCCTTTCATCAAACGCAATTATAATCAGCAGCACCATCATTATTTATTGTTATTTACGCCTCAAAATATCAACCCATCTCTGGCATCAAAATCAAGCTCTTGCTGAAAATACGTTCACCCAGCTGTAGAGTTATGTCCAGGCTATTCACCCAGAATTCAACCAGCATACAAATGCCGAGATTCCATTCACCTGGACATCAACACCATCACAGACATCCGATTTCGACTGGCAATCGATTCCGATCAGATTGTTACCTTATGCCTTAAATGCATTTTTTCATAATCCGAAATATTTTTGCAAACCTATAAATGAAAGTAATCGATTATTCAAGTTAGTTCATTCTTGACCATTGTTTTTCCTAAGCGTTGTAATAACGGTTTTGTCGTGGAAAGTTTTTTTTCCATTTTTTGAAGAATCGAAGCTCGTAATTCGCGCAATGCTTCTGGAATACCCACTAAACACATCCTCTTTCAACCTGAGAATCTAGCCTGGAACCATTTGACACATTATTTCGGGCTAGACCTCGTTTTGCTTTTCTCCAGCAGGAATGAAGGGAGAGGAAGGAAGTTAAAAAGTTAAAGTGTCTATTAATTACTTCGGTTTCTACGGCAAAAAGTTCAGTCATTTGTTTTTCAATTCTGTTCAGTCCCAAATGTAATTTATACCTAACACTTAGTTATATGAATAATTTTACCAGACATAAATAAACAAATTTTATGATTTCTCAAATAGATAATGAGCTCTATTGTTACGTGTAGTTTGAAGGAATTTCCTACATGTGTTAAGCAATCTGCATACACGGCTTAATAAGTAGAGCTAGTATATGTTTTGAATGTTCTAAAAATTTAGCACGTGAAACTCATAAAAATTTGTATTTCCAGTCCCGATTGTGAGCCTTTATCCCTTTGTGGTCCTCGTAATTACCCACAACAGTGAGTTTGGTCTTCGTTATGTAAGGCCCACCCACAATCACGCGTACAGAAAATCAAATTGTAGAAAAACGACGAGTTATAGTTGTAATAGTTGTTGTTATAGTTGTATAGTTGTCTTAAGAAAACGGTTGTATGATACACGTCGTGCCGGTTAATAAAGATAGTTCCGGCAGCACATTCGTTTTGTTTTTAATCGCATTTTATTCGCTAGGCAGATCATTCGTGTCGTGTTGCATTTTTTCGCAAGGGAATCTAAAATTAGGAGTTCTCAGTATCACCCACGGCAAACTAGTCGAGGGTCAATTCATTGGTCCGTCGAACCGGATAGGCAAAAAGTTCGTTATCATCAATTTCTTTGAGCTGTACAGGAGCAGCAATCGCATATATAGTAGCAAAAATCGTCATCGAAGCCTAATCCAGTGTACATCATCAGTGGATACATCATCTAAGTTGAGCAGATCATCAGTGGCTAATCAACTACAACGTCTCATTGGAAACCGAGCGCAACATTCAACTAAGGACGGAAATCATCAACTATTACAAGTAAGTCATTAAACCACCTATCTAACTTGTATCTATCCCATCCCAAATTTAATATCGCCTGGTTCACTTGAATTTTAATAAAAAATACATAAATAAAATGGAAAATCAAATTAAAATCCTAAAAATTAAACGCGCAAATGCCAAGCGATCATTGACATCATACGATAACTTTTTACAAAGATTTGATCCATCGCGAGATTTTCCAACCTTAAAAAAACGGTATGATGAAATTGATCAAGTGCGCGAATCATTCGAAACCATTATGTTGGAATTAGAACTTATTAGTGATGATGTTGAAGAATGTGCTAACTATCGAACGGAATTCGAAGAAAAATATTTCGAAACATATACAATCGCTTCGAACCTTTTATCTTCTCGAAACGTCAATAACATTCACTCATCCACATCTCATGAGAATAGGCTCTCTGATGATGGGATCAAACAATCAAATAATTCGAATGAATATGATTTTAATAATCGAGGTACCTTGCCGAAAATAAATCTACCCAAGTTTAGGGGCTCCTATGACGCGTGGTTAGGTTTTTGTGACTTGTTTGCCTCACTCGTTCATAATGAAACTCGTATTCCTACAATCCATAAATTGCAATATCTAAAGGGATGTTTATCTGGGGAAGCAGCAGAACTTATAGACTCATTAACGTCATCTGCTGAAAATTACGAAGAAGCGTGGAAATTATTAAGAGAAAGATATGATGACAAAAAGGTCATACGTGAAGCGCATATTAAAGCCTTGTTAAATCTTTCGCCATTATCCGAGAAGGTCCCGGTTCGCTTACTTCTCAATAATATCCAAAAACATCTTCGCGCACTCAAGGTTATGAAAGAACCTGTAGATTCATGGGACTCAATTTTAATTGTAATTATTCGTCAATAGTTTGATGAAATTACGCGTGAAAATTGGGACGAGTTCAGCAATGACATGTCTCACCCTACTATGAGTCAACTGCAAACATTCTTGACAAAAAGAGCTCAATTAGAAAACTCGGGCACTTTATCAACTTTAAAAACTAACCCAATTTACAAAAAACATACAGTAAATGGGCGTACAAATAATCGATCGCGCTACAACATCCAAAATTTCGTGTAATTATTGTGATGGAGATCACTATATAAAATCATGTAGCAAATTTGTAGCATTAACCTCTTCGCAGCGCTATGAAGTAGCAAAAAAATCAGCTTGGTGCATCAATTGCTTACGAACAGGCCATCGCTCTAATCAATGCAACTCTGGAAATTGTAGATCGTGCACTCAAAAGCACCATTCACTATTACATTTTGATAAAAAAAAATGAGTGTAGATTTAACACAAATGAAGATACTGCCATTGGGCAGACACAATCAATCACTACGTTTCATGCTCATATTGTTTCTGAAGCTCTTTTAGCTACAGTTATGATCGAAATTGTTAACAAACAAGGACAATCGGAATTATGTCGTGTTTTTCTAGACGCGGGGTCACAAGCGCATTTCATTACAGAAGCAATTGCAGATTTCTTAAATCTTGAAAGAAAAACTACCAATATCTCGGTGACAGGGCTTGATAACATTTCAACAAATATTGCCCAGTCCACATTTGCTACGGTAAAATCTAGATGTAGTAATTATAAAAAAAATATCGAGTTTTTGATTGTCCCTCGAATAACAACATCAATGCCATCAATGTCAATTAATCTCGCGAACTTGGAAATACCTAAAAATACATCTTTAACTGATTGAATTCTATAAACCCTCGAATATTGACGCTCTGATTGGAGTACAATTATTCTATAAACTTCTATGCATAGGTCAAATTTCGTTTAAAAATCACCCTAATGCCCTTTTACAAAAAACACAATTCGGTTGGATAGTTGCTGGTGAAATAAATAATTTATCCACAACTCAAGTACATTGTCACCTTACTGTTCAATCTAATAACCCAGACATACATCTCTCGAAGTTTTGGGAACTTGATGAAATTTCTTCTACTAAATCGTTATCGTTGGAAGAACAAACTTGCGAGAATCATTACGTTCATAATATTCAACGCACCTCTGAAGGGCGCTATATGGTAAAATTGCCTTTCAAGGAAATTAATATAAACTCGCGGAATCTTATTCAATTGCACTAAAACGTCTTCTTTCATTAGAATATCGATTTAAGAAAGACATTAATTTGAAGACAAATTAATCAGAATTCTTAAATGAATATCGAAACTTAAATCACATGTCGCCTTGTATTAATAACAATCAGGTCGGTTATTATCTCCCTCACCATGCGGTAATAAAACAAGAAAGTATTACTACCAAGGTTCGCGTAGTATTTGATGGATCCACCAAAACTTCCAGCGGTGTCTCGTTAAACGATGTATTGATGGTTGGACCTAAAATCCAAAATGATTTGTTTTCTAGTCTTATTCGTTTTCGCTCTCATCAATATGCTCTTACTGCTGACATAGAAAAAATGTATCGGCAAATTCTCGTTCATCCAGATGATGTCATATATCAAAAAATATTGTATCGTGAAGATTTTCAATCAACAATCAATCATTATACACTCGACACCGTTCACTCTGGTCCATCTAGTGCACCATTTCTAGCCATCCGGACTCTTCATTAATTGGCTGAAGATGAAGGAGATCATCATCCCCTCGCAGCATCTATATTAAAACGTGACTCCTATGTCGACGATCTTCTAACGGGTGCAAATACTCACCAAGAAGCTGAATCCCTCCGTGACGAATTACAAACATTGTTAAAAAAGGGTGGATTCTGTCTTCGAAAATGTGTGTCAAATGAACCATCTTTAATAGCTAATTATCACGAAAATCCAGTAAGCAAGCATATGTCCCTCGATCTTGATACGACAATTAAGACCTTAGGCATTCACTGGAATTCTCAGCAGGATAAAGTATTTTATAAAGTAAATTTATCAAATGCAACAAAAACCAATACAAAGCGTACAATTCTGTCTCAAATCTAAATTATTTGATCCCCTGGGACTTTTAGGACCAGTTGTCGTTTATGCCAAAATAATCATTCAATTGTTATGGAAGGCAGGTGTCTCATGGGATGAATCGATTCCATTAGATTTACATATCTCATGGTCATCTTATCAAGACCAACTACCATTACTTGAAACACTACACTTCGATCGTTGTTTACTATTGTCTAATAATGTTGAGCTCCAACTTCATGGGTTTTGCGACGCTAGCGAACAGGTGCGAACAGCGTTCATTTACATTCGAAGTACCAATAGTAAAGGTGATGTAAATACAAAATTAATATGTTCAAAATCCCGGGTCACTCCTGTAAGCTCCATAACATTGCCACGTCTCGAGCTATGTGGTGCACTTCTCCTTGCCCGATTGTACACAAAGATAGCACAGTCATTATCCTTAAAATTTGATAAAGTATATCTATGGTCAGACTCCATGATAGTACTTCATTGGATAGATACACAGCCCCACTTGTTAAAAACCTTTGTTTCTAATCGGATTGCCGATGTACAACGACTCACTTCTCCTTGCATTTGGTGTCATGTCGCTTCCAATGATAATCCCGCCGATCTTATTTCACGTGGCCTAACCCCTATAGAATTTGTACAGGTGAATATTTGGCAACACGGCCCTCGGTGGCTTTATAATGACAAAACCCTATGGCCTAAAACCAGGCTCACATTGAGCAAAATACCGGAAATGAAATCACCAAAGCCCACTAAAGTTTGCATGAAAGTTACCTTGAAAAACGAAGAGATTACGAAAAAATACAGTTCTATGAATAAACTAATTCGAATCATAGGATACATACATCGCTTTATTCATAATGCAAAACACAAATTCAATCGGTTAACTAAAGAATTAACAAGTGTTGAATTAGAGTCATCTCTAAAACTAATTATAAAACTTGTCCAGTATTCCGCATTTTCAAAAGAAATCGATTTGCTAAAGAATTGTGACTCCATTCACGATCGGAGCAAATTAATACCACTAAATCCGTATCTGGACAAGAATAGCATATTAAGAGTTGGCGGTAGACTCTCACATGCAGCGTTACCAGAAGAACAACGTCATCCCATTTTATTGCCTTCACAGCATCATATCGCTCAGCTAATTATCCGCGAAGAGCACATTCGTTTACAACATGCTGGCACTCAAGCCACACTACATTCGGTTAGACAGAACTATTGGCCACTAGACGGACGAAATGTTACTCGAAAAATCATACATAATTGCATTACTTGCTTTCGCGTGAAACCAAGAATCACCGATTACATAATGGTTAATTTACCCAAACAACGTGTAACACATGCACGACCATTCTTAGAAATAGGCGTCGATTATTGCGGTCCGGTTTTTATAAAGGAAAAACTTCATAGAAATCGAAACAAAATAAAGGCGTATGTATCTATATACATATGTATGAGCAGCAAGGCAGTTCATCTCGAATTAGTGAGTGACCTCACCACAGAAACATTCATTGGTAGTCTTAAACGTCTTTTTTCGAGGCGAGGAAAATCTGTCGCGATATATTCAGATAATGCCACAAATTTCGTTGGAGCTGGTAGGGAATTAAAGGAATAGAATCAAATTTTTAACTCGAATAACCATAAGGAAGCACTGAAGTCGTATCTATGTCAAGAGAAAATCACATGGCATTTTATACCCCCAAAATCTTCACACTTTGGTAGCATTTGGGAGACAGCGGTGAAATCATTTAAACACCATTTATTGCGTACCGTCGCGTCCGACGTACCGTCCGACGTACCGACGCGTCGGTAATACATTATTAACATTCGAACAACTTGAAACATGCATAATCGAAATAGAAGCGATATTAAACTCTCGTCCGATATCACCAATGTCCTCAGAACCAAACGATCTCCTTCCCTTAACTCCAGATCACTTCCTTATAGGTGGTCCTTTGACAAGTTTTCTACAGGTTGACCATACTACAACACCATCCAATCGATTATCTGCATGGCAACATGCTCAGCAGATAAAACAACACTTTTGGACTCGATGGCATAAGGAATATTTGCACCAGCTCATCAATTGTGCCAAACCACAGGCACCTACGAATAATGTCCGAGTTAGACAACTGGTAATTATCAAGGAAGACAACCTGCCACCACTCCAATGGATACTCGGACGCATCACCGCCATCCACCCAGGAGATGATGGAATCGTACGAGTTGTAACCCTGAAGACAACAAGCGGAGAATTCAAACGTTGTGTTAAAAAACTCTGTCCGCTACCAGTTGAATAACAAACATACATATACAAGTTATTAACAATCACTGTCAATTACTAGATAATTTTGCATTTGAACTGAGACAGTTCAAGGGGGGCAGGATGTTCAGTCCCAAATGTAATTTATACCTAACACTTAGTTATATGAATAATTTTACCAGACATAAATAAACAATTTTTATGATTTCTCAAATAGATAATGAGCTCTATTGTTACGTGTAGTTTGAAGGAATTTCCTACATGTGTTAAGCAATCTGCATACACGGCTTAATAAGTAGAGCTAGTATATGTTTTGAATGTTCTAAAAATTTAACACGTGAAACTCATAAAAATTTGTATTTCCAGTCCCGATTGTGAGCCTTTATCCCTTTGTGGTCCTCGTAATTACCCACAACAGTGAGTTTGGTCTTCGTTATGTAAGGCCCACCCACAATCACGCGTACAGAAAATCAAATTGTAGAAAAACGACGAGTTATAGTTGTAATAGTTGTTGTTATAGTTGTATAGTTGTCTTAAGAAAACGGTTGTATGATACACGTCGTGCCGGTTAATAAAGATAGTTCCGGCAGCACATTCGTTTTGTTTTTAATCGCATTTTATTCGCTAGGCAGATCATTCGTGTCGTGTTGCATTTTTTCGTTTGCTATGGTGCTATGGTTGCTAACATTGCTATGGTGTATTGAATACGTGTGACAGTTTATTGCGACTGTTATATGTGACATATATTGTGACAGTTTTAACCAGCAGGGCAAATTCAAAAAATGAACCCCAAGTAGCGTTGGTGAGAGGGATTATTTTTATGTGATTAACATCTAATAGGTCGCGGGTTAGAGAAAAGTTATCAATTTTGGCAAAAAGTTCTGTCTTATGAGTTCCATGAATAATAGCGGGAAGTGATGTCAAATATAATTAATGTCAAACATAATTATGCCAGCTGACTACATGCTATTCATTTTCAAATTGGTGTAAGTTTTATCTCTGTAGAGTATGCGCACCTCAGACCCTATGTCATTCATTGACAATTGCGTTCATTTAAATAAGCAATGCTTTTTCTTCTAATTGACCAAGAAAATAATAAAGAATTATTGCTCTTGGTTTAGGGATAACTATAGTAAATGTTGCGGATTATGCTAGTCATTTTCATATTTTAACATTTTAATTTACTGTCGCTTTAAATCCCTAAGCAAACTATATCTGCAACGCTGATCGTGAGAGACAAATTTGTGCGTGCATTTTGATCTCTTTTGTTGGGATTGTCTCTAAAATTGCCATTTTTTAGAGAAAGTTTACGACGTACAATTCTACTGCCTTTGAATATTAATCAATCCCAATTGTAGTTCGGAGTCAACTTATGACACATACTTCCTTATTGTAACCAAATAAACATTAAAAAATCATCACGTTAGCAGTGTTAATCTATTAGTTGTTGCCATCTTGCGCAGACGAAGTTTCGAAACCACTTGAATTTTCCATCCAAAATTTTCACAAATATGTAAGTGGAAGAAGATATCATGCCATTGCAAAACATACCCTAAAAAACCAGAACTTAATAGCCCAAATAGAATAGCAACAAATCCTATTTTTACAAAATGTGTCAATACCACAAAAAGTATGCCAGAAAAATTGTTCATAGAGTTTGTTATAATCATAAGTCTGGTTTTGTGGAGAACTTGATAATACTGGTTATTTGCTTTTTAATTTGGAAGGAAAGAAAAAAAATGATTTTTTCGTTTAGCAAGGCAAAAGTCTTTAAGAATTGAAAAACTACGATAAAGAAACGACTTAAATTAAGAATAATATCGTTCTAGCAGAGATAGGAAGAGCACACATTTCTTATTCATTCGATGCATTCTTTTCATTCAATTTTAGAAGTGCATTTCCTCTTTCTGAATGTGTACTTGTTCGCACCTAACACGGGTATGTCTCTCTTTTCCAACAATTTCCACGGGACAGTGTAATCTTCTTGAAAACTCATGCATTCAATTTGCAGTCGGTTTCATCTTTCACGCAATTACAATTCCATGGATTACTCCCGCCGCGTGTTACTCACGGCAACAGGGTCCTGTAACGCTAATTGGCATTCATCATCGGCCCCATAATGGAATAGTCAGATGCTGCATATGTTGTTCACCCACTCAGAAGCAGTCTATTTGGGGTTTTGTTGTGCATCATAACCTTGTTATTGTTCCAATTATGGAGACAAAGTAAGTTCTGGATCATGACGGCGTTTCAAATTTCAATTAGACTCTCGTTCCCTCCCGTAGATTTGCATTATCAGTCGCGTATTTATGGTCTGACGAAAGTAATCAACCCTGCATTATCTCATATGCAATACATATTAAGTACATTGCCCACATCCTGGCCACGTCCAGCTCTAGAACATGCGTCAGTTGTGAGTGAAAATCAGCGTCCTTTTGAACAATTTTCGTAGTCCACGCTCACACATAAATAAGGGATCCATTAGCGAAAACCATCTCGCTAAATGAAGTTTACATATGTTTTAATTACACCTATCAGCCGCACTCTTCCGTTGCCGTACTAATAGGCTTTGGCTACTTTGTAATTTTACAACATTGTAACTCATTGCACGTAAATACTGGGGATTAAACGCTAGAATGGGATCCGAAGCTGTCGTGATAGGGTTTAGGCTGAAGTTGACCAACCGGAAAGGCAGATGCAAGCCATTTTGGTGACATTTCCACCGTGAATAATTGTAAGCACTCTGGCATGAGCAGTGTTCACTTTACAGTGTCCTGTTGGCGATTGATAAACATCCAAAAATCCTTCAAAGTTGCAACAGCATTTTTTCATGGGAAACTAAAAACTGGTTGAGAAACTTAAAAAAAGGAACTCGACTCCAAATGCGGAAGTGCCTTTTGAGTACGTTAGTTGCATTGTGACGTTGGAAGCACCTGTGGAAATTACTCCTCACTGAACTTATCGATCCTGACTGACTCGAAATGTGAATCGAGATGTAACTAATTAGGCGGCCATTTGATTGAATTCAAGTATTTAATTTGAATAATTCAGTGCAACCGCAACCCGATTATCCTCAAAACACAGTATTGCGTTGAGCGACTGCCAAAAGTTTGATTTCAACGAGATTCGAACCCTGTAAACATCCACAAACATTGGATTATTAAATTGAGAACAGAAAGGGATAGTCATTGAAAAACATAACCCCAGGGAAATTTCTGGGATTCCACCGCACTCTAAATAATGTTTTGTTTTGGTTTGCATTTGGTTAGATAATGTGTATTAGTTATTCGGAAATACAAAAGTTTCGAGCACGTTTGTGGCTTTTACTTGAAGGAATGTTTGTTTGGGTGAACTGTTTGGAGTATTGTTGAAATTTAATTCAGCTTCATACGAAGCTCAGCTCGCCACAGTGTTAGCAATAAAAAGTTAAGGCATACCAGCGAAGCGGTCGATATAATTTCCATTTAAACTAGAGAATTTTCGTTGGTGTCACATTGTGATATGCGTTCACCTCTGGCTTCTACAATCGACAGCGCTTCTGTTTGTCCACTTCACATATGTGCTTGCACAGGAATTGTTGACACATGTTGGTAACATCATATTGTGGTCACACTGGGAAGTGCTAATACTCTCGGGGGTATTACGAAGAAAGAGATACGAATGCTCCATGAGGCAAATAAACCTCCGCAAATAAAATAAATAAAGGTGGTTATTGGCCTCACTACTGTTGTGTATATCCAGTGGGCAATTTTGGATTTTATTCCCCAGGTTTTCCCCACTAGTTTTTTCATTGTGAAGAGCGCCGCTGTAGCTCTCCGTCTGACTGCTCCTATGTGTGGAGTCCAAGTTAGCTTACTATCCAAGGTTACTCCTAAGTATTTCACCTTGTTTACTAAGCCGATATGTTTTCCATCGATTGTCGAGGATGAAAATGTCTCCGATGTACGGCGCTTTATGTAAAGCATAAGCTCCGTTTTGTCGGCATTGATGCGCAGTCCGTTTAGCTTCGCCCACTCAAAAAGATGTGAGAATACGGTCTGCATCAATTCCGATATGGTTTCCGGAAACTTTCTACTTATCAGTATAACGATATCTTCAGCGTACGCTATCGTTTTGAAACCCTTCCCGTTGAGGTCTTCCACTATTTGGTTAACTGTGAGTACCCAGGCAAGTGGTGATACTATGCCGCCTTGAGGTGTACCCCTGTTAGTCCATTAATTCAAGGTTACGCCGTTTTCTTCGGCTGTAATCTTCCTTTTAGCCAGTAGTTCCGTCATCCATTTAGTAAGATATGGGTCTATTGCATATCTTTGGATGGCTGCTACTATGCCCACAGTTTTTACATTGTTGACGGCTCCCTCGATATCAATGAAAGCCGCCAAGGTGTAGTCTTTGATGGCAAGGTTCCTCTTTATTCTGCTTACGACTTTGTGTAGTGCCGTCTTTGTTGAGCGCCCTGGGAGGTATGCGCGTTGGTTGGGGCAAAGCTCCGTTATGTTCACGGTGCTTTTTATGTACCCATCCTCCAGGCGTTCCAGGGTTTTCAGCATGAAAGACGTTAAGCTGATAGGTCGGTAATCCGTTGCTTTGTAGTGGCTGGCTTTTGCTGGCTTGGGTATGAAAACTACTTTAGCTTCTCTCCAGTTCAAAGGAATATAGCCTTTGGATATGGAGGCGCTAAATATTTTCACCAAAATCCCTATTATTGTGATATCCGTTTACATAAACATGATTGGATACACTTTGTTGGTTCCTGGTGATTTGTAAGGTTCGAAGGTATTAATGGCTCCAAGGACCTTTTCTTCGCTTACTATATCTTTTAAGGGGAGCCACGGTAAGGAGTAACGTTGTTTACTTGTTCTGTCTCCTCATCTGTTGAGACCGGAAAGTGTTGGTTTAGTAGGAGTTTGAGACGTTCTATGCTATTTGTTGTCCATGATCCGTCCTCCTTTTGGAGAATCGTGTCCACATGTGGTTCTCTTTTCAGAGCCCTGCTCAGCCTAGATTCCAGGATTTCCTTTTCTCTCTTCTTACAGCTGTTTTACAAATTTTCATATTTCGCTTATAGTCCTCCCAATCCTTATCACGGTTTGTGAGGCGAGCTATTCTGAATGGTCTTTGAGTATTTTTCCTGATCTCTTCCAGTTCTTTGTTCCACCAGCTTACCTTTTTTTGTTTGACGGTAGTGGTGAGACATATTTGACTGAAACTGTCGACCAGTATACTTGTGATGTATCTCACTTCATTTTCGATGACCTTTCGACTTCTCAATGGATTCGCCTGTTGTGAACCTATATATCTTTTAGTAGCGTTGGTGTAGCCGTCCCAATCCGCTTTCCTAGGATTGCAGTAGATCAATGGGGACTTCTCGCCTCTTCTCACTTGAAAGGTGATCCATTGGTGGCCTTACAGGCTAGGGGAGTCACATACTCTCCAGCCGTTCAGGTCCTCCAATGCCTCTGTATCGCATCCGATGATGCCCTGCTTCCCCCGTATATGCTCCGAAAGGGTGCGGAATTCGGTGTTCGGCATCGGAGCGTCAAACGGTAGGTATGCCGAGGCCAGCGTTACCTGCCCGTCCCTTCCGTCGAACACCGCTGATGTAAGGTCCATGTTGCTGAGCTGCGGTAGAAAAATTAAATTAATTTCCTTCCGACAATAACGCAGCTACGGATTTTAACGCAGGTCGGCTGTTACCGCTCTTCTGTGGTGCAGATTTGCTTGGGTCACCCGCATCGGTTTTTCGCTTTTGCTCTAAGGGTTTGGTCGCCTTAGCTCTGGCAGTCACCTGGGTGAAGCCAAAACTCAGTCGTCCGTTTTTGTCCCTTAGAGTGCTGACGTCTTCTTTTCGCATGCCCAGTACCAGGACCATGCCTTTGTTAACGACTTCTTTCTCCGCGAAGAGATACCACCTTTCCGTTTCATACCCTGTGTTTTGTAGTTTAAGCGTCTCGAAAGCTTCCTGTGGTGTGTGCTCCGTTTCAGGTAAATAAATGCCTTGACGGTGCATAACCGCGGTACCTTCTTTATGGGGACGACTCTAAACTCTTCGTTCAGGGTGGTGTTTGTTAAACAAGCAGGGTGAACAATAAATAACAACAAGGATTGTTGAATAAATTGAGGATATATTTAAATACGTTTGAACAGTATGAAAGCTGAATGCTAAGAGAGTGTGGTGAAAGTTTTATGTCGTGAATTTTGTGTCAAAGGTTGCTATGACTGTGGTGGGCCTTAAGGGCCTGAATACATGAAAAGAGTGAGTGTTTGCATGAGAATGAAAGTTAGGTTAGAGCGCGTACAATTTGAATTATTTTTTTTTACTTTGTTTAACACTCCCACTAAAAATTAACTTCAAATTGATTTTACAGTTACAATGTTTTCTGACTGTGTTGTGAATTCTGTGATAAAATATTGTTTGAGTTGTTGTGTGTGGTGGTGTTTTAGTTCCTCTAGTGGAGTTTTGGTAGACCCTTGGTATCTCGTACGTTGAGCATCCTTCTCTGTTCCTCGAAAAGGACTCTCGTCAGGGGCTTGGTCATCAAATCTGCCTGCTGGTTCTTGGAGGCGACATGCTCTAAAGCAAAAATTCTATTTTCGAAACTGTCGCGGATGAAGTGATATTTCACATCAATATGTTTACTTCTTATGTGGAACTCAGGGTTTTTAATGAGCTTGATGGCGCTCATGTTGTCGATGAAGAGGGTGCTCTCCAGATCTTGGCACATGTTAATGTCCTCTATGAGTCTCTTCATCCAGGTGACGTCCTTCACAGCTTGAGTTGCAGCGACATATTCTGCCTCAGTAGTAGAAAGTGCCACTGTCTTCTGCTTGCTACAACTCCATGACACGGTTGACTCTCCAAACTTCAGAACAACGCCGAACGTTGATTTTCGGGTCTCGACATCTCCTGCATAGTCTGCGTCACTGTAGGCCTTGAGTTTGTTTGTCTGCTCAGCTGGAAAGTAAAGACCATACCCACTTGTACCTTTCAGGTACTTGAGTATTCTCTTTACCGCATTCCAGTGGATTTTCTTCGGGTTCTCAAGGTGTTGGCTAGCACTGTTTACCGCAAAGGTGATGTCTGGTCGGGTACTTACGGAGAGGTACATAAGACTTCCCGCGGCTTGTCTATATGGAAATTCTGGCGCCACCTTGTCACCATTTTTGTGCATTTCGGCACTCATTTGATGATGATGGTCTGCTGGAATTGCAACAGCATTCGCGTGCTCCATGTTGAAGCGCTTGCAGAATCCTCTTGCAGTAGGCCTCCTGGTGGAGAAGAATTGAGCCATCTGTCATTCGTTCGATTTGTAGCCCAAGGTAGGTGCTCAAATCTCCAAATGTGATTTCAAAATCCTGGCGAAGTTTGTTTATTATTTCCTCAATCAATTTCTCGTCTAGCCAGCATCAACGTGTTCTCAGGATCTCCGTTGGTGAAGACACAGTTATCAGCGCTGGTTGGACGTAGTCCAGCTTTGGACAGAAACTTTGTGAGGTGTTTGCCTCAGCATCTCGACGCCTGCTTGAGTCCATACAAACTTCGGATGAGTTTGCACACTCGGCTGGTACCATCTTCATAACCTTTTGGCTGCTTCATGAAGATGACTTCTTCCAGCTTCCCATAAAGAAAAGCTGTTTTGACGTCGAATTGTTTGAGGGAAAGATTTTGGGAGGCTGCAAAGGATAGAATGAGGCGAATGGAATCAAAACGGGATACGGGACTAAAAGTCTCATTATAATCGACACTAGGAGTTTGACTGAAACCTCTGACAACAACCCTGGCCTTGTATCTTTGGATGCTGCCATCAGGGAATTATTTCACCTTGTAACACCATCGATTGTCGATTACCTTCTGATCTGGTGGTGGTTCCACCAGAATGCAAGTTTGATTCTTCTGCAGCGAATTTATCTCCTCATCCATGGCTGCTTTCCACTTTTCAGAGTCCTCAGAGTTGATGGCGTCGTCGTAGCTCTCTGGATCAATTGGCCTGTCATTGAAATCAAAGCAGAAGGACACCGAACCGGTTGGCGAATTTGATCCCCATTTCTCAGGTTGTAGTTTTACGGTGGCACGGGTTCTTCGAGTGGCTCTTCATCATCTGTCAGCTCATAGAAAGGTTCTTCAGCTTCGCTTCCAGAATGTTCACCATCGTCCACGATCTCTGGCTCCTCGTCAACTTCAGCAACTTGAGGGACACTCAAGGTCACTTTTGCTGGCTCATTTCTTGTCTTGTCTGCTGAGAATCTTTGTCCAGTAAATTTCTGAGATTGCGGCTCAGGCATTTGGCCGCAAAGATCAGCATGAACAAGCTCACCAACTCGTTCGGTTTTTGAGGTACTCTTTGGAAAATGGAGCCGGTGCATCTTGCCGAGGTAAAAGGCAAGTTCATCCTTGTCAAAAATTTTCTAACCTGCTCGAAATTCTGATGAGCTAACCTTTTATGCCAGGTGAGGAGTGTATCCTGTTTGACGACGACGTTTGCCTGGTGCTCATTTGCCACGATTCGAAATTTCATCTCGAAGAGTTGATCAGATCTTTGTGCCACTGCAACGACATTTCCATCTTTCAGTAGATAGCATGTCTTGCTGTCTGATTTCTGAGACATGCCTTTGTCAAGTGCTGCTCCTAGGGAGAAAAGATTGAAGCTTAAATCTGGAACATAGAGGACGTTACTCAGGTATCTCAGCTTCCAGATTTCTCCGTCGAAAACTTCAGCCTCGATTTCTCCAGATCCCACAGCTGCGATCACCTTGCCATCACCAACTCGGACAGACTTTGGCCGTTGAAACTGGACGAAATTCGAAAACCATTCGCACCGATGAGACATGTGGTCCGTAGCACAAGAGTCGAGGTACCATATGCTGGAACTATCCAGGTTGTCCGAACCGAGAGTCAAAGCACTAACCAGCGCGTCGTTTTTCCTGTTTGAGTGGCCCTCCTTTTCTGCTTTTCTCTCATTGGCTGCTTTTCTCTTCAAACAGTCCTGCATCCAGTGGCCCGGCTTCTTGCAATAATGACAGGGTTTTGAAGATTTCTTATCGAAATTCTTTGGTCGTGACTTCCCAGCTATAAAGGCCACATTGTCACTTGCATTTGCAGGCTCTAGCCTTGATTCTTCGACTGAAATTCTGGAAATAAGGTTGGTAAGATTTCTCTCATGGGGCTGTGTTGATTCCCATGCACTGATAAAATGTTTGAAGGTGGAGCGAAGGGTCATCAAAATTTTTGTGATTATCTGCTGATCGGAAATTTTCTCACCCATAACTTTCAAACGATGTGCAAGGTTTTCCAACTTGGCGACGTGTGTAGCGATGTTGTGAGCTGGATCTTTCTGAACACTGTACCATTGTTGAAGCAGCATGTGAATGCTGGTCTCCAATTTTTGTTCATAAACAGATGAAAGTTTGTCCCACATTTCCTTCGAAGTCGTGCTGTTGATGATGTGAAGTAGCGGTTCCTCATCGAACGATGTGGCGATAGTACGTTGTCCAAGAGTGTCCAGTTTGGTCCATGAGGCACGTGCCGCTCGATGAGCGTCGGTTGTGTTTTCCTCTGGAAATTCTTTTTCTTCGCTGACGATGTCCCATGCTCCACTAGAGAGTAGAACGATGCGTACCTGGAACTTCCATGTGCTCCAGTTCTCAATGCCTTTTAGTTTTGATATCCTAATTGACTCGTTCTCCATCGTGGTGTTGTAAAATTTCACTGTTGCACGAGGGCGAACTTACAACACGAGATTTTGAACGAAAAAATTTAAACGACACATAAATATTTATTGTTGGGCCCATAACCTGTTAAACAAGCACAAGCACAAGGTAAACAATAAATAACAACAAGGATTGTTGAATGAATTGAGGATATATTTAAATACGTCTGAACAGTATGAAAGCTGAATGCTAAGAGAGTGTGGTGAAAGTTTTACGTCGTGACTGTGGTGGGCCTTAAGGGCCTGAATACATGAAAAGAGTGAGTGTTTGCATGAGAACGAAAGTTAGGTTAGAGCGCGTAAATTTTCAATTATTTTTTTTTTACTTTGTTTAACAGTGTTTACCTTGGCAACTGCAGTCTTTAGATATTCTAGAGACTGCTCGTCGCTACAGGTTACAGTCAGATGGCCTGCTGTCGGTTTCATTCCTGTGAATGTTGGAATTTTTTCTGGTTTGCTGCGTAAGTCCTCGAAGAGGTCTTTCTTCAGGGTGGTTTGCAGCTTCGCGAGTTGATCCTCCTGGATCTTACCTGTCTCATTGAGGTAGTCTATCACCGCTACTGTTAGTTCATCGGTTGCGGCGTCCCGATAGGACTTCTTCGCCAGAGTGTGGGGTTCGGGGCTTACCCTCCGTTCCTTCTTACCAGAGCCTTGGTTGCTGTCGTCCGATCTCATCCACTTAGGTCCGGTCTTACCCTTTTCCTTTGCGGTTGGTGGTACAGCTTCCTTGGCAGCAGCAGGCAATTTCCTAGGTTTCCCTTGGTTGGCTACCGCTTTTTGGCTGGTGCCAGAGTTCGTTGGGAAGCTCTTTTCCTCAAATGTGTTTTGACGCTTCAGTTTCCTTTGTGTCTTTCTTCTTAGCGTTCTCGCTGATGCTCCCAGTGGGTGCGGTAGCTGCCATTGCCCTTGTTTTGTTGCATTCACTCGTCAAATGCACGCCTTACTCCCTCAGCGTACATTTCTGGCCCAATAGCTCTGGGCAACTGTTGTTCGGTGCCGTCACGCCAGTTGTCCGGTCCCCGGAGATTTCTCCCCCTCATATGCCGGGTACTGAAGATACTTCTTCTTCTTGTACTTCCATATTTTTTAAATTTGGTGACCTCTTCGCTTCACTTATCGCCCTTTGCCTAACTGCTAGGTTGGATCCGAAGATCTCCTGCAGTGTAGCCGGTGAGTTCATTGGAGTTAGTAGGCCCCCTCGCCACGTTAAGGCGGCTAACCATGAGAGGGGCGCTAACACTTACATACATATTGTTGCGCTTTGCCAGGTGCACGACCTGTTTGCTCTTCGCAAATGTGCGCAATAGTAAATTAAACACACTTCACTAATTTAATTTTAAATGTTTGAAGTCTTATTCTTAAAAATCACTAACGCTTTACAATTATTTTTACTCAATCGCTATTTTACTTAATCACTTTTATCAGTTAACTTTTAAATTAATTAATCACTTTTATAATCACTTAATAAAAGTAATCACTTTTACTTGCTAGTTAATATTCGCATACGATTTTATTTCACAACACTATTACCGCACTACTTTTAACGCGCACTGTCGCTCGCTTCATTCACAAGACTCTTTTCGCCGCTCGCTGTAGTCGCTTTTATACATCTACCAATGAACCCCGAATCTTTCATGAGGA
This sequence comes from Stratiomys singularior, assembly GCA_954870665.1. NCBI lineage: Eukaryota > Metazoa > Arthropoda > Insecta > Diptera > Stratiomyidae > Stratiomys > Stratiomys singularior. The sequence goes on along the minus strand of OX940880.1, from coordinate 68,226,254 downwards.
TTGTTCTCGATTTTACGCGCTGAGTCACTTACGCACGTATTTGTTGTACTCAATGCACGCAATGTTATGCTCTTCGAGAATTATCGATGTATTGGGAATTGAAATTTGTTTACGACTTTTCTCCTCCGACGACTGCAGTGGCGCGTGACATTATTTGAACATGTCACAATATAATACATTTCTATTCTAACAGGATTCGACTGATGCACTCTCACATTAAACTGTATAAATAAAACTGAATGGGGATAGGACAGAAAGATTAAGTTGCATTAAGGGGGCATCTCTAGTCTAAATCGATGAAAAAATCAATTTTCCAAAAACACCGGTTTTGCATTTAGTATACTAATAGTAACATCGTACAATAGTTTATTTTAACTTGCGCGCTCTAAAAATGTTTCTATAGCGTGTATTCTTGTTGCGCGAGTTACAAAACCTTCATATCCGTTTATAAAAGAAAAGACAAAGGTTTCGTTCTTCTAAATTATTTATTCTAATCTGGTTGTTTCCAGCCCAAAAGATAACTACGAACTGAACTCTCTTTCGTTAAACAGTCCAAAAGTAATAATGCAATTCAAGTAAATAATGCTGATTATACATAACAAGAACAATGTGAGAAAGGATTTAGATAATATGGGGAATTTAGAAAATCATCTGTCTAGACAATTAGGTGTCAGGTAAAATTTAGAATATCATCTGTCTAGACAATTAGGTGTCAGGTAAGTCAGCGATGAATTTGAACCTTATACATAACTCCTCCCCCCTTAGAAGGGCGATGGTTACAGGAACATCGGAGACGTGGCCATCGCAGGATTGCATCTTGGATTCGGGATGAATTTTGTTTCCTTGCAGCGTAAGTATGTGAAGGTTATTGTTGCTAGGATGATGAGTACGATGGTAATTTGTAAGACGTAGCATCTTTTCGAAGTTTCGAACAAGTTGATTTCGGTTGCATCGGGGAACTTGAATCTGTTAAGTGTGTGGAGCTCGATCCTTGGAGAAACGGTCTCGTTGTTTTTTCCAGGAGTGATCGGGAAGATGTTTATGGTATCCCAAAACAGGCTGTTAGTACTACTATTCGTAATACCATTTAAATTGATACTGCATCCTTCGAGATGGATCAATACAGTTCCAGAAATTGATCCTTTTGTCGAATCACATGTCGTTTCTAAAGGCGTCGCTGGGATGTTCGTGGCGAGCACATAGTTCGGTTCTGGTTGTGTAATATCCGGCGTATTTGCATCAGGTTCAGATTGGCAGGAGGTTGTTTTTCCATTAATGATGTTAGCGATGCATTTGGAATTGCTTGCCAATTTGTTAACGATACGATTTTGTTTGCAATAAAAGGTTCCCTCAATTTTAGGACACATTTCGTCAAAGAATTGAACACTTTGAGGCTCTAGGGCGATATAGGGTGTCGTTATGATTTTCAAGTGGTTTTATTGGGTAGTGGGATGATATGGAAGAAAGGAAGGGTTGTATTGGCAAAAGTGGGTATTTGGATGTTGAATATAATATTAGTGTTATTATAGTATGCCTGAAGGTTTAGAAATTCATAAATGTGCTCATCAGATTGAACATTGACCGATTGATTTTGAAGGTTTTTCTGGATTTCTGTAAGTTCAATTTTGTTTAGAATTTGTTTCGAGTTTGTGAGTAAGTTCGGTGATTTTAATTTTTGTAATAGCTAGAGTATCTGAAGTTTCATGGTTTTGGTTGAAATTCTTAATGGAAGTCCTGATATTGTCTATGGTTTCTTTCGTAATTTCCTAGTTGAATTACATGAATTATGTTACTGTAAGAAATTATGTTCCTAGTCATGCCCAGCCGAAGCGGCAGAAGTCCGTGGTTGTTGTTGAGTGTTTGTATCTCTATCTTCTGTCCTTTCACCATCAGCAATACCTTGAAATTTACGTTTTGCCTTAACTTTGGATTTATGTAACTTTTGATTTTTTGTTGTTATTAGTGTGACTCGTTTGTTGGTCTTGATTTTGTGTTTACTAAATCTAGGTGTTATTTTATTTCTTCTACACTCTTTACGAAATATTGCTTCATTTTCATTCAAACTGGGTGCTTCTATTCGATTTTTATTTAGTTTTGCTAAATTTTTAATAACGATTTCGTCAACTTTTCTTTTGATTTTTGGATAAACTTGGGATCGAAACTCGTTCAATTTTTTCAAATAATCATGTTGATCATTGAATTTGACTTCTTTCTCGAAGGTATGAACTCTACCGGAGAACACCTCATAAGGAGTAAGTTTGGTTGTCGAGTGTATGGCGTTATTGTATGTTATAAGAGCTTCGTTCAATATATCGTCATGGTCTGTGTCCAAATTTTCTTTTTTTCGTTTTTCTAAAATTATCCTGTAAGTTTCTGTAAGGGTAGAATGCAATCTTTCAACGTACGCGTTGCTGCTTGTCTGTTGGAATGATGTAAAATGAACTTTTATGTTGTATTGCTTGCAAAAATCTTTGAATATCGTGGATGTCATTTCCGTGCCCTGATCTGCAACTAGTTTTTCGGGGATGCCGTGAAGGCTCATGAAATGTCGCAATGATTTGACTTTGTTTAGGCTATTTTTGGTTGGTAAGGTATAGGCAGCAGCAAATTTCGAGAAGCGGTCTATAATTGTGAGTATTGACTTGCCATTTATGGTGTAGACGTCTATGTATATATTGTCTAGAGGTTTTCGAGGGCTATCAGAATTTTGGAATTTGATTTTTAATGGTTTTCTATCGTATTTCTGGATTTGGCATGTTTCGCAGTTGTTAATGATTTTCGTTATTTTTTCTTTTAGGTAAGGGAAATAATAATCTCTTTTAAGGTGTTGAAAAGTTTCATTGATGCCTCGATGGTTACTATTTTGATGATATTCATTGATTAACTTGTCCTGTTCATCTGCTTCAGTTATATCTGTGATCAGCTCTGTGCATCGAATGAGCTTGAAAGTTCGTGATTGTGAAAGAAATTTTGAATAGACAGATTGAACTACTTTGAAAATCTCATCGGATGTATATATGGCATTGAGTTTGTGAGCCGTTAAGAATTTTTTGAATAGCTCCAGGGTGTTTTTTTCGTTGAAAGAATGCATCAGGATCGTGCGTCTTTGTCTGTTTTTGAATGGCATTGCGAGTGTTGTTTTGGGTGTTTTGTCGGTTTCTTCTAAAACAATTTGTAGGGTAAACTCATTCAGGGGACGTTCTGAGATCGGGATCCCATCGTCCAAGTTTTCAGTGGCTGAGTGTATGGTGGAGCCATGTTCTGTTTGAAGTGAGGTGTTATTTTCGCTGTCAAGTAATTCATTAGCATTGGCTTCGATAGGTATAGGAGGACTAGATTCGTTTAACCTGATTCTACTCAAGGCGTCAGCGTTGGAGTTTAAACTTCCTTTTTTGTAGACGATCTCATAGTCAAATTCCTCAAGCTTCAAACGCCATCTGACTAATTTTGAATTCGGTTCCTTTAGATTCATTAAGTAAGTTAAGGGTTTATGGTCTGTTATTATTCGAAATTTTCGCCCAAATAAATACGGCCTGAAATATTTTACACCCCATACGATCGCTAATAACTCTTTCTCGATCGTGGAGTAATTGATCTCAGAGTCTGTTAAGGTTCTGCTAGCGTAACTGATAGGTTTGTCCCTGCCTATTGGACCTTGGGATAAGACTGCTCCAATCGCATAATTGCTAGCGTCAGTGGTCAGGACGAATGGTTTGCTGAAATCGGGGTATTGTAGAATTGGATCGTTCATTAAAAGATCCTTACACATGTCGAATGTCTGAACGTACTTTTCCGTAAGTTGGACGGATCTACCTTTCTTTAAACACTCAGTTAAAGGTTTCGTGAGCTTCGCAAAGTCTTTAATAAACTTGCGGTAATAACCAAGTAACCCTAAAAACATTTTAATCTCCTTTTGTGACCTAGGGATTGGAAAGTTTTTTATTGCTTGAATTTTATCGGGATTGGGTTTTACTCCGTCTGGTGTGACAATGTGGCCTAAGAACGCTATTTCTTTATGAAGGAATTCTGATTTATCTAACTGTATTTTAAAGTTTGCTTGACGGAGTTTGTTAAAAACCTTTCTTAAATTTTCGCCGTGCTCTTGGAGTGAGGTTGAAAAAACTATTATGTCGTCAAGGTAAACCAAGCAGATTTTTCCTTGAAGGTCTTGTAGTACGTTGTCCATGACTCTTTGGAACGTAGATGGTGCGTTTTTGAGTCCAAAGGGCATCCGCACGTATTCATAGTGCCCATTATCAACAGTGAAGGCTGTCTTTTTTATATCCTTAGGGTCCATCTCGATTTGATGGAACCCGCTTGCGAGGTCTAATGTAGAGAAGTAAAGGCACTTCCCTAGTTTGTCAAGGATATCAGTGATATTCGGAAGAGGGTTACGGTCAGTTATCGTCTTTTCATTCAGTTTGCGATAGTCGATGACTAACCTCCACTTCTGTTTACCGCTTGCATCTTTCTTTTTAGGGACTATCCAGACGGGTGAGCTCCATGGTGAATAGCTCGGTTGGATAATTCCTTGATCCAGCATATCTGAAATCTGTTTCTTCACTTCTTCCCTGTGAATATACGGATATCGATATGATTTTGTGTAAATAGGTGCATCATCTGTTGTTGTGATGCAGTGTTTGATTTTGTTTGTGAAGCTTAACTTTTGGCCCTCGCGAAAGAATATATCGTCATAATTTTGGCACAATTTTGTTATCAGTTTTTTCTCTTCTCCATTTAAGTGGGACGTACGGATCAATTTGGTAATATCTTCGGCAGAAAAGTTTTCACCGTTGGTGATAGGATCGATATTAAAATTATTTATTTCGATGAATTTTGAGAGTTCTGAGACCTCGAGTGGTTGTTCTAGAAAAAGGAGTTTTTCGTCGTTTGATGTGTTGTTGATGGCTATTAAACTGTACCAGTCCTTAGCTTTATAAACCCCTTCTTCAATACGCAGGTAAGGTGTTACTTCAGTAGCTTTAATGTATATGTCACCATCGCGAACATCAACTGGGAGTTTAACTATGAATTTTGATAATGCGGGTACAACAAATTTCTGAGAGACTATATTGGGTTTAAATTCTAAGGGAATTGAGGCATTGTTGGTGGACAATATTTTGTTTGCAAGATCAACCTTCGCTCGTAGTTTGGATAAAATATCCAATCCTAGCAACCCATCAAAGTATTGGTGAAATTTGAATACCAAAAATTTCATTTCACCTGGTTGTCTGAACTCAACGAAATTTGGGAACGTCACTTGTTGGCTTAGTACATGTTTATTCAGTACGGTATTAATAATAACCGGTTTGGGAATTTCTATTTGGCTAGGGTGTACGAATGCAGGGTTAATAAACGAAGTCGAAGCACCAGTATCAATTAGGAATTTGAGATTGCGGCCAAATGGAGAAGATATTTTAATATATGGCAAATTTGATCCATGTGAATTGATGTCTACGTATCCTGTAGGTTGTGTGAGGCAGCTATAATAAAATTTTCATCATCTATTTCGCTTATGTATGGTTCGCAATTTGTATTAGATTGGTCTTGTCCGTAACCTTCTGGTTCGTAGTAGTCTGTTGTTTCAGGATCTTTGTAGTAATAAAAATTGTCAAGTTCTTGTCGGTAAGTCTCACTTGGAGCTTGTTGAAAATATGTGGCGTTGTTTGTACTTTTGGTAGTTGGTTCTAGTTTATTTATGTTATGAAGTTCCTTGGACGTAAAACGAGGAGGTCCTGTTTGCCGAAAGAAATTATTGGTTAAGAAATTTGGCTATTGCGCCTGTCTGGCTTGGTTATTGCGTAAATGCGTGTACCCTGAGCTTGTATCCATTGGCTCGGGCCTAGGTAATGCCGGTCTATTAAATTGTAATCCAAATTGCTGGTTATTTGGATAGTTGTTGAAATTATTGCTTGAAAAATTCCTTTGAGGGAAAGGATTTTGTCCTGATTGTTGAGGTCTAAACATTGGTTGGGTGGGTCGAAATGTACGGAACAGTGGTTGATTTGTGGCAAGAGAGGGTTGGTTAAATTTAAACTGTGGTTGAATATTACTGTTACTAAAAGGATATGTGGGTAATTTTAAATTTTGTAAAATTGGAGCCTTATTCGAAAGAAAAGGTTTTGTTGGAGGTTTCTTTTGTAAAGTCGAGCAATCGTGTTTTGCATAGAATATGTTCTGTTCCTGGATACAGTACGAGAAAGCAGTTGCGAGTGCATCTGGCTTCATGGCCCTAACCGTTGCACCAAGAGGCTCACGAAGTCCTGTCAGGAAGACGTTCAGGCACATTTCCGAAAATAGTTCTCTTTTAGCTTTAATTACATTTTCATCCGTTTCGTGGATCAAAACATGGTTGATCATCGTGGAAAGGAGTTCTATTATCTCGCTGTAAAATTTCTCGATTGATTTTTCGCTTTGCCGTGTATTGTGCAAATCGCGAATTAAGGAGGTTTCATTACGTTTGTCACTGTAGTGAAGCGTAAGGTTTTTCTTGATTTCCGACCAGTCCAACGACGTCCCGTACATATTAAGGACCTCGTTGGCAGGACCCTCAATTTTATTACGAATTGCCCTCAAAAGGACTCTGCCATAGGCTGGTGAGGATGGAAAAATAACTGTGAGAATTTCCTCGACATTGTCGATGAAATCTCGAAGAAGTCTGGGATTACCATTAAATTTCGGTAGGTCCTTTACCGCATCAGGGACTCTTAAGGAGTTGAAAACATCCGCTATGGTCGCCATTGTCGGATCAATCGTTAAGTCTAACAAAGGGGCGGAACGATCCGATAACTCACTATTTTCCGAAATATTAACGTTCGCGTCGAACAAATCACCCAAATTTACCTCACTTCCACTAATTTGTTCAATACTTATATTTTCAGGTGGCACTCTTCTTAAATTGTTAGTATTTCTTAAGCGCGGATAAGGGTTGTTGTAATTTTTTCTATTGAAAAATGGCATAAGGGGTAAAAGAAATGCGGTTCGTATTGTTCACTTTTTCGTTAAGTTAACCGCACTTTGTCAATTAAGATTTTTTTTTTTTTTTTATAAAACACTAATTTTCAACATCAATAACACTAATATTTTAAAGTAAAATCAATTTATATAATAAAGGAAAGGATGAAGGAATATAGGAAGGTATTCAATAACTTTGACTTACGTGGCTAAAATAAAGGTGTGGTCCGTCAAATTCGATGATCCTTCGAAGATTATCCTTGTGGCCGGTTTCCTGTATTTTCACGGTACTGCTCGATATTCCTTCGGGGTTCACCGTTACTTTCTTGGTATTCGAAATCACTTGGTTCGTTTTCGCACTTCTAACTTCTCGTGTATGCTACCGAGAAAATGTTAAAATGTCGCGAAAAAAAATCCGTAATCGACTGCGCCAGTTACAAAACCTTCATATCCGTTTATAAAAGAAAAGACAAAGGTTTCGTTCTTCTAAATTATTTATTCTAATCTGGTTGTTTCCAGCCCAAAAGATAACTACGAACTGAACTCTCTTTCGTTAAACAGTCCAAAAGTAATAATGCAATTCAAGTAAATAATGCTGATTATACATAACAAGAACAATGTGAGGAAGGATTTAGATAATATGGGGAATTTAGAAAATCATCTGTCTAGACAATTAGGTGTCAGGTAAAATTTAGAATATCATCTGTCTAGACAATTAGGTGTCAGGTAAGTCGGCGATGAATTTGAACCTTATACATAACTCGCGCGCAAGTGTGATTTTGGAGCAATTCAGACAGCTGGCGATCGGAGAGGTATATACTTGGTTTTGGTACGCTCATTCCCGCTTCTTTCTGTATTTATATATCTCACGAGTATTTTCAACGATATTTTGAAGCACTGAAAGTATTGCTTTCTTTTAATTTAATTGTAAAACAGTTATTCATTTATATTAGTTGGAAAAAAAAGTTCATAAAATGGATAAAAAAAGTAAAAAATTCGGCAATTCGAGAGCTGATCGACAAAAAAAAAAAGAAATTTTCATGGCAATCGATTTACGAGTGAGCGTGATGAAAGTGTGGTTAGTGCATCTGCTAAAAAAATTAAGAAAAATAATCCTGCATTCGAAGTGAACGTTGATCCATTGTTGCATTACGTCATAGTGAATTTCTTACTCTTTCTAAGACTACAAGACATTTTAATTTGTAAAACTTGTAAAGGCGATATAACATTTTCCAAACGTAACGAAAAAGGATTAGGTTTTTAATTAGTAGTTTCGTGTAAATGTGAAACAGAAACTCATATTCCAAGCAGTCCAACAATTCATACTTCCTACGAAATAAATCGCCGCTTTGTATTTGCGATGCGTTTACTCGGTGTTGGCTTGCTAGGTATAAATAATTTTTGTGCAATGATGGATATCAGCAAAGGATATGCTTCAGCTACTTATTATGCAATAGTAAACCACATTTGGATAGCAGCAGAAGCAGTAGCTACATTAGTTTTTAGACAAGCAGTTAGTGAAGAGCAAAGAGAAAATGAGGCTGCCGGTAATGTAAAAAATCGGCTCACAGTTTCTGGTGACGGCTCTTGGGCTCGAAGGGGTTTTTCTTCTCTTGTCGGGATTGCTACATTGATTGGAAAATTTTCTGGAAAAGTTCTTGATGTCATTGTGAAAAGTAGAATATGCAAAGCTTGTGAACAATGGGCTGGAAAGGAAAATTCTATTGATTATCAAGACTGGTATGAAACTCACGAGCCAGATTGTAGTGCAAATCATGAAGGCAGTGCGGGATCGATGGAAGTTAATGGTATAAAAGAAATGTTCCAAAGATCTGTAGATTTGCATGATAGTTATTATGAATATTATATTGGTGATGGCGACTCGAAAACTTTCTCATCGTTACAAGATATACAGCCCTATGGTGATGTTTTGAGCGTAAAAAAGAAGGAGTGTGTTTTACATGTTAAAAAGCGAATTCATAAAAGAGCAAAAGATGCTAAAAAACAACTGACACAGATAAAAAAGGCTCAAAAAGCGTTAGAAGCTTCACAAAAAGGTGCTGATGGAAAAAAACGACAAAAAAAAACCAAAAAAAACTGAAAAGCCTAAAATTAAAACGGCTACATTGACTAATAAAGTCATGCTGGAGTTGTCAAAATATTACGAATTAGCTGTTCGCCGAAATCCAGATTCTGTTGAAGATATGAGAAATGCTTTTTGGGCAACTTTTTACCACAAGATTGCTACGGATGATAAACCTCAACATATGAATTGTCCCGCTTGGTCAGACTCATGGTGCAAATACCGAGTTGCTGAAGCTACCGGCCAGTTGAAAAATTTTGTGCACCCTCCAGCACTAGACGAAGAAATTCAATCTTTATTAAAAAAGATTTATGAAGATCTTACCACAGACGATCTGCTAGAAAGGTGCATCGGAGCACACACACAAAACACCAACGAAAGCTTCAACGCTTGTGTTTGGAATATAGCTCCAAAACACATGTTTTCTGGGAAGAAAATTGTTGAAATTTCTACCTATTGTGCTGTGTGCGTCTTCAATGAAGGATTTTTACCTTTATTAAAAATCATGGAAACCATGGGTATTTCGATTGGCAGCATAGCAGTCGATTTTGCGCAGAGACAGGACGAAAATAGAATTAAGCAAGGAAATCATCGCAGCATTGAAGCTTCAAAAGAACGGCGACTCGAGCTTAGAAAGGCTAAGGCGCAGGAAAATGAGTTTTTTGAGGACCAGGAAGGAATTATGTATGGAGCTGGTATCGCGGATTGAGTGTAAGAGGTTTATTTCTTCATTTTTTACACAGTTTTTCAAAATATTATTTTAAACGCGTTTTTCTCGAAATAACATTTTTTGACCTGGCTGACATGATTGAACAAAAACTATTGAATCGATTAGGCTGAAATTTTGAGAGGTTATTCATGACACATATAGTTATAGCCCGTACTAGAATTATGAATATTCGATTACATTTGAGCACTTTTTTAAACAACATAACCTCAAAAAATAAGCCGAAAATTAGAAAAGCCCGCCATTTTGGTTGTTTTTTCTTAAACTTCTTGATTTTAGTACGGGCTATGGCCACTGTCTTATACTTTAATATGCTTTTTGAATTTTTCATTTCAGAGCTTCCTGTGTCAAGATATGATGTCAGCCAAAAAAAAGCAAGCTTCGTTGTGGCAGCCATATCTGGGCCATATTGGATGGAAAATGGAAAAAAAAAATTTTTTTGCAGACTTCAATATGTATTTTTTTAATATAAAAAAAATTGTAGTGTGATAATAAAGTTTACTGCAAGAAAAAAATCTTGAAAATTTATGCAAAAAGACTAGAGATGCTCCCTTAAGATGAGCATTAAAATCCTCGTGAGTTTTGCATATATACGGAACGATTTACATATACAAACACATCGGACAATATTTGCTCGCAATACACTTAAATTCAGAAAGTTCATCGTCATTCAAGTGACCGAGCTTGAAAACCAAAAGAATTTTAATTTTCCTTTCCACTTAGGTCTTTGCTTTGGTTATTTCTGACAACATGCGGGTGGGGGATCAAGATGGTGATTACAACGGCAGCAGTTGTTGACTTTGTACCCATGTGGCAGCCCATACATTGTCTATGCTTGAAAACAAAACGCATATTCGGGGGACTCGCATAGAACCGAGTAGGGGAACTAGCGCGCGCTACTCACTTGTCTAAATTTCTTCCGTCAAGGCCGAAATACAATATCGCGAGACGACCATACGTGAGCGCGACGAGATTTTCGCTCGTTGTCACGCAACGCATTCAATTTACAATGCACGCGATGCATGAAATTTTCATTCGAAATTCATTCATAATAACCACAGTACTTAAAAAGTAATTAAGGCGTTTGAATTTCAAATTTCATTTAAGCGCCATATTGCATTTGACAAACGTCACGTACCTCGTTGCGATGAATTTTCGTTTTCCCGAATATTTCCCGCCTCGCATCGACGCATCGCAATCATTGTACGATGTTGAATACAAATGCATGTTACGAAAACTGCTTGACATTTGCTGCGATACTGTCGTCCCGCTCTCGTATCGCGGTCTCTCGCTATTGTATTTCAGCCTTCAATCTATTGCTTCGTTTCGGTACGATTGTCAATTGACATGTTGTAAGCGGTGCAAAGCAAGTTAATGTTTGTGTTACCGCTGATCAACTTTTGCCAAAGTTGAATTGTCTGAGATGTCGATTCAAAAATACAAATCATAGTTAGTCCAAAATTGTGCGATTGTTCAAAAATATCTCATACAAATACAAAAGTAAAGTATGTACTGAAGTCACTTTATAAGTAATTATTGCATATGTCATTATTTTTCAAATCTAGATGCGAATGGCCGTTGACATTAAATAACGAGTCTGACAGGAGTGTTAGGCTTTTAGATTTTAAATAGTACTTTGAGAAATGAGTTTAGGTATTTTTATTTGGTATTTACAAATTAATCTATTTTAATTTTTAGTTTAAGTATTACAATCTAATTTTAATTTGAATTTTAAGTATTACAATCACCGAGCTCTAAATTCATACTAACTTTTATAAATCATTTTTAATTCACATTAAAAACTATTTTTTAAATAGGTTACTCCTTTAAAGTTTTTAATAACGATAAGTTACTTTCAATATTAATGCTCCTTTCATAATCTGACCTAAAAGTGTTTTCGAAATTAATGCTCTGTACCAAATCGCGCATTTCAAAACGGACGCCACATGAGGATGAACAGTTGTGATATAGGTCGGAATATAGCATTGGACCGGATGAACAGTATTGCTGGAAAGATTGCATCTCTTATGACCGTCAGGTGTTTTCTAATAGGAGCTTTATTATTTCCAATGAATCTGTTGTCATGACTTGATCCTCGGCCCGGACCTGTGGAAAATTCATATTCTGACTGCTGCGGCTTGAACAGCCGGGTGAGTTGCGTTTGATCGGCTGTGCGGAGGATGTTTCGCCGCCACATGCATAACCAACCACATGCACATGCGCACAGTTAACCATGTGCCATGCGTTAACCATATATATATATATATATATATATATATATATTAAAAATATATAATAAATATAAAATCTGACGGAATCAGGCTGGAACTGGAATAAACCGAAGTGGCCACTCTGATAAAGAAGCGAATGCTCAGAGATAGGCCGATCAGTGTTGGGGAAGAACTGTTTGAATCGAAATCAGCCGTGAAATACCTGGTCGTCTTGATAGACTCAAAGATGCGTTTTTTCCAATAAATCAAGGCAACAGCTTACAATGCTGCAGCACTCCCCCCAATTAATAGATAACATCGGGGGCCCACCACATCAAGGAGACGACTCCTAATTAGCGCTGTGTAGTCGGTTCGTAGGGAATTCGCAGGAAAACTTTTAGTTAATAATCTACTTTTTTGTGGTAGGGAGGTGAAGGCTGTTTACGCCCTGAGTGTGGGACTCCCAGACGCAAAATGCTTTTGGACTACCCACTAAACACCTCCCCTGTCAATCCTGAGAACCTGGCCTGGAACCGTTTGACACATTAATTCGGGCTAGGCCCCGTGTTTCTACGCCTAGAGGCGCCTTCGGATTATGTGAATCTCTTCTCTAACGGGAAGGACGGGAGAGGAAGGAAGTGAGATCCATCTATCTCCGATGTCTCCCAGCGCTCCAATAAAGGTTTCTTCAGTATTAGCACTGCCCGAGCATATTACACCACGCGATTCCAATTGTCAACTGTTTTCAGCATTACTCCGACGATACTTTCCGGACAGAGCTCTCCAATTTCGCTGAGTAGGACCCCTCGCTGCTGGCTCCACCTTTTACAGTAGAAGAAAGTGTGACAGGCGTCCTGCACAAAATACACAGTTAGGAGACCGTGCTCTGTCAATTTTGTACAGGTAGAACCGAAAACAACCGTGCCCGCTTAAGAGCTGGGTCAAGTAGAAATCGGTCTCACCATGCACTCGACTGAACCACAGCCTCAGGTCAGGGATCAGAGATGCAGTCCACCTTTCTCTTGTTTCTTGCTCCCAGGACTGTAGCCAATCACTGAGAGAGCGACGTCACTCTTCGCTGGTGATCTCTTCTCTTGGATCTTCGCCCCAGCGCAGGTAAATGCCCTTTCCGCTCTCTCGCAAGGTGGGTGATGGGTAAGTGTGTTCCGCCATCAAACCCCAAAAGAATAATGAAGCGCCGGGTACCGGTGGGATTCCAGGGGTGCTCAATAAATATGGTGGCGATAGTACTCAGAAAGCCATCCAGCATACTACAAAGACTATATGCCAAACAAGTGGAGCCAATCAATTACATTGCCTTTTCACAAAAAAGTAAAAAGCTAAAGTGTGAAAACTATAGAAGCATATCACTACTTTGCACGGCGTACAAAATATTTTCCCAGATCTAAGAAAATAAAATCAGATCATACGCCAACACTTTTATCGGGGAATATCAAGGTGGCTTTAAAGCTGGTAGATGGACGATAGACCAACTGTTTACTGTCAAGCACGTACCTGAGAAATTCTGGGAGTTATACATAGACGTTCGTCAGATTTTTGTTGAAATTAAGCATTCATACGACAGTATTGATTGTAACGTATTGTACCAAATATTGCTTTGAGTATCCCAGCCAAATTAGTCTGTCTTACCAAAATGACAATGACGTTGACAATCTCCCATATCAGTATCAATAACCAACTCACCGACGCATTTGACACAAATACTGGGCTAAAGCAGGGAAATGGGCTGGTCCCTTTGCTAATCAATTTGGCTCTGGAATATGCTATAAGAAAGCTACCTGTATATACAAAAACTATTATACAAGTCGAGACAACTGGCAGCCTGTGCTGACGACATCAACATTTTGTCACGGTCGCTAAGAACTTTTCTTGAAACTCGGCCGCTGTGCAAAACTATTCGGCCTAAAAATCAATGAGAAGTAAAAAAAACTCATGATTCAGTCGAGAGAAAACACTCAAAATACCGCAGATGCCGAATACAGTATCGAAATGATGGACGAATTTGTGTATCTAGCAGCCAAAATCACGAGTAAAGCTAATGAAAGCGGCGAAATAGGTCGAAGAGTACAGCTCGTAAATAAAAATTTTTATTCATTTCTGACGATTGTGAAGATCAGCTGTATACCCAGGAAAACAAAGCTACAAGTATACAAATCTATGATATGACCTGCGTTATACTCTGCATGTGAAACATTGACTCTAACCCAAGCTCCCGCAAATATATTGAACGTCTTTGAGCGATGGGTCTTAGGCCGGATAAATTGGGTGAAGGGGGATGGGGACCAATGGCGAATTCGATACAACAATGAGCTGTAACATGTATGAAATTTTCGACGAGCCGGAAGTCTCAACGTTTGTAAGATTGCTTCCGTAGTCAAGTCCGTAGACTTACAAGCAGATACCTTACCACTACGGATACCCTAAAAGGTATTCGTTTTGAGAAACCGAGAAAACGCTGGTCAGACACTGTGGACGAAGACAGTTAAACGATGCTCGGATTTCAAAATTGGAAGATGTGGTCAATGGACCGAAGATCCGAGAGGGGCAGTCGATACTAAGATTTAAACAAGAAGATGTTTAAATTGAACTTATAGCGAAGTATCACCATCATGAAATTCAAAGTGTATCATTTCACACTCGAAACAAAAGACCAAACAGCACATCGGACTGAAACGGGAGGACCGACTCCGGAAAAGGTAAAGACCGTTCCATCTGCAGGCAAGGTCATCAAGTCTGGTTTTCGGAATGCATGGAATGCATTTGCATGGCTATTTTAAAGGAGCAAGACAGTTTTTATGAAGCTGTAGGAAGATTACGCTGAAAAATAATTAATCCTTTCTTTTTAAACTCTGTGTTTATGTGAATCATAAAATATTTTAATGGAGATTTGAGATCAATTGAGATTTTTTCAAATAGATATAATCGAAAGTATTTCCTAGACTAAACAATGATCCAAATCTGAAAGGCCTATCAGAGTTGTTATTTACAAACGTAGGTGAAAACTCACGGTTAGGCAGCTATGCTTCAAAACTTTTTGCACTTGTGGTGAATGCGAATGATTCGTGAAATCTAGCTAACTTGTGAGAAGTTCTCTGCAAGTATGGAAGCCTTGAATGCAACATGCGTTTACATTTCTACTTTTACTTTAGTGTACTGTAAAAAGTTTTTCCGAAACTTTTTGAAATTTGCTGCAAATTTAAGGTAACACCGTAGAAATTCGCTCCTGGGTGAAGGAATGGTCCTGATTTCGGTTATCGTCTTTGGATCAGGTCTGACACCGCCAATGGTGACAATATAAAATAGCTGTAATAAAATTGCGCGCTGCTTCGTTATTTTTCTCTTTAGCATTGTAAGGATTGTCAGGTCAATTAATTTCCCACATCAGTCCCATTTCTTAAATTTCTCTCTCGTGTCTTTTCCTTTTCACTTTCTTCCCAACATCAATCATCAAAATAGTTGGCGTAACCTTAAATAGTAGGTAGACAATCTGGTATATTCGAAATTCGGATAATTCAAATGCATTAAATTCTCCCAACAACAATCTCCGCTTTGAATCACATGAAATGACTTTCATAAACGTATGTTCATGGTTAGATTAGGAGCGGCGACGAAAACTCTGGTTGTTTGTTAAAGAATAACTCAGCTTCGTAGCGTACTGGATTGGCACCAGCATTTGGACTCCTTGATGCTGGATATGAATATATCGTAGATGTTGATGTTTTAACTTTTTGATCGATACCTTCTTCAGATTGATTGACATAATATTCAAACCGTTCTGAGGACGTTGACGTTGACTGAGCATTAAAGGGGCAATATTCGCGAGCAGGAGAGAACTGTCATCGGCAACGTGACTTGTCGAAGGCAGAACTGAACCCGTGAACGGTATAAGGTGGTCGAATCAATATTGCGTGAAAATTTTTTCAGATACATGAGAAAACTTTTCTTAAAAGAAGACTTTTGAAAATTTGAATTTCGTACGAAACCACTAAGATATTCAAGATCACCATAGAAATTTCAAAACTACAAAACATCGTTTAAAGCCTAATTAAGTCTCTGTTTGGGATATTGCGAAATTTATTAAGAAAAGGAAGCAAAACAAACTTTATTGGTATTGAATAGCACTTTGTTGAAGTGGCAAAACTCGAATTTTATTTCATTTTTCCAGGCATCCTTCCTCCGCTTCCTCCCCCTTTTCCCATAATGTGATGTGTTTCTATAAGACAAAGGTGGCTCAGCACAGGCAGTAATTATCTCGACAAGAACCCCGACAGACTAAGTACAGCTGGTCTCAGTAAACCAGCTAGGGTACCCAATAATTACTGTCAACTAAATATCCGCGACAGCCGTGATTTGCATCAGGTTTCATGGTTCTTATTGTTGTAACCACTAAGTTTCTTGGTTCTATCAGTGGAAAAGAAAAAAACATTCGGGATATTTGCCCTAAATGTTTTATTTTTACGTGATTATTTATGTGAAAAATAGAATCTAAATGAACTAAAATATTTTCAAGCCTCATTCGAATTTTGCCGAAGCCACATTACAATTATGTCTATGTACATTACAACTATCTAAAAAAGCCTTACAGAAGTCGTGTTTTACTATTATACTGCAGCAAATTCTTCACCACATCCGATACTTCGAATGAATTGAAACAATCAACTCCCGACGTTCCTTCGTTTTCTCAAAAATATCTAAGGTCCACGAAACGATTGCGCCGTATTTTGATAATTTATAGAAATAAAAGCTTACTTTTGGGCATTTCTACGATGATTATAACATATGACCACATTCATTCCTGAGAAGGTCTCTGATACTACCAAAATTGTCAGCTTCCCTGACTGTTCTAAACCCGCTTTGAGCCCTGTACGACTTTTGAAATATACCATCCATTGCATATCATCCAATACTATGTTGCATATTAGTCTATTTCAGGGACGAATGAAGCCGAACATTTCAACGGCTGATGAGGGGCAAAAAGGAAAAACGTGATTCTTCGGACGATCGCATACGCTTCTGTATACGATTACACTTATGCATTCACTCCGGATATTAATTTTCACGCCCTCTTTATTAGAGTTCGCTTTTTGAACAACTCAGTAAATTTGTGTCTCTCTGCTTTTGCTAAGGCTTTAATCACTTCAAGCTTACTCATTAAGGGATCCAAAGAGATAATTCAAGTTTTTTTTGTCGAAAATATAATTCTCGTATACTCGTATTATTTTGTTTCCATTTTCATAAAATCGTTTTGCTAAAAATAAAGAAAAAACCTTATTTTTAATTTTATGTATTTTTCGGTCTTCGATCGTTCGGTCTTCATCAGCGATTGATTTTCTTAACCTAGACATTCTGCTTATATACTAATCTTAGATAGAATAAAAATTAACTCAAAAGGGAAATCTCACTTAAGCTTACTAATTAAGTAATTAAATTTTAATCAGCCAATAAGCCTAAATAGCCGAGATTTGCAGTTGCCTTCATCACTGTTCATTAGGGTGTTCCTTTCCCTTAATACCGATAGGCTTTCTTATGCATTCAGTTCCCTCGTGTCTCTGGTGTTACTTCTTTGATGGTGATTTCGTGCCCTCTCATGATGATGTGTCCCGCTACTGCTGATCTGAAATTGCTCTGCTTTCCTTTCTTCTTCGCTGCTGCTGCGTCGCTTAGATGCTCTCGGACTCTGGTGTTGATCAATCTCCTTGTTTGTCCGATGTAAACTTCCTGGCAGTTAGAGCATTCGATTCGGTATATACCCGATTTCTCATGCGGCTGTCGCTTGTCCTTTGTAGATCAATGGATATTTTTGAGCTGGTTTTTACTGCTGGATTCGATGAGCCGTATTGATTTGTATCGTTTGAGGTTCCTTTTCAATTGTTTGGTGATATCTGCGTGGAATGTGACTGCCTTCCAATAGGGTTTTTCAGAGTCTGGGTTAGCTAATGTTGATCTCTCTTTCCTGTGTCGAGTTCTTCTGATTTTCACCGCAATCCTTTGTATTCTTGATGGTTGGAACCTTTCTATTTTTTCCTAAATAGCCTTATTAACTTAAATATTATTGTGATTGGATTGATGACAACCCGTGCCGACTTGATACCAAACATTAAATATAAATTGTTGTTCGGGGTTAGTATAGAAAACTTCTAAAAGTTCGTTAAAAAAATTTTAACCACTCTTTCAGCTTTATCGGTTAGTGCCCTCAGCACTGAAACCTTCTTCTTAACATCTTGAAAGAAAGCTTTATTTTGGCATAAAGACGGTTCTTCGTTCCAAATGCATCCATTTGAAGCCGGATTAAAAACGCTTTATTTTGACTGATACGAAGTCGTAGATGTTTTTGTCTTAAATGAAAAATGAAAAAAATTTACTGATTTAAAAAAATGGAATATAAAAGAAACAATATTTCTAATTACTAATGAAACTTACCATACAATGAGCCACGTGGTCCATATCGTCGTCACATAATAATAAGGCAGCAATTTCATCGGTTAAATACAGTAGATGCTAGCTTAATTTCTTTTAAGCTGCTTTCGAGACATTTGCATCGATTTTTTTCGTAAGCCTTGATAAGTTGCTTTGACAGCCAAAAAAATGAAGGAACGGCTTAACGCAATATGTCACGATGAACAAGCAAATATCAAACTGTGCTGCCGTATCCTTGAAGAAGGTCTATTCTCTGTGCATAAATCGAGTTTACCATCCACTTGGCTTGGTGTAAGGCACCTGGTGGTCGAATTTAAATTTTTGATCTATCTCCACCTTAAAATTCCTCTGAATTCCTCGAAAAGCTCAATATTCGGGCTTGTTTCCACTTGACCGATAGCGGAACATGATAATCAATATAAAATTTCATTTCTATATAAAATTTCCGTACAAGAAGGACACAAGCGTAATGCGATCTGTGTTTGATGCTGTAGAATTGCAACAAAAAAATTGTACTTTATCTTCTAGACTCTAGCCTAAAAACGCTTTCCAAACCGCCTTTGCTTGTTCTCTTCCTAATGAGTTTTGATGATGAGTCCTGATGAGCAATCAGTTTTCCTTTATTTCCATATGAAATAATTACCGGACAGCGTTCTTGTTTTGATTTCCAAGCATCTAAACCAGGCAACCAACACAACCTCTGACATTCCGTTTTGAAAATCAGTTTTGATTTTTTCTTTGAGGAAAAATCAAAATTGATTTTTTTTTTGAATTGAAAATCTTTTTTTTTTTTTGAGGTGTGTTTTAATTTTCAATTGAAACACACCAACACCTTTAGTGTTTTAATTTTCAATTAAAACACATCTTCCTGTAGGTGTCGCTTCAGAAGTAGAGGGTATATAGTCAGGGAAATGTTTGGAAAGATTTTGCTCGTCGACTTACTGTTGGTGTTACACTCTGAATTGGGTATAACTCAATTGTTTGTTCAATGCAATCCAATAAGAAATTTACTCCCGGCAATTTTCCTTTATTTCTCTTATATAGTATAAATGCATTTAAGCAAATAATATTTTTAAAAATGTAGAAACATTTTATATGATATTTTTTAAGTCTCTTCCTTGCTCATGAGTATGCAATCATTATGACGTCACTTATGTCCACTCCACCCGTCTTCTTATTGTAATTAACAATTACTTCAGGTTTCTTTGTTCGTTTTCTGCTTTTTTCTATGTCTGTCATATTGTCGTTACTTACTTAATTTAACTTACTTAGAATGTAAACTTCCCTTTTGTCCTGCGATTTCAATATCATAATTTTATTGTTAAAAGTAGCACTGCATTCCTTTCTTGAGGTAATGTTTTTAGTTGCGAAGGAATGCCAATCCTGTTTTTTTTTTTATTCTGCCAATCACATCTGTTTTATGGGTGCAGAGTTTTTCTGTAAGTGGTCTACCAGTTTAACAATTGTCTAAATGTAACCTATATCCGCGATGTAAAAGATCATGGCATAATTCAAGAACAGTCCGTGCAACATGTTTGTATTCCGGATATTGTTCACCATAATCGCTATCCTTTCCTGTATAAATACAGAAATTCCATTTATATCCAGATGAACTTTCACACAACACATAAAATTGTATTCTAAACCTACTTCTTTTTGATGGTATGTACTGCTTCCACGATAAACGACCCTTCCACATTAGCAATGACTCGTCAAAACAAATATCCATTTCGGGAATATAGTCATAACGTTTTAAATTTTTGTAGAATATTTTGAAAAATGGTTTGGAAATTTTTGCAACTTTACTAGATGGATTTATACAAACAAAATTTCCGCTGTCTTCGAAATGAAAAAATTCACATAGCAGTCAAAATCTATTTGAATTCATTTTTTTACTAAAGAAAGCAATGCTAATACTTTCTCTTGTAGAATAATATATCTGTAAAGCTGGTTTTTTTACAATTCCTTGTTAAATTAGTAAAGCGATGAAACATCTCGTTTCATTATGAGTTGTGGGATACTACTTTCTTGTTCTTGATCGCGGTTTCAAATAATGGTTGTTTTCGAAAATCGTTCAGCATATAAATTAGTTTGTTCAACTATAATATTGATCAGGTCGTTATCCAAATATTTCTGCATGTAAAATAAAGACTTATGTCGGGATGATCTAAGTAAGAAGAACTTCTGTCAAGGATTGGTGAAAAATTCAAAAGTTTCTCTGTTACCTCTTCTTGTTCTCCATTCAACATTTTCATTTTCCTTGCCATTATCACTGTCACTGTTCTCAGAGCCACTATCGTCAGATTCGCTATCCTCGGTCTCGCTATCATCAGGCTCGATTATCATCAGGCTCACTAGAATCATTAGAGGATCCTAATAGTATTTGCAAACGTTTCCTCTTTCTTGTAGATAAAATTATTTCACCATCCCTATCGAATGCGCTCATTTTGGGGATACAATAAACTAAAAAAAAATAACTTTTTACAATATCTTTCTTCGCTTTATAAACTAAACTTTATAATGCTTACGCGTTTCAAATTATTTAGTACCACTCGAATAAAGTATTTTTATTGATCTGGTGACAGCGTGCTACAAACTGATTTACTTTCTTCGATTGGACTAAAATATTTTCTAAATTACGTCATCATCTCATAGACGATTGGAATGCGATAAAGTATTATGAGATCAGACAAAGAATCATAAAATTCGGAAAAACCTGGTGTCTTCTGTAAAAGCTTACTCAATACTCTCCTTGCATAAATACCAAAATACAAAGAATGCACACTGCTTCAATTATCCCGAGTAGGTCGCAACATTACAGTCCAATATTTATGTACATATATGAACCCCTAACCAGATGATAAAATGTCGAGAAAATTGTCAACAGGGACATTTCTTAGCAGGTAGGTAATCCACATTTCAAACAACTTAACTCCCGCAGGCGAACCATAAAAAACGTCGCGTGTTAAATATATGTAAAAAGGAAACAAAAAAATCCACATCCCATTTTTTATTACGTGGCGCGCATTACATTCGAATACTATCCGGGACAGAAAAAAAAACAATTATGATTTTCTTTTACAATTTATTTAATTACATCTGCTCAATCTGAAGTACAATTCTCAACTGTTTTTAAGTGCAACTTGCAAATTCTTATAATTACGCAAAACTGCTTATTTAGCAGCATGTGTCGAATAAGAAAGAATCTCGTTACAATTAAATTGTTTATCTAGCCGTACGTGTAGAATTACTTTTAGTTGTTGTTGTTGCGGGTTGTACTTTTAGGAATTACTGTTGCTGGCTGTAATTTTAGTGGTTGTTATGGCTGGCTGTAACTCCTCCCCCCTTAGATGAAAGCTCCGGCCAGATAAACTGCAAGGGTGCATTCTGGATGCAAGTGATTAACGGCTTTCGATTTGAATCATGGCGCCAAATGATGATTGTTATCAGGATAAGGATGATGATGATCATTGCGATGGATATGGCTGCTGCGGTCATCTCGTTTGACAACGGTGGATACCAATGCTGATCAGGAATATTGGTTGATTGGTCTGTAATGAATTGGTATTGTCCCAAATTTTTCAGTTGGAGACTTTGATTATTAGTGTTATTGCCAAAATTAATTTCGTTGAAATTTGTAGGGTATATGATTATTTCTTCTAGGTACGCCTGGTATGTCGAAGAGTAGGTGATGCTGTTGACCGTAACTTCACAGTTTTCGAATTTGACCAACATCGTGCCCTGGATTGTTATAGTTCCTGGTCCGCAGGTCGTTCTTATTTGGATTTTTGGGGTGTTGATGAAGAGTAGGTGGTTCGGCTCGGCCAGAAAGATTTCTGTTACTATTTCTCGTCTATGAAGTTCACATTGGGCTGGTTTGTTTTGTATAATTTTTGCTATGCAGCTTGATTTTTTTTTTTTTTTTGTTTGGGAGGTGAAGGCTATTTACGCCCTGAGTGTCGGACTCCCACGCTACCGGACTACCGACTAAACACCTCCCCTGTCACACCGAGAACCTAGCCTGGAACTGTTTGTCACATTACTTCGGACTAGGCCTCATTAATCATCGCTTAGCGATGTCTTCAGGCTAAGGGAAATATCTCTTCACGCATGGATAGGAAGGAATTGCGATTAGTAACTATAATATTGCGTTACAGAGATGTTCCCTCCCTCGCCAAGCGATCCATTATGTCCTTCTTTATAATGAGTACTGTCTGTACGTGATGCGACACACAGTTCCAATTGTCCTTTGATTTCATCATTTTTCCCGTTACATTTTCCGGGGAAACTACGCCAATTTTCTCCGAGAGATGCGAACGGAGTCTTGTGTATCTATTACACGTAAAGAACGTGTGGCAGGCGTCATCCGTCATCCCCGGGCAGAACACGCAAGTTGGGGATGCTGTCTTTCCCATCTTATACAGGTAAGACTGAAAATACCCGTGACCACTGAGTAGTTGCGTCAGATAATAATCATTCTCACCATGCATTCTGTAGAACCACGGCGCCAAGTCACTTATCAGCCGTGCGGTCCATCTGCCTCGCGTTTCGTTTTCCCATTTTTGCTGCCACTAGGTTAGGGTTCTTCTCCGTTCCTCTCGGCTGACGGTTTCTATCGCCGACTCCCCCCTACGTGAGTATACACGTTTCCGTTCGTCTGCAAGTAATTTAATAGGAACCACCCTCGAGATTACCAGCACTGCAGGTTCAGAGACAGTGCGATATGCAGCCACTATCCGCAAAGCTCCTTGCCTCTGCACTTGTGCCAGACGCCTTCGGTACGTCTCTTTACTAAGAGCGTCAGCCCAAACCTCGGAGCCATACAAGAGCACTGACTCCATTGCACTCATCAGTAGACGTCTTTTGCTCGAGGTTGGCTCCTGCGTGTTGGCCATAATGCGGTTTAGCGCCGATACCCGCACGGAGGCCTTATCTGCTGACGCTCGAACCTGTTCGAAAAAACTCATCTTCGAATCAATCATCAAGCCAAGGTATCTGATTGATTCTTTTGACTCGATGATCATTTCCCCTACACGAACCGGCATAACATGAGGGATTCGCTTCTTTGTGAGGACGACAACCTCGGTCTTTTCCAGCGCTAGGCTAAGCCAACGGTCTGTCATCCACTCGCTCACTCGGTGTATTACCGCATCCAGTTTGAGTTGCGCCCGTCCGACAGTACGTCCGGCGACTAGTACTGCTATGTCATCTGCGTAGCCAACTAGGCGCGACTCCCCCGGTAACTGCAGCCTCAAAAGCTCATCGTACGAGACATTCCAGAGGTCCGGGCCCAGAACGGAACCTTGCGCCACCCTTGATGTCAAATCAATTCTTCGCCGGCCTCCCAACGAGTCATGGATGAGTTTTCGATTTTTGAGGTAGTTTTTCAATATCCGCATCAGGTACCTCGGCACCCTGAAATATTCCAGAGCACCAAGAATATCTGTCCATCTAGCGGAGTTGAAGGCATTTTTCACATCTAGAGTTATGAGCAGTACTATTTGTCTCGAGTAATGATTTTGGGCTTCTGCCTGCTGGACCACGCTCACTACATCTGCTATTGCACCAATTGTGGATCGACCAGCCCTGAAGCCGAACTGCCGAGGAGAATGATCCCCGGCAGTTCGAATGGCTCCTCCAAGTCTTTCTCTAATGAGCCTCTTGAGTACCTTCCCAGCGGCATTCAGCATACATGGGGGCCGATATGTAGAAGGTTGCTCCGTGTTCCCCTTCCCCTTGTGGATCAGCACGAGCCTCGCCTCTTTCCAGCAATTTGGAAACACGCCCTGCCGCAAACAGGCATTGAAAGTGGTGAGCAGCTTTTCAGGGCAAAGTTGATGTGCAAGCTGTATCACTTCCGCTGGTATACCGTCTGGTCCTGCGGCCTTTTTCGATTTTAAAGCTTTTACCGCATCATCCAGTTCGATGGCGGTAAAAAGTGGGCATTCTCCACGGGTCTCTGTCGATGTCCACAACTCGGTTGCGCCAGCAGCGAGCCTTGCTTTCGTTAATTAATCTACGGAGAACTCTTCTAGCCGACATGTATGCCAGCGTTCGGGAGTGTGACTTGTCTTGATTTCTTAAACGTTGAGATTCGCGGCGGAGTTTGTGAGATTCTCTTCGCTTTTCGGCGATTTCTGCCGACCACCAGTATACAGCAGGCTTATTGTGTCGAGACCGTCGCCTGGGCATAGAGCAGTCGCACGCATTCTTGACGAGCCTCATAGTGGAGTTCACCATGTTTTCAGCTGAGGCTCCTCCCGTTACCGTCATAGTTTCATCTCTCATAAGAGCTGCGGCGAACGCGTCGACATCTATTTCAGATATATTCTAACCTACAGTTGAGGGTTGGGCTGCTACGCGTCGAGTAGCACAGTCGCCAATTGCGAAAGCAAAGTACTGATGATCGCTCGCCAAGTAGTCCTCCAATACCCTCCATCTGTGTATCCTAGGCACTAAGGACTCCGAAGCAAACGTCACATCCGGTATAGTTCCCAAGCAGCCTCCCCGTCGAAAAGTTGGTGTGTTCCCAACGTTCATGATGACAAGTTGCCTCCTAGCCGCCATTTCTAGGATTCTTTTTCCTCTCGAGTCTGGCCAAGGCATTCCCCATTCTATCACCTTGGCGTTAAAGTCACCGCGAACAAGGATTCGGCCTTCTGTGCTCGAGACAGCTTCCTCCAGTTCATCGAGCATGCTCTGAAAATATGAAATTGACTCATTCGGAGTGAAATAGACGCTTATGAATGTCAAATCGGCGCACCCAATGAGCACGAAGCCATTTCCACTGGTGCAAGTCCGAGCTGTGGGTAGAGCCCTATCACGTACCCAGATGGCGGCGGTACCGGATCGATCACAATACCATCCAGCTTCCTTTTTGTTGTGATGTTGCTCAGATATCAGCAACAATAAGACTTTTTTCTCTCTTGCAACCTGGTCTAGTAAATCTTGTGCGGTTGAGCTACGGTGTAGGTTGATTTGCAGGACTTGGATCATGTCTTTGCTCTTTTCTTGCTTAGTGCCTCTTTCAACTCCTGGCACCTACCACTTCCTGGAATATGAGTCAGATCTTCAGACTTCCATCCCTTCTCTTTGCACAAGATACAACTGGGTTCGTTTGGGCAGTCTTTCGACTTATGACCGGAAGTGCCACACCTGTAGCACAGTTTTCTTCGATCTGGCCCCTTGCAGTTCATGGAGATGTGTCCGAAGTTAAGGCACTTGTAGCATAGAGTTAGGGCTACCCTCCAACGTATCCTGCACACAACCCAGCCGCTTTTAATTTTCTCCTTGGTCAGGAGTTGCACAGCGTCTTTCTCTGGGATATCTATTATTGCCGCCCTTTGTCCTCTAGGGTTGGTAGGCGTTAGCCTTACCCTAAAGCTCTCTGCCGTAGGAAGAATTGACCTAATTAAATCTTCTACTTCTTTGGCCTCCGCAATGCAGTCGAGGTCTCTTATTTCCAAAGACGCCATTGGCTGCAAAGTCGAGATAACAGCTTTAGAGCCCAGGAGGTCCTTGACAGCGCTCTCGAACCGTCCCTTGTCGGTGGATTCCGTTCCGAGTTCTACGAGGAGACCGCCTGTTCTGGTCGCTTTTACTGTTCGTATACAGACACCGTTTTTTCGGGTTTCACATTTTGCCTGATTTCCTTGAGGACCTCGGCGTAAGTTCTCCCGTCTGCAGGTTTGATCAGTAAAGCATCCCTGCGCTGCTTGCTCCTGGTCTTTTTTGGCATTGCGCTGTGTTTCGTGCCTTCTTGCTTTTCGGGCGCCTGTTTGGAATCTTTTGTTATCGCTTGGTGTATCTTCTTCGCAGCCTTCTGTTGCGATTTAGAGCGCACCAATTGAAAGCCATCATTTATTTCCTCCCCTTGATTGTTGTCTCCTGTCTCCACTGTTATCGGCCCCTTCGCCCTTTTCCTACGATCAGGTTTAAGTGGGCTACATGCCGCCCGTTCGCCTTTTACGAGAGGAGTAGCATTTTCGGTGAAGGGAGTTTTATTTTCTGGAACATTCTTAAGCTCTTTCAATTCACTCTCCGCCCGTAGCCACCTGCGGCGATAGTGCTGGATCCTATCAACGAGGTCCTCCAATTCGTCAATCCCATTTTTTATGCCCTTGTTGACATTTTTTTGGACATTCGTTGCATTTCTCATCGCTTTTATTATAGCGCTTATGTTCCTTGTTAGACGCTCTTCTTCACTTCTGTCAGCGGCTATTTTCGTTATCAGGTCGTCCTCAGGCGAAGGTCTCGATATACTGTCAGCAGGAGGGTCTTGTTGTTGTTGAGCATCATTGGTTTCGCCTCCCACGTTGTTTAGTATATGACTTTTAGTGGTCCCTGGAGAATGGCACTTCGGGTCGATGACTCCACTGCCCGAAGCCTCCACTACGCTTCTGGTTTCGTTCGCTCCATCGCCTTGTGTAGGAGGAATGTTTTGGACAAGCACCTTTTTCGCTGTTGCAAAGCGTTCGATGGAGGTTTGCTTGCACGATGTTTTCTCGTTGCCTTGATTAGGCTTGGCTACTCTTTGAGGCGGAGTTCGCAGTAGTTTTGGCCTTCGGGCGAACATGCTTGCGTCGTTGATTTTTTCACTTGTAATTTTTGAATCTTCAGTGGCCAAGTGTTCCACCACTGAAAAATGCCCTGGCGACTTATCCCCAGCATGAATGCTGGAGAGAAGCCCGCATGAGGTCGAGGCTCCCTCACACGTCGGGGTGTATATCCCCACCCCTAATTTACTTGATCACGCGTCTGGATGACGGGCAACCTCGTCAAGCCCCCCCCCACCACGACAAGGTAGCACCCATGGGGGGAGCTTGATTGGGTTGTGTCCTTACTTTCGGGTGAATTGTGGCAGTAGTATGTCTTGTCTATGTGTTGGCAAGTCTTATCAAGGTATTGGATATTGTAAGGACTTAGGATCAAGTAAGGCTTGGCTATGATGTATTTATTTTGCTCTAACGGTAATGGGATTATGTGGAAAAGTGAGTATTGGGTTTTAAACATGATAGGAATTTTTATGTTGAAAATTATATTGGTATCGTTATAATACGCCTGCAGTTCTAGTAATTCATAAGCGTTTTCACTGGATGTTACTTCAATCGAATGGTTTTTGAAAATTTGAAGAATATGAAATAGTTCAATTGGAGTTAAAATTTGCTTCGAAACTATATTTAATTTGGCAAGGATAACTGCTTCCGCAATTTTCGACAAATGGTTATAAAGAAGATCTATATTATAGTTTATTTGATTTAGGTATTGCAAGTAATGGAGTGTAGCATCTTTAGTATTGATTCTGTTTCGCATCGATTCTTGAGTTGCCTTCAAGAAGCTGGTAATAGTTTTTTGTTGTTCATTGATATGGTTTGTTAGGTTAGTAAATCGCTGTATCATTTGTTTATTTATTTCTGAATTGATTGTTATATTTTGTTTTAAACTGTTTTGATTATTTAATATTTTATTTATTTCCTCGTTGATTTGCACGGCGTCGTTCGCATCCATATTTCCAGTTATCGATTTTATTATCGTACCTAATCCTCTCTTTGAGCTTCTGATAGGTAACAGGGAATTAAGTTTAGATTGAACTTCGTTTAGTTTTATTTTAGTTATTGCTAAAGTGTTTTTTACTGAATCTACTTTTTCGAAGTGTTCCAATGAATTATTGATTTCGTTTAAATTCTTTTCATACTAAGTGTATGCAAATAAAAGTGCCCTCTGTGTTCCAATAGCTAAATCTACACATGTATGAACTTTCAAACCGTATCGACTGTCATTTTTTATGTTTTTGGCATCTGTCAACAATATCCAATTCATAACATTACAAGTTTCAAACATCAACGCATATTTTTTTGGTGTTAAAAATGTCGATTTTTGTGCCACAAAGTGCTCATTTGCGGGAAGCATTAGATTTCTGCTTTCATTTGAAAAAATCCGTGGCTGAATCTCATCGAATGCTTGTAGAAGCTTACGGGGACCATGCATTTAGTGAATCCAATTGCAAAAAGTGGTTTCGAAAGTTCCGTGATGGTGATTTTGATCTGAGAAACGAAGAACGTGGCCACGCTCCGTCAAAATTTGTGGATACCGAATTGCAAGCATTGTTGGATGACGACGATGGCCAAACGCAGCAACAGCTCGCAGAACAATTAAATGTTGACCAATCAACCATTTCTCGCCATTTAAAAGCCATGGGGAAGATTTTAAAAGTCAGTAGATGGGTGCCACACGAGTTGAATGAAAGGCAGCAAGAAAACCGAAAACCCGTTTGTGAAATGCTGCTGGCCAGGCAAAAAAGAAAGGGTTTTGTGCATCGAATCATCACTGGCGATGAAAAATGGATTTATTTCAAAAATCCCAAACGTAAAAAATCATATGTCAGCCCAGGCCAAGCGTCCACATCGACTCCAAGGCCAGATTGCTTCGGAAAGAAGGCCATGCTCTGTATTTTCTGGGATCAGCGTGGCGTTATCTGGTATGACCTATTAAAAACTGGTGAAACTGTTACTGGTGCACGCTACAATCAACAATTGACCGATTTGAACAATGCCATACGCGATAAACGGCCAGAATATCAATTGAGGCACGACAAAATTATTTTCCAAGATGACAACGCATCGCCACATCGAACATTCGTCAATAAAAATTTTGTAAACGCTTTCGGCTGGGATCCGCTAACCCACCCGCCTTACTCACCAGACTTGGCGCCTTCCGATTACTATTTGTTTTCATCGATGGGACACGCACTGAACGATTCACGGTTCAATTCCTACGAAGAAGTCCAAAAATGGCTCGATGACTGGATTTCATCAAAAAACCAACAATTTTTTTGGCGAGGCATAAATTGCCTGAGGGATGGGAAAGATGTGTAGCTAGCGATGGCAATTATTTCGAAGATTGAATTTTTAACCATTTTTTCGAAATAAACATGTATTTTTGAAGAAAAAAAGGCACTTTCATTTGCATACACCTAGTATTGCTTGATTTGAACTATATGTAGGAGATTTTTATAAGATTCGATAAATCTTGCATTTCCAAGTTTTATTGGAAGCAATTCTCTACTGTTGGTAAGGTCCTGTACGTTGATCTTCTGCCCGATTACCGGAACTATTATTAGAAATAGAAACCTGAAATTTACGCTTTCACTTAATTTTTGATTTGTGTATTTTCCTATTTTCATTAGTAGTTACGGTTATATGTTTATTATGCTTAACCCTATGTTTAGTAAATCTTCGTGTTAGTTTATTACGGCGTGCTTCTTTTCTAAATACTATTGAACCTTCGTTAATTTCATTAGGTTTATCTCTATTTTTATTAAGTTTATCTATATTTCGAATAACTTGTGCTTCTAATTGTTCTTTAACCCTAGGAAATAATTCAGATTGAAAGGACTTAAGTTTATTTAGATATTCGTGAACGTTAGTTACTTTGCTGTATACTATTAAATTTGTATGTTCTCCCATAAAAGACCTCGAATGGTGTTAATTTCGTTGCGGAAGGAATTGCATTGTTATAAGTTATTAGTGTTTCGTCTAGTATCTCATCGTGGTCCCTGTCTTGATTTTTGTATTTATCGTAAATAATTCGATAAATTTCAGTTAAGCTTGAGTGTAACCTTTCTACTGGTGAATTACTAGCAGATTGTTGAAGTGAGGTGATATGGTGATTAATTCCATATTGTCTACAAAATTCCGTTAAGATGCTGACGGTAAATTCTGTACCTTGGTCTGTAATAATTTTTCTAGGGATTCCATGAGAGCTGATAAAGTGTTTTATGGATTTTATGATTAAGATACTATTTCTGGCAATGAGTGTGTAAGCTGCCGCGAATTTCGAAAATTTGTCAACGATAGTGAGAATTTGTCGTCCATTAATTGTATAGATATCCAGATGAAGTATGTCGAGAGGCCTACATGGGGTTTCTGAGATTTGGTATTCTTGTCGTGGAGGATTTCTGTCGTATTTTAGAGTTTGGCACTTACTGCAATTATTAATCATTTGAGATACTTTATTCTTAAGG
This sequence comes from Stratiomys singularior, assembly GCA_954870665.1. Classification (NCBI taxonomy): domain Eukaryota; kingdom Metazoa; phylum Arthropoda; class Insecta; order Diptera; family Stratiomyidae; genus Stratiomys; species Stratiomys singularior. Next base: position 68,195,820 of record OX940880.1, on the reverse strand, counting down.
AAAGGGAAATAGTACTGTCTTTTTAAATGTAAGACAGTTTCATTAATACCGTGATGGTTATTATTGGTATGATAATCTCAGATAAGTCGGTCTTGTTCATCACTATCAATTACATCCTGAAGCAATTCTGTACATCTTATTAATTTGAACACTTTACTTCTCGAAAAGTATTTGGAGTATACTTCTTGGACAATTCTAAAGATATCATTGTCGCAAAGGATAGCGTTGACTTTATTTGGGGCAAGGTTCTTTTTGAATATTTCCAGTAGGTTGTCCTGGTTGAATTCCGGGAGTCGAATTGTACGTCTTTGTTTGTTTCTAAAAATGAGTCGTAGTGAAGAAGGAGGACGTTTATCTGTTTTTTTCTAATATAAGTTGAATATTGAATTCGTTCAGGGGTCTCTCTGAAATAGGAATGCCATCAAGATTATCCTCGTTGGCAGAATGAACAGTTGAACCGGAAGTACCTTGGATGGACATGCGGGAAGTTCCGAGAATATCTGCTTGACTTGTTTCCTAACCTCCTCTTTGTGGACATATGGGTATCTATATGACCTGGTGTAAACCGGAATGTCATCAATCGTCCGAATTTTGTGCTTGATTTTGTTGGTAAAAGTGAGCTTCTGGCCTTCTTTATAAAACAAGTCGTTGTATTCCCCAATAACCCTGAAAAGCACCTTTGTTTCTTCTGAATTGAGATGAGAACTCCGAATATCCTCCTTTAGCGTCGTCGTTGGCTGGGACTCATCATTAATAATATGAAAATTATTTACTTCTAGAAAGGAATTTTGGGAGAGTTTCGTTGTTTTAAGGGGCTGTTCTATCAAGAATGTTTTTTCTGAATTTGATAAATTAACTATTTCTACAATACTGAACCAGTTTATTGAAGAGTAAATTCCTTCTGGGATAACTAATCCAGGTTCAATTTCAGTGCCAGGAATATGAATATCACCCTGGTAACTGTCTACAGGTACTTTCACAATAAGTTTTGATTTTGGAGAAATAGTATATTTGCCTGAGGTGAAATTCGGTTTACTGTTAAGGGGAAGTGAAGCATAATTTGTTAAGAGATTACTATTGACGAGATCAATTCTTGCACCCAATTTCGTCAGCGCATCCAGTCCCAATAAACCGCCAAAATAACCATGGAATTTAAACAGTAAAAACCTCAGTTTTCCATTTTGACTGAATTCAGGGAAAATGGGTATATGTAATTCTTTATCTAAGTAGTGGGTTTTAAGAGCTGTTGTGATTGCTATGGGCTTTATGAATTTTACAAAATTTGGGTTAATTAATTCGGGGTTTATAAAGGATGTTGATGCTCCTGTGTCAATAAGGAATTTTAGGGGTGTGCCAAAAGGAGAGAAAATATTTATGTAAGGAAGATTGGAGCCGTGCTTATTGAGGTCTATGTAGCCGGTTGGTTGCTGGAGGCATTTGATATAAAATTTGTATCCTCGATTTCATTTGAGCTCTGTGAATCTCTTTGTTCAGATTCCTTTTCCTTTATCGCATCGAAATCGGATGTTTCCAATGGGTACGTGGTATAGTTATCATCGTAAGGGTAAAAAGTACGTAGATCCTGATTATCCAGTGAATATTCGGGTATATCAACCGGGTGAGAAAGGTCATTTGTAATATTAAAAAGTTCCTTATTCATGAGCCCTGGAGGATAGTTGGGCCTAGAGAAATTCTGGGGTGTATTTTGGTTGCCTTGTCTGAACTGGGTGGTCTTAGTCCGGATGAGGTATCCATTGGTTCGGGTCTGTTTATTGCTTGCTGAAAGGTTCGTTGAAAATGTGGTTGGGGATTATTAGGCCTTTGAAAGTATGACTGGGGATTATTAAATCTTGGAAAAGGTTGAAAGTTATTAGATCTTTGGAGATATGGCTGGAAGTTATTGGGTCTTTGAAAATATGGTTGAACATTATTTGGTTTTTGAAATGTGAGTTGCACGAAATTTGGTCGGAATAGAGAAAGGTTGTTAGATGTATTTGGCAACGATAATTTGTATGGGTTAGAGTAGGGCATTAGCTGCAGTGGTTTAGCAATATTGTCAATTCCTAGCTGTCCAGGATATTTCGAATGTTGATTTTGAACAGGAGAACGGTTAAACTGTTTTGAGGAATCAGAATTTCCGTCTGCATTTCCCAATGGGAAAGAAAATTTTTCGGGGTTTCTGATTACCTAACCTATTGTATGCAATATTTTGTTCATCAATACAGTATGAAAATGCTTGTGACAAATTTTGAGGCCTCATCGCTCGGATTATGCCGCCTGAAGGTTCTCTTAAACCCGATAAAAACACCTTCACCCCAATCTTGTATGGAGAGTCTTCATGGCTTCATTAATACTTTCATCCTTTTCGTGTAAATTCGTATGGTTGTTCAGGCTAGACACGAGATCGATAACTTCACTATAAAACTTTTGTACCAAATTATTCTTTTGAGATAACCCATGTAGATCCTGCATAAGGCTATCTTGGATCCTCTTGTCGGAATAATGAAGGATTAAGTCTTCCTTTATTTTATCCCAAATTAGAGGGGAACCATAAATATTCAGGGCTTCGTTGGCAGGACCAACTATTTTGTTTCTGATGACTCTCAGAAGCAACTGCCCGTATGGTTGGGAACCGGAATCAAGGTCAGCACCTTATCTACGTTATCTATGAAGTCAAACAATAACCGTGGATTACCGTCGAATTTCGGCAAATCTTTTATCGCGTCGGGAATGCGTAATGCATTAAATATGTCCGTAGAAGTGACTGTATTTTCGTGAGCCATTATATTGGGAACCGAATCAATTGATGCAGCTGCCAAATCAATATCGCAGTTAACCCGATTTCCGAAACTCACTTGGTTTTCAATATTCACTTGGTTTTCAAACAAATTACTTTCAAAATTCAATGTTTCAAAAATCACTCGATTGTCTTCTCGGTTTGCTATGTTTTCTAAGCTACTTCCTAAATTATTCCTTACTTGTCTAGAGCGTGGGATAAGGTAAGGTTTCGGGGCGCAGGATTTTCTTCGAAACGTGAAAGAAAAATAGGAAAATACTTACCACATGTCCTGTCGTCTGTCTAATCCACAATTCACAATTTTGCACTCGCGATAAACCGTCGCGCAATTTTCTTGCAAAATTTTGGCCACAATTTTAAAACTTGCGATAAACTTTCGCACTACGATATATCGTACACTTTAGAAAGGGCCCTGTGATAATTAGTTAATATTTCGCGATTATCCTTCTAATCCTTCGAACTAATTACTTGCGGAATTTCTATCGCAATAATCCACGTTAGACTTTCACGACTATTGAAGATTCACCCGCCCGCCGAAAATGCGACTGCGCCAATTACTTTCGAATACTATCCGGGACAGAAAAAAAAACAATTATGATTTTCTTTTACAATTTATTTAATTACATGTGCTCAATCTGAAGTACAATTCTCAACTGTTTTTAAGTGCAACTTGCAAATTCTTATAATTACGCAAAACTGCTTATTTAGCAGCATGTTTTAGCAGCATTTAGCATTTTAGCAGCATTCGAATAAGAAAGAATCTCGTTACAATTAAATTGTTTATCTAGCCATACGTGTAGAATTACTTTTAGTTGTTGTTGTTGCTGGTTGTACTTTAAGGAATTACTGTTGCTCGCTGTAATTTTAGTGGTTGTTATGGCTGGCTGTAACTCGCGTCACTCATTGCAGAGTCTAAAACAATATATGAATCCATACTTGCTTCAGTGATGCCTAATAAAAGACAACGATACATTTATGAAAAATAATTCATACCATACCTGTTTTATTTTCTATAATAATTATTCATAACTTTTTATCAGTTCTTTTTATTTCGTCATGGCAAAATATTCCAAACTTCTTGCAGTTTAGGAATATATTGTAGTTTTAATAGCATAATTGACCACCAATGGTCACTACTTAAGACACATGACGAATATATTCGTCATAACACTACATTTTACAATTTTTTCATGACGAATATCTTCGTCAGAAACAGTAAACAGGTTAACTGGTTAAAAATGCATCCTTTTTAAAAGTGCGTAATTTCGCTGGCATGTTGACCGACCAGAAGCATTGTGTTTACTGTAAAGGAATGACAAATTGTAACGAGCACACCGATCGTTCGAGCACATCGGCCGTAGTTTGCAAGTATTGACAATTTCTAATGAAAGTCGGCACGGGATATCGTGACCCTACCTAGACCGAATTTGGTTTTCAATTCAAGAATTGTTTATAATAACTAGTAATTGTTTTTATAAAAAATTCTTGTCTAGGAATGGATCAAAAAGTAAAACAACGTTACATCGAACTTTTGGTTTTCAATTGTTTCAACATCATTCAATGAAATTAACAGTGTACGCGTTAAAAAAATTACTTTAATTTTTTTTTTTTTTTTTGATCCGCTTATGGTCATACTCTGTAATTAGAACAAAGTATCCACGTATCAGCTCGGTTAGGTCATGTTCTTATTGCTCGTTTAGCACCTCGATATCAACGGAACCTTAACATCTAAATATTCTCCAGGCCTTGTGCAGACCCGATGTCTGAAATGTGATGACTCTTGAGCCTACTCATAACAAATTTTCTACTCTACTCTACAGAATTCGAAAATCAGTCTTTTCATCTTCAAAATTTTGTAAATTGAAAATTTCAAGTGTAATGCTTCTAAGAAAAGTCTTAATTGCTTTTCAACATTTAATATACAAAATTTTTGAAAATCAGAATAAAATCGAACTTGAGCCGGTAAATTGTGAATCTGAGATAAAGCTCAAGTATATAAAAGTATAAATCAAAACCAAAAGAAGTTTCACCAATTTAATGACACTTTTTCCACGGAAAACATCCGGAAATAATGAATTTTTTATGCTCTTCAGCACCTTGTCATTTATTATGCGTTGCTGACGACCCAAACTATGCTTGAATCTAATAAACTAAACTTTGAATTTGCTGTTGGCGATGGAAAAGTTTATTAAATTCACTAAAACTTTTCTATTGTTTTTACAAATCCCGGACCATGCGGCGCAACATGACTCGGCGGACATAAAGTCAATACAATTTCTGTCTGCGGTGATAATAAAATCAATCATTGTCTGAAAAAAACATTTTGTAAATATTTAATTATTTGACGTAAGCATCATAAGTAACGAAAAAATTAAAAATTCCCTGGGTCTCTAGCAACACACGATACCCTGATCGGGTCAAGTTTACTCTAATCACCATAACAAATCCAAGGAAGTCTGCGTACCACCCCGTTGTCCCGGAGTATTATTACATGTGCAGTATCATTATCCACGTATGCGATTCAAAACGGAAATAACTTTCTAAAAATATTACCATCATTAAAAGTGGACAATGGCATTCTGCAATACCCAGCAGAAACAAATTTTCAAGTTGATATCTCCTTGTTTTTGCTTAACGTTATAAATGGTCACATGAGGACATGCACGTATAAAAATTTCATCTTCCCGCTCCTATTTATTTACTTTATCTTAAAATCCTGCTGCCATATCCTCCACGAGACTATTTCCGAGCAATTATACTTGAAAGCAATTCAGTTGTCGGTCTGATGTGAAGCTCAGTGCAACACCTGCAGGACATCAAATAGTCACTTTATAATACGAGAAGCATTTTGAAAGTACCATTATGAAAACCTTTTTGTTCCTGATCCAACTCTTCTCTGCGAAAATTCAACATATGTGATTTTATACACTTTTTGTAAAGATTTTACTGGCGAATCTAAAAGTTTTGCGGGGAATCGTAAAAAGTAAACATTCAATTCTTTTGTAGTGGATCTAAATGTTGCTCGAATATTTTTGATGTTTGGGTAGTATGAAGCTTTGTGGACGAGTTACATGGAATACATTATGAATTGAGGGATATGACAGTTAGTTAGAGGTTTTCCACCTTTGTTGACGGTGTTAAGATTAGATTACTTTTTCACTATTTATACATATGTCTACACGTAAATGGTTGCCTTTTAGTCAAACATTAAATCAGTTTTTTGCATTTCGCTGCGTTTAAAACATATTAAGGGGGGAAATCACAGTAGCACACAAAAAATAGGCAAATTTTCGGGAATTAATTTTGGCTGAATAAAAGTATCAATCGAAAATCTGTAAAGTAGGTTTTATAGCAATACTACAAAATACAAAATTTAATTTTTTTCAATAAAAAATATTTAAAAATGACGCCTGCGCAGCATATGCCCCAAGGCGCCTATTTTTCAAAGCGTGTCGATGGCCAAAGACGTAGACTCCTTAATTTTGGACCTGGAAGAAAAAACCAAAATTTTTTAGTTTTCATATAACAACAGCTAGCGAGCTACGTAGGATTTTTTTCGATATATTGATTTTTCACAAAATGGTGCATGTTTGAAAATAAAGTTAAATTTTTAACAAAAAAAACGCCATCAAATCTTCGATAAAAAAAAACTAAGCCAAATAAAATAAAAATCCTACGTAACTCCATGGAGAATGATATTTTGAAGCTACTGTCTAAATTTCAAGTTGATCGGTAAAGATTTGCTCGAGTTATGTCTTCGGCGAGCTCAAAAAAAGTGGTTTCGAGAAAAACGCGTTTAAAGTTTTACGTACTGAGAAACCATATGAAAATTTTATATACCTTTAATCTGCAATGCCTGCACCGTACAGTTGACCTTCTAAATCTACCTCCAACTCTTCTTTTTCTTTCCGCAAACTTTTCAAGTCGAGTCGGGCCTGTTTTGCGCGATCACTAATAGATTTTTCCGCCTTCTTGATACGCTTTTCGTCGACCTCCACGCATAGGTTGTAGCTGTTCGGGCCGATTTTCATCCCCATGACTTCGATGATGTGTAAAACTGATATAATCCGTCATTGAAAACGGATGTTGCGATGTTCGTACCGATGTCCATTATTTTTTTTCCAGAATTCAAGCCTTTTGGTACCATAGCCCAAACAGTAGCGTTGAAACTTTCATTGTTGTTTTGCGTATATCCCCCGATGCAGCGAGTAAGAAGATCATCCGTGACCAGTTTTTCGTAGACAGGTTTTATCGCTTCGAAAACTTCTTCACGCATTGGTGGTTTATGCATATAGCCAGCCAGAATGTTCTCGCATTTTGCCCTTTGCCACGAACACCATGAATTTTCTCCAGTTGGGCAATGGTCGTGTTGCGGATTTTCGTCTGTTGACATTTTATGGAACAGTGTGCCCCATATCGCACTCTTCATTTTTTCAATCGAATGACAATTTCGACGAATGGCTAATCCAAAGTAAATTGACAGTTCGTCGATCAGCGTACCTGTCAATTTGCCTTTACTTCCTAACCCTTTGGTGTTTTTCTTCAAATTGCGAAGATGGGTCCCTATACGTTTCTGAACATGGTCGATGCATTCTTTTTTTGTTATCGTGATGTTTTCATACGGTTGAGCATCCGTGATACCGTTGAAGGTTTTGGAGTCGCCATCGCCGATGTAACTCACATACTTGACATCATGTAGATCTTCAGAGCGCTGAAACATTTCAATTGCTGCATCGACCTCCATTTTTCCCGCTGACCCGTCATGGTTTCCTTGGCATTCGGCGGCGTGATTTTCTGCCCACTCTGTGTATTCGTCGGTGTCATATTTCTTCTGCCAATACTCGCACGCTTTGCAATATTTACGTTTAACTAAAACATCGACAAGTTTACCAGTGTACCAGCCAATCAGGGAAACTAAACCGAATAGAGATGAGAAGCCCCTTTTTCGCCACGATCCGTCACCCGATACCGTGATACCGTTTTTTTCTCCTTTCTCGTTACTGATTCTTTTTTCTTCATTCGCTGCATTTGACATGCTATTTTTGGAAACAACCACTGATGCAGCCAAAATATTTTCAATGATTGTGTCGTAAACCGATTGGAAGACCGGGCGAGGCAATTCCATGAACGCACAAAATTTTCTGATGCCTTGCAGTCCAATTCCCAGCAATCTCATGGCGAGAATAATTCTGCGATTAATTTCGTAAGCATTCTTAATAAATGGGCTGTTTGGTATTTCTTTTTTATCACAGTTATCGCAGGATATAACGATTTTAAAACCTAAGCCTCGTTTACTGCTTTCTGTAAAACGCACATTCGATTGACATTCTTTGCACATCACGACGTTAGAAATGGCGGCAAAAACAGTAACGAAATTCACGAGATGATATCCAAACGTAGGATCCACTTCAATGTCATTACTATCTTTCACTTTTAACTTCCTTGCCGATGCACTGACATTTAAATCTTCCGGCTTTTCGATTTCGTGGCGATTTAGCGGTCGCTTACGTTTCGGTCGATTTTGGTACGCAGTATCCTTTTTCGTCCCTTTTCTAAGACGACTCGACGATGGGTCACTCATAATGACAATGATTTGCAAATATCACTGCTTTTTATCACTATTTATGTTATATATGTAGTTATGTGCAAGGACTTTTCGTGCACCGAGAGAAAGAGGAAATAAGAAAACGTCCGGATTATTATTTAAAAACGATTTTACTCCAGCGTTTCACTGCTAAGACAGACAATATAATGACTTAAGTCTATCTATTTATACATATCTAGTTACGTCTATATAATTAACATATTTTATTATCCTACGTCTGGCTTAAATCCTTTTATTAGGATATTTATGACACGCATGAGCGTCTAGATTTAATCCCAAAAGAATTCTATGCAAATGATATTTGCATCTTTTATTACTTTAAAATAACCCAGATCTACTTAATCTTTTTCTTAGGGTTTATGGTAGGTCTGAGCGTCTGGAAGGAATCACCCTCAAGTGCAACACATGTGACGTAATTATGTATGCACGAAAGTGAAGCGTCGTGAAAAAACGTTGTATTCAACGCAAGAAATTTCTCATCACTGACGCTACACGTGTTTTGTTCGTATGTCTATTACATATAGTGACCCCTATAGGATCTTAAAATTCTAGACTATTCGGAGGGTACTTTGTTCTCTATGGACTACCGCTATACCTGCACCCATAGTCATAAGTTACAGCGCGCGCCGGGATCACAAAAGGCGCTCGGAGCATACATGAGTGGCGTTATCGCAGAATGAAAAATTTGGGCACTCGGACACTTTTGCCGTGTTCCATCATTTGGTATATTATCTTGAAGACCCTAAAGCACCTTTAAGGCGAAAATTTTTTTTTTTCGAAAAATAGAAAATTTTACTGTGATTTCCCCCCTTAAAAGGATTCCGATAATGACTTTAGGACTGAGATCAGGATAATTGATTACACTATTATTTTTTAAATTTTTGTAATAACGAAATGATTGCTCCTTACTACAATTTTTTATTATTAATGCTGTGCACATTATCGGAGCTACTTACTCGCTTCTTCATTACTTTTGTTTCTGAAGATGTTATGGCTTGCAATCGAGCTTATAAACTACAATAACTTCTATACCATTATTAAACTTTAACTACTTTTAAACTTCTTGTTTATCCTCAATTACATTTCAATTGATATAATTACATGCTAGACATACTTATCAGTTTTATTATATTTGATGGGCAGTTCCCTGCATCTTCGTTTAGGCGTTGATTATCGGGAAACTTCATTATATTCAAAATTTCGTATGTGTCTAGCTTCGCGATTCTTCGTACCTGCTTCATAACTTCTACGATATGATTGCATTTTTCGCTTTCCTGATGTGCTCCTTGAATAGTTTCTTTATTAGTCTTATGGTATATCCAACGTATTTCATTTTACATTCTAGGCACTCTACCCTGTAAATGCCATTTTTTCGTCCTTGTTTATTGGGTCTATTTAACTTTCCAGTTGAGAATTAAGGCAAGAGCTTAGCTAGTCCCAACAACGTCTATGTCGAAATTTTTCAAACAGTTTTTGGGCCTATGTCAAGGGAGACTCACTCTTATTTTACTATCTTTACTCTCGTGTCTGTCGCCAAATAATGTGGAATACGCCCTTTTCTTTAAATGTGCTTCTTTACGTTATACAAACCGCATAGTTTCTAATTCGTTGAAGCCATTTATTTTCGCGGCATCCAATATGAATCGTTTTTCCCGTCCGTAACAATCAGGCGTTAGAAGTAAGGTGACCAGTCTTTGAATCCAGCTTTTGTACCCTGCAATACTTTTTGGGTATGTATGATAAGATGAACTCGGGATAAGTCTTCCCGTTGCTGTCTATTTCTGTAAATGTCAAAAGTGGGCTTTGTTGTGCTCTAACAATTCTTACATCCAGGGGAGTAGCGCTCCATTTTCTTCTATTTCTATAGTGAATTCGATTTTTTTGTGGATTTGTTGAAAGCTATATTGACGTTTTTGAGCTTTAAATTTAATATTTATAATTATAATTTTCTTTATAATTTTCTTTGCTCTCAGTGTTTCCTTTATCCTGGAGTTGTTGTATTAACCATTTCGCAATCTTAAACGTGGGTGAATTGGTATCGGCAACTATCTCTCATATTTAATTCCCTACTTTGTGCACTTTTGGTTGGCACCCGATTCTAGGCAGCGATGGGTTAGGCATCTGCAGCTTACACACTTTGTCGAAAACCGCCATTGCTTCCTTTAACGTTTTATCTACTCGTTTGATATATTCAAGTAACGGGTCGATACGTGATTTAAAGAAATTTTCCCGTGTTAGTTTTTCCATAACCAGTTCATCATAATTGGTCTTGTCCATAATCACTATTTTATTTTCTTTATCTACCTTAAGATGATATGCTGGCTTGTTCTTCAGGCTTTTCAAGGTAATGTTATCCTTGTTGTTCATTTTTTGGCTGCACTCCTCCCGTTCTCCTTTGAAGACTTTTTTATAGCTCTTCTGTTATGGTATTTAGTGTTTATAATCATCACGGCGACAACTGCAGAACAAGTCAGCCTCGCACCGACATCTGGACGTGAAGTCCTAGAGGTGTGGCAACGAACTGTACCCGGAAGGTCAACCGTTTGGCTACTCGGAAGTTCACTACGTTGGTGGCTGCTGGCGGACTAGCTCAATGCAGCGAGGTATGCGGACGTGGGTGGGACCCGAGTGAACTACCGCTCTGATTCCATTAATGAACCAGCCACCGGAAAATCCGATTTTCCGAATGTGGCGTTGCAAGTATAAGGTCACTCTACCTTTTACATTTTCCACAAATCAACACAACAACATCGATTGCGCCTCCGCTCACCGGAACACCGAAATACCGCAGTGCCCAAAAATAAACTACGTTAATTAATACTATCGCAAAAAGGAATCAAATTGTTACGCGAATACAAAAAAAAACAAATTTACAGACCGAACTACAAACTACAGCACTACGGAACCCGAGCCGACGAAACACCTGGTGCCCTACATCACTCGAAGACTCACCTGTGCGCCACCATCTTCCTCCTGAAAATATTACCGACCGATGGATTTAGTACTTCTTTAGTACTTTTTTAGTTTTTTTTTTATTCACCGATATTGCTCTATTAATATATGATTCCTTATTCTACTGTAAATTTAAATTATATTATTTCACATCGAACTCACGTCATTTAGAAGATTTAATTTAAAGAAAAATAAACTATAATTAATTTAAAAACAAAAATAAAGTATCATTCTTACTAATCAATGCATTGATTCACAGATATATACATGATAATAAAGTGGTCAAATTCTTAATTAAATTTCTGTCACCGTTAATTTGTAATAATTTACCTAGTCGAATGGGTGATTAAATTGCCGATTAAATTGTTGTACACAAACAGCAGCAGACGCGGAAGAAAATTGTTATTGATTTATTTTCCGCAGTCTTTTTTTACTTTTAAGTCTTCGTCAGAAATCAAAACGAAAACACCCAAGAACGACGTATATGATTGAATCACCCTAAAGAAATCCGAGACAATCTTCGTGTTGCTTGAAAATTCACTTCCTTTGACCCCTCTCAATTTAATTTTCGGTTGTACCAGCAAATCATAACAATCTAATCAATTTTTGAGAAAAATATATAAATCTCCCAATTTATTTGTAGAGTGAGCTCTAAGCATAAGGAAATAGTAATTCTAGTTCAACCGCATGTGTTCACTGTTCAAAAATATTCTAGTTATGCATTCGAATTTATACTTTAAAAATTCACTCCTCGAGATTCAGGGTTGTGGTGGTGCTGAACTTTTTAAATGTCCTTCGGTTGCGTCCGATTTCGCTTCCTATTATAACATTTTCCAAAAAACAAAAAACCCAATCAGGACAGCGCGTTTTCTTGATCTTCGAATCGAAAACGTTCTACCGCACTATTCAACCCCAAAAAAAATTTCGCGACCGTTCTACGCCCTCAAATAAACGCGCCAACGTGAAAAGAAAAGAAGGAAAACGAAAATGTTGCAACTAAGTCGTCTCTTTGTCACCCTTATTTTTACATAATTTGCACACGCGGGTTCATCGGCAAATTTCGATGATGACACTTTTACAAAAGTTAGCTTGTCAAAATACAAATTTTTTTTCATACGCTAGTTACGTTTTTGGTTTAACGTTATGTTATAAAACAATTAAACTTCACTTTTTATAACTTTTTATTATACTTCGAATGAAACACTCGGTTCGGCTATAGCTAAATTATTATTATTATTGCACTGGGGTCCACTTGCTGGAAATTAGCATAGGCCAGAAATCGGCCCTTAGCTCCCCATGTGTAGTACTATTGTTTACAGACGGTCCATCCTGTCTTCCTACAGAAGCCAAGGAGTTCCCCCAGCTCTGTGGTCGCCAAGTGTTCCAATCCTCAGCCAAGTGAGTCGTTTGTTGGGCAGACTCGTGCAGTCTAGGAGGAAGTGTTCTGTACTTTCTTCCTCCTCGCCACAAGCTCGGTAGGTGTCATCCGTTTGGATTCCTATTCATTTGGCGTGTTGACCTAGAAGATTATGGCCCGTTAATACTGCCACCAATGTTCTAACGCCATTTTCGTATTTTTTTCGGTTTTTTCCTTGGAGTTGTTTTGTCCTCATTTGATTAGGGTGAGGCCAAAGAGCTCGGCTTATCCTGCAGTCGTTCCTGTCATTCCACGCCATATCTGTCTCTCTCCAGAGGATTTCGTCTAGTTCCCTTTTTACCGTTCCTAGTGGCACTTTAATTGTGTCTATTCTAGTGGCATTTTGGTCGGCTGATCCAGCACTATCTAGCTCATCCGCTCTTTCGTTCCCCTCTACACCGCTGTGTCCAGGGATCCATGTCAGTTTTACATTTACTCGGGTTGTTGCGGTTTTGAGAGCCTGCCTACAATCCTGCACCAGTTGTGAAACTACGCGGTTACTTTTGTATACTTCGTATTTGTATACTTCCATTAAGGTTGTTTGTTGCCGCTTCTGTAGCCGCTTTTATTGCAAACACTTCCGGCTGGAAAACTGTGGTGTGGCTCTCCAGTTTATAACTTCGATCGAGTTGCGGATGGTCTGGGAAGAAAATTCTGGCGCCGCTTCCCTCATCAGTTTTGGAACCATCGGTGTAGATCATAATCTCACTTCCAGATGTGCAATCCTGCACTGTTTTCCACGCTTCTCTGGTCGGAATGCTGATCTTGTATGGAATTGTTGTGTCCAATATTGGTTGAATTCTATCCAGCTCCCTTTTACTTGACGGGGCCATTCTCTCCATTTTTTTCAAAATGCATACGTGCCCCATTTGCGTGTGGTTAGATAACCCATATGTGGATTTTAATCTGATGCTTGCAAGTGATGCCTCTCTGAAAATGAATTTGTCGAGTGGTATGAGATTAAGCATTATCTCCATTGCAGCAGTTGGCGTAGTCCTAATGGCATCTGTGATGCCAAGGCAGGCCATTCGCTGGATCTTCACTAGCTCTTTTGCAATGGTTTTCTTTTGTAATGCCTGCCACCAAACCAATGCCCCGTAGCTGGTTATTGGCCTCACTACTGTTGTGTATATCCAGTGGGCAATTTTGGGTTTTGTTCCCCAGGTTTTCCCCACTAGTTTTTTCATTGTGAAGAGCGCCGCTGTAGCTCTCCGTCTGACTGCTCCTATGTGTGGAGTCCAAGTTAGCTTACTATCCAAGGTTACTCATAAGTATTTCACCTTGTTTACTAAGCTGATATGTTTTCCGTAAATGATCGGGGGTGTAAATGTCTCCGATTTACGGCGCTTTATGTATAGCATAAGCTCCGTTTTGTCGGCATTGATGCGCAGACCATTTAGTTTCGCGCACTCAAAAAGATGTGAGAGTGCGGTCTGCATCAATTCCGATATGGTTTCCGGGAACTTTCCACTTATCAGTATAACGATATCGTCAGCGTACGCTATCGTTTTGAAACCCTTCCCGTTGAGGTCTTCCACTATTTGGGTTAACTGTGAGTACCCAGGCAAGTGGTGATACTATGCCGCCTCTAGATGTACACTTGTTAGTCCATTTATTCAACGTTACGCCGTTTTCTTCGGCTGTAATCTTCCTTTTAGCTTGTAGTTCCGTCATCCATTAAATGGGATATGGTCTATTGCATATCTTTGGATGTCAGCTACTATGCCCTCAGTTTTTACATTGTGGAAGGCTCCCTCGATATCAATGAAGGCCCCAAAGTGGAATCTTTGACGGTAAGGAGTCACGTTGTTTACTTGTTCTGCCTCCTCATCCGTTGAGCCCGGAAAGTGTTGGTTTGGTAGGAGCTTGAGATGTTCTATGCTATTTGTTGTCCATGATTCGTCATTTTTTTTGGAGCATCGTGTCCACATGTGGTTCTCTTTTCAGAGCCCTGCTTAGCCTAGATGTCTCGTTTCCTCCCTCAATATTGCTGCAAAAAAGATTCATGGATTTTCTATTCTCTCTTGTTACAGCTGTTTTAAATTCAGATTATATTTTCAGATTTTGCTAGTCCTCCCAATCCGTATCTCGGTTTGTGAGGCGAGCTATTCTGAATAATCTTTGAGTATTTTTTCTGATCTCTTTCAGTTCTTTGTTCCACCAGCTTACCTTTTTTTGTTTGACGGTAGTGGTGAGACACATTTTACTGAAACTGTCGACCAGCATACTTGTGATGTATCTCACTTCATTGTCGATGTCCTTTCGACTTCTCAATGGATTCGACTGGTGTGAACCTATATATCTTTTAGTAGCGTTGGTGTAGCCGTCCCAATCCGCTTTACTAGGATTGCAGTAGACCAATGGGGTCTTCTCGCCTCTTCTCACTTGAAACGTGATCCATTGATGGTCGAACAGGCTAGGGGAGTCACATACTCTCCAGCCGTGCAGGTCCTCCAATGCCTCTGTTGTGATTAGAGTAACGTCAATCACTTCCACTCTATTTTTCGTTATAAAGTTCGGTGTGTTACCCTTATTTCTGCGGTGTCTGCTCCGTTTTGGGGATAAAAACCTTGACGGTACATAACCGCGGTACCTCCTTTATGGGGACGACTCTAAACTACTCGTTCAGGTTGGTGTCACCTTTGGCAACGGCAGTCTTTAGATATTCTAGAGACTGCTCGTCGCTACAGGTTACAGTCAGATGGCCTGCTGTCGGTTTCATTCCTCTAAGTTGGAATTTTTTCTGGTTTGCTGCGTAAGTGCTCGAAGAGGTCCTTCTTCAGGGCGGTTCGCAGCTTCGCGAGTTGATCCTCTTGGATCTTACCTGTCTCATTGAGGTAGTCTATCACCGCTACCGTTAGTGCATCGGTTGCAGCGTCCCGATAGGACTTCCTCGCCAGAGTTCGGGGTTCGGGGCTTACCCTCCGTTCCTTTTTACCAGTGCCTTGGTTATTGTCGTCCAATCTCATCCGCTTAGGTCGGGTTTTACCCTTTTCCTTTGCGGTTGGTGGTACAGCTTCCTTGGCAGCAGCAGCCAATATCCTGGGTTTCCCTTTGTTGGTTGCCGGTTTTTGGCTGGTGCCAGGGTTCGTTGGGAAGCTCTTCTCCCCGATTGTGTTTTGACGCTTCAGTTTCCTTTGCGCCTTTCTTCTTAGCGTTCTGGCTTATTCTCCCGTCTTCCCAGTGGGTGCGGTGCTGCCATTGCGCTTGTTTTGTTGCAGTCGCTCGTCAATTGCATGCCCTGCTCCCTCAGCGTACATTTCTGGCCCAATAGCTCTGGGCAACTGGTGCTTGGTACCGTCACGCCAGTTGTCCGGTCCCCGGAGATTTCTCCCCCTCGTATTCCGGGTACTGAGGGTACTTCTTCTTTTCGTGCTTCCATATTTTTTTAAATTTGGTGACGTCTTCGCTTCACTTCTCGCCCTTTGCCTACCTGCTAGGTTGAATGAGGGGTGGCTATAACTAAACAATTATTCGATTATAACTTCACTGGGTTGGACTGAATTGAACTGGGCTTTTTTATATTGTCAAAAGTGCAAAGTTGCACTTTTGGATGTGTGGATGTTTGGTTAATTTGGTTTACGATCTAAAGGACGGATGTTTACATAAAGCAAAGATGAATGTTTCTTGTATGTTAATGACTCGTCAATTAAAACTTGAGAGGAATTTCATGATACAATTCAATTTGGTGAATTTGTTGACTTAGCATAATTTCAGTTAAGAAGTGAACTTCGTTGTTATGATTGAGTCATCATTACATTTTGATGACTCAGCTATGGTAACTTTTGTTTAGATTTGACATTGGATAAAATTTTTGTTGTCCTGAACAAAATTTACCTAGGAAAGTTCAACATCTTTGTGATTTTTGTCATTTATATTGATTTTAATGTTTGTTTTATGGTATTTACAATAAAAATATACCATAAATATTGATGTGATTACAATGATTATAATGAAAAATGATATTCCTGTTATTATATTATTTCTATTGTGTATATATTTTGCTTCTTCAATCCTTTGTTTGTTTTCAATATTTTCAATCTCCAATTTATCCATATTGATTTCGTAACTATACCCAGTTATATTTTTAATAGGATTCAAAATAAGTAATTGTTGAAATTCTTTTATTTGGTTTCTATACAATTTTTCTTTTGTTCTAATTTTACAGTTACTAAATCGCACTACATATTTTCCATCAAGTTCATCTGTTTTTTCATTACAATTGCGATTGATTTTTGTTTTTATGTTTCTTCAGAGCAAAAGTCCTTTTTAGATCTTTTCTTCATAATATTCGTTTTCCCCATTAGTTGTCTTACAAGCTAACTTTGTTTCTAGACATTTTGTTCTTTTTCTATTTCATAATATTCTCCTTTATAAAATATAACTTGGTCTAATTTAATATTTAACGTTTCTAAGTCCTTATTTCTTATTTTCTTAACATAATATGATAGTAAAGGCTGTGTAAGCACAAGAATATTGATGACGAAGATTATGTTACTTTCTTTGACAAATGCGTTAATATGTATCTGTTTTAGTTCGTCGAAAGTTAACTTAAATTCATTTATTTCGTCATAGGTGAGTATGGAACGGGACATGATACCTGTTCCGGCGGAATTTATGTTATCAATTATTTTTGCGCGTTCGTCTTTAATTAGAACCAAATTATAGCTCAATTGCATGCATTGCTAATATCTATTGTTAATTTTTGGTGTATTAGAATTGTTTTATTAATATTTTGCATTATTTTGTTGATATTATTTTGGAATACGTTATTTATTTTTATTTGGTTATTTGAGGCTTCTATCAATTCGTGGTTATTGCTATCAATTATTATATAAGTATGATTCGATTTTTTTGATAGAGATTTCGGTTTTGGTTTCTTTGATCATTGAGAGTAAGAGCAGGATAATCATCAGTGCCTTAGTTGAAAATATCTGCAATACGTAAAGAAAATTTTTCAGCCGAGTAGTTTGCCTTGTATGACTTCAAGTATCATCTTTTGTCTAAAGTATGTCATGTTTTCTTGTGAGAAATCTACTCTTGCATTTCGGGTAACGTATTCTGCGAATGTACAGGCGAATATGCCACAGTCTCTTGTATTCTTTTGTCGGGGAAGTTCTGTTTTGTTTTCTTTGGAAAAATTGGTCTTTAAATTTTGGTTTAATTTATCTTGAGATTCATTTCGTAAGTATTCTTCGATAGTATTTAAAAATTTTTCGTTACGCTGGCCAAGCGAATCGTAAATTTCATAGTGCTTTTTCTGAAATCTACAATTGCTAAACACCAATAGGATTGATTCACATGTACGGGTATTAGTATAATCCCAGCAAACAATATAATCATTATATAAGGCTTATTTCGGTTTAGTTTATTCCTTAGTACATAAGACCTATCACTTCCAAGGGAAAACTGTTTGCATGCACTTTACCTTATTTCATCCCTGATTTTAACATGGGCCATGTCATAGGCATTAAGGTTTACAGCTTTTATCGTTATATATCCCTTATGATAAGGCATGAATAATGATATGATAGAAGTGGTGATCGTACTGCAGAAAATGCACTTACCCAAGAATTATCGCTCACTCGAGATAGTTGGCACTCACTTTTCACTATCACACACTTCACATTCACCGTCCCAGTACGAGTTTCGGTCAAGCTGTCAAGGTGGCAAGACGCGACGTTTCTATTGGCATTCATCCAGTAATTTAAATATAAACTCAAACCCATGTTAAGACTATAATTCTGTGACTTATGAACAAGTGAACGTGATACTTAATAATTAAAAAAAAAACATACGGGACAACCCCCGGTCCCCACAAACTGCACCGCCCGCCCGGGCCAAAAAGAGACGCTGTCGAGCGCCATTTTATAGTGGAAGGTGATGAAGTGTGTGTAGCATATCAAACGTTCCGCCCAAAAGACAGTGCTACCCTTCGCCGAAAAGACATTACACTTTCTGAGCAAAATAAAACTAAAATCAAAAATAGAGCCAAAGTTACGCCTCAGATCCCTCCAGCTACTGCCAAAAGAGCAGTCGGCAAAAAAAAGGAGCACCGAGCAAGCTGCAAATGAAAAATGCCCTCCTATCACCGCAAATCAAGGAAGTAATAAGTAGAGAATTGCAAATCATATTGAAAAGTGGAGACCATCAGTCAACAGAGGACGCTATGGTACAAAAAACGAAAATTCCAAAATCAACAACCACACGAAGGGAAGAGACAACCACCAGCGCTGTTCGCCATGACGTCGAAATGGAAAGCGAAGGCCCAATCTGCACCAACAACGAGGTTTAAACCGCACTCAAAAACGATGCCGAACGCTTCAAGCTGGCAACCGGTAGGCTAGTTATTAAGAAAAAGAATGTAGTCGTAGCTCAAAATAATAATATGAGCAATTGTAATAGATTTGAAAAAATATCACCCCTAAATAACTTCTCTACTGCACTATGTACTAACACGGCAACTTCAAAACCATCCTGGTCGCCACCGATTTTTATTAATAATGTATCTCCGCCCACGCTCAGCGTGATGATGCGCAGCTTCTCTGAGGCAAAGTACCGCATCAAATCGTTGTCCCCTTCGTACCACAAGTTAGTGGTCGACGAGACGAAAGCCTACGATGGTTTAATGAGCCTAATGCGAGAGAACTAATTAGGTGGCGACTCCTTCACCCCAGCCGCGCGCAGGAAACCGGTGGCAATATTAAAAGGTGTTAGCTCTCTGTTCACAGAGAAAAAAATCCTGGAGGATATCATCGAGCAAACACCCGAGCTCAAACCCGTATCTGTCACCCAAATGACTACCACTTAGTCGAGGCAGAACAACGTGTCCCTCAACCTTTTCAGAGTTGTTCTTGCGTCAGAGGAAGACATCCAAAAAGTTATTAAGATAATTCGTCCTAAATTGCAAGGCAACTTGGGAAAAGCCCAGAAAGGGTGACCTAACCCAATGCTTTCGCTGCCAGAGGTTTGGCCACGTTGCCGCCAATTGCGGCTATTCCCAAAGGTGCGTTGCTTGCGGTCAAGAGCACGAAGGCCAGTTGTGTCCTAGAAAAAGTCTAATAAACCCAAGAGAAGAGGCTACAACAGACCCCACCATCCCCCCTAGTTTTCTGCGTCCTATTCTTAAGCACGGGCCACCCAGCTAACTTTTCAAACTGCCCCGAGCGGGTTAAACTCAGAGCCAAAATTGCCGAAAAACGAGCAACAAAAAACCAACCTCAGTTTATCTTCAACCCTAATAGCTTCCAGCAGCTAAGCCCACCAGCCCCCGCTCTCAATATAGAACCTCCCACAGGACTTCTCCCTAGACAGCAGTACTCCGAAGTATTAAAGACACCTGCAACTCATCCCGAGCCTGAACATCATGATCAGCCCCGGAACGAGAACGTACTAAATTTGATTGCACAGGAAACTGTCAAGCATATAGGCGTTTCTTTTGTAGTGCTAGTTAAAAAGGCTCGAGAATTTTGGTTAACCTACAGGCACCTCCCGAATGAGGAGAAAACAGAACCCCTACTTAACTTCTACATGAATGTGGTCGAGGAACAGTAAGCTCAGAACACTGGCAATTAATATAAACTCTCTCCAGAGGCACGAAAAGCGTATAGCACTGGAGCACATTCTAGAAAAATATAGGTCTGACTTAGTGTTCTTAAACGAAACACGCCTTCTAGAAAAGCATAAACCACACTCTACACCCCATGCGACAGCGGACATGCCATAGCACCGAAGCTGAACCAAATAATCACCATAGGGCAGGGATATTATGAAATAATTATCGGGGGTGATCTCAACGCCAGACATCCATCGTGGGGCGACCACACAATAAACACTAACGGCTCAGTCATCTCTAGCTGGCTATCATCCGGGCACCAAACGTCTCTAAGCGTCATCAACGCAGGTGTGCCAAAACTCCCACGATGAAGCTCTTTCCTCGACAACTTCATCTTATCGGCTTCGCTCTTAGGCTTAAACGGCCTACCTCTAAGTTGCACTAGCATCCCGGCACCATCTGACCATCATGCCTTACTTCTTGACGTCGCTCTCCCCGGTACAAGGATGCCACCACCTCAAGCACTCACCCGATCATACCGGGGCGTAGATTGGCAGATATTTGATGAACAACTCTCCGACCACCTTGAAGGAAAATTTCCCGATCATCGAATATACAACAACAATGAAATATATGACTCAATCCAAACGCTTTCCTGCTAGAGTTGATGATCACACACGACCCAGTTAAACCACCCCTCTCCTCCAAATACGGTAACATATCCCCCAAACAAGGAACTTAATTCGAACTAGGGCTAGGTGGCAGCAACGCAATAAAAGAATCTTCCACCAAAACTTAAATCGAATTAAGTTTTGAATTATTAATTCGGAATAAATCACACTAAAGTCCTAAATTAACTGCCTGGAGACACTGATAAGGGAAAACGTGTACGCTGAAATGAACAAAGCGGTTAAAGAAAGGCTATCCGCTATGAAACCTTCTCCCAACGTATTCAAGGAGATTTATGCACTTACGGGCCGTCAAACTGCCAAGTTCTCAATAAACAGAGACCCTATCCAATTATATGGACAACTGTTTATCACCACGGAACGAAAATTAGCCGCTTGTGCACTACACTACGCCCATCTATACAGGGAGAAGATGTCCTCGGGCCAACGAACCAACACAATTGTAGAGAAAACGGTCAATGACTTCCTAAACGGATACCAAGGCTTCTACCTCACCATCTTTTCGCCAACCAACAGAGCCGCTAACCCCTCAAGCGAGCCGTTCAAACGTTTCTTTGCAAGTACTGAATAGGTATTAATCGCCCTCCGCTCAATCAATTCCAAAAAATCCAGCGGCCCCGATGATATTCCAAATTACGTACTAAGGAAATGCTCCAACGCCATTCATAGGCCACTCACCATCATTATCAATCAACGCATTAACAATGGGTACTTTCCTCGCGCCTGGAAAACGGCATTGCTACTCCCCACACCGAAGAAAGAGGCCTACGGCGACCTAAAAAAACTTAGACCAATATCCCTTCTCTCAAACCTAGGAAAAAGTTTGGAGAAAATCATGCTTCTTTCCTTTAAAGTCTTCGCCAAGCCCCTTGTACCAGCACAACTATTTGGTTTTAAAGAAAAGGCGTCAACCGAACAAGCAGTCCTCCTTCTACACGACTACATATGATCAGGTTTGAGGAAGAAAGAGGCAACTGTGGCCTGCTAATTGACCTTGAGAAAGCATTCGACTCCGTGTGGGACAAGGGTCTCTTGTATAAACTCCTTAAAATACAATGCCACACCCCACTGACTCGAATTATAGCCAACATTTTACACCAAAGAACCCTCCTAGTAAAAATTTCCAATACCTTCTCTGATTCTGTCAACGTACACTCCGGTGTCCCGCAAAGACCAATCCTCGGCCCCGACCTCTTTAACTTTTTTCTTCACGATATTCCAACACAAGTGCAACCGATATACAATACACAGTACGCTGCCCAAATAAATATCACCAACCCCCTCCCACACACAATTCTATACGCGGACGACATACTTGTTCTTGCTACCCCCGCGTCCCCCCTAAAGGCCCAGCAAGCCATCGCTCTACACGTGGAATCCCTACAAAAGTACCTTTCAAAATGGACCCTCTCTATCAACGCTGAAAAATGCGAACTCATATGCTTCCGGAACGCTTCCGGCAAAGGACACCGATCTGCGCCAGCCGAGAGTAAAAAACTCTCTCTACAAATTGGGGGTGCTTTTCCATCACCGCCTCAAGTTTAATCCCCACACCCGCAGAGCCATCGAAAAAACCACTTGGGCTTCCGCAGCCCTAGCCCCCTTACTCTCCAAAAAGTCTATCCAAGTAAGTATTAAACTTTTAATCTACAAAACCCTCATCAGACCCATTATTAGCTACTGCTTTCCTGTCTGGCTCACTATTTCGCCACCGTAGCAGAAGAGCTGCAAATTTTCGAACGAAAAATTTTAAGGAAGTGTTTGTCCAAGTATAGAAGACCAAACAAGAAGCACTATCGGAGCACCTTCCTATACCGTCAAACAAAAATCAAGCCTATCATGCAGTATATGATTGAGACGAGCTCGAAACGCCCAAAGAAATGGGAAACTCACCCTGAATTTATAATAAGCGAATTGTTTTCCCGAAATATCGCTGAAAACATCGCTTCCCCATACCTCTCGCCCATCAAACTGTTTAGCTCTAACTCTTCTACCTTGACAAACCCACGCTTAATATTGAACCACAAGCCTCCGTTCTATGTAGGGACAAAACAAGGCGACCGTGGCTAACCAACTTACGCCACCAACGGGCGAACTTCATAATTGACCAAGGTAAACTATGCATTAGAAATAAGACTGCTGCTATCCCTCAAACCAGCCAAACATTTAATACAAATCGATTCAATCCTCTGTGTGAAAACACTATTAATAACAGTGCAACTAATAACCTGGAAGATCAGGTTACTTTAAGTAAAAAATCCTGGTGTCCCCCAATTTTTGTTGAGGGTATGTCAGCAATGACAGCAAAAATAAAATATCAAAAACAAAAACAAAATATCGAGTAACCAAGTTAGGCGTTGGCAAATTAAAAATAGTGGTGGATGATATTGAGGTCCATTAACAACTCCTTGATGCTATTCGTAAGTCCAAAGCAGAAGGTTACTCCTTCACACCAAAGGAGAGACGTAAATCCACTGTAGTCCTGCGAGTTATTGAGTCGGACTTCGGGACAGACGCTGTGCTCGAGGACTTAAAAAAGCAACTTCCAGGACTTGCAATCGACAGCGTTCATCCCATAACGACAGCCTGGTCCAAAGCGAACGGGATTAACCTTGACTTCCTAAGGGAACATGAAGACCTAAGGAAAAACATTACTGTTCGATATGTATTACATCAGAAAGCAACCTGGGAGAAACCGAAAAGAGGTGATATTTTATAATGTTACAAATGTCAGCGATTCGGACATGTTTCCGCGTATTGCGCTTTTCAAAGACGATGTGTCGCATGCGGAGAGGATCATAGGCCCAATACCTGCCCTCGTGGTCATATCGATAAATCTGCCACGCCACCCTTCTGTGCCCTATGCAAAGAGAAGGGACATCCCGCAAATTACTCAGGATGCCCTGAAAGAAAACGAATTTTAGAGAGAATTGCTGTCTTGAAGAATAAGCGGACATCCCCTGTAACAACTATTCCCTTCCCACCCAGAACTGACCCTCCATTAAATAAACAACCGGGTAACACACAATGGCCTATTTCCTTCGCCAACGTGACCAAAAATTATTATGAGCCAATACAAACAAATGCAGTACAATTTCTAAATAAAGAAATAAGAGAGCCCTTAGGAATGTCTACTTCAGAGCTCATGACTAAAATCAAAGATTTCCAAGGGGAATACAATCGCGTATCAAGGGAGGATAGAAAATTCGCAATAATGGAGTTCGTTTTGAGTCTCTATGATGGCGGGTAATCTCAAAATAATTAACATAAATATTAACTCCCTAGTATCCCACGACAAACGCATTTTTCTCAACAACAAACTCAAATCAGAGAGACCTGACATAGTATTGATAAATGAAACAACATTAAAGGAACGTCACCAGATACGGCTGGAAAACTATCTAATACTAAGAAACGACTCAGGCAGAGGAACAGCTATCCTCTTCAGGATGTTGGGAGCTATTTACACTCCATGTAACATAGGAACCACTTTACAACAGGCGATGGGTAGCATCCTGACTAAAGCATCCTCATATGAATCCGTTATATTGGGCGGCGATTTTAACGCCAGACATGAGTATTGGGGAGACTCCACACGGAATCCTAATGGGAGAGCCTTACATCAATGGTTCTTTTCGGGACCATTCCTATCCTACTCAATAATAAACGCAGGAATCCCAACTTACCCAAGAGGTGGATCCTTCTTAGATAACTTTTTAATCTCACATAATCTTCTCTCAGGATTCCCAAGCTCCTATGTAATTAAAACATTTCCGTCTATCTCTGATCACTATGGTCTCAATCTTAGTATCCCACTCAATAATCAAACCCCGATACTAAGCTGCCCACAAAGGTTTCGTAACTATTCTAAGATTGACTGGGAGGAATTCAGGAATGATCTTCTAGACTTTCTCCCAAACATGCCGCCAGAAAAAAGGATGTTATCAAACGCCGAAATAGACAAATACACACAGGCCCTCACAAATTCCTTAATAGCCTGTATGGATGTCCACGCTCCGGAACAAAAACCACGTGAGAAGAAATATAACTGTATATCATCGGAAACATGGGATCTCATAAAGAAAAGGAAGAAAATGACACAATTACTTAAACGTAAATTTCACAATAATTATAACAGAATTAATCAGGAATATATTGCAGTTAAATGTCAGGTAAATCAAATTTCTTGTGTGATTAACCAGAAGATAAAGCTTGAGATGAATGAAAATTACAAAAAGAAACTAGGGGCCCTAAAACCACACCCAGACATTTTCAAAGAGATAAACATCCTTACCGGACGTATATCCAAAAATCACGACATAAATCGTGAAACAATAAAGCTAGGTAACCAATCGTTCTCCACCACTGAGGACAAAGTGCAGCTATGCGAAAGGTTCTACGGACAACTGTATAGAGTACGCGAGTCACCGAACGCTTCCCTAAACAACCATGTTAGGAACGAGATGAGGCACAAGACAATCGGATATCAGGGCTCATACCTAACCTATTTCTCGAACTCTAACTCTTCCTCGGTACCCAACCATCCAGTATTCGGAGAATTTTCACTCAAATTTCGGAAATAGAAAATATCGTTTACTATCTGGATAACAAAACATCTCACGATCCAGACGGTATACCCAACAAAGTAATCAAGAAATGTAGCGGGCTAATTTCTAAATTCCTCACCATAATTTGCAATAACTGCATCAATAATGGATATTTTCCTAGGGCCTGGAAAGTCTGCAGACTAATGCTAATCCCAAACCACATTGTAACGGCGACATACAGAACTTCCGTTCAAATATCCCTTCTACCCAATCTGAGCAAAATATTAGAAAGAGTAGTACTCCATCGCATCAAAACCTTCTCAAGCAACTTAATTCCGGAGTTTCAATTTGGATTTGAAGGTAACAGATCAACGGAGCAAGCTATCATGCTACTACATAGTGCCGTGATCAGCGGACTACGGCAAAGGGAGTGCACGGTAAACTGTGCACTGGATCTAAAGAAAGCTTTTGATTCAGTCTGGATTGAGGGACTAAAATTTAAATTAATAAACAAAAACTGCCCTGTCGCCTTGTTTCGTATTCTCTTTAGCTTTCTTTCAAATAGATATGCGCGAGTTACTATTGCGAACCAAACATCCCTTCCAATAGCCATACTGTCCGGAGTACCTCAAGGCTCTATCTTGGGACCAAATCTATTTAATTTCTTCCTGCACGACATCCCAACAAACTCACCCCCACCCTCTCACCATAGGTATCCACTAACTACCACATCGGACACAGGCCTCATTATGTACGCAGATGACATCCTGGTTACAGCAAAGCATACTCTTCCCTCTTGCGCAAGTGCAAGAGTCCAGGAAGCAGTAAAGGCAATAGCACACTACCTGCGGAACTGGGGATTGAAAATCAACGCTGCAAAATCGGAACTCATATGTTTCAGGAATGCTAGTGGGAAGGGACATAGACTAGCTGTACGAGAAAGCAAAAATATAAGTCTGAACATAGATGGAGAACCGATCCCGTTAAAGGAAAATATTAAATATTTAGGTGTGCACTTTAACAATAGAATGAAAATGAACCCACACGCAAGGAAAGTGATACAAAAAGCAAAAGCGGCAACAGTGTTACTAGCTCCGCTCCTCTCATCCAAAGCAGTTAGCACTAATGTGAAAACCCTAATATATAAAACCCTCATCCGCCCGATAATAACATATGCATTCCCAGTCTGGATCACCATATCTCTGACGGTGGCCAAAGAAATACAGATATTCGAACGGAAAATACTACGAAAATGTACATCCAAATACAGGCGTCCGAACAAAAAGTTTTACAAGAACAAACTCCTCTATAAAGAAACAGGGATAGTTCCAATATTACACTACATGATAAAAACAAGCAGTCAAAGATTAATGCGCTGGCGTTCCCACCCCCTGGCATCCATTCGAAACATTTTTTCAGAACAACAGGGTCCCGAAAGACACTACTACCTTTCTCCCATCCAAGTCCTTGAAGAATACAACCTCGACAGTGAAAACGAACTATTAAACAATAAACCAATTTTTTTCGTGAATGTTACGGAGGGCTCTTATAGAGGATGAGACAGCAGCAGTCAAGTTTAGATAGGTGAATTCACATGTAACACAATATTCAAAAATGTATGTAATCGATATATAAATTAGATACTAAATACATAACTATGTCTGAAATACTAACAAAATTGTAATACAATTCAAATGGACACACAAAATTATATATTTAACCTCATTAGACTAAAGAATGTAGAGATTAATCAAGATGAAATAAAAAGATTTAAATGTCCTGTGACCACAAAAGGGAGCAAGGTGAACGAATATTCTCCTCTAAATGCAAGTGCACCTACGCATGGGGAGAATAAGCGGACACCCAGCCACAGTTCCCGGAACGGATTAGATTCTACGTTATAAAATTAGGTTAAGATAGATTTAGGCTTTAGTTTTAATTAGGTTAAGGATTATTTATTACTTATTCATGCTAAAAAAAAATCGTATGAGCAAACGATAACCACTCAGATGTAAGATATAATGTCAAGTATAGGCTAAGGTCGTATTAACGTCAACACAAAGACACTTGACATTTAGTGTCGCTGTCAAATGGCAACTCTATAAATAACCAATTGTGAACATATTAAATAGAAAGGTTCAATAAAGTATTACTGCTACTACTGATAACGAAAATCATGTACGTATAAAGTCTCAATAAATAAATATATATCTATCTACCGTCCCAGTACAATTCGCACATACACTGATAATCCTTCGTGGAAAAATTTTGACATATTTTGACAGTGGCCTTCACAACTTGAAATGACTATTTCATGGAAATACCAATGAAGACAGAATATTTTAAAGGAACAGTTCAAAACTAGTATCATCATTAGAATAAGGCTTAGCTGAGACTTATACTAATCATTAGTGAAGGATTAGCCTGATATGCCTGATCGTTCTTTTTGCTGGGATGTCAAAGGCGAATATGTTTACTTTTCGGGTCTATCTGATTCATACCCTAAATTCAAAAGGGTCGGAATAAAGAATGTATTCATCGCATGAACTTTTGGGAGCTTGTTGCGACCACTGCTGCTTCGCTATTTTTCTACGTAGCAATGTACGGATGTCGACGTCATTCCTTGTTCATTTATCCCATCTTCACCTTTTCCTCTCACATGTCATTTTCCTTTTCACCTTTTTCCTCACAATATTCATCCAAATATCCACTCCAAATAGTTGGTACACAATCCAACATATTTGAATTTCGTATAATTCAAATATGCTGGATTCTACCAACAACAATCCCTGCCTTTAATTACCCGACGTCAAGATTGCGGGTGGCGACGGAGACGCTGGATGTTTGTTATAGAATAACAATAGTCAAGTGACTCCATGGCGTAGTGGATCCGCTTCAGTTTATGAACCCCCGAATTCTGGGTTCGAATCCATCGTGGGTGGTAATCTTTTAACCTTTTGATCAGTTCATTTTTTCAGGGCAATTGATATCTTAATCAAATTGCTCTTAGGAAGTTGACCTCGACCGAAAGGTGAAAGGTTAACATCCGCGAGCCGGTGAGGGACAGTTGTTGACAGCGGGATGTTGTACCGGTGACGACAGCGGGTTGGCGGTGATGCGGATTTGCTGGTCGGGTGGTCGGGGAGTTCTTTTTTGGTGGTAGAGAGTGGCTGGAGACGGTTGAGTTTGAGAAAATTTGGTTCGAGAGTTTTTTGGGAGGTCGTGAAGAGGAGATTGTGGCGGTCGAGAAAGATTTCACGAGTGATAAAAGTTTGAATTATATTCTTGTATGTGAACCATCCTAAGGGACGTTTAAAGAAAAAAAAAGAAAAAATTTGTGCCTGTGTGCAAGTGACTAAGGGATGTAAAGAAAGTGAGAGTTTTGGTATATGATGATCGTAAAAGTTTGAATTATATTCTTGAATTATATTCTTGTATGTGAACCATTCTAATGGACATTTAAAGAATTAAAAAAAAAACAAAGAGGAAAAAATTTTTGCCTGTGTGCAAGTGACTAATGGACGTAAAGAAAGTGAGAGATTTGGTGTATGGTGAATATGTGACTTTATAACGAAATATATACAAGAGACATTACTCGAAAAAAAAGGAAAGGGAATATCGCTTAAATTGGAACCCAGCGAAAATATACTCAGTACGATTAAATTTTCATTTTGAATCGCGATCAACGTGGAAGGCTTTCTCGGATGGTAATCATCAAAACCATTAGCATACATATATATATATATATATATATATATATATATATATATATATATATATATATATATATAAATATATATATATATATATATATATATATATATATATATATATAGTAGTTATTGGTAGTCATATATTGCATTTATCTAAATTGATGTGTTTGTGAACCGTACCCGATCGGGTTTGGAGGTGGTTTCTTTTTTTTATATATAGTATTTTTATGAATTTTTTCTTTATTTTGTTTCCTTTTAAGCGATTGTCCTAATCCATTATTTTTTTTGTTTTTTGTTTATTTTCCTTCTAAAAACAAAAATTAATAATAAAAAAAATGAACTAAGTTAAACCGGAATTTCATTTCTTGAGGCACTCCTCCTTCGCGTCCTTTCCCTTTTCCTCAATGTTTTAATTAGACCCCACGACCCCACACGACCCCGACCAGCTGAGCCTAGCCTGCCTCAGTATGCAACCTGGGGGAACATGAGATCACTGCCATATAAATGTCTGCGACCGCGGCAGCCGTGGCTCGCAACAAGCTTCGTTTTCGCGATAAGGTTTATATAGAAATTAAAAGTTTGGTCGTTGATCCAACAGTTTTCCAGTTTTTACATCGCTTCGAGTGGATTGTAAATTGAATTTAGAAATTAAAATTTCATTTAAGAGGCCTTGATTGAGTGTTTGCTTAATAACTGTCTTTTGTTCTTCGTTTATGGAGTAATGTGGTTTATTCGACTCCGTTTTATCATCTTTCATTGTATAATTTTTTATTCTTTTAATTCTAGAGGGGTGTATTTTATTGCAGGCATTATTTTTCTTTATTAGTATTACGTCGATTTTACGATTAGTAATTTCTACTTTGTGATATTTTGGTTTTTCTTTTTGTGCCGTTCGTTTTTGTAATTTTTTATTTATATGTTCCCTGGTTTGATTTGTTGATCTACTTCTCTTTTATGACTATGATACTCTACCCATTTTAATTTTTTATTAGTGAGCAGTTCAAATATTTTTCTGTTATCTCTGTATCCCAATTGTACCTTTTGTGGTTTGCTCTGGATTACTGAATGTATGGTGTTATTGTAATGTTCTGTAGCTTTTAATATTTGTTCTTTGATACTCAGTTCTTGGTTTGTAAGTGATAGGTGATAGGTGATAGATTAGGTGATATAAAGTGAATTTCAATGTGTTCCTTCCTTAGATATTCTTTAATGTTTATCATATTGAATTCATTATCCACGACAATCTTTCCAGGTTTTTCTAATATTGCACTATGTTCTTGGATTAATTTTATGAATTTAGCGAATTTACGAAATTTTCTTTAGCATAAAGATGTTTTCAAAATGTATCTATTGCCGTGAAGAATTGTCATTTTCCGATTAATAAGATGTCGATATGTATTATCCCATTTATATCTCTGGGTGTTTCACTTACTTTGAATTCAAGTTTTTTTCTGATCGGATTTTGCGCGGTTGCATATATCACAATTGTTTATATATCTTGTTATAAGCTTCAAGATTTTATCGAAATAGTATATATATTTTTTTTTGTTCGTAATTTTCCTTTATAACGCGTTTGTTACCTTTTTCATGTTTTTCTTTTATTTTTTCAAAACAATTTTCTTCATTCAACAAATCCACAGCGTGGTGAGTGCATTTGATAAAACGTAAACTTCCATTATTTGAATACAATTTCGCAATGCGAAGTTGGACTTAATTCCATGTATGATCGTCCACTTCGCAATAAATACCCACGATTCCTTTTTCTGGGTTATATCGTCGAAATATGTCGACCAAGTTACTTTCATTATTGGCGTCATTTTCATCAATATAAACTTTCCGTTTCTTATTTATTATTCTTATTTCTTTTTTTTTTTTTTTTTGGTTTTGTTATTATAATTTGAGTTCGAAATATATTAACAATTCCTTCTTTTATTGAGATCAAATCATTTTCGTCTTCTGTTTCAGAATGATTTGTAGCGTTTTCACTTATATTCTTGTATTCATCGAGTGTATTTATTTCGTGTTGAACATTTTCTATTCTGCTGAGGAAGTCGGCAACTTTATTGTGTTTGCCTTTAACGTATTCGATATCAAAATTGTATTCATTGAGCTTGATTTTCCATCGTTGTAATTTGCTGTTGGGCTCCTTCAAGTTCTAAGCCAGACAAGCGGTCGGTGATCGGTACGAATGCTGAATTTAACACCGAACAAATATGGTCTGAAATAATGGGTTGCCCAGACAATAGCCAACAGTTCTTTCTGTTCAGTTCTTTCAACAGTTCAGTTTCTGTTCGTTAAGAGTACGACTAGCGAAAGAAACTGGATGTCCGTTTTGAGAAAGGACGGCACCTATAGCGTTTTCAGAGGTATCGGCAGTTAGGACGAACTTCGGATTAAAATTAGGATAATGTAAAATTGGGTAGTTGGGGATAAGTTCTTTGAGTTTCTCAACCGCTGAAATGTATTTTGGATCATTTATATTTAATTTCCTATCTTTCTTTAGTACATCTGTTAGAGGGGATGGAATTTTCGCATAGTTGTTAATAAATTTACGATATTATCCTGTGATTCCGAGGAATGACCTTATTTTCTTTTGGTTATCTGGAACTTTCATATTTTTTAATAACATTAATTTTTTCGGGGTTAGGTTTGATTTTAATTTGGGTTTTTAGTTTATGTTTTATTAACGCATTATTTTTAGTATTGATGATTATGATTATTATTGGGGTAAAAGCTATTATTATGTTTATGTGAGTGAGGATTATTATGGTGGTTATATCTATAGCGATTTTCATTAAAGGGTTTGCGAGTGTCTTCCAGTATACTATCTGTATTTTGTTGTATTTCTTACAGCAAGTTATAAGCTTGATCTAATTTAATAAAAATTTTCGTTTCTAAAAGAAAAGCTTCATATTCGGAAAGCAATGATTTGAACCGGTTAAGGGCGTTGTTTTCGTTACGCATGGGATTAAATTCGGTATGTAGTTCTTGTTGTGTATCTTGCAGAAATTTAGTATTAATTTTATTTAAAAGTTCACTAAGGCTAAAATATGCGTCATCAATATTTCTTGTACTTACTTTATGAGTTCTATTGACCAAACTGTTGTAGTTTTCATTAACGCCGTACGTTGTTATTAAAATCGATCTGATATTTTGCCAGGTGGGATCCGGAAGCTTTTGCACCGTCTTTCAGGCATCTCCTTGGAGTTTATTCAGGACTAGTCGAAATATGTAGGTTTGTTGGTTTCCTGGGTTGGCCAAATTGACAATTGTATTGGCTTGGTCGAGGCATGCTGTTAACGGCAATTTTTGATTGCGACAGTTGTAGACAGGTTACCAACGGGTTTCTTTTCAAAGTTCCTCGAAGGGAAGGTTGGTGCTCGAGATTCGCCATTTGACTTTCAACTCAAATTTTCTTTGGTTGGAAAGTTATTTATATTGGAATTTTTAATTCTACACAGATTTTCTCTAATTAAGATTAGTTATTAGTCAAGACAGATTTTCTCTGGTTGGAGGTTGAATTCTTTTTAGTAGGCTTCGCTTTTCGCAAACTTCCTTTTTGTATCATGTTCTGCTTAACACTTTTTAGTTTCTCACTTAGTGTTTTGCTTTTCGCGACGTACACTTTTACACAAGTCACTTTCATTCGATTCTTTACTCGATTTGTTTCTTGTACTTTTGTACTTAGCGGAACTTCGCGACTTTTGTTATAGTAGGTTCCTTATCATAGGAGTTCCCCCCTCCTATGACGATCGACTGCGTCAGTTACGTTTTTGGTTTAACGTTATGTTCAAAAAGCTAAATTTCACTTTTTATTATACTTCGAATTCAATACTCGGTTTGGCTATAACTAAACAAATATTCGATAATAACTCCACTGGGGTGCACTGAACTGAACTAGGCCTTTTTATATTGTCAAAAGTGCAGTCACACTTTTGGATATGTGATATGTGAATGTTTGGTTAATTTGGTTTTCGATTGAGAGGACGGATGTTCACATAAAGCAAAGATGAATGTTTGTTTTATATTAATGACTCGTCAATTAAAACTTGAGAGATATTTCATGATACAATTGAATTTGGTGAATTTGTTGACTTAGCATAATTTCAGGTAAGAAGTGAAGTTCGTTGTTATGATTGAGTCATCATAACATTTTTATGACACAGCTATTGTAACTCGGCCACATTTTTATTTTCACAATCATTTCGATTTTTCGTTTTCCTTTCCCAATGAGTTTGTTACCTCCACGCTCTCTCAGTCCCTTTCTTTTGTTTTCATTTTCTTATCACGCCACGTGATTGGTCGTGGTCGCTTTCATCCCACAGGTATGTAACCCTGAAAGCGTTGTCACACTTGCAACGTGAATGTTGCAATAAATTTATCAACAATTGGCGGAATTGCCACATTTGAGAGGCGGATTACAGCACTTCTCATTCCTATACTATACGATAATGTCAACATCTTAGTCAATTATTCTACTGCTCCTCTGATTTTATTTTCATAAATCGTTGTAGGTGTTCACGTCAAACGAGCAAAATATTCAGGAACGATTGTCTCGATGTAACGCGTCGACATAGCACTTAAATCCAGCTTATTCTTATTCGTATCTTTTCCCTGATGGAGAATAGAGCTGCAAAGAGAAAATAACCTGATAATAAGGTTAAAGGAAACCCAAGGATATATTATAATATAATGAGATGCACTTTCGGCTTTATAAGCTTTTCTGTTTATCTGAAATTAATATCTTGTTTTTCTTTTCTAAAATGGATTGAACCTCGCAACGTAATTAGATTAGTAGAGTATTCATAGGTGTTAAGGCCCAAAATCACCCACTCGATATGTACAACAGTATTGAAATCAATCACCATGTACTGAGCACTAGTACGTTGGTTAACACTACCAAACAAGATTACTGCAAAATAACTAGAGAAAATATAGTGAATGGACTACTTTCGCATCACCATTGATGCCATTAGAATTATGCCGTTAGAACAGATGAACTATGCCATTAGAACAGATGCCATTAGAACTATCCTAGCAGCAGCAATACAGACAGTGCTCAACATCATGCCGCTCAATAAATTTATTTTGAGTGAGAGTCAGATTGGAATGCACAAATAAGTGTTGGAACCACTACGATTAAAGTGCCGTTATCAATAGAAAAGAAAGGAACTAGGTGAAACCGTTTGGAATGAGATTGATATATGCAATGGCTGAAACGACTGCCTCATAACCGAACTCTTTGGCTTCAAACTAACAAAACAAGGACAAAACAACTGCTTGGGAAAAACAAAATTTCGTCGTCAAAATAAAATAACGTCCAGCTCACAACGACTTTAAGACGTAAGATTTGAGAGATGGCTAAGAACGATGGCCTACAGGCCAACAGTTTTGTCTACCGAACATCTTCTTACGTTGGTGTCTACTGGCTGGCTAACTCTATTTGGCAAGGAATTCTGACGTGTATTGGACCATTGGCAACCATTTGCTCCTGTTGCATTACAAAAGTAGCCCCCATAGTACCCAGTATTTTGCATGTCTCATATAGTTTTTTGTTTTCTACATTTTCGTTTCTGGTTTTTATTGATGGAAAATAGCTGACCGCTCATTTACTTCCCTAAACTATCCCGGCCTCACTAAAATACATTCGCCAAACATACCGATAAATTTCAATTCCACAGCATCCCGTGCCCGAACTAGTGACACTGTTCTTGACATGTAGATTGTAGAAACTTTTACTTACCCGTTCGACTCTTGAAATCTTCCCTGAAATGAATGGACCCGCAAAATTATTGCCTCTTACAACTTCACCAGGTACCCACAACAGAAATCTTATAATTCTTGGCCAAATCATTCATCAGCGACACACTGGTACACCAATTAATGATGGTAAGGTTTCATCCAGTGCCAGAAATTGGTGTAATTAGCCTCTTCACGACGTCTGCTGCAGAATTACTCAAATGATATGGGCCTTCAGGCTGCTTGCCAGCATAAAGTTCAATATTTAGGACGTAAAACGTAGCAGCATCTACTAGTGGATAAAGTTTGATTCCATATTTGTCGGGCTTTGATTTCATGTACTGTCGGATATGAAATTTTCCTCAAAAGAAAACCATTATCTCATCGATTACAGCGTTCTCTCCCACTGAATATGGCAAAAGACAGTTTTGTGTAAACATATCTAAAACTTCTCTTATTGGCGCAGCTTTGTCTAGAGTACGAAGAACTTGTCGCGTAGTAGCATCATCAAACCGCAATGAATTCAGTAGAAATTTTACTCTTTTCACTGACATAGTAGTAGGAAAAATAGGTATACCTGTCCCATCACTTGCATATAAATCTTCTTAATTGGCGTGTGATGTCTTCAAGAATCCCACTATGTACAACAATTCGAAAAGCGCTAGAATTTCCACCGCATCTGTCGGTTTGCAGTCACGTATTCTGTTATACGATGGCCCCTTTTTTTGAATAAATTCGTTGGTACATCTAACAACTTTTTCAATAATATTCTCTGAAATGAATAAACTCCAGACTTGGGTAAATTTTGTCACCCCCACACTATTCCTACGACTGCCCGCTTCCGTGAGAATATTTTGAACTTGACGCCTCACTCTTTTATTGTTAGATTTTTGCCACTTCGTTACTTTATCGCGCCCTGTAAAACAGCTACTTATTTCTGAAAGTGGCAAATCATCCTCTTCTGAGTCTGTGCAACTTTATTCCTCAGCAGATCGAGGTTCCCCTGCAACGATGTGGTCGGAAGTTTCAGAGCTTTGGTCCCTGAGCTCTGATTCACTCTCTTCTTCGTCTTCTATTGGTAATTCCTCGAGTATTGCACTTTGTGATAACCGTCCACGACTCATTTTATATAAAAAAATCCAAGCCATTATAAAACAAATACAAATATTATCGAATTAATATTGAATGATGGCCGAAGAACTACTACGAACGTGAACGAGGGTATGTCGCGTTGAGCGTCGCGTGTAGTCTTTTCGACGACTACACCGGGACTAAAACAATTGCGATCTGCGCAGTGGGGGGAGCGCCCCGAGCAACGGTTCATTCTTTATTTTACTCCCAATGACATAGCGACAGGCTACTAGAAATGAGAAATAAATGTGATGGGTAATAATAATATGAACGAAAATGTACTAAGCGCGGTCGATTCGACTACGCGCGCCCGCTTGAAGGTTAAATCGTAGCCACCCAATTCAAATATATGACCATTCAAATATATGACATTTTTCACTCTCTTATATCCCAATATTTATTTATTATTCGAAAAGTGTACATATAATATTTTTAGGTTAAAATAAATTCTAATTCAAACTTGAAATTTTTATTTTAGCACGTGAACGCGCGGTTATAGTCAAAAAATTTAATTTTTGAAAAAATACTTAAATTATGGTAACATATTTTATGTTATACATAATATATTCATAACTAATACAAATAACTCACAGAACTTCTGATTATCTTCATTCTTATGGAACGCGAAACTTTTCGAAATGTATCGCGTACAACGGTGGTTTACTGTAATCAAGCACCGAAACAATGCATCACCTTAATTCAATTGCTTCCAAAATGATGCTTTTTTATATTGGGAGATTACCTATTTACTTTGCTTATCTACTTTGAGTGACAGCAAGAGCATAACCACAAATTTCGACTGTCATAATGCGATTTGGAGTGATTGTCAAAACATTGAGTTTGCAGTTCGATATGTAACAAATCAGAAAGAATTTATAGAATCAGCATCAACACAAACAAGTCTTCCTACTAGCATGGAGGATATTGCAGGGCAAAAATACGAAAACGCCGGGTCGAATGGTTCACCCGCAAGGAAAAGACGTAAGTTACGTGCTGTCTTGTATCCTTGGGCTATCCCTGACGACATCGAGATTCCACCTCCTGGACTCGCAGTTAATCGGCAACAATTTCGAAAAGCTGGGCCTTTCACCATTGGAACTGAGGTTGTCGGCTACAGACCTGTTCGGAGCATCGTCCAGTTTATAGGGAAAAAAGAGAATACCGACCAGTTTTATCAGCTGAAGGTGATATTTAAGTGATATCTTCCTTTTAAGTGAAAATCTTATTAAAACTTTTTTTCAGATCCTTCAACTCTCTCGCCGCCCTGACCACACGGATGAGTGTTCTCAGGATGAACAACGTGGAAAGATGTTGCTCCATAGTGAATACTCGTTACTTTCGCTGTTGCAAAACGAACCAGGAGTAATAAAACATCATGGAATGTTTAGTGTAAGGCCGCACATGTAACCAATTCAAATTATCAGGATGCAAGGGTAATTTCAGGATTTAGCATTTGAAGAGACGCTCGCACGGAAGCAGAAGCCAACTTACACAGGAGCTGTGATCAAACGACTTATCCTTGTATTAGACTGCCTTATACAACACCCATTCTGGTAAGTTAACTATAAGATGTAAATGTTTATTCATAGTCTTTACTTCGCCGACAGATACATCAGTTTAGGTAGATGTGTGAATATTTTTTTATATTTGAGATAAAACACAGAATCCTGATCTGCAACATTTATCAGCAGCATATTTGCCAAACAGACATTATAGTTGTAATTCTTGGCTTAAACTTGGTGTACTATCTTAGAGGTGTAGAGAAGCAAATATTCATTTGCTACAAAGAGCTTCTGCGTTTTACACTCCGCTGCACTTTGTACTTCGCTGCATTTCTTCGATAGGAACTGAACGTTGAAATCAAAAACTTGCTCGCATAGCCTGGTTTCTCCTTTGAAAAAGCATAATCTGTAGGTCACAGTAAAAATATCTCACCCGTCATCCAGGAATGCAGACACACAAACTTGGTCTTACGCAATTACTTGAGAACAGAAATTACCTTAAAAAGTAAATACGAATGGGTTGCGAGTTGAAAAGACTCCCTTGAATACTACACTCCTTTAAAAGCTACAATCGTTAAAAGTAGGCTACGAGGAAACAAAAACTTTGATTTCTTAGAAAAATATGCTCTAATGCAGAGGTGGGCAACTTTTTTGGAAATTGGGCCAATTTCAATTTTTCATAATTTCCCGCGGGCCAGAAAACTTAATGCGAAAGTAAATTTATGTTCTGTAAAACTCTGAAATTATTGGAAAGGTACAAGCTCTGCATATTTATAGAAGGAAATAATAACCATAATTTGTAATGGATAGTTTTGTAGCACTTGACAAAAAATACAACTTAAATGTTACACAAAATTCCATTTGAGGGATTATATTGGGAATGTTCTTGATTTATGATGACATTTTAATCAGGATCTAAACGACTGGTTGTTATTCGGAGAATGACTTCCAAATTTTCGTCTGTCATTCTAGATCTGATTTTATTTTTTGCATGTTTCAATAGCGAAAATGTAGATTCACAAATGTAGGTTGATCCAAAGAAAACCGAATATTTTTTGCATGATCTAGAATATTTTCAAAGATTTCTGGATTCAACGAAGCATAAAATTCCAGTATCGGTTTTTCAGCGTATTGGTTTTTCTAAAACTAAATCAGACTGCAAACTACTGACTACTGGCAGAGGAATTTGGAATTAAAAGCCAATGTCAAACTTCCTAATGAAAGATCATTTGAAATTTTTTGAAAATCTTCAAATCTTGCGGAAAAGTCGTTTGATAACTCTTTTATAATTAGGTCGTATTTCCAGTAACCATTATCTCTTAAGCTATTTTCCCTTTGCTTTAACGTTGGGAAGCGAATCAGCTGTTTCTTTTTTAACTTGGACGTGAATGAAATGACATGTGTATACATATCATAAATAAACAATCCCTTTCCTTGTAATGATAAATTCACGTCAACTGACCATTATTCCTCCTTTAGTTCGCCGAATTCATTGAGGTTTTTTTTAATATTTGAAAACTGCAAAATCTCATCCAATAAATTATGGAATCGGCTCAACACTCTTGAAATACTGAGCCACCTAATCTCAGTATGGTAGGGAATATCAATGAAATCACTTTCAATTTCTTGTTAGAAATCGATGAATTGGCGGTGATTTAATGCTCGTCCTCGAATAAAATTAACTACTCTTGTTACGACCGACGTAACGTGCTTAAGATTTAGAACTTTTTACACAGTATTTCTTGATGTATGATACAATGCAAGAAAATTATTTCTTTTCCTGGAATGCTGCTTACTAGATTGCTTATTCTTTTTAGCACCCCGACATTTTTTCCTGTAAACTGAAGCATCCATCAACTGTGATATTGACTACTTTCTCCCACTTTATGTTATGTTTCTGCAACGCTTTTTGAAGCGCCATAAAAAGTCTTCGCCAGTGGTAGTGCTTTTCATATGATATGCAGAAAGAAATTCTTCGGTGATTTCAAATCGATTGTTTATTCCTCAAATAAAAATTAAAAATTGACTCGTGTCTGTCATATCACATAAATCATCTAATGCTAATGCGTAATAAATGCAACTTTCCAGCTTTAACACTAATTGGTCACATAAATTGTTTGCTATGTTACCAGTACGCCTAACGAGAACTCGCCTTGAAAGACTAATTTTTTTCTAATATTGTCTTTTTTTTTCTGGAAATAACACTTCAGCAATATCCAACAAGCAGTCTTCAACAAACTCTCCATCCGAAATGATTTCAATTGTTTTGCAGCTTTATGCGCAATAATATAACTAACTTTTGTCAAAGCTTTATTTGAATAAGAAAGGCTTGCCGATGTTCTTTGTTATGTAATTAAGCCTGTTTTAAATATTTCTGCTTCAGCACGCAAATGTTCGGGTCAAAAAAGTTATATTTATTTGAATGGTTTGTGGAAAAATGTCTCATTATATTACACTCTGTAAAAACTGAGATAGTTTCATTTCACACTAGACATACTGCTTTGCCATTCATGCTTACGAACAGATATTTAAACGTACAATTTTCGTTAAAACTGCGGCGCTCCGTATTAACTTTTCTTTTTTTATTCACTCATTTTAAGTTGATAGAAAAGGAAGCAAAATAAAACTAGCACCTTCACAGCTAGGTTAATTTTATGAACATTTATAAATAAAATCACGACAATCTTTGTTATTTCTGCTTGATAATAAGAATTCATATTATAAAATTAACAAAACCCGAAAACTTCGAAACTAACTCACGCCCGCTAGCAAAAATATTTCAGTTTTTGTCATTTTTAAACGCTGGTCATAGAATTACGGTTTCGTTTTCTTACGCAACCTGCCTTCCAAATAAAGTACTATATTTCAGTTTTCAATCCAGAATTTTTAAGTTATTCAATTAGGAAAACCAATTCAGACAACCAAATTCTTTGATTCCTTATAAAATGCTATATTCTTTACGCACGTTCTTTTTCATCCAGAAAAGCCCTAATCTTCATTTCAAAACATGACCAGAACTTTTTGGGATCCGTATAGGAAAAAACTAATAATCAAATTTAGAGTGTAGATTTTGCGTGTACTTTTACATTTCAAATAAGAATTTGAAGCCCATTTTAAATCAGAACTACAAATTTTAAAACTTACGTCTGCGGCTAGTCAAAGGTTTCCAAATAAACAATTCTGTTGCGAATGAAAGTCTTTTACAGGACGGAAATTTGAAGTATGTTCAAGTCACGAAATCGTAAACCTGTGCCCAGTCAAAATCACTTCACAAAAAAACTAAAATAATTTGTATCAGCACGAAAACTTTTTCACTGTTCTGGTTCACGGAAAGACATCACTCCAATGAGAGATCAGAACGGGCCAATCAAAGGAGCAGAGGAGCTCGAAACGTTTTTGGAGTAAAAAAATCTATGTTCGTCCAGTTCTGTAATAGGTGGATCGCTTTGCCGAAAGCGAAATTTGATGAAATATTTTTCAGTATTGTGTAGGGCAGGGAAAACTAACTGTTTGAAAATGTGAATTCGTTGCTGGCCGATCAGAGCTTCGTTGCGGGCTAAATTTGGCCCGCGAGCCTGCAATTGCCCGCCTCTGCTCTAATGAATGGTGCAACTTTAATGAACAAAAAAATTGCAATTTCGGTTATTATTATGTACATTATAGGCATGAATGGTTTAAGCTAGACGAATGTGATCCTGACTATCAGGATAGTTAACTTTCCAATTGGTCTGCTCAGCAGCCCAGAATGAAACCCCCTGGCCTGAATCTCCTGTGAGCGTCAAAAAAAGTGTACACCTATGTGGTAATATATTCAAAGACTTATAAAATGAGTTCTAGACACCCAATTTTCAAAAAATTTGGTGTTTGGAAAGGTTTTTTTTATTTCCTAGTAATTAAAAAAAGAAACTTGAGAAAAAAAAACATATTGATAAAAGTTAAATATAATACCAACAAAAAATACTTAATTTTTTTCGCATCAAAAAAAGTTTAACAAACAAAGCACACAAAGTTAGTACTACTTCTGCTTCCCTTTCGACTTTAAAACAGCTTCTAGTCGTCTTACTATTGACTCAACTAGCTACTTAGTCTAATGGATAGGAATCTTTCGCCATTCTTCCATTAAAATTGACTTCAACGACTCGTTGCTTGATATGTTCCGCTGATCTGCGTATCGAGATAATCCCAAAAATGCCCAATGGGGTGAAATTCTGAGGATTCAGGAAAATGATCGAGCTGCTTAGGTGTCCGTAATAGAAAACATTCCTTTACTAATTTTTACGTGAGCTTTGGGTCGTCCTGCTGGAAGATCCATGATGCATTTAATCCCAACTTTGCAACACTTGCAAGTAAATTTTCTCTTAAAATATTCAAGCAATCGACAAGTTTCCCAACGCCTGATGCCTGGCAGCAAATACGGGAAAACGAAACGCGAGGCAGGTGGACCGCACGGCTGATTAGTGACTTGGGGCCGTGGTTCTACAGTAATGCATGGTGAGACTGATTATTACCTGACGCAACTACTCAGGGGTGACGGGTATTTTCAGTCTTACCTGTATAAGATGGGAAAATCACCATCCCCAACTTGCGTGTTCTGCCCAGGGATGACGGATGACGCCTGCCACACGTTCTTTACGTGTACCAGATGGACAAGACTCCGTTCGCATTTCTCGGAGAAAATTGGCGTGCTTTCCCCAAAAAATGTAACGGGAAAAATGATGCAATTAAAAGACAATTGGAACTGTGTGTCGCATTACGTACGCACCGCTAAGCGATGAATAATGAGGCCTAGTCCGAAGTAATATGACAAACAGTTCCAGGCTAGGTTCTCGGCGTGACAGGGGAGGTGTTTAGTCGGTAGTACGGTAGCGGGAGTCCGACACTCAGGGCGTAAATAGCCTTCATCTCCCAAATAAAAACAAACGCCAGATGCCGCCAATACACTCCCAGACCCAAGGAAAAAGAAGATGTAGAGAGGCCCTACGCTCTCATTTCTGTCCGAATTCACCAAAAGTAACGCATATTTACCCAAATTCCCCAACACTTACTTAAAAATAATCAGAGGTAGCACGAATGAATGGTCGAACATTTCGTCATCTGAACTATTGTCACAATCATTACAATATTTGCTTGCTATAATTAAAGCACAATGAACATATCCATTTGCTCTATATACTTAATGAGTGTTAGGAATGCTCAGTATAAGCGTTTGCGCATTTTCAATTGACGTTGACTGATTAAAGTGCAACATTCAAGTAGTATGTGTGACCATTCCTATACAGCAATTGCTTTTCTAACTGAAATGTTAAATCCACTGTAAAATTTAAAAGCGAAGGTAGTGGAAGATTTTGGAAAGTGTAAATATTGTGTTATTGTTATATTTAATGAATGAAAATGTTTTTGTTTTGTTAATTATATGCTGTAATTGGTAACTTATAGGTGAAATTGTCGGCAGTAATATTGATGGATAATTTTCAATTTAAAGGCAGATTTATGCTCTTCAACAAAGCAAGTAAAACTTGTGCATTTCTCACTTGTTAGTGATTTTTGAATGTTGTTTTCATATTCAAGCCTATTATTGGATATTACATTAATAATGTTAAGTAAATGTGCATCAAATTGCGCGAAAAACGTTGATATATCATGCTGAATACGACACAAATGGAGCCGCACATTTGAACAGATGATGATGGGAAAAAATAAGTGTAAAACTTCGGATGCTCACGTACGGTCATGTAAACAGATAGGGCCTCCCTATATCTTATACCGCCGCCATGCTTTATGGTAGAGTTCACATTGTTTTGTCCAAATTCAGTATGTTTGCTTCTCCATATTTTGGGCGATTTCTTGGGGCCAAATA
The DNA here is from genome assembly GCA_954870665.1 of Stratiomys singularior. Classification (NCBI taxonomy): domain Eukaryota; kingdom Metazoa; phylum Arthropoda; class Insecta; order Diptera; family Stratiomyidae; genus Stratiomys; species Stratiomys singularior. Next base: position 68,152,316 of record OX940880.1, on the reverse strand, counting down.
TTTCGAATTTGCTTTCGTCACTGAAAAATACGTTTTCCCAGTATGACAAATGCTCATTTTTGTTCTTTTTCGCATATAGCATACGTTGCCTCTGGTTCTTTTTAGAAATATATGGTTTTTTACGAGGTCCTCTGCCATGTAACCCGTTACTATGGAGTATTCGGCGAACAGTACTTACACTAACGCTGACTCCAGTATCTTCGTTAATATTTTTCGCGATTATCGCAACACTTGCTGCTGGATTTCTTCGCACTTCCCTCACAATAAATCGTGCACCGACCGCGGACAACTTTTTCTACCTTCCCGAACGAGGTCGATCACTTATCGCAATTCAAAATGGATTCTATTCTTGAGACTCAAAACTATACAATAAGCCTCTAAAACTCATACTTTCTCTCATACTTTTTTCTACTCATACTTTTACGGTCCTCATCAATTTTTTGCACAAAAGCCGTTGCAGTTTCGCCAATTTTGATGCCCATGAGATCCATAATAGCTAGGTAAGTTCTCGAGCCTTCGTTGAAATAGATGCTGCAATCCACGCTACAATTTCAGTCACATCTTTGCCAGAAAACTTGCTTTTCGGAGAAATGTTCCAAATCAAATTGTTGTAACTTTCTTTACTATTTTGAGTATTTTTGCCAAGACATCTCTGCAGCAACTCATCACTACTAAGTGACTCGTAAACTGGCAAAATGTAGCCACAAATGTTTGGATCTAGTGGTGGCGTATGAGCAAAAGACTCTTTTTTTCCCCTCGCCTTGCAAAATTTACACCAATCCTTATTGCAATACTCGTGACGAGGTTCTGCATCTGAAGAAATTTTGTGATAATAGCCGGTAAGACTTTCTTTTTTTCATGTTCTCGATGGAATCGGGATATCTCTGAATTGTAAGACTAAAACAAAGACAATTCTCGAACCAATTTTAGAGTCAATTTAGCCGTTTTAGGTTTGAGACGGCTTGTACAGGTGCGGCATTTTTGATCTCCGTTTTTGATTTTGTACCTCGTTTTACTGGCTTTTTTTCTTCTCTTATTTTTCTTCCTTCTCTCATTTTTCTGTCTGTCACTAAAATTGTCAAATTTTTTTTTACTTCTACTTAGCGACGGTACACATGTTTGCCTACGTGAAGAACACACTTTAATTTATTTATGGGTATATCATCTCCATAAGGTTTGCTATCTACCATATTCGTGTAAGTTTTACTGCCACCGTCGCCAATATAATTACCGTAAATGACATCATAAAGTTCTTTTACGTACGGCTGAGTCAGTTTCCATTTTTCCAGCAGATCCTTCGTGATTAGCTGAGCATTCAGATTTGCGATTCAGCATTCAGATTATGCCTGGAAATTTTCCTATGACTGAAAAAAAAATCCATCAATGATGTAAAGCCTCTCTTAGCCCAAGTAGGTACCGTTGCCTGATACAGTCAAAACGTTAGCTTTATTGCCAACTTCCTCATTTAATTGCATTTCTTCTTTGACTGCTTTTTTAGTAACAAAATCAAAACAATGTTTACAAGCTGTCAAAACGTTAGTTTTATTGCCAACCTCCTCATTTAATTGCATTTCTTCTTTGACTGCTTTTTTAGTAACAAAATCAAAATAATGTTTACAAGCTTTATGTATTCTTGACATTGCAGTATAATAAAGCGAGTCCGAAAATTTTGCAGGAATATCTATCAAACTCAAAAACATATTCACGCCATTATACCCTACGCCGAGAACTCTCAAGGCAATTATGGGTCTCTGATTAATTGCGTACAAATTTCGAGATATAGATGGGGAAGATTCAATGAATTTTCTACCACACGAACATTCCACATAGATTTTAAATCCAAGGCCTCTACTTTTTTGGTGGGTAAATGAAATTTCACCATTACTTTCTTTGCACTTTATATATTGAGAAAGAGCCGAAAAGACTAAATTAAAGAACAAAACCACATACTGGATAGAGCTGTCCGTATGAGGTATTAATTCACTAGTTGTTTTTATTTTTTAGCAAGAGAAACTTGATAAATTAGGATTTTTTTTCTGCAGTAAACTGATTGCCAGTAAATGTTCTTTTTTGTTTTTTACGTCTAAAACGAAGAGTACTCCGATTACCTTTGAAATGACCACCAGGTTTAGACATTTTTAACAACTTTTAAGCCAATTTTTATCGAATTTCAAAAATATAAAACCCGTGCTTGCTCAAAGAATAACACAGAGCAACTGCCGAGCAGTATATCACATACATGTATACGAAAGATGTTTACACCAGGAGAAGAAACAGCTGGCGCGCCGCGCTACACACATGAATAGAAACCGGTTTTTACTCATAAGCATACGCTGTTACAAATATAGCTGTAACTTATTTTCTATTACGAATTTCTTGATGAAATTTTTTGAAAATTTCAAAGGCGAATATCCCCTTAAACTTTTCTAATTCGTCTATCAATTTTTCACTGTGTTATGGCTTTTACACACTAGTTTTGCTATCTCCCGTAACGACTTGCCCTCCGTTCTCAATTTTAAAACGAGCTTTCGTGTTTCAATTGCACTTTGCTTACCCATCTTGGTTGCTGTAAAAACTAATCAATTTATGCTGAAAATAAACTGACGAATAATCGAAATATCGCGTCTTATCAACCAAGTTCGACTTTTTATGGAACAACCAACTGAATCGATCGGATTTTTTTATCTTGCACAGTATATATGGCAAGCTGTTAACTTTTTTTGATGGGTAAGATATGAATTATTTTTTGTATTTTTTTATTTAATTAGAATGATTATGTTTTTTTAGTTAAGTTTTTTATTTTATTTTAGAAAATATGATAACCTTTTTAAAACACCAAAAATTATGAAAATCGATGTCTAGCACTAATTTTATGAGTCCATGAATATTTAAGCACATAGGTGTACACTTTTTTTTGACGCTCACAGTATGATGGTAGCTATTTATGTCATTTTTTAAGTCGTTTTCATTGTTCTCATCACTTTGATGGCATTCGCACAACAAGTGTACGAGGTTTTAATATCCGTTTTGATGTTATTAAAACCAAAATTTTCAAAGTGACTTCCGAAAGTTTCGGGTGCGGAACGCATCCAATAGCGCTTGACTGGGGAAGTGATTGAACGGGTTACAACGCTAAGATCGTGCTCCTCCCTTATGGTGAAATATAAACAAAGAAATATATGTCAAATTTTCTTTTGAAAAAAGATTCGAGAAAAATACGTTCAAAGCTGTAAGCGGGGAAAAAAATATAGATATGCATAGAATTGTGGACTAAAGCATAAAGTTAACGTCCTGTTTCAGCTGCAATGTCCAGGACATCCATTTGTATTTGTCTATTACGAACTTGCTTCGGTAGTATCGGATGCAGATTTTTTCTCGTCTTAGAGTACGCGATTCTCATCTACTTTTTGCAAATGCTCGTGGCAATTTCGGCTATGATTTATATCCATACCATGCACTATTAATACTATAGCTGTGATTTCATCGTTAAACGATGAAATAAACGATAAATCTTTACCGTTAGGTTCGGCTTTGAGAATCCCGGAGTCTCCATCCCTAATTTAGTTTAAGTACTTTAGGCTATGCTTTCTGACAGAGTGTTGAAGCATAGATGATAGTTGTTTTTTTTTTATCCTACTAACAAAGTTCCGTCATTCCCCGTCTTTTTCCTTGTATCATACACATACACGTTTCGGAATAAGCCTTCTTCGGTGTCTGATTTCCCCTGAGTTTTTCGGTCTTAGGTGTCTTTATTCAAAGATCTGTCGCTCACACAAGCAGGAAGGCGTTCTTTTATGTAGGTAGGGGTATTTTGTTATGCGAGCGGTAAAAAAATCGGGTTTTTTTTGGGGGGGGGGGAGTTTCTTGGAGTCATGGAACCAAAATACTAAACCTCGAACAAAAAGCTAAATAAACTAACCGAGTTAAAAAAGCAAAAAATTTCCAAATAAACGGGAGCCAGAGTTCCATGTCAGATTCACTTTCGTCACCTTATCAGATGTCGAATCGAAAAACAGGAAACGAAAATACTAGAAAAATAGCTCAAACACAGCTTCCACTACTACAAAAAGAAATAAGAAATCGAAAAGAAAATGGTAGAGATAGAAGTTTCTATATCAGTGTTCCAAGAGTTCCTCGTTCCTATTGTTCATTTTGAAAAGAAGATCGATTACAAGAAAGAACAAAACAAGGAAGCAAAAACACTGCAAGGCCTTAAGATGAAACTGAAATCAAACAACATTATAACAACAAAAGCACACAAATGAAACACAACAGTACTAATCAGCAAGAAAGAATACATAACTGAAAAGAAAAAACTGGACGAAATGCAGGAAAATTAGAAAAGATCCCATAGACGACTATGAAACTGCGATCAACGAAAAAATAAAACAAAACAATAAATGATAGCCCCCAAGTAGCTCACACACTAACAATAGTGAACTTTTTGGCTCCACCACTCATTGCGCAACCAAAACTTCACAAACCAAACACTCCGGTTGGACTTGCGTCTCTGATAGCAAAAAGGCAACTCCCAGCAGCAACAAGGTAAATATAACAAAATTGGAGCGAACAACTCTAATTAATGAAGCCTACAACAAGGAGTTAAACACAATATATATACCCCATGGGAAAAAAACAATGGATACAAAACCATTGACCTAGTGAACAACATTAGAAGAAACTTAAAAACACACAAAAAAAACAGAAAAGAAGAAGAAAGCGACAAGAAGGCATATACAACATTGACTGCATCGTAGAAAGCAACATAGAAAAAACCAAAACTTTTCAAAACATGTCGCCTTCAAAACAAGAAGAAGTTTGGGAAAAATACTACGCGCAAACACAAGCAAAGAGGACCGTCTGGACAAACAGGGCGTATATAAATTAACTTGTTCATGCCAATCTAGCTACGAGGTCTGGCTATTAAATAACGAGACTGGTTAAGAAAAAGGGTTCTATTATAAAAATTATTCTACATTCGAATGCTCCCCTTCAATAGACTCCGCTTTCCTCGCCACACACCTTTCCATACATTTTTTCCATTGATCGAAGCAGTGCTGGAAGTTTTCTTTGGTGAGGGCCTTTAGGAGCTCTGCCGTTTTTTGCTTAACCGCTTCCATCGACTCAAATCGGGTCCCTTTCAAAGCAGATTTTATCCTCGGAAACAAAAAAAAGTCGCACGATGCCAAATCTGGCGAGTACGGCGCGTATTCGAGCACTGGAGTGCGCTTACTGGCCAAATACTGCTTCACAGATAGCGCGTTATGGGCAGGTGCGTTGTCCTGGTGCAAAACCCACGAGTTGTTCTTCCACAACTCGGGCCGTTTCTTACGAACTCGTTCTCGCAGTGTTGCCAAAACTGACAAATAGTAACTCTGGTTGACAGTCTGACCCTCTGGAACCCATTCAGTCTTCACGATACCGTTAATGTCGTTAATGTTAATCGAAAAAAACGATCAATATTGCCTTGAATTTTGATTTGGACATCCTTGCTTTTTTGATTCTGGGCGATTCAGGCGTCTTAATGCATCGATTGCCGCTTTGTTTCAAAATCGTATTTAAAAATCCACGTTTCGTCGCAAGTATTAATGTTTTTTATCAGTCCGAAATCTTTTTTTTAACCTTTTAAGGAAATCTGAGCAGACCTGTTGACGCAAGAGCTTTTGGTCAGGAGTCAGGTTTTTTGGCACCAAATTCGCACAGACTTTTGTCATGTGTAATTCCTCATGTAAAATTTGTCTAACCGTTTTTTTATCGGCGTTTAAGGCCTCGGCAATCATCCGGATGCTCATTCGACCTGCACCCACAATTTGGTTGATTTCGGTCACTGTTTCCGGAGTTGAAACAGTGACAGGGCGACCTGGGCGTTGGTCATCTTCAGTGCTCTCTCGGCCCTCACTGAAGCTCTTATACCACTCAAAAACACGCGCACGAGATAGAGAATTGTCCCCATAGGCCTCTTGCAACAATTTATAGCACTCAGTCGGAGTTTTTTTTCAATTTAACGAGAAATTTAAGATTGACACGTTGGTCCTGTTTTTCGTCACACATGGTTTTCGGTACGAGAAAAAAACACGTTCGCTTTAAACCGTGCATAGACAAGATATCTAGATACCCAACGCACTACTCGTTTTTTCCCCACTCCTCTAGGCGCGCAGTCTCGTTATTTAATAGCCAGACCTCGTACATCGGTCAATCAGGACGTAAAGTAAGCGCAAAATTTCGCGAACACATATGTGAATACAACAAAAGGTTACGATAGACGGACGCAAAAACGGAATCCAACTTTGTGAATCACATGATTAAGAACAAATATATCACACCAGGAAAACAACATAAGTACATCATGTACAACAAAGAGGACGGCGTTTAAACGTACTCGAAAATGTGGAAATATACAAACAAAAAACATTCGACGGACGAATCATAAACGAACAGACAAGCTTTGATTCAAATTTAATCTTCGACTTGCCAAAATAACTACAAATGCTACACCGTGCAATGACAGTAGATAAGGGGCTCGGAACTAAATCCAGGGACTCGCTAAGAATAGGAAAATTACAGACTTTTCCCATCCACATAAAAAAGGACCCCTACCTGCTTGTACGACAAAGTACAAACATCAAAGACCTCCGAAACACGTAGTTATACGATTCAAGGAAACAGAGGGGGAACGGCGGAAGTTCGTACGACAAATAGCCAATTTTCATGGTAGAAACTAGTAACCCTGAAATGGTGATTTCAAAATCCTAAAAAAAAATCATATTTATGATATAGCTATACATAAGTAAAATAAACTTTTAACTTAAAACTGTAGCGTATATTATTAAGTGCACTTCGCAAAACAGCATATTTTCTTACCATGTACTAAACAAACCATTTCATATACCAAACAAAGTATGTCAAATGATACATTTCGTTAGAAAAATCAAAAATATAATAATTAACTGGCGATGAAGTGAAAATTAAAAAATGCTCTTTCATGAATTTACAAGATAAAACATCTCTTAAATTAGAACTGACAAATATCGCAATAACGCATCATATTATTTTCTAGTGATAAATCTGCTGCTTATATTAGTCTTCAAGAACATATAATGACTGTCAAAAAATTCCATGAAAATGAAGCAATGTTTATATTCTACGAAATTGTGAAAGTCGTGGAGAATATCCATAAGGTAAGTGGCCCTTTAATTTTCATGTATATTGCAATTTATTATTACTATATTGCGCTTGCTTTATATTTATCAGAAAAGTAAAAACTTACCAACCTAAACTACTCTGCTTTATTAAAACGTCAAGTCTTATCTTTGGGGATATATACAGTGGCTCACAGCTTATTTCAACCAACACGTTTTCAAGTTTTTGAGAGGCTATAACTTTTAAACAAAAACACATATAAACAAAAGTTAAACGTTGATTAGTAGATCTATATTTTAATTTTTTAGCAACTTGCATGCAAAAACCTCAAAATTGTTACGAAAATAATGTCACAGCTTATTTCAACCAGCTAACAATAAGAATTTTTTTAACATCATATTAAAATGTTAATACTTAGTATGGCCTCCCTTCTTATCATACGCCGCCTTCATTCTTTTTGGCATCGATTCTACTAGCTTCAGACACGTTTGGGGGCGATCTTCGCCCATTCCTCTAACAAAGCTTTTTTTAAATCAGTTTTGTTAGAAATTTGATGTTTGCTGATGTTTAGCTCCAAAGTTGACCACAAATTTTCAATCGCATTAAGATCCGGTGATTGGGCTGGAGGTTGCATTAGATGGGGTCATTTCAAAATGAGCCATTTCTGGATAATACCTGACTTGTGTTTGGGGTCGTTATCTTGGTAAAAGTAAAAATCTGACTCGATGCCAAGTGTTCGGGCACTTTGTAGTAAATTTTCTTTTAATATATTGAGGTACATTGTTTTGTCCATGTTATCCTCTATGAAAAAAAAACTCTCTAAAACCCTGCCCCAGAAGCTCATATCTTTAGAAAGATGCTGTTTCGCGAAAGCAAAACGACACTGCTGATTTTTTTTGGTAATGAAAGGTGGTTTGCAAGCAACTCGGCCGTTAAAGTCGTGCTTTCGTAAAACTCGGCGAATAGTTTCAGCACTACATGACTTACCCAACTCATGGTTAACCTCGATGGCCAATTTTGGTGCTGATAATTTTGGGTTTTCTTTAATTTTACGCACGATATAGCGCTCATCAGTTGGGTTGAAAATTTTGTTTGGTGCTTTTCTGCCTTTATCATGTACTCGATTCTCGTCTATGAAACGCGATATTGTGATATGCACTGTCCCGTCGCTTAAATTTACCATTTCTGCTATTTTCCGCCGAGAATTGCCATTTTCAAAATGGTGGAAGACTAATTTACGCTGCTCAATAGTGGTACGTCGGCCCATTATCAAAAAGATTTTTTTTCTTAAAAACGATTGATGAAATTAAACTCAAACCACTTTAACAAATTACCGAAAAGATAGAGAAAAACGATAGGAGAAAAAAACAACGCAATTTTATTCAATAAGCGATCTCTAATGCTTGATAAATACTGTGGTTGAAATAAGCTGCGAGCAAAATTATTGATGACAAATTCTTTTTCCTTTTCTTACTACAGGAGAACAAATGTTTTCCGAATTTGTCTTTCACTCTTTCACGTTTCTTTGTTTATAGTTCTACTTTTCAAGTCCCTTGATACCTGGCTTTGTTTACAAGTTAAACCTTCTCAAAGTCTGAAAACAGTGTTGGTTGAAATAAGCTGTGAGCCACTGTATGTATGTATACATACAGTCTGTCAAGTAAGAGCGTGGTCGACTTCACCGACAGGTAATGAAAGATTTCGCTCTAATTCCTTCGCGAGCCGATAGAGGGAAGCTTTGTCCTTGATGCATTGTCAACAAAGATTCAGTTGTCGTTGATCTTTTGAAAAGAATCACGTTAAACGCCATGAGTGCTAAGTACGCGTCGCGCTACGAGGCTGTGTTCCTTTGCATCCACCCGAAAGGTCCCAAAATGTCGCAATCAGCGGCTGCTAAATATATGAAAAAGTCGAAGGCATTTGTACAGAGGTGGATACAGCGATATAAAGTGGCTAAAAATATCGATGATTTACCAGAACGTGGCTCGATAGGAAAAGTGAACAAAAAAGATGAAAAAAGAAAAGTGAATCTGTTTTCGCGGAATCCTGCTTTAACACTGCGGCAAGGACAAGCAAAATTAATGGCAAAAGGTTTAGATATATCCTACGAAACTATCCGAACCCATCTTCGTACTCATGATCTGAAATGGCGCAACACAATGAATAAGCCTCTGTTGGCTGAAAAACATGTGACAAAGCGACTCGCTTGGGCGCATGAGAATATTGATAGAGATTTTGAAAATGTCATTTTTACTGATGAATGTTCTATATGGGCACGTTCTGTCCTCACGCGAGCCTGGTCAACTTCCACCAATAGGCTTGTTCAGCGGACCGTAAAACATGGAATAAAGGTGCATCTTTGGGGCTGCTTCTCAGAGCAGGGATTCGGCACCTCTTTACTGACAATCTAAATGCCGAGAAAATGATAAAAATCTACAAAAAGGCTTTACTGCCATCTGCCAAACGATGGTTCATCACAAAAAATGAAGATCCTAAACACCGCAGCAAGCTCTGTACTCAGTGGAAGACTCAATGTGGCATCGTTACATTGGATTGGCCGTCGCAGTCGCCCGATGCAAACCCTATTGAAAATGTGGGCATATATTAAACGGAAGCCTCGTGGAAGACGCACATACACTTTGAAGCATTCGTCGGATCTGGAGATCCTTGCCACTAGAACACGCCGTCAAATTAGTAGAAAGCATGCCTCGGAGATGCCAGGCAATTATCGACGCCGGTGGTGACTGGACACATTATTGACCGAATTGCATCATTGTTAAATTAACACGACCACGCTCTTACTTGACAGACTGTACATGTATAGAAGTGATCAGACGGTATGATAAACAAGAAAAAAAGCTCTTTTACGAACAGAAGCCTAGAAATAGAATTGCAGATTTTTCCACACTTTAGTATTATATTCTTAACCATAAAAAAGAAGTCAGATATAAAATGAATTTGTCGAATTCTTAGGCAGAAGACATTTCGTCGACAAAAGCAATCGGACATTTTGAAAAGAATGAATATAGTCATGTGAAGATTGGAGTTATTATTTTTTTGCACTTTTAAGCTCAAAGAGGGGTTGCCTTATGTATATCTGAACATATTTCTTTGTGCTGTCAGTGAATATTTGTCATTTCAATTGAAAAGGATTAAATATGGGTCCAAATCGCAAAGAAACGTGTGTAAGTGAATGGAATATTAACTTAAAGTTATGAAAAGAAAATAAATCATTTTCTAAAATCTCAAAAATCCTCGGAATAAATCGTTCAGTTTTCGAAAGTGGAAAACGGTCCAGAGACAATAATCAAGGGTAAAATAAAGTTCGGAGGGGCCGGTCATGTAAACTGACAAAGACAAACGAAAAATATCAGGAATCGTCAAAAAGGATACTACTGCTATTACAAGAAGCATTAGGGATGAATTAGTATACATGAATGATATCAGTTTAATCATAACTAGATCACTTGGCAATGCTGGACATCACGCGAGAGCACCTGGCCAAAAACCGCTGATTTGCATACATAATACGAAGGAAACAACATCTTTCGCAAAGATTTCGCAGATATTTTTGGCATCGTATAATATTCTCAGATGAGAGTAAATTTAATGTATACCATTCCAACGGCCGTTGATTAGTGTGATAACAAAAAATACCGAACTTCATCACAGAAAAATTCAACATACAGTGAAGCACTGAGGTCGAAATTTTATGTTTAGATAGAAAGGTGGAAAGAGCTCAATCTGGTTTCGAACACGCGTCCCTACCGCTTCTCGTCAGGTGCCAACTCACAGGCTGGGACGCATCGATTGGCACTACCAGCTAGAGGGATGCTGTCTGGTTATTTTTACTTGCTATTATTGCCCTCAGCTTGAACTTTGCCCTATTTGACAAACCTTTGTCCTACAGCTTGAGCTCTTTCCACCTTTCTTTCTAAATATAAATGCACTTTCGAGTTATCCGACAAAACAGATCTTAAACTTCCGCACCTATGAATCTTCGCTAAGTTCGGTTAGCAATGATATAAGTCACTTACAAAGTTGTAAGTGGGAATGGATAAGTTGATCTACCAAAGCTTCTAGAATTAGGAAATGTTATGGTCTTGGGATGTTTGCTGCCAACTGTGTTGGAAAGCTTGTCTTCATTGACAAACTTATGGACGAAACCTATTTTGAAGGAAAATTTGGAAAAAAGTCCACGAAAATTGGGTCTTGCTGGTAATGATTTGTTCCAGCAATATCATGACACCTACCATGCTGCTCATGATGTTCACATCTGGCTGCTTTTTCACATTTCCGGTCAATTCAAAATGCCTAGATCCCATAGAACATTTTTGGGATTAACTTGATAAATAAAGCAGGAACCATCACATTACCAGTAAAAGTCAGCTGAAGACAGTGTTATTAGAAGTATGGAACAACATCAATCCGCACAATACCCGTAGACAATTACAGTATATGCTTAACAGATTAGCAGAAGTCATAAAACAAAAAGTGTATACAACCAGATAATAAATGTGTATTTTCGGTTGAAATTTTTGATGAATTGGATTCTATCAACTTTTTTACACTCTTTTATCACGATTTTTTTTTCAAATTCGGTTTAATTTTGTATGCAATTTATAAAAAAAATATACACGAATTCAATAAACGAAACTGTCCTTAGTTTTATCTCAAAATTCATGCTCGTAAAAGTACTATATTTCCTGTTTTTCTTGTTTTTCATGCTGTTCGATCATTTTTGGCTACCTCTGTATATCCACTTCTTCGTCAAGACGTCGTTGAAAATATCCTTATTCGACTGGAGGGCATGCTCCCATTAGGGTTTGCACGGCCTAAAATATTTCTGGAAATGATTCAAGTAGCATTCAAATGATTCTTTATTGAAAATTATATCATTGAATTGCAACGGTCAACAAATGCATTAGTTGACTGAAAAATTTGAACATAGGACTAAAATTTTCACTGTCTTCGTATGGTTTTGCGTGAAAAAAATTAGTCGAATTATTTATATTTAGATATTTATTTTTCTTTTACATATAACTGCTATACATTACACTAATACTTTATATCTCCTCCTTCCGCTACTAGCACTGCTTAATACTTCCGAACCGTTGATTCGTAAAGCCTTTGCATGCTCGTCTGCATTTTGATGTGCCGTACCATTTCAATGGCATTGTTTTGTTTCTGAACGTTTATGGGCTTCTAAGGGGTAAACCCTTAAATGCATGGTGTTTTATATTGATTTTGAAAAAATATTTCTGAATGATTTTTAATCGCCTTTTACGGAAAAAAATCTTGAAAAAAACTACGTAATACAATAAAGCTTTCAAAAGTGAATAAAAAAATATAACATTTTTGTAGTGGGGCACAGATGTGAATATTTACGCTCTAAATTATGACTATTTGAAATGGAATGCCACGAAACAATTTCTATCTTTAGTGTGACATAAAACCACTCTGCATTTTGTGCGCGAAACCATCCTTATTTCTTGCGAAGGAACTGTTAGAAGAATATGCTTACATACCACTCACGACTTTTCTTTTGAATCCTATCCTAATCCTAAAACCATCAACTTTAATCTCATCATTAAATTATTGTTTTTATTTTTCAGAAAAATATAGTTCATAGGGACTTAAAGTTGGGAAACATCGTTTTGAATAAATCGTCTAAGAAAATTATTTTAACGAATTTTTGTCTTGGACGATATTTGCCCCATGAAAACACGTTACTTTATGATCAAGTTGGCTCGCCAGCGTATATTTCGCCTGACGTCATATCGGGTAATCCATATAAAGGAAAACCCTCTGATATGTGGGCATTAGGCGTAGTGTACTTTATAATGCTTTTTGGGAATTTTCCGTTTTTTAAATCGACGTCTGCTGCGCTGTTTTCACAAATTCAATCTTGCACATTTGAAATACCACAGTAAGTACAGCAACATGTTAAACGCGGCGCCAGTTTCTAGAGTTCGACTTCGACAAAACAGAATAAATTTCAAAAAATTATTCATAACCTAATATTGAATTTTTTTTCAATTTTTTAATGTATTTTATTGAAACAATCCAAACATTAGGTTGGGTTTCTTTCAATTAAGAACTTAAAATATAGAAAATTATTTTATTGCTTATAAAAAACAACTTATCTTCGCGATTTCTGTGTTGCCTAAACAGATAAAATAATAAGATTAGTGTCGCATTTAACGTGTTAAAAGGATCCCTGTAACAAAATGATATAACATGCACTCTACATTCTGCAGGGACATACCAGTTTCCAAGAACTCTATAGATATTATTAGAAGACTGCTTTGCATTGATCCAGAAAAACGATTGAATGCAGGACAATTACGGCTTAAACTCGAGTCTATACTTGCACTGAAGAAAGTTGTAACACCGGATCAGTGTGTTCCGTTCGATAATTCCAAGCTGAAATACAGCATAAGCTTTAGCGTGAGTATGCGTTCTAAGTACAATTTATTTTTAAAAACATTTCCCTTTTTCGTGCTTTCTGGAAATGTTAAACTAAATCAAATTAATTAATTTTGCAGTACACTTCAAGCCATTCTATTATCTTTCATGCCCACCAGGCCGTGCTGTGGCTTTGGTGAGGTCGCTTTTCGGCTGCTTATATTATTAAAGTTTAGATGTTTTCCAGCCTGTTGTATGTATTTAATTTGAGTAAATTCTATGTCTTTTGTTATAAGAAAAGCAACACATCGTTGTTCAAGAGATCTCCCGATGTGTTGTATGCTTCACCTGCTTGCACTATTACTTACATCCAGATATTCTGAAGTATTGTGTGTATTTTGCCGTGTGTAGCACTTCCAAACTATTCTTTAATTGTTGATTTTCCATTCCAAAATGCTATGTTTTGTTTTAATTTTGAAAGATATATACTTAGGGAGTAAGTTGCTCCCTTTTTCAGTGTCAATTATTTTCTTCTTCTTATATTAGATATATCTTGTAATTCGTTTGTTCTTATATTCGAAAATAATACTGAAGAAGAAAGATGGAAAATCAACAATAAGCGCTGAACGGGACACCGTGCCGCCGGAGTACCGTCACTGTACAGAGCACTACGCTAAAATGTGTGAATTGTCCTTAGCTTAATTGGTGTTCGAACTTACATCGTTCGGTGTATCTTCGTCTATATCTTGATAATACGATTCTTTACGTGTCTTGCAAAAGCACTTTGAGATATTTCAATTGTTACCAATAAAAATGTACTCATAAATTAAAAATTACACTTTACACCGGCCGTTCGGCGGATGTCGTCTATATGCGACACTCGTAGACACAGATCGTCATGCGGATGCCATCTACAGACGACGCCAATAGCGAAAGGGTTAAAGGATATCTTGAAAAATATCTCTAATGACACCATATCTGCTTCCAAAATTGGTTGAGTTAAGTGCTTTGAGGTTGATTATTTTTAATTTTCGCTCTTTACCGGTTAATTTGTCTCTGTTAAGTCAAGGAAGATTTTGAGTTTATTGAAACCCTATTTGTTTTATACAGTAATCCCCCCTATAACACAGTACTCTTATAACGCGTTTACCTAAAACGCGATTTCATGTCCCTCGTATAACACGTGTTTCCCCCATATAACGTGGGGATTCCTCACATTATATTTCTGTGCTGCGAAATAACGCATAGAAATTTCATTTCTACAATTTTTTTTTAAATAAAATATTTATTTCTCAGCCATGACAAGTGAAAAGGAAACAAAACCTAAATTAAAACGGAAATTTATTTCTCTACAACAAAAAATTGATATTTTGGATCAACTTAATGATTGTAAGAAACCAAATGCAATAGCAAAGGATCTGGAGCTAAATGAGTCAACAAAATGAAAGTAAAATTAGGAGCTCTGTAATGTCTAGGTCGTTGCAGACTCTAAGTAAGTCTTCACGCGTAAGAGATTCACTAATATCAAAAACAGAAAAATGTTTGATGATTTGGATAAAAGATTGCAATCGAAATAATATTCCCATAAATAGTTGCTTAATAAAAGCAAAAGCCCAAAAAATGTTTACTCATCTAAAGGAATTGGAAACTGTTTCTTCCGACGTGCTGAAATCAAGATTTATCAGTAGTAATGGCTGGTTTGAAAGGTTTTCCTTGCATTATATTCAAATTCAAGGAGAGCGCGCTTCAGCTGATTATGAAATGTCTTGCAAATTTAAAGAAAAACTTCCGAAGATAGTTGAAGAAGTCGGATATAGAGCTGACCAAGTTTATAATGCCGACGAAAATGGCTTATATTGGAAGAAAATGCCTAAGCGTACATATTTATCGAAAAGCGAGAGATCTGCTGGTGGGTTTAAGGCATCTAAGGAGAGGATAATTTTGCTTGTTTGTAGTAATGCATGTGGCAACCGTAAAACAAAGCCAATGTTAATCAATCGTTTCTTAAGTCCACATGCCCACATGCAATAAAAGGTATTGAAGAGACCACACTTACCGTTTACTGGAGAGCAAACAAAAAAGCATGGGTTACAGCTGCTATATTTCACGACTGGTTTTACAACTGTTTTGTACCAGAGGTCGAAAATTACTCAAATACCAAAAAAATATGTTTCAAGGTCTTATTCCTGATTGATTGCTCCAGGAAATCCAGTAGATCTAGTTCATCCAAACATAAAACTAGTTTTCTTACCACCAAATACTACATCCATACTAGCATTATAAAAACAATTAAATCGTATTTTATACGAAGAACACTTGAACTTATATTGGAAAAATTCGAATGCAATCCAGATATGAAATTACCTGAAATGTGGAAAGATTTCTCCATTTTAAAATGTGTGGAGTTAATATTTCTATCTGTTCAAGAATTAAAGTCTTCGACAAGAAACGCCCGTTGGAAAAATATTTGGCCCGAAATCGTTTTACAAGAAAATTTGTTACATTCTTCGAGTACAAATATCGAACATATAGTAAATATCGCTAGATCAGTGGGTGGAGAAGGATTTGACGACATGAATGAACGAGGTATTTATGAATTAATAAATGACGCTAGAGATTCAGATGAAGCAGATCTTGTACAATTAGCTAATACATCTGCCCAATGCATTATAAATAGTGCTGAAGAAAGCGCAATGCAGATTATTGATGAAGTAGACGAAAATTGATACATAAAAAACCTAAATAAAATATTAAAACTGGGCAAACAATTGGAAATACTTGTTACGAATTGTGATTCTTCAGTGGAGCGATCTTCTGGATTTAAAATAAATCTTCAATACTGTCTTGCACCATATGTAAAAATGCACAAAAAACATAAAATAGAAAACGAAGAATCACTAGATAGTGAAATATTAATAAGTACAGGTACTCTTAAGTAAAGAAAATAATAAAAAATCGAAAGATGAAACTTTTGAACATTCTACGAAGAAAGATTTCGGTGGAACGTCATTTCAGATAGCTCCGACAGCGAATAAACATGTAAGAAAATTGCTTTTGGAATTATTTTAGCTATGTGTTAACTGTTTTTTTTTTAAATTCAAAAAAACCTTCTTAGTTTGATTTTAATAAAACGTACATATTTGGTTCATAACATAGCTTTTCCTTAATATGCGATCTAAACCCCCTTTAACGAGAAAAAAAACGTGAATCATTTTCACATACATAACGCGTTATACAAGGTCATACGAGCGTGTTATACGAGAATACTCCCACAACGCGGAACTCATACACCGTGTTATACGGGGGATTAGTGTTATTTTTATACTCTTTAGTCCTACATTTTTACTATAGACGCAAGTTTCGTTCATATCTTTACTCTTTTTATCTCAGTAGTGACACTGACTGACAAAGGTTATCGTTCGCGTCTAGCATAAACTATGAAATAAAAAAAAAATTAAATTAAAAAACAAATTGAACTAAATTTTCCATTAGAAATTTAAAGGACGCTGAGGTTTCCAGGAAAAAAGTATATATGCAATTAGAAAAAAGGTTACTATGTTCTCTTGTCCATTGGTTGATTAAACGATAAACGAGTTAGCGGCTCGAAACATTTTCGTTTAGAACATGAACACTCGAATATATTTCTGCCTTCAAAAAAATTAACATTGTGGTGATGACGAATGATCATACTGCTATGAACAGCATTCACCAAACCAATAAAGATACTAATATTGAAATAATAACATTGATACCGTAAGTTTGGTTTTTCTTGCTGTTTAATTTTTTCTAATTTTCTATCGTTTTAAATTTTAAAACGAGACACTTTTAATTGAAATTTTCTTTGTTTGTATGAACATCTACTCATATCTCATTATTTTCATTCTACTCTCATTGCTTTTTACTCACGATATTCGTGTCTATTGCCCTTAGATAAAATGAATGCACAATTTTTTAATTTTTTTTTCTAGAAGACGTTAGACAGACGCTTTCTTGTTTCTTTTTTCTTAAATAATTCATTCCATGTTTTAAAATATTAAAACATGAAATATATTATCTCGTAAGGGAAGCATCCACTTTTTAAGTTTCAAAACAAGGCAGTGATGCCTAAGCTAATCTTACATTTCATATCTAATTTCGCAACTGGAGCATCTTAATTTTTAGCTATAATTGTCAATATAAATATTCAACCATGTAATGTTTAAACTGAAATATCAATAGCTGTTTTATAAAAATATTTCAATAATAATTAATAATTTTAAATATTTTTAAAATTAAATGCATAATTTATTAGATTTTCTAATCAATCTGATTGAAATACTCAATACCGACATGAATAAAAGGAAAGAATTCAAAATTTTCAGAAAGCCACAAAATTTGTGTTTAAAAATAATAACATTAATTTTAATTTTTAGCATCCATGCGTAAGTCCTATTGAAGATCAGGTGGTGCCAACTTGCAAGACAAATGGCGAACAAGTAAAAATTGGTTCTTTAAATTGGCTTTTTAATTACTCATTTAATTTACAGACAATCCCTAAAACATCGGTCCCCGGAGGATCATCTATACTTCAAAAGTTAAAAGAAAACATGTTGAAGACTTTAAAGACACAGCCCATCAAACGGCCTCATTTGCATAAACCCAATTGTTTACTCAATGATACAATTACGTTTTCAAGGTCAGCGCTAGTGGGTAGCGGATTAACCATCCACGTTACAAATGGTCTACCACGTTCCAGACTAGATTCGCGTATAAGATTGTCGGAGAATGTTAGACGATCCAACTCTACTGGAAGTTCACGAAGCATTGTACGAGATTTTATTTCGAAAATCAACGAGTATTTCATATCCGGAAGAATATTGCCTCCGAGTAATCGTCCTCTGCAAGATTTCAACGGAATCCTGTCTCAAACATTGGCAACACGTTTGTACCGTTGGATCACAAACGAATTTAGCACTAATGCACTTGTACGTCACGTTCTACTAGAGTCAGAGGCAAATATTATAAGCAGGATTAAAAATTTGCTCACTAATTGTGGGATTCGCATGGAAATCACAATCTTCGGTCCGCAAATATTGAGGAATCAGCCAAATCATGTACTTTTTATTTTAACTTGTATGTTGAAAGGTGCAGGGTACAACAACACATATTTTCTTCCTCAACTAGAGGCGTAACATAGATCAAAATACGCTTTTAAAAGAATTATGGGCAAACATTTTATATTTTAGAGAGGAATGCTAGGCAAAGAAAAATATATTTTTCGATTAAACAATGTTATCTTTTATTGTAACAATGAAATATAAAATAATTAATTGACTTAGTTGCACAATATTCGAATAGACGAAATTGAATTTTAATTTTTTTTTCTTTGTAAATCTGTTTGCCAAGAGAGCATACAAATGTTGTTATAGAAACCGTCAGAAGCGTCCTTTCTTGACTTACTTTGTTATAGATAAGTTAATATTTATCTAAATCTAAAGGATTTTTCACAATCATCGTGTACAGTAGCATATACTGTATACCCCTAAATGATCGGAAGATCAATGATTGATGATATAATGCAGTATTGTGTCCAATTCTCGCACAAAATATTAATTTTTGCATTATCACAGTGAAAAGGAATATTATTGGTCAAGGATTTTTTCGTCTTCGGGGTTTCACCTGTCTACAAACAAAAAGTTTGACTTCGTGACAAAAGTTAAGCAAATATGCTTAACTCCGGGATAGGATGTGGGAGTGATGAGAGGAACTAATAACGACTGTAAAAAAACGAATCAGATTAACCACTTGGAAACCTAACTAGGTTGAAATTAGTGCTGATTTTAGAAGAGTTTTTCGTCGAACTTTCCTGTACTTATAGAAGTACATCATATTCATGACAAGCATCTGTTTGCTGTTTCTGTCAACGAAAAAAAAGTAAATTTATGTAGAAATAAAGAATACCTAATTGAGAACACTTACTAAAAATTACTAGCTAAGTGCTGTAAATGTATAAAAATAATAGTGTGGAAACAAATAAACATATTATATGTAAATACTTGGATAAACCTCAAGAGAATGTCGAAGAAGATTTATCTCAGAACTTGCTCAGCTTAAACCATGAATTCCGCATATCTCAAATCAATATTATCAAGAAGTGTGCTGCTTCTTTTCTCATTTTATTTCACTTTTATTAGGAAATTTCATTTCATTACCCCGAAAAGAATATCTTGAACCAACTAGTTTATTTCGCATATTTCATTTATTCATCAATAGTACAAATTACGATCTTTCACAAGATCTGACAATCAGGTTTGATTTGACGCGGTTGGTCAAAGTGGATGTAGCTCACGTGAACGCCTCCAAAGAAAGCAAGACACCTTGGCCGATGGAGAAAAAAAAATTAAATGTAGATTTAGGAGACTAAAACTTGAATTAACTTAATCTTGTTTCCATCACCACAAGATCGTATTTGAAAGCTGAGTCTTCTACCAGACAAGCGATTAAATAACGTGTTGTAACACATAGTTATGGAGAGAAGCAGAGAAACCGTGGTAAAGAAGGGCATTAAAAAAACCAACGGCCAACGCGTGCGGTCGTTTCCCAATAGCAATGTTGATAAAGCCAAGGAAAACGAAAAAAAAACTTATTTTTTGCTCCTACAAATGCTAATAACGTCGTAAAATGGTGCATAACGAGAAAAAATTAACAAGAGCTATCCTTATCAGTAAACAATATGGTAAGACTCAGCAGCATGGCACTTCAATTAAATCGGGGCCTATACAAAGTACCCATTTTCACTGGAAGTCAACACTCATCCAACTGTTTTTCAGACGTGACATTCGTTTTGAAAATCCTAGCGCCAACGGAAAGGTTGTACAAACTCAATCAGAACATTTCTTGAAACCATACACTCAGTGTTCCGCTTACGGAGGACATATTCGACCTTAGAGAATGTTTGTAATATGTTGTAATAATATGGCGTTTGTATGTTTGCACTTGTGGCAGATACCGTGTGCCTTAACTTGCCGAAACAGGTTATTGTTGATATAAAGTAAAGTGAAGACAGAGTGAAATTTAAACACCACAGCCCCTGAAACTAACAATAAAGTTGGAAAAAAATTAACTCCACGAAAGTAACACGACGATAAAGTTTAATAACAAACAAAAAAAAACTTTTAAAAACAAAACAAAACCAATTTGAAGAAAAGGCAAGGAAAACTATTAACCGATTTGCATACAAGGTAAGAATAACTTGCAACCAACATAAAGAAAGAGCCAGTACAATATTCAGGAGAATTTCAAGACAAATTTAGAGAATCAATGTCAGAAGCTGGACATTCAAATTTAAAACTTCGAAGATAAATTGGTCCTTATGGAAGTCAGCATCAACAAAATCGAAGTGATACGAAGCAATATTGAGAAGGTAAAGGGGCGCTTAAGTAGGTAGTGATAATGCACTGGTGTGCTGCACCAGGTCCGGTAGCGACTACAGACCATACTTCAATAAGAAATCGAAAAATATCATTATTTGACGCTGTAAGAGCCTTGAAATGCGTTTTCAGAGGATATCGAAAGATTGTTAAGACCAACTAGTGGTCCAAGTCACAATTTTCGCAACGGAATGTACGGTCATCAAATGTGCGATAGGTCCATGTTCGCTGTATGCACTCATGAACGTGTTGGCATCTGCTGATGCTCAGGTTTGCTAATGGATGCGTTGATGGTGATAACCGTAAGAGGAACTGCTCACATACGTGAACAAAACCGAACACAACATGAAGTTAACAATGCAAAAACCGAGTACTCGATTACATGGACCTAACCATCATACGCAAGAAACACCACTTATATCAAAAAATTGTGAAACTAACTGCTTAATGACTTAACGGAGGACACTATACAGGCTTCATCCAACCCTCGTGCCAGCACAAACAAGCGGCATATAGTTCAATGGAATTCAGTGACTTCGCTGTGACTGTGACTGATTCCTATGAATTCAGTGACTTCGCCGTCGAACATATAGGATAGTCGAAACACAAACTGATCGCACAACACAAAAGGACCAAATTCACATACATAGGCAAGGGGACATACAAATTGACTAGCTTCTTCAATAAACACGAACTACAAAATATTCTTAGTCCCCTACCCAATCCTTATTAGAAAAGAAAGTGTGAAGAACCCGACAATGACTATCCGACGGACTCGAAAAGACCCAAACACGGTTATCTTCATTAACGAGTAATTAGCCCGTCTCATCACTCCACACTGACTTAGGATTACACCTAAAAACAATAAAAATTTCATTTATAAAAACATTGCACATCGTAACAAGGACCTCAAATGAGCTGAATATGACTGCATAAAGCCGAAACGCGTCCTCGAAAACAAAAAACCAAAGCCCGCGGACCCAAGCAACAACAAAGAAATTTTGGACTTAGGCAATGGAAAAACGAACTTCACTACTTGAATTCTTCAACGTGTGATTGAAAATTGTAATTTTATAACCGATCATATTAACCACAGTTCCGGTCAAAATTTGAAAGAAGTAATATGCAAAAATATTGTTTGAGAAATGAGAATTGCCTGGCACCTCTATTAGACACATTAAGTATTGCATTAAGTTCAAATTCTTACTTGCACTTATTCCAACTTGGGCAATGTTTGTCCATGATGCCTTTGGCCATAAAGGATTTTTTTATATTGACATCAAGGGCACCTCGTCTATTGACCGATCTGACTGACCTCGGGAAACATATTGTTATGATGACATATTGTTATGTATGACAACCTCTACCTTCTTCAATTGCCTGAGTAGCTCAATAGATCTGGGAATTAGAGACTTGATGGGGAACGAATTTCACAAGGGATTTTCGAATTTCCGCTTCCAATAAGCGCCGCCAATTGTGTCGGTCCGTTGACCGCGTCCTCAAATTTCCGACCTGAGATGAACTGTCTTCTTTCTCATTGATTTGTAGCCCTACTTTCTCGTTGATTTGTAGCCCTACTAATTTAGCTTCGCGGTCGAGTTTCATTAAGAGTTCTTTGGCGGTTATTAGCGACAGTGACAAAATATTGATGTCATCCGCAAAGGCTACCTCTTGGCTTGATTTGTTTATTAGTGTGACCCTTGTAGCTTCCTTATAACTTATTCCAGAGCCAAATTGAATAGCAAAGGGGCCGGCTCATCTTCCTGCTTTAATCCGGTTTTTGTGTCAAAGTTGTCGGTGAGTTGGTTTTCGATGCGGAGATTGGAGGTTGTCAACGTCGTTGTCATTTTGAGAAAAGGACTAAGTTGGCTAGGATACCAAAGCGAAGCATTATTTGGTACAGTACGTTTCGATCGATTCTGTCGTATGCTTGTTTAAAGACAACAAAAACCTGCCAAACGTCTATGTTAATCTACCAGCATTTTTCAAGAACCTTCACTAAAACAATGTACCGGCACGAAACAATTGGTCTATCGTCGAGGTACCAGCACTAAAGCCACCTTGATACTACCCAATAATACTGTTGGCCTATGATCTGATTTTATTTTCTAAGATCTTCAAAAATATTTTGTATGCCATGCAAAAACTCATACAATACGCCATAGAGGAACCAATCATTTCTTACGCGCCGGGCTTGTTGTCTGATTGATCTGCCAAGGGCTTAATTGCACTCTCAGTCACAGCTCGTTGCTTATTTTTGGCAAGGTATCTGATATGATATCCGCTAGCTGATTATCGAGGGACTCTGTAAAATTATTGGCAATATATGCCGTTTGGAGCTTTTCGATGTGAAAATTTTAGCAGAGTTCTGGTCATCGTCGAATACACCTTTGACATGCGACATCGATATGTTAGCTTAAAGAACTAGTGATGGATAATTGGCTCCTCGGTATAAGCGGGGGATCATAACATGGTCGATCTGATTTTGTGCGTTGCCATCCGATAATACTCAGGTCATTTTATGTATGCATCGGTTTGGGAGGCAAATCGAACGTTTGACTAGATTTCTGCTACATGCAATGTCAATCAGGCGTTAGTCGTTGTCTTTGGTTTCATCGTGAAGGCTATATCTTCCAGTCGTTTCCCGATGAGATAGTTCATTAACAATTGAAATTACCGTTGAAATGACCCAGAATTGTTTTTGTGTTTGTAGGCAATGAGTAAAATAGTCTATCCAGGTGATTGTACAAAGTTTCCTTCATTTTGTCCTTTTCATCGGTCTGCCCATGTATGTTTATTTATGTTGTTTATATTTATTGGCCACATTTTGAAAAATTTTATACGGATCGCACACAAACGTTCATTGACAGCCTTAATGTCAATGAAATGTGATTTGAACGGAGTTCGAGTCGAGACTTCAACCGAAGCGGTTGTCAATAAATTTTGATTGTCGAGTGTTCGCTGATACACGCCGAATGTAACCGCGAATTTTCAAAAAAAAACGTTCTTATTGTGTCAAAATTCAATATAACTTTTCTGCGTAAGTGAAGACAAAAGAAAAGAGAGACTACAATAGTAGCAAATTAAATATAAACTAGTAATTGAACGAGTGACGTGAGCCGCGAAAGGACACTGACGTGCGCCATTTTCCTAATTTGTGACGCGATCTCTAGGACATCGATTTATATCTCGTTCTCCTAGTGCGAGTGTCCAGTCAAGAATCCGGGAAATGTCTAAGGAACAGACACCGAAATCAAAACTAAAATCGAGAGGACATCCGAAGAATGCGCTGTTATCGCCTCAGGTGAAGGAAGGCATATCCAAGGAACTGCAACTAATCTTCAAACCAGCAGACCAACCGGCCGGATCAAGCTCGGCAAAACTGGACATAGCGACGACCAGCACCACCAGAGCAGACATCGAAATGTCTGGCGATAGCTCCTGCACGAACGAAGACGAAATACCAGCGGCGATCAACGACGACGCGGCAAGATTCAAATTAGCAACCGGTAGATTAGTTTGTAAGGAGAGTAAAATTCTAAATACTAACAACACTAACAAGATTAGTCTCAATAAGTTTTCAAACATTTCTCCACTTACTAACAGTTCACCCCCCGCATCTAACAGCAGCCCAAAACCATATTGGCTACCGCCAATCTTTATCAATAATGTTTCGCCCCCGACTCTGCGACTGATGATGCGCAGTTTTCCACCTGCAAGATCAGATCAAGATCTATCAGACGCCTACCAAAAGATTGTGGTAGATAACGTCGCGGCGTACGACTGTATAATTAAAATAATGAGAGAACGAAAATTGGGTTGTCACACTTTCATGCCTGCAATACGCAGGAAATCGGTTGTCGTGCTTAAGGGTCTCAGCTCTCTGTTTTCAGAGGAAGAAATCCTTGAAGATATAAAACTCCAAGTCCTGGAAATAGCTAACCCCTCGGTTACCCACATAAGCACTGCCTGGTCGCGGCAGAATAATATTGTTCTAAGCCTTTTTAGAGTGTCCTTCACTACCGAAGAAGACCTGACGAAGCTTATAAAAATAAAATGCATTCTTAACTGCAGAATAACGTGGGAAAAACCCCGAAAGGGAGAGCTCACACAATGCTATAGATGCCAGCGCTTCGGGCATGTTGCCGTCAACTGCAGGTATAGCGAGAGGTGTGTCGCCTGCGGTAAAGACCATTCGGGGACCACCTGCCCCAGAAAAAACCTCGCCAATCCGCGAGAGGACTCGGCAATAGACCCCTCAATTCCTCGCGTTTGCTGCGTTCTCTGCGCAAGCATGGGCCACCCGGCCAATTTTTCAAATTGCCCGGAACGTGTTTAACCTAGGGACCGAATTCGTCAAAAGCGAGCTCAGATAAACGACAACCAGCTGACCTTAGACCCTCAAAACTTTCATCCCCCAAATCTTCCGATGAGTGTCCGCTATAACATAGCACCACCCGTCCACCTACCACCAGTCAACAGAGAGTCGTACGCCTCAGTGGTGAAAAATTCCTCCCCTCCCAGCAACCCGCAATATCGGCGTGAACAATACCAGGAGGAAAACCCCTTGAACCTCATTGCTTGAATTCTGGGCAATCTACAAACATTTGCCTCAAGAACAGAAACCAGACGCATTATTCAACTTCTGTTTGTATGTCACTGGAGAGCAGTAAGCTAAGATTCTTATCGCTAAATATAAACTACCTTCAGAGACACGACAAGCGCTTAACGCTACAACACCTGTTCGAACAGTACTCACCAGGTTTCGCTCTCATCATCTTCGTTTTTCAAATATGGAAAATTATCTCCTCATACCACTCACCTCATCCGAACCAAAGCTATGTGGCAACAACGTCTTTAGAGAATCTTTCATAAGAATCTAAACCGCATTAACGATGAATACGTTTCAATGAAAGCCCAAATAAACTGTCTTGACACCCTTATAACGGCGAACACGCGTGCAGAGCTGAACAAAATGTTCAAAGATCGCCTATCCGCCTTGAAACCACTCGCAAATGTTTTCAAGGAAATCAACGCCCTCACCGGCTGGCGGATCTCAAACGTCGACATAAATAAGAGCCCAATGCAACTGAATGGGGAAACAGTAACGTAACCATAAAACCATAAAAAGTCAGCTGGGCGAACGAAATCTCCAACTACGTTCTAAGGCAATGTTCCACCACCGTATTTAGACCCCTCACCTGCATTATAAACCAGTGCATAAACAACGGGTACTTTCCTCGAGCCTGGGGAAAACCGCAGTTCTAATCCCCATACCCAAAAAAATCACACGGAGATATAGGTAAATTCAGGGCAATATCCATGCTCTCGCATTTAGGGAAGATATTAGAGAAGATCATACTTCTTTCGTTCAAACCATTTGCCAAACCCTTCTTGCCGGCCCAGCAATTCAGGTTTCAAAAGAAGTTATCTACGGAGCAAGCAGCGCTACTGCTACACCACCGAATTTCGACCGGGCTAAGAATGAAGCAAACAACCGTGGCATGCTCCATTGATCTCGAAAAATCATTCGATTTAGTGTGGTCAAATGGACTTATTTATAAACTCCTCAACAACGAATGCCTTATTCCGGTTGTACGCATCATAGCTGACTTTCTCCAAGAAAGGTTCTGTTCCGTAAAGATAACGGACACATTCAAACCTAATTAGTGTGAACTCAGGCGTCCCACAGGGATCCATTCTCGGACCGCATCTCTTTAACTTCTTTCTCCACGATATAACACACTACTCACTACTCAATTTGTTGCTGTCAAATATTTGCCGTAGCTAGTTAAGAATGACATGTACGTATAAAGCCTCAATAAATTTATATATCTATCTATCTGTAATTTGAACTCCCTATCCGCAATAAAGGCCACTCCGAATTCTTGCTTTCCGGCGGGCTTCCCACTTTTGAATATTGTGTGCAATCTCATATCTTGAATAATAGTTCGTTGCCGTATGTCCAATCCATTCCGACGCTCTGCTGCAGGTTTTTAATCTTTTAAGGGGTTTTACAGGGACGCAGACTTAACCCGTCGCCCAAGCTCCACTCCAGCGGCATGGTTATTACTTTGATTCCGTTATCCGCCGCGGAATGCTCGCCTTTACCATAGCGTAAGAACAAACAGGGATAACACTCCGACCATCGACCAATCTAACGGATTTTGCAGAATTTTATGAGTGTTAGTAAAAATATTAATTTTTTGCTCGTTTTGTTTACAAGTACAATGTAAACAGATAGACAAAATAGAGAAAAATAAACACTTTTACGAACACCAATGCAATTCTCCAGAATTTTTCAAATACCGTTAGATCGGTCGTTTGTTCGGAGTGTGAGCGCTGTTTGTGTTTACGCTATGCCTTTACCTTCTTACGTCCTTACAAAGAAATGTAATCAGAATCTAGTAGCAGAGCTGTAGGTGTGCTTACAGTTATTGGCATTTATGAGAAACAGTAAACCCAATATGCGGCCCGAGACCATTTGCTACCATTTATTCGTGGGATTTTGGATGTGGAAAGCTTATGGAAACAAGGGGATCCCTCTCCCTTTCTCAACCGGGCCTGGGACAGTCGATTGCGGAATTTCTCAGTTCCATTAGTCGAAGTGTAATATTCTCAATAGCTTTGTCGCAGTTTCTGTGCAGTTCGAGAAACGCTTCAATATATATAATACCCAATTTACTTGATGCCTGAGACACCATTGCCATCACATTTTTTGGGCTAACATGACATGAGGTAACTCTGATTCCTTCGTTCTCTTTATTATTACCATCCAGTAGCACAGGGACACAGGTTTCTTTTGGCTCATCTGGATATTAATTTTTGAGTGTTTTAATTTTGTTTTAGTGTTTTACTTTTTGACTGGCATGTTGCGGTTTTTCATAATCGTATTTCAGAGCTAAGCCATAATCCAGAATATTTTTAGCTCAGTGATATTTGGAATGTTAGTATTTCAAATATTTTTAAAAGCTTATATCATTCATATCTTTCCAGTGAACCTCCATCTATCAGTTCGTCTATAAGTTTCAAATTTTCCACACCATAAATGCACGGAATGTTCAGAGTACTTGCAGTGATTGATACACTGGAATAATTGCACGTGCTTTGAATTATTCAACTATACAATACTGGTTAAATTTGGTTTTTCCTTCTTATTCCTTTTCAGGAGAGTTTATTGGTCATTTCTAGAATAGCATTGACCAGTGTTTTTCGTTCAAGGCCTGTTTTGGGCTCTGTTAGACCTAGTGTTTGAGGAGTCTGATTGAGTGATGCATTGGGTTGAGTCGGTTAAAGGCCGAAATACAATACTGCGTGACGGCGATACGTGAGCGCGATGCGATTCTCCCTCGTCGTCGCGCAACGCATTCAATTGACAATGCACGTGATGCGGGGAACATTAATGTTCATATGACAAATGTCAAATAGGTGACGTTTC
Organism: Stratiomys singularior; assembly: GCA_954870665.1. Taxonomy (NCBI): domain Eukaryota; kingdom Metazoa; phylum Arthropoda; class Insecta; order Diptera; family Stratiomyidae; genus Stratiomys; species Stratiomys singularior. The sequence continues at coordinate 68,123,921 of OX940880.1, read as the reverse complement.
AAATGAAATTGTTTTTGATTTATTAAAAGTTTTGAATTTGGAATGTTTCTTCAATATTTTTAATTGCTTCCATCTTCATAGAATTTTTTTGTGCTAGAAATAAAGAAACCTTCCTTTTAATTTTATGTTTTTTTATTTACCTTGCGGAATCGATTTTCGACCGTGATCGTTCGGTCTTCATCAGCGATTGATTTTCTTAACCTACACATGGTGCTTATATACTAATCTTAGGTAGAATAAAATTTAGTTCAGAGGGAAATCTCACTTAAACTAAGTAATTAAATTTTAATTAGGCAATCAGCCTAAATAGCCAAGATTTGCAGTTGCCTTCATCACCGTTCATTAGGGTATTCCTTTCCCTAAATATCGCTAGGCTTTCCAAGGCATCTAGTTCCCTCATGTTTCTAGCTTCTCTAACTGGTGTTACGTCGTTGATGGTGATTTCGTGCCCTTTCGTGATGATGTGTTCCGCAACTGCTGACCTGAAATTGCTCTGCTTTCCTTTCTTCTTTGCTGCTGTTGCTTCGCTTAGATGCTCTCGGACTCTGGTGTTGATCAATCTCCTTGTGTGTCCGATGTAAACTTCCTGGCAGTTAGAGCATTCGATTCGGTATATACCCGATTTCTCATGCGGCTGTCGCTTGTCCTTTGTGGATCCAAGGATATTTTTGAGCTGGTTTTTACTGCTGGATTCGATGAGCCGTATTGATTTGTGTCGTTTGAGGTTCTTTTTTAATTTTTTAGCAATATCTGCGTGGAATGTGACTGTCTTCCAATAGTTTGTTTCAGAGTCTGGGTTAACTAATGTTGATCTCTTTTTCCTTTGTCGAGTTCTTCTGATTTTCTCCGCAATCCTTTTTATTGTTGATGGTTGGAACCCATTTAACATTGCTGTTTGTAAAATGTACTGCATTTCTTTTTCCTTTGCTGCTGTGCTTAGTGGTAGATCGAACATCCGGTTAATCATGGCTCGATAAGGTGATACTTTCAGTTGTTGGGTGTGATTTGATGAGTTCGGAATCGTTCTCTGTGTGTGTGTTGACTTTCTATAAACCTCAAAGCTTAAGTTACCACTGGTTCTTGATATTAGTGTGCCTAGGAATGCTAATTTTGCGTCCTTTTCTTCTTCGGTTGTGAAGCTGATCATCTTGTGTGCGTTTTTCAAATCTATAAGAACTTCTGATAATTGATTCTCTTTGACATAGGCGAAAATGTCGTCTACATATCTTATCCAGCATCTTGGTAATTGGCCCTTCATTTTGAGTCCCTCTTCCAATCGAGACATAAATATTTCACTGAAAAATGGTGAAAGTGGATTTCCCATGGCGACTCCTCCTTTAGTTTTGTAGAACTTCCCTTTAAACATGAAATAATTTTCTGTCATGCACAGTTTGCATAGTTGAATGTATTGTCTTGTTTTCGCCTTCCATGCCATAGACTTGCCTTGCCTTAGCAGCCACTCCTCGATGTATCCTAGTGTTTTCATCACTGGTACACTTCGTTCATCACTGGTACACTTCACTTTCTTCGTTTAGCAAATAAAAGCCTTAACTAGGATGGACGAAATTTTCATTCAAAATTCATTCCGAATAACAATTGTACTTAAAAAAGTAATTAAGGCGTTTGAATTTCAAATTTCATTTGAGCGCCATATTGCATTTGACAAACGTCACGCACATCGTTGCAAAGAATTTTCGTTTTTCCAAATATTTCCCGCCTCGCATCGACGCATCGCAATAATTGTACGATGTGGCATACAAATGCATGTTACGAAAACTGCTTGACATTTGCTGCGAGACTCTCGTATCGCAGTCTCGCACTATTGTATTTCGGCCTTAATGCGTTTGTTAGTTGCGTCTAGATATGGTGTGTTAGTTTGGAATGTTTTTTTAATAAATAAATTTGTATGGTTTTATTAGTATGGTAGAAATTTTTTTTTGTTTTATTTTTTTTTAATTGATTATTGGTGATTTTCATTACTTGGTTAAAAAGTTCATTCGGAGAAATCTTACTTAATTGAAAAAAAATTTTTAATTCTCAATATCAATGAAATTTGTACAGCTCAGTATTTCATGTTCTAGTACGTTTTCATAGTCGCACACTATCATAGTGATTTCCGTAGTCTCATTTAGTTGTAGGCTCTGTTTACAAGTACTGTTTTTTTTTTAATTTATTTATTTTTTTTTTTTTGTTTAATTGCGTTTCCCGATATATCTAGGTTGTCGAACTATGTTTTGTTTTTGTACACTGGATTTGTTAGGATTAACTGTAATATGTGAGAGGTTTAGTGTAGGCCAATTGCTATTTTTTGATGGTCAGTATAAGATTTTTTTTATTTTTCTCTTCTTTTTAATTTTTATTAGAATTTATAATTTTTATTTTTTGTTGTTGTCATTGGGGGTCGATTATGGATTGGAATTTGTTTTCTCATTTACTGGTCCTTTTGCGAGAGGTATTAATTCCTTGATGCAAACTATTAGGTTTTGTAGGTTGGTTGTGTTTATGGAACACATATTTGTAGCACTGGGTTTCTTTTTAATGTCGTTCATTAACTGATTTATCAGTTTCTCTAATTCAGTTGTTTTCGTTGTGGAAATTGTGGGGTGGTTGTATACCGGTATCGTTTTATGGGTATTTGTTGTCTCTGGACTTGGACTTTGGATATTTACTTGGTTCTGGTGTGCATACTTCTGTGGGTTTGGTATTACAGTTGATATAACTTGGGCATACGTCCTCGTCCTTAAAGTTAACCGCTTCGTTTGTGTTTCTGTAGTTGACTTTGCTTTTTTTGTTTAGTAGAGGGAAGGAATCATCCATGCTATCCTCGTTTTGTAGGAGCTGGTAGTTGTCTGAGTATAGGAGAGTTTTCACTTCTTTTATTGAGATATTCTTGATTGAGCTTATTTCTACCTCATCTTCATATTTTTTTCCATTTTGGGCAATCTTTATTCGTAGCAATGTGTTCGTTTGAGTTGCAAAGGTAAGCATCTAGTTTCTGTGCATTTCTTATCACAGTCAGTTTTGGCGCACTTGTGACATTTGGGAGTTTTATTCTTGCAGAATTTCTGATTGTGTCCAAACCTGAGACAGTTAGTGCATTGTCTTGGTTTGTAGTAGAAGTAGTCGACCTTAATTGGAGAATACCCAAAAGGAATTGCGTCTGGCAGAGTTTCCCCTGAGAATGTTATTTTAATTGTTCTGGTATCAAGAAGTTTTTCACTGTATTCTGGGTCTCTTCTTTTCAGTCGGTTGACTTCTTGTATTTTTATCTGATCAAGTCTGTTTCCAAACTTGTTGCAGGGTAATGCATCTAACTTTATCTCTTCTTCAGTGATTTCTATCGGGATGTCTCTTATTACTTCGTACCTAACTAATAAGTTATTGGGAATGAAGATATTTAGTTGATAGTCTTTTAGGAACGTATTGTTTGCATTGTTTGCCTCCTTGGCTGATTTGAAGGATATTTTTATTTTATTATATTCAAGTTGGGTGACATGAGCTATGTTCTGTATTCCTACGGATTTGTTTAATGAAAAGAAGGACAGATGTGTGAGTTTGATTGGTTCGTTGTTTTCATTATATCTTTCACATACCACGTGGAAGATTTTCCTGATGTCGTTGTCTTGATATCTGTTAATGTTCTTGTTGAAAATATTACCAGCTGTTTGTACTGATGTTGGTTTATCGGTAGTTTTATTATTGGTTTTGATGTTCATGTTACTTTGAATGAAGTTTTCTATTACTACTTCGGGGACTGAAATGTTTTTATTATTACTGGGGTCATTTCTGTTGGTGTCTGTAATCTCAAACCTGAACGTAATGTCATTATTTTTTATACTGTCAGGGCTGGTACGTTTCAAACTCTTATTTGTAATAGCACTTTCACTTTTTATCGCTTTTATGAAGTTATTTTGGTTAGATTCTTTCCCATCTTTATCGGCGTTGTGTTGTTTTCTTTTCTTTGGCCTATTGTCATTTTGCGTATTTGTCACTATATCTCCCGGGTCAAACTCTATTCCGTCTTTTTCGTTTCCTTCCATGTTTCATATGTTATTCGTTACGTTAGTTTCAAACGCTGAGCTGTACTCACCTATTTCATACAAATATGAATCACACCACTGGCACTCAGGAAAACACTCAGACGTGTTCCTGAGCTCTTAATTCTTCTTTATTTTTCCGATTGGATTGGAAATTTAGGTTAGGTTTGGACAAGCCCATGCGGTTGCACCACTTTATTTGGGGAATCCCGTATTTGTATGCTTGGCGGCCTCAAAATGGCTGATTTTCCACTTGTTCACTTTTCTGACACAGTTGTTACTCCTTCCAGTGTTCATCAAGAACTGTACTGGTTAAATAAATTAATCCTAGGGGTGGGAAACTGTAAATTTTCAATTTTCACAGTTCAGTAGTTCTTTCGATGGACCATTGAAAAGTTGCAAGGATGAGTAAGTAAATTAATTTTTCATCACACGTGCGGGGTAACTACTTGGTTACCGCACGGGTTTTAGGACGGTAACTCACCAATTGCCCATTCTGAGGGTAGAGGCTATAAAACACGTGAAATTTTGAGTATTATTTAAGCGGAAAATAAATACACAGAGTCCCATAAAGCCAAATAGATTGAACGATGTGAATTCTTTCGTGTGCTCACTCTGAGGATAGAGACTATAAAACACGTGAAATTTTGAATAACCCACGGAGGATTAAGAATAACCCACAAACATATAAACTGAAAGCAAATTCAAATGTTTTTTTTAGGCAAAACCAATCCTTTTGACCTTTTTTTTTATGTCGAACATCTGTGTAACACTTTACAGATAACGTAAATTATTATTTAAACGGATAATAAATACACGATTCCCATAGAACCAAATGATATGGTACGAAATAATAGAAGAATATATTAGTGATAAAACGAACGATTCCGAAGAAGAATGTAAAAGCCAGGAAGAACTTGAAGACACGGGAGTTGTGAAAAAAATCAAATTAGAAAATGGAGGAGTCATCAACTTACACATCACTAATGTTCGAATATAACTATACATATCCATACAAAAGAAACGGGGGGCTCCGTTTTTTTTTTACGCTCGCCGCACTTGTAATGAAAAATAGCATACGCAACACGGGCGGTAACTAGCCGTTGCTTAATATACTATTAAATGAATATACCAAGAAAATAAAAAAATATAATTTAATTATAAATATATATGATTTTTTTCATAAACAGCATTTTTTTCTGGAGCTGATATACTTTAACTCCTTGAACTGAAATCCAGACTTGCTTTAGCAAACTGATCAATCGCCAAAAATTATTGAGGATTGATGTTTTATGAGAGAACTATATGTAAGTTATATCGAATCTAGTGCTTTCACATTCTTGTGCACATGCTTGCAGAATGTAATTTATATAAATTTATGCAGCCGGTACCGTGTTAAGTAAACGAACAACACAACATATTAATGTAGTGCGAAAGTGGTTATTTATCTAATAGTATCCGTCGATAGAAGTTAGATTTTTTCTGAAGGGAGTATGAGTAAGAATATGTATATATGCATATATATATTGTTTGTTACATTATGTTGAAACACAAAATTTATTCCGGTTAAATATTATGTAGAACTGCAATATCTGTATAAATTTCTGTATAGATTACAATTAACATTCATATAAATGTGTGGAACAAATATTATTTGAAAAAATTATGTAAAATTCATATTCATGTAAAAACATACGTTATTACATGAATCCTTTCTCTAAAAACTAAGAAAATTTAATTGTCTGCATGAGCAATGCTGACTGAAAATAAATTGCCGTTCAAGGGGTTAAAGGACTCCTAGGGGCTTGAGTTTTGCGTATATTTGCAATATTTTCAGTTAAATGCAGTTCGTTGTAAGCAGCATTAATTGTTAATTCCCTATATCTCGCATGAAAAACATTCACAACAAAACTCACTGAAAAATCAACAGAGTTTGTAAAATCCTACAAATATTTCATCAACATTGCTTTGTTGCTATTTATCTAATATCGTATTTCCTTAGTAACCGCCAAATTGCGCTTGTCAATTATGTCTTGAATAAGTTAAAAGTCTCAATGGAAATATTTACTTTCCTATCACGGCTATGCTATAATATTTTATATCACGACATAAAGTCCGCGCGTTGGTCTTGCTTGTGTGGAAAATAGACAAATGTTCGTATTTGCAAATATTTAAGCTGTTTCAATTCATATTTAGCCTGTGCAAAGTGTCATGCATTGATCATTGTATTAAATACGGAACGTCATGCTTGCAAGATAAGCGGTACGAAGCATTAATGAAAATGAAGTGCTCACAGATAGTTCTGTTTTCCTGCCTGACCACTATATCTGCAACATTGAGCAGTGCTCTCATTCGGGGAATGGGGGTAAGTTGCTTTTTGAATTCAATCAATATCCCATAATTTAATTAGACTAAGAATTTGATCAACCGTTCTAGTGAATTGTAGATTTGAGAGAGTTTGGTGTTAATTCATGATAAAGACTACACAAAATTTATTTGGTGTCCTATTTAATTGGTGGTGGTCGAAGCATTCTTAATTCCAAACCTTACGGAAGTTGTGATCAATTTGGACGTTCTGCAATCCATTATGTTGTTGTCATTTATTTAACATTTGCCTGTGCTCATTCTACATATTAGAATTTTTCGGTGGTGAAGACGCTTAAGAACGGTAAAAAGAACAGGTAAAGCTGTATTTGTAAAGATGTGTACTCAACTGCTTATTAATCACAAAAAATGTAGATATGGTCTAGATCCAGACTCAAAGAAACTTCGGATTATAATCTTTGGTATATACAGTGTAGTCTTGCTAATCCGGATCAATTAAAACCGGCACAATCGGGATTATACGCGTATCCTGATCACCAAAGGCATATTAAAATTATTAATTAAAAACATTAACAAATGCTTGTTTACTTATTATTTTAACATATAATAAAAATATATCCAAGAAAAACAAAGCAATCCATTCAACGTAAACGCTAGAGCTTAGTATAAAGTAATGCAATATCCATCAACTAAAAATTTATTTATAAAAATCTAACTTTTGTTTGGCGAATGCATCCTTGCTTAGCCGCCATTGCACGCTGCCGTAGCGTTCTAAGAATCGTCAAACTCTCCAATTCAACTGCTTTTTCCTCCGCCCATTGTATGCAGGTACTGAAATTTTTAATGGCGTCTTCATGTTTAACTTTTGACTCATGTTTGACAACATCTTCGACGGAGGAACTGTCGTCACTGTCAAGGGGTAAATTATTTTCCCAACGAGCCATTCACAAATTTCCGATTGTGACGGCTGGTTATTTTCATAAACTTTTTGTAGCAAAACTCCGATTTCGGTTGATTCCTGTGCATCTTCCTTCTCTGACAACCATTTCTCCTTTAGAACTGATAATGTAATGTTGTCATCTGGATCCTCTTCAGTATCGGATTTTTTTTTCATTATTAACCGAATCGCTATCAACTGAACAGCAAAAAAATTTTTCCAACACTTTGTTATTGCATCAGGCGACAACTTATTTCAGGAATTCGCAAGTAAGAACACATCATCCTTAATGGTGAGATTTTTAATGACTTTCGAGACGTCATTTTCTTCCAAAGACAGAACTTGTACCACGAGGCTTTTTCGATAATGAAATATGGTTAAACGTATTGTGTTTTGGGCCATCAGTTGGATAAGCGCGGTGCAATTAGATGGAAGAATCAATGTCAAAATTTTCCCATCATCACTTTTTAGTTGCGCTTCCGATGCGTTGCATGGAGCATTGTCTACTTATAAAATTGCTATGCCATTAAGGTTTATCTCTGCTTGAAATTGCCTTACTTGTTTGACAAATGACTCTTGAAACCATTTTACGAAAAGAGTTGAAGTCATCCATGCATTTTTCGTCGAGTAGTATTCAACTGGAAGATCGCTGCAGTTTTTAAATACTCTAGGATTTTTTGCTTTTCCAATGACTATCATTTTAAGCTCATGTGTGCCTTTCCGTTTGTACAGGCAAGAAAAGTCACTCTCTCGTTCGAGATTTTTCTCCCTGGAACAACTCTTTCTGTAGCAGACACCATTTCGATCCGGAAGTAATTTCCAGAATAAACCAGATTCATCCGCATTATATATTTGGGTCGGCAATATATTCAGCTCATTAATTTTTTCGGAGAATTTTCGTGGAAAGGGTTCCACACTAGATGCTTCGTTAGACAGTTTCTCTCCGATCACATTGAGGTGACGAAGATCACGTCTTGTTTTAAATCTATTGACCAAGCCTTTGCTTGCAGTAAATGATTTATTATTATAGCATTTAGAGTGAATTTGAGCAGCCTTTTCTCGTAAAATATTCGTTGTTACGGTTGCATGGCTTTCTTGCTGCGTCAGAAAACATTTATATAATTTTCGCTCCATTTCTGGATATTCTCGTTCCCTTAAGACTTTCCTTCCCTTAGGAGTTACCACGCAATTTGCGATGTAGCTAAAAAAGTAGCATTCAAATATGACCGATGCACATTTAAAAATTAGAACATACTAATTTTACTTTATTTTTCTTCATATCATTCTATCTTTCTTTTATCAATCTATCTTCAATATCTTCAATACCTTTCCACTAGCACCATTGTTCAGTTGAATTAAAATCTTTTCTTTTTTCGCGATAGTTAACGTTTTATGCGACCTTTTTGATGCCATTTCAACGAAAAACTAACGAAAAACCTTCCTTTTATTGTCTTTCATTCTTATTCGGGGATTGCCCATTTTTCAAAAGTGAAATAAAGCGCACTCAGAAATGGCCAATGTAAAGAGTATGAGGGAATCATATAATTCGGGAATTCCCGGTAATATAGGAAATAAAGCGTACCTATATTTCCTACATTAGATAGATAGAAGTAGGAGGCATAAAATTTATAATCAAATATCAAATCAGATGTGTAAGTGAATATAGCATAATTTCACTGTATTATTGATCATTTAACTATGTAATATGCAATCCGGATTAGCGAAACTGTGCTCGATCCGGATTACGAGGGACATAATGGAAATGTTCAATATTTTTAGTCAATCCGAATTACAGAAGGATTCGGATTAGACCATATCCGGATTGGCGAGACTCTACTGTAGTATTAAATTTGGAGAGTTTTCATTAACCGTGGACTTCAGCAAAGCGACGTTCGCGTTTTCATACAGATCCATCCGTGCAATAGTATTTTACAAATGTGAACACCCTGAATAAACAAGAAACCTCGGGATAAGTATGTGAAGCCTATTACAGTAATCATCGTTAGTGATTCGCACCGTTCAGATATGTTTCAAGTCGCTCCTATCTAATTTAGATATTAAATAAATTTTTCAACATTCAATTCAATAACTAAAATATTTGTTTAGAAATGTTTTGGTTTGTACCTGCAGTTTGGGTGAGTTTTATCAGCAAAACCAAACAAATAAGTCCGAATTAAGCTAACTTCCCGGCTACAACAGCAAAATTGAAACGCTCAAAAACTTTGATCGCCAAAGGGCCTTTATTGCACCGAATCAGAGAAAGAGAAATAGAGAATCAGTATGACCTATTCAGAGAATATTCCAAAATACTATCTTCTTAAAATGGGAATCAACAGCCACCCAAAAAAAAAACACAAGAAGCAGAACTACATAAAATAAAGTACAACCATAACCTCATATCTACGAAGGGAGAACGAAGGGAGGTAATGGGAGTACTAGCAATCGGATTTATCCACCTCAGTGCCTAACGACGCTCATGAATGCCTTTTTGAACTGTCCGGACTGGCCGAGTATAATATTTTCCATTCCATTCCATTTGTCACTTCTCCAAATACGATGGAAGAAGTTACCGCGCAGCTAATTTAGCTTTTGCAAGCAAAAATGTGTGACAGTCGTCAACCACCTCTATAGCACAAAATTCGTACTTGGGAGGCGTTATTTTTCAATCCTGTGAAGGTACGCCACGAAACATCTATGCCCGTTCAAAAGTTCAAATAAGCAATTTAATCTTACCATACATTCGATTGAGTCACAGCATCAGGTCAGGGACTACGGGGTCGATACATAAGGAAAAGGTTGACTTTTCCTTGTGTATCGTTCTAATAGCCGAGAGAGCATTGATTTTCTCCCGTTTAGTATCAACTAGAGTTTAAAGGACAACTTTTCATTGACTAATTGTTTGAATTTAAATCTAAAAAGCTATTTTGATATTGATATTCTAACTGTAAGATACCATATCAACATATCAACTTACCTGCCACTAATTATTAACAAAGAAAATACAACACATTACAGAAAACTAATACGCAGCAATAATGTGCTAATAAAGTTAAGAATACAATCGTAACTCGAAATACTGCGAATTTAAATGATGCTATTCAGCAATTTCAATTTATCTTGCAACTGAGGTTCTCTACCGCCAGGATTGAACCCTCGCGTCCAAATTTGAAAAATATCCTATCTTTCCTACAGGCCCGCCTATATAATGGAACAACGTCAAAATGAAAAACTTATTAATTCCTGTACAAATACATTATAACGCAAATGCTTCGGAATTATAAAGCCAGTACAAGAAGTCTCAATATATCAATCTGCCCTCATAGTGAATGCATTCATGATGTGATTCCGAATCATCTTCAAAATGGTAATATCGTCCTTGTCAATTTGGAATGTTAATGCAGTTTTCGGTTTGATAGATATTGTTTTCAATCGCTGAGGTTTTCTGTACTGACCAGTACATCCGGTAAGACATTTCTTTTCGAAAACGTAAATTTTTCATTATTCTGAAACTCTGGTTATACCAGATTTCACATCCGTATTTCATGACTAGTTGAATAAAAGCCTTGTGGAGCATAAGTTGGATCTTTTGATCAGTGTACCTCGAATAAATGGTTCGACGAATGGACATGCACACCTTGAGCGCTCTACTACGTACGATTTAAACTTAAATATAGTTAAAAATATATAACTCTTTATTAGCATTGTCAATTGTACATATTCTAACTGTTGTTTGCTTATGTCCAGAGATCTGAGAGAAACTTCATTACATCTATGCTTACATAAAATTATACTCAGCCTTTGATTGGTTGTCTTAGATAGGGAACTAGTAACTAAATCGAAAGGAAAATTTAACAAAAGCCTCTACTAGGCTTACATCTAACTTATAACTATTTTTCTTATAATAACTACGGACTAAAATATAATCTAATTACCTTAAGCAGATCCATGGCCCAGGACACTTCGCCTATATATGAGAGTATGGATTCGGGGAGTATTCAGTTTTTTTGAGCAAGTTAGCTTCACGCGAGTCCGCAAGCTTTCTAATAGAGGTAATATTAGCTATTTGGTGTAGTAGTCTGGAGAAGTAGTAAGGTTTATTAAGGGTCGCTTCAAACAAGGATTTTGGATGACTTGCAGCTTAGCTTTAAGGCATTTAGCGCATTGGTTCCATGTGGAAACTCCGTAGATAATTGGTTGAATGCGCATTTAAAGGATAAGGATTTTGTTGCGTAAACTGATATGCGACTTTCAATTGAGCAATGGGTACAGAGACAGAACCGATTTGAATGCCTTAAAGCAACGCCTTGAAGGAGCTGTCAAGATGAGTTTCGCACTGATCATGCCAATGAGGTGACCACTTCAGAAATGGTAAAGAAAATCCATGAAGTAGCACTGGATGATCGTCTTCTGAAAGTTCGCACGCTAGCAGACATAGCAGGCATTTCGAAAAGTACGGTAACTCGCATTTTATCTGAAGGCTCCAAAGAAGACGAAGACCCTTCCATCTGAAGGCAAGGTCTTCATAAGGTCGGTTATTTAGGAAACGCGATGGTTAACTTTCATTGACGATATTGGAAAAAGAAAAACTGTAATAGGATAGAAGTTATTGCAATGTTTGGGTAAAGAAATTAAGCAAAACGTATTTGGCTAAGACTAAAGTATTGTTTCATTACGACAGTGCATCAGCCCAAAAATTTGTTATTGCAATAGCCAAATTAATCAATTGTTTTTAAAATTGGTTCCTCATGTACCCTATTCATCACAATTAAGCTCCTCAGAATATTTCTGTTCCCAAAAATTAAAAAAAAAAGGATTATTGGTTAATTTTCCAACAATGAAGAAGTGATGTCGGCAGTCAATGGCTAATTTGAGGAACAAGACAGTTTTTATTAAAAAAATGTTTCGAACTTATTGAACACTGCTGGAGAAAATATATAGATCTGAAAGGATATTATGTGTTTTTGTGCTGGGTCGGACGCTTCTGGGACCATCTTCATATATATGGCGCAATGGACGACACACCCAACTTGCTAATAAAAAAATTATTGATGTCTAACAGCAACACTCATAACGAGTGCTTTACGATTCATACCATAAAATCTTCCTTGTATTGGGTTTTAAGATTGCGAGTCGCGCTTTAGACGATCTCTCCTCGCACTGATAAATGACGTGAAGTTCTGGTTGTGTGGAACCTTGTGAAACCTGAACTTCCTATGTGGAACCTTTTAGTTCAACCGGTTGGACATCTGAACGTCCATTAAAGTTGGTGGTAGCTGGGAGACTAGCGCTGTTAGGCAAGGTTTGTGGAAGTGGACCGATATGGTTTTCAAATGTAAATTTGTAATCAAATTTTAGACCCAAATAGGTCAGTTCTTCGGACCAGAAAAAGTTTATGGGTTTGTTTGGGAGCATGGCAGGCTTACGTTTTCTGCTAAAGAATATTGCCGTGGTTTTCTTGACATTGGTTTTAATTTTCCACCTTTAGAAAAAGGGGTAGATTTTTTCCAGCATTTCTTCAGGTTGGAGATAATCTGGTTACGATTGTTGCCAGAGATGTAGAGACAAATATCCCCCACAAAGCAGCTAATTGGCAGTTTTGGCTTGTGGGTATGTGGGTGGCCAGACGTGTATACATTGAAAAGTGTTGGATCTCGCAGCGACGAGATGTCTGGGGAACTTCTCTTGAAGGAGCTTAAAAATAAGTCCGGCTTACGAAACCAAATTGATGGCTTTCTCCTAATCAATAAAACGTGCTCCAACGTTTTCCTTGTTGGGTCACTTCCAACAGATGTCTGAGATTGCTTTAGTCACCACATATATAGTTAAATGCCTGGCTCGGATTCCAAATTAGCAATTTGGGATCAACTCATATTTCTCGGTGTGAGCGTTTAACACTTGATTGAGTAATATATATACCTTGATACCATATAAGGTAGGAAGCTAATTGGTAGATAACTCTTGGGGTATGAAGCGTCCCTCAATTTCTTCAAAACTTGGAACACTTTGGCCTTTTACTTTGGTTTGGGATAAGTGAATATTTGAACTATATCAAAAATCAACCATATTTTTAGCATTTTATTTGAAGCACTGTCAAAACTGATTAATTTTGTACTGTGCGTTTTGCCAAATATGAGACACAAGCCTTCATTCTTAATGAAATAGTTATTAATATAACATGCTGGTTTACGGTTAGTCGAGAATGTTTCATTGCACTGAAGAACTAGATTACAGACCAGATTTGAAGTCGGCAAGGTTTGTTTCAACGATCAATGAACTCAGGGCTCAGTAGCTAAATGAGTTCAAAACGCGTTCCGATTACAGAAAGTTGGTCTATCTCATCTCGTACAATCCCATTGCTATCATTATCCGGAATCATCGTATTTATATTGAAATCCGCTTTGCTTAGATTATTATTTCAGTGCTAGTGACTTTTCTTCGTTTTCTTCTTGGTGTATTAGTCCTTCGATATTGACAATTGATCGAAAGAGTAAAAGTACGCCCAGCTTTTGCACTGCTAGGTTCGGTTCGGCTAGCATTTCGTTAGTACTGCTAGGCCTTTCGCTGCGTATTCTGTTTTTTGCTACGATAATCATTTCGGCGTTTCTCATCTTTGAAGTCACAAGCAGTCAACCAATCTTGCTGCATTAGTTTATCTAGTCTAAGTTGCACATGCTCGACTGTGCTTCCAGCGCCGTCTCATGACTCATCTGACATGCCTAAGGTCAGAGCCCTTAGTGTCACAACAGATGCTTCCATTCTTTAGCTATTGTCCATGAGTAAACCCGCCGTGTTGAACTGCTGTTAGTCTCTACACGTTTGATCGCACCTGCCATTTATAAAGTTGCATTGACGGTGGAGCGATCTGATCTGATGTCTTACTTTCGTGATGATAAGTCGTGGCAGCATGAACGGCTTTAGCGAGTTACCTCTGATGAGATTTTGAAATTAATTCCTGCTTTATCTAAATCAGGAAATAAAATCACGTTTAACGCGCAATCATACGATCGTTTTATATTTATTTTTGCGTATAACAATCTGATAATATAGGTTGGTTCTAGGCCAATCTTACTAACTTTCTCAGCTCTACCGCCCCGCAACTAACCACAACATCTCAATCTTAACCCTACAATTTTCATCTTCACATACTTTCCAATTTTTTCGTGCTCATAAAATAGCTTTATTAACGTTTCCATTGTTCTTAGAACTTACTAAATTCCTTACGAGAATTGATGGTATTTTACTATCATTATGCATTATATTAGTGCATTATACTGCTTTCATCCCTACTTAAAAAAAAAAGAATGGCAAACATCATCATTTAGAATCCTTTCACTGACCCATTGACTTCAACAGCCCACAAATATGAAAATTCTGATGTCTAATCTATTGTCCATAAATCTTATAAAACTGATCACTTCTTCAGCGATTTAATAAAGCATTCCGGTGTCAGGAGCTAATGAATTCCATTATCTTCATATTCAATTTTTTAAACTGCAAGTCTCCTTAATAACTTTAGATTCAAATCCCTGAAGGCCATCAGAATAAATAATTTGGCTAGAAACAACCCATTTCAGTCTTCATGAACTGTAGTCAAATATCCTCATTTGAACTACTCGGCAATGATGAGTGAAGGAAGGAACACCTTGAGAATGCAATACAGTTTTTTTTACCAAAGCAATATGAGAGAAACAGGATAGCATATGGGTGCTTCTTGTAAGAGTTAGTTAATAGCATAATTTTTAGGTCCTTCACAAAACATTGGATCGCGACTTGCAAATCTTTTACTTTTCTGGCATTCTTTACATGATATACTTCCACAGTTATAGTTTTGTAAGAATCGGAAATTGGTTAATTTCATGAGTGGTTGCTCTTTTTTATTTTTATTATTGATAAAAATAAATTATTTTAATATAATTATTGATATTTTAACCATATGCATACCAATTGTTTACTTTGTTTACATTTTTCAGAACAATTTGTAATACCTGTTAAGTGCATAACTTAACAGGTATATTGAAAAAAACTTGACTCCAAATTAATATTGGATATTGACTATGAACTCAACCATCGGCTTAACATTTTTGCTTTCAATATCATCCCAAAAATGTGTAATACATGATTTAGTAATTTATTTTCCAGAAATGTTTCACATTCATAAACACTGTTACTTAAAATTCGAGACGAAAGGGTTCTACTTGAACTGATTCAGCAACAGAAATAGAAACTATATAACTGTGTCCTAACACTCACTTGCATGCATATTTCCTTTCAAGCGTGTCTTCATGTTGAAACTGTCGAATGTGTCTGGAATCTTGGATTGCATTTTGAAAACTTATCTAGTTAACAAATATATCCAACTCTTCAAAGTGTATGGCGCTCGTTACTATCACTCTAAGCTCCGGCAATTAAATTCGTCATTTCTAATTGATGCATAGAAGATACGCAATAATCAGGAGTGTACTATGGCGTGTAACTATGTGTAATTTTTCACACCGTTGCCTTGTGTTATCTTTAAAGTCACTGCGACTCATGGTTCATAGTATCCATTGTTGTTCTTCTTGTATTTGTTGTGCTAAAACTCCTCTTACAACTTCAACATTTTTATCATGAAGTATGTCAGGCAGTTTCAGGCTCTTGCTCTTTGTTAACCATTTTTTAACTTATCATTTTTAATTTTGATTCGCAATCCTTACATGTAAAGTATTTTATTGCAATGCTTATATATGAACTCGTTCTAGGGAGGCGTGGGTGATTGATTTCAAAGCTTTACATCTGTGCATTTTCATTTGCTTTTGCTGATATTTGGCGTTGAAATATCTTTTTATTCAGTGTAATCTTTTTCCTACATTTTATTTTATGTTACCATTAGTCCAGTTTCACATTTCTCTATATTTATTCGATTTGAGTAAAATAAACTGTTTTCATCAGTGTCTTTTAAATCATCACAAAAGATACCGGTCTACCATCTTCCTATTTTTCACAGGCTGTATAAAGTTGCTATTGTATTGGTTACATTGACGCATACATTGGAATTTTATTTTAATAAATACACTTAAAATTATTTACTAATAGTTTAAGACGTCGTCAGAACCATTTTGTAGAAGATTTTAATCACAAATCAAAAACCTGTAAATATCAATTAAAACGCTTTCAATTCTAATCAGGAAGTTTTTATTATTACAGAAATCATAATAAGCGCCATGAATGGAAAGCTGATGGATTTAGTTAATAGTGTAGAAAAACAGGTGAAAATTGAAAATATACGACAAAATAATCTTTTCGAAAATATATTGTTGCTGGTACTTATACTATAGGGAATGATTCTCTTTTCCGTAAAATTCTGATTAACTTTTGCAAAAAACGGATAAAGTTAGGCTAAAGTAGTGATTAAAAAAATTGTTAAAAAATAATACATTTCCACTTAAAAAAAGGATTAAACAGTTTACGTTTTTCTGCTATGCGGAATCTGTTTTTTTATCTCAAAATTATTTTTTTCTGTAATATAAAAATTACATGACTTATGTAGGACAAAATTTTCTAGCAAAGCAATTATGTAAATATAAGTATAAAGGAGGTTTTGTTTGTATTCAAAATTAAATTTTTTTGTGCTAAAAACGGAATAAAAAATAGATGAAATGCTTAACATAAATTTTAACATATTTCACTCACTCTTTCCCTATCTGTAAATTCATTTCTTATTAATAAGTACCAAGTCGTTTTTGATTTAAAATTTCCATTCATATTGGCAGTCCGGTCTCACTTTTTCGCGACTATAACCATTTTTCGATATAATTTTGCCTATAATAAATAAATCAACAAGCATAACTACGGGTCAGTTTCGAATTCTACTTGATTATGTTATGTATCACTATCCACATGGAATCTCTTTTTCGGGGTTAACAAAAAATACATAAAGGCAAAACTAGCATAATAATATAGAAAAATAAGGCCAATAATGAAAAAGTTGAATAATTAATTCATCAATTATGGATGGATAGATTTTTGGATTAGGGATTTACTATAGATCCGAATAACGTGTAATGACGATGCGTTACCATGCAACTAATTAATTTTTTGTAAGTTTGGTTTCATTTTATCTCGATTCATTCATTCAATCGATCTTAAAACATGCAATAGCATTCAGCAGTTATTATTTCTCTTCTTTTCGAAAAAAAGCATTCCAATTATTCTTCCAAAGCAAAAGTAACTGCAAAAGCATTTGCAGTTTCAGAAGGTTACCCTGGCTAACTACTCGTTATTTTACTTGCCGATTCGCTTTCAGTGTGTCATGATGAATTCGCGGTTCATCTTTTTATGAAAATAATTTCGAAATCTTTTTCATCACTATACCCCAATGTAAAATATTCTATACTCGTTCATATGAAATCTCTGCAATCCAAGTTATCTCGCTATCTTACTTTGTCAAATATTCTAAACCATATTATAAATTTTGCAATCATTTGTTTAGTTGTTATCTCTTGGGACGACCTGGCGGATCTTGATCAAAAATACACGTGGGTTTAAGTTCAATAACATTGTCAGTGATGGGTTACTGTGGCCATAAAACATAAAACTCAAAAAATCAATCGGCTTTGATTTTACCATTAATTTGAAAAGACGATATCGAATGATTGAATGAAGTTGTTTTTATATCAAACATCAATGGCGAACAGTATTCTGAATTTTTGTACACAGGAAATAAGACACTGGACTTGAGTTAAACTGTCTTTGTTTAAACAGAGCTGCTTCGAAATCACAAATGGTTCGTTTTTGCACAATCTAACAAGAGTATAACTACACAAAACACATATACCACGGAGCATTTTCAAGTTAGCGAAATGGAGGGGTAGGCCATTAGTAAATGTTACTATCACCTCGTTATCAGTTCGGGTTCGGATCTCTGTAGTGAAGACAAGGGTGGACTATTGAATCGAATTGTTATTGGAGACGTGAATTGGATTCATCATGAGGAATCTAAGTCCACACAGGTCTCTATGCAGTGGAACAAGAAGAGCCCATCCCCATCCAAGAAGTTTAAGGCATTACAGTCAGTCAGATAGTCTATTGGTACTCGGAATGGATCTTGTTCACAGATTACAAGGATAAAGGCGTCTTCATAACTGTAAAGTGAAGGACGCAGTTTCAGCTGATTGGTCGGACAAACATAAAACATTTCGTTATGAAGGTATCCAATCTTTCAATTAGATTTGAAAATGTATAAGAGTAACAGGTGAATACATTGAAAAAGAAAAATAACAGTGTTTTTATTCTCACTTCTTACCCTCCATTTCGCGAACTTAAAAACGCCCCCTCGTTTTATTGATAACAATTTACTGTTCGGCTTCGTTGAAATTCTTGTTCATGAAAGATGGAGTTTAGAATGTAAGAACGATTGTTATCTTGTTTGAATTGGATTTCCTTTTTTTAAAAAAATGGTAATTAAACGAAAACTTATCGGTAGGAAAAAGGGAAACTGAATTCGGAGGGAACTACAAAATAAAACGCTGTTTGGATAAAACATTTTTTTAGTTGATTTTTATAATTTTAAAGGGTGTTCTTCTGCATTTGAATCTTACTCGATTAGGCTCCATGAACAAACTTATTTTTTTTAATTGAATTTTTAATTCCAATTTTTTTAAAATAAGCTTTAATTGTATTTGATTAACCTGCGTTACTTTTAGTATTTGCTTATATGTTTACAAACATGAAAGCCAAGATTTTTAAGGTAATCTTTTAATGGTCCCCAATCCTAAGTTCCTATTCGTCGCGTCGGCATTAACATCAGTTAAAAATACCGAACGCAGGCAGTGATTCATTTCCAAGAAACTCTTACTGACTGAGCCAAGTAGGTTACCTACTAGTAGGAGAGAGGTTTAAGGTCATTGTCAAGAACGTCTGCGTCCGCAACACTCGTGGTTCAAAACATCAAAATATCAATAATGTTCATTTTTTATAACTCTTCGTTTCGACTATTACTACTTTGGATGCTCTCGATCCGAATCACCGCCGTCGGTTAACCCTGTAGTTTGTACAAGTAATTTCATCTCACAGTGAACGTATGCATCAAATCCATAAAATAAAGAAAAATAAAATAAGAAAAAGAGAAGATCCTAATATTATTAAGAAAGTGCAGTCTAGGGATTCTAGTTCGGAGTTAAGAAACTGCAGCACCATATTGCCGTTAGCCCATCGTAAATGTTTTCAGTTCTGCTGAAAATCTTAGAAGCATTTTTGTTTCCCTAAATTGTATTATCTATTCTCATTTATAATCTGTATGTGAATTACATATTTTTTTTATTCAATCGATTGCCACTTCACTCTTCAATAGTAACCGTAGCGACATGTAAAGTATCAATAATCTGCGAAGAAAGAGAGAATAAGCTCTAAATTTGCCACAAAAACTTATTATACAGAAATTCGTATTCTGGGGCCGGCACCAAATATTCCTAATCGATTGGAAGTAAGCCAAATATATTTTAGCTAAGTTTATGTCACCGCTGTAAGTATTCAACTCAACAGACTGAGAGGACAGAGGATACTATGGGTTGGAGATTACCACAATGCAGTTAATTGTGTTACAACAATATGCAATCAGGCTACCTAATTTTGGGTGTTAGGGCGGACAGGAATCGAGGCTTTTGAGCAGGCGGATCAATTAGCTAGAAAGGGAGCTTCAAAAGCATTACTCAGTCCTGAAATTTTTAAGTGCAACCAAAATGAATTTCATTCCCAGGAACAAGATAAGAATCGGCAGGAACCCATGTTCGAAATCTTTCTTTCTAATAAAGCAAATGCTTTATTTGCATGCTGTCCACATGTATTAAGATAAACGCATTTGTCCGAAGAACTGCTTTGTTTTTGTTTACTTAAATCAGATCGGTTTTTAATAAAAAATGTGGCTCATGACCTGAGTATTATTTCATCTAATTTGTGGGAATATTACTCGTAGGCTTTAAGAAGGATCAAATGAATTCATCGCAAATAAAGAGTGTTCAGTCAAATGTTGAAATAGTTTGGATATTGTAAATAATGATTGGTTATTAGTTGTGGCGTCTGCATTCACAAAAATATATTTTGGAAATAAAAATTGGTCAAATTTTATTTTACATTTTTATTTTTAGGAATATGACATTGCATTACCGGAAGTCGTTGGAAATAAATTTCTTTACTTCGGCTTCGGCAGCAACCTCTTACTAAAACGAATCCGAATGCAAAACAAGTCGGCTGTAAGAAAAACTATGGGCAAATTGATGGTAACAATTGATTTATAAATGTAAACAATATGACAACTTCATTGAACTAAGGATTATGAATTGGACTTTTACACAAATTCAACACGATGGCAAGGGTCACCAGCAACTATCGTTCCGAAAGCTGGCAAAGTTGTATGGGGCGCAGTGTGGGAAATCGATCTTGATCACATGAGCGACTTAGACAAGTGAGGAATTCATATAGCATTGATTCATCAGCAATAACCAAAATATTTCAGTCAAGAAAGTGTTCACGAAGGTGTATATGTGCCTTTCAGTGTTCCTATTCAAACAAAAGATGAAGGTACTCTTATGTGCAGAGCATATCGCTTAACTAAACTGCCACCATCTCTGGCGGAACATGAAGAAAAACCTTTTGATAGACAGCCGTCAGCAACGTACCTTAAAACTATAATTAAAGGAGCCCTTGAAAGCGGTTTACCCGATAGTTATGTAGAATATTTACGAAAATTTAAACATAATAGCAACGTTGTCGAAAGTATTGAGCAAGATTTAGATCTCGGAGATATAGTGATATAAAATGAAATCTTAAAGGAAATCATGTGATTCAATAAAGTTTTAGTCTGCAATTTTACTTAGAATTTTTCCTTTTACAAATTACGCAAGAGTTAAATTATCAAACGACTATCTTCATTGAAGATTATTCTGATTTTGAGATTCTAGTCGCCAGACGACTGATGTGACTTGATCAATCTACACGTTAAAAACCGGGGCGCAATAAAACCGTTGCAGAACGCATTAATTGCAAAACAATCATGAATATGATTCACATGTTGCTCTCTTATGATTGCTTCCTTATGAATAATACATGTGAGAATGATATTCAATTTGGATTGGAGTTCATCATTCTTACATTTCTATAGATAAAAATGTCATAGATCTGGTAACCTGCTTCAGTATTTCTGCTCCGGTACAATTTCACGATATCAGAAAACAGGGTACCACTACCACAAATGTGTGTATTACAATGTATTTCATTATGAATTAGCATCCAGACTTATTTTACTCCTTCCTACTGACATATAGGTAGTGGTGCTGCTCTGAGACTGAAATTGCGTTTGGTGCCGCAGGAAATTTGTTTTCGTTCAGATGTACTTTGATGGCTTTGTTAGTTTTGTTTGGTTAGAAAATGATAATGGTGGGTAAGTACTTCTTGGTTACAGCTCTGCCTTGGTTTCCTCGAGACAAATTCCTAGTTGCTAGGTAAAGTTTGTTTGTTAGAATTGAAGATTTCGCCTATAGGAGAATAATTCGTGATACAGTGAAATTTTGAATTTATTTATAAATTGTCAAAGTTACAATATTTGAAGATCTCTTGCTATTTTCATCACGGCTTTTGCGCTAACTGCAATGGTCGGATCTGGTTACTTTGTCTTGTTTTATTGTAGGCTCTGTTTGTCAGTACTGTTTTTGCATATTTCGTTGTATTGCAGTTTAATGTAGTGAAGACAGGATTTTTGGCAGAGTTTGCGTTTTAGCTATGGCGAGTACTTTTGTTTTCCACGAGCCATTTTTCATTAGCTTTTTTTGAATTTATTTATGGTCTGATTCATTTCTTTGTAGTTGAGGGTATAGTCACCTTCATCACTTGTTTCTTTATAACTGTGTCGCTCAGATTAAGCGTTGGCCACGCAGTATCTTGGGATTAAGTTAAATATGTATTTGTTATATTGAACAATTTTCTCATTTTGTAGGTGTTGATTAATTAAGAATTTCGCCGGCTGATTAGAATGTTTAAGTAACTAAGAAGAACACAAGTTGTATTTTACCTTTACTTTATTTTGAACAGTCATTAATTATAGATTACATAATAAGTAAACAATTAAATAAATCGAGAACATTAAAGAGATTATGAGGAATGAAGATACAGATTTAGAAAGATGGTGAGTGGAGAAGTTTGAATCAATGAATTAGACAGAAAGGCGGTAGTGACGGCGGGTTGGAGCTAAGTAGCGGTGATATCAGCGGTAGAGGCCTGAGCCAACGTTAGATCAAGAACAAAACTTACTGCGTCATGAAAATGTTAGAAGTCCAACGTACGCAAGCTTGGCGGTGTTTTATATTAGGCGGTGCATTTCCAGTCAGATCAAGCAATAGACAAAAGGGTAGTAGGAACAGCACTTATTTTTACGAAGAACACAGCGAAACATCTCGAAGAAGACTGACTCGTTCTAGCAAGACGCTGCCGGCCAGGGAAAAACCAGATGGTGCGGTTCTCAGGAAAAGAACACTCTGATAGGTGCAGAGTAAAATGGAACGGGGAAGAAAATATTCGAGAGAAGGGCGCAGGGAAGGCCCAGCGCCTGCACACCACGTGTGCGTGGGTTTTCCCACATATTTGGTTTTTACGTGAGGACAAGGCACGGAGTGAAAAGAAAAAGGAAATAAAGAAGTTTTTAGCGGTCTAGAACTTTCACAACCGGGTTAGATATTAATTTCCAACAGTAGTGGAAATATTTAATAGTTTTGTTGACACCTATTTCTAGGATACAGTGTCGTGAGTCTGTAAAGATTAAGATGTATTTTGCATTATCTGTTATCTATTGAACTGTTACTCAGAGAGTGTATTCAACTTTTCTAGGGAGTTTCAATGTTAAAGATTTTGAAAGCTTGGATAAGAGTGGTAATGTCTACATTTCAATATGCATTTGCATTCTATTGGGTGTTTTCATTGAAATTGTTGGTTTTGGACGTTGTAAAATATGTAAATTTTTTTAAATAAAAGGTAATATTTTTAATCTTGAAAATAGTTACCATTGGCATCGATGACTCGTTGCCAACGTCATGGTAAACAATTCCTGTTTGATAAAAGTCTCTGTTGATGAAAAAGTAAGCTGATGAGGAATCCACTGATCAAGCCGTCGTTTCTTTCCCAGTCGTCGGTCATGGCGACTAATGGTGCTATTGTCAACGTCGAACTTTACGGTTAATTCGTGCAAAGTTCGGCGGGGATTGTCCTGTACGTTGGCAGGAAGCTCCGTGTCATTTTTCCGAAACATTGCTCCAGGATGATCGTCGTCTTTAAGGCTGTCATCCCCTGTGTGGAATCGGGCAAACCATCTTTGAGCTGTACGTTCTGACACAATATCGTCTCCACATGCGTCACATATCCTCCGGGCAACCGTTGCTGCATTTGTCCGTAATTTGAACTCGTAGTAGAGAGCACAGCTTACTTTTACAGTTTCAGTGACGATCTTTACACTTCAATATAATCCATAGGACTTAATACATTTGAATCACTGTCCCTCTTTGGTATGCGAACAATTCTAATTTTTCTGAAGGATTACGGTATATTATTAGTTCTAAAATTAAGGTTAATAGCTTCTAAAAGATTTTCCTTGTTGATATTTTTGAGGCCTTTGATGGTGCTGTACTCTATTTAGTCAGGGCCTGGTGAATTTTTAGTGGGCTGAGAGTAGAGAACCTTTTCAAGCTGAACTCCTTAGGCGGAGTTCTCAATACAAGACTAAGACTTCTGTGACTAAGGCAGAACTGGGAGTGGTTGTATATGTTGTCGTCGTGTGTTTCTTTTTGATCATCTCAAGAAATATCGAATTGCTGTTTGAATCACATTGTGTTTTTGCATTGACTATCGTGCTTGCTTTAAAATTCTTGCAAGCCTCAAGAAATCCTTGTTGTTTGGGTTTTAGTTGAAATGATAAAATTTGTTTTCCAAAATCTTTGTTTTCTTTTTTTTTACAGCCTTTTTCCATATTGATTCTGCTTCCCGTAGCCTCTGATAATTCCAGGAGTTTTTTAACTTTACGAAGTTCTTCTAACATATGTCCTTGTGTTTCCATAGTTTTTTGAGATGTTTGTTCCACCATGGTTCAGGAGAGTGCTTGAGATAGGCATTATTGATTGAGTTGTCTGAGATAACGCGTTAGAATAAATGTGACAGTTTGGCTTTATATTGGTAATGTTAATTTGGATGGTGATGGTGCTGTGTTCGCTTTTCGAAATTTTAGTCTTCGCATTCCCCCAATTGCTGCTTTCAATATAGAAATTTGACAGTGTGATGTCAATATTTCATTTGTCAGTGTTTCCATTGGAGAGTATCCTGTGGAAAGTAGGAGCTCTTGAGTTGAGTATATGTAATTTATTTACGTTGATGAAATCTTTTAGAACTTTGCCTTTTGGACAACAGTAGGTGTACATTTTGTGTCTGGCATTAAAATCACCACCGATGATTAATGGTTTGTTACTATTGGTGATCCTCAAGAACTGTTCCAGCTGTAGGCTTAGCGGGTAGGCTGTAGGCTTATTTTATTGGCATCCGGAGGGACCTACACTGAGGTTCGGGGTGATATTGGTTATCTCTAGAGCTTGGATTTCTGCCTCTTTGTTAGTGGGGTTTGTTTTATATCTAATATTTTTTTAATGACTATGGTAACTCCTCCTCCGATTTTGTTCTATGTTTGTATTCTATATTGTAGTTGCTCAGCTTTCGGATGTTTCTGTCCTTAGAGGTCCATGTCTCTTGGAAGATCGCTACTTCGATGTTGGGTAGGTTAAGTGCTATTTCGAGATTAGATTTGTTCTGAATTATACTTTGAATGTTAAGTTGTAAATATTTTAAATTGCTCATGCTGTTTGGGTGTTCTTAGATCGGTGTTCTCAGACCTGTCTGATTTCTGTAGTCATTGAATTTAGATATTGCTGAAGAATCTCTGTTTGAATCTTTCAGTGGTACGTTGTTTTCTTTCGGTCAGTTTCCGATAATATTTATTAGCTGTGTTATCAGCTTCTCCATTTCGCCGGTTTTGTGGGAGGATGGGTGATTGTACACAGGGGTGGTGTTAGGGTTACTGAAGGATTGATCTTGTAGGGACTTTACTGGGGTTTACCTGGTTTTCAGGATTTGTTAATGACTCTTTTCATTTGGGGGTGCCTTTGCAGTCAGTGTGCAATTGTTTCTGAGAATGAATTAATTTATCTTGACGAAATTGTTTGTCAAGTTGTTTCCGAAATTTGTATTTTGTTTGTTGTTCAGTACTTGGAATACCTCATCCATTGATTAATTATCTTTTAATATATCAAAATTGTTGTTGTATAGCACTGTCCTTGCTTCTTTGAGTGAGATGTTCTTAATTGAACTGACCTCAAGTTCGTCTTTGTATTTTATATATTAAGGGCGGACTTTGTCCATCGCGGTATGTTCTCGAGAGCCACATAAGAAACATAAAGCCTCTGTACATTTGGTCGCACTCTTTTTTTGCACATTTGTACATCTTAGAACGTTTTCTCTACAGTAAGCTTGAGTGTGTCTTAACTTGAGGTATTTACTGCATTGTCTGGGCCTGTATAGGAAGTATTCCACTTGAATAGAAGTATATCCAAACCAGATAGCGTCGGAGAGCTCATCATCGGAAAAGGTAATTTTAATCGATTTTGTGGGTAGCAAATTTTCCGGATTCTCTGTGTCCTTTCCATTTTATTGCTCGCAAAGGCTTCGGTTTTGATTTCTTCGTCCGTGATTTCGTATGGTTTATTTTTTATGACACCGTATCTTACAAGGAAGTTATTAAAAATCCTAAAAATCCTTATTTTCTACTGCAGCATTCGGGTCTGTGGCTATTTGGAAATTGGGCTTTATTTTGTTGTAACCTAAGTTGTTAATGTTAGAAATATGTCTTATTCCTATACATTTATTTATTGAGTAAAATATTGGGACGTTCAGTTTTTTCCTCTCATTTTTCTCACTATCTTTCGCAGATTACTGATAATGTTTTTCTGTGGTCATCGAGAGAGTATTTATTGCTGATTCTATAGGGGAGGGGGGTAGTATTACTACTGTTTATATTTAGTGTTGTTGCATTTTCTAAGGTAATAATTGGGGAGCCCAGTCTGTTATTTTGAACATCATTGCTCATTTCACAATTTTCTGTAATGAATTTTTCTATAATATCACGCGGGACCGGTATGCTGTCATTGGATTTCGAGTATGTGGGCAAGTTAGCCTCAATTTCGGTTGGTCTTGTTACCTTTTTTGCGTCTGGTCGTTATATTGTATTGGTCCTGTTTTGCTTTAAGTGTAGTTAAATCCTCAGTTTTATCCGTTTGTTGTCTTTGACAATTGATATACGCCTTGGTAAAATATTGATATATGCCTTAAGGGCGATAAAAAGCATCTGGTTAACTAACGAACATCAATTATCAAAAAAGCAAAAAATTTCAAAACTGTCTGAGATTCTATTATAAAAAGTTTGTATTGGTATATGAGAGAAAAAAAACGTACCAATAAACGGAAATTAATAAAAAAACAAAATGATATGAGACTTGATAACTTTAGATGTCCAATAGTTACTGGGTATTGATGAGATTCTAGCAGAGTTTGATAAAATAATTAAACGGCACAGAACTTCAAACTAATGTAACTAATAATAGAATTAGGCATTCAACATTAAATCTACATAATGTTGGTTGATGAAGTTTAACTTTTGCTTGAAAAAACATTAATGAGCATTTTATTCTTGTCAAAAATGATACCTTCTTCATACCGTTGCGTCGTTTGCGTTTCTGGAATATGTGATTCGGCTCCTGTTCCTGATCTGTTTTTTGATCAATTGTGCCATAATGCCTAGCAGTATCTGGTCTAATCGCCAGATTGCTGCAACCACATTTCAGAACTGAAAATAATCATTGATCATGAACCAACAATGATAATTGGTCACTGTTATTCTTTGGTACTTTTGAAAAGGTCGTTTCTAACTTGTCAATCGGATAGTTTGTGGCTGTTGATTCTTACTGTTGCTGTTGTTGATTCTTAGTGCTGCATGCATTAATCCCCATTAAAAATTAAGGTGGACTAAGCCGTTTCAAGTGATCACACACAAATTTTAAACGACGGATGAAGCGTTTTCTTTTGAAATTGCACAGGCCCAATGTTCGTCAATATTTATATTTTGGTGCTCTGTTGTTTTACTACAATAGAGCTTTTAATATTGGACACGACATATCTTCCGTTTGTTCTTTTGGTATGTTACAAGTGTTCTTAAAATTCGTTTAGTGATGAAACCGCTCAAATCCAGGACATGTGCCTTTTTCCATTAAACCGTTTGTTTATCTCCGTCCGCTTTGTTTCGAGCAATATTGCGTCAGTTTATATAAGGTTCGAAGCGGTGAAACGGGCGTTTTTTAGACCCACTTTTATTTAACTTTTATCCTAAACTAGATGGAAACAAAACGCGATTTACATCATACCGTATTAAATTTAAATTAAATCATACTGTAGCTCAAGCTTTAAGAAATATTAACCAGGCATTCGGGGATGGACCCACCAATGAAAAAAATGCTCGATATTGGTTCCAAAAGCTTCGTTCTGGCAATATGAAAACCGTCAATGAGCCTCCAGGAAGAACACCGGCCCATATTTACAACGAGGAATTAAGGACGACTGTGGAGTCAGATCTACACACAACTAGCCGAACACTTTGGTCTAAACTAGGAACTAGTCAGACAGCTGTGTTCAAATATTCGTGTGCAATAAATAAAGTCAAAAATTGAACTCAGAAATGCTGGACGAATTGACGCAACTGCAGAAGATCGACCATTCAAGCAAGTACGCATCTTTGTTGCTTCGCAATACACGATTTCCATTTTCACACCAAATCATCGCTTGTGATGAAAAGTGGATTTTGCGTGATAATCGAAAACGATCAAGCCAATGGGTTGATAAAATACACCCCCAGATCACAACCCGAAACCGAAATTGCATCAAAAAAAAAGTTATGGTCACCATATGGTAGATCCCCATGGAGTGATCCAAGGTACTAATATAAAGGGAACATTACTTATATAGAATACTACTAAATGATGCAGCCAAACGAGTCGCAGCTGCTGAAAAAATTGTACCTTTGCGTCGTTCACAAAAGTTCTATTCTCCTTAGAAAGAAGTGGCCTTGAAATGAAGAAATGAGGATGATAAATATGGTTTTGTAGTGGATTATATATATTATATAATCTGCTACTACCTCATATCCTTGTTCAGGAAGATTTTTACCACAGACAGTAGTTTGCGTTCACGATCTCAAATCCCAAAACAAATAATATATTGTATATCACGAAGAATAGCTTAAAAGAGTGGAAATGAAATAAGGTCGTTTCTCAATAATTATATTGATAAGCATGTACCACAAATTGCTAAAGGAATTAAGAATTGGCTAAAGGAATTAATTAATTGCTAAAAAAAAAGGAAGGCATAGAAAAAAGACGTAATCATACAGTACTAAAATTTTAACTTGTACCTTTTGAACTGAAGGATGTGAAAACCAAACAGTATTTTCCAGTGAGAGGTCACAAAAGCAAAGCAAAAGCAGTGAGAGGTCAAAAAAGCAGCAAAAGTTTTTCACAATATTTTGAGGTCATGGCCAACAACAAGTAGTGGGAGGGATAATGATGAGAAAGATTGTAAGTTTGCGAGGCAGCCTGAATTTTTGCTTTTGCAGAAAGGTGCTTTGGTACTTCATGTAAAGGAAGCGCTATGGCAGTAAACTTCGATGCAAGCACACGTTCTGTGCAAAGTTAATTGGAGCCTATCCATAGATAATGCGTGATTTTTTTTAGAAATTTGAAAGACTAAAGTATTTTGAAACTTTCGACTTCTTTGTATTTGCATTTAATTGCTATAAAAATTGCAACAAAAAATCGAAAAGCCAGTAATGAATTTCATGAGAAATAGAAATAGAAATAATCAATCAACAAATTTAATGTCTTTAATCAACAATCCTATTATTGAAAATAAATACTTAAAAACTATTTACAACGATAAACAGGTAATAAATTGTCTTTTATGTACTCTTTTGACTAGAAATAAATGACTTGACTATATAAACTTGTAACTAAAACTCATTACAATTGCAACTACTAGGGTGCGGAAGGGAACCGGAAATTGTATTGTGGTACATGAATGGGCTCCTTAGACTGATTTTTGAGTTGTTTCCAGGATTAATTTGCAATCAATCGACGCATATAACTATCACAGAGCTAGGGATAATGATCTTTTAGATACATTGAGGGCTAATCATTGATTGGTGTATTCATACAGAATCAGCTATTTCCGATCCTGCTGGATCCTTTTTTGTATTGATCGTTTCATTGGGTGTTGGTGTTCCAGGTGTATTCGGGGCTGATGTGGACGGAGGGCTTCCATTCGAAGGATTGAACTGGCTCTGTAGAAACATGAGGGGTTGACTAGAACTCGGTGTCAATGGCGATTGTTGCGGATCCGATTCCTGTTTCATGAGGGAGAAGGGGGCATTGAGGGGTTTCGTTCGCTTTCTCCTTGTTTCTGATTCGCATGGACTGGGTGCCCCCGGATGGCGATATGACACGTGCTTCCGAAGTGCATCTTTGCTTCTGGAAACATGAGAACATACATTGCATGCATACCTAGAATGGGAAGAGAAATTAGCCGAATGTGCATTTTGCAAATATCCTTATGAAATTACCTAACATTCTGGTGCGTTTCTAAATGAACTCGGAGGTTGTATTGGTTACTTAATTGCTTATGACATATGAAACACGTAGCGTATAGTTTTGCATTTGTTGTCTTTGTGGTGCCTGTGGCTGAAATTGTCTTTTCTAGAAGAGATTCACCGGTAGATAAATTTTCGGGAGGCGAATATGATGGCGCTGGTGGATGTGGTGACTCCGCCGTCAGCCCATCTGAACACTTGGATGGCTCATCTGTTGGGATAAAACGATGAGGCAACTGCGGAAACGGCGGTGGTTTCAGAACCAAGTTTGCGGGGGGCGAATGAGAGTGTTTGATTGGCATCTTCGAAGTTGTTGTGTCCAAACCCGGTTTGCTTGAGGTGGCACTTCGAAGGTTCTCAACAATTTTGTCGATTTTCTTCATTTCTTTGAGTTTTCTTTCATTCGAATGACTGCTCCTTTTGTTACTGTTTTCATCCAACAGCGTGGAATCATTTTCTTTAGCAGCTTGTTGCATCAAATTGCAATGGTGTTGGTATTTGGCAATAAACTCTGATGTTTTGTTTAAAGCTGACTGAGAAAAGTTGAGTGGCTGGGGCATTAGATTGGGATAAAACTGCAGCGATTTCATGAAGAAGCTTTCAAGGGGCGAAGGAATTTTCGGTGATGAAAGAGTTGCTGATTCTTGTTCTTTCGGCAAATCTACAGCTTCAGTTTTCGGTGACTTTGATGAATTCTGAAAAGTTCGTATTTGTAGTATTCGAATAAAATATCGATTCGTAAATTATCATTTCGTATCAATAAGGAAAGTATATTAGCTACTTTTTTAAAAGAGTATTCAAAGTATGCTTTTAGTAGAAATTAAAAATGTTCATTCTAATCTCGTTTTGATATGAACATGTAGAACTGATGAAGTTTGTAAGTTACAAACTGAATAAATTTTTCCTATGATGCTTACATTGTTATGAAAATCAGCTAGTCCTTTAATACCAAGCGTTTCGGCTAGCGCTAGCAATGTTGGTATTTGCTCCTCGAAAACATTTACTTCTCCAGAATACATGAATGTAAGGAGAGCTACAACGGCCCCAAATGAAGCTCCTGGAATGACGATGACTGGATGAAATGATGAGTCCAGCGTTCGAAATAGCTCAGAGAAGAATGTACTGCAGGCGCTGAGCACAACTCGATGAGCTCGTAGGGTTTTCCCTTCGGCGGATAGGGTTACATCTGTTAAATGGGATTGATCGAGTAGCAACGGCAATGAGCTGAGAAGACTAGTCTGCAAGAAAAATCATTCATTTAGCATTAAGGACCAATAGACAGACATTACATTTAATGAGTCCTTAACTATCAAGTTGTCGTCGGAATAAAATGTTGTCGTTATCTTTGATTTGAATATATTTTAACAATTTATTATCTATATTAAACAATTATCAAATATTAAATTCAATAATAATGCTTATCATGGAGTCAGATAATCAAAATAATTTGCTTATATTAACTAAATGTAAACTAAAAACTATAATTTTAGATGAATTGGCGTGCAACAAAAGATGATTATCGATCTCATATCGTGTACAAGGTATCGTCAGCTAGTTCAGATCTTTTGCGTCATGTGCTAAGTTTATTCAAAAATATGATCGCTAACGGGACTGAAATAGAGGTATCATTGAAATCTTTAAAGGAAAGAAAGCGAAGGATAGAGATATACAAGATGTTCGAAATGAAACACAAAACTCAAGGAACTTGCTCATGAAAACAGGAAAGGAGAATGTTTACCGGCACGTGTAACAGGACGCGACAGCATGTACGACTATCTCCAAATAAATTTGCTTTGAGACCGTCAGTGCAAATTTCAATATATTTTTTTCAGAGGTAAAAATGGGATATTTTGATTAGTTATGTTAATTTTTTTTCAATTCTGTATTGAGAAAATAAAAACATTTCAATCGTAAAACAAGCATTTTATTTTCCTCCATCATTTATTTGAAGAGGAAGTAATAAAGAGACACAGTGCGTAATGATGAAGGACGCCACGATGATGTTCGTAAAGTATTTTGCCGTAAAATAGGATGGAAAAATTTTTGTTGCCTGTGAAAAAGCATTCGTGTCTACTTTCCGAGTAATGTACAACCACTTTAGACGTCTTGTCACGCTGCTTCAATAATCGGAAACACCATTTGATAAAGTAGGCCAACATATGAAGGCTAACATCACTAGTGTTCAAACGTTAAATGCTATGCGTACCCTCATTTTGTAATTTCCTCGCAAGAAAACACATTACTGTGTGTAATGAGTGAACCTGTATGTGTGAGAGTGGAGATACGCGAATATACATTGTATAGAGTGCACGGCGCGTCAGTGAAAGAGCGATCACCAGGCGCAGAACATCGGGATTGAAACAGTTCATAAGTATAATAAAGATCAACGTTAATCACATTAACCTCGTGTATATTAATTACATACGTACAGTTATAACATGGCGCTGCGGCTAACAAAAGTTTTCAAGTGCATAAATCAGTAAATGCTCATCTCTATAGGAAGAGGGTTCGGAAAAAAGTGAAATTAGACAAGTGCATGGTAGTGTAGTAAACGTTACAATGGCTACTACAGCAGGAGGTACACATCCGACAGCGACTATCACGACAACGTCGTTATCATTATCAGGACTAAAGCCTCCACATAAATTACAAAAGTTAACAGTGGAGGATGTTACGAGGAAGTTCAAGTTGGTTGCAATATTATTGCATAGCATTGGTGAATCATCGGTCGATGTGTATAAAACACTGGAATTGACTGATGTTGGAAAAAAAAGTTTAAGATGGTATTGAAAAAAATTGAAGACTATTTTGTGCCTATAAAATATGAGAGTGTGAGCTCGTATATATTTTTTACGAGAAATCAAGAGCCTGGTGAAACGTTTGATGCGTATGTAACGGAACTAAGAAAACTGAGTGTGGATTGCAATTTTGGAAGTTTGAAAGAGCGCCTAATTCGAGATCGGATTGTATCCGGGATAGGAGACAAAAGAGTCAAAGACAAAATGTTACGTGAAAGTGAATTAATAGTTGAGAAAACAATCAAACTATGTAAAAGCGCAGAGTTATTGGAACAGTCAAAGAAATTGTGTATGTAAAACAATAACAGAGTAATATCATTTCCAAGAATCGAGTTACTAAGAGTGGCACAGGCTGGAACACGAGCCGAATTCAAACGAAGGTGACGTCAGGATCGGCAAGAGAATCGACAGATCCAGGACAACAAGAGAGAACGAGCTAACGCTGTGATTTTACGCAGAGCTTCGGAAAATGTCCGGCGTTTCAAATAGAATGTAAACAATGCGGCAAGGTATGGCACTTTGCCAGAATGTGTTGAAATAAACGTTCAATGAGAGTGTACCCACTCTTAACCACCATGGATAATAATGAAAATGATAATTATCAGGAACTTCTCTGCTGTTGGGTTAAGGCCGAAATACAATAGTGCGAGACTGTGATACGAGAGCGCGACGAGAGTCTCGGAGCAAATGTCAACCCGTTTTGGTAACATGCATTTGTACGCGACATCGTACAATGATTGCGATGCGTTGATGCGAGGCGGGAAATATTCGGAAAAACGGAAATTCCTAGCATTTAACATTTGTCATATGAACATTAATGTTCCCCACATCGCGTGCATTGTAAATTGAATGCGTTGCGCCACAACGAGGGAGAATCACATCGCGCTCACGCAGTATTGTATTTCGGCCTTTTGTATAGAGTCGGTTAACGCTTGGCAGGAATGGATACAAAATGTAATGATTCTAGAGTGTAATAAAAAATTTGCATGCAAAATTGATACGAGTGCGCAATGTAACATACTGCCTGTTGAGATATGTATAAAACTGAATATTAAAGAATGTCGTAAATCGAATGTAGTTTTAAAACCTCTGATAAGAAGGTAATTATAACTTCGGGTAGATTTAGTTTAGATTGTAAATTAGGAGATAGAGAAAAGCCTGTAGTTTTTGAATTTCTTGATGGTAATAGTATAACAATATTCGGGTTAAAAAGTTCGATTGAATTTAATTTAGTAACAAGAATTGTTCCAGGAGATGAAGATCCATATATTGAAGTTTTTTTTGGGTTAGTAAAGAACATGAAATAATAAAAACATATGTGGACATATTTAATAGGTACGGTAAAATAAAAGGGTTTTCAATATAGAATAGAATTGAAAGAAGGAAGGGTTGGTAAAGCAGAGCCATGCAGGCATGTTCCATTTAAATTAATAAACAAATTTAAATTGGAACTTAAACTAATGGAAACAGCCAATATTATATTATTAATTATTAAAAATTATTATTAAGGAATTATTAAAAATTGAAAATCCAACTGATTCTGTAAATTCATTGGTAGTTGTTGGTAAAACAGACGGGTCGATAAGAGTCCACAATATTTGAATTCTTGTATTAAAAGAGAACATCTACGGCTTCTTGCAATTGATGAAATAGCGGCAAAGGTCAAAAGAGCTAAATATTTTACGAAATCGTATGCAAATAAGGCCTTTTGACAAGTAGAATCAACTGAGGGTCAACAACATTTAACACTCCATTTGGTAGATATCATATTAATAGGCTACCATATGGCATATGTTCAAGCCCAGTAGTGTTATACAGAGTTTTTACGCAAATATTTGAAGATATTGAAAAGTAGGAATATATGCTGATATGTTGATATCGGCTGATACGAAAGAGCAATTGCTTTAGAGAGAGAGCTCGAAAGTATGGCATAAAGTTTAATTTGAACAAAAGTGCATTTATGGTAACTAAAGTTAAATACTTAGGACATACATACTGTGTACCAATTATGTCTTCGCAGAGCAGCAATTTGAAAATCAAGTGATAAAAAACTACAAGTTGTTGCAAGAAAATCGGTAAAGTTTCAATGCAGGTTTATTCATTAAACAGTTTAATTGAATTTAGAAACAAAAAGTAATCCATTTTGATTATTTATTACACACTTATTAACTAATAATAAAACAAAGTCGACAATTAGCCTCAAATAATGTCTTCGTACACTTACGAAACAATTTATAAAACTTAAAAACCAAAGATACATAGGTGTACATTTTTTTAAATATTAAGTTGGGCAGCCTTTATTTTTAATCACTGGTTTAAGGCGGCGTGGCATAGATTCTACTAGTTTTTTTGTGTAGCTAGGCTCTATTTTCGCCCATTCCTTCGGGAGAGCCTGTTTCAACTTAGATTTGGAACTAATATGATGAGTTCTGATCTTTTTTTCGAGCATATTGCACATTTGCTCAATGGGATTGATGTCTGGACTTTGCGGTCGTGTTTTCAGCAAATGTGGAGTTTTGTCTGCCGAGAACATCCTAGTATTATGAGCCATGTGCTTGGGGTCATTGTTTTGCTTGATACGCCCAAGTTTTTAACACTTGGCTCTAAATTTTTTTAAGAACTTCAATATATGCACGATGGTCCATAATTCCTTCAATAATTTCCAACTGTCCAACCCCGCTGGCAGCCATACAGTCGCATACCATTATGCAGCTGCCACCGTGATTTACGGTTTTGATGGTGTTTTTTGGGTTGTAAGCTTCTCCTGGCTTTCGCCATACTCTAAGTTTCCCATCAGACCCAAAAATATTGTATTTGGACTCATCAGAGAATATGACATTGAGCTAAAACTCGAGAGATTCGTTTTTGTATTGCCGAGCGAAGTCCAATCGTTTTTTTCGATTTACTTCACTTATCAGTGGCTTCCTGCGAGGTGTATGAGTCCGGTACTTAAATCCGGAATCAATCATGGCTTTTCGTACTGTTTCTGGGTGGACTTCTTTTTGGCTGGATTGAAGGAGCTGCATACTAGTTTTAGGTGCACTTACGAACGGATCCTTGGCAATCATACGCTTGATTTGTAACCGATCTTTGTCAGTGAGAATTGCAGGGCGTCCTGATTTGGGCTTATTTTCTACCCGGCCTTCATGCTTAAAGCGGCAGATTACAGACTGGATATTAGAACTGCTCCGGGACAGTAGTTTGGCTATTTCCGCGTATAATTTTTGTTCCTTTATATGTCAATTTACTATGAGCTTACACTCCTCCAGTGACAATTATTTACCAGGCACTATTTGGAATCACACTGAGTGAAACTCAAAGTTTACATTTGTGTGCCTTTTTTTACGTTGCTATAAACCGTTATGAGTGGAAAATATGTGATTATGGTCGATAACTATAAGCAAAGAGATCGAAGGAGGACATTATTGGAGGAAAATTGTCGACTTTTATTTATTCTTAGTTTATAACTTGGTATATAATAATCTAAATGGATAAATTTTTGTTTCTAAATTAAATACAAATGTTTAGTGAGTAAACTTGCATTAAAACTTATTCAAATGCCTTGCTGCAATTTGTAGTTTTTTATCACTTGATTTTCAAATAGCTGCTGTACAAACACATTATTGGTACACTGTATACTAACAGGAAATAGAATTGAAATCACATTTGCAAAATACACAGTTGTCAGATGAGGAAAAAGTTGAAGCTTATGTAATGATGGTAGAGCAAAACCCAGATGTATCGGATGTGAGGATTATTGAATTCAAAAATGAAACAAAGAAAGATGAACAATCGCAAGTGGTGTTGAACTATGTAAAAAGTGTATGGCTAGAAAATAAAGCAAAAGTGTCGGAGAACGCTTAAGAAGATTGTAGTTTTAGGGATGAGATATCAGAATCTAATGGTGTGTTATTAAAAAATACTTGAATAGTTGTACCGAAAGCAATGAGAAAGGCGACGCTTGAAAAAATTCACTTTTCTCATTTCGGTAAAGAAAAGTGCAAAATTGTAGTGAGAAAGACAGTATTTTGGCCAGGTTTGTCAAAGCAAATTGATGATTTATTGTGCACCTGATGTACCTGTAGCAGTTTCCAATAAAATAACTGTGAAGAACCAATGATTGAAAAAATACTACCACAGAATCCGTGGGAAATAGCAGCGTCGGATATCTTTCATTGGTTAGATAAAAAATTTATAATGATAGTTGATAGATATAGTAAGTTTTTAGGCGTGCAACATTTGAATGATTTGAGTATAGAAACTACTATTCAGTCGATAAAAGAAATGTTCGCACTAATGTTCGCACTAAGAAATGTTCGCACTATTGGGTACCAAAAGTCTTATACACAGATTCAGGAAGTCACTATACAATTAAAGAGTAAAAAATGTGAAGAGCAAAATATCATCAATCAAATGGCCTAGGGGAAAGACACATTCAAACTTTAAAAAACATTTTGAAAAAAAAAAAAAATACAAGAAGGAAAAGATATGGAAATGGCTTTATTATAATTGAGAAATCTGCCTATTGATAATTGGGGCACAACGTCAGCGGAATTGATGTTTGGTAGGAGAGTTAGAAATGTAATACTGAGTATTAACAATAGTAAAGTTGAGCCAAAAAGCTCATAAAAGTTTTAGAAGAAAGACAGGAAAAACAAAAAAAAATATTATAATAAGGTTCGAAATGTCTTAAAGAATTTCATGTTGGTGATGCAAAAGTTCAAGCAGAAGGAAAACATACAGTACCTCATAGAAGTGGTACAGTAATTGAAAAACATCAAAATCCGAGATCAAAAAGGGTAATAACAGAGCTAAATACTTTATTGGCACGTAATAGAAACGATCTATCTAAAGTTGAAATAAATAACTAATAAGTTCAATGAAATAAAGAGAATTTAGAAATACCGTTAGAAACCACACCAGCAATAGTAGCCAGTAAAGACAATGATTGTAATGCAACCAAAAATATTGTTAATCAGGAGACTAACCATGCACCAGTTGTAAGCACTAGATCGGGTCGTATAATCAATAAACTATCGTATTTGAAATATTATGTATGCGCTATAAATGTCTGGTAATAATATGTAATAAAAATCAGTTCGATTATTTAATCTAGAGAAAGGGAGATGTTATGAGTGAACCTGTATGTGTGAGAGGGGGATACGCGAATATACATTGTAAAGAGTGGACGGCGCGTCAGTGCAAGAGCGATCACCACGCGTAGAACATCGGGCTTGTCACAGTTCATAAGTATAATAAAGATCAACGTTAATTACATACCCACACTAATAATACTGTGGTAACGATATTGAATTATAAGATATTGAAGAAAAGATTAAATAATTAAAATTTTAGTATTTAAAAATGCATAAAGTGTTTATAGTAAAATATCCACATTTAAAGCTCACCTATGCTTTTTATGGGAATCAATTCAAATCACCTTGTCTTTAGAAGTTTTCAAATAGACACCTGCACTACCTGTGAAGAGTTAGTGGTGAAATCCGAAAACCCTACTTTGGCGCCTTCCATGAAAAATCCAGATAAAGGGAACTAACTGTCCACAAAAGACGGCCAAAAAATTTCCACAACAAAATTGGCAATGTATTTGCCATTCTTGGAATGATATTGCAAGTTTGACCCTCGCTTTTCTCCGTAACTTGCCCTCCTAAATATTCCTATACAGGAAATATTTTATCGCAGACAATTATGGATAAAGTGTTTCGGTATAAATAATTTGAAAACCAACGAATCTTTTTACGTTTACCTAGAAGCAATCGCAATAGAATTTATGTCAAAAAATTATGCACTATGATAATGCATTACGTAAATAATAAATTAGACAAGAATTTCAAGGAGTTGATAAACTCCTTTATTTTTATCTATGGGAGTTTGTGCGAACTATAAAATCATAATTAATTTTCCAGGGCAAAACAAATGCTATACTCGTATCAACTTTTTATTATCTCTGAAAGATACCAGCCGCTTTAAAGTAATGAATCACTATATTGCAGTAAGAGGTCATCCATTTGTTCAGCAAATGATCAAGATTTTGGAGTTTTTAAGAGAAAAATTACAATTTAAACCAATTACACGTTCTTTAGGAATGTTATGAGTTCATGCAAGACTTCATGGATGCAACTCCAAAATTTTCGGTATCTTTATCGGAAAATCAGCAAGCGTTAGAATGTTTCGGTACAAAACTGACTTCATAATTTCCAATTCGAAGATATCATTGGATGAATATGTCTAAATATTTTCGTTTTTTATAGATAAGAATAATAATAAATTGGCAACACTCCTGCACTTCAACCCAGATGTGTTCAATCAGTATATGGAAGGTATTTTCAGCACGACAACTGATATTCTTTATACGTTCTGCTTGATTTCATTAATATCCCTCGTCCTGTTAATTATTTGGACATAAGCACCGCATTAATCCTGCAGTCGGGCTGCTCCGAGTCGATTGGATGAGTTTGAGACGACTGGTTTACTTAGCTCACCGATATGACTCGTTATGAGTAACAAGGGGTGAAATTTCTCCTTTTCCAAAAAAAAAAAATTATGATTTTATAGTTCGCACAAAGTCCCACAGATGAACTTTTAAATGAAGTCAGAATGAAATTAGAGCTCACGCATTTCATTTCGATTGAAAAGAGCATAAGTCAACATCGTTTTCTAGATTAACGTTTTCTAAGCCAGTCAACGATAAACACAAGCCCGAAAATCATCCCGATACTAAATAGACACCTCGTAGGATTCTGGATATTTTAAAGGTGACATCTCCCACTCGAGATCTGAACAATTCCCGCATAAACAGTGATAAAGGTCAAAGATTTCCGCAATGTTTAAAAAAGTAATAGCGGTGACATTGGTAAGATTGGTTTAGAAATTGAAGTATTTTGTTAATATGAATCAGTGATAAACTGAATAAATTAATTATAAAATAAAACATTAATTTCATCTGTGTCCATAGAGTATTTTATTTTTTCCAAATACGTATTTCGAACCCTATTGTGGGTTCTTCTCCAGCAACCACTGAAGAAGAACCCACAATAGGGTTCGAAATACGTATTTGGAAAAAATAAAATACTCTATGGACACAGATGAAATTAATGTTTTATTTTATAATTAATTATATTCCATAGCAAAAAATCATCCGACAAACAATACACTGAATAAATTAGATTTCCAATTGTTTGAAAAGCCTTAGATGAATTACAGATATATCTTGTGCTCTTGTGCTGTTGCACCAAAATTTGATCCAAGGGTTTAATGAGAGGACAAATAAAATGCGGATGAAGTTGCAAAAAAGATTTATTCCATAATTCGTAGGTTTAATAATATTTTCAGTGCTTCCAATATTCTGCTTTCTGAGCATAAGCCAAGGACTTAACATATACCATAAGAAAATAATTCACAGGCCTCACATCGCATGATCTTACAAGTAAACTGTCATGTAAATCATTACATGACATAATCTTATTTATTATAATTTTTGTTTATGTCATACATATTACTATTTATGTTATATTAGTGCCATCCTCTTGGAACCAAATGTTTTCGATGTTCATCTTATTGACGTTTGGAATTAAAAACAAATAAACCTTAATCCGAAAATATGCGTGAATTACCGTTACGGCAGCTTATTCCGCAATTCGAAGGAAATATGGATCGAATATGCTTGTAGCGTGGATATTACACCAGTTCCTAATTGATTATGAATGCAATCTGCGATCGTACGACGAAAACGGGTTTTTCTTGATCCAGTTGAATCTTGTTAGAATGCAAACTGACATTTTTGCGTTAAATATGCTGTGGGGTGGATGGGTTAAGCCCATGTTGTTAATATAATTATATTCCTGGCTTATCTGTAACACTTCACTAAGAGAAGCGATTTTTTCATTGTTCATTGTTCAAAAGTGTTGCTTCTATCAGTGATGGAATTCAAGTTTTTAGAGTCACAGATATCATTACAATGCAGTCAAATGAAATCAGTTATGAAAATTTGATCAGCAAAAGGAAGGACTCAGAATTCGTACCTATCTATCACATCTTTTTAACTATAAAAGTTATAAGACTATACCACAAATCGAAGATGACTAGTATAAGACTATTATCTGGCAAAAAGGATTGATTTATGACTTATAAAAACACTTTTCCTGAAATTACAAAAAGGCAACATAGAACGTGCATTGACCTTGAATTTTAAGTATTTTGCAGGAATATGCTATCACACACCTATGCCTGGAAAGAAATTAGTCAGTATTCAAATGATCTACACACGTACTGCATGAACCCATAAGTAAGTATATTAGAATCACATATTACTTTCTTCAGTCTATTTGTATTTATATATTGTGTTGTAACACTTTTAACAATTCGGATGGAAACCGCTGCGGAACCGAGGGTATGGTGGCGAAAAAAGTCATGTTTGTCACGTTGTCCTCCAGGAACTCTTTAAATACAATGTTTCATAATATTCGGATTGCTCATTAACATTCACATGACAGTTCGTGAAACACGCCAATTAGAATTAACATTTTTAGTACAAAGAAAACAGTCTTCCGCGTAGTCAACAAGTTCCTCACTAACAAAAAAAAATCTCTGCAGAATGTCTCTAAACCGATGATTCACAGAGGATATGGCTTAGATTAAACCATGGTTTTGAAGTCGCAAATCTTCTTCATGGCAGGTTGGGACTCGTTTGCAGATAGTTGAAAAGGCCAATAAAGTTTTAAAAAAAAGTTAGAAGATGACGAAAACAGCTGTAGAAACGATTTTCGTGTTAACGGAAACCAGTGATCGATCATCGTTGCGTGTCAAATATGTGACATAAGCAGCTGTCCAGAATGCTCACATTACGTTAGAAGCAGTGACGGGTGAAATATTGTAACAGGTTCTTGGCTCCCTGAGTTTAAACACAGGTGGGATTTTGACTGGAGATAACCTTTGGGTTCATTACAAGCATCACTAACACTTGGAGCATACTCTGACAGATATGATGGTGTTCAAACAAAATAAATGGAATTTTGTTTAGATTGGTAAATTATCTCTCATTTTTGCGTATATAAGTTTACTTGTGCTTCTCCCTTCTCTGTTTGAGAGAAGCCGCCCTGTTTGTGCTGTACGTACTTAGACTATGGTTATGAATGAGTCTGAAACTCTAAAAACTTTATGATGTGGCAGAAAAAGGATGACCATACTGGAAGCAGTTCAAAACGTTCGAAAAAAATGTTTTCTGGGAAACAGAGGGATTTTTTACTCACTTCAAAGAGAAGGGTGGGAGTATAACTGGAGGAACTTTTGCACGCAAATGAATTCGTAAATAGGACGCAAGTAGCGGTGACTGGTGTTCAGAGATCTGGCTTCAAACTCTTAGAGTATAATCCGGACTTAGCCTTCCATTAGTGGTCATTATTTGTTCTCGTAAATGAAACGCATCGAGCGAAGAAAATTCATATCAATAAAGAGAAGAAGAGCGCGAGCTCGGCTTATTTCTGCGGTAAAAATTGTTTTAATTCGAAGATAAAAATAAATTAAGGGATATATCTTAAAGTAGTTTTAGAGGCAAAATAGAATACGGTAAGCTGACAAAATTAATCGGAAATTTGTGCATAATAAATGTTAATACTCTCGATTAAAATTCGAATCCGTACCGATTTCGCAGGTAATTTGTTTGGTTGTGTAAAGCAAGTAATTCTGTTGATGATACGTTCTATGGTTTGGAGCTTAAACAGAAACTCTTAAAAAGTAAAATCAAGAAGTTTAGTCTACAGGATAGTATTCTAAAATTTGACAAAATTTCGAGATTAACTAATACTTGGCAGATAAAAAATTTGTTATATAAAGCAATAGTTTAGAAAATAAAATAAAACCTAATAAGTTCACATTCTACTGTCGTTTAATATTATTTAATTGAGTTTCAACATAGATGGAAATAGTAAATGAGTACACTCTTTGCTTATAGAGTCCGAATCTTATCTATAACATACGAGAGATGTTAATATTTGCCTCAATTTAAGGCCGAATTCCGAAATTGATATCAAACAATTATAACTGGTTTTCATTTAATGTATTATAATTGCTAGATTTGGTTGAAAGATTCAATTATTGCAGGCGGAGCATTGTAATAAACTGAGCCAATAAAATAAAGGTAAGAGCCCAGAGAAAGCGAACGCCCAGAGCATAAAATATTCATGGACAGATAATTGCATATTTAGGAGACTACAATGAACGTTTGAACCGCGCCCACTTTTTAATGGGCTACGTGAATCTATTGTTCCACTCAATTGCTCGCTGCAAACTTACTAT
This sequence comes from Stratiomys singularior, assembly GCA_954870665.1. Classification (NCBI taxonomy): domain Eukaryota; kingdom Metazoa; phylum Arthropoda; class Insecta; order Diptera; family Stratiomyidae; genus Stratiomys; species Stratiomys singularior. The sequence goes on along the minus strand of OX940880.1, from coordinate 68,080,766 downwards.
AGAAACTTTAGATGTAAATGCAACTTATTTTCTCTTTTTATTGATCTGGAAGCAATCCGAGAATTCTCTTTTGCACTAGTTTATGCGAGGTGAATTAAATATTATTAACTTTCTCGAGATTGGTATAGCCAGCATTGAAAAAAAAGATTGCCTCTTGTCTTATCTTCGCTTCTATCGCCGGCATGTATTCAAATAAAATCGTTTTTTATACTGTCTCCAATTCTTGACTTGTCCTTTTATGTGCGTGCGTCCAATACAACCATAGAATAAACTATAAAATGGAAATCATAATAATAAATATTAAAAATAAAATAATAAATTACAAATCCAAAGTTATAGAATTTGATTTGAAACCAAAGCTCATTTAAAATGACTCCTGGGGAATCCCATCAATAGGATATAAAGTTTTTCGTGGATAAACCCATTTTATTATATCACGATTGAGATCTCCAGATCCCGCTCGATATATAATTAAAATTTTCTCTGAATTCAATCCTTCGTTTGCCGTGATGATATGCACGTTCACGGATAGCTTTTCTTACACGAAGTTCGGCGCCGTTTTATTCTCTTCTATAGCACTCATCTCAAATCCTCAGTTGTTCAGGACTAATAGAATACAGAAATACACTCTTTACTTCTAATCCAATCGATTTTCAATAGCTGTTACTTTGTTTCCTCTTGCGACGATGCATGTATCTGTGTTATATCCATATATTTCTATTCCTGTTTTTTCGAAGGACCATTGAAACGAACTAAAGAGTCCTTAAATCCACCGTTAGGTCTTCTTTGTTCCTCATTAATTTTTAGATATTGAACGTTACGAAAACGCGTTGAACGGAACATACTTTCACCATTTAAAAAATATCATTCTGTTTACTATCACGCTTGTACTTCTTATTTATTTTCTTATTAAATAATTAATTAATTAATTTAAAGTAAAATAAAATAATGAAATTTATATTTCTTATTATCTAGTTAAATTGCGAACTCTTAATATTCAGTTTCTTGCTAGATACATCGTAAGAATCACTTTTAAATATTAATAAAATATAATAAAATTACATAAGATATATAGATATTTATGTTATTATGTAAATATAAAGATATTTTTTTTAAATAAAATAAGATTTTTAACTTCAAATCAATTTTGACTGGAATAATAAATTTTGTACTGATTCAGCAATTTCTGTCATGTCGCACTCCTGATAAATAGCAAGAAAAAGCGTTTCATGGTTGACGATTCGGAAAAGGGTCTGGAAATAGATTTTTTCGAAGATAATATGGAATCATTAGGAGCAAAACTTTTTGAGTCATAGACTTTAGAGTCAAGGCAACTTATTTTATGGCAACTGTTTTGTAGTAGATGGCCTTATATGTATCCCCCCTTAAAATTTCTACAGCAATGATCAGACTCATTTGCTGTTCTATTAATAGCAATATACCTGATTCTTAAAATGAAATTTTAAAGGACTAAACCGGGTTAGTTTGGCATCGTTCGTCTTGCTGTATGGATATACATTTAAGCATAAGTTTATTTTATTACCTATCAAATGAGTAAAGTTACAAGAGAGGACTAAAAAAGTGTTTGGAAAAATAGACTGAGAAGAAAACAGCAATTTAAGCCTAAGCAACCGGAAAATGTCAAAATTGTGTTTCAACATACATTGACTCAGACATGAAAATAGGAAAATCGTATGAAAAAAATTGACGATTTATTTTGTTGTGGGTTCTTTCGCCTAAAGTTTCGCAGTGTGCAAGAAAACTTTGTCAAGTCAGATGGACTGACATGCAGTTTTTCGACACTTTTTTCGGAATCTTTTTCTTTTGTAAAAGTTCTAACTGTAAGCAATGTAAGTCTTGGAAACAAGAATGTACCAAAGCAGAATTTGACGAGTGGTATAATGATCATGTTGAGGGTAATAAATGCACCGTAACTGTTGAGAGTGTGTTCCTTTGTTGACATTTCTGTTCAGTTAGGTGTGACAATTCATCATGAATTATTTCACGCCAGATCAATGCTTCCAAACTGTGAAAATTTACTTTGACAAAAAAAAACCGGCTAGCAAAGTTCATAGAGCACAGAAACATAATCGGTTTAGTGAGCACACTAATTTTACTCTCCTCAATTCAAAACCATCAAGAGGACAACGAGATTTGTGTTCCAAAGAGAATGTGAAATTGAAATGAAATGCCGGTTAGTCGCCGTTCTCAATTTTTTGGTCTTTGTCCTCTGACTATGTGGAGAATTTTCCGCAAGGGTCTTGGCTTCCGTGCTTATTAAATACAGCTTGTGCAAGAATTTTAAGCCAAATGACCATCCTTTATATGGCATATTTGCTGATTGAGGTAATTTGAAATTGGCCGAAGATGAGCATTTTTACTGAAGATTTGTGTTTAGTGATGAAGCTCATATCTGGTTAAATGGCTTCGTAAATATGGAAGACATTCGTTAAGCCATTAACGAATCACCATCATATTCGTTACAATTGTCTGTTTGGTGCGGTTTACAAGCTGGCGGCATCATCAGTCCTTATTTGTTTCGAAATGAGGAAGGAGCTGCCGATATAGTGAATATCGAGCATTATCGAGCCATGTTGACTGAATTTTTATTTCGACGAAATCTGGTTCCAACAAGACGACGCAACTTGCCATACCATCAATTTTGCAATAATTTATGATTTATTAAAACAGTAATGTTTCGAAAATCCGAAGTATCATTAAACCGAAATTCCAGTAAACCGAACACTTAAATTTTTACTATTATGGTCCAGTAAACCGACATTTTTATTCCAATAATCCGAATTCCTCATTAACACGCAGTTAACCGTGTGCATGTATTATAAATTTATTGTGTATATTGAAAAAAAAAATAGATAAGATAATTATGTTATAATATACGCACTTACAAGATAATAAGCCGTTTATAAGGACATTCCTCACGCATTTAAAATGCAGATACAAAATTGCATCAACCAGTCTACTTTTTCTGTTTTTTTTCGAACCTTCGTCATCAAGTAAATTCCCATGTAGAAACCTACGCATTTAAATGAATGTTTTCCCCAAAGAATTGTAGCCTCTAGCAAACACCAACGTATCTGATACCTGGTTTTCGGAAGAAAACATTGAGTACTCTAAATCGTATTATTTAAATGGTACAAAATGCGAACCAGTTTTCCATATGATGGAAATTCGTCGATGGTAGGATACTATAAATGCATTATGCCTTTGTACAAGTCTTATACAAGGCAACGATTATGTGCAACACCTCCTCTCTCCGCACCATTAAGTAAAATAGTCCTCATAATTAACATAAGTAAGAATACTAATGAGCCAGTATGTTACCATGAAAGGATAGAAATTTATGTAAACAATACCATCATGTAAAACGCGCTAAAGAAAGCCAACACGCGTTTGCGATCAAGTTGACGGTATTTTCCTCTATTGATGCACAATTTTAGGCCGAAATACAATACCGCGAGACGAACGCATTCAATTTACAATGCACGCGATGCGAGGGACAATAATATTTATATGACAAATGTCAAATAGGTGACGTTTTAAATGAAATTGTTTTTGATTTATTAAAAGTTTTGAATTTGGAATGTTCCTTCGTTTAGCAAATAAAAGCCTTAACTAGGATGCACGAAATTTTCATTCGAAATTCATATTGCATTGCATAAGCGCCATATTGCATTTGACACAAGTCACGCACCTTGTTGCGATGAATTTTCCTTTTCCCGAATATTTCCCGCCTTGCATCGACGCATCGCAATCATTGTACGATGTCGCATACAAATGTATGTTACGAAAACTGCTTGACATTTGCTGCGCTACTGTCGTCCCGCTCTCGTATCGTGGTCTCGCGCTATTGTATTTCAGCCTTTTAGCTTGTATCTCGCGAGGTAAAGTGTTAATCTAAATGAAAAATAATGGTCACAATAAAAAGACGTCCTCATAAGACCTTAAGTCTTTTTCAAAAATGAAAGTTTTGGAAGATTTGAAAAGTGGTGTGAATGCTGCAGTTTTTGCTAAAAATTATAGGATAGGCGGATCAACTGTTACCGACATAAGAAAGAAAAGCAATGAATTAAAAGAGTAAGTTAAAATGAATTTGTATAGTGAAATTTAGTTGCTTAAAAAATTTATATTTAGAATCCTCGATAAATTCGATCACAAGGAATTTAAAAAAAGGAAAACAATGCACCGTGGCAGTTACCCTGAAATGTAGAATGAATTATATGAGTGGTACAGAGTGGGTAAGGAACGTGATAAACAGATTCCTGTGTCAAAGAGCATTTGATGCGAGAAAGCAAAGATGATTCATGAAAAATTCTATGGATCTACTAAAAAATTTAGTGCAACTCATGGATGTTTCAGCAAGTTCAAGACTTGGTATGTCGTTCAAGGTTTAAAAATATGTGGTGAGAAACTGTCTTCCCAACCTGAGTTGATCCCGTCTTTTCGTCTGAAATTCAAGGCAGAAATTTGTTGGACTCTCAAATTTTTAATGCTACCAACAAGAACACTAGTGCATGCAAAGGAGAAACACGCGCCTGGAAGAAAAATTTGGAAGGAGAGAGTAACGTTTCTGTGCTGCGCAAATTTTTCAGATGAGCATAAAATGCAACCTGTAGTTGTGGAAAAGGCAATAAATCCCCGCTCCTTCAAAAGCAGTCATCCTTCGCTTGCCTACTTCTCAACAAAGAATGCCTGGATGACATCTATAATCTTCCGGCACTGGTTTTTTGGGACCTACGTTGAACAGGTTGAAAAATATCTAGAGAACAATTTACCGTTGCAATCCTTGCTGATTGTTGACAACGCAAGATGCCACTGTTCCGAACAATTAGCAACCGGAATTAGCAAATAGAAGGCATAAAATTATGTTCCTTCCCCCAAACTGCACAAGTTTAATACAGCCAATGGATCAAAACGCCATTCGTTTGACGAAGATGGAATACAAGAAGCAGGTTGTGGGAAAAATAGTGGCTAGTGGCGAAGAAAACGTAATGGACGTTTTAAAGTCAATTGCACTACGAAATAGCTAGGATATACAAATTAGTGCTTGGCAGAAACTTAGTTCCGACATAATTAAAATATGCTGGACTAAATTACTTCGTAAATTATGAGATGAGGATGACAACTTACCACTCGCCACATGGATAGCGAAAGAGATGCAACATAGTGGAACTAATACCGACAGTAGACAAACAATTCAGGTTGCCTTAAACCAATTTTTTCCGTCGATGTATCGCAAAGTGACAGACGAAAATCTGTGATCCGCAGCAGTATCCTCACAACTTTCCAGCCATGATCATACTGAAACCAATCAAACTGTCACTGGTTCCCAGAAAGTAAGTCATTTCGAAGCCTTCCAGAGCATCGAGAAAGCCATCCAATTAGCACAGGAAAACGATATATGCATCGAAAAAATTACAATTTTGAAAGATTTAGAAAGAAAAAGAAAAAAGATTTCAAAAGCATTCTCTAAAACAGAGAAGCAAGCAAAATTAGTAATTTTTTTCGTCGTGAATAAGATAAACCTTTGTTTTTTTTTATATTTATCATGTTATTCTATATCATAAATTTTTTTAATGTTTTTAAATAATTCTTATATTTAAGTTCGGAATAAATACGTTGTAATTGAAAATCAAATTTCTAGCGTTTGTATTGCTGATACGGAAAAAGGTTCGTTCATCCGAAATCTACGATAATCCGACAAACCCCTGCAATCAATTATTCGGATTACCGAGACATTGCTGTATATCAATTTATATTATTTGTAAGTGGTCCTATTAACTGGCTCCCTCGTTCATGGGACTTAACGCCTCTCGATTACTTTTAATGGGGCTATGTTAAGTAAGTGGCTTATGCCGACATACCAGCAACTCTTGTAGCATTGGAAGCCAATATTCAAGTGCCAATTGACGCCATATAGCCAGATTTATTCGAAAAAGAAAGCGAAAACTTGGACTGATCGAATGAATTATGTAACTCGTAGCCGCGGAGCACTTATGCCGGAAATCATATTTAAAAAATAAATGCCATGAAATTATTTACGAGATGATAACAATAAACAATTAATTGCAACAATATTTCTGTCTTTTGTAATTATTTAAAATTCTCGAGATTTCAAAAAATACCCTTATGTGTAAAAATCATAAGTAATGTTGGGTTAACTAGATGAAAAATTCCTTTAGAGCTAGGAGTTTTCTCTTAGTATGATTTTTTACTTCAACTCGAATCCTAACTGTGCGTCTTTTCTTCATTTATTTTCTTTTCTTCATTCACAGCGTATTGCGAGGTCTATAACTGATCAGACCTTGAAAAAAATTGAAAAAATTTTCTGCTCCTTTGAACAGGAATTCTGAATAATTATATAATACTATTGGGGTCGGTTTGAGCATGTCAGACACTTTTAGTGCTCTTTAGCACAGATATTCGTCTCTTATCTCAAATTTAGATCTTTGGAAAAACTCCTAACGTACCAAACAAACATTTTTATGACTTGATCTCGTAGATATTGTTGCGCTTTTCATTTCGACTTAAACAGATAAGCCGTATCTATCCCAATTATCAATTTTTAATATTGAGGTGGCCTGGCTTCACGAGATGATGAGAGGATGTAAGGATCCCAATGTTTTTGTTACATTTGTTTCGTATAAGTTCTGTCTAGATTTAGACTTAGTACAGGTTTAAATATGAAAAACTTAATTCTTTCTAGATTATGTATAACATACGTCAGTGAGCTGATTAAACAACTGTAGACAATGGATGTATATGTCATAGGAATAAGGAATAACGATCATAGGAATAAGAAAACTAAAAACTTGGTGGGATTTCGAAGAAGTTTGTTTCTGAAAACGCTCTTAAAAAAAGTAAAGATTTCAATTTCAATGGCGCCACTACTTTAGAAACAAAGGACAAGTGTTTGCAAATTTTGCTTCCACTAAGGGCAGATTTGCAATTATAGTAGAAGATGTAACAGAAACAGAATAAAAAGTAATTACACTATTCTAGTTCTGATTATAGAGCACTGTCATATAGCCCAAAACCGAGATAATATTCGCTATCCTTTTAAAAAAGATCTTCAACGAAATTGCTATATCGCTCACGAAATGCTATAGTGGCGCATCGTACTATGAAGCAAATTGCATTTAAAAAAATAGTGAAAAATATATGTCGATGTTTCAGCTGGTATTTAAACTAGAATCACCGCTACTTTTGCAACCATAATAGAGATTTTGGTGTAGTTTCTAAGTATATTTATAGGATTGAAAATTTTGGATGTTTTTCTTAAATTTTTCAAGATGTGCCACTGTTGCACAAATTAGTAAAAGATGTGAAAATCACAGATGTGCCATTTTAAACCAACCACTCAATCGATTACATTGTTTTTTAATTTTATTGTGTTTATAAAACGGTTTTTCTCTTAGACACAAAAAAAACGAATTTCGAAAAACGAATAAAACTTATAAAAAACACAAATATTCGCATGAATTTTAACTTTTTTTCAAATATACATAAAAACATGACAAACTTTCATCCCTTTATAAAATGAAGGTATTCATAAAGACAGTTTCATATTAACATTTTCGGTATGTTATTCACTCTTAACTTTTTTTCTTAAATACAAAATTACTTTCAGTCTTTCGTGAAATTAATGAAATTAAATTTATAATTCTTTCTCATTCTGTCATCAGTGATCCTCAGCTTTTAAATTTCCATAAAAATATTCATGACATTTTTCAATCACATTCGATTTTACGAGATACATCAAACCTTCGTACTTTTTCTTTGGTATTTGATTTGCATCTTCGTAAATATTTTTGAGTTCGACATTTTGGAAATCAACTGACCTTCTAGTTTGTTTCACTGAATTAACTTCTCTGAATTCGCATTCAGAATATGAAACTTTATACAAAAATTTCTCAGAATACTGTCTTTCTACTTTGAATACCGCTGCATCACAAAATTTAACAATTTGGCCAGATGTGTCTTTCCCAAAATTAAAACTGGTTTTAGAATGCATTTTTTTTAAGTCGTAGAATGCATTTTTTGTAAGTCGTAGAAGTCATCATAACTCATTTCTACAACATTGTACGGCCGCCCTTGTTTTTACTATAGAGACATAATGGTTGCGTGTATAAATTGTGCCTGCTTTTAGGGATCGTTTCATGTTTTTTTCAATCAGAGAATAAACATTGTCGCCTGCATTTTGAGTGTGTCAGCATACCAAATACTTATGGGTAATAGATTCAATACCTGCGTACTTAGCGACAGCATAGCAGTATGCTGCCAATATAAATTTATTTTGTTGTTGTCTTGCACAATTGTCCGAATACAAGACAACTTTGAAATCATTGCCATTGTAAGATTCACTCTCTAGTTTCAGATAGTGAAGCAAACAGGTACCCATCTCATTAGGCCCTCTTTTTCCTTTTCCTTCATGCCACATTTAAAAGGTAACTGATCCTTGTCCTTTTTCTGATAGGTCACACACAGTAAAGTTGTAGGGCGCCAGTTTTGATCGGCATTAAAATGTAGATACATCTACTCTTGGGGTCGGCAGTAGGACCTGTAAGTCGAAACAAGCAAACAAGGTATGAATGATTCTCGGCAAGCTTCCCTTTATCTTTCATTTTTTCACCTCTGCTTAATACTTTTTCTGTTTGATGTCACAAATAGCTTTCTTCCAAAATTTTTTTTTTCCTTCAGCATCAGCGTTTTCATACTTAACACATTTCTGGCATTGATCCTTTTAGGAGAGAAAAATGACAAATTAAATTCATTATTAAATATGTTTCTATACGACCCAAAACCAGCAATTTTTTTATTCCCAATCGTTCATTCTGCGGAAATTTTGCGTATGATTTGAATTTACAACTGTCATGAGACGAACAATTTTCCAGTGCTTGTTGTTTTGTACGCTTTTCCGCTGTTCCTTGATTGCTTGATGGCATTTCTTTTCCATTCATTCATTCATTGGCTGGGCGTTGTTTTTTCTAGTTTTCTTGTCTACCTCATCAGTTGGATCCGCCTTACGTTTCTTTGTCACTATGAGCGTCATCCGAAGTTGCAGAAGAAATAGTTTTCGATACGTATTTGGGGTCTGCTATAGTATCATCAGAAGAGACATCTGTACCGGTATTTTCAGCATTAAAAACTGACAATACGTTTTCAGCATTCGATGGTCCTGAAGTTACATTTTCAGCAACCTGCCACGTTGAATCGGCTTCGGAGTTCTTTTTCTCAGTTTAATTCCTAGCGTTCCCAACATTTTCTCGCTTCTCAACTCCATTTTCCTTTCTAGTTGCAAAAAATATACACTTCAATACGGCTAATCTTCTAACTTCCTATGTATTCTTTTACATCAAAATAGCTGAACATGAAATATGCCTAAACTGCATAAAATATGCATTTCAAAATGTCTTTCATTTTAGCTATGTAATATGGGCACAATTCAAAATGTGCTAAAATAACTTTACATAAAAAAGCAACATCTGTTAATCAATACTGGCATATTGAAAAGTGAGCTACTTTGTTTAAAAGAATTATTCAAAATTTTCGTCTATGGTGTCATAGAAATTGGGATTATGAGAATAATTTCATTTGTTATTTGTGCCTGTAGGTATTCTGAGGGGATTTCATGCGCAAAGGAATACCCCGGCAATTTGAAATCTATTAAAGTAATTTCCGAAGTTTTTTATATATTAACATTGAATTTCCTAATTAAAATCCTCATGGCTTTTATCACATTTAAAGTTATCCTTAAAAGGTATCCAAATATATCAATAGTTCCCAAAAAGTGTTTGCAAAGCAAACATTATTCATTTGCGAAAAGTCCTTGAAGACCAAAGTTATTTTGTGAAAGCAAAAGATTTGCTCTTTTTCATGGTTATTTGGATACCTATTTAGATCGTTCCGTGTACTTAGTCATTAAGCCAGATATATAAACTTACACAAAAAGCAACAAAAAGCGTTCATAACCGCGTTACTAACGACAGCCAATTTTTCTTTTCTTGAAATCGCACGAATGAACAAAACTATTTTCAAACGTTGATGTAAAAAATGGCAAACATCCAACAGACTAAAGGATTTTTGTCTGGAAAGGTATACAAGGAGTCGTATCGTAAGACAGAAATCTAATAAACTTTGGTCCACACGAAATTTGTAGTAGAACGAGGTTTCCGAAGGAATATTAACGATAAAGAGAAGCGAAGTTACAGACCAGTGATCTAGCAAAAAACCCGGAAGTAAGGGCTAAAAGGGGAACTCTCAATTGAAATTTACCACAACCCTTTAGTATTCCCTAGAAAATTATTAAAACTTTCGAAAGTGAATGATTAACTCTTAATAATCTTCTGCTGTATATATTATACGTAAAACTATTGCGTCAAAAATGCATAAAGATCGGAACAGTATAACTGTATTTCTCGGCGGCAATTGTATATCTAGTTCGAGCGCACAAAATTGCTCCTTCCGCAGACTAACCTGCATACCTACATAGCCTGTATATCTCTCCATGTATTTTGAATATTAAAGCAGCAACATCTCAGTTTATTATATTTATTATCATGGACCTTTAAACCTGGCATCAGGTGTAGGTAAGTTTATTTCACGATTTTCATGTAAAATAACTTGAAACGCGTTTTTCTCAAAACAACGACCGAAGTAATGCATGAAGGTGCCTCATGTCGTCGTGTCCAGAACGTACGAAACATATTTGTTAGCGCCAGTTGATCCCTGTTCTTCCATGGCAGTTCTACCTATCCCTATTAATAATGTTATGCTTCTGATAAGCCCTTTGTAGAAATGTTAAAGGAAAATATTTATAATATATGTGCATACAGTGAAAAATCAACGGCCATGATTGATAAATGTATTCGAAAGTGTGCCCGCAAGAATAAAATAAGTTATTAAAGTTAAGGGCGCTCTTACGAAATATTAATATCTAGAAACATGTAGTATTTAATTTTCTATCAATAAACGACAAAGAAAAATTTAAACTTTTTTCTACAATTTTTCGCCACTTAAAAGAGTTTTCAGCTGAAAAAGTGTAATTTTTGCAAGTTCTTAGTGTTCCCAATTTTTTGGTCCGTAATTATGAGTAGATAAATACATGAATTTTAGAGGTAATTTATATTCATAATTCACAGAGAAAAAATTCATTTATAGAGACTGAATTGTGGACACACTTGAAATTCTATCTAAAGCTGGTAGCTAGTAGCCCTATTCGGGAAATGAAGTAAGGCTGATTAAAACTCGTGGAAATCCGTGGATTTTTTGCAGTGAGTTTTTAAATAAATTGCGTGATATTGCATGCCAGAATTTTTATTTGTAAAATGAGGTCTTCCACAAGTTCAATGAAACTTTCCGACTTATTATTATCGAGAAAGTTCCGCGTCACCGATACGAAGGCTGTCCATGCTCTTAATTCAAGCTTAGTCACAGAATTTCTTAATTAATTAATATTTTTCGTAAATCATCACATTTTTGGTCCGTCAAAAATACCGGCTTTCATTTTTTCCATAATAAAAAATGGCAAATTTCGGGAAAGCAATTCCCGTTTTAATCGAGTGCCAACAAACTATTTATTTTCCTGCTGAAGCGTCATATTTTCTTTGTTTCCTCGCCAAATTTTCTTACCTAATTTTATTGCAATTCAAAGAAATAAAACATGGAAACTTTATGTAACCTTCTTCTCATTGTGAACATGCACAACAAACAAAGCGTGATTGTGATCATTGTATGTTATAGTAATATATATATATAATAATATAATTGTAATCATAAGTACCCCTTCATATTTATTTCGAGAGAATATACTTCAAGCTACGTTCGAGCTGTCAATGAATCAGTGTCATTCACTTGGTTCATTTTTTTTGAACCCATTTTCACCAACAAGTTTTTAATATTCAAACGAAAAGGGTTACTGTCTTTGTTGGAAAAGTAACCCCTTAATTCTTAAAAGTAGTTTTAGTTCCTGGAGAACATTTTTTTTCTTTCATTCTTGCACTGTTGCACAGAACGCTGAATACAAGTAGTAGATAGGTACTGATATTTATCTCGAGTTTTTGAGTTTGTGCCTTTAATCGTGACACTTTCAAGGTAACAATCATCCAGATGGTTTGTGGTTCTCACCAAATGGTCGGTGTTGTAGGTAAAACTACTTTTTTGCTGCCTTTCCATAAGTATCTTAAATATTCAACACACGATTCGCAAACACAATGGGAAGTCAATGACATGTCAGTTTTGTCCAAGGATATCCCAAAATACATTGAAAAGAAATTTTTAATGCACTCTGATACATTATTCAACTTCTTCTTGGACCACTCATGTCGCAAAAACTTGTGAATAATTTTAACACACTGGAAAACCCACGTTATTAACGAATAAATACACATTATGATGAAAATCTAAAACAAAGAAAATCGAGCTGCACAAAAATTTTTGAGGGTACATTTGGAAAAAAATTGTCAAGTGAACAACTTTGAAGCCTAGCTTTTTGTTACGAGAAAAGAAGGTAGGGATGTTTATTCTCTTCACTTGAAATTTGCATATCTTCACTGGAAAGGAAAACACTTACATTTAGATTTAGTTATGGGAAATTGCTTTAAATCCAAATCCAAACAAAAGAATTACTCGAAACTTTACGCGACTATTTTTTTATTTCACATTCTCCGATTACTTTCAGCCAGTAGAAATAATATGAGTTAGAAATATTCTTCGATTTTTTCGAGAAATTATTTTGAATTTTCATTTATTTTTTAATGTAATTAATTGAGAATGTATAAGTTTTTAATGATGAAAGTCTATTGAGTTTCATTTTAAAGTTCATTCTGCCATGAGTAATTTTGCTTCTTTCTCGTGCCATCCATTCACTTATGGTCCTTTCTGCACTTCAAAAATATTCTCCGTATTATGAAAGTCACTAGGGATAGTCCGAAACAACAAACAATTAATCCAAATCTGCCATATTTCGATTAACTTTTACATATTGAATTGATTGAAACTGACCAATTTTTTTTGTTGTGAAGAGTTCCTGCGAAAAGTGTTCAGGTATCATTTGTCTTTGCACAAGGATATGGGGTAAATTTTTTCTCACATATCAAAATATTAGCAACGCGCGTGAGTTTTTGAACATTTACTGAATAAAAAAGAGATAAACACCAGCTAGATATCAAATATTATATCTGATCTTCCGTAGTCTTTAGAGTCTTCAGCTTTCATGGCAAGGCATATAGTAAACCCGACATGATTCAAGATTGGTTTTTACTAACATATTTCACGAACATGAACTTTCGGGTAAAAAGCATGAAAATTCGAGTGAGAAGTGCTGATAAAATTGAAAAACTGAACTTGTATTACAAACTCTTGCAAATGCACATCATCTACGCCGCAATAGATACAAAAACATATTAGAATTCCACTAGAAAGTTTTCTCTAGGTTACAATATTTTCGAGAATAAGAAGTAGTTGCACATAAGTTCGTCGCAATACGGCTCAATTGGGAGATAGCGTGAAGAAATCTATGTCTGTCCCTTTATGTTGACGAGTTTGATTCTCAGTATAAATCAACATCGCTGACAACATTTATACAACTTTAAACGCAGTAAGATATGTTGAAAAAAAAAACAGAAAAAGTTCCAAAGAAAATTGGCGAGCTGTCAAATGTCAAAAAAAAAATTTTTTTGATTCCAGCTAGGGTTTATTGCACAGATTAAAATAATTTTGAAACGAACAATCCGAGACGAATGCATTCGACGCCAATATGTTCACTTTTTGGCTCCTCGAGTCGAAACGAAATCGTCAAAAGATCAGAAAGCTACACCGCCTGACGAGTTAAATAGACGACTCAATTGTTTGCCAAAATTCCAAAAGCTGTGGCAGACGGGGAAAAATTACCTCAAAACTACCTGTCACACTATCGTAATTCTTAGCTCAGTCGCGAAATCTAGATGAAGCAGTGTGCAATATTGAGAAGTATGTACCTAGTCACAGGGCAATGCATGCAGCTAGCTCTGTACGCCTGATTCAAAATTATTTTTAACTGTGTAGAGAAACAATAGGCAAAATTTGCCAACAATTTCAGGAGGAAGCGCGTACCTGATGATTGTGCCATCTTAGACAGAACTGCTGATGTGTTGGTGTGCTTCCACTATCCATCCTGTGTTAACGAAGGCTTAGGTCAGAGATTTTGTCTTGCTCGCGGCCTTCCAGTTTGGGAGAACTAGGACCTCTCTTGCTCTCTCGGTTTCACAGCGGGCTCGCGAGGGATCACCTTAGGCGCTTGAAATACCCGGTAAAGGTCAGTCGAATTATGTCAGGAGATGACCCGGCTCGGCTCCAACATAAGAGTTACGCACAACCGCACTATGAATTATTGTATTGCTTTTTCATCGATGCACTAGTTCTCAAAAAGACACTTGTTAATTGTATTCTGTTTGAACGAATACGCACGTTGATCTGGGCTAAAATTAGACAAAGTGAGTTAACTCAATAAAGAAGCCACAATAAAAAGGTGAGTAAACAAACACACTAAGAGATCAAGATAATTGCCGAAATGTAATTGTGAAATAAGACCAAACACCAGAATCTAAAATCGTTAATTGAGCGTATTCGCAAATAGAATGTCAATTGGAGCTATTTTTAAAATTAAAAGTTCGGAAATGTTTTTCTTTTTTCTATTGCATCCGCACTGTAATTTACGTACTCCTTTTCGTAATTGACGCCCGAATACATACACTTCAAAAACTAACGATTTGGAATCATGCAGACGTATTCAGAAACACCACCAACATGCAAAAAAGCCAACGAAAGCCACTTCTGTTCGAACTCAAAAAGAATATTTACGGTCACCATAGACTTAATTTTGTGACAAATTATCCACTGAGCGTTTCCAAAATTAGGGTTATTCGGCGGATAGGTGGTGAAATCGGTTATCGATATGAGCGCGCCGGCGACTTAACCAGAGATCGAGATTTTGCAGTCGTCTTAGTTACACCGTCCAGCGATAAGTATATATTTATCGCGAGTATGTTGAATAAAGCTGACACTGCAGATAGGAAGACGAGGTGATTCAGATAGAAATATTCGAAAATGACAAAATATACACTCATAAACTGAATCCAGGCGTTTAGAACTATTTTTAAGTCGGCGACCTGGAGTAGCTGTGACCAGATATCGAAAAGCTCATTTTTTGTCCGAAAATAAAAACGGGAAGGCTTTCTGGACAATGTCAAGCAGTCCAAGCTGGTAGGCTCAGCGAATATTAAGAACTATACTTTCCGAAAATCAAAAACAATCAAACTCGAATGGACGTTATAAAAATAACGACGACTTCGATAAAATCTCAAGATTTTTGGTTACCGCGCGCGCGTATCTTCGACTTTAAGTGTCTTCTTATCCCATTGCTACTTAGAATAGTAAAGAAGGCATTTCGTGTCTCTATTCCTCGTCCGAAACACCTCTCTATTTCTGACCTGGAGCTGACGATTCCTGATATAAATAAAACACATTACAACAGAGTCATTCGCTAGCCGCACTATCTGTACAAGCTCACTACACCATAAAATCCTCCCAATAGTATTTATTTTCAATTGAATAAAGCGACACTAAAAACTTGTTGTCTTGTCTTTAATCTACTGTATATCGCAAACGCGACAATCATATTGCATAAACGCCGGGCCAAACGGAATTCAGCATTCAGAATGCTCGCCATAGAGCACAGAATGCAGAATACAGAATACAGAATACCAAGTCCACGGTGGTTAAATATAAGGCAGAGGGAAATGCGGCGAGCTAAAACTATCAAACACTATTTGAGGGACCATGCAACTGATTGTCGCATGGATTTATTCGCACTTCAGTCGCATTTATTATTCGGATGCTCCTGCGATGCCAAAATTCGGTTGTGTTCTTTACTCCACTTCTGATACGTTCGATGGCACAGCGCCATCAAATTTAGGGAATTGGATGCATAACTGGAAGAACTGTGTTCTCTTTTCTATACGTAAGTAGTTGTGTGTAATATTCACCGATCACCTGAATGCCTCTCTCCATACCTTAAAAGGATACTTGTTGCTCGATCCAGCTTAAATGCGATCGCGCCAAATTTTCGAGCAGGAAACGTCAGAAACCTATCCTCAAGAGTAATACTATTGTTACAGGTTATATGCGTCGTATAAGTTAGCATCTGTGTAGTTGGGTCCAATTCCAATAATTCAAAGATTATTTACATGAAAAAAAGTGGTGATAAGTTCGTTGATTCGTGCGAAAAACATTTGACTATATGGTCTCTAGAAAACAAAAATCCATTGCTGGTTTTTAGGATAAGCAGAATAGCTCACATAAATGTAATGGACTATCTACTAAATACAACAGGATGTTAGTTATAACGACTATGCCTTAAAGTGTTATGTCTGTGAAATTTGAGTTCGAATTCAACAAAATATGGAAAAAACCTTGTTGAAAAACCTCCTTACATATTTTCTAAACCAGGAGAACTAGAAGGAATATCACTGAACGAAATTTTTCGAACGAGTTGAATTCAATTTTGACGCATTTAGGTGTCTTCGGGGAAAAAGGCGCTCGATCAAAAGCATATGTGTAGAGAGCATGACTAATAAAAAATTTCGAGTTTTTAATTAATTCGGCTACTATTCGAAAACTCCAACAGGACACAATTACGTGATGATCGTTGGTAGTTCTAAACGAGTCTAACAGCCAACGAGGGCTAGTACTTATATAATTTTCTGCTTCTTGTTTGTTTTAATCTGTGGCCTGAATCTGCGTCCTTCGCAAAACGAGATCAATTTCTGAACGACGAAAAGTGAGACAATTACCAGATGATGAAGTCTTCATTTGCCAAATGATGGCGCTTGGAATTACTGCTCTAAGAAAACAGTCCACAAAGCAAATACTTTAAAGCTCAAAGCTTGTAGTCCAACAGATACTCAAATTGATGCAAAAAACATTAAGCAAAACAAAAACCCCAAACACTCTTACATCACCAGTTACGGATAATCTTTCAATTTCAAACCACTATTCATAACATGGTGGTGAATATGATCCAAGGAATGACCCCCAATCAACCTGTAAGTAATGTTGTGTCCAGAAATAATATTTCGATGTTGCCTTGGAATTCAAATTCCTTGCAAAAGGGGACAGGTGTATTTAGGCAACTTTATTTGATAATAAGTTTCGTTTACACAACACAAGGAAAAGCTGCGGATGTGGAACAAAAATCCCAAGAACATTAAAGAAATGTTAATAGAGATTGCTATGCAACCGACGGACTTAGTTCGAGCCATATTATAACAATAGAGAAAGCTACAAAAAATACAGTTAACTTGCCAACATGGGAGAATTTTTCATTGCCATGCAGAATTTTCACGAATCTAACCCAAGTTGACGATGTAAGCGGTGATGGAGGAAAAGGAATAACCACTAGAACACCACAAGTACCCAGAGAAACGCATTCACATACTCAGGGGATTGAAAATTATTAAACATAGAGTTCAAGATTGATGAGATTAGAGAATGTAAGGTTTACTATTATTGTGGTAGTTTTCCCATTGAAAAAATGTTGCTGAAAACAAAACCCCGAAGCCGTTTCATTAACTTCAATTTGCGCTAAAATGAAAGGTAAATGTCGGGAAAATATCGAATACCAGCATACACAGAAGCTACAGAAATTGGATCTCAGTGAGATGGTCCTCTAATTTTGATACTTGATCTTACCGAAAAGCAATTTGTAACTCTGATCACAACCTGGTAAAAAAAGTTTATATACGTCAAATGTCGTTTACAATGGAGGCTGATCTGACAAATGAGTTTTCTCCCTGATGCTGGACTTGAAGTCTGTTTGCAGAGAATCCGAAGGAGTTTGCGTTCACATGGTCCCGAAACGCTATTTAGAAATGCCAAAACTAGGATCTTAGTTTCGAAAGATAGTGGCCGGGCTTACTGAAGCTTCCTTGTAGAGCATTGGGATGACCTGCTCAACTAACCTGAATCCTGGAGGCGTAGTCAGCTACCACTTTTGAATGATCAGCCCAATCTGTAGAATGGATTGGCTAATTGAGCATAGCTCCTTCGTTCAGTATCGTTAGTATTCTGTACGTGTTGGATGGTGATGCCCTATACACGCACTACCTAGGTATGATTATGCCCGCCAATATGCAATTTGAGGATTCTCGATGTAAAGGAATAACTCAATAAACAATTTTGGGAGTGGCTGTTGTACGATCGTTTAACTCGTGTCTGAGACCGTGGGATGCATCATATGTCGGACAAGAACATATGCAATAAAAAGTTTAAGATTCAAAAATTCCAAACCAGAGTCAGCAGCCAATGTATACAGAGCCAAGTTAGAAAAATAGAACGTAATCAACTCAGCAAAGGATGAATCCGTTGGATGTGGTAGCTGTGAAGAAGATACGACAGCTTCAATGAAAACTGTCACGTTGGACTAATAAGCAAACATCAGGCATACGAATAAAATGAACACTGAGCCATTTGGCAACCTAAGAATATCAACAAATAGAAACAGAAGACATACAAAAGGAAATATTAGAACGGCGAGTTGAGCTTATCTGAAAACTATCTTGTAGCCAGCAACACAAGACCCAAAAAGGTCATTGACACGTTTCCTGTCAGAAACATATCTTTGCAAAAACAAGGCTAGGAGAATCATTGCTGATGTTAAAGGAGCACAGGAGCGTGCTAATGTGTTGGGAAGAAAGATGAAAATGTATGCTGTTATGATGGTTGATAATTGAAAACTAGAACGGTTAATTAACAAGAATAAAACCAAAATTATGATTTCAGCAAGAAAAAATGACTCTAGTAAGAGGAGCTATAGATGCATTGGAATATGTGGACATCTTCGTATACAAGATTGAAGAGATACAGAAATGAAACTGTCTACATTGACCGACATATTCAACTCGCAAATAAGGTGCTTTATTTAGAAGTTCGTTTTGGTGTTGCCGCAGGCCAAAATTAACTCTGGGTAGCTTGGGTCCGCCGGGCCTTGCTTCGTGGGTCTCGAGGACGCGTTTCGGCTGCATACAGCCATCTTCAGCTCGTTCTGATGTCATTGTCGCGGTGTCCATCTTTTTATCCTTGTCAAAAAAAGAAAACGCGACGAACCCGACAACGATAATCCCACGATCCTGAAAAGACCCAAACTTAATGATCTTCGTTAACACCTAATTAACCAGACCTACCCCTCCAAAAAAAGTTTCACATATAAAAAGATGGACAGAAGAATGGACAAAAGAAGGCCCGGCGGACCCAAGCTACCCAGAGTTTGCTTTATTTAGCCCTGGTGTTTTGGAAATCTACGTCCATGGATAAGAAAATAAAGCTTCTTCCACAGACCTATGTAGTATTGTAATTAATATGAGTTATTATAAGTTAATTACTATACAGTATTTCTTGTGAAATGCTAAAAGCCTTAAAACGGAAGGTTCTAGCAAGAATTGTTGGAGGAAAACACGATAGAAAGCAAAGACAAAACAGATACAACAATAAGGAGCAAAACTACTCTACGATCCTAATGTCCCGAAAAAAATCTGTAGAAATTCGGCGGACTTGCACTTATAGCTGCTTGACCGACTCTCACATACAAAGAATTAAACAGAAGGAACAGTCTTCACCTCCCTACCACAAAAAAAAACAGAAGGAATTGAAAGCTGGTTGGCAATTTTCGAAAGTACTAGTTTCGATTGAATTCGATGAAAAGTATTCGAGAACGTTGAAAGCGAAACATCCTGAAGGCTAAGGCCTGCAAAGCCTGACATTGTAGGATTTTGAAACATGCCTCAGCTGACCATGGTTTCCGGTCATCAGAATCGGGCAAACAACTGTGGGATTGATAATAAAAACTGGTCCTGATTATTCTAAAGATCAATGTTTTCAGACTCCCCTAGGAGAACTTGGAGATTTGCAGGCAAAGAAGCACTTGTTTAATTAATTGAAAGGCGATTAAACTTATTAAAAGTTTGATATTTTCGATGTTTTTGGTAGCAATGTTTTAATTTCAGATGACAGTTGGTCATCTTCTAGTCTTCTAGAGATGGTATATTTATCACATAATTGATCAATCAAATTGTTAACGCATTAGGCGTTATGCTGGGTATGTGTCTTTGTCTATTAGTTCGTATCTTGTTTCAGTGCTTTTTTTTTGCTGGTACAGTTCACCGGAGGGGGAATTTTGATTTTGAGTAGTAAGACAATTAAATCAGTTCTATAGAATTGGACAAATTTTTTGTGTGTCAGTTTTGTGCTCGTGAAAGCATGGAGAAATTTCGATTGCGGGGCGCAATTTGGTATTAAAGTGAATTGTCATTAGTTAAGTAAATGTCTGTACCATTTCTGTGATAACTTTCTGTCGAAAAAGAGAACCGATGATGACATCGGTTCACTATTTGGCGAGCTGCAACCCACTCCCAAATTTAGCATTTACTCTGTAATCTATTGTGACATCGCAAATCATCAATATTTTTAAACCATACATTCTGTAGTTGCATCCACTTCTGAGCCTCAAAAAACATTTTCTAATCTAATAGGACGGTTATTAAAAAAATAATTTGATGATCAAGTCTACTCAAGTCATTTTTAAAGATTGTGATAAGGAGTGTATTTTTAACAAAGCATCAATTTCTGCGACGCAAAAGAAGGAAAAAGAAAGAAGCCCCACCTTTGATGATAGTTGTAGCCTGCTTAAGTTGCACAGGAGACAAAATGACAGCACCCATGGAGTTCCAATCGCACGATACACATTACTGATTCACTCAAAAGTACGATGGTAACTTCAACAAATCACAAAATCTTTACTTTGACCATACACCGTTCTCTCAGCACCGCAATAATCTCATCAATTTTACTTGGAGTATGGGTAACGGGCAGCTAGTGCGATTCACCACTCTTGCTTCATTCCTGTCTGTGAGTGTTAAACACTCACTATAACCTAACACAACACTTTATAATTCTGGGTTACTAATTGGTTATTGATCTGAGGCTTGGGTTCTGTTTGGAATCTCGTCTATTCTGTCAAATAGTTTCAGTGCTTTGTCTCGTATGAATTTTCGACTGTCAACACGTAAGTCTTAATGTATGCCCGTATTCCGAACATACCATGGAATTCGAAAAATCCACGGTAAGGCTCTATTTTGTAGGGACTGGAGTGCTTTTTTGTGTGTTTTCGCTGCTTGGCAGAAAGCGGTACTGCCGTATAGTAGTATTGGTCTGATAATTTGCTTGTGTATGAGTATTTTGTTTTTAAATTTAACCGACCGGATGCTAGGAGAGGGTGTAAGAAGGAGAGTATACATATGCAAAGTGATCTTTTTTTTCTGTATGTGGGTTTTCCAAGTCATCCTGTCATCGACAGTGAGTCCTAAGTATTTAGCTGTTCTGCTCCATGGGATTGTGTCGGAGTCTACGTGTAGAGCCGTTCGATGTTGTGCTCTGCGTCTTGTGAAGAATATTGCTTGGGTCTTATCTTTGTTTCTCTTGATTTTCCATTTGCAGAAGTATTCTTGCATAATTTCGATTGAGTGCGGCAGTTTTGAAAATATGACTTCTGCTTGTCTTGAGGTATAGTATATGCAGGTGTCGTCCACATATAATGCTACTTGAACATTATTTGGGAGGGTTGGGATGTCTGCTGTGTACAAATTGTAAGATACTGGTGAAATGGGTGATCCTTGTGAAACTCCGGCTTGAATGCTTCGCAGGCTCTAGAGATGATCTTCAACCCTTACTCAATCATTTTTAACATCATACGCGCGACCATATGAAATCGCTACCCTATACAAATCTACCGATACTCCCATACTTATACGTTTTAAGCGTTTGTTTAAAGTGAGTGAGCTCGAAGTGATTGCGCGCGGTGTTACTTTTTGTAATTCAAAAATCGAGGGAAAATATCAAAGGGGGGGATGGGATTTGGTGAACCAAAGGTTAAATTTTATTGAAAAAAACAAATACTGAATAAACATTATTTAGCATGTTTCATAACTTCAGCCAAATCGTTAGATTTGAGTAGTGTAACGAATCAACTACAATATAGTTTTTTTATTTCATTCATCTGTAGAAATTCTCCCTTTTTAGTTGGTCAATTAGATATTTTCATTCGGTTTTAGTTAAACCGAACGCAAATTAAGTTCATGATATAGATAGTGACTCAATGCAAGCTCGAATCAAAAAAGGAAAAAATCTAAAGCGACTCTTTACCGTTACTTGAAATAAATATGTATGTTATGTTTTGTTCTAGAATCTAAGGAGGATGAAAATACGATGAATCATGGCAACGTAACGGGTATCAAAACATTATCTTCTTTGCAGCGTGCGCATGTTCATTTGTATTCTTATCAGCAGAATCCTGTACCTCTTCACGTGCGCTCTTGAGATTTTTATGTAATTGAGATGATATTTCAAAGTGCCGGTTTCTATGTATGCAGAAACGAAGTCCTGCTGTATTGGGCTTGAAATTACTATTTAGACGCTTATTATGTGGATGCATTTAAACTCATCTTAGAGTATATCAATATACCCAGGTATTTCACTCCTTGTTTCGAATCGATCGGCACTTCCCCAATATTGAACTTAATCTGGAGATTTCCTTCTTCACCACAATTAAGGCTTTTTTCAGTTGCACGCTACACCCGCGAATGGTACCTCACTGATTACATTTAAATACTAAGCCTGGATTTGGCATGCACGTTTGTGTTCTCCAAAATCGTCCATCATTAAAGATATTCTACAGGTCAGGGCAGAGGAAAGAACCCAAACGACTGTCTTATTCATGTTGTAGAATACGTTGCGATCCTCCAGAATCCGTTTAGATAATTTAGAACTTGGAAACGGTTTTCAAGTGCCTCTAGGACATCCGCCCATCTAGTAAATTTAAAAGCATTTCTGACTTTCAGGATTCGCTTAGTAAGTTTTAGCAGCACTGTGGAAAAACGTTCATGTCTGACATACATACCGGACAGTGTGCAGATAATCCAACATTCCTTCCCCTTGGTCAGTAGCATTGAAATTGCTGAGCATTCCAATGGTTTTGGGGTCTCGTTTGACTTTATAGACCACTGCTTCTCGTTGTTGCATCTTGGTTAAATAATTACCTTCCGCTGGTATTTTATGGTAGTTAGCTTCAACGGGCATCGAGTGGATAAAGAGAATATCTCGCAAAACCTTACCCATTGCCGTTGATTGTCATTGCGAACGTCCTTACATTTTCAAAGATCTCAGATAACTACATGTACACTCCGAAACAGCGGTGCAATTGTCTTCGTGTGGGGAAGGGAAACTTACAAGGAGATATAATGATTCTCATTAAGGATTTTTCCACTTCTTAAACTGCAAGCCCGCCTCTCCCCGGCGAAGCTCCTGGACCAGTGCCATAAGCACTTTAGCAAACCGCTCAATGCAAACTTTCTCAATGCTTTACCGCGAAAGAATGGAAACAAAGGCGTCCAGAAGCACGGTCATCGATTGTACTGCTGATTGCTGGTGAAGTACTCATGTAATTCTCTCCGATCTTTAACCTTTGGTGCTGGGAGCCTCGAAGCCGCAGATGGTAAGATCATGGCCTTTATTCGGTACTACGAGCTTTTCCGGTTCTATATTCAAAATCTCTTCGGTCCGATCTGTTTGAAGCGTGTCTCAACCGATTGGTCTACTGTTGTAGTCAGCTCCAGCAGCAAATGGCCCTCTGTAATTGGAACCGTTTCCTCCAAAAAAATCAGACAAGGTCACTGCAGCTTTGGTCTGGTTAGGACTACTTTTTTGCAGTTTCACCGAACGCTGGATTTTTCACAGGACACCTATAGATGATGTAATGTCTGTGGGGTCGACCAACCCAATACGCTTGTGTTGCTGCTTATTTTTTATTTCCTGAGTCGCGTCTGTCTACATATTCTTCCCTGTACACAGTTTGAGGCTTCCATGCTTCGTCGTCGTCTTTACTCTATTTATCCGGAATGCATTTGATCGGACTCCAGATGAACCCTGTACTGGTAGTATGAATTGGGAATTACTTAACAGACACTTAAGTCTTTTACTTATCCTTTGTATTTAGTTGTCAGCATCTTGACTGATATGCCATGAGATGATCAGTTAACACAGGAACAACAACTAATTAAGCAACTGGAAACTTGGAAACCATTTCAGGCTAACATTTTTGAATTGCTTAATGGAATCAATGGACAAGTGTTTACTTGCGCTGCTTACAACTGCTCACCAATCTTAATTGATTCTTGAAAATATAGTTTATATACACTTTACTAAATAGCTCACATCCAACGGGGGTCCTAATTTTCCTCAAAATATTGCTCTGAAGTTGAACAAAGTGTATAGTAATGGTTACTGATACTTATTTTGCATATACATTACAGATAAGCTTCTAAACATTTATTTATCCTTTCTTGCCGATTTAATCTAATAATTTTTACATTTTATCTTATGTTGTCTTTCATCGAATGCAATGCAATGAAAAGTTTACACTTCAATTTTTTTATTTATATTGCAATAATAAATTCATGGCTTTATAGTGCAGTAATCCACACGTTAATTGAAGGTGGTTCTATCTATTTTCCGTTCAACCTCATCAAGTTGACGCAGCATCGTAAACAGAGCCAGTCTGACGTGGTTTAGCGTCTGCAGGATATTCTCTACACACATTTTCCGAACCAAGAATGTTTTGAAAATAATTATTGGGAAATAATTCGATTTCCTGAATTTCACTTCATTTCAATCTCACTAAATATTTCATAACTCCTAATGAGCAAAATCTTCGGACAAAAATAAGCACGTCCAAGTTTCTGTGCGGCATTTCATTCACCTATCCCAAACTAACGTACGAGTATATACACATACATGACGAATTTCTTTCTACTTTCTACACTTAATGGAGGGAAATATAAAAGAAAAATAGCCACGACAGATCGCTGCGTTCTTAAATTTGACGCGATTTCAAGTGGATACTTAAGAAAATGATTTTGTGAAATGTATTGACGCTGTTCGTCCAAAAATAAAATTCCATCGTCTCATCATGGAGAGCTGAACTTCAATGTGGTACATATTTTTTCTTCGCGTGACATATTCTATGCCAAAAAATCCGTTCTTACCTAATTCATATTTCTCGGCTGATGGTGATTCGGAACGGGGAGTACTTTGATTTTTGGAAGCGCGTAAAATACAGGCACGTTTATTTTTCCATCTATTGTTAAAAAATACTTGGCAGTGGATCGGTTGCTTCTATATCCTTTTACAAATGTGCGTGCACACGCGCACCAAACGCACCACCGGCATCGATTTCTGACGCGTTATGCATGCACCATTCCCAGATCAATGTTTTTTTTTAAATAGTGGAAACATAGAACAAGTGAAAAAATCTAAAAACGCATTCTCTGGGTATTATACAAAGCTGACAGCCACGCAGATCCTCGTCGAAAAACAGCATTACACATTGATTTTTAATGTACTCTTTGATTAGCCTCCAATCGACGAGGTGACTTTTAAGTGACACACTTCGTCCTCTTGAACTGGCGCTGAAAATTTTTCGAGCGGCAAAGGAACTTCAAAAGATTCCTGATACACCTCAATGTGATTGGTCACCTTGTTACAAAAACAGAACAGTCAAATTATATTACGTTATAATGCCAATATTTAGGCATTATCTTCACAATTAAAATAAAATGAAAATATGATGAATTGAGCTTTGCACAAAGTGGAGCTTTTGCAGTTGGTTTATTTTCAATTTTTTATTTATTTTAACTGCCAGTATAATGACTTTTGTTGAGTGTGTGTCCACGTCGGTAGCTCGCAACATGTCATGCTGAAAAATATTACAGTGCTATGTAATTTACCGAAAATCGAATATTGTCTTCACTTGTAAGGGAGAATTTGCATGGCTATCTGTCTATCACTCCTGATGCATGAGGAACAGGAAGTTTCCTTTTCCTCTTTTACATCCTATTATGCTGATGCAATTGACCAATCTAGTTAAATTGAAATCAAACCCTTTAAAAAAGGGAATGCATACGTGTTAGAACGAGACAAAGTACATGAGAACAAAAAAGACGCAAGAGATTCTGCTGTCAATTAATGATAGTTTCATTTTTAATGTAGCCTGTCACATCATAGTTTTTCGAATGAGTTTTCATGCAGTGAAGCTTAAATACATCGCGAGGTGGAAAACAGTTCAAAGATAAAAAATGGTTCATGGTAAATGCTTATTAAATGCAAATTTCAAAGTAAAATGAAGTATTGGATGACTTAACATCCATGACTCGACGTTTCTTTGCGAAAAGTAATCTTTGTAGCAGGTAAAAAACTACAACAGAAATCTGTTGCATCTTGCAGTTGATCATTTTAGTCCTTAGTCCTTCAATATAATAGAATGAAATTAATGGTGATCATTTTTGTTGCAAAGAATGCGCTAAGATACTATTTAATTAGATTTGTTAGAATACTTTTCTACTATACATGGTTTTTATTTTATGCATGACAGTTTCGCAGTGTAGAGTGAATTAACAGAGATTAAAAAATAAGGTTGACGGAAAGGCGAAACATTTTAAAACTTACACTTTACTTCAACATTTTTTGTTTGCATGTTGAAGAAATGAAATTATTGTTTGAGCATTCAAAAGATAATAATATGAGATATCGCAACTATAAAGGTGGTGGAGACTCAAAAACATACTCTGGAGTACTGAATTCTAATCCTTATGGTGACGATTATTTGATAAGTAAGAAAGAATGTATGGGCCATGTCCAAAAGCGAAAGGGTACCAAATGGAGTTATATTGTGAATAAAACCACACAAGAATCAACAACTGCGACAGGAAACAAAGTTATGGGAAAAAATTTAGCTTGTAAAGATACACTTACTGCAAAAATGATCATCAAGTTGATGTTTTATTATGAGTAGGTTGGTTCGTAGGTACAGTATCTTAAGTGTGACAAATGCGAAGATACGTGGTATGAATGGCAGAGAGCTGCAGCAACGGAAAAACTGAACTGAGACACTTTGCAACGATGACTATGGGGCTTCACACAAAACGATAATGAAAGTTTGAACCAATTTATATGAGGAATCGCTCCCAAAATTTTGTACTATGCATCATAAGCAATAATCACTACTAGGCCAAGTTGCGGTGAATTGACAAAAGTGGACAATCAGAGGATGAAAATTACGTTGCAAAGCAAAATAGGTCGTGTTAGCCGAAGACAAGAGCAACAACGTATTCTGGACACTTTGGATGACAGTTCCATAATGTCTGGACCCAGAATTGACGCCTTCATGCAAGTTAAAAAAAACGTTTATTTATGATAAATTTTGAAATTTCTCAATGCCGAACTTTGAATCGACATATTGAGCGAGTCAACGTTATTTTTTAAATTTTAAGAATTTTATTGAGGGGCTCAAATGTTTGTTTTTGGTCGAAAATTTGTTTCTTGACTTTTAAGTGCCACCAAAAATCCTAAAATGAAAAAGAAATTCTCCCCAAGGCTATCAAGAAAAACTTATAACTGACAGAATCACTTCGGTTTTTGCGTTTTAGATGATCCAGTCTTGAGTTTAGATGTCCACCGTTGTGGACATCCGATGTTATCGATCTGGCTGAGGGTTGCTCAATCAGCTGATAATAGCACAAATGTTATTGACCACAAACTTTTACTATGCGTCCATTCATTTTTTCCAAACGACATTGATGCTGGAGTTGTGGAAACGGCATTATTTGGAAAATAAGGAAGCACTTTGTTTACATCTCGGCAATGTTACTATGTTGCCACTGAATAAAACTTGGAAACCCATAACAAGAGAGACATATAACTATATGATGAATTTTCTGCCTTTCATACCACTAAATCATTAACTAAATATAATATTCTTTTTTTTAGTTATTATTTAACATTTAATTTACATTTAATTATATCGGAATTGACATTTAATAATATTGTATTTTTAATATGACTGAAATTAATCTTTAGAAAACTTGGTGCTTCATGTGTTTCAATGTCTTTATTTTAGTTATAATTAAAAATTTACTTTTCTAATGTTGAAAGTTGCTTTTATGTGGTGAGAGTTGACTGATCAAACAGCATAAGAGTGTGCAAAAGGCGCATGGGTGCCTAGGAAGTTGTATTGCGATTAATTGATGATGTTATTTCTTATTTTTCCAACAGAATATTGGCAACACACTTCTTGCACCTACCTCCGTGGTCCGTGGAAACAAAGGAAATCTTTCTTTTATATCCTGTAATTGAAGACGCTTTTAATTAATCTAACTACATAACGTTAATTAAACATGAAGGTGATGCTTACGTAGGTTAAGTGTCTGCATATGAGTAGTCACATCTAATGAAATTATACAGTGATGATCTTCGCAAGCATATAC
Organism: Stratiomys singularior; assembly: GCA_954870665.1. Taxonomy (NCBI): domain Eukaryota; kingdom Metazoa; phylum Arthropoda; class Insecta; order Diptera; family Stratiomyidae; genus Stratiomys; species Stratiomys singularior. Next base: position 68,052,345 of record OX940880.1, on the reverse strand, counting down.
AAGGTATATATGCATGCGTTTTCTTCCGGTTTTACTAAGAGATGGCGCCAGCGAAAAGTATGCAACATATTAATTTGACACATGCAATTTCGATCGGCTGACATTCAGCTAAGTTGAGTCATGTCGAATTTTATGCCCGATATAGTATTTGCGGCGCGCATTGCTTTTCTTGTTAAACCCTGATAAAATCCTGTTGAAAGTCATTATTTTCTGGTAAAAAAATTAGGTGGTGGTACATAATTTTGTCAATACAAAATTGGTAATGTTAATGTGTGAGTCCAAAGAAAAATACATAGATGAGGAATTGAAGGAGTTTTTGGGTCGTAACTCTACTCAAACTCAGCGGCGATTAGCAGAAGCATTAAATGTGCCACAGAAAACGATCAGCAGACGTTTAAAAACAATGGGTAAGATGAATAAACTCCGTATATCAGACCCACACGATTTGAATAAACCTCACAAGTGAAAAGTCACTTGTGAAATGCTGCTTCGGCGCCACGAAAAGAAATATTTTTTGAATTGAATTATGACAGTTGACGAAAAATGGATTTATTTTGTAACCCCGAAGCGAAAATAATCCTGGCTTTAACCTTCTTCAACACCAAGGCCTAATCGCTTCGGTTAGAAGAACATACTCTGTGTTTGATAGAACCAGAGGGGTATTGTGCATTATGAACTCTTGAAGCTCGGTGAAATCGTTAATTCAAAATGCTATCGTTAGCGAATGATAATTGTGCACCCTGCATTAATCGGGGTGAAAACATGGCACAGTGATTTTGTTACACCACAACTCGCACACAGCAAAACCAGTGAAAGACACAGTGCAATCGCTTGGAAAGTACATTCGTATGTACCCGCCGTACTCCCAAGACTTGCTGCCATCTGACTAGCACCTCTTCGCATCAATGGGGCACGTGTTCACTTCAAGCAAAAGTTGGAATGGCTCGACAAATGGTTTGCCGCAAATGGCAAGTTGTTTTTCTGACATAGTATTCATAAATTACCTGAAAAATGAACGAAATGTGTAGAAGCTAACAGCCAGTATTTTGAATTAAAAAACATATTTTGTCTCGAAAATAAAATTTTTTTCCTGACCTAACCGTAAAAAACTTATTCATACATACAAATGATATATATAAAGTATATATATATATATATATATAAACCATGAGCATTGTATATATAAAGCAATGAAACGGTTTCAATTGATATCAAATTCAACTGTATGTAATTCTGTATGAAAAATTCCACATATTACACTTGAAAAGAATTTTATTCGCGCCTATGAACGACCAATTACAATCTCACGAGATTGGGGCTTAAGCGAGATCCCACGATTTTATGAATAACAATACTGCGAGATATCACCAATTTCGATATATCGCGAGATAGGAAGTTTTGTGTGTTTTTTTGCAAATAATCACAATATTTGAATAAAATAATAAGTATTGAAAGGTGAACATTTGTTTTCACGAATTTTTTCAATAGACTTTTATGCAAGTATCTGTCTATAATTTTTTAATAAACTTCTGAGTAGTAAACTTTGACGTACGTATCCATCACATAACAAAAGAAAGAAACAACCAGTCTTCTCTTCTAATATCAAACAAAAATCTTTTAGTAATAAAACTTGTGATCTAAGTTGAGTAGACTTTTAAACTATGATATTATTATCAATTAAATAAAACTATATCTACTCGGTAGATCCAATAGATACTACACATTAATTAACAAAATATAACAATCAAATGAAAGATTTGAAAAGTTGCTGACACACAGCTTTATTCTAATAAATGTAGAAATCATGTCTGCTAGGCTCGACCATCGAGTTTTACAATCAAGTTGTAACTTAATATCTTTTAAAAAGTTTCATCAATTTCGTAACTTTCTCAACAATAACCGCATATTCGGCATCCAGGTCTACTTCTATTCTGGGCATAGAGCCTGAGCCTGTGCTAGAAATTTCGTCCATTTCCAAAATAATCTCATCGTCGTTTTTCTCATTTTCAGATTCTATCAAAGGTTTTTCAACATCAGTTTGTTTCTTATAAATAGTATCTATTATGCTGAGTTGAACTCCATGGGCATAGCAGAGCTGATGTGAAAGTGATATCAATCGACCCAACTTTTTCATCACACTTGCCCCATCTGTAGTAATGTTGATAATATCTTTTTCCAGAATAAGGCCAAATTCGATTGACATTGTTTTCAAAATACTGACACCACTTTCAGCAGGCATACTTCCAAAGACGCGAATCAGCCCCAAGTTCCAAAACAGGGCTTTACCGTTCAAAAATGTGTGTACATTTACATTCATGTATCGCTTGTTCATAGAAGAAGTCCACTCACCAAATGTTAGAGTAAATCTGTGATCATTCTCCTTCAGTTGAGCCAATTCACGCATTACTTTCATTTTCAATGTCATGCCATAATTCATAACTTTAAGTTTAATTGTGTTTGGGGACACAGGCAGTTTGTGTCCCGAAGAATAGACGAGATCTCTCATATCTTTGGAAGTACACAAAACACGGAAACCATTCCTGATACTTTTTTCTCCATAGAAGTGTCTTCAACGGGGAGGAAATGATTAATTTATGGATCTTCTTTCTTCCTGGTGGCACTGGTGCCAACGATCCTGACGATTCTAAACTAACATTCGACGAAGATGCGGACACTGTTAATAATTCATATAACATGTACATATACATGTAAGCCACGCGGAGACCGATCTTTGGTTTTAAGAATGTTCTTACAAAGTTTGCACTTAGCACTCAATTCATTTTCCGCTCTTAAAAAGTATTTCCATATTTCCGACACACAGTCTTTATAAACTATATTCGACGACATCGTTCGTTATTCCACTCGTAAATCACATAACAAACTTTTATTTTGAATAAATAACCAAAATTTACTCGAATGCAATCAAACTCGATCACGTTAGCTATTAGCACACCACTTACACTACTTACAACTATTAGTAAACAAAACAAATGTGCGCTGATGACACTGCACGCCGGCTCAATTTTCGACCAATCGCACGCACGAACGAAACTGAGGGACACCTAGTCCCTTGACCGCTACCTAAGGCCGCCGCCTCCCGCACACCGAACGAAACCAACAGATCGCAACTCCATCCGTGTCAATCCGCGCTTCGAATAAAGGCCCAGATACAATACTGCGTAACGGCGATGCGATTTTCGCTCGTCGTCGCGCAACGCATTCAATTTACAATGCGAGGAAGAATAATATTCATATGACAAATGTCAAATTGGTTACGTTTCAAATGAAATTTTATTAAAATAGTTTAATTTTTTAAAAATTTGAATTTGGAATTTTCCTTCGTTTGGCAAATAATAGCCACACCCAGGAAGCACGAAATGTTCATTCAAAGTTCATAACCCTTGTACTTAAAAAGCAAATAAGGCGTTTGAATTTCAAATTTCATTTACGCGCCATATTGCATCTGACACAAGTCACGCACCTCGTTGCGATGAATTTTCATTTTTCCGAATATTTCTCGCATCGACGCATCGCAATCATTGTACGTTGTCGTATACAAATGCATGTTACGAAAATTGCTTGACTTTTGCTGCGAGACTCTCGTCGTGCTCTCGCATCGCCGTCTCGCAGTATTGTATTTCGGCTTTTACTGTTTTAGTTCACGAACAAAGGCTAACGCCTGAAGGATACATTTGAACGAAAACTACTTGCGGTGTCTACTCAACGCATACATTGAATAGCTTTTTAATTGGTGTTCTAAATAAGCCCATAAATGCTCGATAACATTAATGTCAGGAGATTGTGGAGGTGTTTTCAGTACATGTGGGTTCATTCCAGTCCTGGTAATATTGGAAGTTATCTTTTATTCCGACTTTTTCACCACTTTCCACTAAATTTTCTTTCAGAATGGTCAAATACTTTGTTTGGTCCATAATTCCATCGATTACAGAAAGTTTACCTGGACCAGCAGCGAACATGCAGCCCCACACAATTATCGAGCCACCTCCATGTTTCACAGTGGATCGTAGATTGCACTCTTTGAGCTCTTGATTAGCTTTTCGCCAAGCATAGCATTGACCATCTGAGCGAAATAAATTAAATTTACTTTCGTCCGCGAATGTCACAGTTTCCCAAAATGATAGGCCCAATATGCATGACGTCCGATAAATCGGACGTCATGCATATTGAGCTCTAAGGTGTGGTTCTTGCTTGCTTGTTACAGCTTGAAGGTACATGAAATTTTATCGGCTTTTTAATGCGAAGATGATATTGAGACTGCGGAAAACTTTATTTATGTTGAACCACCTATTGAACAAGGTGTTCTGGCTACAGATGAGTACAGTGACAAGTCTGATGAGGAGCATAATGCAAACATAGACCACTTGGGACGCAAATTGCTACAAAGTAGATGTGAGCTACAACGTTTTTAAGCAAATAGAGATAATAATCTGCTGTCAACATATTCATCATATATCGAGTGAAGAAAGCGATGATGAAGATGATAAGCCCCTCTCTTCTTTTCAGACCGACTTTGTGGAAAAACAATTACCTAAGTTTTCATGCACAGAGTACAACACACAACCAACGTTTGAAGAAAGTCAGAATTGTAAAAACCCCCTAGAATATTTCAGGCTGTTTTTTCGCAAAGATTTAGTAAAACAAATTGTAGACCAAACAAGCCTCTATGCAGGACAGAAAAATTTGAAAAGACGAGACGAGATTTAGACGGGATTTATGTAATTTTGGGTGCTTTGTTATTGTCGGGCTATGTGAAGTTACCAAATAAAAGGCTGTATTTCCCCAGAAATAATGATGTGCCGGAAATTCTTGCAGAAAGTATAAGATTTGAATGATAATACGCATTTATCAGCTTCTTCTGTCAGGCTGTATAAGTTGCGTCCACTACTAGACAGTTTGGGCGAATCATTCCAAAAACATCACGGTCTAGATGAGCATTAAAGCGTTGGCCGAAGCATGATTCCGTAATATGGAAAACATTACGCCATTTAATTTATCAGGGGAAGCCCATAAGATTTGGCTACAAAAATTGGGCTACATGCGCTAGTACTGGTTACATGGTGGCTTTTAGTTTGTACACGGCGAAAAGTTCTTGACAAGAAAGACTTCGGATTAGGTGGAGCTCGGAAAGCTGCCAGCCCAAAGTGGCATAAAAATATATTTTGGAAGTTTTTTCACATCATTGTCATTCATGAGACATCTGCAAGAGTAAGGCTACTATGCGACTGGCACAATAAGGGCTAACCGTGTTGAGAACTGCCCGCTAAAAGATTTCAACCAGTTCGAGAAGGAAGAACGGGACCACAGCGATTACAGGATGTCTGACGACGTATTTTTGTGTCGCTGGAACGACAATAATCTCGTCACAGTAGCAACCAACTTTGAAAATTGGGACTTGTCATCTTCAACACGCTGGTCGAGTGAAAAAAAGGCTAAAGTAGCCATCCCCCAGCCTTCATTGATTGCCAGCTGCAACAAGAGCATTGGCGGGGTAGATAAGTGTGATCAAGCTGTTGCGAATCTTCGTACAAGAATGCGTATTAGAAAATGGTGGTGGCCAATATTTGCCTACTTTTAAGATGTGTCGTTGGTGAACAGCTGGTTACTTGCAAAAAAATGGATGCAATAAAGAAACAGACTCGAAGCCTGCTCGTCACATATGGAACTGCACACGGTATGACGGCAAACAGCATTGGATTATACCCATTAGCACAGAACGTCGCTGTTTGACGTTCGCTTTCGGCGCTGATGAAAATCCGGAAATAATCCTGGTGTAGCTGTGAATAATTATGAATGAAACGTGAATTCGAGTCCTTATATAGCATTTAAATATTGAGAGACATGAAAGTTTGACATATTTTAACATTGAATGTGGTCTCTCTATCTATGTAGTGTCTATTTAAAGTTAATTTTACACGAAAAAATTTATTGAAAACTTTAGCGAAAAATTTATTTGATTCATGTTGGAAAAACAGAGCTTGTTATTAGAAACAGTGGAATAAAACGGAGAGAGATAGCCAGTGAAATCAAAACACAAGAGAGTATACGCATAAACTGTTTGAAGCAAGGAATGAAGAATTACGGAAAAATATGCCGTCTGAGCGTGTTAGGTTAAAGGACGTGGATCGTTCAGGGATCTTATTATTATCGTAAAATAACTCAGATGGTTAAAAATACATTCCTTTTCTTTTTATTAACTTCAATTCTCACAACTATCTTATTATTGCAAAAAACAAAGCAAAGAAGATAGGTTATGAGTGATTAAAGTAAGTGATCTGACTTACTTAATTGGCGAATGATTACTGGCTGGTCTATATAGAATTAAATAACACAGAATAATAATTAATTTTTGAATGATTACTTGCTGGTCTAGATAGTTTATAATCGCAGAAAATTGGTCCCAGCAAGCCACAGAATAAAAATTAAAAGATGATTATCACAAGAATTGTAGAATCACTCACTAAAAAACTTTGATTTTCACTCTGCTAGGTGTCAAGGAAGACTGAATGAAGTTAGGACGCAAAAAATAGGAAAGAGAAGTTGTTTAAATAGTCAAAGGATTCCTATTTGTTAATGAAATTATGGGAGGGAGGAAGTAATAAAAAAAGACGAGCTAAAAACTGTGCAGGTCAACTCAGATGAGTGGTCATCTGCACGCCTCATGTTTGGGAAACTTTCCAACATTTGGCAGTGCCGTGATAACCCTAAACTTGCGGGGATTAGAGTTAGGAAAAACCCAAGATATAAATTTTTACGGTATTTGTTTAGGGTGTGTGGCTTGCACGTCCAAAATATTTGCCTGTTTTATTATTCGTATTATTATAGGAACTATACAACGCAGCTTGTTCATCGCGAATTTTTATAACGATGTTACCCTCTTTTGATTATAAAAATAGGCTGCATACTCCAACAATTTTCGGTGTTGAAAACGTTTCAAAACCCGAAGTGTCTTTCCAAATTTCATATAAAAATGAAACATGGGACCACCATGTCATTTTCAGAAGAAAATAAATTCTTGACGATGGCTTCAAATCGCACTTACGCGATTCACAGAAGAAAAGGAGAATAATCCCAAAAAGAGCTCAGGGAAGTGGATCTTTTACGGTTTAGACAGCTTTCGTATGTTCAAAAACATCATAGGACCGAATCACCCTTCGTCGATGGTACAGTTTATGCCGCTGTCTATCAGGAGTTACTCAAAGAACATCTACCGTCCTTTTTACACTAGCTGAAGACAAAAACATTATCTTACAACAGAATAATGCCCCTCGATCATACGGCTGCAACAACGAAAAAGTAATTCGATTATTACGGAACTCAATTATTACCATGGCCATCGTCAAGTCTGGATATGAACCTAATAGAAAGTTTGTAGGGAATCTTTGGGCGGAAAGTCTTCCACCTAGACAAGCTATCCAAAGCAGCACTGAAGGAAAAATAATAGACATATCAGGTAAAAGTATATTTATCAGTGTATTAAATTGTGTTATTTATAGCGTTCCGAGTCGTTTTTTGAGCTAATAGAAAATAAAGGGAAATCGACTAAGAATTAAATAAAAATGCATCAGATATTACATTGAGTTTTTTGACATACCTCAAAGCGAGCTATTAGGACTTTTCTATTTTATTTTAGAACTGATGCCTTGGATGCTTCCAGGCACTAGAAATACCTTAAAACTCGTAAACCTGTCAGCATTGTATTCATAATTCTAAGGATCTAAGGCTATGTAAATGTTTTTTGCAATCACAGGATTTGATGAAAATGACTTCAAATTGTATCGAAAATAAGAAGAATGCCTTAAAGCTTTCACTAAATTCGAACTAAGCCATTTCGTTAAAAATGATATACAACAAAGCATAATTGAATCGTTTATTTCAGAAACCACCGAAGCGACAAAACATCAAAAAAAGGTTTTTTTTTGGTGGTACTGTACAATTTAGAGGTAAATACATTTTTTAGTGCAGAAATAACCTATGTTCCATATCAGCAATGCTATTTGACAGCCTTGGGAAAAATTTGTTTATTTCAGAAATAACCCAAGCGCCGTTATGTTCTGCGGTAAATTTCATTCGTGACGGTTGTCTGCCTGATGATATGGTTCATAATATAGTACCAGTTGATTCAAAGGTTACCTTACACTGAGTGGTTTGTTTTCGTGAGTTTTCGGTGAAAATTATGTGTTATTTTGTTGCTTACTATTACATTATATAGTTCTTAAGTCATGTCGGATAGTTCAGACGGTGAACCAAATCCCAAGCGTAGGCGTGGAGTTGTGCACGAAGAAAAATACAAACGGAACATTATTCGGAATGCTAGGCTCAAAGGACTGCAGTATTTCTCGTACAAAGTAAAAGAAGTTCCCGCTGATTGGTGTCATTGTAAGTGCAATTTGAAATGTTATTTGAAACTTACAGATGAAATAAAGCAAGAACTATGGGAAACATTTTACTCTTTCGAAAATAAAAGCACACAAGACACGTACCTCCAAGCTCTAGTGGAAACCGCGCAGAAACCGCAGGCCTAATGTAAATAATGAGTAAGTTAAAGAAAACCCTGATGACTTGCCAAACAAAAAATCCCATTAATACAAGTATAACTTGAAAGTAAATGGTGTTCTTACTGAAGTTTGTTTTCTAGAAAGTGTCTGGAATTTCTGACAATATAATCAAAACAATAAATAAATGCTCTGTTCTGAAAATCTAGAAGTGGAAACGCTCTTCCAGGTAACGTTTGTGTGAGAATGCAGCAACACATTGAGAAATTTGATGTCAAGGAAATCCATTATGGGGGAAAACCTAAAAAATATCTTGACGCTAGGCTTGATCTCGTACAAATGCATGCGATGTTTATTTTAGACAACCCTGATCTAAAAATAAAGTGAAGTATAGTTTTTACAACAAATGCCTTAAAGAGAACTATGTTCACTGTTTTGGAAGACCACAAGTTGATATGTGTTCAACTTGCGACAGACTGTCGGCCAAACTGAAAGACAAGGGTTTGAGTGACATTGCTAAAAGAAATGTTCCTGCTGAGATAATGACACACTCAAGGCGAGCAAAAAAGGTTTTCAAAGCTCTGGATGAGTCAAGCAAAAACAAAGATGACAACACGGTCGCACTAGCCTTCGACTATATGCAAAACTCACCCTTGCCACACATACCTGCATAGGAGGTTTTCTGTATGAGGCAACTCTGGGTAAATGTGTTTTCGTCACACGATTTGGAAACTAATTCTTCCAAACTGTATTTCTACCATGAGGGCGAAGCCCAGACGAAGTACAGTAGAGTCTCGTTAATCCGGATATGGTCTAATCCGGATCCTTCTTTAATGCGGATTGACTAAAAATATTGAATATTTCCATTATGTCCTTTGTAATCCGCATCGAGCCCAGTCTCGCTAATCCGGATTGCATGTTACATAGTGCAATGATCAATAATACAGTGAAATTATGCTATACTCGTATGTACTTACACATCTGATTCGATATTTGTGTATACATTTTATGCCTCCTACATCCATCTACTTTTATGTACGCTTTATTTCATATTGTCCACAATATTGACAATACATTTTCAGAATGTATTCGACTGTTACACCGGGAATTCCCGGTTTGTATGATTCGGTCATGCTCCTTACATCGGCTATTTCTGGGTGCGGTTTATTTCACTTTTGAAAAATGGGGAATCTCCGAATAAGAATGGAAGGCAATAAAAGGAAAGTTTTTAGTCAGTTTTTTGTTGAAATGGCCTCAAAAAGGTCGCATTAAACGTTAACTATCGCGGAAAAAGAAAAGATTTTAATTCAACTGAACAGTGGTGCTAGCAGTAAAATATTGCGTCGGTACATCTACAATTTTGGATATAAAGAAAAACAAAGCAAAATAAAAAGGTATGTTCTAATTTTTAAATGTGCATTGATAATATTTGAATGCTATTTTTTTAGCTACATCGCAATTTGCGTTGTTACTTCTAAGTGAAGGAAAATTTTACGGGAAACAAAAATTCCAGAAATGGTGCGAAAATTATAAAAATGGTTTCTGAAGCAACAAGAAAGGCATGCAACCGTAACAACGAATATTTTACGAGAAAATGCTGCTCAAATTCACTCTAAATACTATAATAATACACCTTTTACTGCAAGCAAAGGCTGGGTCAATAGATTTAAAAAATGACGTGATCTTCGTCACCTCAATGTGATCGGAGAGAAACTGTCTAACAACGCATCTAGTGTGGAACCCTTTCTACGAAAAAATTAATGAGCTGAATATATTGCCCACCAAATGTATAATGCGGATGAATCTGCATTATTCTGGAAATTACTTCCAGATCGAACGTTGGTGTCTGCTACAGAAAGAGTTACTCCAGGGAGAAAAACCTCGAAAGAAAGAATGACTTTTCTTGCCTGTACAAACGGAAGTGGCACACATAAGCTTCAAATGATAGTCATTGGAAAAGCAAAAAATCCTAGAGTATTTAAAAACTGCACCGACCTTCCAGTTAAATACTATTCGACAATAATGCATGGATGACTTCAACTCTTTTCGTAAAATGGTTTCACGAGTCATTTGTCAAACAAGTAAGGCAATTTCAAGCAGAGAACAACCTTAATGGCAAAGCAATTTTATAACTGGACAATGTTCCATGCCACGCTTCAGAAACGCAACTCAAAGGTGATGATGGTAAAATTTTGACATTGTTTCTTCCACCTAATTGCATCGCGCTTATCCAACCAATAGACCAAAACACAATACATTTAACCACATTTCATAATCGAAAAAGCCTCTTGGTACAAGTTCTGTCTTTGAAAGAAAATGACATCTCGAAAGTCATTAAAAATCTCACCATTGAGGGTGCTGTGTTCTTGCTTATTAATTATTGGGATAAGTTGTCACCTGATGCAATAACAAAGTGTTGGAAAATTTTTTTGCTATTCAGTTTTCAGTGCTATTCAGTGCTATTTAGAAAAAAAATTCCGGTGCTGAAGAGGATCCTGATGACAACATCCCATTATCAGTTCTAAAGGAGAAATGGTTGTCACAGAAGGAAGATGCACCGGAATTAACCGAAATCGGAGTTTTGCTACAAAAAGTTTATGAAAATAACCAACCGTCACAATCGGAAATTTGTGAATGGATCGTTGGAAATGGAAATAATTAACCCATTGACAGTGACCACAGTTCCTCCGTCGAAGAAGTTGACAAAAATGAGCCAAAAGTTAAACATGACGACGCCATTAAAAATTTCAGTACCTGCATACAATGGGCGGAGGAAAATGCAGTTGAATTGGAGAGTTTGACGATTCTTAGAACGCTACGGCAGCGTGCAATGGCGGCGAAGCGAGGATGCATTCGCCAAACAAAAGTAACAGATTTTTATAAATAAATTTTTAGTTGATGGATATTGCATTACTTTATACTTAGCTCTAGCGTTTACGTTGAATAGATTGCTTTGTTTTTCTTGGATATATTTTTATTATATGTTAAAACAAATAAATAAACAAGCATTTGTTAACATTTATTAATTAATAATTTTAATATGCCTATGGTGATCCGGATATCCGTATAATCCGGATTAGGCCGGTTATAATTGATCCGGATCAGCGAGACTAAACTGTATGTTCAAAGCTACTGAACTATTTCAATGACATTCCAGTTGCTGTGAAGCATCTCATACTGTTTTGTGATGGGCCATCAGGTCTAAATATGAATCATACAGTTGTGCGTTTTTTACTTAACCTCTGTGATTCAGGTCGGTTCGAAACAACAACTACCCTGTACGTGGCCACTCATTTTCCCCATGTAACAGAGTCTATTGAGAAAGACAGACAGGATTTATACTCCTATTGAATACGCAGAGCTCATGCTAAAAGCTATTAAGTCTGGCCGATTTACTGTATATCACCTTACATCAGACGATATTCTCAGTTTCAAAATGTGTTGGCCCAAATCATATAAGAAAATGCCAAATTCGGACGAAACATTAGGCAGGTATAGAAGAAGAAAGAAAATAAGCAGCCATTCAAACTGTCCAAGTACAAACAGTTTCTCTACAACAACAATACAAGGATTCCGGGAAAAGTTATCGTGAGCGAATTCATTAAAGGAATAACAACATCTACTTCAAATTGCTAAAAACTGCCAGCCCTCCGGAACTACCCACAGAGAAAGCTTATTTTTGGGCAATGTATGTTTACTTTTATCTTACCAAGGTTATTTTAAATGTTTATATTTTACTTTTAGCTAAACATTTTCGTAGGCTATAACAAGTTTCAAAATTTATCGGGTTTTGCACAGTGATATTTTTGGTTTTAGGTTCCAATCAACAACAAAAATACAGACGATATAAAAAAGTTGATGGAATACACTATTGGATATGAAGCTTTCTATGAAACTATCATCCAATGACCAATAACTGACAAGGAGTTGACAGTAAACTTGCCAGAAGCTGAATAAGTGAATAAGGCAAGGTTTTTGTGTATAGACATACTGTAGCGTGTGGTCTACTTGTATTTTTCGATTCAGGCATCGTTGAAATTTTTTATATTTATCTTACAGATGTTTGTATTATACTTTGTATGTTTATTTTTTGTTCATTATGAGAATAAACCAATTTAAAAAAAAAACAGTCTTTTTTATACTTATGTGCGTCTGCTACTTACCTTTGATACCAAAACATGTTCGAATTAATGGTTTGACTTCATTTCAACAAATTTAAAAAAAATCACTTTGGCTCATCCATATATTACTCATTTATTGCAGAAACCACCTATGTGCAATTTTTTCAAAAATTTAAAACTCAAAAGCTCAAGGGAAAAAATATTTTTTAAAAAAAATTGATTATCCCAATAGCATGTTTTTGATTTGGTAAAAAAATATTTGAAACTGCGAAATAGTTTTTGTTTTAGTTTTCCGAAAGTTGAAAAAAGCGCTCTTAGGTGGTTTCTGAAATAAACGATTCATTTGCTGTTACGCAATCTTATATATGATCTGTATGAGCTGTTATGATGTGTAATATTACTAGTTGAATTGGGGTTCGTTTTGCTGCAAATACCAACACATCTTTTGAACTCAATAGATTGCGATGTTTGGATGCTGGCAATCCACCAGCATGAAAACAATTCCCACGAAAAAATTATGTAGTTGTACTTTGAAGTAATCTTCACTTAAAAATCCAACAACTCATCAGCCAGAAAATAATACGACAAGAAAATATAATATGTTCAGATTGAAATCGTTCGATGAGAATCAGCTACCTTACTTGTCAGCATTGCATTAAATAAGTATCAAGTATCGCCTCTTTGTATCAAATTACATAAATCATGCAATACAAAATGGTTTTTTATCTTTTCATGGTTATGAAACTTATTTTCTTATATTTATTTTAAAGAAGTAATCATAGGACGACATTGAAACTCATTCAGCTGGGGACTGGTCTAACGAAGCGACTGCCACGATGATTATGATTATGATCACAACTGATTATAGATAGGTTTATAGATTTATAGTTAAAAGTGTTTAGTAAAGCTATTTTGACAGATCGTCTTAATATCAATAGGTGAATATTTCGACATTTATAATTTAAATGCACTTTTCATTGACTTATTGAGCAATTCTTACTAACTCATTAACTTTGTAGTGATACTAAATTAAAACGTTATTGTCATTTTTTATCCATAAATGTATATAATATAGATGTACTATCATATAACTGCATAAGCTTTTCTCACTTGCTCTCGTTTGTTTGCATTTGTCCATAGTGCTTGCAAAAAAACTAAACTGAAGGTGCCTGGTAGTCTCCCGGAACTATCAAGGGTGCTTTGCTTTATGGCAAATTCCAAAGTTTTGATATTGTAAACATTAAGTTGAAGTGGCTTTTAAAAATAACGGGTATCAAAGGTGTGCAACATGTGACATTATTTACGTCATAGTAAAAAGCTGAGTTTTTGATATTACAGTTTTTGATATTTTCAACTATTACAAATCACGTTGCAAAAAGCCAGACACTTTGAGTGGTGAAAATTTTTAAAAAGCTGAACTTCATCATATTATCAGGTAACCATTTTAAGTTGTTTGCCAAAAAACAGACACTTTTAATGTATCTAAAAAGTTACCCGACACCTTTAAAGTTCAGATTTTAGCGAAAACACTAAAGCAAATGCATTCAAGCAAGTGCAATTGAGATAGTAAAACTCTGCTGTTGGAATAACTGTGATGTATTTTCAAAAAAAAAATATATATGTACATATATAATAAATAATTAATTAATAATGATATAAAGAATGAGTAACCTCTTTCTGTGTGTGTATGTGACATGGAAGGATCAGGGCTTAAATAATGTCCTAAAACCCCCACGCCCACGCGGTGAGCTAGTCGGTTAAAAGTAACTTCCTTCGGCCGCCATTATGCGGCCTTTGTATTTTCAAATAACCCTGTCTATTTAACCTTGTTTTTTTTTCGCCGCACGTGCCACCTATCCGTTGCAACAACTATATCATTATTAAATAAATATTTTTTTTTTAAATATATCACATAACAAATTAGATGATCAACGAAGCCGACTACATTCAGTTTTGCCCTTATATTCAGACACACACTTGGAGAATGAGATGAATTCTGCCTCGTCGGAGGGTTATTGGTTGCCAATCAAATGCAATACAAGGCTTAGAACACAAGCAACATGAAAAATTACTTGCCGCCATTAACTCAGCAATATTGTCAAATACCCAAGAGAGTAGAAACATTAGAATATCTCCTGCCTACTTTTTTCCGCCGTTTGGTTTTTGCTAAATTATTTTCAATAAATATCAATAGCTTTATAACGTCTCTAGCCTTCTTCTGCATACCGGAAAAATCTACCTAATGAAAAATATATAACGGCTATTGACCTGTCCTCTGTTTTTTAGGAAAAATGGTAAAAATATAATAATTTTAATCTTTTGGTGTGAAATTTTTATAAAATTTCCCAAGCATTACTTAAATATCAAAAA
This sequence comes from Stratiomys singularior, assembly GCA_954870665.1. Lineage (NCBI taxonomy): Eukaryota > Metazoa > Arthropoda > Insecta > Diptera > Stratiomyidae > Stratiomys > Stratiomys singularior. Next base: position 68,037,341 of record OX940880.1, on the reverse strand, counting down.
ACCAAAGAGTGTGTTTTTGAAAGCACTCATTGATTCCCAGGTAACCATCAACGTGTTAACTTTTTGGACAGCTTTTCCCAGAGTTTGAACGCAGCTAAAGGGTGATTCAACGTCATCATTGCTTGAGCTTTCATCTAAATAATGTTTACTTTTTCTCAGCCGTTGCATCTTTTCCCAACTTGCAATACGATTACTTCCTTTCTCGTCTGCTGTTAGTTGATTTTTTTTCTGCTTCTTTTCAGCGTTATTCCTCCTGTCTTACTTTTTTCAGCAGACATTCGCTTTCCATACTTCTTCATTGTCTCATTGTGAGGTTTCCCGCCAATCACTACTTTCCAACAAATATAACATGTATGCACTTAAAAAAGAATTTTAGAGAAAGCTTGACATACTCTACAAACATATTTATAACGTCAGTTCCGATGTATGTTTACGGGGCGCTTTCGCCCGTTCGCAGGAAGAACGGAAAAGGCACGTCCGCAACAATCACGGGCAGCAAGAAGAAATGTGAGATGTTCGCACGATCGAACCGAAGTGACTGGCGGCTAAACAGGAACTGTCGTTGACTGACGCAAGGCGAAAACTTCCCGGGGCACGAGCGCTTGCTTGCGCCGACGGCGTTGTCCCTAGTGCGGCAGCGACGGAGGCGCCACATATGTATTCCGGCAGTTTTACGTTTTCATAAGTATGCGTATGAAAACATAATTTTATTGATTTATTTCAGCGAAACTTAAATCAAATTAAATGTGTAACTTTTCCCTCTTGTTAATTATAAAGTCATCAGAATTAAGATAAATTGCAGTTATCTCTAAATGACGTAACATGATAACAGCCGTATTTGAAGGGCTTTAAACATTTTATTTTACAGGGTCTGTATTTTAAATAATGAGAATACATCCAGAAAATAAAATTTGTTGCAGATATCGCTGAATTTCCCTAGTATTCTTCAAAGTATGCTCCTTCAGCATCCACACACTTTCGGGAGCGTGCCATCCATGCTTCGTACGCTCTCTGGAAGTCCGAAACCGAAACATCCTTCAGAGCACGCATGCAACCCGCTTAACAGCATTCAAAAGCCCGTGGTGGCGTCCTTTGAGAGCGGCTTTGACTTTGGGAAAGAGGAAAAAGGCTGCTGAAGAAGTGTCGGGGCTGGAGGAGACTGGGGAACCACTGTGATGCCATTTTTCGTTAGATACTCGCTAACCACGTAGCATATGTGTGACTTGGCGCATTGTTATGATGCAGTTCCCAATTGGCGGCAATTTCTGGTCGCACTCGGTTCACCCGTCTCTTCGATGATAGTTTATCAAATAAGTCAGTTTTGTATTTTGCAGACGTCCTTTACTTCACAGTTTTGGATAATCAAAAGCGAATAGCCTGTTCTCGACAGTTCGGGAACGGCGTAACCTTTCTTGCAGTTACAATATCTTTCTTGATTTTGGCGGATTTTCACAGACACTTTCTTTTACAATTCGAACGCCAATTTCTACCTTTCTACAATACAATTGCTTTATTTCTCTTTTACTCTTTCACTCTTTCAAGTTTCTCTTCATTACTAAGTTTTGACAGTTCTAAAATCTGAGGTTGATGGATGGAAAATAATTAACCACAACACTCCTCCTTAATTATTTTACAACGCTGACTTTCAAACAGTTTTCTTGGCAATGGTTTTGTGAACATATCGGCAAGCTGGTTGGCACTTTCAACGTGTTCAAGTGCAACCGTCTTGTTGACATGTTCTTGTATGAACCTTTTCGGAATTTGTATATGGTTCTTTCCTTTCGTAGTTTTACCTTCATCCTGTTCAAAACCTCTTGCTACCAGACATGCTTTCAATCTTCCATCGGCATTTTCACGTAATACCCATCTACAAGTCAACGGTTTGACACCTTCAGGGCATTTTACAAGTCTCCACGTTTTCATTTGCATCAGTGAATCAAACTCTTCCTGCATTGCATGCTTCCATCCTTCATCCTTCAGGGCTTCAGACACAGGTATACCTTCTACTTCCCCTATCATGGCCACGTTGGCGTTTCTGTTGTAGAAATCGAGAACGAAATCCTTCAGTCTTCCTGGCTTCAATATTTTACTACGATCTCGCAGTCCTTCTCTTCTTTGGTCTTGTGCATTCTCATCTTCCTGCCTTGGTGTTCCTTCATCTTCTTCTTCAGTTATCTCACCTTCGAAGTTCATTTCGGCCGGTTCTTGTGTCGTTCCAGTTTCATCCGTCTCTTCATTCACTTGTCCACTGTTTTGATCTGTCTCTGACGATTGAGTGTTTGCTGACTTCACTGGCTTTCCTCCTGACTGATACCCCCTTTGCTGAAGGTGACATTGTCCGAACAGATGACTTCTCTTTCTCCAGGTATGTAGACTCGATAACTTGAGGATTGTAGATCATATCCAACGAAGATTCCTTTTCTTGACTTCCTGTCCATTTTCTTTCTAGTCTGGCTCGTGTTCAGGACCCAACAGTCACATCTTCAGGACCCAACAGTCACAAAACAGCATTTTGTTGATGTCAATGCGACGACCGTACCACAGATTAGCTGGGCTTTTCCCGGCGACTGTACTTGTCTCTGTTTGGTTGATTGTAAACACTGCATAGTTTACAGCTTCTGCCCATAAGATGTCTTTCAAGTTCCTACCATGCATAGCTGACCTTGCAGATTCCACAATTGTTCTCATCTCCCTTTCGATTCTGCCATTTTGTTCTGGAGTGTGAACATTCGAGTATGTGTGCCTGACTCCCAGCTCCTCCAGAATTTTGCGAGTGGTGGAATTGTCAATTTCTTTACCATGATCAAATCTCAAAACCTTCACATTTCTGCCAAACTGGTTCTTAACTTCTTTCAAATATATCTTCAATATCTTGTCTGCTGCTTGATCCTTGGACTTCAGATAGTAGACGGTTCGAAAGTGCGAGTAGTCATCCTTGAACATCAGAAAGTACTTCGCCCCTCCAATCGACCTTTCGTTCATTTCTCCAAGATCTACATAAACTAAGTCCAATGGTTGGTCAGCTACTTTTTCATTTCCAGGGTGAGAGACTCGTTGTTGCTTTCCCAAAACACATCCATCACAGACTCGGTTCCCCCAGTCGTCTATAAATTTGATGTTGTTTTTGTTCAGAATAACCCTTGCGTACTTCAAGTTCTGATGTGCAAGCCTCTCATGCCAGGTGATAATTGAAGTTGCAATCAGACTGGTATTCTGAGTATGTTGACGAAACATGACTTTTTACAGGTTTCCTTCACGTTGAGCCATTGACAGAACCGCTTGACTTTCCTTCGCCTTGATGACCAACATATCCTTGTTGCACTCTTCAGTATGACCTCGAACCATGATTTGACTGAGAGAAAGCAAGTTGAAATTCAAGCCAGGTACATAAAGTACATCTTCAAGTGTAGCCAATTTCGATTCAACACCATTGTAGACTTCCAGTTCGATGTCTCCCACTGATGTGGCCTTGAGTTGACGAGAGTCTCCCATCGACACTGTAATTGGCTGCTCCAGTTCTCTCATTTCGACAAACCACCTTTTGTACGAAGTCATATGTTGTGTGGCTCCACTGTCCTGGTACCAGTTTTCATTTGCTCCTCGTTTTTGGGTTTTCACCTCGGCACTTGACAATCCAATGGTAACATAAAGTTTTCCTGACCGACATCCGTATGTTCAATCACCTTTTTCTGATCTCTCGTTGTCCGATCTGTCATCATTTCTCTTCAGACAATCTCTGGCAAAGTATCTTTTTTGACCGCAAACATGACAAGGATAGTTTTCTTTGCAGTAGGCTAAATACTTTGCACACGGTTTTCCTCTGCATTGTTTTTTCATGTGCCCTTTCATTCCACATTTAAAACAAGTGATTGCAGCGCCCCACTTGGTTTGTCTGGCTTCTGGTTGTTGTGCTGTTTCGTCTTCTTTCGTTGTTGCATCATCAAGGCATTATTTGATGTGGACTCACTTGACCCTTCTTGTGCCTTGATTCTATCTTATTCAAGTCTCAGCTTCTCCAGGAAGTTGGGTATAGTTCGTTGATTTCCTGTTACGTTGTCCCAAGATGTGCGAAAATGGTACAGATGAGGTGGCAGAATTGATAGCATACGAGTCATTGCCCATTGTTCATAGTTGTTTCCATCCAAAGAGGTTAAATCCTCGGCGAGTTGTAGAATGTCGTTGCAATTTGCAACAGCTGATTTGGAATTGTCAAATGTGTAGCTAAAAAATTTTCGTTGCAGACCTTCGATTTCATAGTCTGACTTTTTACCATACAAGTTTTGCAATTTATCATACATTTCAAGTGCCGTTGTACAACTCAAAATCTTTTTCGAAATAGCTTTACTAACATTTATGCCAATGACGGTTTGTGCCTCAATATATTTTTCAACCCATTCAATTACATCCTTTTCATCATTTTTACCCGCAGGTTTTGGTTTCGCGCCAGTTAGATACTCATAGATTTTCTTTGATTTTAATGTTAAATCAATTTTAAATTGCCAAGCTTCGAAATCTACTTCACCGTCTTGATCTTCTGACAACATCATTTCAAATCAAACATTTCAAATCAAATCAAAATTTTGACAACCTAACCTCAAAAGTTACTTTACAAAATTGTTTTCGCAAGATTTTACAATGTCTGTTTGTTTGTCGCAGTTTATCTTCATTGACTCAATTTTACTTGCGCTTTGACGTTTCGAGGTTATGTTGATACTTTTCACAACTTGGTGCTCCGATGACGACCACTTGGCTGGATACACGGTTGAACTGGCTGAGTTGTATTCGGTTTGGCTGAACGACTTTGCTGGCACTTACTGCGACTTGATTAGGCTGGTTCTGCTCACTGTGACTGCTCTGACTTTGGTTTTTACGTGGGCTGCTCACTACGACTTGACAATGACAATTTTCCAGACTGTCATGACTTTTTTTTGATAATTTGGCGTGTCTGACTTTTGGGCATGAACTGGGTTCATAACCTGTTTTTCTTTAATGCCAAATAGTTTATCAAATAAGTCAGTTTTGTATTTTGCAGACATCGCCTTTATTTCACAGTTTTGGATAATCAAAAGCGAATAGCCTGTTCTCGACAGTTCGGGAACGGCGTAACCTTTCTTGTAGTTACAATATCTTTCTTGATTTTGGCGGATTTTCACAGACACTTTCTTTTACAATTCGAACGCCAATTTCTACCTTTCTGCAATACAATTGCTTTCTTTCTCTTTTACTCTTTCACTCTTTCAAGTTTCTCTTCATTACTAAGTTTTGACAGTTCTAAAATCTGAGGTTGATGGATGGAAAATAATTAACCACAACACTCCTCCTTAATTATTTTACAACGCTGACTTTCAAACAGTTTTCTTGGCAATGGTTTTGTGAACATATCGGCAAGCTGGTTGGCACTTTCAACGTGTTCAAGTGCAACCGTCTTGTTGACATGTTCTTGTATGAACCTTTTCGGAATTTGTATATGGTTCTTTCCTTTCGTAGTTTTACCTTCATCCTGTTCAAAACCTCTTGCTACCAGACATGCTTTCAATCTTCCATCGGCATTTTCACGTAATACCCATCTACAAGTCAACGGTTTGACACCTTCAGGGCATTTTACAAGTCTCCACGTTTTCATTTGCATCAGTGAATCAAACTCTTCCTGCATTGCATGCTTCCATCCTTCATCCTTCAGGGCTTCAGACACAGGTATACCTTCTACTTCCCCTATCATGGCCACGTTGGCGTTTCTGTTGTAGAAATCGAGAACGAAATCCTTCAGTCTTCCTGGCTTCAATATTTTACTACGATCTCGCAGTCCTTCTCTTCTTTGGTCTTGTGCATTCTCATCTTCCTGCCTTGGTGTTCCTTCATCTTCTTCTTCAGTTATCTCACCTTCGAAGTTCATTTCGGCCGGTTCTTGTGTCGTTCCAGTTTCATCCGTCTCTTCATTCACTTGTCCACTGTTTTGATCTGTCTCTGACGATTGAGTGTTTGCTGACTTCACTGGCTTTCCTCCTGACTGATACCCCCTTTGCTGAAGGTGACATTGTCCGAACAGATGACTTCTCTTTCTCCAGGTATGTAGACTCGATAACTTGAGGATTGTAGATCATATCCAACGAAGATTCCTTTTCTTGACTTCCTGTCCATTTTCTTTCTAGTCTGGCTCGTGTTCAGGACCCAACAGTCACATCTTCAGGACCCAACAGTCACAAAACAGCATTTTGTTGATGTCAATGCGACGACCGTACCACAGATTAGCTGGGCTTTTCCCGGCGACTGTACTTGTCTCTGTTTGGTTGATTGTAAACACTGCATAGTTTACAGCTTCTGCCCATAAGATGTCTTTCAAGTTCCTACCATGCATAGCTGACCTTGCAGATTCCACAATTGTTCTCATCTCCCTTTCGATTCTGCCATTTTGTTCTGGAGTGTGAACATTCGAGTATGTGTGCCTGACTCCCAGCTCCTCCAGAATTTTGCGAGTGGTGGAATTGTCAATTTCTTTACCATGATCAAATCTCAAAACCTTCACATTTCTGCCAAACTGGTTCTTAACTTCTTTCAAATATATCTTCAATATCTTGTCTGCTGCTTGATCCTTGGACTTCAGATAGTAGACGGTTCGAAAGTGCGAGTAGTCATCCTTGAACATCAGAAAGTACTTCGCCCCTCCAATCGACCTTTCGTTCATTTCTCCAAGATCTACATAAACTAAGTCCAATGGTTGGTCAGCTACTTTTTCATTTCCAGGGTGAGAGACTCGTTGTTGCTTTCCCAAAACACATCCATCACAGACTCGGTTCCCCCAGTCGTCTATAAATTTGATGTTGTTTTTGTTCAGAATAACCCTTGCGTACTTCAAGTTCTGATGTGCAAGCCTCTCATGCCAGGTGATAATTGAAGTTGCAATCAGACTGGTATTCTGAGTATGTTGACGAAACATGACCTTTTACAGGTTTCCTTCACGTTGAGCCATTGACAGAACCGCTTGACTTTCCTTCGCCTTGATGACCAACATATCCTTGTTGCACTCTTCAGTATGACCTCGAACCATGATTTGACTGAGAGAAAGCAAGTTGAAATTCAAGCCAGGTACATAAAGTACATCTTCAAGTGTAGCCAATTTCGATTCAACACCATTGTAGACTTCCAGTTCGATGTCTCCCACTGATGTGGCCTTGAGTTGACGAGAGTCTCCCATCGACACTGTAATTGGCTGCTCCAGTTCTCTCATTTCGACAAACCACCTTTTGTACGAAGTCATATGTTGTGTGGCTCCACTGTCCTGGTACCAGTTTTCATTTGCTCCTCGTTTTTGGGTTTTCACCTCGGCACTTGACAATCCAATGGTAACATAAAGTTTTCCTGACCGACATCCGTATGTTCAATCACCTTTTTCTGATCTCTCGTTGTCCGATCTGTCATCATTTCTCTTCAGACAATCTCTGGCAAAGTATCTTTTTTGACCGCAAACATGACAAGGATAGTTTTCTTTGCAGTAGGCTAAATACTTTGCACACGGTTTTCCTCTGCATTGTTTTTTCATGTGCCCTTTCATTCCACATTTAAAACAAGTGATTGCAGCGCCCCACTTGGTTTGTCTGGCTTCTGGTTGTTGTGCTGTTTCGTCTTCTTTCGTTGTTGCATCATCAAGGCATTATTTGATGTGGACTCACTTGACCCTTCTTGTGCCTTGATTCTATCTTATTCAAGTCTCAGCTTCTCCAGGAAGTTGGGTATAGTTCGTTGATTTCCTGTTACGTTGTCCCAAGATGTGCGAAAATGGTACAGATGAGGTGGCAGAATTGATAGCATACGAGTCATTGCCCATTGTTCATAGTTGTTTCCATCCAAAGAGGTTAAATCCTCGGCGAGTTGTAGAATGTCGTTGCAATTTGCAACAGCTGATTTGGAATTGTCAAATGTGTAGCTAAAAAATTTTCGTTGCAGACCTTCGATTTCATAGTCTGACTTTTTACCATACAAGTTTTGCAATTTATCATACATTTCAAGTGCCGTTGTACAACTCAAAATCTTTTTCGAAATAGCTTTACTAACATTTATGCCAATGACGGTTTGTGCCTCAATATATTTTTCAACCCATTCAATTACATCCTTTTCATCATTTTTACCCGCAGGTTTTGGTTTCGCGCCAGTTAGATACTCATAGATTTTCTTTGATTTTAATGTTAAATCAATTTTAAATTGCCAAGCTTCGAAATCTACTTCACCGTCTTGATCTTCTGACAACATCATTTCAAATCAAACATTTCAAATCAAATCAAAATTTTGACAACCTAACCTCAAAAGTTACTTTACAAAATTGTTTTCGCAAGATTTTACAATGTCTGTTTGTTTGTCGCAGTTTATCTTCATTGACTCAATTTTACTTGCGCTTTGACGTTTCGAGGTTATGTTGATACTTTTCACAACTTGGTGCTCCGATGACGACCACTTGGCTGGATACACGGTTGAACTGGCTGAGTTGTATTCGGTTTGGCTGAACGACTTTGCTGGCACTTACTGCGACTTGATTAGGCTGGTTCTGCTCACTGTGACTGCTCTGACTTTGGTTTTTACGTGGGCTGCTCACTACGACTTGACAATGACAATTTTCCAGACTGTCATGACTTTTTTTTGATAATTTGGCGTGTCTGACTTTTGGGCATGAACTGGGTTCATAACCTGTTTTTCTTTAATGCCAAATAGTTTATCAAATAAGTCAGTTTTGTATTTTGCAGACATCGCCTTTATTTCACAGTTTTGGATAATCAAAAGCGAATAGCCTGTTCTCGACAGTTCGGGAACGGCGTAACCTTTCTTGTAGTTACAATATCTTTCTTGATTTTGGCGGATTTTCACAGACACTTTCTTTTACAATTCGAACGCCAATTTCTACCTTTCTGCAATACAATTGCTTTCTTTCTCTTTTACTCTTTCACTCTTTCAAGTTTCTCTTCATTAATAAGTTTTGACAGTTCTAAAATCTGAGGTTGATGGATGGAAAATAATTAATCACAACACAATCTTTTCAACACTTCAACGTAGAAAGGGCCGTTGACAGACTGTCCTTCAGGCACAAATTCCGAGTGGACCACACCCTTCTTGTCAAAAAAAGAATCAGCATTGCTTTAATCCTGGACTTGGACATGCGTTCTTTTTTTGTCGAGGTGATTGCGGAGTGCGCCATTCGGAGCTCTGCCGCTTTGTTTCGGAATCGTATTCAAAGAAGCAACGTTCGTCCCCGGTAATAACGTTATCGAAAAACTTATGGTCCTCTTCAACGTGTTCTAAAAGATCTTTCGAAATAGCTTCACGGTTTTGCTTTTGATCCTCCGTCAAAACTTTCGAGACGAGCTTAGCACAAATCTTCCTTATCCCAAGATCCTCGCTAATAATTTTGTGCACCATCATTTTATCAATTCCAATGTGATCCGCACTCTTGCGAACACTTAAACGCCGCTCAGAGTTCAGTAGAACTCGCACACGTTGTTCTTTGTCTCCAGTTTTTGGGGTCAACGGGCGACCTGCGCGCATTTCGTCCTCCACACTTTCCCTGCCTTCTTCAAACATTTTGTGACACCTATAAACGAGCTTGTGATGCGTACTGCCGTACGCATGTCGAATGATTTCCAGCGTCGATGCGCCTAATTTTCTAACGCGAACACAAAGTTTAATTGCGTAACGCTGTTCCGAAGTTCGCTGGATTTTGAGCTTGCACATATTTTTTTGAAGACGTCGCTCGTGACGATCATCCCTCAACGTAAGTCAGCAGGCGACTACCGCTTGTACCGTGTTGAAGGTTAAACCCCCACTACTCGCTCCGGTCGATCCAATCGCCTTTTAATGCAAAATCGCGTCAGGACAAAAATATTCTCATTACTCGAACTACCCTGTAAGATGCCCATTCCTAAAAAAAATAGACCCTGTATCTTATTCATCACGTTTTTAATTTCTTAATTTAATTAATTAATTAATATAAATAATAAATTAAATTAATTAATTTCTTATTTAAATTTCTTTATGAAAGATAATCAGCTCTTTCGAGCTGAGATTTAAATCGGGTAATTGTGATTGACAGTATTTTACATGGACACGTTACACAATAGCCATTCCTTAACAATTATTAAGGTATACTTTGAATAGTCGTTTTACGAAGAAAATGAACATTTGCAGTGGCACGTTCAACCAGAATATATATACTTTATTAAGAAGCAATGATAAATAAATTTTTAATAAATAAAAGACGGTAATAAATTATTGATTTTGGATACATCAATGTTTGCTTTTCATTTTAATTCTGTTCATTTAAATTTTATATATTCAATGTATGATATGATGATTCTATATTCTTCTATTATTCGATGAAAAGTTTTTGTGAGTTACCAAAATATTTTGCAGTAATTCTTAATATGATTAATATTATGAAATTGTAACGAATGGGGCTTTGTAAGCGTAACTAAAAATGACGAAATAACATCAAATGCTCCGTCACGTTACTGCTCTAAAAGATGACGCTCGTTATCAGAAACAAAAGACTCTGAGTACATATCTCAAGTAAAGTATTGAGAATATTATGTCATCTTAAAATTTAGGTACCTGAAAACCAACAAGAACGATTCATCAATTATTGTTAATAACTTGTTTGTAGCTAGGAGAGGAATCATATTATCGTTCGAGTACAGGACTCTAAGCAGCACAAAGCTTCTCAGAAACACACAAAGCATCTCTCCTATGTCCTTGGGTACCTACCCCGGAACTTCTTATCACATTTCTTCGAACCAACCTGTTTTTCTATCATCTGGCGCCTTCGGTTTAAAGGAACCCACCAGAATGAAAGAAAACCTTTCTTGATCGTGTTCATAACTCGGAGTCTTTTTTTGGTGTGAGCTTTTTTATTTTCCGAAGGGGTCGCTCATTTTTCTTATAACCTTGAACCAGGACACCAATATGCATATGCTAATTGCATAATTGTTTTGCTTTATATTTTAATTCTACTGACGGGTTGGTTGTTTTCTTCGTCCTTCGATAGGTCTGTAGAACGAAAAGCCCCTCTGAGGATGGCACACAGCTGCAATGCGCAATTGCACGAATAAGTCAGGCGACGGAGAACGATGTTGAAGATAATCAAACTAAGCTATAGTTGAAGGCCCCATAATAAATTGAAAGGACTGCGGGAAGCTCAATAAGTTCTATTTATAAATTCACATGAATAACAACGTGCATAAAACTGGTAGGATGCCGAAGTGTCCATCACGATGGTTCCAAAAGGTTCCATTTAGCGTATGAGAATTTACTTTTTTAATCTAATTATGAGCTTAGTAATTCGCGACGTACGACTAAACCAATGCCCGCTTAGACAATATACCACCATGAATACATTGAGTTGTGCTTGTCCAGCGGACAGAATTCCATATTAAATTCTGATCCAAGATTGAAATCCTGTGTAAAACGAAATTCTATCTCTATTCGTCGTCGTCCCTATTGTGCATCATAGACTATCTGCCCCTCTCTGGGTTAGCGCTTCGCTGGTCCGCATTAAATAATATGGCACTCCCGAAACCTCTTCCAAAATACCGAGAATATCGATCCATCTTTAAGAATTGAAAGCTTTTCTGACAATGAGCGGCAAATGACCCCCATAACAGAATAGGCTGATATGTTACTGTATAGCCCTTTCCTTTGTAGCCTTGAGGGGTGTTTGTGTGCTCTGTCGATTTTAACCCACTCTGTTATAAGTGTTGGTATGTAATTAAAATGCACGAGGTTTATGTGATTAACGTTGATCTTTATTATACTTCACAAGCCCGATGTTCTGCGTGTGATGATCGCTCTTGCACTGACGCGCCGTCATGTATCAATGTATATTCACGTATCCCCACTCTCACACATAACACACATGTCAGTGAAAAGATGGTGGACAACTCGGTTGCGGTACTATATGGTCCCGTCCATTCTCCCTGCTTGAGACATCTTAGAGGTATGAACCTTCCACATGTGCTGTCGAGCTTGTAATCTAAGCCTCTCTGGTTAATAATTGTATCGCCGATGAGGTTATGCCAGCAATGTGCCGTATTTTCGTTGAGAACCTGCGAAAAATCTTTCCTGTCGCCCTTTATGCGAAGGTTTGGCAATGTGACATGCGCAAATCGGCTGAACGTGCGGTTTAGAAGAGCTGGTGCTTGTAAAATCTCTGCGCTTTCAGTGATATCTTAATAATTATAATGATGTTCGAAATCATAACGGTCTTGGAATTGGGAAAATAAGGATATCTTCTAGAGTTTCATGCAATTTTGTGCAATTAACCCTCCGTCCATGTCGTGGGTCCCGGGCGAAAATTTCTACCTGAAATTTCTCGGACACCGGCGACGGTGGCGCCATTTGAGTGTTACTGAAAAAAAGTTTAGGTTTGAGGGTCTGTGACCGCGCGGGCCCAGGTGTGGCAGTCAGTTATACGCGAAACGCCAAGCAGTGCAAATATCAGACAAAAAACACGACATGGACGGAGGGTTAAGATATTTTTCATAAAAATGTAATAATCATTTTATCAATTCCTACGCTTGTCGTGTCCCTTCAAAATCGTTTGTTTTCCTGTCTAGATATGTGTATACCCAGATAACATATGAGAGCTGTTTCACACTAATAAAAACCCGCTGCTTTGAAAAAGCCTGAGTCAAATCACAATGTGAAGATTTTTTCGCTAAGTGGTAGATCTTTGTTTGAGAAAATGGTAGATGTACTTTGAATACATCTACATGGTCAAGAAGTATATTTTTAACACAACGAGTGTTAATGTGCATACTAACTTTAACGACCGAAATATCAAACAACATATGTATATGTATGTCCACCTGTAACCATATTATACGTTTAAAAAAATCAAATAATAATTTATATAATTACTAACTCAAAAAATAAGAGTATAAGAGTCAAGAAGACAGTAAGAGTAAGACTTTAAAGAGAATAAGAGTCAAATAAGAAAATAGAAAGTATCCCGTAAATTTTACATATCACAGCATAAAAGTTCTTACTTAAACCCCCTCAAAATAGTAGGGTAAATGTTCACTGCAATTTGACAGCTAACAAGTCGCATTCATTTTTTTAGGAATTCCTATAATTCTCTGAGTAAAGTGAGGAAATCCACGTACTTCCAATCCAAGTACTTCTATTACTTTGCATTGGCCTGCACCTTAATTCGCAACAGCAACGTATTTGGGAAAAGTTTTCAACAAGCAACGACTACACCTGCTATCCTAATAATGTTAATATGTATCGGTTACAACAGTATCGTTTAGAACGAAATATCGCCTATAACGTCCACATTTTCTGGCTCCCAGATTGAATTTTATCGGATACAAGGGCAGTCATGTGGCATTATAAAAATTTTCTACGAATTAGCGAATTTTTTGATGTTCCCACTAAAAATTATCTCCTGTTTTGCGTATTGAACTTTGCTCCAATCTTTTCTTTAGGCTCTTGTCGTGCATATGACCTGCGAGTTTTTCCGTCGTTTGTGAATTTTTTTAAGATGTTGTGTTGTGAAGTATGACGTGTCGTAAGGTATTCCCAATGGAGGAAAAAGCTTACATGCTATAGTGTTTGGAGGCTGGAGACTCAAACGCTGAAATCGCCAAAGACCTAGGGATAAGCCACTCCACTATAACTTCTATCAAGAAAAATCGAGTGGCAATAGAAAATTCGTTTAATGAGGGATATTCGAGCAATAAAAGGGCTAGATGCAGTACACATACCGGTATTGAAGAAGCTCTTTTAGCGTACTTTAAACAACAAAGGTCAAATAATATACCAATAAACGGCCCAATTCTATAGAACAAAACGAATGCGTTTGCTCATATGATGGGGAAAGATGTTAAGATTTCGAAGGCATGGATGCAATGATTTCGGAAAAGACATAGCATCGTCTTCCGGAATATTCGTGGTGAATCTGAAGCAATTCTCAAGGATGTGATAGACACATGGCTATCAACTGTATTCCCGGATGTCATTGAACGGTACCAAGACGACGAAATCTTTAATGCAGATGAGACTGTGTTGTTTTTTAAACTAACTCCAATTTAATGGGGAAAAGTGGAGTGGAGGAAAACTATTCAAAGAAAGGATTGCAGTTATTGTTGCAAACAATATGAGCGGAACAGTACTAAGGAAACTTTTAATGGTCGCTAAATACACAAACCCAAGGTGCTTCAAAACTGAGAAAACTTTACCGATGCTGTACAAGAATAACATAAATACATGGATGATGCGAGAATTATTTGCAGATTGGTTAACGGATTGAGACGATGAATTAAATTTGAAAAAGAAAGAAATTATCCTATTTATTGATAACTGCCCAGCGCATGATAAAATCTCTTTGAAAGCCACCAAGTTAGTATTTTTACCTCCAAATACTCCAGCAATCCTACAGCCGATGGACCAAGGGGTGATAAAGCTACTCAAGACCAATTACAGGAAACATATTGTTTTAAAATTAATTCATGATTTTGAAAATAATACTACAGAAACAAAACTTAACAAGTTAGACGCGATTTTAATGTTGGACAAGGCATGGACTGAAGTTTCATCTCAAGCGATTGCTAACTGTTTCAAACATCCAAGATGGCAAAGGAACACATCACTATTGCGCGCTATAGAACGATGTGAAACCCTAGCCGATTGTGCTGAGAAGCTCGATCTGGGAATTCCAGAGGTTACATTAAATGAGTTCGAAAGCGTCGATAATGAAGTCTACATACCGACCAATGTAACTGATGAAGAAATCTTAGCTAACGCGATGGATACATGTAAGGATGTCAAAGTTTTATTTTAATTGCATTAATTTTATACTTTTGCTCTTTCAGAGAATTCAACGGTCGAATCTGATCCATATGAGGCAGATAAAACTGCGAAGCGCATGTTGTACCCACCTTGAGCGATGCTTTTGCTGCTTTGCAGACGGTGTCGACTTGTATTTCTTTAAACGATATCACGTATGATATCACAAAATCCAATACTTTTGCATGGGAAAAAAAATTAAAACTAATAAAATACTCAAGGAAAGCACAGAAAACCATCGATTATTTCATTAAAAAAAATATGAAAAATTTGTTTCATAAAACATTAGGTATTTTAGACAATGCATAACTATATCTATATTTTCAATACATTTTATGTTGTTTATTTACATATATTCTGTAATTTTTTATTTAATATTTCATTTTTGTTCAATGATCTCGAGATATCGAATAGAAAGTCTATCGGTTACAAAGGCGATAAAGGTCTGAAGACGTTATAAGCGATTTCCACTGTATCTGGAATATTTATTTCCGAAGTTGGGTTTAGTATAAGCTCATCTAGGAGTCTTTTATTTGAAGATAGATTTGAAGATATTAAAATTCTTCAACGCATTTACTATCTAATTAGGCATGTATGGAGTGAAAATGATAATAAAACATACTAATTCATTTGGAGACCTTGCGCTAACCCCTGCTCTCTTTTTCCAAGTTCTTTATGAGTTTTGCGAACCACGCGGCCGCGGTCAGAGATATTTATTTGACTGTGATTTAAAGGTCCGATAAGTGGCTTACTGAGGCCGGCTGCACTCATTCTATCGGGGTTCTTGCAGGGAAGATCACAACCCGTGCTGGGCCACCTTGATCTTATAAACACACATCAAATTATGAGAAAAAGTCAACGGGAGGAGGAGGATACTTTGAGATACGAATTAAAAATTAATTTCATACTATTCAATAATTTCATACGATTTTTCATACTATAAAAATTCATACCAAAAAATAAAAACTCGAACTTAAAAAATATCCAAAAAAAAACAATATACGGAAATCAAATAGAACAATTAGAAAATTATTAATTAAGAAAAACCAGCAAAATCACCCAACCCGATCGGGTAAGGTTCACTTGAAAGTTTATGTAAGGATTACTATTTTACCATCTCTGTGATATACTTTCACATACTCCATTTTTTCCTTAATAAATTTATTTGAAATAAATTTCGTAGAAAGGTTTAAAATAATATTAAAAATGCTTACGTTATATGAAAAATATGTTGTAAAAAAAGATCTTCTGAGTTGTTCATCCATTAGTCATGAATCGAATGATATATTATTCAAAATGTTGAATGATAAATTGAAAAGCAGTTCCTCTCACGAGTTACACTCAAGCTTTTGTAACGAGTTTTGCAGATAAACAAGGTTTTTTTAAACACTCTTGTAACTTACATCGAGCTGAATTCTTCGTGTCCGCAATACCCTGAAGGTGCATGGCGTCAATTTTTGATAGTCTGCTTCGTGGTTCCTCTTCCTTACTTCTTCGAGCTCCTGAAAGAAGTGTTAATGATTCGGAAGAACCCTTGCTCAAGACTTCATTGAAGACAAGAAAATCTCCAGCCACAATTGTTTGAATTCTATGTACTGAAGTATCTCCTTTTTGCTTTTGTGTAGGACCATTTTATCTTGTTTGTATAAGATTCATGCGTTTGCAGGAGGTAAATCAATAAACTGAAATGCAACACTGTTGGGTCGTAGAACATTTATGTATTTTTTCTGCTTTAGATCATCTGCGACATGAACCAATAGGATCGGCACTTAAAACATTTGATACAAGGAGAATAGGTTTCAAGTCAAACCATTTGACCAATAAATCATTGCCATCAGACTTCACTACTTGAACAGTGCCTCTACTTGCCTCCAGCTCGTTTTTTCATCAAAGCATCACTCGCACGGTCTCCCAATTGTTTTTTCGGATTCCTGTTGGCCATAGTAGTTCCGGGACCACCCAAGCAATTATCTATCAAAAATAAATGAGTTTACTCATTAAAGCTTTCGCGTTTTCTAAGAACAACATTTCTCCAAGTGGCAAATCTCAGGATTATCTCTCTTTGCCTTGGTAAAGCTCAAAATCCAATATAACTCCATTAGGAGCTGCAAGCACAAAATTTTCAATGCCTTCAGCGTTGGGTTTGTTCGGAAAGAATTGATTCATGACGAAAGCAGAACCAGTAAATGGAATGATTTGCTCATCTATAGAAACCTTATGGCTTCTACAGGCAACCTTATGGCTCATATACAGCAATTTTTATGGCAAGCATCCTTATCTTACCCGTTCAGCAATAGGTCATATGCTCCAGAATTTATCTTTGTCTTTTTCGTGCTTCATGACAAGATTATCATCCACTACTTTGAGACGTTTTCTGATTAAGAATTTTTCTCTGGGCATTGCATGAGCAATACTAGCCACTTTTGTTACTTTGGCCCAGTACATCCGAATTCACGAATAATTTAGACAGGACATCAAAATCGTAGAGCCTACGAATGCACTTATCTCACTGATCATGAGGCTCCTCGTATTTCCTGTTGTTTGGAAAATTTTCATTTGAGTGCACTCCTTCATTCTCTTCAACATATCCAAATCAAAAATAAGTCAACATACTGCTTCGGTACCTTTTATTGAACAGACCCAGTGACACCTTCCTCCTCCTCGTTGACACGGACAGGGTGGGAGGTTGTTTTGCCCCATGTGGCAGTGCTTAGTTTTTTCTTTATTCATCTCTCTCAATCTCTGATTAACTTTGAGTCATTGTGGTCATCAAGTAACTGAGTATACAATAATAACGCACATTCAAATAAGCACGCTGATCATTCTGCTATTTTTCGTCTTGTTATATCTGTTATATTTAATAAGTTATATTAATTAATGTTATATTAAATAAGTTATATCTTGTAATCTCTGCAAACATTGAAAGTTTGGGAAAGTAGTTATCAAACTAAGCAGAACTTGAAAAGAAAGAGGCAATGTCAGACGGAGCACTTCTGACGAAACGAGACACGGTGGACGGCACACGCTGAAATGATAATGGTGAAGCGTATGGCACATTCGTGCGAAATAAGTGATTGATAGCATAATAAACTAGAAGGAAAAAGAACTATTACAAATAGTTGACTGTTGTAACAAGCACTGCACCTGATGATAGCTCAATCAGGGATTTGTTGCATGGGACCTATGTGCTCTAATCACTATACTACCCAGACTATTGCTCCACGTACCTCCCTGAAACGACCACTTCCAAATCAAATGATGGCACCCCACGGTCAAAATGATTCCGGTCTTATTTTAATCCCAACGCATTGTTATATACCCTTAAGAGCGTGATGATCGTGATGATGATTTAATCATGATGCAAAAAAAATAAATAGGTATTCGCAAATATTTTCATTAAATTGGGATACTTTTCACTTCTTTAAATGTTGAAAACTCTATAAAACAATTTATGACATCACTCAATGACTTGTACACAAGCGGAAATTATCTAATAGTCTTACTACGATCTAGATACAAAAATTAATTTCGATATACAAATTCATAAATACTTTATTTTATATAAATATAAATAAAAACATACGACAATAAAACATTTTGCTTAATAGGTTTTGTATGCATCAAAGTTAAATGGTAAGACTCTTTCGGGTATAAAAATGTCAATGCTCAGCAGTTTTCAGTCCTAGCGGCAAATCGAAGTTATCAGTGTTATATCTTGCACAAAACAAACACAAACTGAATTCGCGGGGATTCATATCAAAACATTCATAGAAACAAGATTAAATGCAAATTTAAAAATAAAGTCAAATGCAGCGAACTTTGTTGTTTTTAAGGTAACGAACTATAATTCGATGTGAAAATACTTTCTCTTCGCCAGTGTTTTAACGACCGCGGCGAGTTATTAAAATAAGCTCCATAGCATTCATGGCGTATTCTTAACGGTTTCTAGGACGTATGCTTCTAAATTATAAAAATAACGGATATTTTTTAAGTACTCATCCATCGTAGAAGCGCTTTAGATAGTTTCTACTTCCCAAATTTTCGTATTGCAATCTTGTCCGGTCGAAATCACAGTGTTATTATCGAGCCATACCAACCGTGTGATTTGCGATTGTGGATGGGCATCTGTAATAAAATTTCATTCGTCCATTTAATATTTATATATATGATATATGAATCATATCTATATATAACATACTTAAAAGGCATTAACTTACTTTTGATAATCGTATGCTTGGCTGGATTGCTCACTGACCAAATAATAATTGTAGTATCCAACGAACCGCTGGCAACTAGTAGTGAGTTGGGTGACCATGCTACACAGTTCACCCGCGCGTTGTGGAAGCCCCATTCTTTATTATGAGGTGGCTGAAAATTGAAAAATAAAAATGTAGAAACCGAATTGGCATACAAATGGATTTAAAATTAATTACAACACATTTCAAAAATTACATGCACATGACAAACTTGCTTATAGAAGAAAAAAACCCATACGCAGAAAAATTAAGACCTTTACTCGCAGAAAACTCATCGTCTCCTCGTGTGTTCCAAAGAACATTCAAAACGTTATTTTAATATGCTTCAATTTAAAATTGCTAATGAGCCTGGAAGGGAATTTCTGAAGTCACAGCTATACTATCTACATGCAAGGTGAAATTCTGTCTAAATGTTTGTAACTCAATAAATGTTCAATCCAAAAAGTTTGAAACTGTAAAATGACTGATTTTCGGAAAGAAAATTTGAAATATATTAAAGGGGAGATCCCTGGCATACAAAAGGCTGAATAAATAAATAACTCATAGATGTTTTGCCAGGACATCTGTCATCTGACATCTGTGAGGAACTCTCCGTGCCCAAAAGGTACTTTTCAAAACAGGATTTACAAGAATCGCAGCAAGATATTATAGATTAAAGACAAAACCTTAGGTGGTATTGTGACTATAAAAGCGAAAGAAACAATGTTGAAAACCTGGCGACTACAAAGAATTAACGGGGACATATAGTAGATTATGACAAAACATATAGTGGTTGGTATGTTTGTGCTAGACCAAGTTTCCGACGTAATCTTGGAATGACGGAAGAAATGGTAGAAGACGCAGGCGAGCTCAGCCAACCCTGGTAAAGTGCACCATTGAAGCCACCACTTCATCGCAAGTCCTATAAATAAGTCACAATAGAACAAGGACGTGGCCAAACCAAGTGGTTCCTAGGACTGGATAATTATCTACTTAAAGGAGATAATTATAATACTATATTTTCGCTTCAAAAGAGCTAGATAATAGATAATTATATCGAAAAGGCAAGAAGTGCACGATCGAGTAGACAAAAACAAAAAAGACAAAACAAAAAATAGCACTCTGCAAGTGACGGACGAGGTATTGGGGTGGAAAAAAGAAACAAATCTCTCAAAAAAAAACCTTGACGCAATCATCGTAAAACTAGTCTAGGAAAGTCCTAGGATAATAAACAAATACATGTATAAGTTCAAGAGGTATTACTAAAAATTTCCGCAGGATCCTGGAACCTTCTTACAATGAATTAAAAAAAAAAAACTTTAAGCTGTTTAAAATCGAACACAGAATTGCAGGGTTCAGTCCATTATTAAATACAATTGTCTCGAAATTCAAAGAAACAAGGAAGAACAGTCGTCTCTCAAATCTCACACCGTCTGCTTCCGAAATGGTAGAATCTACGTTGGGATGCTAGGGGCCCGAATCCAGATGTTTGAGCTATGACCATACAGGGCGTAGCTTTCACGGCCTGGAAATTTGGTCCGATTCGCCAGCGGAAAATAGACTGCTCTATTAGCGTTTAATGTACTTAATAATCGAACACCAGATTCACTCGATGTCAAGAAAAAAGCTATGGAAATTATCAGACTTCGCCACAGAAATTTGGAGGGCTGTATTTAAGCATATTTTTGACCTTACGTAACTCGTTGAATCGAAATTGAAGCCGAATTCAGGGCCCAGATTGTATTGATTAGCGAGCCTAAGGCGAATGGGATCATTCGCCTAGGTAATGCATACCACGGGATATGCTACGAATTGCATTGTAAAAACACAAGAGCCCTTATTCGCAGTCATGACTATGGTAGAGGTTAAGTTTGGATGGGATCTGGACTATGGTGTATTTGGTTGCAAATTCAGTGTAATTCTTAAATTATGAAGCTGAGATATTATGATCATCAATTTGTATCTGCGTAGATGATTATATGAATATCTTCATGTAATATCCAGAGTAAGAACTAGTTTTGGTCGTTTCTGCGAAATCGAAATAGGCAGTTTTTCCGTTAAGAAAAGAGAATTTCCTTTGTATCTCAGGCTAACCACGTCAGCCATCAAGCAAGTAATATTGAGAAGGGAAGAATCCTAGCGTGTAAGGGTTATTGTTGTTCAATTGGTGCTAAAAACGAAAAGAGTTGCGTCGTCAAACTCATTTGATGTAGCAAACGATCTCTGGGCTCAGGTTATCTGAAGTTGTCTGAATTGATATCCAAGTTGTTCTATTCTGCAGTAAACCGTGATTGGTTCTGGAATGGGCTTTAATTCAGTTAAGGGGATCCCACTGAAATGGAACTCATATCCAAAGAAAAGGCAATATCTCATGTCCAACAGTCAAAGAACGAAAAGTTTTTTTTTAAATATTGATAGCACTCATGTACGAAAAGAGATAGTACTCATATGATAATGAGTACTATCTATTTACGAAAATATCATTCTGGTGTCAGTAATAGGAAATTTAAGTGACTTTAATGGCTACGACACGAAATAGAATTTCCAATATAAGAAATCGCGTACGTTGATTCTGTGATTATGATATTCAAAAAAGTATTAACTATGGAAAGTAGCTCGACTATTCAAATAAATTTTTCGAAGAAGCACAAGAAAACTTTTTGCAATTAACAATCAATGAAATGATTGTGTCGTTAAGTTGCCAGTGTTGAACACACGTAGTAATTAGAGGGTTACGCGGTCTAAAAAAAGAGCGAATCGTTGAAGACTTGAAAGCCCAGGGATTCAATCTAACCGAAGCATTCTTCTTGAAAATGCAAAACGGTTCATCCAGACTGGTCAAAGTTCTTCTTCCTAAAACGGAGACCTATATTTTTAATATTAAGGCCATTTGCCAGCTTATCTGCACCGTTGAGGCGCAACGCTTGGGCACCGGTCAAGCCAGGTGCCATAACTTTCAGCAGTTTGGACACTCTGCTCCAGAGTCCCACGCACAGTCACACCGCATCAAAGGAACCAGCTCCACTACTTTGCCGCATGTCCAAAAAAGGCAAAAGAAGAAATGCCGAAATACTGAACTGCGGAGGCGAACAACCAGCCAACTATGGGGGCTGCCCCAGAAACCCGAAAAATCTCAGAAAATCATTCGCAACCGCGCAACAAGCCAGCACGCCATAACCTAGAAGTCCTCGACGAACTATCATCAGACCATAAGCCGGTTCTCTTTCGACTAGGAAACACCTTCTTAGAAGCCCCCATACGAGAGAGAAAAACTACAGATTGGAAAGCTTTCCAAGTCGCATTGGCCAAAGAAACAAACCATCAAACACCTGAGACTGCCGACAACATGGAGAAAACAATCGAATCGATAATAGATACTTATAGAGATAACAATCGAATCGAAAAGAGGTCTCGTTTCCAAGAAGGGACCGAAACCCCACGAACTCCCAAACTAAAAAAACTAAAAATAAGGAGGAGGGCTAAAGTTGGGAGAAGAGCTAGGTTTGCAGGTGATCCTAGATTAAAAGTGAAAGCCTTACGGCTAACAAACGAAATACGCGGCAAGATAATAGAATGGGAGAACTTTCTACAATGTTTTGACCCAGGTTCCCATGTTTTTTGAGTGTCGAAATACTCCCGACTGCAAGACAAAGTGCAAGTACCACCAGTCCATGGCCCAAATGAAATGCAATACGACAGTACAGGTAAAGCTGAAGTATTCGCGGACTCTCTCGAAATGCAATTCAGGGGAAACCCATTTAACGAGCAGAACTATGATTTTGCGGAAAGTCTACTGAGCTCAGCAGGCAGGCTAAATGAACACAAATAAACAATGATCACGCAATATAGACGACAGACAATCACGAAACAAAAAGACTAGTGCAAGCACTAAACAAACGCAAAGCAACGGGGCATGACGCAATAACACACACAATGTTAATATGGCCAGATAACATACTACAAGCATTAACGGACGTAATAAATGCAATCCTCTAGCTGCGAAAATACCTCAAACTATCGAAATCAGCGATGATTATTGTTTTTCCGAAGCCTGAAAAGGAACCATTATTTCCACATAATTGTAGGCCAATTAGCCTGTATCGTCTCAACGTGGCATTACATGATAAAAATATCATGCCGGAAGAACAATTCGGGTTCAAAGCTAATGATTCTCCAGCTCGTAAGGGTGGTCCAACACATAAGAACAGGTCTAGAGCGCAGAAAATCAACAGAGCTGGTTAGGTTTGACGTAGCCAAAGCCGCCTTTGATAAAGTCGGGGATGCAGGACTTATATTCAAAATGCATGAACTCAACCTGCCTCTGCAGCTCACCCATATCATGGGCTCATTTTCGGAGGGCAGAACATTCCGTGTCAAAATCAAAAGTCATCTATTAACCCTACGGAGTTGAAGTTGGAGTTCCTCAAGGATCACCCATTTCGCCAGTTCTCTGTAACATATACACACCAGACCTTCCCAACCTGCCCCCAGTAGAAAAATTTCACTATATGCTGATGACACCCATATTTTCATTACAAGTCGACAAGCTTAACACACAACTTCAAAATTGCAACGCTCAACAAACACTATTTTGGACTATTTTCGCAGATGGAAAATCAAAATTAACCCGGCAAAGATACAAGCCATATTCATAACCAGGAAGATACGACAAACTCCACAAACAATCACAATCGATAACGAACCCATACAATGGAAAAGTACGGCTAAATACCTTGGACTTACTCTAGACGACAGACTTATCTGGAAACAATACATGCAAAATAAACAAGGACACTACATAGGCCTCTTATCCAAACTCTACCCAATTCTTATAAAGTCCAAGAAACTCAGGCTAAAAAACCGGGTGCTAATCTACAAAGAGATCGTACGATCGACACTACTATACGGTAGTTCAACGAAAGACGACAGACGAAAGACGACAAAGACAAACAAAATAGCGCTCAAGTCCTTCCAAGACCGAGTCATTAGAAGAATCTTGGGAACTGCATGGTACACATCAGAAATACAGATATATACAATGACGTCAAAATAGAAAATGTAGAAAAATACGTACCGGACAAGGCACTAAAGCTTTTCGGCACAATTGACAACCACAAAAACAGTACCCTGGTGTTCTTAAGACACCTTCGAAACAAAGATAATTCCAGATACCCAAATATTCGCCAAATACCACACTAAAGTTTAGAGTCCGCAATAATTTCAAACAGGCCGCGATATCGTGAGTGGGCATATAATACTCACAGATAAGTGGGAGTCAAGGTGCTAAATCGCACTAACTCCATACACCCCATGCTCCGGAGGGGGTGAATATTACGGTCATTATCATCTGAAGAAAATAATTCTTCCATAAAAATTTGTAATGACAGAAATGAAACATATGATCAAAGTTAATGGATTGATCCAAAGGACATAAAGCCAAATAAAGTGTCCTTGAGAGTACACCGAAAAACTAATGAGAAAGTGCGGAATCGTAAGAAAGCACAATTTTTATCAGCACTATTTGTCACTGACGAAATATTTGAACAAGTCAGTCAACCAAAATTCCTTTGAGGCGGAATCAAGAACGTCAGTAAATGGACGCCAATTTGAGATGAGACAAAGCGTTTATTTGTCTAATTATATGGTAGGGAATGGCGAACCTTCCATCCTTAAGTTTGTATTGGTCTCAAAATCCATTATATTCTCAAATATTCCTACGAATAAAAAAAAAGCAGAGATCGATTTGAAATCCACATGAGAATGTTTAATTTTGCAGATGATGAACCTGCTCACGCAACTAATCGTCTGTCGGAATTTTTTATCATGGATGAATTAAATATAAAATTTCAAAAATATTATGATCCACCTAAGATATTATGTATTGATGAACCCCTAATCCCATTCTGCGTGTTTATTATATTCAGGCAATAATTATATGAAATAGAAAACACAGATACTGCATTAAAATATATAAATATTGCTGCGCTCAGGGATACACATGCAGTCTACATGTGTACACCGGAAAAGGTCCTGACTAACCCTGCCATATGTTGTAATATATTTACGAAAAAATTAATTCATAGATGCCCCACGCTGCGAACTGAAAAATTGATACTTATTGACAAAAACACACATCTGATTGGTACACTTTGACCAAATCCGAAAGGGAACCCAAGATTTTCATAAAAATTCACTTGAAAAGAGAAAATAATCAGGGTATAACTGTATTGAAGTGCAAAAACAAAAGAGATATATTGACCCTGTCCACCAATTATTCAATTGAAACGATAAATCTAAAAACAAACATGGGATTTCGGTCCAAACCAAAAATTTTGGCTGAATATAATAAAGATAACACCTGTATTAGCTTGGCCGATCAAATGAGTGCGTATAGCAGTCCCATAGTAGTCAAATACAGCTGTAATAATGGCCTTACTAAATAGGTTTAAGAAGTATCAAGAAAAGTATCAATCGCGGCATTTTTGGAATTGTTCATCAATTAAACAGAAATAAAGCATTGAAATGATTTGACCTAAAACACTTTGTGATGTGCGTAAATTCAGCCCACAGTTTTGTTTCAAAATAAATAAATTTTAATTTTCTTAGTTCTAGTAAACAATAAATAATTCATTGAAACTACATTTTACTACATTCTATTGAGACTACATTTATTCAACTTTAATACTGTAGGTTCCAGGGATCGACACTGACAGGAGGAAAATTTCAACGACGGTTTCTGAGGACTGGCGTCGCGCTATACGTGATAATCACTGTCATATATATGTAACGTAAGCATAATCGATGTTAATTACCTATTAGAAGGTAATTGGAAAAAATTCCAGGCTTTTAGGAGTTTAAAGAATATGCGAACATAACTAAAGATCACTACACCAATAAGGTAAACATTTGCCAAATTTGAACCATCTCTCATTCAATAGATGACCATGCTAGGCGATGTATATGACTTTCCGAGGCGTGAGTAATACTCTGAACCCTTAAGGAAGATCGTCGGAATTTGGATTGCTTTTGATTAAATTTCACAATTTTCACATTTCAGTTCTTTTCAATAACAAAATGGACTAAGAAGCCAAAATAATCGAACAAATGAGTGCCTATTTGATGATGAAGAACTGTAATTGTTTGCAATGGATCAAGATCATAACTCTGTAGGATTTAATGCAAATGAAAGTAAATTACAACTCGGCGATACTTTTTTACTTTTAAACCCGTTTAATTGGGTTTTAATGAGGTACTTTATGAGTTGTACAGTTTAAATTATGTACGAATATTTCTGGAGATAGTACAGTAGTTAGTCAGCAACCGAAACGCTTTCTGGGCGATGCACTAAAGCGAGTGGCTTTGGTTTACATAGATTGAACATTGCAACCAGATCCAGATTTACCATATCAACTTTACAAACAGCGTAAACCCAAACCAGATCTGCAACTCGCCAGCGATGAAGGTTTGCGCCCCAGTCAATGCAAGCACACACGCTGTTTCGTAACTTCTACATACCATGTTCAACGCTGTTAGCTCATTCGATTTCACTTTCATTTGCTGGAGTGCTCAGTGCTAACACTGACTTCATTGATTGGACTTGCTCGTGAAGAATCAACAGATCTCGCCAATTTTAGTATGTTTACCTATCAGGTACAGAATCTTAGACAAATATTTGAAATACTATTTAAACCCATATATTTTTTAGTGATTCGGCGGAAATTTAACGTTGACTGAATGTTTCCGAATGTAACGAATATTTTTATTCGCGCAATGAGTGAGTGGTGAAAACAGTGCTAACTAGAAAAGTGATTGCAATATTTTCTTTCCGAGCAACGAAGAGGCAGTAAACATGGATTTGAGCAACGAGAAAAACTATCTTGACTCGTTACTAATTAATGGGGAAAAGAAAAGCGTTGCGCAAAGGAATGAGGAACTGACCCTGCCTACCTGGTACGATGAGAAACTATTTAAGAAGTAAGTTGGTAATCGGTAATTTTGTATTCACATCAGCAACGTTTAATGACTTAAATAATCATTTATTTTCATAGAGGCCAGGAGTACTATAAGCGAAATTTGTTCGCAATGTTTATGGGCATGTTGTGCGGGCTGATTATGGTCCTAGCGATTCCGTCCATTCGCAGGGTATTAGTATGCACAAACAAATCCTCCACGCCCCGTACAGCCTACCGCAGATATGTAAAAACAATTTTCCATATTGTTGAGTGGCATAGAAATGAATTAAATCCCAAATCAGACGCATGGAAAAGTATGTGTATGGTAAATAAGCTTCACAGCTCTTCCAGCCGGTTAAGCCAAAACTCTAACTGCGGAATAATTACTCAAAAAGATATGGTGCTTACACAATTTGGATTTATGGGACTGGTTACTTTGAAGGCCAAGTTATTGGGCATATCGACAAACTCTGAGTTCTTCGAATCGATTGTTCACTTTTGGCGCGTAGTTGGATTCCTGATGGGCATTGAGGATGAATTTAATATCTGCACTGAATCGTGGGAATCAACAAAGCCTAGACTTGAAATCGTCCTGCACAAGGTGTACAAGCCGTTTTTGAACGAAAATGATACTGAGTTTTTAGGCTTAACGGATGCTTTGATTAGTGGAATGTGGAGCTTTAACCCGTTCCTGACAAGAGGAGCGTTTTTATACTTTACCAGAAGATTGGCAGAATGTAATGGTTATGAATATTTGAAATCCGACTACATAAATCAGGAGCTCGCCGAAAAATCGGACAAGCTCTACAAAACACTAAGTTTGTACGACAGATTCATACTGTGCATGCTAATATTTATCCATCAATATTTATATATCTTTAACATCTTCCGTTTGTATTATAATTCCCAAATAGCTCTTTCATTGTTTTTAATTTACTACTTCCCATTCTTAGCTTATCATCGGTTTGGTTGGAAAGGCTCATATGTCAGAATCTTTAAGAAAAATAACGAATAATATACATAATCGCATATATATATATATATAATCGCGTACTAGTTAAATATTAATTTAACTCATTGATGCATTGCATTCTGGATTTGTTAAATCAAATATGCTCAAAGGATACAAATTTAGCAATAACTATTTGTATATTATCTAGTCTCAAAATCAAATATTATATTAAAATGTAGAATCTGCTGTAGCATTTACGTTCTATTCTATTTATTTTTCAGTTGTCAAATGCATGCTTACTTTTGTTTCTGTATAAATATAACCAATATAAAGAACCAAAAATATACCTAGGGGACCTGTTGTTAATGTTTTTGTTTTAAGTACATTAAAATATATTTTTAAAAAGTTCTTTTTTTTCGTGAATACTACAAATGGAAAACAATACAATTCATCCTTTAATTGCTTGTAACCCAAGTAAGAAACCACTAATTAATTAACCGACCAATAACTCAGGTTGAATCAAATTTGTGACAACCAACGACAAAGATTGCATTCCCTGGCGTTTCTTTCCACACAAAATAATCAAATCTGAAAAAGGATACACTCGCAACAAACCAATAGATAATAAAATGTAAGGAATACTACCGAAGCTGGTTAGAGAAGCAATGGGCTCCATTGAGGCTTTCAAACATGACTTAAATTTACAACGAAAAAACACCGAGTCCCTCCGATATCACCCTGTACAAAAAGCATGAAACGTGGAAGACGCATAAAGATTTATTGACCACGCATGTTATTCGTTGCTCGAAAGAAGTCATTGTTATGACATCGAATGTTATTCCTTAGTTTCGTAGCAAACAAAAGTGTGCTATGTTCTGTATCACATCCATTTCTCATTCGTTACCCGATGAATAGAATTATTTAGCTCCGAGGGGAGCTTTCATTGACAACTTTATTATTTGGTCCTTATCGGACATATGCAAAAAATTATTTCTGTTGCACTGAACTATTGCACTTTCAAATACGCACACAATTATCCTCGAAGAATTTTTATAATTGTCACCATCAGCTCATTGAAATCATGCAATTGATAATTTTCAAGAAGTGATAGGTGTTTTTGCAACTTTGCCCGATCTTCGGATGTGAAGACAATTGTATCTTATAGAAGCGACTTCTCTGTTACAATAATTTAAAAAAATGTTTCCAACATTTAATTTTTATATTTCTTTGATTATAGAATTTAACACCAAGTACAACGGCCAAATATACAAAATCAAAGGCGCGATCTCATTTCAAAATTTTTTTTTATTTAATCCAACATAAGTTATGGGATCATTAAACTATACTTAAAATAGTGTTACTGAGTAGTTGCGAGAAAAGCAGAGCAAAAATTCAGGGAAGAATCTGGAAACATCATATCAATATTCTCTACCTAATAAGAACAGTTTTCTGTCTTCTTAAAAAAATATCCTAAGATTTATCATAAACAATTTTTTCTAAGATAAATTCTTATTAGGTCGAAGGGCTCGCTTAATTAATGTTGTATCGGCGGTTGAAGTTATATTTTTATTATCTAAACAGAGTTGATTTGAACCTGATATGATTTCTCTTTTAGTGTTTTCTTTATTTCTAATGAATACATATATTGAATACTGAGACATAACCATTTTGGACTTCGAAGTAACTGTCTGCTCTTTTTGAAATGCATCAACCCGAGAAAGAAAGCGAAAAAATATTTTATTCCACACGTTTTAAGAGGTTTCAACCAAATCATTCAAAGATGGGATAGAAATTTTTGCATGTTTCACTTCACTAATCATTAGTGATAGTCAAAGCTCAGCCAATCTCGGGTCCGTGCCTTCAGAGCGTCTCGTCTCCAACATCTTTCTTCCTTTAATCGCGTTCTCGAATTGTGAAATCCGACGTTTCACCCAGTCTTCGATGGAATCAGTACTTCGGCCCTGTCGCCAAATATCGTTTTTGGTTTCAAAACAAAGCCCATAAGCTAAGCGAAGTCCAAGCGACTGGCTTGGACTTCCTTTGCAGAGAATTATTTTGCCAATAAATCCAATTTCATGGCAATCTAAACAATTCATCCGTATTTTATTTCATTTTGAAATTTAATACCTCTCAAAAAACTGTAAACTGTGAAGTTGAATTGTAAAATGTTAGGTGCTGTTTTTTCCCTGGCAGACCAGGAAGAGTGAGTTTATTTATTTTTACTCAACATTTTATTTCGCTCATAAGAAATTAGTTATATATTGCGATTTAGCGCCAGATAATGGTTCTCACAATTGACTCCTTATCACAGTTGAATCCATATATGACCCGTTCAAGCACGGTTACCGTGCAACTCAACTGCTAGCAAATAGAAATTCGTCGTTAAACGCAAAACAACAAGGCACATCATAGCGAACCCTTTGTTTGTCATCATTGTCGTTCGTCTATTGACCTGATTTTTAGACATTTTAGGAATTTTAAAAACGAGATATTGTGCCTTTCGACAACAACAAAAAGATGGCCAATCTTATTATGCTTATTATGCTTATGGCATAGATAACGAGGAGCGTAGCAATCTGTACAGACGGCATTAATTGCAAAATTCATGTTGTTGTGTTTGCTAGGCAGCCACTCACACTCTTTCTATTTGCTAAATTTTCCATCGCGAGACTTACATTCACAATATGGGCCATCGAATGAATGAATGCAAATATTGAACCTGAATAGTTTTGTTGGGCTTACGCGCTACGTAAAACGCGCTTTCATCTTCGCATAAATCATGCTATCAGTTCGAGTTCACGCACTCTGGTCTGTTAAGGATGTAATAGTCGCTGGTGTATTTCTATCATCCGCTGCAATTTTTCACGGTTAAAATCTTTATACCTGAATAACGTTGAGAAGCCGTTTCAGCTGCGATCTCACTCATTCCCTAAAAGATTTCATATTATAATAGGTTTGTTTAGCTATAATACTTTAGCTCACGAGACGCGCACCTTTGTTTGGCTTTTCGTTAACTGAATTCGACAACTCGTACAATGACACCCGGTTATAAGATATTCATACCCCGTTGGAGACCCCGACACAGCAAGCCTCCGGTGTACCAGCAGTAAATTGAAATCGATGAAACATGAATAAAGTTTTACAGATTCCGGCGAGAAGCTTAATGAGTGCGAAGCCTGAACGAGGCTTGCACCAGATTGAAAGTGTATCAGTCAATAAGGAAATACATTTGCTGACTGATCAAACGGAGAATATCCCAATGTGGACAGAATCTCGTCGAAGAGATGTACAAGAACACGTGAGGACTAGCCTATAAGCCAGTTATGCGGAAGCCCGGTGTTTTTTAGCATTGAAAGAGGCAAGATGACCTTGCTAATCCGCATGAGTCACACATTCCAGAATATTTGATACGGAATTACCTGAAGAATCGGAACCTGATCTGCAACACGAAGCAAGGTCAAAGGATGATGCTTGACTATACAGACGATGTCTCAGGCCGCAACATCAGATGAGGCTTGGATGATGTTGCAGCATTAATCACTAGATGCAACATCAATGAAGCCCCATCAATGCTAAATGCACTGGATATTCAGCCGGATGACCATGGATTCAACTCATCAGTAACTCAGATTCAATAGAGAAAACTGTATGGGCCATCCAGACACAGAAGAGGATTACTAGATCCATCTATTGACTACCTGAGCTTGCTTACGAACTCTAAGCTGAATTGCTCGGAGCGAATTAGGGCAACAGCTGATAATGCCGCAGCGGGGGTCTGCGAACACCCAGGGTTTAAATTGCAGTCATTTCCCAACATAAAGAACTAGATTACTGCGCATAAACTGAATATTTGGATTCAAAAAATTTAACTTGATTTTAATTACGTTATTGAAGATCTTAAGTGAAATCTAAGTGCTTTCGAACATTACATTTACATCTTCGAGAATATTTTAATTTAAAACCCGAATAAAATCACTACAAGCAGGCAAGGTTAGTGACATAAATGAGCTGTGGGAGGTAGTAAATAGGAGAGTGATCAATTTCTAAATATGATTTGACAACTAGTTGAATGTTTGGAACTATGGATGCATCTTGCAAAGAAAAATTAAGTAGTAAGAAAGAAAAAACAAATTTTAAATAATTTTTTTTAAATTTAACATATCATAATTGGTCATTTGACTTCATGACTTTTTCTATTATATTCAAACAATTAATATTATTTTCAGAAGTTTTGGTAGATCAATTTTTCCATTTTCACTTAGAACTTATATGTGATTTATACCCTTGCTAAGCTAACTCAGCGAAGACTCATGGGTGCGGAAGTTCTAATCAAATATTTCGAGTACCTCGATAGTGAATTTAATATTTTATAAAGAAATTTAGAAAGAGCGCAAGCTGGTTTCGAACATGAGAGAAGCGGCAGGGACGCGTGTTCGAAACCAGCTTGAGCTCTTTCCACATTTCTTTATAAAATATTAAATTAATATTATATTCTAATTTTCTATTTTTTGCTTTTTTACTTTGAATGTTTGCGGTCAAGGTCAATCTACCGCAACCGGTCAAGGAATAAACATTTATTCCCTTCAAAGATGGCATCAGAAATAATTATATACATGCATATTCAACATATTGTATTTAGTTAGCTCCACATTCCTGCAAAGACTGTTGCGTAATAAGTTTAACAAAGAAAAGTGTGAATCAAAATTTCTAGGAAGCATTTACAATTTTACACAGAAAAAAGGTCATAGAAACTAAAAGGATAGATAAATAGCTTGTCAGATGTTTTGTACGAAAAAATAAGGACCGTACAAGTTATTAGAAGATATAAATAATATATCCGACATGTTTTCGGAAGCTGAATTGAATTGATGAAGATGATGGAGATACTGATTAGCAATGTAACTGATCTATTGGACAGTGAAGTTGAATGTGCAGATAATGCAAGAGGAAAACATTGTGAATATATGTCGCGGATGAAAAAGATTTAAATAACTCTCAAGTTCTGAAGAAGAGATAGAAAATAATGAGCAGCATGTTGCGACTTATGGACCTGTCTGGAAAAAATCGAATAGGTGATACACCTGAAAGAACACCACTTTGATACAATTTCAAAGAAGTAGGATATGCAAAACTTCATATTATGAAGGGTAAGGTTGAAATTGCAATTGCAACATGCACAATCGAAGAACCAAAGAGAGTTTTAGGAATCGATTGAATTTTACCTAAAGAAAAATTAGAAGCATTTATTGCAATTTTCAATGCACAATTCAAAATTCCTTTTATTTGGAACAAAACGTGGGCAAAACAGCAAAACAGAAATTATCAAATATATCCGCTTTGACATTAAAAACAGTGAGCAATACCAAAGTTTGAAAAAAACAATTCCCCAAGATGTCTTTAATTTCGAATACATTCATCGACATGTGTCGATATCGAATACACTCATCGTGTTCTGATATTACTGAAAGCAAACAGCTTTTTCCAACTGGAATAAGATATAGATTAAAGCAAGACCTGCTCCATAAGCCTGATAAATCCGAAATCAATTTTTTTTTGCACCTGACGTACATAGCAATTAAATCGTAAATGCTTTTCCATATCTAAGAAAATATCAATTTAGGCTTTCTTCACTACAATTTTCTGAAATGTTGTACTGTAACCAAAGATAACTTCGTCCCAAGTAAATCCCTAGCAACCAGCACATATGAAACGGGGTTACCAAAAACTGCGAAAAAAAGAAAGATGATATGAAACGCGTTTCATCGAGAATTTAAACAACGGATAATTGTACTTGCACGGATAAAAGTAAGCCCAAGAAAAACTTTTTCCAGTTCTAAACATAAATGTGTAACAGTTGAAAACAATGATTTACATTCGCCAAACTCTATTTACATTCTAGACATGGCCATTCAAATGGGCAAGAAAATTTACCACAAACTTTTTCAAGTATAAGTATTTTTCAAATCCTTTATTTAGCTGGCATAAATTTCCTGATGAAAATTCCTGAACGAGAAGAGAAAATATTTCAAGACAAGATTTTTTAAAAGTTAACTGTGGAACTTGGGGACTTGCCGAAAAGACCAGCCAAAATCAAGAACAAATACGAACGGAACATAGCGTAAATATACTACAGATTCTCGCCAATGTAATACTTCTCAAAGAGGATTTCGTAACAGGAATAAAACCATCAAAATGTAAACTAATGTTTGTATCACATTTTTCTTTTGCAGAATAGGTAAAGTAATGACTATATGTAAATAATGCGATGTGCAATGAATTAAAAACCGACAAAATACTTCTTTGTTTAGTTGTAATAAAGTTTATTTATTATCTTACGTTCAAGCAAACGAAACATAAAAACAGGTTCCTTGATCGAGTATGGTAAAAAAAAGTACGGAATTGATGCTTTGATACTTCCTATTTAAGGCTTCTTACTGAAAAGTTCTTAAAATTGATTTCCAAGGATTGATAATTATCACAACTTCGAAAACAGTAGAAATCTATCTACTTAATCATAAAACAAACCACAACAAGTGCTTCTCAAGATTTGAATTCTCGATACGATTAATGGAATCCATTACCTACTATTAACAAAACTTAGACACTTCAAAACTACCAAAACTACTACAAAAACTAAATTTCCTCTTGCGGAAATTTTCAAGCAGTATCATTTGGACGAAGTAGGAATTGAAATATATTTAGATTCAACGATAAAATCTAGGCGAGATAACACTAAAAATAAACTAAGGTAAACATGAACGAAGACTTAAGACTAAAGAAAAACATAATTGAGTGTAATTTGGCGGGTATCATCTGAAACAGCCTATTACAGCTACAGGCGCAAGTAGTCCATAAACAGAAACACAAGTTAAAATATCGCTGTCAACTGTGCTACTTCGACAATATAGAAAAAATTGTTTCATGTCCTCAACTAAACCAGAAAAAGTTGCAAGAATATAAAACCATACATATCTCAGATGTAAAAAACAGTACAGAAATATTATTATTATCCTATTATTAGGTGCTCAACTAAGTCCCGCTGTTTTCCAAGAGATGGCTCTAGTAGTAAGTGCTGGTCGATTGTGACATAACCAAATCGTCATGGACCAAGTTTAGACATATGGTAAATAAACCGATTCGACACATAAGTGATTTTGTTTTTGTCATATACTTTTGGTTTTGTAAAAATGTCGAATTTTGTGCCAAATAATCGTCATTTGCCGGAAGTGATGCTTTTTTTTCTCTCATTCAAAGAAAACGGCGGCTGAAGCTCATCAAGGGCTGCAAAATGTTTATGGAGATACTGCTGTAGGTGAGGTAACGTGCCGTGATTGATTCCGTCGCTACAAGGACGGTGATTTGAAGTGAAGGAAAGCCAAAAACCTTCGGAGACACTGAATTGGAGGTATTGTTCGATGAAGATCCGTGCCAAACGCAACAGAAGCTTACTTCAGTACTAGGAGATACCCGCCATGCAATTTCCAAGCGCTGGGAATGATTCAGAAACAAGGAACTTGGGTTTCTTATGAATTGAAGACAAGAGACGTTGAGCGTCGTTTTTTCGCCTGTGAACAACTGCTCCAGCGGAAAAAAAGGAAGGGTTTTCTTCATCGCATCGTTACGGGTGATGAAAAATAGATTCATTATAGCTTCCCAAAGAGAAGAAAATCATGGGGACTGCCCGGTCATGCTTCTACATCGTCGCCTCGGCCGAATCACGCTGCGAAGATTTCGCTGTGTATTTGGTGGGACCAGGGCGGTGTTATTTATTATGAGCTATTGAAACCGAATGAAACCATCACTGGGGAAAGGTATCGAACTCAATTGATGCAATTGAGCCGAGCACTGCGCGAATAGCGGCCACAATATGAGCAGAGGCAATAAAAAGTCATAACATGACAACGCTCAGCCTCATGATGCCAAACCCGTTAAAACTACATAGAAACGCTCAAATAGTAAGTTCTACCCCATTCGCCATACTCCCCAGATATTGCGCCGTCCGATTATCACTTATTCCGTTCGATGGCACATAGTCTGGGTAATCAGCAGTTCTACTCATATGAAGATATCTCAAAATGGCTTGATTCGTCGATAGCCTCAAAAGATGAACATTTCTACTGTGACGGTATTCGAGCTCTGCCAGAAAGATGGGAAAAAGTTGTCGATCGCGATGGGCAATATTTTGAAAGATTCATTTTTAACCATTTTTTCAAAATAAAGTGACAATTTCATAAAAAAAACAGCGAGAACTTAGTTGCGCACCTAATACTTTTCGGCTAAAAGAGGATTTTCGTATGAATCTCGTTTTTGCTTAATGTAGCTATTACGCATAATTTTCATTCATTCAGAACTTAAAAACATACAACGCCACAGCAGAAATGATACCAGATCAAAATTACAACATATAGAAGTATCATGCAATTCGTTCTTAAGCAAAGCATATCATGGTCTTAACAACAGAAAATATACATTCTTAATCAATTTCGAAACCTTATTAAACCATTTGATTTTTTTTTTGTTAGCCCACATCTACCGCATGCCATATCTAATTAACAGTTGATTTAATTACACCTTACCAACTAAATTTCCGCGAGGCGACAATAAAATATTTTCTATATTGAATTATCATCATACGTTAAATGTATTCGAGCCAACTCACCTTATATTCCGGTACAGAATACAGGACTACTTTCCGATGAGCATCGCAAGCCACCAGGAGCTTATTATCTGGTGAATACGAACAATCCGTCACAGCACCCAAATGCTGAAGCTCCGCCTTAAGTTCTAGAGTTGTCCCTGATAAGGAATACACTCGAAGTTTTTGGTCATCACAACCAACGGCAAGTTCGGATGTTTCTGGATTTGCAGCACAACTGCTAGCTTCAAAGGTAATCGGCAACGAGAATACTTTCCGGTTATCCTACAAGGCTAACATTCAGTTGAGTTTCCATTAACAAAAAACTATACAATACCTGCACTAGTGTTATCTCTTTTACACAAGCAAGAGCAATAATATTTTGCTCCCGAAAGATTGCAATACCTCTAGGCTGGCAGTTAAGTTTAACTACTGTATCAGTATAACAATTTCCCTCTATGTTGATTTGCCTGAGAGAATCGTCGATACCGCAAGTATAAACAAAATCACCCCAGGAACAAACTCCATTGATCTGGATAAATAATAAAACACAATGAAAAGAAAAATATTACGTCTTATTCAAATTTGAATATACCTGATTTCCGTGGCCATTCCCAGAAACACGATCGTTTACTCCACTACCTGAATTCCAATTCGTAACAGCACCATCATGACTACCTGTATAAATTGTACTACGATCATCAGACAAACCAAGCACCGTTATCGGCTTGTTATGCCCTTTTATAACCCTAAGTGGTTTGGTGGGATTATTAACATCTAGGTAACTTATAAATCCAGAAAGCGACACTGTGAGCAAGTGATCTCCTTGCCACAAACATGATACCTGTAATCAAAAAACTTATTCGACATCCCCTCGAAAATTTCGTTCACGCACCTGTTGGTCTTCTACTGTAGTTCCCATTGGGAATTCCGTTACCAGCTCTCGTGTTTCCACATCCCATAAACGGCAAGTTTTATCGCCAGAGCAAGTCAACAATTGTTTGCCGTCTGGCCTCCATGCAACTGCATAAACACCTCCTTTGTGGGCCGGGCTACCAACTTCTCCAACTAATTCCGAAGTGGTTCCATCGTAGATGAAAACTTTTCCGTCGAACCCAGCTGATGCAAATAAATTGCCACTAGGCGAGTAGCGTACCGCCTGAACAAATCTTGTATGATCTTGTTTAGTCATTTTAAATTTGAACGGTGGGCCTTCGAAGACTCCGATGGTATTATCTTCACTGCCAGTTATAATTCTAAATGGACGGGCAGGACGAAAGTCACAAGAATTTATGGGCTTTGACTGCCCACTGATTTCTCCAACTGACGTACCTGTTTCCGCCATAAAAACATGACCAAACTTCTCTCGACCCTCGCCCACTACCACTATTCTTTGATTGTCTGGGGACCAAGAAATATCTTTGATTGGTCCACCAAATGGTTGAAATTCATTTTTCAGGATATGTTCCTTATTTACCGTATCCCAAATACGAATTTTACCGGACTGATCTGTAAATATGAATGAAATAGTTCGATTTAAATGGATTCCAGCTGCGAAATAATATTTAATAATACCATAAAGAATTAAGTCCAAAATAAAAAAAAATCAAATAAAAAGGATACAAAGCAAGAATGAAATTCAATATTTTATATGTTTTTGAACTAAATTGAATAATAATATATTGCTAATATAAGTCTTATAAGTGCCTTTTAATTTACAGAATTTTTTACTCTCCACTTATTCCTTCATTGCCTTTTACTTATGGTTCTAAGGCAGATGATTTATCATACAAATTCCTATAATTTTAGCAAATGAATTCAGTTATGATCGCAAAGGAAATTTGACCGGTCTTCCTTAAAACAATTTTAGTTACTTAACTCATTATAGCCACCAGATTATATTTCGCTGTGTCTAGACGCTACGATCTAGGAGAACTAAGATCTTACTTCAAAGTATAGCGGCCTAGCTTGCGAGATACTACCGTATGTATCCTTCGAGGGAGCAGAAGTCCCCATCCGTATAGATACGCTAACTTAATAGATCACGGCCCCTTCAGTATCGTTGTGGTTGGTGGTTCATGAGGGCCGCGTTGTCCTTTGCAGCGTAAGGAATAGCTGTGTTGCGTTCGTACCAGCACAAAAGTTGGAGATCTTCAATATAAGCTGGCATCTCATATCTGCGAAATTTGGCTAATCAAGACTGGAATCTACAATAAATATTGTGACTTAACTAGACTTCTAGGGGCGAGTTCACTTGTTCTCTCGCAAAGGAGAGTATACTCGTCTCACCACCGTCTAGACATGGAAAAGGTTGGTTGGGGTGGTTCACGCTTCTTAAACAAAACAAGCAGTGAAGAGATAGCCACTCTTCCATCTGCTGCAGTTAGGACGGAAAACGTCCATGCTCCATGAGAAGCTGAGTCAGACAGTCATCTGCTGCACTGTGTCCTCGGTCCCGCAGCGAAAATTTTTTGAAATTTGTTGTGAACACAAGTTGAAATAACTTGAAATATCCCCATTTTTTTACCACTGATAATATAAAGATGTATATTAGTTTGAGGCCAGTAATGAAGAAATGTTCATCGGTAAAAATCATCCAACTAATAAAGGAATGACAATCTTTCGAGATGGACATTGATTTAATTTACGCACCTGGAAATATCGGGCGATAATCAAATTTTATTAAATTTTGATTTTCGAAATTCAAATTTCGAAATTCAAAAATGTATAAGATAATTGATGCTGTTACAATATATTATAATATTATAGATCGAAAACAATATTCGTTAATTTAAAAAACAATTTTTCGAGGGACGCCTGTATTAAAACTTTTTTAAAGAGGCAGGAGTAAAAGACAGAACTATAGGAAAGAGTTATAGTTGAAAAGTTAAAATGTGGCGTTGGAAAAAAATAAGTTTTTCAAGTATATTTTTATTTTGTAAATAATAAATGAATATTCTAAAGATCAGTATTTAATTATAAAACAGATACACAGTAAACGGCATATCAGCAAGCACCAAAGATGAAGAATATTTACAAGACGACAAATGTGTACAAATCCAAGCACACTCAATCAAACGTCGGGTCTACTAATCATGTTGATTGCATGAAATTCACAAATTAAATGTTCTTTCCTACAGCAAAAGACTATTTATATAAATTCTGGCATCTAACCAAGTTTTCCTTCTAAAATGCTTAATCAAAACAAAAACAACCAATCAAATAAATCGAAAAACATCGAGAACGCATTATAATTACCTCCAGACGCAATGTAAAATCCACTTGGAGAGTATTTGGCGACATTCACCGGGCATGAGTGTTCTGTGTAGACATCGGCAATTGCTGGATTCTGAAATTTCAAGGAAAATATGCAGACAAATTACGCATGGATATCGATTAATTATCAAAATAGAATATATATTTCACAAGCGTAATTCACAAGTTTTCAGATATACACAAGTTTCACAATATATTCAGATAGAGGTACCATTACCTTTTTTCTGAAGACTGCTTGTAAACAGAAAATTTTTTTTTTTAAATTTCCGTAATTCATATATGTATGTAAGATATTACATGTTTTATACCATTTTAATTAAAGACATGGAAGAAAATTTTTACTTGCATATCGTTTATTTTTCGATAACTTTCTTAACCTTAATTTAACCGATAATTTTCTCTTTTTGAATATTACTTATTACTTAAATTGTCATGAGAGTTTCAACCCATTTATGTTTATCTAATTAAGGGGGTCTTACTATGTATCAGTTTCAAAAAATCGATTTTTTTTTTAAATTTTCATCTAAATAGTGTTAGAAATACGCTGGTAGAAGGATTTAACTGTGGACGGGCTCGTTTGGCAGTGACAGAGCATTTTTCACGGTCACGCGCGGTCGTTTTTCACGTTTCTGCTGTAGTCCCGTGTGGGACCGTTTTTCGAGGTGCGGAACTGATTTTGTGAAGAGTTGTGAAAACCATTTAACATTTTTCCCATTAGTTAGTGTTTGAGATGCTCCTTTGAAAAAAATCTTTATTTCTTACTTTTGATTCAGTCTGAAAATAACGTTGGCACCTTGAACATCTCGCTTGTTTCGAAAGTGTTTCGGTCGGAGTTTTTATTCAGATTTTTCCTTTTTCATTTTTCGTGGAAAATGGATAAAAAAGGATCGCGAACAGTGCGTCGTAGTCGTATTGGCGGTCGTATCAAGAAAAGAAAAACCCCGAATCCGCATGTTGCGAATCAAAAACTCAAGACCAGGCGATCAATGGAAGTCAAAACTACTCCTGGTTTTTTGTATTGCATTTTGAATTTCATGACTGTTTTCTCCGCCATTGCGGAAAATACAATATGCAAGGTGTGCAAGGAAAAATTGAAATTTTCCCAGAGTTCGAAACGTGTCGCGGGTTTCATTATTATTATGGAGTGCAAGTGCGGTGAAAAAACTATTCCTTCATGTCCATATATAAACAATGCGTATGAAATTAACCGCAGATTAGTTTTTATATTTCGTTTGCTGGGAATCGGTCGAGAAGGCGTTGACAAATTTTGTGGTTTAATGGACATTTGTAGTGGAATTTCGGTCTATGCTTATTACGCGTATCTGAAAAACATTGAAACCGCGGCGTCGGCTGTATAAGAATCTGTTTAAAAAAAAAACCGGTGGACGAAGAAAAAGAACTAAGTGTGTTGCGTGGAAACGATGAGAATAATTTGACAGTTTCGGGGGATGGAACGTGGAAGAAGAGCGGTTTTTCTTCTTTGTTCGGTGTCTCAACACTCATTGGAATCTACAGCAAAAAATTAATAGACGCGATAGTGAAATCTAGTTTTTGCCAGAAAAGGTTGACAAACGGGAGCTCAGATGATTTCGAAGAATGGTATAAAAGCCATGAACAAGATTGTCATGCAAACCACGAAGGAAGCTCTGGAAAAATGGAAGTTGACGGAGTAACGGAGATGTTCAAACGATCCACAGAGAAGTATAGCGTGAAGTACATTACGTATGTAGGTGATAGTGACAGCAAAACTTACAATGGAATCGTTTCGTCAAAACCATACGGAGACAGTATTCTCGTTAAAAAAAAGAAGAATGCGTCAGCCATGTGGAAAAGCGGATGGGCACGAGGCTTAGAAACATGAAAAAATCCAAGAAAGGTCTCGGAGGGAAAGGAAAGGGAAAGCTGACAGACAAAATCATCGGGGAACTTACGAAATTTTACGGTTTGGCGATAAGAAGAAATCCCGATTCCGTTGAAAAAATGAGGGAGGCAATTTGGGCTACGTTAGATCACTGCAGCTTAAGTGATAATAATCCTAAGCACTCAAAGTGCCCACCAGGCAAGGAGAGTTGGTGCAAGTGGCGTCAGGCCGACATTTTTATTATCAGAAAACATATCGCAACAGATACACACGAGCTTTTTTTGAAATTATTGTCCAAAAATTTTTAACAGCCTTGAATAGCAGAAAAAAAAAGTGCCAAAAAAATTTTTTTTTTCAAAATTCTATTACTATAAGAATTTTTTGAATTTTTGGAAAAGCTCGTGTCTATCCATAGCCAAGGGGATGAGAAAAATAAATTTTAAAGATTTTTTGGTTTCAGATCATCTGATCGGTCAAAATCGATCACCCGTGCGCCCTGGACACTTTTGACGAGGACACAGTGAAGGACGTGTAGCGGTCACATACGTAATTTTTATTTAAAACCAAAAAAACTATGTAAAGTTCAATAATGAATGATAACATTACAAAAAACTGCTTCCCGAAATCATTTATAGTTTACTAGTAATCAATTTTTGAATATAGCGCTCGGAAATGAGGTATTATATAGTAAGACCCCCTTAACCCAAGGAGATTATTACTTCAGTGTTATTGTAACAGACAAAGTTAAGACACTGAAAGTAATATATTTACAAATTTAACATATTTTCTAGTAGTCCGTCTACTGATAACTCCCGAGGCTTTGCACTAAATGGCGCCGCAAACATATGAACAAGAAACTGTTCCAGATAACTCATGGGTCAAAATATTCTCATTCAAATTTCATGATCATTCATTTATTCGTTTGCAAATTATAGCTGATTTAGTGACGCGACTTTCGCTTTGTGATGAAAGGGAAAGCTGAATTTCTGTGCTCATAAGACAGAGCTTTGAATAGGGAAAAGAATGGTATGGAAAGTAGAGTCAATTATAACAAGGATACGAAGGATTCAATTGAAATGACAATTCCAACTAGATCGAACAAGCAGATTTGTTAGATTTGAAGTTGCATTGAGATTTTACTTAAGCTTTTAGTAGATAGTATTTTTTATGTTAAACGAAATACTGTGCTTTAAATGAGAAAATATTTACAGTAAAAGCTCCTTATTCGCGCTTCCTTTATTCGCGTTTTCACTATTCGCGGATTAAAAAAATGCGACCCAATGTCTATATTCGCGACTAAAAAATTTTTTATTCGCGGATCTAATAAGTACATACATAATAATAAAATTATTCCAATAGGTATCCAATCCAATATCCTTGTCAAATGGACTAATAAAAAAGTAAAATAGATCTTATTACAAGTGTTATAGTACAAAAGATTTTGTTTTATAGACACGACACGATCCAGCCAACTTGCTGACGCGCCTGCCGTTCGGTCAAGACTAGCCTGCCATCAATCTTACATTTTCATATATCCTTGCATGCCTAAGCATTCTACTTTTATTTACACAGATGCACTATTTCATGCGATGGTTTATTAGTTCAGGATATAAAAGCAACATTACTGGAAAAGGTAAACAATATACATTTCTACTTATCCCATAAGCGAGCATATTTGACAGTCATCTAATCTTTTACAACAACCATGCAATTAGAACGCATTCACACCATTTGCATGCCACTGTGATTGATCCATTTGCCGACCATCTGCATAAACATTCAATGCTACCTAGGCATGCCGAACCGCGCCAGCAAGAAGACACATGTCTTGTTTTATATTGTTTATAACATTATCATTACATTCAGAGCCAGGCTTTTGCTCATGTAACA
The DNA here is from genome assembly GCA_954870665.1 of Stratiomys singularior. NCBI lineage: Eukaryota > Metazoa > Arthropoda > Insecta > Diptera > Stratiomyidae > Stratiomys > Stratiomys singularior. Next base: position 67,993,717 of record OX940880.1, on the reverse strand, counting down.
CAAGTTTGCCTAAAGTACATGATACCGCCGAGGACTTTGACACAAGCCGCCTTCGCCACGATCGGTGTGAGATTGTAAACAAACAGACTGAAAACAACCTTATAACTCAATGAATAAAGTATATTTTCAAATGTTGTTGTTCCGTTTATAGTAAATGCCGCTTTGCGTGTTTTATTGTTTCGTTTTTCGGATTCGTTACAAAAATTGTGATCGAGTAACACGTCTCTACTGCAATCTTCCTAGTTTATAATGTCGACTAGAAAAAATGAGAAACGAGTTTCGACACGAAAAAAATCCGTGTTACCGCTTAAAGTGAAAATAGAAATGCTTGATCGTTTACGCCTTGGAGAGTCATTTGCATCCATATCACGCTCATTCAATGTCAACGAATCAACTGTACGATCGATAAAAAAAACCGAAGATAAAATAAGGTCGTCTGTAGCTTCAACTTCACTGTCAGCGAAAATTGTTCGTGATCCAGCAATAGAAAAAATGGAAGTGGCGTTGTCATTATGGATCGAAGACCGCAACCAAAAAAGGGTGCCCCTAAGTGGCCCAATGATCCGGGAGAAGGCAAAGCGTCTCTACGTTCATTTTAAAGAACCTGATGGTAGTTTTAGTGGTGAATGTACAGATGGAGGATTTCAAGCATCGGAAGGTTGGTTCAATAAATTTAAGGTGAGACAATCATTGCATAACATCAAAATCATTGGAGAAGCAGCATCTGCAGACACTGCTGCAGCCGGACGATATCCAGAAGAATTTGCAAACCTAGTAGCTGATGGAGGATACAAACCTGAGCAAGTATTTAATGCAGACGAAACTGCACTGTTTTGGAAGAGAATGCCAAACAAAACATTCATTTCTAAAAGCGAAAAGTCTGCTCCTGGATTTAAGGCAGCAAAGGATAGAATTACAATGCTGCTATGTTCTAATGCATCTGGAGATTGTGTCATTAAGCCACTGATGCTTTACAGATCGCTTAATCCTCGGGCTTTAAAAAATCAAAACAAGGACAACCTGCCAGTGTTTTGGCGTGCTAATAAGAAAGCGTGGGTTACAAGCGCAATTTTTTGTGACTGGTTCCGAAATTGTTTTGTTTCTGAAGTCGAAACTTATTTAAAAAAACAGAATTTAGACTTTAAAGCGCTCCTAGTTTTGGACAATGCACCAGGTCATCCTCGCGAACTTGAAACTATGCATCCAAATATAAAAGTGACATTTTTACCTCCGAACACGACGGCTTTGCTTCAACCTATGGACCAAGGAATAATCCAGGCCTTTAAGCTCTATTACATTAGACGAACCTTCAGAATAATATTGGATAATATGGAATGTAATCCTGATACGAATGTTATGGAATGCTGGAAGAAATTTGACATAGCAAAATGCATCGCAAACATAAAAGAATCGTTGGAAGAACTGAAGCCACACACATTGAAGTCATGCTGGAAAAAACTGTGGCCTGCTCTGACTGCGGAAAATGTCGAAGAATCTATGCAAGCTCAAATTTTGACAGCAAACATAGCCGAAATCGCGAATGGAATAGGACGAGATGGGTTCGAACAGATAGAATCAAGTGACATTCAGGAATTGCTTGAATCGCAAGATGAAGATTTGACTGAAACCGACTTGGAGGAAATGTTAAATTCACAGCCCATTGAAGAAGAGGCTTCAACAAGCACTGGAAAAGTGACATTTAATTTGAAAAATCTTAGTGCAGGTTTAAGAATGGCAAATGAGCTTTGCGATTTCTTTATGGACATTGATCCGTCTATGGAACGAAGTCTTATTTTTAAGCGGCAAATTGCTAATGCGACTGCTGTGTATCAGTCTGAATTGAAGGAGCTTTTGAAAACAGCCAAGCAAGAAAAAATTACAAAATTCTTCAAACCATTGCCTAAGCCTTAAGATAATTAATTAAAATGTTCAAAAACTTTTATTAAATTCATTTTTTATATATATTTTATTTTTATTTTGTCACCTAGGAACGTATCCCCTATAATCTCATATAAATTACCATTCCGTATTCGCGGTTTCTGTATTCGCGGCATATTTATGGAACATATACCCCGCGAATAAAGAGCTTTTACTGTACAAATACAAAAAAAAAAACAAAATATATATAATAAAATTAATAAATATTTTGGTTGGATCCTGTTAGATCGGGAGTTTGTTCGACGTGTTATCGCTGTTTTTTTTACGCTATGCTGTTACCCTCGAGTTCCAACGCATTCGATAAGGTGAAAAGAATCGCAATGAGCACCTCAAAAGCGCGAAAAGGCTCAACAGTCTCCCGGTAATGTTAAAGCCCGTATTTTGCTATGTGTAATTACAGGGCCGTTGGAATGATAAAACCAACAAAATCAAACCACAGAAACGATGTATGTTTTTTTGAACCGCGACAATGTAAAATTAAATGGATTTGAATTACAGCCCCGCAACCGTTCTCTCCAGATTTGTCACCTAGGACTATTAGCTGTTTCTAATCTTGAAGAAATGGGTGCAAATTGTAAAGTATTTTGAAGTATCTAACTGTACGTAGTGCTATTAAAAAGGAATATGTTGAAATAAAGAGAATTTTGACGAGAAACGGTATTTTCTTCTTGAGTTTTGGTATTTATCAATTCACTTAATAATTTTGTTTTGTGAAATATTAAACCTCAAACTCTTTGGCAAGTAGACTTGTTTGTTAGATTATATGATATGCTTAGATGAGTTGAGGAAATCAAGAATGACTCCTCATCTAGAGATTTCGGCTACCTAGAGTTTCAGCTGCGGGACGTCGTTATTGGATGTGTCTAACTTTGGGAAGCCTGTTGAATTTTGAATTGACCTGTTAAATGATTTATGCTAGATGGCACTCCGTATGCCATCCCAACCGCTACAATTCGATAGCTGAGTTCTTCTTTCGTGCATATCAAAAAGTCAGTAAGATTATGATGGCATTTAATTATATTTAGGACATTTAAGGTCGACTTTATTTACCGGGAAAAACTTTCTAGCATACTGGGTAAAGAAGGTACGAAGGCATTTGAATCGATGTAATACCACCCAACCTAATGATTTTATAATTAATCGGATACAAATCAAATGATCGGGCGCTCGTTAAAGCTCATCTATACGAAACAATTGTAGAAAACGTTCATAGTCTTGCATTTGCTAAAGAAACCACTTAAGTCTTTTTGAGGCCAAATGTGTTAGAAGAATAAAGATACAGTATTATTTATCTTTTCAATATATTCATTTTTCGGATTTTTCAATTTGATTATTTATATCTTCATAAAAAATATCTGTCGGAAAAATAAGCTGAAATTCGTAATCGTAATTTTACCAGCTGACTGTGACATCTTGAAGTTCCTGGGTGGAGATATTCCCTTATTGTGCCACTACATGGTCCAGTTTGGACTTCCAATGTTACATCCATCTACCGGTATCTTTCAGACAAAAAAGATTTTAAAATTTGCTTTTAAAGATTATTAAATGAGGCAAGCTAATGGATATTGTTTTCATCTACTGAATAATCACTTCAATCCGTAAGGGCCATGTGTCCTCTTTAAGCGATTCCGAGGCTTGTTTCCGAGAGACTGTGCCACTTGTAAACCAATGTTTCACTCACCGTAAATGGACGCCATATTTTCCATATGGTTTTAACTGACTTCCCCTGCTTGTTAAGGAACTTAATGACGGATCGGTTTTCAATTCAATTCACACTTACTTATGTATTTTGACGGTAGTTTAAGATTTGCTGACCCGATTGAAGTATAACATCCTATTTAAACTGATAACGTGTTACCACTCCGTTAATTACATTTACTCATGACCTACCTCTCCATTCCTGGTGTTTTTTTAGTAGACAAACACGATTTAACAATATAAAGAAGGCTGAATTGATTTCGCAGGCCTGAGAAACTGACACCGGAATAGCGATAGGGATCTAACTCCCTCCATTGTCTACAAATGTTCCACCCGAAAGCACTTCAGAAAACCCATCCCATATTCTGAGTTTGCAGGTTTTTAAACTGTTTTGGACAATTCATTTTGAAAAAAAAACCAAGCGTATAAGCATCAATATACAATCTTGAATTTACCTTGATTTATTTTGCTCTCTTTATTTAAGGGTGACATAAGGCTCTGAACGCCACAGTTGCGTTTGTTTTACTTTATTAAGATTGTAAAACAAGCCATTCATACATGTAGAATGTATGAATGTTCACGCACGCATTCATACATGTAGGATTCGATAAGGTGTAGTGCAAAAGTGCATATTAAGAATATGAAAATTTCTATATATATCATGTACATGATAAATTCAACCTGCTGACATGTCTGTCATTTGGTCAACACTACACTAGGCCGCGATCGATTCTAGCCTGCCACCGAGTCTATGTTTAAAACTCCAACTTTTTCGCTGAATTGTTTCCTCCGACGGGTATGGAATTATTTTTGACCTCGGAACATTCCGTCGTATGCCGTCACTTGCTTCGGCGGTCCGCCATTTTCGGTGTGTTGTTCCGTTGTGAGTTTTGTCGGTCTCAAGTGTCCTTTTTTCCTTTTTTGGTTCAGTGCTTCTTTGTCTGTTGTTCGCATGGTATTTCTTTTGACTTCTGTAAAGCAGTTTTAGCTGCTCGAAGATTATATCTGAATGAGTGGTTGTTTGTCCGTTTATGATTCGTCCGTCAAATGTTTTTTGTTTGTATATTTCCATGTTCTCTACTCCGTTCAACCCCCGTCCTTATAATTTATATACACACTGTTTGTCCAACGGGTCCACTCCGTTTATGTTTCTTCATAAACGTTTATATTTGTCCCAAAATGCTCCTTGTTTTGAAGGCTGCGTTGATGTATTTATCGAATAACTTCGCCAATTTGTATGTTAATGTTATACAAGCTTTCTTGTCGCTTTATTCTTCTTTTCTGTGCTTTTTGGGTTTTTTGAAGTTCCTTCTTATCTTGTTCACCAGGTTATACCAAGTTTATTTATGCGCCCCTCTTTTTCTGTCTCCATATTTAGTTTTATGTTTTTGTTGAGTCGTTATTTTTAACCGTTATACATATTATGCCGTCCACATATCAGTCACTCACTAATATATCACTCCCACGCTAGATGTTATCTCCTTCATGTATTGTTGTGTTCCTCCTACTTTTGTTTACACAGTTGCACTTTCATAAATGCGACAGTTTGTTGATTGAATAAACAAGCAAGTAAACTTGGAAGAGTTAACAATATACATTTCAAACTACCGTAAATTAGAGTATAACATTCATTCAATTAGTACGCATTCGCATGTCGAGGTAATCGATTCTTCTGCCGACGATCTGAGTAGGCATTCCGAACCGCACCAGCAATGATTATTGCCATTCAGGCAGAATTTCGCTCATGCTACTTATATACAGAGAAACGAAATGTATAGCAGTAAGGTTAAGAACAATTCAATTGTAGAATTGTCATGAGTTGAAATACGCCACAATTTCGCTTTCTATTTCTGACGTATTTCAGTGTGGCAAATTGCAAATTATGTAGTTAAAGGTCAATGCAAAGAAGCAACCAGACGCATTATATACAATACAATGTTTTATTGTTAGCATTATATTCAATTTACCTGAAGCATACATGGAACGAAGAGCGACTAGTGAACATTGCAGGCGAAAGTGAGGTTACGCGAAATGTCTCTAAAAAGGAAAAACTTAAATAAGCAACGGTGGAACCAAGGACTTTAGGTACAATGCCAAAGCGTATGTGATATGACAGCAAAGTTGAGATGGAAAATGATTCTCCTTTCTTCTTTTTTCTAAGTGCAGTCACTAGTTTCGCTATGCATTTGGAAACGATGAAGAACTAGAAAACATATATATTAATCAAACTAAACAAACTAAACTGAAACTACTAACTTCTACTTGTAACGGTCGCTTGAAATAAAAAATAAATATCGCTGATGAAGACCGAACGATCACGGTCGAAAATCGATTCCGCAAGGTAAATAAAAAAAAACATAAAATTAAAAGGAAGGTTTCTTTATTTCTAGCGCAATAAATATCCGTTTGGCAATTGTTATAATTTTTATATTGCACTTATACATGCAAATAAAATACAAAGTTAGTTTGAAAAGAGATGTAGCAATGAAATATTTTAGAAATTCGACTAGATTTTGCCTGCTACATTACTTCGAAGAAATCCCACCTGTTGTCATGGTTTATTTTGCTGACTTAATAAACTTTGAGATAATATACAAGCAAACGTTCTGTGTGTTCAATCCTACAAGATGCATATTAGAATTCCTTCCACACCGTTGAAGATGCATGCAGCGATAAAAGTACGATTCCACAGACTTGTATTATCAGTTCAAATTTAAACGATTTTCTTCCCGATAAGATAAGATATAAAAGGAAAATAATGTGCTTTTATCATAAATAAGTGGTTGCACGCCAAAGCAAAATATTTAAATGCGTTATCATATTTTTGAAGCATAAGAAAAGTGTAAATCAATTTGAAAACTTTTTTATTACGTTGCGATTTGCAACATTTGATTATGAAAATGTTTATTCTGAGTCAGTTTTTTAAATGACTTTCTCTATTGAAATATTCCGAAGATTAATATAAATAGATTTTATGGACGAGACAATGGATCACCAATGCTCTCTAATGTTCATTCACTCACCTCAATATTTCGAATGATCACTGAGTTGCCATTCGTATAAAGAAAGTTCTTTCCTTTGGGGTCACCGCCCAATACTATTGGCTGGCCACGCTGCGTCCTCGGAAGAGTAGCGTAGATGAATTCTAAAAATAAACACGCACTTCATATCGCCGTTCATAAAATGTATATTAACGCAATCAAGTCGAAATCACGGTAGCCCCAAATCAAGTGCAACAAGTATGGCACATCCCACTTAAAATCGCATTACCACTTCCGGCTTCGCCTGCGGAACGGACAATTACGGTATTGGCTCTTATCAAACGTAAACTTCGTTAGCCCATACGAGCAGCTGTCAACGTACGCAACCAGCGGTTCTTGAACTGTGACCGGAGTAGATTTGCAATTGATGGAGAAGTAATGATTCACCGCTACCGACACATTCTTCCCAAATATGGGCAAAATTCACGTCTGAAAACCTGGTGCAACCCTTAGACCGACCTCTGGCAACATCTCGAAATAAGGTTCGAGCGCTGCTTTAAAGTTATGTCACTTTGCGAATCATCATTCCAACTTCAACTTTGCACAATCTTCTCCCTGATACAAAAACCAGATTTATGCATCTAACTCAGAACCCGCCTCTACACCGGCACTTGATTTTTCACGAAATATACGCGGTATACTCACTGTTTGTGTATGCCATTGCTAATGCGTCGAACAACAGAGATCAAGTGATCCGGAACTAAAACAATACTACACGCTTTTTATATGAAAACTCGGTGCAAACTTTACGCCAGCGAGGGAACGAGCCAATTTGCGATACCAACTAGCGATGCCAATCAAAGCAACACCAAAGACACTTTCCTTATTAGGCTATCAGTAGTGCGCAACAACTTTCGCTATCGTGTTCTGTCATTGAAAGCGTTCAATGAAAAATTTCAGTTCACAATAACGGCAATGATTTCAATTCAAATATGTCCGTCAACGAACGGAATCAATCTAAATGTCTCTGCGAAAGCGTATAAGATATGTGCAGCCCTTAATGTTGTTTTGCATCAATTTTTGATCGCTTCATGTTTTATTATACTTTCAAATTTCCGAAAATAGAACTAGTATTTCTTTTATATAAAAAAGGCGTTTCAAGTGTTTGCCTGGACTTCTTCTGTCCACCGCATTTTATTTTTGATTACTTCATCACTTTAATTTATTATTTAGTTGTTTAAACATATGGTATGCCCTATGTATTTCAATAACACTTACAATAGTAGGTGCATTTAGTAGACAGAAAACTTCCGAAATTCTGCGTAATTTTATCGAAATTATTACTGTGTAGAAATTGTAAAATCAAAAATAATAAAATTCAAATTTAAATTGGCTGTTCAAATTGTTTCAATTTGTTTTTTGCATATCATTGGTCCTTCCTTTCTGTAAATCGTTCCAATTACCTGGAAAGTCTGCGGTGATGACTCTTTCGCTTGTATTGTGTTTGGCAAATCAATGCCTAACTAAATTTCTTTCTTCTTTTTTAGTTTATAGTAATGTATGTACATGGCTCGAATTATAAAGTCTTGCATAGAGTGTATAAATGATGTAAATAATTTTGACGTTAGCGATGAATCAAAACACAAAAAAAGCTTTTATACGACTGTTTATTTGGATATATTATTGATGTATGGGACAGTTTTAAATAATGTAAATTACTTTGTAAGTCATAATGAAATATATTCATTGAATAATTGAACTAACATAAAAATTAGATGTAAGGCGTGTATATCGTCGTGACATCGTTGTCGGTGACGCCTAATAGTTTTAGTGAATTGGCTGCACGCTCTAATTGGAAAATTCGACAAAAATTAACTGATCTTCGTCAATCGTGTCTGACCAGCACTTCCTAGACTTTCCCCCGGATCGTTGCCCCAAATCCTTGCCTGCAAATACTTTCCTGGTTTTTACTTGCATCCACTGTATGATCCCCCCCCCCCACAGTTTCATGATATTAGAGTCTTATGACTTGTCGTAGTTTGTATCGCTCGTGGTATCTTATTCTGATTCCTGATGACTGATTCATGTTATGTAACGTAGGAACAAAAGGAAGCGATGTTTTATCATGCATATTACTTTGGAGTTACAGAGATGATAATCAAATTATTTTCATTTCCGTTTTAATTTCATTTCATTTTATTTTTTAGAAACCAAATCATCTTTGCTCCCCTCCATGTTTATGAATTTTTTTGTTGTTTAAAGATTTTTCATACGTATCCTGGAAATAAAAGTGCTTCTATTAACGGGGACAAAAAAATTACGCCTTGACTGTAACGTTTCCCTCATGAACACTAACGAAATGTAACAAACCATCAAGCATTCACTTCAGCTTTGTGTTAAATTGACCGAGCTTTGTATAGAATATATAAATTTTTCGTTGAGCATGTTTACGGAAGTTTCCAACGTATGAGTTCGATCACCATGTTAGAAATCAGAAGACTCGATTATATTGTTTCTGGAATACATTGCTTAAGTCCGAAATTGTCAATGCACTTGATAATGCTGACACGTTCAGTGAAACGCTTCGTGAAATAAAAAAGATAAATATATTGAGCACATAATTGGAGAGTAACTAGTTTATATAAATTTTTTTGACTTTATTTATAATTTTACTCACTTTTTCGTTTACATGCTTTATTTTTAATTTACACATTATTCAATTTTTTGTACGTACTACGTTAAGTCCAGTACTCTTAATATAAATTACTTCGCGTTAGAGCAACGTATTTTGCGTCGAGTGATTGGTAAAATAAGAAAAGCATCTCTTCAATATTATGATTCAATTCTGCGATTGTCACACAGTCATTGTCTGAACAAGTCTCAACAATATTTTATTGGATAAGGAAAAAAATCAGTGAGTCATGAGAAGTGGCTCATTTTGACATCAAGACCGTAATTCAATAATTTCCTTCTAACTAATATTTTAAGAGATGTATTTTTAAGCACAAAGCAACTCGCATATAATATTCAATTAACTTTTACACTTCGAACAATTTTAATTATATTGAACGTACTCTTCCTGCAGTCAACTGCTACGCGAAATCTAATCATTTGAGTTCGCGCACAACCGCTCATCTGTTCGACCGGTACTGTTAATTGAAGATTTGAATTCGAGTTCAGTGCGTCAAGTGGGTACAGCTATTTGAAAACGAAGTGGGTTTGAACGCGAGTAAGCCGTTTTTGTTTTACTGTCGGAAGGGTCTGTGTTTGTTTGAACATATCCCCAGCAAAAGTTTATCTATTCCGAAAAAAATTGTACAAAGTTTCCATCCATCGATTGCTGTGTAGTTGATTGACAATGAGTTCTGCGCGCATTGAAGACAAAACGAGTGACATTCCGGAGCGCCTTTACGATGCCTCGACCAAGACGACGTACAAACGCTTGCGATTTTTTGGCAAGGTATGTGCAAATATTTTTCAATAGTTTAAAGTCGCCCTTCACCGACATATTAACTCTGGTGAAAAAACGTTACGAAGCATTCGTAATGGGCATGGGACAGTGTTCGTCGAAAATCGACATGGCGAACGATCAAGTGTCGTGCGGCGCCCGAATCGGTGTTCGTTGACACAGGATTTCGTGGCGCATGTTAAACATGCAAATATTCAAAATTTAAAGGAAAAGGAAAGGATAAGGAAGTATTCGTTTACTTTTCTCTTCCACTTACTCCGCCACGCATGCCCCAACGATGTCCCGCCCCGAGAAATTTAATGCTTTGGTGCAATGGCTAATTGCCTCCATCAATTTTACATCACCTAAGCCTTGATCACTTCCTTTTTCATGTCCAATTATCATGATCACACCCTGGTGTGCGGTGTTGCCTTGGCAGTCAGTTCCTTTCATTTAAATTTCTAATGGGAATCAAACGAACATTATTTACATTGTTAGTACAATTGAAATCACATCCTGTTGGATTATGCAGTTTTTCTCCAGTAATTGAGACAGAGTATGTTAGCAACAAGCTCTGCGTTAAAAATGATAGAATTAAATTTTCTTGATAGAATAGAATTTACCAAGAGCTTTCATTCAATGATCTTTCTAAGTATTTTTCTAACTTTGAACGACTTTCTTATCGTTTTTAAACCCCGTTCACAATTTATCAATACTTGGTCAAAAAAGTTTATCAATTTTCGATTGACAAACAAACCATCTACCTGTTGCATACATTTGTCTAAAACTGTGGTCGAATTTTAAGTTTTCAATTTTTCTTCATTAATTACATCGTGGTTCGATAAACATTGCTTCTCAAATGAGGGTTATTCGTTTTTCGATTCCTAATAGACATTAGTTTCGCTATAGAAGCAACAAGTGGTATGACTTTAGAGAAATTGAAAATAGCTTGGGTGCGTCCAATTCCTGGCCATGGGCCAAACGAAATTGACTAATGTTAAAATTTGAATACATATTTAAAGAAAATAAAAGTTTGTTTATACTTCACCAGTATCAAATAAAGTACCTAACAAATAATTTATTCTGGAATTGGAAGTGGTTAAAAGTATTAAAAGAAATAATATCAAACGTTAATTTAAAAAATACATTAAAACAACATAAATTGATTACATATTTTCCAAAAGATATTTACGGAATGCGAAATTATAAACTTATTTATCGTTGTTATATATTGTTCCATGTTGATCCAATCGTTCCAATCTAATCTACAATCACTCTCATTAAATATACCTTGCCCAAAACGTTCACAAAGTTTTCTCAGTCCTGAAGAATTTGCTCGTTAGCCACTTAACCACCATTTTACACTCCAACTACGCTTCCAAATTGTATAAATCAATTTCCATATAAGTAAAAATTTTCCAGTAAAAATTGATTTCGCGAACTCCATTTCAGATTTTTATGAAAATATTGTCCAATGATAAAGCTAATTTTTGTTTTACTAGATCTGTTATTTACAATTTACAAACGATTTACAAACTTCTTAAATGGTAGAGAAATTGCTTTGATATAAAGAAATGGTTGAACAAGTTTTGAATCTTTTATTTCAATTTTTTAGTTCTAAAGGACACAACCATGCGGTTAAACTTTCCCTAGGGAAATGCAGCTGAGGTTAATCAGGCTTTGTGATAATAGCTGACGCTATTGATTACCCAGTGCAGTGCGTTTACCACGCGCTTCCTATTGAAACAGCTCCTCTTGCTATGCTCATCCGTAGTTAAAGTTAAATTTTGCTCCAAAACTCCATATAAATGTTTATTCAAAAGCCCCGCAAAATATCAAATTCTGATCATGGGTGATGTTGAATGGCGTTCTCATATACATAAACGATTTCAAATATCACCAAAATTTTATTATAAATTAAGCGTTGCAATAAGAAAGTAATAAGAAAGTGTGCAAAGTAAAAGAGCGAACTGATATAGTAGCAATGCACAAAATATCAATCATAAGTAGCCTTTTTGTATGTGCATGGTGCTTATTAATAAAGTTTTAGTAGATTAAGAATAGTTTATAGTAACTTTAAATAATTTGTTTTAATCATACAAGTTACTGGTAATTGTCGATCGCTTCGTCTGTAGATCATATCGATAATTTGGCTTCCAAAATGTATGTTGCCGGAATTGGATACTGATGTTATACTTGCTAGGAACATATAAAACGCACCTTGTTGCGTGCGGGAGAACGATAATGGCTGAGTTGACAGTGAACTTACCAAAGTTCTTAAGGTCATTCCCAAACCGCGCTCATCTAGCTGGTTATTGATTATTAAAGATATTTATATTCTGAATGGTTACTGGCCAGGGTTTTTTCGCCTTCAGGCTCTAGCGCATACGTTGAATTTTTCGTCTAAATTTTTAATGTACAATTTCCCTCCAATGAGTCTTCATTGATATCGCTTTCATGAATCTCCGGAGCCATTCTCCATGATATGACTCCTTCAGCCAGTCCTTTCCTATCTAAATCCTCTCGTAAAGAAAAGAACGAGGTGGTGGAAACACCTAGACATGAAAAAAACAATAGAAATGTTGCTATGGTCGTTTTCGACCCAAAGATTGATTCTTATTTTTCGAAAGTAATGATTCTTTGCGCACTAAAACACTATTAAACCTCCTAACTTTGAAAAAATCAAAACTATACACCTTTCTTGAGAAAAGATAAATGAATACAATTAACAAATGGATTCATATGACCTACCAAAAACATAAACTCCCTTGATAACAGCCTAATAAGTAAAATTGTGAATATGTGAAAATATGTACGTATAGTTAACCAAGAGGCATGTCAGGACTTTTACTCGCAACAATTGTAAAGCTGATCGGAAAGTTGTTCAAAGTTTAATCCTTGTGCTTTGGTCTGTTTCGCAAGCAGTCATGCATATGTTAACGATACACAACGCAAAAAATTATTAGAATTTATCGTAGCAACGAGTGAAATTATTGGAAATTTTCGTTGACTTTGGGTTTGGAACAGTGGCAGAGCGATTAAGGTTTTGACCAAAATTCATCTCGTCGCTTAAAAGGTCGCTTTTTGTCCCGACAGATTCGTGAATAAGCAAAATCACTGAATCTGGACTGTAAAATATCCTCAGGCGTCTAAGGAATCACTTGAATCGTCACACAATCGCTGTTTATCGTTAGTAGATGATCAGACTTTATTTTCTTGAAGATGAGGAAGTCAGGGGAAATTTTTGGTCCAGGAAAATAAGCAATGAACAATTCGCGATCTTAGTCGATACATCCAACACACCATTGAAAATTTAACTACCGATATATGCGAGACTTGTGGAAAATTTACGAATTAATTTTTAGAAGTAAATGCCATCTGCTCTTAAACCAAAATAAAAATTCTGATGGATTTTATACTGAGAGCTATCATGTTGTTTAACCATGTGTATGTATAAATAATTGAATATACACGACGACGTGTATATGAATAGACGTGTATGAATATGGACGATTGTCGAATCGCAAGTCGTCTCTCTGGAAATACTCGACGTTTCATTGAAGTTTTTAAAATTCACCAGTTGGAATTCAATGATGCTGGGAATCATGTAGTGCATGTTCATTGAAGCACTTCTGCAATTTGCATAGTCGGATCGCTTTTGGTCGACTACCCACGTCGAACGTGGTCTTTTTGACGAATTAACCTTGTCTGGGCCTTTTTCGAATACTGAATTGTTTTTCCTTTTAGTCATCATTTTTCAGCTGTGAGTCCTTTGGTAACAGCGAAGTCAACCAAGCGTGATGGTCACTTATAAGGACGCCGTCTCCAATATTCGTAGTATCCGATTTTAGTGTTCTCATTTATAATTACGGTGCGCCCCAAAGAGCTTTCGTTTGATTTTGAATACCTATTATTGGCATTCTTTAACACAAAGCAGAGCAAATCTGACAAACTCTTCCTTATTTAGAAGTGTGCCACTTTTGGATGAGGGCTTGGTAACCTTTTATACGCTTCTGGTTTTTTTTGGAGTCAGCCTGTTTTTTGGTCATTCTACCTGTCTGACAAAATGATCGAGTATGCCGTGTTCTAAAGATTGTTGTAAAGCATTAATCTGTTTTTCGTTGTGAAGGGTTTAGACCCAGACCAGGAATTCACAATCTGAATCGGAATAAACTGTTGTTCGGCCTTAACAGAAGGTATAAAGAATTCGATTTAACGGTGGTATAGTATGACAAATGAAAAGTGGTAGTGCCGCCTTTAGTGTTTCGTTTGCCGCTTTCTCTAGTTTCAGTTTTCCAATTCTAATGGTGTTTTGTGAGTGACTGGTTATCTTATCCTCATCATCCATGTTTGTTTTCAATTAAGTTTTATGCTTCAATGGAACCCTTGAAAGAAAGCAACGTAATAAAACAAATTTCCTGAAAAATTGTCCAGTAAGCCATCTTTATGCTTTGTGTACTTTTAAAAATTTATCTTTATTGCTTGTGTGTAATTTTCATCCAACGGTGACTGAATATTAAGTATTTTGTGATTTTTTTGCAGGGAGGATTTGCAAAATGTTACGAAATAGTAGATGTCGACACAAATGAGGTCTACGCTGGAAAAATCGTATCGAAAAAGCTTATGATCAAACATAACCAAAAGGAAAAAATGACTCAAGAAATAACCATACATAAAAGTTTAAGTCATCCAAATATAGTTATGTTCCATAGTTTTTTTGATGATAGCAATAACGTTTATATTGTCCTGGAGCTTTGCAAGAAAAGAGTAAGAACTGAATTGGTCGAATCACGAAGAGCATTTAAAAAATTTATATCAATTCTAGTCGATGATGGAATTACATAAGCGCAGAAAAATCATCACCGATTACGAATGTCGCTTTTATATTCACCAAATTATTCAAGGTGTAAAATATCTGCACGATAACAAAATAATTCATCGCGATCTGAAGTTAGGAAATTTGTTTTTGAACGACGAACTAAATGTAAAAATTGGCGATTTTGGATTGGCGACGCGAATCGAATTCGAAGGTATGCCAGCGTTTACTGTGTTTGGTTTGTTTAAGTCACAGGCAAACGTTATCTTTTCAGGCGAAAGAAAGAAGACCCTTTGCGGTACTCCGAACTACATTGCCCCGGAAATATTAAACAAGAAAGGTCACTCGTATGAAGTCGACATTTGGTCCATTGGATGTGTTATGTATACGCTATTGGTTGGGCAGCCACCATTCGAAACCAAAAGCCTTAAAGATACGTATAGCAAAATAAAAAAATGCGATTATAGGTAACAAACAGAAATTCCATTTGTTGGAGCGTTTTTATGTAATCATTTATGCTCATTAGAGTACCGAGCTCGTTGCGGAAAAGTGCAGCAGATATGATAGTTGCTATGCTGCAATCTAATCCAGAAAAGCGTCCTCGAGTTGGCCAACTTCTTCACTTTGAATTTTTGACATCCTACCCGGTACCTGAATTCTTGCCAAGTTCCTGTTTGACCATGGCGCCAAGGCCTGACCTTTTGGAGCACATCGATCGTGCTACTGCTAACAAGAAGAGAACTCCACTCGTAGAGGTTAACGTACTTGGTAAGATATATTTGCTCCTAACGTCGCTGTCGAAATTCACATTCTATTGTTCCAACAGTTGAAGACACGCGATTCGAGTCGACATTCTTAAAGAATCATTTGTACGATCCGATCAAAGCATCAGGGCAAACGTCGCAGCATAATGATGAATATCGAGCTGATATTGAAAATTTGTACTCGCAATTAACAGCTTTAATAAACTCCAAGGTATGGATTCTGTAAAATTACATTAAATTCAAATTACGTTATTGGTGGCAAAGCTTTACTCTGTTATATAAATTCTTTATTATAGCCACCCAAACTTTCGGGAAATCTTGGCGATGAGAATACCGATCCTGCAGCCCAACCTTTATTCTGGATATCAAAGTGGGTAGACTATAGCGATAAATATGGTTTCGGATACCAGCTGTGCGACGAAGGCATGGGTGTGATGTTCAATGACACAACGAAACTCTTGATGCTGCCAAATGGCATGTAAGTGGATTGTTTATTGCTCGCTCATTGGTTTAACTGGACTATATAATTTCATCTGGTTTTGCTTCATTTCAGTAACGTACATTTTATTGAGAAAGACGGAAAAGAAACGTATATGACAGTAACCGATTTTCCGCAAGCGTTAGAAAAGAAAATGAAATTGTTGTCATACTTCAAGCGTTATATGACTGAACATTTAGTTAAAGCTGGAGCTGGTGCTGTTGTAAACGAAGGCGACACAATATCCCGTTTGCCGCATTTACACACATGGTTCCGTACAATGTGCGCAATTATTATGCATCTAACGAATGGTACAGTACAGGTAGGTTGTCACTTTTATGTCGTTTTTTTTTTTAATTTTGAAAACCACTAAGCTTCCTTCTTAACACATTTGAATCCACCAAACAAAGAACAAACTAATATTCATGAGTTGTTGAATATACCATTGTATTGTTCGTACACTTGCGCTGCTATATTTTGTTATATATTACAGGTATAGAAGCGTATAAATTGAAAAATATCTGCTCAGTATCATTTAAAAGGATCTGTTCATTTGAAATATATTCCAGAAAAAGAATAATTTGCTTCTTACTGAAGTACGATAAAGCGTTTTGAGATTCAATTCTGTTTTGAGATTAAATAACTTGAGAATACTTCATGAATTATCGTTCCGTACCTTCAGTTCGGATATTCATTTTTGCATTTATTTGTTCTTGAAAATAAAAATTCACAGCGTCATTTTCGTCTATAGCTAAATTGATATTGAACTCGTCAGCCAAGATGAGTGGACATTGATGACGCTTATGATCCATTTATCGATTACCGACACTGAAAAATGGATTTATATATGATATATCTATATGATTTTTGTTTTAATAAATCATAACTCCAGCAGATCCTTGAAAGCAGATCCAGCAGATCCTTGAAAGCTCCTTGAAATTGTTATTCAATTGTGATTTGGAATATTATACTGATGAATGATAAGTGAAATTGCAACGTAAACTTGATGGTGTGAAGGAGGCATGTGGTATTCGTAAAGATTTTCAGAAAAAGTTCCTCCTTGCATTTATGTATGATCATAGCGCCAACAGAATCTAGAATTTTTGTTCATGTAGCACCTGAAAACTCCATAAATACACCACCCATTTTATTGTTGAATAAATTAAACTCTCGCACCAAATCGTCGGTAACATTAATGTTTTAACAATGTATAATTATCCTGTAAGAAAGTTTAATCATATGGCAAACACCTGGTATCAATGCCTGATTTTTAAGCAATTTTTGTTGAGAAATTGTCTCCATCGGAAAATTTCACGAGAATTTCATTAGTAAACAACCTGCAAAAGATAATCCACGCTTCGTGGGTTCGATCGGTGTCCTCCAAGTTGGTTAAGTCTTTACGACCTGAAACCATTGTAAGTTTTTATTGAGTATTTTCCGGATGTCATGCACTATCTCCTTGTCCTTTTAGTAGGTAGTCCTTGAAAAGGATGGTATTTGCAACTACGATAATTTTAATGCATGCAGGTTTTCTAATTTTGTGTTGATGAGATGTATCTTGGATTTATGATAAATGTAGCTGTAACCGTACTTGGGGTCTAATAATTAATTTATAGAGATTGAACGGGATTGGGTGATGTCTGAAGTTGTATGTTCGCAGCTGAAATCCTAGTTCTTTGAACGATGATTGCTTGATCATGTATATCCACATATATTTTTTCGCTGTTTTGCCGTTCTATGATAATGATACTTTTATTGACCAGTAGATGTATTTTTCATGCTTTATTGTGTGTTTCTGCACACAGCCTCACACATCTGTACGAACTAATAAAATTAATCTTGTAAAACAGTTATGGTACTTAATTGCTTACTTCAGGATCAGGACGCCATCTGCATATTGCGGCTTTTAGGTCTTGTGATATTTTATGTTGTGCCGTTTACTTGTAAATAAAGATGAAGTACCTAGCAAAGAACTAACTACGTCACCTTGTGAAAGTCTTTAGGTATTGAGGATTTTTTATACAAAAAATTTGCCGCTGGTGGTTTCCTCTTCTATGAGATTTATAAATGAGGTCTTGATAAGAACACTAAGTAGCGAGGTAACTGTTTCTTTTTTTTTTGGATTTCGGACTAAGCGTTACCTTATCCTACGGCATCCTTCTGGAATCTGTGCATGCTGCACTGCCTTGTTGATGTTTGCTAGGAGAATTATTGGGCTATGTTGGTTGTGTTCGTACTTTTCATTGTAGTTTTCGTCAGATCCACGCGGCTTTCATCGATTGTGTATATCTATTACATCCTGAAGTTCGCTCATTCACTCGTGAAATTTTAGTATTGCTCCGTCGTGCTTCGGCTGCGTGCTTCCAATAATTTTCTGAGTATTGGTAGTTAAAAATATCAAATAGTTCTTTATTTTGTTGATCATCTACTGCATTTTGAGGGTTTCGGATTTTTCTAGTTCCCTAAGTTCTTTACAAAATTCCGCAGCATATTATTGTTCCCTGCTGTGCCGTTTTCTCTTGAATTTTTCCCCCTATTCAATTTTTTTTGGCATATCTGACCTTAAATTTCTGTACTTTTCTGAATTCAACCAAGGTAAACAATTTCTTAAGCTTTTCATTTTTAATCTGTCGGACGTTTTTTTCCACAGTTTGTTTTATTCCTCATTTCTTTGTTCCACCTAGCTATCAGAGAGAAGTATTTGCATGAGACGGTATCGGCGCTAACCGAATTATCTAGCTTGTGAATTATTACCGTAAGATCTGGTGTGAATGCTGTATTGTTTATGTCATGAAGTCTTCCTGTTGGTTATCATTTGTATTTTTTTCGTTGTGAGCTCAATGGTTGTTTTGGTTTACGCGTGGTTACAGTTGTGTGTCTTGATCGATTTGTTTCCAGGTGATTTAGTTGATTTGAAGATGGCGAAGATTATGTCTTGCGTTTAGTTGGCGAATATACGATTGTTGTTTATCGTTAGTATGTTTAGACGCCTTTGTTGGATAAAAGCATGAACACACATTGGCTGTCCTCTCCTTTGGTGTTGGTGACATATCTCTGCATGGGTAGCTTATGGCATTATGAACTCCAAGTATATTTATTCGCTTACTATATTCAGTTATTCTTGAAGTTATTTGGCATTGAATTCAGGGACATAGAGTTAGATTAAAATGGGAGTAGATTTGGTTTATATTGCTATTATTTCCACATAACTTTCTGTTTTGATCTGTGTAGTGGATAGTTATTTTATTAACATGCCAAGTTCTCCAATATTGCCTTATTTATCCTTATAAATTGTGTTAAAAATACATCACAATTGACAATTCTGTGGCATTTGACCTCAGTAAGGTTTAATATAAACCTAATATAAAATATTGTTTCTGTTAGTGAAAGTAGTAACGAAAAGCTAGAAATATCTATTGAGAAACTTCGAAACATTAACATATTGATCTGGGTTTACATCCAAATCGTTGGATTCAACTATTAAAGCCTGATAGTTATCGTTCGCGGATTGGGCTCATATCAATCAATTGGAAACTCATTCGGAGTTTTACTGTGAAATTGTTCTACAGGTAGTACATACCGATACTGTTATATGCGTAATGAGAACAATCCATGGCAAAACCTCTAAAGCTCCATTATATTTGGCTGTGTGCTGTACACACTTCATGAACATATTTCTTTCGAATCGAAAAAACAGCTGCCGTTACATTGGATTGAATCATGCTTAATAAATTTGATCTAAAGTCTGAGATGAACGACGAAAACATCTTTCAAGAGGATGGTGCTGCATGCCATACAACGTTGATTCTTCCAGATTATTATCATCGGGGGGTGTGTCATGTTTATGCTAACAAATCAACATTTGAAGCATCGGAAGAAAATATTCGACGTGCATCGACGTACTTAGACCATAGCTGCACTGGGAAAAAGTTCAGAAATAAGGTTGATACACGCGATTTCTTTCCGGAACCTTTTTTTTTAAAATTCAAATGCAACTTACAACCGTTGTTCAATTGCCAACCGAATTACTGCATATTCACACAAGAAAGGGAGCATATAACAAGCGTACAAAAATCTATGCTGTGTATTATGACAAAGAATCGAATAAAATACGTTTCTAAGAATAATGTTGACAGCATTGATCGGTGACTCCTCTTATTTTTTCAAATCATTATTGCTATACTTAAACCAATTTGCGAGTCCCGCGGTAAAAGCTCCGTTCATGACTCCACGATCAAAACAACTTACAAATTTAAAAAAATATAATCTGCCTCTAAGCATCCTTTTTGTCCAAATCAATTATTTTTGGATGCCACAAAAAGTAGAAAATTCTGTTGTTACATTAAAATTCGAAGTTAGCTTCAACGATACTCAATACGAGTAATCTGACATACTTTAGCATATCTTGAAAACAAATTGAAATGGCCACTGATTCTCACAAATCTATTTGTAAATCATTGCTTTTAACAAAACTGATCGAATTATGGTTGCTTGTTGATAAATCGCTTATAGTGGCTCTACTACCAAACAACGCGTTTACTTATAGATAATTCAATTACACTAACTCATTAAATTGAGTTCTGGCATGTTAGTTCCCACTTACTGCATGTTTATTACCAGTTCCTCTTCAACGGTCGTTGAGGTCGCTTGCAAGAGGATAATTGAGCTTCTTGGATAAAGCGCATTCGTAGAACTTGAAGTTTTAATCAAAACAAGGTATATAACAACTTTGTCAGGTCTATAGGTTTTAGTTTATAGACACCCACTACATAGCTCCGACTGTTTTTAAGTTCCCAGGATTGGATGTTGTTAAATGTTTATAAATAATAATTCGACACAAAAATGAAAGTTTTTAAGCTTTAATTGCTAATCGAATTAGCTTAAAGGTACAGGCGCCGACGTTTCGAAAGCAAACTTCTGCCTTCATCAGTGGAAACAATGAACATATTTAAATTTTAAAGCTTTCAAAGTTACAAGCAGTTTTTCGGTTCCGTTTTTGGTGTTTTATCCTTCAATCATGCGTTTTGCTAGTGAAGATTGTATTGTGTTCCTTGCCTGTCCCCGTAACTGTCAGTTCATTTCGACGAGTTTTGTGGCAATCCTGGCAAATCATTTTTTAAGTTTTGTAAAACTACTTTCCTCGTCGGTTCTTCTTCTGTCTATTAAAGACCCCAAAGTTGTTTCCAGTTCATATGTTCTGGAAGAGTTTTTCCATTATGGTAGCTTTTGCCAGTATTCGTTGGCTGAATGTTATTATTGAGTCCAGTTCGAATTGATCATCTCTGTAATATGTCACAAAAATTAAAGATATAACGTAGTATATCGAATGAAGGCTGCCACGTAAATGCCCAGTAGAACAATCGAGGCAAAGTAGGAAGATATTAATATTATATTTATTATGATACTGAAGAAAATGACAAACAGATTAAGAA
This sequence comes from Stratiomys singularior, assembly GCA_954870665.1. NCBI lineage: Eukaryota > Metazoa > Arthropoda > Insecta > Diptera > Stratiomyidae > Stratiomys > Stratiomys singularior. The sequence continues at coordinate 67,972,162 of OX940880.1, read as the reverse complement.
TAAATGAATTCATCATGCGTCGTATATCTTGTATACCGTTTTAATTTTATCAGTTTCTGCAATGCGTTTTTTATATTGTCTCGTTAAGCTTCTTATTTCTTACGTTCTCGGATTGTTTTGCAATAACTTATTTTTTCTTCTTTTGCAATCAGATTAATTTCCTTGCAAGAGCCAAGATTATTTGCTAAAAAGTGTCTAACACAAATCTTAATTTCTTTTTTTTTTCAGTTGAACTTCTCTGACCACATTAAGATAATTCTGTGCCCACGAATGAGCGCCGTGACATATATGGATAGCGAAAAGAATTTTAGAACCTATCGTTTCTCCACAATTCAGGAGAACGGCTGTTCGAAAGATCTCTACCAGAAAATACGATACGCTCATGAAAAGCTGAAAAAATTGTTGGAAAAATTGTCGTAAGTTAATTTCTAATCGGAATGGCCACTTTAACGTTTTAGTATGATAATTCAACCAGAATTTATGTAGAACAGAACTGCCATTTTTAACGAATTTTCATTGTTAGGTCAAAAAATGTACAGAATGTAATGGGCAAAGAGATATAAGAAATTTAATCGAAGAATGAATGTTATGTTTTAAGAGTAAGAAACGATAAAAAACGGTGGAGCTAGTTTAAGTACTATAACTAATGTAAGGCCTATCCATTTAAGTACTGCGTATTCTATGTAACGACTATTAATTTTGCGAATGATGGAACACATTCTTTTCTGTTTACCTTTTTAACAATTCAGTGGCGCTGAACAGCGAAGTATGTAAACAGTTGAGTCATTAAACTTAAAAAAGAGCTCTTATCATTTTTCTGGTTGTTCAACATCAACCTATATTTGTTAGTAAGACTAGACCTGTGCGCTATATTCGTATTCGGTTTTCCCCATAGTAAAATCTACTTGTTTTCGGTAATTTTCTTTTTTAAAAATTTTACCTTGCGTTGCATTGTTTATTTCAGTTATTGAATGTAATCTGTTTTTAGAAGCAAATTGTAACTTTAGTTATGTGCTAAGTTTTATAGTAATACATAACTAGAGAAAAATCACAAGGCTTATTTTATGAACTAATTTAAAAGAATCATTGCAAGATTATTTCTCATTGTACGAACATCAGTTTCTGTGCGAAAACTTCAAAAAACTATTTGTTAAGACTTAAATAAGCATGATATTTTTATTATTTTTATTTCTTATTGATAGTCAAATAAATAATTATATGTTCGAAATTATGTCTATTTATTCTCCTGTCAAAGAAACCAGATACACCGCTGGATGGTTCATCCAAAATACACCGCTGGATGTTATTTATTTAATAATTTTATGGAGATTGAAAATATTCATTGATAACTGATGAGTAGAAGAGACGATTCAAGGTAAAGAGGGATATTAAATACTTTTAATCTTTGTCGGGCTTAGATGTTTTCGTATCCCAATCAGGCCTGATATCTTCTTTTTATAACATACAAGTTCATTATTATATCTTATATGATATATTTTTAAATGTATTTTCTATTTACAAAATGTTGATGTTTGACTACTTTCCCTCTTTTAAATCCTCTTGTTCCGACAATAAAAAGTTAAAAATCAACATACATTTTTTTTAATTAAAATTTTAAAAAAAATGTCAAACTTGTGATTTTGGAAATTTTTTTAACTATTTCAATGGTAAACACCATAACAATTGACAGTTTTTATAACTATTATTATTTATTAAAAAATTATTTTGCTTCACCCATAACCTTCATACTTCATATCTATTTCGAAGCTCAAGCGCTGAAAAACGGGACGATGGTTAACATTAGATTATTGTTGTTAATTACAATGGGGCCGACTGTTGGAATAATATAGGCCAGCCTCGGCGTACTAATTCCCCGTGTAAGGTACAATAGTTTGCAGATCAATCCTGCCGCCCTATAGGAACCAAAACGGCCCCTTATCTCTGTTGAAATAGGGAACAATGTAGTTGCGCCAAAATTGTACACATGCGATAGTGCTTAATAGACATGTTTCGATAGTACGGCCAAGACAAATGAAGAGTTTGTTCACCAGACGTGAACAGTTTAGAAGAAAGTGTCGTCCTTTTCTTCTTTCTCGCCGCAATTTATAAAGGTATAAACTCGTTTGTCTTGTTGAACAAGGACTTGATGGATGGATTTTCTTTCTTTTTAGTCTTCCAGTCTTACGTAGTGTTTGTCACTTTTATACTTGATATATCCTGACTATTCACTAATGTTCACGAATATCGATCGTGGCTCATAGAATTCGGAGTTTATACCAGATTTTTTACCTTAATTGACAGGAACCATAGTAGACGTTTGCTTGCTATCCAAGGACACTCCAAGGTTGGGGTTGCAAATACTCAAGGTTTAATGTCGCCCACGTGGAAATAAGTGATTGTGCGGTCTGCATCAGGCTTGACATGATTCCAGGGTATCTTTAACTGATCAATATAACGATATCGTCAGCGTATAGATTCGATTTGAATCTTGAATCTTCTATTTCTTAAACATTATGGCTAACTGTGAATACTGAGAATAAGCTGTTCTTTGACTGTTCTTTCTTCTAGTTAGTAGATCCAGCATCCATTTAATTAGATATGGATCTATTACAAATCCTTGCATGACCGCTACAATGCTAACGATTTTTACATTATTGAAAGTTAATTCGATATCGAAGAAAGCCGCGGATATGTAATCCTTGATGGCAACTTTTTTTTATGAAGCTATTGACTACGGGTTTCAGCATTAAACACATATAACTGATAGGTCGATAATTCTTTGCTTTATGCTAGCTGTCTTTTGTCGGTTTCGCATGAAAACTATCTTATCTTCTCTCCAGTTTGAAGAAATTTATTTTTTGGGTATTGAAACTGCATATTTACCTATTTCTCCGCGTATATTTTCAATACGATCAGTATCATTCTGATATCCACTTTCATAAACACAATCGGATACGATTAGTCGGTTCTAGCTTTGTGTGGATCGAAGGTTTTAATGGCCCATACAACTTTTTCTTCGATTACCATGTTTTTACGGGAACACTGCAAGGAGTGGCGCTGATTAAATGTTCAATTTTTTCATCCGTTGAAAGCGTACGTCGAATGGAGCTCGAGAGGTTCTATCCTGTTTGTCCTACGTGACCCAATTAAAGCATCGTATCGATATGTGGTACCGTTGTTAAGGCCCATTTACTAAATCGGGCTTAGCGTTAATTATCTAACTAATAAATAAATAACAGCTCATCTCTTTCTTTGCGCTTTGTGTTCCCACAAAGTTCGGGTTTCATATGCCCATCGCATCCAATGATGGCCCATTTTCCCCATAGTGATCGGCATCGGGACGTCAAATGAGAGGTACGCCGAGCTCAGAGTTATCTGCTCGTTACCCTTTCTTTGAATAGTGTTGAAGTTTTATACATTGTGCAGAAGTACGACAGAAAATTAAATTTTTGGCAGATAGTCAAACAACAGATTTAACTTCACCCACTTGTGGCGAAAATTTTGAATTGTTTTGAACGTTTGAACTCCAAGTTCCTTTCCATTAAGCTTGAAAGGCTCTTGAATCAGTGCTATGTCCGTGCCCGCATCTGCTAGATGCACGTTAGCTGTTATCGGTCTGCTGTGTTACAGACATTGCTTGTATCATCGGATGACTTTGTGGTTATTTCTCTAAGGGTTCGCTCGTCGTAGATTGTCAATCACTTAAGTGAAGCTAACATTAAGTCATCCATTTGTGCCCCTTAGTACATTGCCATGTTTCTGTCACATGCCTATCCCCCGAACTTCCTTTTGTTGGCGGCTTCGTTTTCTCTGAAGAGATTCTACCTTTGCGCCTATTACTCCAGCCCTTATCGTTTCATCTTTCAGAGCAGCGTTAAATGGCGACAAAATGCGTAAGTATTCTATGATTACATTTCATCGCAGTTAACTACTAGATAGCCCGTGTCGGTTTCATCCCCTCACGGTCGAACTATTTCAGGTTTGCTGCGCGGATGTTCCCAAAAAGTTCTTGATCAGCGCAATCTAGAGCTTTATCAGTTGACCTTCTTGGGTCTTGCCTATTTCATGCACGCAATCTATCACCGCTACCATTATTGCATCGGCCGCGACGTCTTGATAGAAGTCAATCGCTAGAGTTTGAGATACAGGGATTATCCTCGCTCCCGTTTACCAATTCTTTGGTTTTATTATCCGATCTCATCTGCTTTTGTTCGGTTTTGTACTTCACCTTTGCGGGTGGTAGTACAGTTTCCTTAACAGCGGCAGCAACTCCTGGATTTCCTTGCTCCTGGAGCAACTCCTTCCTTAGTTTCCACTTTTTGGCTAGTGCCAGAATTCGTTTGAATTCGCTCTTTTCCCAATTTTTTGTTCAGTAACGCTGACAAACAAATTCGTTCGCACTTTTCACACTTTTGCCCATTATTAATAGAGATCTGAACATCATTAAACATCCTTCGTAGATTGCTCTTGGCTCTCTAAGCTTTTCGGTCTGCCGTCTTACAGAATTATCAGAAGCGTCAATTAGAGGAAATCATGAGGAAGCGCTATGCATATTGCACATCAAGGCGACTAGGTTTCTGGAGAGTTTATCGTTACGGAGTTAAAAGTTTAGTACGTATGACCATATCGTATCGAAGGCTATGTCATACAAATGAGACAAGTTTCAATATATTCTCTTTTGTTTAATTTTTATTTATTTTTTCATATATATTTTATAATTATTTGTGTGTTCCAATTGTGGGCACGAAAACCAAACTGACCATTGGGCATCATTTTATATGTCTCGATTGGGATGTTTAATGCTTGTATCAGTATCGCTTCAAACACCTTACTTATGTTAAGCAGAAAACTGATTTGGCAATCGTTTTTAAGGCATGAAAATCCTTTGCCTTGCATCAAGACTGAAAATAATTTAATCATTTTATACCTGTTTGGTAAAAATACGTATTGGTCAACACGTTACTGAACATTATGGAATGATTTCCTTCACTTGTGACCATTTACGCTTACGATACTCCTCAGTTTTTCTACCTATTGGTTGATCTCTTCACTCCTTTAGTAAGAACCGATTCTGTTTGAGAGGTATAATTCTTAAGGTATAATTTCAACAAAGCCTATAAGGGATGGTTATCGTCCCAAATCGGTAATAAATATTGTTGACGTGTATAAGAAGAATACTTTCTATTCCCAATATTATTCGTACGTATTGAATCAAATTTACCTTCTCTGCGCAGTATTAAGTCTAACTTTATAACTTAAATTATATCGTGGAAAACTCGTGCAATCCCCACAACAGAGTTGATCAGATTCTATTTTAGTAGGGATTCCCTCGTTGTTGACTTCCTGCTCTTGCTCTTTTATTTGATTGTCATGCATGCAATAATTGCTAATCATTTTCTTATCGCATTTCCACCAATTTCTTTCGGTATCACTACATTTAAAATACCAGAAGCTAATTCAGGTCATTCTGCGTCTGCATTCGTATTTTTTACATATAATCGTGAAATCATAATCAGACAAATCAACGCTAATTTTATTCAGTTTTGATAAAGGATCTAAACGGGGAAAGAAGGCTACACGTGGTCTGTGATCTGTCACGCCAACGAATTTTTGTCCGTAATGATTGGGTCTAAAGAAATTTATTCCGTACATATATAAATTTAAATACTATTCTTTATCATTGCTCGTTTTTCATGACTGCAATGCTTTGAGCATCCCATACTTCTTACATCAAATGTTTTGTTTTGAAAAAAAAGTCTCTAATGTTTCAGAATACTCACTTTTTAAAAGAGAAGTTTTACTTTCCGCTTATTCTGATGCTTTTACTGTAATTTTAGACTGATATATTGACGACACTGCTTTTATTTTGCACATCATTTAACTGACCCTTTTATAGAAATGCAGCGTTTTTTGGGAAATGTCATGAAACTCTAAATATATCTCATCAGATTTAGTTCAATGGACGTTTACTATTCATCATACATAAATGCCACTACTATTCAATAGAGGAGAATAGTGTTTTTTAGGAAAAATGTTGCAATATGAAAGCACTGCTGTTATTTTTCACACATTTGTATATATGTAAATGCTATTTTGACTTTGACTGTCGTTCATGCCTCTGGCACTTAATTTGCCCTCTGGGGTTGTTGGCTTCATACTTTTTGCTTTTGATTTTTCTGCTTTTTTCGTCTAAGGGTTTTTTCAGCTCTTGATTCGATTTGTTTAATATGTTTTATCATGTTTTATCAATATGTTTTATCATTTATCCTTTCTATCATTTATCATAATTCTTAGTTTCAGCTTTTCGTATTCATTAATCGCTTTACCTAGTTGGTAACTTTCGACAATTTTCTTTGGGTCAGCGTATGTTACTCTGTGAAATTATCTTTTACTTTTTTTTACCTTGCCAGTCGACGATCCCGCTTCGGCCCACCGGGGACAGAGGACATCGCGCGCCTCCACTCTGGTATTGCAGCGAAGTTGGAAGACACTTCGGTTTTTTATTCATGGAGGTTTCTTAATATAATTAAAGAAATCTGAAGACCATTCAAAACCTTTCCAAACAACTACAGTGTACCAATAATGTCTTCATCAGTAGCTATTTGAAATCCCAAAGTTGAAAAAGTTATGCAAGAAATTTGAAAAAGTTGAAATCCAGATTAACTCAATACACATTTTTCAAATTTAGAAACAACTAATCCATTTAAATTCCACAGTTATACTGTTATTAACTAAAAATAAAACAAATTTTACAATTTGCCTCCGATAATGTTTTCGTACATATTGCCTTTTGCTTGCCCTTCGATAACTGATAATTATCGATAATGATTATTACCATTGGGGTTCGAAATCATAGCAAACAAAAGAATAGAATTGTAAATTTGACGAGTTTTTCCCAGTATAAATCGAAATAACCGCAGGTCAATGCTTACCGTTGGAAGGGTGTTTGAAATATGTAAAGAAAAAGAGAAAAGCCCAAAAATAAACATATAATAAAAATTATTATCACTATCAACAAACGAAAAATCCCAACCAGATGAGGAGAGCATCTGCAAAGGCTTCACAACCAAGATGTTGGGTTTTCCCAGGTCCTCAGCCTCACAAAGATCTAAATACGTCGTTTTATGGCGGGCTTTTCCATATTTCACAACAACACGTGAGACACTCGTTTCAGTAGAGTTTCTTCAACCAATCACGAGACCGACTCTTCTCTAGAACTGCTCCCTCTCTACGGACTTTGGGACCTTTCTGCCATTGTTCTACCAATCAGTCTTCTTCTGGTTCTCCTTAGAGACAGACCTTCGCGCATATAGGATCGTGATTATTTGTCTTGAGTGAATATCACTCTAGCTGGTGATCAGAGTGGATATCACCCTCGCTGGTGATTTGATTGAATATCACCCTCGCTGCTGACATTGAAGGACTATCTCCCTCGCTGTAGTTATAGAGTTTTTTCACCCTAGCTGGTGATCAGTGTTGATATCATCCTCGCTGGTAATTTGAGGAAATCTCACCCACGCTGTTGACTGTTCGCTCATTCCACCCTAGCTGGTGGACCCAGATTTTCACTAGGTAACCTATCAACATACCGTAGAGCAGCGGTGGATCAAACTCGTGGTGACAGACGGATACCATCAACACCGTCTGGGTGAAACTTCTCACCACCTTTCAGCTGATAACCATCAGAGAAAGAAAACTGTCATCATAAATTGGTAAATAAACATTCAAAGATTGAAACATTATAAACAAAACTTATAAACCTGTGTGCAATCCATTTTGTTTGCTTTTTTTATACAACCAACCTTTTTCAAACAAAGAGCGTATGTGTATAGGGAATTGTGTATAGGAACACGTCAAGGATTCCCAATAGCCAACCAAGGCATAACCAAGCCAAATAAGCCCGAATCAGGACACCCTGCAACTCTCGGCTATCTTATGCAAATCGGCTACAAACCAAATGTATGAATTCCAAGGATCCGTTCATAAGTGCACCAAGGATGAGTGTAGAGCTCCTTCAAGCTAATCAAAAAGAATTTCATCCAGTATGGAAATCCTTGATTGCTTCCTGAATCTGGTTCACCTCACAGGAAGCCACTGGTAAGTGAAGTAAATCGCAAAAACGTCTGGGCTTCGCTCGGCCAAAATAAAATGTACCTCTCGAGTTCTGACGCGATGTCATAGTCCAAATCGACATATTTGGGTCTGGGGACACTTGGAGTTTGTAGAAAATCATGAGGACCTTACAACATACACAACAAAGAAATTTAAATTATAAAACACGGCGGCGGCAGCGTAATAGTAAGGGATTCTACATCCTCCAATGGCATTTTTTTTTTTTTTTGTTTGGGAGGTGAAGGCTATTTACGCCCTGAGTGTCGGACTCCCCCGCTACCGGACTACCGACTAAACACCTCCCCTGTCACACCGAGAACCTAGCCTGGAACTGTTTGTCACATTACTTCGGACTAGGCCTCATTAATCATCGCTTAGCGATGTCTTCAGGCTAAGGGAAAACTCTCTTCACGGATGGATAGGAAGGAATTGCAATTAGTAACTATAATATTGCGTTACAGAGATGTTCCCTCCCTCGCCAAGCGATCCATTATGTCCTTCTTTATAATGAGTACTATCCGTATGTAATGTGACACACAGTTCCAATTGTCCTTTGATTTCATCATTTTTCCCGTTAAATTTTCTGGGGAAATTACGCCAATTTTCTCCGAGAGATGCGAACGGAGTCTTGTAAATCTATTACACGTAAAGAACGTGTGGCATGCGTCATCCGTCATCCCCGGGCAGAACACGCAAGTTGGGGATGGTGTTTTTCCCATCTTATACAGGTAAGACTGAAAATACCCGTGACCACTGAGTAGTTGCGTCAGATAATAATCAGTCTCACCATGCATTCTGTAGAACCACGGCCCCAAGTCACTTATCAGCCGTGCGGTCCACCTGCCACGCGTTTCGTTTTCCCATGTTTGCTGCCATAAGATAAGGGTTCTTCTCCGTTCCTCTCGGCTGACGGTTTCTCTCGCCGACTCCCCCCTACGTGAGTATACACGTTTCCGTTCGTCAGCAAGTAATTTAATTGGAACCACCCTCGAGATTACCAGCACTGCAGGTTCAGAGACAGTGCGGTATGCAGCGGCTATCCGTAAAGCTCCTTGCCTCTGCACCTGTGCCAGACGCCTTCGGTACGTCTCTTTATTAAGAGCATCAGCCCAAACCTCGGAGCCATACAAGAGCACTGACTCCATTACACTCATCAGTAGACGTCTTTTGCTCGAGGTTGGCCCCTGCGTGTTGGCCATAATGCGGTTTAGCGCCGATACCCGCGCGGAGGCCTTATCTGCTGAAGCTCGAACCTGCTCGAAAAAACTCATCTTCGAATCAATCATCAAGCCAAGGTATCTGATTGATTCTTTTGACTCGATGATCATTCCCCCTACACGAACCGGCATAACACGAGGGATTCGCTTCTTTGTGAGGACGACAACCTCGGTCTTTTCCAGCGCTAGGCTAAGCCCACGGTCTGTCATCCACTTGCTCACTCGGCGTATTACCGCGTCCAGTTTGAGCTGCGTCTGTCCGACAGTATGTCCGGCGACTAGTACTGCTACGTCATCTGCGTAGCCAACCAGGCGCGACTCCTCCGGTAACTGCAGTCTCAAAAGCTCATCGTACGAGACATTCCAGAGGTCCGGGCCCAGAACGGAACCTTGCGCGACCCCTGATGTCAAATCAATTCTTTGCCGACCTCCCAACGAATCATAGATGAGTTTCCGATTTTTGAGGTAGTCTTTCAATATCTGCATCAGGTACCTCGGCACCCTGAAATATTCCAGAGCACCAAGAATATCTGTCCATCTGGCAGAGTTGAAGGCATTTCTCACATCTAGAGTTATGAGCAGTACTATTCGTCTCGAGTAATGATTGTGGGCTTCTGCCTGCTGGACCGCGCTCACTACCTCTGCTATTGCACCAATTGTGGATCGACCAGCCCTCCAATGGCATTGGAAACATAAAAATAATTGAAAAAATTATGGATCATCGGACATTTATTGAAACTCTTAAGGGAAATTTGGACTGAAGAATTGGGTGTACCAAATGTTCACTTTCAACAAAATAAACATCTTAAAGACATGGCTATATAAAACCACAAAGTCCTGATCTCATTCCTATTGAGCACGTGTGGAACATACTGGGAAAAAGGATCGGGACTCATCATATTAGCTCTAAACCTAAGTTGAAACAGTCTCTTCAGAAAGAATGGGCAAAATAGAACCAAGCTTTCTTAGAAACTTGAATCAATGTCAGAGATTAAATATAAAGTTTGCTTTAATTTTAAATTTAACCCTTTTTATAATATGTTTCTCAACATATCCCAGCAGCATTGCCCATAGGATTCCCATGCATATATACATGCTTATTACATCTGCTTACATGATTATAGCGTCAAATTTTAAAAATAATGCAATTGCAATGAGCTGCATGTAACAGCTGGTAATTATAATAAAAGTTTTTATTGACATCAACATCCCTTTTTTATATGGTGAATAAGTTCCAAATGATAAATAAATCGAAGTACCGTATTAAAATCGATATTTATATTTGAATTGTTAATAATTAAGAATTCCCGCTTGTCTTTGTGGGAATGAAAGACAATTCGAATACATTAGGTCGAGATTGATAAATTTCGACAAACATATGAATTATCCATTCACACATGTTCAATAAGTTCTTCCAGCAGGTTTGTGCTATCAACGCCCCAGTTTGTGCACTGTGTTGATGAGAATCGAAGAGTGTTAACTGTAATCATATTCTAATTATTATATCAGATACAATTGCTTTTCAGGGTAACGAATAATTTCGACATATCAATGAATAACGAAGAATTTTTCAAATACAGAAAAAACTCGAAATGAATTACCGTTTTTGAACTTCTTTGAAAGCATAGAACAATCGATCGATTGTCTGCAATCATTATGACAAACAGATACTCTCGATTTTCGTAAACCATTTGCCACATATCCAACCCATCTCGAAGGACATTGAATAATTTTTCACTGGCATGTTTTTTGTAGGCGCTTATCATTGGCATGTGCGTATGAACATAGAACTGGAAAAAAACAGATTCATAAACACATTACCAGATTTCAAAATTGGATGCACCCATTCTTCCAAGTGTTTCAACGATTTCTTTAATGCCTCCATACCTTCGGGAATATTTAAGTTGACATTTGTTAATTTTCCTTCATTATAGAGCCTTGCATAGTTCGCATTACCATCAAGGATAGCTTTTGCAAAAGCTTCAACTAATTCGTATGGTAAGCGACTCGAACCAGTGATTGTCTAAAAATAGAAGCTGTTATAAAGAATATCGTGACTTTGAATTAAATAAACTTCAATCTAGCAGTAGTTAGCATTAAGCTACAAATAATATCGATGAAATTTTATTGAAGCTCAACATAAATTATAGTTGAAGATGCAATCGAACGTCAGCCGAATAAAAACACTAATGAACTTCATTTGTCTGGACATAGTTAAATACTGTCCATGGTTTCTTTGAATTTAAAATCATATACGGTAGAGTCATATCATTATTGAGACGGAGGTAGAAAAAGCACAAGTAGATTTATGGTTGTATTGCGATTTCACCCGAGCGAATTTCAGAGCGACAATGGGACGACCTTTAGCACTCAAATAAACTTCCACTCACCTGGGATGAATCCTGTTAGTTTTGAAAATTGTAAGAAGTGATCTCGCCATAGAGGAAAAAGATATAGAGAGTCCCTACCCGTGTACATGAGCGATCGGAGTTTGAAACTTATCTTTATTTCCCCTCATCAGCTGTTCAAATGTTCGACTCCATTCGTGCCTGGAGTAAAGGCAATGTATTTTTAAATAAATTGCTCTAAAGTTCAAATATCAATGATTGCAGAAAGATTAGATAAACTAAAGCACTTAATGTAATAGTATACTGTCTAATGAAGATATGAGTAGAGCAAAAAGATACGAAATTTATTAACAAATAACAAAAAACAGCTGAAAAATATGTTGAATCTAAATGTTATTTTATTATTTTGGATTGCAAATTTAGTAATTGGACGTAATTTTCCAAAAGTAGCTTCTTTGCTATCAAAAATATGTTTTCTATGTCATTGTGAAATAAAATTTCCACAATACTAGCAGTTTAAATCATGATATGCAAAATTTATACTTATATTCTTATTTTGTTCATTTTCGGCCATATTGGTGTTGGTAATTGTTAGCCATGAAAGCAATGGTCATACTTTTAATTTGGTTTAGGAAATCTAACCAAATTTTCTTGACAAATTGTAAAATTGACTATCACATACACTTATATTTAGCATTTGGGTAATAAATTAACCATGTTTAGAACATTAAATATCAAATTTATTATTTCCGTACATCTGTTTAGCTTAGTGTAGACTTGTTATCAGTTGAGGATAGAATTTTCCCCATGTTCATTCGACTCCAGGAAAATTTACCCGAAGTTGAGCATCTGTCAATTTGATATATGTGGAACACAAAGAGTTTGATGTTGGCGGCAACAAATTGAAGATTTGTTTTCAATTGTTCCACCGGAGTTAGGTAGACAAGCTGAGGAGCCCGTGCTTAACAAAATGGAATTCGCCCCTGATGTAAGTTACTATTCTTAAGTGAATCCTAACAATATTGTCAATAATGTGCATAGAGGTCAAATATCATGCAATTTTCCTTTATTATGGTCAAATGGTCAAAGCATTTATACATTATCATCTACTGAACCTTTACATAAAGCTGCATGTTTTGTCATTTAAAAATATCTTTTTTATTTATTAGTAAATACATTCCTATTAGTGTCATCTTGCGCGTAATGTTTTTACTCATTGATATATTTTTCCAGGTGAGTAAACAAAATGAACCGGATATTAATATATGAATCCTTAGGGTATGGATTGCTGTCAGATCTCGTTATCGAAGCGTCACAGCCATTCGTCATATGTAAGTATTTTTATTTTAATTTAGAATGCTATTTTTTTAGAATTTTTTATGTGTATTACCAGCAAAAATGTTAAGCAAATAAATAAGGCTTAAAGTATTAAATGAAGGTTTTTAAAAAAATTTGATCTCGTTTCATCAACCGTTTTCTGTATGAGAAAATGTCATTGTTACATTTTAAACAACAGTAAAGAAATAATTAGCTGCAGTGCTCATATTTTTGCTGGCATGTTCTGTTTTCAAATGTCACCCTCTTTAGTTCGTGTTCATTCTGTGTTCTGATTGGTGTTAATTGGATTAGATTACAAACATGAATTGTATGAAAAATAACTCGCTGAAGAAGACCGAACGATAACGGTCGAAAATCGATTATGACAAATAAAATTTATAAAACGCAAAATTAAAAGGAAGTTTTTTCAGTTATTTTTCAGAAATATTTTGCGAAGATGAATTCAATTACGAACATCATAAATTCATTAATCAAGGATTATCAACGAAGAATGCACCCGGGAAGATTGCATTATGAATAAAGAAATTATAAGAAGTCTGCAGTCAGAATTGAAAAAACCCAAAAAATGGCACTAAAAGTGCTTGATAAGTATAGAAAACGGGCATGTCTTGAAATATGGGACAATTACTTGGGAACTTAAAAGACAAAAATCTGCTCAATGAATAGCTTCAACAAATTATTGAAACTATCAATGGACCTTACAAAAAGCCCTTAGAAATCCATTTGTTTCAGACAAAGGGTATTAGACCACATAAGCAGTTCGATCCAACTGTTAGGGCTTTTGCATTGAATTTAAATTTTATTCTCAAAGAGCGAATACTTATGCACTTATTGTGGTAAAACATTGCCGCATCAAAGAACTATCCACAAGTGGTATGAAAGAGTCAGCTGCGTACCAGGCTTCACACGGGAAGCTTTCGACGCTATCAAAAATAGTAGTTTTTAATAAGGAAGCTGCAGATAATGAATTTTTCTGTGATCACAGCTATGTTACAGGCCCAACCACACGTTCTTCGTATACACAGCACATTGTAGAATATATTGCTGGTTTTGTTGTACTTAAGCTGTGTAATGTATTTAAATGCTGTGAATGTATCCCATCCATTCAAGGTGCAGTCAATCCCAAGTCTCTGATATCTTACAAAAATCAAGAAAGACCGAAGTCGTCATCAGAAAGCACTATTATCCTTTGTAAAATAACGGAACATGAAATTAAATGGGCCCAGCGGATAAGCGAAAATGGAATTCTATATAAGGACACATTTACTTCAATTCTGAATATGGTTCAATTGCAGTGTATTGGTCGAAACCTCTTCTCGAGCAGTTCAAGCCATCAGCGAGAAACCATGCACTTCTGCTCCAAGACCAAACTGATAAGTTGAAAATATCTTAACTCCAGATATTATTTCATTGCTAAAAGTGTTGCACACAAAATTCCTTGTAGACATCAATTTAACAAAATGATCCACTTCAAAGCAATGTAGAAGAATAATGATTGAATTAACATATTCCCAACTTAGTGAGCATACTAAGTTACCGGATACCGGAAAAAGGGAGAGGGAGGCTTAATTTAGTACACTTTGTGGTGGTCATGGCCAAATGATAGAATTTGGTTTGAATTACACAAATTTTTTGCGATGTATTTTTTTTTTGATATGCATATTTATTTTACTATATATATACCTATAAATAATTATTAAATTTTGCTAATTAGCTATATATTTGTTTCACGTCGACAGTTGAGTGGTGCAAACGTGTTTTCCCTCAGTTGTGGATCATAGTGTCATTAATTTTTTCTCCGTTAATTCCAATTCCAATTGTTTCGAACGTTATATACTTTATATGATACAATATTTAAAGTTGAGTGTGAACCCATCGAATGACTTTAATCCTGTGCAAAACAGGAAAAGAAGCCGGGACTCTTCGCCGGCAAGTGTCCTGCTTAGGGATTACTTTAAAATGCCGCGATTTTCTACAAATACAACAAATACCGGTGAAGATAGCAGTGGCATAGTTGTAACCGAACTTAAAGCCAAGGTAAGAGTTCCAAACGGAATGTACACTTACTAACGAGCAAAAAGACAAGATTATGTGTAGCAATTGCAAAGGCTCTCATTACCCCAATGCACCAGAGTGTCAAAGCAGCGAAGAATATATCTCTATTAAGCAGAGAACCTTAAACAGAAGCAATCCTCAAAAAGGAGTGTCAACAAAAAATCAAAAAGCATTTAATCTGGTGGAGACTGATTTCCCTCCATTACTATCGCAACTATCTCAGTCCAGAAAACCCATTCAGGTCACTCCAAGCGCTACATTTAGCATGGCTACTCAACAGAGGCAACCTTCAGTATTAAACACTAACGATAGTGACCTTTTCCCACCAGAAGTTTTGCTGCAAATTTCGCAAGATCTGGTTAAAAAATTAGCAAACTGCAAAACTAAACAGGCGCAGTTTAATGCCATTGTAAAACTCTCTGTTAAGTTTTTGTATGGTTGAACCTTTTTATTTTAAAATTTTATTTTGGAATGCCCAAAGCATAAGAAACAAGAGCTTAGAAGCTTTTGATTTTATTACCTATTATTCAATAGATATATTTAAAATAACTGAGACATGGCAACTGAGACACCCATTATATGAGCTTTATAGAAAAGATCGCCAAAGCAATGTCGGTGGTGGAGTAGCTTTTGCCGTCGAAAAAATCTATTCGTCATTCTTGGCTCCCTGAAACCAGCTCAAATCTAATCGAAAATATCTGTGTAATAATTCATGACCTTAACTTGAAATTATATGCAGCTTACTTTCCAGGAACTAAAGTCACTAAGCATAAAGTAATACAATTCAAAAGAGACTTAAAAAGGTTTTGTAATCAAAGCCATAGGTACCTCCTTTGTGGTGATCTGAATGCCCGGCATCGGCAATAGAACTGCTTACATTCCAACCAGATAGGACTTTACGAGTTGACAGCCGAAAACAACATTTTTGTACATTATCCGAACGAACCCACTTTTTAATCCCCAAAGGGAACTGGGTCCACCCTTGGTATAGCGCATAGTGACGAAAATGTTAATTTGTCCGAATTAACTATATTGCAAGCACTTTCATCTCCCCATCTGCCAGTCTTTTTCTCAACAGAGTGCAACAACACAATAAAAATTGCCACCTGCCCCACAAACCACTCTACTGCTTTAGAAAAGTTAATTCGTCTAAATTTCGAAACCACATTAATGAAAAATTAACATTAAATCGGAATACCCTAAATTCAATGAACTCTATAGAAGTTTCAGAGGAACGTGTCAAAACCTTTCGAAATTTAATTTTGGAAGCCACCGACGTTAGCGTGCCGAAATTCAAAAAGGAATTCAAGGGTTTAGAATAAGACAACGAAACCTATAAACTTATTAAAGCAAGAAAGACACTAGGCAGAGAGTGGCAAAGAACGCGACAAATGAAATATAAAAACTGTGTTAATAACCTCACCACAGCAATTCGAAATAAAATTTCTCTACTCCGTAACCATTACTGGAACGAGTTGTTTAAGAATGTAGATTTCAACTCCCGTAAAGTTTGGAAACTTAACAAAGTTCTCAAAAAGAAGCAGCACTGCTTGCCATATCCACTGAGCCGCGGTGACTGTGACTATACATATTCTAACAGAGGGAAAGCTCTTCGCTGAAAAATTTCGCTCTTTCGCAATCTCACTCAAGACTCGTCAAGTTTCACTACGGAATTAATTGTGAATAGATCCTTTGAAGAAACAACATCTTCCTTGTACGTCGTCCGCATCGAGCTAATCAAGTCAAGAGAAATTATAGACTTGATGAAAAAATTAAAAAACAGTAAAGCCCCTGGCATCGACGAAATTCCGCATATTGCACTGAAGAAACTCCATAGAAAGGCAATTGTTTTTACGTCTGTTTTTATGTCTCAAGTTGGACCACTTTCCCTCTTATTGGAAACATGCCGTTGTTATACCGATCCCAAAACCTTTAAAATATCCTCATACACCCGAGGGTTACCGGCCCGTAAGTCTATTGCCAGTGTTTGGGTATGTATTGATTATATACCTGCGGGAGTTCCACAAGGCTCATGTCTGAGCCCCATTCTTTACAATGTGTATACTGCTGACTTCCCCACGAGCAATAAATGTCAGATAGCGGCCTTTACAGATGACACAGGCTTTTACGTGAAAGGACCTGACCCAAATTCAATTATGGCTAACTTAGAAATGATGCTAGACAAGACCTCTCAATATTTCCATAAATGGAAGATCAAAATCAACGTCAGCAAAACTACAATATTTTTCACTAGGAAGCGAAAACTACCTATGTTTCCCGACATATGTTTGAACTTTCTGGGCCATTCCATGGGACGCAGAGCTAACGTATCTCGGAATAGTGTTAGATAAAAAATTGACGTTCCGTCATCATACAGAATATATATGCAAAATGACACTAACATCAATCTTAACATTGTACCCGCTCCTTAATCCTTCCTCAATACGAAAAAAAAGCTCTGATGATTAAAATGGTCATACAACCTATGATGCTTTACGAAGCACCTACATGGAGCAGCTGTGCCGAATATCTTAAAACCAAGCTCCAGATCACCCAAAATCGATACCTGAAAATGGCGCGAAACAAACCATTTTACTTCTTCTAATAAACACAGTTCGGAGTACGAAATTTTAGCCTCTTAGTTTACGCTACCTATGTGCATTTTTTAAAAGTATTGTATTGTATTGTAAAAAGTATTTGACCAGCGTATTAAGTAAGTATTTGATTTGCTTCACGCCTGTCTTTGTGCGGCATATTTTTCCTGCACTGCTCTTTGCTTTGACGGCTGACGTTGATTTGCATATTTTTTTGAATATTTTCTCTAATATGTATTATGGTTCTCGGTGTATGTCAATGCTGCCCATGCTTTTCGTAGCTTTCTTCTTCGTTTCTATGCTTTTTGGTTTTTGTTTTAATATTCCTTCTTATCGTGTCTACGAGATCTTCTTTGAATCCATCGTTTTCTGCTACCATGTATATCGTGTTTAACTCCTTGTTTTAAACTTCATCTGTTAGAGGCGTCCACTCTAGTCTTGTTATTAGTTATATTATTGCTGTATTTTTATACTATGGACGAATTGTCTGTAGCCGTGAATTTCGTATACATTTCTTTATTGGCTTACCAATGTATTCTACTTTTCTTCCCTTTTGTGCCTCCATTGTGAATTATAGATTTTTGCGTTGTTTGTTGAGGTATTCCAGAATTCTTCTTCGTAACTCTCCTTCTTTGTAATTCTTCTCGTTGTACACACTATGTCGTCCACATATCTTGCATAAAACATCACTCCTAAGTTAGGTAATAGTTTCTCGATAAGGAACTTCTAGGATATTTCAGGTTTTGTATTGAATCTTACAAAGGATCGCTAATATTTGACTTCCCATTCCAAAGTTTATCTATAAATATTGTTGTTGAACCGAAAGTAGCTTTGTTCGATTGGTGTTTTAAGGCTATTTGTGAGCTGTGTAGAAAAGTCTTTAATCGATTTTGAGAGACTAAAAGGCCTGCATGAGGTACAAGCATTTAGCGATTTTATAGATTACTATATGAAATTCATATTGAAATACGATATGAAATCTTTCAACTGTGTTAAAACTTATAAATAAGTTACTGAAGGAAAAGACACCTTTTGAGGCCAAATTAAGATGTGAAGTATCTAGTGTTGGCATAGCTGCTATACTGTTAAAGCTTTATCAAAATAGGGGAAGAAAATCTCATATGTTTGCTTCTTAAGCAATAAATAAAGTAGAAAGTTATTCAATAATTTACTGAAAGTATCATGTGTATTTTGGAGTCTAACATGCTTTTGGGAATATTAAATACCGAGACTATTCATTACAGCAGCTGATTTGTTTCTTACGTGAAAAAGTAACTTGCTCCTAATTGCAGTTCAAGTCAAGTCAAGTCAAATTAAGAATATAAAGCTGATTCTAGACAATAAAAATATGAAAAAACTTAAAGCCCCAAATGACTCTCTAAATTCAAACATTACCATTTAATATCATTTCATTTAACAAAAACAATATCAATTTAATTAAATTGAATTTGATTATTACATATTTTTAGATTTAATTGGAAAAAGGAGAAAAAAAAACTAACCGACACTATTCAAAAATCAATTATAATATTAACACAACAGTGAACTTTTATCCTACGGCTAATATTATTATAACCTAATCCTAATCAAATTCATTCGAAACAATTTATCTTATACTATTGTTCCGAGCCTAAACGTTAAACCTCATCTCTAAAGCCCAATATAACAACATATACCTATACTAAATATTGAAATTTGTGCCTAATTTTTAACATAACAAAAAACTGCATATAGGTATCATGAGCTGAAACTCAAAAGCGAAGTAACGAAAAGTACAAAAACAGGAAATAAACACGAATAATTTAGACATTGTCATTCAGCCACCAATACCTAGACTGCTCCATCTCAGCCCAACCAGCCTCAACGAATTTAGCAAATGAGTATCTCCATTTGAATCGCTGGTCTCGTGTACTCAAATTCGGAGGATATTTTATCTTTTTATCGGTGGCCCGTCTATATATGTGATATATAATCCGGACGCCGTTCGAATCAAAAACATATCGATTCATGTTTAAATACATCAATGCTTATGGAGGAACAAAGGCAGTAGCGAGGCAAGACGCCATATACCTATTTGTAGGATGGAACGGCTGTGAAATCCAGGAATTTTCACTCATAGTTACAGATCAATCGATATGATTCCAAATAAGTCTCAATATAAAGATATCGACTATCGTTACTTTACCAGTTTGATAAATCCTCCTATTATATATGGTGTCTCCAATCCGTCTCAGGCTTCCTACAGTGCGCGCAAAAAAGATAGCACACCTGAAAAATTTCTTATTATTTCCTGAACTACGGGATGCAGGTCAATTAGATGTTCTACAAATTAGACGGGTAGACTGAAATACACATTTTTACCTGAAAATAATGAAGGGTTTCTCAAAATTTGAGATTTTATGATGAATTTAATGACTTTTAGGTGCGTAAAAAAGATAGCACACCTGGAGGAAATAATAAAATAAAAAAGCCGAAGATTAGGTAATACTATCTTTATTTTAGAGCTCAAGCTGGTTTCGAACACGCGTCCGTGCCGCTTCTTATCAGGTGCCAACTCACAGGCCGGGACGGATCGATTGGCACTAGCTCTTTCCACCTTTCTTAATATTAAATTCACTATCGAGGTACTAGAAACATTTGATCAGAACTTCCGCACCCATGAGCCTTCGCTGAGTTAGCTTAGCAAGGGTATAAATCACTTTCAATGTTGTAAGTGAAAATGGAAAAATTGATCTACCAAAACTTCTGAAATTGATAAAGCCAGACCAAAGGCAATTTGGAATATAGGAAAAAGTTCAAAGCTGTAGAGCAATATTCATAACTAGTAAATAACCAGTCGACATCCACCTAAGCTGGTAGTGCCAATCAATGCGTCCCGGCCTGTGAGTTGGCACCTGATGAGAAGCGGCAGGGACGCGTGTTCGAAACCAGCTTGAGCTCTTTCCACCTTTCTTAATATTAAGTAATTTGGGTCAAAAGGGTGAACGTTATATTGGAAATTTAGGTCTGGTGATCTTTCTACAAAAAGAAACTCAATAAGCTCGATCGGTTGAACGTACGCTCATCGTTACTAACCCGATTTCATTGAGAGCCAGTTTTTCAATCGGTCTATGAGCAGTGATGAAAAATAGGTTCTCCACAGTAGGCAAAGGTATGCTCGGATACTTGGGAGGGATGAGCCTTGTGCTTTGATCACCGTTCGGTCGAAAGTAACTGGGGTTATTTATTACTCGTTCCATCGAACCAGGGAGACGATTACGGTCCAAAAATACTTGATGTATTTTGACGAAAAATTAGAGATTATTCTTCTTCGCCCGAACAATTGCGAAGCCAAATGCATTGAAATATAAAGCTTTGCAGCACCCAGCCTATTCAGCGTTTCTCCCACCAGCTGATTTTCATTTTTTTAACCATTTGTTTTCACGGAGTAAACAGGATGAAAATAAAGACAGTCTGAAATTTCGATATCTGATTTTATTGGTTCTAAAGATGTTTTGGAGACAAGCATCTATGTTTTAAAGTCCGATTGGAAAAATGATATTGAAGCGAATTGAGCAATTAAGCGAAAATTTTCATAGAATAAGGAGCTTGTGATAAAAGATATGCAGTTTTATATATTCACTTCAAAATCAAGCATTTTATACGTATCAACCCAATAAAGGATCGAAATAGAACATTTAAATCTGCAGCGAGCTGTATTTTTAATATTTAACACGAACTTTGAGTCGGAGATATGTGTCAAAGTGACGCCCTCCGTATATCACAAATGTAACCATTCCATACTCGGTTGTATGCGGGAGTCGTGCGAAGTCCCTGGAAGGGCTATCACGCATTTGATGCGCCACGGCAGGCTCATTCCCTACTTTTTATATTTGATCAAGACAATAAGAGGGAAGGCGTATTCTATATTGGATGAATCAAATTTAGTAATTTATTCGGCTTTCGGGTGTTTGCATAGCGACCAGCTTGGAATAGTTAAAAATTTATAATTGTCTCGTTTGATGCAAATCCTTTTTTTATGTATTTTTTAAATTAGAAAAATGTAGGAAAATTTTCAAAAGTCCACGTTTTCAAGTAATAGCACATTGGTTACCAATCTGCTGGCTTTTGAAAGGGGTATTTACCGACCCGCAACCCTATTTTCGTTTAGTTGTTATTATTCCTGCACAATTTTAGTGCATTTGCGTACAATGCGTGGCATATTTCACATTTGATACGCTTTAAATTAAAAGATTATGTTATGATCAACGTCCAAAAGCAACAGTATAATAACCGCAAATAATGACATCCACCGTTATCGTTTACCAACCATGCTAAATTCAAGGGGGCTTACATTTGTAGGATGAGGCATCTTTTTAATTCAATGTAACACATTTATGAAGTTAGCTAATTTCAAATATCTACCTTTACCCGTCCTTGTGCAATTTTTTGTGCTGTTAAAATCGTTATTAAAGTACAAGAATTTGTTCCCCGGTGGGCATGTTTCCCGTATTGACCTTGCGAAAATTCTCTTTCAAACCACCAGACAGATACCCCATTGACATCCTCGTAATCGTAAGCTGGAAAGAAAGGAATTTGTTGTTGTGATCCAGCATCTTTATCGAAAAACATGCCCCGGATAATTTTATTTAATTTGAAATTTTTTTTAAAATTTTAAGACATTAATCTAAAATGACTACAATTTAGTTCTGACATAATATTTAATCAAACATGACAGTAATACAATTTAAATGGGCACTTTGGTTTTGAATTCATTTTAATATTGTCATTTACCATTAAACCATTTAAAATATTGTCATTAACCATTAAAATTTTACAACGACTTCAGTATCTCAAGATTCAGTGTCTCACTTTCTTATAATATTATTAATTTAATTATCTTTTCAAATTCAATGAAATAAATGTACTTTTTATTTGAAAAAAGGTCGCATTTTTAAGGATACTTTGTTAAATTAAAAACATAAATCGTGGATGCTTTCGCTTTGATAATTGAGGCGTTTCTGTATTGTGCATTCCAATGATATTGTATTTGTCTTAATTATGCATTTGTCTTAATATTCATTACTAAAGAAAACCCGAGGAAACATAGGACTAAATAAAATATTACCCTGGCCCATACATCGACTACGATTCGACTGATTTACTGAATTTGACGTTTTTGACTAGCGGATATGATGGTTTAGATCTAGCTGCTTCACACGGTAGCACCCAAGTGACACTTGATTGTGAAAAGCTCCCGCCTAACGATTAAACTGTCTCCGTCCCAGTAAAATCTTGGCAGACTTGGGAGTAAGTTCTAAGTCTACACCATTGAGATGGTGGTGTTTGTTTGGTTGAGACGTAAATCCGGTTAGCGCCGTCCGGTCCTGAGCACCTGTCCCCATAAGGACTGGTGCCAACCATCAAATGGGCTCCCTGCTTAACTAAGATCATCATCGGACAATTAACGCCACTACATAAACGAGGCGGGGACAGCGGCTCTAAGGAGAGACCCGTAAGCCATGACATTCAATAAATTAAGTCCAAAAGAAAAGATAACGAAGAGGCAGCTTCCGAAAACGGAAGGGCGAAAACTAGAAAAAAAAAGATTCATACCGCATTCAGGCGTAGCAGAAACGCCATGCGCGCAACGGAAGAAGAAGAGTGGAGACTCCTGCAAAATTGATTGCTGCTATCACCACCATAATTTTTTGAAGCATGGGACGCTGAAGCACGATAGTGCAGTTGAAGTCCCGATTTCTAGTAACAGCATAATTGGTCTGCAGCCCATTCAAACGGGATTGGGATAAACGGAGAAAGGACGAGGACAGAGCGTCGAACGATTACATTGTGATGGACGTAAGGTTTCGGACGGCACTTCTTCAGCTGCCAAGAAAGCAGCTAAAAAAGTGGACCTTACGTTTAAAATCGGCAAACCTCCACGGGAACCGAAATGCAAAAAACCATCGCACGTAGCCCAAGAAATAAAGAATAAAAAGCGTCGCAAACCTATTAAGCAAGCACTCTTAGTTAAACCCACGGACGGTAGATCCTATGTGGAAGTCTAAGGACGAGGCATTACGGCCACCTTGGTCATATGACCTACTGGTTGGGTTCGGACCATATGCAAGCAATGAAGACTGCGTTGCAGATCCGCCCGAAATAGAATACACCCAAAAAAACGATTTCCCTGTACTAAGCGAGACGAAGTCAGGTTGACCAAACCAAACAATAGGGGTCAACGCTTGGCTATAGGTGATCTCACAGGATGGAAGCCGAAAAAGGGAAAAAATAGAATAGGGTTAGTTATTTGGCGAATACAGTTAAAAGCGATTCCTCTCCTGTGTTTCAAGTGCCTTGGTCGTCATATTGTCACACAGTACAGACATGTAATGGAACTGACCGAAGCTCCTTGCGCTATAATTGTGGCAAGACAGGGCATGAAAGGAAGGAATGTAGAGAAGAGGCACACAGTCTTCTTTGTCAAGAGTATGATCCGGGACTAAATGATTTGAAACACATGCCAGGTACAAAGAAAGGTCGTGTCCTCCAAGAAGCCCTAATCAAGTCCAAAGAGCTTCTACATTGCTTCGAATCCTTCGAATTATTCTCCATCGAAGCATAATTGCCCAAGATCAAACCGTTTGCGAGAGACAGGCAATTCGACTTGTTGCTGCTCAGCGAGCAACATCACACCAAAAGCTCAGCAACATGATATCCTCACAAATCCGGTATAGCCGCCATCTGGGTTGGGAATAGTGCTCACTGCTAAGCGCAGGTCCTGGAGCTCCGCCGTGGCCCTGAACTCACACCGCCGCCAGCTCGAAAAAATTTTCCCAGACTAATGAACGAACGCAACGCTCGCTCCTACATGAACTTCAATGAGGACACCAACAGAAACACGTGGGGCTAACGTTATAAGCTTGTCACGCGAAGGCTCTCCAAATGTTGGAAGGAGGTGAAGCTTGTGGCGATAGGCAACAGTATGAGGAACCTGAAGCTACTATCTACATACGGGCCCCTATGTATGCTAAATGCCGCTAGTAAAATACTCGAAAATGCTCAGTGTAAGTAAAGTAAGATACGTAAAATAAGTAAAATACTCGAAAATACTCGGCGAAGCCATCCGAGCCAAGGGGATTTATCTTCTCTTTAATACGGCTCCCGAGCTGGGTATTCCACTATAGGCGCAATTATGGAAGTTGTGAACGCGATCTGGTTGTGAACGCGAATCAAAATTAGTACTCAAGGCGCGTACTCGCATGTTGATGATTCTCACAACTTCGAAAGTTTAATAACGAGATTTTCCATGCCTTGGAACCCGTTGAACTTCGTTGTTTCTCTTGGCGCCCTGAAATCTTTCAGTGGGCCGAGGTATATAATCCGGATATTGACGGCCTACCTCAAGGGAAGTAAGCTAGTCTATGATACATTGAGGGATGTCAATTCCATGTCTTATGCGACAAGCTCTTGAGCCTGCAGTTACTGGATGAGTCTCATTTAAATAGCTATGCTCTGATGATGTAGCGGCAGTAGTCGGTGGATGCACTATCGAGCGTCGAATGGGCGCATGTATGATAGGCTGTGTGTTAATCCTAACGCTGGAAAAAACGGAGGTAGTCATTGTGGCCAAAAAGCAAATCGCCAAAATTAAACTAATATGAATTTATGATGAGACCAACGGATCCAAGAAGACGTAAAAAGTCAGGTACAGTACCTTGGCTTGATGATACCCTCGGATGTGGGCATTTTCGATCAATTCCGAGTGTACATAGAAGTTAAGTTACCCGAGCGGAGAGGCGGATAAATCTGATGGTCAATATTATGGGACCCGTCGTGACTTTGAGACACCTACCAAAGAGCGGAGTAGGGTTAGTGCTAATTAGTGGAACGGGGCCTCACTCTTTCGATAATCTCTTTCTATGCCGACCATCCCGGCTGAAAGACGAATCTTTCTTTGCCATGGCGACGTCGTTACGCGAGATCAAGGAAGCCTAAATCAATGTAATGTGACATACAGCTCCAGGCTAGCTTTCCGGTGTGACGGGGCGAATTGCTGCGTGCCATTGGGAGTCCAATATCCAGGATGTAAAAAACCTTCTTACTTCTTTCTGTATAACATATCAATGTTTTGACTTTGCTGGTTCTAAACGAGATGTTACCGTTGTCAATTTCGGGTTTGATCTCATGTGCTCTACAGTCGTCAATGACAAGTAATATTTAAGTTCGTTTAGTCATTGGTTTTTTGATTTGAATAAGCCGTTCTATGATTATATTAGCAGCCATTCGCGCTTTCTTATTAGCTACATAGTCTACTCGAAGAGTTTAGCTCCTGAAAAACAACGTTATTTGTTAGTTGTTTCGCAACGGCCTAAGTTTTTTATAGTCTGTCATTTTAGCTACTAACAATATAAAAAGGCAAGTCCCGCAGAAAAGTTCTCTGAAAAAAACTTTGCGATTCAATCATATCTTTTTATTTGCACTTTCACTTTCGCTGTAGTTTTTTTTTGGAGTACAAGTTCATGACGCTTCGTAAAAATTTTTAACTATCTATGGCTGCCTCCAAAAGAGCTGTGCCCAGCGATGTTCAAGATACTTCTGCCGTTAAGCGTAAGATTTTTCCGCTGAACTTATATTTTAGTCTTGACGTTGATTTTACCCAACCATTAAGCACTCTCCGAAATCCCGAATAAGAACTCCGACCCACATAATTTACATATCCTATAATCAAACGCCCGGTTTCCTAATACTCTGAAATAGTTCCACATTGTCGTATTTAAAAGAAAAAACAAAGTAACGAAACGATGATGACTGACACTGGACAATGGAGTTGAGACGATTCACATGTCAATATAGTCCTGCACAGAATTCAATGTAATAGAGACAAAACTTCGTTCCCTTCGTTTGTGGCTTTTTGGGAATTAAATTTAAATACATTTTGTTACAAAACTCTATCTAATGCAAGAAAAGTTTAATATTAGGACTACTTCCTAGGCTAGGAGCTTACGTCTCTACACTTCTGGAAGTATTTGCGAGCACAACGTAGCTGTTGTATTGGCATAGTGCGGGCAACCCTCCGACATGCAACCGATTCATTCAAATTTAGGGGTTTGAAATTTCCGAAACTGAAAATGAACCAAAGTGGTTTAGTGATTCCATTCAAGTCTCTAGTCCATATTTAAAAAAATCGCAATTATCTTGGTATTCATTGAGAATCTGTTCAATATAACCACCTGATCCGCTGGAGAAGTTTGCACTAACTAAGAAAGATTGAACATTCGAACGTTGCATGATGGAAGTGAAAGATGTTATACAATTCTCTAAACTCGGGTTAATCCATAGCATAATAATAAACAACCTTAACACTCCAGACAAACTTGCGATTTACTGGATTCAATGAAAAGTTGTATAATTTTATTGTATTGGTCAATTTTTTCCCATTTCATTTTCATCTAGTTTAACAATAAGTCACTCTCTAAATGCTTTAGTACAACCAAAAAATATAGAACATAAACTGGTCGAATCGCCCATCAAATGTTTGCATCAGGAAATTTCATCCCTGGTGGGCAGGCACTGCTTTATATTCTTTGGTACAAGGCAACACAACTATTAATTTGCTACTACTTTTTGACAGAAGCTGCCCGAGAGCGTTCTAGCCGTTGTGTTCACGCTATGGTGAACATGTTTCAAGTGAGAGATGCTTAGATAAACGAATTCTGAAAACTGTCAACGTGCTAGTTCGACTAAACTCGGAGAGAAAGCTAAGAAATTAATCAAATATGAATAAAACAAATCGAATAGTTGAAGAGAAATACACAGCGAGTGAAGCAGAATAAAATGATTTGAAAAAAAATCGTTATTATTTGGAAACATAAACATAATTTGAAATTAAACTTCGAAACTAGGTGTAGTGCGAATGGACATTGGTTCCAATACAAAAGCATATCGTTTCAGAACAAGAAGTCACAAAACGCCTAGATCTTTTGAGTAATAAATGTACCAGTTATTAGTAGGATTGACTTATTAACAGTTATAGGTCCTTCGAAAACAAAATCACGATTTATTCAATAAATTTTTTAACACATACTAACTAACATTATTTCAATCATTTCATATGTTAAGGAAATTATCAAGAAATTATATATTACATATTTTGTCGGCATGCGATTTTCTTTTTTTTATTCTACACAAGTAAAGTAAAACTTCATATCTAAATTAAAACAAACATAATATATTTTTATTAATAATCATTCACGTAAATATAAATTGTAGGTTCGTTAGCCATAGTTCATGTTTGTACTATGTGGGGATTGAAATGATGAGTTCGTAATCGTTTTATGTCTAAAGTAATTTTCTTGACACCATTCTACAAAGTCGTCGATAAGTACGGGCCAGGCACCTTCCGAATCGTAATTTGTCATGTTATCGTCGATATGAGATGCAAAATCTAGTAGAAGGTTCCATGTGTCTTTTGGTATCGATCTTCTATGTTTTTCCTGAAATAAAAACATAATGTTTGATTAGTTCAGAATCGAAAAACTGAATGGAATGAAAGAAGATATATTTTTTGGGAAAAGATTTTTTACGAAAGTAATCTTGACAGATAACCCAACTAGAATATGTGTTGTTGTCTATAAAAAAAAACAAGTAATAAACACGATAAAACTTGGGGGTGACTGTGCGCTATGAAACATTAAAACATTGAAGTCTATGTGCAAAGCATACACGACCTGCTAGAATGAAACGTTTGGACTTAGCACAGTTTATAATGTGGTTTCGTTTCTAGCACATTTGAACCAAAGGATCTTCTGAGCAGATACGACGAGCACTTTGCTTCAGATCTTCACTTTTGGAATCTTCCACTGCTAGACACTGCCACTGCACCTGGGGCAAGTTCTACCGCTTACCCCAAATTATATTGGGTTATTTTGGTAAGAGTTGTGCAATTTAATTTTTTTGCACCAAAGCAAAGAAAACCGCATTCGTCCTGGATGAAATTAATTGTTCACATCGGGGAAAGAAACTTTGTTTGAACTTACAACTTGCACCAATGCTACACTGGCATTGGAAACGATTCAGAAGGTGGTTACAAAGATCTAGCATGGAAACAACATGAGATGATATGAAACTCCGGGCATGTCAAGATTGAAAAGTACCGTGAAGCAGTTTGATTCATCTGGGACGAAAACTGTCTGCCGTCATTCTTTGTTCTGTTTACGTATTCTTGGTTAAAGTCAAGTCATGCTCTCCAGTAAGCTTTGGCCAGTAAATTCAGTCTAAACTAGGCAAAACATCCCCAAACTCTTCTCTGCTAGCCTCCTTTCTATTGTGTTCATGCTCTAGGCTCTGAAATTGCAGTGAAGCGATTACAAAGGAAATTTGAAGTAATGGAACAGTCAACTTTGCCCTCTACACATCCTTTCAAATCTTTCGCAGGCATTCGTGTTTAGGAACCGGTTACCTTGTAACGTCGGGCCAGCATTTTGGTTAGTGATGTGCGTATACCCCAGTATGATAAAACGTTTACAAACGCCGCCGCTATGGCTTCTTAAACGGCCGCTCTGGCCTCTTCTGGCGTGAAATAAACGAAATAATGGAAACACTCTGATTCAGTTGATTAAATTAAACGAAATTATTCTGATGTACGCGCGCAAATCCTTCTAGTCATGAACGTTGAAGAAACACCTCATTATTTGAAACCTTGGAAATCCACTCGAGTGACTATTACATCTATCTTATTTAGCCTGTAGGGTCCCGTTTGTCCGCAATCTTCTTGTTGAGTGCATTACAGCAATGCAGAACTAGCGCCTTTAAGGCTTCCTTAGACAGTAGCAATACACAAAATTAGTTGTGAAAACTGAATGCTTCCGCCATGCAATCCTACGTTAATTTTACTTGGCTTTTGTTCCCCATTTTGAGAAAATTTCCTTCTTTCATTTAAGATTCTGAAATTGAAGATATCGCTGCTGATCACCATATGAGATTTGAGTTTTTTGAGGTTTGAGTTCAGGGTTCATACAGACACATGATAAACGCTGTATTCCATCGCGCGTAAGCCTCACGTTCATGAAATTTGTCTGTCGAGACCACGGATCATGATGTGCCGCAGGATTACCGAGCTACCCGAGGACTTGCCTGTCATGTTGTTGTACGCCATCGGAGCTTTCGTTGCCTTTGCAGACACCGCTTTGATATGACCTTTCCACGTGAGTCTGTCTTCCATCAGGATTTCGTGATACTTTATTTCAGTTCGATATTCGTTATCCGTCCAATTCAGATATACATATGTTGACGGATGACGGAACTACTAGTTAAAAGGAAGATTACAGCCGAAGAAAACGGCGTAACCCTGAATAAATGGACAAACAGGGGTACACCACAAGGCGGCATAGTATCACCACTTGCCTGGGTACTCACAGTTAACCAAATAGTGGAAGACCTCAACGGGAAGGGTTTCAAAACGATAGCGTACGCTGACGATATACTGATAAGTGGAAAGTTCCCGGAAACCATGTCGGAATTGATGCAGACCGCATTCTCACATCTTTTTGAATGGGCGAAGCTTAACGGACTGCTCATCAATGCCGACAAAACGGAGCTTATGCTTTACACAAAGCTCCTTAAATCGGAGACATTTTCACCACCAACCAGTGACGGAAAACATATCAGTTTAGTGAACAAAGTAAAATACTTAGGAGTAACTAACTCCGGAAACTCCACACATTAGTCAGACGGAGAGCTACAGCGGCGCTCTTCACAATGAAAAGATTAGTGGGGAAAACCTGGGGAACAAAACCCAAAATTGCCCACTGGATATACACAACAGTAGTGAGGCCAATAACCACCTACGGGGCATTGGTTTGGTGGCGACATTACAAAAGAAAACCATTGCAAAAGAGCTAGTGAAGATCCAGCGAATGGCCTGCCTTGGCATCACAGGTGTCATTAGGACTACGCCAACTGCTACAATGGAGATAATGCTAAATCTCATGCCACCCGACAAATTCATCTTCAGAGAGGCATCACTTGCAAGCATCAGATTAAAATCCACATATGGGTTATCTAACCACACTTAAACGGGGCACGTATGCATTTTGGAAAAAATGGAGAGAATGGCCCCGTCAAGTAAAAGGGAGCTGGATAGAATTCAACCAATATTGGACACTACAATTCCATAGAGAAACGTGGAAAACGGTGCAGGATTTCACATCTGGAAGTGAGATTATGATCTACACCGATGGTTCCAAAACGGATGAGGGAAGCGGCGCCGGAATCTTTTTCCCAGATCACCCGCAACTCAACCGAAGTTATAAACTGGAGAGCCACACCACAGTTTTCCAGTCGGAAGTGTTTGCAATACAAGCGGCTATAGAAGCGGCAACAAACAACCTTAACGGAAGAATACAAATACTCTCGGACAGTAAGTCGGCACTGCAGGCGCTTGCCTCTAACCGCGTAGTTTCACAACTGGTGCAGGATTGTAGGCAGGCTCTCAAAACCGCAACAACCCGAGTAAATGTAAAACTGACATGGGTCCCTGGACACAGCGGTGTGAGGGAAACGAAAGAGTGGATCAGCTAGCGAGAGCTGGATGTAAAAAATGCCACTAGAATAGACACAATTAAAGTGCCACTAGCAACGGTAAAAAGGGAACTAGACGAAATCCCCTCGAAAGAGACAGATACGGCTTGGAATGAAAGGAACGACTGCAGGATAAGCCGAGCTCTTTGGCCTCACCCTAATCAAATGAGGACAAAACAACTCCTAGGAAAAAAACCGAAATGGCGTTAGAACATTGGTGACAGTATTAACGGGCCATAATCTTCTAGGTCAACACGCCAAACGAATAGGAATCCAAACGGATGACACCTGCCGAGCTTGCGGCGAGGAAGAAGAAAGTACAGAACACTTCCTCCTAGATTGCCCGAGTCTGGCCAACAAACGCCTTACTAGGCTGAGGTGTACTGGCGTAACAGAATTGGAACACTTGGCGACCACAGAACTGGGGGAACTCCTTGGCTTCTGTAGGACGACAGTATGGACCATCTGTAAACAATAGTACTACACATGGGGAGCTAAGGGCCGATTTCTGGCCTATGCTAATTTCCAGCCAGTGGACCCCAGTACAATAATAATAATAATAATAATAGATATATGTTTCGAAGTCGGTCCATGTCCTCATCGTCTTGTGAATGACACCACTGTTGTTTGTTCACCGTAAAGTCTTCAACAAACTTGGTTTCCCTTTGCATTTTCCCATCGACAAAATTGTGATATCTACCACACGTGACGTTCATCTTACCTTTTGACATTGCGAGAAGGGTTCACATTGCCTTTCACTTGCGGTATTTCCAAAGACCCTTCCAATGCCAAGACTGTTCCTTACTGTTCCTTCTTTTTTATCTAAGGATTCTTTGATTTTAACTCGCACAAGGTTGTATCTATTGATTATTTGTATATTGAGCAGCGGATATTTTTTAGGCATAATTATTCATCACTTGTTAATCCATTGTTTTGATGCATGCTATGTTAACCTGATTCGTCGGCATGCCTTTAGGTTAGTTTTATCATTTTTCATTGCTTTGAGTATAATTGCTGCTATCCCCTACCTTCATGACTGTAGTATACTTTCCAACGCCAGACTACTTCTAAAGACGCGTATCGAAGCGATATTAATGCTCTTCTGAATAAGAGCTGCATTTCTTCCACTCCTGTTAATTTGAAGGCCTGGAATGAGTTTAAATCCCACCTTATACGTTTTTCCGTGATGCTGCAGCTTCTTTCTACTCCAAACTATTTGGTTTGATTTTTCGCCAATCGGTTCATATTTATAACATTTTCGGAAAATGGGTTTCGATGGTTCTGCGGAGTGTGCTTGTTTTTGTTTTCTTTACGGACAGAAGCCCCAAATGAACGAGATAATACGTTAAACATAATAGAAAATTGTTGTGATCCACATCAATCTCTAATCGCTAGAGTAGCTCAATAGCTCGTGAGGTAAGAAGCTTGATGGGGAATTATTTCGACAAGGGAGAACATGTGGTGATGTCAGATGTGGAGAAGGACTTTGTACGCGAATCACGCGAGTTTGTGATTCTACAAGTTAGATAGGCGCATCCTAGAATGTAAAAAGTGAAATGTACTGAGAGAAACTTGTGAATTTAGTTGCTTCAAGAAGCGCTCAATTAGAATTGTCACGTGGCTTCTTCAGTTCTTTCTTCAGCTTCTTCTATTCTCGTTCTTAAGCCTGCCGACTGTTCAAGTTGACAAACTAACGCTCTTTAAAATCCTTTAACCTACTCTTTGCTGCCGAACAAGCCAGAGGAAGCATTACCTCTTCCATTTTGTTCTTTTTTTTAAATACGTCTAACGTCTTGGTTCCAACTAAAGAACGCCGCTAAGATTAAAAAAGAAGATAAATTTGAAGCCCTGAATATGGAAATCAGGACATCGCTGCCAATTAACTATACCTCAGTTATGCATAGGCTTGACAATTTAATTCAAATCGTTATATTCAGAGTTTGGTGTTTGAACGTTTACGTTTCACTCAGTAAGATGGAGGGAGTATTGTTGATGAAATTCAATAGATTGAAGCAAAGTAAAAGTTCTTGATAGGCAATATTTTTTTTAGTTTATGAATTAACGGCGCTACTAAGTTAATGATTGAACATGATGGGAAAAGTGCTTGGTAATGGTGTAATGTGTATGACAAACATCTGTATGTAACTACATTAAACTAATGAAGAAGGATAGGTTCGCAAAATTCATCAATCGTTTATTTCTCTATGCTTTTGTCGTTCAATTGTGCGATACTTCTTCCGTGTATCGAATTGAATCGTACGTGAATGTAACATTCATTTTAAAATAAGGATAAACATTTCACATTTTATGCTACAAAAATCTCCTGAATCTGCCTATGCTCATGACCATTGAAATACAAAGTGTTAAACATTAAAGTTAGACTTTAGGACTAAAAA
Organism: Stratiomys singularior; assembly: GCA_954870665.1. NCBI lineage: Eukaryota > Metazoa > Arthropoda > Insecta > Diptera > Stratiomyidae > Stratiomys > Stratiomys singularior. The sequence goes on along the minus strand of OX940880.1, from coordinate 67,938,542 downwards.
TTTTTATAAAAGAAGGTAAAATTTATATTCAAATGCTTGATTGAAATGAGTCAATTTGTAATTCGCGATTTAATGGGGTAGCATGTGTTATGTAAACGAAGTCCTGATTCGAATAGATAATATCACAGGATGAGATAAAGACTCAGGTCTTCTTCGTGGTGCGGCCCGGCTTGTATAAGTAGCAATGAGTATGTGCAAAGTGATCGGCAGGCATTATAGAGATCGGCATTATATTAACGAAGCATCTAACTGCACGTGAGTAAATAAAGTTCATGGAGGATTAAGGTATGTGAAATATGTTGAGAGCAAAAGGATAACAGCTATGAATCTTGATCGGACAAGGGGCGCATCACCAAGTTTAAATGGGAAATGGATTCGAGTAATTGGTTCATCGAGGGATGTTTGCATTTGGTCAGTGATTTAGCGAAGTATCCCTTTAAGTTAAGTTTAGGCTTTACATTTTTATTAAAATTTGTTAAGGTGAAACACAACAAAATTGTGAAGCAAGTAAGAGAATATTGAAGAAAGGATAGAGTACTGGGTGTATTTGATTAATACAAGATTTCTAAACTGTGATATACTCGATTTTTGAGTAAAGTATTTTTTTCTCATAAGTTATAGAATGAGTGATTGTCAAGGCATCGGGGATGTGTCGTCCAGCACAGGAAGTGATGTACAAGGAGCTGTGTGCCGTGACGACTTGCATACTGAAATGGTAAACCCTGTAAAATCGATGCAAGCTGATGCTCAAGTGAGGGAAGTTGAGTTTCTTTGTTGGAAAAATTTCCTTTTAAAGCGTTAGCTGGCCCTTTGGAGCTCAACCTAGATCACGCTTCTTAAAAAGAACGAAGAATGTGTTGACATTACATCCAAGGCCAAAGGCATCAATCTCCCAGAAAGAGAAACGATATATCAAATGGGATATGCTAAATATGCTAACCACTGCTAATAGTGTGCTGATTGTGAATGCAGCAGCTCTTAGTCTTCATCACAGAAGTGAATGCAATGAGACATCTTCCCCTCCTGCTCAACCAAAGGCGAAAAGGAGATATGAAAACGCCAATGAATCTGCTCAACCCAAATATGGGCGTTTCCTTAAGGCGAATACTACACACTGATTTTAGAAGAGAGAGTGCTAATAAGATGTTTTTTCAGACTCTTCAGTTCAGTTCAGCATCGAGTCGTCATAATCATCAATGCGAGATTCAGTCATGCGATATCCAGTCACCGGCACAGTAACGTGTGTTAGGTGTTAGACCACATACACCGTAAATTTTCCGTACATAAGAATCCGGAAATAGAAATACTTCTTTGAAGGAAATTTCTAGATAGCCCCGATACACGTCTAATAATAAAATGCTTTCAATTTTGCAAAGTCCCAAGAAATATAACAAACATAGCAAATCGTTTTTCAGGTGACATCAATGAAGTTTGACAGAAGGGGACAGACAAAAATTGTTTAAATTTGTTAATAACTTTTGAGTTTCTCTGCGAAAAATATGACAGAGCTAAGCAAAACCAATCTCGTCAAAATGTATACGAACCTGAAAACAGCGTAAGTTGCTAGGTACAAACCATATAGAGTACCATAAGGATTGGAAGAAGTTCTCTGGGCAAGGATAGACGAAGTACTCAAATTAGACGTTATCAAAGAATTTGGTTCGAGATATGCTCCTTCCAAACATAGAAGAAACACGTGAATAAAAAGTACTTTGCATATCTGGTTCTTATGATTGGTTTCTATCAAATTATTGTTAGAGTAAAATGATGAGTTCAACGCCTTTGGTACACTCCAAGGAATTCATAAACATAAACGTGTTCCTTATGGGTTCACGAGTTCTCTAGCCGTTTTCTTTAAATTGATGAAGAAAATGATGCACTCTACTCCATACGGGCAAGTTATTGTATACATGGATTACATGCTAATTCTCACCGGCGGAGGAGAGAGAATACGGTGGAAGACAATTTACAAATATTAAGATTATTGCTGAATGCACTTGAGAAATCAGGAGTTCCTTTGAAATTTCAAAAATGTTCTTTCAACATCGAATTAAAATTTTTGGGTCATGGAATCAACTCCCGAGGGATTCAACCAGAAACAAGTTAAACCGCAGCGGTAAGTGAATATGAAAACGCAGAGTCGCGCAGTTTTTGGCGTTATGGCGACTATGGCGTTATTTCCAACGATTCAGATGTTCATTAGAGACTCCTCGAACACAATTTCACCATAAAATAGCCAGCTAAAGAAGGACATCGAATTCTTCTCGGTTATGTTAACAGGCAGCATCAAGTCCATACTGATGCAAGCTAGTTACATATATGAAACATTTCCATGCATCTACAGTTAATTTGCAAGATGCAGATTCAGGTGAAACTGACACCGGCTGGAAAACATTAGAATCGTTTCTAGGAAATGCTAAGAAGCCAGACGCAGGTGTCAGCAACTACGAAACTATAAATTTGCTGTGAGAAGTAACCTCTCTCTCAGTTGTCGCCTAGCCCTAAGGTACAATACTAGTAATCGGTGTTAAAATAAAGAAAGCTAAATTTAATACAGTTGTTTTTATTTCCGGTGGAAATTTTTATTTTTTCGTCCGCTCGACCCTCGACCACGTAATTAGCTCTTCAGGAGTTTTTAACATATTAATGCACAAATTCAGTACGACCTCATCAACAATAAAATTCGTGATAATCACTGATAGTTGTTCACCACGGATGACGCAGAGCAAAAGAAAACTGAGTTTGACTTCCATATCGAATACAGACCAGGGTGTAGAGTGTCACATGCGGATGCTTCGAGCAGGAAGAGGTACAAGAGCCCAAAACTGTTGTGGACCGGATTATGTCGATTGGGATTGAAGATTGAAGAGAGGTGTGATAAAGACCTACAACAATGTGACGCAATCTTGGTATACCTACAAGAATTGTATCCGATCGATGAGCAGCGTTTACATCTAACAATGTTAAGATATTTCGTTAAGAAATGTTATCCATCATATCCTGAATGCAGTTCATAACCCGTTAGCAAATGGGCTGAGCTGAAGCTATAATACAATACTGCTGAACAGAAACATGCTGAACGCTTGAACGACTCGCATAGGGCACCGAGGAAGTATACAGTTAAAGACTTCGTGCTAAGCCGTTCTGAGGCATCAGCAAATCCCGGAAAAAGGTATAGTAAAAGTAAAAAGACTAGTACAAGTAATTCTTGTAAATAATTTTACAATAAAATTCCATATTTACATTACTGTGTACCCTCTAATTACTGATAAGAATTGATGAAAAGAAAAACAAAGAAAAATGATTCGAGTTTATATTTTACTTCTGAATATATGGGACGAATTTATCATGGGATAGTTCCGTAGTTCGAACCTCGAGCAATGCTGGAGTGCGAATGCACACCGGCACATGAATGACCAGCTCGCGATTAGAAAGTTTTTTATATAACGGAACGATCCGATATGTGGGGGATGTATATACCCTCTTAAGTGTATCATGGAGGCAGCCGTTGGCGCGCAACCGTCTACTGAATTAATCGTAATTGATATATAGAACCGATTGTATCTCGTAAATGAATGAACTGATATCTGGGAGACTGATCGTCCCGTTATTTGTAATCAAGATAGAAATAGACTTTTAACAGCCTACAAACTCGATCGTCTTTTTGACCGAATGCTATGTGAGTGAAATTCCGACTCGAATAGATAAGGATGAGATGAGGACTCAAGTCTTCTTGGTGGGTCATCGATGGAGGTTTAGCATTTGTTACTGATCTAAAGAATTTTCCCTTTAAGTAAATTTTAGACTTGAAAATAGTGAAATTTCCCATTAATTGAACTTGTGTTTCGTACACACGTAAGCACTTAAACACGGGATATTGTCTCCATTGGAGAGCGAAACAGATTGAAAAACGAAACAGTCTTCTGTGTTATTAGATATACTATAAGCGAGGTAAAACGTTTGGTTCCAATGTTGTCGGAAAGACGAAAGAGTAAAAACAGATAAGGATTCACAAACTGGCAAATTTCATGGGTCAATTCTTATGTTACAGACGTGGCAACGTCCACTACATTTTTCACAACAGATGTGTCGGTATTCTACATTGCAAGGATCACAACTTCATTGTGGAAGTTAATTTTCAAGCTTTCTGGTAGTACATTTACTACAACAAATTTTGAAAAATGATGATGTTTTTGTAGTATGTTTACTTTTCTTTTCTTTTAGTTCTACGCACATTACCAAATTCAATTTGTTTGAAATGCTAGCCGAAGTCTATAAGAATGATAAAAAGCTCATAGAACTATAGAGATATGTAGGAATCGGTTATGGTTATACAATAGGTCAGAAAAAACTAACTCACCGTTAAAAATTTGCACCACAAATCCAAAAATTTGAAACGCCCTTGCAAGACAATTTTCCAGTACGCTATGGCCATATCCAAATCAAGTCCCTTCTGGCCCGAGTCTTTCGCATAATTGAACGTAAAATGATAAAAGTCCTTGAACTTATTTGCGTCTGCAAGTTCACTTTCTAAAGCTGGCAATTTCGCTCGTAATTTATCTATACTATCTACACCTAGATCAGTGAATCCATTGATGAATTCTTCCTTGGTAAATTCGCATTGAGTTTCGGCACGAAACTTCCACGCTATTATTAGCACTAATTTTGAATCGGGACTTAAGTTAAGGTCGTCTAAGAAACGAATGACACCATCCGAGCTGATCTTCGATACATCGCTGTGATCTCGATACTTATTGAAGAGCGCTTCTATGTTGCGACGATCCAGCTCACGATAATACCGCTCGGGGTTCTGGAAATAATTGTCGCCGGCCAAATCAAGCTTCCAGTCGTTATGAGTGAGGCAATATATCGCTGTTTGCTCCCCAGTCTGGGTTAGCGCTATGAATTTCCGTACTTTATCCTTTTGGGCCGGTTTCAATTTATTCTGGAAAGTTTGCAACGAGAAAAGCATTGTATCATTTTTGAAATTGATTAAACAGTAAAGCTAAGGCAGCCAAAACTTGATGAGTATGTAATTATTGATGAATTTCGACTATAAAAGGAGCTGATAACAGCTGAAAGGTTAAACGTAATATATGCAACAATATTTTTGTAAAATATTCAAGGCATTGACGATTATTGGCGTGATTGGCATTTGCGGAAGGTATGCCTAATCAATACACAGAGCATTGCATTCAAGTCATGGCAAACTGAATTCAGTTCAGGAAATTACCATTTTCTATAAATTTACTAGTGGACCTTCTAAAAAGAAAATGAACAAAACACCAACTTTTCACCGAAAATTTGACATTTGTGAATAAAAATAAAAATGTCTCCGCAATCTGAGAATTGTCTTTTTGAACGTCAAACGTTGGAGAGTATCTTCGAAAACGCTCTTGAAGTGAGTCAATGTTGTCTACTATGTAGAGATTTCAGTTTCAGTTAACCAACGATTCAAAATATTTCAATGTTATTCAATATGCAAAGAAATTTTTATATCAAGTTATCGAAAGATTTTATAGCGAGTTTCAATAGTTGTCGAAATAATTACTGGTCAAAGATAGCATGCAATAATTGTTCATCCGAATAAATTCGGAACTTATTATTATTAACTTATTATTTTAATCAAGCTTTGGAAAATTTTGTATAACGAAGAATAATAGAGAAAGTAAAATATTTAAAATAATTCTGTTATGACCATTATATATATTATTTTTGGAATGTTTCCTTCAAATTCCATGAAATGGCATAGCCGTATTCTAACAGATAGCGCTAACATTTCAAGCCTTAAGGGATTCACTCAACCTAAGTCCATATAAAAACACGTTGGATACAATGTAAAACAAATATATTCATATTCTAGGAAAAATCACGTCTATAAAATATGGCGGTTCACTTGCGAGAGAGTGATTACAGGAACCTGTCAAAAATTTATATCTTGCCGGTCCTTACTTCGTTCCATATTCGATGGTTTGAGTGGCAGTGTCGCCACAAGCCACCGAGGTACAATATAGAGAGTCTCTGCTATGTTCATGGGCGTCTGTGAGTCTCCGAAGTTTATCTTTTATCCCATCATTAGCTGTTCACATGTTCATCTCCATTCGTATCTGAAGTAGAGTAACATGCAACACCGACTAGAAACACATATACTTAATCACACTAATATTCACTAGTACTATCCTTCATTTATCCTTCCTTCAATCATTAATAACAGCTGCAAATGAATTATATTTCCATATTTTGTGAGATGGGATACATCTGCCTTGAAAATAGAAATTATCTATCAAACTTTGCCTGATTAAAGCCTATAATTTGCAAAGTGAAACCATCTTATATATGAATTGTAAAATCAATCCTTGCATTTCACATGATCTTCGACCATCTTCGGTTTAAGTTTGACAGAGAGTTAACATTGCCGTTCGAAAAATAATTTCTACAAAGGGTTGGTCACATATATCATATCAATGTTGAAATTATCATGAAACCAGTTGCTGAATTATGCCCTTAAAATAATCAACGTTATTTAAAAATGAGAAAGACGCCTATATTGAGCATTGCCAAGTCTCATCGAGTATATAGATATTCTTATTAATGACATTAATAAGGGAACAATTGATTGAATATATTTGATTAGGTTGGTGTAGGCTTTGATGTTAGCTGAAGATTGCATTTTCAGTCGAGCAACTGCCAAATTCGTCTGTAATTGTCGGCTTTAATTGCTCGGAGGATGATGTTTGTGTGGAGTTAACGTTACCGTTAACTCGATTTACTAAGTTGAATTTTATTTGGGTTGGAGATTTCCTATCATCACAAAAACAAAGCTTTAATGGAAATTTGCAGTACAATTATAAATCTTCTTGTGATTTTTCTATTCTATCTTTGTCAGAGAGATGTCACCCGAGACTGCATGTAGCTACGCTATGGATACGCTGTGGCTGCTGGCAGAAAGGGATACAGCAAGCAAAGACAGTTTATAGTTATTTGAACATGAAAAAAAACTTATGGAAAACTATAATAAAATGTTTCTTATTTTGTTTGAATCCCGGAAAGTCGGGAGTTAAATCGAAGTGTAATTCCTGTATGTACTTACGCTTTGTCCTTGGTTAATTTATGTATGATGTTTTATGGTCGCATATGAGTCCAGTATCGCAACACAGCGTAATGTGCTATTGATAGAATTGCAAACTGAACGAAAGAGTTTCCGCTTAGAAAATTGTAAAATGAAAATATTTTGTAAATAATTATCAAGAAGGGAATGAATGCTTGGCCCCTCTGTTTATCTAAATTCCCTCTGATTTTGAGCGTGTATGTCATCACCGAGGATGCCAACACAGGATCAGTATGTACTAACATTCCTTCAACTTTTTATTTATATTCTGTGTTCAATATTTATGACAGTACTTATATTGTAGTAGAACGATGAATCGTATAATTTTAAATGTGCTGTAGGTTATTGTTAGCATTTTCAGTTGATATTCTCATACTAATAATACACCCAGGTATACGAATTATCCTTGTTATTTGTTTGAAGATCTGATCTTTTTATTAGTTTATTGATTCTGCGTCTACTACAAGACAATTGGGAAGCATGTGGAATGCATCAGAATCAATGTGTAAAGTTGTCCAAAAACATTATTTTCTTAAAATTTTCTTATTTATCGACCAGTTTTCTCGTTTGCAAAATACTCTTTCAGATAATTATATTTTATGATCATATGTGCTGGTGCTATTCACACATGAGCACAATGGGGCATTTCGTAATACCTTCATTTGACCTCAGCTCGAGTTTTAGTCAATTCTTCTCACTTGAAATGAAACATTGAAGTCATCTTGTTTGCGTTTTTTTACCACAAAGTGCTCGTTTGAAAATAAAAAACACTGAATGTTTGTTTTTCCACTTTTCGAGGTGCAAAAACGACGTGATGTTTGAATGAAGCGCTTGAATTGCAAAATTAATAACAAACGAAATTTACTGAACGTGTTATGGGTGCATCAGCTCAACGATGTTTTGATTGTTCTAATCTTATGCATCATATGAGTATGCACCACATTATTGGACTTTGACTACAGGAATGTAATTTGATAAAACCTAAACCAAATATTTCGTAAGTTGAACTATCACACAAAAATTAATAGCTGACTGATATCTGAATATTTTATTCTGGCAGTTTCTTTGAAAGATAACTCATTATTTGGGCATGTCAGCGGTTCTGATTCTCATGCGGGGATATGTTGCATAATAACTTGTTTGCCATACCCAACAACGCATTTAATTTACCAGTGGTCTTTTTTCCTCTAGCATAGGCCTTTAGCAATTTTGTTGTGATCCCTCATGTTCGAAACATTTTTCACCAGTTAAGGGAAAGGCGTTGGGTTTAACGTATTAACTGTCAGTTATCGGGGCACCTCAAACTATCAAAATGATCAGCTTTCAATAAAGGTTCAGTTTCTCTGATCAGTTGCGAAGCGACGTAGATTACTCAAATATTCTTATCAGTTTAAATTTTAAGGTTGAGATTTTTATGATTATGTTAACAGACAACTGCTTCGGGGCCGATATAGTCCCTTTTTCTTATGTTATGTTTATAGCCTCGTCAGTCAGGTGTCACAACTTTCTGTGTCTGTGTTCAGTCGCTTTTGCTCTTTTGTTCTGAGTGAAAATTATCTCATATGCCTCCAATTTTTAACGATGCACATAGGGATATTTTGCTGATCTAGTCGGTCATAAACGAATTTATAAGAAGTTGTCGCAGGTAAAAACAACTGGTTCCTATAGTTATCGAATGACTAGAGAACAATTGACAACCCGACCCAGCCTCTTATCGGATGCACCTGCGCGCTTGTATCGTCGGAAGTCAGTCATCGCTCCAACTGCACGTATCTTATGCGTTTCCTAAGTGTGATAGTATTTGACAAAAAGTTAATTATTTTCATGACCACTGTGACTTCATTTAAAATATTGTTATGGATATGAACCAAGGAGGTAAGAACGCATATTGTTTAAATATGATGCTGTATTTTTTTTTATGGGATATTGTTAATTGACGATTGAATATAAAGTTTAAAATTCTTATAATTTCCAACCCAATTTTAAGTTTGAAAAGGTTTTGTTGTATTTCCGGTTTCTTCCCGGTTATAATGTTAATTGATAACGACAGGTTATGGTTTATATAAAATCATTATGGCCTATTTAGCCGTCCATGCCCACCCCCTTTTTTGCCAGAAGTGACAGACCAAGACAGTGAAAAAATATAAAAATCCTACTTGGGATTTACACTATGTACCTTGGTAATTATTTGGTTTCAGGGTCACCTGGTTACTCAAGTGTTACAGAAGTGACCCGTAGATCACTTTTTGATAAAATAAAAGAGCGAAATTTGCCTTATTTTGAAGAAAAATCAAATTACTTGGAAAATTGGATATTGTCCAGCGAAAACTATTCTGAAGATGAATTAAAGGCGTTGAACCACAAGTTTTCGCATATGAAGTCGGAATTTAAACGAAGGTGGAGCAAAGCTGATAAAACGGAAGCTAGGTTTCTTCATAATATGGTTAAAAATATATTCGAAATATCGAGAACGCAGCCTAAAAGATTGGGTCGACCATCAAAATCATTTAATGAGCTAAGCGAAAAAAGTAAGAGAAGGAAAACTGAAACTTTACGTATCCCAGCGGATAATGATATGTTGATACATGCTGCACAAACAAACATCTGGGAAAAATATGCTTCAAGTATACTTAAGCAGATTATGAATTCTGTAACGAGAGCTACAAAGTTGAAAAAAGCATACAAAACAGTACAAGACGTATTTGAAGGATGTTCTACGTGATGTAAGACCAGATGAATGTGACTCATTAGAGTCAATTCAATTCAATTCAATTCACAATTCAAACAAAAGATAGAAAAGGACGCCACAGATAGTAACATTTTTCAAAGTAGCTTTGTACCACTTCGATTGTTATGTGGTGCCAAAACAATATAGCAAAATCCAACCCCATCCTCACTGCGATATTCTCGTCCTATTAGAATCAGATTCGTTAAAGAAACTGTGGATATAACACAAGAAGAAATTGAGTACGTGGAAAATGTTATTAACGCCCTACAGAAAACAACATTTTTATTAGAGGAAAAGTCATATTGCTGCCACACAGCCCACAATGAGGTGGTCAACAATGAGGTGCAGAATTTGTGGAGCACTATCGAAGAAGCTCAACGAATTAACTATCAAAAGATATGTTGATGAAGACGAAATTTCATTTGGATTATCCACTTTGCACGCCAGAATTCGTCTGTTTGAAAGCATATTGTACCTCTCATACAAACTCACTGTAAAAAAGTGCCAGTTAAGATCTTACGTTGACAAAGCTATTGTTAACGAGAGGAAAAAAATCATTCAAGAGAAATTTAGACCCGAAACTGGTCTAATAGTGGATTTACCGAAAGCTGGGTTTGGAAATACCAATGATGGTAACACAAGCAGAAGATTTTTTTTCCAATAATTTCATTTAACGACTCAAAGTCATCCTTGAAGTCATATCAAGTGGTCACAAAGTCCATTTGGACAAGTTCGTAGATTATTGCATAGACACTGCGCAAGTTATACAGGTCTGTATCCGTGGCATCCTATGACACCTATGATCCACAAGATCCTGGTGCATGGTGCCACTGTCATAGACAAGGCATTGTTACCAATTGGATTGCTCTCGGAAGAAGCCGCTGAGGCACGGAACAAACATTTCCGGCTGTACAGGCAGAATTTCATGAGAAAGTTTTCAAGGGTCAAGTGTAACACTGATATTATAAATAGATTATTACTCATTTCTGTCCCACTGATTACTGGAATGAGACCAACCCCTAAAAAATGAACGTTGCTATTCACGAAAGAAGCCATTGCTTTGATGATTCCTGCTGTGCCTGACTCTGAAAGAGACTCAGATTCTGATTTGGAGGACGTTTCTGGAGGCACTGAAAGTGAGAAGGATGATGAAGAATCATGAGGCTCATCATCATTATAGTTACATAAATTTTCTAACTTTTTTTAAAGAATGTAATAAATATCGAAGTTATAAATTACTGAAATATATTTTTAAGTGTATTTTTTCCCAATATTTTAAGTCATTATTCATTAGAAAGAAAAATATGGCTTATAGTTAACCAGGGCAAGTTCCTGGTTTAAAAATAATTTTTACCGGCTAGATCAGCAAAATACTCCTATGTGCGATGGGTAGAATAAATGAGTATAAATGACTTATCAAAGTTATATGCATAATGAATAAAGAGACTCCCGGAACACAATTTCAATTCCCATGAATTTACCGAATATGAATGGTATGTACGAAAATTCAAGTTGGATATAATTGTTGTGAGTAATAGCATTAGGACGTTAAACCGTAAACCAAAATCAACAACCCTTTTATCATTTCCAGCTCGTCTAAAATTAGGAATTTCCACTGAGGGAAGAAACCTATCGGGCTCCTATCTGTGAAAAACTAAAGAACCAAAGGTTAGTGACATACAAAATTTGATTGAAAAATCTTGACAAACAAGGGAAAAAACCATTAAGAATAGAAATGACACTCAAGTGATTAATAGATTTTCAGAAACGTTTTCTGAAGAACAAATATAAATATAGGGCTAAAGTATGCCGTTAATAGGACCCTTAAAGTTAAGGAGCTGTTCATAGCCGTGGAATCAATAATGCAATACCTGAGCCCTGATATAAAAGAACATAGCAGTAAAAAACAAAAAACTTTTATATGATACCAAAAATAAAAAAACTAGCGCTTACAAGTAACAACGCTGAAAAACTTGATAAAGACCTCAAACAGAGAAAAGTTTACTCTATTAAAGCTGGTACGGAAATCTGAAAAGTGATCATGGGCAAGAAAGACTTTGATGATCAAGTCAAATTTTTTCTAGAACTGCGCAATGATCCACTACCTTACTCACTAAAAAGATAGAGAAAACTATGAAAAAATGTGAATTAAAAGATTAGAACAAGATCAAATAAATAGTTCAAATAAATCTTTCTCCATCCACGATAAGGTGCCTCTCATAAATCCACAAACAAGGACGAATAATAAGAAAAATTATCGCAGCTGTTCAACGAAGATAAAATATCAAGAAAGGGACAATCATCCTAGAAGATGAATCATTGGTTGCATTTGACATAAACGTCAATAGTTTTTTATCTGATATGTTTATATTTGATAGCAACAGATTTGCCAAAAAACTTTATTACTGGATCTGGTCCTAACTGATTCTTGATTCAAAATTAGTTAAAATTAAAAACGTTTTTTTTTTCTCTTTTAACCATTGCCCAAAATGTACGGGAGAAACGACGCCGTTTGAACTATTTCTTGACGTCAACACACGAAGAACTCCTTGTATCGTGTTCTTCTTGGATCGTAGACGCTATATGACGCCAAGAACTAGTTCGAAACCCGTCGTCTGTCCCAGACATAAGGTTTTGTGTCTGGAACAGGGTAAAACTTAAACCTAACTTATTCCAACTTTTTTAACAATTACAATCTACAGTTGCTTGGTATGGAGAGCGTCATCGGATGGAGATAAGCAGGACGATGCCAGCCCAAGTGGCTTTTCCGATGGCTCTTCGTGTGTGACGAATAAAGTCAAGGCGGTTGTGGAACAGTATGCTCAAGTTTTTACAACGACGTTATTCAAGTATAAATGAGAAATATAATGAAATTTTAGAAGTTTTTTTTACAAAGTCGAATACTTTCTCTTGGCCGATTGAACCCAAATTTTTGAACCGAAATTATTTCGCTGGTACGAGGAGTTTCGCAAAGCCTTTGAGTGACTCTCTCAAATATTTGGGGCTGTATAACTCTTTGTGAGAAGATTGTATGGTAAGGAGTCTTAGTATCGGTTTGGAACTTCGGTGCCTTGGTCCGAAACGATTTCTCCCTGTTCAGGTGGGCACAATATAGTGGGGTCGTTTTTGTTTCGTTGTGATCACTTGTCCGTCTTTTTGGATGGGGTCTGTTTATTGAAAAATTTATTAGAGTAGTACTTGAGGAAGTCTTCCTGATTTGAATAAATTTTCTGTGGAAGATTCTTTTTGGAAGTTGCTGCCATTTTGTCTTTGTTTGAATTTAGCTCATTTGGTGAGATGTGTTCCTGCGTTCTGAGTAAGTGGAAGTTTTATCTGGGTAGTGTTTATCCATCAAATCTAAAATACAGTATGAATGCGTTTGAACCTTATTATCTAGGAGTTATAAGAAGAAGGTTTAAAAAACTAAAAGATTCCTTCCTAGTGTTTGGACAAGATATATAAATGAAGAAGACAAACTGGACGTAATATTTATTAATTTAAACAGAGTTCTCCCAAAAATTGCATTAAAAAAAGAATAAAACTGACAATCATACTATTTACATGACAAGATCTGGAAATGTAACGAACAAGCAAGTAAACATCAGTCCATTTAACAAAGATACAAAAAGTAAAGCAGAACGGGTATATAGGCATGGAAATACTTGAGGGCAAGGAAAAAATAACTGACGAAAACAGGCAATCCAAAAATCTGGACAAATATAAATAAATCAATTTATTAAATAAATAAATAAATAAATTAAATAAATAAATAAATAAATAAATAAATAAATAAATAAATAAATACATAAATAAATAAATAAATAAATAAATAAATAAATAAATAAATAAATAAATAAATAAATAAATAAATAAATAAATAAATACATAAATAAATAAATAAATAAATAAATAAATAAATAAATAAATAAATAAATAAATAAATAAATAAATAAATAAATAAACAAATAAATAAATAAATAAATAAATAAATAAACAAATAAATAAATAAATAAATAAATAAATAAATAAATAAATAAATAAATAAATAAATAAATAAATAAATAAATAAATAAATAAATAAATAAATAAATAAATAAATAAATAAATAAATAAATAAATAAATAAATAAATAAATAAATAAATAAATAATTAAATAAATAAATTAAATAAATAAATAAATAAATAAATAATAGATAAATAAATAAATAAATAAATAATTAGTTAAATGAAAAAAATTAAATAAATAAATAAATAAATAATTAATTAAATGAAAAAAATTAAAAAAAACATAGTGTGCGAGCAAGCGTGGAGGTTGTTCAAAACGAGAGTTCAGGAGCATTTACGAAGAGCTGAAAGTAGGGAGAAACACCTAAAACAGGACATATCAGCAATTCGATTACCAGCATAAAGTGCAATATAACTAAATAACTAAAAGAGCTACTACAAATAAAATACGAAAGGATTTTCATCCTGACAAACGAAGCAATATCAATTATCTTGTAAAGTGTCGAAAGTGTCGGTAATGATATTGATGGAAAATTTCCAATTCCAAGGCAGATATATGCTCTCCAACAAATGCTCTCTGTCAACAATTAATGCATTTTTCAGCTGTTATTAGTGATTTATGAATGTTGTTTTCTTATTTTTGCCCATAATTGGATAGTTAATTGTGAACGTTAAGTATACGGGGTGTGTAAGGTAGTAAAAGTAAGGTGACTTCGTAGTTTTCGGAAAAAATATTTATTTATTCGTCAATATTTATTTTATCCCCTTCAAACTAATCCCAATCAGATACAATACTCTTGTGCCAACGTTTTCTCTAATCCGCGAAGCACTTCTTATAAGCACTTTTCCGTATAGCCTTGAGTTCTTCCAACGATGCAGTCTTTCTCTCCTCAATCGTTGCAAATCTATGTCCTTTCATAGGTCTTTTAAGTTTTGGGAAGAGGAAAAGTCACACGGGTTCAAATCCGGTGAATATATTGGCTGAAGCATGGTTGTGGTGTGGTTTTTCGCCAAAAAATCTCTCACAAGCAAACATGAGTGAGCAGGGATGTGATGATTATCGTGATGCAAAAGCCATTGTTTTTCCATAATTCCGGACGTTTTCTTCGTATTCCTTCTCGTTAGGGATGCATAACTTCAAGATTATACTCTTTATTGACCGAACGACCATATGGTTGGAACTCCTGATGCACTACGCCACGGTAATCGAAGTAAACAATTAGTAAAACTTTGACATTTGATTGAACTTTGAGTACTTTTTTGGTCTTGACTCACCTGGGCTCCATTGGGTCGATTGGCCTTTGGTTTTGAGGAAATCAGAAAGATTTGACATAAAGTATCGATGCAGTTAGTCAATTGATACAGGAAGTACGTCATGTGACATACTGTGAGATTGAGTCATCCTTGGTCATAAGTTCCACCAGGGTACATAACATATTACATGAAAATACGAGCCAACCCCGACAATGTTCTTCGTGCAAAAGTCACATAACACACGTTTATTTGGACGAACTGCTTATGTGGCAACAATTTAACTCGAGCAACGTAGGAGGGTCAATTCTGAATGGTACACAACTAATTGGTTTCCCCAATTATTTCCCCAATTTTTCGTCTGTATGTAACTAAAAATAGCATAATAAAAAATATATTCATGAACAGATGGGTTGGAGGAGAGATAAGTTAGAAAGCACAGAGAAAGAGTTTATACTGCTGTATATATGTATGCTATACGTATATCTAATTAAAAAATGGGGTCGCCATAGAGATCAGGTTCATCATAGTCCTTTGCGACCTTTCAAAAGATTGCGACTGTTTAAAAGTTGAATATTTCAAAGAACACTAATCGGATGTCAAACAGATCATTAAAAGGAATGGCACATGTAGCCTGAAGACGATTCCGTGAGTTGTGTCCTCGAATCTGCTATACGACGTAAAGTTACCACTGAAGGAGATACTTCTAGATATTTTTGCGAGGTGTTTTGAACTCACAAGCGTCGCCGCCTAGGAGACATGGGGAACGCGTCCCCCCAAATATTTTGAAAAGTCAGTTTTGTCCCCCCTAAATTTTATAAGAAATTGAATACTTTAACATCGTAATAATTTTTTAAAAGTGCATAAATAACGCAGAAGGCGTGGCATGCATGCCCGATCGGTCGCTGCCAGAAAGCACGGTGCTCGCATGGCTCGTCGCTGCTCGGCGCTCCGCACTACCCCCTCTCCCCACCATTCCACATCTCCCAGATGCTCCACTGGCACCAGCCAGTGACCAGTGCCAGCTGCGACATCGGTTCGTCTTCTCGTGTGTGTTCAGTCGGCAACTTTGCTTTTATTTTTAGTTGGGCGCTGCTAGCGCTGTATGCTAAATGAAGTACGGTAAACGGTTTTTTGACAAAATGAAGCGAGCAGAAAGACAACGAAATTTGTTATCATTTTTTAAAAAACAAAAAAAGGACAATGGTAAGTAAAGCTTATATATTTTTTTGTAAAAGACAAAAAGAATTTGCAGATAGTTATTTAAAAGAAACAAATTGTCCCCTCCCCTCGATGACAAGTTATAATTTTATTATTGATTATTATTATATTATTGTTATCTTACATTTTCTGGTTTATGTAATCGTAATGTAGACACTTGTTATTCATGCATTCCATGTATTTAAACAATTAATATTTGATTTTTGATCATTTGATTTTGTACCATGCATATAACTGAAAATATAACAAAAATATAAGTTGGTCGAGTAGCACCGTAACCTCGACTAATCTATTGTTATTAACAAATTATTATAAAAATAAGTGAACAAATGCAATAACTCTGTTAATATATCATAGAAAGGGCTAAAAATGGGTATATGTATGTTTTTGAGAGCGCTGAACACGAACCTCATAACCCCGACTTCCTCCGAGTGGGCAATCCATTGTCACTGACAAATTTTCAAAAATAAGGGAAGAAACGCAACTACTCTGTCCATATGTATAATGGATAAAAAAACGGATATGTACCCATTTGTAGTCCTTTCCATTATATATTGACAAAGCAACCGCATTTGTTCACTTATTTTTGAAGCAATTCGTCAACAACAATAGATTGACCACCGGAGGGAGTTGAGGCTATGAAATTCGCATTCAGATTCCAAAATTTTGTCCTAGTCGAGGTCCTGGTGCTACTAGAACTAGAGTAGGTAGTTCAGAAGTCATATTAAAAAAGTAACTTTGTGTAAGATAAAGAAATTGATGAAGAACCCATTCCACCTGAAAAAAAGGAAATATTATCACCACTGAGTTATGAAGCTGTATCATCATCGGTTTGCTCTCCATCGACTGAAGCACAGCAAGACTGAAGAAACAACCAAGACATAGTGGCATCAGTGGACTGTTCTGTTCGTCACACTTCTCCTCATCAACCTCAGATTCTACCTGGGGATTTTCCGGTGCAAAAACTTCCAGGCAGAGTGCTGAAATTCCATACCTGTTGGCACATGTTCCTTGGCTACATGTGGCTGGAGCAGAAGGGGTAAGCTGTTTTTACTGTACAAGATATGCTCAATTGTGCCCAAGAACTGGACAACTGGAAAAAAAGGCTATTGAAAAGTTTGGAAACCACGAAACGAGTGATGCTTATTCCCAAGTTGTTTTAAGCTACTCTCAGTTACAAATACCTATTGAGTCACAACATGTTAAACCCGAACAACAACTTGCTTTTGAATCTCTTATGACTATAGTAAGTAGTGTAAAGACAAGGTCTTTAGTCTTTAGGTCTTCTAGTCTTAGACAAGGCCTGGCAATAAGAGGTTACAAAAATGATGAAGGTTACCTAATGGAACTATTGAAAGTTCGCTGTGAGGACAGGCCGTCTTTGAAACGGTGGCTGGAAAAAGATATTATCTATACTCACCCTACCATAAAAACGAAATCATACACATATTTTGAAATGAAATCGTGTCTAGTATAGTTCAGAGCATATAGTGAAGCAACCCCTTGATGTACTCTGTCATTTGTGATAGGACGCAAGATATTGCTGGCAATGTACAGGTCAGTGTTTATGTCAAGTGGGTTGATGGTGATCTCCAACCTTACGAAAGTTTTTTGGGGTTTTATGAATCAGCAAATACATGTGGCTTAGCTTGCAGCTCCCTTTGTCCAATCTTCGTGGGCAAACTTACGAAGGAGCTGGTAACATGAGTGCCATCCATAATGGAACTCAGTCGGTAGTAATAGACAAAAAACCACTTGCTGACTACATTCATTGTGGTGCTCACTGTGCCAATCTAATAAAGAAAGCAAGCTGTCAAACTTCAAGAAATTTTACACAAGTATCCTTTGAAGTGTGTTTGAAAATGGGACCACATACTTAGGCCTTATTATGGTAGAAAAAGTTGTTGAACTTTTGGAACCACTGACAAAAGTTTTCAAGATGAGAAGAAAACAGAGGCTGGGTTATGTGAATCTGTTCAACTCATTGTTGGTGGCCTGTAAAACCTCAGAACAAATCAGCAGTTTTCTTCTGTGTACGGAGAGTGTACCAAGTACATAGTTGAGCTGGGACTTGAAGTGTTAAGACTTCTATTTGATGGCAAGCATAGCTGTAAATGTAAACTGTTCTTTTGGTTTGTTGGTTGGGTCAAGTTCTTAACTTAAGGCCAAAATACAATACTGCGAGACGGCGATGCGAGAGCGCGACGAGAGTCATGCAGCAAATGTCAAGCAGTTTTCGTAGCATGCATTTGTATACGACAACGTACAATGATTGCGATGCGTCGATGCGAGGTGAGAAATATTCGGAAAAACGAGAATTCCTCGCAACGAGATGCGTGACGTTTGTCAAATGCAATAAAAGGCGCGTAAATGAAATTTGAAATTCAAACGCCTTTATTACTTTTTAAGTACGAGGGTTATTGGGAATGAATTTTGAATGAAAATTTCGTGCATGCTTGTTGAGGCTATTATTCGATTATTATTATTATTCGAAGGAAAATTCCAAATTCAAATTTTTAAAAAATCAAAAACAATTTTAATCAATTTTCATTTGAAACGTCACCAATTTGACATTTGCCATATGAATATTATTCTTCCTCGCATCGCGTGCATTGTAAATTGAATGTGTTGCGTGACGACGAGCAGTATTGTATCTGGGACTTTAACCCACAGAAATGTTGCGATACTCGCAAAAGATTGAAGTAATCGGCAATCATCATAAAACTTTCTGTGTTTAATACGTCAAGAGTATGTGATGGTTACAGAATTTTCCTGTCATTCACTTAGGAGTGAGGTTCCCTGATAAACACATATGACGATCACATGAAGTCGTTAAATGTTCTCCCGTGACCGTCACGAAACTTTCTATTTGTTTTCAAAGAAAACATCATGTGACGACCACAGGAGCCTTTTGGTTGGAATCGAAATGTTATGTCCGTTGTGACCATCACGACACTTTCTCGGTGTTTATCTCACGATAAACACTATGTGAAAATCACTGCACCTCTAAACTGTTTCGACCAGATTGCTCATTACCTCTTCGCTGTAATTCGCGATCCGCTCGTATCGAGAGTCTTGAGCAGACTCCCCTGGTCTGATACAATACAATACAATACAATACATTTAATGATGCCTTCCTGTATTAATACATGTCATTCTTAGTCAATTCTACACAGTTTGTTTTCTAAGAGACTATGCAAGTTAGGTCTACTTCTTCTTATCTAATTATACATTATATTTATCGATCGCATTTAGCTGTTGAAAAGTTTCTTTAATTATTCACATGCGCTTGCATCACGCGCTGTCATGTCTTCATTTAGTCTTAACCTAAATAAATACTTAACCTACGAATCTTAAACCTAAATAAATACTTAACCTACCATATACAATAAAGCTTAAAAACTAAAGGATTTTCTTACTATCCTTTTACATTTTTGCATATTTGACTATCGTCGATGAAGTTCAGGATGACCTTTGTAGGTGTACAATTCTTCAAATATTTTATCTGCTGCTCGGTTGATGATACTGCTTGGCCTGATGAATTTCCCGTGTTGTAGTGTTGCTGCGTGGTTGAATATTTTTTTCATCCGTTCGTTTGGATGTTCACTAAGGCTGTTGTAGTACCGAAACGGCAAGTGTTTTATTCTGCTGGGGAGTTGCTCGAGCTTAGCTTCCTCGTATAATTTTTCGTTGCGATATCGGCGTTTCGTTCGAGGGTTGAAGTAGAGTCCAGTACAAGCTCGTAGTACTTTTCGCTCCAACTTTGCGGCGTCCCCCATTGCTGTTTTGGAACATGTTAATCAAATTGGTGCAGCATAGGTGATAATGGGTCTGATCAGTGTTTTATATAGGGTTGACTTTGCATTGGTGGAAAGCCCTGCTTGCTTACGGAGAAGAAACCGAATGCGGGAGAATGCACTGTAGGCTTTTTTGGTGCTATTTCGAAGATGAGGGTCAAATCTGATCTTTTCATTAAGAGTTACCCCAAGATACTTTAGATTGGGAGAAGGACAAATGGTTGCTTCACCTATTTTTAACGCAGATTTCTTGCACTTTTGTTTTATGAAATTGTGCCCAAAGTGCTTGTGAGGATTTTTGAATATAGTCAATTGGGTTTTTTCAGCATTTATCTTTATACCCCATTCAACGAAGTACTTTTGTAACTTCACTATGTAATTTTCAATTGATTGAACGGCTTTTACTGGGTTAATTTGGGACGAGTAAACCAAGGTGTCGTCAGCAAATTGGATAACTTTGGTGTTTTCTTCTTCTGACGGAATTGGAATATATGCTGTGTATATATTATACAATACAGGACCTGTCATTGAACCTTGCGGTACACCGGATGGAACATATTGTTTCAGTGAATTTTTTTCCTGAACGGAGACATAGAAGGTCCTATTACAGAAGAAGCTAATGGCAATTCTAATCGCTTTATCGGGGAACGCTAGTTGAATCTATTTAAAGATAAGCCCGTCATGCCAAATACTATCGAAAGCTTTTTCTAAGTCGAGAGCACAAGCAGCTGTGGGAACGTTCCTAGAATTGAGATTTGACACGATATCCTCATGAAGGAAAGAAATTGCATTTAATGTGCCGTGTTTAGGCTTAAATCCGAATTGGTGCTCTGGAATTAATCGTTCTTGTTCACAGTGTCCTGTTAACATCTGGAGCCATACTTTTTCAAAGGTTTTTCCTAAATTGGAGAGCATGGAAATGGGCCAAAAATTTGAAGGAGAGAAAACTTTGCCAACCATGTGTATTTGAATGATTTTTCCCCTGGTCTGAGACACTTCATGGGTTTTTAAAGAAAAACCGAAGAAAGCAAAAGAAGCGACTTTGGCTGAGATTGTTGATAACAAAAAAAAAGATGATGAATTCAACATCTGGCAAAAGGGACTACAATTTGAACAAAGGATGCGAGAAAAGGCAAACACTTCAGTAACAAATGAAATGTTTATAGTTCACACATTAATGCGAACGAGCGGCTTGTGAATCTTCAAAGGTTTACGGAAAACAATGTTGATTGTTTTTGTGCGCACAAACTCGAACGCTCGTGCTGTTTGGTTTATCTCAAAGGATAAAATTTAGTGTCTTGATCCTTAACATTTTCTCAACGTTTATTGCTTCACGATATGAAGAAAGAAAAAACTGTAGCAGTTGTTTATTTGACTGTTTGTTTATTCAACAACTTCCAAGACGAAAAAAGTGCCTAAAACGATATCTGAGCGAAATGCTGATGGCTACGAGTTTACTTTAACAGAAGAACACTTCAGACGGGAGTATTTTGAAGTCATTGACATGGCTGTACATGGTCTCAAAACTCGTATACTTGAACAGGCTCGTATGAAAACACAAACAAAAGTCCTGCTAAAAAGAGAAGGTTATGATGTCAATGTGCTAGCGGCATATCCGGAAATCAACGGTCAAATGTTGAAGTCAGAACTTGAGCTTTTCTTCCTAAGAAACAAGATGAAGAATTTAAAAGACGCCAACGTTGAAGTTCTGGTGAGACTAATGCTTGTATGTCCAGCTTCAAGTTGACTTTTTTGAGCATGACTCAAAAAAGGTGGAATCATGTTGTTGTTTGTTACGTTTAGAAAGAAATATTGGAATGGTAGAAGTAAAAAATGGTGCAAAACTGTTTATTTATAAATGTGAAACTAGGAGAGATGTTTTTGGTTACATAAAGGATAATAAATAAACCACTTTGGGGATGTTTCAGACTAGTAGACCTCTTTTAAGCAAGGGTTTGGATTTTAATAATGTACTGTAAAGAGAGACAAGTCTAAAATTTTAAAGTTAATGTTTACGTTGTGATGTGATAGACCGCATTTAATAACAGTAGTGTGTGTAAAATAAAGCATATTAAACATCTTAATAAGTTTTTATTTAATACCTATAGATATTTTAGTATGAGTTTTCAATTGTATGTTTAGAAATGTTTTCAGATCAAAAACAGATTGTTTCAATGACAACCCTGCTTGTACAAATGTAAGATTTTGGGTTTAGATTAGTATAGTATTAGTATAGTGTTCAAACGTCATTTCAAGGTCACAATGTTTCAAAAATTTTACGAGGGAGTTCCCCGGACCCTCCATTCGCAATACTGCCCCCCCAACAAGATTCCATGTTCACCACGCCAATGCTTGAACTGAATGTCGACCAACAGTGCCATTGCAGATCATATAAATCCGTGTCTGTTAATTCCGGGCTGACTCTCCTGTTTTAACTATTTTTTAAACGAATCGGACAACAGCGCAACACCCAAAGTGCTGGTCTAAAAACAACCTTCTGTCAATTGTATCAAAAAAAAGTTGGAATGATAAAATGAATGATTGGTTCTGGAACTCCTCAGGGATGGTGCCATGAACCCTTATCTAAATCACGGAATATGTCCAATGGAACAAAGCAAAGTTTTAATTTAGTAGCTCTTTTTCTAGTTTCTAAGAAATTCAGACACTTTTTGGCGTTTTTGGCTTCAAGTTTTTTGATGTAACAACCAAACAAACTTTGTTTTGTCATGCGAGTAAAATTTTGCATTTTGCTCTTCGTTTTTCGTTTTATCACTTTGGCAAACGTGAACATGTAAAGATTTAGGCCGGGCTTAATGCGATGCGAAATAAGTGATTGTTGGTTAATGAGCCAATACATAAACAACATAGGTAGCCAGCAAGTCTCTTGGTCATTGACTTCCACAAAGTAGCGATCATGAGCAACAAACGCAAGTCTGTACCTATACGCGGCCAAATAGAGGATCTCGATCTTTTTGGTAAGTTTAGTTTGTAGATGGCGCGGCCCCATCACGCAATTCCTCTATAATAGCGAGGTTTCACACACGATTATGACTGAAAATATTTTTCACGATCGGGAGCCAACACTCCGACACGCTCAGAAGCCTCGCTGGGCTTGAGTAACTTTCTTCCTCGGCACTGTTAAGTGGGAAAGACTTTCGCTTTTGTTTTGTTCTCAAACAATTCAGTTTCCACTGGTCATGAAAATGGGCAATAAAAAACGAATGTACATCTTTAAAAACTGAGAAGCAGCAAAGATGCCAAGATGGCCTGCGGGCGGTTGCTGACGCGATGGACGAACTTCTTCTCATCGATTGTTATGCAGAAGTACGTGCATGCTGCATGATAGATTCAGTCGAAAAGCGTTTGTAAAACCTTTGTTGCTCGTTCAGGCATTGTATAATACGTGGAACACTGCTTTCATGATGGTCTTCGCTGGAGCCGCGGAGGTTGCATAAACGTAGCGTCGACGGAAAGCCTCTCGTCTCCATTCAAAAACTCGTAGATGTGTACTATTCGGAGAACTGGCGCTTATCTTTAATAAATTGCATGCATTTAGAAAGTCACAGATTACAACTTGTAGAAATAATGACATATGTAAGTACACGGGCAAGTTTGTATAAGCCTTTGCCGGTTCGTTGCAAGTACTATGCCCTTTGAAACCAATCAACCAATAATGAGAGGAATATTCGCGGAAAATGACTAACCAAGCTTTAAATTGATACTCCAACATAAGTGCGTCCTAATTCGGTTTCGAGAAGGATTCAATAATGTTTTATGCATTCCGATAGTGTGGAGAGCCAGATTTTAAGTTTCTGTTTGTAATTCGATAATGTTTTACAAACTATTCCAACTCATTTTAAATTTCGAGTCACCAAATGCTCATGAAATAAGTCAATCTTTAATTAAAACGTACAAGTTCGGGAATTTCATGCATCCTTTTTCAGTTGTATTAAGTTTTATATGTAGGGTATATTTTCTATTCCCCAGTTCTCAACTTTGAATTACGTTTCCATTCAACTTCTTCTTTGCTAAAGCTAACGGGCATTGACCTTCCTTCATAGCTACCTCCAGCTGTCCGCAGATATCTATCGAGATATTAAGTACATCAAGTCCAATCCACTATTCCAATGTGTTTTTTGATTGACTTGTAGAAAGATGAGATACACCAATATTTTTTCAACGGCTTTTAATGTAAATATTTACGGAGGGAACTGTTAGAAAAAAGTGTAGACCAACATTGGCTCTTCCTCACCACGTTTTCGTTATTCGTTTGGATTCCTATCCGTTCGGCATGTTATTTCGTTATTGTAGCCTGTCAGTATTTCTATCGGTGTTCTTACGTTATTTCTATTCGGGAGTTGTTTTGTTCCTGTTTTGTTAGGATGAGTCCAGAGTCACCAGAGAGTCCGGCTTATACTGCCGTTTTTTGGAAAAACATATTTCTCCTCGCTTAAAAAAAAATAAAGAAACATGAATGCTCTGATTCTTCTCCACGCAACCGCTTACCTACGTGCCTAAATCGTTTTATTACGGCTGTTAATCCATGTTTACACTCAACCCTTCCGTATCCTGCAAAAATGTGGTCACCAACGAGTGGGATTTTCCACCATCTTCTTTATCTGAAATTTCTTTGCCAGAAGTGAAAAACTTTCTCTTTCCCAGTCCTTTCCCGTTCAAAAACCATTCCTTTTCAGTTTTCCAACAACGTCGGTTCGGTGAGCATCGTCTGTTTACCGCGCTTCAACAAAGTCCTTTCATGTCTTCTTGCACGGTCGGTTCAGTGACCATCTTCTGCTTACCGCGCTTCGAACAGTCCTTTTTTGTCTTCCGACACAGTCGGTACAGTGAGCACCTTCTACTTTCCGCGATTCGCGACTACTATTCGTTAATTGAGCAAAATTAACTGATCCTTCATTTACAACTAGCGCCATCGTTCATTTCACGAGAGTCCAGGTTGGAGTTGCTGAGAGGAAGCTGCAGAATTTCGTACTATGTGAATCTCTAGGCCCAGCTTCCTGAAGAGTCCAGAGGATCTTCCCAAGCGACCAGGATCCATCGTCTCCAGCATTGCATATTCAGACCAGGACAGCGCTCATCATTACACTATATTTCGTCAGAGATTGTTAATTAAGTGAATGAGATTTAAAAGTATGTTGAAAATACTACTTCGCGTTTGACTAGCAATTAACCTCACAGCCTCCTGGTCCTCAACACCATCGTTCCTGTTATTCTGAACCTCATCTATCTCAATCCAGAGAGTCAAGTCTACTTTTCTTTTTAGCGTTGGTAGTGCCAATTTAATCTTGCCTATTCTAGTTCAATTTTACACGGCTGATCCAGGTCCTGATAGATAAACTGCCCTTTCATTTTCCCCTAATCCGCTTTGTCCAGGGAACAGTTTTAGTTTTACATGAACTCAGGTTGTTGCGGCTTTGTGAAACCAAGTGATGAAACCCAGTGGTGATAGGCAAACGCCTACAGTGCTTTCTGTCCGAGAGGTATTGTACTGACTCATTAAGGGTGTTACCTGCCGCTTTTTTGCAAATACTTCCAACTGGAAAACTATGATATGGCTTTCAAGTTTTTAATTTCAGTTGAGTTACGGATGATCTGGGCAGAAGATTTAGAAGAAGGTACAGATTTCGTTTTGTCTTCCAGGTGTGAAGCCCTGCACAGGTTTCCACTTCAACTATGTGTACCCAGGCGAGTGGGTCCTCTCCTGTGGTGTACCCTTTTTAGTCTATTTTTTCAATGTTAGTAGTTCCGTCATCCATTGATAAGGTGTGAATCTATTCCATATCTTTGAATGACTGTAACAATGCTTTCCATCTGTTCGGCTTGACGACATTATTGCAGGTAACATGAAACATCTATCGATGTTGATGAAAGTAATTTTTACTGCTTATTACTCATTACAAAACACTACACTATTACAAATCAGGGCAGTCAACAAATCAGCTTAGCAGCTGACAAGGCTGCAGCGCGTGTGACGGAACTCATCCGATTAACGGCCAACATAGGGGGGCCCACCACATCAAGGAGACGACTCTTAATGAGCGTTGTGCAGTCGCTTCTACTCTGCGGATCAGAACTGTGGGGCAACGCTCTCAGCAAGCAGTGACACCGGAAGTGGTTGGCACAGGTGCAGAGAAAAGGAGCGTTGCGAAATGTATGCGCATACCGAACGTTCTCCGGGGTGGACGTGCTGGTAATCGCAGGGGTGATACCCATCACCCTCCTTGCGAGAGAGCGCAGAAGTATTTACCTGCGCAGAGGCGAAGATCGAAGAGAAGAGATCACCAGGGAAGAGATACGTCGCTCTCTCAGCGATTGGCAACAGTCCTGGGAGCAAGAAACAAGGGGAAGATGGACTACACGTCTGATCCCTGACCTGAGGCCGTGGTTCAGTCGAGAGCATGGTGAGACCGATTTCTATTTGACCCAGTTCTTAAGCGGAAACGGTTGTTTTTGGTCCTGCCTGTACAAAATTGACAGAGTACGGTCTCCTAACTGTGTGTTTTGTGTAGGGGAACCGGATGACGCCTGTCACACATTCTTATACTGCAAAAAGTGGAGCCAGCAGCGAGGGATCCTACTCAGAGCTCTGTCCGGAAACTATCGTCTGAGTAATGCTGAAAACGGTTGACAATTGGAATCGCGTGGCGCAATATGCTCGGGCAGTGCTGATATTGAAAAAAGCTTTATTGGAGCGCTGGGAGGTATCGGGGATTGATGGATCTCTTTTCTAGCACTTCCTTCCTCTCCCGTCCTTCCCGTTAGAGAAGAGATTCACATAATCCGAAGGCGCCTCTAGGCGTGGGAACACGAGGCCTAGCCCGAAGTAATGTGTCAAACGGTTCCAGGCTAGGTTCTCAGGTTGACAGGGGAGGTGTTCAGTGGGTAGTCCAAAAACATTTTGCGTCTGGGAGTCCCACACTCAGGGTGTAAACAGCCTTCACCTCCCTACCACAAAAAAACACTGCTTATTACTCATGTAGTGGCATTTCTGTTAAGCTTTGTATGCACATTGATGCATTCGTTCCAGGCGTTCCAGGGTTTTCAGCATAAAATACATTAGAATGATTGGTCGATAATTCGTTGCTGGTAGTGAAAAGGTTTTGTCGGCAAAGGTGATATGAATGCTATTAAAGCCTCTCTTGAGTTTAAAGGGATATGTCCAATGAGAATATCCAATTTATATATTATTGTGATCTACACTTTCATAAGTCAAGTTGGAGTCTGGTTTAATATTGCTGGTTCAATAGGAACTCGAGAGTCATGCTGTTTGTTGTACATAATTTGTCCTCTCTTTGAAGTATTTTGTCTGGATGTCTAATTTACTTAAGGTTTATTTGCTTCCTTCTCAAAGCCATTTAACAATTTTCTGGATTTCGTTTGTAAAGCTCCCAATCCGATTCGCGTTTTTACGGGGGGCTATACTGAATATTCATGAAGTGTGTTTCCTACTCTCTTCCAACTCTTTGTTTAACCAGCAAGGGTTCTTCTGTTAGATGATATTAGTTGAGCACTTTTCTCTGAAACTATTGACCAGTATAATAGTTATGTTAATATATTTCCGACATCATAGGGACTCTACCGCAATTCACATTGCTCGGATCGAGATAGCCTAATGGAGCGCTCTCAACTCTTCTAACTTCAAACGTACTCCATTGTTTTACATATTCGCGAGTAATTCAAGTCCTCGAATACCTCTGTTGTGAATAAATATACTGATTTAAATAAATTCCGCTTTATTTTGGTAATGAATGTCGGTGTGTTACTCTGAGTTATTTAATTCAGGTTAGTGGCTATTAAAAACACTTGGTGCTTCACCAAAGTTCGTGTTGCGGGTTCGCATCGCATCCGATAATGGCCCGTATCCTTCGAGTGTGTTCCGCTGAAGCGCGGAACTCGTTACGCCGAACCTAGTGTTGCAGAAATTTAGGGCGACAACCCGATCGGATTGAAATATAGCAGTGCAATTGTCGCGAGAAATTGTCTATGTTGATCTGGTCACATGCTTCCCTCGATAAATTCTTTCTCGATGATCGCAACAAAGAGGACCGAAGATGACGTAGCTGTATGGTCTTTACTATTTGGTTTTTATGTATTTGTTGATATAACCAATGATCTTTTGCGGTTTATTGGGTTCGGGTACCATTTGCTGTCCTGAAATCACTACGATTTAGTTTCAAATAATCCACGAAAGAGCAAAAAAAGTAATGTGTGCATCTTGAAAGCTAGTTTGAATGAATAAAAATGAGCGTGGCTTGCGCACAATCTCGGATCATGAACCGAGAGTCATGGTAGCTCCCTTATGCAATATGTTTCTTTGATAGAAAAATTTACTGCAATAATTTTAGACATTTATTTTCAAAATTCAAGTGGTAGACATTCATTGTTCAAACTTATTCTTAAACATTTCTTACTTTTGAATGTTGATATACTCAGGCAAGTAAAGTTGAGGTGAGACTTTAATTCCACAGTCACTTTTTAGACCTGAAATTAAAAACGTTTGCTCAGATTTTCTACTGGTAGTAATGGTGTTAAATAATCATAAAAATTTAATAACATACGTTTAAAAAAAATACATAAAATGAAAATAAATGAGTCATCTTAAGAGCAAATTGTGAACAAGTATCAATAACCAATACACCGATCATTCTCGAAGCGGAAATAGGCATAACGTTAGCACATTGCGTGCATTGAGTACGACAATACATGTGCAAATGACTCAGCGCGTAAACTCGAAAATAATCCACGTGGAAGATTCCGGATTAGTTGATACATGTATAAAAGCGATAGCGACGTAGTGAGTCCAATTGTACGCCGATTAAAATATGTACTTTGTTTATTGGACCAGCAACAATGAGCACTTTCTTTTCCAGGTAACAATGCACATATAATAGCTCCATTTTCTGATTGTTTTGAATCACTTTACTCTCGTAGATTTTGAGAAATATTTAATGATTTTGTCGATAGATTTTCGAAATACGTAATCACTTTATACTTAGAGGATAGATACAGTATACCAATAACGAAAACTAATTCCGTTCTTTCACTTTTCTTTAAGACTCGGATCGTTGGATCGCCATTGCGACTCGTTTCAAAAGATAAAAACTACAGTGAAGCATGGCGACAGGAAACATAAAAATGAGTCAGGAGTCGCGCAGCAAAAGCAGCTGACGTTCTGTTATCGCTAACCTGCATTTGTCGGAAAATAAAATTTGAAAAAAAGGAAAATTAAAATTCGAAAACTTTCACATGAAGTGAGTATAATAGCTGAAAATATTTAAAGATGATAGTAACCTTCCAAAACGAAATTTCATTTTAGCGGAATAACATTGAAATTTTTGCAAATTCCAATCTAGCTTTATGTATTTCGACAGTTAATTTCAGATTCTTTTCTGAGCAGCTGGCACAGTGTCACCCGTAAAATATTTTTCTTCGAAATCTAGAAGATAATAATTAGGTCCCTTCCATATACCTCATCTTATTTATTTCATTCAAACGAAATTCGTTTTCTCCGAGGCTTTTCTCCTGCGAAGTTTCGCACAATGCGTTCTTGCTATGCCATAATTTAGGAACTCAACAGTATATTCCGATTGTTTTCAAAATCCATTTCTAAAATTTTCACACATTCGCTTTTCACTTGGTCTGAACTCCACTGCATTCGATGAATGACTGAAGACTTCGCAGTAAGGAGCGTACTGACGCTCACAATCTGTCAATTTGCCCTGTCTTTTTTTAAAGCAGGTATAGACGGTATGACAGGTAATTCTTTGGGAACTGCATGCAGCAAAGAATTGGTCGTAACAACTAAAATGTGGTTAAAATCACTTAGAAACTTAGAATAACAGCACTATGTAAATAACACACCTATATAAAAGAAACACTTTACTAATGCAATGCGCTTTGGTCTTTTTGTCACTACACTTATGTCTATAGTCATTTATGACAATAGTCAAGAAATTGGTCGAAATCGGTGATTTTAAAGAAAACGGAGGAGACTTTCCTTAGAAAAAAGATATCGAATACATAATTTAAGGTTTTATTTATTTTACTTGGTATAGGGAACCGAAATCTTTTCATAAATCATGTCGAAAATGCATGTTTTCCAGTTGAATGCTAGGAAGCATATAGCTGCTTAGTAATAAGATAAAAGCAGTGTCTGTGATTTCACACGCATTCTTTCTAACTATTGAAAGCATTTAGTAATATAAGTTTATTTATATTTTAAAAATTTTAAATTTAAAGAAATTTAAGGCTTAAATTATTAAAAATTTAAAGCTTATAAATTTTTTATTATAATTTTTAAAATAATTCGTCACCCTAACGTTCGCCTTTATTCATTATATTATTCGAATTAGTGACATTATATTATTCGATTAATTAAAAAAAAAAACTCTGGGTAACTTGCTAACGAAAATGCTATAAAAATTAGTAATGATGGATACAATTTTCTTGATGCATATCAATTACTACCCATTAAAAAATCCATAAAAATTACTTCGTTTACTTAGCATGTGCTGGATGTGAAACTTTTTTTTTTTTAAGTTCACACTGGGAGGATACCAGCTTAAAATTGGCCCGGGCTGCTATGGCACTGGCCAGCGTTGTCGATCCTGTGAATTATATCATTATTACTTGTTCATAGTTAGTCTGTGGCTTAGTTATATTTTGATTGTGTGGGTATGAGTGATATGTCGTTGGGTGTTATATGTTACTGTCGTTTTTCAAAATTAGGTCTTTAATATTATTGTAATTAAGAAAAAGATTGTGATTTGCCCTGATCCTTTCGTATTTAGTGCAGTGAAACAATTGGTGATCTATTGTGTCAGTTTTGTTGCATTGTATGCATAGATCGGTAGTGCTTTTTTTAATTTGAAAGAGACGAAGTTTGTTGTAGGCTCTGTTTGTGAGGATTCTGTTGATGGTTTTGATATGTTTGGGGGTGATGTTGCTTTTATGAAACCATGGTTTTCCTTTGTTGTTGAGATGGTGTGCCTCTTTCCATATGCAGGGTGCGTAGTTGGTGGTTTGAGCTCTAATTCTGCCCTTCCATTCATCGTCAATTTCTTCTTTTATTAAGTTTATTATTTCGTCCAGTTCATATTGTGTGTCCATGATACTATGGCTTAAAACACCTATTTTGGCTTGTTTTTCGGCTGTTTCTAACGGCATGATGCCCGCGTGTCCCGGGATGCAGATGAAATTGAAGATCTTCTCTGGGCAATTTTCAATGAATTTCCATATATCTTGTGTGGTCTTTCTGTATTCTTGATTTTCCTTTAGACTTTTGATAGCATTATTGGAATCAGTGAAGACAAAAATCTTATGGTGGTTCTGTATGTTGTTCCTATTTAGGGCCGACAGGATGGCGTGTAGTTCTGCTGCTGTTGTTGTTACGCTATTGCGGAGGCTAGAATTGTAGGTGGTGTTGTTGTTAAGGTTCAGGAATCCTGTCCTTGTGCCAAAGAGATTTTTGGCTGCATCGGTCACC
The DNA here is from genome assembly GCA_954870665.1 of Stratiomys singularior. Classification (NCBI taxonomy): domain Eukaryota; kingdom Metazoa; phylum Arthropoda; class Insecta; order Diptera; family Stratiomyidae; genus Stratiomys; species Stratiomys singularior. The sequence goes on along the minus strand of OX940880.1, from coordinate 67,906,929 downwards.
AGTATCAGGTCATTTTGTTTTTTAAGGTTATCTGTATACTTCTTGAAGGTAAGGTTGGGTTTTGTTTGGTTGTGGGTATGGAGGAAAGAGGAAGTTGTTGAGAAAGGTGTGGTGAACAGGTTAGCTGGTCTTTTAGTCCGGTGAGTTGGGTTGAGCTTTCTCAGGTGGTGATTAAATTTGTGGAGGATGTAATTGTAGCTGCTTTTGTGGACTGGATCCTGTTCAGTCCATGTTGGTCTGAAAGTGTTGTTGACAATTTGTTTACCTAATTCTTTCGCCGTTAGTAGAGCTGCTCTATCTATAGACTGATGTTCGGATGCCATGTTAAAAGCATAGAGGTTGGGTGTGCTAGGGGGTAAACCTAGGCATTGCTTGAGAATCTTAGCTTTGAGCCTGTCCATGGTATTGAATAAGTATGCTGGTGCATGTGCCATTGTAGTTAGTCCGTATTCTATTTTGGGCCTGACTAATGATTTGAAAAGATTTAGAGCCAAGGTGGGGCTAAAGGGATTTGTGGGTCTGTTCAGATATTTTATGATGTTGCCTATGTTGTTAAAGGTTTGGATGTGTTCTTCCTGTGTTCTAAAGGTTAGATTTTTATTTAGATTGATGCCTAGGTAGATGTGAAACTTCAGAACTTGGACACGTGACAAGTAAGCGGTTCTCGAGTCGACTAAATGTCAACTCGACTACAACTTGTAACAATTTACATTTGAGAATTACAAATTTTGTCAAATTTTATTTACAAATTTGGTTTATTATTTATTTGAAAGTACTGGCATTGAAACTTCGTCAATTTTTATTTGACTTGGAAGTTTTTATTTTGGCAGTAAACTTCGTAACAAGATTACAGTCCAGGCAAGTTTATTCTGTGCATTCGTTGATATACAAAGGCAATTACTATTGGGCTAATATTTAATTATTTTTGTTATTCAAAACAATTATATTATATTAGGTGCGCAACTAAGTTCCCTCTGTTTTTCAAGAGATGGCTCCATTAGTAAGTGCTGGTCAATTGTGACATAGCTAAATCGTCATGAACCAAGCTTAGACATACGGTAAAAAAACCGCTGCGACACATAAGTGATTTTGTTTTTGTGTCATTACTTTTGGTTTTGTGAAAATGTCGAATTTTGCGCCAAATAATCGTCATTTGCCGGAAGTGATGCTTTTTTTCTGCCATTCAAAGAAAACGGCGGCTGAAGCTCATCGAGAGCTGCAAAAAGTTTATGGAGATACTACTGTAGGTGAGATAACGTGGCGTGATTGGTTCCGTCGCTTCAAAGACGGTGATTTGAAGTGAAGGAAAGCCAAAAACCTTCAAAGACGCTGAATTGGAGGCATTGTTCAATGAAGATCCGCGCAAACGCAACAGGAGCTTGCTTCAGTACTAGGAATTACCCGCCAAGCAATTTCCAACCGCTTGCATGCGTTGGTAATGATTCAGAAACAAGGAACTTGGGTTCCTTATGGATTGAAGACAAGAGACGTTGAGCGTCGTTTGTTCGCCTGTGAACAACTGCTCCAGCGGCAAATAAGGAAGGGTTTTCTTCATCGCATCGTTACGGGTGATGAAAAATGGGTTCATTATAGCTTCCCAAAGAGAAGAAAATCATGGGGACTGCCCGGTCATGCTTCTACTTCGACGGCTCGGGCGAATATTCACGCTGCGAAGGTTTTGCTGTGTGTTTGGTGGGGCCAGGGCGGTGTTATTTATTATGAGTTATTGAAACCGAAAGAAGCCATCAGTGGCGAACAGTTGTCGATTGAGCCGAGCACTGCGCGAAAAACGACCATAATACGAGCAGAGGCACGAAAAAGTCATTCTGCAATGTAAAAACTCTCGGCCTCATGTTGCCAAACCCGTTAAAACTTACTCAGAAACGCCCAAATGGGAAGTCCTACCCCACCCGCCATATTCTCCAGATATTGCGCCTTCCGATTATCACTTACTCCATTGGATGGCACATAGTCTGGCTAATCAGCGATTCTACTCATATGAAAACATCTCAAAATGGCTTGATTCGTGGATAGCCTCAAAAGACGATCACCTCTACCGAGACGGTATTCGAGCTATGCCAGAAAGATGGGAAAAAGCTGTCGCTAGCGATGGGCAATGTTTTGAGTGATTAATTTTTCGCCATTTTTTCACAATAAAGTGGCAATTTCATAAAAAAAACAGCGAGAACTTAGTTGCGCACTAATATAATATTACATCAATTATTAATATTCAAATAAAATGAATCGTAAATTAAAATCACTAAAATAATTTATACACACAGTTATTTTCACAAGCTTTTTTAATTTCAAATTTTTACGTTCTATGCGTATCCCTACGAAACGTGGCAAAATTAGCTTTAGGGTAAGATGATTTTATAAACGATGCTAAAATATTTGCTTCGCTTATAAAATCTTTTCAATTCGCTTCCTCAATATGTTCTCTATAATGTAAAATAGGGCAAATTTTAGGGACTGGGTGATATCGGATTTCATTCAACTAAAACGCTTAATTCTATCAATCGCTTACAAAAGTACTCCTCTTGCCATGCGGAACTCAAAGCATGCTGCAGATTTAGTGGAAGAATCTTCGGATAGCGAAGAGGATCATCTTTTGAAAGTGAGGCGGAACAATAAAAGGATGTAGTCTGGACTAGAATTATATCTAGTTCCGACAACGAGAATGAGAGGACGAGTAATCCAAGCTCATCCCGAAGTATACAAAAAAATAAATTGAAGCTACAACTGACGGAACACACGCCCTTTTACATAATATGTAAAGATATCGGCTACGCTAAATGCAAATTTGTGTCAGGTTGTGCAGCAAGTTATTTCGAAACGATAATAATTTAAACTCACATCATGAAACACAAAAAAGACTGCCCCGAAACAAAGGCACATCGAGTTTTGAAGAGAGACTGGGCAATCAGAGTTGCTGAATTTCATAGTTTCTAGGAATACTATATGCCTGATATACTATGTGCAGAGATAAATTTATTGAATTTCTGAGATATTTTCGCTTTAACGAAAATGGCCAACGATTCGAAAATCGCAGATATATTTGAGCCGATATCGGAAACATAGAACATTATAAGAAACAGCCAGGCTTGTAATAAGCCACATCAAAATATCACAGTGATCAAAAAATTCCAATGAACAGCCTTTGTAGGTTTACGAAAAGTATGCTGTATATCTCTTATACAGTGGCTCACAGCTTATCAGCAGTTCTTTAGCGAAATGTTCATAATTATCATTTTTCACTTTATTTTCATCCATACGATATTCTTATTATTTCATAACAATCAAAAATGAGAAAAGTTACTTTAAAAAATTGTACAGCTTTTTCGACCAGCTAACAAATCTATCATTTTAATTTAATTTCCAGGCACAAAAAATAAATTCAATATTTGGTATTCTTCCGTTCCACAGCATACGGCGAATAGTTTCTGTGTGGCATGACATACCAAACTCAGCTTCAACTTCACTTGCGATCTCTTATGCCGATAATTCTTGCGGGTTTTTCGAACAATATGGCGCTAATCGGTCGTTTTGAAAATCTTTTTGGAGGCGTTTCTACCCTTAACGTGCGTCTTATTTTCATGGATGAATCTGTTTATGGTAATCTGCACTGTACCGCTACTCATTCCAACCATCTCAGAAATTCTTCTGCATGAATAGCCATTTTTGAAATAACTGAGAGCAAGTTCTCGCTGTTAAATTGTCGTACGCGATTCCATTTCTCAAAACTGACATTTCTGTAGGATGTTCTAGGAAAAAACAGCAAACTGATCTTGATCCCGATCAACACACAGAGAAAAATAACAGCTCCATTGTAACATGACGATTTATTGCACAGCAGCAAAGAATTTGATCGAAATATGCAACAGCACCGTTTTTGAATGCCGGCTCTATTTTAATTCCTTTTCAAAAAAGTGAAATATATAAATATGGTCATGTCTGATTAGTTCAAACATTAGCCTGGTTAACTGCGTTATAATAATCCTGATATCTTGTGTGACGTATTTTCAAAAACAAAAAAAAAAATAATATAATAATTAATAATATAATTAAGTATCGCAAGCGATAGGTCACACCTGCAGCGAAAAAACAGAACAACGTTAAATGACAGGTTTTCTTGAAAATACAAAGGCCGCATAATGGCGGCCGAAGAATGTTACTTTTAACCGACCAGCTCACCGCGCGGGCGTGGGGATCTTAGGACATTATGAAAGCTCTGATTCTTCCACGTCACACACACACACAGAAAATTCTTATTGATTCATTTAAAAAAAAACTTTTTAATGGAAATATAGTAAATAAATAGAAGTAATCAAATTAAAGCAAGTAAAAATTTAAATATTCAATTAACATGAATTCTGATGTGCTGATTCTGACCACCTCTGCTTGATTTCGGGACTTCCCTTGAGCGTATGAATTCTGCTGCGCTGATTCTGACCACCTCTGCTGCTTCCAACACAAATCTCCACCTCAGCTTGATTTCGGAACTTCAATGAAATTCTGCTGCGCTGATTCCGACCACCTCTGAAAAATGCTTATAGCTACCATTACCAATTTTCAGTAATGATATGTATAACGGAATTATTGATTTGAACATCTTTGATTAGCTTAGTGTAGACTTTATATCAGTTAAAGACTGCAATTTCATCGTATGGAATGGGTGGGATTAATTCTTCTGGAATTGATATTCGCGGGAGTTCATATTCCCGTTATGTCGATTTTCGGGGATCCATGGGCAACACAAATTATTTGATGATGGGGGACCTAATTTAATGATATAGTTTCATTATTTAATTAAGTTAATGGAGAAATAATCAAAACATGAGCTTGAATCATAGCAAGCAAATATTATGTTTGTTACCATACTTAAGTTCACGATAGTATTGCCCATTCCGTTATACTACCTATGAGTGTTTTTACGAAAGGATTGGTGAACTTGTGTTAGTATCCGTAAATTTTGGTGATTCCGGACAGGGAGGAAGATCTATATCTTATACTTCCATGATTTTTCCATTCAAAGCAATTTCAAATTGAAGTAAACTTGAAATTGGAGTATAGTTGAAATGCAGTTGAACTGGTTCACTTTTGACCAATTGGGCTCGAACTGATTGGAAACATTGGACAGATAAATAAATTCAAGTATTATTATCAGAAATACGAATATTATGCTATAACAACTTTGATCTCAGTTTTTCTACTAAGTAATCTATCATTCATTACTTAGCAGTCATTCAAACAAAAATATTTTATATTTAAAACAACATAAAACATATCACAATGAAAACTCAGAACAGTCTCAGCTCAAAGATGGGATGACGTTGTCGATGCAACAATCTCCGTTAAATAAATTCATGATTGAATGAAAATTGCTACATCGCCGCCGTCTGCGAATTTAAACATCTACGGCGAAAATGAGTCAAGTGCCAATGAACTTCCAGTTAACAGATTGATTTAGTTAATTAGTTCTATTTAAACCGCTAATTCGAGTAAACATTTAAGTATTACAAAATTATTGATTGCAAATTTGTTGGTAAATCGTTTGGAGCACATTTTAGTTTATAGATCATATTTTGATCTAAATTGTAAGTTACAAATGCATAATTAATTGAGCATAATTTTGTACTCAATTGCGATCAATGTTGTTTTAAACGACATAAAACGAATCACAATTGCTCCACACGCCTCACAAAAAGGACACAAACGCAAAGTAAAAATCATCCCTCTGTTTATTATGGATTGGTTGCACAAAGATACCTGGATAGCTTGGAATAAACCCGAAAAAAGTAAAGGCAGCACGAATTAGAATTTAAGAAAAACAAAAAAAACAACGCTTTTATAATTCTTACAATTATTCGTTTTAAAACAAGACTTTTCTTGCATGCCATCAGAACATGACTGAATAAAATCTTACATCTTACAATATAAGTTAACACCTGCATGCCTAACAAATAATTGCTGACACTATGGCCGCTGTTATGTATTTTCAAAAAAAATATTAAAATAATAAATATATAATTAATTATGAATAAAATTTAAAAAAATATTGGCAACTGATAGGTCGCACCTGCAGCGAAAGAAAGGAACAAGGTTAAAGAGACAGGGTTATTTGAAAATACAAGGCCGCATAATGGCGGCCGAAGGAAGTTACTTTTAACCGAATAGCTCACCGCGCGGGCGTGGGGATCTTAGGACATTATTTAAGCCCTGATCCTTCCATGTCACATACACACACACACACATAGAAAGAGCATACTCCTTCATATTAGATTAATAAATAAATAAAAAGGATCAAACCACCTGTGAATTGTGCTGCGCTGATTCTGACCACCTGTGCTTACTCTAGCACGAATCTCCACCTCAGCTTGGTTTCAGGACTTGAACGAATTCCACTGCGCTACCTCGGATCGTGCTTCCTCTAGCACGAATCCCTACCTCAGCTGGTTTCGGGACTTCACTTGTTCTGCTGCGTTACCTCTGATCGCGCTTCCTCTATTGAATGATAGTCCTATTGATTGATTCTTCTATTAAAACTCCGATTGATACTTCAATTGATACTTTATTGATACTTCTATCCATTGACCGTCTATTGGTTGATACTTCTATTGATAGTGTGTCCCATACCTCACAATTTCTATTCTTTTTATAGCGATATGTACACAACAACCCAGTGAATCATATCAATAGAAAATGTTATCGCAAATAACTTCCAAGAAATTTTTTGGTTTTATTTTTGCTACTGGGAATATTTTTTTCTGAGACTTTTTTTTCTGACATTTTATTTTTACTAATATTTTTTTTTATTTTTATTTTGTTTTGTTTGATACTAATATTATTGAACTAAATATTTCTTAATACCAAAATCTAACTATAAATGTTTTTATTTTAATTTTATTCCTACTTCTATTCCATCTCGTATGATTTTCATTTAACTTAAAAATATGGGTACATATAAAAAAACTTAACCAAAACAATTAATTGTTATATTAAAAATTAATTGTTATTTTATTTATTTATTCATTTATTTATATATATTTTGTTTAATGTTGCCTACACATCGGAGCACGTAACACCGCATAGATATTCGACCATTCATGGACTCAGCAATTCAACAAATGCAATTTCCATAAATTTGAAAATTACATTCGTTGCAATTTAAACATATGTGTAAAGAAAATTTTTGATGAGCCATTAACTCAGTCCTGATCAATATACGATAAAATAAAGATCAGGGCTCAACCCTGAAATATATTTTTGAGACAACCTGTCTTTTAGCCCCAGGTCGGGCCACTTAAAAAAACTGCGTGGTTAAAAATTGCAAAGGATTGACAAAGTAATTACACTACTTAGTCTACCCGTCTTAACATCGTGTTGAGACTGGCCGATGGTCCTTGCAATTTCGATTAACGCGATAACCAAGCGTTATTATTAAAAGCGAAACAATATTGGAAAGTAAGAATTAATCCCAGAATTAACCGAATCCTGAATCTGCGTGTGTTCGAACAACTTCAGCTCCCCAGTACCCTGCTTCATCCAAAAGGAGGCAAAAAGGAGAAAGCTGAAAGGATTTTTTTCTAAGTGGTCTCGACAAACACCCGAAGGAATTGTGGCCTACCCAGAAACGCATCCAAATCAACAATCAACCCTTGCAGGAATTCTATAAAAGGAGTCATATTTTCTAAACGACATGTACGGCGAAGGATTTTTGCTAATGTGAGTAATTTTTATTGTAAAATTGCACTAAATAAGAATAACAACAAAAGTTAAACAATCTTTCTTTTATGAACTGATTTTTGAAAGTCATTATTTTTCAAATAAATATTTTAAAAACAATTTAATGCTATCAAACAATTTCGATATCAATATTTTTTAAACGAATATTTAGAACGTAAGAAAATCTGTGAAGTGATAAAGTGCAAAGTGAAGTGAGTACCTGTTTGGTTCCATCGGTTTCAACATAATCGTTTCCAATAATTTCCATTATTCAATTATCAAAATCGCCTTAAATCGTTTAATATACAGTGTCAAACCTCAACAGTTTAATTCATCCAGCTCAACTAAGCCTGGATAGTTTAGCAGAAGCGCTGACTAATGTAGACCTCCCAGGTCCAAGCAATAATGTCTCAAATTAAAGTCCTGATAATGAAACCTTACAGATTTTTTCGGGAGCGGTCGCAGAAACCCTCAGAACTCAGGGGATACAGATCTTTAGTTTTATAATGAACCCGGCATCTGATGTTGACAACGACTTTGATGTACCGATCAATATCGGGAATAATGGAAATTTGTCAGACATGGACAAAATCCCCGATGTTGTTAAGAGCCTTAGAACTATTTCTGGGGAACCAGGCGAGGTCACCTCTTCGAGAAAAAGTGTTGATCGAATTCTCCATATACACGATCACTTAAAAAGAACACCAAAGTACTATGGCATTTTGTCCGTCATACGGAATAAAAAAAGTGGGACACGCGGACATTGCATTGGAGTCATATAATACTCCTCTGAATTGGACCAACATTTCCAAGTGGTTAACTTTCCACTACGCGGACAAGAGAGATCACAGCACTTTGGAATATCAAATGAGGATATTAGTAAAAGGTTGCAATACGATTTTCCAATTTTATCAGGAGGTGTACAATCATCTTTCACTTATTTTGAACAAACTAGGCTCAATCGATATGGGCCAAGACTAGAGGATTCGATCCCGGGATCCCGATCATATTTTAGTCCCGAAATTTTCGGGATTAAATGTAATGAACCCCGGGATTTTCGGGATTAATATATTTTTTATATAAGTCAATGAAAGTGTGCGTGAAACGAAACGCACTTACTTTCATTTGACGTTTTGACAGCCATCTTGTTTACACTGCTGACTTCATTTATTTTTGCTAACGACCAGTACCGGATTATGTGTAAAAGTGTGTAAAAATTCCGCTTCACGTCGTGGAAGTATTGATATTTTTTTTTGTTAATTGGTAATAATCAATGAATTTATTAAAAAACAACAATGCATTAATGTGTCTGAGTAAATATAGATGACAGACAAACTTATGTGTAAGAGGTATGGACATTGTCGGTCCTCGTACAGGAAAAGATAGCGCTTCATACTTGGCGCCACGTAATACACTGCGCTCCCGTAGCGCTGCTGTCTCTACAGATCGCGCTCACCTTAGGAGGATCATACAAAGGCCTACATACTCATCTATCTTCAAAACATTCCGTGAAAGTAGATTCTGCTAAGGCATCTTCCTCAACGGGCCAAAATAATGAAGGACCACCTTTGAAAAGAAAATTTACGTCAGTCTCCGACTATTTTGTGAAATCTGATACTCTTGACGATGTTTTGGCTCGTATTACTGCGCTAGATGGTTTTCCTTTTAGCGTATTTGTGACATCAAACGATTTAAGATCGTTACTATTAGCAAAAGGTTACTCAGACTTACCTAAACCTGCTTCAACAAACCGCAACGTCTTGGCCCAAGACACAATGACAATGATGACACAAGCATGCCGTGAAGAAGCACTTGATACCTTTGTGAGGGGACTGAAAGGTGACCTTCTCAGATTATTGAGTATTCGTGAGCCAAAAGATTTACCACAAGACTTACATTTGTGTTTCTAACTCCAGAATATGGATTACCTTGCTCAATATGTGTACAATTCAAATCATTTCCCGATTAACCCTAGTCGCAACTCCCCACCTTCAGATCCGCTGCGAAGAACAGTGGCAAAACCTTCCAGACTAACTCCAATTCCAGTGCTCAGACGCGAATTCCTCAATACCCACGCTTTTATCGCGAATTCAACCAACGATTCTGACATGAAAACAACCAAGCCGATCAATATCCACGTTTCGACCCACAATTTAAACAAAAATTTTAGCATGAAAACAATATGAATAAACCACCTCCTAGACCACCACGAGGACCGGTTCTGTGATCTATTAGTATAATTCAAAATTCTGTGAATTATGCTAATAGACCACAGAACTATCAACCACCTAAATTTCAAAGAGTTTACTATACGAAATCTAATGACAATGACGAGGACACACAGGCACAGAACGAAAAAAACTGACAAAATATGACCATAGATTCAACAGAGGAACCAAATATCGGCGAACCCGAACAACTCAATGATATTTATTTTTTAGATTAAGGCGTTCTTCACTTCCATATTTCGAATATGTTGCGAAAAGTGGATAGATTTTGGTGATTTTTTGAGATTTTGCAGCTTTCTACGCTAACTCCTCACAAGGTAACATCAAAGTCACTCATCATGCTCATGTAAACTTATTCAGCCCTCTCACAGCTAAAATTCCATTTTTCATTCTTCCGAGTTTGATTTCATTTGAAGGTATCATTGGTAATGATACCCTTAAGCAGTTAAAAGCCGTTATCCATACGAGCGATAATTATATGGAACTTCACCTCAATTTAAGAGTTTCCCTAAAGCAGCACTTTTTCGAGACAATCAGGAATCTCAACATTATAACTTCACATTTCACCAAAACCGGAAAAACAAATAAAGAGAAAGCCTAGAAACACATTCTAAGTAACTAACAGAACCTGATGCGAAATTGTCTAAAACTGCTACTGTCAAAGGGGAAATACGCACTACAAGTGATGATCCCGTATATTCTAGATCATATCCCTTTCCAATGGCCCTGAAAGGAGAAGCCGAGAAGGAAGTAAACAAGCTTCTTGAGGACGGGATCATCAGACCATCTAAATCCCCGTATAATTCGCGAACAAACCCTTATCGAACATCAGTACTCAACAAATGGTATAATAAATATTTTCAAAAGGTATTTTTACCCCCACACACTAAACGGCCTTTTGACCAGTGAAGAGATCATGGGCAGAATTCAGGAAATTTATCCATATCATTTTAACAGTTACCGAATAAGGCTCACACAGAAATTTGTTGAGGATACTCCTAATGAGGTAGAACAGGAGGAGAAAATTTTGTAACCCCCCAAAAGCGCTCATCGAAACGTTGAGGAAAACCGGTCAAAACTCCTTGAAACTCCTTTTATTTCCCTAGGATATCGGCAAAAATAAAGCGTTTGGTAAAACGCTGTTCTGTTTGCAAAGAAAGCAAATATGGTCGGCATCCCAACAAACCCTTTTTAAATTCTACCCCAATCCCTATGTATCCTGTTAATACTATCCATATTGATCTATTCTGCACGGAAAAACATCGAGTTCTGACAGCCGTTGACAAATTTTCTAAGTTTGGACAAGCCAAAGTAATTGCCTCGAAATCCATTGCAGACATCAAGCAACCCTTCTTTGATTTGCTCTTCTTTTTCTATGTACCAGAAATTGTTGTTATCGAAAGTTCACTCAGATCTGCTTCCATCACTTCGCTTATGGAAGACGACCTCAAAATCTAAGAGTATAAATCACCTCCATACAAAAGTGAAGTTAACGGGCAAGTTAAACGCTGGCACAGCACACTCACGGCAAGAATGAGGTGCCTGAAGAAAGACGGACCACCGAGACCCTTTGATGATCTTTTACAAATTGCCGGTAACGAATATAATTTTACCATACACTCAGTTACAAAGAAGAAACCAGTTGAGTTGAGTATTGGTGTGCGCCCCAAGAACAGAGGAATTAGTGAAAATTAGACTTTCAAACGTTGAACGACTAAAACAAAAACAAGACACAAATATGTAGAATCACGAAAAGAAGGGGCAACCGACTTAACAATACCAAATAGGTGAAACTGTGTACGTAAGACAAAATAAAAGAGCAGAATCAAAACTGACAGCACGATATAGACGAGAAATAGTCAAACATAATAATAATTCCACAATTTTAAAGGAATCTTGAAAAATTATACACAAAATCCTCATTCGTAACTGAAGTTAATGCTTTGAGACTCCTTCCTTATGTTATCAATGTAAACGTTGAAATACTGGACTTTACAAGCTCTCAAATTGCAAATAGAAAAACCAGGAATAGCAAAACTACAAAACGGAAATTTCAAATTGATTCACTCAATCGACATTGATCAGTATGAACGTTTCGTAAAAGATATCGAATCGATCCTCAACCTACCGGAAGTTAGGCAATACTTTTTCCCAGCTTACCTGTCTCACCAGCTTCAGCAAATTCAAGTCTTCATTCATAACCCAAAACCCCGAAAAATTAAGAGATCAGTCCGACTTTATTGGCACAACATGAAAATGGATTGCATGTAATCCAGATCACGAGGACTTCCTCACTATAACAGCCAAAATTAAAAATGTATTAGAAAACAACACTAAACAAGTGATAATAAATAAAATGTTCAATAAGAGAATAAATAATATCACAAAAATCGCTAATGAAATACGAAAATTATTTAAGGCGACTAATCAAGTAAATCATAACATGATATTAGATATCCAATTTAGATTTTCATTAGTTAAAGAAGAATTGCAAACATTAACCTTGCTATTATTATTTTTTATTTTATCAAATTATTTTATTAAAATTATTATTTTATCAAAAACTGAAATTGAATTAGCGACCGATATCCTAGATAAAGGCCTACTCCAATATTCAACAATTGAAGAGGATTTAGACTTCTTAGAAATGTAAATAATGACAAATATGTTTTCAATACTGTATGTTATTAATATTCCACTAACCAAAAGTCTCACTTATGAAACTCTATTAATTTAAGCAGTTAAGAAAAAACATTTAATCAATGACATTCAAAAAATTTGGAACTTTCAAGACTTAGAATTATCAAAACAGTACAGATGCGAGTACTTTTTGTAAATGAAAATTTATGTATTTATTTCAGTTAATGTATGTTACATATCGAAGTGTCTTATTATTTAATTTAAAAAATATATGAGAAGTAGATTTCACGTATATGTACATATAAGTACATATGTATGTAACTAAATGTGTATCTTTGTCTTTATATATTATTTTTCTATAAAAAAAATCAAATATTTTTGACTGATGACTGAATTTTGAATTTTGGATTTCCAAACCAGCTTCAATTTTGTTTAAACTATTATACAGCAAATCGGTTGTATATTCATTGGCTTTTAAATAAGAACATGACTAAAAACTAGGGAATTAAAATCTCCCAAGTTAGTAACCCTTTTCGTTTATGTTTTACGGGGAATCCCTCGATTTTATTGTACGTTATTTTTATTTTAAGTAGGCAACACTTTTCGTTTATGTTTTACGGGGAATCCCTTGACTGTATTGTACGTCAGTGTTTTTTTATTTTCGATGTCAGTATTCGTTAGTGTTTACGCAGAAACACATTGCTGTAGTCAGTGTTATTAAAGTGAGTTCATAATATAATGTCCTCAAAAGAGGGAGATTTGGCCTAGATTTTTTGCCTATAAAAGCTCTCATGTTGACTTGCCATCGCAACTGTGTCAAAAAAATGGCAACGAAATTTGGAAAACGGTTAAAGAAAAACTTAAAAATAAAGAAAAGTTTATAGAACATATAAATGATATTATACAAGAGTTCAAGGTGAAGGCCACGAAGAAGAAAGCAACAGTGCTTAGTTATTTTACACAGGTAAGTTTACTGCTAAAATGTAATAATATTACATATAGGTATAAAACATATAGTTATAAATTAAAATCAATAGCTACTTAATTTTAACTTTTAATTTACATTTACTATGTTTGTTTTCCTACTAATTAAAACATTATTCATTAATATCATAAGATTTATATTTAAAATTAAGTTCACCCGCTACATTCCCCGTTCACCCGAACCGTGTCTATTAAATAAATGTTTGGTTAATCAGTTGTCTGGACTCTGCGATACAAGCTTAACTGAGAGCAAAATGTATACGGTCCGGTTTTTGTAGTGAGAAAATATATAGAGTAGTGTCAATTAAAATCTTTTTTCCCCTTTATTTCACTAAAATAACAGTATTTATTATTTAACAAATACGCGTATTTCGGGAACTACTTGTTCCCTTCTTCAGTGCTGGCTAAACCTTTCTTTGACAATTTCCCAAAATATATCCTATCTACTTTTTATATCTTATCTGCTTTTTTTACTAAAGTCTAAAATCTAAGTAATGAAACTAATTAGTTTAGAAGCTATATTTCCTACATCAGTGTTTAGTCTTTTATCCTCATGTAATTTGCAGATATTACTGCTTTCATATGCGTCCAACTTAAACGGGGTTCTTAATCTTTCTATTACCTCTACATTATTGATGGATAAAGGATGAGCCTCTTCAATGATGTGCTGTGCGACCATTGATCGGATACTTGTTGTTGTACTCGTGTTCTTTTTTACATGTTTCTTACCGACTTCAGAATTTTCTTGAATTGTATACGCCTACTCGTTGTTATTGTATCGATACCCGCTTTTTTCATCGCTAAACTTAGTTTGGTCGATACTTCTGAATACCCGATGCACGCTTTCCTCCTTTCATTTTTCTCTTTCTCTTGAACAAAAAGGGATGTCAACTTGCTTTGATGTAGCTTAGCTTAGTGCAAAGTCCGCTAAATATTATGTAAATGGTTCATAAGTTTTGGTAATAAATTATTATTATAGGTAGGTATATAATATATAAGCCAAACCTAGATTTTTCATAAAAGAACTGGTCATAAGTATTATATATCTTTAGTTACCTATAAAAACATCAAGCACGCCAGCAACACTATTACCAGCAAGGCCCAATGTCGCACCAACTTCGCGTACTCTTCAACAAAAACAGGTGCGTATGTATACTTTGTCAGTACAGTTTGTCTAGGTCTGGATGTTTATATAAATAATAGATGTAGTTTAAATATCATTGTTCCGAGTATACATAGTAAAGGGAGTCTTAGTTTGATGTGGCGAGTATACCGTCATATTGTATCAGTAACGAAAACTTTGTTTATGTTTACTTTATTAACTGTCATGACGCAGTTTATTGAGTTGACTGTTGACTTTTACGAAATAATTACTGACTTGATAACTAAGGGTATGTTCAAATGATAAATGGCCAACGCGCATTTACAACTACATGTATTTTATTTCAGGTGTACACATATTAACGCGCGATTTTGTGTGTAGTTGTAAACGTGCGTTAGCAAAACGCGCGTTGAGCGCTCATTATGTGAACGTACCCTAAGAGGTAAAGCTCTTGCCTACAGCTGAGGGTCGCGGGTTCAAATCCTGCAAGGGGCAAACATTTATGTGATGAACTTTGATGTTCATTAAAAATGAATAATCGCCTGAAACATTATTAATTAAACGTAGCGAAGTGTTTTTTTATGAAAATTTTTCGTCGATTCTACTAAATAGAAAAAAGGAGATTTCCGACGTTTAAAACGTTTTCGTTTCGTTTCAAACACACTATCCTGCTTGTATATATATGTGTATATGTTCTATATCGCAAGTCTCAATAATACCTATTCTTAATTTATATTCACTTCGTTTATAGGATTCGAATGCTGTAGCTTCACCCGCGTGTTCTTCATCTCTTATGGAATTGATTGTTGGAGTCACTGGAAGAGAGAGCACTACCGTCAAACGAAAGATGAGCGAGACTACTGATCAGGAAACTGTGGACAACCTGAACATCCCGTCTACGGAACCACACACGACTTCGATTGTTTCGGACATCACTAAAAATGTTCCAGACAAACTGGCTCAAGAAACACTTATGAAGAAAATTGGCCTACTTCAACAGAGAATAAATGTTCTTACTGAAGCAAGGGATACTGGTATAGGCAAAGATGATGTTCACGAAGAAATAAATAAACTACGGAAAGAATTGAAAGAAGATGAGAAATGTTTAAAGAAAAAAAGAGAGTGCCAAGGGTGAAAAAAAATTCGATCCAAAGAAAATCTTGAGAAAGCTGAACGTCGGAAAAACAATCCTGCTGCAGAAAACCTCGATCTTGCCCTGGGCATCCCTCATTGATTGACTCGCAACCTGCTCCCCTGGAGACCATAATAAATATTGCCATTCATGGCAGCGCTGCTGATGAACGCCGTCGAACAGAGATCATTAGGAGTTGTCTCACTCTGTCCGACCTGCATGAGAGGCTGTTGTTGATGGGATTCCAAATTTCTCGAAGCGGCACATATCTTCATTTACTCCCACGTGTTTCTAACACTCAAGAGGGAAGGAGGCACGTACGCACCGTACCCGTAAATTTAGCAAGACCACAGACCGACATGCACAAAAAGCACGAGGACGGGGAATTCTGCACTTCTACTATCAGGTCCTTGGAATCTCTCGCGTCGCTTCTGGGACCGCAGCAAGTATTTGTTCTCTCTCAAGACGATAAGGCCCGTGTACCGATAGGTTTACCGGCAGTGAAAAGTCAGATCCCTCTTTTAATGCATATGGAGTACAGCGTACTTTTACCTGACCATGACTGGGTCGTGGCAGAGCGGCACAAACTTAATCCTTCTGTATACGCCGGCGTCAACGTGGATTCTGACAGTTTCGGTAAGGAAGAAGCAGTTGGTTACAGCGGGCCGACACACATATCTATAAGGAAGTGGAAAACACGCATCTTCCACAGCGAACACCCATACTTATGATTTCGAATCACTCTTATCAGTGTCTGCATTCAAACCCTTAATGATGACAGAATCGAACACCGTGAAGCCAGTGATTATCATCTTTGTAGATGGTGGGCCGCACGAAAACCCACGTTATCGGAAAGTCAAGAATTTTGCCATTCAACACTTCAAAAATTACAACCTGGACGCCATGTTCATAGCGACTAATGCTCCTGGGCGAAGCGCATACAACCGAGTAGAGCGACGCATGGCTCCCCTCAGCAAACGACTGTCAGGCGTCATCCTGCCGCATGAACATTTTGGTTCTCATCTTGACAATAAAGGAATTACTATTGATGACGATTTGGAAAAACGCAATTTTCAGCACGCTGGAGAGACACTTGCTAAGGTCTGGAGGGGAATGAAAATTGACAACTATGATGTTTCGGCGGAATATAGAAAGCCCGAAGATAGCTTGCAGGATCCAACAGAACCTAATCTGGCGTGGTATAGCGCTCACGTTCGTGAATCGCAATACTTCTTCCAAGTAATTAAATGCGCGGACGAATCCTGCTGTTCCAACTCGAGGAGTGCATTGAAATCTGTCTTTCCGGATATTTTCCTGCCACCACCCTGCCCCATCCTTCAAACCCCAAGCAAAATCGTGGTACCTAGTCAGCTAGACAAAGGATCATGCAAGTTTTCACCACTTCTTGTGAGGTTGTCCGTTGATCTGTCGCCTCCTCTAGAAGGGTTTAAGCAGATGCCATACGATTTTTTTTGCCCATCAGTACAATCCGACCTCAAGAACAGAATATGTGCAACCTGTGGGATCTATTTCACATCCCACAAGAGTGTGCAAATGCACAGTCGTTACGTGCATGGTAAGACTGCTCAAGACAATCGTGAAAGCAGAGTACGGCCACAGAGACTTGCTGCCAGAAGGGCAAATGAGCTTCTCTGCATTGTGCGCCGCTGTGAAACATCTTCTGAGGATGTCGATTGGCTCGACGAAGACGAAGTTGATGCAAGTGGTTTAACATCTCCGGAACCCTCTTCGTCTGCCCTCCGGATGCCAATAATGAAAGAGTCTGAGTGACTGGCAAACCCGTGGACAGAAGAGCAGTAAAACAGAAAAACGTTACGGCGCGTTACATGGGGGGAGGGAGGGTAAAAAATCTTCAAAAATTGCGTTACGTAATACTTGAACGCCCCCTAAGCTTACCTCCATGACACTTCTGATTTTAAAAGTTAAGGTGTGATCTGGAAGACATTTGAAAAGAAATCCTCTCTCATCTATCTTAAACACGTCCCATGCTTGATAACCTTGTAATGAATGAGGTAAAACATCACGTCTCCATTTAGTAAAATCTTTGTCACAGCTTTCTCCACAACCCTTTTTATGACATTTGCTGTTGACACTCTCACTCGCACTTTCCCATTGCCGTCATAATTAAGTGCTTATTTTTTAAAATAGTAGAAATTGTACTTGCCGGAATACCTTGCTTCACGGCTAAATCTTTATTTCTTGAGTCACTTCCCACTTTACAATTTATAAACTTAAATTTCTGACCAACTAATTTTTTAAAGTAAGTATTGGTGACATATTAAGCCACGCAAAATGTCTTCATAGTAATAGGCAGAGTATATATTACTTAGTAGTAACTTACAGGTATGTCAAGCAAGAGAACTTACCAAGCGCAGAAACGTCAAAAACGACAGACTAAGATCGCCCGTTATTTGGGGACTCCCCGTTAAAAATTTAACTTGTCGAAGTTAGGGCCGAATATTTCATTCGAGTTAGCAAGATATTCGAGTAATAGACGTTCGATCAAGACAAATCAACACACATTCCCTACCTTTGACGCTATTGCCAATTCATTTGGTTCGACTTATCGAAAATTCGAATTATTACTAGATAATTAGATAAATTACCTAATAAAAAAATTATAAAATTCGAGTAAGTCTCTACTTGAGTATTCTAAGATGTTCACACCTTTCAGGATAGCATCATAAAGCCCATCACGAGTTATGATTTTATCCAATTATCCCTTTTCAAATCTAATCTCATGAATGCTCTCTGTATTAATAATAAATATGCGCAACTCATGTTATTATATCTCTTTAAGCAAGTTACTTATCCGATCAGATAGATTACAATGTAAGGATTTCAGCTTTTACTACCACGATAAATATACGATAAAAGTTCAAATGTGGTTACAAATATGATGATTTTAGTTTGCTTAGTTTGTCAGATCAGTCAACGAAACAAGAGCTAAGCATTTCATTAAAAGTAAGCAAAATGTTCATTAATATTAAAAAAAATTTAATGCTTACTTATAAAAAACATTCGTTTCTAAGGAGTATTCTACGTTTCATTCCGCAACCAAGCCATGTCTTTGGAAAAAAACGGGAATGTTTTGGAAGTTTTGCTCAAAATGGGATAGGAATGGGAAATTGAAGTTCTTCCAAGATTTTTACTAGCAAACTGTAAACTTACAACACGATATCTAGCAAAGATCTATACGAGATCTATACTAGGAGAAAACAGTTGATTTCAGTTCAGACTAGTCGGCAATGTAATCTGGAACATAACCAACAACAGTAAAAATACAAAAATCCTGTATAATCCTGTCGGAAAAATGTTTTCTCATGATTTAAGCTCATAAAATTAACCATCGCGATCTCATCACATACTTCTAAGTTCTTTATCTTACAAAGCACGCTTGATTTGCTAGACAGGGTATTCGTTCTCTCTCTCTCTCTCTCTTTGTGATGCCCCTCCGAAGTGTGCGCACTTGTTACTTTGGTATTAACACTATGGTTTGAAGCAAAGCACGCTGAAAATATACCAAAAATCTTCGAAATAATTTGAACCGTACCAAAAATCTAATAGTTAGGCAGACATTGTGGAAAACATACCAATACATTGTGGTGCATAATGTTGATATGGAACAGAATATTCTGTTCAACTCACTGCAAACAAATATGAATCGCAATTATGTTGCGCCAAAATGCCCACCTTCTGAAAAAGTTCGTTTAGTATTTGTTCCTTGATTGTGTCTGATATCCTAACAAACATCCAGCTGAAGGAACTTTGAATGTGGAGTTCTCAATGCCATTTCCACTCATCTCTTGAGAGAGCTCACCCTGAAAAATGATTAAAGAGGGTGTGAAGTTGGAGATAGCGGATCGTCAGCTCTATACACCAAACAAACATGATCACGAGGTAGTAGTTACTGCTATCCTGAGTTGAAAACTTGAAGATATTTTGATAAACAAAAAATGGAAAAATTCTTAATCGCCGAATTCATATTGCTGGCCTATGTACACACAGCCACGGGCAAAAGTATTGGGCACCCTGTAAGAAAGGAGATTCCGCATGTTTAGGCGAAGGCAAAAAGAAAAACTAGCTTAGAATATTGATTAAATATTTTTAATTTAATTTGAAACCCTTTTAGGCATTGATGCCACCAGCCTGAAACATTCTTCTCGTGATATTTATGCACATTCTAATTTTAAAGCCTTAAACGGCTGTTTTTATTATGAGGGTCGCCCTATGGTTTTCTTTAAAATGAGGTTTTCAAATGCCCTATGGTTTTCAAATGTTCAATGAGGTTTAGATCCGATGATTTTGGGAACCAGTCGGAAGTTATACTCCATTTTCAGATATAATTATTATTAGTGCCAATTGGTGGCATGGAGCATTATCTTCCTGTAATTTCACATCATAGGCATTTGTATCAACAAAAACAAGTAAAATTAATGGGACTAGAACTATCTCAAGTACTCTTTAGCTAGTCATGCGCCCTTTACAGAGGAGCATATTCCGCCATACTTTCCTGTCCGTACAAAGCACTCCGGGTTGCATTGCTCACCTATTTTTCACCTAACATAAAGGTTCGCCACATTAATAAAACATCTAAACAAAGCTGAAAAAACAAGTCATTTTTCGTCGATTCCTAATTCTGAACTCCGAAGAAGTTTTTTACTATCTTCGAGAGAGTTCTTTACGAGTGATCGATCCTCGCGTTCTGGCAAAAACTTCACTTACTGGGCTGTTCAGCTAACAAATGAATTCTGAATTGTTTTTCTGTACTCAGTTCTTATTTTTCAAGCGTTCTCCATAGAAAAATATATTGACTTTCAAAAACACGTGCTGAAATTGCGGTGCCTCACTTAACTGTGTATGATATATAATTGGAACATTGCCAGAATCAAGAACAATGCTTAAAATATCCAAACAAACGTATGCGTCTGGAGGAGCGAAACCAAAAATTCTTAATATACCCATCTTTAAAGTTGAACGGCTGCGAAATACAAGAGTTCTTGTTTTGAAAAAGTTTCAAAATTAAGATGTCAACTCTTGTCATTTTAGTAGTATCGTGTTTAGTAGCAGTCGTTAAGTAGTGTCGGCGTAGGCGGATGATTTGACGTATCCCCACAACAAATAGGCCAGCGTTGTTCCATCATAAGATCTTCCAGGGTAGTTCACACCTAGAATACGAGAACATATGCAAATGCTTCTTTCAATAAATGCATCAACAAATGCTTCTTTCAATAAATCGGTCGTGTAACCTTCTGTGTAGCATGCCGTGCCATCGTGTTGAAACCAAAGGTCCCCTGCATTACGATGAGTCTATTCCGGCACGTAAAAGTCATTGATCATTGCTTCATCGCGGTCATCATTGACAACGTATGTACCCATGATTCCACTGGCCCATTAAGCCTACCAAGCAGGGACTTTCTCCGGATGTAACGGTGTTAAGACAACCGTCTCTGGTAGCTCATTACTCCAAATGCGGCAATTTCCTCATTGACGTAGCGATTCAAATAGAAATGTGCCTCATCACTAAACAGAATTTTCTTATGTAATTCCGGATCTGCAGCCATTTTTTTTGGGGCCCATACACCGAACCTACGCCGTACCTGGTTGTCGTCCGGCTTCAATTCCTACACGAGTTGGATTTTGTAAGTCCGCAAACTAAGATCCTTCCGTAAAATGTGTATTGGCTCAGGTTTAATTGTCGGGCACGATGTTGAATGGACTCAAATGGGTCTTCATTGACAATACCCTCTGCAGCTGCTGTAGTTCCGTCAAAACGCACTGTGCGACGTCTATATGGATGCGTAGTATCAGTGAGAGCTAAAGTGATGCGTAAACGAACCATGGTTATGTCGGCTATAAAATTGACGGAGTTCGCGATGATTTTCTCGAACAGAACAGTTTTTTGTTCAGTTTCACTCATTTACTTATTGGATTCCGACCAGATGCAACGAACAAAGACGTTTCTCAACAAAAAACTCAGAGGAAAATCACGCGTAGGCTAACTTCAAGCTATGACCACACTCGAACTACGGGTCATTCTCTGTGTTACGAATATGTCCAAAATAAAACACGTGTTAAAACCCAATTTCTCTGTACAATGCGAGCCAAGAGCTAGGACCAGCCTTTAGGTTTGCTAGAGCAAACGAAATAGCAGGTGTCAACGCAAAGCCATAGTTGACCACATAGATTGTCGTCGAGGAGCTGCTAAGGCCAACAACATAGTAGTGTTGGTTATTTGTCGGATACTGCGAAGCACAATTCCTTCCCAGTTTTTCAAGCGCCCCGAATACAGACTAATCCCACAGGAGGGTAAAGGCACTGATGGGAGCTCCTTATGCTGCAATTGTGGTAAGTCAGGATGAAAAGGAAGAAATGTACAGCAGAGGCATATTGTGTGTTGTGCCAGGAGTCTAATGCAATGCCAAATAATTTGAAGCTCATCTTAGGTACAGGATAATGTCGCGGTTTTGCCAAGCACTATTGCAATGTGCTTGGCATAACCGCAAAAAAGGCATGCAAGCCAAAGCACTATCGCAATGATCTGCATGCTTCCAATTATTTTTTCAACGAAGTGCAATCACTCAATATCTGCTCGACAATATTTCGAGATAGGTAACATAGTTCGCCATCATGGTATTCGGACAAATCATAGTCACCACAGATTCTAGCACAGTAAAAAGTTCCATGACATAGCTAGATGCAAGTCCCACATGAATGCTTCCCAACGAACTAAGGCACATATAAAATTGATTTCAAGTACAAAGATATCAAATCCGGATTTTAAGAGATAACCTGGAGTATTGCAGCTTACTCTACAAAATGAATAAATGCACTTTGGCTCATGATTAAATTATACGTTTAGTACGACGTTTAGTATAGACGGCCCGAACCAGTAGGTTCGATGCCGATGCCGATGTTCGATAGAAACGATGATGTGGCACTAGTCGCTGACTAGGTAATACTGAAATAGAACTCAGACTAAGTAGAATGCGGTGAATGACGGAGTTTTTGACCACTCAGGAGTTAGAGTCGGCACTGCAAAAAAGATGACTCTTTTTCTTTTTCTCAGGATCCCCATAGCGCCCAATAGTATTGGGGAATTGCTGGTGGATTCGAAAAATGCAGTGAAATACTTGAGTTCCTTAGTCGATTCAAAGATGAGCTTCCTCGAGCCAATCAGAGGCTGTAACTCGTGTAGTGGCGCTAACTCAATTTATGGCTAATAATAGAATGTGAAGGAGACTACTCTATACCATGGGGGAACTACGGGGCGACACTGTTAGGATGTAGTTACACCGAAAGCAGTTTGGCACAGATGCATAGTCAAGGAGCGTTGCGGCAGTGACGGTTATGGCAGGATTGTTACCAATCGCCTTCCCTGCTAAAGAACGGAGGGGAGCACAGGTAACTGTGCTTCTACCGGAAAGTAGAATTCTCCTTTCTCAGCGACTGGCTGAAAGTGTTATACAAAGGAAAGGCAGACTGCACAGCTGATCCAACTGATTCAAGGTCGTGGCCGAATCGAGCGCATAGTGGGACTGGTTTCCGCCTTAGTCAACATTTTGGCGAGTATAAATGTTTCCGGTCTTATCTGCGCAAGATTGATACGTACGACAGCAAACTTTTCTAAAACTGATATAGTTTTTTGGTCCAGAGTGAGAAAAATTGAAAAAAATCACTAAAAATATTATCATTGAGTTTGCCCGAGTCGATTTCTTGAATCGTGCTTAAACTATTTTTGATACTAAATAGTCTCTCGAAAGAATTGAAACCGTGGTCTCATCCACTTATATTGAAGTATAAATCGGATTATTAATCACAACACAACCACATTTTGGTTTAGAATTTATATTTCTACCAATTAATGTGTACCGTCTTCGGTTTCCTATTAGGATCAGAATTTGAAGAAACAGGGCAAAGTGGATTACTGAAAAAATATTTGTAAACACATGCAACCTTGCATTACTCAATGTTGCAATTGAATTTCTACGTATTTAATTCATCTTTTCTGCAATACATAAAAATAAAAACCCACTCCACGGTGGAAACATCTTGCATTTTGCGTCCTCTTTCTGCTGCCTGAAACCTCTTCACTCGCAGAATGTTTGATAGACACATATCGTTTCTCCGGACGAACTTTCGAAACATTATGTTCTACAATTAGAAAAGTGAATGTCTTTCCCAAGCATAATCATGTATGCAAATGTTGAACAAGTAACCATCATTTTATTATTTCACAAAAGATCGCCGTGCGCTGCCATACCATATATTGTCAACTCAGCTGATGCTACGAAGAAATATTAGAGGTCCATGTTTTCACTGCATCTTGTGGTCATAAATAACGGCAGCACTTATCAGACTGATGGGCTTTTACCTGTCCAAGTCTGCAATAGTTCAGCGCAGGGCGCAATCGAAACAAACAATTATCCGAGCCAAGCGCGCTAGCCCCCCACCGACCAACAAGCGCATTACGTGCTCGTACTCGTATGTATTTGGTTCGAAATAATTGGTAAATACAGCCGAGTTCATGTATGGAATCCGCCAGGTAGGTTTTATTTCTTACCCCTGTTCAGTTTTTCCTTACAACCACATGTGCAACCGAACCTCCTATATACCGAGCCGTTCCATCGAGTGCATCTCCGCTTAGCAAGCCCGGTGAGCTGAGCTTGGCTGCAGAGTAATACCACACCAGCACGATCTGGCGTGATACCTGAAGACAAGTGGTAGCGACGGCGGAGGTGTTCGAGGTACATGTTGGGAGCCTATCTTGTGAATGTTGTTTCAAATATCACCTGGGCTCCACTGGTAAAAGTTCAGACGTTTAGTGGCACTCGAGCAGTTTGGACACAAGTTTCGATCCCTTCAGGTGGTTCTAACAGACCCCTTGCACTTGGAGTTCCTCCAAAGCCAGTTAAAAGACTTTCCGATTCAATTTGCATTAAGGAGACTCGATTTCTAGACATTTTTAATCGTCAAACCGCTCTTATCCAACCCACCAAATCACAGTTAATATTTTGAACAAATAAATTTGAAAGTGATAGCGACTGAAATCGAACGTAATAACAAATAAGTGCTAATTTGGGTGTCTGCGTCGTAGAAAGTTGGTCGAATTACGCAGTGAAATCAATGACGGAAAAGGATCTTGACTCAATGGCTACTGTGCAGATGAAGCAAGAGTATGCCCCCAGTGAAGTCTACAGCACAACGAGCGAGCCTCCACCTGTAAGTATCTGAGCAATGAAAGTGCGCAGTTTAGTGAATACATTGTTCGAAAAAAAACGAGATTATACATATATATATGCCCAGAAAAGGACTACAAAACCCTAATTGCCGTATTCTTTGTTCATCCTGCTTCCCCTGTTGAAATAATGGATTTTTTTTGCATCTGTGATTTTGTCAACATGAATTTATTTTCAAAATTAACGAGCGAAGCATTAATCACTCGTGCAGTATCGATACAGAGTACATGCATGAAGAAATTCCAGCCCACCCGCTGTGCAAATTATCCATTTTAACCTCTTCGTTTTGGATTACGTAACTCATCCCCAGGCTATAGTGCATTTTGGTTTGAGTGAAATGCACTCGAATAAAGAGCTTTTAGCCGTAAGTTAAATACTGCAGCTTGCAACACTTTCATTTTAACGTTTGCAGAACTCGGTCAAACGCTCGATTGTTGCAAGCACTACCAAATTTAATGCAGTCGTAGTCCTGTTTCAATCTCTTCATTACCAAACTTCCAGAAAGGTTCGTACGGGAATAGTGTTGCAAGTTTTCCCGAAATTTCACTGCATTTATCTTACAATCAGTTGGATTGCAACGACTATAACTCTCAAAATAGTCAGAAAAAGTCAAAAGTAAAAGCAAATCAAATTACCAGGATGAGCCTTGAATATTTACTTTATTTTCTTCATCACCAAGCTTTAGCTCAAAACAATTTGGATACAAACAAATGTTAACAAAAATATCTTCATGACTAATCAAACCGGTATAAATAATTTGAATTCATTAAAATTCAATTCGGTTCTCTTTCAATTTTTTTGCTGCGATGTTGAAACTAAATACTGTACAGCGATCATTCGTGGAAAAAACTTTTGCAAACAAATCCTAAATTTGTAAGGCCCCAGGTCTAATTATTACTCTCACCAAAAATCATAATAAATTCGATGAATTTTGTACCTTTGGAAAATCCTCTCCGCGTTCTTTGCAATTCCAAGGACTTAAACATACAAAAGGATGCCAGATATACAATTTCATGTTTGAATTTTCTTTTATTGAGGGCTCGTAAGAAACGGATTTGTGTAGTATTTCCTCATACATTTACAATCCGCGATATTTGTTTGGTTTGCAAAAAGCGAACTATTTACCACCGAGGTATGGAGATTTGCTTTTCAAATACTTCATGAGAAAATTAGGCACAAATCAGCGTAAAAATTGTAGAAACTTGCGCACTTTGTCTTGTATTGGATGTCATTCATTACGAGAAGTAACAACGTTTTATTGTTAATATTGGTCTGATCTGAATAATCTCAAAAATAATATAAATGTGAAACAATTTGTTGGAAGATATTTAAAAAATAATTACAGTGTTATTTTTTCAAATAAATATTAAATTTTAAATAAATTGATTTCCGGTCTATAAGATTAGAAACCTAGACGAATTTCGAGATGTTTTTGGTTCTACACAGGCTAAGATTGAAAGATTCAAATGCATTATGCAAGAGTTATCTAATCGACATTGATCCTGGTAGCCGCAATCTGATTTCTATTTACTACAAATGTTATAAATGTTCTGGTCTTTTCTTCGACTCGCGCTTATCTTGAAGCGATTACTCACTACATATTAACATTGCAACATTCTAACAACAAAGTAAACAAAAAATTTAACATTGTAGTGTGAGCTTGAATGTTATTACGGTTGAAATGCTTCACAATAATTTGGAATAGGTTTGCTGGTAATATCGATGTCCACAGTGCGATATAGTTGAGCAAAAAAAGACTTAAATTATATCAGTTCAATGAGAGCTCTGGTATCACATGAAATTTTTACGTACCATTAAGGTTTTAAGCGAAGATAAAATTTTGTTGTTAATTTGATGCAGTAATGAGCTCTTAGGTCACTGAAATGCTACGTCGAGAAAAAAATTAAATTTCAAACGTTCTCCAACATTTCATTTCAGTGACCTGAAATATTTATCTCTTCGATAATAATTTCCGGAAACTTTCCTGTATGTTTTGTTTTTCTAATTTAATTTCTCCCATTTAATCCGAATGGTATAATCTACCTTTAGGTTTTGAGATAACCCTCACTTTCGCTACCATGGTTGTACATTATAACTTTCATTATGATTATTGATTCTATCTTATTCTTATTCTGTCACATTTGTATCTGTTGCGTTAGGACCAGTCAATTTCGATTTTGCCAAAATTTAACCTGTCCTTTATGCGTATGCCGTTCAAAATAGTTAAACAAATATTGTGTAGACAAAAGAAAAAAATTTCAAGTTCAAATTTTTACACACGAACGCAACTTTATTCAACAAATTATTATTAAATTTATTTATCAAATTAAAAAACCTACCTAAATCTAATTTTTACGCTCTCCAACAAACGCATTTGAGGCGAAAAATTTAATACTTGTTCGACGAATTCGAAGGAAATTTATGCAAGCCAGTGATTGCAGCCCACAGTGGAAAGCCGGAGATATTTTATTTGATAAAATATTGCCTGAAAAATTCTTGACGGAATACTTCATAAATCAGTAACAAGCTAACAATTTTCATTTTCATTTGAAAATCAAAAAAAATCTTTTAAAAATTAAATGTCGAAGCAATCGCGATATACCACTTTATAAAAGTTAATTTTCATATAACTCATACTTAGAAGTTGCACCTGGTGGGTAGTATAATTTATGGTTTACAAAAGAGAGTTTACATTCAACTTGTTAACGGATCAAAAAAAGTATTGTCAATAATTAAGGATATGTCAAAGCAAGTAGGCGAAAATAGGCTTAGTTCTTGGGGTACGAAAATTTTAAAATCCTTTGAACCGCTATGTCAAAATAAATTGATCCGATAGTACCATCGATTTGAAAGAATACATCGAACTACAATCTTGAATGCTTAATATGATTCTTTATTTATTCTTTATCCACTTTAAGCCGAAAGTAACACTTGAAATTATAGTAATCGTCTGTTACATTATCTTCATAAGACGCTAGTTATCAAATCACTTTTAAATTTCAACTAATGAAGATCACTAACTAAATCTTCAGTAAACTAATTTTGAAAAATTACCTGAGTTCCATATCAAAACCAACATCAATTTCAAATAGCTTTTCAAAATTTATCGAGCCATTTATTTTAATTTTTCTTTGAGGAATTTCGTGAAATTCAAAACGAGATAATAATAATGTAGATAATCAAGCCAAAACGAAATAATTCAAAACAAACATTAAAACAACTGAACACAAAATTAGGATTTTCAAGGAATTGTAATAACACATCCCGTTGTGCTTATCAGATGCGCGACCAATAATTTCCTTTTTATTAACTGAATCGCTAAGTTCAAAAACTCAGCAAATTTGTTAAAGCTATTAGTTTCGGCATTTGAAGTCACTATTGTCAGTGTCTAAATTCACCTTCATTTTGCTTTTACGAAATGTCATCTCGTGTCACTGTCATGAGATGACAATGACACGTGAAATTTCACTAAATTTCATGTTTTTACACGAGTAAATATCTTCGGCGCTGCATTTGTATTCCGGACTACTACGACTGAATCGCACTTACTAAATGGTTCGTGGAATGTCCATTATATGTGATTCGTAATTATTGATTGAACCTCGCATCCTGTTGCTGCCTAAACATTTGTTTCCGCAATCGAGCGACTTCCCAATCATCCAGTTGAGACTAGTCCCGTAAAATATAATGAATAATTGGCTATTTACTTTCTATTTACTTGTGGGTGGATATACTTCATATTTCCTTATGGAATTAAACAACCAATTGACCGATTGTTTTTCCATGTATAGATAAATAATTTATTGATCAATGTGAGATAACCTGAACATTCTAATTGTTGCATTTTCAATGCATGCCATCATTGCTTACTTCTATTGTTTATTAGTTTATGAGACGAAAAGTACCGCTACCATTGTACTGCGCTTATGATTACCTATTTGGTTCTTCGCCAACCTCAGCGGTTAGCAACATTTTTCGTTTTCGGATATGGAATAATAGTCTACTGTTTTTTGATTCGGCGCAAAAAGGTTTCTGAAAAAAGTTTAAATCTCAACAAGTCACATGCTGAATGAAAATAAATTAGAATTTTTATGCAGATGAAAAATATTTTTTATATGCATATGGAAATAAATCTCCGCATAAAAGATCCTTCTGCGATTAGCTTTCTCACATTTTTTATGCAGATATCTTCAACACAATGCGCAATATTATATTTTAATTGCGTCTGTGGATTCCTGTGGGATAATGAGAAACTACTTACTTACGCTTCAACAAGGTCTTGCTCGAAACATTTCTTTTGAAGTCACATAAGCAGTCACTATAAGCAGATTGCGTCTCCAATAATATTTCCTCATATTTCTTATGTCAAGTAACCTTAATACTAGTTTCAACTAAAATGCAAGCAGTTGTTGTCAAATAGCTTTCGACACTTTAATGTATAGAAAAGAAAACATATATCAAAGTTCATTTATGTAATCAAAAGTTATGGCAATAGTAAAACAATGAAATTATTCAAAATTCGTTTACAAATGCTACTAAATAAATAAGTTGTGCGGAAGGAATATAAGGAGAAAATTAATTTAAAGACAGCGTCGATACATTCTACAAAGTTTACTTTCCAAATGTTTATAAATTGAGCTTTACTAGAAATGTAGTTCTGTTGAACTTCCAAAAATTTAAAATTAGGCTTATTTGAAAACTGTGGATTGGTCTTCTCAGGTTTTTCAATAATTTCAAACAAACAAGCATTGCCTTTAGTTGGATGGACGTTTAAAAATGTATTTCGGAAATGAATTACAGGTGGTTTAACGCTTTGTGTTGTGAAGTATTATATAATATATAATTTAAATTCTTAATGTTGATATTTCTACTGCCTTAACTTTCGGGCTGCAAGTATATACCTTGTATGTTTTCCTAATTATATGTATATATTTACAATGAGAGAATTTGAGTTTGCTTTTTTGGTTTTATATATAAATAATAATGCCCGTTATTAAAATCGACTTTCTGTCATCTTCTTATCTTATTCTACGGCCATACAATTTTCTTGATGTAGTATCCAAACTTAGCTCAACAGCGTTTGATGAGTGATTTTTCTTTTTTATATTATAATTTGTAATCGATGTTTACTATTCTAGGCCAGCAGAATTAGAATAGACCAGCATTTGCCTCCCAAATTCTCCATCCAATCCCCTATGACAAGCGAGGATAGTCCCTAATTGTGCCGTTACCGGGTGTTGCAAAGCTATTGTTTGATTCAAGCCCAATTATAGGAGGCGCTTAAGGGTCAGACTCGGACAATCAAGAGGTTGCGGTGGCTCATTACCAATTATATGATTGCCTTAAACGCAAATATATCTGACTGAAATATCGTGAGAGTACTTTCTATTGAAGTACAAAGAACATATTTTTGTCCGTTAATATTTTATTTTAATTACTCGTTACCTTATGGAATAGATTTTCGACGGTGACCATTATCAGTGCTGTTGAAATTTTCATTCGGTCAAAAATCACTCAATATCTTTAGATATCTGCTACTTCGCTTCTCGTTTTTACATTTCTGAACAAAGAAGGTTGGTACGGTGGAATCTTTGACCAGGTCTTTCCCTCTCTTCGTACTTAGTGTAGTGTCTGTCGTTGTCATGCTTCGGAAAGTATTCGAAAGGTTTGAATATAGCTCCATTAGGCACTCATAGCGTTTCATTATACCCACCCACTAAATTCTCCAGAATTTTCAAGAAACAATAAGTCCAGCTGATAAGCCCGTCGTCCTTCGCTCGGTTGAGGCTGAATTTAACGCTTGTCAAAGATGCTTTTCATTGTCCAGCTTTCATTGATAGAAAGCCGCCGTATATTTTGACTAAGACATTACTTCAATCTCTCCTTTCATTTGCATGAATGAAAATTCAAGGTCGAATCCAGCTTGTTCGGACGGATTCAAAGTATTAATGGCTCATAAAACCATTCCTTACAAATGAGATGGACAAACTGAAATTTCTCCATTCAGAAAACGAATGATGGTGAGTGTTTTTGATCCAAAACACACGGATTTTGATTTTCAGACTTTTCTTTTTTCGATCACACTCTAAGTCGCCATGCATGCTAAATGAAATAGATTCCACGAGATTTAGAAGCTAATCATAATGTTTGGCTGAAGCACAAAAATATTCTAACATTACCTCAAATGGAGCTTATCAACAATTAGTTATTTTCTATGGCTATAGAGCTTGAAGCATCATCAGGTAATTGCGAGTTAATCCTTTTTCGTTTAAAATTAACTCCAGCAATCCAAAGAGAATGCATTTGTATGACACCACGTAATGCATATTCCACCTAAATAGGATACAATTCTACTTCGCTGTACCGTACATCGAGCACTCGACGTCAATTAGATCCGCTTATATGGCTTGGTCAGCATTCCAAATAAAGACCAGCGATCTTATGAAAAAATTCTTAGCGTTTCTTAAGAGTTTTGCTTAAGAGCAAACGCAATAGCAAAATTACGCTTCAGGTGTAGGATTCATTACAATTTTAATCTTCCACTTGATATTAAAGATATACAAATAGGCAAACACTTGCGGTACCAATAGGATCCTATGCATCAATCTAGAAGCTACTTTGAAACAACTTCAAGTCGGCTCGGATGGAAAATGATTAATAATCGTTGCTTTTTGGCCAAATAAAGCCCGCATCTGTCGGAAAGCAGTAGAAAATTGTCAAAACATCTAATGATTCACACCGAAGCAATCTCGGAAAGTTTTGGGATCAGCATCCATATGTTATCTGAAGATCTGCATTGCTAATTTTTACATAACTTTCGAAAACTGGATTTACGAGTGCAAGTTTTTCTCGCAAATCTGGAATCAACCGAAAGTTTTCATTTCGTATTTAACCTTCACTAAAATTAACCACTCTGCGACTTCCTCTTCAGTACGGGAGGAAGTTGTTATTCGAAATCTTTATGCATATTCGCGGAAAGATTGTTGTTATATGAATAGTTTAATTTGCAAACATTGTGCATATTTGTTTGCGCAATGTAAATGGGCGCAGAGATCTTATCTCCGGAGACGAGCGTTATTTGGTTAATGATTAATATTTGCATTGCAGAACTCACATGTGCACGACACGAGCACGTTTATATTAAAGTTTATTACATACGACGAATCGTGACTGTACAAATTTCTCCTAGTTGTGGTTTGCTTCAACGCAGTTTAATATCTAAATGGATTTCATAATTCATTAAGCATGCGCTTAAATTGTCTTAACTACTACTTCTAATCGAATTGAATCGAGCTTCAAAATAAGAAAAGGGTGAGACAAGGTTCCGCAATCAAGCAATTGAATAATTTGTTATGTTTATCATTCGAAATTTATCAGCAGAGAAACCTTGCTTTATCAAAATTCAGTTTCCATGGTCACCGAGCTCAATCTGTTTCAATTTTAACGTCTAAGTTAGTCCAAGTTTAACTGACTACGGTTTTTGTTCAGATTTGAGGAAACAACTCTTGGGCGACATTTTTATCGCCCAAGTATGAGTATGAGTATATCCCAATTCGGACTCAAAAAATATAAATTCAGTCTTCCAATAGTTTGTTGGAAATGAAACATTAAAAGCAAAGGACAGATATGAATACGTTTAATTTATTAAATGAGTTCTATCATGTGCTTCATTTTTCTGGTGTTGAAAAATTGTAACAAAATGCATAAATTCCTTGAATCTGTTCCTGGCGAAATACTCCACTTTCAAACTTGCAAAATGCATTGTTCGCCTGAAATCTAAGCGGAAAACACGCATTCGTCTTACAGTACCGACAAACTATGACAGCAGTATGCCAAATAATCCTTCTACAGTTCATTGTTTTGTGAACTCATTTAAATCGCGACACCTCTTAAAACACACATAAATCCTCAATTTAGTTGACTTTGCTGGAAAGCTGCTGGAATATCTGCGAGATCTACCCGCCATTAAAACCGGGTTAGTTGCATAAAAGTGAAATGAAATCATTGTTGTTGACATAAAGATTAGATTTAATAAGCAAAGTCAGTATGCCATCTCCAAATTCCGTTGTTGATAACAAATCCTGGAAATTTGTTCAAAGTATTCAACATTATACAGAATAAAGTAAGTATAATGTAGACCTACTATAAAAATAAATGCTGTACATTACTATTAACAGTTGAATACTATCAACTATTAATATGTTCATGTAATGATTGATTGGTTTTTTTATCCAAGAAATCTATCTTTGGAAGATGAAGTCTTCGCAACTTAAACCCCGAACTCCAAACAAATAGGCCGAATGTTAATTTTGCTCTTGTTAAGACTTGCTCTCACTTTTCACATCAGTTTGGCCATTCTTTCGTAATTAATTTTGTCTTGCAGATTATTTGCAGAAAATTTTATTAATTTTTAAACCGCAAAATAAACCCTATATCTGCATTTACCAGAATCACTTAACATTTTTATATCAACACTTGTTGGCTTCATAAAATAATTCAAAAATAAATATTCACAAATTGGCAAAAACTCAAAATTCTACATCTTCTGTAAGACTCTAAAACAATTCTTAGTTTAACCATGGCAGTCTCTCACGAACAATCATCTCGATTTCAAAAGGAAATTCGAGGACGACGAACAAAAGAAATGAATAGAAGCAAAAGGTGAAAGCTCACAGCATATCCTGTCTATCCGTCGAAAACTGGAGAGCAAAGTTGTGGCGTATTGGACTGGCTGCTCTATGACGTTAATGTCCATTTTAATTCACACTGCTATGATATTATGATATAAGTATCTTAGAGTCAATCCTAATGTCCGTGCTTATACGGTGATTCCAATTTGGAAATAACCAAAAAAAAATGACTTCAACCATCTAATCATGGAAGTTCACAACTTTTCAATGCTTTACACATGGAAAAGTCAGTCATCGTCATGCAAGCAAGTATGACATCACACTTATTTGAAGGACCTCAGTCGAACTAATAGTAAAACATATTTCGGCGAGTCCTATAACCAAGTAACATTAATAATAAGTCTTTGCGTAAAATTTTCAATGAGAATTCAATAGTGAGAAATCAGTATATAAGTGATCTACCCGAGTTGTTCGCAATCAATAAGGAAAGCTCCGTGCACTCCGGATAGTTTAGTAGTAAGAACACTCACCCTCGGTGCAATGGATGTCAAGACTGAGTCGTACATGTGACAGTGATATTTGAATTTCTGTTTCTGGTATCAGAGTAACAAAACCCCTAGCTGTGGTGGGTACGTGATTCTAGCCAGATCCCTTATGGTGGACCCAGTCTTTAGCACGGCGGAGCGTGTAATGTGTCCTACGAGTTGCTCGACTCAACTAAGTAATTTGAGGCGTCCTTCGAATTTCCCTGTGTCATCGTCACTGTATGTTGTCGGTTATTGGGGGTAACAAGATAATCCGAGTGCAGAGAGATTGGGAAACACATTGACGCATTTTAGTTCACTAATGACGTGCAGGTGCATCATCTCGGGTACTGTTCGTCTCGAAAAGCAGTGGTTCCATTCTTTAGAAAATTGTTGCAATGCAATATCGAAAATGAAAGCAATATGCAAAAACGACAGTCAAGGGATGTCAAAAATTATAACAAAATAAGCCGAGCATCGGAATCTTTGACGCTTGTTGAAACATTATTTCATAGCTATAAGTTGTAAGAATGTACCTATATTCTTGTGTATTCTGGGATGGATACTCAAGATAGGATAGAAAGGATAGAAATACTTCTGGGAATTCAACTTATAACTTTATCTAAGATTATTATTGGAATAGGTTTTACAGCCGAATGTGATTCAGAACAAAGAGAGTCGTATTTCACATATCCATTGTTTTCAATCGCTAAATTCAAATTCAAAATATTTTCTCAGACACTATGGTGTACCTCAATGATTTCTGATTTGTTTGTAAATTTGAAAATATGGAAACAGCGTAAAGTTTTTTTTTCGATGTATTTTAATTTTTTTTTTTTCATTTTATCATTATTTAGATGTTTTAGTTTTTGAGCAAGTCTCCCAACTTTGATCATATCAATTTAATCAATAAAACGTAATTACCTATTTTTGGGGCGTTGGAGATAGAAGGCAATTTAGCCCGGAGTGTGGGACTCCTAGTAGCGCATGCTACCAGACTACCCAATAAACATCCCCCTGACAAGCGACCCTAACCTGGAACTGTTTGACACATTACTTCTGCTAGGCCTCTTTTTACTTCGCCCTAGGGCGCCGTCAGCCTAGAGAAGTCTCCCCCCCAGCGGGAGGGGGCAGGATGGAGGAAGACTGCTGGAAAGGAGACACCCCTAGACCTCGCGCCCCAGGTTATCGTATATTAAGCTTTTTTCGCTGTAAGTATTGCCCGAGGTAATGTGCCACACAGGTCCATTTGTCGAAAGTTTTCAGCATTTCTCGGACCAGATTGTCTGGAGAAAGCTCCCCCGTTACCACGTAATCACCTTAGTGACTGCTTGATTATTGATAAACATCGAAATTTATTCTTATAATGAGTATGCAATATACACCTAGTTCAAATTTACTTATTTAACGTTCGATATTTTGACGTTTCGATGCTTTGACCTTGCGATACTTGGCCTGAACGGACACTAAAACTATTATTTTTGCTGATTTAGTCCGCATTTCAATGCCTAAAATATTAAGATTTAAGCGCAAATAAAATAAAAATATTGATCAATTAAATAAAAATGCACAATTCGTTCCCTCATTGTCATAGCATGCGACAACATACAATCATTGTATTTCTTGTATCTTCTTTGGAAAAAAAAAATCCACACACACTCCACTGGACAACATAAGAGCATAGAGTGACGGTATAGTATAAGTATAGTTCTTTGAGTGAAAGTTTTGTTGGACTTTATCTCTAAAAGGAAGTTAGAAATTCTCATCTTCCGACGAATTCACATAATGTTGACTAACAAATTTTTTAACAGAATTTTCACAACAATGTAAGACCGATACTGGAAAGACTTCATTGTTTTCGTGTTTTGCATCCCTTGAAACAGGATTCCCCAGGATCTGATAACCGATTTAAACAGAAAATCTTAAACTAATATCGATTCATGCTTAGTACCAAGTGACCGAAAAGTTTCTGGAATTTTCGAAAAATAACAAGGAATTTTGACATTCAGGAATTTTGAAGCAAGATTTTTCGAGGCACCTTCCGAAAGCGAAAAAAATAGGATATAAAATCAATCTCTGCATTTGTGAGGCTTCACCGACGACAAGATAGTCAAAACATTAAATGTCAAATATGAAATTGTACAAAGAATGGTATCAAGAACAACGATGCTGCGATTTACACAATCAACTCACTGTGATCGTGGAGCATATCAGCACCAGCGTACTCTACTAATAACATCGAAAATCGGTTCAGACTATGCTATCATTTCAAAAATTAAGGCTTTATGTATGAAAGCCACCATGGACAAATTCTCTGAGGCAGCGTTCTGTTTACAGACGAATCGTGGATAAATTTGTGCCAAAAACCAAAATCACGGGCCAAAACAAATTCGATGTGACACTAATGGTAAATGACAGCGCCATTAGTTGTAACCAGTTGAGAAAATTTCGCTTTGTCGAAGACAAGGTATCAATGGACAGAGGAAGGAGTTCTTGCTCTACCTGTGTTTGCAGAATGTCTAGAGCACCGTGATCGATTTCCAAGTAGAAAACTAGCAAGATGCAAGATGGATCCGCCAGAGTGTATACTGCCTTAAGAACTTATGGAGCGGAAATTGAGTATTTTTGACAAGTGTCGTTGAGCTGGCCAGGGAGTTCTTAAACAAATTGACAATTTATTGCGAAAGTTGAAGTACAGTGTATTTATTCATCCTCCACCCAAATCACACGCAGCAATTTAAGCGATTGGACATTCCCAGAAAAAAAAGGAAAATTTTCAGACTATGCTAAGAATCATTAATAACTGCGTGGAATCACTGATGTGAAGAAATACAAAATAGATACTAAAGTAACAATATACTAGATTTTGAAAATCGGACTTAAAATGTGTGAAAAATTCCAAAAAATGTTATTGTAGAGTGAGAATAACCATGAGTTTGTAGAGTCTGCAAAAACTGCTTCACAAACAAAAATTAATAAGTTAAAAAAATTGTACTTCTGAGCTCGTACAGAGCGACAAAAATGTACCTGAATTTTTTAAATTAAATGTCTGAGGTAACATTCTCTGGTCAAAAGTATAATGTCCTCTAGAATGAAATTTAAAATGGCGAACCAGTTTCTAGTTTTCCTAAGAATATGTAATGGGGTTGAGGCTAGCATGGAATTTGAAAGGTTTATACTTAGCATTTACGCTTAATTTTGTGCTTGTTTGGAGTTTATTTTGGATCGATAATGGTTTCCAACGTCTAGAAAATAGCCAATAGATATTCGGAAATGAATTTGAGAGTGATATGTCACAGAATCCATATCAGAGCTGTATGGTGGGTTAAGGTCAAAGAGAGGAAGTTCATATTTTCTTAAAGGATATGAATTTTGTTGGAACCACAAAAACATTGATGTATTATTTCGATCTGAAATTGTACCGGGATATTACATCAACAAACACTTGGTGCATAGAAAATTAACAGAGAGTGAGTGACTGAAGCGAGAAATTGATGATTCACATGAAATGAAAGGATTCATATTGTTTTAAGAAATGCATACAGGCAAATTATTATAGCATAATGACCAGTAATATAAGTTAATGTGAGAACAAAGTTTTCCGCAAACATTCCTCATTTTCCGAAAATCTTTCCTATTTCATTTAAACAAAACTGCTTATTAGTGGTATCAAGCTGTGCGGAAACCGTTGAATAACGCTCAAGGCTTTATTTATTAGTTTATCGTACATAGATTCGCAAAAATATCAAACATAAGCATTCGCAGGCATCTTCAGTCGCGACGTTGAATGTACTTATACAATGTTGTAACAGTGAATTTAAGATAAAAAGCGATGTTTCAACGAACAATTCCAACTAACAGCTAACTTGGCGAAAAACGATGGAAATTAATGCTTTTTGTTCAAGCATCGGAAATTATAATGCAAAAGTCCAAAGTCGTATAAGTGCTTGAGTCAACAATTTTTCTTCTGCTTGCAATTGTTGATTTTTATTGTCATTCATTCCCACTTGCAAAATTCTCGAATAAGCCAGAGACGAACGTTACACCTTTTACCTTGTCATTGTTTAGGAAACTGAAAGGTCATGCTGGAGTTGCATTTATTGTTGATTGCGGCGGTTACTAAATTTCAGCCAAACATCGCCAAAAAACATTCTTAGAAAATGAGACGAAACTTTGAGCAGGGTCACGAAGAACCATGCACAATGTTGGCCGTCGTTTGTAGTTCCGACGGAATTGCAGAGAGGCATCGGCCTATTTACACATTTACCAAAGTAAATAGGTCCAAAGTAAGTTAAGTACGTTCAAGAATATTCAAGACTGCTCGACGCTTTCTCATCCGAAGTCCACGGCGTATTCGAAAGTACTTTTCGTCTCCAAGAAGCAACTTGATATATCCATGATATATCCACGAATAGGCTGATCAATGAGCTTGGGCAATCATCTTTTAAGCGTATTTGAAACACGTGAAATATATTATTGTCGACGCAGCACTCGTCCGAAATATAAAATGCGGTTTAGTGAAATGTGCATGAGCGCCATTCAGGTGATGCCCAAAGTTGAACGTCTTCAAACGGTCGTAAGTGAATTTCCTAATGTTGCTGGAAGATAGACATATGCAAGCACAAAGTAACGAATACGCGCGCGAATATTCAATTCAACAGCGGGGAAAAGGTGAAGAAACAGTATCTACAATATCTAACAGATTTATGTAATAATGTTGACACAGCCAATTAACTTCCCAAGGTTATCTCTCAGCCTCATCGCTCCAAGCTTGAAATATAATTACCAGCATTAGTCTGAAGAGAGGTTACTGCGTATAATTTTAGTGGAAGTCATGAAACACGGATAATTGGGGATAATTATGAAGATGTGCATACTGAAATAGGATATTTTCGTGGAAAAAATGAAACCATTTTGCATCTACGTAATACTCGATCAGTTGGTTTATCTGCCAAAACAGCAATTAGTAGCTTTGTTGTTTGTATGTTTAGTCTTCCACCTTTCCTCACAATACTAATCAAGCACTATCTCATACTTTAGAAGATTATTGTATTCGTACCAGCAAGCCTAATATTCCGACAAGTTCTGAGCAAAATTTAAGGAACCAATCCGGTGACAATGAATGATCCGACAATAAATGATCCGGTGACAACCCACATAATGGCTTTACTCTAACCAGTAGTATGTCCTTTCGCATTTCCATTGTCTATAAAACTTTCTCCAGCTCTTTTTGGCTGAAGGACGAGCAATCGATTTGAGCCACAAAAATGCCGGAATGTGCAGGCAGGAAACAGCTTCGTCCGATTCATCTATATGAAGTAAACAGCTCATTTGCTTTCGCGGGTCCAACGAGTAGGAATATCCCCTTTTAATGTCAACAACAAAGTTTTGACTATAGTTGCCCTTGGTTCCGTTGCTCAACTCGCGCAGGAGGTCCTAGCAGATCTGAAGGCTAGTATTCAGGAATACGATTCATTTAATTCCACTGAATGTTGGGCCTCATGATGGAGATGTGATGATACCTCTTACCCACTCTATCTCGAGGCTTGTCGTGGACGTATCGGGAATGGCAAACATGTATGATGACACTCATCGTGATGTTGATCAGATTTTGAGTTGCGATTTCACTTCACTCAGTCGAGGTTTTCGCATGATTTCAACCGTTAACGTTTCATCCTATAAGCGTAGGTTAGGTCGCTGCACGTTGAGAAGCAAATCTCGCCAAATTCGAAACCTCTATCAGTCTTCTTAATAGACTCCAAAGACTGAAAAGTTTGTGAGTTGCCAACACTTACGACGATAAGTCCGATCCTAATCACATTTTATAAGTTTCTTTCTCTCTGGATGAAAATTGGGTGTTAAGTATTCAATTATCACGTATTCAAGTTCAAAATCTTTCAATATTTAGATAACTTCTTGACTGTTGAAGCAGCTCTAAAAAGATGACATGTATTCATTTGGCGTTAGATAAATGTTGAAAAAAATTATAACCGAAAACTTGATGAAAAAAAGCTATCCCGCTGATGTGACAATTAATAGAGCAGACTTTATCTCTCACATGGCCAGCGGCAGAGTCCGAGAACAAATTTGCTTCCCCGCTATTGTATTACTACTTGCAAATAAACCGTGAGATGACTCCCACTCTAAATTTTGCTCAGCTAAATAGCATGTTGAATAAAAAACATTGTGCACTTCTTAGAACATAAGCCACATCTTCCCGAATTAGATCCTTGAATTCGCACAAAGCGGTGCTCCTATATTTGTTGGCTATATCCCCACACTGTTTGCCAAACTGCTTTTATCTGGCCTACTGAAGTTCAAAGTGTCCGAAAGCAAGTCGTTTATTATTATAAGTCCTTTATAAATTCTGGAAACTGCTCAGCGGACCTGAATTTTCTAGTTCGCCAAGAGTCCTTTTTTTCAATTGCAGATTTTATCTGAAAGTCCACCATTGCGAGCTTTTCTCCTCTTCAACCTAGCCTTTAAGTTCTTTGCCTTCAAAGTTTGCCCAATGGCCTGTTCTACTTCGTAGACCTCTGCAACAGACTCAATAGCTTTCAGTTTGAAAGAGGCAGAGCCGAGACCACATTTTTCGAATCTAGCACATTCTCAGTGTCCATTACGATTGAGATCTGGTTTGTGGGTCCTACCTGCGTTACCCGAAAAAGTGACATGTATTTTCAATTCGATCCTAAAGTGCTAAAATCTATCGTGGATCCTGTTCTTATTTTTTGACGTTGCCGGTGTTTTTCAAAATTTTCAAGACCCCACTTATATTTTGCGTAACTCGCTCGTCCTCATTTCTGGTCAAGACTATTCTTTGCTCACTTTTAACTGATGGGTCTTCTTGATGATGATATTCATATTTCCCACAGCTAGCTCTGTTTTGTACATTGCTGTCGACAATTCATTGGCGGCAGTAGTTAATTTGACACCACCAGCATTTGCTGGAGACTCTTAAAAGGCAAGGTTGCCCATTAAATCAAATTTTTCTTTAAACTCCTTCAAACACTTGAAATAGTTGTAATGGGAATAAGTGATTAGAAAACTTTGCATTAAACATATAATTTTTAACATTCCCCATCTAGTACATTGAACACGTCTTGCACCAACTGTCTTTTATCTGTTCATTCCTTGTTTTGCAGTTCCTAGCCTAAATCTTCGTTATATAAGTAACTAGCTCCTGCACTTCATCATAGTTACTTATATACATAAAAAGTATTTTCGATATTTGTAACGCATGGATTATATCTATATGTTCGCCCTGATTCTCAATCCTCGATAGTTACTATAAGTAATTACAATAGTAAGTACAACTGATCTATTCAGATCATACAGTTCTAAGCCTACGAACTGCTCAACCTTACTACTCTGACAAATATTTTTTGAAGGCTCTCATCGTTTGAAGATTGAAATTCAAACTTCTTTTGAATCCTTAGCAATGAAAAAAATTACATTGAGTCCGTCGTCAATGTGAGAGAATTTTCCTTGTGTATTAATTAAATAATTACTTTAAGCTCCACTAAAATATCTATTTATAACTAATAGCATTAGTGGGAAGTGCCCACCATGCCGATATTTAAACAATTCAAAAATTTTTGCGACCCACATAATACCTTTTGAAGTATTTCCATTTGCAACAGTCAAAGATTATTGTAATGATGAGGCAGCATCATCTCTAACTTCATTTTGGGAGTTGTTTACTTCTTTCGTTGGCATTTTGTATTTCATACAACTATTAAACTTTCTCTCTCAAAGATCACTAACTAATGTCTGAGTCTTTTTCCACAAGCCCCTCCGTAATTGTCCCGTTAGCTTCTTTGCATCCAGTACCGCCAGCTTTTTTACAAATTCGTTTCTACATCAGTTAATGTATCGTTTTCAATTATTTAGAGTTTTGTGAATATGCTCTCAATAGTTTTACCTTCGCTTTCTCGCAGGGACCGGTGCTTCTCAGGAATCCATTCTTGGCCTGTTTTTTTTTATTATTTTCATGAATCATCCTCTGACTAGCATAACTTTTACTATATTCGCTATGCTAATTAGAAAAGTAGTTAAGATCAAAATTAATAGCTGTTTTCTGTAAGCTTTGTCGTGTTTAGCGCTTCGATTATAAATATATTTTTACTTTTTTTGTTCAAAACTTCAACTAAATGTGCATATTAATAATATGTTAACACTTATACAATTTATTCGGTCAAATATAGCATTCTGAAATGTGAGTGTCAGTAAATGTACATGCTATTACGATTCAGTCATGAACGACCGAAATTTACTTATTTGAAATATGGTCTTAAAGATTTAGCAAAACTGTTAAGTCTTTTGGATTCCAAAAATTCGTCATTATCTACATCAAATCGTAAGTATGTTGTCACGAATTTTACCGACTCTCAACTCTTTCCAAAAAGTTCGCCTTCCCAGAATGTTTTTTTTTCTACCCACTTTGAATTCAAATCAAACAGTGTGTCAAGGAGTAGGTCAATAAAATGCACATCGTGAAACTGAAACACTCCTATGCAAGAGACAAGGGCGTCAAGTTGGGCACGGTTTAGGCCACAACCATACGCACGTCTGATTTGTATTATTTTAAAGACAAATCCACAAGACGAAAAAACGATTAACTCAACATCGTCTTGTTTGTTTATTTAAGTCCCTCGATATGAAAGATATCAACTTGCATCGCTGAAATGCCATTGAATATTAAAATGCCAGGTCTTTGCGGTAATGTGTGATTTGTCTGAATACGAAAAAAATTGTCGGATGAGCGAATTCGAATAGAATGTAAATTAGTACACAATATTCCGAGAGTTGTGCTTTGGCATTTCGATTAGCATTGATTCGAGCAATCAGAATCTAAAAAAAACTCCAA
The DNA here is from genome assembly GCA_954870665.1 of Stratiomys singularior. Classification (NCBI taxonomy): domain Eukaryota; kingdom Metazoa; phylum Arthropoda; class Insecta; order Diptera; family Stratiomyidae; genus Stratiomys; species Stratiomys singularior. The sequence goes on along the minus strand of OX940880.1, from coordinate 67,863,835 downwards.
AACTGATACAAAAACTTGTCTGAAGGTCTCATTGATATAAAAATAAAGATTTCTTAAATCCTTTCGTCAGCGATTTGTAACTCTGTGACGTCTCATCCACGGAATTAGAAATTCCAATCGACGCAAGTACTTATTACTAATGCACTACATCTAATATATACAAATAGAAAGTAGCCAAAATTTGGCAGATCAACGTGTCAATCTAAATCATTTGTTTGATTCAATCAATTGTTGTCGCCATTATATTTGAAGTGAAAGGAGAATCTTTTGGAGGCGTAGCAATAAAACACCACGCACGTACTCAATTTTAGTTGCGGCTTCTAGCTCCTTCATTTACTACACATTTCCTCTTCCTATTTCATCACGTGTATAATATGGCTTTCCAATATATTTTGGGAGGAAATAATACAACACACCTTGCATACATAAAGCTATCATTATTTTCATTTGCGCGGTTGCAAAACAAAAGACTTAAGCGAGTAACTCAGTTTAATGATGCAAGTTTAATGCTTTAGACCAATAAAAAGATTGGCGTTAAATTTGGTGTTGCATTTTATGATCGAATGGTTTATGGTGGATCAAATGTTAATTATGTTTTCTGTGGTATGGACGCTTTTAATTAATTATGGTAACATGGAATATATTTACAAAAAACTAGAAATGTTTGTAGCTGAACTTTTGCAAATGCACATTCATTGGAAAGTCCCAAAAGTGAAGTAGACCAGAACATGTTTCGTATTAAATTTCGGCAACACTTGCCTTATACAACGAAGGTACTTAATATATAATCATAAAATTGCCACAAAGCAATACAAACCACAATTGTCATTACTGAAAACACACACAAAATTGTGTTCACAATGGAAACACAAACACATTTCGCGTTGTACTCTCGCAAGCACACGCAACACAATCATAATCAAAAAACCAATATTTCACGATGATTTTAGAGAAAAAAAAACTGTAGAAGAAGTAAACCGTGGAAAATTGTTTTTCTATGTTGATGAGCAGTGTAATGGTTGTCGGTTGTCATTTTTCTCGTTAGTAAATTAGAGGTATAAATTTTGCTTGACATCTGAATATTTTATGTTGTTAGAAACTCCAATCGAAATAAAAACAAAATAAATCAGGGGTTGATTTCGCTTAACTACGGAGAAAAAATTCCTATGCAAGTCAGATACTCATTTTTATTATTTTCCACATGCGATATTTCATATTTTTTTTATTAGTTATAAACAAGGGCAGAGGGAAAAAATTGGGGATCGCGATAGACAACTACTTTGTTTCACTTTCCATACATTGACTATTGCTGAAGCATTACGTAATTTTTTTTTCATAAATTGAAAAACAGATTGACCAACAATTCGATTCGCTGCTTTTGGCCCTTTTTTTGGGTAGGGAGGTGAAGGCTATTAACGCCCTGAGTGTCGAACTCCCAGTGGACCTTCTGGACTACCGACTAAACACCTCCCCTGTCAACCGGAGCGCGTAGCCTGGAACCGTTTGACACATTACTTCGGGCCAGGTGTCCCAATTTTACGCCTTTTGGCGCCTTCGGGTTACAGGGATTCCTTCTCCAGTTGGATGGGAGGAGGATTGCTAGAGAAAAAAACCCTCGACCCTCGACGCCTCCAGTCGATCATGTATGCATTTTCATTACTAAGATTGCCCGAGCGTAATGTGCCACTTGATTCCATTTGTTAAATGATTTCAGCATCTCTTCGATTAGGCTATCTGGATGGAGCTCTCCCACTTTTTCGGCAAGATCACCGCGCTCTTTGTCCCATCTTCTGCATGAAAAGAAAGTATAATAGGCGTCATCCTTGACACTAGTGCAGAATATGCAATCTGGAGACCGTGACTTACCTATATCCACCCGTGACTCATGAAGAAATAAGTTTTTTACTTTTATTTTTTAATACGGTTGTTTTGTATAATTTCGTAGATGAAGCTTGTTATTTGAGTGCGATTTATATTTGAAATACTTCTCAAAACAATCAATACATATAATTAATTTTGAATAATAAATATCATAAGAAGTCCTCACAACACTCCAAACCAAAAATTGTCACCTGTTGTAGTTCTTATTGCGAGAGTGTCAGGAAAGAAATACAGCACTCATCTCTTGGCTGTTATTTTCACAGGAGCTTTGACTTTTTCATTGTCCGCTGCCTAGGTTTTCTGATTTTTCGCTAATCAAATAACAGTCATCGGTGATGTAATTTTGGCTATTGCTGCTCCAGTGGTTGCATTTTCCTGCATTTGAACCATCACTGCAGTCCTTGTACCAGAGTCATTCCTCTAATAAAGAATCAGATTCAGAAAAGAATCAGACGTAAAGTTACTTATCTATCTGAAAAGAGTCACTGATTGTATCATTTACTATTCAGGGAACTTGTAGTTGTCAATTTAAGATCCAAAAAATTTCCTTAACTTGACTTGTTTTATGTAGTTGTCAACAGATACAGTCTAAATAGGAAATGTTTTGGTACTTCAATATAATAATAGCGCATCATATAACGTTTGAATACACAACCATTTATATTTTGCACTGATTGCATCTCAAAACAGTCCGACTTTCACACCTAACAGAATATGAAAATTTTGAAAATGGAAGTAAAAAGAACAATATTGTTATAAACGGCTTAATGTGATGTTATCGAAATCTCAATTAGTATGCACAAACATTCTTTATAATAACATTAATTAATTACCTCCAACATTTTTCCCACTCTTTGTAACTATATTCATTGCGCAATCTTTTAACGCAACCAGAACAATAATCAAATATAATAGCACGCAAAACGTTAAGTAAAAATTGCAAATCAGTAAATTAAACTCAAATCATTAAAAAATTATAGCTTTAGGCTATGATAAAAACGATATCTTGATGCTATTATTATTAATAGTAGAATCGAAAAGCACTTTATCATATGGCATTTATATAACTACTTAATTCCCCCAATGAACGTTAAATGAGGACAGGACTCCAATTCTTATATAAGAATAATTTATTGGGAGAATTATTTAAATGAGGACAGTTTAAAATAAGCAAGAACACCTTAATTCCTGACTAATGTTTTAGGTCTTGATCATGATAGAATCAACACTCATCACTGATACCGAGTGATGTAATATTAATCAATTTAATTATCTTGTTCATGTTTACTTCAATAAGAGCCAACGTTTTAATACCGACTGCTCACGTAGACCCAAAACATTACACCGCCATCCCCACTTCTAACAGCCTAACTTCTAACTTCTTTCGCCATATGGCCGTCGTTCCATTTTAGCCAAAAAGGTAGAACTAGGAGTCCCCAGCAAAATTGACGACCTTTGAATAGTCCAAATCTCTTGGATTATCCTCGATAGCAAAATATATCCGGCTTTAGCGCTTTTTTGTCAACGATGAACAGCTTCTGCGGTACAATTCGTCCATTCAAATTATGGTTCCTTAGCAAGGGACATTTAGTTTCAGCACTTCCTATAACTTACAAACTGCAGTAAACACTGTAAACCTTGTCTGACATCAGCCAAGTTTTTCAAGTCGGCTGTGTTGGATATTCTCATATTGAATGTACCTTTCGTCGCCGTCTATGATTCGTTCAAAAATGGTTCGTTCTATTTGCTATTTCACCGATGATAATTCTATCAATCAAATTTTTTTGCGTAAATTTTCATGTTATCCAAACATCCAAATGAGCCCTAGAGTAACCGGCTCTCTTTGAATGGCTCCAGAATGTTATCTTATCGATTATGATATGATTGGCGCCCCCATTATCTCTCTACAGCTGAAAAATCTTGACAATGGAAATTTACGCAACCAATACTTCTGAAATTGGCATGGTTAGCATTTTCCGCATCTTTGCCATTAAAACTTTGAGGCAAATTTTCGCAGTGGTTTTACCTTTTTTTTGTAATATGGCATAAAATAACGTATTTCTTCAGATCTTTCACTAGTTTTCAGATTAATGTAACTTTTTACCCTAGAGATGCACCATACAATGCTAGCTTTCGAACCATAGAGGTAGAAGATTTTATTCCTCCATGTTTCGAACGTTCGCAAGTTTGACATAATCCAACTAGTGTTACCAGTGTGGGTGCAAATGTCATCTTGCCACGAAAAACAACGGATATTTTATTATGACTCAATATATATATACCGATTGGTCAAAACCATCACCAAACAACAATTAATTGGGTGAAATTGAAAGAGAAATTATTTTTGTACAGATCGTTGAACAGATAGCATATATGTACGTACGGAAATAAACTTAACATTCAAAAGAACTGCCCATTGGAACATATCTCCGATGTACATGTGTGCAAAATCTAAATTGAAATATGGAATTATGAAGCTCCTTGTATTCGAATAATATTGTGTTCACCACAACGGCAAGATAAGTCACAAAAATGTACCTGAAATTCTTTTGCTTTTCTTACATTCCCAATATTTTACTCAAACTAAATTATAAACAACTTGATCGAATCTCCCATACGTATTAAGTGCTTACGAAATCAGTGTCGCAATCTGCAAACAACTATGATATATTTATATGTTTAGTATTTGTAACATGCATTAATCCTTTTTCTTCATTCTTACCAACAGGCCTACAAACGCCGTTCAAACTCAGTGCAGATCGCTAAAATCTGTGCATTCACTGTGATCGTTTCATCTTTCGTAATCGGCTCATTTGTGTTGGCTGCTGCATATCTGCAAGCTCGTGCATCATGTGATCAGATGCAAGCTTTAGATTCGGTGCTCGAAAAGGAGTTGATGCTGGAGACCATGCAACAGGTAAATAAGGTCAGTTCATGAAATACATTCCCATCGTTTCATCTGAAGCCAACACTTTCATGCGAACTTTAGCACGAAAGTGGTTACAGTAATTATTACGTAGCCTGACAAGACGTAGATGCATTTAATTTTTAATTCTTGTCATTGGAACATCTTCTTGCAACCAAAACCATTTTGAACACTGAACACCTTTCACTAGAGAACAGAAGACGTATTTGAAACTCTCATAGGACATGCTGGAAAAGAATTTAATGTCGAAAATTCGCAACACTCAGGGTGAATTGAAATTCAAATTTTTATTTACTAAGAAATAAATAAAGCATCCAATAGCTAAGCCATTCGAGCTCAGTCGCTGCGTTGCAAACGTGTAATAAGTCGCCATTAGGCAAACATTACTGCGCGGCTCCATGAAAGATTTGCGATGTGCAACGACATAAGTACTATATTGTTCTGCGCATCCAAGGCCTATCTCGTTAGTACTTTGTTTGATGCACGCAAGATACGATTGTTCAAAGCAAACATTTTTACATATTCTCACTTTAACATTTTGTTACGACAACGGACACAAACCGATAATTAATGGAAATAATAAACAAATAAGCAGGTTACAATTAATTTTCCGTTGCCTGAAAGGAGATTGAACGAGAAAAAGGAAGTTCGTTTCACTAGATAAAGAAAATTAATTCACTGGTGCATATTTCATTTCTTATTGATGCCCCGGTTATCTAATGGATATCCATTCCTTATCATATTCCAGTTTCATTTGAATTGAAAAAATAGAAAAATTCCATCAACTATTCCCATCTGTTAATTTGACGACTTTTGCTGATCGAATAGTCAGATTTGAGGAAAGACACCATCGAACTTCTTCGTAAGATTTTTTAATTTTACATTTTTCCAAGAGTACCCTTTCTACCACCAACTTCGTGCTGTTATTATTTTTCGTTATTCTGGCCAGCACGTCATTCAAAATAATTTCCATTCGACTGAAAATATGCTCCCATCAATGCTTTCGCGTCCTGAACCGTTTCTGGAAGTGAGCATTCGTATAATCTTCATTGCCGATGATTTGTTGCCGATTCAGAGCCTTTTGAGGGGAATTATCAATCTTCGAGACGACCGAATGTCGAAGGAGGCTATTCTGGATCATGTCTGGGAGCGATGTCGTATTTATTCTTCGTCCCTTATTATTTTTTCGCCTTTTTTAGCGCCTTTTCCAAATTCTCGATGATAAATGATCGTCCTGCATGTTAACGTACAATGTTTGAGGTATGCTACAAAAATACTGCATTTTAAAATCAGTTGATCAGTTATTGTCGGCAGTAGACGTTCATATGTAAACATTAATGATGTTATCATGTTACAAAAGATTTCTTTGTATCTTTTTAAATTCTATGAATTATTCCAACCTTACTTTCCTACAATTATAAACGGTCTTAAATCTTCTTAGCGCCAATACCACTTAAAATATTATAGGGACTTCTATTAGTCATTGTTTTTGAATGTCTTTGTGCAAAAGTATTTTGGCGTGCATTAACAAGCATGTATGCGATGAAAAAAATCGTCAGGATAAGCGCACATATGTATCAACACTAGGTGTGCGTCAGAAACTCCTCTGATACCATTACTAGTGATATTCACACGTATTCTTCAAGATAATAATGATTTACAATTATTGCTCTCAGGTCGACTGTTTAAAAAATAGGATAGGCTATCATCGGCCCTAAGCTTTTGTTTCTATTATTGATAGATTTTCAATACTGACGGCCTGTTGGAACAATGGATGTCCCCAATATCTGTGAGCATTTGGTTAATCTCTGTGAGCATAATTATGCCTCAGCCAAGTGAGGCGTTTTTCGGTCATACTCGGCCAATTTCAAAGGAACTTTTCTATACTCAGCGCTGGTTTTATCTCTTTGATTTTTCCTCGTTTGGCGTATTGACCCAAAAGATTGTGGCCCGTCTTTCACCATTTCCATTCATCGTATCGAGTTGCTTTGTTTTCGTTTCGCTAGGAGAAGAGCAAGAAGCGGGACTTTAATCAGTCCTGTCATTTCAAGTCGTATCTGTACCTTTCTTAAGGGATCAAAGTTCCATTTTTACCCTTTTGCCCTTTGTTTTTTCCTATTATAAGTGCATTTTAAACGGCTGATATTGTCTGCTCATCTGCATTTTTATAGGATACTGTGGAATCCTGGGACAAATGTTTATATTACGTTTACTAAGGTTATTGTGGCCTTGAGAGGCTGCTTACAACAGTGTAAGCAGATCTAAAAAAAACCTACTTCTTAGTTGTGAAATTACGCGGTCACGTTGTTTGTTGCTGAACTAACTTCGGTGGCCAATTATTGCAAATTTTTCTGACTGGAAAATTGTAATAGGGTTTATAAGTTTGCAACTATCGTTGAATTTCAAACGATCTTAGAAGAAGATTCCAGCGCCGCTACGCTCATCCGTTTTGAAACCATCGGTGTAAATTACGATTTTATTTCCACATGTGAAGCCGTGCACAGTTTTATAGGTCTCACTACGGTTGTATATGTCCAGCGTTTTATTTTGGGTCTTAATCCCCAAATTTTCCAAACTGATCCATTTGCTGTGAAGAGTATAGCTTTCAGTCCGATTCATCCTATGTGTGCAGTCCATGTTACTTCTAGGTATTTTACTTTGCTTACCAAGCTTAAATTCTCCCACCAACTATCGATGTTGTAAATTTTCCCGGATTTCAGTGCTTTTCAGAAGTTCCGTTTTGCCGGAATCTATGCACAGCCCATGAATTCCGCTCCCACGATAATAAGTGAGAGTATGATTTCCATTAGACCTGACGTAGTTTCATGTCAGGTGACATGAAACCTTCCCCTGACCGGGACGACATTACATACTCTATGGTTCTGGAATACATCGAGTTAAATTCTTCAATTATTTGGTTTGGTTAAAATTATGAAATCTTCAAGATACTGAAATTTACTCGACTGTAATCTACATTTTGATTTGATTTGGATCTGTTACATTTCTCTGGATAGCTGGTACTCTGCTTTTCATTTTAGCATTATTGCTCCTTAGTGATCCATCAATGCCGCCAACGTGCGTTCTTGGTTATCAAGCTTCCTCTGTGGTTTTGGCTTACTATTTCATGTAGTGCCATCTCTGTTGAACTTACTGTAAAGCATAAGTGTTGGTTAGGACCAAACTTGTAAAGTACGCAGAACTCTATGTATATTTGTCCACTTAGCATCCTGGTTTTCATTTTCAAAATGATATGTTAATAGGCTTAAACATAAAAGGGTGAATATTACTCTTTCAAAAAGTTTAGCTTGCGTTAGTATTTCCACAAATATGGATCAAATTGATTTTAACCTTTATCAAAGCATCCAAACCTCAGCTTGTCAGTTTTTTGTATCACTTCAGTTTGCATTGTTTCTTTTTCATTTTCCTTTATGATTATCTTTACCGGTACTAACGTGTTCAATGCAGTTTCGTTCAAATTCACTTTTCCTTAATCCGATTTGGTACGTAGAATCCTTTTTTATCTCCCTAAGAGCTTCTTTTCCTAAAATTAAACCAGCTACCGTACACTATCGTTATTTTCTTCGCAAATTACTGAATAAAAGGAGTAACACTTCAATACTGCCCCGATGAGGAACTTCCGAATACCTTGTGTGATATGCAATTAACGCATATACCATGAATATACAGCGATATATATATATATATATAAAAGCACATACCTACATGTATTTGATTATGTCATGAACACTACATATACTCAAAATTTTCGCTAAAATATTCAAAAAATATTTAGTTTTCACACTATATTTTTTCTTGCTTATTTTTGACACTAAGTTTCTATTGCCAATCAAAAAACATTAAATTCAATGATGATACATTATAAAAAACAGAATACGTGTTTTGATAAACATTCGCTTATCAACACATGGTAACTTTTCTTCGGTTTCCATTTTTCGGTCAAATGCTCGTAGCAAATATTTCTGATCCTTGGGTTTAACTTTTGAAGTTTAGGAAACAGATGTTTCGGAACTGATATGGCTTCTTCTTCACAGTAGACAGAGCACTCAAGAAGGAGCAATCCGGGGACGAAAATGTCTGCTCTCCAATGTAAAAAATCAATCTAAGAATGTGAAATCGAAAGATTTATTATTTTAGTGTCTTCATGATTTTCAGAAATTTAATTAAACGATTGTATATAGTAGAGATCTTGAGTAGTGCCCACATTGAAATCGTAGGCGAAACAATATGTTTTTGCAGAAAACAGAAAATATTCGCTTTTAGAAATAAACAAAGTGTTCTTTTTTTAATCCTCAATTGGTTGCATGGTTATCTGTTATAATGTTGAATTCGAATGCGGTCTGTAATACCCAAGCGTTTGCACTAATTTGCTGTGTGACAAATCAATATTTGCAATACATTGTATATACACTTTGTAATAATTCTCGGAACATGATTGCTTTGAATGCTGTGTAGACGTTTTTTTTGAAGGATCTTCGATAAATTTGGATGGATTTGATCGGACTTATTGAAATATTTGATCACCCACAAAGCTTATTTGGCAAGTTGTTGTTCTAGTATTAGACGTAGTTCTAAAATATATTTTCGAATCTCTCGAATCCCACCTAGATGTATCATTTCCTCAAAGAGTAGCCATTTGTGACTACCGATTTATTTTAGATGGGCCATTCAATGCACCATATACGGTTTCAAAATAAATACTTCAACCATTATAGCCAATATTTCTATTTCTAAGCTCCTCATAGACAGCTCTCAATCAACTTGCATGAATTTTGTGTCACAACATATGGTAGCCCGTACAACAAATTTACAATTCAATACTGATTTACTATCATACAAAAAAACTAAGTTTATTTATTTTCAAGTTTAAGGCACATAAAAGTCAAATTTCTGCTGAAAATTGGTTGTAATGATCGATTTTTAAATGTTCTTGTTATCACCCGAATGATACTTCCGGTTGTTATTCATATTACACACTCTTTGCAAATTCCTTGACCATTATTGGGTTTAGATATCAAGGCCAGTCAGCACTAAGGTTGACAAGGTAACAATAAATGGATCTAAAATCAAAATTCACTCAACATCAATATTTACCTGCATCTCAAGCACTAATCAAACTTAGAATCTTCTGCGAATTGTAGCTACAGGATCAGTCATTGGCATATTTCTGCACCTTCAAAATATCAACAAAGCAAAAGCAAACAAAAAACACTTGAAACGTCCAACAGTTAACACACTTGAATTTTTTCACACATACAAGCACATTGTCAAAATATAAAGTTGCGCATTAGCATTAAACATAGGCTTAAAATCTTGCAATATGAATATATTCTAGTGACGTAAATCATATTTGCATGTCAATTAATGCAAAATGATCTAATCAACTTAGAACCGTGGTTCTTAATTCTATCAGTGGTTATGGTTGCAGAAGCGCGAATTCAGAGCATACAAATGTATTGGTTTGTCCTAATAAGAAATTTCAAGGTCAAGTTACCAACAGTTTGGAAATCGTTTGTGTCGTATTGCTCCGTCGATTCAGGGTTTTCCACCAAATATTAGTTGTTTTTGTTAGCAAGTTTCGTGGGCTATAATCAAGCTTCATGCGCAGAAACGAATAAATCTCTAAGGTGTTCAGCGAGCGTGAATCTTCGATGGTTTGTAGTTTTTTCTGTGCTAATATATTTCAGCTTTTTTGTCAGCTTCACCTCAAATAAGATATATCAGGCGACTTTTAAGTTGACTTGCATAAATAATATATATATATATATATATATATATATATATATATATATATATATAAATTTGTTTCAAGGTTTGGATTAGATTAATGGGCAACAATTGCATCTTTGCCATTACAGGCAATGCAGTGTGCATCCGATGTTAAGGCATGCTCTGCATAGATTCGTTGACCATGTTTTGCTTCACATTGGAATGAAGAGTCTGTTGCGCTGTTAGGTCGCATCCAAGATTTACTTTTACTTTTGACCTAGTGCTCAGCTCACTATTAAAATTGTTAAAGCATGCCCATACGCTGCCGAGACCGAACTTGCAGGCCCCTGTATAATATGCATGTGGTCAATCATACTTGAGAAGTAACCTCTGCTGTTTTTACGAGAACGGGTCGATAGAGCGCATATGTATGCATATGTAATACTTTAGTTACCTTAAGGTGCCAACCGTTGCCAGGAGTCAGTGGCGCTGTTGGGAGTTAACGTTGAAATACAAAAAAAAAATGTTATCTAGTAATTGGAACTGAAATTCATTGGAAACATAAGATCACATTTATTGTGTTTTTGGCTAAAATTTATTCTTCATAAAATTCTTCGCATAAATGAAGCCAAGATATAAGACTGCTCCGTTCTCCGTTCCTCAGAACTCTTGATGAGGCGTTGCACCAATTTAAAGAAATTGTCGAAAACTTTGGTAAAGTGTTCAAACTGCAAATACTAGTTTCTAAGTTTTAAATTTGAACTGTGTGTTCTAACCAAACATTGAATTTTGATGAAGAATTTTAAATTCACATTCAAGTCTGCTGCATAACTGAGTTAAATTACAAAAATCACCTTGCAGCAATGGTAAATAACCGCTCGTGCGGATGTCTAACACACCCTGACACCAAATTCTCATCAAGGTTTGCTGTGCAATTAATCATTATTACTATGAAAGTCATTCGAAAAAAAGTTGTTTTATGTTTTACAAATGAAACAGACAACTTTTTGCCTGTCTCAAAGCAACTTTAAACAGATAAATCGGTGCTATAACACTTCCCATGATGGTTTATCAATTTCAATATCGACTGCTGTATCGCTTTGGTATCCAATCCAAAAAGACCCGCAGCATGTTAACTTCACTAAACCCTGGTGACTCGCCGAAATTATTAAGGAAACAGCTTAAGTTGAGAAAGCGGACAACAGATTAAGGTGTGAGAGAAGTGAATCTACATGAATTCTATTTAAACATCTGAGCAGACGTATGAACAGGCAGAGATTATGTAAATTTGTGGGAAAATACGAAAAATTTTGTATCCTTCAATTCGATATCGCATCTGCTCTTACTGCCATTACTTATATACAATCGAACTTCATCTCATCTATCTAATCGTTCTCCTGGGTAGCATGTTCACAAGTATTTGTCCCTCATGATTTTCATCTATATGTTAATCTTCTTATTACCATCTTTTTCTGCTTTCAAACCGTATGTATACTGAAAATTTAATTTCAAATATATACACAATTCGTATGAAAATGGCTCCAAAAAGCTGTTGACAGACGTAATTATAACCTCATATATTCCATTCTTTAAATCGTAAAACAAATTTCATGGATTGGAGATAATCCTTCTAATGGAATACTAAACATTCCTTCAACATAAAATATGTTAAATGAAAATATACACAGGGCTTACCAACACGCGCGTCACCACGCTAATTTGAAACAATCTGATAACTACTTGCAATATTCATGTAATTTTTTCTAATACTTTAAAGGGACAATCGGTAAGGTAATATTCTGAAAATAATATCCTTTCACAGTACCCCTCGGACTGAACTGAAAGTTGTCACCCAATTTAACACTCCTTTCCCAAACATACTGATGGCAAGTTTCCAATGTTGCTTTGGATATTTCGTCTAAGAATGCGAATTATTCTTGGCTTATTTTCGCAGACCGAAATTTGGTAATACCTCAGCAGCAAATAATTTAAGAGTGAGAGATCACACGACCTTCATGCCCAGTTGACATTACTATTCCTTGAAATAACTCGTCGCTTGAATTTTCGCTAAGATGTGTGACAAATCGCACCGTCTTGTTGATACTAACGCCTAGTATGTACAAGAAATATTCAATTACAATACTCGTGTAGCATTTACCATTATAGTCATTTAATTTGCATCTTTGTTTTCCAAAAAGTTAAGTCTGGTCCATGCCCTGGGCCCAAAAATCACACAAAACATTGATTTCCTGAGCATTAAAGAGCCAATCCGTGAAACGTATGAAAATTTCATTCCACCTTAATCCAAAATCCTGCAATTTTGGTTTTCCACGAATCAATATTCCACGAACCATCAACTACAACTACAAAGCCCATTTTGCAAAAGTCTTGCAGCAATGCAACAATGACCAGGAGTTTTATGTTCTTGGATCAATTGAGACTTCTAGGCCTTTAAATGATAAGTGTACGTAAAATTGTCGTTGATGTCGTTCGAGAAAGCCCGAATTTGTGCAAAGGACCCAAAACAGCGAGTTTCAGATTCATCCTCATTATCAGGCTTGCAGCTACGATATTTTCCACTATTCGCGCAACTCGAAGGTATCCCGAGATTAACTCATCTGAAACTGAACAAGTTCTCTCACATTTTTCGATTAGGTGAAAAATAGAGTGTCCGATTGGTCGAATTTTGTCCGAGTGTCCAATTGGTCGAAAAAAGGGATATTTTTATGAATGCACGAAACGTCCAGCGCACAGAAAACTTATCGCAATGATAAATTCTAATCATTCCTACCAATTATTGTCATTTTTTTTTTCTTTTTTTGTGATTTTGAAGACCTCGTTTAAAGTTTTGATTTGATTTTTTCATCAGCTCTGCCTATATTTTCAACATAAAAGAAATGGAATTGCGAACTAATTTTATCGAAAAGCCTTTCTACAAACCTTAAACCTTAGCTTAGGTTTGTCTACGATATTTTGTCCCAAAACAAGGAAAAGAAAATTCAAAAAAGCAGCTTAATTTCGAAATTCACCATGCGCAAGCTTGAAGACGGCAAACAACAAAGAATAATATTGATTTTCATAGTCACACGTGATTAACTTTGTGATGTATTTTTAAAAAAATAATTAAAGTAATAAATATATAATTAATAATAATGAATTAAATAAATATTGGGCAACCGATAAATCGTCAATGAATTCCACTGCGCTACCTCTAAACACTTCTGCTTCCTCCAACACAAATCTTCACCTCAGGTTGGTTTCGGGACTTCACTTCCTTCTGCTGCGCTACCTCTGCCCGTGCTTCCTCTAGCACGAATCTCCACCTCAGGTTGGTTTCGGGACTTTTGGGGCTAAACACTTGATACTTCTATTGATTGATACTTCGATTGATACTTTATTGATCGATACTTCTATTGATACTCTATTGATACTTCTATCCATTGATTGTTTCTACTATTGATTGAAACTTCTATTGATTGATTCTTTTATTGATTGATTGTCTCTTCTATTGATTGATACTTCTATTGATTGATTCCTCTATTGATTGATACTTCTATTGATTGAGTGTCCCATACCTCACAATCTCTATTCTTTTTATAGCGATATGTACACAACAACCCAATAAATCATATCAATAGAAAATTTTATCAAAAATAACTTCCAAGAAATTTTTTGGTTTTTTTTATTGCTACTGGGAATATTTTTCTCTGAGACTTATTTTTGAAATTTAATTTTTACTGAAACTTTTTTCATTTATTTTTTTGTTTTGTTTATTACTAATATTATTTAACTAAATATTTCTTAATACCTAAATCTAACTATAAATGTTTTTACTTTAATTTTATTCTTACTTCTATTTCATCTCCTATGATTTTCTTTTAACTTAAAAATATGGGTACATATAAAAAATTAACCGAAACAATTAATTATTGTATTCAAAATTAATTGTTATTTTATTTATTTATTCATTTATTTATATACATTTATTTTTTTGTTTGTTTAATGGCGCCCACACATCGGAATACGTAACAACTTGTACAATAAAATATGACCTTCAAAACAAAAAACTTGGACCTTGCAAAAGTCTACCTTGTTACCATGGGCTGTTTTTGAGCTGGTTCCTTAATAGTTTATATATAATATATCTATCTTATTTATTGACAATAATCAGAAAGTACTTACACTTCTTGAAGACCCAAGACGGGTGGTACCATTTAGAAACACTCCCTACGACGTAGTTCAACCGATGTCTTTCCAAAAACATTTGTATTTGCAAAGAAATCTCAATGTTAATAGGATATGGAAGATGTGAAACGATGCGCATTATTTCATACTGCAAACTTGTATTCATAGACAACGATACGTTCAACAAATCTACGTTGCTCCACTTTCTTTCTCTCTTTGTTCAACACGATTTTGCTTCGTTTGCTTCTATAGGACATGTGTTCCTCTTTTATACCCTACTCTGCCAAACTCACCAACAATCCGACAGTAGTTTTCGGTTACATGCCTAACTGAAAGTTAAAAAATTTCTCAAAAAATAAATAAATTAATAAAACTTCATCATGGTAGGTATCAACACCAATTTAATAACAGATTTTGAAACATATCTACAAAACAAATGTTTAATTATTTTTTACAGCTTGAAGTGGCAAGTGGTGTTGAAAATAACACTCCGGTCAGCCTTGTATGGCGATTGCGGGAATATCGTCAACAAGAAATGATAGTTTTTTGTCTTCTTTTGCTGTAAGCTTTAAAAACACTTACCTTAGTGTCCCTCGATATTTTGAAATCAGGCTAGAGATCAAGTTGACGTAATTGAGCCACTGTTGCTTACTAAAAATTTGACGTTTCGCTCATAAGCACAAACTACCTTACAATAAAGTAAAAATTTCACACTTCCTAATCACTCACAAGGAACGATAACCACAATACGACAAAACGAACAAGCAAATGCACTCGAAAACAATCAGAAAGCAAAATTCGAATGGTCGACATATTTTCAATTACCCAAAGCAGTTTGTTGTCTGCCAAAGAATGAATCAAAAATCAACTGTAATGCCTATCACCAATGTATATTGAAGTATTAACACATTGATCGTATGGACGAACAACGAATACCCTAAAAGGTATTCGTTGGAAGACTTAAAACAGCGGAGACCTGTGCGGAAACCGAGGAAACGCTGGTCTGACTCTGTTGACGAACACAGTTCATTGCTACTTGGATTTCAAAATTGAAAGATGAGATCAATGGACCGAGATGGTTTGAGGCGCTTGCTGTAGGAAGCGAAGACCCGAGAGGGGCTGCAGTGCTGCCGAGAAGAAGAAGCGCATTAATTGCTAACTAACCTTCACTTCTCTCTATTTCTACTTATACGCTGACAAAATTTGTGTGTTTTACTCATCATTTCCAAACAAGTGTGGTACCAAAGAAATATTTTCAACAAGACTATATAACCAAACGCCAGCCCCATGAATGGTTGATGATGTCATAATCTTTTGTTACATTTCAAATAGTGGTGTCAATTTTCCATAAACATTCGTGGAATAATCATTTGTGGAAACTATTCACGGAAATAAGACGGCATACTTTTTTTCCGATCTGATTAGAATTGAAAATTTTGATTAGAATTTTGATTAGAATTAGGTAGAGTGGAAAACTTCAGGTTATGTTAAGACATCGTATATCATGGTTTAAAAACTGTGCACTTAGTGATACAAGGTTTAATAGATTTTCAATTTTAAAACGACTGTTTTCATCTCCACAATGGGTGGTCAAACACTGGGCGCTTGCAAAATAGCAGTTCTCTTTCATTAAATTTTCCCCGAAAATAAAAGTTCTCTGAGCAAACATTTCGTTTATAAAAAGCTATAAATGTTGATAATGACGTATGAAAATATCAACAATCGGATTCAAAAAGTTCATTCAGCTCGAACATGGTTGTTTTTTAATCATATTTTTTGTAATGGAAGGGTGTGAAGTCTTTTTAACAGTAAGTATTAGATTCCAGGTTCTTCCAGAAAGCAAATGGGCTGGCGCCTGAACACTTGCCCTGTCACACTGTAGCCTGAAACTGTTTGCCACATTATTTCAAGTTAGAGCTCTTTATTCTTGCCCAGCCGCACCTTCGGGATAGGAGAATCTTATTTGAGAAGGATCGGGTTCAAGAAAGACCAATTAATAAGAAATTGATCACACTTCACTCTGCACTGATAAGCAATAAAAGAAGAATTACTAGAATCGTCCACACACACTGTCCACATTTTTTTGAACTCAACTTGGCAAATTATGTTTAGATACTTTAGCTAAACATAATTTGCCTATTTCTTCGGAAAAGCTCAATAGGGAACGGAAAACTCTGTTGGAGGAGAAGACAATATGGCTATTCGTGGACCTCGGGCAGCAAGCAATTACGGTACAGTGACTTGCATCTTATGCACGATAAACTGAAAATACCATTGGCAAATTTAGCAGTAGAGCCAGGTTATATTCACTACCACTATGCCCTCTCCTTAACCCCCGTTCCAAATCATTGATTAAATCTGCGAATCTCGAATCTCACGCTGCTTATATCCATTTTTGTCTACTACATATGCAGGGTCGTTCTTCAGCTCTTCGAGTAATAGCCATTCTCTTCGACTTCTCTAACGAAGGTAAGGAGCACAATATAGAAAACTCTCGCGATAACACACAATACGGGGCTCAAGGATATTGTAGAATGCGGCGGCAATCCGCAAAGCGTTTGTAGTTGTTTTAGTGCTTTCGAAACAAATACTTAGCACCTTACTTTTCTAGTGAGTTGAAAAAGGTTCATTTATTTTTATCTATTCACTTTTGGTAATGATTATTATGAATCGAATCGCCCCACTTTCAATGCATCAGATATAGAGAATTTCCACGAATTTTTCTGAAAATATGCATGCCTTTTCCCAATATCTTGTTACAGGCTAGTAGATTGGTTGACGGTCACTCCGGCGAACATTGAATAATTTGTTTGTTAAAATTTCACACAATCCTTTATCGTATAATTTAAACACGTTAACACTCATTTTCAAAGTATTAAAACAGACTACCAAAGTCGGCACAGCACGCCCAGCATTTTGACTTTATCACCGATCAAAATATGAATTTATGTGTTGAATTCAATTTATGATTTCTTTTTTACATGTTTGTTGAAAATCTAGAATTTCGAATTCAGATGAAATAACTTCAAAATTCGAAGGAAAAAGTCAATTATTCCGCAAAGTTAGATTTCAATTATTCCGCAGAATTGCGGCTTCTGTTGCAAGCTAGACAACTATTCGCCGAATTTCAAATTCGATATCGATATTTGTATCATTTATCAAATTCTATTCTGTAAAAGAGCAAATTTCAGGTGCATTCCGTGTTTCTTGAAGATTTTCATTGTGCTTCGAATTTGTTATTTAATGATTTAATAATAATTGTTATTTGAATTTGTTATAAAACTGCAATTATTTTCACAAAAGAAAACCATCATAGCTAATTTCTAGTCCTTATAGATTATGTCCAAATACATTTTTGATTGTGGCCTACGAGTATAAAAATCTAGAGCCTTTTGAGGAGTCGCAAAGGAGTCCAAGGTCCGATACGTAGTCATTTTTTTATAATTTAGATAATTTTTTTGTAGAATACACTCCACTGAATGTGCTGACCAATCATTGCCTATTCCTTTTTTAGCCGCTACCGCCATTAACAAAAGTATATAACAGATGTAATTAGTTCCAGTAGCTATTGCAAAACATAATTTATGTGTTTACAGACGACCATATAACAAAATGCGCATTAAATCGAGAGAAATGTTAAACTGGTCGGGGAAAAGTCCAACTGCATACATCCACGACATAACAACAGGATGATAATAATGGTAATGCGCCAGTGATTGCTGTGGAAATTGCTTTGACTATCATAGAGAGTTTTCGGTACCATCCAGTGCATGGTACATTGCCTTTGACGAGTTGTGCCAAGTGATTCCACTCAATCCGCAACTTACCTAGCCGCAAATCAATGTATGTGTACCTGCGCAGCGCAATGTTCAATCTGCAAGGTGGACTTTTTTCTTATTGATGATGAGTTGACTATTCTTCGCAAATGGTTGATTCAAATGCACTTCTACATCATTTAGTACTTTTTGTCTATCATTTCGTACTGCACGCGCAGGGAAGTACTTCTACGACGATAGCAAGCAATTTGTGCAAGTAACAACTGAGACGCTTTCCTGGAATGTTGAAATCCAATCTTTCAAGAAATCAATCCGGATCCGAGCTATTGTACACTTTTACCACTAAACCGAAACCACTTTTTTTGCAATGCACAAAACTTCTGGCCAAATCATTGGGTAAGTGCTAATGCGTAATCGAGCATAGAATGGTTGTGATATTTTTTGGGGATTTCAATTAAAGTTACTAATTTGAAGTTTTCAATGCTTCACGCTAATCAGCAGGATAACAAATTCGGACCACCTTAAGCACCTTAGCAGCTTAAATCAAATCGTAGAAAACATCACATGTCGATAAATATGCTTGAAAATTAACAAGCATGGAGCCATCTCACCTTTTTGTGAATTTCGTACAAATATTTAGCAATCAGGTGAGTTCGTACAAAAAATTGCACAAGCAATGCGCAGATAAATCGTTTCAACTTCATCTGTCTAGATTTAGAAAATCCATAAAACTTGCATGAGATATGTACGTGCTTTCTGCAGCACTTCAAGAGTAGGATTTTAATTGAAAAATAAACCAGTGTGGGCGAAGATTACTTCCAAGAAGATCTGAAATACGGATAAAAATTTAGAAATTATTTGATTGGCTGCCAATATAGCAACTTTCAAATTGCACCAAAATTCCTCCCCCCCGACAAAACCTCAAAATCATGCCATAAAGTAAACACCAAATAGCTTTTAGCAAAAGAAACTCAAGTAATGATTTGCCGCGTCGCTTAAAAATCCATTACGTGCTCACTAAAAGTCTTTAGTGCACATGCCTGGGCTCGCCTTAAAAACCTTTTTCCACACATGATGCATACTCATCTAAGAAGATGAAGTTCAAACGACGCGGCTTTATTCATATGAGTTTGTGTTTATTGCGTCAAATTGATTTTCAGTTCTCTTCTGCGAGGTAGCAACAATTTTTATTTTTTCTGCAATCAACGAATTGACAAGAAAATGAAAGCTATAAAAAGAAGTTAACACTGCTTTCGTATTCTCATAAAATCTCCGCAGTAAGACTGGGTCTCTGCGCTGGTGTGAAGTTGTATCTTGCACATGAAATGGTGTTAGAAAACATTAATTTGAAATGTGAGATTGCGCTTTATGAGGGCTAAGATAGGAATTCGTGAATGCCATCAAGCTGTTAGTATAAAAATAATATATACAAATTGCTTTTGGAGTCAGGCACAAATACAACATGCTCGATTAGGGACAGCCATCACTATAATTTTCCACTAACATTCACGGCCCATTGCCATGCGTCCGCGTTCGGTTCAATATATGCAAGAAAAGAAGAGAAATGCATAATTTTTCAGACATAAATGTAAATATAATATCCTGAGCTTTAATACATTTAACCTTAAACACTAGACCATACAATAAACAATCACATCGAGTGAGCCTTTTTGAAGCCAAATTGTCTTTCAGTATCAAATCCTCCTCTACTGAGGTAGAGGTGGAGTTTACACATCAAAGTTCGCGCATCACTTTTCATCATCTTCTAATGTGGATATTGTAGAAGATAATGTAGAACCAACTATCACCGCAATCCTGTTAATAGTTTCAAAGCTACTGTTGGTCTTTAAAAAATTCAGACGTTATTGAAAAAGTGAGATAAGCTGAAAACCATATCAATTGGATTATTTATCAAAGTACGAGGGCCGGCTGAAAAGTTACGAGCCTAACATATTAAAACACGAGATAAAAATTCAAAAAAAAATTATTTTTCAATGTAGTCCCCGTCGAGTTCAATACATTTTTCACAGCGTTTATATAAAGCCTGTAACCCATCCAAAAAATATTTTTCGTTTTTGTCCTCAAAATGCTTGTCAACTGCCGCCTTTAATTCGTCTTCACCTCCAAATCTTCGCCCCCGCAAGTCCTTCTTTAAATTACTAAAAAGAAAGAAGTCGCTGGGAGCCTGCAAACTCCTTCCAAGTTGTCCTTACAGAGGTCCAAAAACTCCTGTGATGTTTGAACTCGCCGCTGCTTGTCAAGGGGCGGGAGCATTTTTAGAACCCAACGCGCACTCACTTTTCTCATGATCAAATGAGTGTGGAAAATGTCACCAATTCGTTCCTTACTAATGTTCAACTCCTCAGCTATCTGCCACATTTTTATTCTTCGATCGTCCAATACCAATTTCTTGACTTTGGCGATGTTATCATCCGTGACTGCTGTGTTTGGGCGGCCTGAGCGCGGGTCGTCTTCTAATGATTCTCGTCCCTGTTGGAATAGTCGAGCCCAACGTTTGATTGCTGCAGATGATGGTGCAGATTCTCCGTAAACCTCAGACATTTCTTCAAAAATTTCCTCAGCCGTTTTTCTTTTCTTCACAAGGAACTTTATGACGGCGCGGTACTCCAATTTCCTTAAATGCAGCGATGACTCAGACATGGTGATCTTCACTATTTAATAACTCAGAGAGTAATGGTGCTACTTACCTAAAAGTTCGTTTATATACTCATTAGATGTTACGCAACTAGTAACATATCACTCAAGTAATTAGCAGTAGTGGGGGTACCCTAGGCTCATAACTTTTCAGCCGGCCCTCGTAAAACCAAAAGATCATGTAGGAGAGATCCATGCAAATATTTTCCTTCAAGAAAAAAATTTAATTTAAAACTTTATTTAAAATAAACATCCAATTATTATGAACTTTCAATTCATGATTCAAAACATGATCTTACAAACCTGCTAATGTTCATTGTTAGTATGTCTTAACTTAGATTTAAATTAAAAACTTTAAATTGAAAAAATTAAAGCTTATAGTGCTTAATGCCTAAAAGATATTCAGGGCCCCTCACTGAGCACTTACCTAAGTTGGCTATTGACCTGGATCAGGAAGTTCGTGGTCATGACTCTTGAAGAAATGGCTAACAAACTTAGAACACTATAGTGACGAAAATATA
Organism: Stratiomys singularior; assembly: GCA_954870665.1. Taxonomy (NCBI): domain Eukaryota; kingdom Metazoa; phylum Arthropoda; class Insecta; order Diptera; family Stratiomyidae; genus Stratiomys; species Stratiomys singularior. Next base: position 67,842,164 of record OX940880.1, on the reverse strand, counting down.
GTGGAACGTAAAATACAAAAGGAGTAGAATGGTCAGGTGACGTAAAATTATCCAACAGTCCCAGATTTTGTTTGATGGAATTTTATGCAATAAATAATCGACAAATCAACACAAACAATGCATTTCCAACTTCTTTTTAAGGTCGCCGTTCAATGTGAACAATTTACTTCCCATAATTCTAGACTGACCTTAATATAAATATTGCCCAAAACCTGTCAAAACCACTGCTTTGCGAAAGAATATCCATAAAACAAATTTAACAATAAAACAAAAAACAAGCCAAAATTTACTTTGTTCCGAAGAACGAACTGAAATATTTGGTTTGCTTTTATAGACCATAATTCTTTAATTAGATAGAAAAGTTTGAAAAACTTAGCCTAAAATTCATTTAATTATGTAGGAAATTGGAAAAATAAAGGACGTTACCCTCCATTTGTTTGGCTGCTTTTGGAAGTTCCTTTTTATCAAATCTTATCGTTCCAACTGTAGTTGTGGTTATAGCCAATATTTTTTTTTGCCAGTGGTATACTAAAATTATCGGGCATAATATTTCTCTGACATACTACATATGACTTGAAAGGTTTCAAAACAATGTATTCACACAAAAACGTTTACGATGGTCATGTTAAATCAGTTCTAAAATAAGGAAAACCATTCAGGAAATGTTTGCTGCTGACATCTTGGCTTACTTCTAACGGATTCCTTGTAAATCTGAATAAATCACAGAATTTGTTTAAACTTTTCTCTAGTCCTAGCTTTTCTGGCAAAATCGGCCCTCCACTTTGTTGACGACAGATAGCACATATCAGGTTTCACTAGCGCCTGCAAACTCAATAAATGCAGTCTCAATAAATAAATCAATTTAGTGATATTAGCAAAACATTTTTAAAAATTCAAGAACCGTTTTCTATACTCAGCCGTACACATATGCTTCTCATTGTTGACATTGTTCGTCATGTTGACTTTTGTTTTTTGGCCCGTTCACATCCCTGCAATACAAAAAGATGCTAATCTCCACAGTTTGCTGCCTTTGTTGAATTTTAACTACACATTACCATCAGGAGTTGTTTCGATTCGCTGATTGGTGCTTTTATTTTCTTCATCGCAGTTTAAGACAATTCGTATTTTAGACCTTTTTCTCAATATATATATAACGTTTTCATTTTTATTAACCGTGATCAATTCTTTTAATAATACACGGTCAATAATGCGTCGCTTTCCTTAAATGATACATCTGATTCAATGTCGGAGCATTCTATACTCGTTTGCCATTTTCAATAAATCACTTCTTTTCTTGTTGTTCCTTTTAAGAATTGAGCGCTGATGATATAAAACATATAAATATATTTCTAACGAGTGTCACTTTCGAGATAAATATATCAAATTACTCATGGTAGTTTAATGAGCAGCTGAAACTTATATGGCGCATGTTCAAATTATGAATTTATAATTTATTTAGAAATCGAAAAAATGAGAAATTTTATTCAAAATTGGCCAAATTGGTCGTATAAGAAATTTTCTCTTTCATTTTAAAAAAGTCATTGGGTAATATAAGTGGAAATAAGAAATGAGGAGGGCAGGAGGGCGATGCATATAGTGTCAATAATAAATTTATAAAAAGTACCAAAATGTTAAGAATGGGATCCCCATACGCTATACTCTGTGCTGAATTTGACAGTCATGCAAATGTTTGCTTGTTCTCTTAACGAAATTCGTCGTTCCCCGTCGGTTTTCTAGTGACGTTCAGAACGTTTCGTTCAGACCAAAACTATTCAGCGAAATGGCAATTTAGTGAAATGGTTTATGTGAACATTACAAGAAAACAGACGAGCTACGATGGAATTCCGTTTAAAGAACAAATAAGCAACTTAATATTCTATTTCAGAAGTTTTTGGTAGATCAATTTTTCCATTTTCACTTACAACTTATAAGTGATTTATACCCTTGCTAAGCTAACTCAGCGAAGACTCATGGGTGCGGAAGTTCTGATCAAATGTTTCGAGTACCTCGATAGTGAATTTAATATTTATAAAGAAAGGTGGAAAGAGCTCAAGCTGGTTTCGAACACGCGTCCCTGCCGCTTCTCATCAGGTGCCAACTCACAGGCTGGGACGCGTCGATTGGCACTACCAGCTTAGGTGGATGTCGACTGGTTATTTACTAGTTATTAATATTTTCTTTTTCCTATATTCCAAATTGCCTTTGGTCTGGCTTTATCAATTTCAGAAGTTTTTGGTAGATCAATTTTTCCATTTTCACTTACAACATTGAAAGTGATTTATACCCTTGCTAAGCTAACTCAGCGAAGACTCATGGGTGCGGAAGTTCTGATCAAATGTTTCGAGTACCTCGATAGTGAATTTAATATTTATAAAGAATTGTGGAAAGAGCTCAAGCCAATCGACGCGTCCCAGCCTGTGAGTTGGCACCTGATGAGAAGCGGCAGGGACGCGTGTTCGAAACCAGCTTGAGCTCTTTCCACAATTCTTTATAAATATTAATATTCTATTCAAATTGAAATTAAAAAGCAGTCAAAATGACTTCCTTCGTAGATTTGGTGTTGAAAGACTTGATATAGTGGCGTGAATAGCTTGAGCCAATTACACAACTCCAACTTATCACTTTATAAGAGAATGTGTAGATTTAAAACGAAAAATGCCGCAATTTAAAACACCCCAAAATAGCATCGAAATCGCACAACTGAAAAACGAAATAAAACCAAAAGTCGTACAAGCGTTGTGAGACGTGCAAAAAAGGTAAACAAACGTCACCATTACGAACTTGCAAAAATGATTCAGGTGATTTAAAACCGTTCCAGTAAATCGCCAAATAGAGATAATGCTTCAAGAATAGTTAACATATGCTTTGACTATTAAATGGTCGATGCTTGAGCCTCGAAAAATTTACTTTGTTTGATAATTTTTTGTCATTCAGTTCAATTCTAATTGAGCTCAAATCGCACTTATTGGCGGTCACTTCAACTTTTTGTAGTAGAGATCAGAAACCTGCTAGTGGAAACTCCCATAATTATATCAGCGAACAATACAAAAAAATCGGGATGTACCTTTAATTCATAAATTGGTTGCTTTCACTACACGAGCATAAAGGAAGCACAGAATTGAGTCATCGCTAATGTAAATGTTTGTGGCTGAGTAGAGTGCTGGTGTGATTTCTTATCTCCTCACTACTTCTCCGTTCCGTTTCATAAATTACACTGAGTTCAGATTGCAGTCTACTTGTGTAACTCGAAGGAAAAACAGAAGAAATTTGCATAGAAATGAAAGGTATATAACGTCTGTGTCGCACCTGTGACTGTACTTCGCATTGAGCAAAGATTGTCTTTACATCTATGATTATTTGCGTTCTTCCAACTACCGTGAGTCGTGGAGAAAAAGCTAAAAGCAGTAACCAAGTTGGTTTCAATCTAATGCACCCGGAAGAAACAAACACGTAACGCTGCAATTTTCCGGTACCGCATCTCATTAATTGGAAAGCTGTGTGTTTGCTTGCAGACGAAGCAACACTTCCTGATGGAGTTATGATTGCCAACTCGACATTACTTTGAACTCCCATAAAAGATGTTCGCTTACTTGTATGATGTGCCATTTAGTAGGCTAAATTAGCGATGTCCTGGGAAGTGCATGTACAAGTACATTTTAGCCATCTCTCGAGTATATGAACATCAAGCATTCGTGTACAATTCGCACGAAATAGTTGGCTACATTCAAGAAGTGAAAGCGAATGGAGCATCCAAACTAGTTAGCTCCAAGCCTACACATTTTCATGTCCACTTTCTTTGAAGATCCCGCAAGTCCATAAGAAGTTGATTAAACACCACAGTGCATCATCTCTTTCTTGAAAGAATCTCTTATTGCTTTCTTTGGTTATGCAATCCCCAATATACATCTACCTCCGACGGGAATTTTCATATCTATGCTCACACAAAATGTGCGTTTCAAGTATTTTTTCATAAATACAAACGCAGATGTGAGTACTTTCGCATTGAAACTCGCTTGCAAAGCAAACGGCATCTCAAACCTTGTGGAAAGATACCCAACTATCTACTAGCTATTGATGCTTGGCTCTGCAATCTGTTACTCAACTATTTCAAAGTGGCTCGTCTGCAAATGGAAAATTTCCCAACTCAGAAAACCACTCCAAAACAATGTGGCAATATTGCAACTAACATAGAAGCAAACATTTCAAGTCGAGCCAAGTAATTGCAAATTTGCTGTTGCGTAATTTCAAAAATATCGGATTAATTAAAATTAGATTCAAATATAACTACTACAGAATAAGAACGACCGCCATCCTCAAAACGTTTCTTTGCATTTTCGAAGAGGTCTGTTGCGAAATTATTGAATGTGGAGACCAACGTTTAATATTCTTACAATTCCCTTTGCCACATGAATTTAGGTTCTACTGTCACTGGATCTGGATATAATTGGAACCCCGAAACTTCTTCACCTGTTCAAAGGAGTAAAACTCTTCGATTTAAAATCACGATTCATTTTAAGTATATATTATTTTCAAATATATGAAAACAATTCACACGAGCATCTTCGTAAAGTTCTACAGGTCTTACTGATGTAAATATTTATTTGTTACCAATAGAAATTCTCCGAAACCGGATGACTACTCCTTGGACGGAACTTTACGCCTTGCATTACTAACTTGTTGATGTTATTTGGTTACTTTGGCTACTCATCTCGAACTAGAACCTATTTTCATTTACGCTAGCTCAATTAAATTTCAGCATTAAGCATAATGTAATTATATAAATCTCTTATAATTTATAAGGTAAAATTCAAATGTTATATAATATATCTATACATGATTTATTCTCATTTTATAATATATTTGAGAGAATAACCTTGCAATAGAAATTGCCAGTCACCATTTATGTGCTCGTGGTATCTTCCTGAATGAAGAAACACTGTATCAAAACTGCAAACCTTACTTCGCAGCATTTAAAGTTAATCTCGGCTAATAAATGCGTCTAAAACAGCTGTGAAGTCGGGACCAAAATGCAAGCCTGTCGTATTCTACATTAAGCCTCTGTTTTAATTATATTTATGTTTTATTATAATGCTTATAATGAATAATAATATACAAATATAATGTTTTAATTATATTTATTATTATAAAATCACACTTCTGTGTTAGCCTAACACTCCTGTGTTGACCAACGCATTCTAAGGACATTCACAAATAGTTATTTCGTAATTTTAAAGCATTTCCAGCATTGCCTGTATCTTTATCACTGAAATCCAAATTGATTTGCTATGAGATTAGAATTTTCGTTGATAAATATTGTTAAACAATCAATTAGCGATTTACCAAATATTTTATTAAAAATTGGTAGCAAAGCAACTGATCAATAGTATGTGGGCTCCTGTGGATGTTATGATGTTTAACTATATTTGCAAATAATTGCACTTGATGTGGTTATTTTATAAAAATTTTCATCAGTATACCATTCTGCAAATAAACAGACATCAACATCACATAGTAATTCGTTTTTAATGTTGATTAACTATATTACATATATCTTGACGAAAAGTGCAACATGTAATTAAAAATAATTTTCTTAATTTTTATAGGAGTTACCACGGGCTGAAGCATTGATTGGCAAGGAAAATGAAGAATCAGACTTCCAAAATCTTGACAAAGAAGACCCTATCAAAAAAGAAGAGAAGGCTGAACAAGAAGCTGCACAATCTAACAACGGTGAATCGGATACTGATTCATCATTTTCAGACAGTGACGAGTCCGATGATCTTCAAAAAAATCACTACAAAGTCCCTCTCGAATTAGATCTAAGTGATTTAGCTGCAGCATTGCTCGAAAATAACCAAAAGTATGTGTGAACATTATTATTAACTCGTAACATTTAAAATATGTTTTTATTTTTGAAAAAGATCACGCATGAACTGCGTTATTGAAAGGAAGCATGCCGTAGAACTTGTCGATTCTCCAGCTCGTTCGATGCAACTTCCATTCGGAGTCAACTTAACTACTGATCCCAAAAAGCAAAGAATCACCGGAGAAAGGATTTCTATTTCATGCGATAGTGGATCAGATGAAAATAAACGGTAAATCAAATTTATTACATAGATATGCTTCATAAAAATGTCGAATCATTACAGTGAAAGTAACGAAGATGCTGAAAACATTCGTCCAATCTTTGTTCCTCTGCAACGTATACCTATCCCATTCGGGCCGCAACCACAACAAGTTCCACTTACACACATGCCCCAGCGTATGATCCCTCAACCAATGATGCATCAAATGCCACCACCTTTCCAACAAATTCAAATGCGTCCGCCAGTCCCACCACAATTCATGCAAGCCCCTCGCCCGGAACCACAAGTTCGCATTCATGTTCAACGTGTCCCATTACACGATCTTCCAATCCCACAAGAACTTCAAGATGAAATTATGGGAGAGCGCAAGGACTTCTCCCAACAACCTCAGCAACAATTGCCACAATTTCAAGTACAACGTGTGCCTTTGGGACTTGCTCTTCAACGTGCCGGTATTACCGCTGATGATTTGAGGAATATTCAACGCATGGCTGAAGAACGAATCACTGAAGAGTTCCGTCATTTAACCGAAGGAAGCACTCAAAATTCAGATAACTCAGATAGTTCAGAAGAAGACAATCAATCAGAGGACCGACAAGACGCTACCCAACAACCACCAGAACCCCAATTGTCTCTTCATCCACCAATGGAAGAGTCACAAATTCTCCAAATGGGCCGAGCTGCTTACGGACGTAGTCTCCCTACTCCAGTAAGAATCCCTGTCCCAATGATGCAACCCCAAGAAATGGTGCACTCCAACTCACAACAAGAGAATGCGGAAGCTGAAAGACCACACTGTAAGTAGTTTTATCGATTTTATATTGAATGCCCTCAGTTTGTATAACCACGAAGGCGCACTTTCTGGTTTATCAAACAAGCATATCTTACCGACTAGTTAAACTATCTAAACGATGTTTGCGTCTTTTCAAATAAATTTACCAGGACAATGTACCTCGTAATCGGAGAGAGCATCACTTTTTTCCTTCTTTACCAAACACCTTAACTACTGGTTATAGAGTACCAACTGGATACTCCGGGTATCATAGTACCAAATGAATGATTAATATCAAAAATTAGAACTTCGCCACACATGCTGGTAAACAATAGACAAACATTTAGTAACACCAACAAATAGAAGTTGACCCACTGCAAAAATCACTCAAAGATTAAATATAAGCCAATATAAATTTTAGCTCATATTGAATTATGTCTATTATGTAAACGGCTATTACACACAGATTCGCAACAATTAAAAATTCGGAAATTAATCTTTTAATGGTTGTTACACAATAACTACATTCACAATTGAGTAGAATAATAAACTTGACAAGTATAAATGAACTTTACTATGCAACAATAGTTTTAAAAAAATGAAAATTCACGGGAAAACCTATTTGAATTGTTTTTAAGATGATTTAAACTATTATATTTACGGATGTGATCGATTGGATTCATACCCATAAACGCACTGACCGCTCTAATTGAGTAATACCTAACACGTTAAAGTAAACCCTTGCAATACACGCAGTTGAAGCGGAACTGCATTTGTCATGCATAAAAATCGATTTTTCCCCTGTGAAATTTTTATGTAAAGGCATAAGATGGGAACGTAAGCCCCTTTTTCCCTATGGCAACCCAGCAAAAAGAATGATCAAGCATACCAGACTACTGCTGAACTAATGATTAGCATAAGCCTTAGCTAAGCCTTTTTCTAATGATTATACTAGTTTTGACTATTTCCATAGTTTAGTTTCAAGTTGATTAAAGAATGGGAATGCAGTCAGTTGTACATTTTCGATAATCAATACATTTACACGAGCGAGGAACATCCCAGCAAACAATATAATCATTATATAAGGCTTATTTCGGTTTAGTTTAATCCTTAGTGCATAAGACCTATCACTTGTAAGGGAAAACAGTCTGCACACACTTTACCTTATTTTATCCCTCATTTTAGCATGGGCCATGTCATAGGCAATCAGGTTTACAGCTTTTATCATTATATATACCTTATAATAAGACATGCATAATGATATGATAGAAGTGGTAATTGTACTGCGCAAAATGCACTTACCTAAGAATCATCGCTCCCTCGAGATAGTTGTCACTCACTTTTCACTACCACACGCTTCAAATTCACCGTCCCAGTACAATTCGCACATACACTGATAATCCTTGATGGCGCCTACACTCACAATCCTATTGACACTTTGACAGTGACCTTCACAACTTGAAACTGATTATTTCATGGAACCAGTCAAAACTAATCATTAGAATAAGGCTTAACTAAGGCTTATACTAATTATTAGTTAAGCATTAGCCTGATCATTCTTTTTGTTGGGATACTATATACCTCAACCGACCCTGCAACAAAAGGTAATTTGTGTCTAGTTTGATGATTCTCAAAATCTACACACCTTCTCTCTTTCATACGAGCAATAGAATTCAAAAGTTAATCTCATCACTAAATAAAACGCAATTCTATTTGGTTGCCACTAATTTGGCCACATGGTGAGTTATGAATTAAGGCTGAAATACAATAGCACGATACGAGAGCGGGACGACAGTATCGCAGCAAATGTCAAGTAGTTTTCGCAACATGCATTTGTATGCGACATCGTACAATGATTGCGAGGCGGGAAATATTCGGGAAACGAAAATTCCTCGCAACGAGGTGCGTGACGTTTGTCAAATGCAACATGGCGCTTAAATGAAATTTGAAATTCAAACGCCTTAATTACTTTTTAAGTGCTATGGTTATTTCAAATGAATTTTGAATGAAAATTTATGCATCCTAGTTAAGGCTTTTATTTGCTAGACGAAGGAAAAATCTAAATTCAAAAATTTTAAAAAATCCAAAACAATTTCATTTGAAACTTCACCTATTTGACATTTGTCATATGAACATTATTGTTCCTCGCATCGCGTGCATTGTAAATAGAATGCGTTGCGTGACAACGAGCGAAAATCTCGTCGCGCTCACGTATCGTCGTCTCGCGGTATTGTATTTCGGCCTTTAGGCCTTCACAATTCAGCCGACTCCTTGCTTTTCAGTCACATTTACACTTCTGATCTCTTATCATCAATTTTGCGTATGAGGAGCTGTTCGCCGACGATCTCTAAATGGATGCGGTATGAAAAACTGTCACCCACAGAACTGGTTCTGGATTTGTGCTTGATTCTCGCCTCTTCTCGTAGAGATCAGTCTCCTTATAATGTCGAAAAGTGCAAAGAATTGCCTTTGTTGACACATCCAATGCTCAACTGACTATTCGGAAAGCAAACACTATGAAAACCCCGCAATCGGTTTTAGACTAAAAAGTGTTCTTCATATCGCAAAAGAGAAAGCAATGAAGAAGTAATGCAGGTTAAATTCAATCTAAACTAAATAAATACTATTCAATACTATCCTAACCAAAATTAGTTCAAACCAGTTTCCGCACTAACGCTTATTTTTCTTTCAGACGTTCAACCTCGATCAATAAGGAGCGTTGATAATGTTTTTCTTCATCGTGAGAAACGCGTGAAACGCTGTGCCTGCGACTGTAGTTGCTAAAGCTACACATCCACCAGCTTCCAAAACAAGTTATTGAATACCGCCTAAACGATCCAGTCGAACGGAAACTACTAAAAAACTCTTCAACAGCTGGAAGGAAATTAGATTGCATTTAACATCCACGCAAGCCATACTTCCAAATTTTATTTACAATTGCAACAACTAATTGTTTACATCAAAAGCTCTGAAATAAAAAGCTGTTGCGTATTCATTTTTTTCCTAATAGTTATAAACAGATTATCCTTTTTGGTTTGTGTTTTTGTATATTTCTTGGAAGCGTTTTCCTTTTGCACTAAGAACATAAAATCAGCGATCAATACAACCGAAAATGGGAAGCAGTTTCATAGTTTCGATTTCCTTTCAATTCAATGCAAATTTATAGTTATATTTATGTGATCTTCACCCAGACCAATAACCCGTTGTATAGATTTTAATATTGTAAATTTAAATGTGTAAAGAAAAAGTATAAATTTTGATTAAATTTTACTTTAAACAGAATTATTGTTATGTACCTACAATTATAATTTTCCATTGTACTATATTTTATGCTTTAATATTTTTATTATTATAATTGTATTGGGCCCAAAATAGTAACCAATAAATGTACGAAAATTTCGATCTTCGAAAACTCACTTTCACTTAACTTTTCCCCCAAGTTGCTCTTCCTAATTTATTGAACTATTGAACAGCATTTGAACCTATTCCACGGTCGTAAATAACATTCATAAATTCATACAACAAATATAATTTGGTGGGACTTGGCATCGCAGGTGCCATTAGGACTTCGCCAACTGCTGCAATGGAGATAATGCTTCATCTCATGCCACTCGACAAATTCATCTTCAGAGAGGCATCACTTGCAAGCATCAGATTAAAATCCACATATGGGTTATCTAACCACACTCAAACGGGGCACGTATGCATTTTGGAAAAAATGGAGAGAATGGCCCCGTCAAGTAAAAGGGAGCTGGATAGAATTCAACCAATGTTGGACACAACAATTCCATACAAGATCAGCATTCCGACCAGAGAAGCGTGGAAAACGGTGCAGGATTTCACATCTGGAAGTGAGATTATGATCTACACCGATGGTTCCAAAACGGATGAGGGAAGGGCCGGCATCTTTTTCCCAGATCACCCGCAACTCAACGTAAAATATAAACTTGGGACCCACACCACAGTTTTCCAGTCGGAAGTGTTTGCAATAAAAGCGGTTATAGAAGCGGCAACAAACAACCTTAACGGAAGAATACAAATACTCTCGGACAGTAAGTCCGCACTGCAGGTGCTTGCCTCTAACCGCGTAGTTTCACAACTGGTGTAGAATTGTAGGCAGGCTCTCAAAACCGTAACAACCCGAGCAAATGTAAAACTGGCATGGGTCCCTGGACACAGCGGTGTGAGGGAAACGAAAGAGCGGATGAGCTAGCGAGAGCTGGATCAGCCGACCAAAATGCCACTAGAATTTTTTTTTTTTATTTACGCCCTGAGTGCCAGACTCCTCCGCTACAGAACTACCGACTAACCACCTCCCCTGTCACACCGAGAACCTAGCCTGGAACTGTTTGTCACATTACTTCGGAATAGGCCTCATTAATCATCGCTTAGCGGTGCCTTCAGGTTAAGGGAAATCCCTCTTTCTGCACGGATGGATAGGAAGGAATTGCGATTAGAGAGAATTGCGATTATTAGAGAATTGCGTTACAGAGATCCCCTTCCCTCGCCAAGCGATCCATCATGCCCTTCTTTATAATAAGTATTGTTCGTACGTAATGCGATACACAGTTCCAGTTGTCTTTTGATTCCATCATTTTTCCCGTTACATTTTATGGGTAAATTACGCCAATTTTCTCCGAGAGATGCGAACGGAGTCTTGTAAATCTATTACACGTAAAGAACGTATGGCAAGCGTCATCCGTCATCCCCGGGCAGAACACGCAAGTTGGGGATGGTGTCTTTCCCATCTTATACAGGTAAGACTGAAAATACCCGTGACCACTGAGTAGTTGCGTCAGATAATAATCAGTCTCACCAACCACGGCCCCAAGTCACTTATCAGCCGTGCGGTCCACCTGCTTCGCGTTTCGTTTTCCCATGTTTGCTGCCACAAGGTTAGGGTTCTTCCCCGTTCCTCTCGGTTGACGGTTTCTCTCGCCGACTCCCCCCTACGTAAGTAAACACGTTTCCTTTCGTCTGCAAATAACTTAATAGGAACCACCCTCGAAATTACCAGCACTGCAGGTTCAGAAACAGTGTGGTATGCAGCCGCTATCCGCAAAGCTCCTTGTCTCTGCACCTGTGCCAGACGCCTTCGGTGCGTCTCTTTACGAAGAGCGTCAGCCCGAACCTCGGAGCCATACAAGAGCACTGACTCCATTGCACTCATCAGTAGACGTCTTTTGCTCGACGTTGGCCCCCGCGTGTTGGCCTTAATGCGATTGAGCGCCGATACTCGCACATAAGCCTTATCCGCTGACGCTCGAACCTGCTCGAAAAAACTCATCTTCGAGTCAATCATCAAGCCAAGGTATCTGATTGATTCTTTTGACTCGATGATTATTTCCCCCACCCGAACGGGGATAACACGAGGGATCCGCTTCTTGGTGAGGACGACAACCTCGGTCGTTTCCAGCGCTAGGCTAAACCCACGGTCTGTCATCCACTCGCTCACTCGGCGTATTACCGCACCCAGTTTGAGCTGCGTCTGTCCGACAGTACGTCCGGCGACTAGTACTGATACATCATCTGCGTAGCCAACTAGGCGCGACTCACCGCGTGCAAGCTGTATCACTTCTGCTGGTATACCATCTGGCCCTGGGGCCTTTTTCGATTTTAAAGCTTTCACCGCATCACCCAGCTCGATGGCGGTAAAAAGTGGGCATTCTCCAGAACATTCAACATCTGCATCATCGGGACGAATAGGATGCATAGGGAAGAGCGCTCGAACAATCTCGTCCATTTTTTCCACTTCAAGGACACAGGGCCTCCTTGCAGCTCCTAATTTCCGCATGGCAAGCTTGTAACCCAGCCCCCACGGGTCTCTGTCCATGTCCTCAACTAGGTTGCGCCAGCAGCGAGCCTTGCTTTTGTTAATTAAACTACGGAGAACTTTTCTAGCCGACCTGTATGCCAGCGTTCGGGAGTGTGACTCGTCTCGATTTCTTAAACGTTGAGATTCGCGGCGGAGTTTGTGACATTCTCTCCGCTTTTCAGCGATTTATGCCGACCACCATTATACAGCAGGCTTATTGTGCCGAGGCCGTCGCCTGGACATAGAGCAGTCGCACGCATTCTTGATGAGCCTCATGGTGGAGTTCACCATATTTTCAGCTGAGGCTCCCGCCGGTACCGTCATAATTTCGCCTCTCATAAGAGCTGCGGCGAACGCGTCGACATCTATAAAATGCCACTAGAATAGACACAATTAAACTGCCACTAGCAACAGTAAAAAGGGAACTAGACGAAATCCTCTGGAAAGAGACAGATACGGCTTGGAATGCCAGGAACGACTGCAGGATGAGCCGAGCTCTTTGGCCTCACCCTAATCAAATGAGGACAAAACAACTCCTAGGAAAAAACCGAAACGGCGTTAGAACATTGGATGCAGTATTAACGGGCCATAATCTTCTAGGTCAACACGCCAAACGAATAGGAATCCAAACGGATGACACCTGCCGAGCTTGCGGCGAGGATTAAGAAAGTACAGAACACTTCCTCCTAGATTGCCCGAGTTTGGCCAACAAACGCCTTACTTGGCTGAGGTGTACTGGCGTAACAGAATTGGAACGCTTGGCGACCACAGAACTGGGGGAACTCCTTGGCTTCTGTAGGACGACAGGATGGACCGTCTGTAAACAACAGTACTCCACATGGGGAGCTAAGGGCCGATTTCTGGCCTATGCTAATTTCCAGCAAGTGGACCCCAGTACAATAAAAATAAGAATAATAATCGTCATTCATGTTTGACTTTTGACAGTCTCGAGAAAACGATACAAAGGGAAGCTTCACTGCATGTCTAATCCCTGACCTGATGTTAGCAAACGAGAGAGGATTTCTATCTGACCTTGCTCGTGAACGCAAATTATCGATTTTACATGCGAAATATTGCGACGGAATTCTTGACGACCCAATACCACAAGGCCACATCACTTTCCTACTAAAAGTAATGTTACAAGATTGGCCTATGGAAAGAAAGAATGGGCATTTTGTGTAGTACACGATTTTAATGCTTTTTATATGTCAAAAACACCACTATTTCGGCATATTATACAATGGGATTATAATGAACGACTTAACCTTCAGAGAACTTAACTGATTTCATGCGAAATCAGTGTGACCGTTAAACCAAATATTGAACAATGTAGCGGGGAAAAAACGCATGATTATATGTTGTGATAATTACCGACAGCAGATTTGTTATATTAATATAAATCAAATGATTGAGAAATGAGAAAATTTTAAAATGTTTCAAATGCTTCCTTCGCTTCGTTTTCTTGCAAATATAGGTGGCTTAAATTGATTAGTGCGAGATGCTTTGGACATATAGTGTCTCTTTATTCTAATGTGATTAGGATTATAATATTTTAATTTAGCGGAGTCTGCGTAAATGAACTGCTCACACAGGTTCTTAGCATTTCAGATTTTGTGTTTTAATGAAATTACAGTTTGGATCCAAAATAACCAGCCGCCATCACCCATGTGATCTATAATTTCTAATGTTCAATAATTTTTCAGTGTAATCTAATTAAACCTGAAAAATAACTGAAATTCCTTCCTTTTAATTTTGCGTTTTATAAATTTTATTTGTCGTAATCGATTTTCGACCGTTATCGTTCGGTCTTCTTCAGCAATTTTAACAAAATTGCTGAATTTCAGCAAAATTAAAAGGAAGTTTTTTCAGTTATTTTTCAGAAATATTTTGCGAAGACGAATTCAATTACGAACAATAATTAAACCTGTTATTGCTATGAACAAACGCCAATTAAGAAACATTACAAGTGCATATATTAAATTCAGTTATTTTACAATTTTACTTCTAAAGCAATTCTTACTGAGGTGATCAGATAAACCATTATATTACTCTTTAATCTGAAACCCTTTCTCCTCACGATTTTTTCGAAATCGATTCTCCTGACATTCCTTAATGTAGCATGCAGCGCCGACTCGACGTGTGGAGCAGAATAGACGAACTGGTTGAAAGCCATTGGAACCATGAGGAAGGTCTTTGTTCGGCCAGTGTTTGATTTTAGTTTTTTTGCAGGCATGTATCGAAACGAATGGACGCACTTGCTGGTGGTCCGAAATCAACCAAATGAGTGTCCCCTTCGAGCGGACCACTAGTGCTTCCCTAATATGCAGCGCCTTACTGCCACACACAGTAATAGTCTGGGCATGTTAAAATAAATCCGACTTTCCATTCGCAACCACTTTCCATCACTAATCATCGACTTTCCATTCGAAAGTTCACACGAATTCAAAGTTCACCCAAATTCACACGAAAAGCTGTCCCATTAATGGTTGATCTAATTGCAGCACTCTGTCTCTCAGTATCGTCATCTCTCAGTTCCCGTGTGGATGCACGGTCTCCCCCTGTAGCCAAAATTCTGCTTCACCACGTGGGTGCGTTGTGGAATTTGTTCTTCTTGCCCGAGTGGTCACAAACAATCTTACACAAACATACACACTTAATGTGTATTAAATCAGCGAGATTGCTACACTTGTTGTGGACCACAACAAATCCTTAGAACAGTTACCAAAGAGTAACCGTATGGCACATTGTTCAGGCTGTCTTGACAAGCAAAATATATAATTTCACTTTCGAGTCATTCGACAAAGCTTCCGCAATCTAAGCATCTAAGCTTCCGCACCTCTGAGTATTCGCTAAAATCAGCATTGCAATGGTATAAGTCACTTTCAACTTGTAAGTGAGAATGGATAAATTGATCTACCAAATGAGTTATTAGAGTCAAAATAGGTTTATTGAAGAGCTTTTGTAGAGTTCCCTTCCTTTCCGAAATCTGAAGATTACCGCAGATGTAGGAGTACAAGGCCTAGCCCGAAATAATGTGTTAAAGGGTTCCAGGCAATCAGATTGACAGGGATACAAAGTCTAGAAATCGAAGCGGGATAGAGGCCAGCACTTTGCTCGTAAACAGCCAAAAATTTATCTGTATACAATGTGAGTATAACATTTGATGTACAGATTTCATTATAGGATGCCTCATCAAGTCACACAAATGTATGCTGTTTTTTTATCGAAATAGAGATGCATGTCTGAATCCGCTACAATTCCTGTATTGTCTTACGTTAAGTATCCGCTTAAACTTAAAGTATCCAACTCACTTACAAGCAAGTTACCCTACACGGCGAAATTCACATGGTGGCTAGGCTATAACATTATTGAACTCTTTCTTGCCCCTTGCACATAACGTCATTTATAAAATTTTAAAGTCTTTTAAATGCTCTGCGAACGTGTTGCGGTTTTTATGTATTTTCTCAAGTTCTTCTGTACTATTTTGTGAGGAGATGTCTCCTATGACACAGTATATACACAAAGTCGCCCGAAATACAATCCCATAAGCCCATTTCTTGCAGTCTATTCTTACTGTTTCGGCTACCGCAGTTTCTGAGTTTCGTCAAGTATTAAGATCTCTTCAGAAGATTACAGCTCGCTTGTTTGATGTACCAGTATTATCGGTCTCCATTGGATATTTCTTTTCTAATTCTTTTCTTTTCTAGTTTTAAAGCTCTTGTTTGTTAAAACTGTATCGTTGCCGAGCTCAATCTTTTCCAAGTTAATATGACCATTATTAATTTGGCTCCAACAGATACGGCCAGGTTATATTCCGTAAAAATATAGAAAGAGTATTTATGTATTCGTCGTGTTTACTAAAAATTCTTTAAATTTTTTTTAAATGTTGATAGTTTTACATTTTCAAGTTACACGAGTAAAAATCACGAATAGGTTTTTATAAGCACTACAAAGACTGATGTGCGGTTGCGATAAAACTAGTTCAGGCAGTTACTTTTAGGAAAACTGCAAAAAGAGATACAACGTTAAAGCTGAATCTCTTGGATCTAATAACAAACTAGTTAAATAAAATAGCAACCATCATAAGAAGACAGGAAAACATAAATTTAATTCCCAGTTTCATTGCGATTCCGAGTAACATAAGACAGAATAGTATTAATGAATTTCCAATTGAAAAGAATTGTTATAGGTCGCCATTTTTAATTGGATTATTTATTCTGTGAATTTCACGGGCAGAGCGTCAAGGACAATGAAGCCTGTCTTAAGCAACATACGAGCAAAGTATCGCATTCAAAACATCAATGTAAGATCCAATGGTGTCAATATATTCTTGGCTTCGATTGACACATGTACTAAAAATTTTTTTTGAGTTTTTGCGGACAAAAGACAACTAAACATTCAATAAAATATTTCCTCATCATCAAACTGGGGAAGAACTAACTCCACGAAGAAGGTGGATAGCACTCTAGATTGTGGTAGATATTACTCTACCTACGGAGGTGAGCAGTCATTTAACTATATTTAGCTAACTCGAACTGTTATAATATGTTTTATATATATATATATAAAAGATGTTATAATGCTTGATACATTCGAAAATAAACAGCACAAATTAACGAAAATAACAGCTTATTTCAATGAAAGCGTAACCAGTTAATGGACAATAGTAGAGACAATGGCAATTGATGTCACTAACGAATAAATTGACATTACAAGAGAAATCAATAGAATCAATAGAACCAATAAAGTTTCCAAATAACGTGAAACAGCGATACGATTTGTGTATAATCGTAATTTGGTGGATATAAAATAGTTCATTCAAGTTTCAATAAAGCAATTGCTCAAAATAAATAATAAAATTAATGCATGATTGCCTTGTTCGCCACTACACACGTAAGTCTATGAGATTTTGTGTTCTATGAGTCTGAAACTACCATGGTGATCCGCGCTTATCGGTTGGCAAGCTTCTGAAACACAACTAATAGGCTCTCAGTTTTTTCTATAATTTGGTACCAAAACCAACGTCACATTATCTGGACTGCTTGGAATATTCCTTTGCCAAAGAACAAAAAAACATTTATTCATAATTTGATTTATTTGAAATGGTTTATTGCGTTCGATTAGGTAATAGAAAAATGTATACATACTCCGACACACATAGCAACAATAATTCATTTGTTTTCCACTTGTGGTAAGCTTTATACAACTTATGTTTATGAAATTTAATCCTAATAAAATCTCGAGCATACACGATTATCCTTCAGTGCCTTCACAATTTGAAATCTTTAGAATTTATTTATTTACAAATACCGAAATGAAACTCTGTCAAGAATATCAAATCCCTTTGAACAACACTAAGACTAGTTCTGCATGGAGTTGCACGCACGATTTATAATTTACTTAATTATAGTACAAGGTCGAATTTTGCAATTGAATTAACAATTTCACGTCATTGACAATCATAAATTAAATTAATACCTATCTTTTTCTGTCTTTGCTGTGGTGGCATACCAAATAGCAAGTTCCACTCTTTTGCTTTTTTGCTTTAATAACATCGTTAAAGTCCATTCGAATTTATTAGTACTTGACTAAGGGCAATGCAGGCATTGCTCTGGTTGTAGATTGCACTGAGATGTGCCTATTTGCATCGCCAAAAATTACCCCGTATTTTGCGATTGTATTAAGACTTAAACAATAAAATTAACTGGTAGTTGATAAAATAAAAGTAACCATAGTCATCTTATGAGCTACAAACTAGATTGAAAGCTACTTCCGTTCCGGGAGAATTCAGCCAGTGGAGTAAGATGTTTTGAAAGGATCCCTTTGAAACTAGCTGCTTCAGTCTTCCTGGGAGCAGTTGGCGGTGGTGGTACAAACTTAGCCATTATCGCAGAGGTGACCTTCACAATTGCTCCAGAACAAACAGTTTCCTCCTCCACTGTAGCATATCAAAAACACTGCGGTCAAGAAAACTATGCTGCAAATTGTGCATGGTTTCCGCTCCAAGAAAAATCCTATCAGGTAGAGAACAATAAACATGACATGCGTTTGCAACAGCGCCGGATTTGTTGGTTTTGGTATGAAGAGCACAGGAATCAAGATTTGCAGGCAGTACATTTTTAACACTGTCGTTGCCGCACAATCCGTTTGTTATTTATATCCTGCAGACCACAATCTCTCCGGCAACGTGTGCCGACAATCACGATCCAATTCGACTCTCACTGTCACCCCAAAAAATTTCGATATCCAAACCAGCGAGCAAATAAATGTCACTTCACGTTCAGCTGTCAACAAATCAGGTTTGCCAACCGAACTTTGCCTGCCTCTATTTCCAACATACACAGCGGCATGCTTAATTCACAGTAGACATTTTGAGAATAGCTGTATCGTTCAAGAAATTCAATTCTCTATATCAGAAAATATATTGAAAACATATAACATTATGAAGATACATTCAAGTCCCAATCATGTCTTATACCCTCATAAACCCATAACTCAGGCAACTTACCCAGCCTGACGAATGCTCCTATCTATAGGAAAAACTATAAAAAAAAACTATAAAAGAAAAACTATAATCTCAAATAAAGCTGCCGTACCAAAAGGATCCCTTGGAAGCTCCCAAACTGCATTAATCACTCATTAAATCAGCCATTACAAAAGGACTCCCATCTTTACTTAGGGCTGAGTTCCTAATAGCAGAAGAGATACACCAAAACATTCGTGACTGTGAATCCTATGGCACTACCCACAGACGAAAAATAAAACCTCATCATAAACAAATAAAACTATCTTATTTAATTATGCCTAACATTTGCAGATTCTTAGAACAAATCAATTGTAGCACAAATATATGATCAACTTATTCGAAATGAAACCAAAACTATCTTATTTATCTATATTAAACAACCATCTCCAGTCAGAAACAACAAAACCTGTCAAACTAAACAACACCTCCATCAACAACGTAGAAATCATGGCGGCATATCTAGCCATTACTGAACACATAACAGATAATACAAAAGCAATTATAAATTTTAAAGGCTTACAACATTAAATTCAAGCAACAGCTTATGAAGAATGGCTCACGCAGTACAGGCAAACCACGACAAATCTAAAGTACTCGTTGAAAACTCGCTGAAAACCATCCTTATCTATCACAAAAAATACCAGTTTAGTAAAATATTACAAAGCAAATAAACAGGAAAAAGACGGACAAAACAAGAAAAGAAAGCAATTATAACTACATTCGACCATTGCACCTTTTTTTTCGTGCCCAACCTCGGTAGAGTGAGGAAGTGGATCAGTGTAAGCTTAGGTGAACAAAGGGAAATTCAATTGCCAGGTATTTCATTCTCACTTATCCCTCTGTTGCCGATTTGATAATAATAAGAAATAATACTAACATTAACAACTGAGCTTAAAACAAAATAAAACTCTATTTCCGCAACCACAGCCACAGACGCTAATGCTGCAGTAGAAAATAAGGAAGCCATAAAATGCCACATTAAATCATTTATATCTGATAACTTCCTGGTAAGATACGGTGTAATAAGAAATATACCATACGAAATCACCGACGAAGAAATAAAAACCGAAGCCTTTGCGTGCAATAAACTTGGAAATCGATTGGGAAAAATTCTTAAAGCAAATAGATTAAAACGAAGGGACGCAGAGAATCCGGAAAAGCTGCTAGCCACAAAATCGATTACAATTACCTTTTCTGGTGTTGGGCTCCCCGTCGCTATCTGGTTTGGATATACAGCTTCTTTAACAACATCTTAATTCAATAACTATAGAAACCAGACCAGTCGTAAGCTGGAAGAGAATAATCTAACTAATCTCAGAACACATACACACAAACAGCATGAGCAATTTAAAATTTTTATAACTTAATATTCAAAGTATAAGTAAAAACAAATCTGATCTGGAAATAGCACTTAATCTACTCAACATCGACATAGCGATCGTCCAAGAGGCATGGACCTCTGAGGACAGAAACATCCGAAGCCTGAGCAACTACAATATAGACATACATACAAACATAGACAGAACAAAAGCGGATGAGGTGTTGCCATAGCCATTAAGAAAAATATTAGATATAAAACAATCCCCACCAACAAAGAGGCAGAAATCCTAGCTCTACAGACAACCAATATCACCCCGAACCACAGTATAGCCTCAATGTGCGTCCGCGGGATGCCAAAAAATCACGCTAAGCCTACAACAGTTCTTGAGGATCACCAACAGTAATAAATCACTAATCATCGGTTGTGATTTCAATGCCAGACGAAATGTGGGGCGATACCTAATGTTGTCCAAAAGGCAAAATTCTAAAAGATTTCATCCACGTACATAGATTACATATACTCAACCCAGGAGCTCCTACTTTTCACAGGATACTCCCCAATGGAAACACTCACAAATCAAATATTGACATCAAACTGTCAAATTTCTATATTGAAAGCAGCAATTGGGGGGATGCGAAGATTATAATTTTGAGAAGCGAACACAGCAATTATATTAACACTATAAACACATTAACAATATAAAAGCAAACAGTTTCTTCACTAGCAATAGAACATAAATACAAAAACAGCTGGAAGGCTTAGTTTTATCCAAAGACCTTGATGATGCCCTACAGTTAATAAACCGCGTTATCGCAGACAACTCAATCAATAATGCCAATTTCAAGCACTCTCCTAACCCATGGTGTAACAAATACTCAAACAACTATAGAAACACAAGGACACACAACGACAGCATACGCAACCTCCCCCAGTTCTGCCTTAGTCACACTCCCGCCTAAGGAGTTCTCAATGCAAGAACTTGAAAAGGTTCTCAACTCTCACTCTACTTAAACTCCATCAAAGCACCATCAAAGGCCTCAATAACATCAACAAGGAAACTTTTTTAAGCAGCTATTAACCTTAATTTTAGAATTAATAACAAACCGAAATCCATCGGAATAACAAGAATTGTTCCCATACCAAAGAGGGACAGGCCGCCGTACCTAATGGAATGCTACAGTCCGATTTCTCTCAACGAAAACAACAACAAAAAATTTGCCTTCTGCTGGATTCCAAGGAACTGTGAATGGACAGCTCTCAAAATTACCGACACTGCGGCCAAAGAAGCTATTGATGATAACAATTTTTCACCCAACTATACGGAGTGGGACAATATCTTAAGATTAATCCAGGAAAAAAACAATGAGTAATGGGTTACGGAATGCAAAGAAAATATGGCGGGTCTGAAATATTGTCCTTGGCTTAAAAGCAGCCTCGTTTTCAACAACAAACCCTGGTTCCACTATGTACACCTTAACAGTAAGATAAGGAAACAAATTAACCAGATACTGGCAAACAGAGCGTACAACAAAACAAGATTAATGAAGGCCAGAATAACTTCATCCGACCATTGCAGTTGGTGCAATAGTTGAGATGAACAAGAACATCAAATCTTCAAATGCTCTAACTTTGACAATTGCGGAAATTGCAGTTGGTATAATCCGTGACGAATTAGAAATTCAGGTGATTGATGACAATTTGAGTACTAAATTTTCACTGCTATCCGAATTATCCTTCCTAGTATTTGGTAAATAAGTATATTCTTTCCCCACCAATATCCATTCGAATAAAACAATATCCCCATAAAGTAGTGCCGCTAACCGACTTAACATCTACAATACCGACGAACTAACAAAATCATCAAAAGATTTCAAAATTGAAACACACTTAAACCAAAACAAAATTCCCATAGAGCCCCGACACCATATACTGCTGGTTGATGTGTATGCCCAATACCACCTATTAGTCATACGAAAAAAAGAAAAAATAACTTCTATTCTCCATTAGAAGCCAGCACAGAGGCCGACTGCGATACACTTGCGGTGTTTTTGTTAACTGGAAAGGAACCCCCGGAATGTCACATTCACTTTGTCGTCTCGCTCATAAATGAGAGTAAGCTGATGTGGTTAATATTTCCGGTGCACGAAAATGATCTGAAAATGAAGTATGTAAAAAAATTATATACAAAAAGTCTGTAATTGGAAAAAGGCAACAACTTGAGATACGATATTCACAATAGAACGATAGAAATACGATAGAAACGACACAAACTTGAGAAAAAACTTCCGAAATAAAGTATTGGACGAGCGAATATAGAAACGTCGTAAACAAGACCGCAGGCTAATATCAAAGAACAGTACACAGTCGCCCTGACATGAATTTTCAAACATCGGGCTGATAACACACAGCATACACAGATACTGGAAGCGAATTTTTTTTTTTTTTTGAAAACGACACAAACAAAAATGGACGGGGTGCAATCAGAAGCAATACGAGTCAACGTAGGACTATGTCCTGATAAGAAAGGAAACCGCCGAAAACCACGTTGTTGAATAAACAGTCAAATAAACAACTGCTACAGTTTTTTTCTTTTCTATATCGTTAAGCAATAAACGTTGAGAAAATGTGCAACACGTGCACAATTTATTGCTCGCTAATGGGTTAAGGATCAACACACTAAACTGTATCCTTTGAGATAACGCAAACAGCACATGCGTTCAAGTTTGTACACACAAAAACAATCTACATTGTTTTTCGTAAACCTTTGAAGGTTCACAAGCCGCTCGTGCGCATTAATGTGTGAAATGTAAACGTTTCATCGATTGTTGCTAAAATGTTAGCATTTTCTCGTACCCTTTTGTCAATCTCAAGTCCCTTTGCCAGATGTTGAATTCATCATCTTTTTTTTATTATTAGTTTTTATTTTGTTGTTGTTATTAATCTCAGCCGAAGTCGCTTCTTATCCTTTCTTCAGTTTTTGTATAAAAACTCATGAAGTGTCTGGAAAAAGGGAGTCTGCTCAAGACTCTGGTTACGAGCGGATCGTTCATTACAGCGAGAAGGTAATGGGCGATCTGTTCGGACATTACCAACAGGTCCTGTGATCGTCACATAGTGTTTATCGAAAGATAAACACCAGGAAAGTTTCGTGACAGTCACAACGGACATTACTAACAGGTCCTGTGATCGTCACATAGTGTTTATCGGAAGATAAACATCAGGAAAGTTCCGTGACGGTCACAACGGACATTACCAAGAGGTCCTGTAACCGTCACATAGTGTTTATCGGAAGATAAACACCAGGGAAGTTTCGTGACGGTTGCAACGGACATTACCAAGAGGTCCTGTGATCGTCACATAGTGTTTTCCGGAAGATAAACACCAGGAAAGCTCCGTGACGGTCACAACGGACATTACCAAGAGGTCCTGTAACCGTCACATAGTGTTTATCGGAAGATAAACACCAGGAAAGTTTCGTGAAGGTTGCAACGGACATTACCAAGAGGTCCTGTGATCGTCACATAGTGTTTATCGAAAGATAAACACCAGGAAAGTTTCGTGACGATCACAACCTTAGCGATTATCACAACATTTTTGTGGGTTAAGCTGAGGACTTGACCCAACTGACTAACCAAACAATTAATTTACATTTACTTAATTTTTCAGAGCTTCAAGCAAGTGTGCTTATCAAACACACGTAAAGCTTATTTGCGAAACTTTTGGATAAGGTTATAATGTGCATGACTGCTATTGTGCAATTTGCTATATACAGTGAAAACCAAATCCAGATTCTACATCATAGGGGTGGGATTTACATAATCAAAGTTAAGGAACAGAACGTTGAACACATGCTGGACATGTTCTAAATTAAATTAAACTTGAAACGAAAATTCAGTTTCTTTTTCTTGTGAGTAGAAAAAAACAGTCCTATTTAATAATTTTGAAAATAAGGTTGTTTCACAATATAAAATGATACAAGTCAGATAATACATACTGCGAATTCCTCAGTTTTTATTCTGTTATAAATAATGCAATATTTTATTTAATACAACTTCTTCTCATTAATTTTTGGCAAATGTCTCGTATTTATTTCGACATTTACTATGTGTCCACATTTACACAGACAAAATTGAACTGCACTTATCATCTAATATGTAATTTTTTCAGTATTTCGTCTTTCTCATGACTGTCAAAATCTATCATTTTACATACAAAATTTCTTTCAAAACTTTCCCTAAAAATCGGCAAAACATCTTCTATGCACACATCTCTTTTAATTTCATTTGTCAACGAAGTAACTTTTTTCCCGATCAGACCACATGGTACTATATGATCAAACCATGTTAAATCAGTGTTGCAATTTAAAGCGAGACCATGTGTTGTTACATAGCGTGAACCGTGCACTCCAATCGAACAGATTTTACGATCATCAATCCACACACCTGTATCGAGTGTGGTTTTGGCCATCAAATTAAACTCTTTACATACATCTATTATCGTTTTCTCTAGATGTTCCACATACCACCTCATACTTGGATTAAAATGTTTTAGATTAAGTACAGGATATGCGACAAGCTGTCCTGGTCCATGAAACGTTATCAATCCACCCCGATTTGTTCTGTAAAACTGGGCTCCGAGTTTCCTTAGTCGAGCTTCATCTTCAGTTGTATAGTTTTTTGTTCTCAAACCTATCGTATAAACTGGCTCATGTTCTGTTATTATTACCACATTCCGAAAATCTGCAGCTTCGTTTTCAGCAGAGTTCATCACTTCGGCAATATACCGTTGAAGGCAAACTCCTTTATTGTATTCTAGCATACGATGTTTCAGAACATGCACTAAACGCGACATTTGGTTCATTTGTACCAATTAAGGTATGCTAAATAGATTGTCGCATTGATTCTTGTTGCAAACACCTGAAAATCATTAAATATTGATAAAATGACTTGCTCACTAATATAAAATTATCAAAATGTTTTTTCATCCGAATGAACAAAAAGCATAACAAGATCAATCCACCATAACGTTCACATGCTCTTCTAATTTTGTTATTTATCGTGCTACTTTTAAATAGCTTTCTCTTTTAACAGGCGCGTCTTATACGACGAGCATCTAAACTAAAATCAAATACCTATAATACCACCAAATCATACAATATAAATTTAGGGGCAGAAATTTCGTAACAAATACAATAGTAACAAATATTAATTAATCTAGTTTTTATAACTTTTTACAGAACACTGAAAAAACCATACTTCTGCAATATTTTTTCTTTTTCTTTTAAGCAACATAAAATAATTAAATATCAACCACGAAAAGTAATGGCTTTGTCATATCAATGGTTGAAAGGGAACGAAACGAAGATTACTGCCCAAAGCATGCCACTCTAACCATATAAACATTAACGAGGTTTCCATTCAAAATGAATCAATGCCAGTACATTCAGATTAAAAATTGTACCAATTCGTGAATAAACTTCAAAAATAATCGCGAATAAACTTAAACTTAATAAAATTTGTAATTTAAAATTGTAGTTGTTGCATTTCGTAGTCAATTTGACGTTTACCCGGGATTAGTCGGATAATTTCTGACCGCCGAATAAGCACAAGGCCAAGTTCCAAAATTCCACTTAGATCCCGTACACGCTGAGCGATTGAGGTCAGCTTGCGTAATAAATTCGATCCGTAATTTGAATGGCTTGATGTAAGAGAATTTGATCAGTACATATATATCATATGATACATACATATAGAGTACATAGACTAGATAGAACTAGACTTTTAATTCATGGTTCCAAGATGACTATTACTGGCCATTCTTCCCTTGTATGGTATTTTCTATTTCTACTATCCTAATCACCAAAAAACACGAATGTTTCATATAAATGGGTTCCGGTCCTGATAACTAAGAAAATATTTTTAAATAGTCGATACATGTTTTTCGCAGAAGATATTGTCTTTTGTGAGATCATCACCAAGTATTTGCCGCAAATACAACAAAAAACCTCGCAGGAACTAACATATTCAAGCAAAGCCATTTTAAAATTGCTGCATTCGTTTTTGGGACTTCACCTGAGCGTCTTCTCTCACGATATCATTAACTTTGTATCCGCCAGAAATGGTATCGTTCTTTGATGTGCAAATTACACTGCGCAAATTTTTATTCATCCAAGTGTCTTCTAATGCAGTCAAGATACTTCAATAATCCGTCAAACACCAATAGACACCATTCACGTTCCGAAAAGCTCGTATTCAATTCATTTTTGCGCCATCCACTGATCAGTATGATAACATTTTTTACAGTTGTACGTACTCACATCAGGGGTCCGTTTTTCTTCCTTCTTTTGTTTTCTTCTTTATTTCTTTAATTCCTTTTCCTACACTTTAACTTACGTTTTCTTCCTTCGATAATTTGTTTATACTAATTTCACTTTCCTTGTTCTCTATTTACGTTGTCTTACTACTCAGTTTTCTTTCTTCGATATTTACGTTATCTTACCACTCACTTTTCTTTTCCTCGATTTAGCGTTATCTTACCACTCACTTTTCTTTTAATTATTTATTTTTTTTATTTGTTTATGCCGTTCAAACAAGGGATCACGTAATTATGCCCGTCAAAATACCACTCAAATAGTTTTTGCCGTCCTAAAATAACCCAAACATGTTTAATCCTTTCGTCAGGGTTAATGGTACGCATCAGCGTCTAAAAAGAGTCACCCAAGCGAATCTCAGGTGCATTACATGTACCGCACTCCTGTGCCTTAAGAAAATAGAAATTATTTCTATTAGCGCTCTATATGTATATTATCACAATATGTGAACGCAATGATCTAATAATATTCGTCCCAGTGAATCAAATCATCAAGTGTGCAGGACTGAGGCACCTTGATATGAGTTTGAATTTATTGCATTGCTGAGCTTTGTTGATCAGTTGCCAGGCGACCTATAAAATACCAAAATAGAAAACAACGCATCGTTCTAGTATCTGAAAATAGAGACGTAATCTTTATTTCTGGTATGGGTACGGAGAATTTTTTTTGCTTTTAAGCAACAAGTATGTCGAAAAGGGTTGAATAAAAGGCAAAAACAAAATAGAAGAATCGTGGCATCTGCAGAATCAAATTCAAAATTCCTGAAAATGCATACATTTTACCAAGTACTACCAAATGGTCTAAATCAAGTAAGACGAGTAGACAAAGGTAACATGAGGTCATCTGTAGCCAAACACGTTTTAGAAGAACTCGAAATAAAATGGGCAGATGGCGCAATAGTCACGGAGCCAAGGAACATAAGGAAGTTTGACACATCAGAAACTTCATGGATCATGAGGCTCTATGAAGACCTAGGAAGCGACTCGAACCTACTAGAAAAAATAAAATGATATATTAAAACATCAAGACACTAAAAGAAACATAAAACTAATAAGCTAGTTACACTAATAAAAATAGAATCAGACAAACCATAATAGTAAAGTGAGTTTGGAATCACGTTAACAGTGGATAAGAGAATGAAGTAATATTTTTTATATTGCCTTTGTCGAGATTTCGATTATTGATAAATAGATTATTTGATTATTAATAATTTTTCATTGAGATGATTCGATTATTTGCGCCGAAAGACGTAATTATCATCCTTGGTGATTTTTCGAGAAGGCCTGGGATGAACTGAAACGGAATTCAGTCTGTAGCTAAACAAGTCGGACATGTGACCCAGCGAACAACAAACCAATTTGAGAAAGGTGAAAAGAGCTCGAGCTGGTTTCGAACACGCGTCCCTGCCGCTTCTCGTCGGGTGCCAACTCACAGGCCGGGACGCATCGATTGGCACTACCAGCTTAGGTGGATGTCGACTGGTTATTTTTACTAGTTATGAATATTGCTCTCAGCTTGAACTTGTCCTATTTTCCAAATTGCCAAATTTTTCCATTTTCACTTACAACATTCGAAAACAACTTGAGCTCTTTCCACCTTTCTCAAATATTAATTCACTTTCGAGATATTCGACAAATTTGATCAGAACTTCCGCACCCATGAGTCTTCGCTGAGTTAGCTTAGCAAGGGTATAAATCACTTACAATGTTGTAAGTGAAAATGGAAAATTTGATCTACTAAAAACTTCTGAAATTAACAAACCATTTGTTTGATGTTGAATGGAATCTGAAAAACACAATATTGAGCAGGGTCCTGGATAATTGATTTTAATTTCTTATCATTTTCTTATTTTTAAGTATGCAACTTTCAAAGAATGGCTGCGACAGAAGAGATTTCACGGCCGATAATTGATATTTAATTGTCAAATCTCTAGACAGAACAGCATGGAACACATGAAGGTAATGTACGACATGTCTTAATTAAACTCGTACAATTTCATTTACTTGAAACCTGGGCACCTATCAATACATTGGAGTAGCCGATAGATACTTTCAATTATGGAATCTGGACGCCGCCGTGGCATTTGATTGTATCAGTGAACGTTCGTTTTGTTCCGTGCACGAACGGGTTTGCTTTGTATCTCATTATACATTACTGTATACACAGTATTCTATAGTGCACAAGTTGTTTATTATAACAGTTACCAAGTACTGAAGACTAAAATGTCATCAAATTAATCTAGCAAACGGGAAACGGAAAAATAATACATGAAAAATAATATAGAAATCATAGAGGCATAAGAAAACGGTGTATTGTGTCAGAAAATATAGTGTCGGTAAGTCTTGAATTATTGACATTATATGTGAAGACAGTACTAAAGAGCTTTTAGTAGCAAAACTTTTAATATATCAATCTTTAATATGGCTCATGAGGATGCGATAGATGTGCGATCCATAGAAGTTTATTTCTTTGGGAAATGCTTGTGATTTCAAAAAAAAAATTCAACGGTTCTATTGACTATAAGAACAGTATACATGCGATAACGAAAGTAACCTCAGACATAGAGCGTGTCTCATTGATATTGAGAAAGCCTTCGATACATTGTGGTTAGATGGACTTATTTTTAAACTCCTTCAGGACAGGTTCCCCAGACACCACGTCGCCATGATGTGCATTGTGTTATACGGAAAATCATTTGTTGTAACTGATGGAAATCTGAAGATAATGCGCGACTTCAAGGTCTTGAATATACAACATACAACAGGGAACACTTACTAAGCCTCTGCTCTTCTCAATATTTATTCGCAAACGATTGAACGGCTTTGATTTTAATGACTCACCAATGCGGTCATTGATAGCGTTTGATGATGATCTGATCATCTATACCTATCATATATAGACTGTTACGTATTCCGAGGTGTAGACGACATTCAACAAGCAAAAAATATATATATACATAAGTAAGAATAAAATTAAAATAGAAATATTTATAGTTAGGTTTAAGATAGTTACTAAGTTAAATAATATAGATAGCAAACAAAAAAAAATAGAAAAAAGTCTCAGTAAAATTAAATGCCAAAGAAAAAAAAACTCTAAAAAAATGTCAGTCGCTAAAAAAAATTCTTGGAAGCAATTTGCGATAAATTTTCTATGGAATTGGTTCACTAGGTTGTTGTGTACGTATCAGTATAAATAGTATAGAAATTGTAAGGTACAGATAACCAATTCAATAACGAAGTCAAGTATCAATTCAATTAATAGAAGTATCGAGACAAATAACCAATTCAATAACCAATTCAAGTATCAATTCAAGTAATAGAAGTATCGAGGAAGACAATTATAGTATCGAGTATCGAGACAGATAACCAATTCAAGTAATAAAGTATCGAGATAAATAACCAATTCAAGTAATAAAGTATCGAGATAAAGAACCAATTCAAGTAATAGAAGTATCGAAGAAGACAATTATAGCATCGAGAAAAATAACCAATACAGGAATTAATCATAGTATCGAGACAGATAACGAATAGCAGACTGAATTCAATATCGAGTAAAGTATAGAGACATACAACCAATAGAGGACACACTATCAATAGAGGAAGTATTAATAAAGTAACAATTGAAATATAAATCGGAGTTTAATTACAAGTACCGGCCAATTGAAGAATCAACCAATAGGACTAACAATAGAGGGAGCTCGATCCAAGGTAGCTCAGCGGAACCGGGGAATCGTGAAACCAGCTGAGGTACAGTGTTGCTAAAGGAAGCAAGATCCAAGGAAGCGCTGCAGAACAGGTGAATCCTGAAACCAGTTACGGTGCAGATTGTGCTACAGGAAGCACGATCCGAAGAAGCCAGTTAAGGTGCAGATTCGTGCTACAGGAAGCACGATTAGAGGCAGCGCAGCAGAACAACTGAAGTCCCGAACGCCCACGCGGTGAACTAGTCGGTAACTTAAAGTAACTTTCTTCGGCCGCCATTATGCGGCCTTTGTATTTTCAAATAACTTTGTCTCTTCAAACTTGTTCCTTTTTTTCGCTGCAGGTGCGACCGATCAGTTGCCCCCCGATTATTATTTATTCATTTATAATTATATATTTTATATTTTTTTGAAAATACATAATAAGACCGAAAAGCTTCAACAGTTCAGAGCAACCGCCAAAGAATTTTTAATGATGTGCAGCTCTATACCGATAGTTGGCGAATGAAAATTAATGCACAGAAATGCGAAACATTTTTGATTCGAATTACGGCGCAGGGGCCAGCCAAGACTTGAAACGTAATTGGAAGGATTTCCACATCATGGCTGGCGAGGGCAGTTCAGAACGGGTTCCACATAAATCCTGTCTTCGATACCTCGGTGTCCATCTCGATCAATAACTGTACTATTCTGTGACATGTTCGAATAATGTCACGTGCCACTGTAGTCGCCAAAAAAGCAATATGTAAACAAGTATCGATAACAAATACATGGATCTTTATCAAAGGGGAAATAGCCAGGACGTAAACACATTGCGAGCATTGAGTACGACAATGCATGTGGAAATGACTAAGTGCGTAAACTCGAGAATCATCCACGTAGAAGATTCCGGATTGGTTGAATCGTTTATATAAGCGACTACAGCAGGCGGCGAAGGAGAAGTATTATTGTTCGAGCAAAGAACGACAGTGCGCGTTTAAAGTAGTGCGATAATGGAATAATGAATAAAATTGTACGCGGATTTAAAAACGTGAAAGTAATTTTGAACAAGTGATAATTAATTAAAGTGAATAAGTAATAGTGATATCGGTGAAGTAGTAATTAAGTTAATTAAGTGAAGTGTTAGTAAAATTGATTGCAGGAACTCAATAAATTATGAGACAATTTTAAATTAGTTCGTATTTAATTCACTTGTAGGAAAATTTGAGAAGCAAAAAAAGGTCGCGCACCTGAATAAGCGCAACAATACTATTCATCTCAAAATGATACTGAGTAAAGCACAAAAACTAGTCATGGCCCTTAGTCGACTCTTTCATTCTAGATACATTCCTCAAAAGGTGAAAGTTATCTGTTACAAGACCCTGGTTTGACCAATTTTGACATATTGATCAGAGATCTCTGAGTCAGATCTGGTACAATTAGATTGCTAGTACTATGGAAACACTCAGATTTTTCGAAAGAATATGTCCTCATGTACTGATTTGCACAGGAAGCCTGAAAGGGATTGAAAACACGGTATATCGAATAGGAGGATTTATCAAACTGCTAAAGTGACGAGAGTCGATATCTTCATATTGAAATTTTTTCGCAATCATATCACAAGATCTATAACTGTGAGTGAAAATACCGGGATTTCAGAGCCGTTCCATTCTACAGATGGATATATTGCGACTTGCCTCGCTGTTGCCTTCGTTCCCCCACAAGCATTCATGTATTTAGACATGAATCGATATGTTTTTGATTCTGACGACTTCCCAATTATATATCACATACATTGACGGGCCACCGACAAGAAGACAAAATATCCTCAGTATTCGAGTACACGAGACCAATGATTCAAATGGAGATACTCATTTGCTATATTCGTTGAGGCTGGTTGGGCTGAGATGGAGCAGTCTAGGTATTGGTGGGTGAATAACAATGTCTAAATTATTCGTGTTTATTTTGTTTTTGTACTTTTCGTTACTTGGCTTTCGAGTTTCAGCTCATGGTAGCTAGCATTTAGTGTTGTTGTTGTGTTAAAAATTAGGCATAGGTTGCAATATTTAGTACAATTAATTAATAATAATTATCTTAGGCTTTAGAGATGAGGTTTAACGTCTAGGCTAGGAATATTGTTAGCATTACAATAGTATGAGTTAAATTGTTTCGATTAGGATTAGGTTATAATATATTAGACGTAGGTTAAAAGTTCATTGTTCTGTTAACTCTTTAAGTCTTGGTGGTTAGTGTTACTAACCACCTCTTTTCGATTACGTTAATTATAATCCACGCCATCTAGCGATAAACGGTTGAATTATTATGAAATTTTGGACTGTGCTTCAAAACAAATGACAGATTCCCGGTAAATTGAATGAATGACAGTTCATACCAGTTGAATTGAATATAGCGCTAACGTACTTTTTCTCGAGTGTCTGATAAAAAAATCTATAAAACGGGTAAGTAACATTTTTTCTGTAATGTTTTTTATTGAACGTATTCTCATATACCTATTTTATGTGTGTTTGCATGCAAGTACTGTTACTTTTGTGTTTTCAATGAGTATTTACAAAGGGAATTTGGTGGTTAGCTTACAAACCACCATGACGGTGGTTAGCTAGCTTATGGATGTAACTTCATATATTTTTTTTGACATTCTTTACAGTATGTCGCGCCGCACGCGCCGCTTAGGAGAGAAAGAGATTGAAAAATACTTGTTTGAAGGCATCCCTTCAAGTAACGAGCGCATTTGTAGCTATGAGGATGACGAAGAAGAGGCAGAAAATCAGCTAAATCCGATGGCGTTAGGTGATTTGATTGGAGTTCAAATTGCTCATGACGAAATTTATCTGAGAGAGTTGCAATCGATGAAAGCATGATCAAATTCAAAGGCAGAAACTCACTAAAACAATACATGCCAAAAAAGCCGAAGAAACGTGGATGATGGTTTGGATGATGTGTGCACAATCAGGTTATTGTCTAGATTTTTATATTTACACAGGCAAACAGGGTAGTAACGTTGAAACTGACTTAGGTGGAAAAGTTGTCAAGAATTTTTGCGAAACCTTGAAAAATAAAAATCATAAGGTTTATTTTGACAATTATTTCAATAGTTACCCTTTGCAAGTGAAACTACTTGAGGACCAGATTTTCGCTTGTGGAACTGTGAACTCATATAGAAAGTTCTTGCCAACGCTAAAAGATGACAAGCATTTACAAAGAGGTCAACATGATTACCTGGTTAGTGACACAAAAGTAAGTTTGCAGAAATGGAAGGACAAGAGATCAGTATTTATTTTGTCAAACTACCATGATCCGAATAATGTGGGAAAAGTAAAACGCAGAGAGCATGATGGCACCAGTACTGAAGTGTCCTGTCCTCAAGCCGTCATCGACTACAACGCAAACATGAACTTTGTCGACAAATTTGATCAGCTCAAAGGAAGCTATGCAATTGACAGAAAATCCCATAAGTGGTGGCATAGGATTTTTTTTCACTATCTTGATTGTTGTGTTGTCAATGCCTTTTTGATTTATAAAGAACTGCAGTCCTCTTCACGCCCAGACCTAGACAAGCTGATTCTGAAAGAACTCAGGCGAGAAGTATATCGGGGCCTACTGGCACCAGCATATGTCAGACAAACACAGGCCGGATTCAGTGAACAGCAGCCGTAATTCTGCGGCCTCTTCTCCAGGACCTGCATTTATAAAACGCCACAAACCTACAGTCCCTCAGGAAATTCGTCTAGAATCCAGTCGCCATCACCCTGAAAGAAGCACATCAAGAAGATGCTGCAATTGTAGCACTAAAATATCTCCAGTGCGTACTGTATGGCAGTGTAGTACATGTAAAGTGCCTAAAAGGTAAAACATGTTTTGCAGATTTTCATAAAAAATATTTTTTTTTTTTGTTAGTTTTCTACTTTTGTAATGATGATTCGTCTAATAAATAACATTCACAATCATCCTAGTTTTATTTATAGCAATAGTTATGCTGGTTAGCGTTAGTGACCACCTCATTCCTTGAAAGCCTTAATACCTATATATTTTTTCTTCTATTTTCTGTGATATTTTAGTTGTAAAAGTTGCTTAAATAAACAGAAATTGATAATTATGTTCCTATTGTAAAAGTATGACTGAAAGAGTTAACATTATAATTGATTTTTGAATAGTGTTGGTTAGTTTTTATTTTCTCCTTTTTCCAATTGAATTTAAAAATACGTAATAATTTTAATTCAATTGATTTTGAAATTTTTAATTTGTTATTTTAATTTGTTTAAATTTAGAGAGCCATTTGTGTCATTAAGTTTTCTATTATTTTTATTCTATTATTTCTAATATTGTTTAAAAAAAAATTATAACAATGAGTATTAAATAAAGCGCTTTTGACATTGACTTTGAAGGTTAACAACGTTTATATCAGAGGGGTGGTATGAATGTTATAATGTAAATGCAGACATTAGATTTTAAGTTAGTTAGGCAAAAACCAACAGAATATACAGAAAATAATTAATTTAGCGCTAACATTTCCCAGAAGGAAAGAACGAAAGAGCGATAGGGCCAACGCTAGTGTGACCGCCATTATGAAAAAACATTAACGCTAAGAACTGTTGCAACAATGGATGGATGCTAGGACAAATGTAATAAAAATATCACGAATGTTTCGAAAAAGCAATGACTAAGCAAACAATGAAAGAGAAAATATATATGCTGACATCGAGGGATAAGAAGAACCTAGGATCGTCAAGAATATTTTTGTTCATTGTCAGAGTATTTCGGGATTGTACCCAGTATACTCCTTGAATCCAGTGTTATATATTGGAAGCAATTCAGCAGTGAACAAGACCAGATTTTAACTCGAGACCATCCCATGCTGAAGCGCTTACTGCATTATTATGGATAGAAATGCGAATGGTCCTTACCCCAATAGATGGTTTTGAAGCAAATTCTAGTCTTAGCAGAGGGAAAACTCACTGCATTATTGCTTCGACAAAATATGAGTCAAATTTTTAAATTTTCAACTTTTGACCGATAAGCACATTGGTAATATATAGTAGTACTGCACTGTGTGTTAATTAATATATTTTTTCTACTTTAATGCTTACTAATATATTATGTGCTTAATTGAAACCATTAAAGCAGTAATACTAATATTCTCTGGAAACTCATCATTTTGCTAATTTATAACACTGTAAGATCTCAACATTTGTTTGCTCCTTTTGGCCTTTGCTAGTTTGTATCATTATTTTATTGAAGCAGAAGTGTTCAAAATTATTCCAACGTTTAATATGTGAAATTTAAATATTTATTAATCCTTACTATTTGGTAAGTATAAATTCATTCCGTCGATTTCTTTCTTTCATTTCTCTTTTTTTATACCGTTGTAGGAACAATGGGAACACTGTAAGCCTAAGTATCAATTGTTTGATTTAGAGATTATTTCTATTCTGAAATTCTTGCACTTCCAAAAAGAACTTCGTCAGAAAATCACATTCGCTACGCAGTATTCAAAATTGAAAACATAATATGTAACTCACATAATATGTGAAGTTCGTTTACTAGACTAGGGTCAATTAATGAACTAGCAAATGTTAATTTGACAAAACCATTTAACAAAACTTACTTCAACTCATTTTACTCCTCAAATTATTTCGTGGCCAACGCTAGCATTCTTGTAGCATTTACATATATCCTTAAACATATTTTCTTTATTATAATATTTCTAAAGACTGCAAGAGCGACATTCTACTTACTTAATATTTATCATATTTAGATAACATTTCCTTTAGTATTGATAAAGCCGCATCGTTGAATTACAAATTTTATGAATGAAATTAGTTACCGCTTGGTAGGTGACCCGGCGCGACACTTCCCCGTATATTCACCAATTCCCCGAATAAGCATAACCTAACATTTTTGACACTGTTATCAAGTCATCGTTCGACAAGTACCCAGCTGTGCCTGAGCCCAGATAGAGTTGCCAGTGGCACTGCAGTATGGCAGATAATTTGTAATCCGACAGTGGCTTTTTTTCATTGTCTTTTCAAATTTTGTTAGTGTTTGCTGCTTTGGAAAAATACCTTGCGAGTAACTTTAAATACACCGACTGGAATCCCTGGACCCTGTGCTTGTGGGATTGAAAACAATGCTGTCGCGGCGCTGACACTAGATCATTATCAACAACAGGTTGCATGCCAAGTTGATCCGGAGGCAGACCTGACATCACGAATTCATCCCGCAGACGGTGCCTACTATCCGCTAATATCTTATCTAATCCGAAAGTACACAATCAAACTTATCTGGAAAACGTCCAAAAGCTCAAAAGAAGTGTAACTTTTGTCTTGTGGTTACAGTTCAATCAAAGATCAAAGTACTTTTTGTTGGGGTAAATTATTTCTAATTTGATCATAGTTGGATAATGAATTATTGATTTGTTTAGAGTCAAAAGCATCGCAATGTCGCTGTCGAAGCCGGTATATACGCTTTTAGGAGCTTACTTTGAACAACTCTTCAACCATCCTATCCGAACAAAGTCTATAACAAGGTGAGAATGCAAATATTGGATGGGCAAACTCCCTTATTTACTTGTTTTGCATTTAGCTGTGCCATTGCAGCGTCAGCGAACTATGCCTCGCAAAAAATTGGCGGCGTTAAAGAAATCAAGAAAGACAGTGTTCTGGCCTACGGCTTATACGGGTAAAACCATGCACCGATTTTCACTGCGTAATATACAATACCTCTTTCAGACTCATATTTGGAGGAACCATTCCCCATTATTTCTATATGATTGTAGAAAGGGCACTAAGGGATGACATGAGGTTTCGGAGGTTCGTTTTCTTTATGATAGAAAGAGTAATGTACGCTCCTTTGGTACAGGCAATATCTCTGTATGTACTCTCAAGATTCGAAGTAAGTCTATTTTTTTATTGGTTTAAGATTTCGCATAAACACTACCAAAATATATGTAGCGCGAATGTCGCTAACACAAAGTAATTTAATTACCTACAGAACGTATCCATAAAACAATTCGACAAATTCCTATAGTCTAAGTCTCCCTATTCTATGTGTTATAGCACTTTCGGGTCTCAGTAATCCACTTTATGTATAATTTCCCTTTTTTTTTTGTTTAAGAGAGAAATTTTATATTTTGTCAAAGTTATTTCCGGCATTTTTCATAACGTTTTTTGTCCCTCCTACAATCTTTAATTCCCATTTATTTATAAAACGCGCTATATATATTGCACACTTTTGTGTGCATATGCGCGTAATTTGAGTATCTAGTTTGAAATCAAGGAAAGAACAGACTGACATGACAATATTTTTGAAATGAATATTTTGAATGAAAGAAGAACGTAAAGAATTTATAGACTAAATTATTACAAACATGACTATGGTTATCAACAGTTTAATAATTTCGGCTTTATTTGAGTTCGAATGATACTCTATAACTTCCGTTAAAAATTGCTCAAATTATTTCAACCGCATTACGATCCGGTAATTGCACTATCTTTGATTTCTTATGTCTAATTGTACTGGTCCCCATGTGATTCTTTTTTGTAGTCGCTAGCAATGAAATGTAAATAGAAAGATTATGTGAAGTGTTAAGGGTAGCAAACCTAATCCGGAAATCTACTATTGAATTATTATTGAAATCTTCGTTTGAATTTCATGATGAATGATGTGTTTAACATGTACTTAAGCCAATGTGTATACACACATAGTAATGTGTATTACGCATTACTATGTTATAACTAACACACTTTTAGAATTTTCAAATTTAAGCGATATTTTGATAATTGATTTGTTGTGTCTTATAAAGAAATTATCCAGCTTTGGGCATATTTTGAACAGTGCACAGCGAAGGAATTTCGGAACTGTGCCATACAAATATTTCTCAATGAATAATGCTTGCAATTCTTATCTTGAAATATAACAGTTACCGACAATTACGTGAGACTGTTATTTCGTCGATAGATTCTCCGTAGTAACACTGAATCTAATTCAGTTCCGTGTCCGACTTTCCATGTTGACAATATATGAGTGAGTTATGAGAAGCACCTGTCCACGGGACGAGAATGTCAACAGTGGGTGGTCAATAGTGTTCAAATAAACAACACTAATCGTCACCCTCCGAATGGCAGACGTAGCGTCTCTCCAGAGCTTCTTGCAATGTAGGGTTTTTATGGTAGATCCGCCCTTATAATGGGACTTCCAATGGCCTCCTGGACAACCGACAAAACACCTCTCCCGCCAACCAGAGAAGATCACTTCAAAACTATTTGACATATTCCTTTAGGCTGGGTCTCCCTAATTTATGGCTTAAGGCATTTTCGGGTCACAATAATTCGCTCTTTATTGGGAAGAGAAAGAGGAGGAGGTTTGTTGGAGAAAGAAACCTTACGCACACGACGCCTCGAGCCGATTAAGGTCGTCTTTTATCGTTGCTTGCTGACTGTGACTTGATCTTTTGCAGAAAAGACTGAAAACAAACGTGGCTGCCCAATAGGTGAATCAAGTAGAACTCTTTCTCATCATGCCTTCAATTAAACTTCGCCCTCACTTCGTTGATGAGCTGTGGGATCCAAATTCCTGTTAACTCACGCTCCCAAGACTTCCTATTTGGCGAGATTGTGACGTCTTTTATCGTTATCCTCTACTTTTTAACTAGCCTCGTGCCTTCGGAGGTAGATTCTTTTCCGCCTTTTGGAAAGGAAGACAATGGGTATCACAATAGTGATTACCAGTACTGTTTGCTTAGAGACTATCCGATATGATGATAAAATCGTCTCTGCACCTCTGCAACTAATTCATGTGAGCTTTGCTCCATACAAAAGCGGAGATTGTACGACACCCATCAAGAGTCGCCGTTTGGTTGGATTTTGTATATTGGCCATTGGCGACTAACAGCCGAGAACACCAACGCAGCCTTATTGAACTTTGCCCTGATTTGTTCCGAGATAGTCTGCTTAAAGTGTATCAGCAAGGCTATGGACATAACTAATATTTTCGATTCTTTCAAGGTATCATATCATCCGGGAAAGTCCCTTTTCATCAAAAGGCTTTAAAGGAACTGAGGAGAAAGTCAGGCTGGAATACTAGACTCTATCGTCTATTATGACTTCACAGAATGTACTGCTAGTTGCGGTTATTCCATCGTGCAGAGGACAAAACTATACGTTGGTCCAGTAGTCCGTAAGTCCGTAGATTCCAATTCCTTGGGTATAAGGGATGGCAATCCCCAAAGAACGCTAGCTTAGATTAATACTCCTGTTGATGTGCATTCCTGGTGCGGAAGATGGAGGAAAGTACAGTTGACACTTTCGCCCTTTGAAAAGAAAAATTATCGAAAACAGTCTAAAAGTCAAGATGGGGGTTGGAGCCATCGGTTTACCATCCATCCTCTGTAAAAGAAATCAATTGT
Source organism: Stratiomys singularior (assembly GCA_954870665.1). Classification (NCBI taxonomy): domain Eukaryota; kingdom Metazoa; phylum Arthropoda; class Insecta; order Diptera; family Stratiomyidae; genus Stratiomys; species Stratiomys singularior. The sequence goes on along the minus strand of OX940880.1, from coordinate 67,802,174 downwards.
ACAGCAATAGGATGTGAAGTCTCTCACTGGGTTGACATACCTAAAAGACCGCTTTATCGAAGAACAGATTAAGTTATTGAGTTTTGCAATGTTAGACCACTTAAAAGGGTTAGTGCAGGTGGCTACGAGTTGAAATTGCTGAAGGCGGAAAGAATTACAGACTGAGATGGCACACAATTTTCAAAAATAGGAAGCCATCAGGCAAACATGAGTTTGGAGTCCCGTTCATAGTGGATAAGGTGTGGGTATATTATAGACTTCGAAGTGAAATACAGGAAATAGAATTATAAGGCGTAAAAGCAGGAAATTTAATGACATAATATTTCGTGGGAGAAATAGTACAAGACTTGCCTACAAAACAGTGGGAAACGACCGCAAGGATTTAATAGAAACAACTCTGTGCGAAAGAAGAGAAAGAATAATCATAGCAGGTTGTGTAGAAGCACAGTAGTGAGCTTACTTCAGAGAGCTGTTCGACTCTTCTAATGCAATTGAACCATTTGAGCCAATGTGATTGACTAATGTTATAGACATCGACCCATATCCCAATGCTGGAAGAGTTTCGATTGACAACCCAATGCCTGAAAAATAACAAAGTACCGAACACTGACAAAATTTCAGCAGACCTCATCAATCAAGCAAGTCAATTGTTTCCAAACTGCTTTTTTGAAGTATTTCCATTGAGATCAAGAAAAAATGCCGTAACACCAGTTTGATCTGCCCTTTCCATAAAATTGGAAATACGTTCTAATGTGAGCACTACAGATGATTATCGAAACCAATGCCCCACAAAATCTTGCATACAGATTAGCTACGTTTGTATGCTAACATGAAGATTGGCGGACGGAGGTTTCCAAGCTGAACGTTGCTGGGATATTAACATTGACGTTCATCTAATATTCGCTGACTTCGAGCAAGTATACGGCAGTATATTTCAAAGTGAACTGCACGTAATTATGCTTGACTTTAAGGTCTTATTAAAACTTTTCCGACGCACGAAAATGTTGAACCTTTGTTGAACTCAATAGCGCATGTCAGAACCGGCTACAAACTAATGTATGTGTTTTGAACGAATACATTTGGTCTGTTTTATTTTTAATTTGAAACAAAAAAATCTCATATGTAAAAAAAACCGCAGAAACTTTTGTGGGTTGGTTGAATGAAGCGCATGGACGACTTTACGACGCTTAAAACGTCTTTGATGGGAAGGCCGTAACGAAATCCGCAAAGCGCTTGGCAGATTGAATCGGTGACCAATGGGGATATATTTACTTGTCACAGTGTTACTTATAGTTACTTGTCACAGTGGTGCCGAATATCTTCGAAGAATGTTTAAAAGTGACAATTAAGTAGCCTAGTATCGACGGAAGGATTTAATTCTTGTTTGATGATCGCGAAGAACCGTTTATCGGGACTTCTAGAACCAAACTTAACTTTCATTGGGAACTTGTCGGTTCCTACTGCTAAAACGAGTCTACCGTATTGAAGTTATACTTCACTTTATCAATGACAGCCAGCCAGCACATATTAACGGAGACAAGAAAAATTAGGCAAAAATGTGTGGTAGCTGTCATCGACCTGTCTAAAATACGCAGCAAGGAGATCTTGTGTATGTCATGCGTAGTCTGACTTTTCCTTATGGTGATTTCTGAGAACTGTTGGTAATCTTTTTGAGAATGTGTCTCCCTTCGTGATGGCAGCCGTTCTATTGCTTCTGTACGTTCAGACGTTTCTTCGCCCTCAAGCATGGACGGCGGTAGACCAACGCTGGTCTGGACAAAGTCTGGTGAATATGCGCATGCAATTCGCAATTGTTCAGCTATTTTATGTGTATTCCAATTTTCTCGGTAAAAAATCATCTTCCAGCCTGTCAATGCGCCTAGAAATTTTACCTCGGATTTTGTTCGTTTTGCGATTGTTTGGTATTTGAACCAGACGAGGTATCCATTGCAATATTGCTGCACACTTTAACTATGAATCTCTCTTCTGTACTCTTTTCATATCAAACCAAAGTGAGTTGAAGCTACCCTGCGTTTGTCCTATGTGGAACGTGTTAGTGGAAGGACGTATTCAGAACAGTGAAGTGAAGGGTTTTCCCCGAGCATCTATTGTTTTTCTCAGAATCCTACGAACGCCATATCTTGGTTCCTGGCATAATTACGATCTTTGGACTTGTGACTGACATACTGGAATACTCTCACAAAGTAAAAGAACAGTGAGTACCCTTTTACTTTCTTAAGTGAAGTGAACAATTGGCGAGCATAATATAGCATACATCTAGCACCTAAATATTTCATTCTGTGAACTGCGACATGGAAGAAAACTATGAGGATAGACCCCCAGACCCAGGGGACCCAAACACCAAAACACTCAAAAAAAGAAGATTAGTTGAAAACAACGGTAATACAAAAAGCAAGGGAGAGTTGAAAAGCTTTGTACCAAATAACACATCCTTGCACTCAAACCCCTCTGAAGACATACCACGCGCCACACCATCTCAAGCCCCGCAAGCCAACATGAAAGTCAATAAATATCAACCCGATGCGAAAGGTAAATCCTTTGCAATCCTCATCGATAGTGTGGATACAAATGGTGATAGGGTTAGACTAACCCCAATGAAGATGTTCGTATACAACAAAAGCTTAAACATCAAAGGCATTAAGGATGTTAAGCAAGCTGGGTTCAATAGACTCAGGATAATCTTTGAAACTGCTACAGAAGCAAACAATGCTGTCGACAACACCAAGTTGAAAGAATATAACCTCAGAGCCTTTATCCCCGGCAATTTTGTTTACAGATATGGAGTGATCAGAGACATCCCGCACGAAATTAACACAGATGAGATAGTAAACTCAGCTAAGCCTTGCAATAGAATGGGAATTCTATTAGAAAATATAAAGATTCTACAAGCACAAAGGCTGAATACCAGAGATAGAAACGACCCTAACAAATTTATACCAACCACAACAATGAAGATAACCTTCGCAGGTACTGACCTCCCGGACTCTCTGAAATTCGAATACATAATAAGCAAAGTGAGCTACTTCAAATTTCGACCAAGACAATGTACAAACTGCGGCCTCCTAGGTCACTCGGCGCAGTTTTGCAAAAACAAAAAGAAAACCTGCCTTAAATGTGGTGCGGACGATTGCGACAACAAATGCACAAAAGTCATGTGTGTATTATGTAAGAGCGAGGAGCATGAAGCAACACACCAAAGATGCCCCAAATGGGTAGCATATAAACAAGAGATAGATGTTAGCTCTATCCTGAACATCACAAACAGAGAAGCAAGAGTTATTATCAACAGAAACAAATTTGCGGGTTTAGATGTAGCGGACCTTAATGAAGCCAACTTCCCCAGTCTAACGAACGCGGAAAGACACAATACCAGAAACCCCCAACAGGACACGCAAAAGGTACTATTCAGAAGCTCCTTTGCCCAAATCGCTGGCATAAACAATAAACCCAACACATCAAGAAACATCGTTAAAAATAGCTTCCCCTCTACTGAAACCCTCACCATACCAAACAAACCCATTACATGTAACCCACACAAAACCACTGAATTGGAAAAACTCCTAGGAAAGATGGAAGAGGAAATTAACAGAAAGACCGGAGACAACAAAGAAAACGAGGACTTACTAATAACCAGTGTTCAAACATGGGTAAAAACACTACAGAAATACCTCGCCAACTCTGGTAATGAGAAAAGCAACACAAGAAAGAATAACAATAACATTATCATCTAACACATGAACATTTTACAACTAAACATCCAAAGTATCAACAAGCACAAGGACAATCTAGAATACTACTTATACAAGAATAACATATCCTTCGCACTCCTACAAGAAATACTCAGTAATTTCAATATTAATATGAAGTTTACCAACTACAATATAATCTTCAAAACCAGAGACAACAACATAGGAGGAGGAGTTGCAATATTAATCAGAAAGGACATTAAGTTTAGACAGATCCACACGAACAGTCGTATAGAAAATGTAGTAATCCAGACCCTAAACCTTAAACACAACATAATTTTAGCATCCCTATATGCTCCCCCCTCGACAAATACCCAATCTTTCAAAGAAGAATTAGACAAGCTTTCCAACATCTTAGACTACACCAAAGACATACTCATCGGAGGAGATCTAAACGCAAGAAACAAGGCATGGGGAGATCATCTTAACAATGCCAAAGGCAGAATTCTGAAAAGTTGGATGACGGAACACAACCTCAAAACATTGAACACTGGCATATACACTTATAAAACAACAAACAAGAACGGAAAAATTCTACAGTCAACGCCGGATACAACTCTTAGTAACATGAATAGGAATAATATCCTCTGGATGGAAGACAAAGAACACATCAGCAACAGTAATCATATAACAATTAAAATCTGCTTGCCCAGTACACCCATTTCAAACACCAAGAAAATCAAATATAGGAACATCGCTCAAGAAATAAATAAAACCCCTTTTTCACCAAACCTCAATAATATATACGAGAAACTAAGCCACCTAATAGACCTAAACTCAAAAACGATAAGATACAAGCACACACCCAAACACTGGTGGTCCAAGGATTTAGCAAGGCTCTGGAAAATAAAAAATAAGGCACTACTAAATTACAACAGACTCAAATCGAATGCCAACTGGGCAATTCTCCACGAGGCAAAAACAAACTGGAGGCAAAGATCCAAAGAAGCCAAGCAAAGAAGCTGGACAGACAAACTAGATGAAATCAGAGGCAGCGGAAACATAAATAACTTCTGGAGATTTATCAACAGTATCAGGAATAATAAAGAACCCCCCTCAAGATACAACCTTGATGAGGACCAGACCCAAACCTACCTCAACATGATTAAATCAAAGCACCACCCTGATAACACCTTAAACATAATGCCACACAATCCTCTGGAACACCCACCAGACTTCGAACAGGAAGAACTCAATAATGTTATAAATGAGAAACGTAAATCCACAACCCCTGGTCTCGATAACATTAATCACAATCTAATTAAAGCCTTACTCACACATCACCCGAACAATCTTTTACAGGCTATTAATGATGCAGTCAATAGATGTGACATACCCACATCAGGAAGGCACATCAGAATCGTTCCCGTTCCCAAACCCAATAGAAATCTAGAAGACCTCAGCAACTACAGACCCATATCCCTCCTCAGTGTTCCCATTAAAATCATAAATAAACTTATAAAACAAAGAATCGAAACACACCTAATAAACACAAATCCACTACCAACGCTTACTTTTGCTTACACAAAAAACAAATCCTCGACAACATGCTTTAACACCCTTTTACAAAAACTTGAAAACAAATCCACTTTCCCCTTCAAAACTGCCTGTGTTATAGATTTTTCAAATGCATATGAGAAAGTCGACCTACAGATCCTGAACAAACTTCTTTCAGACCTCAACATCCCAAAAACCTACACCTCATGGATCATAAATCTATATAAAGAAAGAATACTCCACCTCAACCAACAACACACGACAATCTCCAATGGTCTGCCACAAGGTGACGTCTTGAGCCCACTTCTTTTCAATATATACACTTCCAAACTGCACAATATATCTGACAGCAACACAACTCTTCTACAATATACTGATGACTTCCTCATTCTAACTGAGGGAACTAATTTAAAGCACACGATTAACCTACTTCAACACAAACTAAATCTCTTCTCCACAATGAGTGACAACCTCAAGCTACCCTTCAACCCGGACAAAATACAAGCCATTAATTTCCACCATAGCAGGAACACAGATAAAATTCTCAAACACAATAACACCCAAATAAAATGGAGCAATAGCATAAAATACCTAGGCATCAATCTAAATAAAAATCTAACCTTCAGAACACATGAAGAACACATCCAAACCTTTAACAACATAGGCAACATAATAAAATATCTGAACAGACCCACAAATCCCTTTAGCCCCACCTTGGCTCTAAATCTTTTCAAATCATTAGTCAGGCCCAAAATAGAATACGGACTAACTACAATGGCACATGCACCAGCATACTTATTCAATACCATGGACAGGCTCAAAGCTAAGATTCTCAAGCAATGCCTAGGTTTACCCCCTAGCACACCCAACCTCTATGCTTTTAACATGGCATGCGAACATCAATCCATAGATAGAGCAGCTCTTCTAACAGCGAAAGAATTAGGTAAACAAATTGTCAACAACACTTTCAGACCAACATGGACTGAACAGGATCCAGTCCACAAAAGCAGCTACAATCACATACTCCACAAATTTAAGCACCACCTGAGAAAGCTCAACCCAACTCACCGAACTAAAAGACCAGCTAACCTATTCACCACACCTTTCTCAACAACGTCCTCTTTCCTCCATACCCACAACCAAACAAAACCCAACCTTACCTTCAAGAAGTATACAGATAACCTTAAAAAACAAAATGCCCTGATACTGGTGACCGATGCAGCCAAAAATCTCTTTGGCACAGGGATAGGATTCCTGAACCTTAACAACAACACCACCTACAATTCTAGCCTCCGCAATAGCGTAACAACAACAGCAGCAGAATTACACGCCATCCTGTCGGCCCTAAATAGGAACAACATACAGAATCACCATAAGATTTTTGTCTTCACTGATTCCAATAATGCTATCAAAAGTCTAAAGGAAAATCAAGAATACAGAAAGACCACACAAGATATATGGAAATTCATTGAAAATTACCCAGAAAAGATCTTCAATTTCATCTGAATCCCGGGACACGCGGGCATCATGCCGTTAGAAACAGCCGAAAAACAAGCCAAAATAGGTGTTTTAAGCCAAAGTATCATGGACACACAATATGAACTGGACGAAATAACAAACTTAATAAAAGAAGAAATTGACAATGAATGGAAGGGCAGAATTAGAGCTCAAACCACCAACTACGCACCCTGCATATGGAAAGAGGCACACCATCTCAACAACAAAGGAAAACCATGGTTTCATAAAAGCAACATCACCCCCAAACATATCAAAACCATCAACAGAATCCTCACAAACAGAGCCTACAACAAACTTCGTCTCTTTCAAATTAAAAAAAGCACTACCGGTCTATGCATACAATGCAACAAAGCTGACACAATAGATCACCAATTGTTTCACTGCACTAAATACGAAAGGATCAGGGCAAATCACAATCTTTTTCTTAATTACAATAATATTAAAGACCTAATTCTCAAAAACGACAGTAACTTACTTGACAGCTTTGGAGCGTTCTTAGCAGAAGCGAACCCTAACATATAACACCCAACGACATATCAGTCATACCCACACAATCAATATATAACTAAGCCACAGACTAACTATGAACAAGTAATAATGATATAATTCACAGGATCGACAACGCTGGCCAGTGCCATAGCAGCCCGGGCCAATTTTAAGCTGGTATCCCCCAGTGTGAACTTAAAAAAAAAAAAAGAAGCTACCCTGTCAGTACGTCTACCAAAAAACTTAAAAAATTCAGACAGTCTAAAATCTCTAAGAACGAATTCAAAGAAGGTGCAAAAGCTTTTAACAACAACCATTCATAATAGAAAGTCAAATCCTAATTGTGACTAATTGTTCTTCATAACAAGGCAATTCAGAAAATGCCTTAGGCTTAGGCACTCGTAAAGGAAACAGTATTGTGAACCCCCATTTTAAACATTCGAAAACAAAATGCAACACTTTTAATGAAATATTATGGTATCAATGCTGGTCACAGAACAGCAAATGGAACAAGACTAGTCTCAGATCATTTGCAAAAGTACTAACACCAAAAATGCACCACCCAAAGAAAGATAATTAAGAATTGGAACAAAATTACCCACAAATAACGAAAGCATCGACTTATCACATAAAACTACTATAAAACTATCATCAAAAAAGATGCCACACCAGTGTCGTAACCCCCCGCTAACAAGACCAGCAAGTTTTATGCAATGGATTTCGGCAAAAATTTTAAATAACCGTTATACACGCAACATGCGTTTAATCGAATCTTGCATCTCTCTACAATTTTTGAAAATATTTTAATATTTCTCTTCATACTTTGTGTATTTCCCCGTGTTTAGCACTTCCAAAATTTCCTGAAGAGAGAGAGAGAGAGAGAAAAGAGTATGTTGCTCCCTCTTTCAGTGTCAAAGATTTTCTGATGTAACAAGGGCTTCTCAGGGATATACTGAGCTAACAGAAAGTTCTAATTGCCTAAGGTCTAATTACTATTGGATTTTATATCTTTAGATCTGTAAGATCCTTCCATTCTGTTTGATGTCCTTCGCAAATGCGTTTCGCTACTGAAGATTTCACGTTTCTCACGTTTCCTCGTCTTATCGCAAATTATGCCTCCTTTGTGTGCTCCTCGAATCTTATTTGAACCGTTCGTCTTGTTTGTACAATATATGCTTTATCCCGTGTTCGCATTCAATTTTGTAGATACTGCACTTCTCTTCTTTCTTCTTGCTGTCCTTTGTGTTTGTGAGCATACTCTTTAGTTGAAACTGGACACTGGTTGGCATTAGCTGAATGTTTACTTCTTTTAATAATCTGCTTACGGATCCTGTTAGATCTGAGTTGACGACCACTACCCTTTGTTTTTCTCTTTGTTTTGGCTCCTACTTTTAGTGTAGAGTATACTAAAGCCATCTCGTGTTCTTCTTTCTTCAATTTCTTTCGTCATTTCTGAGATCGTCCTTGCTTCATATCCGTTTTTCTTCACTGTATCCAGAACGTAATTTGTTTCCTGAATTCGGTTTCGATGCTCAAGGGTACTGACGTTATCTTTTGTATCCATGCTTTTGTATCCATCCGTTTGTCCTATGTGGAACGTGTTAGTGGAAGGACGTATTCAGAACAGTGAAGTGAAGGGTTTTCCCCGAGCATCTATTGTTTTTCTCAGAATCCTACGAACGCCATATCTTGGTTCCTGGCATAATTACGATCTTTGGACTTGTGACTGACATACTGGAATACTCTCACAAAGGAAAAGAACAGTGAGTACCCTTTTACTTTCTTAAGTGAAGTGAACAATTGGCGAGCATAATATAGCATACATCTAGCACCTAAATATTTCATTCTGTGAACTGCGACATGGAAGAAAACTATGAGGATAGACCCCCAGACCCAGGGGACCCAAACACCAAAACACTCAAAAAAAGAAGATTAGTTGAAAACAACGGTAATACAAAAAGCAAGGGAGAGTTGAAAAGCTTTGTACCAAATAACACATCCTTGCACTCAAACCCCTCTGAAGACATACCACGCGCCACACCATCTCAAGCCCCGCAAGCCAACATGAAAGTCAATAAATATCAACCCGATGCGAAAGGTAAATCCTTTGCAATCCTCATCGATAGTGTGGATACAAATGGTGATAGGGTTAGACTAACCCCAATGAAGATGTTCGTATACAACAAAAGCTTAAACATCAAAGGCATTAAGGATGTTAAGCAAGCTGGGTTCAATAGACTCAGGATAATCTTTGAAACTGCTACAGAAGCAAACAATGCTGTCGACAACACCAAGTTGAAAGAATATAACCTCAGAGCCTTTATCCCCGGCAATTTTGTTTACAGATATGGAGTGATCAGAGACATCCCGCACGAAATTAACACAGATGAGATAGTAAACTCAGCTAAGCCTTGCAATAGAATGGGAATTCTATTAGAAAATATAAAGATTCTACAAGCACAAAGGCTGAATACCAGAGATAGAAACGACCCTAACAAATTTATACCAACCACAACAATGAAGATAACCTTCGCAGGTACTGACCTCCCGGACTCTCTGAAATTCGAATACATAATAAGCAAAGTGAGCTACTTCAAATTTCGACCAAGACAATGTACAAACTGCGGCCTCCTAGGTCACTCGGCGCAGTTTTGCAAAAACAAAAAGAAAACCTGCCTTAAATGTGGTGCGGACGATTGCGACAACAAATGCACAAAAGTCATGTGTGTATTATGTAAGAGCGAGGAGCATGAAGCAACACACCAAAGATGCCCCAAATGGGTAGCATATAAACAAGAGATAGATGTTAGCTCTATCCTGAACATCACAAACAGAGAAGCAAGAGTTATTATCAACAGAAACAAATTTGCGGGTTTAGATGTAGCGGACCTTAATGAAGCCAACTTCCCCAGTCTAACGAACGCGGAAAGACACAATACCAGAAACCCCCAACAGGACACGCAAAAGGTACTATTCAGAAGCTCCTTTGCCCAAATCGCTGGCATAAACAATAAACCCAACACATCAAGAAACATCGTTAAAAATAGCTTCCCCTCTACTGAAACCCTCACCATACCAAACAAACCCATTACATGTAACCCACACAAAACCACTGAATTGGAAAAACTCCTAGGAAAGATGGAAGAGGAAATTAACAGAAAGACCGGAGACAACAAAGAAAACGAGGACTTACTAATAACCAGTGTTCAAACATGGGTAAAAACACTACAGAAATACCTCGCCAACTCTGGTAATGAGAAAAGCAACACAAGAAAGAATAACAATAACATTATCATCTAACACATGAACATTTTACAACTAAACATCCAAAGTATCAACAAGCACAAGGACAATCTAGAATACTACTTATACAAGAATAACATATCCTTCGCACTCCTACAAGAAATACTCAGTAATTTCAATATTAATATGAAGTTTACCAACTACAATATAATCTTCAAAACCAGAGACAACAACATAGGAGGAGGAGTTGCAATATTAATCAGAAAGGACATTAAGTTTAGACAGATCCACACGAACAGTCGTATAGAAAATGTAGTAATCCAGACCCTAAACCTTAAACACAACATAATTTTAGCATCCCTATATGCTCCCCCCTCGACAAATACCCAATCTTTCAAAGAAGAATTAGACAAGCTTTCCAACATCTTAGACTACACCAAAGACATACTCATCGGAGGAGATCTAAACGCAAGAAACAAGGCATGGGGAGATCATCTTAACAATGCCAAAGGCAGAATTCTGAAAAGTTGGATGACGGAACACAACCTCAAAACATTGAACACTGGCATATACACTTATAAAACAACAAACAAGAACGGAAAAATTCTACAGTCAACGCCGGATACAACTCTTAGTAACATGAATAGGAATAATATCCTCTGGATGGAAGACAAAGAACACATCAGCAACAGTAATCATATAACAATTAAAATCTGCTTGCCCAGTACACCCATTTCAAACACCAAGAAAATCAAATATAGGAACATCGCTCAAGAAATAAATAAAACCCCTTTTTCACCAAACCTCAATAATATATACGAGAAACTAAGCCACCTAATAGACCTAAACTCAAAAACGATAAGATACAAGCACACACCCAAACACTGGTGGTCCAAGGATTTAGCAAGGCTCTGGAAAATAAAAAATAAGGCACTACTAAATTACAACAGACTCAAATCGAATGCCAACTGGGCAATTCTCCACGAGGCAAAAACAAACTGGAGGCAAAGATCCAAAGAAGCCAAGCAAAGAAGCTGGACAGACAAACTAGATGAAATCAGAGGCAGCGGAAACATAAATAACTTCTGGAGATTTATCAACAGTATCAGGAATAATAAAGAACCCCCCTCAAGATACAACCTTGATGAGGACCAGACCCAAACCTACCTCAACATGATTAAATCAAAGCACCACCCTGATAACACCTTAAACATAATGCCACACAATCCTCTGGAACACCCACCAGACTTCGAACAGGAAGAACTCAATAATGTTATAAATGAGAAACGTAAATCCACAACCCCTGGTCTCGATAACATTAATCACAATCTAATTAAAGCCTTACTCACACATCACCCGAACAATCTTTTACAGGCTATTAATGATGCAGTCAATAGATGTGACATACCCACATCAGGAAGGCACATCAGAATCGTTCCCGTTCCCAAACCCAATAGAAATCTAGAAGACCTCAGCAACTACAGACCCATATCCCTCCTCAGTGTTCCCATTAAAATCATAAATAAACTTATAAAACAAAGAATCGAAACACACCTAATAAACACAAATCCACTACCAACGCTTACTTTTGCTTACACAAAAAACAAATCCTCGACAACATGCTTTAACACCCTTTTACAAAAACTTGAAAACAAATCCACTTTCCCCTTCAAAACTGCCTGTGTTATAGATTTTTCAAATGCATATGAGAAAGTCGACCTACAGATCCTGAACAAACTTCTTTCAGACCTCAACATCCCAAAAACCTACACCTCATGGATCATAAATCTATATAAAGAAAGAATACTCCACCTCAACCAACAACACACGACAATCTCCAATGGTCTGCCACAAGGTGACGTCTTGAGCCCACTTCTTTTCAATATATACACTTCCAAACTGCACAATATATCTGACAGCAACACAACTCTTCTACAATATACTGATGACTTCCTCATTCTAACTGAGGGAACTAATTTAAAGCACACGATTAACCTACTTCAACACAAACTAAATCTCTTCTCCACAATGAGTGACAACCTCAAGCTACCCTTCAACCCGGACAAAATACAAGCCATTAATTTCCACCATAGCAGGAACACAGATAAAATTCTCAAACACAATAACACCCAAATAAAATGGAGCAATAGCATAAAATACCTAGGCATCAATCTAAATAAAAATCTAACCTTCAGAACACATGAAGAACACATCCAAACCTTTAACAACATAGGCAACATAATAAAATATCTGAACAGACCCACAAATCCCTTTAGCCCCACCTTGGCTCTAAATCTTTTCAAATCATTAGTCAGGCCCAAAATAGAATACGGACTAACTACAATGGCACATGCACCAGCATACTTATTCAATACCATGGACAGGCTCAAAGCTAAGATTCTCAAGCAATGCCTAGGTTTACCCCCTAGCACACCCAACCTCTATGCTTTTAACATGGCATGCGAACATCAATCCATAGATAGAGCAGCTCTTCTAACAGCGAAAGAATTAGGTAAACAAATTGTCAACAACACTTTCAGACCAACATGGACTGAACAGGATCCAGTCCACAAAAGCAGCTACAATCACATACTCCACAAATTTAAGCACCACCTGAGAAAGCTCAACCCAACTCACCGAACTAAAAGACCAGCTAACCTATTCACCACACCTTTCTCAACAACGTCCTCTTTCCTCCATACCCACAACCAAACAAAACCCAACCTTACCTTCAAGAAGTATACAGATAACCTTAAAAAACAAAATGCCCTGATACTGGTGACCGATGCAGCCAAAAATCTCTTTGGCACAGGGATAGGATTCCTGAACCTTAACAACAACACCACCTACAATTCTAGCCTCCGCAATAGCGTAACAACAACAGCAGCAGAATTACACGCCATCCTGTCGGCCCTAAATAGGAACAACATACAGAATCACCATAAGATTTTTGTCTTCACTGATTCCAATAATGCTATCAAAAGTCTAAAGGAAAATCAAGAATACAGAAAGACCACACAAGATATATGGAAATTCATTGAAAATTACCCAGAAAAGATCTTCAATTTCATCTGAATCCCGGGACACGCGGGCATCATGCCGTTAGAAACAGCCGAAAAACAAGCCAAAATAGGTGTTTTAAGCCAAAGTATCATGGACACACAATATGAACTGGACGAAATAACAAACTTAATAAAAGAAGAAATTGACAATGAATGGAAGGGCAGAATTAGAGCTCAAACCACCAACTACGCACCCTGCATATGGAAAGAGGCACACCATCTCAACAACAAAGGAAAACCATGGTTTCATAAAAGCAACATCACCCCCAAACATATCAAAACCATCAACAGAATCCTCACAAACAGAGCCTACAACAAACTTCGTCTCTTTCAAATTAAAAAAAGCACTACCGGTCTATGCATACAATGCAACAAAGCTGACACAATAGATCACCAATTGTTTCACTGCACTAAATACGAAAGGATCAGGGCAAATCACAATCTTTTTCTTAATTACAATAATATTAAAGACCTAATTCTCAAAAACGACAGTAACTTACTTGACAGCTTTGGAGCGTTCTTAGCAGAAGCGAACCCTAACATATAACACCCAACGACATATCAGTCATACCCACACAATCAATATATAACTAAGCCACAGACTAACTATGAACAAGTAATAATGATATAATTCACAGGATCGACAACGCTGGCCAGTGCCATAGCAGCCCGGGCCAATTTTAAGCTGGTATCCCCCAGTGTGAACTTAAAAAAAAAAAAAAGAAGCTACCCTGTCAGTACGTCTACCAAAAAACTTAAAAAATTCAGACAGTCTAAAATCTCTAAGAACGAATTCAAAGAAGGTGCAAAAGCTTTTAACAACAACCATTCATAATAGAAAGTCAAATCCTAATTGTGACTAATTGTTCTTCATAACAAGGCAATTCAGAAAATGCCTTAGGCTTAGGCACTCGTAAAGGAAACAGTATTGTGAACCCCCATTTTAAACATTCGAAAACAAAATGCAACACTTTTAATGAAATATTATGGTATCAATGCTGGTCACAGAACAGCAAATGGAACAAGACTAGTCTCAGATCATTTGCAAAAGTACTAACACCAAAAATGCACCACCCAAAGAAAGATAATTAAGAATTGGAACAAAATTACCCACAAATAACGAAAGCATCGACTTATCACATAAAACTACTATAAAACTATCATCAAAAAAGATGCCACACCAGTGTCGTAACCCCCCGCTAACAAGACCAGCAAGTTTTATGCAATGGATTTCGGCAAAAATTTTAAATAACCGTTATACACGCAACATGCGTTTAATCGAATCTTGCATCTCTCTACAATTTTTGAAAATATTTTAATATTTCTCTTCATACTTTGTGTATTTCCCCGTGTTTAGCACTTCCAAAATTTCCTGAAGAGAGAGAGAGAGAGAAAAGAGTATGTTGCTCCCTCTTTCAGTGTCAAAGATTTTCTGATGTAACAAGGGCTTCTCAGGGATATACTGAGCTAACAGAAAGTTCTAATTGCCTAAGGTCTAATTACTATTGGATTTTATATCTTTAGATCTGTAAGATCCTTCCATTCTGTTTGATGTCCTTCGCAAATGCGTTTCGCTACTGAAGATTTCACGTTTCTCACGTTTCCTCGTCTTATCGCAAATTATGCCTCCTTTGTGTGCTCCTCGAATCTTATTTGAACCGTTCGTCTTGTTTGTACAATATATGCTTTATCCCGTGTTCGCATTCAATTTTGTAGATACTGCACTTCTCTTCTTTCTTCTTGCTGTCCTTTGTGTTTGTGAGCATACTCTTTAGTTGAAACTGGACACTGGTTGGCATTAGCTGAATGTTTACTTCTTTTAATAATCTGCTTACGGATCCTGTTAGATCTGAGTTGACGACCACTACCCTTTGTTTTTCTCTTTGTTTTGGCTCCTACTTTTAGTGTAGAGTATACTAAAGCCATCTCGTGTTCTTCTTTCTTCAATTTCCTTCGTCATTTCTGAGATCGTCCTTGCTTCATATCCGTTTTTCTTCACTGTATCCAGAACGTAATTTGTTTCCTGAATTCGGTTTCGATGCTCAAGGGTACTGACGTTATCTTTTGTATCCATGCTCGGAAAGATGCCATTTGTAGTGAGTATGCATGTGTTGATGTCGGTGGTACAGTCCTTTGAGTGATTGTATTTTTGTATATAAAAATTATATATGCCCACTTCTAATTTTAAATTGAGAAATTAGACTTATTGTTTTCTTCCTCAATTGAAAATTTGGTGTTTTTGAGGACAATTGACAATTGAGGAAGAAAACAACACAGAGCTACCTTTTCTGAAAATAGGACGAATTGACTCGTGAGTTCCAATTTTCTGTTAATCTGTCGCTAGCAGAAACGAGCTGCAAGTTCGAAACGGAAATCGATGAAATAAGTAAGTGAATCTTTTTGAATCTGTTACTGACGTTCGCTGCTGTTATTGGTGATTGAGTCCTCAAAATAGAAAAAAAATGGATTTTATATAATGAAACAAGCTCGATTAAGGGCCCGATCGCAGTGATTTCTATACAGTCATTTATGCTCTGCATAGGAAATCTAGAAGTGACCACATAAAGCCGATCAGAACCCAAGGACCAAATTGATTATCTATATTGAAAAAAAATCGTCTTTCATGGTATACGATACGTAGAAATAAAAACCCGCTGCAACAATGATATCGAAAACCTTTACGGAAGCCGTGTCAAGTGCACCGTCTTCAGAAGCAGCAATGATCGTTTACCGGCCTGTGTTCAAAAGCAGGAAGATGTAATGGGGACAATAGAATCTCAATTCCTCTCTCAAAAGACCTCAATTCCGAGTTGACACAATCATTGACAGTTGAAACGCCCACCTCATTGAAGGGCAGGTGTTGTAACCGCGACAAATTGTCATGGTACGAAACGGTCAATTGTTTTAAAATGTCTGCATCGTTCCCGTTATATTTTCTGGGGAGAGCACACTTATTTTCTCGGAGAGATGTACCAAAGACCAACGATTTTTCATCCAATATCCACTACGTGAGTAGACTCGCCTCCGCTCTTCAGCAAGTAGCACCAAGGGGCTTTCCTCGCGATAACTAGCACCGCCGATTCAGAAACAGAACCTTTCGTCACCCCCGATAACATCAATTTTTGATTCACCTTCTGCACTCAAACGCTGCACCTTCTTTTCCGTTGTCTGTTGCGCTTTGGAATGTATCAGTTTAAAGTCAGCATCGATCTGTCTGGTGTCACGGGCAGCTTTACCCTTTTCCTGCGATTCGGATTTAGTGGGCTACATGTTGACCTTTTACCCTTTATGCAGGTGTAGAGGGTTAATCCCTTTTTTAATGTCCTCATTTACATTTTATCGACTTTCGTTTCTTTTCTTACAACCTTTAAGACCGGGCTTGTATTTTTTGTAAGCCGCTCTTATTCGATTCGGTCGACGGCTATCTTCGAAGCCAGCTCGTCCTCAGGTGATGTTTTCGTTGCACTGTTAGCTATTGGGTTTTGGAAGCGAGGACTTCCCACCGAGTCGGCTACGTGACTTTCAATAGTCCCTGGGGAATGACACTTGCCATTGACGGTTCCGATATCCGACGCCTCCGCTGCGCCTCTTGTATTTTTCGATTGAACTGCTTAAATAGTACACGAACTAAAGACAAAGGTATATGATTGAATGGGTAAACCTAATAAAACAGTCATTAGGAAAATGCTAATCGTTGCATATGGGTATTTTTAGCCAAGAACTTAATGAGTTTCGAAGCGCAGTTTCCTTCGTCGCCGTTTATTCGTGTTGTCGGGTTTTGTCGGATTATGAATAAACTCTCCCACGCATCGAGA
Source organism: Stratiomys singularior (assembly GCA_954870665.1). Classification (NCBI taxonomy): domain Eukaryota; kingdom Metazoa; phylum Arthropoda; class Insecta; order Diptera; family Stratiomyidae; genus Stratiomys; species Stratiomys singularior. The sequence continues at coordinate 67,784,786 of OX940880.1, read as the reverse complement.
GTGTGGCATTTGATTGTGTGTTTGGCTAATGTTAGATTTTCATTGTCAACTTGATGCCCTTTTTCGATCATGTGTAAAGCAAGTGGGGATCGAATCGTGTTGAGTCCTCGTTTTTCCCCCGTTGCTTATTTCTGTGATATGCTCATTCAATCGGACTGTAAGAAGTCTTTTTGTCTGGCCGATGTAACATTGGTTGCAATCGTGACAGCTGATTTTATACATATATACATATATTTTATACGACTTGATGCTACGATGCGGATGTTAAACTATTTCAGGAAATCTTCGTTATATAAAAATACTCAGACATGGGGATACTTATCCATTTTATGTCTTCTGGACTCTGGGCTGCAGATAATGTGGTATGTTGATTCAAAAAAAATTTTTTGCTGTTTTTTCTCTATTAGTTTCAATGTAGTATCTGCGGAGTACCAATTTTTAATTGCAGTGTCCAATATATATCGTTTTTCTTTGTTGAATCCATCTAATAGTAAATTTGCGGTCAAGAACTCGATGGATCTCATAAACAAGTTGAGGAACATAGGAAGCATAAACGAACATGAAGTTATGATATCGTACAGGTGTCATTAGCATACAGTGACATATATACTGCTGGGGGCAGGTTGGGAAGGTCTGCTGTGTATAGGTTATAGAGGACCGGTGAAATGGGTGATCCTTGAGGAACTCCAACTTAAATGGGACGCAGCGTTAATAGATGGTTGTCGATTTTGACACGGAATGTTCTGCCCTCCAAAAATGAGCCTATGATTTGGGTGAGCTGCAGAAGCAGGTTGAGTTCATGCATTTTGAATATAAGTCCTGCATGCCAGATTTTATCAAGCGCTTTGGATACGTCAAACATAACCAGTCCTGTTGATTTTCTGCGTTCTAGACCTTTTCTAATATGTTGGTCCACCCTTACGAGCTGGAGTTCAGTAGAATGATTGGCTTCGAAACCGAATTGCTCTTCCGACATGATTTTTCTATAATTCAATGCCATGTTTAGACGATGCAAAATCAAAGTTCTGCTCGTCTGATGGGTTTTCCCTGAATTGCATTTCGAGGGAGTCCGCGAATGCTTCGGCTTTGCCTTGGATTGATGGTATTTGCCCTTTGTCTTGTAGCTGGAAGTATTTCGACACTCTCGAAAAGGCATCGGAACCAGGGTCAAAACTTTGTAGATAGGTCTGCCATTGGTCATTTCTAAATTCATTTATCTTCTCACGTGTTTCGTTTGTTAGCCGGGTGACTTTCACTTTTAATCTAGGATCACCAGTAAATCTAGCTTTATTCCTCCTTCTTATTGGTATTTTAACGTTTTGTGGGAGTTCGTAGGGATTCGTTTCCCTTCTCGGAGTTGTGGTCGTGTTGTCCCCTTTGGCCTGCGTGATCTTGTTTGTTAGAGATTCGGTGGTTTTCTCGATGTCGTCGGCCGTTTCAGGTGTTTGATGTGTTTCTTTGGCTAATGCGACTTGGAAAGCTTTCCAATCTGTAATTTTTCTCTCTCGTATTGGGGCTTCTAAGAAGGTGTTTCCTATTCGAAAGAGAACCGGCTTATGTTCAGATGAAAGTTCGTCGAGGACATTTACGAAATTACGTGATACAGTGATGTCTATTCCGTGACCATGTGTTATCCCGTAGTGGTTTGGTTCGTTCGGGATGTGTGTCTGTGATGCACTTGTTTAGCCCGACCCCGGCTTTGTTGCTTCTCACAGCTCTCCATAGGCGATGTTTTGCGTTAAGGTCTTCGGCTATGAATATTGGCCCATCGAAAGTTATCAGTGCCTCAAAATCATTGGCATGGAAGTAGTTTCCATTTCTGTGGGGATTATATGTGGAAATCACGAAAAATTCCATGAAATTAGTTCGCACTTTAATAACCGTGGCTTCCATGTGTTGGAGGTGGGGGTGTTGATGACATTGTGAGTCACATTTCGCCTCACAAGAATGGCTGTGCCGCCTCCTCTGCCCGTTATTCTATCATTTCTATATAAAATGTAGTTGGGGATCCGGAATCGATTTCCCGGCTTGAAGAATGTCTCTTGGTTGAGTATAATGTCGAATTTATGTTCGAATACGAACTCTTTCAACTCACCAGTTCCGAAGCAAGGAATTCGCATTCCACGTGAGTATGGAGATGTGGCCCATTGATGTCATCATTGTTTTTTGTTTGCAGCATTTTGTGTGGCGGTGAACATGGTTTGGACCATGTTTGCCATCATTTCCTGCATCATGTTTTGGAATTGAGTTTGCATTTTAGCAAACATTAATCCAATATCTGGGGTGTTTGTGCTAGGTATTGGTTATGTGGAGGGGGATTGTTTAGGTGTTTGGGTGCCTGTTTGTTGTGCGGTTACTTGTGGGGGGGTGGTTTTTGGGGTCAATTGTTTTCTCGGGGCGACTGCAATCTCCGGGAAAGACGCCGAGGGTTTTGGAGGTGGGCGGGCTGGAAACTCCTGTACCACTTCTTCTTTTTCTTCCTCCTCTGAGGAGTTTACTGATTCCATACTAGAATCATTACTTTCTTCCGTTTATGTCTGTTCAGAGGAGGAAGAAGAAGTATGCATTTCTCACTTTTTCGTTGAATTGTTTCTCGGTTTTGGTGCTTACTTGCTAATCGCGTGTTCAGTTCCTTTTAAAACGCCTCTGCTCGGCCAGATCAGCTGACCGAGCAGAGCCGTGATCTGTTCGTCCTTTGTTTAGTTGGGTGCGGCTTTCTAGCCTTTCGGCTTTCCGTCCATGGCCATCCTTTCCTCCAGAAAGGAGTGACAGAGATTTTTATCCACCAAATAATACTAATAAAATAACACTTCAACTTTCAAAAAGACGAGCAAAGATATCGTGAAGGGTATAATGTACTCACCTAGGGCCCCCTTGTGATTAAGTTTCTTTCTGCTATTCCTTTTTGCTTTGTTTCCGGACCGGAATGCACCGGTCGATTGAACACTACATATCGTGTACGCACGACCCTCTCTCACACGCGATTTTAGGTTTAAACCAGTTTGTGCCGCACTTACAGGATCTCATACGGGACTACACTGATTTTGGTATGCACGCAACCTCCTTTCACACGAATGTGATAAAGGGCAACCTCGCAATATTTTATTAAATATAAAATAATTTGAGCAGTTTTTCATGCAGAATATGTTGAATACAAACAAAAAAAGTTAAAATATAGAAGTTTAAATGCTTGCATACAAAGAGTTATACATGTACCTGCACACATTGTTACGGGTTATAGTTATGAAACTTGTCAATAAAGTTGTTTTTTAATATTTTTTGATACCACTTGGACAACCATTTTTTCACTGGAACTTACGATAAATGGATAATAAACTCATCATAAGATTTCTATAAAAAAATTCATATAACAATTCATTGGTAGTTATGCTTGCAATGTGTTCTTTTAAATAATTCATTTTTAATTCTATTTGTTTAAATGATGATCCGTTTTCAGGGCAACAGTCATAAATTTGCAACGAATAATCTGATGAAACTTTATATGCCTTTGTTGCAACTAAATTGGGCATACTTGTCATTGCCTGTATTTCTCAACATATACTTTGTGCCTCCAATGGTAAGCAAAAAAACGATTTGGGCGTGAAGTCATTTTGATAATTTCTTTTACAGCTGCGTGTTTTGGTTTCAAACGTTATTGGATTTCTATGGGCTGTGTTTGTCGCTACAAAACGAAGGAAAGCTGCAGAAGCAATCAAATCTGCTGAAGAAGCGAAAGAAAAAACTTCTTAGAAATACACACTTTGAATTTACACAGGTTTAAATGGGGTTTTTGACGCATACAGCACTACATTTAGTAATATAGAAATGTTATTTTATACTGGTACATTATAAAGAAATCGTTTGTTGTTGTGATAACATTCCAAATTCTTATTTTTATTCACAATTGGGTTGCTGCTAATTGAATAAAACGATACTTTTTAAATATATTCCAGTAGTAAAGAATGACGGAATAAATGTTTTTTTTTTCTCATTTTTGGAATAGTTGTTCTGTGGACCAATTGCGTTCATTTTCGGTTAGTATAGCATTGGTTCTATCTACAGTTATTTACGTAAAATTTTGATTCACTGTTCATTGCTATCGCCCTTGTATTTTGAAAAATATTATGGCCCTCTTATTAAATCTTGCTTTTCTGTCAACATTTTACTGCCCTGTCCAATTTGTATTTACAGTGAGCGTCAAAAGAAAGTAAACACCAACTTTTCATCTTTACATTGTTACATTACAAAGATATTATTGACTTGCGATAAAAAGTAATGTTAATGAGTTTACTACTAAACCATTTAGAGATTGATTACTATTAAACATGAAATCAAAACAAGTGGCAACATTGCACAAATCTCACCAAAGTGCAAATGCATCAGATTTTACGCATCAAAAAAAGGTAAACAGTGATAACACTTACTTCGCTTCGTTTATTATATTTCGGGGAAGAACCTTAACTTTTGGTGACAAATTTGTGCTGTTCGCGTGCTTTACTTCACCAAAAGTCATTTTAAGTTCATTTGTTCTAATTAATATTAAAAATAAAGACGTAAAAGAAAATAGTTTCACTATGGGAAAGCAAACATCGCCTGATACTCGAAAAATTATAATAGACTTAAAAGAAAAAGGTAAATCCTTGCGTGAAATTGGCGAAATCGTGGGCAGAAACCACTGCACAGTAAAAAAAATTATTGATAAGTATGCCAAACATCATCTCGTTGAAGATTTACCGAGATCTGGACTCCCAAAGCGGCTTAGTGGTACTGAAGTTAAAGCTGTAGTAAGAGAAGTAAGGGCATATCCAGCCTCAAGTGCAGTTAATTGTCAGAAGACATAACGCAGGCATTAGGCAAACCAGTAAGTGAGAGTACAGTCAGAAGAGCGCTTCATAAAAATTGTCTACATGGAAGAATACCACGGAAAAGCCATACATATCTAAGGCGAATCAGATCAAGCGTATGGACTTCCCTAAAAATACAAAAACGAGGCTCCATCTTTTTGGGGAAACGTATTATATACAGATGAGAGCAAATTCGAAATTTTCGGCGCGAAAAGGCCCCCAAAAATACGACGTGCTAAGAATGAAGCCTTCAAAGAAAAGTGTGTTACCAACACTGTTAAGTACGGTGGCGGTTCAGTTATGGTATGGGGGTGTATGGCGGCAACTGGTGTTGGTAATCTTGTTTTTATTGACTAATGGACAAAATGGATTATGTAGCCATTTTGAGGGACAATGTTGCCCCTAGCGTTGAAAAATTAGGCTTGTCTGGAAATTGGATCTTTCAACAGGACAACGATCCAAAGCATACGTCCAAAATTGTGAAAGAGTGGCTACTGTACCGGACTCCTAAGACACTTGATCATCCGCCGCAGTCCCCAGACCTTAACCCGATCGAGCATCTGTGGGAACACCTTGACAGAAAAGTGAGACAAAGGGTCATTTCAAGCAAAGCCGACTTAAAGAAAGTTATAAAGGAAGAAAGGAGCCAAATCTCACCCGATGTTACAAAAAAACTTGTCACGTGGATGCCTAGAAGACTAAATGAGGTGCTTAAGTCCAAAGGAAAACAAACGAAATATTGAAAAATTAAAAAAAATCGACTTTCTCTATTGAAGTTCTGTTATGTTTTGTTTGCTGTTTACTTTTTTTTGACGCGTGAAATTTGGTCTTTTTTTGATTAAAGTGAATTTATCTTTGTTTTGTATTACTTTTGTTTAATGTTTATGTTGTCTTCAGTTTTTATTAAATAATTCTTTAATTCCTTATACTTATTTTTGATTTTGTGTTAATTACTTTGTTTTAATAAAAGTGTCTAAGATGTTTACTTTCTTTTGACGCTCACAGTATATGTTGTACATATCTGATTCCTAATATACACTAAAATTCAGTGAGGATGTCATTTTGTTTATTACTTAATTTAATTACTTTTTATAAACCACTATTTCATTTACAATGGAATTACGATGAACAACTTAACCTTCAGAGACCTTAATATTAAACCAAAATATGAAAAATTTAGAAACAAAATAAAGAAAAATGGATTAGTTATTTTGAAATGAGCCAAATGATCGTTAACTAACTTCAATGTTAACTAACTAAGCCATCCTTGTGGTTTGTAGTCTACAAACTACAGATTTTACAATACAATCCAGTCAAACCTTTTATTATTATGAACGATTGCCAATTTGGAAACATTACAAGTGCAGATATTAAATTCGATTTTACTCTTTAATGTGATACTTTTTCTACTAAATAATTGTTTACGCTATTTTGTCTTGGGATATTCCCTCATGTAGCCTCGTGTCGCACAGAATGGTCAAACAGCTTTGAAGTCGATGTTAGTATCATGAAAAAGATCTATTTTTAACCCAGTATTTAACTTTTTTACGTCATGTACTCACATGGATGGACATGCTTACACTCCCCTTCGAGCGGACAACTAGTTTCCACAAATATGCAACGTATTTGTGTCCCAAACTGTAAAAGCTTGGGCACGCCAATCACAGCGCCGCAATCACCGATTTTCCATTCATTCGAAGGTGCTACACGAAATGCTGCCCCACAAAGTAGGGCACGCTAGGGAAACAGGATGCAATCTTTTCTTCATCGCTAATTATTTTATTATTATACCTGCGCGTTCATTTTTTTATTTGCGACCTCAAGATAAATTGTCGAAAACGTAAAGCTCTTTATTTATAAAACTTTTATTCGGCCCATTATCACAGACCCCTTCTCAACTTTGTTTACTGTCTCACCAACAGCGGCACAGGATTTATTTGAAAGAAAAGCACTTGGAAAATATGTATTAAAATAAAAATCAAAATTTTCAAACTGTCTTTATAAAGCTAGCACTGTTGACATAGTTTGTAAGAGACGAAGAGTTTACATCAAGCGGACATAAAGTTCTTTGAAAATAAAATTGAAGTGATAAAAGACTGTTGCAAGAATGTTTAAGAGGGTAAAAGAATTGTTGGAACTTAATAAGAAAAATTTGCTTATAAAGAAAGTGTATTTCATGTGTGTCCTGAACCAAGCATTATTTGGAATGTTAATAAAGAAATGAAATAAAGCGTGTAATTTTCGAAAAAAATTAGGCGATAAGCAGCATAATATGGTGGTGGTATTCGGTCAAAGAGAGTGGTAAGAGAGCCCTGCTTCTGCTTTCAGCGAAACGAGTGGCAGATGCTTCAGTTCATAGGTATATTAATTAATAAAACTAATTACTACTTCAAAAATAACTGAGTTATTAAAACTGTCATGAAACCATGAAATAAAAAGCAGACAACTCGATCGGCATTGGCAACATCACTAACAACGAATTAGCCAGCACCTTATTCTAATATCTTAGCGAACCAACCATAAACTCGATATAACGTATAACCCCCTAGATACAAATACACATTTTTTAACAGCTTAACATACCAATAATGCCAAAAATTTGAATGCGCACATATAAAGTTTCTTTTACAATTCATCAAAACCCGAATGCATCAAATGCAGCAACCTATAATGAAATAACATATGTAATAAAACCCAAGTTTGAAGAAACATATATCAGTAGACAAAATCTAACTAAAGAATCAGGTACAAAGATGACCTAGACGGTAGTGCAACCGAAAGTATCTTAATTAGACGTAAAAACTTTTCTCTATAACATAGCGTCCGACTGCTTAAAGTTGACCAATCAATGCAATCATCCATTGATGATTCTCTCCCCTTAGTGAAAGAAAATCAAGATTTATGGAAACGCGATTAGGAGGTAAATAAAGCAGTACTTAATAAATTCTTGTCATGAGCTTTAGACATTTGAAACACGAGAACTCAAGAGAGACAAGCACACACAAAACCAACCCAAAATAGCATAGGCACCGCAAACAACCTTAACCCTCAAACAGGCCAATCTTTATTTAACAGGAAATTTTTTAAGGGATGTATTTCTTGCACAAACATATTTTGACTTGAGAGAAACCTGTATTTTTAATGCACTAGGTTGTTGGTACCAAAATAGGCACCCCGCCATAAGACGGACCTGCCCGGTTCCAACAAAAAAAAAACAGTATAAGAAAAATATGCAACCGCGAAATAAATTTATTTATGACATTAACAAAAGTAATATTTATCAAATTTATTTTGTATCGAATTTTCAGAAACATGTTTTTGTTGAAGATAGACACAGTTTTAAATTGCATTTACCAAAAAAAAAACCTGGGTCTCGGATTTGCAACCCTTATTTTTGCACATTCACTTACCGCTTCTATCAAGAATATCTATCATGTGATTCAAACCATCAATTCGAATATCTGGCTCTGGAGTGCATGTTTTGTTGCTCGGTTTTGCATTTCGTCTTGTTGTGAAGCTAGTGATGGTCTGCCGGGTCTTTTTTTCGGAGTTCATATTGCCGTTTTTATTGTCCTTCCATAAAACAGTCGTCAAATGTACGCCATGTGTATTTCCAACGTATTCAACAGAGAAACCTTTCTCTTCTTTCGAAAGTTCTTTATCGCTAGGTAGCGATATTTCGTATTAGGAATACGACCAGAAAAACGAACGACCACAATTTAATGGGTCAAATCCAGGTTGGCCCCGTTTTTTCTTTAGACTTGTCGTTAAAGTGGAGATTTTTTCGAATCGCATAAAATTGTTTGGATGTCATTGCTGTGTGAATTGGCTCAGAAGAATATCGACCCCAATATTCAGCAGCACTTGGGTATCGATATATTGACATGAATATCAATATGCCAATGTATTTGGCGATATGTGAAGCAACCACTGAAAATGTCGTTCGGATGTCATGCTGCTCATGCTTGTCTGTTCTGGAATTTCGTCAAGAAGTTCCTGGGTAAAAAAGTACGTGAAACATTGGTAAGGTGTTTCCGAATCGTTAAAACTTTATGGAAGATTTGCAGTTCCACGAAACACCACTTCATTTTTATGTAGCTGTACAAGCTTTTTGCGTCATAAAATTGATTTACATTCTTTTGAGTGTGCTATAAGTTCATGCGCAGTTCCAGTAAAGCCACCAGCATTGGTTCCAGGAATATCAGCATCCTCTTCAAATTCTAGAAGAGGACTGCGAGGTTGTTTGTTAGGTTTCTAATGTCGTTGGAAAATAGTGGATGATGTAGATATAGTTGATAATTCTGCTTGTGATGCTTCTGTCGAACATGAAGCATACGTTACTGTTGATTTAAGTGAAGCCGCCGTTGGTGGTTCCGCATCGATGCATTGAAATCGGTACTTGAAAATTTGAAATAGGCACTGTCAAAGCAGTGCTGTCGGAGATTTCAGAGTTATTGGAATTTGTCTCAGCTACTTCATCATCAGTTGGTACATGTAACAACTCAATACATTGGTCAATTTAGTGTACTAAAACAGGAAAATCCAGGTGGTGATCATCAAAATCACATCCCAACTCATCATCTTCATCATCGGTCGTGTCTTCATTTACTGATATGGATTCTAAAAACTCAAATACTTCATCTGATGTCATTTTGGATAAGTCAATTTTTTTAGGGCAATAACCACTTCCTGATTCCATATTTGATGCCAAGTCTGTGTATAAAATGGCAATGAACAATAATTAAAAATTTTGCTTCCAACTGGCAAGACCGCCTTTATGCGGGTAGAGGTTATTAGTAGTTAGCAGCAAAAATACAGGCAAAGCATGTTTTGTTTAAAAGCTATTCCATTACAAACAGCTTTAACTACTTACCTATAAATTTTCTGGTTTGATAACAACAGCAACTATATTTAATTTCAAACACTGAAAACTACCTTCTTACCTTTTGTACACATCAGTTGGCATCTCACATTACACTGACAAGAACATTTGAAAACAAAATACGGCTACCATTCCAACTGCACTTGTGCATGGGTACGTTCAATATAAAAGTCAAGACTGCCTATTTACTACAAGGAAAATTCGTAGACGAGATTTTCCTGAAGCCGCCTCAAGGCGGGCTTGCCCGTTAGAGGATTAACAAAATCGACAGCACACCTATATAACACTTGCGCAATTATTTATTAAACACTTGCCAAATGATATAACGAAAAAGTGGTTAACTGGTGGTCATAGTTTCAACAGTACAAGGCACCGGCTAGCAAATATGCTTCAGCAGTGGAAACAAGGTCATTGATAATTTCGTCACGATATTTACATATGATCCATATGATAAGACTTCAAAAATGATGATTCAAGTTACTTAAATGTGTTTTATTTAACATTCCACCAAATACGTGTACTAAATAATCTGCATAAAACATCATTTCCGTGTAACGGTCGAGCTGTACTAGAAAACACTTCTATGCAGCTCGGCATGGTCAATAACATGTTAGCTCTTAGCGAGTTCAACTCTATCAGAGAAGATCTAACTTTTATGAAATATTCTTTGCGAATTTTGGCGTGCCACTTATCAAAATAACTATTTATCGTATTCTATAAAAAGTGAAGGTTAGTTGGTGAGCCTGAGCACTACTTTATTCCAAATATTATATTAACTACAATATCCAGTATAATAAATATCATAAATAAATGATTGTTCCACACAATAAATAATTGTTACATAATCCTGGAGTATTTTTTAAGAAATAGGGCTTTAAAACATCACGAAAAATATGATTGAGAAAATAATACATGCTTGTAATTAATTACAATTCAGTGCACTTACTTATTTTTGTTTTAATAAATAAACTTCCATTTTTCAATTTAGTGAAATAGTTGCAATGCCTCCCAGTAAGCAAATTGTTGATAAAGTTCATTTTAACATTTTGACTAGAGTATTATCTTTCAGGAGTTACAATCAGACATATACAGGTTTATTGTGAATATTATAACACAAACATTTCAACTGAAAACTATGCTAGAAAGCGTTTGATGGACTTCGGCTTTTAGATGGTGAATGGTACGATCGTGCGGAACTGCATCTACTTCCGTAACTTGAGCCACCACTTGACAGGGATGAAGGCGTTGGTCGATGATATGGAATCGGACGCTTCCGTGCGCTTTAATTACATTAGTATTTTTGTTAGTTGGTAATCCGGATCATTATTTCGTTGAATAAGCAATCAAAATCACACAATTTAAAAAGACTTACCAAATAAAAATATTCATAAGCACTTCCTCTACAAAGGATCTACACTTTAAAACGAAAATTATCTCCAAAATAAAAACAGGCATTCATTTTTGCACTATTTGGAAACAAATAGATTTTATTCAATTATATTACAACAAAACAAATAATTTGTTTGATCCTACATGGATGTGACGGTGAAATAAAGGATAAATTGTACAATATTTTAAAATTCTAAGGATGTAAAGCAATTCTTACAGTTTCTAAAGAGTCAAATTAAAAATAGTTTAAAAATGACGCGATAAAAAGAAATGCGAAACAGAAAGATCTTCACTAATGTGTGGTTTTGTGAAACCAATATAAATTGATGGAACAACGTCAAATATATCGTATATAACTGAATAGGCAAACCACTTCTCTTTACAAATTATAAATAATTTTAGCAGCGAAAATGTTTTATCTTCGATATTTCGATTTACTAGAAAAAAGGAAAATAATTTCAAGTGTAATTAAAATGATAATTGAAAAACATTGTCATTACGATAAAATTTTACGATATTTTTGAATCAGTTACCTGGTGATTCGCCGGCGATCAAGGAAGCTTGGCGAGCCACGCCTTCTCGGAATCGAAGGTGAACGAGTTGCAGAACGGGATCTAGACCTTGAGTGCGCTTCACTACTCAAACTAGAAGATTCATAAATATTAACATATTTATGGAAATGAAAATGAAGGAAATACAAGTACTTAAATGTATATATTAAAGCTTTGAGTACAATGTATTCAAACGAAGTAAAGTAACTCGGATAATTTTCAAAATGACAACAGTTGTGAAATTTTAGATTATTGAAACAAATTTAAAACTTGTATGAAAAGCGCTTCTTAGACGACTACGTTCAGCTGCACGTCTTCACTTAATATCGTTCACAAGGTGAGCCTGAATCGGATGATGGTGGGGTTTGTTGAATAATAAACATTCATCAAGAAAAAGAAGACAAGACTATAGGCATTTATCATAGGTCGCAGAGGGAAAATGTTTTTATATATGAAGCAGGAAATATGTTTTTAATTATTAAATTAATATATATTTTTTAAATAATTAAATGCTCCTAGTGTGCGTTTTATCTATGCTGGTAGTATTTTAGAATAACGCGAACCAAGGAAACGAAAAAAAATATTTTCCTCCTTCTGACTGTTGCTTTGTCTTGAGTCTATCCAGATATGTGTAAGGCATATGTAATTTATGAATTTAATTATATTGTGTGACGATTGCGAAGTACAGATATTGATAGCTCTGCCTTTGCTTACTGTCGTAACTGTTGCAGTTACTCAATATAATTTTGTTTTTTTGGGTACAGAATGTTAAGTTTCTTTAATTGTTTGATGTACGTTTGCATAAAATTTTTGTGGTAATTTGGGGCCAGTGAAGACGATAGTGTCTTGATTTTACCGTACTTGAAAAATATAATTATTCAAATTAAAGCCTGATGTTGTTTCTAAGCTTATGTTGTGGACGGCGCCAAGATTTTCGGCAGCATCCATGCAGAATTTTCCATGTGTATTGACAAGGAGTTTTCCGTAGTTTCGTAAAAGTTAAGAAAACGCAGTTTACTTATGTATTAACACGCATACCACTAGGGAATTAATGTGGTTACCTACAGAATGAAGGGAGATCCAGTCTTGAATTCTACATGTTCTAAACAGCGGATCGTGAAAGGTTGAAATTTCAGTCAGGGAGTACACTCACTAAATATTGCTGAAGAAAATTCCGCAAGTAGAAACAGAAAATTGAAGTAACTCAACTTCCAGATGAAACAATACATAAAGAAAAACGGACCTATCGTGGGAATATGTCAAGAACTATTTTCCATTCATAACAGTATTTAAACAACATGACAGGATCGGACCAAGTTTCATTTTCAAAGGATATGCCACAGCAACAATTAACAGATTTATTATTACAATTTCGTTGACCAAATTTTAGTTTGGATGAGGATAAGAGAATTACTCACGATGATGAGCTCCTTGATCGACTACTCCGCGAAGATCTGGTTGATCCTGATGAACGGCTTCTTGATCTAGAGCTGCCCGTGCTGCTACTACTCGTCGATGTGTAACTTTAATTGAAAAAGACGCGGTGTAACTATGAATGTGTTCAAGAGTGAATTATTACTTACGATGATCTCGAGCCACTCCTAGATCGTCTTTCACTGTGCTTGTGTTTTGACTGACTTCTACTTCTTGGCGATTTTTTCTCGGCAGCTACAGCAGCGGCTACCGCAGCTACGGTTGTCGAGCTTGTTACCTTCGCTACTATCGATTCTACCAAATTTGATTCGTTCAATGGTAACACCGATGTCTGCGCCACAGGCTGGGGTTCATTAATCTTAAAAGGTTTTATAACTATTTTAGATTTATGTATGGGATCAACTTGCTGATAGCGGGATGGATTTTTCTTAGAGTTAGTGGTATTAGTGCAAGTTTCATTGGTTACCGAGTTCGATGAAATATTACATCTAAATGTGTATTCATTAGTATTAGAAGGTAACAACGGACTTTTGGCTGGTTGGCTATCAGTATATAGAACTGACACCCCTAACCCGCTGTTTAAGTCCTCAAGTTGATTTGATATTTTAGTGGTTTGCGTTGTTGCAATGAATGTATTTAAAGAATTAGTTCTTGATAGTAAAGTTTTCGGACTTACTTCCGTCGCCATTTTTTCAATAGTTTTAATTTTCTCTTTAGCTTTCGCTGCAATTCCCGATTTGAGGGCTTCAAGCATTTCCATATCTTTCTGTAGATCTTTTTGACTTTCATTCTTCTTCTCGTTCACAATAGCTTCGATGAATCTTTCAACGTTACGATTTCGAGTTTCTTCGTTCGAACTTTCGTTTCCATCGCTTTCATTAGGACTGTGCAAGTGAACCCTTGGCTGAGGATGGATATTTTGTGATCGTCTGTTGTCCTTTGATTTCGAGCGATTTCGCTTGGATGAAGATGCTACTGGAGGAGTTTTCTTCTTCGGTGATTTCGAAACATCCTTCTCTTGTGCTTCTTTTTTCACTTGCTCAAGTAATACTCTATAGCGTTCGGGGTCTCTTCTCGCCGGTGAGTAACTTAAGTCTGATGACTCACTACTAGAACTGTTGGATCGTGTCCTTTTGCCCTGGACAGTGATTGGACCAAGTGGTGACTTTGCATGCGTTTGCGATTTGTTGAGAACATCAGAGGAGCCTACCGCTACTGGTGGTGTTTTTATTGGCGATTTTAGAAAATCTTCGCGACGAGGCGTACGGTTAGCATGTTTCGAAATACTTCTTCGAACCTTGTCCACTGGTGATTTGGACTGCTTTTCTTGTCGCGGAGACAGCTCGCGCTTTCTTGTCCTATTGTCATTTTTTCGGTGGACTTCGATTTTTGTTTCAGAACAACGCAAGCTGGCGTCGGCTCGGGCTGAGTGGTCTCTTTTAGGAGATGCACTTCTACTGTCCAATCGTTTGGAGTCACGCGATTTGCCTTGAGAACCTTCATCGTTGTACCGGCGAGAAGATATTTCGTCCCGACGTGAAAATGAATAGTCACGACGTGGAAACGAGCCCTCTCGACGAGCAGAAATATCCCTTTTCGCAGATCGACCTCGCTGCCTGGTTGATTGGCGATCTGCGCTGCGTTCATGTGATGAGTGCCTTCGTCTTCGAGGAGGAGGTGAATACCGGTTATTTCGACTAGAACTTCTACTGAGGCTTTTTTGTTTTTCTCTATAGTCGTTACGTCTATTGCTTAAGCATGGGGAATCATTTTGACGATCATTTCGCGGGGAACGTGATGAATGCTCATGTCGAGCACGACGATTCATTCCCGTTCGGAATGGATTTATCTTTCCTTTCTTGGGAGACGGGGATCTAGTTAAGGATCGCTTTTCAGGACCGCGTTGCTGTATTGACATCCGGTTGGGGGATTTTTCTTTCGTAGCAGAGCGTTTTCGATTATTCCGTAGGCGCTCGCAAGAACGTGATTTTGATCTCGAATCGCGATGTGTGCCTCTTTGCTTCCTTTTTTCCTTTACTTCGATTGACTCGAGTCGATTTTTTTTTTGCTTATCGCGCAATGTTTTAGGAATAACTGATGACCGCTGCAGAGATGAGCGCACCTGATTACTTCGATCAGGTGATCCATGATTTTTAGTGTTTTTTGTCTTCCTCGGTGATATCAACGAAGGAGAAACTTCGTTGTTACGGCTT
This sequence comes from Stratiomys singularior, assembly GCA_954870665.1. Lineage (NCBI taxonomy): Eukaryota > Metazoa > Arthropoda > Insecta > Diptera > Stratiomyidae > Stratiomys > Stratiomys singularior. Next base: position 67,769,473 of record OX940880.1, on the reverse strand, counting down.
CTTGATGTTGCACGTTTTTTCTTCAAAATTTTATCTGGTGTATGCGATATATTCTGCGAGTCCAAATGTTTCCCACTATCTTGTTCTCTTTTGCTAGTCCTTGGGTCTTCTTCTGAAGACGGTAGTGTATTGTATCTTTCATTTTTCATATTTGCTTTACTTTTGCGAGAACGAGACCGCGACCGTTCTTTTTCATTTGATTTAGTATTTACGTTGCGAACTTCTGGAGACAAACTATGTGCCCGTCTCTCACTCAGTGATCGAGATCTTCTCCGATTACGGTTGGAAATTTTTGTTTGGTTAGTGTTAAAAGGGTTTTTATTCTCTCTCTTTTCGATGGGTCGATCATGTTGAAAGATTTTTTTTTGTTTTTCATCTGCGTTATTTCGATTCCGTTGCTTTTCATTTTCATCTGGTTTTGTTAAAGATTCTTTTTCTTTATTTTTTTTCTGGTGAAGTTTCGACTGATGCATTGGAGAACTATCAATATAATATTATTTTAATTTTTAACATATTTACTCTAAATTATTTCTGTTTACCTGGCTCGAGACTCCACCGAAGCAGAACGATCTTTCTTCTTTTTATCTTTCTTTTTCTAAATAAAATAAGGTAATTCAGGTTAATTAGTAGGTTGTTAAAATGTCGGAATGTATATGCAGACAGCCTTCCTTTGTTAATAAACTTTTTTTTCCGAGGAATAACACATCCTAGCTCTTTTCAAATACAAAAGAGGAAGAATTGAAAATAAAATACTTACAAAAGCTACAACAGAGCCTTTCGAAAGCTATCCTATTTAATGAAGCACCAAGGGTTCAAGCAAATATTATATTTTTCTCTTCATAAGTAATCAAAATTTATAAATCATGTTACTGTTGTTGTAGTTTTTAATTTAAATCAACTTGTATATGCTTAGCTATTGAAAATTAATCAGAATTAATTGATTCTTAATTTATGGCGTTGTTCTGATGAGCTATTTAAATTGTTTGCTCACGGAAGTGTCTGCGGATATGCCAACATATTATATGATGAAGTATAATACCGAAAGATTGCATACATCAAAAATTCTTTCAATAAATCGATTGTATTTTTATTAGTGAACTTCATTACTGAACTTTGAAATTTTTTTACTTTATTAATAATTATTATAACGAAACAAAATAAAGTTTACTACATTTGTTACTGCTAAATTCAAGACAAATTTAGTAAGTAGGAATAATTTTTTTAAAAATCGAAATTGAAATTGAAAGGCACCTTTGAACTCTAAGAAGGGCGCTAGTAAGAATTTATTTCCAGAATCAATAGCTCTAGTATAGAGACTACACAAATTATTTATATCCCATAAAGTAAGGACAAAAATAAATTATGACAAATTCAAGTTGGTTTTTTTCATTTCCGCAGATTAAAATTCTTCCTTGTTGCTTGGATCCGCCGGGCAATGGCGAAAATCCACAAATGAAAACTACATGAAAGTTTTATAAAAGACAAATAAAGCATTTGTTAATGAAATTGCTCCTACGCTAGTAATATGAATATAAAACATTGAATGCAAAGGATTGACATGCATGCAATATGTTGGAAAACTATTGCAATAAAGTCCAACCTGATTCGAGTTGAGAAAAAAAAGCAACTACGTCTACATCAGATATCGGTCCAAAAGAGGACAATACCACGTACTCAAAGTTCATATAATTGAACTTAGGTGTTCCTATAACAAGTATTTATTATTCCAAAAATTAATTTTCAATAGCAACCGCATTCAAATAAATATTTTTCTTTCGACAGATAAATACGTAGAGAACTTACTCGGCTGTTAAACACATCTAATAAAATAAACATCGAGATGTTTCACAAATATATATTACATTGTGCCCACGCATACAACGTTTTTGGATGTTGATCGATGTATACTGTGCAGTAACTTGTTTCTTCAGTGCGGTTGCTTCAAGATTATTCTTTATATGTTCTTATCAAGTGCAATATTCGTGATTTGAAGGTCTCAAATGGCTACGATAATAAACAGCAAAGGCGCTTAAATTTTTTTCAATTCCTAATCGGATTCGTTTAGTTCCTTTCACGTCAAGTTCACCCCGAAAAGTTCATTAGTCGACTTTGTAAATGTATGCTTTTGAAAGGCTTAAAAAAGAATATTAATAGTTGAATAGGACCCCCAACAAAATTTCATATATATTCATTAATACATGCAAAACTAGGCCAAGACAATCAGGACGTGAACACAATTGGAACAATTTTTGAAATGTGCTTGTCGATAAAAGTTTTAAACTAATTTTCAAACCCAGTAAACGGGCTCACCCAAAAATTTAATGAATAGGTTTGTTCATTACTGCATAACAATTGGACCCTATTTGGAACGGATTTTTACGAGTTCGTAATTCTCAGTTAATCTCAAGGAATATGAAAATGATGGTCGGTGGAACGCACAAAGCATTAACATTCTTTGAAGAGCTCATTTATTTTAGATAGTTTAATTTTTATACTATTATTAGTATAAAAGTATTATCGATGAGTTTAGCCAAGCCAATAATCAATTATGAATATCTGATCCAACTTAAATTCAGCTCCAGTACAATAATGTGCAAAAAAAAAATATCTGTGCACTTGTATAGGTCTACCGAATCGTATTGTGAGATAACCGTGAGGTATCAATCCGGTTACGAGACTGTTTCTAAAATCAAATGCACAAAACCGCAATCCGCGTCATGCATAAAGCCTTGAATCAGATATCTCATATTGACATCATGCCGAATCAAAATGCGAGAAATTATTGAAGCAATAACAAATTGGAAGGTGAAACCGTGGTAGGTAGGGTAGGTTCGTTTGCTTTTAATCTACCAAATTCCAACTTCTATAGATCGACAATGTGCTTCGTTTTTGCTTTTCTGGTTTTCCAATCCTTACGATTTTGTGAGACTATACCCGGCCTCATAACAATCATTACACACTCCTTTTATATACTTATTTTGAAATGCTTAAATCGATGTTTCGACCCTCTATAAGCATTAGTCTACAACAGGCAGTAATCAAAAAAAAAAAATGAAGACATTTAAAAACGTTTTATGTATGTAACGCTGAAATATACATGTCTGCATCTCTTCTTTCTTTTTTATTATATGTGTATAACAAGTTTTCCCATTTACATGTAAATAAAAAAATTTGTTTCTACATAAAGTTACCTTTTCCTTCTTTGATTTTTTTCTTTTCTTATCTTCTTCGGAATCGCTTGATTCATTGTCTGAATAACTTTCTACTGATGAACCAGAATCAGAATGCTTTTCTTTGCGTTTCTTTGCCTTCTTCTTTTTAGACCTGCAGAAAAATGTCCGCTTGAGTAAAATCACCAATTATCGATTTCTTATACACTAAAGGAAGTTTTTATAAGCATTTCCTGGTAAACTCGTTTGATAAAAAATTGAATTTCTAATGCCCAAAGTTGAAAATCAACGCCAAAGTACGCAGGGGCAGTCAGGTTTAGATCAAAATTCAATTTTATATATTTTTGCTTTCTGTTCAGAAACAGACCAGGAGTCAATAAGTCAATAAACAGATATATATCTCGAAAATATCGTGGTAGTTCGTTTTTAACTTGCAGAATTTAGTTATATTTAGTTAAATGTCCTCGAGTTAACATATAAATTTTACCTTTATCATTACTCTTCAAAATGGTCTGTCTTAAGAAAAGAAAGATGAGAAAATTTTTAAAAGTTGGTTCATTTTCATTAGCGATTTTAGATTTCATGATATGTTAACTGCATTTAGAAAGGAAAAACAACAAAAAAAAATTAAAAAATTTCAATCTAAAGAACTTCTCCAATCAGTTAGTGATACTTATCGGCTTTGTGAATATATTTGTAAAATACGATTTTCTAATTTACATAACCTGGCACGTATTATTTCAATGTATTGGAGAAGTACTTCAAGTTACAAGCAATTTCAATTATGCACACAACATAAAAATTTAGAAAATCATATTCAAATAACAGAATCAACCACCACTTTAGCATCGGAAAAACACTAACATTTTAATGTTATAACGAGAGAGAGGCGTAATTTAAACTGCAAACACATTATTTTATGATAGTCGTTTCTTTTGAAATGTTAAAGTGAATAATAAAATGTTTATATCCTACTGGTAAAATTTATGCAAACTTAGTTAATAAGAATCTCTTAGCAAATGAATTGCGTAGCAAATTCGCCGCGATTAAGAATTAATATTTCAGTATTAGCTCATAAAGATTTTATTTTTACAGCAAATATTTATGGTTGTAATTGATTGCGCTTTCGTCTATTCTGATGAAAGGTCCTCATGAACAGGTGGTATTATGATTACAACTTAAAATTATTTGTACCAAACAATCTATAACAAACTCAAGCACAGTTGCAACAAAAATTGTCAAAGAAACTAGGTCAGTTTGGAAAATACTTACCGTCCTCAAGGCTACCTCTTGAGACAAATGTTTTATAAAGAGATTGAGTTGCAGTATCTAGTACTGCAACTTTATGTCCTAATTATATTCATGTATTGCAATGAGAAAAAACAGTCAACCGTCAACGAATAGAGCAAGCATTTGTATAATATTCTATTATTCAAATAAATCAATCGAATTCAGGATTTATAATAACCAAAGTAATATGTACATATATCGATTTTCGCTCATATTAACCGTCAAAGCCTTATTCCATCTTTTTTTCTTAAGGTTACTTCCAAATATGGAATGGGGTAATTAATTCACACCTATTTTCAGATTCTCGTTTCCCATTATGAGAAATTAGTAAATTACCTTTCTTTTTTATGTTTTTTTGATTTCTTTTTCTTCTCCTTTTTGCGATCAGGACTCGAAGATCTATAAAAGATAAGGAGACTTTCAAGGAAATTATGTTCTATTCAATGAAAATTTTTACTTACGTTTCACGGTGCTTCCGTTTTTTCTTCTTCTTTTCACCAGATTCTTTTTTCTGTTTTTGCACTTCTTTTTCTACTGAAGGAGTTCTCACCAACGCGTATTTGCGCCCTTTATCCTTTTCACTTTCCTTCTGCACTTGCAACTCTTCTTGTAACGTTACTCTTTTTGCCAAATCCTCTTTCGCCTTGCGGTCTGGATCGAAACTGGTACCTTCAACAAAATATTCTGATATACCGAAGGCTTCACGTAGTTTCGCATTTTTTTCCTGCTGTGCTTCTGCAATTTGATGCGTCTCACGGACACTGAAAATTCATTTTATTAGCATAATTTTTTTTTCAAGCAAATATTCATAGTTTGTCAAAAAGTATCATTCACATCATTTTTGTCAAGTCTTACAAGAATGCATAATTTTTGTATGGCACACTAACGCACTTGGTATGTGACATATAACATGAAAGGTTTTAACTTGCAGGAATTGAAAGTAGATTAATATCCGTTTGATTAAGGTTTGAAGTTTCATTTTATCAGGGGGAGCATTGGTTATATTTACCTTTAATGCAAAAGCGCATTTAGAATTTAAAAAAATACATTTATCCCAAAAACATCATATCGGAAAAACTACTTTAAAGTTGTCTTCTTTTATTGATTGTTGAAAGATCATTTCTTACACCAGCCACGTATTTTCATATTAGGTTTGCACTCAAAACGAACTTGGCCTTTATGCTGACATCAAAGCATACGAAATCTGTTCAAAGAGTAACGAAAATTTGGGTCCAAGAAGCCCCTCCTTGAGATATTATAAATTCATATAAGCGCTTTTTACTGAACTTGAAGCATTGGCAGATTTGTATTTAAAAAATGCTTTCTTTAGCAAGGTTTCGCATTCAGTCTTATCTTTGCTTGTAAAAATATGGCATTAAACATTCAGTTCTAATTGCTTCTGGAATATAGAGATACAAAAGGGGGCAATGTCTGGCTATATAGCAGCTGGAGTAGTCATAGTTTTGTTTTTCGGAAATTTACGTACAAATAACGATCTGGTGGAAAAACCTTGGATTATTTAATCGAAAATCAAGAGAATTTGATTTTCAGGTTGCTTCCCGCAAACGATATGTAAGTTGAAGGAAAATTCTTATTGATTGTTCCAAATTGTGGCAAAGAAGAATCATGATGCACTACGCTGTTAGAATAAAAAAAAATGGTAAACATAAACTTCACATTCGACACGATTGCTCCACTGTAACGATTAGGATCATTAGGATGAAGTATTAATCTCATATTCGTAAACCCGTTCTGTGTGACATCAATAATGCCACCCGACAAGTCACGGACAAAGATGAATGAGGAATTCAAACGCGACTTAGGCTTGTCGGTTAGTTCCCAAAGTATTGTGTGACATCGTTTTGGGATATTCAAGCGACTCTGTGTCTCGCCATTGCATTCGTTTATGCAATTATACTTTTTTTTTAAATGTATATATTTTGATAAAATTTTGAAGTGTAAAGATAGGGCGGAATTCAATAGATTAGTTTGTCTAGTGTTTGTCTAGTTACACTTAAGGTTTAACATGGTTTAACATGCTAGTTTATACCTTTAACTTCAAAATCTCACCTGACAACACTACGTAATTCCTTACAGCGTGCAGGCGAAAGATGGGCTAAATACTTGTAACATGACTTCGGCAAGGTAACGTTTGCTTCGGTTGCAAAACCAGATTTGTCAATACAGTTCAACGGAATTGCAAGGTTTGCCAATTCGTTTTCTCTAATATTCGTTTTATAGTTACTGAATTGCTTTGTTGGAGTTGAAAGTATTCGTTGCAGATGGCTATCGACATGCCTTCCTATGAGCATGCCCGTTGAGCTCGAGCATGAACAATGACAACAACACATTGGAGTCAGAGCATGTTGACCACGGGTTTGAATTAGTAATTGCTTTGTTTTTTTCTTCTTCTTCTTCATGTTATGTTTTGTATCATTCAATGCCTTATTTGACAATGGCTTGAATTTTTTGCGTACTGTTTCGTAAACTTCTCCAAATTTTAGTGTATCAGGGTGGCAACTTTCTCTATTATCGTGTTCGAAAAAGCGCTGCATTGCTTTGTTTCTACGTCGACGTCTTCTTTCGCCTTTTGTTGGTCCTGGCCCGGGAGTAAATGAGTATGGTGGGGCCAGAGTCATACCGGAACGTGTGCCGCACACTTTTGAAGCAATCATTTAATCTAATTTATAAGTCGATATTGTTTGGAAGACTTCACTTTAGATTTATAAATTTTTGGCACTTTAGGTATTATTTACGAAGGTATTTCAATTACTTTTCGGAAGACCACGGACTAAACTAATTATTCTTATTTACTAGACCAGAATCTCGCGGATACTGGTTGGAAGACTGTATAGTGATTTTGTTATGAGTAAATCACTAGCAAAGCATAATAAATTGTCTCGAAATTTTCTCTTTAGTATCCACCAATGTTTCTTTTAAATGGTTATTTGCCGATCCGGGGCGGCGGCATGCAACGCAAATCGTAATTTCACAGCATGGTATTGCCTTGAAGATTTAATCAAGTTGAACCAAATCATTCGATTGAAAAAGGAATGCACACAACATATATCCCCCTGCCTTGAAATGAAATGTTCGTCGCCCTTTCCACTTGCACACATATCGATTTATTGCCAATCTCGTTACACAGAACACTGGGTCAAATAATTCAAATCTCCCTATCATTTTGACTGACAAATGTTTAACATTCAAAACGAGTTAATAACAGCACTTTTTGTAAAGTAATTAAAAGCAGCGATTATAGGATTTTTTTTTATAAAAAAATGATTACAATTAACAAATGCTTTGCCAATAGAACCTTTAATGCTCGGAAGAGAAGGATATTTGACAGGTTATTATTGCGATGCGACGCTATATGGACTTGCGCATAGACTACATGACCGACAAACGTTCTTAAAGGAAGGGTTTCGTATCCAATTATCGTATCGTATCATTTAGCATAAAAAGCAAAAAATAAAGTAACCGAATTTCCTGTAAGAACACTCAATAAACTGGTTTCACATATGAACACTTGTAATTATTAATGGTGAATATGTTTTGAATTAAATTTATATAATGAATATATATCAATATATATATATATATATATATATATATATATATATATATATATATATATATATATATATATATATATATATATATATATATATATATATATATATATATATATATATATATATATATATATATATATATATATGTATATAAATTTTAGTTTCTAAGTTTAATCGTTTCAATTTTTTTCGATTAAAGCCAACAACCTTCAAATAATGAGTAATGGAAAAGGAATGAAATACAAATCATATGCAAATTATTATCTAAACAACAATTTAACAAAATCTTGAAATGACAACATTTTCTTGGAAAATTGAATAGCAGAAAGGAGGGAAAACTTTGTAGTCGGTTAAATTGAGCCGCAAACAAAAGAATCGAGACTGCAATTTTCACTTTTATGCTAATTTGTGCTTATGCTGAAATTCATTTCCAACCACTCCCACTTTGGACATTCAGTTTTACTTTAAGTTAACAACAATGCAAAATACTTTACTTAAAAACGAAGCGCAGAAACATGTTAAATAAATTGGAATGTTTTTATCAGGATCTGATATATGAAAACTATGTTGTATGTTGTGTATTGTTGTATATTGAAAAATATGTTGTATCAAAAACTTAAAAGAATGCAAACAAATACTTACGAAATACGACCAAAGTCATCTTTTGGAATTTCACTTTTGCCTTGTCCTAATAATTTTGCTCTGTAGGATTCGATTTTGATTTTAATATTTTCCGCGTCATATCTGAAAGCATTGGATAAATATTTATTATATTGATATTTGCGTTTTATAAAATTGAAGTGAAAGCATGTCAAATACAAAAGTGTGGAGAGTGCATTCAATTAATAAAATAAATTCAATTCAATAATTGTTATTTATATTATAATTCAATTAATAAAAAAATATTAATGGATGACTTAAATGATCGTCACCAAAATTAATTCATACAGATGTAATGCTAATAATAACCCAAGCCTTGACGAATCATCATTGAAATGTTGATGATTCCTTCTAGTTCGCCGGACATTGCGTACATTATCGATTTTTCTTTCGAATAATGAAAAAGTCACATGCAATTTTCTGCTAGTTGTCATTTTGTTTCAAACATCATATGCATCGTTGTGGGGAACATAGATTTCGGAACTGTATACAACGTGAAGTATACAAATTAGAAAGATGTAATTAAGCTAGACATATTAAGGGTGCTTGAAGCTCAAATTCGATTGAATTGATACATTATATAGTTTCTTTCTTATTCAATGTTATAAATTGAATTCCACGACTGGACACTGTATGAATTACTAGATGAACATCTAAAAATCCTTGTATTGCCTCAATAGCTCGAGTGATGGTTGAAAATTTCCCAAATATTCTCTTGATCTTATTTTCTTCTTTTTACATGCGAAATTCATTTATATTTTTGATTTTATGTTTACGTTATATTAACGACAATCACTAAGGAGCAGAGAAAATCACATAATCAGCAGCCAATTAACAGTGACAATTCGAGATGCAATCGATTGAGCACCACGGGTCATTCCGCGAAACACTAAGTTCCGATATATGGATCCCAACCCTCCAATCCAACCCTCCCCTCCAAAGCAATATCGGAACTCAAAAAGGGAAAGCTTTGTTAAATTTTTAAACATGGGGTAGAAGTGTTGTGTCGTTGCGGCGCTATGAAATTTATTGGACTCGACCGTTGACAGAACAAAGTAACCCGATATTATATAGCAGCGAAAACGAGAAAGCGAATTCAGCGTTTGGCAGAATAATGCTTCCCCAAAATCGGACCAGGAATCTATGGCATCACAAAAGAAAAAAAATATTTGAAACGTCCTGAAAAGTATGAAATTCGCAATTTAGGATAATATTCCTTCTTCTCAAGCGTTTCTGAAACTTGATTTTTGGAACTGACTTCAATTGTGATGTTTATTGCTAGAAATTTATTCAGTTCTCTGAGCTTAGAGTATGGCGATTGATTTATACTTTATGCATCAACTTCTCAACAATTTGCCATCTGCAGTGTGATTGTTTTTATGAATACTTTCTCCTTAATTATGACGGGGAACGACAATAAATCATCCCGGATTATATCACAATCAAACCCTGTAGTAAGAATAAACGGTAAGCGGGAAGCATATAGAGCGATTGGTTAGGCCCTACACATTATATGAAACAATGCAAACATATATCTACATTAATAACTATTAGAATTAAATATACGTACAGACACGGTAGTTGCTTTATTGAATTGTATTGGGAGTACTAATATACATCTTTTTCACATCAGATAAACCTAGATGAATCTGATTTTAGGGAATTTGTTAAAACGCAAATTACATCTCATTTCATCCTAACGATCGAATACACGAAGACGCAATAAAGGTTAAAGGAAAATGAAATTATGTACATATAATACGTTCCATTTATGCAAAAACAAGAATTTTTATAAAGTTATACTCATGGTTACAAATTCAACATGAAAAGAACTTGTAACCACGCGTAAATAGCAATCTTATTACGAAAATATCAGTTGAGACAAAAACTCTATTATGAGATTTGAAGAAAAATTGCTGAAATGGTATGCAAACATGTTATCCTCTTCTGTTTATTTTGCGACAGAATTTAAAAAAAAGGGCATATTTCGTAAGTGGCAATGATAGTTGCATTTTCTATTCTTGCCGGCTATCAGAACTTACCCTTGCTTTTCAAGTATTTCTTCAAATTCTGCACACTTCACTTCAATTTTCCGTTTTCGCTCGTGGTCAAGAATTTCTTGGTTTGGCTGCCGATTTAAAGTTGCCTCCAACTTCGAGATGTCCTCTTCAGTCTTATATGCTACATTATCTTTTTTCCCTGGGCGAACAAATGCCCAATTCCGTTGAACGTGACCATTGGTACCAGATCCTCGGGGAGTCTGGAGTCCAATACCGTTGTACATTATATGATTTTTATTAGACTAGGTCAGCATAAGAAAAGGGAACAGGCGCTATATTCCAACAAGCCTTGACTAATCAATATAATTTACACAACACCTTTTCATATTCACACTTTTTGACCGCTTGTCTTTACAAATTTATCAAACGAAAATTTATTGCAAAAATGTACTTTTTCACTGTTTTTTAAAAGTATTATCAGTCCTTTTATGAGTATTTAATTCTAACGCAGCAATTAACTACACATCCCGTCAAAAACTCTGAAGCAACTTTGACATTTCGCCATGTTGGTTACCGATAGGGAAAATATAGTTCAGTGCACGAAACATCCAAACCGGTTCGAATGGTATATAGCTAAAGCCCAATTGTTTGCAAGTCTCGATATGCAATTTCTATCATCGCTCTATAAACTGTTTCCTGATATCGTTCCGAGACAGTTTTTGTTATAACACAGTCATGATTCCGTGACGATTTGTCACCTTCACCATATGTTATTCTATTCTAGCAGGTCTTTAAACAGTCATTTTGGAATACGAAACTACCACACTAAAGTAGATAGAAATTCATTTAAGTTTCGCAATGATCTCCTTACAACCGTTAAAATAATTATTCCTTTTTATTGCCTGTTCTCATTAATTATAACGATATTGTCATTAATGGCATTAACAACGGAAATATTGATTTGAACATCTTTGATTAGCTTAGTGTAGACTTGATGTCATCTTAAAATTGCTATTTCTTCATGTTTATTCGGCTCGGGCGAATTAAGTCTGATGTGAAGTACCTGCCAAAATCGAATGGAATGGACGAGGGGCTTAATTCCTCGGGAAATGATATTCTTGTGGTATTGTCGCGTTCCCGAAAAGTCGATTAGGGCACCTAATGTAATGATGCTTTTGTAGGTTAATGAAGAAATTGTGTTTATGAGTATTTTAATACTCTATGCGAATCAAATCAAAACATGAGCTTGAATCATAGTAAGAAAATATTATAATGTTTATCACAATAGTACAGATCTCTAAATGATTTACTACGTATACTTATATACTTATACTATTTATGAATATTTTTAAAAAATTGTTGGTGAATTTGTGTAAATATACGAAAATTAATGATTCCGGACAAATTTGGGCTAAGTGCCACTCTATATTTTATACCTATATACGCAAAAGGGTATAAACGATGAACGAAAGAGGTAAAAGATATAGAGAGACCCTATCCGTGTGCATGAGCCAACATTTTCTTCCACTCATGAGTCTTAAATGTTCGCCTCCATTCGTTCCTGCCATTTGTGTCATATGTAGCATGATATCCGTACTTCTATCGAAATTTCAAAGTTGTTCGCGCAATGAGAAGCACATTTACTGAACACTCACAATGTACTATCTAATCATAGGCAAAAATAAGAAAACTACATTCATTAATCACTAATAACAGCTGAAAATGCACAACTTGTACGTGTTTTGTTGGAGGGCATATAACTGCCTTGAGATTGGAAATTATCCAGCAGTATCACTTAAGACACTTTCACATAAAAGTTAAATAATTAATTGGAGCATATTATTAGCAAATCGAAAAATCTTTCCCTATTAAAATTAATTTTCTTAACAGTCTTTCTTGACACCTAGAATAGTGAAAATCAAAGTTTCTTAACTTTCTTCCTTGACACCAAGAAGTGTGAAAAGCAAAGTTTCTTAACAGTCTTCCTTGAGACCTAGAAGAGTGAAAAGCAAAGTTTCTTAACAGTCTTCCTTGAGACCTAGAAGAGTGAAAAATAAAGTTTCTTAACAGTCTTCCTTGAGACCTAGAAGAGTGAAAAGCAAAGTTTCTTAACAGTCTTCCTTGACACCTAGAAGAGTGAAAATCAAAGTTTCTTAGTGAGTGGTTCTACAGTTCTTGTAACAATCATATTTCAATTTTTATTCTGTGGCTTGCTGGGACCAATTTTCTGTGATTGTAAACTATCTAGACCAGCAAGTAATCATTCGACAATTAAGTAAGTCAGATCACTCACTAAAATTATTCATAAATTATCTTCTTTGCATCTTTTTCTCAATTCAACGACTCAGATAGTTACTCGATCAATTATTCCTATATTATTTGTTCTTAATTATTGTTCGCGACTCACACATAATATCGCGAGCTGATAATTTTTCTAATAATAAGATATTTGTGAAAATTGAAGGTAATAAAAATAAAAGGAATGTATTTTTAATCATCTGAGTTTAAATTTTACTATAATAATAAGATCCATGAACGATTCACGTCCTTTATCTTAAAATCTGGATCTCATTAAGCATAGGGATATGCTCATTATTGACATTAACAACGGAATTATAGATTTAAACATATTTGATTAGTTTAGTGTGCATTCGGCTAGAGGAAATTAAATCTGATGTCGAGGTTTTGTCTTCGGGAAATGGTGTTCGTGTGGAGTTAACATTCCCATTAAGTCGATTCTCCCGTGTCCATGTCCACTTCGTAGTTTTATTGACTTATAGACAAAACATTGTTTATGAGTATTTGGATGATAAAATGCGAATGGAGACAAAACATCTGCTTGAATTATAGCAAGCCAATACTGCAATGTTTGTGACAATAGTTCAGATGACGAAATTTCTGACCATTCACTTATACTACCTCCGATTATTTTTGAGTAAGAGTTAGTGAATTTGTGTTAGTGGAAATATTTTCAAAAATATTTCATTCTACTATATCTTATTATGAATAAACTTAAGGCTTTCAGCGTAATATACTTTCGTACAGTTCCAGCCTACGGTCTCTTGACAGGGGGGGGGGGGTGTTTAGTGGGTATAGTAGCATGCGCTACTAGGAGTCCCATACTCCGGGCGTAAATTTCCTTCACCCCCCAACCCGAAAAATATACATTCATAATATATTTTACATATATTAACCACGCTCTCAGATGGCAACTTCAAGTATCCAAATAATTTGTAACTTATAAGTGTTTTTTCTAAGTATTCACCTTGCAAGATGGCCTGAACGATGACAAAACTAGTTTTTCCTATGAAATGTTGGTTAAATGCATCATAATCTTCGACAATCTAGCAACTTTGCTAATCAGGAATGAGATTCCTCACATCTCATTCAATGATTTGGCACCGAACCAATAAGTTTTTACAGCCCGCTATAATCTGATTATTGTTTTATCCCAAGTGCATCTGCATAGAGGAGAAGAAAAGTCATATGTTGTCTTGAAAAATATGTGATGGAATGCTTAGCATATTCCATAATTTTTTCGGAATTAGTTTCACTTAGTGCTCGCTTTTAAGACTCAAGTGCGTAAAATTTTCTACCATTTAGAGTGTCAAATGCATCATTAACAAATCAGATGAACTCTGTTAAAGGTTTACTTCTTTCGAATTTTGGCAATTTTAATATCTCAATGCAGAAATTTATTACACCCCCGTGGGACTTGTTTAAAAAATTCAGTCGCTGGCTTAGCTTTCATCTATTTTTCCAAAATAAATGTAGGCTAAACGCAGTATGTGTCCCAATTGCAAATATTCTTTTCGTGAATATTAACTTAGTTTTCATGGTAATTCCATTTTATTATTTCAATTCTTCCATTAACCATATTTTTTTAATCCTCAAGCGTATTTCTTATCATTTTAATCATATGGCATGGATCATAGGATACAATAGATTTTCTTCCACTATTCAAATCAATTCAAATCAATTATGTTTACTTTTTCTGGAAACATAATTGAAAATGATGACGGATTTCCTGTCATTGTTGTCATGGGAAATAATTCGACATATTGTTTATGAGCTATATCATTTTTTGTTTTATTTTAATATCGATCTAACATGTCTGCTTGGGCCGGTTATGGTATTTAAGAGGCTTTGAATTTGGTATTCTTGGAGGGCAATGTTGAATACAAAGTGTTGCCACTATTATTCTGAAATTTATTTTAGTGTATTTTTGACGTATAAAAGCGCGTATACAAGTGGAAAATCATGGTTTCACAAAAGTGATATACCCCCTAAACATATTAAGTCCATCAACAGAAACCTAACAAATAGAGCCTACAACAAGCTTCGTCTCTTTCAAATTAAAAAAAGTACTACCGATTTATGCATACACTGCAATAAAACGGACACAATAGATCACCAATTGTTTCACTGCACTAAAAGCGAAGGGATCAGCGCATATCACAACCTCTTTCTTAAATATAATAATATTAAAGACCTTATTCTTAAAAACAATAGCAACTTACTCAACAGCTTCGGAGCATTCTTAGCCGAAGCAAACCCTAAAATATAACACCCAATTTACTCCAATAACATATCACACACCATCAATCCACAACTATTACACACAGACTTACTGTGAACAAATAAAAATGACATAAACACAAAATCGACAACGCTGGCCAGTGTCATAGCAGCCCGGGCCAATCCTTCACTGGTATCCATCCAGTTTGAACTTAAAAAAAAAATTAACGTTGACTGAGTTAAATACATGATTCAGACATGAGTAGAGACATGATTAAGCGACCGCTCCAACAATTAAACACTCAAGTAATATGTGTGACTATCCCTTCTCAGAAATTACTTTTCTAACAGTTATGCTAACTCAATGTCAAATTTAAAACCGAAGGTAGTCGAAGATTTAAATAAATTATAAATAACTTAAATAACTTAACAATAAAAGTAAATATTGCGAAGTTATTGTAAAGTGTAAATATTGATATAATTTTTACATTTCATGAATGAAAATGCTTTCAATTCACAAATTTAATGCTCTACTTAGTTACTTAACTTTAAAGTGAAATTGTTGGTTTCGAGGTAGATATATGCTCTCCATGCATGCATTTTTCAACTGTTATTAATGATTTATAAATATAGTTTTCGTGTCTTTGCCCATGATTGAATAGTACATTGTGATTATTAAGGGCATATGTACAGTGGCTCAATAAAGAAGTCGGACACATACCCATTTACACTTGAAAAGGGAATAAACGACAGAAGAATGTATTTTAGAAAAAAAAACCAAAATTTATTTTTTTAGCTCTATATTATTAGCTTACGAATAATAAAAACATTGAAAATATAACTCAATTTTGTGATTATTAAAAAAATAAAAAGTCGAAATGCAGCCAAAATTCATGTCAAAAAAGAACTCGGACAGTTAATTATTTGTGAGATTTTTGAATTTCATTATTATTTTTAATATTTAGTTGGCAATCCTTTATTTTTCACTATGGTTTCCAATCTTATAGGCATGGATTCGACAAGTTTTTTGCAAAAGGAAGGGTCGATTTTGGCCCATTCTGCCTGCAGAGCTACTTTCAAGTCCACTTTATTTTTAATTGAATAGCTTTTTAATTGGTGTTCTAAATAAGCTCATAAATGCTCGATAACATTAATGTCAGGAGATTGTGGAGGTGTTTCCAGTACATGTGGACAATTGTACAGCAGCCATAAACGCACATTGAGTGCTTTGTGCTTTGTGCTTTGGGTCGTTATCCTGGTAATATTGGAAGTTATCTTTTATTCCGAATTTTCAGCACTTCCCACTAAATTTTCTTTCAGAATGGTCAAATACTTTGTTTGGTCCATAATTCCATCGATTACAGAAAGTTTATCTGGACCAGCAGCGGACATGCAGCCCCACACCATTATCGAGCCACCTCCATGTTTCACAGTGGATCGAAGATTGCACTCTTTGAGCTTTTGATTAGCTTTTCGCCAAACATAGCATTGACCATCTGAACAAAATACATTAAATTTACTTTCGTCCGCGAATATCACAGTTTCCCAAAATGATGGGTCTTTATTTTTATATGTTTTGGCAAACTTGAGTCTCTTTTTCCTGTTTCCTCCTCTTTTTACTAACGAATAGTTTTTTACGGGCTACTCTTCCATGTAGATTTCTTCGTCTCAAAACTAACCTTATCGTTTCAGGATGTACACTTTTATTAAGATATTTCGATACTTGTTGAGCTAATTTTGGAGTACTTAATTTCGAATTTTTATGAATTTGTTGTACGTAGGATGCTATATATATTTCTGGCCTAGGCAACACTAAGTGTTGCCAGGTGCAATCTGACATTTCCATTGGAAAGTTTGATATTTTTTAGCATAAACGTACTCAGAACGTTTCGACGTACGACTATCATTTGTGTTGTTTACAGTAACTTGAAAAAATCAATTTGGCAAAAAAATGGAATTAGCTCGTGAACATTTTCGTGCGATCATTTTTCACAACTTTCGACGTGGATTATCACGATTAGAGTGCATCGATGAACTTAAATCTTTGTATGGCTATGAAGCACCATCCTATAGCACTGTGAAAAACTGGTACAACGAATTCAATCGTGGCCGACGCTCGCTCAAAGACGAATAATGCAAGATCGTCATGTGACATACCGTGAGATAGAGGCATCCTTAGGCATTTCGCACACCAGTATACATTCGATATTGCATGAACACCTGGCCGTAAAAAAGGTTTGTTCTCGTTGGATCCCGCACAATTTGACAATCGCTCAAAAAATGGCTCGTGTGGATTGGTGTAAGGAAATGCTGAAAAAATACAATCGCGGTGCTTCAAAAGACGTTTATAAGATCGTCACAGGTGACGAATCATGGATATATGCGTATGAGCCCGAAACAAAGCAGCAATCAACCGTGTGGGTCTTCTAAAACGAGGCCAATCCAACAAAAGTTTCTTGCGCACGAAGCACTGCAAAGCAAATGATCGCTTGTTTCTTCGGCCGAATGGGTCATGTGGCCACTGTTCCGCTTGAGCAACGTAGGACAATCAATTCTGAGTGGAATATGACCATTTGTTTGCCTGAAGTCTTCGGAGAAATTCGCAAAACGAACAAGAGAAGACGAATCATCCTCCATCATGACAATGCGAGCTCTCACACATCTTATCAAACACGTGATTATTTGAGCACTCAAAACATCGTATTGATGGGTCATCCGCCGTATAGCCCCGATTTGGCCCCCAAAGACTTCTTTTTATTCCCACACATCAAGAAAAAAATGCGTGGTCAACGATTTTCGTCGCCAGAAGATGCTGTTGAAGCGTTCAAAACCCATGTTTTGGAGGTGTCTCAATCGGAGTGGAAAAAGTGCTACGAAAATTGGTTTGAGCGCATGCAAAAGTGTATAGATCTTCATGGAGAATACTTTGAAAAACAATAAAACCATTTTAGATGATAAATATTCGCATTTTCATTATTAGGCCAGAAATATATATAGCAGCCCTCGTACAATCCATCGCTCATCTGACTTCGAAAACACTCTAGGTCTACCACTTTTTTGTTTATTTTCCACTGATCTGCATGATTTAAATCGTTTAATTATATCGTGAACAGTGGAGTGTGATCTATTTACGATTTCCCCTATAGTACGGACCGGTAATCCTTCTTTATAACGTTTCAAAATGAGTTCTCTTACTTCTAAAGAAGTTTGACCACGTTGCTTCCCATTTTACACAATTTTACCCCCGTGAAGGTTCGCAATTCACACAATTTCATCCACGTATAAAATTTACCGTTTCAATTTGTTTGACTCAGATGCTAAGAGCTGTCAACTACTCAAAATCCGGGGAATCCCCCTTTTAAACTCAAAAAGAAGGAGAGTGCTGTCCGAGTTCTTTTTTGACGTGAATTTTGGCTGCATTTCAACTTTTTATTTTTTTAATAATCACAAAATTGAGTTATGTTTTCAACGTTTTTATTATTCGTAAGCTAATAATATAGAGCTAAAAAATTTTCTAAAATACATTCTTCTGTCGTTTATTCCCTTTTCAAGTGTAAATGGGTGTATGTCCGACTTCTTTATTGAGCCACTGTATCTAATTGCCCGGAAACCATTAAAATTGCGGATATCATGTTATATAAAGCACGAGTGGCAGGAACTGATGGAGCCAAACATTTGAAAATTTGATGAGGAAAAAAAATAAGTTTTAAACTTCGGATGCTCAAGTACACGGGTAAGGTATCCATATATCTTATACCTCTATGGTTCATACGGTTTAACTTTGCTTTTTCTCCGTCATTGCGGATTGATCTCGCTGGTGAAGTTAAATGTATTTGTCATGCGATGCTGCATCTCGCAGTTGGTATTCAGAAGACCAAAATGAACTTTGTAGGCGTTTTCACCTAGCGCTTTTATTGTTCTATTGCCTTATTTGTTGCAAGTTATTTGGATTGCTATCATTGAAGATATGGAATGCATTTGTGATTTGTATTTCATTTGTGTTCTACTTGATCGAAGATCTTTAAAACATTTAAATTAAACAGATGATGCTAGCAGCTTTTAGCATTTCGAGAAAATCAATAGTATCCACCTCTATCCCGTTTTTTCAAATGCATCGCTAGGTGCAGTCACTGTTAATGAGCAAATTGCCATTTGGAAAATTATTTAATAATTGAAATTTTTGTCAGAAGCCAAATAAAACACGTTTCAGTTCTACGAATCTTTGACATAGAATCCCGATGCTCACGATCACTTTTATGGATATTCAATGCATTTCAAGAGCTGTAAGACTTACAACGATAAATCTCTCCAACGGTTACGGCTTTTCGCCCCCCTGAGTGAGGGATTCCCTACAGTGGAAGGCTACTAGAGAACCCTCCAAGTCGCCATGTGGACCCAGGCTCGCTAGTTGGCGCCTTCGGCTAAGGAATTCCTCTTTTTCAGTCGAAGGGAACGGAGACACAACGAAGGTTCAGCGTCAAACTTTTTCAAAGAATATTTTCTTTTTCAGAAGAACCCTCAAGTGTATTATACCACAGTTCTATTTGTCAATTGATATCACATCCTCATGATATATCGAAGGGCGTTCACTAAACTTCTCGTAAAGCAGAGAGCGCTCTTTGGCTCACTGTCTGCCCTTGACGAAGTTGTAGGCGCCGCCCAGTTTGTTAAGCTATTTAATCAAAGCTTTGCTTCCTAGTTTCATCCAAACAAAGCTTAACAAGTGCAACCTAAAGTAATTCAAAAAATAAAATTTCAATGGACAATTATTCCGTTGTTTAAAATAGCAGAATATAGGTTATTCATAAAATACATAGTTAATTTTTTGATTTTGTTATAATTGCTGCAAATCCCTCTGTTCTGCAATAAGAGTGAACTCTCACTACAGATTGTATTACTCTTGCATTTACATTTGCTCTCAGATTACTTTCATGTGTTTATTTTTTCAAGCTTTGTACTAACAATGCAGCTGTAAAGGTTTTTTTATAAATATCTATTGGTACTGGTTCATCCTACGGTCAATTTTAATTCACTCTAATGGTTATAGTTTTACGTCGTTTTCCCCCTTCATCCTACTACACGACACTGCGCAGCCCACATTGACCATCGTTTTCCTATATTGCTTGCTGCTTCATTTTCAATAGCTTGTATAGTGAGTGGAATCAATTAGACCATTGTGTTGCCTTAAAAGTTAGTATTTTGTGATCAACTAAACAATTCTGTTTTCTTGAAGCAGTGTTAAGGTTAGCAAATCTTTTTTTTTTGTTGCAAGAATCTCATGCAAATAATGCGTCAAGTTGATCAACACGAACGGAAGCTAAACATAAACTCCAAATGCCATTACCCCTACTTAAAGAAACAATGCTTGTTTTTTTTTTTTGAACTTTATTTCAATTCTTTAAAAAAAAGTCATCACTTCATTTTGTTTCTTGAGTCACCTCCGAATCCGTGACTAGTAAACAAAATAACCAACCACTTTATATGATGCCAATTTTGTTGGCAATATCCAGCGCGTCATAGTCGCGTGCTAACCGGACATACGCCTTCTTCTGTCCGTCTGGTCGTATCAGGATGTTAACCTTCGCTACCTTAATGTCATATAATTTTCTGACCGCTGCACGGATGTGGTTCTTATTAGCTCGCAAATGAGTCAAGAAAACTAATGTATTGTTATCTTCAATTTTTTTCATTGCGGCTTCGGTAGTAAGTGGGTATTTGATAATATTGTAGGCATCCATGCTAGAAAAATTTATATTAGATAGAAGTTGGAAATTGCTACACCTAGCCTCAAAAATGCTAGACAAAATCTTACCGATCCCTTGTGGGTACAGATTTTCTGGGATACTTTGGATTACGCGGTAATCTCAAAGTTTTCGGCCGCCTAAAGTGTACACTAGTGCGGATCTTACGTGTCCTTGTTCCAAACAGCCCTTTGATTACCTACAAAGTAAAAGTTACAGGTCAGAATATTTCTTTGGTAAATCCTTCATTATATTTCATTTTCAAGAGCTCAGTTTTTGAATGTTTTTCTTTTCACGGTTTATTTGGATATCAACTAGATTCCCACTTTGATTTCATCATTTGAATTTAAAAAAAAAAGGTAAAAATGAGGCGTTGTTAGCAGCTTCGAATATCAGTAAATTTAATTTTGTTCCAATGCATCATTTTCATCTTTAAAAATACACACGAATATTTATAACTCATCGACATACCTTTGTTTTCACTTTCTTAGCCTGTGCAACGGCTTTGGCTTTGGTCGTTCCTTTTTGTACTTTCAGACCTTTAGTCTTGCCAGCTCCAGTCTTGGCCTTAGCCTTTGCCGCTAATTTGGCATGGGCAGTTGTCCTAGCAACTTTAAGAGTCGCCTTCTTCTTAGGTTTCCCATCCTTACCGAGTTTCGCCTTAGCACCTGCCTTGGCTGCGGGTTTCTTTGCTACTGGCTTCTTGGCAGCAGGTTTCTTGTCACCGGGTGCCTTTTTATCCTTAACAGGCTTCTCAGTTTTCTTTCCAAGTGCAGGTTTCTTGGCTGGAGGGGCAGAGGAGGCTGATGCAACTTTCTTCTCAGCTGGTTTCGCTGCAGGTTTCTTTTCAGCAGTTTTCTTTGCTCCTGAGCCGCTTGGTCCCGCTGCTGATGCAGCAGCAGGTTTCTTTTCAGGTTTCTTCTCCGACGGCTTGGCCGCTAGAAGAGATAATGAGTAAACATTACATATATGAACTTTACTCAAATCTTATACATTTATCGTGCATTCGATGTCATTAATAGTTACATTCAATAATCAATTATTTTATTTAAATTCATTAGCACTTTGCACAGCCATAAACATCAAGTAACAAATACGAAAGTGTGGTGCTGATCTTGACATCTCACCGCGTGGCTCCTGGCTACAGACTTAGAAACCACCAAATTAACTTCTTCAAACGTAACTATCTATCACATCTTAACAACAACCACATAATTAGAGCGCGTTTGAACTATAATATATATAGTTACTGAGCAAAACACATTTATACTTCTTACCGGGCTTGTCAGTGGGCTTCTTGGGTGCCATTTTCACGAAAAAGGCAGAAGTAAAAGAGAGAGTCTCGAACGTCCGCGACCGGAACTCGACAAAACGTCAATATAACACTGAAGTTAGTGTTTAATGATATCGAGTCTCGAAAGCAATACTATGGCGGTCGTTCAAATATAGCGAAGAACACAAGATTAACCGCATCATCAGCTACGATTGCTTTAGTTGGATCCTCAATAATTAGATAATCAGAAAATCATCATGAAAAATAGTAATTAATTAAGTCAAATTCAATCTTTCCAAAACGATCTTCCTAAATGTTTTACGCAGCGAATTAAGAAAATCTCTCAACAAAAGGAGGAAGTTGTAATCTTTAATCATATAATGTGCAAAATTCGACAAAGGACAAGGAAGAGCTCTTAATTGAAATTATTGCAATGGCTCAAGGTCATACTGGGACACTTATAAATATGAAAAATGTTACATTCATACATTTTTTCCTAAGAACTTTTAAATGGGATGTATGAAATAGATATAGAATTTGTTCAATTATTAGCTTATTAATCATATTTTCAGAAGTTTGTGGTAGATCAATTTCTCCATTTTCACTTACAACATTGTAAGTGATTTATACCCTTGCTAAGCTAACTCAGCGATACTCATGGGTGCGGAAGTTCTAATCAAATTTTATCGAATATCTCGAAAATGAATTAATATTTTAGAAAGATGCAAAAAGGCTTCCCTAAAGATATTAGACTGCATTGTATTTTATTTTCTGTATTCTGTATTTATGTGGTCCCATTGTTACTTTGAGCCAAAATATGTGAGTTTTCAAAGCTTTTTAATATTTTCTTGTTTTGGATGAATGTAATTTTACGATTTTTGGTCTTGAAATAAGTTAATAGTATGAATATTGAAATCTGATTTTTATTCCGTGTAATTTCGTTATGAGATACTAGAAAATAACATTTATCATAATTTCAAGTGTCCCATTATATCTTTGAGCCACTGTAAATGTGACAGTATGTAAACAAAAGGTTTTTCAGTAGTATATAATAATTTGTAAAAACAAACTGTAGATGTTGACTATGTTCTGCTATCTTTGAACAAGGCTGTTTACTTTTTATTAATATTTTGCCAGATAAGTTGTTAAACTTCACAAATAATCCTCCTCATATTAAATTAAGAGATAAAGTTTTTGCTGTATAATAATAATTTCATTTATTAAATTTTTAATTTAATTTATAAATCAAAATAAATATGCATTCATTGTTTTATCGCTCTTTTTATCTTTAAACTCATAATTTTTGAATAAATGAGTCACTCATGGACTGAATTATTAAGGTAATATTTCCTGCAAGAGCTCAGACAGATTCAGTAGAACAAGTTTCAGTAAGCCAACTGAAAAATGTAAAATCAATAGCAAACTTGATTGGCTGGGCACCTATAGAGATTAAGATAGCTACACTTTCCTCATCAGATAGGCGGGTGTTCGCTTATATTGTGTAACAATTTAAAAATATATTTGTTATAAAAAATATCGTAATGTAATCATAATTGTAACACGATTCGAATAAAAAATATAAATTAAATTTTACGAAAATGAGCAGCGTTGAAATGAATTGAGATATATACTAAAATATAAGAATAAGATACTGGGCAATCACGAGAAGCAAGTGCTACGGGTAGATACAGCACAACTCTGCTTATAACGTTCGCAAAATGAAACTCGCTTTTGAATTCATGCATCAGTCGTAATCCGGTTGATTTCATCCGGATAATTGGTTGCCTTGCGAGCATCGCTTCGCTAATATAGCATGTGAGAATTATATAAGTAAGAATTAAATAATTTTATTTAATTCTTACTAATATTCTTACAATTCAGCATATTAAGTAGAAATATTATGTTTATTTGTAATTTCAATAATTTTTAATTTTTTTATACATAATATTTAATATTATTGTATACCTGAGTATAGCACATGATCTAAATGTAATATAGAAAATTTATCATTATATGATTAATCTTAGTAACAATTAGATGATGTCAGTAAAAACAATAGTAGGTAGGCGCAGACGTAGTATAATCAACGGACGCTAACGTACGTCAGCCAATGACATGCTCGCCGATGGCGAACAGGAGACATATGACCACTTAAGATATGACGACGGCTATTATGATACGGATGCCGCAACACTTGTGATGTCAACATCCAAGATTCAACGGTATTACCGTGAAACGACCATTGGAGGAGCGCAGGTCGGGACCCCATGCGATTTCTTCCGGCACCTAGTTGAGCTATTCGTCATAGAGAAATAAGATATAGAGAGACCCTACGCCCACCTTTTTGTTTGGAATCACCAAAACTCACGCATATTCACACAAATTCACCACAATTTTCTTAAGAATAATCATGGGTAGTATGAGTAAGATGGCGAAAATTTCTCGATCTGAACTTACGTCAGAAACATTATAATATTTGCATTAAGTGCCCCATCATTAACAAATTTTGGCTGCCCATGGACACCGAAGAATCGACTTAACGGCAATGTTAAAGGCCAGAATACAATACCGCGAGAGTGCGATACAGAACCGCGACGAGAGTCTCGCAACAAATCTCAAGCAGTTTTCGAAACATGCGTTAGTATACGACATCGTACAATGAATGCGATGCGTCAATGCGAGGCGAGAAATAAGGCAGAAATACAATAAAGGCCGAAATACAATAGTGCGAGACTGCGATACGAGAGCGCGACGAGAGTCTCGCAGCAAATGCCAAGCTGTGTTTGTAACATGCATTTGTATGCGTCATCGCACAATGATTGCGATGCGTCGATGCGAGGCGGGAAATATTCGGAAAAACGAAAATTCCTCGCAACGAGGTGCGTGACGTTTGTCAAATGCAATATGGCGCTTAAATGAAATTTGAAATTCAAACGCCTTAATAACTTTTTAAGTACTAGGGTTCTTCTGAATGAAAATTTGGAGCATCTTTGTTCAAAACTATTAAAAAAACTTTAAAAAAATCAAAAACAATTGCAAGCAAATTTCATTTAAAACGTCACCAATTTCACATTGGCCGTATGAACATTAATCTTCCTCGCATTGCGTGCATTGTAAATTGAATGCGTTGCGCGACGACGAGCAAGAATCTCATTGCGCTCACGCATCGCCGTCACGCAGTATTGTATCCGCGCGTTAACTCCACACGAACATCACTACTCGAAGAATTTAACATGGGGAAATTGTAATCTTTAGTTGATCTCAAGGCTACACTACGCTAATCAAATATATTTACATCTATAATTCCATTGCTAATGTCATTAATGAGCATATACTTATGCTTAATGAGAATCGGATATGCTCAATATAAGCGTTTGCACATTTTCCATTAACGTTGACTGATTAAAGTACATGATTCAGTGAAACATTTTATAATATTTTCAGCATTCAAGTAATATGTGTGACCATTTCTTTACAGAAATTGCTTTTTTAACTGTAATCTTAACTCCACTGTCAAATTTGAAACCGAAGATAATCGAAGATTTAGGAAAATGTAAATATTGTATTATTTTTATATACGATGAAAAAATTATTTAAAAAATTGTTTTTCGGTGATACACTGAGGTTGATGACAAAGCTTAGGATGGATATTGTTCTTTTGGAGATTCTAAAGACAATCCTGAAATATAACCATTCATCTTTCATAAATGGATTCGATTTGTGATGAAAACCATAACGACTATATGACTATATGTTCAAGACAAAAACTTAGTACGACCAAAGAATATAGAACATATATGCTATATATTCTTTGGTATGACTCAGTAATTTCTCAAAACAAAAAAAGCTTGTCTTGCAACACAAGTCTTTTGTTGCTTAGCTACCAATAATAAGTAATAAGCCCAATAGCTTTTTTCCACTGTCCAGAAGGCACTTTCCATTTGATGCATGAATGGCTTTTCTTAAATTTTTGTATGTTGGTGCAGAAAATTGCTCTTTTCTGTAATGAAACCTGTATGAATTTTTCTTTGATGTTAACTATTTGGTGTTTTCTTTCTGTAGCGGTGATTTCGTATCAATGTAAGTAAATTTAGAGGAAATACGGACAGAATTTTGACTAAGTGTCTCTCTTTATTATTTAAACCTGTTTAACAGGGCCGTATTGAATAATAAGGCCAATAGACAAAATAGTATCCGTCATGAAATGTCCATCCCACAAATTACATTACCGAAAAGAGCGATTTTCTGCTCCTTTCAGGCGTTCATATGTTCGGCTTTTCCGTAATCAATAAAGAGTATGGAGTTTGGAAATTAATCGGATTGATCGAATCGCTTTCGAAAAAATTGGAATACCTATAGAATCCAGACTATATATGTTATTATGATATATATTATGACAAATAATAACATTGGCCGAAACTGCGCCGAAATATAGGAAGCGATACTAACGCCAGTCGCTCGTCATAGGGCAATGGCACGACACACACAAATGGCTCTACAGTTGTCAACTGCCTTTACTATATCAACTGAACTGTTTAAGAAAGGACCAACATACCCGAGAAGCAACTCGTTCCTGGAATATTTCCTCGTGTCCACCTCACTTCTCGCACTAAACTACCATTCCTCCTACTTGAGCCTACCCAAATTCCCCTCCTCAAAAACTCAGCCCATGTTTTGCTCACGTTTACTGGTTAGCATTCACCGATGAGCTTTCAACCCACTGAGTTACAACTTCCCGGACCACTAAATACTCAGCAACGTGGATATAGACACCTCTATCCGGAAAAGCTCCAGCAGCACAATGCAGTATATATTATGTATAGCAAATATTTACCTTAAATGAAAAACCACCCAAATTTTTCTTCCCGAACAGCGCTTTAAGAAGATCTTTCATAAGAACCTGAATTCTATGAAAATTCTTCTATGAACGCAGAAAACGCATCAATAAAATTCCATATTAACTATCTTATCAAACTTAAAAGGGAAGCAAAATACATAAAGATGAACGTTTTGTTTAAAGACTGCTTGACCGCTTTGGAACTCCGCAAATGTTTTCAAGGGAGTCAATGAACTAAGCAGCTGGCGGATCGAAAACTTCGATAAAAATAAAAGGCCAAATGACCTGAACGGCGGACCACCATTGAACAAAAGTTATCTTCTTGGAAGCGGAAGTGATCAGTTCGACTATTTGTATAGAAAGAAGTCTTCAATCGATCGAATATCAATACTATTGTGAAGCGGGAGGTCAATGAATTCCTGCAAAGATGCCGCATGTTCATCAAGTGAAACACTCAAAACCCCGATCAAGTTCTCCTATTCTAAGCTCATTTAACTGTCAGAAGTTTGGCATGACAAATGAAATCTTAAACCATGTGTTTTCACCGCAATCATAAATACTGCAAAATTAATAGGTAGTTTCCTTGACGTTGTAGTTCTAGTCCACTTAACCAAAAAAATGAAACGATTCAGTATTCATTCTTTTGGATTCATGGGAGAATAAATCATTTGCCAAATGCATCTATCATGACTTCCAAGAAATTCGGGTTTCAAGAGAAGGTTTCAACGGAGCTCCTAGCGCCAAGAAAAGCACAAAAATCTTCCATGAGTTGACTGCTGTTTTTTAGAAGTAAGTCTCTTACGTTGGTTACGCAGTTATACATCCTATGGTTGTATTTGGTACATCTAAATATCTGCTGATCCATGGGTCTCTGTGATGTTACAGAACTTGCATTTGTCGAAGCCCTCCTTTTTGATCTGGGCGCAGATTGTTGTCAGCGCCGTTAGTTAACAATCGGTTAATGATCATGATAAATTTGGGAGGAAGTTATCCGTTATTTGACCAAACTCTATCATCATTTTTGAGATTAAGTGCTTCTTTGAAGCTTTTAGTTCCCTCACGAATTATCATTTGTCAGCTACCCATAATTTCGTCATATATTTGGGAAAGAATTTCACCCAGTTTCACGTGCGTATCTACACAGTCAATTATTGCCATGCCTTACTTTCCCGTCCTGTCCCATTTATCAACTGGATGGATGCCGACGTTCCCGCGTATCTACTGAATGGTGTAAGTATTAGGATTATCCTACATTAATTTCCGTATGTCGTTTACACCCCACCTTCCGTCCATATTTTGGTTGAGGTTCAAAAGGGCCAGACGGTAATCAATGAGGGCCACGACTTGATAGTCGTCATAAGCAGAGAAATAGGAACATTTTTCCGTCTCTAGTGTGGCGACTGTGCTACGAAGGCTAAAAATTTGGGAACTGTTCTTGTTTAGGTAGTAACGGCTGATGTCAGTACCAAACTAATTTTTCGCAGAATCCGCTACGATTAATGGTCTTCTCTGATCTTATAAATTGTGAACATACGTCAGGAAGTTATTCTTTATGACCTCAATCTTGGTTACTCTGGCATACCGAAAGAAGATGAAGCTTAACGAAAGGACGACTTTAAAGCTGGATGGTTTATTGCTACTGTATGTGGGAATTATCCCAGATAAGTGGTTCTTAAACTACAACAAGCATTGGCTATAGCTGGTCTTAAGATTACTCTTCCAGTCATAATTGGCTAACTTAAAGATGCTGTATTTGGTAAGCTTGCCTACCACCTTCTTAGTTTATGTTCTTCTCTTAACTTGGTTTTAAGATCAGTAGCTATTTCAAAAGCGTATAGATTCGGTGTGCTAGATGGTAGCCCCAGACACTTTTCAGTATCTCAGGGGCAATTTT
Source organism: Stratiomys singularior (assembly GCA_954870665.1). Classification (NCBI taxonomy): domain Eukaryota; kingdom Metazoa; phylum Arthropoda; class Insecta; order Diptera; family Stratiomyidae; genus Stratiomys; species Stratiomys singularior. Next base: position 67,740,515 of record OX940880.1, on the reverse strand, counting down.
GCCTACCTTGTTAAAGAAATATCGTGGTGCATTTGCAAAAGTGGTGATGGCCTGATGAGAGATTCATATAAATTATGCACCAGTGTAAGCCTCACGGGGTTAGTGGGTCTGCTTGGAAATGTGAAAATATTCCCGGACTCTGCAAAGGCTTTGAAATGGGTCTCGATTTTTTTGAAGGAACCAATTCTGTTACTAGCTCTGCCTAGATGTTTGATGTTATCGCTCCAGTTAACGGGATTGTTTTTTTTAGAAGAATCTATGATTGTTCATATTCATGACGTACTGTATTACAGCAAGGGATGCATGACAGGCGCTACTATTAGATTGGTTTTTGAGTATAGTATTTGAATAGCCCCCAAATTCAGGTTTGCTGTTTACATGGATCTACCGGATTTTTAGTCTTTCCTAACGAGACTGGCTACCCCGCCACCCACGTTGTCATCCCTGAGTTTGTGTGCTAGGTTACACCTTTGAAATTTGCAAAAGAATTATTTTCCCTAATTAAATAAAACTCAAGATTATATTTTCAATTGTAGGACATTAACCAATGCCAGGTATCTTCGTTTTATATGATAATATTGTTGCTTTTCAAATTGCTTAAAGCGTAAGAATTAATTCCTTTTCTTGTGTTATATTTATTAAGGGTGCTCACCCAATTTTGCAGAGTTTCATCGCAACAATCGCATTTTATGTGTTCTCAATAGTTAATGCTGTTATCTTAGTGTTTGGGTTTGTAATATTTCGAGCGTAAGTTAATGCGTTTTTCAGAGGGGAAATGTTTTTGATGGCATCTTTCGGGGTTTTGTCGACTTGTGGTAGGAATAGTTGTGTGCATAAGCAAATCTTATCCAGGATTCTTGGATGTCCCTCATTGGGTTCCTATGGTTATTTCTGTCGCCATGTTTGAGATGGGTAAATCCATCTCAGCAATTTCATCCAAGTTGAAGAGAACATAACTGTTCGTACGTATAACGGCCTCCCTATTCGACATAGTGCATAGCGCTAACTTCCACCTCGTGTTTGTAGGAGACTCAGTTGGCACATTTCTAATCTGTTGCCTCGTGATCAACATTGCACACAACAGAGCGAGAGAGAGAGAGAGAGACATTCGCATTGCAGACAAGAGAGAGTTGCAATTACACATTTTCCAGCTGCCTTTATTTCTAATGAGTGGACGGTATACTAAAAACATTCACATATATATATATGTTTTCTTTAAATTTTAATGGAATTCCGGCGAATATGCTTCATATTAGTCTAGTTCAGGCAAGAATCGAGCCTAACTTTTGAACAGCTGATGAGGTGAAAATCAACTAAGTAACGTCTTCGAATGCTCACCTACAGTCAGGTGTACGGATGGGGGCCCCATGTATTGGCCAAAATTTTGTTTCAGTCATCTCCTATTTAATGAGGAGCGAAATTATTGAAAGGCACCGACATGGGGGAATTTCAAACATAACGGGATTCGACCTATTTTTTTCTAGATACAATTTTATTTTGAAAAAAAAAAACGCGCTTGAGAAATGGATGGATATGATGTATATAAAGAAGACAACATCTTATTACCCCTCCCGCAATTATTTCAATTCCCGGGTGTAACTAAAATTGTTGCCCGACAAGAGGGTTTAGAAGAATACACCTCCGAGGTGGCGTTATGTAGGTCCCGGAAGCCCCGTCGGAGACGGGCGTGGGTGCCAATCCTCTACCCAATAAGAAACCCTTAGCCCTTAGAAAAGAAGAGCTGGCATCGGAAGCCGGACACCCGCAACTCCTGGTGGATGCTCTGCCACCACCACGCTTCAACCGCGTCTCACTTGAAAAACGCCGCGTTCCCAATGTCGCGAGCTGTTCCCTGTACAAAAAAGTTTCTAAATTAATGACTTAAATCAAGGTAAGATAAGGATTTTATTTATCAGAACTCAACTATAAATAAACTATAACTATTCTCTAACTGAAACTTACGCTAAAAATACGACGGGGGCCCCCAGGCGACGGGACGTTCCAAATTCCTCGTTCCAATAGCGAAAATCTCGACCAATTGCAGATCACAGAATCGGCTCCGCTTCCACTCGTCCCAATAGCGAAAATCTTGGCCAAATGCAGATCACAAAAGTCGGTCCCGCTTCCATTCGTTCCAATAGCGAAAATCTTGACCAAATGCAGATCAAAAGAGTCGGCTCCGCTTCCACTTGTTCCAATAGTGGAAATCCTCGCCCTTCGTTGACTTGTGCTCCGCAACGGAAGTGGAATAAAAAAAGAGTTCAGCTCCAGCTCGTCGGGTTTTTATTCGTTTCAGTCCAAGGATCGCCCGCTAAGGTGATCGCCCGCGAGAGGGAAATTCCCGGGTTCTCCATCCCGCACTTAGTGAAGCCGCAAACCCTTCCCAAAGCTTTTGCGGCGATGTTGTTGCTGCGGCAGTTCATACGGAACAAAATTCCCCCTAGGCGCTTAATTGGATGGCGGAATATCGCTGCTGGTTTCCGAGACTCCGTCTCGCCTTCGCTGGTCTCGGCGCACTACACCGACGCTCTTCTCGGTTGCCAATCGCAAATTTCTCCTTTCCGTCGTCGCGAGCGTTATGGTTCTTATTATTTACATCTATGATCCTTACGACTATCATTATTAATCTATTTAAATTAGATATAATATATAATTATTTACGATTAATAGATTTCCTATAGATATTTTATAATTCGTAACACTATCATAATTATTATGATTTAAATGTAAATACAATTAATAGTTTTTCTATAGATAATTTATCATTAATATTTCATTCTAAGAGAACAGCCCGCGGGATGAGCAATAACCAAATTTGCAGGAATAATTTGCCGCACTAAATATGTAGTTCTATCCATAAAATGCATAAAAACCTTTGCCTGCTGCAAGCTGGAATACAAAAGTTTAACGATTCCGCATAAAACATTTGAGAAAATTGGATTTGGGAAAACACTTAACAACTTTAAGAATAATATATATTTCGTAATGTGAACAATGTTAAAAAGTGGTTTCTGCTGAGTAATTTCAGTTTATAGTTTTATATGTCTTAAATCTAAATATACTGTAACTTCTATTTGAAAATTTAATCCGTTTTTTAAGCATTTTTTCTGTACCATTTTTTCTTAATTTAAATTAAATATCACAACAATTTATTTATGTTATCATCTAAAAATTAAATTGAATTTTTAATATTTTTGCTTCGCATATTTGAACGTACCCACAGCGTGACGGATTTCAGAAGACTATCTTTGTCGGTCACTAATTGAAAAACTTAATAACTTTTCCAACTTCATCAATTCAATTTAGTAATCATGCAGCGAAACAGTGTAATTGTCCTGGCAGTAATGCCAAATAAAAAGACAAAAAGTGTATTTCTAAGGCTGACTTATAATAAAATAAATTGGCTGCTGAAAAATGAACCAGAGCTAACATATTAACGAAAAATGTGTAGAAAACGTATTGGTCAAAATATAAGAGAAAATACTCATTTCCTCAATTGATAAAACCTAATTATTCCGCGCAAAAACTATTAACAGCACGTCCATAGACATACAATTGAATTCAACAACAAATAAGATTTCAATCAAAGTATCTTGAAGATACATATTCCACCCAAAATACTAAGTCTTTATTGAAGTATAATTTTCAACAGCCAAAGACGTTGCTGGTGAAAACAATTTACTTTTCGAAATTGAGAACATATTCCTTAAGAGGTCCAGGCAAATTCAGTCTACTTATATTCTGCGCTAATTTTTTATTCACACTTTCAAATATTGCCACGCGGCAAAGTTGTTTAAGACTCCTCGGTCTTCTATATAATGACGATATTAGTGCTATCAATGCTTCGGTTTTCTTATTCGGAACTTGAGCTACGTAAAAGTTATGTAAGGATTTCAGGCAATTGAACAGTGGTTCATGTTGCATGGAGAAGTAAAATAAATGTATGATTCTAGAGTATGTTAACTCTGGATCAGTGAGAAGAAATTCTTTTTTGGTTATTAGTATTATATAATAAAACAGTATAAACCTAGAATTGGTCCGGAACGAATTTCGAAATCCTTCGCTAGCACGAGTTCCACTGCTCCCACTTACTGCACCGTCCGATCCATCGTGGGTACATAGACTTTCACCGAAATTTGCGATCTCGTTCGAGAATATCGTACTTCCCTGTGTCTGCTTGCAACTTAGAACGATGTTCGGGTCAGCTCCATACTGGATAAGAGTTAAAGTCAATTCACAAATGCACTGAACATCCATGAAAGTGCGCACGCTTTGCACCATTTCAACAACTGCTTGTAATATGTGCTGATATGTTTGATTGCAATCTAATCCATGTTGAAGTAACAGTAGTAATATATTTTTAATAAAATCAAAATTGACGCGTTTCAAATTATCACAATTCAATGTGAAGTTCTCGCTAACGGTGAAAATTAATACGTGCAATGGGGTGAGATTGGAACGATATGAACAGTTGGGATTTGCACCATGTTGCAACAGTATCCGAATGCAATTTAAGTAACAGACCTAAAAACAATGAACTTGAGCAGGCTCCATGATTTTTTTGTAAATATACCTTCATTGAATGGGTAAAGTGATGCAGTTGATCTTTGTTGATTAAAGGAACCAAACAAACCATAATTGGAACTGACCCATCGCGACCGACTATGTTCGGGTCCCCTAGAAATACGCAATATTTTATTATTTTTACTTTTCACTATAATTTTCATTCCTAGCAAATACGAACCATCTTCCTTTATCAGCATATTTAATAATTCGAAACACACTTCCCAGTCACGGACATGACGAAATACGCAAGCCAGAGCGCTGTTCCCAGCTTGATTAATAGATGCTTTTGCGCCATTTTGCAACAAGAATCGAACTAAGTGTAAAGCATCCCATTTACTCCATTTATCATACCCGTATCTGAAGAACAATAAACAAATGTGCAAAGCCAATAAACTCAAATGATTTTCATTATTACCTCGCTTCTTCTAAAGCGTATCGTACAATTAAAGCGTGTAAAGGTGTATTCCCTAAAGTATCAGGTTCATTTATCAATTCTTTGCACCCTCTATCTAACAGAATACGTAAAGTATTTAATGTATCCTCCGCAGATTTCCTTGCAGCAATGATAACTACAAACATTAATGGTTAGTCTGTTAAATACGAAAGACATACACAGCAAAAAATTTGTATATATTCATAGATAATATAATTTTACGTTTAAAATAAAATGTATCTTTAGGTAAGTATAGCGTAGTATAAAGCGTAGTATAAAGATCACCTAGCACTTTCATTTCATAAAATTATTGTCATTGCATTGAGCAGTCATGCTTCATTGTACGAAAGCATATATAAAAGGAAGCCCAGGAATTGTTTCCAAAACACAAATTTTTGTTGGAAATTTCCTTAGCATCCCAACAACCTACAATAATTTGTTTGAATGCGCACGGACAGTTGCCTATAATAGTTCAAATTCAAGTAGACACTTGGATATTTTTCATCTGCCTATTTTGTTTTTGATTTTTCTAGAACTCCCGAATAATGAACGATGCATTTGCTATTTACAGATTTCGAATTTTTTGCCATTTGCCGGATAATAATATATACGGGCATATCATACATACCAACATGCAACAATGTCATTTGTTGTGTACATGTTCTAACTGTTGTAACAGCGCCATGCTGTATCAGCAATTCTAAGAAACGGCCGTCGTGCAAAACAGCCTGGTGAATTGGATAATATTCGTCCTTGATTAAATTAATCTCTTCTGTTCTGGTAATGACTAACTGCTGAACACATTTCCAAGCACCGCGTTCACATGCTAAATGGAGTAACGGCTTTTTAACGCGAAAAGGAACCTATTATTATTGAAAAATATCAGTGGTGATCAGAAATGATCTACGTAATTTGCATTTATCAAAGTTACCCATGGTTCCTCCATCTTCTGCGAAAGTATATTCAGAACGGTAATTTGGTCGCCATCTATAGCATAGCATACTGCATTTTGAAGTTTTGTATAAAGACGTTCACAAACGCCAACTTCCTCCTGATTTCCGCGATATTTTCCACTTTCTTCACAGTTGTGACAATGTGGTCCGGGAAAGCACATTCTTGCCTCCGAGTCGATTCGAGCTCCATGCTTTAACAATAATTCCACGCATTCCTCGTACCCTTTCAAACATGCGATATGAAGCGGTAGTGAACAAGGACTCCGATTCACGTCAGGACGATGCCTTTGTAGCAGCCAGCGAGCTAGGTCAATATGATTCAATCCCACACTTTTTTGTAATAAATTGTATCCTGATTCGTCGTGTATTGCAAGAATGTTCTCATTCTGAAAGAAAAGAATACAAATGTAACCGCACGTAAATTTAACGCCACTTGAAGCTTTTCTCAATTTTACCGTTCCTAAAAATACTAAGATCAATACCTAGCTATCGGTTTTTTTGTCCTGTCTAAAGAGATAAAAAGGTAGGAAATATTCAAAATATCTCCGAAAAGGATGCACTATAACCATTCACACGTTACAAGTAATGATAGGTTTTTAAGTGGATGTCTAAGTTGCAGTTTATCGTGAAATAAACGCGGAGATAGTTTTGAAGAAACAGTAAGTTATCAGTGCGTTAAGTGTAGTTCTTGCGTTCGAGCAGTCGAGTTTAACGCACAATTATATTAACAGTTAGTTATTAGTAGTGTTAAATCGAATTGTTACAACGCAATAAAAACTAGATTATATTTTGATTGCTCTGGATGAAAAACAAATAGGAATTATGACCTACGCAAGAATGGCCAATGCTACATAAATGTACTAGAAACATATCTTCAGTCATCGTAACAAAGCATATTTATAGTCAAGGACTACAAGAAAAACGTATTTCGGCTGGAATATGCTCTCTATCATACATTTTGGAATTGAAGGCACTGGATTCAAGAAAACAACGATCGACATTCAGATTTGCCCGCTCAATCCGATTGAGTCTTTGTGGGCTTAATTAAGTGTTAGGATAAGAACTCATCAACTTAAATCAAAAGACTGCTCTACAAACAAACACTGTAAAAAAAGGTTATCCTTTTGAATATGTAACGAAACAAATCAATTTACGGGCTTGACACATTTGCTTTGTACCACACTCTATAGATGACGAAGATCACACAAGACCGAAACATGTTATTGTAAAATCAAAACAAAGCGCGTTAATATGAAATCTTCGATTTCCAGCGCCAATCTCCATTCATTTTCGAACTCCAGCAATAATCACCGTCCGGAACAGAATGATATTTAGCCAATCATTACTGTGAGGCAACCTATTAGAATTACAATTAGGGGTAAATTGAAATAGGAATTATTTGAATAACAAGCTGAGCGAATACTTTGGGGCGTGTTTGGGAAAGGCGGTAAATACCGCCTGATAAACAATTCGGCGAAAAGGGTACCCATATTCTACTGGTTATAATGTATTAAAATGAAGAGGAGAAAAATTCGTGAAGAATTCCCTTATCATTTGAAAATAAAGTGAAATGTTAATGGCGTTCAAACTCATAAGTATGGCAAATACCTTTCTGAGAATCTTGTTTGAAACGAGAACAATTTCCTATGAACCAAAACGATGATAAGAGTCGTGGCTTGTCAATGTTATAAATAATACTGCTATTTTTTATGGGTTCTCACATGTTCTCGAAGTTATAGTATTCCTAACGTGTGCAAAAATTAGTTCAGTACAAAATATTGATGCATTTCTAGCAACAAGTTCTCGGACTGATATAGATGGTACCTATTAGGAGAAATGTGTCGAAAATATTCCTTGCCAATTGGCCACTTACAAGCTACTCGGCGAATTTTAGGTTTTCCTCCAACACCGTTTTTTATTTCTACTCATGATCCGACGCAGAATCAGTTCATTATTTTACATGCTAAGTGGGAACATAGCATAATATTCGATTTTCTCTGCTCCTTCGCTAAAATTCGTTAGGAAAACCACCATATTTCCTGACGCATGGTGCTCCCTCTCTCTCGTTCTGTTCACCAGTATCTTCTTCAATTATTTAGTGGTACTGATTGTGCTGTTTTGTTATTATATTCGCCATACCGCTGTACAATATTCTTCTGTTTGAATCAAAAATTTTCGGAATCTGTTTTTTTTTTAAATAAGAAATTAAGAGCGAGAATAAATTACTTTATAATGTGATTAAGAACGTACATTATAAGCTACAATATATATAATTAATGAGATTTTTGACCTTCGTTGTTTTCTTTACGTTCGAAATAACTTTTAGAAAACTTCGGCACAAATTCCTTAAGCCTTGTGGCGCAATTGAATCCCACTCATTTTTTAAGACGGTCAATAAAATATTTCCTGTTTTTGAGCCAAGTATTCTTAAATAAACTGTCTGTTAACTTGTGCTACAAATTATCAATTGGCTTGGGACCTAGTGAATTTCCTGGCCAATCCAGCCACCCTTGTCTAAAATGCTGAAATATCGCTTCATAAGTTCTTACCGTCACATGAGCTCTGTCTTCGTCCTCTAACACTGAAAGACACCACTTCAACACTGTGTCGAAGACCAAATGAACTTTGCTTTTACAGTTTCCTACCATTACTTTTTGATTTGTGGATGGATTGCTCTTAAGGGTTTTACTTTTTGTGTGTTCGACTTGGGCGGCAAATTTATCTTTGACTGATCCGTAAACAAAATAGTGATTCAAAGACGATTGTTGTGATTCGTAAAACCGTGGCTTTTGAGTCGTTGGTATAATCTTAACCAATTATCAATGATAAGAGTGGCTTCCTGGGAACATATTAAGTCGTTTTGTTCTGGATCGGGCGCTTACACCATTTTCTTTTTAGTTATCTTAAAAGGAAAATTAGGAAATTTATTTTGTTTCAGAAGTGAGCACTGTTGGTGGACCACTCCTTACTTCATGTGCCACAGAGCGTTGTAGTTGTCGACTCTATTTTTTACATTTTCTATTTGACATATATTGTTCGGGCGATTTGGGCGTGGGTGTAATGAATGGTTGCAGAGTTTCGATAGTTAACCGAACTTTCGATACTTAATTTGGAACTCTTTAGGAAAGTATGTCACTCTGAATTTTTTTGTTTAAATTTCCCAAAAATGATGGTTGAGGAACATTTTTAATAAACTTCCTTAACCTTGAAGATCTTAATCTCACTTATGCCAAAATGTTCAAACAATCTTTTATAGTTATTATTTGTACCCTATTAAATTAGGTAATTTACATTCTAAAAAATAAAAAGCCATCCCATAACTCTTAGATGAATTTGTTATTGCCAATATTACTAGATTTCCAAAAATTCCAAAAACTGTTGGGCCGCAATGTATTTGCCATTTTGATGCAAATTTTCCCAAAAATACTTTCGATTTAATAATAGGATTTGCTCTACATACACTCATAGAAAAATATTTGAATGAAACATAAATTAGGATTGTTCTCCAAGTCAAGAAATCGTTTCATTGTTTACAGTAAATTAATTCAAAAGAGAATTTCCGCTTACCTTAGGTATTTGTAAAAGTAATCCTTCTAGGGTATGGATAGATATTTTTGGATTCGCTCTTAATATTTCGAAAATTGTTTGTATTTTGTCTTCCGTAGCCTTGGACACTTTATGACCGTCACGATTAGATAGAAGAGCACTACCGGATCGAAACACTTGACTCACTGAACCACCCATATCGCATTGCTTTCAACGGATTTCTGTCTATCAAAGTATCATCTCCGTTCGACAACGCATTTCATTTTCTTACACGATTTTATAATCTAACAATCAAATTCGTACTACGATAATTCATTTAACAGCAAAAATAACCAACGTTCCATTGATTAAGAAATAATTGAACATTTCAATTTGCGCTCTAAATTCGCTTCCACCATCAGTCCCGGACTACACTAGGTTCGAGGCTGCGACTTTAATTCATTAATTGATTTGTATCCACAATTCCTGTTTACTGGACTTTAAATATCAGAACTCATGTACAGCCATTGCATCATTTTGTTAGCATTACATATCAACGCTGGATGCTGTCAAGTAATCGCGATATTACTTTTTACAAAAATACCGCGCTTATTGCAATTACGCCACAATACCTTATAGGGATTGAGAGGGTATATGCGATAATTTTAGCAGTAATGGAAGACACTAACACATTAAGCAAAATGCTTTCATTCTAGGATATGTTAAAAGTTAGGCAATTTCTGTATGTTCTCTTTTTACTGTCTAACAGCATCCAATAAGATTTAACCCAGCAAATCAATAGACATTTAATTCGAGCTCACCGTATGCGTTTTGCTAGTTTACATTGAAAATAAATTCTAATATTACGAGAAAAATAGAAAGTGATTGTCACACGTTGTGAATATTGCTACACGTTTCAATAAATTACAATACTGGAAAGGCATAGACTTTTATGAATGAATACTTCACAACAACACAACAGTTTTCAATTTGCGATGCTCCTGTTACCATTAAAAGCGTCACGACTGACATTCATGGCAGCCAATAGGAAATAACAGGTGGTACAAGTTAACCATAATAGAATGATGATTCGAACTATTTATAAAAGATGGCCAACTGAAATATTTGACTATATTCAGTCCTGAGGCCCTATGGATTTTTCTTAAAACTTTTATTCTTGTTTTCCCAAAACATGCGCATATTGACACAAATTCACCAATAATTACACAAAAATACGCATAGGCAATATAAATGAATGAGCAAAGCGTAATTAACTATTGTGACAAGTATTACATTATTCGCAAAAATAAACTCCTCCCCTTCCATACAGTTTTAGCAGATGCTTGACTTCGTCTGTCTTTCTGAGCCCAACCTCGGTAGAGTAAAGAAGTGTATCAGTGTAAACTGAGGTGAACAAAAGGACATGGAAATCTTCATGTCAAACAATGTAGAAATTGTCAATGATAATAATAGCAAACAGAGACCCCCAAACAACTCAACAAACAACACTTCAGTACAGGCATAAATACGGAACAGACTGATTGCCCTTATTTTTTATTCAACCAACAAACTATTAGGAATGAAGAATATTACTAACATTATCCACCTAGGGTACAACAGATGCTAACAATGGAAAATAAAGAAGCAACAAAAAGCAATATAAACCTTCTTATCTCGAACAACTTCCTTGTAAGATACGCCGTTATACGAAACACACCATACAAAATAACGGAGGAAGAGGAAAAACCAAAGCCTTTGCGTGCAACAAGATCAAAAATCAACTTGGTTCTTTTAATTTATTATAACCAAAATCCCATCAATCAATAAACCAGCAGAAAACTTAAATCGAAAAATTATAGAAGCTTTGGTAGATCAACTTATCCATTCTCACCTACGAGTTACAAGTGACTTATACCATTGCTAAGCTAACTCGGCGAAGAATCACTGGTGCGGAAGTTCAGATCAACTTTGTCGAATAACTTCGAAAGTGAATTTATAATTCGAAAATAAGGTGGAAAGAGCTCAAGCTGAGTTCGAACACGCGCCTCTGCCGCTTCTCGTCAGGTGCCAACTCACAGGCCGGGACGCATCGATTGCTACTACTAGCTAGATGGATGCCGTCTGGTTATTTTACTTGTTATTATTGCTCTCAGCTTGAACTTGTCCTATTTTCCTATTTAGGATGAAAAATTTTTTTTGCTCAAATCTAGCCATTGCAGAAAACACTACAAAGATTCCTAAAAAGTTATTTCACAAAGTTTTAGAAGTAGGGAAAACCGTCACGTAAGTTGAGAAAAGTTTCTGAAAAGTTAGCCCCTTACTGATTAAGATGAAGTCATTCGCATACAATGGTAATGTTCTATTTTCACTGGTGGTGTTATTGTATTTTTGAGTATATTGAGGTATATTTTATGAGTATATTTTTATATTGAATTTTTTTTTCCAAAAGTGGGAATTCTTAGGTTGAGGAAATTTTGTATACAGTTAATGAAGCGTGCTTTGATGTTGAAGTTTTAAAGGCTTGGATTAGTGATCCAAGTCCATCGTCTTGTATGCATTCGAAATATCACAGGTTCTGGCTATGTATTTGTTTTGTCTGTTTCTGGCTGTTTTATTGGGTAATTTCTTGCTGTAGAGATTAACTGATTTTCCGCGTCTATAAATGAAGCAGTCTTTCTTCCGTTTCTTTCTTCTATGAACAAGTTAATTCTGGCTTGAATGAGGTTATTGGTTTTAGGTTATAGGTTATTATTATTATAATGGTACGAGATTGGTCGGTAATTTTCAATTAGGTATGAAGGTTTATCCTTTTTCGGTATTGGAAATTTTTTATCTTTCTGAGGGTTGGGGAATCTTTATTTTATCTGAAGTTGCGGTTAATTGATTCTAGAAATACTTCTTTCTAGTTGTTGTTAAGACCTTTGGTGGTACTAAATTCAATATTATCTGAGCCTGGTGATGTTTCAGTTGAGCGAGTTCTTTGGAGTGATTGTGAGTCAAAACGGATATTTTGAAATGTTGGCAGTGATATTACCTCTTATAAAACATTAAAATTGAAATGCACTCGCAGTATTTTTGCAATAATACATATTGTTTAAGATAGCAATTGTTTAATGTTTCAAACAGCTGTTTCAAACAAATTGTAAAGCTGCAAGTTCTATGCACTTTGCCGCCGTGATTATAAATGGTGGTCTTGGTTCTATCTGGTAAGGCCTACTTGCCAAGTGTCAATCCTTTTGACATTTTCCAAGCCTGCGTGGTGCATGTCGTGCTGTTCGTCTGAAAGTGAATTTCAGTGATTTACAAAATGGTAACAGCGTTATGTTAAATTTAAAGCTTTTGACGTAGCTACCTTTTACAAATCTAGTGCTGAATTCATATGAAACTAAAAAAGACAGACTAACCTAATTTTATAATTTCCGCAGAAACCTTTGATGCTGCAGGGGCATGAACGATCCGTAACGCAAATCAAATACAATCGGGATGGTGATTTGCTTTTCTCCGCTTCCAAAGATCAAAAGCCGAACGTGTGGTATTCATTGAATGGTGAACGATTGGGAACATACAATGGTCACAACGGCGCTGTCTGGTGCTTGGACGTGGATTGGACAACAACGAAACTCATCACCGGCAGTGGTGACATGACGACTAAGTTGTGGGATGTTCAAAATGGTGTACCGCTTGCTTCGATCAAAACTGCTTCTTCAGTTCGTACCTGCAATTTCAGCTACTCGGGAAACCAAGCTGCTTACAGTACAGATAAAGCTATGGGGCAAAATTGCGAAATTTTTATAATTGACGTAAGAACAGTCGATTCAAGTTTGTCGCATCAGGACCCTACTCTAAGAATCCCCGTTTTGCAATCGAAAGTGACTGCTATGCAATGGGGTACACTAGATGAAACAATAGTAACAGGTAATTGAACTTCTATGATGGAGTGAACATTTGAAAATACATTCTAAAAGCGAGTGCCGCTAATCCGAACACGTCTAATCTCAATATCCGTTTAATCTGAGGAGGATCGGGTATTTTTTATATTCAAGTTTTTAATAGTTTCATTGAAATAACTTATACACGACAAATAATGGAATCGCGTCTATAGGAAAGTAAAGAACTAAGACCAGCATTTCAGACCACTGTAATCTTCTGATATTCGATTAATAAGTTGTGTTGTGCGTTTCTACATTATCCTTCAGCAGACAAACTCAGTAATTGACTTTTGGAAAAATGAAGAAAATCTGTTGGATGACGCAGTCCCGCCATCACCTTAAAATCTTGAAATCGGTTGTCGAGCAGGCTCAAGTACTGCTGCTTCCTTTGCGGGCGGAATAAATTTTCCCTTACCACATTAAGTTTTGTCCCTTTCGTATTCAAAGCATTTTATCGTCGTTATGGTAACAATTGCGAAAATGTCATCATTCAGGTATTAAAAACTGGTTGCTTAAATTGCTTAATTCATTCATTGTCGTCCGCCCAATTGGAATTGCTCGTACGAGCTGTATCATATTCGCCATTATATATTCGCCAAGCTTCAGCGGCACAATAATTAAAATACTTCGTTCGTTTGTCCGTTGTTTGTCGTTCGTTTGTCTTTATTTCTTGAACTAAAGGAATTGTTTCATTTTGAATTAAGTTTCGCTAAAACTTAAGAGACTGCAAGACAGCCCTGGTTTAGGGCTGTAATATAGGAGTCGCGTTTGGAGGCAAAAGCGTCGGTTTGATTTTACGGTTAGTTATGTCTGGTTGCGACGGACCAGTGTTCTTCATACTGGGTACAAACTCGTGAAAGCAATCCATGAATCAATTTTTATCCACGCAGGCTTTCTTTTGATTACGGTAGACTTCATGTTAATATTATTGAACGAGGTGTAGATTTTCCTGTAACCATTAATTACAGTTTATGATTCAATCTATAGTTCTAGAGTTGATTTGGAATCTGTTAATTGGATCTCTTAAATATATATTAATCCCCCCGGATAAAATTCAACGAGCAAATTACGGCCCAAATTTCGCATTGTCTAATTTTCTCTTTTCGGTAAACAATTCCTTATATTACTGGTTGATTAACTGACCCCTTTGTACAGCAGTTGCGATCCCGAATTTTTCCGTTTGAGAATAATCCGGAATTATTCTCAAACGAGCTGTTATCTTGTCTTTGCCTTCTCTGAGGGCGCATATCACCATTAACGTTCTATAAAATACTAAATTGATGTCTTTGTACAGCTCGTTGCCTGATCGAAATGTATTCCTGGTCTCTGGATAGTATGGAAACGTACTTAGCGTGAGAATTAGGCACATAACGGTTGTAACATAAAAAGGCATTTATTTTTCAAAGTAATTAAGAAAGCAATCTTAAGAGATTACCGACAAATTGAGAACAATATACTGAACAATAAAAAAAATTTAGGAATAAAAACTATCCTTGTAAAATAAAGCTGCCAATGCCTTGGTGTGTTCAATAGGAACTATGATCATAACAAGCTTGCAGGCATAGATTCGCCACAAGTTTAATATCAATAAAATTATTAGATGTTGATGGACAGATATAATCATGCCAAAAATCAACGTGGGATGATCTTTTTTTTCACCAAATTTTGACAAAAAAAGGTCCTACAAACACGTCTCCTTGCTTAGTTTTAAGAATGAGTTTCCAATACAGAATTATTTTATGTGCGATGCAGCTCCATGCTGTAAAGAGCGTTTCCGTCCGTTCGAACGAAATCGCGTGCAATTGTTAAATGTAACGTGGAAACGCATCAGTCGCAAACACTATTCACAAAGTGCTGGAACACTTTAGTGGAACAACAGATAATCAACAAATGTTTCCGTAGCGTGACATAAAGAACAAGGTTGTCAATTCAAAGAAATGGAAATGTGACTCGATGTTAGATAAGAACACAAGAGACCTCACATGTTATAGTAATTTTTCTTTTCTTTCTATCAATTTAAAGTAAAAAGGCTCAAGTAAACTTGATATATAAAAATGTGAACTCTACTAGTGAACCTCTCATATGTGTTTAATCGGAATTCGGAAAAGTTGATTGTGTACGCAATTATTGGCAAGCTTCTGAATAAGTAGATAAATATTGTTACAGGTGAACTTAACGTTTTGGCTACGTGATAACATGAAATACGTGAAATTCATAAACTTACCTTATCTTTTTATTCTTTTATAGGCCACGAAAACGGGCAAATTACCCTCTGGGATCTGCGGACAGGAAAAGAAATCAACGCGGTCAATGATCATACATCCCAAATAAATGATATGCAACTTTCAAAGGATGGAACCATGTTTATCACAGCCTCAAAGGATACTTCGGCCAAGTTGTTTGACACTGATTCATTGATGTGTTTGAAGACATATAAGACAGAAAGGCCAGTTAATTCAGCCTCAATCAGTCCTATCTTAGAACACGTCGTACTAGGTGGTGGGCAGGATGCCATGGAAGTCACTACAACATCTGCGCGTGCTGGAAAGTTCGATTCACTTTTCTTCCACATGATTTACGAGGAAGAGTTCGCACGTCTCAAAGGGCATTTCGGTCCCATTAACAGTTTATGTTTTCATCCTGATGGTAGAAGCTATGCAACTGGAGGTGAAGATGGATTTGTTCGAGTACAAGCTTTTGATAATTCTTATTTTGAATATGTCTTCGAGTAAAGCGATTAAAAAGCTGAAATTTATTTCACTATTAAGAGAACTTTTGATAAAAAAATAGATCATTGGTGAAAATTAATTATAATCGTTATTGACAAGAGAGGAAATGGTCCATAGAATGAATAAAAGGAATTTCGAAAATGAAAAAAGAAAACATTGAAACTTATTTAGTTAAAATTGTAGCCCACTTTTTTTTCTAATGGAATTTTTGCAACTTGTTGCCTTGATTATGATTCGTGCCTTCTCCAGCGTTGGATGTATCAGTGTGTTTAGTCAATATGCACCGCAAAGTCGATCAACTCCACCTTACACGGCAATTCAAGCCTGAAGAACCCGTTGTTAAAAAAGAAAATTTGAACAGGATTTGATTTAATTTCCTTTCTTCTCCGCCTCTCCGTACTATAAAATAAACTCATTTCCTTTTGAAAGTTCCACTTATTCTAAAAATAATAGTAACGGGATGTACCCCGAAAAGAAAAGGAAATCTAAACAATACTCATTTCATTAAAGAATTGGTGTTCAAAGGGTAGCTACGCAATTTTGTGGGTGATAATTGAATGTATACTGTGGACTCATATCTTCCACTGTTTATTTGGCTAAATACAGAGCTTATCATTGTCACAAACCAATTTAATCATTTCAAGATTGTCCACCGCATCTATTTTCAATAACTTTCATCTCAACTGAATATCGCCGCCCAGTTACTGTCTCCTTCCACACATTTATTTGTGTCGCGGGTTATCCACTGCGCGTGATCCGCATAATAACTCGTCGGCTGTTCTCGTTGATTGATTTGCAATGAATAATTGATTCGCGCGGCCCTATCGTTGCTAGAATATTTATTCCGGGAATCGTGAACCACCCAGTTTTAATTACTGGTGATCATTATTTTTTTACGGGATTCATAAAAAGGCATGCATTTCATAATGTAAAACTAGGGTAAGTCCGGGATAGATGGACCAACGATATACGGACCATTCGAATATTTCGCTCGTCTGTCACAGCAGCGCCGCATTCGTTGGCTAGTATTTTTCTACTCGTGCAGACGTTAACACGTTTAGTTTTGCTCGTGAGTGTCACATGTTTTTTAGGAAAAAAACTTTGTTTATTTCTTTTGGTGAGTTGAAAAATATTATTCATTTGATTTTATTGTAATGTGGTTAAGTTAGTTTAATTGATTTTGACGTAAGATCAATGCTATAGCTCGATTGTATAGTTAAGTAAGGTCTTAATTTAAAGTGGTGCTCCAGTAGCGTTGTTTGTCTGAATGAGTAGCTGGTCCATCTATCCCTGACAATTGGGATAGATGGATCAGTGACATTTGGGATAGTTGGCCCACTTGAAAAGAACCTGGAATAGTAGGACCATATTTCCTATTAGGACTTTACTTCTAATATAAATTAAATGATACTTATCAAAATTATTTTAAAATCAAAGGTGTGTCCTTATACGTTGGTTTTTTTTATGTTATAGGAAAATGCCTACGTTCTACACCAGAAAACGCATGTCTGGGAGGGGAGAATGGTCTGAACGTAGCTTGGAAAATGCAGCCAGAGCTGTTCAAAGTAAGGAAATGGGAGTTAATGCTACAGCGAAGGTGTTTGGAATACCGAAAACAACTTTGAAAAGACGCACAAAGTTTTAGTAAAGGTTCCATGGGAAAAAACTCATTGCTAGGAGTTGAAAATGAAAAAAAATTGTAGTACACATAAAAAAATTACAATCGAGGGGGTTTACTCCAACCAGAAACTCAGTACGTTCTATGGCTTACTATTTAGCTGAAAACCTGCAATTGAAGCATAGTTTCAATCATGAAACAAAGCAAGCAGGCTTCGACTGGCTTTCTTCTTTTCTTGTTCGCAATCCTGAACTGTCCATTTGGCAATCTGAAGGTGTGTCTATTGCGAGAGCAAAAGGTCTAAATAAAATAGATGTCAAAGCGTATTTTGAGCTCTTAAAGAATGTTTCGGAAGAAAATGGTCTTATAGATAAACCTGGCAACATTTTCAACATGGACGAAACAGGTTTACAGCTAAATAACAAACCAGGGAAGGTAGTTGCTTTGAAAGGTTCCAAGAATGTTACTTCTGTTACTTCAGGAGAGGCAGGAGTTTTGTGACGGTTTACCACCTGGCGCTGAAGTAAAAATGTCGCCAAAGTCTGGCTATGTAAATAGCGATTTGTTTTTTGATTGGCTGAAAAACCATTTCACTCCAAGAAAACCAGCAGGAAATGTGCTTCTTCTTTTAGATGGAAATACATCACACACTAGCTGCGTTGAAATCCTAGAGTTCGCAGAAAATAATCAAATAATTTTGATGAGTATTCCTCCCCACACCAGTCATTGGCTTCAACCATTAGACCGCGCTTTCTTCAAGTCTTTAAAAATGAACTATTATTCTGCTTGCTCAAAGTACGTGAACAATAACCCTTCAAGTAAGATAACTCGACTGCAGTTTGGTGCGCTTCTTAGCATAGCTTGGGGTAAGTCACCAAACGCAGAAAATGGAATAAGTGGATTTAGAACGTGTGGAATCATTCCATTTGAACCTGATGCGATACCAGACTACGCTTTTTTGTCAGAATTAATGGACTCCAGGCCTCCAGATACGTCTCTTGTTTTCGAAAACGTTATGACTGGTGTTGATGTTGCTGGCTCCGGTAGTTCAAAAAATGATGCCACTGTTGCTCGTCCTAATAGCCCAAGTGATGATGTTGCTGTGGCAGGTTCTAATTCCTCAAGAAGCGGTTGTAGTGCTGGTACTTCAAGAAGCTTTGAAAATGTTCCTTTACCTGGACATTCTGAAAAGCACCAGAATAAATCTGAAATTGTGACCCCTTCAAAGTTATTGGACAACCTACATCCAGTGCCTTGTGTCAACAAAGTTCAGACTGTGAAAAGAAAAGTTCAAACTATATCAACAGTGTTAAGCTCTCCAGAAAACATAACTGCTCTGAAAAAGAAAAAAAATGAGATAGAGTCAAAAATTAAAATAAAAGAAGAAAAAAAGAAAGACCGAGAGGAAAAGAAAAGAGAAAAGGAGAAAAAGAAGCTAGAGAAAAGAAATGAGAACAATATGCAAAGAACGATCAATAAAAGTAAGAGAACGCGAAGAAAAAAAGAACTAACGTCATCCTCAAATTCCGAAGATATTGATATCGACACAATTTGCAACGACAATCTTTATGAAAGTGACTGGGATGAAGATTTCTGTGTATGGTGTAAAGAGAACTACAACGAAAAAAAAACGAGATGAAGATTGGATTAAGTGTGTGTCATGCTCCCGCTGGACACATGAAGGCTGTACAAGATTCGAGGATAAATGCGATTACTGCGGAAAGCAAGCTCCTCCAAATAAGATGACTGCTGAATGATTCAAATTTCTAGAAACTGAGTTATACTAGCTCTATTTTTTAATTATTTTGATTGTCAAATCTATTAATCATATCAAATAGTTTATAACTGTATACCCTAACTTTATAGGTTGGAATAAATATTCTTTATACCTTTGATAACATGTATTTCTTGTGTTATATCCTGATTCAGTCACGTAAAATAGAGGTCCATCAATCCCTATTAGGTAGTCCATCTAACCCGAGTATGCTTGGGATAGACGGACCATCGAGCAAAACCAAAAAAACATCATAACTCCCGGTGTGATAAGCTTAACAACTGCAAACTTCCTTACAATTGTTTAAAGACATATATACTTATTAAAAAAATATAAAACTTATCCTAGACATTGCAAAATTTCGGAAAAAATAGCTTTAGAAAAACATGGTCCAACTATCCCGGACTTACTATATAGTGTGGATCAGCAGACAAAAGAGCTGCTCATAACTGTACAAAAACAATTAAAAAATTGTTGGGCATGGAGGTTATACAACAGATCAAACAATCAACGCCGCGCCAACGAGATTTTTCTGGAAAAATGCCTTCAACCTATACAGCTAAATCGAAAAAATCAGCTAAAGATCGTATCACGTTTTGACTATGTAGTTACGTATCAGATGACAGAATTTTAAAGTCTGCTAATAATCCTCTCATTTACACTTAGAGCTTTAAAGGACCAGACTGTTGGAAAACATCCTTTAAAGGGAAAAAAGAGAAGATAACCACGACGAGGAAGCTGCAATGCTTCAATTTCCAGATGTTTTAATTCACGAGGATTTACACCTAGCTGGCAAATGACAAGAACGAATAGAGCCGCACATTTGAACAGCCGATGAGGGGAAAAATATCAGTTTAAAATTTCGAACGCTCACGTACGCTCATGACAAGGATAGGGCCTCTCTATATATTATATCTCTATAAGGAAAATACAATCTTCAGCTGTTAAAATCTATATTAAGCTAATCAAATATGTTTAAATAACTAATTCCGTGATGAATGCCTTGGCATACTTAATCAGAATTGGCAACGACAAATCACGAAAACTGGCGTAAACTCTTTAACGCGAGATATCAAGGCCAAAATAAAGCTTCTCCAAAACAACCGCTGGAATAATCTACTCACCAACCTTGACTTCAATGCACGGAAAGTCTGGAAGTTTACTAAAATTTTAAAACGTAACCATCACGATCTTCCATATGCTCTGAATGACGAAAATGGTAGCCAGATACATTCTAACGAAGGGAAAGCAGAGTTACTTGCTGATAAGTTCCACGAACACCATAATATCTCCCATAGAATGAGCAACAACATGGCAAAAGTGATAGTAGCTAAGTCACTACTATCCATTGAAAACACCGCCATTTTACCTCCCGGTGCTCTAATAAAACCGAAACATTTAATCGAGCAAATAAAGAGGCTAAAGAACGGCAAGGCCCCTGGAATTGACGGAATACCCAATACGGCCATCAAGAACCTTCCCAAGAAAGCGATAGTGCTAATTTGCCATATTTTCAACGCCTGCCTGATAGTGTCATACTTTCCAAGCTGCTGGAAACACGCTAGCATAATACCAGTCCTGAAGCCCGGTTAAGACCCGCATGACCCTAACAACTACCGGCCAATAAGCTTACTGCCGGCGCTTGGCAAACTGTTCGAGAAACTAATCTTGAAAAGGTTAACGGATTACATCGAAAACAATGACATCCTCACTCACTTCCAGTTTGGCTTCAGACATGGATATTCCACAGACCACCAACTGCTACGCGTCTCCAAAGACATAAAAGCAGCACTAACTGGAAAACAGTCGGTGGGCCTACTGACCATTGACATTGAAAAGGCGTTTGATACCGTCTGGCATAATGGCCTAACTCACAAACTCAAATAGTGTAGTGCTCCTTCTTACCTGGTGAAACTAATCGCGTCCTTCTTGAGTGACAGAACATACCAGGTGAAAGTCCGAGGAGCAACATCCGCTCCCAAAACTGCCCCTGCTGGTGTTCCACAAGGCTCATGCCTGAGTCCGACACTATACAATATATACACGTCTGACATTCCTGTGAGCCAAAATTGCCAATTAGCGGCTTTTGCGGACGACATTTGTTTGTACACCATTGGAAATAATCCCAACCAGATAATCTCCAATCTAGAAGAAATGCTAGAAAAAATTTATGAATTCTTCTGCAGGTGGAAAATCAAAATAAATGTCAACAAGACCGCAGCAATATATTTCAGTAGAAAACGTAAGCCCACCATGCTGCCAAACAGACCCATCAACTTTTTAGGCCAAATGATTCCCTGGTCTGAAGAACTGACCTATTTGGGTCTAAAACTAGATAGGAAACTCACATTTAAAAACCACATCGAGCACATCAGTTCTAAGGCATTCAAGTCGGTTCTGTCCCTATATCCGTTGTTCAATCGAAAGTCGCACATGAGTTTGCGCAATAAAATCCTCATCCTCAAAATGAGCATACAACCCATAATTACCTACGGAGCTCCCACTTGATACCAATGCGCTAAATATCTTAAAGCTAAGCTTCAAGTCACCCAAAATCGTTACTTGAAAATGGCGCTAAATAAACCATACTATTACTCCTCTAGATTACTACACCAAAAAGCCAATATTATCCCTATCAGCAAATTCGCGGAATCACGTAGAGTTAATCTTCTCAAAAAAGCCGTATACTCCCCGAACCCCCTCATCCAATCTCTTAGAGATATATAAAAGCCAAGAATTAGTGTCCACAATCATGGATCTGCCTAGAATAATTAGTTTATAGTTTAGGTCATAATTATTATAAGATAAAGTTAGATATAAGTTAGATGTAAGCCTAGTCGGGGTTTTTGTCAATTTTCCTCTCGAACTAGATACTAGTACTTTTAAAGTTAAATTATCATGAACTTGTATAAAATTTATGTTAGAATAGTTGTAATGAAGTCTCCTTCAAATCTCTAGACATAAGAAATCTACAGTTAAAACTCTGTAAACAAGGCATATCAATAAAGAATTATTATATATATAAATATAAGCGTTTATTCACATTTTTCATTATAGTTTACTGAGTAAATTTGTATGTTTGACTAAGTAAATTTCGATAGAATTTCGGATTGTATACTGCATAATCGCAAAGAATATAAAGCACAAAGAAGTTGAATCCCGAGCAAAATGTTTGTTCCCAAAATGTCATACGTGGGTTCTGGCGCTAGAACCCAGAGCTTAATTTTTTAGCGCTTTGTGACGAGAGAGCTTTCGGTTAAAAGCTCATGATGTTGTAGCGCCCCTGTCGTACGTGTCATAATTTCGACTGTGACTGTATTCGTGACTGGCACTACTCCATTAATAAAAGATGCCATTATCAATCCGAACTCGAACAAGTCAACACGCGTTCTCAAGCTATTTGTATATCTAAATAATAAACTATCGTAATAATTCGACACAGCGTTTAATTATTGGGACAGTAAACCGCTGATCCTAAATTGGTGACCCCGTAAGGTATTTTTTTTTTTCAAATTTAGCATGGCTAACGATGAGTTCCAGGACGCGGACAGCGGCCTCAATACTCACACCGGTACCAGCACGCCGGCGGAATTCTTCGAAGTCAACGCAGTCGCATTGAAACTACCCCCGTTTTGGCAAAACAAGCCAGAATTATGGTTCGCGCGAGTCGAGCCGCAATTTCGTGCTAACAGAATAGTTGCGGATGCAGCACGTTTCGATAAAATAGTGTCCGAATTAGACATGACAATAATTGCCCAGGTAGCCGACATCGTGGAGGCACCACCAGACACAAATAAATACGCCACATTGAAGTCGAGGCTTGTGTCCGTTTTCGGACTAAGCGAGCACGAGAAACTACACCAACTCCTGTATGGCCTGGAGTTGAAAGATCAACGACCGTCTCAATTTCTGCGGAAAATGAAACTAACAGCAGGTGCTGGCGTGCCGGATTCATTGATCAAGTCACTATGGATACAGCGTCTCCCCGCAAACGTTCGTTCCATTTTGGCTGGGTCGGAGTCCGACAACTTAGAAAAACTGGCGGCAGCAGCGGACCGTATCGTCAGTCACGACGCAACAGACAGCATCGCCAACATCCAACAAAACGACAGCGAAAGCATCGCAATGCAAGTTGCGGAGCTCCGAGCCGAGATTAACAAATTACAATCCAGCGCCCCTAAGCTGAAAACTACTATGTGCAACGCATGCCACTGCTCTTTACCCCAGCAAACGTCACCTTCTCAGAAACCGGCAAGCGATTGGTGTTACTTTCACAAGCGTTTCGGTATTGCAGCAAAACGTTGTCGCGCACCGTGCACGTTTCGCGTCGCGGCCACGGAAAACTTATCGAACCACTAGCTCCAGAGACGATGGCTGGTGGTGTTTCCATTAAAAATCGTCTGGAAATCACCGATCAAAAAACAAAATTGACCTTCCTTATCGACACTGGGGCGGACGTATCCGTCATACCCATTTCTGCAATTCAAAGGACTCCCAGGCTATCCGCGTATAAACTTTTTGTGGCAAACGGCACGCCAATCGACACTTTCGGAAAAGCAACGCGCAACATCTCGCTTGGTCTGCGACGTACGTTTCAGTGGAAATTTTACATCGCGAAGGTATCACGCCCGATTTTCTGAAACATTTTGGTTTGCTGGTGGACATGCGGAATCGTCGGCTGGCTGACCCGTGCACAAATAATGCATCACAAGGCCGCATTAACCGGGATTATTCCGACTCCGTCTCTACCGTAAGCGACAAGACGCGCTATCATACGCTTCTCAAGGAGTTCCCAACACTAACCAACCCCGACACCAAAGAAAAAGCAATTGACCATCGTGTCAGACATTGCATTGTCACCTCTGGCCCTCCGGTGGCAGAGCGCCCGCGAAAACTTAACAAAATCCTCAGTGCCTGCACGCACGCATTTTTAAGAATAGACGCAGTAAAAAGGTCCCTTACGCAACATTACTCGAGGCCCCACAAAATACTAGAACACATTTCGAGGGTAGTTTATGCCATCGACATCAACGGCCGCAGAATCAACGATTCCACTGAACGATTAAAACCCGCAATTCTTGGAACCAGCTCAAGTCTTTCGCCTGGAACTTACAGTGGTGGTTCACCTAATGTAAATCGCCAGGATCTACGGCCACCTGCTCCGACATCCACCGCTTCACCCGAAACTTTTCCGGAAACTCGCTCCTCAGTCCGACACCGTGTTCTGCCACCAATCAACGCTCCTCCGAAAGTGTTAAGGACATACCCGCCGAGTAGAAAGCTGTCTTCGCGTTTGTGCAAAAGCAACAGTTCAGGTCAGTGAGACTGTTTTCTTCATCAACACAGCAACATTACGAATAATGCCATTGTCACTCAAGGGGGAGCACTGTAGCGCCCCTGTCGTACGTGTCATAATTTCGACTGTGACTGTATTCGTGACTGGCACTACTACATTAATAAAAGATGCCATTATCAATCCGAACTCGAACAAGTCAACACGCGTTCTCAAGCTATTTGTATATCTAAATAATAAACTATCGTAATAATTCGACACAGCGTTTAATTCTTGGGACAGTAAACCGCTAATCCTAAAATGTATATTTGGCGATTTGCTGCACGAATGCATCGCAACATAACATGTTTGATTATTACAATTATCATTCTGAAAATGAACGAGAATATATTTGAAAAATATGTTGTGCAAATTTTTGATGAAATCGCAATGAGAAAAAAATTAGGATATAGCTTTGGTAGATCAATTTTTCCATTTTCACTTAAAACTTATAAGTGATTTATACCCTTGCTAAGCTAACTCAGCGAAGACTCATGGGTGCGGAAGTTCTGATCAAATGTTTCGAGTACCTCGATAGTGAATTTAATATTTATAAAGAAATGTGGAAAGAGCTCAAGCTGGTTTCGAACAGCACGAGCGTCCCTGCCCCTTCTCATCAGGTGCCAACTCATAGACTGGGACGCGTCGATTGGCACTACCAGCTTAGGTGGATGTCGACTGGTTATTTTACTAGTTATGAATAATGCTCTACAGCTTTGAAAAATTGAAAAAAATGAAAAATTGATCTACCAAAACTTCTGACATTGGTAAAGCCAGACCAAAGGCAATTTGGAATATAGGAGAAGTTCAAAGCTGTAGAGCATTATTCATAACTAGTAATACATAACTAGTCTTACAATTGGAGAGAAGATTAACAAAATTATTGGCTGTTTGAATAGTGGATCATTCAAAAATGGTTATATTTTCAAGCGTGATTTAACGTTGGATAGTGAAATCTATAGCTATATTACAGTTTTATAACATAATTTGCATTTTTTTTTTTTGTAATTGCTTCCATCTTCATAAAATGTTTGTGCTAGAAATAAAGAAACTGTGGCGATTAACGCCAACAATAATTTCCGTTTTTGCAATTAGAATAATAACAAAATAATTTCTAACGTTCGTTCAAATTGTAAATTCAAATCAGTATTATCATGCGCTGTCAGCGCCAACGTAACCTTAGCATATTCATTTGACATTTACCATTTTACTATAGACACACTGTCATAGATCAGATTGACATTCATAACATTCATTCAGTCAACTGCACTCCAAGAAGAAACATACTTCAACATAACATACAATTTACATTCTGAATAATTTTAATAAAGACAATATTTTTAGTGGAAATAAAATGAAATAAACGTAATTCCTGTGTTCAGCATTTTATTTAAACCACAATTGGTGACCCCGTGAATTTATACGCTACAATTTTTTGTGCGGCGATTTTACATGATTTCACAATCAATACAAGAATAACATCATTCGATCATCGACAGTGAAATTAACCAAAGTGAACATATTTGCACAAAAAACTCAGACAAAACGAAAATAGTGTTAAAAAACATTCCATTTCACGCATTGTGAAAAACATTTTTAGCAAATTATTTTCTTCAAATAATTGTGTGTTAACGATCAGTGTGAAGCTTTTCTTATACCGACTGTGTACACGCGCCCATAGTGTGACCGTGAGTATAAAACATACCGGCGACACGACGACGACCAAAATTTCGTGGAACTATAAACATCGATTTTAACGACCATATTTGTTTTTGCTCCGAGTTACGCCATACAATTCAAAAAATTTCACAAGAAGATAATTGGATCGGCCGAACCCGTTAAACGCTTTATCCATAGTTTAACTTTAGTAAAAGTATACCCATTGTTCAGTGACTCAAGTACGGAATTTAATATAACTGCAATCATGGCAAACGACGACATTGCTCAAGCAACTGTTTCAGAAGGTACAACGGTAGCTGGTGAAGTTTGTAAAATCGGCGTTAAACCACCAATCTTCAGCAAACGCGATCCAGATTTATACTTCATACAAATGGATGCACAATTTCGAAACGCGCATATAACACAAGACCAAACAAAATACGACTATGTGGTTGGCTCACTGGACTGTGATACTCTAGCAAATGTTGCAGACATTGTTCGTTCACGACCGGATACTGGCAAGTATGATGCAATTAAAAATCGACTCATTAAAGATTTCACAGATTCCGAAAACAAAAAACTGAATCGACTGATACGGGAATGCGAACTTGGGGATAAAAAACCTACACAATTACTAAGACAAATGCGCGACCTCGCCGGCAAGGCATTGAAGGACGACGCAATCAAGGCATTTTGGCTTGAGCGATTACCAAGCAGTGTGCGAGCTGTTGTTTCAATTTCCGAACTTGAATTAGATCGTTGCGCTCAGCAAGCGGATAAAATGATGGAAATTGGAAATTTCGGTAGTGTTTCGGCAGTACAAAGTCTACCACAATCCAACGATTTCCACTCACTCAAACAGACGATTGACGCTTTACGGAAAGAAATTAATGAAATCAAAACGACAAACAACAAACGCGGTCGAACACAAACTCCGGCACGTGACAAGCAACGCAATCGCACTCGTTCGAAGAGCCAATCGGAAAAATATCCGAATTGTTACTACCATTATAAATTTGGAGCAGATGCAAAAAGGTGCGCTGAACCATGCGCATTCAAAAAACAGGAAAACTAGAACCCGCTTCACCATCGACGGTAGATGAAGCGGACAATAATGAGAAAAAACTCCGTCTTGTTATTAGCCAATTTGAAGCTCAGCGAAAACCAATGGTTTGCGAAACAAGCAACAAAAAGAAAACGAAAAGACTTTTCATCACCGACCGTAACACGAATTATAAATTTTTGATAGACACAGGGGCAGATTTCTCAATTTTACCAGCGTCATTGTTTTCGAAAAAATTAAAATCAAATGAATACTCGTTGTTTGCCGCTAACGGATCTACTATAAACACGTACGGCGACAAACTGCTATCACTCGACTTGGGACTGCGAAGAGAATTCAATTTTAATTTCATCATTGCTGACGTTACAAAACCAATTTTAGGTGCTGATTTTTTTCGACAAATACGGTTTATTGGTTGACATCAGGGGCCAATTACTTATCGACAGAGAAACTAAACTTGAAACAAAATGTGTTTCCGGTTACACAGCATATCAACCAGTTTTCACCATTAACAGCGACAACAACTACAAAGATTTGTTAAATGAATTCATTGACTTGACAATACCGAAACTTTACAACAAAGCGCTTACAACAAAAACAACTGTTCAACATCAAATAATCACAACGGGACAACCGGTTTTCTCACGCCCACGACGATTAAATGAAGACAAACTTGCAGTTGCAAAGAAAGAATTCGAATACATGATTAATGCGGGAATTTGCCAACCATCAAACAGCGAATGGGCCAGTCCACTAAACATGATACCAAAAAAAGATGGACGCTGGCGACCATGTGGAGATTATCGACGACTGAACGCACAAACTGTTCGAGACCGTTACCCAATCAGACATATCCAAGACTTCACCCAAAGTTTGAGTGGTAAATCAATTTTTTCTGTACTCGATTTAGAAAAAGCCTATTTCAACATCCCAATAGCCAAAGAGGATCGCAAAAAGACAGCAATTATCACTCCATTTGGACTTTTTGAATTCAATGTCATGTCATTCGGACTTACAAACGCAGCGCAATCATTTCAACGCTTCATGGATCAAGTGTTGTTCGGACTAGACTTCGTTATTTGCTACATCGACGATATCATCATAGCATCCAGCAGCGAAGAGGAACACCACAAACATGTACGTATTGTTTTTGAGCGTTTGCGCAAATATGAATTGAAGATCAATGTGGCCAAATGTGCATTTGCACAAGGGGAGGTATTATTTCTCGGACATCTAGTCAGTAAAGCGGGAATCCGACCACCAACTGACAAAATCGATGCCATCAAAATGTTTTATAAACCGAAAGTCGCGGACGAACTACGCAAATTCATTTGAATGGTGAATTTTTATCGTCGTTTCCTACCGGGAGCAGCGCGTATTCAGGGTCGTCTACGTGTCCTCATTAGGGGTAACAAGAAAAAAGACAAAACACCCATCATTTGGACCGACGATGCGGAAGGGGCTTTTGAAGAATGTAAAACGTCATTGATAGGCGCAGTAACGTTAGCACATCCAAAGGCAAACGCTAAATTGATACTTCACGTCGATGCTAGCAATTTTACAGTTGGTGCCGCCATTCATCAACTCGTTGACGGAGAACTTCAACCACTGGGTTTCTACTCGAAACGAATGACAGACCGACAAAAACGTTACAGTACTTATGATCGCGAATTATTGGCCATCTATCAATCAATCAAACATTTCAAACACATGATTGAGGCATAGCGTAAGAACAAACAGCGATAACACTCCGACCATCGACCAATCTAACGGATTTTGCAGAATTGTATGAGTGTTAGTAAAAATATTAATTTTTTGCTCGTTTTGTTTACAAGTACAATGTAAACAGATAGACAAAATAGAGAAAAATAAACATTTTTACGAACACCAATGCAATTCTCCAGAATTTTTCAAATACCGTTAGATCGGTCGTTTGTTCGGAGTGTGAGCGCTGTTTGTGTTTACGCTATGATTGAGGGAAGAAGCTGCACAATTTTGACCGACCATACACCAATTACATTTGCATTTTTCCAAAATCCTGAAAAAGCCTCACCACGGCAACTAACACATCTCGATTTCATCGGACAGTACACTACTGACATACAACACATTCCTGGAAAAGAGAATATCGTAGCTGATTTACTTTCACGCATCGAGAGTATCACTGGCTGCGATCCAATCAATTTCGAAGAATTAGCTGAAAGCCAAAAAACCGACGAAGAATTAAATGGTTTTTTGGAAAACAACAAGTCAACGCTTCAACTTAAACTCATCAAAATTCCAAATTCGACAAGCGAGGTGGTTTGTGACATATCAACAAAGCATGTTCGACCATTCATCACAAAGGATTTTCGTCAAAGAGCCTTCAACTCGGTACACAACCTGGCCCATCCAAGTAAAAGATCAACACTTAAGCAAATCAGCGAGCGTTTTGTGTGGCCCAACATGAATAAGGACATCGCCAATATGGTAAAAACTTGCATTTCATGTCAAAAAGCTAAAATTTCTCAGCACAATAGGTCAGCTATCGAGAATTTTGCGGTGCCAGACAAACGTTTTTCATGGATTCACATCGATATAGTTGGACCGCTTCCATGTTCAAACGGTTACAATTACTGTTTAACAATTATCGACCGATTCAGCCGATGGCCAGTTGCAATTCCAATCGAAGACATTCACGCTGATACGGTTGCAAGAGCACTAATAAATGGTTGGATTACATATTATGGTGTTCCGACAAAAATCACCACCGATCAGGGTAAACAATTTGAAGCGAAACTTTTCAATGGATTGTCGCAAATGATTTGTGCAAAACACCTTCGATCAAGCCCTCGACACCCACAAGCCAATGGTCTAATCGAACGTTTTCATCGCACCATGAAAGCTGCAATTAAATGTCAAAACAACGAACGCTTGACCGAAGCATTACCTTTAATAATGCTTGCACTACGCAACGTTTACAAGGACGATATTAAAGCAACACCGTCAGAAATGGTTTACGGAACAACACTCAAAATGCCATGCGATTTTTTCGAAAATATTGACTACGACAGTTTGGAAACCGAATTTGTTCAACAACTTCGACAATTAATGGAAAAAATTCAACCAGTTCCAACATCGAACCATTCAAACAACAAAGTTTTCGTTCAAAAAGATCTTAAAACATGCAGTCACGTCTTTCTGCGCGACGATTCAGTTCGAAAACCTCTTAAAACACCATACGACGGACCATACAAAGTTTTGAACCGAAACGATAAAACATTGGAAATTCTCATCAATAATCGCAAAGTTCGTGTTAGCATCGATAGGGTAAAAGCAGCTTTTCTCCCAATCAACGATAACACCACATCGGAAACGGAAAACGTACCAAAGGATCTTACAGAGCAAACGATAACCAAAAACGATCAACCAAAAACGACAAGAGACGGCAGAATCATCAAAAAGCCAAAAAGATTTGTTACTTTCGTCAATGGTTAAATTAATTACCTAGTCAACATTTTTATCGTGCATTTTCTACCATCAAGTCACTGGTGGGGGAGTACTGTGGCGATTAACGCCAACAATAATTTCCGTTTTTGCAATTAGAATAATAACAAAATAATTTCTAACGTTCGTTCAAATTGTAAATTCAAATCAGTATTATCATGCGCTGTCAGCGCCAACGTAACCTTAGCATATTCATTTGACATTTACCATTTTACTATAGACACACTGTCATAGATCAGATTGACATTCATAACATTCATTCAGTCAACTGCACTCCAAGAAGAAACATACTTCAACATAACATACAATTTACATTCTGAATAATTTTAATAAAGACAATATTTTTAGTGGAAATAAAATGAAATAAACGTAATTCCTGTGTTCAGCATTTTATTTAAACCACAAAACCTTTTAGAAATAAAAGGAAGGTTTCTTTATTTCTAGCATAATTTGCATTTGTTTATTTGCTTACAGATTTGAAGCAGATTTTAACTAGTTGTTGGGAGGCAACGTTATGAAAGAAAATTCTAGTATGTTTTTTCATATTGACAAAACGCCTTTCTCAAGATCCGTTAGAAAATCCGGCAAAAAAGTGGCAATAATAGAAACCTTTCAGTTTCTGAATTATATATTATGTTATCGAAAATAATCCTTTAACTTAATTAAATTAAGTGATCGAAGTAACTGTGGAGATGACAGTGGCCCAATGCTTTCAATAAGTTTAGATGAAGGTAAAGAAAATGACGATCATCGCGCAGAAATTCAGCAAACAAATTTTTCAACACGGCATGAAACGGAAACAGAAACCATACACATCAATTTGATAGCCGAGGATACATTTCAAAATCCTGAAATCCAGATTTATTATTATTATTGTAGCATTATCGTTTACGAAAATAAACGAAAAATAAGAAATTTTGCAGAAACAATTATGGCAAATTGTAAGCATGCCCCTCCAAACTGGTTCCATGAAATGGATTCCTGTTATGATCATAAAATTAAATTATTAGGGTGTATGATTTTAGTTTTGCTAAGGAAGAATTGTAACTGAACTGTTACGAAGAACGAAATAAATTCCAATAGAAAATTAAATAAAACTGCATAAATAAAACTAAAATTTAAAATAAATTATGAATCTAAACAATTTGGGTAGACAGAATTGGACACCTGTAGGACGGGTGTTGTACTTAATTACGATAAACTCACGAAACACTTCAATTATTTTTAAAATACTCAGTCAGTTTCTTTTGCTAATTTAAATAAAACACATGTTAAATGTACAAGTTATTGGAGAAAATGAGTGTTTCAATAGAATTTTATTGTTCACTTCAAGCAACTTGCAATTTTCGTACATGAAAAAACTCAATGTTGTCAGAGAAGTGAGAAAAAACTCAAGTGAGAGTTACTTTTTATATTTGCATATTTAGCAATACTACATAACCCGTTAACTGGTCATAGTTGTGTTACTCCGCTACCCCTATTATGTGTCTGATTATGTTCAGTTATTATACTAATGCAAATGAAGACAAAAATTGGAAAACTGGCATCGAAATTCCTTATTACATTTTTAATAAATTACATTTTTATTCCTTGTTTTTTTTTGTGATTGTCGTTATGGAATCCTGTCCATTTTTCTATGTCCTATGGAGATAAGATGATTGAAGATACATTAGTTCTTTCTGAAAAATTTCAGTATCCATTCCGATCCTATTGTTCATTGTAATTCGGTTTTTGACTTTGTCGAAATTGCCTTTAAACCGGGAAACCGAACGCGTCCCCAGATTCGTCCTTTTCTTGGAATGAGCGACTTCAAGGTCTAGAATGTTCTCAATATTCATTCAACAGATTATTGAATGGCTTTAATGTCTCACCAACGCGATTATTGGTAGCATTTGCTGATGAACTGATCATCTATACAACAGACCGAAAAGCTACAATAGTCCAGCGCAACCTTCAAAAAATGTTTAATGATGTGCAGCTTTACACCGATAGTTGGCGAATGAAAATTAAATACTTCAGCCACGAATGAACAGCTGATACGGGGTAACCCGCCGATATTTTTTACGACACTATTCGCGCAGGACAATATAAAACCGCGAACCCCCATTGAAATTTTTTTGCAAAGTGGCCGTTCTTAGGGCTGAAAAGTTCGTGAAAAGTTCGCAGTTCCCCTAAGTTTTTCCCTGCGTTCATAATACATTCATATGTCAATTACTACTAAAGGCTCGTATTTAATTATTTATTTATTTTAAATGAAAAAAACTAATACTCCATTAACAGTCTGCTGGTAACGTTATTTCTACCCCTGAATTCACCTTGTCTTTGTTAATATTTTGCTAGCAATAGTAAATTTATGTTAATGGTGGATTTAACGAAAATCTGAACAGAAACATTGTTTGTTTGTCCCCCTTGTCCACCATAGGAATTCGTGCCCCGAACTTCTCCAAGTTTCATCAGTGACTTACATCGATTTAAGGGGTCTACCTACATTGACTGCTTAGATACATCGCCTTTTTTATTCCCTTTTTTCAAAGTATATATCTAAAATGATGTCAAAAATGTATAAAGATCGGAGCAATAAAACTGTATTTCATGGTTGGCTTGATAAATATCGCTCGATCACACAGGATTGCTCATTCGGCACTATAATCTGACCTGTATATCGACTTCACGTAAAAACGACTTCAAAATGACGGCTAATCTGTTTCAGTAGCAGTACTACTTTTAATAATAATTTTGAAGCAATAACACCTCAATTTATCTTAATTTTATACCATGGGCCTTAGAACCAGGCGTCAAGTGTCGGTAAGTTTCTCCCACGATTTTTCATATAAAATAACTAAAAACGTCTTTTTTCGAACCTCTTGCCGGTATGCAATTTGCCATTTTTGCATTTATGGCCAAAATTGTAGTATGCGCGATACTTAAACATAATTTTTTTTTTCTATTTCGAATGAGCCATCTCGGAGATTCTGCCATCAACAGGGCAGAAGTATTAATTTTTTGAGGAGTTATGAACATATGCCAATATTTATTGTAATCAATGCCGGAATACAAAAATTTTGTTCACGGATTTCAAAAGTGCTTAAAAGCTTAAAAAATTTTGATCGATATATTTAATAGTTTCCTCAGGAAAAACGCAGATAGCATTTCTTCAGTGTTTAAAATATAAAGACCCATTAAAATTAGCAGAGGCGACGTTACCATCTACACTTTTACATCATACAGCGATTCGGCTACAATATATCCTGCATCATTGGTCGCTGGCTTTACTTAAAAGTCGTATACACACACCAGTTGAAACGTTTTCAATCTATCTGTAGCTTCAATATTTTGACAATACCAGTTTGACATCAACTCGACGTCAAACTGGTATTTCTTATACTGGTTTACTTATACTCTGAAAGTCAAAGCTCCGACTTTCAGGGTATAAGTAAACAGTCTGTGACTCAACTCAGATTGCTGATACGGAGATATGTCAGACAAAAAAGGTATTTTCGGACTAGATTTGATATTCTTATAAGCATATTTCGATTGAAAACAGATCCTCCCGGGAGCTATGCACAGGTGCCTTCGGCTCCGCCCGATTATTGTAGTTTCGGTTACCAAGCAAATGTAAGTTATAAATTAGCTAAACGCTAGAATTCAGGTGTGATTTGTTCATATTG
This sequence comes from Stratiomys singularior, assembly GCA_954870665.1. Classification (NCBI taxonomy): domain Eukaryota; kingdom Metazoa; phylum Arthropoda; class Insecta; order Diptera; family Stratiomyidae; genus Stratiomys; species Stratiomys singularior. The sequence continues at coordinate 67,705,780 of OX940880.1, read as the reverse complement.
CTACAAAGCGCTGCCAAATCTGCTTGAACGAGACTAATCTTTGTACTGGAAAAATTGCAGAGAAACCCACCGCCTTCGTATGAAGAAAGTCAGAAGCATGCTTTCCCATCGCACCCACCTCCTGCGTATCCGCAAGGATCGCAGTTCCTTGGGTATTCTACAGCTCCAACAAATTGTCAGATGCCAACAGCTTCGGGGGCATCATACATGCCATACTACAATAGTGCTTCTGTAGGATTTCCGAGCAACGTTCCGATGCATAACTTTCAACATGCAGTCCATCAACAACAGAATGTTGTCTATAGTAACATACAACAGAATGGTCCTCAGGTCGGTTGGCAAATGTACACATTTTGGAAAAGATGCTAATTTGCTGTTGCAGGCTGTCGTATTTGACTCAGGATCAAGATTTAAAGGGAAAGGTGCAGGAACGGTGACAGTACCACCGCCGCCGCCCGGTTATCTACCTACACCAGCGCAAATGGCGGCCTTGCAAGGACAACCAGTATATGTTTTACAACGTATAGTATAAGGAGGCTAATGAATCTCTCAATTTTAGGTTATATTGCAGAAAAAGAAAAAGTCCTTTTTCTAAACCGGAGTTTGAAACCAGGACGAGAATCAATTTGTATTTGCTTAATTTCACGATGTGTACACACAACGCCTCAGAAATCGTTAAAAGCAACTCAAGTTTTCCATTACAATAAGCGATATATTTGTTATTTGAAGACGTTGCTTTTATGATAGTGTTGAATCTAATATTAAGAATTTAATAAGAAGTTAACAAAAAAAGCTTTTATTGCATAATAATAGTCCTCAAAATATGAAGGTGGAGATTACCATTCTCAAATAAGTTGATTTCGGAGAAAAAAAAACACTGTTCATGTCTCACTTTGCATTTCGATCGCTGCTCCACAATTGAAAATTATGGCTTTTTGCAATAGGAAAAGTTTGGGAAAGTGAAAATACTGATGAAACCATCTCTGCTTATGACCACCTATTGACTTTACAGAACGGATTGAAAGTTATCTAAATATGTTCTTATACAGATCAAGAATGGCTAAACATGCAAAGAAAAATCTAGGATGCGCTAAAGTCCCAAGCTTTATTATTCAGCTTCTGATAGGAAAGCAAATAATATTGTTGCGGGTTTGACAACCCTAGAAGAAGATGGTATTGCCTCCCGAAGAAACACTCCAACTCTGTACGACAGCGGTCAAGTAAATAAAGCACATTGCAATTTGCTAAACCTCTCAAAAACCGGGTCGACGACGAAGCCTACTGAAGAAATCCCCAATAGTCTTGCTATCAAGGCTATCTACAAGAGTATGTATGCCTCACACATATCCTTGAAGATAAACACGATTCTCGTGTCTCTCTACCACTGCAAAATGGTATCAACGCGTTTCGGTGCACAATCTCACTCATAAATGTCGGGAACCGCCTAGCGGTTCTAAATTTTTTGGGCTATGCACATGGAATTTAGATCGGAGTGGTGTTAAGCTCCGAAGTCAAGGTGCGGTGACAACATGACCAATGAAACCCGAGCACATTCTAAAATAGCGAAATACCCAAATGACGAGATACTATTTCGACCACTATATATGTAATCGCTGAGTTCTTTCTAGGCAGCGCTTCACGCAGTCGGGTTGTGGGAAGGTGGCATGACTGGATTTGACAGATTTTTTTTGGTAGAAAATAAAAACGCGCTAATTTTAAAGAGTGTTATATCTTGAAGTTTCGTTAACTAATAAGCAATTTCTATGAAAACTTTTTCGATTCCAACGTAAGCTGTTCTGTTCACTTTCCTCGCAGCAGCCACGCCGCAATTGAGCTCCTCATTACCAGCAGGTTTCTAAGGCCACTGCATATTTTTCCATTATTTATATTCAATATTATGTCATTTGGGTGATTGAAGATGGCAAGCGCTAGAGACAAAGTTGAAATAATACAACTAGATGAAACTATCAATACCAAAAGAACACGCCTTTGCGAGGCAAGAGACGAAAGGGAACGGTGGACGGAACATAATATTGCATAAGAAACATAAAACGGAGAGCGAGGAAGATTTGCGATATGGAAATGATAGCCCCGTTTAGCAAATGTCTTGAGCTGGTCGTCTAAAAGCCAACCGTTGGCAATTGTGTAAAATCGTCCCTCTACTCAAAACGATGACACTTCTAATAAAGGCCCTCAGCCCGTTTAACTGGAAGATAAATGAAACTTTCAGTTGGTGATCGCGGCGTTGATGAAAGCTTTGCTGATTTCATCCTGCTGATCCACTGTCAGGAGGGAAGATATTAGGCATAAGTTTTAGCAATATGAATGGATTATGTGGTTAAAATATGGCATATATCTGATAAAACCTCCATGTTGGACAGCAAAATTCTGAGAAAGAACCTCAAGGGCAAAAGATAGAGGCCATCCACATTAGAAAAGACAACAACATGGTTGCAGCTCAAGTATGCTGTAAATGAAGTTAGCAATTAAACTTACACAAACAGGTAAAGGTAAACAACTTACCTGAGCACCTCCTTCTTTCTTTTCAGCCGGACTTGAGATTGGCTTAAGTGAAATTAGGCAGGAGCTACACGTATTTCCTGCCACTTTCGCGCTCATGAGTTCGGACGAAACGGAAAAAAATCACAAATTTTGTGCTTTGATCACTTCCCATTCACTCATTTTTGCGAGAATCACATCACTTTTTCCACAATACACTTCCTGCATGTACCCCACGCGCGCTGACGTTTTCTCCCTAAAACGGGATATCTCATCAATGCGACTAGTACGGATATATTGCTTCAATGTTTAAATAAATTTTCATGCGTTGGCATAACATGTGCACAAGCATCAAACAGTTAAGTTATCAAGCAATTAGCAAGCAAACACTGTGAGTGTTGACGTAGAAAAAATATTGTGCAATGTAGTTTTCGTGTAGGGGATCGACATGCTCGTCGTCATCAACAGGATTGGTCACTTTTTGACCCGCCTGTACTTGTTGTTTCCGAGGAAGGTTGCGCTTTGGCTTCTTTTGTCTGTTTTCAGCTTGTACTGCCGGTTGCGTCGCATGGGATGTGTTACGCTTTATTTGTGTAGGATTACGAGGTGATGTGAACTTTGCTTTTTTTGATAACGATTGATGAAGTGTGGCAAGTTTGGCTTCTTTCGATAATAATCATTGTCTGGTTAGTCACATTTGCAAGTCCTTAAATTGTCGTGCCGTGGATCTAAACAAGAGGTATAATATTTATATAGACGCATTAACCAAATTTCTTCTCGTATGTTGCCCTAAATTAACTCCTATTGTCAAAAATTCACAACCTCTTATAAAAGGGTCATAAGTAGTATAAATAAAGGAAACAAGTTTGCTAGTCTGAACTATGAGAGTACATATCAAGATATTTCGTTGCTTTTATTTAATTGATTGTCTTATTTTAGTCAACACGGAATATTTAAATATTCAGAAACATTTATTGTTACCCAATTAATTTAATGACGACAAAATATAATTCCGTTACGTGACCAAATAATAACTAGACTACCTACGTAGATTATTTCCCAAAGAATTAAGTCCCACCCGTTTCATATTATTTTGACAATGCTCGACTTAGGATTCTATTTCAAAAGTCCAATGAACGTGGAGAAAATTCATTCTTTAGCTTTAGCGAAATATAAGAATTTCATTATTCAAATGAAAAGCCTAACCATCTTTACACGAATTGCTTTTTAAGTGTAATGTTAACTAGCCGTATTTAATTGATTTGAATTTTGCATTTCATCAATGAAAATCATGTCGTTTTGCAGTGATTTACTTTTAAAAGTTAGAGTACATGCATGTGAAATGATCAGAATTGATTTACATGAACTATTTCCAATTGCAAAGCAGATATATGCCTTCCATCATAATATTTAAAAGTAATGTGCGTTCTGTTGTTTATGTGCGTATGTTTTTCTGCTCGCTGGGAAATCAGTGAACTTTCGATAGAATTTCGGACGCCATGTGTCATATTACTCTAATGCAGGCAGGAATGGAACCGAACATTTGAACAGCTGATGAGGGGAGAAGTTACATAAACAACTGTACACATACTGTAAACATAGAAGACGCCTTGTATGTGGCGTCTCTATAATCTTGTACCTCTATGAATTGTTAAGACTTCGTCACCATTGGGTGGTCTCTAATTGTACATTTGTAATTGAATCGATTTCCAATGCTATTAATCTAGCTTTTTGAATAAATTTGGTAGATTAATCGATAAATCAATTAATTTTACCATCCTCCGTTAGACAATAAATTCGATATCGTTTAACTGTGGATAACACACTGGCAAGCCGTTGTTTACTTTTAAAACAAATGCTTTTGGCAACGCAATAATTAAATTGTTTGTAAAGTGAATAAAGTCGTCTTGGATTTGAAGTTCTTCCTCGTGTTGGAAGAACTTCAAGAAATAGACCATAAATTAATGTTCTATTTCGAATGTTTAACATCTAAGACATATATATTGCTGAAAGGAAACTTGCTTTTGAGCAAATTTACTTTATTCAAATAAGAATGAAAACAGAATTATAGTACATTTTTTCTTGATACTAATAGTACACGTAGTTACAGCTACTCATCGCTCGCCTTTGGCTGTGTGACACATTCGTTTGTTTCTTCGCAGTCTGCGGGTTTTGGGGAATCCGTGACTTCAAGTTTCTCCATTTCTAAATCAGCGTCAAAGTTAGCATCTTCTTCACATTTCTTCGGCTCAATGTCTGTTGTACTGGTACTTTGTGGTTCATGGGAAATCGTCACGTTTTGGCCATTTGGATCGGTAGATGTAACACTTACGTCTTGAGAATTTTCGGCAGTATCTTCCTGACTATCATCTTCAATCGATGCATGCAATGTAACAAGCGTAGATGCTGACGCTGCCAGTTCTGTCGACAATAGCATATTATCTTCATGTTCTTGCTTAACATCTTCGTCTTTCTTTACACTTATGTCAGCAGTTTCCTCGTCTTCTTCTGTTTCCGATTCAAATTTCTGAAAATTTTTCCAGATGAATAATTCTTTGAGAGTTGCATTCCAGTTTATCTCGGACATGTTATTGCTTATAGTATGGTTATTTCTTGATTATTTTATTTCATTTTATACTTCATGATCAATTCACATAATTCGCTACTGTGAGGTCTTGTTTGTAAAAAATTGCGACCAGACTGTCATTTAACATGTGAAGAAATGCTGTATTCGTAGTTGAAAAACTAAATCATACAAATATAAAAGATAGAGGTAATTGACTTCTCATTGAATTTAAGAAAACAGCAACTATGAACAAGTTATCAAGTTATACCTTTCATATTCATTCCATTATTTGGAATTTGTATATTACCAATTATACAAATGCAAAATGCTGCCTTGATACTTTGTTCATACTTCAACAAACATTTTTAATTACCTCATATTAGAAAGGAGTGAATGAATGAACAAATAAATTCAAGTAAGCATTTCTCAACAACAGAGAGGTTACAGTTCATTTTTCAATATTCTCAGTCTGTGCTTGTGTTATTTTCCATAATTTTCGTTTCTTGCACTTTTCTAAACTAATTTTCATTATTGTCATTAGAAACATTTATCAGTATTTTGCCTTAGATGCATTGTACGATTCAGATGTTAAGCAGTTGTCGTATAAATTACACGTATATTACTAAAATGAATAATTTTGTTATTTTCTTGGTTACTGAAACAACGCATAACGCATCTAAGACGAATCATATTCAAATGTCGTGAAAAAGTGTGCATGATATTTACCTTTTGAGTATATGCTTTTGCCGGCGGGAGGTTCAAATGCAAGACACATGTTGCATCTTCAAATATATTTGGCACAGGTTCCTGGCAAACGATACCGCTTTTTTCAACACCACATGCTCGAAATAGAACTTGCTTCTTGTCTTCAAGAATGTGCTTTTTGCAGTACTTGCAGCTTGGTATCGCACGGTCCCCGCACTTCACGCCTCCTTCAGAAAACATACATTTTTGGAATATGGAAGGTTTATGACTAGTTCCTTCAGTCGCTCGATCGCGCTTTTCCTTAAATTTTTTGTACAGTATTGCTTCCATCCCAAACCTCTTGTGATATCGGTTTAAAGCCTTTAGCTTACGGTAGAGTTTCCGTTCTTGCGCTGTGTCTTTTGCTTGATCATATATACTGCCTAAAAATTGTTACTTATAATTATTCATAAATCTTAAATTCTCTTCAAAAACTTACAAAAAGACTCTCGCTCTTTTTTGATAGCCTGCAAATATTTTCTGCGTTTTTCTTTCAACAAATGTTGCAAACGCAGTATCTGCTCCATGTACAACACTTGGAGGCGCATCATTTTTTGTTTCGTAATCATTGTTGCTTCTTCTGTTGTATAAATGCCCGCGTGCCTGTTATTTTGATAGCATTTTTTAATTCAACTTCACCGATTTTTATTGTTCTTGCATCATTTTACTTACTTCAACAAATCTTCGTTCTGTGAATCGATACTTTCATTATCAGAATTGTCCCACTCGTATGATCGCCAAGTATTGTTTGTTGTGGGCATATCTTCATCAGATGACGAGTCCGATGCATAATCAAGTAAACGCCGCTTCGGAGGATCATCGGTTGTTGAAAAATCTAAATCCGTCGAGTGAACATAATGAACTGGAAATATGTGAAATATGAAATAATGAACCTTTGATGCAATCCAATCAATTAATGAACTAGTCTACTCACTGAAAGGATCTGCATTCGCGGAAACTACGTCAATTTCTTCATCGGTTTCGGCAAAGTTCGTAGATGGGCCATCAATTTTTATGTGATGATTAAGATCGTACATTAATGCCTCATTCGACTCCACTTGCTTATATTTGCCAACAACATTTCGGATTTTCATCAATTGTATCAAGCGACTATGTTCAAAGCAATAATTCGTGAGGCCAGGCTCCTTTTTACCGTCATATTTTGGAGCTGGTTGCAGACACTTCTTTCCATTGCTAGGATACGTATAAGCACATTGTTTAAAAGGCGCACGAGGGTCCTGTAGAATATGTCTAATGCAGAATTCGTAGCCTTCGACTCGCGGTATGGAACAATCATAGGTGGGATTCGAACAAGCTTTCGACTTATTTTCGATTTCAATGTGTATTTGATCGCGAAGAGCTTTTTCTTGCTCAGCCGTAGTTTTCACAGGTTTTCGCACTACAAACCCACGGTTTTGCGGTTTTGTAATTATTTTGTTGAGGCTAGTGGCCATCTTCCTGGAAAAAAAGCTGCTTGAATTCCGTGTCTCATATTTCACTTTTTGAATTAAATCTTTCAGTAGAAATTAAGTCAAAAAATATGAAAAAATGCATACATGCATGTAGTCTGAATGCCTACCGACCCCTAAGGTTTAATGAATGATTGTATTCGTTTTTAAGAAGTTCATATTAACTTACCCTTTCTGTTGTGTCGGTTAACTTATAGTTTTTCGTACGATTTACTAATAACTAAAGACCTCAGCCTTTCGTTTAAGTGAATAGTTTTTTTTCCTTCTTTTTCTTTTTCAGGAGAGTTTATTGGTCATTCCTAGAATAGCATTGACCAGCGTGAATAGTTTTTAAAATGAAAATATGGGATTATAAAACTATCAATCCGAGGAAAAGTATGTTCTGACTGATTTTTTAGTTCTTTGTTTACATGTGTCAACTTATGACACAAATGTGATTATGTCAGTTTCCTTTTCTGTAGCATGGCAGGTTTAAACGCACTTCGAGATATTCTCACCTGTCATTAGCGACACTTTCCGAGTCAAAATATGCGAAAATCCATATTAAACACTGCTAGAAAACACTTCTCATTATTTTTGCCGATCCAATCAAACCTTTTTACTATGAAAAAGAAAGAATTTTCCAAGAAATTAATCAGCTCAATTTTTCCCACCAGCGATTTGACACTCATTTGGTTTGCGTTGTGGGTCAGCCATTTTCCGGGATATCACGTCGATTTCTGTGAAGTGCTACGATAAAGTCTAAAAATCCATGTAAAACATTCTCCGATTACTAAATTTTTTACACAAATCACTTGTTCCTACGCAAACAGATAAAACTGGCGAATCTTGGTAAATAAAAAACACTTGAGATGCGTTATATTTCGCGAGAAACGTCGCGCGTGAGACTACTCGCTGACGATCGTCGTGTAATGAACAGAACGAGGAGTTAAATGGCGTCTAGAATTTTTTGTTTTACTTGAATATTCTTCATGTCCAAGCTTTTGACATTTTTGTCGAGCAGAAATCGTGGGTTGTTCCCAGATATAGTACTGCTAAATTAAAAAGGGAAGATACACAAAAAATTCGTCGTCATATAGTTCTATCGATTGGATTAGTGTCTAATGCAGTTTTCCCCCTGAGTAAAACCTCGTAATTTTTTATATGTGAATTTCATCAGAAATACGGCGTCCGCACACATCCGCATACCATATCGTGTCGAGGACGAGTTGAATGTGTATGAAGTTTGACAGCGAAAGATGTTCAAACGATACAAATAACCAGTTTGCAATTCCCCCTTGCGTCAAATAATGCAAACAAAACGACTTTGACATTCGCACAGTGAGTGTAGAAATTATTTCGATTATAAAGAACATGAGCTTCTGAGCAATACTCCGTTAATGAAATTAATGTAAAACGTTTTAAAATAAAACGTTTTCCGAGAGTCAGGTCACAAATTTCCTCGTGCAGCTAATATTATCTGAATATTTAACTCTTAAGAATAATTGGCAAATATCGAAAACAAATATAAATGAGATATTGATGCCCGACGTTTGCGTTGCTAATTGCTCTATTAAGTTGTCTATAAATATACATCTTGTCCTCTAAATATTTATCAAGACGTATTAATTTTTATGGATTTAGATCTCGTATGGCTACTTTTCCTTTTAACCTTTTCACAACGATAGACAAAAAGATGCTAAAATGCTGTTTCGTTGATGGTATGGCAGGTTCGCTTTGCAATGCATAAGGCAATTATTTACTTTCAATAGTTTGGTTGGACCAACTTGTAGTAAATTCATCATGAATTGTATGCAAACAACAAGCATTTTATAAAAAGGAGTTAAATTTTTGTTCGTTCTCTGTAGTAGAGACCATAGCTCAAAATTGTTGTTGTTCACTTAGAGGCAGGTGCAAACAAATACACTATTACTGTAGGGTAAATCAATACTTTGTAGAACGTAAATGTGGGACGGATGAATGTATGCATCTGGCAATGACCCGCTAAGAGGATAATGTTTGTAATTTATCGGTCTGGAGACTTTTATGTTTGGTAAATTGAGAATAAAATATAAATTTGAAAAGTTTACATATGTTCTCATTACACATTACAATCCATTACACTTCATATAAGATCTGGCCCAGACTGTTTTCATAAATTTTATTGCATTCATGCCGGGCATTTGGAAGTACATTTAGATGAGTTAAAACCGATGATCTAATTTGCGCCTGGTTAGCTTTCACAAGTTCTATTATTGTTAGAATCAGTCGATGTTGATCACATATTAGTAGAATTTTAACAATTATTTCTTGGTGATTTCAGGCTTTTATATATTATGGCCATGATTTTCGTTTTCGGGATTCGTTTTATAATTTACAAAACATAATCAATGAGAAAGATTTTGATTTGTTTGAAAAAGTTTCTGCACTGACTGTACTATTTGCAATAAAATCCGCTGGTGCCGTTCGTGGCGCTGAAGTCAGTCGACGTTCGTGAAACGCGTGCGGGTAGTGAGATGTTTTGTTTACGTGTGACTGTCAAATTCGAAAAAGTTTAATTTTTCGATTTTACTCACAGAAAACGATAATAAATTAAGTGAAATCTGACTTTCCACGTATTATATTATCCTTTTGTTTAGCGAAGAGCGTATTTGATTAATGGCTAACAATAATAACGCCACACCAAATACAAGCAGCGATTCAAAGGACAGCAGATGGTACTTCACAGCCGAGCAATTAGCGAATTCGCCAAGTCGAAGACAAGGCATCAATGCAGATCAAGAACTTTCCTACCGACAGCTAACTGCTTATCTCATTCAAGAAATGGGGCAGCGGTTATCAGTGTAAGGATTTATTTGTAACATAAATTGTTTTTCACCTTGGAATGTGCAGTACACTTTCACTCATGCAATGACGGCCAATAGCTGTCAGATAGAAAACGACTTGAATAATTTCGATTTGTGTTTTTTTCTTGAACTACAGCTCACAACTATGCATCAACACGGCGATAGTTTATATGCATCGGTTTTATGCATTCCATTCATTCACCCACTTCCACAGAAATGGAATTGCTGCAGCTAGTCTCTTCCTCGCAGCTAAAGTTGAAGAGCAACCCCGAAAATTGGAACATGTAATTAAAGTAGCACATTTGTGCCTGAGCACCGAATTTCCACATGCGTCGTCAGAAATGTACCATGAACAAGCGCAAGATTTAGTTTTTAATGAAAACGTTCTTCTACAGACTCTGGGATTTGATGTTGCTATTGATCACCCACATACACATGTTGTTAAAACGTGTCACTTAGTCAAAGGTGAAGGTGAAATAAAATATAGGCTTCCTTTAGGAAAATTTAAACGAAACTTTTTGATTTATTTCCAGCTTGCAAAGACTTGGCTCAAACATCTTACTTCCTAGCTTCGAACAGGTATGTTTTGACTTATTTGTAGAAAGTTTTCTCAATTTTCTTTATACGAATCACAGCTATTTGAAAATTTAAATTATGAAAAATTGCTTAATTAGTGACGTTTAATCTCGCTGAGTAAGCAGATTTAATAATTTTATCGTTTGACTGTCAATATTAAACAAATTTCTGTTTCCCACGGGCAGTCGGTTTGCTTTCTTTTGTCCGTCTCTACGCTCAGATATTTTGTCATCAACGTACATAATTCGAATACACTTCTAGGCGATACTCGTTATCAATGCACCTAAAATTTGGGGTTTATCACTTAGTTGCTTTGTCTTAAACACATTATCAATGCAGACATGATTTGATTTTTTCAACTCTTACATCTATTTCTTTGCAAGTACACAATTAATTTAAAAATTGGTCTATGGTGGAATTTCATTCTGACAGTACCATGCATCGCGCAAACTTATCTACCATTTTCATTCAGCGTAGAATTGTCCACGTAATTACTAAAGCGCCGCCATCAATCGCCTTAACTTGCCTGAATTCACAACTTGACACAAATCCCTCGGAGCCATTATAGTCACCTCTCAGTTAAGATTTTAATCAATACTGCTCTGAACGTGCCTTCAGACCTTGCTTATTCTACTATCATTAAGACCAAAGCGTAGACTCAATCATTTACTTTCTTTCTTCGTTGAAATTGCTTCAGCGATCGAGTCTTTTATAACAAAATCTCCCGAAAGAGAGCTATGGGGGAACTTTTCTCAGTAAAGAGAAGCGTTCACAAACGAACTATCTAGGGAACGCGGCGAATATATATTCAAAGCAATATCTAAATTGTAGTGTCATATTCCAATTTGGTGAATGGACTGTAAACATATCTGAACTGAATTGGCTACGATTCATTATTTTTCATCTAAAATTGTTCAAAGTCTCCCGTTGATCTTAAGTATTGGCGTATCTTTAAATTTACCTTTAGGTCTGCGTAAGCTGGAGTTTTGGGATAGAGGGGCCGGAGTTAACTGCTAGTTGCCCTCATAAGCTATTAGGAGTAATCTGAAGGTACTTCGGTTTGCTATAGTCTTTCATAGTCAATATTTTAAAAATTTGAATCGAAAAGAGCCGTGTTGCCGATCCTGCCGTCTTTTAATTTTACTCATGACATTGCTTGTCAAGTGTGTTAAGATGCCGAATCCTCATGAACTATAGGCAATGTATCGAAAAGCCATATCCACAAGAAAGTGCACTATAAGTGCACCCATATCGATGGCTTGAACATATTTCGCAAGTAGTTGCGGTCAAAAATGGGATGTGGCGCAGATATGAACTTCAGAGATGATTTGAAGAAATTAGACAGTAGGAAATATTCTCGTTTTTTTAATGGCTTATTAAAGGCAATTGATGAATTGCGGCTTGAGTAATTCCGGTTCGTAAACGTCTTGACTGATTTCATTGCAGCTTCAGTAAGGTGCGTATTACTAGCTTAGGAACGAAATCGTTTACAGGCACTAAATGCCTCTTCATAGCATTCTGTCCATGCCCCTAATATTTTAAACGTAATAGTTGACCTTTACCTGATTTAGTTTACTGTTGCTTTTTTCGGGTTTGAAGAATAATATAATTGTGATAATTTGTTTAATCGTGTCGCCTGGACGTAATTTTCTTTTCTCTCCAAAATCAATAAAGGAATAAATTCTTTAAGCAGAGGCATCCTGTATGTTGGCATTACGCAAGTGATTATCACTAAACCAAGCATCGGGCCATTACAAGCAACAAGCGTTCCCTTGAGCTTTCTTTCAGGACTCCCCACGGTAACGGCAGTGCTTTAAGTGCGATTTTGTTATTTAATATAACAGCAACAATCGGGTCTGCTCCGACTCTCCGAAACATATCCTTTAGTGAATTGACGTTTTTAAGATATTTCTGCATGAAATCAAAATGGCAGGTAATTCTCACATGTGATTCTTCGGTATATAAGTATCTACGGTACATAAAGAGCAGGGTGAGTGTACCGGAGCCGTGTATCAACCAGCATACAAAGACTAGCTGAAACTGTGCTAAAAGGGATAGTGTACAGAATAATGATCAGCGTTAAAGAACCATCCAATAACATCAAATCAAGAATTATAGTAGCCGTCAATCAAATATATATTAAAACTAACATTTGGCATAACTGATAACAATGTCATAGAAAAAAGAAAGGGGCAGGCTTAGTTGCCCCACAAAGCAGTATATGACCAATAAGAGAATTAGCCAATAACTAGATAGTTACTGAATGGGGGCGTCGGAGGAATTGCATACGTGCTCATCATGTTACTGATTAGTGGGAAGTTTCCAGAAACAATTAACCCCAACTCAGCCTGCAATCATCTGCAACTCAACCGAAGCTATTTGGTAAAATGGCATACAATGGTTTTTCAGTTTAAAAAGCTTTAGTTTCTTAGTTTTCTAAGTAACCTAGACACAGAATAGCTAATCAACACAGCAATCGCTTATCTCTAACCTGGTAAGTTATATGTAAAGCGCTGCATGCGGGCTCTTCAAACTGCAGCTAACTAAAAAGAAGTAGAACTAATGTGTCGATAAAAGCGCAGTCGGTGGAAGGACATAGGGAAGTTCAAGCGGTGAAAACATAATGATGATAGTAGCTATCAAAGTACTACAAGTGGCCGTCATGTTGACCAAAAAGAATACCGTGTTATTTCTGTCCAAGTAGGAGAAAGATTGAAATTGCATGTTGCGTGGCTACCCGCAATTCCAATTGTTTCTTTTTCTGATGAACTTAGGACGATTATAGTCCAAAGTCGACAATAAAGATGCCCAGTTCGAATTAATATGGTAAAAATTTGCAATTATAAGTCCTCGAAAAGCGGTCAGTACTCTGTGTTTTTCATACCTCGCTTTGGTAAATCTCATCGCACTGCGTCACGATCAAAAGTCATTGTGCGACGTCACATGTGAGAAGGCTTTTCCATCTTTTCAACCTTTTTATGGCTGGGGATTCATACCCTTCTATGTTGTTCCCATATGCAATATTTAGAACCACTTTCTCAATGGTTTCCAATGTCTGCTTCTCCAACTTCGACAAAAAGAGTCATATTGAAGTCCAACCTTGGATGATTCAATCCAACTTAAATCCTACACTGCAAGTCTCCGTGTAGGATGAACCTGCTCTGGGTAGTGTTGGGAGCTCCGATCCATTAAATATGCATCTGTATTCTTCTTGGTTGTTTGTTATCCATGACTTCAGGGTTAAACCTCTTGAATTATTAGTGGCGTTCAACCATGAAGTATGCCGAGCATTGAAGTCACAGACAAGAACGTAATAGTTGCGCAGCCCATTCAATTCAAGTATTTTAAACAAAGAATCGAGTTTCTCTCTGAAGGTGAGCAATTTTGTTCCTTGTTAGGGAAATTAACAAACGAATACTTCAAGACATTTGAGTTTTTGAATTCGATTTTTATCAATATGTTGTAAATGTCTCCTAAATCAGAACCCCAGTTCCACCTCCCTCATTCAAACTTATTCTATAATTTCTTACGAATTCAAAATCCTTAAATGCTATGGAGTGCCATGAACTGAGATGGATGGCGCTCTCACCTCACGACTCTAAAGTTTGAGTAATTTATCTTATAATGCGGAGGTCATCAATCTTTCTATAGAGAAAGATTAACATGAAGGTCTAACAAGAAGGGGTGTGTGTAGATATCATCTCCGTTGACACGCCTTACCTCAAAGTCATTGAGGTTATATGCAGCCGCTAATAGCTAAACCATATGTGTTCCCGCTTTCCGGAGACGTTCATTGGCGGTGCTTTATGTTTCTTAACGTGTTTTTTTTTTTTTGATCGACAACGGAAACGTCGGTTGATCATTTTAGAAATTTATTTTTAAGATAACGAGTGAACTACCGCTTTCTTCTTTCTCAAACGCTCGCAAGTTGCTGAAAGGTGCGCAAATGAACTTCTACTATCGTTGGTGCAGTCTGCAGTCAAGATCGTCTCAATGTCGTCAGATTTGGCTACCTTTTTTGCAGTTTGCTTTTGTTGTTTCGTTGCGATATATTGGGTATCGTTGGGGTATCTAGCGTAGATAATTCTGTTTCTGACGTCTGCAGCTCTGCATGGACATGCCGTGTAGGACTTATATTTGCGTAAATACCTTGCAGAGCATTGATTTGGGACTCGCTTGTTGATTTGCCCTTGGAGTTTATCGCTGTTCTAAATCCTAACGGCGACTCTGATTTGTCAGTATTGCATGCTGGCGAACATGCATACCTCTCGCAAAATGTTCGAGGAGATATTGAGTGATTGCGCTTCGTTGCAAATTGATTTTAACATGACGAGCTTTTTCAAGGCCAAAGCGCTTGGCTTTCTCCGATAATTTCCTGTTTCCTGATTCAATTTATTTGGTGTTGGATTAGACTGGCGCAAAAGCCGGAAAATGCCTCTTCTGCACACTTCTTCCTTTTATGCCCTGTCAAACAGCAAATTGTAGCATTAGGATACCCTATCGAACCTCTTGCACTTCTGTGCCATATGTGTATATTAGAGTATATCCATATATGTGTATATACTTGAAACATCGGAGAGAAATTGTTCTTCTCAGTATCAGTATCCAACAAATAACCGACCCTATTCTGTTGTTGACCTTATCAGCTGCTCGGTTACAATCTCTGTGGTTAACTATAGCTATGCGTTGACACCTATTATTTCATTTGGTCTAACTAGCTCCCATTGCGCTTAAGACAGGGAAATTACATTCCAACCCGGTTTTATTTTGGGGCAGATCTCTAATGTAGTGATTGTCCCGTAGCTTGAGTGTGGCCTCGGCTCAAGTTAGTCTGCGGATGCTTTTCGTCTGAGTTTTTTTCGGCGAGATGAGAACGCGTCTTTGTTTGTTGCTTATGGTCCTAAATGCACAAGTATGTCGGTTGACCGAATTATTCGCTCATCGCAATTTGAATATTTTCCGATTTTATCGCTGTATGAACACAATTCGACTCTCTGATTCGACTCGGTTCTTCTTGTCCTTCCATGGATTATCCTATTGATTCTCTTTGATTGGCCTGCAGGCTAACTTTTGCTGGTAGTAGAAATTTAGGCTACTGAGCTATCAATACGCTTAGTCTTTTTCTCCTCCTGGCCCTTCAGCCCTCTATGCCAGTAATGATCGATTACGATCAGGATGTGTTTCAATCTTAATATTCGGTTTTTAACCTCGTTGCCGGGGTTCCTTTGTTGATCCAGGTTGAAATAATTTTTTTCGAAAATTTTTAGGTTTAGGTGATGACATTAATATTCTAGGCTAATGACATTGATATTCTAAGCCAATGACATTAATATTCTAAGCCAATGCATTGTTTGTAGTCAACAAAATTCGTGAAAGTAATCCAAAATGAGTTGTTTTGAAAGTTCAATTTTTGGCTCAAACGGATATCTTTATGTTTATTTATTAATATAATGTTTATCAATAATATGTATATTTATTCTTCAATATCGAAACGAAACATCAAACTTTGATATAGATATAGATATTAGAATTGATTTTTTTTTTATTTTTTCGAAATGAAAACTCAAAACCATAAAGTGCTTTACCTAAGCCAATCATAATTGAAATTTATTCACTCGAATGACCGAATAAGATGCTAACGCCGGCACTATTTGGTTTTGTGTAGTTGATCCCACTTCGTGGCACTAAAATTCAACTGTTAGGTTCTCAACTGCAATGGTGTTTTTTTTTCAATCCAACTGCTATGTTCTTAACTGCAATGATGTTCATGGCTTTTTCTGTTTGATCAAAACTCGGATTCTTCCCTATCTTCGGCGTATAGATGATATTGCGAAACAGCTTTTGGAGATTTTGTATCAACTTGAATGTTGTTACGGAGCTAATATCTTTAAATTTAAATTATAATATTTTGCAGTCGGCTCGTAATACCTAAACATTTCCCATATTAGGTATTGGACAGCAAAATTGTGTATTTGTATTGATTTTTAAAATCCTGAAATTCTGCTGACAGTGGGTGAATATGAATTCGACATTCATTATCGCCGTCGCTACTAAATATCTACTCAGCTCCTTCATGTCCAGGCTCAATCTGCTTTTTCTAAAGTACTTCTTTCAAGCTTTGAACTAATTGGAGCATTTCCTGGTTTTCTATATATGGCTTTTCTATTGTAAGTATGAACAACAAATATTGTATAGTCCTTAGGAAAAATTAGTTTATATTCGAGTTTGCAATGAGTCGTTATTATAGCATGTTTTGAGTTTAAGATACAAGTTATATTTTCTTCAATGACTCAAATCAGCAGTATATTTAAACTTGGCCAAGTGATTTTCACAGTCCCTTTTCGAAGTGAATTTCTTTTCATTAAGGGAGTTTTGCAGAGACAGAAACAAATGGTAATCTGATGGTGCAAGGGCTAGACTATACGGTGGATGCATCAAAACTTCCCAGCCAAGCTCTGTCAATTTTTGCCGGGTCATCATTGCCGTAGTCTCGCATTGTCATGATGGAAGACAACGCCCTTTCTATTAATTAATTCTGGCCGGTTTTTTGAATTACTTGTTGAAATCTGGTTAATTGCTGATAGTACAGAGCCAAATTGAGTGTTTGGCCATGTTCTAGCACCTCATGATAAGCAGTTCCCTTCCAATCGCAGCATACACTCAGCGTAACCTTATTTGGTATCCATCCTGGCTTTAAAGCCTTACATACGTCCAGTGGTACCGAAAACGTACCAAAAGAAAAACTGTTTTTAGGAGGGATAGAAATAGAAATTGATAAAAAAAATTTTACACATTGTTTATTACTGTGTTAAGTTTGTAAAAAATCTATTTCATTTTTTTTTCAAAAATTACAACATGAAAAATCACTTTTATTGAAGCACTGTAAAAAAAAGTTGCTCCACGGTCGGCAGTATTTCTTCCTCAAATGTTGACGGATCTGCAAAATGTAAGGAAATTCTCGTGAAATAAGGTAGTAGTTATAGTCTGTCGAGCCGAATTTTTGAAATTCGAAAAATTAAACAATTTACGGTAATTTAAAAAAAAATGTTAAGTTTGTATCAAAAAAGTCACACTTTAATTGTTTTTATAAAATTTTCTAATTATAATTTTGAAAATCCGGCTCAACAGACTATAGAAAAAACAATTCCGAATATTAAAAAAAAATCATCAAAAAATATTAAAAACCGTACGAGTTATCATGCCGACCGTGTCAGAAAAAGTAGTTTTGAGAGAAACGCGTTTAAAGTTTCAAGCGCGTTTCGCTCGAAGTCGCGCGCGGCTGGACCAAGAACATTATGAATTTATTTAATTTATTTAGTTAACTTACGTCTAATCTCCCATTCATGCTTCATATTGTACGCCTTCCTTGTCAGTAAAAAATTGTTTTTGTTTATTTTTTTCTAATCGACGAATTGCCTCAAACAACTCAACTCAGGGAGGCGCGCGTCAGACCCTTGTCCTTTCGTCGGGCAGTTACATTATCTACAATAACTTTTGAACTATGGGGAATTTTTACAATCAGCTTACACAGAAATACGCCTAAGACTATAAGGAATAATAATCTGTAAACATAAAAAAATCGATTTTTTGAAAATTCTCGACGTATGTAAGGCCTTAAAGTCGTTTGCGATGATTCACCTTTGTTTGACCATGATCTTTTTCGAACGACATTCTCGTATCTAACCCATTTTTCATCGCCCGTAATGATTTGCTTCAAAAATAGCTTGATTTCATTGCGATTTATTAGAATTTCGCAAAAGGAAATTCGGTCGATCAAATTTTTTGAGTTAATTCATGCGGCACCCAAACGTCGAGCTTCTTTGTTTATCCAGCCTTACATAAATGGTTCAAAACTGTTTGGTGATGGATATTCAGTTCCTTAGAAATGTCATGGCTGCTTATATGTCGGTCTTCTTCAATTTTTTGTAGGATTTCATCGACTTTTTCAGTGATTGGTCGACCTGAGCGTGGTGCATCTTTGACATCCAAAATTTTCCGAAGGAAAGCGAGCAAACTATCTCTTGGCTGTGGCTTTTGATAAAGTATCTCGACCGTAGACGCCAGAAATTTTTTCACAAGTCTGCGATGCATTCTCACCTTGATCGTATTGATATTGTAAAATATATCAATTTTTTTTCAGAAATTTCACTCAATTTTAAATGAATACAAGTTTTGACACGAATGACGAAATACAAAACTGTCCATATGAAAATTGTAGACTGGAATGTCACCTTCCAAACGCATATCAGTTTGACTCAATCTGATTGGTTTTGCCCGATATATGACAACGAACACCATCTAGTGACAAAAAAGGCTAAATACTTTTTAGACTATCCAATAAAATGTCAAGATTAATGTCTAAAAATTCAAGATGAGTTAAGGCTGGTGGTAAGGTCTGCTTTGTGCAAACACCTTATATTTTCCGCCACCTTTACTCCGATAGAATGCCTTTCTAAAAAAATTCTTTATTATTAAGTAATATCAAAAACTATCAAAAAACAGTTATTGCTGAAAATTCGTAAAGTAAAATAATTAAGTCTTTCACTTGTAATAAATTACAGCTTACATTTGACTTCGATGTGTCTACAGTATAGGCCTACAGTAGTGGCATGTTTTTGTATATATCTTGCGTGCAAATGGTCCCGATGGGAGGTAGTATAACATACAGATATGTCAAATTAGGAGAAAATGAGTTAATTACGTAAATACGTGCTTTGCAGATTCCACAATCAACAGAAGGCAAACATTGGTTTCATTATGTTGACACAAGCGTTACTTTGGACTTATTAAAACAATTAACCGATGAATTCCTAGCCATTTATGAAAAGAGCCCAGCACGGTTAAAATCGAAGCTTAATTCGATCAAAGCATTAGCACAGAGCGCTCGAATGGTAGCGAAATGCATATTATTCTTAGATATGATATTCACATAAAATATTCACATTTAGAATGAACCGCAAAGACCAATCGCAGATGCCAATGGTTCGAATACTCAACTCCCATCAGAATCGGCACGTCGACCTGAATCATATTCTAGTCATCATAGACATCATTCATCATCTGGGTCACATCATAATCATCATTCAAAGTCGCAATTATCTTCGGCGGACTCATCAGGTAAATATACCCTTACTACGTTTGCACTTATTTGAAGCAATTTGTAGCTGAAACATTTAAAAAAATTATTTCTTTTTATATTTCTTTGTGATTTGCTTTACTGAAAACACTATTTCAGATCATGGAAAATCAACATCCTCACATAAACAGCCGTATCCATCATCTTCCGGAAGTAGTCATTCAGGTCGACAATCTCGTCCTGAAAGATCCGATAGAGCACAGCAACTCATACCTGAAAGCCAAATTCATCCACCTCATGGAGGGAGCGGTAAGCAACCTGCAGCCCTCCCAGGCGTTCAAAGACCTACGAACAGTAATCGTCCGCCACCTCCACATGGGGTGCCTATGCCACCCGGGACAAGTGGGTCATCACAACGGCTGCCGCATACTCCGCATGATCCAAACTATCATAAAAATAGAAGCTCTATTTCAGCATCGATAAATCCAGCGATAGTGAGTGGACATAAATCACTGCCGAAGGATCCGCAAAGAAATTTATTAAAAGATCCTTTAGGCCGTCCGATTGATCCAAATAAAATACCATCTAAACACAGCAGTACAAGTGGCATGGGAAGTGCGAGTAACAGTAGCAATCCGAATTTGTATCCGGTGGCAAGTTTGAACACTGGAGGTGTAGATTTGACGCGAAACCCGCAACCAATTGCACAGCACTCGCTACAGAGGCCTTTCGGCCAATCCAGTAGCAATGCACAACCTCCACCTTATAATCAACCTCTAACAAATCGAAGCAACAACAGTAGTTCTATAAAATACGAACAGTCCGTCCAGCAACAAATGCATTTGCAATTAGGTCAAAAGCAATCATTAGAGTCTTCCTTCAGTCAACAGCAAACAAACCCACGACAAGCTGATGAGAGTAGTAACATAAAAGTAGAACAAATGGAAATTTGTTCACCAACAAAATATCCGCCTTCACAACAAACTTCATCGTCTCTTACGCTGCAAGCTCTTCCCAATAATCAGGCACCTCCTATAGCCCCTGTTAACAAAGCATCTTCAATTTTCAGTCCTGAATGGAATGATAAAGTACCTTCCCATTCTGGTTTATCATCAAGCTTGGGCATGAAAACTAACGACAGCTTAGAGCGACCACCAGGACTAGGAATAAATATAAAGAACAACCGAGATAGTCCCAAAAAATCAGAGCGCGATCGACGATCAGAAACCCCTAAGAAAGAGAAAAATCGGCCCGATCAAACGCTGTCTGATCCGAACAAAATATTGCCGCCGGCAGACAAGAGAAGCAATAGTAAAAAGTTTTCAGATTCATCTAATCTTCAAATAGTTCAAAATTCATCTTCAATTTTACCTGCTTACGATATGAAAAATCAACAAGCGCTTAATTTGAGTGGATTAAAGCGAACGAGCGAAACGATCGGACGAATGGATGACGAGCGTGAATACAAAGTTCGCAAAGTCGAACCACAATCTCCACAGAAAATGCCTGGTGAACAGAGGCAGTATCAATTCGATCAAAGTAGCGCGTTGGAAACATCGCGTTCCACGAAATCAGCGTTTTCTACTACAGTAAACGGCATCGAAACAGACCCGGATTTGGTGCGAAATCTATTAAAGGAAAGCTTATGTACAGAAAACAAATTTTCAATAAAGTCAGATAACGTATTGGAATACACAGATATAAAGCCTATAGAGCCAATCCGTGATATGGAAACTTTACCTGTGCAGTTATTACAAAACGAGTCGCCCGTGAAAGAAATTGTTAAAGAAGAGCCTGTAGCAATTACTATACCTGCAGAGGTAACCGACGCCGCAAGCGGAGATCAATATGCAAAATCAAAGGCAGAGAAGAAAAAGAAAAAAGATAAACATAAGCACAAAGAAAAAGATAAGTCGAAGGACAAAGAGGAGCGGAAGAAACATAAAAAAGACAAAGAAAGGAGTAAAGAGCGCGAACGTTCGTCTGGTAACGAACAAGAACAGAATCATGTAAAATTAACAATTCCCAAAGAAAAACTTAATTTAACATCGTTAACAGCTAATACCACTCCACTAACAACGTCGGAACTAAAAATTAAAATACCGAAAGATCGGATTCGGACCGACTATCAAATGGATGATAATGTAAGTGCAATGTCACAGCAACCTCTCGCACCCCCACCCCAACCTAGTTCTTTAAAAATTAAAATATCAAAAGATAAAATTGAAAGTTATAGTCATCATTCTCAACATCATTCGTCATCGTCGTATGGTGGCAGTGGTAGCACCAGTCATCATAGCCACCATAGTAGTAAGAAAAAGGATCGAGACCGTGATCGCGACAAGGATCGCGATAAAGATAAAAAACGCAGCAGTAATAGTAGTAGCGACCACAATAAACAAAACGGAAGTGGAAGTGGAGGAATGGGAAATGCTGGCATCCAAGAAACATCGTCCGCTGCAGCAAAAAGCCAATCATCAAATTCGAGCAAGGTAAGTGCAAGTTATTAACTTTTCTTGCAGTTTAAAAGACAATTGTAGAAGCTGCTTAAAAAGATAGATCATTCTCTTAGAATGCGTTAAATAAAATATTACCTAGTTGATATTTTAATTGTAAGATGCAAAAGTAGAGATTTAACAGCAATCATGTGCACTTTATGTATATTATTGGCATACGATAAATTCGGTGAAAATGGTTTTTTTGGAACTAACAAATAGTATTTGGAAGCAATTTCATGAATTCAAAACTTATTTTCGGTGTAGGTCTGGGCACATGTTCTCCTGCCACATATAAAAGAAGAAATTTTTAACCAAAAATACATGAATAAATAGCTGATATATGTACATATGTTATCAAATAGTACTTGCAAATTTGAATTTTGAACGAGTTTCCTAAATTCGGTGATGTTTGTGATGGAAAAGTAGGAGAAATTTTAAACATTTTTTGCAATTCTTACTATTATTCTGTTTTTTGTAAATTAGGGTGAGGGTCCTTTTTGTAAAACAAGATGTACACCACATCGATGTATACGTAAGATTAGGAATTCATTGAAATTAGCATAAACAATCATCGGAGCAACATATGGAATCAGAATCAAAGGATGGATGGATCTGTATGGTGGATCTATGCGTAATATTATAGGCCATTATTGGTGTATATTATCATAGAGATAACTATATTGGCAATCATATGTTGAAATTTTAACCGATGTTTACGAATTGACAATGCGTACTTTTCTGAATGTATCATTTATTTATAATGGTAGATGTTTGTAGTCGGAGCATAGTAAAATTTTCACAAGGGGTGAAATGTTTTTTAATCATATCCATGGTAACCATACTCAGCAAAGTTGAGAATTATTTCTTACACTTGATGTTGAATTATGCACCATTAATGGCATTTGCGACGAAAATAATAATACCGATACCAATAATTATCGATTACGGTTCGAAATGAGATAAAAATGATGCTAGAAACTGCATATTTGAACTGAAAGCAAAAGGTAATACAAGTCAAAGTTGATATTTTATTTTTGATAAGAATCCCAATACATGAATGAAATTTAGAATGAACAAGAAGATTTACAAAGAACCCTGAACCACTTCAAAAACCAAGTTATTTTGCTCAAACATAGTGAATTTATAGAAACAATGTACTTGGTTTAGTTGGTTGGGAAATCATTTGTCTTCCAATTCTAACATTGGTTTTTTTAAAGCGCCAATTTTATTTCTAACTAAAAATTAACAATAAGAGGAATTTTCGTAAGGTTTGAGAAAGGTAGATAATTCACATAGCAAATTATACTATTTCCCTGTTAACTTAATTTTTTGCATTTCTTTACGGCCATAAATCGTGTTGCCTCTTCAAGGGAATAAAAAGGAGGAATTAAAATACATAAATCAAAGATTATAAGAGATGTTATTGCAAGAGCACCTTGTGCCTTAACAATGAAAGGTGTCTCAGAAACTGCGAAAACTCTCCTCAAAAAATGTAGTTTCGCCGTTGAAAAATCAGCGAGAGCTTGTACTCGCGTCTGCCTATGATTCTTTTTCTTTTGATTTTTGACATTTAAGTTAGGTATGGGTGAAAGATGATATCACTATATTGTCGGCTATAAGTTGGTCCTATGTAACTTTTCTTAAAAAACCTACGAAAAGCAAGACTTGATTGCTTTGATTATACTTGGACGTGATTTTAAATAGTTGACTTTTAAGTTTAGTTGGATCAATTGACTATGCTGAACGAAAACTAGGTTGCTAGTGCCTTTCAAGTAGTAGATTTTATAAAACGCTATGTGGAGCGAAATTGATTTCACTAAATTGTACCATTTTTATTTTTATTTAAATTACAATTCTGGGATTGAATATTGAAATATGTTAGTTTCGAAGTAGATTCGCAGGGCCTCTAAATCAATGCCTCAGAAGATTGCTAGCATAATTTATAAGATGTGTGGCAGATTAAATGAAGGTTAAAGAAATATGGATACAATTTGACTAATCGAAAACTACGTGTGCTGTGTATTTTCGGTTATGATTATGAATAATGATTGCTTAAACATTTATAGAATATCGATTTAATTACATTTTCCTTTTCATTGGATGTCATTTTAACATGCATGAAGTAGTGTTGGAGCTGCAACTTTCAAAATGCTCGGTTGACATTATAACCCTATTTAACTATATATAGTATTACACCAGTATTTTTTCATGGTTTCAGGAAATTTGGGTTAATTCGTGATAGTAATATTTGAATAATAAATAAGTACTGAAGCAGCTTAGTAGCAAGAAACTTGAATGAATAATGAAAGCAGAAAATAATCTATAGTAAGGTGCTAGAGAGAAAAATGTTGTTAAATTGCGAGTCTAAGAAAATGTTGAACACGCGAAGGGCACGCTTACACTCTTTAACTTGTTATATGTATAATGTAATTATAAGCAATTCTACCAACTAAGTGGAAGCTCGATGGTCGTTTCTATATTATCTTACTAACATGTTTTTATAATTACATAAATACAAATCTGATGTCATTCTGGAACATATTTAATCGTTTGCTTGGAGATGGCCTACTGCTTGTAATCTGCTACATAATACATGATCCATTTAGAACGTATTCAACATTTGGAATAATTATTAAAAACACTCACATAATTGTTCTTCATAGTATTAAAAGTAAAATTATCCGGAAATACCAATACCAAAGAGAGCGTTGATTATAATAAACATTAGTGTAAAAATTTAGCAAGTATATTTTACCGGATAACAAAAAGTAGGAAAAATATCTTGCAGATGCCGAATTATAGTACGAACATGAGTCAGCTTTTTGGTGATTTGAACGATGACGACGATTCTCCCTCGCCTCCTTCACCATCATCTTACCAACAATCGCAAATACAGCACAGATATTCGCATTTAGATAAATATGGTAATCAATATCAACACCAAATTGGCAACTACTATCATAATGCAAATAAACAATAGGTAACATGAACCTATATGGTCGATTGGAAGAAATAAAGATTGGTAGCATATAAATGTGCATATTTTCTCTTGTGATAGCGTTTTGGATCCTCAAATACAACTAGCGAATGAAAGCATCAATACTGTGCTTTAAAAATTGCTAACATTTATTTAATTTAAGAACTGTTAACGGTCATGTTCATACTTATCATGAAATTCCAAAGTAAATTGTAAATATTTCATGGAATCTGTTGGAAATATGTGTAAAGTAATATGAATCGTAATTAACGACTTATATTGACGAAAAGTTGAAATGATGTTTTCTTAAATTAACGAAAATGACTACATTTGATTCCAGTTATGACGTCTTGCGAAATCACTGCGAAACCTTTCCGATACATTTTGGAAAAGAACCACTTATACTTGTTATTTGAAATTTCAAAATCTATCTCTGTATTGGTAATAATGGTGCCCTTGCTTCATGAGTATGAAAATTTGGTAACATTTTTATTATTCATTGCGTATTCTGTGTACAACGGTATTGACCACAACCTCATTCATAATTTTTATTTCATCCTTACTATTCTCATAGAAATGTTGATGAAACAAAACCTTAGTTTTCGTTTCTAAATATATTTATCTTTCGTTACCAAGAAAAATGTGCCGTTTTTATAATAATTTCATAGATCGGATTTGCTGACAAATAAGCTCAATGTGAGTGCATACCAGATATATGTTCGGGAATATATTCAGACTCACTTCATAAATTTGTAAAATAAAGGTGACAAATACTTGAATTTATAGAATAATACACAAACTTTATGGTTGAAGAACATACGTGGTTTATAAAAGCGTATAGCAGGAAAGTTGTTCCAATACGCTACAACTTGAAACATAAATCTATTAGATGCATATGCCCTTATTTCTTATGGCTTTGTTCCAATAAAGATGGTCACTTTTTTTGGTAATACTGTTTTCAAACTTATCATTAAATTATAAAGATGGTCAAATAACTGAGAATACAGTTTTCAAACTTATCATTAAATTAAAATTAGAATCAATGGTAATTTTTTATTTCATCCCATACTGTTTGAAATGAGTGTAATGGTTCTATGGCAGTGAAAAACAGGGCACCATAATTTAGTTTTCTTTTAGATATATTTTACACATTCAAGTAAGCTTACGCTTTCATTCTGAGACAGATTCTATCACCAATTAAAGATATGAACGCTTAAAGAATAGAGAAATTATCTCTGCATTAATATTCACCCCATAAAATGGATAAACTTGGGATTATAAATTTAAAAAGTACCTTGTGAAACAGAAACCGATGATAAATACAAAATGAGGCGCAAAAGCCTCTAGATAAATTTAATTAATTAAGACTATGTAAATAGGTAGGAATTTTCAATTATCAATCCTTTCGATGACCACTACCACTAAGTTATTTTATAATGTTTTCAAATACAAATACAAACCCTGTTCCATAAGTTTCGTTATAAGCATGTAAAATAGTTGACAATGAAATGAGAACGGAAATATTACTTTGAATATATGAAACTCGTGTTACGACCAAATAAGGAAACAGACTCAACATAATCTTAATTTAATATTCTCATCATAAGAACGATCTTATACAAAATGTTTAAATATTCATAATATGTCTTATACTTTCAAATCCCCATAAATAACAATGCCTATATGTCATAAAGTTTAAAGGAGATAAAATAAAAAAATGAAATACAAATCAGTCTTCAGATGAAATAATAGTTCCACGTAGTTGGTGTTTGAAATTGATATCTTGAGACCCATGTTGAAGCTTCCATCAAGGGCAGATAATGCTCGAAGATACCCATTAATAGCGATCAAGCACACGAGTATTTATTTAAAAATGTAATATATGAAATATATAAAAAATATAAATAAGATGAGAAGTGTACAGATATTTTAATGCATTGGCGTTCCATTTCGTTAAACTGCAAATATAGTGTTCGCTTTTTCGAGTTGTACTACAGAAATAATACAAGAAATTACAATTTGATCATAAAACTATTATTTGTACAATGTAATTACTTGTTTTTATTTATGTTTGAAGAGCAGCAACACGCAACACATAATTAAAAACGTAATAAAAGAACACAAAAAAGCTATGCAATTTTTTATTAATTGTCTTGCAGATAGCTTTGGTCTCGATTACCGAAAAAACACTTCATTTGTAGGGTCAGTGAAAATTTATTAATACGTACGATAAGTGAATCTAAAGACCAGAGAATCTCAATTTGACGAAATACAATGATAATACTGGATTTATTTAGACCAAATCTTTTTTATATTCATATTTATTTGAATGTTTTACTCACAACCTCATTAAAATTTAAAATTTGAAACAGTATGAAAGGCTATGAAATATCAAAAACTTCTTTCATGCGTCAAAAATAACTATCGGTGACTTCAGGTCTACAACGATTCTTTATTGGCTTTGATGAAATACACCTTAAGAATGCTCTGAATTTAATCAGCAGACCAACCGAGCAATATCAGGTTGCATGTCGAAATTATATGCGAAAGTGGATAACATATTTGGCAAGTCGCTGGTGAATGATTCGAATATAAAGTCACCAACAATGATAAAGTTCGTCTAGGTGTTATTATTATTTGTACTGGGGTTCACTTGCTGTAAATAGCATAGGCCAGCATCGGCCCTTAGCTCCCCACGTGCAGTACTATTGTTTACAGATGGTCCATCCTGTCGTCCCGCAGAAACCAAGGGGTTCCCCCAGCTTTGTGGGCGCCGAGTGTTCCAATTCTGTTACGCCAGTACATCTCAGCTAATTAAGGCGTTTGTTTGTCAGACTCGGGCAATCTAGGAGGAAGTGTTCTGTTCTTTCCTCCTCCTCGCTGCAAGCTCGGCAGGTGTCATCCGTTTGGAATCCTATTCGTTTGGCGTGTTGACCTAGACAATTATGGCCCGTTAATATTGCCACCAATGTTCTAACGCCATTTCTGTTTTTCCCCAGGAGTTGTTTTGTCCTCGTTTCGAAAAGCTCGGCTTACCCTGCAGTCGTTCCTGTCATTCCAAGCCGTATCTGTCTCTTTCCAGAAGATTTCGTCTAGATTCCTTTTTACCGTTGCAAGTGGCACTTTGTGTTTATTCTAGTGGCATTTTGGTTTGCTCATCCAGCTCTCGCTAGCTCAAGATCTTCTAGGTAAGGAAGGTATTAATATTAACACTGAGACATTAGACACAGATTGAACAACGATTAAGAGATTTAATAATAATATGAATAATAATATAATTATAATTTCGAATTGTTTGATCTTCTAATCTCGAAGATACAGACTCAAATAATTGTATGGATCGCTGAAACAAAACGAAATTCAATTCATATTCGCCCAATCAATATGAATAGGCTAAAGTGATTCCGATGATAAAGAAGAGGAAAGGTGTCTAATGATCGAAAAGCTACCGCTACTGAGTTTGCCGCCTACAATTAGCAAGGTGTTCGATGCAATAACTCAATCGACCAATAAAAGCCCACCCCAAAAATCATGAGTTGAGGGGTTCTTGCTGATTACAAATGCGAGTATGAAAGTCACCTTAGACATACAGTCCAGTCAGTCAAAAAATGAGACGCACTATACAATTCAAAACATCTTATAAATCCTGTTTACGTAATTTAACGAAAAATAAGATATTTTTAATTTTTGTTGTTTGTGGGGGGGTGGTAAGTGCGGCTTGAATTAAGAGAAGGAATGAGAATTTTAACGGAATTTTAAAGCTGTTCCCAACCTTTGCAGGTATTTTATTATTATTACGCTGACAACTACCTGGAGAAAGCTTTAGAGAAGTCTGCGAATAAAAAGCAGCGAAAAATCTATCGTCGGCTTTATATATTTTACTAACGGTAAAGAACGGTTCCAAGGTACAATTCAGGGCAAAGAATCATGTTGTATATAGGTTATCTCGTGCCGTTTATATAATTTTTAACGAAGAAAAAATCACACTTGTGCCGTGGTCAGGGAATTCTCTAGATATGAATCTGGCCATGGTCAGGGAATTCTCTGGATATGAATGAAAGTAAATTGTCGGGCATACTTTAAATGGAGAGTAGAAAGTTCAAACAATTTAAATATTTTGAATTCGAAAGTCCGCTAGTTGTCAAAGGCGAATTTCTAAAGAATTTTGCATTGACAAAGCAAAGGGCATCTATTGCTACAATTAACATGAATTAACTACCAACAGCAGTTAACAGATCAACAAAATGGCATATAGTACAGAAGTCTTCAAAGTACAGAGAACCGAAAAGACACATTTCTTTCTCTTTTATGTCAAGCTGTTTTGGAGTGCAAACAGTTAAAAATTCTACCAATCTACAAAATTGAAAATGGGTTCAGAGAAATTCTTGAAACGAGAAACTATCTTTCTAGGACACAATGCCAATAAGGACGGAATAAATCCCAATATAAGGAAAGTGGAATGCATCCAAAGATTCCCAATACCTTTAACATTTATTAGATAGTTGAGACGATTAGACAGCCGGAGGCAACATGAAATTCATCAAACACTTTTCCTAAATAATTTAGTCTCTGACAATATGGTAATTGCCGCCGACCCATATATAGTATTTCATGTCCCTCGGGCCACGCAGCGCTGTAATAAAAAATGCTTCTCTATTTACGATGATCTTGGTTCAAACAAGAGCGTAACTTATTGAGATATTAGATACAAAGAGAGGCCCTATGCCTGTTCATGACCGTACGTGAGCGTCGGACGATTTTGATTCAGCCATTTTTTTACCTCATCTTAGTTCAAGTGTTCGGCTCCGTTCGTGCCCGAAGTAATGTGCAAGATGGCATTCGAAATTCCTTTGAAATCATAATTATTTCCGAGCGAGTCGAAAAACATGTACTTATAAATGTACTTATAAATAGGCAAAAAGATGAAAAATATATTCATATTTTTGAAAAATGTGTTACTTTTCAATGCTATGATCAAGGGAAAATATCGGCCTTTCAATTCGAAATAATTCATAGAAATCAATTGTGCCGGTTTCACATTAACATTCCTCAACTATTCAAAGCATATTATTAGTAAAACGAAAATATTTTCATTTATGCAAGGCAAAAATATACCGTTGCTTACATTTTCCTTTATGTTCAGCCATCTTCATTTTTAAAATTAACTTTCAGTTAATATTACAGTTAGAAAGTGTGACTGTACTTTTTATTTACACATTCCAATTTCTAAAAAATTGGTCTTTGAATTAAACTTAAGTTAAATTAAATTAAACTTAAACTATAATTAAAAATGTCTAATAAGCTTATATTCACCATTGCCGATTCTTATTGAAATTGTTAAAAACATTAACAACGAAATTAATTACTTAAACATATTTGACTAGCTTAGTGTGATTTGAATTTGGTATCAGCTGAATGGGTGGAGCTGAATTCTTGGGGAGTTAATGTTCGTGTGGAGTTCACATTCCCATAAAGTAAATTCTGCTGTATCCATGGTCAGTACAACGTTGTTGATGATCAGGCACTTAATGTAATGATATATTTTCGTAATATTAATAAACTTATTGACAAAATAATGTTTATGAGTATTTAAATACTCCATTTCAATCAAAACAAAAGAGGTGCTGAAATCAAAGTAAGCAAATATAAGGTTTCTCATCATAGTTCAATTCACAAAACGTTTGAACATTGATTTATACTACCTGTAGGTTCTTTCGCGTAAGCACTATTAGTGTTGAAATGATTGATGTGTTGAATTGTGGAATTAAATGCAGACAGAAATTTCGGCATATGGCCTGTCTATATTATCTTATATCTCAAAGTCGTGACTATTAAAAAGCGCTCACACTTCGGTGGGAAGACATACGAATACCTCATTTCAAGATAGATAGCTTAGCATTTATACGACGTATGTGAACGGAGAGATCTTTATGAGCTTAAATCTAATTTAGTATTTTTAGGGTGCTAAGATATAAAGAGATGGATCATTATGGGACTTTTTAAATTCTAATTAAAGTTAGATCCGACTTAATTCCTGATTACCTATTTCTCTTTTATTTGTCACAGGTTCATGAAGATTAGTTTAATATTAAATAGGTACAGCGAGTGAAGGTACAATGTTTTCCGTTGGTTATCGTGACAAACTACTACGAAAAAATAATTGAATGGATAATGAATGAATGAGTGAGTGATCTAACTATCTTAGATTAAGGTGATAACTTGCTGGGTAGATTGGTCTGAATCTCCACAAATTTGGTCCCAGCAAGCCTCGTGAATCGGATTGGGTAACGGCTCATCGACGGAGCAAACACTCGCGTTGTAACGTGGTGAACTCCTTGAGGTGTCAGAGACGACTGAGCAAATGAATAATAAAAAAACAAACAAAAAAGATTCGGGCCAAATTCGGAGAGTTCGACATGTGTGCGCCTCATGTTCGACGGTTTTCTAACGAATGGGCTGTGCGCTGTGATAACTCTAGATGCGGGGAGAAATCGAAAACACAAGTAATAAAATTTTTATTGTTTGCTCAGGCTCTAGATTTTTTCCTTTTTTCGACATGCGAACGAGCACATCAGTTTTCTAACATGGGGGCATTAATCAATGTAAGCATTGTGAATAATACCAAAATTCAAGAGAATGTTAATATACACCTCTCATACCTTCGTCTTGATATCCTATCTTCAACAAATTCTGCCTACAAATATCAATTCATTTGGAAGATTGCAGTCAATTACTCCTAGAATAAGAGTTTGTTCGAACTTTAAGTGCTTGTTATTTGTCGCGCTATGGTTTAGACATTCCAAGTATCCTCACCGAACGGCGACGTGTGGTGTAAATATATTCGGCTGTAAATTATGTTATTTAAATTACATGGTAACAATTGAAAGCGGCTACTACTGTGACATCTACCGTCAATATTAAATGAACACAAATGAGTGACATTTCACATAGCTAATAATCTCCGTGGAAGAATTCACAGTTTGTTATTGAGTTGTGGTCGGACTGGTAAAAATCGGAAGACAAATTCACTTCCTTCATGTCTGATGAAGTGCAGAAAGCCCAATCCGCCGGCGCGGGGGGAGATACTATATTCGGCAAGATTTTGCGGAAAGAAATCCCATGCAATTTAATTTACGAAGATGATCAGGTTAGGAATTGTAGCCTGCTCAAACTATTGTTTTATTTTATTTATTCATTGTATTCTCGCAGTGCATCGCATTTCACGACGTAAATCCTCAAGCTCCGACACATTTTTTGGTGATTCCCCGAAAACCCATTACACAATTGTCTCTAGCCGATGATAGTGATGAACAATTGTTAGGTAAGCTGTCCATTATTTCGGGAAGCATATCGTAATCTTGTGTTTTAGGACATCTTATGATTGTGGGTCGGAAGGTTGCAAAGGATTTAGGATTAGCACAAGGATACCGCGTTGTAATAAATGATGGGCGGAATGGTGCGCAATCGGTTTATCACTTGCACTTGCATTTCCTAGGAGGAAGGCAAATGAGATGGCCACCGGGTTAAGAACAAAGCAAAGTTGAATGGTGAAATTGAAAATCCCGTAAAAAATATTAAATAAATCTTTATTCACTGTTTAAAATCTGACGATTGTATTTGTGTCGATAATTTGAATTTAATTGGATAATTTTCCACCTTAGTGGCGAATACATAGTCTTTCATTCCTTCTTGACAGCATCTTTATTATGAAAATTTTGGAAGTATATATTAAGGAAACTGACCTTTCTCACCTTAGAGCAGCTTCTTGATGTGCGTATTATATATACACTTGAGCGTAATGAGTAGGATGCATGGCAGGTTAGATTATTGTATTCAGGAAGTTTCGTCAATAAGTATATTGTACAAAGTTGGTGGAGGTGGGGTAAACTGAGCAAAGCCCAATTTCGCTGTAGATATCACAACTGAAAATACTTTGAAATGTTTCGCACATTTATTGAAATGAGAAGTTTTTCACATGCTAATATAAGGCTCTTATTAAATATTCGACAAGTGAGGCAAATTATCACTATGAAAAGTATCGGACACGTTGGGATAGCTATGAATGAGCTTTCGTTTCTCTGCTGCATAAAGTCCGGACTCCTTTGAATAGTATTTTTTCTCAATAACTTTGTCAAAAAACCTTGCGAGCTTGACCGCATCTGTAGTTCCCGCTGCCAAGCTTCTTGGGTCATGGCAGTTAAGACATATTTCTTCTACACGGCATTGCTCGGCTAAAAAATTGGGTTGAAGAGGTTTTTATGATTATTACATACAAGCATTTTACCAATTCCTCCAGGGTTATGCGGGTGGCTTTGTCTTCTTTTCTCATCCAGCAAGTCTAGCTTTGTGCCTATTGCTAAAATAGGTATTTGGGTCGACCCGAGGAATTGTTCCGGATCAAAGTCTACATCAATATTATTTTTAAAGGTGTCTTTCCCATCTTTGTTTAAGATTTCAATAAGCCATTCCCGCAGATTTTCGTTACTTTTTCTATTAGTCAGATCGTGAACCAAGATGATGCCGTGCGCGGGGTTGTAAAAAACACCCCTGGCATTTTTATGACTCAACGATCCACCAACGTCCCACAACTCAACGAAATACGTTCTCTGCATCGCTGTGCCTTCTTTGTATTCATGCAGCTTTACCTCAACTGAGCAACCAACTGTCCAAGAGGGTCGAGTAAGTGGTTCATTGTGTGCAATAAGATGAGTGAGAGATGATTTGCCAACGCCTATAGAAATACATATATTGAAAAATTCACTTCTGGCCTTATAAAGAAAGTTCTATCTTCGTTCTATACTTTAAAGTCATTAAATTTACGAATTCAGGATAATTTGGAAATTTACTTCAAATTTCGCGCCCAACAACACTGTGATTGACGTTTCGCCAATGAACACCCTGTACCGAACATGGCGTATTTTGCATGCGTCTAAAGTCGCGGGTTTCATCCGTTCTCCCTTAAGTTTACTAGCACATTGCCTCTGAAATACACTAGACAATCTAGGATCGATAGATTATGTCGTGACGTACCGGAATCTCCAACTAAAATCACACGGACTTTGTCGATTTCTGCCATTTTCGCCATCAAACGAACCTTCAAAAACAGGTGAGTTCAGTCAGATCTCCATTCAACAACCCGACAGTTGACGGTTGCCTGCTCCGTCGCGACGCAAAATTGCCATGAGTTGAGCTTTTCAACTCGAACATGTGGTGAAAAGCGACAGCAGTCGAGTTCATTGGCGTAGAACATAGTCGTTAATTTTTTTTTGGATTTTAAGGTACAATTATGTCGACTGGAGAACAAAGGTATGTGACGGAGGTTCCAAGTAGTTTGAAACAACTTGCTAGGCTAGTGGTAAGAGGCTTTTATACGATAGAGGACGCACTAATCATAGACATGCTCGTGAGGAACCCATGTAAGTAGCACTTGGTACTTATGTAAATTATACAGTAAAGGAATCATATTAGGCATGAAGGAAGACGATATATGTGAACTACTTCGATTTGAAAAGAAGCAAATGCGCGCTCGGATATCAACTCTCAGGAATGATAAATTTATTCAAATTCGATTGAAAATGGAGACGGGGCCAGATGGCAAGGCGCAAAAAGTGAACTATTACTTTATCAACTACAAAACATTTGTAAATGTGGTGAAATACAAGTTAGATTTAATGCGAAAGCGAATGGAAACTGAAGAACGTGATGCAACGAGTCGGGCCAGCTTTAAATGTCCAGGATGTAACAAAACATTTACTGATCTGGAGGTAACGACTGCATATTCGTTCGTAATAAGCTAAACTTCACCTTAAACTTATTCATTTCTTGAACAAGGCTGATCAGTTGTTCGATTTTGGTACAGAAGAGTTCCGGTGTACATTTTGTGGTAGTACTGTAGAAGAAGACATGTCTGCATTGCCCAAAAAGGATTCTCGTTTATTACTTGCAAAATTTAACGAACAACTTCAACCGTTATATGATTTATTACGTGAAGTGGAAGGCATCAAACTTGCGCCGGAAATTCTCGAGCCCGAGCCTGTAGATATAGACACGATAAGAGGGTATATTTTGTTCCTGAACATCGTTCTGATTTAATAGAATTTTGTTCTTTGAATAGTATCAACAAACCCGCACAACGTCTGGATTCACAAGCATGGTCAGGGGAAGCAACTCGAAATCAAGGATTTGCTGTGGAAGAAACTCGCGTCGATGTTAGTATTGGTGATAATGATAGTACAGAAGTGACCAGTGCACGTAAAGATCGACCTGTTTGGATGACAGAAAGTACTATAATAACCAATGAAGAATCTGCGAATAACGCTGAGTCAATTCTTGAGCAAGCAGCACAAACTTCGACACATCCCATTGCTACCCCCGCCGTGACAAATAATACGCGTGGTCGGAAAGAAAATGAAGATATTATGTCTGTTTTGTTGCAACATGAAAAGCAACCTGGCAAAAGCGAGGTATTCAAAGGCCTTAAATTGGGATCAAAGAGTGGAAACTCTAGCGATTCTAGCGAGGATGAAAAAGACATAGATAGTACGGAAATACGTAAATATCTTTCAATGATAAATATTGCACGTGTACTTAACACTTTCATTTGCAGCGAGCGTAGACTTTATCAATTCAGAATCGGAAGAGGATGTACCGACAGTGCATGTTTCCGGCCGTCCATATCCGTTGGACGAA
Organism: Stratiomys singularior; assembly: GCA_954870665.1. Lineage (NCBI taxonomy): Eukaryota > Metazoa > Arthropoda > Insecta > Diptera > Stratiomyidae > Stratiomys > Stratiomys singularior. The sequence goes on along the minus strand of OX940880.1, from coordinate 67,669,861 downwards.
ATTAATGATAAACTCATAGAAAAAATGACACAACAGGAGAAAGATAACTACATTCAAGTATATCAGGAATATTATAGTCACATATATGATTGAATTGTTAATAATTTGTAAGTTGATTCGGAAATGCAAGGTTCTATCTGACCAATATGGATTAAGTGTAAAGAAAATATTTCTAACTGTTGAACTGTACGACTTAATACTATGAAATATTCTGCAGATGAAGACTATTCTGATGTTGAATTATTATTTCAAATAAATTCTGGAGGAAAAAATCCTTGCGTGCAAATGAATAGACGAACTAGACTACGTGAAAACGAAAAGCGCAGGGGGAGGGAAAATAAGGATGTACATTAAAGCTTATATCCACATAGTGACATGTATGTTCAACTGGATGGCGGGGTTTTTTTCCAACACACTTCCGTATTATCTTTCCAATAATACGAAAATCATCGGTCGCGACTTTTTGTCTCTGATCTTCGTCGTTTATTTTTTGCGCTATATATACTCCTCACGATTGAACATTATTTTATACATGAACATGAATTTGGTTTATTTACTACTTAGGGTTGCTTCTCTTACTAACCGTTTCTGCCCACAATGTGCTGGCTTATAATTCTGAGGTGAGTATGATAGTCAGCTGTTCGGTTTGTCGAATTGTCATCGAAGCCATCTAGACTGAAAACAGATGATATTTGAATGTAAATATTGCGTTGGGATAGACAAGAAAGTGTTCGAGTGTTTGGTGTCGGTACTGCTTTGAAACAATGGAGGATCAGACAGTGCCTTCGGAGTAAGTTAGAGTATATGTTTACTAATGCGGTAAATGAATTCCGCCCGACTACATACACGGCTTGACTACTCCTGTTTGAAAATTGACCCTGGCACACTAGGCACTGGCCAGCGTTTTCGCTTAAGATGTCATTAAATTCAAGCAACTCTCACACTTCTATGTAACATTAGAATCAGTGGCATTGCAAAGACCGTAAAAATTAGTCAATTTCAAAAACCGTACACAATCAACAAATGTCGGGAACATGAACAAACAGCATTTAATATAAAAAAAGCATTTTATCATTCGGAAGTTTTATTCGGGCAATTAGTCCTTCAAGTAATGACATGTTCTTCAGAATATACGTTATACTGCTGAAGCAGACTTATGATTCTCCAATCGTAGGTGATGGCATGATCTCATGTAAATTTATAGACAAGAGAGACAATTTTCCTAGAATAACACTGGCAAGAAGACAGTTAAATCGCTATCATAAATGCTTTTAAGAGAAAAGTCAACGGTATAGGCTGCACCCTGTCTATATATGCTCTTAGATTGGCCAAGTGATGATTGAGAAGATTATTAAAATAGCCGGTGAGATATTAACTGTAGACCTGGTACATGTTGCCAAAGTTGTTTTATTAGTGCAGTCCTCTTCAGTCTCCATATTAACACTCTTCACCCTCTCATTCTAGCATATTTTTTTCTTAAAAATGTTTAAGGAACTTCACTGTTAATCTAGAATATCTAATAAGCATCAATTGAAGCATGAAGAGCTTTTTAAAGAGGAGCCAAGAATCTCTGTCCTAAAATAAATGCTCAGCAATAACCAAAATCAAATCCGTACCAAAATCAAGAATAAATGTTCGAAAATAACCAAATCCAAAAAAGTAGTTCACGCATTCGCAGCCAATTGTGAAGAATCTTCTCGGATGAATTTAGTCCCTGGCCACAAAACTATAAACACTTTAATTTTATCATTATCTACAATGGAGTATTATAGAACGGAATTGCTTAATTATGACACGATAATAAAAGGACGTTTTGATGCTCTCTAGGGCAAATGTATTTGGAATCGAGGATATGGGGTTAAAAGTGTCGATTATCGAAGTGTTTAAGATTAGTTAACGGCCGGCTTTTGGCGTTTTAACTTTTGGTTAATATTTAACGATATTTACGGTACAGTTGTGCTCCTATTGCTAAAAATTCACGCATTATTTTTAAGATTACATAATGGGATGGAAAGCTGACATGCAAATGACAGAAAAAGGGATTGACATAATTTCTGCATTTCTAAGAATAACAATCAATAGAAGATGTCGCTGAAAAGAGAAGACACAGTTAGGATAGGAAGGAATGGTGTCGGTTACTATTTCAAACTTTATTATATATCCCATATTGCTGGTATTGCACAATTGAACCAAATTTTGCGAAGGAGATTAATTCTCAATTAAACATGTATTTGCTATTGAATATTCTTCAATAGTCTTCATTGAAGACGCATCCCTGGAAGAATATTAATTTTCTTCCAGGGCCCATTCGATTTTTCGGCCGTTTCAAATTGAGTCGACATACAAATTATCACACAATATCTTTTTAAAAGTGAGTTTATTTTTGGGAAAGTTTTCGACAGAAAATTTGAGTTGTTTAATTAAAACTATTTTTTTTTTTCAAATAAAAACGAATTTTAAATGGAATGAATCTTTTTTATTTTTTGAAACCGATCAGTTTTCCGTGAATTCCTCTATTTATATGTTTTTTACACAATTTTGAATTTCGCTTGTACTTGCCGGCTTCTTCAGTGTGTGCTCCATTGAGCGAAGAAATCGTGTATCTTTTTGTGCTCTTAGGTATCTGCATCCTGCTGATTCGAAACCTGTTTTCCATGTTTTGAGGAGTGCTTATAGTTGCTTCGCTCGTTGAATTTCTGGAAGCTGGTGGGTTGCAGGTACTAAAAATATTGGTGTCGTTGCTTGTTGCCGATTGTACAAAGATGTTTCCTTGGAAGCCTAAAAAGAGAACAAAAACGGTTGCCTTGATCTTTATTAAGCAGGAAGTCCCTTTAAGATTTGTAAGTCTCTATGCTTTGGAAAACGTCTAATTTTCTGTGTCCCTGAAGGGGTTAACCACTGTTGCACTCTCTATGGTCTTCTAACCTTATATGCTCCGCTACGTTCGACCTAAAGTCTTTTATATTATCCCGATTTAGCCACTTCTGCAATTGGGTTCTTGGTCGATCCCAATACAGTCCTAACTTAGTAAAATAAAAACAAGTAATTGAATTATTTTAAAAACATCAAGAATAATAAAACATTTGGAACATTTTGGTTTCATAATGCAAAAGACTGCAATAATGCTTATGATGTTTGAAACAGTACAAAAAAAAAATTAAAATAAAGTATAAAACAATAAAGAATATATTTCACCAAAGATCCATCCTGTTTAACTTACAGCAACACTCATCGTTCAGTCGTTCAATAGCAGAAATTTTTTTACGCCATATAAACTAGCAAGGCATGGCATTGTATAATCCATTGAACATTTAATAAAATTTTAAAAAAATCTACTTTACGCATTTCAATGATAATGATATTCTTTTATATCAATATCCTTATTCTAATTGATACAATTTAGGACAAAACTATTAATAAATAGAAAATCGAACAAATGAAAAAAAATATTAAATTGGATCATGATGAGAAAACGAATTCTTGGCTCAAACAATTAAGAATTGAGAATTTACTACGTGTGTTCAGCCACCAATACTACTATGTCTCAGCTAGATCAGGTTCAAAAAATGTTACAACTGAGTACGTCGATCGCAAATATTGAACTGTGTCTATATACATTTTAATATTCCTAACACTGACGGAATCAACAGTATATCGATCTATTTGCAAATACTTTGGAAGGTCTGAATCTGTAATTCCAAATTAATTTTGCCTCTCAAGTATCCTAAAGCGTCTATAAAAAACTTTGAAATTAAGAGGGAATTATTTCTGCGAATATATGTCAGGCTCATTATCGTGAGATTTTCAGTATTTATTAGGGCGCACTGATGGACAAATATGACGACGGGATGAATGAAAAATGAATATATTAGATCCCATATATTATCGTCCAATAGTCTGCCACATAAACACGTCATAGTCGCGTTTCAGCGCGATATTTCGTTTTTGGCACTTTTTGACAATACAGCACCCAGGGATACAACAGACCGACTATTCAAAATAAACCTCCTTCTGAAAACTGTTACCAATAATCGAAAGAATTTACTAACACCGGGAAAGTTTTGTTATCGACGAATCTAGGATGGTTTTCGGAAGCAAAATCCTTCTAAAGCTCACAAATATCCTTTATATTCTTGAACTGCATAATTTACGAAGGACGTCTCGCTGATATACGGTAGCGATTTCCGGCAACGACTTGTTACATGTAGGACGCTTTATAGTGTGTGATGATTTTTAAAAAGCCGAAAAATAAATTGGCGTGGCACTAAGTGTGCAAATAGTGTAGATCTTGAATATGAATAGGTGCTTCTCAAAATGGGTGAAGTCATTACTTATAAGATAGAAAATATAACGGTTTTGAAGTGATCAAAGAGTTGTCTTTATGATTTGATATTAATCTAAGGTACAAATATCAGAGCTCTACAGGCTGGACTACATTGAGCGAAAGAAAGGTGTAGATATATTAGAAAAACTTGACGTTGCTACGATCCAAACAGGAAATCATTCATGCGGTATACAAAATCGCACCCGATGCATATATCCATGCGTCGTCAATTACATCTTGTTGCCAATTACATTCCTTCCATATATCGACCAGCAGAAGTGGCCAAAAGTGATCGAATGATACGAGAAACAAGAAGAGAACGAATTTTACAGAAACTTTGAAATGGAATTAAAGAAATTTTTTGCGTTAATACGTTTATATTCTCTTTAATATTATATTCTTTCATTCGAATAAACACTTTAAGAATTAGTTGCGTTTTCTGCTTGTTATATCACGTCTTCTAATCTGTTGGGTAGTAGTATCACATGAAGCGATGTTCCTCTATTCTTCTAACCGTAATCTCTTTAATGGACTTCTATTGGATATCAAATGGTTCTTTATTTTTCATACAATTTTTCCCCAAAGACGTTCTCTGAAGTTTAGATCAGGGGATTGATTTTGTGTTATAAAATGTCCAGTTGGGTAGCAGAGGAATCACATACGCTGTAGGCCCTGCTTATGTTGTTGTCCAATTGATTATTGCAGACCGTGCCACAATCTCGAAAACTGTCTAGCCACATCCTACTATTTTTAAATTTCTGGAAAGGATTTATTCTGTTATATCAATTTATTATAAATTATTTCAATCAAACATTTTCCTGCGATATTCAGTCATGTTGATTTTTTAATTTAAATAAACAGATAACCACTGACCTCAAAACAAGTATGCTTGGATATCATTAAAGGAATTCTCTTTTAAATTTGAAAGTGAAAATAAAAGTGCGGTTTACTTGCTTTGCACATAGCTCAAATTAAAACATATTTTATGATACTAGGCCAAGTGAGGAAGCAATCATTGATCAAACTCGATTTGATCCTTCGCTATTCGCGCTTTGCTTTTCAAAATAAACTTCAAATTCAACTTGTATTTATATTGACTAAATTAAATCACCAGGATTTGGTATACTAATCAATCATGTTACTTAATCCTTTTCTATTTTATTCCAATAAAACTGTAATCGTGACCTTTGTTGCTTTGTTAAGTTGTTTAAATTTTATAGGATCTTTATTTGCTTCACTTGCTTTTAATGCTTCGAGCTAAGCAAAGCATGCATAATTTGTAATTGGCCTCCATCTTCTTTTTATAATCTAGACAATTGTTGGATTTTATAAATGGAAGTAAATCATAGACTTAACTATTAGAAGTAGACTTAACTACTTTCTACTTTGTATATATATATATATATATATATATATATATATATATATATATATATATATATATATATATATATATATGTTATAAGATATTTGTTTCTAGCCATATGATTATTGTACATTTAAGTGCAGATTAATCCTCAACTATAGATTAAAAAGATATTTTCGTTTTTTCCAGAAATGCAACACAAGAAACAAGCCCCGTGGCTGAAACCCTAGCAAAAGGGCTTCTACAACTATACGAACCACATTTACTGAAAGTCAAAACGGATTTGAGAGAATTACTGTAAATAGTTGTTTTGATGGATCTATTTATTGCTGATTTGATTAATTTTGTAGGGCGAAGCAAAATAAAATTTATATAGACTTACAATCTGAAAAGTTCAACTTCGTAGACAACAATATAAATGAAGTCGAGAATATGGTAGTATTAGCTAATGTATGAGCTAATGATGTTAAACGAAATTAATTTTATTTCATTTAATAGATGCTCAAATGTAAAGAGTACAAAGACAAACTCATATACATCAAGAAGGAAATGGTCAATATTCATCACAGAACTTCTGCGCTGAAAGTAAGTAATTTGTAATAAAAGATTTTCCGAGTTCGGGTTTTCTTGATATAAAAGCCAATAATACATTTAACATACAGTGTTCAAACGAGAACTGACAAAATTTGAGCCAAATCCAATTGTATAGTTTGCTGTTTTCATTCAAAGTAGTAATTGTTAATGATTTTTTGAGATGGAAAAGGATCGATATTATTCAGCGATTGGGTCGTTCTGCGTAAATTGATATCGAACTTCGCTTTCTTGTATGAAATTCTCATATCATTCCCAATTTAAAAAAAGTGTACAAATATCAATCAAGTATATGCCTTTTTGAGTTAAATCCAATATTAAATATTTTAATATCACAATTTTGATACTTTCGGTAGCAATTCTCCTTTCAAACTGAATGCAGATATTCACAGCAATTGAAAGGAAAGTAATTTACATTGAGAAAATATCAATATGTTACCAATATTTTAAAAATTGAAATTGAAGAAATGTCATCCATACGCGGTAGTTTGGTGTGAACTGAGTTTCAGTCGGTTTTACGTTTTGTTTTTTTTGAGTTCAATCAAATGTAAGCATATGTCGTGGATGCAAGTTGATTTTTTTGATAAGTGATAAGTTGATTTTTGTTTTGATCTAACAAAAACGGTCAAAAATCTCCAAAAATTGGGTTTTTAAACTCCCGCCATTTTGTAACCCACTGTTATATGACTATAAACTTGAACTTGCAACTTCATTCGATCTTGAGAACATCTAGCTCGGTATAAAGTTTAGTTGAAATCCAATAGACATTGTGACTTTTATAGGCATTTAAAATTTGGAACTTTGACCAATCGCCACTTTAAAATTCCAGAATTGATCTCAATTTTTTTTATTTAACTGTCTATATATCTTTTGTTTCTACCATACAACAAAGTTTCATCAACATCGGTTTAATGGTGTGGTGAAAGCTAACGTAGCAAATAAGAACAATTTTTACTCTTTGAACGGCCGCCATTTTGAGCCTGCTCGTACGATTTTGGAATTTTTGTTGCCAGATCCGTTATAAACCTCAATAAACCTTTATGGAAAATTTCGTCCAAATCGGAGCTTTATTTTTTTGGTCAACCTAGAAATCACGAATTATCTAAAATGTCTATGAGTCTAAAATGGCTGCCATTTCGTTTTCGCTCGAGCAATTTTGATCAGTAATGAGTATAGTCGAGATATTTACTTGATGCACCTTTCCTGAAAATTTTGTGCAAATCGAACAAAAATCACGATCAAATGTTTACAAATTTCGTTACATCCCATATATATGTAATATGTATATATAAAAAGTGCTTTCCGCAATAGGCAAATTCCTCTCGAGAAATTTACCTAAAAAATTGTGAAAATCACATTAAAAATTCAAATAGTATCCATCAGTATGTTGCTTTTACGGAAAGCCAATTTGCTATTTAACGCTCACTTATTTACCAAAGAATCGCATTCAAACTTCAACTTAAATCAACCCTTCCATGTAGGTATCGATAATTTTTTCTTTCCGAACTCCTTTCATCATATCACAAACCTACCTAACATGTAAAAATAACATAAATATATGAAAACATAAAAAGCACAATAGCTTGATCCGACCCGATCATCAAAGGCCAAACCAAACGAAATACACATTTCCTAAGTTCGTTGCGCGTAGGACCAAGCATGTACGAAAGTTGCGAAACGTTACACGGAACGAGAGAAGGTCTCAGTGGCAAAACGCGATAGCGTTCCGAAAAACGATAATGCCTGAAAATAAAGAAAAGGTTTTCGTTCCCTGTAAAACGAAAAGAACGAACACGCTTACGCGAAGCGATGAAACTTTCAGGAACGTTATTCGTTGTCGTTTCAAAGTAACGCGTTCCATCTTCGTTTTGGAACGTAATGTAACGTTCCGGGAAAATAACGTTACTTAAGGAACGTCTCATCACTAGTATATAATATGGAACGAGCTGGCAACCGTCTTGCGGGGAACCAAAAAACACAAAAAAAATCTAGGCAATATTATGGATTCTCATTTGATTTGCAAAAAGCACTTCCGTGTCCTAAATTGTTTGTTTCATAAGCCTATTATAAGCGAAATATGTACGTATACAACTTTTTCCATGATTACAATGTCAGGGTGTTTGTATGAGATGAAACTACAGCTTTAAGAGGTGCACAGGAAGGGGCATCATATATTTTAGCACAAATGGAGTAAGAGCTGACAGTGGTGCTTGTTCAGGCCAAAATCGTAGCATTGAAATGGATGAAAATTGCTCAGCCATCAAATAATAATATTGGAACGATAGACCAAAAATTTGTGGTATCGAGTCATTTCTGGAGTTTATAGAAAAGAAGCCAAATTACTTATGCAACCCTGAGCATTATTATGAGTTGATCGAAACGTGAAGAAGGAGAAATACGTTTTCGATAAAACGAATCAATAACAAGCAGGATAAAAAAATACCGCAGACGAATCTGTTTCTTGGTTGCAAACTCCATGGTTGAGATTCTTGAAAAATGATCCCTTAAGAAATGTTCTATAAAACTTGTATAGATGAATTTAAATTCCACGTTTTAGATCTTTCACCTAAAAGAGGAAGACTAAAAAGATAAGGGAATATTAGATTACTTTCATTATACACTACCACTAGACCAGTAACACAAAGAAAATAATGTCTTTACTACAATACATCCCTCCAGTTTTCCAGAAACATTTTAAGAATTTTTAAAATTGGAATGATTAAAGTGAATTACTATTTAAAAATACTTTATAATGTTCATGAATTATTTCATTAAATTGATTGCTTCAAAGAAAACTCATAGTTTTTTATTGCTTTAAGTCATTTATAGGACATTCAATTAATTTTGAAAATTGTCAATTTAATTCAAACTCCAAAGACATTTTCGTATGAAATTCACACAATAAATAATAATCATAATAAATTTCCATTAATCAAGACTAAAAACATTATAAATTAAGGGGTAACACCACTGTAACAGCCTAAAAAACGTGTTTTTTCGTCATTTTTTTTGGGTGGAAGGAAAGGTAATAAAATTATAATGTAGGAGGAAGCTATTTAGCGTATATTTAAGTAACAAAATAGAAAATTATTGTAAAAAAATATTCAAAAATGACGGCACCACAGCCATTTTCGCGAGGCACGTAGAATTTGAGGCGCTCTGCGGCACGCAGTGTAGCTGCTGCAAATTTGGATCTAGAAAAAAAAACACTTATTGTACATGCTTATAGCTAGAGAAATACGTAGGGGATTTTAAAAATATTGATTTTTGTGTGATTGGCGAGTATTTGAAATAATCGTTAAATTTTCAACAAAAAAAAAAAGATTATTTGTTAATAAATAATGATTAAATTAACTTACCGAAAATCCCCTACGTATTTCTCTTCAAAATCTTATTTTCAAGATATTGTAACAAATTCGAATGAAAATTGTTGGAGTTATGCTGCGTGCCGTTTTGAAAAATCGTGTTTCGAGAAAAACGCATTTAAAGTTTTGAAATGCATTATAGACATGAAAAAATGAAAAATTCGACAGTTTAAATTTTTTTACCATTAATCTGCTATCCCAGGACCATACAGCTGCCCATCTATATTTAAATTTTCTTCCTCATTCTCTTTCCTCGATGATTTTATATTAAAGCGTGCTTCTTTTGCCGCATCTGTCAAAGACCGCTCAGCGTGCTTAACCCGTTTAGCATCGGCTTTAAGACAAAAATTATATGATTGGACGCCAACATCAATCTCCAAAACTTTCATAATTTGTAAAATATTACTCAGACCATCGTTGAAATTACACACAGCAATATCAGTCGCAATATTCAAGACTTTTTTGCCGCATGAATAAGATTTCGGAGCCAAATTCCAAACAGTAGCATTAAAACTTTCGTTGCTATTTTGCGTGTAGCCTCCTAAGCAACGGTTTAGCAACTCGTCTCGGCTCAACTCTTCATAAATCGGTTTGATGAAGCTTCTTCAAAAGCTTCCTCAGGAAGTGGTGGCTTATGATGGAAGGTGTCCAAGGAATTTGCTGCTTGCGCCTTCTTCCAGTTCCACCAAGACTCTGAGTACTTCTCGTGCTGCGGATTTTCGTCGGTTGACAACTTATGAAATAAGGTTGTCCAGATTTCATTTTTCATATTTTCCAAGGAATCCGGATTCCGACGTATAGCCAGGCCATAATAAATCGTTAATTGATCAATTAATTTGGCAGTTAATTTACCTTTTCCTCCGAGGCCTGTAACTTTTTTTTCAGATTTCTCAATCGAATGTCCATTCTCTTTTGTACATGATCAATGCACTCTTTCTTTTGTACTTTAACATTTTCGTACGGATTTTTATCCATTATTTTTTTGAAGGTTTTGCTGTCACCATCATCGTCTGAGTGACCATCATCACTTTTAATTTCTTCGCAGAAGCACTGACTCCTTTCGAATCACTCTCAGTCTCATATCTATTCAAAGGTCGTCCCGATGACGCGTTACTCCGACGCCGCGTTGGATACGATTTTTTCGTACCTTTCTTGCCCTGATACCCTTTTGCATTACTCATTGTAACTTATAAGCACTCTGAGATTACAAATAAACTGTTAAAAATCAGCACTACACACAAAAATCGTGATTTCATGCGACGAAATTATGTCCTTTTTGTACACGTGTTGACTCTACACCAGTGGCGGTGCTAATATATGTGCACATGAGCACGTGACCCCCTGAGATTGAAGTACAATAACATAAAAATTTTATTTGACAAAAATTTAGAACGTCAACCCCACATCGAAATACCAAATAGTACTACCGATACAATGGATGACGTGCCCTCCAGATGCATTCTACATAGAAAATCGCATTTCGTGAGCGCGCCCAAGTCGTATGGATAGAATAAGGGAATCGTAGGCAATTTTCCTCTATTCTTTGTGCACGATTTCGCTTTCGCACCCGCACTCGTTCGCACCCGAGATATGCTCATGATGATATGATGAAACGATCGCACGTGCGCCTAATTTGGGTTTGTGGGGGGGCTAAAAGTGTGAGGAGTATTCATCAAAGTTTGTACTGCCTTAGGCGCACAAATTTAGAGTGCTCCATCATAGAAAACTCCTTGTGTTTTCGTCAAACTACTTTGGGTTACCAATTAAAAGTTTTGAATTTAAAAATGAATTGTGAAAACTCTAGTGTCAGTTTAATAAAGAAAAATTTTAAACTATTTCCTTTGGACAAAAAAATCAAATTTAGAGACTTTGGAAGACCAATTCCAAAAATTAAAATTGTGCAAGTGACAAACTCAAAATCGAGACAATTTAAGCGCGAGTTTAACCCGGAAACTTATGACAAAACGAAGTGGATTTGTGGTTGTGCAGTTACAAATAAACTATTTTGTTTTCCTTATGTATTGTTCGGTAGTGATAGTTCAGAGTCTAGTTGGACAAAAACAGGTGTAGACAATTTAAACCATCTTGCTCAAAAAATTAAAAAGCATGAGAGTGCAGCGTCCCATATAAATGCTCAGTTAGATTTTAACTTGCTGGGTAAGCAAGATATTAGGCAACAACTTGATAGTGCATATAGACGCAATATCGAGCAACATAACGAGCAAGTGCGAAAAAATCGGTATGTACTATTTAAAATTATAAATTGCATTAAGTTTTGTGGAGTATTTGAGCTCGCTCTTCGAGGTCACGACGAGACACAGGAGTCACTAAACCCAGGAATCTTTCGTGGCCTCATAAATTTTACAGCTGAATTGGATGCAGCTTTGAAGGACCACATTGAAAAAACTTCCGTTTTTAAAGGTACTTCAAAAACAATCCAAAATGAATTGTTGGATTGCATGTTAGAGGTAATGCAAGATACTATTAAGAAGGAAATACTCTGCGCTGACTTTGTATCTGTGATCGCTGATGAGACAACAGATATATCCTCCATCTTTCAAATGTCAGTCGTGTTCTGGTACGTTTTACCAGATGGTAGTCCTGCGGAACGTTTTTGGTCGTTCCTAAATCCTAATGGACACGATGCTGTCAGTTTGGCGGAGGCCATTCATGGAGTCTTGCAAAAAGTAGTAGACGAACCCAAGAAGCTTATTTCTCAAAGCTACGATGGTGCTAACGTGATGTCTGGACAAACTGGAGGTGTTCAGAAAATAATAAAAACGCGTTATAAATATGCATTTTATGTTCATTGCTATGCTCACCAATTAAATTTAATTTTATCACAAGTTGCAAAACAAAATCAACAAGTACGCATATTTTTTTCTAATTTGAGTGATGTAAGTAATTTTTTTTCGAACTCTTCTCAACGAATAGCCATTCTAGATGCAGTTGTTGGTTCTCGAATACCACATGCTTCGAACACAAGGTGGAATTTTAAAAGTAGAGTAGTTTCCACTGTGTTTCATAATCGGGAAGCCGTAATTGAATGCATGGAAGAAATAAAATCATCTTCAAAGCAGATTTCAACGATCAATCAAGCATGTGCAATATCTCGTATGCTTCAAGATTCCGTCTTTCTATTTTGGTTGTCTATCTTCAGTCGTATAATGCCACATTGCGATATTTTATACAATCAACTACAAAAAACTAGTGTAGATGCAGTTGGAATTCAATAATGCTTGACGAGTTTTAAAGACTATATGCAAAATGAAAGAAATAATATCGAAAATATTCAGGATGAAATTTCTACAGAAATAACTAGCGTTAAAAGAAGGAAAAGAAAAAATAACGATCCATACACTACGAAAATTGTAGCTGCCAAAGAAATTTGTGATTTAATCATAAGCCATGCTATTGATAGGTTTTCTTTTCTTAGCGAAAAATTTTTCTGAGTTTGCGAAAGAGTTCCCGATCAATTATTTAAATAGTTCTGTTGAAGCTTATCCATTTTTAGATGCAGTCAGGCTACGAACAGAACTAGAAATCATATATAAAAGGCCTGACTTCAGGAATTTGTCAGGTGCAGTAAATCTTCTGAAGTTTGTAAAAGAAAACTGCTTTGAGCATTTATTTTATGCCACTTCTCAGCTTTTAAACCACATAGTGACCATCCCTATGACAACAGCGGAAGCAGAAAGGTCTTTTTCGACTCAAAAAAGAATTAAAACTTTTTTAAGATCAACAATGAGCCAAGACAGACTAACTGCTTTAGCAATGCTTTCAATCGAAAAAAAATTACTGCAGGAAACTCAAAATTTAGCCATAAGGGGAATGAAAGGAAAGGCGATAACCAAAATATATAAAATAGTTCATAATCTGGCCTAAAAGTGACAATAAAATGTTAGAGAGGTAAAAGGGAAGAAACAAAACACAGAAAATTGTAGGTTTCTGGTAATGTGATAATGATTCTTGAAATATGATAAGATTTCATTCCAACGAAATCGTGAAAACAATGTAGAGTTTTTTGTACGCTAGCTTAGTTAAAAACCCCTTCTGGATGCAGCTTCTGCTACCTACCTGACTTTTTATAAATTTTTTATGAACTGTGAACTACCGGATCACAAACGCACGAGCCGCCACTGCTCTACACTAACGTACTATTGATTATAAATGCTTCTACCTGAATATAAATGCTTTAAAATGACATCTGTTAGTGTATTTGAGAAGATAGAAATCAAAAGGTAGGACATTAGGCTGTACCTTCCCAGCAGATATTCATCTGACCCAGGTGTCGTTTCGGAGCAGTCTGACGCGCTTGTGGAAGAGCTCGAAATTACAAGAAAAAAAATAATACTTTGAGGTATGAAATATTTTTCCCCATATTCTTAAAGGTTCAAAGTATTTTTTAAGCCTAAAAAAAATCGATTTTTTGATAAATTTACAGTGGTGGTACCCCTTAAAATGTCACGTAATGTGAATAGTTTTATGATTTATTAAAATGCATTTCATTAAAAATCTCGAAAGAAGAATATATGCCTTAGACCACGTTCATAATTATAAGCACATATTCAAAATACATGCCAACGTGTCTATTAAGACACATTATTAGGCATCAAATTAACTTAACCCATTAATTAGTCAAAAATTAATGGGTTAATTCGATACAATTTCTATAAAAGAAGAATCGAAACATAAATATCGGTCGTCAGGTAATCCTGCTAAGTGAAGGCTTTTTGCTCGCAAGCTATCACTTAGTAGGATGCAAGGGTAGAATATCTTATTGCTCTATTTTAAGAAGATATCTATGTCCAAAAATTTCTCGTGCAAAAAAGTAATTTAAAATTTTAGAAGTTTCCACTTATAATATAATTTAAAAAACCATGCAAAATCTCAGATATCCCAAACAAAAATCACTGTTTGGGGTTATGTTCAAATAAATTTTGGAAAATTTGAATTTGAGTCCACGTCGATTTTTTGTAAAAATATTTTAGGTTTATCTTTCCAATATTTATGAAAAAAAAAAGTCAAGCAAAATGCGTTTGCAATGCCGACCTTTTTTAAAGGAAAATTGATGTTGTATTAAACTAAATTGATGCAATAAAATAGTTTCATTGGTATCATAATTCACATTGGAAGAAAGTATGTATAAAAAACAGATTTTTGGACGTGCGAAAGGTTCTGTAAGACAGCTTGAAATAATCGGTAAATGTATATATATTTTTTTAATTTTTCTTCAAGTTAAAGATGTTCATAATGGTATGATCATTTATTCTTCCAACTCTGTTAACTTCATACTGAACTTATGTCGTTCAAAATGAACTCAGTTTGATGGAAAGTCAAATATTTATACATACAATTTCAGCATAATTTAAAAGATACTTACCATAAAGATTTGTGATCGTTACATAACTTAACTAACATAAACTTTTTCAAGAAACGTGCGCAACATATCCAATCATGCAAGGAAAAAGAATTGGCGGTAAAACTTCAAAAACAACAACAAGAAGAAGCATTAATCGGGAAACAAACCACCAACACAGAAAATTGACACAAGGCAAGATATTAATTAGGACGCAATGTCAGAAACTTTGGTAAATTTTATTGAAAGAGATATACTTACTTTTTATAAAGAACATATACAGGCAATTTATTGCAAGTAATTGATAATAAATAATATACATACATTAAATATAAATATGTTGAAATAGAGATCCACCTGCCTTTTGATGAAAAAAGTATTTTATACTTACAAAGTTCTGTAAACATAGATTTCAAATTATGTGTATTACTTCGATAACCTTTTAAAGTTGGGTTAACAAGGCACTATATAAATACTTGCAAACTTGTGTAAAAGAAGCAAAATATTTCGTTACACGTTTCATTAACACGTTAATATTTCAATGAATATTAACAATTACAAAATATTTTTCTAGGGTATAACAACATAAAATAGAGGAATGCAATTTAGCTTCTATAGTTAATCTCTTGGTCATCAAGCATATGAATTGCGTCAGTTGGAGGTAAATAACTTGGTCCATGCCCTAAAAATATAGAGTTCAAAGATAACTACTGATTCTGTTTGAATTTTTAAATTTGATTGTGCTTTGTTGTGAACAGTTCAAACTTAAAGTTGGATGTTTCAGAGAAATGTAAGCAACATCTGTAATTCATGCTAGAAATATGATTTCGTACAATGAGTTAGTAAATGACAAGAAAAATAGCAAATCAAGACATTAATTTATTGTTTTGTGTTCCGTCACCAATTCCTCTTCTGACTTAAACAAAACTACACTCGGGGAATTTTAAATTATTATTGTTACATTACTTATTTAATTTATTTAAATTTTCCGTTCATTTTGATCATGTTAATGCGTTTGTGAAAGTTACGAGTACCCGTTTAAGATTTACCATACATGTGCAGAAGGGACATATTACTGTGAAATGATACGGCAAATGGTGATTATGAGCAATATTTGTGTACTGCATTTTTAAACTACAAAGTAACAAATTAGATTACATTCTGCGCTTCTTTACGTAGCTCTCCGATCTTACAGATTATATTTTTGAGAATAGAGCATAAAATGCGAAGTGCTTTTTTAATGAATCATAAGTGTAAATATAACTTTCTCGCAAAAAATGTATATTCCACGATTCTTAACGTAGCATGTGCTAAAAGTTCATCATTGGTTACGTGAAGTTCGTTAAGAAATACAGATATAAAGAACACTTCTTCGTCGGGCATACGTAAACGACCATAATAATCTATGATTAATAATTAAATGTATTAGAACTCTATGAGGACCGTCAGTTTCGAATCAATGTAGTGCGATGAAAGATTTTGAGTTTCGTTCGCAAATATGAGCCGATGTCATAAAATTATTCAGCAAATGATAAAGAAATCTGAGATTGAAATTGGCAAGATATGAGTGTTGGATGAAAAACTTATATTCAAATCAAAACAATTTATTCCTTCGAATAAATGTCAATATATCGGATTCAGTTTGGAATCCCACTTTACTTGTCCGTCCAAATAAGTGCCATACAAAATATATATGATGAATTTAAATGTTAAAGACGCTTGAATGTTTAATTGCGAAGAATATACAAAAACATGGTATACATAAGGGAAGTGGACAAACTGTGTATACAATCCTAGTATTAAAGTCAAAATTATCACTAGGAGTGATATAAAATTAGTCAATGTTACACCAAGAAATCGTATCTATGCTTTGATTTATAATTTTCAGATCTGAATGAATGGTTAAGAATCTCGTTTGGTATACTATCAGCAAATACCCTAAAATAATCAATGTTTACAAGGAATAAAAGAGGAAATGCTCCAAAGAAATTACTTTTCATCGTTTGCAGTGTACCTAAGAGATTGGTTACAATACAATGACTGAATAATTTCACGTGCAAAATGCTTTGTAATTACTAGTTTATCACATACTGGATTACAGTTCTTGCATACACCATCATTTTTACATCATCATTATAGATGGATAAGAGACGTTAAAAATATTCAATTGAGTCGAAATTGAAAGTCGAAAGTTGATTCAATTGAAATCGAAATTCTCATATAAATGCTCGATAAACCACCTCACCATCTAAATCCATAAAATGCAAGATATGGAGAAATGTAGAGGGTTAATTCTATGTGTGCAAGATTACCGATCGAAAGCCGAAACTAGAAAAATTTATAATTATAGTTTACAATCGTTCAATGTTTCATAAGTTTTGGCAATCCTTAAAGCCCAATTGAAAAATTGTATCCACGTAATCCAATTATGGCAGCAAAGTAGCTTATTTGAATTAATGGCTATACCTTTCAAGCAGATCCTTAAGAAGATCGGTTCAATGTGCAAGTAACGTTGGAGTAAGCATGTGAAAGAAATAGGGAAAGGGAAATTTGCACATCGGGTAAACGAGAAAGACAGATTCTCAGAATTTTCGATTCATACCGACTGGAATAGTCTTTCAGCTTTCTTGAACTTGAATCTCAAAATCTTAACCACAATGAAGTTTCTTACAAATGCTCAAATTTGTCAGCAGGAAACGAAAACCGCCCCTATTATTGTTGAGAACCTACTTTATACCAAAAGTGAATGTTTTTTTTTTAATCTGCAAAAAAGTGTACTAATCTGACAACGCACAACGTGAAATTAAATTTGAAAAATTGGTGACAGAAAACGTAAGTACCATTCGTATGAAATATTTCTTTGTAGACCTTGAAACGCACCCTAAAACAAGTTACACATAATGTCATCACAGTGAATCGTACCATTATTTTCTAACCCAAACTCACAATCAATATTTAATCATACTCGATAGAATCAATAAGATAAAAAGATTTGCATGCAAATTTAGTTCTTAATTCAATGCAATATGTATCTACTGATAAACAACTACGTCGACCAAAGCAATTTAAAACGTATATGCTAAATTTCACGATTTCATGCAAAACTGAAACCTCGGTATCTTAATATCAACCAAATTTAATATAAAGGAATATCTTCTTATCGTTTGTAGATACATATCAACGACTTAAACATTATTTATCAGCTTGTGTACATGCGAATAATTGTGTTTTCCCCCACCGATGTATAAGCTAGTACTTAGTTAGCTTTTTCTTGAATGCTGTTATTTGAGGATAGCATTGCGTTGTTCTTACCCCTTGCTTTACCACATCGCTCCAGGACTATGTAGAACATGGCATGGATAAAGGCGATACATAAGGCAGCTATTCCATAAGTTCGGAAAGTCATACTTCCACCAATGTCGCGGAATAACCATCCACCCACAAAGCTGCCAGTTGATACACCAATGCCTTCGAAAACCGCACCGACCAGACCCTGTCAATGAATTAATATTTATTTATACTTTCGAATGATGAGGTTAATTTAATTTTAAATCAAATATGAAAAGTTACAACCACTGGATACCATTTCATCTTACTGCAGGTAGGCATGAATTTAAGGCATTATACGTCTTCGGATAGGAAGTGAAATTTATTATTTTTTAATTTATTTAAGTTTGTAAATAAAAACTATGACTACTATATAACTATGGTTCAAATAAAATTCAGATTTAATTTATGTTTGGAGTCAATGCCAGACTGGAAAAACTTTAACTCAGACTGAACATAGAAGAGTTATTATCACATATTAATGATTCCGTCCGTTGAGTCAATATTGCAGACACAGTCAGATCAATTTTTTGCACCTCAAAAAATGAAGTAAAATAAATAATCAAAAACTTCACGCCATTTTATAGCGTACAAGATTTTGATGCTGCGTTTGAAGTCTGCATATAGGCCTAGGACAAGTGTTTTATTATAGAAAAGATCAACTCGAAGTTTTAGACCGCATCTTGAAAATATCATTTTTCCTAATTATGCGGTCATGAGTATTGAATGTAAGAACACTTAAGACGGCCCGTTAGGTTAATAATTTCCTCTTACAGACCCACAGGTATAAATTGACAGTGCAACCGATCCCCGTAGCAAAATGGAATTATTGCGAGATTACGAACATAAGATCGCTCCCAATTTCCAAGTGGAATATCTTCAGGAAAACGTGCGGTTGAATTTTCGATAATAGTGGAAAAGGGTATGAAACAAAATATAACCGACTTCAAATCGATCGAAAATTTTCAACATCTTGCACTTGAATGTAGAGACCCGATCGAAGACAAGACGAACGACGTTCAAGAATGTGTTTACCTGTCTTGATTCCTTGTTGCATCTAGATATCTTTGACTATTTCAATGCGACAGTTGGGAGCAATAAGACATAAGAACAGTTGGAAGGCATGCGTTTTACATTCGCAAACCGGAAAAGCAAAAAAGGGTGAAGGTCTGATGAAAGACGTAAACCTCTTTGTACTAAATAAGCTGGTCTTTGTTTATGTGAAAGATATTTCACTTTTATAGATAGTAAAAAGCAATCCAATTTCACCTCTCTTAAGCGACACCTTCATGGGATTTGAATCATCATTGAAATTGGCATATTCCCAAAAATTGAATACAATACCGTCGACATTGTTAAATCAAACTAGGAAGAAACGCTGTTCGACAGAGTCCACTAAAATTTAAAATTCATGATGGAGAAAGATACTTTGAACTAGATTTTTTTATATAAAAATTATCAGGGCACTGTACAGAAAACTCATGTACTCATGCCATTAGGGCGATAGCAACGAACTCAAACTACACTTTCGCTCAAAAAATTGCGGCGTCTAACAGCATGATCCCTAAAATCTTTTCAGTATCTATGTCAATAGACAGTCGAAGCAAAATTTAATGGATAAAACGTCAACCCAATCAGAAAGTTCGAAGTACAACGCCAAAAACAATTAATTACGGCGTTTCACCAGTAAGTACAAGGAAAAAAGGACTCAAATGCAGTATGACACCGAATCCTTACAAAAAGCCAATAAAGATACGAATACTCCACAGAATGAAATTTTCAGTTGCAATTGAATTTATTGAAACTGTTAGCAAAGAACAACGAAGAATCGAGAAAGAGAGGGATTTACAAGATCGTCGGTCTGGATTGCCTCGAGGAATATGTTGGTCAGACAAGAAGATTAACCAAAACTTTGATTAAGGCGCATTCTCAGTGAGCAAAAGTTGCCAAAAGACTTGTTAGGAGACACTATAAGTTCCGCAATGGCAAAGCACATGATCGTAGCGACAGGAAATACAAGTTTTCACACAAGGTAAACGGATGGATGTAGTTAAAAGCTTTTGTATTTTCATGGTACTAGCGTAGAAACGACTGAACAAAAATATGGAAAACAGATACAACAAATTATTTGAATTACTCGACAAAAGATAAATACAACTAAAACGAGGCAATGTGAGACGTTCTTTGTCATTAATTAAAGTAACGATTACACAAAAATTTATATATTCTCCAATTATTTTAGGATATAATTATAATTGCGCTGCAAAAAATGAAAGAAAAGACTTAAATTTCTAAAGTTTTCATGACAAACTAATATATCTTAGACAGTTGCACTGATGATGGGAAAAGTTGGCTTCCGAAACTTCACCGGCTGAGCTATACTCACAGAGTGAGATACCGGAATAAAGGCAAATTTAATGATAAACCACAAAGTTCGCATTTTTATTTATTTTATATTGAATAGTAAAATATCAGAATAAAAATCCAAAATCAGTTATGCATAAGATCACTGAAGTTAGTGATTACTGTAAACGCGTAGTCAAAAATAAATCTTTCTGAAAAAGAACACATGGACTTCTTGGGAAATAAATGAAATATTTGTTTCACTACAAATATAATATTTCACATTACATTCGAATAGTGTTCACATTATAAGAAGTTTACACGAATTACTATACTGTATTATTCCTAGGTGTCATACCGAAATTTTCCGAAAGTTTTGTCTTAAAATGAATAATGCGGGAAGTTTCTTTATGTTGCAACACGTACAAAACAAACTTATATTTATTGCATTTTTTTTAATTATTTCGAACAATGGTATTCGCGTCCTTGAAATGGAGTGAGATGCTCATATATTTATTTTGAACTTTCTTTCTGCCTCATGTACATCGGTTTCAATCTTTTTTTACCTAATGCATGTATTATGTAAAATCTTTCATTCGAAAATTGTTTAGCCAGTCGACAATCATATAATGAGAACTAGATTAACTCACCTGCAAAGTTGCTTCAGTTCCTGGTGGTGCTACGATGCTAGCGTACGACGTCATTGTGGCATAAAATATTCCAAACGTAACACCATTGAACAATTCAATCGGTAGAACCCACCAAGGGTTCGTCAGAAGTGAATACAAAATAAATCGTATTCCAAATCCGGTTAAGACTAAGGTCATTGCGTTAACGTGGCCAATTTTCTTTAAAATCCATCCAGACAAAAAGAAGAATGGTATTTCGCCACCGAAACATTGAATTCCCATTGCAAGTCCCTGTAATGTTTTCATCCAATTCTGGCTGTTACAATTGCTTTCCAAGTCGCCCAGGTCCTCGAGATGCCAAAAAAGAAAATTCCAAACCAACGCAGTGCAAAGTCCTACCACGATACACCACAGGAAAAACACTATTACTCTAATCGAAAAAAAAATCTTTCCGATATCTTTTGCAATACTGCCCGAGAATTTCGTTTGGTTATGCTGGATTAGAAAACATCAAATATAAAATCATATTAATTAAACAAGAAAAACTCACCTCCAATTTTAGTGACACAAAAACATCCATTCCAACGAAAACCAGAGTCATATAAAACACAATGGTGTAGTTTTTAAAATATCCAGTGCCAGAAAATATATCCACTAAGTATCCAGCAAATAAGGATATCAAACCCCAACCAGCTGCACCCCACAGTCTTTGATTTCCATATAAATGCGGCCTGTCTCCAAGCATTTCAAAACAAATCGCATCCCCAACACTCACAACAACTGCCATTGCCACCCAACTTATGGCCAAAAACATAAAAAATAACCAAAATTGGTATAATCCTACAGCGTTTTTGTTCGATATTTTCGATTCTGTTAGAACATCCATAATGTACTGGTCGTTGCATTTAATATCACAGTTTGTTTTGAAATAGTTCATTGAAGCATTTGAATGTGGGCAATACATAGTAGTATTTCTTCCATTCATTAAACCGTTTTGAAGAAGAAAAAATATTCCATTGTTTTCGATCTCAGCTCGATCCATTCGCAAGTTAGTAGAAAATTCGAAGTTAGTCTTTGTATTCATTTCATCACATTTGCTAAAAACATTCCAGTGTTCACAAATTGTTGTCCACATCCATGGCTCAGCTTCACACTGCAGGTCGCATGGGACCGATTCGTTTTGGTAGCGGGATTCAAGGCTGTGAATAATACATTTGTCAAGAGCTTCATTTCGAGGAATGAACCGCAAATCTTTTGCGCCATTGTTGCAATGAAACTCCATTGAGGAACTTTTCGGGATCGACGGTATAAATAGTATACAAAAGAATGCAATTGCTGTTAAAACTTGAAATGTGAGGAACAAGCGCTTTTGTTGACGGAATCTATTTAATGTTGAAAACAAAAAAAAAACCAATTAACAAAACAAATTATTGAAATGAATACTGTATTTGCTACTAGACCGCCATAATCTATACATAATTATATATGAATGTTTATATATACATATACATATATATATATATACACAAATATATATATATATATATATATATATATATATATATATATATATACAAAAGACCCTTATGCATCCTTCTAATAAGGCGTCTTTAGTCAAATCTTCATACATGGGCTCTTAAAATTCCTTGAGCTTCTGTGGAGGGGGTACGAGGATGCTTATAGTCTTTAAAGTATTTTCACCTTCTCTCTTTCGAAACTTTTCGCCGTTGGTATGCCGCGGTTTGGTGTCCGTTGAAATAATCTTACGATAATATGTTGCTCAGATTATGTCACGCATATCTTTTACTGAATTTTTATGATGTAAAATAGCTAAGTCATAATAATTTGACAACTCTTTCATCATCTGATTCGTCAAAGCAGCGGTTTTTAGATCAAGAACTTGTTGTGACTTGGTTTGGTGGCCGTTTCTATAGTCTCTGACCTTTTTCTTCTCCAACTTGTTTTCTTCCGCTTTTAAAGCTACGCTTTCATGAGCTTTTTTACTTGAAAACGCACTGACTATTTCACAGGGAACACTTGTTAAAAATAAATAAAAACCTTCCTTTCAACTCTGGGTAGCTTGGGCCCGCCGGGCCTTGCTTCGTGGGTCTCGAGGACGCGTTTCGGCTGTATGCAGCCTCGTGGGTCCTCGAGACCCACGAAGCAAGGCCCGGCGGACCCAAGCTACCTAGAGTTAATTTTGGCCTGCGGCAACATCAAAACGACCTTCCTTTTAATTTCATGTTTTTATTTACCTTGCGGAATCGATTTTCGACCGTGATCGTTCGGTCTTCGCTGATGAAGACCGATTTCGAAAAATCGATTCCGCAAGGTAAATAAAAACATAAAATTAAAAGGAAGGTTTTTCTTTATTTTTAGCAAAACTATTTTATGAAGATGGAAGCAATTACAAATAGGGAACTCTTTCCCGTACAGATAAACATCGAATAACAACATTATAACATGACCCATCGGTTCGGTGATTTTTCGACCGATTTGTTAGTATAATCGTTGTTAACTTCATCAGAATGTTGGTTTTCAGCAAACTTCCGCTATTTTTGATAAAGATGCACATTCCGGTCTCTTTTCTAGTTTTATTAACTAACGAATCGCAGATGATATAGATGATTTTGCTACGAAATTCAAAGCGCTACAAAAGTTCAAAATAACGGTTAGGCAGGTGTATGAGGTGAGTATTTTTTTAAGAATTCAATATTACAGTATAATTTTCTTGTTTTCAAGTATCACTCGAACATCTGGTTGTATATATTTAGTTAAATACAGGGTGGGGCGAAACAGACAGTGCAATTTTGAAAGGCTATTAAAAAAAACTACACAAGTTACAGAAATTATATTTATTTAATTTGATTCAGTAAATCATGCGGTTTTATGTATCAAGTTCTAAAAATGACATCAGAAAGATGATGGCCGCCAGCAGCGATACATTGATGAAGGCGATTTATGAAGTTTTCTGCCGCATTTTTACACATTTCGAGTGGTTTTCACATTTCTGTTTCCAAGGTGTGAGGCCGATGTTTAAAACCTTTTCCTCCAGGTAGCCTCATAAGAAAAAATCACAAATGCTCAAGCCAAGTGAGCGCGCGGGCCACCTCACATCACCCCTCAGAGAGACGAGGTGCGTAGGGAACATCTGTCGCAGCTGCGGCATTGAAGCTCGAGCAGTATGTGCCGTATTCCCGTCCTGTTGGAACCAAATGTCTGCCATAATTGTTCCTTCCATTAGCTCTTCCAATTGAGGTTCAAAAAAATTGTCCAACATGGACACGTAACGTTGAGCGTTGGTATTTACAGTTTGTCCATTCTCCTCAAAAAATAAGGCCCAATCACCCCAAATTTTTAAATCGCACACCACACGGTCACTTTTGGGGAGTGAAGAGGTCTCTCGTGAATTTGCCGTGGATAATTTTTTGCCCAATAGCGGAAATTTTGTTTATTCACCGCTCCACTGAGATGAAAGTGAGCCTCGTCACTACTGAAAAATGTTGACCTCACATGGATCCTGTTCAAAATTTCTTGGGAGCAATTCATGCGATTTTCATAGTCGAGTGGACTCAACTCTTGGACAATCATAATCTTGTAGGGGTGGAAGAATAAGTCTTGATGCAAAATCCTCTTTGCTGAGCGGTTAGAAATGTCCAATGCAATTCAATGCTGCCGGGCAGAACGTGTAGGCGACTGCACAATAGCTTCTCTCACTCTCGTCAATTTTCGGGTGTTCTTGCCGTTTTGGGTCTTCTTGAATCCCTAGGTTTTAGGGTAGTACCAGTTTCTTCAAATGTACGCACCCAATTACGGCGAGGGACGGTATCATGACGCGCAAGGTTAAACTGCAGCCAGAGAGCTCGTTGGGTTGCGATGAAAGATCGACCATTTCAAAAAACGTACGGACGGCGAAGCCTCGTTGTTCACCATACCAAACCATGGTAATAACTGATAACAGCATGGCTCGCCCGACGAAATGAAACCATTTAAATCGCAATATCCCCACCACACGGAAAGTACCAACTTTTCAAAACTGAACTGTTTCATTTGTCCCACCCTGTACTATACAAGAGGGCGGAGCCACGCATCTGTCTAAGAGTTTGCGGGTTTTTTGAAATTTATAAAGCATATAACCACGGTTACGGCTATGACCTTGCTTTTAGTTATAGTTCCGAAATTGCTTTTTATATACTCAAAATCTACACGCTACAGAGTTTTCAACGTAAAAGATGTTATTATTACTTATTACTGACCCTTATTACTGTTTTACTGACTTTCGGACCGTCGAAGCTGGGCACTTTGTATGCGTCGAAGGACTATTTCCATTGCGGAGGGCCCCTCGAAGAGGAGTCCTATTTATTACCCTTGCGACATCTTCGTCGCAAACCCGCACATTGTTCATCTGGTAGGAGTTTAAGGCGATCCATTTTCTCAATATTCCACCGTCCGTTTCCACTTTAAAGCAACGTGTTCACGTGCTCCTTCCCTTTTCGTAGCCTTATTTAGTCTGGGTGTCTGATTCATACTTTTCACTCTATGTTGCTCCTATGTTGTTCTTCTTTATTTTTAGTTACAGCTAAGCTTCGTTTCCTCTTTTACCTATCTGCTACGTTAGATCCGTAGAGCCCATTAAAGTGACCCATGCAACATAACCAACCGCCTGATTTGTTGCAGCGCGTGTATCCACACGTGGCGTTGAGAGGGGTAGCATTGAACATTTCGTATGATTTATCTTGCGATGAACGTACCACAGCATCCTCTTCATTGCGCTCGTGCCATTGAAATTAGCTTTTGAAGTGTATTTAGTGTTTTATACATGAATCTTTCGGAACTAGACTCTAGTTCGATAATTTTGGCTTCTTTTTCGAATGGGATAGATGACATTAATAGGCGGATTTTTTCAGCAGCTTTGTTACTTTATTCTGCTTTATTGAAATTAAAGGGCATTTAACAATCAAAAGCATGGTTGGTTGGCATTTTTTCAAACTTTTTAATTTTGATTTTTCAACGACATTTGATATAATACCAGATGTTTTTTCGTATGGAGTCCTACCCCCGATATTTCCATTCAAATTGTTAGTTTTCAAAAATTGGAAATTTCGGAAGACGTTGCAGTCATAAGCGTTTAACACAGCTTCAATTTTTAATTGTTATTCTTGTTTTCATTTTGGTTTATTTTATTTTGTGGAAGGATTTTCTGATAAATATTGTGGGAAATGAAATGTGGCTTATTGTGTCTGTAAGCCAAAGTATTGACCAGTCGCATTGCGCCTATATTTTTAATAACGGTTGCATATCGCCCGAATTCTTTCTGCGTTAACAGATATATATTATACACAAACTGAAACTGCCGATAGCGCCCCACTATCCCTTTCATTTGAACTTTTCATGTCTCTATGAACCTGAACAGGTATAACCACAGTTTACAACCTTATGGGAATCAAATTTTTATTATCTTTCCGTTGAAATGCATCATTTTACACTTCCCACGGAAGAACGTCAACAGGTAAGTAAATGGAACGAAAAAATACTACACTACCTTAACCTCTGGTACATAACTTCTTAATATTTGCTTTGAATTCACTTCATTCCGATTATTTAAACCGTGCAGCAACCTTATGCCACCGATTTTGCTTTTTGTCCGTCACTATTTCTGAATAAATGTTTTTGATCACATACTCTGTTAACCACGACATAAGTATTTGTTGACAGGCCAAATTTACACAAAACAGGAACTATGAAACCGAGTTAATTGGGATACTATTGGCGCAATAAAATAGACATTCTTTAGAAATACACATTTATTGAAAATAATTAATTATTTTCTATTAAATTTGTTTGATGTCAATCAATTATGCGATTTCATGCAATACGGGTCTTACGTTGCCGCGACCCACATCAATATTGTATCAATTTCTTTTAAAAATTACATGACTCGAATGCATTTGATAAAATTGATAACGACCAATTTGAAAATTTCAATAATCTCCAAATCATCTTGCAACTGTCCTGTGTCACGAAGAATTGAACTTCGACCAATTGCAATGACGAACTTACATCAACTAGTTTTAATACCCAGAACTAGTTGCTTTCAATTTCGTGGTCGTATTTATTATCAGCAAATAAAGTGGGGAAATATCTCGACTTGAAGCCTTTCGTTATTTATGACAACCAGTTTCAAGTTCGCCGACTAATAGGGAAAACATGAAGACCAACTCAGTTACATTGTTCTAATCTTTTCAACTATTTTCCTCGGCCGAGTTTAAGAAACACTCAACATTTGCTGCTACATATAGATAACAATAGATTAAGATAAGGTTCGTAGGAAAGATAAATTAAAACGATAGTATAGAGTTCGAGCATTTTAACTCACCTGTCAGCTACTATACCAAACAGTGGCTTGGCCAAAAGCCCTACGACCGGTAATATAGTATACATGGTCCCTACGACCACTGAGGAAAATCCTAGCTGCCGAGCATATGTGGGCATATAAGGTACTACTGGTGCTGTGCCTATTGTAAATAAAACAAGTCATTATATTCCTCTCGTAAAGCTAAGTTTCGTTTCATTGTCGTACCTGCATTGTATAAAAAATAATGCGCCTTCATCGGCAGCATTCTTTTGTCAATTTTCATAGTCATTGTCTATGTTATATGTAAACCCGCTAATACAAAGTTTCTGTTTAATTTAACTCAGAGCACGCCACCACTTACATCTCACCGACACTAAATACCATTAACTGACATTCACGCACTAACTTCAACGACCTACCGCCAAATTGCACTTTGTACCAAAAAACTAACAACAGCTGGACTGATGTGAATACGTCAAGAATGCCATTAAAATTTTGATTGTGAATCGACTAAACTTAATCAATTACCAGGTCTTGCTGCCACCTGGTGCCGCAAACATAAAGCAATACACTGTTGTATAACTACCTCTAGCAAAATAATTCGTTTTGAAAGTAGTTCAATTATTATTAATTTTTAAACGACAATTACAAGGCCTACAAAAGTGAGCAACACCACAATAGAAATAGTTTAAGAATATGTATACCCGGGTCAGTTCGACGATTTGAGATGGCATGGAGTGCTTTCGGAAAGAACTCAATTATGAAGTTCGTTTGGTTGTTGCCGCACGCCAAAATTAATTCTGTGTTGGTTGGGCCCGGCGGACCCAAGCAACACAGAATGAACTCAATTATATTCAAGTCTTAAATGAAGATTTACTTGAAACATAAAACCTTCGTCCAATGTATCCTACCAGTCCTGCTATAGGGTAGTGAAAACTGGGCGCTAACAACAGGAATAAGGTGCAAACTCCAGGTTGCCCAAAGAGCCATGGGAAGATGCATGCTGGGCATTACACGAAGGGACCGCAAGAGACTATCGTGGATACGAAAAAGGACCCAAGTAACAGACGTGATAAAAACAGCGAAATCCTTGAAATGGCGATGGGACGGTCACTTGGCGAGAATGACGGACGGCAGATGGACCACAAGGCTAACGCATTGGTACCCAGGAGGAACCAAACGACCGAGAAGACGCGATGGGACTATGATATGAAGAAAATAGCCACGCATCTTGGATGAGAATAGCTGAAAACAGGCAGACTTGGAAAGCAATGAGGAGTCCATATGTATGAAAGGCTGCACCATAACTTAGAAATATGGTTGAACAAGGTGAATGTGATGATGACGTATTACAAGGTATTGTGTAACAATAAGATATGTGTAAAATGAACTCATACAAAATAAAGAGCTTGAAAATTAAATGGCGATGCCTGGTTTTCGGAACTAAGTGTATTGGGAGGAATATTTATTCGATGTAATTGCAAATGTGGTATTATTATTAATTACTGGCGGGAAATCATAGGACAGCCGCGGCCCTTTGCTCTCCGTGGACTAAATATCGAATTAAAATTACAAGAAAGTTAATATAAAATGCATTGAATACTTTTTAGTCTACGATATTAGATGCGTCGAATTCTATGGCTAAACTTTACAAGTTTTGAACTGAGTTTTTGACTATTTGATTAAAATGGGTTAAGTGGAGGACATTCGGAAAGCCATTTTGTGACAGTTGAACCGGAATAGAATACAATAATGCCTGTGTATAAAATGCAATGAAATTTTTCCCTATCGCCGATTACATGGAGTTCCATTAGCGGCAAAAATCTTAAGAATATACATTTCGTTGATGCAGGTTGAATACAAACAAATACTTTCTAACGTTTTGTTACCGTAAATCTGTTTCTTGCCATCGACTCGAACCAGTTATACCTTTTCTGCAGGACAAAATATCGTGCAAATTGTATAAATATGCAGGGCAAGGCATTTTCAGGACATGAATCCAATAGTAGATGGTTGGACATATCTTATGATTGATAAATATAAATACCTTTAGTGTATATAGTCGCAAAATCCTACAACGGAAATTTTAAAAGAAAGCACGCTTTACATACGCTTTACATCCAAGCAAAAACGTTTAACACACTGTCCAAATAATTATGTGGGATCCAAAATCCAAATAAGATTTGGTGGAATCCCTCTGCAAGAACCTAGATTTTGAAACAACCCGCTCTTCCCATCTTTTGTAATATAGTTTCAAAATTTGACATTGGGAATTTGTCACAGGAGATTCGTCAAGTTTCCTGCAATCTGAGACAGCCCTACACCTTTCCTTACCTGAATTGTTAACCGTTTTAGTTTCTCTATAGTTATTCTCTGCTGAAGTGTCTCCTTCGTTTGCCTATTTTGGTTTCATTTTTATTTTTTGGTGACAGAAACTATGCGATGAGATTGCATATAAATTTCATTTGTTATGAAAACAAGTTTTGAGTTTTCCTATCGCACTTTCGTCTTTATGTCCCACTTATATTCAGTTATGTTTGCCGACATAATACATCTACACGTTTATTGAGCAAATATCGTTCAATTGGGAATTTATGCAAAGTGTAAGCGCTTGTCAGTTGGAAGTAGTATGTTCTGCATATTGGCTAGCACATTAAACGTAGTTATATTATGTTATTTCTCTATCCTGATT
The DNA here is from genome assembly GCA_954870665.1 of Stratiomys singularior. NCBI lineage: Eukaryota > Metazoa > Arthropoda > Insecta > Diptera > Stratiomyidae > Stratiomys > Stratiomys singularior. Next base: position 67,639,510 of record OX940880.1, on the reverse strand, counting down.
TGCTTAGATGTAAGATTTGGAGTTCCAACGAAGGATCTACTGACGAATGAATAGTGGTGGAAATGAAGGTGATCGCACCAAGCAAAGTCGGCGTCAACAGCTGTGAAAAGCAACGAAGCAGGTCACTCCTCAGGATTTAATCCTGGTGATGCTGAGGCCACCAAAAACATGTAATTGTCTAAAAGAAACATTCGATAAAGAATTACCTGAGTGTAGTGTTGAAAATATTCGAAAATCCATTTTATTTTGTTCAGATTGATGCCACTAGTGATCGCCAGATAAAAAAAAAACACGATCTCTAAACCTTTCTAAGATGAGTAGAAAGAAAATTTAGAACATATTTCAAGTTTACTTATGAACTTGTCCATTAGTGGCAGATCATTTATGAACCCGAGCGAAATTTAGTGGATGAAAAGAAATTCAAGAAAACTTTCAGTCGTTCACGCTGACGCATATACCTATCCACAGTCATCCAGTTAATACTTCGATCGCGAATACAACAGGAATTGGGAATGACTTTTCACATAATACTTTACCAAGATTAGATTGAGTTTAGTTAATTTGACTCTGGTTAGACAATGAGGAACCATGCAGTTATTGCCTACGTCAATAATTGAACACGTTGTGGGTACTAATTAATAAACTAAATAATTGACTTTTATAAAATAAAAATCAAAAATTTTTTGCTGCGTATGGAGGATTCCGGCGCTCTTCAAAAAAGAATGTTTTCAATTAACAGCGGCATCAATTTTCTAATGGGAAAAGGAAACAGCTTCTTAATGTTAAAAATTCAACTATAGTTCATTTTGGTGTATATAATCATATATATTTATTTTTTCTCTTTCTATTACATCAAAAGTGCGCTATACACAAAAATGTATACGTCTTATTGTAAAATATCTGCACTGATTTATATACTCATTTAATTTAGTTGTATTAGTTTGGTTTCTAAAAATCTATATATATATATTTTTCTAGAATTTTCCATATCATATTTATCTCGTCCTACTTTTAAGTATGAATATGAACATATTACTTGAAATATGTAGTAAAAACTTTTTAATTTTTAGTTCTATTCAATAAAACAATCTACAAATAATCCATGTGTTACATAACTAGTTATTAATATTGTATCTGTGTGTATTGTTCGTATTTATTTTTATATTTACTACAATCTGATTACACATACTTTATTGAATGTTCCTGTACAAAAGGTCAATGGTTATATTTTTGTTTTTTTCTGTTTTAAAATTAAATAAATTATGTACAAAATCAGTATATTGTATTTTTTGTAACAATGTCAAATCTACTTGCATTCAGTATTTTATTAATAATGATAATAGTAATATCCTAATACCATCCAAGCTTAACTCTACTTAATATTTCTTTCACATATACACCTTAAATGCTACTTAAAAATATTTACAAAGTGCTTTATACTTTATTTTATGAAAACATCCAATTCGCTCTACAGTAGTTTTTGTTTCGGATTCGATAGTTTGCTCTCACTATGATTATCAACTCTTTGAACGAAGAATGTCATTCTTATCATATGAAATAAGATTCATTTATTTGTGAATATGAACCGCGCTCATTATATACAGGAATGTACACACTTGAAAATTTATTTTAATCTTCATACCTTTTCATAGAAAAACGATTGAATAACGCGATAGAAGAAACAAAGATTTGATCGCGTACAATTACTGGCTGATCTGTTGATACCAATGGTTTGATGAAAGAAGACTTAATTTTGCCCCCTAATTTAGAAGCCTAGTGACAGACACTGGGCTCTTCAGAATTCAATTGAAAATTGTGAGAACGACTTTTTTAAATTCTTAACCTAAACTACAAACGTCATCGAATTTGTGTTTGATTTCACTGTTCCGAGCTTTTCAAGTGCATAACAGATTCAATCCACACGCAGCTTTTTGGCAACAAAAATTATAACATTTCTATAACAATGATAAGTTCTTTTCATCTTAAAGAATATACTATAAAAAGATAACACAATAAATATATAGATGTTTCCAACTATTATTTTTTTGTACACTTACTATACTTAGAGTCTAAATGCAGAAGACCTTAAAGACACGTTCAATCCTTCAACATACACAAACACATGTATGCGTTGGTAATTCAATGGAGCACAGCATGCTAACTGCGACGCCGTGACATTAAATCTTATTTTATTCATCATTATTCGTCATATATTCAGAATGATTACAAGATTTGGTTAATTTTTCTAATCGATGAAATTCGTGTAAACTTTTTAGTTGAACTGTTACCTGATAAAAGTTCGGATTGAACTGAAAATAGTGGGAAAGATCAATTTCACGATACAGTGAGTGCAACCAAATGCATTTTCAGTTATCCTAAGACTATGAGATTTAATCTAACTTCAAATTTCATTTAGTGTACAAACGATAAAGGAAATAGTATGGTACTCAAAGAAAGTAAATCAACACGAATCGGTTGAAAAATTTGCAAAAACATAGAATGGCAACAGTTTATCAGCCAGCCAAAGAGTTCATCCCGCTTTATTATAAAGTGATTCGTAATGACAACAAAGTCAACGAGAATTCAAAACTATCAACAAGGGTGCATGAGCATTTAATGATAAGTAGGGCACTGTCTACATCCGAAATTTGAATATATTTGTCATAACAAATTTTGGGATTGGCACTTTTATTGACCTCTTGAGAAAACGCAACCGTATTTAAAGCTGAAGATGTAGTTACTTTTCAACGATCAAACATTTATTTAATAAACAAGTGACTGTTAGTAAACGCAAATTACTTGCCCGTTATATTTTAAAATGAATCTCAAATAGTTTTGGTTGGATTCCAAAATGAATCGGGTTTTTCGCAATATATGACATTGGAATCCTTGCTTTTTGCTACAAAGTGTCTGTGATTTAAACTTATAATTTTCTTTCAAAGACTTTTGACAAGAAGGAAAATAATTTATCAATTTTTTTCTCAAAATTACCTCAGGAGTTATTTTATAAAGATTTTCTTCTATTCTCAAAAAAAAAAAAAAAAAAAAAAAAAAAAATACGTTAAGGAAGCTTCACTTTGAAATGGCTCACCTCTCAAGCATTTTCAAACAATCGAGAATCATGCATTTTGGTTTTTTCTTTTCTTTAACCACTACCCATTTTCTTCTTTAGTACCGCACTGAAACAATTCGCAACTATCTGCTGCCGCTAATGTCACAGAAAACATACTGAATGGAAAGCTCAGATTTAGACATGCTGAACAATACCAATATTGAACAATACAATCTTGATATTTGGCCCCTAATCATTCATTTAGACACACGATTAGACATTGTGATTTCATTGTGATATCTACAATACCATTCTTTGGCTTTCTTTTTCAAAGAAAATATCAATTACAGGTTTATTATTGTAAAAGTTACCGGTTTTTATCTCTGCTTGACTGTACTCATCTGACTAAAACCATGTTTGACGACTCATATCATAATGTTTGGGCATACCCAAAGTAGGTGGCCGGTATCCAGCTTGTGGAAAACTTCCAGGTGCTCCAGGCGTCGAGCCTAGTAATCCTTGGTTTATCATCATACGAGCACGCAGCTCTTGTTCTTGTCTCTGTATGTATTGCTGGTATATAGGTGAGTTTGGATCCAACTGCGAGTTCATGAATGGATACGTTGGCCTTACGGGGTTATGGGCTAAAAATTGATACGGCGTAGCAGGAGCTGTGGCTGCTGCTGCACTATTTGATTTTTCGGCTGTTCCTTCTGTTGTAGCCCGGTGACTAGACGATAGGTAGTAAGGATCCAAGTAGCTTGTATTATCGCCGTACATCCCTGTGGTCAGGCCCAACCCAGCAGGACTTGGACCAAAATTAAATGCACTTCCTGGCACCATACTTGCGGCGGTCTTTAATGATATCGCGGATGTATCCGTCGTCGCACCGCTTGATGATGCTGTTTTTAAATCAGAATAAAGCTGGAAACCTTGAGTTGATTGAGAACTCTGTACTTGTAACGCCTGTTGCTGAGTCGGAGGCATACTCGATACATTCGAGGAAATATCTGGTACAATCGAAACAGCAGCTTTCTTCTTTTTTCGTTTTGTTTGTTTCGCATCGAAGGCTTCCATTATTTGAGGTGTATTTATATTTGTCGTAGGTGCAGATCCATATACATTAGGAGGGAGTTGTTCTCTGGCAGGCACGACATACGTAGCTGTGTTTTGGTACATTGGTTGACTTAAATTTTTGCTGAACATGTGTGCGGCGGGGGGTATATTTTTATCGTAATATCCTGATGGAGCGGAAGTTCCTGAAATTCCCAGAAGATTCTCATCCATCATTGAAAGTGGATGATTGAGATTTCGCAACGGATCGAGCATTGCTGTAGGGTTGTTGTATGTCTTATATCCCGACAGATCCATATTTATTTGCTGGTTTCTAGCTATTTGATTCATTTGCTCCTGTCTCGCAGTCGAAGCTAAAATTCCTTCCTGTGATATTTTGTCAGAGCTGGAATAATTCGTTGCCGTCAACTGCTGAGATTGCGGATGCTGTTGCAGTTTATTCATATCATTCGCAGGATCCGACATTGGAGTGGGAAACGTTGACATTTTGTTCGTAACACTGTCAGGTAAATGCTGCTGAATCTGTTGTTGATAATTGTTGCTGGCCATATTCAATGGCTTATTGTTGTTTTGGGTCATACTATTTACTGACGATGGGTCCATAGATTTCGCTTCATTTGGCGGTAGTTGGTATGTTTGTGCAAGTTGTGACTGCTGTGGGTTATTCGACAAAGCTGCATTATGTGTTTTCTGTTGCCCTTGTGCTAGCGAACTTGAAAAATCTTTGGTAAAGCCCATCGTCGCAGCTCGATTGAACATTTCAAACGCTTTGCTTGGTGCAATGTCCAAAGATTTGCTAAGATTCACATTTTTGTTGTTGCCTGCCATAGAACCCAAGAAAGAGTCAAACATTTGCTGATGCTTTTGTACAGAATCATATTGTTCTTTTACTGGTATTTGAGTCTGTGCTTGTTCGCTCTTTTGATGCCGCTGCGTTGATTCTGAATAACCACCTAAATTTAGTATACTCGTTTCGTGTTGTTGGATCTTTAGGTTTCCTTGATGCTGTTGTCTCGATGACATATTCTTGTCTTGTTGGTGACTTTGCATTCCAATGTTCATTTCCAGTGACATATCACCAACAAACAAATTTTGAGCTTTCGTATTTTCTTTTTGAGAACTACTTCCGAATTGTGTATAGGTCCCGTATTGCATCGTAGTTTTTTCATTTTGTACAGCATTCAATTGATCTGTTTGCAGCGGAGGTGTATTGAGCTGAGTGGGTGGTTGAACAGGAGAGCTTAAATTAGTCATCGTTACAGGACTCCTTTCAGGTTGATGTGACTGTGAAATAGATAAGTCGATTTGTGAGTTCCATTCAGCATTCTGCTGTATTTTGTTAAGCATATTATTTGCATCATTTTTGTTTTGTTTCGAAATATCTGTCTCAAAACTCGGCATTGATATTTGGTTTGCAGATTGAAATTGATTTGCAGTGCTATTTTCATGTAGTGAATATGTAGGTGGCTCAGGGCGAAATGATGTCTCAGCTGTAGGCTGCCTTTGACACGATTCAGCAACGTTTGGCGGATTATTTCCCGCTGATTGTTGCTGCAGAAAGCCCATATTCTGCTGTGAAGTCTGTTGCTGGGTTGCCGCTGTTTGATATGGTGGCGTTGAATTTTGATGATAAGGAGAATTCGTAGGTTGCTGATAAGGGGAATTATTTTGCTGATTGTAAGGTGAGTGTGATTGACTCCGAGGTGGTTCACCTTGCGGTTGCTGAGTCGATTGGGGCATGTTTGGAGAATTCGGAGATGAACTTATCATACTCGACGTGTTACTTTGATTTTGAAACGGTGAATTTTGCGATTGTTGATACGGCGAATTTTGTTGTTGGTATGGTGAAGTTTGAGGTTGTTGATAGGGGGAGCTTTGCGGTTGTTGGTATGGAGAATTGGAATTAGTATTCGGACTCATTGAATTATAGTCAGACTCTTGAGATCTAGGCTGCTTGTATTGCTCAAAAAGTGCCGAGGTAGGTGCCGCATTATATACTTGAGTTTTGTTTGTTTCAGAACTTGCATTATAGCATCCACCAAAAGTATGTGTGGACTCCGCATTTACTGTTGGAGATGATGCCGATGAGTAGAGATGCTGCGAATATTGTGGGTACGGCGATGGAAGTTCCCGAGGACTACAGCTTTTTTCAGGGCTGCTCTTTGTGGTGGTGTCCTGATAAAATCCAACTTTAATGGCGCCATTTAATGGATACGGCGACGTAGGCTTCCCGATTTCATCCGGCTTTGGCGAAACCATTATTGGTGATGCTCCGATAGGTGAAGCATATGGGCCAGTAAAGGCACCAAAACGATCGTCTATACCCACTCGTGGGCTATCGGGGTCTTGACTAAACGAAGACCTCTCAGACACATTGCTCCCTGTGCTAGCTTTCCTCTGACGTGGTGCAGGCAAAGAAAATGTCTCACTTGCTGCGGGCGGACTTTTTATCGTATTCACACAATGACTGTTGGTCGCTTGCTCGGTACTTTGACGATCAGCTATATTTTGTGGGTTATCTCCTGAAGCTGCTTCCACCGCCCTCTTTTCATCCTCTTCTATCTTTTTAGCTTTTTTTGGAGTTCCAAAAGCTTTAAACCAAGCACTAAGATTTGGCGTTGCTGTAAACTTATCTGAAGGCTTTTGAACTTGCTTCTCTGTATCAACATTATTCGGAATTTCAACTTCATCTTTTTTCACATCTGAACTTACTAAGGGCTCCTCATTTGCCTCTTCTTTTTCGCATACGGGTGGGGCGTCGTTATTCTTTTCATTTTCAGCTTTCGCAAATTTGTGCAAGTGCCCAAGGTCGAACTCTTCAGTTTGCAAAACACTTCCCATGCTTAATTTTGGACCAGCCTCATCTGTTTTCACTACTAGAGAGTTCTTCACTTCTTTTATTTTATTTGTAGTAGCTGGCGGAAAAAGTTCCTCGGGCTTGGGCCCATTGTGAATAACTCCTATTAGATTCCCTTTTGCCTTCCCTGGTTGCAACCTGTCAATTGTTCGAAGTATATCTTTTCTGCGATTTCCACTAGCCAGTTTCTCTTTCAAAGTTTTTCTTTTCGATTCTTTTTGTTGTTGACTTTTAACGTGAGGCGGAGGCGGTGGATGTGCAAGAAACTGAGTAGTTCCTGAGCATTCTCGTGGTTTCACAAACCCACCTGACATTGTATTTGGGGCTGGATTGCTGGTACTACTTATTAACGTGCCTGTTGGTGCAATCACCGGGTTCGTTGCTGGAACTGGAGGGATTAGATCTTCAATTATTTCTTGCTTGTTGTTATCAGCAATTTCGTCGATTCCCACTGATTCTAATTTTGATGCAGATATTGAAACTGGCCTCCTGAAATCTGCCGGATCAATTTTCGAAGCGACTGCATCGAAATCATCTAGCAAATTGTATCGTGATGGCGAATTGCTAGCCGAACTAAACTCCGGAAAACGAGGTGTGTGTTCAAGCCAACGGTTAATATCCTTCAATGTCTGCTCTGTTTCCAATTCTAAAGCTTCGAGATTCGTTTTGTTAGAGGATGCAACAGCCGGCTTTTTTGTAGTCGGTTTTGCTGCTGTTTCTTTTTTTACTGCAGCTTTCTTATCCGTTGAACTTAGTTTCTCGATAAGTGGTGCAGTTTTTTTCTTTGCAACCGTTTTCACTGGCTCCAATTCATCTACAAAATCGTAAGCGTCTTGTATTGGCTCTTTAGTTGGATCAGCAACGGAAGTGACGGGAAGATTAGTATTTTTTAAAGATGGAGGCGTTTTTGCATCCAAACAAGATTCTCTTAATTTTTCATAAATCATTTTTTCGTCTCTTGGCTGTTGGGCAGGCTTCACTCCAAATATTTCATCAATAAGCACTGAGCGTTCTTTACTTTTCGCGTTTTTTACTTTCAACTTTTCAATAGTTTCCTTTAATTTCTGATTTTTTTCTTTAGAATGTGACGCGGCTGACGACTTGTTTTGGGTAGATTTTTTGTTATCTTTAACAATTTGGTTCCATTTTTCTTCAGTGTTTCTATTTCGCCTCTGCTTTATCAGATCATATTTATCTAAATAAAAAAATGATGAAGGCGTCGAATCAGCCGCGGAATTTGCAGACAGCACTGCCTCTTCACTAGTTTCTTCGGCTTTTCCAGTCATTTCGTCTAGTTGAGCTTGTTTCGACATTTCGCTTTCAGCCACGTCCGATTCACCGGAATTGAAAGGACTTGCGCTGCGGGACAAGCTTTGGCTAGTTATGGACATCAATTCATCTTCTTGTTTGCTTTTTATTAAAGTTCCAGTTACTGGTGAGTTTGATTTACACTTAACTTCATCACAAGAAGATTCTTCATCTTTGATTGAGGCACTTTTGGCATATTTTTCATGTAAGTCAACCTTAAAAAGAGGTGGCGATGGGCTTCGCGAAACGCTTGCATCCTCATCTACATCATTTTCATCACAATCCGACACATTTGCTTCTTCAATTTCTTCTTTGACAATAGGTTTGCTGTCTTCTATCCTTCGCCTTCGGCCCTTGCGTTTTTTATTCATCCCACTTGTAGAAGGCTTCTTATTGTCCTTAGTTTGCCGCGCCTTCGAGGCTAAGTTTTCTTTTTTTATAATTTCTTTTGTATTACAATTAACTCTTATGGATTTTGATTTTGCGTTTTGATTGAATTTATCCTTGGATTCAATTTGGTTTTCTGTTTCAGTTTCTTCCGATGGTGCATCCTTCTTTGGAATATCGATTGCCTCAATGTTCGAATGATGCCTTCGTTTAGTAACGATACGTGACTGTGTATTAGCTTGGCCAGTTTGCAACGTTTCCTCACTTTTTTCACATATTTCTGTCGATTGCTCTTCCTTAACTTCTTTTTCGGGTATCGTTCCATTTCCCACCAGTTTTCCAGATTGTTTTGATGGTTTTTGGTTTCGACTTTTCCTCTCTACTTCCTTTTTATTAACTTCCTCTGTTATTTCACTATCAAAATGCTCCTTGCCCACGCTAATAGACTTTGTTTTTGGTCGTTTCGTAGGAGGCACTAATTCTTTTAATTTCGACATGTCACTATGTCGCTTTTTAGCTTTGTTAGCAGCATTGCAGGTTGCATCGCTTTCTTCACCAGATTTATCAGTATGATTCTCAAACTCATCACTACCGGTACTTGCATGTTGAGGTTTTCCTTTCAATTTTTTCTTCCTCCGCTTGTCTTTGTCTTTTCGCTTCTTTTTACTGGATCTGTTTTCTGGAGGCTTCTCAGCCTGATCTTCGTCTATTTCTTCACTTTCATTATGGTTCGCAAGCTTAATCTTATCTTTTTCTCGTAGCAAAACATCTTTACTCATTTCTTTTTGTGCTATTTTCGGAGAATTTGTCTTCCCGGAAACTTTCTCTCTAAAAACATTTGTTCTAGAGTCGGGATATTCAAAAGATTCATCTTCATCTGATGAATGTTGGTCCAAGTACTTTTTGGTAGCTTTATCAAACGCTTCTTGTAAATTATTTACCATTTCTGTGTATTCTGAAATAGATAAAGATTGTGTTACATGGGCAAGATGCGCAAGAGTCCCCGAAATAATACCATTATTTTGCCCGTTATAAAGACGACAATTGTTCACTATTAACTTGAAGTCATTGCGAAATTCACTGTATTTCTTATATTCTTCATTGTCGAGCTTCTCTTCCATTTTCAGCAGGTCCATGGGCCTATAATTTTATGTCACATTACAATGGCTTAAAATCGAACGAAAATCTACGTACCTGCGTATTATTGAATAATATCGCGGAGCAATTTCTTCATCGACAGGATCCATGAAAGGCCAGGCGTCTCTATGGTTTTTCACATAAAGAAGAACCTTATGCATGCCAATTTGCAAGATTTCGTCTTTTTCCGTATAACTAATAAATGGGAGTGTTACTGATGAATTGGGTGTAATTTTCTTAATAATATTGGTGAAATTTCTGGGATTTGCATACACAATGAACAATGAAGGATTATTCAGAGTTTCAGTAAGATAATGGTCATGATGATAGGTTTAAGGTGCCCAGCATGAAATGAATATATACAAGAATGCAATTAGATATAGTCCGTTTGCATATTTGGAAAGCGATATACATTTATAGATTTTATAAAAAATAAATCATGTAATTAATGCTCGTCCATGTTACATTTCTTATTTATAATTTATCTTTTACAAGAAAATCAAGAGAATATATGAATTAATGATATTTAATGATTGTTATTACTATTTAGCGAAGGAAGAGTTTCTGTTAATTATGACAATCATATAGAAAACCACTGCTTTTTTAAAGTGCATAATTGGGTTATAAATTATCTGTTGTTATATAACGTGAGGCATTGCAAAACAGATATTTTGTATAACGTCGGGAAATTTGTCGAATCATTTTGTTTTAGAATGAAAGTGTGCAAACTACAAAAGAGCGAAATTAGAGATAATATTGTCGAACCTAAACATGCAATGATTGCAGAATTGAATGGCCTGACTTTATGTATAATGTTTGCCTGTATTGTTCTCGTTTTCTGACATCAACGAATGAAGAGCAAGAATGAGTACAAGGAAATATTTTCTACCATCACCCAGAATAACACTTTCACAAACTTTTGCCGAGTGAATAAAAATAATACTAGCAACGGACGAGTGGACCCCAAATCTCTCGCAAATATAGCAACGACAATGATAATTCTCTTCAAATCTTCTTGGTCAAGGTAGCCTTTCCATGTTGCAGTCTAGAATTTTGTGAAGAAATGCCAGCATTAATGATCCTCAAAAGCCTGTGACTATTTCCAGAAAGCACTTTTAGTATCTCAAAGAAAATAAATTCATTGAGAGTGGTGAAAAATAAATTAAATTGCAGCTGGCGCTAGAGAAGGGTAAGTTTTGCAATCAATCCCGATATTTATAGAGCTACTACTATATACAAAGAAATAACTTGCATAGAAAATTACCCCTCCTCGAATAGCTATGGTTGTAAATAATTTGACGACTAAGTCTGGAAGACTAGACATCGGCGATATGAGACACTCATAAATGCGAAATAAAAACAAAAACAGCAAATGCTCTTGTGTGACTTAGCCTTATGTAACTATGCAATTGTCTACTAAACGCTTGGATTTTCTTATTGTTTTGCGGAGATGCGGAAAAAAGAATATAACGCAACGAAGAATACAACACAAATTCTACTCAGTTTTAAAAATCTTGAAGGCTTATTGCTCAAACATATAGACAAAGGTCCAAGGAAGATAAGTATATAATAAAGCCTACACTATACTAAAAATATCAAAAAAGGGGTACGCACAAGTTTCCCAACACAGACGATATATTAACAAAATAATCCACGAATCTTACGCTCGCATCTATAGGAAATGGATTAATTCGTTGGAAAAAAAAAGAATGAACGTCATTAGAGAAGCCATGAAACATGCAATACCGAACGAGCACGTCGAAAACTACATAAAGTAAATAAGCAAATAGCAAATAGTAAAATTTCTTCTTAATTGGTCAAGAGAAATATTTCTTGACAATAAAAGCAAAAAAAAATCTCATTACCCAAATTTGACTTGCATCAACTAGGATTACATTGTAGAATAATTTTTAAATTTTCAGGATTCCAATAAATGATTCATCCTTTCGCTACGAGCGTCGTCTATAAAAGACAACCACGCGACAATATGTGTGTACAACGCGTAACGGCCTGTGTAATTTTTAATTTATAAATACGTTTTTATTGTTAGCATTTGAAAAACCTCCACGTGCTTTTTTATAAAACTTAAGGAATCGTATGATCTAGGGAAAGACGAAGATGCACCAAACGATGTGAACACCAGTTTGCCTAAGCGCGATACACACTTTTCGGCGTAGTGCTCCGTACGGTGCTGCTACTCTGACGGGACGGTGACTCGTTCAGCGGTGTCACTTCGACGGAGCACACTGCCGTTGCGAAAGGGTTAAATGTGCACTTGTTTCAAGTGTTTCAAAGAAACAAAAATTCAAAGTGTATTTGAATTTGTGTTCAGTGAATCTCATATGTGAAATATTGCTATGAATTTCATATACAAAATGCTTTGATAGTTATCACGAACATAGAAGTGGTAATATTTGTCGAGGAGCACTCAAAAATAATTGCTAAAAATAGTGATACATCTTCTACAAGACCAGCACGAATAACAAGTAATCACAATGGATAACGGTAACTGTACTTTATCGTCTCTTAAGCCAATGGACAATAAAAGTGAACAATGATGGTGGGCATTTAATATAAGCCAATTTAAATGTTCCGGTAATTTCTCGTCGTCCGTTGGACGATTTCATAGGTCGAAAAAAGTTTGCACACCATTCTTTCCAAGCATTCGTATCCACCAGCACAACAAAAACTGACTCATTTTCGATTTTTTCCGTTTTGTATATTAAATAAGTTGAAAACAAAGGAAGAAAAAAAAAAACAAACGGTTAAATCGGTATATCATAGAAGTAAAATAATTAAAGAAGAAAAGTTTGTTATAGATCAATCTATTGAGCCAAAAAAGGTTTCACACTACTATGTTCAATGATTGTTAAAAATTCCCGGATTCTATGACACATTTTTAAATTAAAAGCCATATTTAAAGATATGAAATATTAGAGCTGGGTATAATTTTGCCGTAATGTGAACAAGACATTATAGGTAGAAGGTGCAGAGTCTTTCTTGTTATATATAAATCATATAAATACATAATCAAAAGTGTTAGGCATCGTTTCAAAATTCATGTCATTTGATACGTACTTAATTAGTATTAATTAAATCTGCTGCAATAGTTTTGAAAATGACATCATATGAATAATTTCATATGAAAGGAATGAAAAAAGGTAAATTAAAAGTGGTATGGACATTGAGAACGCTTTAGAATATAATTTCCTGTGGGAACTGAATTATTACCATGCTAATTTTGTCGTTATTGAGATGTTTCCGATCAGCGGTGCAAAATGTTATGAGGGAATTCGCAGAAGCTGCCCATCTTCTGTACTCGCAAGAATGCCTTTTGTACTCGCTGCTCACCTGTGAAAGCTACCGCGAAGTTAGTAAGCTCGGTAAAGATAACTCAATGAATCGGACCTGAAGAATATAGATAGGAGCCATGGTTTCAAGGAGACAAGTAAGCATCCTGTAGCCCGAATAATCTCACTTCGTAGATAACTTTATTACATTTTGTATCCATTGATCGTCATTAGTTAAACAGTTATGGATTTGAAAATAACTTAATTTGTATTGGGAATGCAGTTTTCAGCAGAAATTGTACTCGTAGACAATCCACGAAATTCGGAATAAGCGTCGTCATTTGTAAGGTGACGTGGAACTGTGTTAGGCTTGAAAGTTGCACATTTACTAATCAGAATCGGCTTAAGGTTCAATTGTGAAAAACATAACAAAACTAGAAAGTACACAAATTTATTTGAAACTGTACTTATGTGCTCATTAACTCTCATTTTTCATGTAATCAATTTAGTTGGAAAGTAGATCAGCCAAACAATACTCATATTATATATCAGCGATTTTCTACCTACACTACTCTAAGGACATTATATTAGAGCTCAAAAATAAACGATCATAACATATCAAAAATCACTTCAAAATACAGTGCACTTTGAATCAATTTATGAAAATTTATCAAAATGAAGTTAAAGTTAAAGGAAAACTATAAATTTTTCATTAAGATTAAAGTAACACATTTTGAGTAGTATTTAAGTTTAAGCTTCAAGTACAGAAAGGTAGATGCGATAGTTAGGTAGTTAAGAAGGCGTTATATGCATCTCACCCAATAGGAATAAAGCCGACGAGACATCGACAGAAATATTTTAGATCATTTGACATTCTATGATTGTACCAAAAAACAAAAATATGAACAATAGTAATTCTTACGTTTCAGATTTGCTTTTCTTCTTCTTTTGGCTGCAATTGCTGTCTGTGCTAGTTGCTGAAGTATTCTTTTTCTCCTCTTTCTTGTCCTTTTCTTTTTCTTTTAATTTCGTATTTGCGATTGATTTGGTAGATTTCGATTTGCCTTTTAAATCTTTTGTACTTGAGAAAACTGAGGGCAGAAACAGATTCTCTGGTATCGATGATAAAGAATTATTTGTTTGACGACCCGGTAGTTTAATGTTGGTCGTAGGGGCCATCGCTTCCGTTTTCTCAGCCAGTTTTGAATCCGTACCGCTTTCACTCTTACAGTCACAATCCCTCTCACGACTTTTCGCACCCGACGACTTATGTTTTCGCCTTTCGCGTTTATTAGCTAAGCATTTACTAACATTTTTCTCCAAATTTTCATCAACGGAACTCTGAATAAATTGAGGAAATTCCAAATTAGATTCGTCTTCGGTTCTCGCTATCTTCAATCCATCGAATTCTGGGCTCCCCTTTTGAATCGATAATACGCTGCCCTCTCTGCTAGTGATGTTATCAAATTCCTTGGTATCTAGGCAATCATCTTGATGAACGGAAGATGAAGAGTTACTCTCTCTGCAAACATTAGGCTCACATTCGGCAATTGGATCGGGAACCGGCGACAAACAAAAAGTCTCGTGTTGCGTGAGAAATTCACTTGATGGCGTTGAGGCTCTTAGAGAGCTAGCATATGTTGAAATTCCGCTTGCTGTTGAACTTGATTGAGATCTGAAAGGGCAAATAACATTCTGTTATTAATTGAAGATAAACTATTTTTCGAAGCAAAAACTTTTATAAACAAAGCGGATAGTGGTACAGAGTAACAATTTGGGATTTTATATTTACATTTTAATACCTAGACGAAAATAAACAAACATTAAGGAAGTACGTATTCCGAAAACAAATTAAAAAAATTTTCAAAGCCAATTTAAAAAGGGCGTAACACAAATATTGTGTATATTTAAAAAAGTTCTTCCCGATTCAAATTTCTAATGCCCTACGGACATTTATAAGATTATTCCCATTAATCATTGATAACGTATAAAGTTTGAAGCAACATTCTATTCTATTGTTGAATCAACTGGATTAGGACAAAAATGTTACTCATAAGTGGTTTGCATGTTAACAAGTTATAGTCCACGTATAAGAAAGGAGTTAGCCAATTATTCCATCGCTACCCATATTCAAAACATATTCCTGTTTATATATATTACCGATTTTAAGGAAAGCAATAATTAATGGAACAATAAAAAATTATATTAATCTCTTAAAATGCGATCTCCTCAAAAGAAATTTGCTTTTAAAAAACAACAAAAAACTTTTATTTTAAGAAATTTTCGCCACAGACTAACACATAGAAAAGAATTGAATTTATGTAAGAACTTCAGAATAATGCTAACAGACTAAAACTTTCAGAATTTATGAAATTTAAAAATTTTACTTTAATAAGCATGCATGTAGTCAAGCCGCAATAACATTATCGGTAGAAGCTAATAGTGGGAGACCGAAATCGTAGAAAGCAATTGTGAAGATTAATTTTATACAGAATAAAGTATGCATACATACATGTACAACCAAATAGTATTTTTCTTGTTTGTAATTTCTACTTTATTGTGAAAGCAAATCGGTTGCAAATAATTTACGAAAATGAAGATTTTTGAATAACAATCACACTAAAAGAAGCCGGTTCCATTCTGTATCCGTAATTAGATTTCATTGCATCATTTTCATTCCCTCTTCTTTCTTCTTTTGTTTTTATACCAAATTTTGATCAATGAATGGTTATTATCACAATAAAAGATCTAATCATCGTGCCAATATTGTTTAGCTTTGCATGTTTTCATTTAGAGATCTAACCGTCGTCTTGTTCGAGTCCGAAATTTATTGGCTGCTTGCGATTTCAATTCTTCCTCGGATTTTTGCCTTTGGATCTCTTCAGCTTCTACTTTCTCTGAGAGAAGTTTTTGTTTTTCTTGGACGATACTGTGAATACGTGCTGAACAGCGGACTTGCAAAAGTCTGAAAGTACACAGAAATTTCGTTTATTTGTAACTAATTGGGTTGCTCATTCAAAACCACTTATAACGTCACAGAAAAGATCTCAGCAAATTTATATACTCGAACAAAGAAAGGCAATAACGGCATACTTTGAAGATAAATCAAAAACATAAAATTTAATGTCAAAACTTTTGATAACGGTACATATCCCTTCATGTTGGTGAGACGAAAAATAAAATAAATGGTATAATGCGCAAAAGAGTCACTCTAGTGTGTGTGGTGTACAAAATTAATTAAATAATGGTTCTACTTTATCATGTTGGGCCTTTTATAATTATCATAATGGTATGATTCTAATTTAGCTAAGTATGTGAAAATCGAGTTAAAATAGAAAATATGTCGAAATTTAGTGGAAAGACTGCAATGTCAAAAACGACCATAATAGAATTGCTATGATTTTATGGGGCAAAGCGCAAACGTAACCTATGATGTTGAAATTGATGTTGAAATGAGAAGGCTTGATGAATCTTCTGGCTTTTTTACTGTCTTTTAGTAACCTGAAATCACGGAGCTTAAATATCACAAGGGCTAAAGAATATTGCTATTATATTTTATGCTTAATAACTTCTGAAGGATAACCTTATTTTATTCATATCTCGGTAAAATTGACCCCTAAGTTAATAGACTTTCACGCCACCATTGAGTTGCAAAGGAGGACCTGGCAGTTTGGACAAGTCTTCTGACATTGAGCACCCGCCCCTTAGAGCCTGCTGCCGACAAGTCTTAATTCTTCGCTATACTTACCACACTTTTGTCATTGAAAGTCCTTCAATTTCAAAAGCATTGAAGCGATTAGTCAAAGATTGAAGACTGCACAATGTCCAAATCAAGTTTTTATCGATTTGCGACAAATAACTGGTCGATTAAAATTCATTATTTTCAATGTAGCAGACAAAGAAGTTGTTATTTGTGACCGCGGGTGTAGAGAATCTTATATGCATTGATTTCAAGTGTGTTTCCTCTTTTATGATGTTCGGAGGTCTGCCTCTTCTATAATATTCTTTCTATTGTGCTACATTTGTATGAGGACAGCAACTCGATTATCATCGACTTGACTTTGTTAAACATGGTCGATTTTCACCTGCAAATACTACTAACGCATCATTAATCTACGCTGAATGATTAGGTACTTGGTTAGTATGAGAAATGTAAAAGGAAATAGGGCATTGAAATACCGCAGAAAACAGGAGTGCCCCAGTCGTTTCATGCGACAGTTACCACAGTTTTATTACTTCAGCTTTCCGGAAATTTATAATAGCTAAAGGGAATCGAACGGGTTCAGACGATCTTTACCCAGGGCATCTAGAATTGAGCGTCAATTTGATTTTAAGGAATAGAAAGCAGACATCAGTGACTTGATACGCTATTTCATATCTTTGAACAAATTCTTAAATACAATGATTTTTTACACAAAAAAATTATGACGTTTTGTTCCTGTCTGCAATTCAAAAAGATGGGAAGAGTGAATCTAAACCTACTATAGCACATTGGAGTCGCAGCAGGTGTGGTGTGTTGTTATAATTTTCAATGAAGAAGAAAACATTAAACCTTAAATCTTAGTCATTCCGTCTGTCAGGGTATGATCTGCGATTTGATGAAATAAATGTAATGCAACCTTACCGAAGATCCTATGTTCACAAACCGGTCATGAGATATAAGTATAAGTAATAGTATGCGACGCAAATTAATGAATCAAATGGGTTATTCATAACGTAAATAGGAAGATGCGGTCAAACTTACGGCCATACTGCAGGTGATAGCTTGTATATTATTGCTTTATTATAATTATTTAAATGCATAACAGTTCTCTTTTGGAATCTGTGTTCCTGATAAATAAGTGAAACTACTTCTATCAATGAGCAGATACAAGATAGCATGGAAAATATGAAATTTGTGAATTTATTCATCATCAAAATATCTAATTCGAAATCACATCCATTGGTTATTCAAGTTACTAACTTTAAAAGCTAATCACTCTCGATCTATTCGCACTCATATTAAGATATGAACTCGAAAAATATTTTTAACTGTATTCACGAAGAAAAAAAGGAAGAAAATCATCAAATTTTGCATGACTATAAAACTAATGAATAGGGGTATTTCATGCCGAAACATATTGTCTTAAGATGACAAGTCCTTTTTTGATTACGCTAGCCCGGGACAAAGGATGTGATAGTGAAATGTATCCACCTAGTGGATGCTTGCTCGAGTTGGTCAGGTAAATAAACAAAAAGGGGCTTTATATTAAAACAATAACATTGAACAACAAACATTAAACGACGACGCACGTAAAACAGGTTTCATATTCATCGAGAACTGCAGCCTTCTCGGTCACTTAAAAACGACAAATGTGTCGTGCGGAATAACAGATCTGCTATCACAAAATGCAGAGCCGATCGAAAAAAGAAGAAATAAAATGAAACAATAATAAAAACACAATTAAAGTCTCAGCTGTTTTAGAAAAAAGTAAGACTTGCTTCTCGTGAAGTAGCGAGAAATCCAATCAATAACTCCTCGTGTATTAATATACACAAGGAGAAATTCCAGCAACCAAAAGGATTACAACCTGGATCAATGACAGCTGCTCACTTGATTGCAGAGTGCTTCTATCACTGAATGAATGAAATGAAAAAAAATTCGCATATATAGTTCGTATATTAAGATAAATCAAAATGATAATCCAGTGATAACGATACTACTCTAGATGCACAAGTAACAAGAAAATTTACCCATCTGTATCATCTAAAATTCGTGAAAACAGCCTTTATGAGTATATCTATATCATTAAGCGTATATATGATTCTTCAACCACACAGAGTGGACATCTCGCCTGGAGCATAGTGCATTCAGAAGAGACAAAGGTGATCCATGGTTGGTGCGTGCTTGATATAACTGGTAGCAACGTCATGTATGAACGACCTTATTAATATGCTATCATCTAGAAAAATGCTACGAAAATTTCACATTGAAGAATTGTCAAAACAGAATTTCGCAATTGCAAAGAGAAATAGATAACAATTTATCCCGGTCAAGGCAGCTAACATCACAACAATCCTAGAAGTTTGCCCAGGATATCTTTATATTCACAACAGTTTGGCCGGAACATGGCAACAAGCTTACAAAGCGAATAATAGTGTCAGAGTCAGCACAATTTCCTGCTTCTCTGGAATTAGTGAACTTCGTGATCGTGTCACTTGAAGGTAGCTTTGGCTAACAGGCGAACGAGGGGTGTAACAAACGTGCGTCGTTCATTGAATAACAGAAAACGTATCGCCGCAACGCAGGATTAGCCCAACACGTACACTATTTTTGGTAAGTTTAGTGCGTCATTCTATATATTTCATACGATGTAAGTATGTTTAGTTTTCATTGCATATTTATACAACGATGAAATTTAAAATGTTGTATTAACTACTATTTTGTCTACATTCATGATTTATAAGGATTATAAGTGGCTTTTAATTAATTATTGCAAATTTTTGTGTTAACTTACTTTCTTCGTCTTAAACGTTCTCGCTCACGAAACAATTGCGGTAGTTTCGGTATGAAATTTTCTGTTAAAATTTTGTACAAGGCACGTTCTTTTGGACTAGTCGAGTCTTTAAATTTTGATGCCAAATTTGACCAATCTTCTTCAGTGAAGCAAATCACTTGCCAGACAGTGCTCTTACCCCCTGGTTTTCTGTCTTCGCGATATAATCTAGTCCCATAAAAATACCAATATCCAGAATTTTTTGAATCATAACCGAGTGGTTCGACACGTAGGCTATCTGCTTCTAGATTAGCAAGAATTGTTTGTACATTACTCGATTCGAGACGAAAATGACACAGCGAATACAAAATCAATAGCTTATTGCGCAAAGGCAGCGATTGGAAGTCGATATCCGTGTCAAAGTAATTTTTCGTATTGTGTTCACGACATTGATGACGTAGGAATCGCCGTAAGAACATCTGATAATTACTAGTCGTTATTTCGTTGCGATTTTTCAACGCATCGCAACCCTTCAGCAGGCAAACTATGAGTTCTGGCAGTAAGCCGACTGTATCCTCTGTTCCATCTGTTAATAGGGCCGATTCCAAGTCCTGCAAAAATTTGATTTGCTCTTTCTAAATCTAATTCCATTAAATTCAACGTATCCATACTTACTTCGATGTCGATATCTGGTAGATTGAATGCGGAACTAAACAAAGAACAAAAATGTGCTATGCAAGGAATCTCCCACCATGATTGAATATCTGCAATTCGAAAGAGTCATGTAAGTTTTGTTTAGAATTCACGAGGTGTGTCTGAAGTTTGCATCGTTGCAAACGCAACGCTGTCAATTTTTTCACTTTTTGTTCTTTGTAGATGATTAAACGGAAATAAAAACCTAGCTGAATGCAACAAATTTAAGAATGCGAGTAAATTTTACCAAACTTGGAGTCAAATTACCCAAAAAATATTCAAAAAGGGGAAAAATTGCAGACCGTTGCGTTTGCAACGATGCAAACTACACACACCTCCATTTATATATAATGTTAAATCGGAGGACGAGTCATACTGCAATTCCCAACAGTTTATCGTACCATTTGTCATTATAACTGTCCAAAACTTTGAAAATATAATTTAACATTTGATTTCTTATTCGTTTTGTAATTTCTCAAAAAATGAGATTCATTTATCTAGTTCCGAAGCTTTAGAGATGTTTGGAGTTTGCATCGTTTACACACAACTATGTCAATTTTAGCACTATTTGTTTTAAAGCATTAAACTGAAATGAAAATCTTATAGAAGCAAAAAAAAAAATAAAAATTCAAATAGAATTTACCAGATGTTTAAATCAAATTATTAAAAAAACAAAAAGTGAAAAAGAATGGTGACCGTTGCGTTTGCAATGACACAACTTCAGACACCTCTATAAGTAGGGGCTCAGTTGTTTTATTGATAGTGAGTCGGAACAGAAAAGTCAAATTAAAAATGATAATTTGATCCAACCTACCCAGGAGACTGATAAAAGTAGAAACCATTTATACATAAAGCTAGGCCGATTCGTCGAGATATACTTTCTCGTTCCTTAGATCTTTATTTTCTGTGGATATCTTTTGATTTCTTATCTGACGATTTCATTGACTGTTGAGGAGTTCTCCTTATACCTAATAAGTAGCGAATGTCCTAAAATACGCATCGAAATTGTTCCAATACTTTGATATGCGTGCTGGACCCAAGGCAGTGCTGGCATCACTAAAAATGATAAATATTTTAGTTAGTAAAGTTTTTAAATGTGGAAATATACAAAACAATCATTTCACATGTTGGTATACTACTAGAAAGAACTACCAGAAAAGAAGAGTAGCCAGCGATGGATTATTCTTTTAAGCATATAAATATAACCATTGTTTACGATAGTACCACAAGCTTCGGAAAAAAACGGGAGCTAAGTTGTACACCTAATATATATACATTCCTCCGTAAATAATAAAACAAAAATGTTTTCAGGATCTTAATTCAATTCATTAATTAGTTATAATTGCATTCTCATGGTGATACATGACATGAAATATGGAAAACTGGCAGTAGAAAAATCAATTCTTGCGAAGGCTGTATTATTAACTACCTCAATTATAAAACTCACAGATGTTATAAATTTGCACATTTTACATTATAAGTAGTTTGTTTAAAAAATTTTCAAATTTCTTCTTTCAAGGATTATCTCTATAATTTAAACATTTGACATTTTTGAAATATACTAAAAGGTGCCAATATGTTCGACATGGAGTGCATAATTTCATTAAAGGCGAAGTATTTAGTTGGAAGACTACATGCATACTGGGGTAATGTAGTATCGGGTAAACTGTGAAGGATCTCAACAGCAATTGCTTTTGCAGAACATTTCGAGTTTATTCCGCGTCGATCCTACATAACTCTTAGTCAGAATATGTCACCTTCATAGTTGTCTTTTAGTTGTCTTTTATATTGCTTATTGAATCAAATTAAAACTTGCAAATTATTTAAGGGTTAATCTGCAACTTTTAATTTAATCAAAAATCACGTTAATCAAATCAGCTATCAGAAGTTTGCACCGCTCCAACCGGCACGGACCAATTTGTTAATTTTTTCAAGTTTGTGTATAATTGCGCTGGAACCAAATTTTTATCGATAATTAGAACTTGAAGAGCGCAAAATATCAAAATTGAGATACAATTGCTTTTGACATTTTTTCTTGCCTCTAACCATTTTCAGCAATTTATGTGTCCTAAGTGGGCTAAAACGTAGAAAACAGCGGTCTTAACTCAAAGACATATTTCCATGCTTAAATATACTGTAAATAATGAAATTAAAATCCCTAACTACAAGCATGAACAAAAAATACGAACTAACCTAATTTAAGAAAGCTTCCAGGCAGCTTATAACGACTACATAATTTACATATTTAAACTATTTTCTTGTCAGCCAACTAACATGTTTTCTGGTGAAGGCAAATTCGGACACGGGGCCACTATATGTGGGGTTGAGAGATAAGGAACCATACTCTGTCATGACTTCTATACAAATATATGGCTCTGATTGGTATAGTATTAATATATATAACTAATTAATATATTGCTGACAGCCAACCGAGATATTTTCTTTTTTAACTGCATTCGTAACTCGATGGCAGATATTCTCAAGCTATTTACGAGCCAATTCGGAGGTAGGGTGAATATAATATGTGCCATGACCCGGAGCCATCACACCGTCGCTCCAGTTTTCTATTAAATACGAGGGCGGTCCGATAAGTACTTAGTTTCACCGCCAATTGGCACCACTATCGCTAGAGGAATTCACTATCGTATAGTACATCCTCGCAGACAGCTGATGTGGAAGTGGAAGCGTGTGGAAGCGTGCGTGACGGCAAATTTTTGAAGAATGGAGAAAGAGTAATATAGGTGATCCAATTCTTCAACGTGCTCATACGCAAGTTTTTTGTGAGCCACGCCCAGGTGCCCCGAAAACCACTACCACGGAGGATAACGTGACATAAATCCACTATCTCGAATTGGCAGACTGACGATGAAGTCGTGCGAGATAGCTGAGACAGTAGACATCTCAAAAGTCCGTGAAGGTCGTACCCCGCATGAAATTTTGGGCATGGCAATACTACCGGTGCAATGTTTGCTTAATTCGAACAAGCGCAACAGTGAGACCACATCGAAGCAGACTATTTACGCGCAATTCGATTCGCAAGGAGTCTCTGCGTTGTATCGTGGCCGTCGACAAAACATGGATCCACTGTTAGACATCAGAGACCACTGAACAGGCGAAACAGTGGAGTTCGTCCGGCAAACGTGCTCCGAAGAAAGCGAAGACTGTCCTTACGGCCAGAAAAGAGATGGCCACAGCTTTTGGGATTCACAAGGTGTGATCTGCATCGACTATCTGGAGAAGTTGAACGGCCACAGGGTTCTACTATGCCCAATTATTGGACCGATTCGGCGCTGAATTGCTGAAAACGGGAACCAGTTGGCGCCGAAAAAGTTTTCTACCACGATAACAACATAACCCCTATCACCTTCGGCGCCGCCAAGGCTGGGCTAGTTGAATGAGGAAACGCACTGCTACCCTAGTCACCGCATTCTCCAGATTTGGTCATGTGCAACTTCTTTCTGTTTCTTGGAAATGTCATTTGAAATTTGAGTCGATTGAAAAGGTCATTGACACCGTGAAAGCCTATTCTGCGGGCCTCGAGAAAAGTTCGAGCATCGCTGTGTGAAATGTATCATGCCAAGAGGAGACTATGTTGAGGAATAAATTGTCACTTTGCGGAAATTTTCGGTTTTCTTTTGTAGGCCAAGTACTTATCAGACCACTCTCGTACTGCTAATGGCTTTCAGTGTTCGGTGACGTCGAACGTCATTGCGTTATATTTACAAACTTTTACAGCACAATAGATCACCAATTGTTTCACTGCACTAAATACGAAAGGATCAGGGCAAATCACAATCTTTTTCTTAATTACAATAATATTAAAGACCCAATTCTCAAAAACGACAGTAACTTACTTGAAAGCTTTGGAGTGTTCTTAGCAGAAGCGAACCCTAACATATAACACCCAACGACATATCGCTCATACCCACACAATCAATATATAACTAAGCCACAGACTAACTATGAACAAGTAATAATGATATAATTCACAGGATCGACAACGCTGGCCAGTGCCATAGCAGTCCGGGCCAATTTTAAGCTGGTATCCTCCCAGTGTGAACTTAAAAAAAAAAAAAAAACTTTTACAGTGGCAATATACTATGGTATATTTTGGAATCTCGGGGAATTCGTAGAAACTGCGTGCTCATATGATTGTCCTATTTAGACCTGGCAATGTATAGTAAACCAATTTTTGTCTTGAGTGTGTTAGTAATAATGTCTTTCAACTGAGAATTATCACGTGCATAGTTATATCTTTGCCTCTGAATTTCATCATTTGCATACTGCAATATTTCATTGAACATTTCACTGTCGAATAAGAAGCCTCTAAAGAACTGCGAAGAGTATTTGCTTAGGTTTGGATCGCAACGAACTCAAATTTTTTCACCGTATGATGCCTTATTTGACTGAAGTAAAAAACTAGTAGTGTCAGTAGTCTAACTTACGAAAAAAAATTAGTAAAATTTCATTTCAAAAATCATCAAGAATATTCAAAAAGTTGAATGAAATCAAAATTGTGCGTTTGCAACGCTACAAACTTCTTTACATTTTGGCCCAGGAATATTTCCCATAATATTCCTACCAACGATTTTATCACGGATTTCGTAGCGTTGCTCATTGTTCCTGCCTTTGAGAATGTTCTTCTTGGGCAAAAACAGGTGTCCCAGGTGACTCACGAAACCAGAATCCACTGTGTGTTTTAGACACATAAAAAAATAATTTCGAGGGATCATGTCATCTGAACTGGATTCTATGACCCGTATTCTTTTACGATGACTGCAGGGGGCAATCGGGTTTTAGATTTGATTTCACCAACGCTTAATTTATTTGACATATTCGTCTTTAGAAGGAAAAAATTTAAAGACTTCGAGAATTCTACTCGAACAACTAGAACTTACTCTGAGTTACATCATTGCTGCTGGAATTTTTCAGTTTCTGAATAATAAAAGCGATTCCTCACTTTGCTCACTAGTTGGAAACCAATGTAAACAGTCTCCTGACTAAACACAGTCTCCTTGACTATAAGAAAAAGTCATGAGCTGATCTTTTGGTTAGGTTTGGTCGAATTAAATGGATAAATAAAAAATGAATCATGATTGAATGATCCTCGTATTTACAGGTATCATCTAGGTCCAGATCTTTGGTACTTCTCCTGTGATGGATTACTAGGGCTTGGGCTGACGAGAAGTGTCACGAATGTTCGGCTTTGCGGACGGAATGGCGGCGTTAGTTGCGCGAGACATACATTCACCTATGCACAATTCAAATTAGATAGGTAAATGCGGCCAATGACGGACTGGATGACTATACGCGGGTTCTGCCTGGCACTGCAGAAAACCGAAGTGGTCTTCCTGGAGAAGAAGCAAATTCCCTAAATGTTGTCTATCAGTACTGGAAAAGCGTTGAATTAAACGAAATCAGCAGTAAAATATTTGGGCATTTTAATAGAATCAAAAATGGACTTTTCCTAGCAGCAGCTGGCCACGCTGTCAAATCATTCGACTAATGGCCAATATCGACATCTGCACAACCCCGTTTTGAGGTTGTTGAGTCAAAGGTTGACTTTCAATGAGCAGGCATCTGAAGTTTGCATCGTTGTAAACGCAACGGTCTCCAGTTTTTTCACTTTTTCAGATACAAACTTCAGACACCTTAATCAGCACTGTGATGATTGGCCGTTCGACTTTATATAGAAAAACATAACATAATAACACAGCTGATATAAATGATATATTGATATAAATATTTCTTTATCTGAACAAGATTGGTAGATCACAATCCTCCAGTTGCATGTTTTGCATAACAGGGGTGCATGAAACCTGTCACCCATTTTTTTGCTTGCAGAGAACAGCAGGACGAGGTCTTCTGCGTAAATGGAGAGAATTTGTCCGAAACTATAGTCGAAAAACAATGTTTTAATCATTTGACATATGGAGTAGCGTAGGACGTTATGTGTCAAACAGAAGGCATCGGAGATGAAGGGATGAACTTTAAGTACTTATTTACACTGGTTTACCGAATTTACGACTGAAGAATAAGTTAATACTATCAAAGTAAGCTATGCTTCGATAAAGAAAGAACTTGATAACTTGATCAAATTTCTTATGTGGTTGCCTCCCAAATCCAGGGATTTATTGTCCATTGTATGATTGAATAATAAATTCAAAGGCACTTGAAATAGGTTACTGATGTTTACATCGTTGTAACGCAACCGTTTGGATCTGTTTGTTTCACTTTTTGGTTTTTCTCAACGAATGCATGGAATTCAAACAGTTTTGTTATTTGATTTTTTTTTTGAATTGTTAAAAATATTTACAAAAATTTCAGTCAAACTTTCGCAGAAAATAATTGAAAAAAGTCGCGGCCATTTTCAACGTGGAATTTTTCAGTTTCTGAAAGCCATTTTCAACGTGTCCACGCGGCAAAGTCGGTGGAACGTGTCCACTAAGGTCGTGAATTTTTTTTTGGGCCATCGTTAAATTCATGTTTGGCCATGCATAATAGCTGATTTATTTTTTTTAGGTTGGGGGTGAAGGCAATTTACGCCCGGAGTGTGGGACTCCTAGGAACGTATGCTACCAGACTACCCACTAAACACCCCCCTGTCAAGAGACTCTAGCCTGGAACCGTTTGACATATTACTTCGGGCTAGGCCTCTTTTTACTTCGCCCTAGGGCGCCATCAGTCTAAAGAAATCTCCCCCCAGCGGGAGGGGGCAGGATGGAGGAGGACTGCTGGAAAGAAGACCCCTTAGACCCCGCGCCCAAGGTTATCTAGGTTCATTTTTTGGCAGTAAGTATTGTCTGAGAGTAATGTGCCACACAGGTCCATTTGTCGAAACTTTTCAGCATTTCTCCGACCAGATTGTCTGGAGAAAGCTCTCCCATTACCTCCCACAAGTCCTGCCGCATCCTGTTCCACCTTCTACAGTTGAAGAAGGTGTGACATGCGTCGTCCCTTTCCCCTGGGCAGAAAGTGCAGTCTGGGGACCGTGATTTACCAATCTTGTGCAGGTAAGACTGAAAATACCCATGCCCGCTAAGAAGCTGGGTAAGGTAATAATAGCTGATTTATTGCCAAAAGCATCAAATCGCCAGGTGATACATATAACCAGAGATGACTTTTCTGATGCATATGTTTTTGGTCTTGTCTTCAGTCAAGGTTAATGAAAAGATGGAATTACGATTAACATAATATTGTTTGCAAGAATTCCGATTCGCTGAGCTGTTGTAGACTTTTTATTATTATAAACGTTATAATCATCAAATGTTTAAGATGAACTGACGGCTTTTCAACTCGATGAAGCGAGCGAGGATAGCTACGAAGTAATAAGGATGGTGCAAGGTGACAATGCGCACGCACATTCAGCTTTGATTGTTCACGAGTTCCTGGTTATTAATGTTACCACCACGCTAGACCACTCTTCCTTTCAAACTTATTCCGTTATGATTTCTACTTTTCCCCTTAATCCAGGAAGAGCTTACGAACCGACATTGAGATGACATGGAGACAATAAAATATGAAACTAAAACTGAAGGTCTTACCTTTCCTTACATTTAAAGATTTACTGGGATGTTTACCACACTGGAAACGGAGATGGGATATGTTTATTGCTACAAAAATATCGACTTTGGGTGTCTGAAGTTTGCATCGTTGCTAACGTACGGTCTCTAATTTTACCACTTTTTGAATGTTCTTTGGGGAATTCGACTCAAAATTTTGATCAATTTTATTCGCATATTTGCTTTTGAAGCACTCTTTTAGGTGTTCATTTCTATTTAATCTAGAAGTCTACTAGAAAGAAATAGTGAAGAAATTTAACAGCGTTGAGTTTGCGACGATGCAAACATCAGACACCTTCGATTTTCGGGCTTGAGCATCGTAACTCTAATTCTGTTTGCGATCACTGAACACCCACCATCCCACACTATCCGGTTTTTTAATTGATGGATATTACATGAAATTGAATATACTTTCCGATTGCTCGGATGGTAGTAAATTGAATCGAGTAGTGTCAGTGTTTTTTCCGTACATATTTTCAACCGTTTGGTCCTTGTAAATGGAAATCTTTCCTATTCTATTATTCTGGGAGGCTGGCAACGCTTTACTAATTACGAGTGGGACTCGACATTTCACCGCAAGTGGATAGGGGGTTAAATCATAGAAAAGGCTGATTGGACGCCTAGAAAAACATTTATTCTTCGTTCGGTCTACTTACTTATAATATTTACGTCACAGTAGTGTTCGAAACCTAAGCATCGTTTTTCAATGAAGTTATCAAGTTCCCGTATAGTTATTCTTCCAAAATCAATTCATTGAAATAATTCGTTTCCTTTCAGTTGAATATGTATCTATTTTCATACCTAGTACAGCAAACTAAATTAAAAAATGCCAAGAAAAGTCAAATTATGCAAAAAACATTCAAAAAGTAAAAACATTGAGGCCGTTGCGTTTGCAACGATGCAAACTTCAGATAGGTCAGATAAACTAATAGTCCGTTTGTTCAAAAAAGATCTATTTTTTTCAAAGCAATTTGTGCAAGAGTAGTAGCTCGTGTTCATATTAGTCCGAACACTGTCCGCAAATGCTTATTCGAAAATGGTTTACATTTCATCTGAGAAACGTGTTCTTACAAGAAAACATTTAAAAAAGGTTTACCTTGAAAATTGGATTTTTTTTGACAATTTTTAGTGTTTTATACAGTTTAGGTTGGATTTTGCAAAAGTTCATATAGTGGACTTCAGAAAAATTCAAAACAGTTTAATTTAAGTGGTGAGACTTACTTTAACTTGTTTAATTCAGATGAAATAAGCCATGTTCGAAGAGCTGAAAATAAATGGCCAAGTCCACGTTCTTGCAAGGGCACAATAAAGCATGGAGGTGGCAATGTTATGGGGTGTAACTGCTTTCCAGCAAGAGGTGTTGGTCCGTCTGGCGAAATAGCTATCAAAATAGCTAAAACATTGATTGTTTTGTGTTTATTGCAATTTAGCCAATCATATGCTTCAATATGAAGAATGGCACGCACCTCAGGGACTCAACACCATAGCGATCCAAAACACTCAAAGTTGGTCAAAAATTGGTAGTCCGCTAATGGGAGTCTTCAAGTCTTGGATTGGTCTTCAAGTCTTCGAGAAACTTTTCGGCATTATGAAGCGTAGAGTCGGGAGTCAACATTTCAGGAAGGTAAGATGTGCTATAAAGAAGAGTGGCAATCAGTGACAACAATAACTCTAACAAATCTTATAGAATCCATGCAACAACGAGTAATGCAACGCTGTCAAATTTTTCCAGTATTTCTTTTTAGTAGAGGTTTAAACTGAAATGAAAACTTAGTAGACCGCAATATATTCACATATGCGAATGGAATTTACCAAAATTTTAAATCAAATTATCTAAAAAGTATTCAAAGAGAGACAAAATCTGAGACAGTTGCGTTGGCAACGATGCAAACTTCAGATACCTCCATCATTTACGATATTCCTTAAAAACTCGATACACCTAATAACCTCGCCAACACTAATAATTTCTCTAAGTTTTCCGTTTTCAATCAGTATTTCTTCACCTTTTTATTTTCATCATTTCTTTCTTATACATCAAAAAACAAGTTTGCTTCAGTTAGATTTTATTATTTCCGCACAAACTCGTTGAAATACTAATCGTGCATTTTTTAAATTTGTAGAACCCTTTCTATTTATAATAAATAAAACACCTAATAGAAATGAACCGTCATATAAAAACATTAGTGGAGTTCACGATTGCTTGCAACATTTTGAGCATATACAAGAACAAAAGCATATTTTTTTATACGAAATAGGGGGAGTAAATTGTATTTCTGTGTCTTTGATATTTCATTTTCTCGCTGGTGCTTCCTGTGTGGAGTCAAAATTCCTATACATCCTCCTTGCATTTATTTTTTTAAACAATTTTTTGGCATATTTTCCTGTTTAACTAAGCATTGTTGCTAACATTGTAAATAAATTTAGAACAAATTATATTAATAATCAGAAGAAATATGCTTAGTATATTTTTAATCAGTTAAAAACTTTACCGTAAAGATTAAGAAAGGACGTTCGAAAGTATCATGCCGTCTAGAAGACATAAAAAATTTATGTGAAGAAATTACCGCGATCGGTGACGGTGATTTTCGTGGGCGAGTAGATATTTTAGACGAGCAATTTGAAAATAACAAGTGTTTGTATCCTCAGACACCGATAGTGAGGAAGAGAACGCCCTCAATGTGCGCATACCAAGAAGTACTCTAAGACTACCATCATATTCTGATGAGAGTGACGATCGGTTAACGAAAAATTGCTGCTGAAGGAACAATATGGAATTAAATAAAACCAGGATTCATTGAAAAGCCATTGGACCTACGGCGTTTGCAAAATAAAACTTTATAAAACGCACTGTGAGTAGTGCGTTTTCATTGATAATTTATCGTTAAATTATAGATCATATTATAACATGAACACAGTACAAGAAGCCGTCCGAGTACTTGGAAAAATTGTATCTATCTCATGAAGAGTTCAATGCTTTTCTTTCAATTTATACACAGGTGGCGCATACGAAACTAAGAACTTGGAATTATGTTATTTATCGTCCAAACAGTGGAGATCAGCTTTTTTACAGGAACTATTACCAGAAAAGGCTTTTAAAATATTTTGCAGTTTACACGCTTTGATAAAAAAACGTAAAAAGTCAATAATTACAGAATGACAAATTTTCAATGATTTCGCATGTTTGGTATTCATTCATCAAAAATGGGCGGAATCGCTACGAACCTGGACGGCACATTACAATCGACAATCAATTATTCCCAACAACACGCAATAAGCTTGGAATAAAATTTTGGTTTGCATCTGATCTCAATAGTAAATATGTGTTGTTCCCGTGTTCGGGAAAGGACCAATCAAAGCCATCGTCATCGTTCTTGTGAATGAATTGAGCATCCTCAACTTAATTGGAAAAGAAGAATCAAAGCCATCGTCAATTCTTTTGAATAAATTTAGCGTCTTCTAATTAATTGAACCTTTTTTGGGGATTCTTGGAGAATGTAACGACTTCTAATTTTTTTTACAAGTTTATCACTAGCATCAACGATATTGCAGAAACAGACTATGTTGGTTGGAACTATCCGTTCAAACAAAAGGGAATTAAAAAAAAATTAATTACCTCATTTTTTATCCGTAATATCCAGAACACAGAATGCTACATTGCCATATAGAAATAAGCCAACGAAAAAGGTCCTTGTGCTGAATACGAAATATAATTCGGTCCAAATAACATAAGACAAAAATAAGTCTGAATCTATATTATTTCATCTGAACCAGGAAACAACCGATCTGTTGACGAATCCTGAATGTTCTAATATACGAAAAACTTGTCAAATAGGTTTATGCAATGAAAATAAAACTGCTAATATTTGCTGTGCCGGTTGTAGAAATAATGTTTGTGGTAAAAGCACTCTATTTGTAAAAATGGCGTTAATCGGAGTGTAGCCTAAATAAAAATACATTTCTTCTGTTTACGTAACTATATGCGCTATGTGCTTTCCATATTAAATTAAATATATTTTAATTTTGTTCAAAACAAATTAATCTTATAACAATTTTTTTAAAGCTTAATATTTTTCCAACTAAACATCACGCCGGCCGTAAGGTGTTGAAGGTGTCTGAAAGTTGAATCGTTGCAAACGCAACGTCGTCAAATTTTTCTACTATTTCTTTCAAGTAAATGGTCAAATTGCGATTAAAACCTATACGAATGCAAAATATTCAAATGTGCGAATAAAATTGACCAAAATTTTACGTCAAATTATCCAAAAAAAAAAAAAAAACAGTCAAAAAGTGAGAAAATTGGAGACCGTATTTGCAACGAGACAATCTTTAGACACCTCCCTATTGACCGGTTGGTACGAATAGGTATAGAACAAATGTTGACGGTTCTTGTGTGAAGGAGGATTTCAGGATGATAGGCACCCAAAGTGAATTATTGAGATTCAGATATTTTTATATAATATTCGGAATTTAAATCTAAATACACCAAGAATATTCAGCTGGGTATCATTATATTCAATGAATTAATGCGGAGTCAATGAATGAGTTCATCTGAAATCTAAAAGCTATTGAGAGTTACATAGGAGTAGGTGTTACATTGAGTAACTTTGAATAGGTGGCTGAAGTTTGCATCGTTGCAAGAGCAACGGTTTCGAATTTTCTAAGTTTTGTTGTGTTTGCCGTCAATTTGTGTCAAGTGGAGACTATATAAGACCTAGTACAATGCTAGTAGAGTCCAGTAGAGTAATTACGAGTCAAAGTCAATATATTAGTGCATAAACAATGTAGTTATTCAAAAAGTTTCAGAAAGTGAAAAAAATGAGGGCGTTGCGTTTGTAACGATGCAAATTTCAGATACCATTTTAAAGAGGATTGAATTTTTGGGTTGAAGTTGCCGAAACGAAAATACGCTTTGCGAAATAGATTTATTTCTAAATGACACCTATGATACTCGAACCACAGATTTCCTTATGGCAATGATTTCGATTTTTTTATTCAATTTATGAGTAATTTTTTGATAGTTGAACTGAAATTAGCGTAAATGTTTATCGCAATTGTGAGTTATCCGCACACTATTTGGTGTTCATTTCATTCTACTCTTCGACAAAAATAATAAAGTGAAAAATCTCAGGAACATTGTGTTTGCAACGATGCTGGAGACATCTAAGTTTCCTTGGATATTGTAGACCCACTAAGATATAATTAATCCAATTTACTATTCTGCATGTAGAATATATATAAAATTTCTTATAAAATATTTTATTTGAATTTTGGGCCGTGAGGCTTATCCTTATGTTATTCTAATCTAACAAAAAATACAGAGGACTATCAGTAGAATAATAAGAACAGTAAAATAACTTTTTTTCTCAAGGCGAAAATTCAACTTAATATCTGTCTGAAGTTTGCATCCTTGCAAACGCAACACTGTCAATTTTTTCACTATTTCTTTTTAGTAAATGATTCAACTAAAATAGAAACCTTGGTAGAATGCACAAAATTACAAAAACCGAATAAAACTTTCCAAAAAACTTCAAGTCAAATTATCCACACAAAAACAAAAACATTCCAAAATTGAAAAAAAATTAAGACGACAAAAAACCGTTGCGTTTGCAAAGCTGCAAACATCAGACATCTTAATTTATTTGGTTTTTGACAAATATTACAAATTAAAACTGAAAGAACAGAAGCGAAGCTTTTCGGAGCATTCGATTCAAAATTCTGGTATCGACGAATCAGTTTTATAGTATGTAACCACAATAAGCCTTTGAACAGTGGGGTATCTGAAAATCATTAAAACCCGACTTAACTTTGATCGTAAGAATTTCGTTGCAATACTTCACAGTCTTATAACAACCAATTCCTACCGCACAAGGAAACCAATTGTATGCAGTTCTATCACAAATCAGCATTTCTTTCCCGAACATTTAATTAAATTGCAATGCCACCAGAATGATACTTCAGAAATCAAAAGAAAAAGAGGTGAGTGAAGTCTGCATCGTTTCCAACGAAAAAGAAAACTTTGAACAGTTGCGTTTTCAACGATGCAAACTTCAGACGCTTCCCGAAAAATTATGTTGTGTATAAAAACAAAAATTAAGAAATAAAAGTAATGCATATACATTGCTGCCAGCAGAATACAGAGTGATTTTGGAAGCTTTATAACGTAATAATATTACCCATTCCATAGTTTTTTATTATCTGATTGATTCAGGTTTATTCTCTTCATCTGGACTTATCTTGTTTGAGGTGTACATTACTACCTGTAGAGATTTCGGTTTATCTTAAACATATATCCTGGGATACAGTGAATTTTCACGAGTATACACTGTCATTCTGCCTTTCGGCTAGTTTTTGATATTTTCGACCTAACATTTCATAGGTGCCTGAAGTATGCATCGCAGCAGCCTCCATTTTTTCACTTTTCGAATGTTTTTTGAATAATTTGACTTAAAATTTTGGTAAATTTTTTTCGTAGTCAAAGTCTAGAGTATTTCTTCTGGCCGGGTCTACACGCATATCATTTGCTTCGCTACCATGCCTCCGCTCTCAATATTCCTTTTTTTGGAAGATGTGGCACTCATCAAGCAGCTCAAACTTGTGTTAATTATCAGGTCTGTGAGAGCACTTCTGCTCTTGATCTGGTTTGGATCCCTTCGCAGGGAAGCAAAAATGAGGGAGGGGAGGGTGGTACAAAATAAGTTCGATAAATTTATCTACCCCTTGCCAAATTACGATGAACAAGGAAAACAAGAACCCATCAACTCAGTTATAATATTCATAGATTTAGATTTTTTGTAGCTTAGAACAGCTGCAAGTTTGCTTCCGAATGAAATGATATATAAAATATGAAAGGGTGCGTCAATTGATTCTGCATAGCTGTCTGAAGTTTGCAACGTTGCAACCGAACCGGTACTCAATTCTGTCACTGTGGATCATTCGACTAAAAATCTTGGTAAATCGTATTCGCATTTTAGTATTATTTATTGAAAAAAAATTGTCAGCTTTGGTCTTGTAACGATAACTTGTAACGATTCAGTCATCTTTCCGCATTATGTTCGGACAATTATCATAATCATAAATAAGGAAAGCACGTTACCCTTAATTATTATTGCGACACAAGCGATCATTAACGAAGGATGCATATGCAAGATTTTTTCATAGATATCGATCCACAAAGGAAAATATATACACATTTTCGAAAAGAAACGAATAAAAAAAAACTCGCAATGTCTGAGGATGTTTGACAATTTGCTGCTTTTTCGAGGGAACATAAATTGACAAGTCAGTTTTGAAATGACAATAAGTTAAAAATTCAGCGCACCTAACGAAATTCAAGGGCTTAGATATAATTTATCAATAGATGACCAATTTCCTTTGAGAAACACAATGATTATCGGGTCACAGAGTGAACGGTAAGAAAAGCAAAAACATAATGTCCCGATAGTCCCTCGTCTTGCCGAACTCTAACAGTAAACAACATCTTGTTCATATTAGATCACAACTCAAATCTGATTAAAGGTGATAGATTCTCATATGAAATAAAATGTAATAGATCCAAAGAATACACAAGCAGTCTTGATCTTAAGGAAGACGTGTCTGAAGTTGGCATCGTTACAAACACATCAGTCTCAAGTTTATTCCTTTTTTTTAGCAAATTCGACCGAAATTTTTATAAATTATGTTTACTAATTTAAATTTTTGCATTCTATTCGTTTTTTATTGCAGTCCGATCATCAGATAACGTCTATTAATGAAGAAGAACTAACACGTTTGGTTAGCAACGATGCAAACTTCAAACACATCAGACTCAACCGTGTCGAATGTTTGTGGATGATTGGAATAAAATGAAGCTCCAGTGGAAAAATATTCAACTCATTTAGGCCTAAACAATGCAAACTTCAGATGTTTTGTTTACTGTTGAAAGCAACATTTTTTTTTAAGTTTTCCCTAATCAAAAGCGTTCTGATATATCTTTACATTATTCTTATCATATTTACAATATTCTTTATAGTGTACAGAATTTGTCAGACGCACTTTTTTCGCTTGATAGAGGCATTAACTCTTTTGAAATCAAATTTAAAGAAAATGCTTTAGGGATCGTCGCCCCTTCGGGATTTGCATCACTGAAGAAACTCCAACTGCAAACTGACGCATGTTCAGGCGGATTAGGCAGTGAAATGATCCAGGATCGATCAATTCGGTGTTCTTAAGGCAGAACATCCAAGACGAAGAATAAAATCAACCTAGATTTGCTTCTTTTCTAAGTTGGATGGTTATCAATCTTCCTAGGTCAACAATTTTTGTTAAAACATTTATATTCGGTGTTGAATATTGGCACCATTAAAATAAACTCCGCGAAATCATTTGTTATATCCTATATATTTTTCGTTCTTCATTTCTTTGTTGATATTCTTCATGAATTATCATTGAAAAAAACTTCTAAAAAAGATTAAGTATGTGTGCGTGCTTTTAAATCTGATCCTTTCAAGTGCAATTTTTAGCGAAACGGAAATGAATCCAATTCAATAGGAATCAAGTAATAAGAAATGTGTTGTGGACTGATGAAACTAAAATATCTTCATTTGAAAGTGAAGGCGGACTGCAAAATTTCGAGCAAAAAAAGTGCTACATGGAGAATGGAGTGTTAAAATTCAGGGAGATCACTTGATGATATGGAATTTGTCTGACTTGATTGATTAAGGGAATTTGTACAATGGTGTCTTCAGCAGAAGAGTATATGCTACCTGCAATAAGATAATGACATAAACAAACATCTAAATCTGGTAGAAGCATTCAGGAACAAAAAATCAACCTCATGGAATGGCAGTCGCAATCGCCCGATTTTAATCGCATCGAACATCTATGGAGGGACGTGAAAAAGGCTGTTGGTGCATTTCGGTGAAAAAATTTCTATTGAGCGATGCCCCCAATGATTTGACTCAATGCAAAATAGATGCGCGGATATACTCAGGGATATTGTCACACAACTAAATACTATAGAACTTCTTATTTATTTCTAATAAAACGCTTGAATATATGAATTGACTTTATTCAGCGCCTCTATTTTATTGCCCAGTGCATTTCGTCATTTATTTTGTTTTTTCAAGTCAGCTTAATTTAAGGTTATTCATCTATTTGTTTAGTAAAAAAGTAAACCAAAGTAATATTCTCCTTAATTTGACGGACTCTGTGCTTGTTTGACAAATTTAGTTGCGTCTCTATCTTAATCTTCATGACTGTATTACAAATAACGGTTAAAGGGTACCCATTAAAAACCCTGTTTCTTAACCGGAAACTGCTCCAAACAAAGTTTAAACTTGGGATTTCTATGGACAAACATCTTAGAAATGTCAATTGAGTGGAATAAGGAGTTGGTTCATTTCAACCCTTCTCGTGCTGCTTTACCGAAACATAATACCTCACACGAAGGTGCAGAAATAGCTATTCACATAATTTCAGCGCGAACTGTAAAACGAAAGCAAATGCAAACAAAAAGTCAGGCGTGGAGTCATGGACTGACATTTCATCACTCATTCACGCGGCTTCATCGTCCGTTCCACTCAACACTATTTGTCTTCACCGGGATGCGACGTTTCTGCATATACATTTGATATGCGTTGGCACGCAGCGAGAACTAACGAGTGGACATCGTTTGGGTCTGTAAACATTTTCACGACTCATCTCTTCGCGCGCGCTCCATGTCAACTGGAAATGTTAGTACTTCCGAATTGGAGGGAGCCGACTACAGAACAACTGATCGGCAAAATACCAACGCACCGACACTTATCAAAGCCCGCAACTGTTTAGAACGAACGGTTTCTGTATGTACGTTAGCTTTCGTTTCTCTCTCGGGTTCACTGAACGATTTCCGGTGTTCGAATTCGTAGAAACCGCTGCTCGGTTCGATTTGAGCATCATAGAAGCAAATGGGTTTGCGAACACTTCGAGCCCAATGTTGAGTGCAACAGAAGACCCCACCCCTCCACCTTCTACCAAAACAAGACAGCTCCTATCGTGGTAGAGAGAAGCCACATCTAATGACATTTTCTGCTTTCCAAGACGGACTGCCACGCACGTCGCCGTTCAACACGTCAGGCTGTACATGGCAGCGGCCAGCAATGGCAACTACTTCACTTACACGGCGCGCCGACTTGGGATCCCTGAGTGGATCACGACGAACACGGCACCGTACGGAATCAACAAAAAACTGCGCTCCGACCCACGACACAAATACGCAGCGCACTCGCTTGCGCCCGACACAACCACGCTAATATCAGTCCGCTCTGCCAGCAATTCGAGGATTTCAATCAATTCCTCTTTTCACGCAAAACTGATTAACTTATCAACTACTGAGACGAAAACGCCGCCAGCCATAACTCCAGTGCCCAGTGCCAATCAGAAATCTCGCACACACTCCGTTCGCCATCGACATTCTCACGCATTACACTTTTACGCCTAGCGAAACCATCAAATCACAAAATTTACCATTTTCAAAATACACCTGACGCCGTCGGAGGACAATTAGCTTTTTTTCCGATGTTCCCAACTATCGCGACAATGCTCGTGAGTTTTTGTTTTCGCGCGTTTCCAATTTTCGCTACCGCACTGAAAATCTCCGTCGTTGCGCTCACTTTCCTGTACGTGCTACTCCACTAGCGATCGACCAATTTATAGCTTCCCGTGCACTGAACGTTCTAACGTAACTTTCCTCGAGTTATTGTGTCGCCTGTCATGCGAATATGCGACCAATGGTCAACCGTACATTCCGGTGAGGATTTCACGAAAAATGGGCAACTTGAGAAGTGGCTCACATCGAAAGAAAATTTTTCTTCACCGACGGCGGAGATGGAAACGAAAGCGAACGCCCAACATTAACATTACACATCCACACAGTTTCAGCACGACGAGAAAACTGATTGAAACGAATAAAAGCAGAAAGAGAGAAATGGTGAGGCTCAAACACAGTGGCGTGTGTTTCGCATCCATTCATTCTATGCTTTTCTCCAACAGATGTCATTAGGTGGGTACTAAGTCATTTGAATTTCGATAAATCATGCCGAGATGAAAATTTGATAAACATTTGAAGCAACTTGGTGAGGCAACTTTCAAATTATAAGTGTAGCATGACTTAGTTATAAACAGAAAATTAGTGCTTAGTACCTCTTGTTCAAACTAACCACTTGTTAGTTTGTGGTTCTTGTTCTTGTGGGGAGTGGGGAGGGGCGTGAACGCTAAAGCTATTGAACGGGGCATGCCTCAGCAAGATCCTAGGGAGAAACTAATCCTGTAGATTGCAGTCAGAGTGGAACTAGTCCTTGTGAACATTGGTCACTCCCACTTTTCAGCACTTGGGTTCCAAAGGCATCATCCCGGCATGACTTTCGCCTCGTAGTGTCGCATCTCAAAAACATACAATTGGAGAGTTCTTGAGGGCTATTCAGCCAGTGAGATCAGTACATAGCATTCGAGGTCCGCGACACACAGTGTTCCGCCTTCGCGTGGAAGACTTGGAATACGGGCATGCAGAAGTTCGTCAACGCGCTCACGAGACACACCCCACAGTTTGGCTCTCTGTCGGGCACCAGGCGACTGATTGCCGAAGACATGGTGAATCCTGCAATGAGTACTATCAAGTCTGCTTGTAGGTCATCTATGCTCCATCGGAGACCTAGACACGGCAAGCCTATGGTCTACTTGGTCCATTGAAATCGCCGCACAACGAAGGGCGAGAAACTCAACGAGCGCGAGGCCAGGATGAGACAGGCACAATAGTGGTAGTTTATCAGTCAACCAGGAAATGTCTTCGCAGACTCCTCAACTGAAGTAAGGCCCACTGTAGTAACAGTAACAGTGAGTGTAGGTAACTCTTCGAACACGTGAATAGGAATCCGTGGGGCCTGGGCTATAAGCTAGTTATGTGCAAGTTCGGTGCCGTCTACAAAGCAGAGATGGCGCGGGCTCTTTTTCGCACACATTTCTTCGATGTAGAAGACACACATAGGGGCAGATCAGTGTAGTGTCCACTCTTCAAGGGGGAAAACTGGAATTAAAAATTTTTTGTATGACATTGTAGAAGGCTCCAGAACTGATGGTATGATGGGTAGGGAAATGACGAGTCCCCAGCAGTTGCGGAGCTGATGACCTGCGTCCGACAAGTGGACGAACGAAGTCGGTCCAACCGACCAGTAATCCTCCGAGTGACGCTGATGGACGGAAACTCTGGATACTAGACGCATACTAGAATATATAATTCCTAAATTATTTGATGGATCGCAGTCTGATCAACGACACGGCCAAACGTGACTGAAGGATGCTAGTTACATCAGGATTCCCCCTAGGCTCCATCCCTGGTGCAGACTTGTAGAACATCTTTTACGATGGACTGTTTAGACTCGAACTGGTGGAAGAGTCACGACTGATCAGCTAGGCGGATGTTGTTGCGTACTGCCAAATTGCAAAACGCTTAAAGGCTAAATCTCCAGGTAGGGAGCTGAATGACCACTCATGGATGGATGCTGAATGACCACTCATGGAAACTCAAGTCGTCATCCTGACAAAGAAGAGAATTCCTAGGTTAAGAACGATCAGTGCCGAGGAAACATTCACAGACAAAAACTATCATTTATGTAGATACATGGTCTTTCTGATAGAGTCTAAGTTCAGTTTTTCGGAGAAAATCATGGCAACGGCCAATAAGGCAACGGGTGCCTGCAATCAGTGAACTAATAGCCAATGTTTAGGGATAAAGTCCAATAAGAACGCGGTTCTTGAAGAGTTCTCTTCAATCTACGCTTCTATGCAGAGCGGAGATGTGGAGCGACGCTCTTAACAACAAGCTACACGAAAAATGGCTAGCGTTAGTGAACAGACTAGGAGCTCTGCGGATTTGATCATCGTGTCGAACAGTTTTAAAGTGAACAGAGTTGGTAATCGCTGTGGTGGTACGCATTGCACACCCTGCCAGACAGCACAAAAAATCTACCTCCGATGAGGGGTAACAAAGAATCAGCCCCTAGCGATGAAAGTTGACGAGTGGCAACATTCTTGGGAATGTAAGCCAAGAGGAAGATGAACGCCTCGGCTCATCAATGATTTGAGAGCTGAGCTCAGTTGAAAATATTGTGAGACCTTCTACTTATCTTTTATGCCTCTTCCTATCGCAGCTATGGAACGGACATGATTGTTTCCAGTTTACTTGCATAAGATTGATAAGTCACGGTCTGCAGACTGCATATTTTCTGCTCTATTTTCCTTTCATACAGAATATGGGACAGACTGTGCGGTGACCTTGCAGAAAAAGTGGGAGAGCCCCGTCTGGATAGCCCTATCGAAGAGATGCTGAAATCAGGGACAAATGGAATAAAGTGTAAGATTAAGCTCGGGCAATTTAATAACATAAGGAGACACACTTGACCGGCTGGATGAGTCGAAGGTGGAGGGATCTCTACCTAGAGGTGGAGGGATCTCTAGCAGTCCTTCTCCTCCTTCTAAAGTAGTCCACTAGGCCCAAAATAGGGAAACCATTCTTCGCCAGGTACTCCGATTGACAGGGGTGGTAGTAGGTAGTTCAGTTGGGTTTGTGCCAACTCTCCGGGAGTAAATAGCCTTTACCTTCCTACCCGAAAAAGGCTAAACTTTTCTATAGTGACCATTTCTAGCCCTTCCGATTGGATTTTGTTTTGGTATGTTTCCCGTTAATATCGGTTTCCCGTCAATTCCGATTGGATTTAGTTGTTTTGTTATGTTTTCCGATATTATCAATATTGGTCAGTGCTCAGGTGCATGTGTTTCAACTTCAACGTTTACTGACTCTAGCGTCATCATAGATGTTAGTGACTCTAATGCCCATAAATAGAAACACTCTTTTTTGACATGCCTTTTCTGAAAGTATCAGAATGCCTTATTGTTGCCTTCAAAGATAAGTTTTAGTCAGCTAGAGCACTGCAACAATGTTAGGATATCGATACAGTGATTTCTTACTGTTTTACTGCTTGGTTCCATTATATACTATCTAAGTTAGTATAAAGTTAGTAGACTATTGCTTCGTGGGCTTAGTCCTACAGAAGGCTTGAGATTTGTCATAATTTTGATTTATGCTCCCAACTACCAAAATATTTCATTAGCATATCATTGGATTGTTACGGTTTTCCCTTGATTACTTTCGATTGTTGCTTTTTATGGAAGATAATAAAAAAATACATATTAGTTTCTATGGAATGAAGAGGCTTTAGAGTATTGAAGGATCGGGCGATATTTTTGGGACTCTAGCTTCAATTTGTCTTAAATTGGGAAGCTCATTGTCAATGACTATCAAAATGTTGATCCATGAACGAATAAGTGTATGACCTCTTCAAGTTGATGTGTTGTGTTAAAATCATGTGTTTTGAATACAACCCTTTCAATACGATTTTTTTATTTTAATAATTCATGTAATATTCATAGCGCAAAATATTTGTCGCTAATTTAGTTTGACGGGGAAAACAAATATTTAAATAAATGATCATATTATTTATTGTCCCAAAAGTATTGATGAGTGGGTCGTATATGTCCCAACCGTATTTTATGATAGTAAAAGAGTGGAGCATATAAAATATATGTTGCACTAAAAAGAGAAAAAAAAATAAAAGAAAAACGTCATTTTAATTCAACATTTTTTTCTTATTGCATTTATACAAGGTAATCAAGAATGGTACTTAGCAAAACAATCATTGCAGAGTGCTACTGCGCACATTTGGCAAGTGATCTTTGTCCTCTGTTCTTTTTTGAAACCAGCACATCGTACACATCGTTTCTTAAATTTCCCGGAAAAGGCAGATGAACCCCAACATTATCCATGAATTTGGTTCTATTTGAGGGACGTCCTCTCTTCATTATTTTCTTCTTGCCCAGCGGTGATTTGCCAATGGCTATCATATTTTGCTACTGGTATAATAAAGTTTATAAACGACGGTTTTGAACGTCTTGTTTCATTGTATATTATGTATGGATTATATATTGCAGTCATGAATAGCTTGTAGAAAACCTTTCGCCACCATTTGGAGCTTTTTCGATTCGAATCATACTATGATATCCTTTGATCGGCGTGATCGACGCCTCCCATAAATTCATTATAAAACATAATTGAATCGGGACAAGTAATTTCTTTTTTAACTACCATCTTTTGCTTTTCTTGCTATAGTACCGATACTGTCACTGTGACAGTTGCTTATTACCAAGAAATCTCTAGTGTCTTGCCAACGAGTGCAAATTATACCTTCTTTACATGTCATCATTTCACTCTCTCCTCTCTGCAGTTTACCTTCAAATTTTGGAGCATTTTTTCAAGTCTTTATGCACGCTCCGATGGTAGCATATGGTAGTGTATGTAAAAGATGGATTGAGGTGAAAAATCGGTCAAAACATAAAACTATATTCGTATCTCTAATTAATCTGGTTAATTTCTTCTCAACTGTGCCTTAGTGTGCCTTCTTGTGTGGAATTTTCTTTTCCTGAGTAAATATTTGTATCGTATACATACCCAGTTTTGGAATCACATCTTGTCCATAGTTTTATACCTCGTTTGATTGATTTTAGAGAAACATAATGTTCTGTTCAAATTTGATGATCTTCCTTCGAATTTTGTCATCGTCTCGTCAATTGATTGATACGTACTATCACTTATGGATGACAAAAAAGTTTTTTTTTAGACAGGATAATACTTCTTCTATGTAATACTCCTTGGAAGCGTCTTTTGGTTTTTCGGGGTTATTGAAGTACAGTTTTATTAGAAGTAACTTACATCTATCCCTAGATATCGCACTTTTAATTTCAACATTACCAAAAGATTTTCTGTTCTGATTTGAAGATTTCTCTTCTGGACCAATATATGTGATATCCTGGTTAATGATGGTAACTCATTATGAGAGAAAAACCAAGCATGATCATTATTTCTGCACTCGATGTCTTTTGAATATTTCTTTTAGATGTTTTTTTTACAATTTCTAATCGTTGATTGGTGCATTGGGCAATCCATACAAATAAGCTTTTAGGAAATAATTTGAACACAGCATTCATTTCTGAAGACTTGTTTGTTATGTTACACAGTACAATTGTTTGTTTCGGTATAAAATTTTCAGTTTTTCTACTCCAGTCAAACGTAACTCCTAAATTACTATTCGGAACTTCGTTTTCCTTTTCATTTTCGCCGTTGAATTCTTCATCTTCAGAAGTAAACGCATCATCCGAAATTGGTGTCAATGCAGTATCTTCAACTTCACTTGAAGAATCATCATCGTCGTTAGATGATTGTATATAGTTTTTTTTATCTATATCACTATCATCATTGTCTTGAAATGGGTCTAATTAATCTTCAAAATCAAAGTGACAAAGGCTTATCGATTCTAAAACGAAAATTTGAATTTATAGGTTGTTCAATACTGATCGGACATAATATCCCAACAATTAATACTATTGGGACATATAAGTCCCATTTTTATTTTTGGAAATAAAAAATCTCATAAAAACTATTGCTGCGCACTAAATAAGTAAAATAAAATTATAAATAGCTTTCTTGGCGATTCCGAGCACAGCACATATAAGAATGCAGTTAGTAGTAAGCGTGACACGTATCTAATATTTGCTAGCAACCTTTAGACTGACAAAATATACAGAAAAGAAAAAAAAAAACAGACAGCAAACAGCAACAAAGCAGACAAGTTTGGATTTGTTTACGAGCCTATGACCGTACAGTACTAAAATCCCAGATCCCAATGCATTTGTAAGCATTTAAATGATTTTAGTAATTATTAGATATTCTCTGGGACAATATGTCTCTACAGTATTGAAAGCGTTAAATCTGACATTCCGACATGCATGATCTCTGGATGAGAGTTAAAATTAAATTTGAATTAATTTATTGCAAATCGCATTTCTGACGTCCCCATCTAAATCAGGACTGCAATTTGTCCTCTTCCCCATGATTATATTTGCACTAATCATCGTTTGGGAATAGGTACGCTGTTCTCGCA
This sequence comes from Stratiomys singularior, assembly GCA_954870665.1. Classification (NCBI taxonomy): domain Eukaryota; kingdom Metazoa; phylum Arthropoda; class Insecta; order Diptera; family Stratiomyidae; genus Stratiomys; species Stratiomys singularior. The sequence goes on along the minus strand of OX940880.1, from coordinate 67,594,671 downwards.
TTGGTTTTTTCAGAACATACAGATTTAATTACGTATTTGGTTCGTTGAACGAATGTCTTCCCTTGTAATAATACTGATGTAATAATAATCCTTTTACTTTTTACATCCATTTTGCTTCTGAGATTTCGGTGGTAATATTCAAATATCATTTCTTTGAGATCACAGACTGTGATTGTTGATCAGAACAGTAAAAGTCTTCCCGATTAGTTGATTCGTTACTGTTAAGAACCTCATCTGTTTAGATCCATACTACTAGGAATACCAATCAAATGAATAGTCCAGGAGAAAAGACAAAATTATCATAAATCCTTCATCAATTCTTTGACCTCATTCAAGTTAAGCCGCAGGCATGTTCGAATTTCCACTTGGGTGCATAATTACTAATAGTGTGGCTTCAATTCTCAAGAAGGCATTTAAGTCTTGGAGAACAAATCATTGAAGAAATGTTGAACGGCCAAATTACTACAAATTCAACGAGGCTCTATTGCTGTTAAAGGGCTTCGGCTATTAAACAAAGTAGTTCTATATATTATGAGCTGTGGTCCATTTTTATTCCGAAGCAACGCCGCGACACAGCTTCAACAAATCGACCTGTCATTGCTTAGACAGCAAGTGGGAAAATTGCGATGGGGTTGCGGCTTGAGAAAAGTGTAGAGGATGAAAAAAAACGTGAAATGAGCAGTCAAATACCGATATAATCACTCTTTTTCTGCAAGAAATTGACATGTCAATTGCACTGCGTTTTTGTTTTTCGGTATTTTATCAGTATTCTCACTTTAACTTTCACATGCGCGTTAGTGTTAAAATCAGTTGAATTCAAATTTAAATTTAGATTGAGGAATCACCACTTTTAACGTCAGGTGTTGTCACTTTGATACCCGGAATCGAACTTTATCTAACCCATATTGCAAAATTTATTAATTGCGAAAAATAGTGAAAATTTTGGGCATCAGGCCTGCATTAAATCCAATGATGCCGGGGGGACATATAAACATTCGCCTGTCGGTCAAAAAACATGTAGACATTATTATTTTTACGACTGTTTTGTCATCAAGTGGTGCTGCATACAATTAGGCGCACGAAAGAAACGACGGAAAAAATGGTGCTCAATTTTTAACATTCTTAGAGACCTCATCACGTGTAGCAGAACATTACCACATAGTTATTCGTTAGTTGTACATAATACATTTAATGTAATACCCCAGCAAAAAGAACGATCAGGCATATCAGGCTAATGCTTAACTAATGATTAGTATAAGCCTTAGCTAAGCCTTATTCTAATGATTATACTAGTTTTGAACTGTTCCTTTAAAATATTCTGTCTTCATTGGAATTTCAATGAAAAAGTCAGTTTCAAGTTGTTCAATTAAAATGTGTCAATAGGAATGCGAGTGTAGGCCTCACCAAGGATTACAGTGTATGTACAAATTGTACTGGGACGGTGAATGTGAAGTGTGTGGTGTGATAGTGACAAGTGAGTGAACTATCTCGAGTGAGCGATAATTCTTGGGTAAGTGCATTTTGCGCAGTGCAATCGCCACTTCTATCATATCATTATGCATGCCTTATTATAAGGTATATATAACGATAAAAGCTGTAAAACTGTTTGCCTATGACATGTCCCATGTTAAATTAAGGGATAAAATAAGGTAAAGTATATGCAAATTGTTTTCCCTTAGAAGTGATAGGTCTTATACACTAAGGATTAAACTAAACCGAAATAAGCCTTATATAATGATTATATTGTTTGCTGGGACAGTTATTAACTCATACTCACTTTTGCGTGTTTTCCCACGCCTAAGTGTAGTGTGGGAATACATGCAGTGCATGATTTAAGGATTGGAAATGCGAATAATTTTGGCAGTTTTAACAAGGAGTGCTTTTCCTTCCTAAAACGTACCAATGAATTGTATGAGCTAATGGTAATTGCCCAAATCACTTTTTATGAAACTGATCCATGAGCAGTAACCTTTAATTTCAACTGAGTGATTATAGTTAGTTAGCAGGAGTTGGAATTTGAGGATACAAACGCGTTTTTTTTACCAAATAAGCCTTAATTTGATTAGCACAGAGTACGCATAAACTCAGATACACTGTATTACACCAACGCCTTTGACCGCTGTTTGTTTTCGTTTAAGTATGCCGGTTTTGTTCTTTCGAAGTGACGATTTGAGACTCATGCTTGAAGGCAAAGTTTGGGTCTAGGTAAACTCAGTTTAGATGCGAACGGGTAAGTTTGGATAGAAGGATAACTAGAGGAATGCTAATAAAAGATGGGTTTGTGGTTATTGTGATGTATTGGATTGGTGAATAGTACAAAAAGGTAAGAACAGGGTACATTATCTAAATAAGAGAAATAGGAATTGGTGGGGCTGGGCGGTTCCGAAAGTTTCTTTAGAAGTTTCGTCGAGCCAAACAGCTACAATCGCTACAATGCTACAATGATATAACATTCGTGCATGCCTATTTGTCAAATGCATGCGCCGTATGCTAAGAATCAAACATAACGAGACAAGTTGAATGCCAGTGCTGGAATCCAGTTCCGATTTTTATTATTTCGTAAAAGTATATTGTATTTCTCAAAACATATAATATAACGTGTCCTTCCTACGCCACTTAAAGTATGGCTGGTAAATAAGTTTCTGACCAGGAGTATATTTGAGGCTCTGCTAGACGCTCCTCTATTCCTGGGTTCAGCATACATTCACCGCTTCAATGCTTTTGTTCAAAAAATGCAGTGCAATATAAATTCCTTGTGCTTTACTATCACTGTCTGAGGGAAGTGAACCGAAAGGGTATGCGCTATATGTACTTGCGCTTTGCCAAAAGCTTCAAGTCATTGAACCCACTGGCATTGGCAAAATCGTTGCATTGTGGCGCGTCATGTGTACTGTAAGAATATCACCATAGCTATAGTCTCCTGAGCTTTATTGTACAAGAAGCTATCATTCTATTCAGTATCTCATTCAGTTATTTCCAAGTCAAGAGAGTTTTAATTTGAGGTTGGTCAGGTCTACGACTGCACTTATTGAATCCCGATCTAAGACTAATTTCATTATTGAACCTAAACCTAAAAGGAAAACTTAACTAGCCTACGATGGATCAAGTACTTGTTGACAAAATTAAGTTTTACATGAAAAATCAATTATGCCTTTTAATTTGAATATTATACATTTTATAAACATATCTTTGAAATCAGCATAAACGTTGAATCTTTGAAATCAACATATGGGGACGATGTCACGGCGCTGGACGCATAGTAGACCATGCGCAACTCATACTCAATATATTAATGTTGAGGGTAATGGACTGGATAACCACTCACGGTTTCAAGCTGGCACTGGAAATAACCGAAGTGGTCATCCTGACAAAGAAGAGAATCCCCAGAGCAAGGCCTATCAGTGTTGGGGACAAGCTGGTTGAATCGAAATCAGCAGTAAAGTACCTGAGCATCCTGATAGACTCGAAGATGAGTTTTTCCCAACAAATCAAGGCAGCAGCTGACAAGGCTGCAGCGCGTGTGATGGCACTCACCCGATTAAAAGCCAACATAGGGGGGGGGGGGGCACATCAAGGAGACGACTCTTAATGAGCGTTGTGCAGTCACTTCTACTCTATGGGTCAGAACTGTTGGTCGACGCTCTCAGCAAGGAGTTACACCGGAAGCGGTTGGCACAGGCGCAGAGACAAGGAACGTTGCGAGTCTCCTGCGCACATCGAATAGTGTCCAGGGCGACACATTGGTAATCGCTGGGGTGATAGCAATCACCCACCTTGCGAGAGAGCGCAGAAGTATTTACGTGCGTAGAGGCAAAGACCGTAGAGAAGAGATCACCAGGGAAGAGAGACGTCGCTCTCTCAGCGATTGGCAACAGTCCTGAGAGAAAGAAACAAGGGGAAGGTGGGCTGCACGTCTGATCCCTGACCTGAGGCCGTGGCTCAGTTGATTACATTGTGACACCGATTCCTACTTGACCCAGCTCTTAACCGGGCACGGTTGTTTTCGGTCCTTCCTGTACAAAATTGACAGAGCACGGTCTCCTAACTGTGTGTTTTGTGCAGTAGAATTGGATGACGCCTGTCACACATTGTTCTACTGTAAAAGGTGGAGACAGCAGCGAGGGGACCTCCTCAGCGAAATTGGAGAGCTCTGTCCGGCAACTATGGTCGGAGAAATGCTGAAAACGGTTGACAAGTGGAATCACGTGGCACAATATGTTAGGGCAGTGCTGATACTGAAGAAAGCTTTATTGAAGCGCTGGGAGACATCGGGGATGGAGGGATCTCTTTTCTAGCACTTCCTTCCTCTCCCTTCCTTCCCGTTAGAGAAGAGCTTCCCATAATCAGAAGACGCCTCTAGGCGTAAGAATTCGAGGCCTAGCCCGAAGTAATGTGTCAAACGGTTCTCTAGGCTAGGTTCTCAGGTTGACAGGGGAGGTGTTTAGTGGGTACTCCAAAAGCATTGTGCGCCTGGGAGTTCCACACTCAGGACGTAAACAGCCTTCACCTCCCTACCACAAAAAAATCATAAACGTTCACGCCATTAGCGATCCGAATGCTTACGTCAAGCGAGGGTCGAACTGTTTGCATTGCCATGGAATATGAATTCCACTAGTAATGCTCGCATATCAACGGCCGTCACTTCCCTCCTGGTAATCCACTTCCGTTCACTTCCGTTCCTGGTAATCAGTTCATATTATCATTTCGAATTGAAATTTTCTGGTCCTTACAATCTTGCGTTAAGGTAACTGGTTTCATATGTTAAAACGATACTCGCAAGAATTCACTCTAATTTGCAAAATTTACTCACAGATAAAACATAAGCTGCTTCCTTTTCATGGTCATACATTCGGCCTTGACGAGGGCACAGGAATTTTTCATTATAATAAGTATCTCTAACGACATTAACAACGTAGGATGTCTTGTCAGATATCACTCACTAGTTTTAAGGGAGACCAAGTATCCGAACCAAGACCAAGTGGCGATAACACTAAAAAACAATTTTCCACGGGAACTTCAGTCGCATTAATGTTGAGTATGTTTCCCTTACAACCCAAATTAACTACCTGGGCAGAACATGCGTTCAGAAATCGACAAACTATTTAAATATTGTCTGGGTTTTCTGTAACCTTGCAGAAATATATTAAAGGATATCAACAACCCAAACAGACCAAGCCATAATGGGGAAGTCTCTACGACTGCAGACCAAATAATGGTCTGGTTTCAATAACTTCTATCACCATATGTGCATCACAAAAAGTTTTCTATTGGTCAAACTATGAATGCCATCGAGGAATGGTAATACATGAATTACACAGACAACAGGGCTCAAAGGACAGACATATCATGGTTTGCAGTATTCTAACAAAGGAATTTTAGTATTCTTTGTAGTCTACTCATTGCGTGGGAAAATGAAATTTCCTGGACGATAATGAACGAAATTTCATACGAACAACGGTAAATTATATGACTAGAGACTTGTTTGATGGACAGTTTACAGTTGAACTTTATCACGCGAATGTACGGAAGTTGAAATAAGTTAAATAAGAGAAAGATTATTTTGACTGTTCTATACAATAAGTTAGGAATTAAAGAAATTTTATTAATTTTACAAAAACGAGTGTTATGATTCGCGTAATCGGGAGCTGTGAGTTCCAATAGAGAAAGTGTGGAATTATCTACTGAGGGCTGAATAAAATAGCAAAAACGCACAGCTACACTAACTGCACAACATAATTAAAATGTTTTCCACACGAACGAAAATAAAGGAAAAGCAACCGAAAAATCACAAAATCACTCAATTCATATGAAATAAACAATTCGAAAGTTTTCTTCGAAGTACTTGAGTTTCCCAAAAAAATTTGGAATCGAGTGAAAGAGCAAAAGTTAGCCTAATTGTTTTGAGTTTGGAAAATCCTTTTAATGGTACGTTTCTAGTTCCCAGATCACATTTTTGGGAGGGTTGTGGGACTTTTTAGACAAAACAAACAGATTTTTACGTGATTTTTAAAGAAGCTTCCGGAGAGGTGGCAAAAATGCATACAGTCTGGTTTACCTAGAAAAACTTTAAGAAATTGAAGCTCTGTAATTGACTAGTAAAATTTTTTTTTACGAAATTCCGGGTTATATTTGAACAACCCTCGTATATCTTAGTCTCATCTGCGTTCGTCTACTTAGTTAAGTTAAGCGGAAATGAGAGAAAGAGGAATTTTCATTTTAGGGGCTAGGGAATTTTCATTTTAGTTACAGTAGGGGGTCTCGGAAGGGTAATATTAGGATTATAATGTTTCATAGGCGGTGAAATATTTAAGATTTGTCTTTTTCACAGACATTTTTTTCCTGTCCTCGCAATTTTCAAAAATGATGAAGTGCCTAATTTCATTTTTTGGTCACTTTACTCTCTCCGAAATTCTTAGAGCTGTTGCGGAATTTTGCGCATGGCGAACTCTGAATTGCTGCGGACGACCTGCTTGATTTCAAGAGCTCAAAAGAGCTGATGAAGGTAAACTTGCATTTTTCACATACACGTCGAGGCAGTAAAATGTCAGGCATTTCTGTTAAAGGGCTTGCAATGTGGCAAAAATATTGTTGATCAGTCCGGAGTTTTATTTGCAGTCGCAGCGAGAGGACCAAGGAAACATACAGAATAATGTAAGTAACAAAAATTTATTGCTTCTTGCCATCTTTTAAAAACGTGATTCCTTAACTGAGGGGCAAGGCAAACGAGATTCGAAAACTAGTTTATTTGTCGACTTTTAAGTTTAAGATATGGATAGGTATCGCCTCGATCAACGTCAGCTTTTTCTGCGTAAACATGTTTGAATTTTTCGCACCAAGCATCAAGCACTCGCTTCAACTCGCCAATTGATCAATTCCAAGCAGTAGGATTAGGAGTCAAAATATACATGCAAGGCGGGAACAATCTATTCGTGATTTCGTCATATCTCGATAAATCCTTCGAAACTTGAAATCGAGAGGAGCTTGTTTGAAACGCTTGAACCGAATAGGCTGCATAGTTAATATATTCTTGCTAGTGATCTAATTGTTTGGAACGCATCATTGCTGAATGCAACCAACAATCCGAAGTGGTCATCCTGACAAAGATCAGAGTCCCCGAACTGATAGGCTTGAGGATGGGTTTTTCGAAACAAAACAGGGCAACTGCTAACAACGCTGCAGCGGGTGCAACGGCACTTACTTGATGAATGGCCAACCTAAGGTGGGGGGGGGGGGGGTCACACCACATCAACGAGACGACTCTTCCTAAGCGCTGTCCATTTGGTTCTACTCTATGGGTCTGAAATATGGGGCGACGCTCTCAGCAAGGAATTTCAGCGTAAGGCGTTGGCACTATTGCAGACATAAGCAACGCTGCGAAATGCATTCGCATATGTAACAGTCTTCGGAACTGCAATGCTGGTAATTACAGGTGTGATACCTTTATCCTCTTTGCGAGAGAGCGTAGCGCAAAACGAAGACAACAGATAAGAGGTTGACAACGCTGTTTCGGCGATTGGCAACAGTCCTGGGAACAAGACATAACGGGAAGGTGTACTGCACGTCTGATCTCTGCCTGAGGCCGTGACTCAATCGAGCGTACGATGAAACTGATTTCTACTTGCCTAAGCTCTTAAGCGGGCCTGGATTTTTTCGATTCTAGCTGGACAAGATTGACTGGCCTCGGCTTTCTAAGTGTGTGTTTTATGCAGGAGAGGTGAATGACGCCAGTCACACATTCTTCCCTTGCAAAAGATAGAGTAAGCAGAAATGGGGGGGGGGGACCTCGAAATTGGAGAGCTTTATCGGGAAACTTTGGTCCGAGAAATGCTTAGAACTGTTGAATGTGGAATGGAATCCTGTGGCACAGTATGCTCGTGCAGTCCTGACACTTACAAAAGGCATACTGGAACGTCGGGGATGGAGAGCTCTCGTTTCTAGCGCTTCCTTGCCATCCCTTCCTCTCCGCTGGAGCAGATTCCCGAAGTCTGAGGGTGCCTCTAGGGAGATAAATTCACCCATTTACCCAGGATAAATTCATACTTCGATATCTGTATTGGTGACATAAGATATAGTCTTATGTTTAAGTTTCATATTCCTCAAAGGAAATTGGAACCATTACATTATGATCTTGGTGATCATGAGTCATGGTCATGAATCAACAAAGTGAGAATATTTTCTCATTTTAGTTAAAGCCGAAAATCGTGCAAAAAAAATTGACTGGGAAAAGTTTGAAAGATGTTTTACCTTGACTAACAGCAAGAATACTCTGGTGGCAACGCTTACTCAAAAAAATAGAAACCTAACCTCCCACGATGAGATATACTTCTTGGAAACCATTTGGGAGTAATGCCACAGATCAAGCATCAAAACGATGTAGAAGGATGTGGAACAAAGGTTGGAAAAATTGAAAAGCACTTGTCTTTGAAGTGTCGATAAAATTTACCTCTGATTTCAGGATATTGGCTTTGTTTGGCAAAAAAGCACAATTGGCACAGAAAGAAACATTGTCTTTTGGCTTAAAAATTAAGTGTTGCTATACAAATCACACACCTTGAATTAACACAAACAAAGTAGACATAATTATTTTGAATTAAAGTTTGTAAGCAAAGTAGGCATTAATATTTTGTATTGAACTAAAGTAAACAAAGTAGGCATTAATATTTTTGAATTGAATTAAATTAAACCAAGTAGGCGATGAATGATATAAATAGTAGTGAAATTGTCCTGAAGAGGAAGAGTTAGTTCTTCGCGTCAAAAGTTACGGACAATCTTCTGTTTCCTATCACCCAATGTGAGGCTGCATTGGGGTGCCTTTTTGAATACCGGTTCATGTATACAATAGAAATTGTATACCGGGAATATAATAAATAAAGTTGATGTTATTAAGTGAAACAAGGGTTTTATTTATCTTCTCCGTCGAAGAAACATAAATATTAAGCTGCAATCTTCTTGATTATTTTTTTGAAGACTGGTATCGACCACATCAAGCAATATAAGTTGATCCAGAACCGCCAGTTTGGTTTCATATACAGCCATTCGATTTCACTAGAGATACAGAAAGTAATTTCAGACATGTGTAGGGAAAAATAAAAATGCATTATATCGTAGCTTTTCACATGAAGAAAACCTTTCGTGTGGTCAGATGAACAAATTTTCAAGTTCCCTTTGTGAAATATTGCCCGAGCATATCTGGGCAATGATGTACAACATGTTTAATGGGAATTTATTTCTTGTACTTGATGGAAGTCTTATAACGATATGCGATTTTAAGGTCTTGCGTAGGCTGCAGCAAGGAACAGTAGCTGGGCTACAAATATTTTTCATATTCATTTGAAACTTGTTAGATTGCATTAGTTAAAAGGTCATAAGTAAACGTTGGCTGATGAGCAGATTCTTTATACAACAAACAGAAAAGCTTTTGAAAATCCATAAAATTACATCAGAGTGAGTTAATAATAAGTTGTGTGCATCCAGATAGGTATCCGTGCTATGACAAACATGGAAAAATCGAAAAAGTATTCTTGTTCCTTGCGAGATCTTTTGTTCTAGGTACCGCCATGTCAAGATCAAGGCAATCTGTGACAATCTGTGGTCCTAATCATAGTTTTGACATACATACAAATGTCAGATCTGCTATGACTAGAGTGCGCTATTACAAGTTTTTCACACAGAGGTGTAGGTTTTGATAAATATATGGCAATAAGACTAATTCCCAGTATTAGGTTGTGTTTTTCTTCTTCTGTCATTATTGCTACGTTGGTGTTCTGTAATCGTTTGTGATGTTTGTTCATAACCCTTCCTACCGTAAAATTTTCTGTCGCAGAATCAAAGAACTAATTTCATGTTCGGCATTTATAGAAAATTTCAAATTGTGATAAGATTTCATGTGTCAGCACTGGTTTACAGATTGGAAAAAGACTCATTTTATTCAAAAGAATGGCTCTATCTTGAGAATCTACACAAAAATGCCTTGTTAACGATTTACGTTGACCAAAAGTAATTTTACCAAAAAGATTACCAAAAGTAATTTATCAAGCCTGTCAAATCGACTATCAGAAAAATATAAGGTTCATAAGTATTGATACTGATATTTATCGTAAAATATATGTAAAATTTAAAAGTCCATGTTATTTTAAAAATTCAAAAGTTTTCCTTTTTTTGACTACGAATCAAAAAGAAAAGCATGAAAGGCATCGGAGATTTATTTTTAAAAATATCTGCGAAAATAGGATCCGGAATTACAACTAAGTATTCAAAAATTTTTCCTTACAGTCAATCATTGTTCAGCACATCCAAATTCTGTACTACCAAGCACAAAACTGACATTTTTTCCACGAAAGTTCACCATCGCAATCAGTGGATGTCATGTCATGGATGTCAAAAATGTCATTCGCTGCCTAAAGGAAAAATACCGGTAGCAACTTCTATCTGAGATTTTGGGCAAGAAAATTTACGATCACTGTTCTAGATGCAATGAATCCTTTAATTTCTGCTGGGAATAAAGTTTTAACCATAACAAAACTTAGAAAACTTGAATCCTATAATAATAATAGACGTGTTCCTTTCTATTTAGGAATGTCGAAAATGACGATTTGATGGCGAATGAACTAGTAGATAAAAAAATAATTGAATCTGTTTTACAAAATAAAGAGGACGATAGCGATTTGTTGCCAATCTAACGTACTAATTTGAACCTCAATGACTGAAGTTTGAGTTTAAGGAGAAAAATATAGAAAAAACAAATTTTGAAAAAATATTACAAAACTTTTCCAGCCAACATAATCTTAATTTGGAAAGTATAACGGTCAAAACATTGCTCTGATAAATAAACAAAAGGTTTCAATTTGGAATATTTTATATATACATATACAGCTATGTATGAATATATATAGAAATCGACATTAGGAGTAACGAAAGTGTGGGCTGGATTTACGAAAAAAACTTCGATGATCGAATTCGGTGCATATACCCCTTGTGTAGCAAAAAATATTTTGATTATTTGGAATTAATTTTTATCAGCTAAAATTAAACTATTAAATCTAAACTATTAAACTATTAAATTAAATCAAAATAAACCGTAAATTTATTATTTTTTGCTCAAAACTATGTTTCTGTATGGTTAAATTATACAATAAGTCCATTAAACTGTCTCAATTGTTCTCGTTTGTACGCATTTTGCCTTAACTTTTGCACTAGTAGCTGAACTTTAAAGGTGTTGATAGAATGTTGGAACCATCAACAGTAAATTACGTGAGTAATAATTACGCAAATAAATCACGCAATTTAAAAAAATTTCCACTTTTGAAGGTGGGTGGTACTCAAATGACGTGAAAAATATCAAAAAATAGGCTTGCGCTCTGATGTCAATAATATCAAATTTTTCACGCAATTGACACCTGTTATCTGTCAAAGCCATCACAACTCAAAGTTATTAGCTTCCAAACGTTGCTACTTGTTGTACAACAATTGCGCAGAAACATTTTCAGCTTTTATAGTATGACGTTTGTAAGGCTCATGACGTTTGTCACTTGCTCTAGCTCTGTAAGTCTTCATGCAAACAACTCAACTAGATGTTTTGAAAGATGTGAAGGCTGAAGAAATATTAGGGTATATTCAATCGTTGTAAAGACGCCTAATATTAACGCTGTAATAACTTGGTTGTTCTTTCACTGATTTGGCTTTTGGTGCAAATTCTTTTTAATTTTATCAGATTTCCTTGCCATTGGTGCAAATGAAACACGCACTGCGAGGCACTCACATTTGATTATTAGTGTGAAATCCAAATTTGAAATAAAGAAAATATGATCGGTGAGCCTAATTTGTTATGGTTTTTCGTTGGTTTTGATAAATATACTCTCCGTAAAAAATGTACGATTTATTTAACTTATGTAAGCGAAACACTTGATTTTTTTCGCATAAATCGACGAAGACATAGAAATTGGAGTATGTTGTAAGCAGAAGCTGATTGGTATCGATGATGTATGTTTATGTATTGTACTTAGTTTATGAATAACGTTTCAATGAAGTGTTGCACCAAGTCTGATTTTAATTTGTGCAGGGCTGGGAAGCTAGTGACAAGTAATACATTCAAAATAGGAATATTGTTTTACATAGTATACAAATACAAGTTAGAATAGATTTATTAGAATTAAAAAATGCAAGTGTGATTTAGGTTAGAATTTAGTTTTTGTGTTTTTTTTTTGATTATATTTCTAATAAGGTTGGTTGTGTTTTTCCGTTTTAATGTATTATAATCAATAATTTGTATTTATTTTATATAAGAGAAGCTTTTATTAGTATGCTTAAATAAAGGGTGTTGCTATGAAGTATGCAATACTGAAAAACGAGTTGTCTTGCTAGTGACGCTTGACGTCGGTAACGCCTTCAACTCCGCCAGATGGTCGGATATTCTTGGCACATTGGAAAATTTTTTCCGATTGCCAGGGTATCTGATGCGGATTTTGAGGGATTACTTAAAGGACCGCAGTCTACTCTATGACACACAAGATGGGCGGCGCAGTATGGAGATAACGTCTGGTGTAGCGCAAGGCTATATACTGGGACCAGACTTGTGGAACGCCTCATATGACGGGCTATTGAGCTTCTTAGCGGGCATGGGTATTTTCAGTCTTACCTGCACAAGATTGGTAAATCACGGTCCCCAGACTGCGCTCCTAGGAGTCCCACACCCCGGGCGTAAATTGCCTTCACCCCCAACCAAAAAAAAAATGAAGTATGCAATGAAGGTATTGATATTGTTTTCGTTTAAAAATTTAGTTTTGGTTCTTTTGTGAAATCAGCAGCATTTTTTAACTAATCACATTTGACTTACTTAATATGATTTGAAGTAGTAGTAGTAGTAATAGTAGTAGTAGAAGTAGAAGTAGTAGTAGTAATAGTAGTAGTAGGAGTAGTAATAGCTGCAGTTGTACTAGTTGAAGTGATAGTACTAGTAGCAGTAGTAGTACAAGTAGTAGTGATAGTGGTAGTATTATTAGTAGTCGTAGTAGTAGGAGTTGAAGTTGTAATAGTCGCAGTAGTAGAAAATAGTTTTAATTTACCGAAATTCTTTAAACTTCAGAAAAGGAAATAAGGCAATAAAAAATTTTTTGAACTCAACACTTGAACCTTTCAGATTTCTTCTATATTGGAACATTTAATTTGGATGAATACAATTCCGACTTGGCGCGTGTTTATTGATCATTCAATTACATTATACTCTTGAAATTCTTTTCTTCCGTATTATACTTACACTTCACTTAAGTCCAACTTTGGCACAATAGCGGGATCAATTGACCAAAATGCAACTAGAACAGATGGGATTAAAGTACCACTCGCATTAGTAAAAAGAGAACTGATGGGTTTGGCTTTATTAGGAAAAGAATAATACAAAGGATAAGGCGAACTCTTTGGCCTCACTCCAACAAAAGGGTAACAAACCAATTTTGAAAGAAAAACACAGAAATGGCGTAAGAACATTGGTGGCAGTGGTACTGCTTAGCGGTACGAAGTCACCCAACCACACACAATATTCAACCTTTAACTAAACTAACTATAGAAAACTTCGTTCTAGACTATTCAAACTTAACCAACAACGCCTGTCTTGATTGAGGAGTGCTAATGAAACGAAGCTGAAAACTTGGTGACCGTAGTGCTATCCATTGTTTTTATGGAACGAATAGATTGACATCCGTAAAGAATAGCACGAAATACACAGAGACCTGACAGCCCACACTGACCTATGCTTTTTCCAACAATTTTCCAACTTTTTCTATTTTTTAATGGGGTCCAGTAAAAAAATAGGAATAAAATCATAATCTGAGAGGAGAAGATGAGCCGCTTTAATAAAGTGTCACGCAACCGTTTATCCTATACTTTTTATTTTATCTACTTGGATCGTATATTATAGTCCTTTTGTAGTTTTTGTATTTTCTTTGAAATTTGTTATTACCAGTCTCTGCATTTGCCTGATATTAGCTTTTGGATACTAAGGGCATGCAAATTTGTGCAACCCAATACATTCTGTCAACGTCATCTTATCTTTAACCAACTTCAGAACAATCATAAGATACATACGCATACTCGTTGTTGCTGTACCGATATGCGAGTTTCATTACTGAACTTAATTTGGTCAATAATTCTAAATAATCGATACAAGCTTTCCTCTTTCCATTTTTCACTTTCTCCTGAACGGAACTTTACTTTGGCACGTTTGACGATGTTGCGGCGATTTAGTACACCCTGCTTTCTTTGATGTGTCACGTGTGAACTTTAGTTAACCTTTGGTTCTTCCTTTTGGCATTGGAATTGTAATAATTCGTTGTACCATGCTGCCGAGAATATTTAAAGGTTGCAGGAATGGACTTCATGGTCTTCAAAGATTTCCTATATATGCTCATTTTCACAGAGGAAAGCGAGCTGGGCATTCCCTTCTGACACTATCGTGAATTGGATTTATCGAGTGAACACTATCGAAACTTTCGAGCATGATTTGTAACTCATCACCCTCCAATGGGAGGAATGACTTTGCATGCATCCAATTTATTTTTTAATGCTTCCTCCAAAATTTTGCTCATAGCAGTTCCCGAAGTCTTATCTAGAATATACCACTAAACGTGAACAATTTCTCGTTCATGTCGAGGCCTATCAAGTTGATGTTTTGTTTTACTCTTCTTTTCCATTTAGGTCTGACATGTGTCCTTAGCTATTTGTCTTCTGTCGTATCGATTTTAGAGCAGGTATATTAGGAGTCTGCTATCATTTCATGCATTTTTTCTGGTTTCTGAACTTAAGTACCCTTCGTTCGAATCTAGTAAAGGATCCTTCGTGGAGTTGGAATAATTACGGTAATCTAATTTGATGAGTATTGTAGTTTGTTCTCCCGTTGGCCCATAATGATCGTTTTGTTTCCTTCATGCGCTCTAATAAAGGACACTGGTTCCTCGTTCAGGTCTTTATGGTTCCTTGGTTTTCCCCCTTTACGGACTATGATTTTTGGTGTTTTCAGTGCTTTTATTGCTTTTTCACGTAACTGTTCTTTTTTATCAATATTTGAGTGTTTCATCGAAGATTCAATATCCTGTTCGTTGTCTTCATAGTATTCTTCATCATATTTCGATCGTCGGCGAAATTTATTTGCATGTTTATCAACGTCAATAAGTTCATTTCAAATTAAAAAAAAAACTTATAACTGTATGGTGTAGTTGTCGCATGTTTGCTTACTGATCAATCAAAAAATAAAAGAGAAAATAGAGAGAGAATAACATGAGAAAATAACTAATGTGTAAGGAACTATTGCCACGATTGCGCATCTAGACAACAGCTTGTATGGTTGTGCAGTTAGTCAGAACAAAAAATCACCGTTAATGTTGAGGTCTAACTGGAATCTATTGCAGAACACTATGCAAATTCACATAGAAAAAGGAAAGGCCGAAATACAATAGTGCGAGACTGCGATACGAGAGTGCGATGCGATTCTCCCTCGTCGTCACGCAACGCATTCAATTTACAATGCACGCGATGCGGGGAACATTAATGTTCATATGACAAATGTCAAATTGGTGACATTTTAAATGAAATTAAGGCGTTAGAATAAGTCCTACCAAAGAAAATAGAACATCCATGGATCAGATGAACAGAAAAATTTGGAGGAATGTACGATGAAGAGTCAATGAAGAGTACAACACTGCGAATATGACTGGAACTGTAAAGCATGTTGGAGAATCGGTGATGGGTTTGAGGTATATATCAGCGGTAGGGGTCGAAAATTAGTATTTTATTAACTCTATAATGGATCGATATTTGTCTTTTAACATCGTAGAGGAAGAACTAGAGTTATTAGGGGTCATTTATCTTCCAATAAGATAATCACCCTACATTTACCGCAAATGTCGTCAGGGAATGGCTCTTATAAAATGTATCGAAGCAGTTGAAAACTCGAGCATGTAATGTTATATGCGAGTATTATTGAGCAAATGTGGGGCAATCGACATACAAGGAAGCATTGGAAAAAGATCAAAGATGAGCTAATACGAGTCCTTAACCCGGCGGGAATGTGGCGACAAAGTATTACATGCCCGAAAATAAAAATTACCGCCATCAATTATTTTTAACTAAATGGTGCCAATTTATTATTTTATATTAAGTGAGCAATCAGAGAAGGCAGATTCAAATATAAAAAAACGAGTAATATAAATAATATAATAGTAATATAAATAAATTTAATCACTTTTATTACTAATTCTAAGGCACTAACTTTTGGTAAGAAAACTCGAGGCACTCATTTAAATTACGTAAAAAACTACAAAAAAACTAGATATGTAAAGAACAAAAGATCTTGTGTGAATTGCACATTTCATAAGAGATCGTCATTGGGCAGCGCTTGCTATTACGGGACATGTCATATGTTGCGCTCAATTCATTGACAACATCTACTCCTGCATTGTTTGAGTTGTAGAACGTAATAATCTCCGGTTTTTCTTATCTGCAGTTCTCTCATCAATTTTAACGTCGTGGTGAAGGGTGGACATTGCAACTATCACTTTATTCTCCTTAGAAGCATACGAAAAAAAGAAATATCCTTCTGGAAACCGTACATTGAAGTTCCTGGCTCTTGTGTTGTCTTTGAAAATGCAGGCGGAATGCATCTTTTATTTTTGCGAACTGTTCCAGCGGAAGTCAGCAGATGCTCAGTCAATAGATGCATCATCAATACTTGACTG
This sequence comes from Stratiomys singularior, assembly GCA_954870665.1. Lineage (NCBI taxonomy): Eukaryota > Metazoa > Arthropoda > Insecta > Diptera > Stratiomyidae > Stratiomys > Stratiomys singularior. The sequence continues at coordinate 67,577,950 of OX940880.1, read as the reverse complement.
GTAAACCAATTGTCAAAAGTAAAATTACGGTTCGACTTAGATATGGGCATAGTCAATCTGCCTACCACAGCGACAACGCTTTTACTCAGAGCCTACGGCGCTGCAGTTTGCTTTCCTGCGTAGACTTCCAAATTGAAAATGAAGAAAGTCTAAGCATCTAAAGGCCTAGAATTTTAATGCCGTATGTAGTAGGTTTACTAGGTATATAAGCTCGGAAGGGGTGATGTCCTTTAAATGCCAAAAGCATCTCATCAATTATCATATATCGAACTAAGTGGTCAAAGAGCGTTCTAATATGAGTGATGTTGTCAACTTTCTTTCAATCCTCCGTGGAAGATTTGTCATCAAACGAAAACAATTTTGTAAAAAGTAAAATCGTTGTAATGACATTGTCTTCCGAAATATATGAATTCCTGTTCCAGCAGTTCTCCAGCAGTCTTTCAGGCTATGTCGGCTTGATTTATTCCGGCAAGCTATGTACAGCAAGCCAATAAATGCATCAAATTAGATGTGGTTTCATGTAATATACGTTAACGGGGTTTTGCAACTTGCTGTCGTCTCACGATTTCTTCGTTTGAACGTTTCAATATAGCGCTCTTAATTTCCTCGATAAAAAATGTAGTCCAGCATTGCGTTTCAGTTTTCGGTTCTCAAAAACTATATTTTCGAAGTTCGCACATTTTTAAGGTGGCGCTTTTTTATGCCATATTTGACCATCTTTAGGTTTGTATTGGGGCGTATGAATTTGGGCAGAAGAGATGATGGAGCTTCATCATCATTTTCTTCCTGTTCTGTATAAGATTCCAGATAGCGTTCGCTGCAATGATCACTTGGACTTCGATATTTGTCGAACTTGATTCATCCGAAGAATTTTCCAACAAGTCGTGCAACGTAGACCTAAGTCACCACTTTCCTTATCCATGTTTGACAAAAATTTTAAAAGAAAGCAAAAAATAAATACTACATAATTTTGTTGCCAAACGCAAACATGGGCTGTGTGGCGGAGTGTCACATACTCTATGAACTTGTAGACGCGTGTATATCGAACGCTGGCAGACGCAAGACTGCGGTCACGCCACTATCACTTCAGCACTACCTCAGCGTCAGCTACACGAAAATTGTAAAATAAGAACATACTACGCCGAAAACAATAGATTGGGTATCTCGCACCCCACCACACTCCCGCCGGGTTAAAGAAGAATCTTCTAAAATGGGCCGATAATTAAAATTATTGTCACCCAGATTTGATTAACTCGATGTCTCCACGAATGAAAGCAGTTTTAAGGCAAAAGGATACCCCACCGAGTACTAGAAATATAAGTCTCATTAAAAAAAACTTTCAACATTTCCATTTCATTCTTACTTTGTACTTTTGTTATATGAATTTTTTGCTATTTTTAAATGTACTCAGATAATTTTTATAATATTTCTCTTTTCGTTGTTATTATTGTTGCTTCTTGGAGAAGGGCTTTTATTTGTTTTCAAAATTAACTTTTTTCCACTCAATTAAGCATTATAATACATTATATTATATTATACATTATACTAAATTGGCACAATGCATGATTTCGTCCGCTTAATTTGAGTGCTTAAATAGTTTTGTTGTCGAATTATGCCAATATGAAGTAGCTACAATTAGAAACGATTGGAATTGGCAATGAGAACTTAAATGCAGGCTGAAAGCAAGTCGAAAGAAACTCCGAATCTTGACGATTGTTACATCGATTGCGTTCTGGTGCAAATAAGAGCAAAAATTATTTAAGACAAGTGAATGAAATCTGTATCATCTGGTTTGATTATTTCAAGCAAAAAAAAATTTGGACTAAATTGTATTAGCTCGAGTGTAGGCACATTTTTCCAACTGGACTGTAGAATGCATATTTTACCTTTCCAATAGAAATTCCAATTGTATGGGATGAATGTGGTAGTAAATATTGTGTGGAGTGTGGACGTGTGGAACGCTTGGAGTGTGCCTCTCCGTCTGAGTCGCACTTTGTGTTCTGTTGTGGCCGTGGAAGCAGACAGTGTTGGTCGTTGATGGAACGCGTCTGCCGAATCTCCGGTTTTTGTGAAATTTTTCGACACTTGCCGACTTCTTTGGGCGTTTGAACTGCAAATGGTTTAATTGCGGAACGTAGTGAAGCTCGAAACTAGCCCACTTTCGTTGCTAGTGACAATTTTCATCGAACATTGAACGGTAGATAACTTGCCAAGTGTTTGTGCTGGCCGCTGCGATTGGCTCGAACCATGTTTGAAAAGTTGTAATATTGTAGTAGAGATTTTTGCAGTCGGTTGTAAAGCGTGTAGTAATTGAGGGTTGCTGGGATAATCGGTCTCGATTTTGGTGCAGAATTTTGCAAGCTGGGCTGGCGCTGCCGCCGTCGGGAAAAATCGAAATTTTATCGAGCGGGTGGCGGTGGTGAGCAGTGCAATAGCCGTGGGGAAAGTGAATCGGATGAATATTAGTGCGTGAACGTGAATGACTCGGCGTGTTGACAGCGAGCGCCGTGGAAGTGACGTTTTGTGTAGGTGTGTGAGTGCGTATCAGGCCTTGATGCATTGTTCCGTTGTGTAAAGTGGAAGTGCAGTGGATGCAAAGCAAGGTGAAAGGTGCAGACGAGGTTTATCGGAAAGCAGTTGGTGGAATTGCGTAAAATTGAACAGCTGTTCGAGTTAGTGGGACATGAGAGCGTATTTCATGTGAAGTCCAGTGGCCGATTGGATTAACCAAGAACTAGGTGAGTAATTGTCTCAAGCATCAATTTTCCCGGGCCGGAACTAAATTGTGCAATTTACATCAACAAGTAACGATACACCCTCATTACATAATTCGATGGGAGCCTTGAAAATCGCCTGCACTCGAACACCTGAACATGACGAAAAACGAGTTCTACCCCATTACTGCAATCCGGCTGCTGTTCCTTGCCGAACTGCAGTCTTGCAGACACACCTGTTTCCTCTTCCAATATCAAGTTCATTTCACCGGTTGGCGAGTGGTCGAATTGTGGAGTACCCACTCGCTGCATCATTGAGTAAATCGATCGTAAGGTTGTAGTCGAGAAACGGCAATCGAGCACGATCTCGGCGAGCGGCTGCTCAATGGCTGGTCCGCCAGGGCAGCAATAGCAAACATTTAGATCTCACTAGCAACAATTTCGTGACATCGCTCTACGCGAAAAGCTTCCAACCGTGACCCACATTCCCGTGATTTATCAAAATGCATTTTGAACTGGCACGTCGGGCCGCGAAGATAAACGCGGGAGATGTTGTTGCCAGTGACGAAAATTGACTTGCAGGTGTAACGAATTGGGCGGATGGTGGCGCTGGGCGGCGGGGTGATTTGGTGCGGCTTTGTTTTGGGATCTTATTGATAACCGGCGGCAGATTTATGGGAAACGTGCTCGGCGGGTCTGCTGATGGAATGTTTATGTCATCGTCGTTTTTGGACGCAGCACGGATCGCTCAGTTCAGGTTCTGGGAACAGGTTTGGGTGAAATACCTGGTTTCCGCCTATCATGCGAGCTCGATTGCTTGGAAGGATGCACGAGGTGGAGGACATGAAATTTGGGTTTGCGAAAGCGTTCCACTGTAGGCTGAAAACATTGGAAACGATGTGTGGCGACACTCTCTTCATTGCTTGTTGTCTAGAAAGTACATTGAGAATAGATAACAAATGAAGAACAAGATTCCGGACAAGGGGAGACAGACACAGAAAACTGACGGAGGGGAAATGTAGTCCGTTCAACTCGTGCTTACACAGTCGGCAGTCATTGTTAATAATTATTTTTTTGTTCAATAGCCACTGTTTATTATCGGATTAAATACTCACAATAAAAGCAACAAAATGTGGCCACGACCTTTTTGCTATCTTACTTTTGTTTAGTTCTTTGAATGAAACGTTTTTTTTCTTCAAGTTTAATTCTGACATTCCGAATAAAAAAACAGTAGGTTATTTGTTTTATCTTTGCATTGGATAGATTTAAACAATATCAAACTACCATCCTACAAATACTGAAACTTTGCAATGCGTCCAAGCGATACAAATTTTGGATACTACGGTTTTTAGCGTCTTTCCCTGCTACTTTGTTTCCTTAGACTGAAGCTTCCTGCAATTCGTGCGATTGAGCACCCGCAGGATTGGACATTGATTTCCGAACAAGGATCGCACAACATTCGAACATTTTTAATTCTTTTAATTTTTAAAAGGATATTTCGGCCTGGTATCTAAAGATTGCCAAAGCAATATTCGGATGATTATGAATTGTTTCCGAAAGTTTGTTTTCCTGGAAATCTGTAATTCTGATCTTTTTTGAAAGATCTTTCCTTGCAGGATAGATCAGTCAATTCGGAAAGGGCTGAACCGTGCATTTGCAAGTCTTTGGGGTTGGTAGGAAATAAATAATAAATGAGAGGGCAGTCTAAAGGTATGATGGTTGCAAATGCATCGGTCTCGATTTTTTTCATGAAAAAAATAGTAAAGTGCAAATGGTTGAGAATAGCAAAAACAATTTTTAAAGTATTCAGTCCAAGTGTCCAAATGACATCACTATTTTCTTGCTAACACCCAAGGTATTTGAAATTGCATGGCGGCAAACGCAACATTCTCAATTTTTATCATGTTTTGCTTCAAGTAGGCGTTTAAATTGATATAGTTAAACATAGTCAAGTGCAAAAAATGCAAAAAAAAAACTAAATTTAAGTGTAATTATCCAGGTGTCTGAAGTTTGCATCGTTGCCAAAGCAACGGTCTCAGATTTTCTCTATTTTTGAATACTTTTTGGGTAATTTGATCTAAAATTTTGGTAAATTCCATTAGCATATGTGAATACATTGCACTCTACTAAGTTTACATTTCAGTTAAACCTCTACTAAAAAGAGATACTTGAAAAATTTGACAGCGTTGCGTTTGCAACGATGCAAATTTCAGACACCTATACTAGTAAGGATAACATACTTCCCAAACCGAGGCATCCATAAAAAAACCTGGCCATCACTATTGGGTACCACGTTCAATCCAATTACTTAACCGGTTGACAGCTGTTTGGCGAAATCGTCCTTTCAATGCAGTTGGGCATAGGTATGTCATTTGAAAACCAGCTCTTTAAAAAAGTTCAATATCGAGAAACTCCAAATGTCGTCGTCTGTTACTTATGAGATCGATGAAACTCAAAACTTATGCAATCCACATTCTAGAGTTTGATAGGAAAAAAAATCAGAGCAGCACTTCTAAAATAAGAATCGAACAGTACTCAAAACGCCATTCCTAAACATAATCCACAGTGCACACTTCGATCAAGCAAAGCATCGATCGAGCAACTGATCAAGCAAATCCTGCACAATTGGGACTTATTTTCGAGGATAGCATCATTCCGGGCGTAGTGTATCAAATTATTCATGTTTTTGGTACCCCAATAAGACTTGTAAGTTGTAAATGATGCTTGCCACACCTTCTTCACATGCGAACGGTGGGTGAGACAACGTGTACATCTCAGGGAGAGAATAGGGGAGATCTCTCCAGATACCCTGGTGGATACGCTGGTGTCTAAAGACAAATGGAACAGTGTGTCGCACTACGCTCGGGCGGTTCTCATTATGAAGAAGGACATCGTCGATCGCCTGTCGCCGCAGAGGGAAGAGGGCTCACTCTCTCAGTAATTCCTTTCCTTTCTGTCCATCCCTGCTGAGGGAGGGATTTCTCTAATCCGAAGGCGAGACTTAAGAGGCCTAGTCCGATGTAAAGTGACAAACAGTTCCAGGCTAGGTTCTCGGTGTGACAGGGGAGGTGTTTAGTCGGTAGTTCAGTTGCTGTATGCAACTGGGAATCCGACACTCAGGGCGTAAATAGCCTTCACCTCCCAAGAAAAAAAAAAGAGTTGTAAGTGTGATCATAATGTAACCATCACCAACATGACAAGTCTGAGCGCATAACCAGCTGACTGAAATCTGAGACCGTTGCGTTGACAACGATGCAAACTTCAGACACCTCATTCTAAGGCGTTCTATAGGAGCAAAATGCGATGGAGATCAATGGCAAATAAGGTAAAACCACGAATTGTACGAACTTCTTTAAGTCTCCTGGATTGGAAACCCAGAACGTAATCGATTGTCATGGATAGCTAATCACCACACGGTCGATGATTTGATACTGAGTCGCACCACTGAATAGCACAACCGCGAAGAGCTAGTAATCTCGTGGCTTTTATTCAGAGACTCCTTTTCGAGTGTCTCAAGCCTGAATTTAAAAATATTTTGACAATATATTCAAAAGACGTATTTTACATTTCACTCAACTGAATCATTCATTAACAAGCCAGGAGTTACATTTGATTTTTTACCGAGAATATTTCTGGACAAAGTTTTGGGATTTTCTAGCTCTTTTCATACAGTTGCTTTAAAATCTTAAAGAACTCCTTGAATGAGCCTAGTAAGTAAAGAAGTAAAAGATAGACTAAATAAATTAAGAAGGTAGTGGCACATTGTCCTTAGGCACTCTTTCATTTGCTAAAAGTCTTGCCAGAAATCAAACCTGGAAGTGGTGTTTGAAGTTTGCATCGATGCAAACCGACGCTGTCAATTTTTTTTCACTATTTAGTAGATGATTAAACTGAAACGAAAGCATACTCGAGTGCAAAACCCCAAAGATGCGACTAAGATTTACTAAAAACTTGAGTCAAATTATTCAATAAACATTGAAAAAGTGAAAAAAAATTTAAAACCATTGAGTTTGCAACGACGCAAACTTCAAACACCTCCTGGAAGACAGTTATGTATGCTGTTGGTCTCGGCTTTAAAAAGGAAAACCACCGATTAAAAGATGAAATACGTGCTCTGATATTTTTATCATGAAACGAGCGTTGAGAACGTTTGCTTTTGGATGAGAATTGAATATTTTCACCTTAAGAACAAACTCTCCCTAAACGGCTTCAAATTTGGTAACGTTGGGCAGGCAGAAGAACTGCAATTGAAAGATAACTTTGATGAGAATTTAATACGGTTCAGATGTTTTATATGGACCAGTGCTTCCCGCGACGGAAGAAAAACACTTTAAAATTCCACGATTGTGAATACTACGTAAAAATTTGTCATTCCAATATTTATCACTTATTTAGCAAAAGAACAATCATTCCTTTGAAGTTTAAATCCTATAAAGGATCGGCGGGATTCGTTCCTTCAAAACCATCGAAAGGCTTGCTTGACGGATGAGTAATTATGCTTCAGGGTTGCACCCTGATTTGCATCGTTGCAAACGCGACAGTCGAAATTTGTTTATACTTGAGCAGTAGTAACTGACAGCTATATTTTTATTTTCTCTACTATTATTTTCTCACTCTATTAGTTTTTCATTTATGTCCAGCCATCGATAAAATAAAGAGTGAAGATATTCAGCACGGGTGCAAGGAAGGGATTACGTCTAATTTGTAGCTGAAACGAAGTTTCTTCTCTTCTTGTAAAAGCTTTTGGACAACCACTTGCAGGTTATTTGTTGCTGCATTATTTCGGATAATCGCCTGCAACTTATTCTGGTTTTGCAAAACTTTGTGCGCTTTAGTGATAAAAATTTGCAGAGTTTGTTAAACTGAATGATATTTACCTCAATTCAATGAGGTGTTTGAATTTTGCATCGTTTCGAAGCAAACGATATCATGCATTGAGAATTTTTTTGCGTTTGTTTGCTTTGACTGCACCAGAAAACTTCTAGCGTGTAAATAAGTTAACGTTGTGGAAAAACCAATTCAAAATATGGCAGAATTCGAAAAATCGATGCCAACTTCAGACACCTCTTCAATGACAGTTTCTTTTCTTTTATATGTCATTTTTAGGGCGTCTGAAGTTCGCATCGTTGAAAACGCAACGGTCCGAAATTTTTTGACCTTTGAATGTATTTTTGATAATTTAACTTAAAATTTTGGTAAAATGTATGCACATTTTTGAATATTTTACACTCTACTAGGATTTCACTTCAGTATAATATCTACAAAAAACAAACAGTGATAAAATTTGATAGCTTTACGATTGCAACGATACAAACTTCAGACGTCTCATTTTCGACTCTTTTCGCTTATTACATAAAAACCGAATATGTTTAACGTTAGGCCGCTATTGGCTGACAAACTTGCATCGAGATTGTCAAACTTTGGCAGTTTGTAGTTTTCAACGCATATGATATTTGTTTGGCAACACTGGAGACAAACTCATTTAATTCTGCTTCAAAAAGGTGCCTTCTTTATTCACTGTATTGGTTTCTCTGATTGACAGGGTGGTGCTTAGTTGGCAGTACAGTAGGCTTGGCTATAGCGCATTTAACACTCGTGACGTAAAAAGCCTTCGCCTTCCTATTCATAAAACTTTTTTTGTTTCAAAAACTGTAGACTTGAATTTGTGCCAATGGAGGTTTGTAAACTGTCTGAGAAAAAGATCTTAGCAAAGGAATCGACCTGGAAAAATTTAATTAAAAGATTTAAATTCAACTTTTGACCCTTACTCTTAAAAGTTGAAATATCGCCTCCAACGTTTCATCAAACCCTTTCATTAAATGAAACGGATGCAATATCAGTAAGAGGTATAAATGAAAGAGGAATCAAAATTTTCTTTTGTAAGTATCAAAATTGGAGCTGTCTCCTAACCTCACATGAACGAGAATCAATACTTAAGGACAATGAAAACCAAGGCCCTAAAGAAGTTGGTCGCGTTTTCGCTGTTGCCTAATATTTTCATGGGTGAGATTAATTTGGTAGATACACATCGAAATTTTCGAAAAAAATAATGATGTAACTTCAGCGATAACTTCAGACACAATTGATTGAAAAATTTGAAAAGTGTAAAATTTCTTTTTTAAAAGGTAATAAAGTTTCTCTGATTGCCCTTGGATATTTTCTAGAACAAAATGCAAGGAACTGAACTATCTGTTTGTAACGCTTTATTTATGCAAGTCTTGCATTCTTCCAAAGTACTTTGTGGACGATAGATTATAATCTTTGTTTTTGTATTTTTCCTTTCGCCTTATCGAAAGATTTCGGCTTTTTTGCTTCGGAAGTTCTCTCCTGTTTGACTAGAATTGCTCCGACTAAACTAGTGTTTTCACAACAAATTTTTCAGCTGGAGGAATACAGGAAAAGTTATTCTTGATTATACGGTTGGTTGATTTTAAAACCAGAGATCCATTCAAGCGTGTTGAAGTTCGCGCTTCATCGTAACCTAAGTAAGGGAACACATTTATGATGTATTCAGAAACTTTATGCCAAATTTATGCTGCTTATTTGGAATATAATGTGTGAATTTGTTGCGGGCTTCAGTAAAACTTTCTCGTCTATAAAATATCGCGAGGCTTAGAGTAGCATTGCTTTTGGGTTTAAACTGATTCCATATTTGGGAAAACATTGCAAATTTTTGGGTCGATCGTTTTTTTTTTTAATTAGACCGGACGAATGGAAAAATTTTCTTAAATTCATCTCTGGTCATTGTTTAAAGAAGGGTGGACCCATTTCTTGGAACACAATTAAAAAGGATTTAAAAATTTGCTTCATACGCTCCCTTAACGTATATGGTCTTGGAATAACGTACAACTCTATATGGTCTGTCAAGTTCTTCGGTATAATCATATGAGAACCATTGTTTACCTTACCTTCTATCACATTTTGTTTTGCGTAGCCAGTAGCCCCGGCAATGTCTGTTAAGATTTTGTGGATAGGATATCGAACAATATATCCGCCCACTACCAACCAATTTCGTCTAGATCCATCGACCGCTATTTCCAAACAACAGAATCCATATGAATTTTGGAACGATCTCGTAATCCTTGTCTCATTTGTTAGATCCAGAATTGGGTAGGTTACTTATCCTTTTTCTGCGAAGACCTTATTTCTGATGATGTTCTTTTCAACGGTCTGATGACTTCGCTGCTTGCATATTTTCATCAAATTCCAAAGTCTCAACTTCATCCTCGTTTTGAGACACTTCGTGTTCATCCTCTTTAGAACATTCCGTAGAAATACTGACTATGTGTTGCAAAATTTTATATCCTTTTCTAGCCAAATTTGAGGGAAAATGTAGGATTTTTGTCAAAAAAGTATAAAATAAATGTTCACGATAACTATACTAACTCAAAAGAAAAACCTAGTGTTTAATTTTTTCAATATTCGAACTAAGCAATTAAAACCATCAAACTCTAGGTGTCTGAAGTTTGAATCGTTGCAAATGCAACGTTCTCGATATTTTACACTTTTTGACTTTCGGCAATGATTGAACTGCAACCAAAAATTATTTCGTTGCAAATAATTCAAGTTACCAAGCATAATTTACAAAAATTTCAGTCAAATTTAACAAAAGAAAATTTAAAATGTGAACAAATGATAGACCGTTGCATTTGCAACGATGCAAACTTCACACACCTCAAAATCTCTTGGCACTCTGACTTCAATTGACATTATATGTTCCGTTCTTTCTACTGCTGCTTATTACTTGTTTTATTTGAGATAACGATATCTGATAGCGGAGGTAACGATTCGAAGTATTATCAGTACATTCTTATTTATTATTGCTGGAATGTTTTGGCTTGTTTAGAACATATTTGTCAAAAAAATTGTCTACATAATGATTGGGTCAATAGTTTTTGTCAATAGTTCAATAGGTCAATAGTTTTTCTTTTGACGGAAATAGACTTCAATATATATGAACCTCGTTCAATGGAAAAAGACAGTAGTAGAGACAAAACAAATATGCAAAAGGGTTTTTGAAATTTTCTTTATAAAATTCGAATTGCGTCAAAATGACGTAACCCGTAAACTTAGTGTTAAAGTGTAGCTGAGACTCAAAGGACACTAGTTGGACTGAACAATAATGGGTGGAAGATTCCAAGAAAAACTCTAAAGCATACTTTAGACAAGGTGTCTGAAATTTGCATCGTTGCAAACGCAACACTATCAAATTTTTCCAGTATTTATTTTAAGTAGAGGTTTAAACTGAAATGAAAACTGAGTAGAGTGCAATATACACAGTATGTCGGAAAAGTTCCCGAACTTCTTTTGTAGCGCTTGTACGAGTGGCGCCACCTCTTGGACAACACCTGTACTATGTTTCTACATCCCTCTGGAGTGTCTGAGAATTTTTTCACCAGTATCCGTTCATTAGTTGCCGAGATAAACGTGTTGAGTGAACGTGTGTTTAGTACCCCGGTGCAAGCTCTACGATGGATGAGAAATTTGAACATCGTGCCGCGATTAAATTCTGCTATAAACTTAAAAAAACTTTCGCGGAAACGAAAAAAATTATCGATTCGGCTTACGGTGAAGGTGTAGTGTTGCGTACAACTGGTTACACGTGGTTCAGTCTGTTCAAGAAGGGTAGAGAGTCGTTAGAAGATGACGAGAGAAGCGGCCGGCCGTCAACAGCTGTTACCGACGAAAACGAGGCTCGCGTGCGCGCGCTACTGAAGCAGGATTGCGACATGTCTCTCAGAATGTTGGCAGACAAACTGAACATGAGCAAGGATAGCGTCGCGTTGATTTTGAAAGGAAAAATGAACCGCAGGAAGGTCTGCTCTCGATTTGTTCCGCACTTTCTCACACCAGAGCAGAAAAAAACTCGCATCCAATGTTGTCAAGATTTTATCGAGTCTTGCGACACCACTCCGGGCTTTCTAACCTCAATTGTGACTGGAGACTTGGTGTTTTCAATACGATCCTTCCACGAAGCGCCAGTCATCCGCTTGGCTCAGTCCGGGCCGTGCGAGGCCTCAAAAAGTGCGCCAACAAACATCACGGGTAAAGACGATGCTCATCGCTTACTTCGACTCCAAAGGCCTGATACACAAAGAATTTGGGCCCCCAAACACCACCGTGAATGTTGCGTATTACGTAGAGGTGTTAAAACGTCTGAAGCGCCGGATTAATCGCATCAGGCCCGAGTACAAGGAATCGGGATCGTGGAGTTTGCTAGATGATAATGCGCCTGCTCATTCTTCGAACATTGTGAAGCGTTATCTCGCCAAAAATCAGATCCCACGCATCAATTACGCCCCATAATCGCCAGATCTGGCTCCAGCCGACTTTTTCCTTGTCTTGAAAGGACGATTTTTTTGAAGATGTCCCGAGCATTCAAGCGGCTTGCACAAGCAAGCCGTTCAAGCGTCTCACAGCGATAACTTCAAAGAAGTACCAGAGAGCCTTCGAATCACTCATGGAGCGCTCAAATGAGTGTACATCTAGGGAAGGGGACTATGTTGAAAGTTAACGAATAAATTTCTTTAGATGTTTTCGATTTTTTTTTATTTCAAAAGTTCGGGAACTTTTCCGACATACTGTGAATTCACATATGCGAATGGAATTTACTAAAATTTTAGTTCAAATTATCCAAAAAGTATTCAAAAAGAGAGAAAATCTTGAGACCGTTGCGTTGGCAACGATGCAAACTTCAGACACCTCTTTGGACTCTTGATTTGTAATTTTATGCAGACAAAGTCCAGGTGATTCCATATTTGGGAAGGTTCCTAACAACAAACGGGGAAAAGAATTTGTTTAGTAGACTTTGGAACAGCAAATGGAAGCTATTTTCAAACAAAATCATCTTCAGTAATTTGGTTCAATTAATAGCTGGTTGGCACGGTAACGCCTAATTGTTATATTCAGAAGGAAGTTTGTTGATGTCTGATGACTGAAAAAATATCAATCCAAGACTTGCCAGTTTCAAAGGTTTGGTTCGACCATTCTTCGTTGGAAACGCAATTGGTATGTGTTTATCGTAGTTGATGGCCGTCTGGATGTGACGCTTCATTTTTCGAATTTAAGTTGAAAGATATTGATGTGGACAACATGTGCTTTCATCAAAACTGTGTACCGTACCAATTCTGGAGAAAAAACATATCCAACATGAGTTTTAGAGACAATGTGAGATTTGCACCGTTTCCAATGCAATAATGATCTCTAAATATTCAGTTCTTGTCAGTTGTGGTTGATTGAACTGAAAAGTTGGCAAATTTTTTTGGAATTTTGACTGCATCGAGTGTAATCGAAGCCGTTTGAAAACATGCAAACCTCAGACGCCTTGTAATCGATGGAACTAACTATGTCGTTGGACAGAGCAGCAAATAACCAATTTCTCAAGTTGCAACTTCCCTTATTGTTTACATTTATGTATCCCCTGTTATCTTATTTCCCAGTTTCTGAATCTCGACAGATATAATTATCGATGCAATCACTCGGAATCATCCGCAGCTCGAAGTACGTCGGATAGTACGCATGCTTTCATTATAAGAGAATTCATGATCTCATCTTCGCTTTCCCGAATGATTCACTTTAATGCGAGGAAAAACACTAATTTTTCGTTGATGGGCATGAATCGAGCTGATTTTTCGATTGCTGAATCTATTTAGCATTGGGTATAATCTCCTCATCACACTTATTCTCATTACAGTTTGGTCAGTGTGAAGCGCTCACATCTTACAAATGACATGTTAAAGTTCACATATTCAACTTCCTGGTGTATGTCAATGAAAACGAAGTAGGAAAGGAAGAATGTAACGCAGAAATGTTCATAAAACCGAAATAAATATACTGCGCATAAATGCAGACACCAGTATGTGAACAGTTTCACATTCCAGTTGAGGGATGTAAACATACATACGCTAGAATAAGACATGCGTGAATTTGACTGGAGGAGTTGGGGAGTATTCCGTAATTTATATGACAACCCAAAGTTATTTAGTGGTATAACAACCCTTCGTTTATATGTGTATTGCGTTTAACGTTCCGGACAGTTGTAGCATTTTATGCGGCGAGGTTGCTTGCCAACCGTTTTTTGCTGGTTGGGTCCTCGATGTCTTAGTCAGCCCACTTTGCATAATTCGCGTGGGTGGCGATAAAATGAAGCATACTCAATAATGATTAAAATGACATTTTTACTTTTGCGATTTTACTAAATAATCCGCTGCGAAGCAAATAAAGTTCTTGCGTTGTTAACTTGAAACTTGTACACATGTTTGAAAGAATGCCAGACAATTATGGAGTCCACTCTATGTTTGCCATCTGCTTTGTGAACTGGACAACAAATCTAGCGATATGATTTTATAATATTATCTGAAGTAGCGTTTTTTTTTCTAATAATAATTCTATTCTCTACTTGTACGTATATTACTGAGTAACTATTAGTGTTTTTTGTTTTTAATTTTTTTGTGTGCGGATTGCTACAGGCGGGAGTGATTTAAGTTTTGTTTCTTTTTATAAAGTTTTCTTCTAATTTATTCTTATCTTTGTTCCGAATAATTGGTTCGTTACAGCTCATTTTCTTTATCAGAAGAGTCAGTAGAAGAAGTCGGTATTTCTTTGAATTACTGAAATAAATCTTTGAAAAGACGATTTTAGGCATGATCTGATAGGAAAGAAATAATCAATACGAGCCTTCAGAAGCCAAAGGAGAAGAAGCCCACTGACCAAAACAAAAAAAAAATTAATATTTATTAAAAGCCGAATGCAAACAAAATAATTAAAATCATGTGAAAAACTTATATTAAGGAGGTCGTCCAGTGTGTAGATCGTTTTGAAATGTTTTTAAGAGAAGTCTTTCATACGACCCATTGAATAAATTTAATTTATTAGCTTTATTTCTTTTTTAATGACATTTAAATAAATTTTGGAATTTGGAGATACACCGCCCAACAGGAACACATATAAATTAAGAGATTTTCCGCTGTTGCTATGATTCCGACCGTAATGATTATAGGAAATTCAAAATCCGACCGCCATTTTCATCGTAAGCCTTAAGGAACTACATAAAACTAAAATATTGTTAGAATTTCAACAAATAGTTTCTTTTGTACGCCTGTAGGAAAACTTGTAGTTTTATATGTACTGAAAAAGGCTGTGTAAATCTTAGTAGAATTAATCAAACGTTTTTTAGATTTCATGTCAGTAGCTTGAGAAAATCATGTTTTGAGAAAAGCGCATTTCAAAGTAGGTGAATATAGTTCACTATACCAAACGTGGTCTTACCATCAATATCCTATGCCTGAACATAGAGAACACTTCCCTCCTTTTTTGTTTTTTTTTCTGTTTGCAATTCGGGCTTGCTCAAGCGAGAATTTGAGCGGCCAATCGTAACGCTGAAGGACGAGCGCTTTGGCACTAGAACCAATATTTTCCCCATCACCTGTAGAATAGAATCGATTTGTCCGTTGAAGTGGCGAATCCGGCGAATTTAGTACCAGAATCAAGATGCTTCGGAGGGGTTCGTGCTAGATTCGTGCGTTTAGTGTTTCATTATTGCTCCGAGTTTCCATTCCCGAGCACTTGGCCATTAAAGCTTCTCTCAGAAAATCTCCACAGATTGGCTTGATAACTTTAAGCATTTGTTCAGGAAAATGCTGCGTATCGTGTTAAAATTGATCACTGATGCCCAAAAGTTCAGCTCGACGTCACTCAGATTGACAATTTTCATCTGCAAGACAAATTTGATGCTCTAGCTTATTAAAGTACTATAAAGAAAATTGCTTTCAGTAAAATCAGTAACAAAATCCCGATGCATCGAATGACCAATACATTATATTTTTCTATCTATACTCCAATTACTTTATCAGTGAGTTCACACTCACCTCTTCTTCCAGTGCCAATGTTACTTAGGTGTGTGAAGTTTGCATCGTTGCGAACGTAACGGTATCAAGCTTTTTTTCACTTTTTGAACTGTTTTGGTATAATTTGACAACAATTTTTATAAACTATTTGCACTCAACAAATTCTTTATCGCAGTCCAATCAGCGACAAAAGTCAAAAAGTGAGAAAAATCTAGACCGTTCCATTTGCAACTGTTGAAAATATTCTCGTATGCAGTACACAGTCGAGTATATTTGTGTAACCATTTGGTATAAACAAAACACCGTGGTGTGAGTTGGTCTGTGAGAACCTAATGAACTTGTTGTGATTTGAGTGAGAATTAAGACTCCTCAATTTTGCACCTTTTTCTAATATTCTTGTTCACTTCGTGTAAAGCTTCGAAACCGAGTAGAAGCGATAGCCATATATTGAGTTCAATCAGAGACAATCAATCAATTTTATCATTTGTATTTTTTTATTATATCTTTTATATAATTTCTTAATAAATAAACTTATCTTTTGTTAATCTCAAATTCCACTATTAATTTATTAACCTCAACAGGTTATGGGCCCAGTGTAGTGAAGTTCCAAGTTGAAAGTTATAAAAGTGGAAAAATCGTGTTCAAGATGGCTTGGAGTTTAGCGTCTAGTTCCTCGCGTATTGAGTTATTAATATTATTATTATTATTATTACTATTATTATTATTACTATTATTATTATTATTCTTATTATTCTTATTATTATAATTATTATGATACTTGGTGTATGTAAGTGGAAGCGCTGTTGACGAAGAATGATCTTTGGGAATACGTGGATGGTACAAATGTGATGCCAAAGGTGGCTGAAGAGCAAGCAGCATGGTTGAAACAGGACAGGAAAGCAAAAGCGGACTTAGTGATGTCGATTCAACCGTCTAAGCTCAATCAGATACGTGGATGTGGAATTTCACGTGAAGTATGGTTGAAGCTGCGGTCAATTTATGCTTTAAAAGGACCTGCAAGGAAAGCTACTCTATTGAAGCAGCTTATGCTTCAAAAGCTTGAAGAAGGTTGTGATATTCGGGATCATCTATCAAAATTCTTCGTTGCCGTGGACAAGTTGGCGAACATGAATGTACAGATAAATGGCGATCAGAAACCATTATGCTTCTGTATATTTTACCCGCCTCCTATGAAAATTTCCGATGTGCGATCGAATCTAGAGATGATCTTCCCACCGCTGAGACTTTAAAGGTCAAGGTTCAGGAAAATCGAGCAAATGCGCGCCAAAATTTTCCTAAGAAAGGAAAGAGAGAGTCATCTTCAAAGAAAGAAATAAGGTGTTTCAAGTATGGTGCCCCGGGACATAAGGCAAATGTGTGCCCGACAAAGACAGGTGACAAGAGGTCCAAACAATCAGCGAACAGTGTTGATCAAAATTACTATGCTGTGAGTCATACGGCTACGGTGAGTGTAAACAGTGCCAGTAGTGCAAAAACAGTTGCTAAGGCTAATTCAAAAAACCCATTTGAATCGATGGAAGCGTGTTATAAATCAAAACTAAATTTGGCAAGTCAAGCATGTGCTGACATCAAGGGTACGGGTGCTATACGTTTATCGTTAACAAGCGATAATGGTCCGCGAGTAATCGAGTTTCGCGATACTTTGTGCCGGACTTAAGAACAAATTTAATTTCAGTGGCAAAAATCACAAACAAAGGACATGAGGTAACGTTTAGGAAGAATGATGCCTGCGTGCGTGATGAGTGTGGCAATGTCTCTGTCATTGCAAATCGCAAGGCTGACTTATACTACGTGCGGGAAAGTTCCGAGTGCGCGGCAGTTCAACCGGAGTGCTCCGAACTGTTGAAGTGGCACAAACGGTTGGGATATCTAAACGGGAAAGACTTAATCAAGTTAATTCGATATGGAGTGATTCCTACAGACTCTGTGAGAGCCACAGATCAGTTACCCCCATGTGAGGTGTGCATCAAAGGCAAGAGACTGCATTAGCATTCGAAAAAAGTCGCACGCCCTGCAATGAAGTGCTAAAAATAGTGCATTCTGACGTTGTGGGACCCTTCAGAACCGAATCCATGGGTCGAATTGAAGATAGAACCCGGTGGTGTGAAGTTTACTTCTTGAGACAGAAATCAGGTGTTCTCGAAGCATTTAAGCTATACCAACAGTTGGTCGAAAAACAAACCGGACATAAAATAAAGTGTTTGCAATCAGACAATGGTCGTGAGTATTGCAGTGTTGAGTTTGAAAGGTACTTGGAAACTCAAGGTTTTAACAGAAGGCTGACGGTACCTCGTACACCGCAGCAGAATGGCGTGGCGGAGAGGATGAACCGCACATTGTTAGACATGGCGAGATGTCTATTATTGATATCCGGTTTGACGGCATCGTTTTGGTCTGAAGCCGTGGCGACAGCATGCAATATCAGAAATCGCTGTCCAATGAGCAGCTTAAAACGAAAAGTTCCATACGAAAAATGGATGAAGAAGATGCCTAAGGTTGGTCATTTACGAATGTTTGGTTCCAAAGTGATCCTAATAAATCCTAATAAAGCCAAACTCTCACAAAGAGCTGATAAAGGTGTGTTTGTGGGGTATCCTAGAGATAGGAAGGGGTACCGAGTGTGGCTGCCTAACACACATCAAATTATAAGTGTGCGCGAAGTGAAATTTATCGAGGACACAAGTAAGAATTTTAGTCACATATGCGTGTTAGACGAGTTCTTTACATTGCTAGACAAAGGTGACAATAGAATAGGTCAGCCCAAGGTTGTTGAATTCTCGCCGAGACGAAATGAAAAATGAAACTGTCAACGAGCCAGAAAAGGAGGAACAAACTATTACTCCGAAGCGAAATAAATCTTGTCTGTACAATTCGATGTGCAGATCTGGCAGTTCGATATTGCGACGGCATATTTAAACGGTGCCTTGAAAGAAAGAGTGCTCATGAAAGTTCCTGACATGCTAGTGGAGATGCTAGAAAGAATTGTATCAAAACAAAATAAGTCGAATGAAGTCGATGCTAAGGCTCGAAAAATGCTTAATAGCTTGCGTAGTGGTGGTGATGTGTGCCATTTGAAAAAGGCGTTGTATGGTCTACGCCAGGCTAGACGTCAGTGGTACGTGAAACCTCGTGAAAAGTTGACAAACATGGGTTTCAAATCCACGAGGAACGAGTCATTATTATTTTTCAGTGATGCAGATGCCTTAGTGAAAGTGCAAGTATATGTTGACGATTTACTTGTTACATCAAGAAATGTGAAAAAATTACGAAGTTTAAAGCTAAACTACTAAGTGATTTTGAGGTGAAAGACCTTGGTAAGACAAGGTACTGTCTAGGCCTGCAAATAAATCAAGGTGATGAACTTATCGAATTGATTCAGACTGGTTATATATTGGGAATGCTCAAACAATACGGAATGGGCGAGTGTAATCCCGTAGTAACACCTGCAAAAGTGAGTGCGCGTGTTGACATAAACCAAGCCAGTCAATTAGCTGAGAATTATCCCTATAGAGAACTCATTGGAGCTCTCATGTATGTGTCTATGTTGACACGAACAGACATTGCAAATACTGTGTCGAGGCTAGCGCAGTTTGTAAACAATCCAAACAAAAGTCATTGGCTAGCAGTGAAACGAGTCCTGAAATATCTTTCTGATACTGTAAAGATGGGACTCGTATATTCAAGGACAAATGACCCTTTGGTGGGCTATACGAATGCTGACTGGGGTGGCTGCAATGTTGATCGAAGATCATACACTGGGTATGTTTTCCTTCTAAGTGGTGCAGCAGTGACCTGGAAATCTCAGAAGCAGAGGACTGTGGCCCTATCATCGACTGAGGCGGAGTATTTGAGCCTAGCAGAAGCTGCGAAAGAGGCAATTTATTTAAAGAGTCTGTTGACTGAGATTGGGTTAGAAGAATGGACATATATGACGATTTATATTGATAATCGTTCGGCTCAATGTATCGCGATTGATCCTGTTTTTCATGCACGAACAAAACATGTTGACATTAAAAACCATTTCGTTCGTGAAGCCTTTGGTGCTGGTGTATTTGTGTTAGAACACATACCTACAAAGGATATGATTGCTGATATTTTGACAAAACCGTTGACTCGTGTGAGTCATGATCGCTGTCTTGATGGACTTGGTGTTTATTTCGTGAAGAGTAGGGTACAGTGCGAAGTGTGTACTGAGAGGGCGTGTTGAAAATATTCTCACATGCAGTACACAGTCGAGTATAATTGTGTGACCATTTGGTGTAAACAAAACACCGTGGTGTGAGTTGGACTGTGAGAACCTAATGAACTTGTTGTGATTTGAGTGAGAATTAAGACTCCTCAATTTTTCACCTTTTTCTAATGTTCTTGTTCAGTTCGTGTAAAGCTTCGAAACCGAGTAGAAGCGATAGCCATATATTGAGTTCAATCGGAGACAATCAATCAAACTTATCATATGTATTATTTTTTTATGACTTTTATATAATTTCTTAATAAATAAACTTATCTTTTGTTAATCTCAAATTCCACTATTAATTTATTAGCCTCAACAGAAACAATGCAAACTTCAGACACTTTTAACTTAAAGTTTTGCGAATTATATTAGTATTTTTGATGTTCTTGCATTCTATCGTTGATTCGTCTATTTGGTACTCGATTTTTTGGACGCTAATCCCTCCAAATTTGGAGAGATTAGCGTCAGTTTTGTTTGCTGACGTGGCTATTCAATCAGCAACGAGCCTCATCACTAAACAAAGTTTTCTTATGAATTTCGGAATCAACAGCAATTTGTTTTTCACCGAGTCTACGCCGTGCCCGTTAGTCGTATGGCTTCAATCCTGCACGAGTTTGATTGTGTAAGCCCGTAATGTGGATGGGCACATGTTTACTTGTCGAGCACAATGTCGAATGGACTTACTTGGAGTTCATCGATACCTCGCTATGAAGCTGTTATGGTCATTACGCACTGAACGACGTCTGAATAGATAGTGGTGCGGAAACTGGAAGATGGACGATTAGGTCGACCATAAAATTGACGAGGGCACTATGAGTTTCTCGAACAAAACAAGAAAAAGAATCTATATTATTTGCAAACGTTTCTCAGGCATGATTCCTTTTCATGATAAAATAGCAAATCAAACTTATCCTAAACCGCATGACAGCTGCCACATTATATGTAGCATTTTTATAAAAGGAACTATTTTTCCTTAGTACATTTTTTTATTATTAATGCATATGCGCATTTCGGAACATATGCACTAATATTAAAAAATTGTAGCAACGAACAATTGTGTCTTTTTATAAAATTTGAAAGCAACTACAAACAACGGTTTGTATTCAATATTCAAATAAGAAATATACGTAACATTATAAAGTGTTGCATCCTTAAAGCTCTATACCCCGTAAATAACGACCTATGCTTTTCCAATTTATCATTTACTAAAACAAATGGTGGGAAAATTTGACAGTGTTGCAATAGCAATGACGTAAACTTAGGATATCTGTTTTCTGTTTCTTGCCTGGTGTCTCATCAAGGTTTCTCAAGGGTCAAACTTCCTTACGTTTTTTGTCTCCTTGACAGGTTACCCTTGACTTATCAGTAATTTGAAGTTTGCATCATTGCAAATGCACAACATGAAATTTCATCAAAAAATTTTTTTCAATTTTATTGATAATTGGACTGAAATTATTGAAATTTTTCGCATTTTTGAATTTTAGAACTCTTCTGCCTATTCATTTCAGCCCAATCACCAACAAAAATCAAGGCGTCTGAAGCTTCTATCGCTGCAAATGCAATGGTCTCGAAATGTTTTGTCAATAACAAGGCTGAAATGGCGAATCAGTGAGATGCAAAAACTTCAAAAACCTTTAATAGACATTTAGTTTAATGGTCCATAATAACTTTGAATAATTTTAATCCGTTGCGTTTGCAACGATGCGAACTTCAGACACTCAAAAATCAGGTGTCTGAAGTTTGCATCGTTGCAAACGCAACGCTGTCAAATTTTTCCAGTATTTCTTTTTAGTAGAGGTTTAAACTGAAATGAAAACTTAGTAGAGTGCCATATATTCACATATGCGAATGGAATTTACCAACATTTTAGATCAAATTATCCAAAAAGTACTCAAAGAGCGAGAAAATCTGAGACCATTGCGTTGGCAACGATGCAAACTTCAGACACCTCAAAAATCACAGTGCGAAATATTGCTCGCTTGATTTATCACTGCTTTTGCTTCTTTTGTGTATTCTTCAAACCCTCTCCTTCCCTTTTGTTTTTTCAAGCTGAAAACATATTTACTACCTTTTTAAATATTTTATAAATCGTCTGTCGCATCCTTGTTTTAAAATTTTGGTAGCATCCTGTATATCCTCGCTTGGGAAACAGATATTTTCTGCGATTTGGCTGCTGTCCTCTGAGAATTTTTCGGTTTGCCATGAACGTCTTTCTCCAGGTTATAATTTATTCGTTTTATTAGTTGATCTCAGAAGATTGACTCCTTATTAGCTCGTTTTTTTTTTTCAAGATAAAGTATATCTTGTGGATTGTGTTGAATTTTGCAGGAGATATATGATTTCTAATCCAGAATTTGGGTATATTCTTTGTAATTCCATATTTCTTAATATAAATTAGGAATGTTCAAGCAACAAGGGATTGTGAAAAAAACAAAATTGCGTTTTTTCGGAAAATTAAAAAATGGAAAAAGAAGTTTTAAAAGCATAAAAACACCGAGGGAACGAAAATTCACTAAAGAATGTTCACAGAGGATATCCTGTTAGTTCCGAATCTTTCGTGTTCTCCGACATGGGTAGAGTTGCTATTTTTGTTATCTGTTACCTGTATATCTTGGAATGTAGTGATGTAATCGAAACTTTACCTTCTAAGGTTGATAACGTTTGTTTAGTGGATAAGTTTGAAACAAAGCTTTGACTTCAAAAGATACCATTCCATACTAATTTCTGTTTGGATATGTTGGTAAACCTACACATGCGTTCCTGTCGGTTTTTCACTAAATATTTTCCTACTCATATCCTCTTTGGTTGGAACTCTGAAGCAAGATATTTTGTTAACTTCAAATTAGTTGCATTCGTTGATGACCTCGTGCATTCTCGAACCATTATTTTGGATTTTTGGTTGCTATTTTATCTAATTCTCAAGGTTTTGTTCTCTGCTATTATGACTTCGAACTCCTTGAGCACTTTTTCCACTCTCTAAAGTTCAGTATAGTTCATCCGAAGAGCGATTCTTTTGTATTATTCGCAATCGTTGATAACTCTTCGTTTTATAAATTATGGAATGCAGAACTTTTTGTAAGAACATGAAATGTTTGTTACTACAAAAGTTTTGCCTATAGATTTTTTGACATTGAGACTCAAGCCGAATTCCGCGCATGCGCTAGTAGAGGTCCTGCACAGCAGCAGCTTCGATGATTAAAACTGTTAAAACGTCCAAATCTGAAATCTGAATTGTATGGGAAAGACTGCTGACACCAAGTGATTCAGATCACTAAGGATTCTGTTGTTCAATGTTGTTTGTTATGCTAATGACTGTAATTTTTTCTAAGCTGCGAAGGTGCATGTTTCGATACAATAGAAGGAAATGCATTTTTCACCCTTTGTTATCACATAATTATGTAATGCAGTGCGGATAGTTTTTCTTGAATGGTAGAAACAATAGACGACGCTACATGTGGTTTGCATTTCGAAACCGCAAAAAAAATCTTATATTCATACAGGGAGAACGTAAACGAATATTATCTGAAGACAATAAGTGAAGAAGTAAATGATATAAAAATGCAATGACTAGACGTGAAATGCATGCCTGCTGCTACGAGTTCTTTATTTCATTTTCCGTGTAAATATTTCCTCTCATCGAGCATGAAGTAATCAAATCTTGGGAAGTGAAAGGGGCGAAACCATTAAAAGAAAGTGAATTCAAATTGAGTTGAAGCAGAATGAGTAATTGGCATCGCGGGCCTGCTGTGACGAAGTTGGGGCATTTTGAATTATATGCGCAAGAAGACTCTCCTTTTTTTAGTGCTGACGACTTCAGAACGCAGCCTCGCATTAGTTAATAGAACTCATTTCAATTCATTAGCAAGCATTGGAGTATTACCTAGAAAGACATCTTATGCTCGAATCGGAAGAACAAAACTCGTTATCGCTATGTATATTTCGTTGCACTTTGACCTGAATGATGTGGACATTCTTTTTCTTGAAAAATTACCCAGAATATTCACGAACATACGAATTTCTATGAAAATCTTGCTCCTCATTAAATGGACAGCTGATGTGAAAACAAGAAACAATTTCCGACAAACAGAGCTCCAAATCTAACTAGGACATAGTTGAACGTTAATTCGCGTGCGGAAAACAAACGTTGGTGATTTTAATTTTAAATGCTTGAGCCTTATTTACTTACACATACACGGAAACTGAATCCGTTGAGCTTCAGAAGCTTTTCAAATGAGTTCAATGTGGGTGTTCTGAGGTGCATACTTATTTTTAAACTGTGGTACATCAGCTCCAATAAAATGCGAAGATTAGAAATATCTTATTTTTATTATGA
This sequence comes from Stratiomys singularior, assembly GCA_954870665.1. NCBI lineage: Eukaryota > Metazoa > Arthropoda > Insecta > Diptera > Stratiomyidae > Stratiomys > Stratiomys singularior. The sequence continues at coordinate 67,553,806 of OX940880.1, read as the reverse complement.
TTTGACATGTTCTTGGTAGTGGTTTGTATGTTGAGGTGAAGTTTCGAGTTTGTGTTTGAATTAAATTGAGATTTAGCTATTTATTTAGATTTGTTGCTGAAATTAAAAATAGCGGTTGCCTCTCAAAGTTTTTGACAATGAAAAGAATCATATGCGACGCAGTTTAAATTATAATTGTAATAAACTTACTCAAGCAAGAATACGTAAAGGGATAAAACTCATCTAAAGGCGACTCGATCGATAGAGACAGTGGTTTACAATTATGTGGCGGTCTATTTCAAATAAACACAGACACACAAATTCAAAAACACAAAACGAGGCTTGCTTTCAATCATCAATATCATGTCCTACGGTAACCCTTGAAGGGATGATAAATCGTTAGTAAAAGTGTACGAAGCAAGTTGCACGAGCATTAGCAACTTGCACGGTGCCCACAATCTTTTACGAAGGAAAAGGCAATAAAAAGACCATCAAATTAAGGGGTCTGAAGATTGTATCAGTGCAAACGCAACGACTTCATATTTTTTTGCTCTTTGAATACTTTTGGGATAATTTGACTTAAAATTTCGATAAACTATTCAATCTTTAAGCCTCTAGAATTATCGATGATCCTTACGAAAATTGTTGTGCATTGTTGTAACGCTGTAGAACTGATAAACGGGTTAGAATAGAACGGGTTTCCTTATGTTGGATGCCGTGACACGTAGGATTCCTGGGTAATGAGCAGGCGATGACCAATTGGTGGAAAAGAAGCCTGATTCCTCCAAAAAATGATATAGAATGCCGTATGCTCGGGAGTAGACTTCCAAGTTTTCAAATACCGAAACTCATTCTCGACGTTTATGACTTACAAAACATTCAAGCGTGGGCATTGTTCACTCAGAGATCTTCTCAAGAAAGAATGTTTAAATTCGCATTAAAGCCATTTAACGACTTTGCGCAAAGTTTAAGTCTAATGTTTGAATGCAGGGTTTGCAATTTTGCAGAGGAGGCACCGGTGAATCTACTAGCATGCAGCGAAGCGCTATTCCACCGTAGAAAAGACAAGCTAGGAAGCATCTTCTTCATTGAAGTGGAAGAGATCGATTTGAGACATTTTTTCAAATTTAGATTCTGTGTAAAAACGAAACACATCAAGACTAATGGATTCGTTTTAATAGAAGTTCAAAAAGAGGCACCACTTCCATTAAGGAAGCTTCAATTGAAAATTACCGGTTGTCAAATGATTTTTCCGATCAATTGATTTCAAACCGCTATATTTTTTTCTGGTGTTAAGCACAAATATTAACGGCTATTCAAAGACTACGTTCGTGAAAACAATCGCGTGGTACCATTCCAAATTTGCCAAAATGTCCCTCAAATAGTTTCAAATAGGAATGGAAATGATATTTTAAACAAAGTAAAAAAAAAATAAAACAATGTGTCGATATAGAAATCCACTTACATCTTGGCGAAAACAGCAACAAAAGTTTGTTGTGAATTTGTAAGACGAAAATTCCTGTGAGCAACAAAGAGTTGCTGTTTAGCAGGCTCTTACTTTACAAGGATCGGACGAAACGAGTAAGTCTAACAACAAAATACCTGGGGTATATACGGGGTGAAGTATGTTTTCCTATTCGAGTTTTTCCAGGTAGGTTTGAACGAATTTGGCAACAAGCGTTTATATGTGTAGTATCTGTTTTTCGTGCCTTTGCTAGTATTATGACGGTTTTGGCGCATTGCTCGAATAATGTGAAGTCGCGACCATTTCTCAGTGATGATTTCGTTCGGTTTCAACAGCTCATAATAAATGACACTGCCCTAACCAAATAAATACAAGTCATAACTTTTTTGTTGTTTGGGTCTGCCAAGCCTTGCAGGTGTTTGAAGTTTGCATCGTTGCAATCGCACCGCTGTCAAATTTTATCACTGTTTGTTTTGTTAGATGATTAAACTGAAACATTAAACATGAAATCTTACTAGAGTGTAAAATATTCAAAAACGTGCCTAAAATTTACCAAAATTTTTGAATAAAATTATCAAAAATACATCCAAAAAGTGAAAAAAAATCAGAAACCGTTGCGTTTGCAACCATGCAAACTTCGTTATCGACAGCTGAGACTTAGAGAACACGTCCTCCACGACTGAGAAGCAAGGCCCGCAAAAAAAGAAATTTGACCTGTGGCAACGAAAAACGAACTAAAAAGCATTACCTTTAGAGCATAAATATTCGGACAAACAGACGACGATGGAGCCGGGCCGTCCCATAACTTTCTTTCTTTCTAGGTTGCTGTGATGTATCTCCTCATTAGGATGAAATACAGAACACCTAAAACTGATTTTTGCGACTGGAGAAGTTTTTCACATGCGGAAGAACGGCGCTCCACTTCCCTTGGCTTGAAGTCATAAGGAACCTGAGTTCCATTCTTTTGAATATTGTAGTTGATTTGCTTAACTCAAGTGGAAGGTCGTCAAAACAAATTCAACGTCTTTGAAGAGACGGAACCAATCACAGCAAGCTGTTTCAGTTAGAGCAACATTTCTGTGAACAGCAGGGACCTTTGATTTGCTTCAGCAAAAGTTTTTTTCGAATGAAAGAAAAAACACTTCCCACAAATAGAGATCATTTAGCTTAAAATTGGACATTTTTACAACCAAAAGCATACGACGACAAATTAAAACCACTTATCAGTCGAAACGGTTTGACAAATTGGTGATTTGAACGTTTCGGCATATTTAACATATTAACGGCCAACATAGGGGGCCCACCATATCAGGGAGATGACTCCTAATAAGCGTTGTGCAGTCGCTTCTACTCTATGGGTTAGAACTGTTGGGCGACGCTCTCAGCAAGGAGTTACCCAGGAAGAGATTGGCATACACGCAGAGACAAGAAATGTTGCGAGTTTTTTAAGCGCATATCGAACAGTGTCCGGCGCGGCACATTGTTAATCGCAGGGGTGATACCCATCGCCCATCTTGCGAGAGAGCGCAGAAGTATTTACCTGCGCAGAGACGAAGACCGAAGAGAAGAGATCACCCGGGAAGAGAGACGTCGCTCTCTCAGCGATTGGCAATAGTTCTGGGAGCAAGACACAAGGGGAACGTGGACTGCACGTCTGATCCCTGACCTGAGGCCGTGGCTCAGTCGAGTGGATGGCGAGACCGATTTCTACTTGACCCATATCTTAAGCGGGCACGGTTGTTTTCGGTCCTACCTGTGCAAGATTGACAGAACACGGTTTACTAACTTTGTGTTTTGTGCAGGAAATTTGGATGAAGCGTGTTAAACATTCTTCTCTTGTAAAAGATGAAGCCAGCAGCACGGGGACCTCTTCAACGAAATTGGAGGGATCTGCCCGGAAACTATGGTCGGAAAAATGCAGAAAACGTTTGGCAATTGGAATCGCTTAGCGCAATACGCTTGTGCAGTTCTGATACTGAAAAAAGCTTTATTGGAGCGCTGGGAGTCATCGGGGATGGAGGGGGGGATCTCTTTTCTAGTATCTATCTATCCTCTCCCTTCCTTCCCGTTAGAGAAGAGATTCGCATAATCCGAAGGCGACTCTAGGCGTAAGAAAACGAGGCCTAGTTCGAAGTATTGTGTCAAACGGTTCCAGGCTAGGTTCTCAGGTTGACGGGGGGAGGTGTTTAGTGGGTAGTCCAAAAGCATTGCGCGTCTGGGAGTTCTACACTCAGGGCGTAAACAGCCTTCACCCCCTGCAACATAAAAAAAACATGTCAAAGCTTTGTTCATGGTTATTGGATTCATCACAATCAAGCCATCTATTTACACACAAATGGTTTTTCGATATCGAAAACAAAAATTTCTCGCGAAATTTGCGATAAATGAATGGCAGAACAGAGTATCTTATTCCGGCCTTCGATTCTTTCCGTTTTCGTGGTTGCTTGCGGCTATAATGAATGATTCGAATCTCTTCAAGTTCACGGTAGTAACGGCAAAAAATCATTCAAATTAAGAGTCAGCAAATTATAGTGGACTGAACGGCAGGGAACACAATATTGTCTAAATCGCGTAGTATACTAACGTATATCTAATAACTTTGGAATGAAATCGTTTTTTATGAAAGCTGAACATTAATCCATTCAACACACATCCACACACATTTTAATGTGTGTACCAAAACGAAAGCATATGCATTATGCAATCTTCTGTTGATATCTTCGACCTGAAATAGAAAATATTAAATCTGATTCAAACTATAGACTTTCTCGAGTAAACTCGTTTCGATTCTCTTAGAAACGTGAATGAAGAATAAACTATGGTAACCATTCATCGGTGACAACGATGGCGTTAAAAACAAACAGAAAGAAATCGCAGGTGATTAGGGCAAGGACCGACGATTCTCTTCCGTTAAGGTTGCCTCAACTCCCCATGTTTGTATACAAGAACACGTCGTTGCCGTTATCGAAAGACACAAAATATCTCGGAAAATCGATACAAGGCGACTTTTTTCTTCGTTCTGTTAACCGATTAAATCAAGGTGTAGACATTAGATAAAAGTAGTTCATGAATGTTTACAAGAAACATGACTTTTGTTTAAGCTTTTGCAAGAAGAACACACTTGCATAAATGAGCAGGTTGTGATTTCTTGAATATGTTAACAGAATGATAGATTTTTTAGCAGCAGGCAGGCTTGCAACGAGGTATGAGTGCAAGTAACTGGGACTGGCCTAAGTATGGTGAAATAAATTAAATATCTAAATTGCATATGTGAGTTTCCGGTTGAAATATAGATTGGCAAAATGCAAATTTTGGGTGGGAAAACGGGTCATCTTTTGTTGCAAACTCAAAATAAAAAGATGGTCGCGAATACAAATCTTTGTGACAATCGTTTTTTTTGTTAGGAGAATTTTATTGTTGTTTAGCTTGTATGAGAGTAGTCTCTTTGGCTCCTTTACCTTCTATATCTTAAGCAAACGTGCATGCATTGAAGACGTCTTGTCTTCATTTTCGCTGGTTCACTAGGCATGCAAATATCCAGCGGAGGTGAACGATAGGAAAAAGTTTAAATTAGTACTTTGTAGTAAATTTATTTCAGTGTTTAAGACTGGTTTACAGTTCTCGCAAAAGATTCTATTAAACTTAAATCCGCGGCTATTTTCTTATTCACAACCAATTTGAGGAAAGCATAGTTAAATTTTAATAAAAGAACAAAAAACACACCAAAATTACAGTTGATTAATCCTATAACCCTTTGACGATGTGAGAAAAGGAATATTTTTGGGGATATTAAACTCCATTTTTCTCTACTTACTCTCTCTCTCTCTCTCTCTCTCTCTCTCTCTACTGAATAAAGACTCAAAACAATTTATGGTTTGAAATTTCTTCTTTGTACTGAAAATTATTTCCATTGTCCTTTAGCAGTATTTTTTAAAACTGAAATATTTCAACACAAAAAAGTCGAAGTAGCAGATTCAGTGCCTCATTTTTTCAAACTTTTGGTCCTTTTGTAAATTCATTTGCGAAATTAGGAAAAAGTTACCGCAGTCAGTGCTGAATTCTCAAGAAGGCACAAGATGGAAGATCCAATTAAAAACAACGAATTGATCGTTATTTGTATGGATAAATGAGTATGGTGATGAATATGCAGGAGCAGATAAAAAGTACTACCCGAATATCGAACTCGTTGATGAAAATGCATTCGCTATGTATTTACGCGCGTAGAATATATGGCTCTAGGCAAAAAAGTGGAAATCTATTTTATTTGCTTGCATTTGGTATGAACATTACGAAATAAGCGATCGCGAATGCCTACAGGGTATAATGTTGATTCAAAGTTTGGCGAACCACATTTACAACCTGCAGTCTTCTATTAATACATTCCGATTTTTCCGATTATTTCGTTGAATCTGGCTTCGAGAGCCATCTCAATGTAGCTTATCATATTTGTCCAACATACCAACAACGAATAACTCTTTCTCAGTTGATGACTACCGAGAAAAGTTATTCAACATTCAAAATATTTCTGCTTGATTGAAATTCACAGTGACGGCAAATGAATCCTGTTGCATAAAAAAGTTGATAGTCGTATAAAATGAGATGAAATAATATAACAGTTGTAGCAAGGAAAAGGAACGTTTATGCTATGGAACATCCTTTTATAGGATTAAAGTTCTACTTGATTTTAGAGTATGGTTTGCTGTCATTTTGATATAATTAAACAATTTTCCAGGGTCTCTGAGCACGTAACGCGCACAATTCCTTACTATTGCTTCTTTATTGTCAAAATTTATACTTAAATATAATATACACATAGTCACAAAATTGAAGGCACAAGCAATGAATATGAAAACCCTTGATCATATGTCAACTAATGTAACTTTATTATCCCATGTTTTTTTTATTTTTCATTAAATTGAAGATTAAAAATACGAAAATGAATAACAAAATTGATTCAATTCAATTTTTAAAGAATTAAGTAACAAAAGAACAAAATAGTAAAAAATTTGAGGCACAAAATTAAAGGCACAAACTTCAAGATCGCTAGAAAAATATAAGATAATTTATTATTAGTACTTAGTTGGATATCCTTTAGCTTTTATTACTACTTTTAGTCTTCTAGGCACTTTCCGCTAACTTTTTAGTTATGGTTGGGCTAATATTTTGCCTTTCTCTTGATATTATTGATATTATTCGTAATTGAAAATTTTCGGATTTGTTGTTCAAGTACTGACCACAAATGTTCAATTGGGTTAAGGTGTGGTGACTGAGTTGGAGTTTTTAGTTGTTTCGGCGTATTATAAAGCAACCACATCTTTAAAATATGTGGGGTGTGCTTTGAATCATTATCTTGTTGAAATCAAAACACATCCGATAGTCCTAATTGAATTGCACTTGATTTTAATTTCCTTTTGAGGATATTGAGGTATTTAAATTTGTCCATAGTGGTCTTAATATTTTCACTTTCATCACTAAATATTATGTTTTTCCAGAAATCTGGACCCTCATTTACGTAAGTTTTCGCAAACTCTAACCGTTTTCTTCTATTAGCTTCTGATATAAATGGCTTTTTAAGGGGCTATTCTTCCATTTAAACCATGGTTTAGCAATGTTCTTCTAGCAGTTTCCTTGGATATCGGTTTTTGAATCATATGAGAAACTTCAGCCCTCAAATTATTAATCGGCTTCTTTGGACATTTTTTCTATTTCCCGTCGAATGTAATGCTCATCTTTAACTGACAGCAACTTTTTTCGTCCGCGTCCCGTTTTATTAATTAGAGTTGCGTCATATTTCCTTTTGTTGACTACAGTTCTTACTGAAGAAAATGATCTCCCAACTATTTTTCCTACTTCCCGATATGTTTTACCTTAACAAAAAAGCTTAATAATAATCTTTCTTTCTGCAACTGTGGTTTCTTTTCTCCGTTTATCCATTTCAGCTTTTTTTTTATTTATTTATGTGAAAATATTTAATTTTTTTCTTGAAAAAAGAACAAACTTAACTGAACAAGTCACTAAACTTAACCTAAAAATCAATATTTGTTATGAACGAAAAGTAATTGTAATCATCAAATTCTCAGAAATATTTTATTAGATGCACGTGTGCTTCTCAATTTTGTGTAGCTCGCAAGTGGTACAGTTGGCGTCAAAATAGCAAAATTTTGTGATGGATTCGATTTTTTTTTTGTATTAATTATTTGTACATTATAAAGAAGATTACGCAATAACAGAATAAAATACCAATTCGATAGATTTACTACAATTGTAGTAACATTACACATTGGCGCTATTCGAGTGATTGTCATTTGATTAGTCTCAGTGGTTTCTCGATCCTTATACATCTACCCATGCGAGGCATCTTTCAAATAACCCTATTTAAGAAGGACTGGAGGGCTCTTTGCTTAGGCTTTGCCGCTTGTCACCTTAGACTAATAGCAGGCGCGCTGTTAGATTCTGAAAGAACAATTTGTTCAATGCCACCTTATGTATTTGAAAAGGCAAATAGGTTGGAGATCCGTTTACAAAGGTGGCTTCGTTTTTTGGGTTGTTGGTCAGTCATGAAAGACATCAGTCAAGTGGAATCAGATGCACAATTTGTGATCGTTGTTGACAGTCAATAGTGTCATTGTTTGTGGTTTCCTATCAGTAATTGATATTTGCTGGATTGAATAAGCGGAATTTAATGGAACCTTTCATTGCTAGTAAATCCGATGTGGACAACTTAGAGCTTCGGGATCATATATGAAGGTGTCGTAAGTCGTCAGGCCTATTTTAACGTTTGGTGCAGCGGAAGATAGCCTGAATTGAGCACCCTCTATAAAAATTGATGTCAATGTGAAGTGGGTCGGGGCAGAAACGAAAAAGGCGGGGGATTTAAATTTTCGTCGTTGTGAACGCAACGGTTTTGTTGTAAGGTGTATAAAGTTTGCATCGTTGGAAACGCAACACTGTCAAAAATTTTCACAAATTTTTGTTGGTAGATGATTGCACTGCAGTGAAAAACCTAGAAAAGTACAAAGAAGTCAAAAATGCGATTGAACCTTCGAAAATTTTAAGTCAAATTATGCAAAACATTCAAAAAATGAATAAATTGGAGACCGTAGCGTTTGCAACGTTTGCAAACTTCAGACAATTTTCGCTTTATTATGATTTTTAAAAATAAGAATCGAAAACAGTGAAAATAATGAACATTGTAAAATATAATATAATGAAAGTCTAATTATCCAAAAAGAATAATTCAAATAAGGTGCAAAATGCCGGTGCGAATCCGAATTTCGAACACTTTTGGAAAAAACAATTATTAGCAATTTTTCGTCGCATGTCAATAATTTATCAGTTGGATCCTGCTTTGGCAGTATTTGGGGGTTACCCAGCTCATGTAAGCCACAATAAGCCCGTTCTGAACATGATTGGAAATACATCCTTGTAATTGAGTAATAGGATAGTCTTTCAATAATTTAGAGAGGTGTATGATGTTTCCATCATTGCATAATTGCAATGGTCTCAAATTATTAAGAGTTTGACTCTTTTCGATTGCATCAAAATGTAAAAGCCAAAATTGTGAGAAATACAGGCCCAATTATCCTAAAAATTCGAAAATTGAAAAAATTCGTGCAGATGCATTGTAATAGGAAGAATGAAGGACGAGGTAAGAATGTTTGAAAAATTAGCTAGAAACAAAAGAAATATTCAGGAAATGATAAAAGTAATTAACTTCATTTCGTTAAATCAAAATTCTACGAGAGCTAAAAACATGTTAGGGAAAACTGGTGCGTGAGGTGGAAGTAAATCCTCCTCCAGTTCCTCGTTCATTTCTTCGACAATGAGAAAACCATTTTTCCTTAAGGGGGGGGTATGGTTTTGAGGGTTCAAAAAAAGTGATTGTGTGAAGTGAAGTTTTTTATTGCATATTATGAAAGTATAGTAACTCAAGAATGTTGTCTGTTAATATGAAGTCAATCGGAGCAAAACTCACAAAGATATAGCTTTGGAAGTAGGCGTGTCTCGAACGACTACCTGAGCTGTAACCGCTCAGCGGAAAGGCAGCTGTTTCTCAATCTCTTTTGTTATTGTCCCTAAGCAGTTTACAGAAAGGTCTTAGACAAGGTCGTTGTAACGGTACCTGGTGTTGGTTCATTTTCGAAGCAGACGCGGAGTGTAACAGTCGTGTTGTATTTTCTTACTCTATTTCGTTGTGATATTTTTGTTGTTCGCAAAATGCCGAGAAAAGTTTCAAGAGAGTGTAGAAAGGAGTCTGCAAAAAAGTTGTATCAAGCTAAAAAAATAGTTCCTCCGCATAAACGAAGAAACGATGACGATATTGAGGCAAGGAGTACGTCAACGAAAAAAATCAGACTAAGCTTTAGCCAAAAAGTTGCTGAAGATACAAATAAACATTTCAGAATCATTGATTTTCTGTTAGTTTTTTCAACAATTTCTACGTTAGTAAAGTGTGCAGTTTGTGATAGTACAGTATCATTTCAGTGTTGTGGCAAAATAGGTCTTGGCTTCAAGATAAAAATAAAATGTGAAAAATGCAAAGAACCTCGTTACGTTCCGTCTAGTGAACGAGTAGATAATCATATGTATGAAGTGAACTACCGATTTGCTTTCGTGATGCGAGTTTTAGGCTTGGGATTAGCTGGTTGTGACAAATTCTGCGGACTGATGGATTTATCCAGTAATTTCGTATCAAAATCGGTATACAACAATTACTTGAAGAAAATGTCCTCCAGTGTGACGAATGCCGCAAAAAGATTTTTTGTTTCTGCGATTAAGGAAGAAAAAGCAGCTATGTGTAGAGAAAAAAATATTGAATCTTCATCAGAATTAACTGTATCAGGCGATGGAACTTGGAAAAAGCGTGGATTTTCTTCTTTGTATGGCGTGGCTTCCTTGATTGGATATTACACCGGAAAAGTCGTCGATGTTCTCGTAAAAAGTTCATACTGTCACATGTGCGTTACTTGGAAGAATAAGCTTGATTCTGCAGAGTTCGAACAATGGCAAGAGAACCATATAAATGAAGATCAATGTTCTGTAAATCACAAAGGAGCATCCGGTAACATGGAAGTCGACGCAATTGTCACAATGTTCAAAAGATCGCAAGAGAATAACGTGAAGATTCGCAACTATATTGGAGATGGTGACTCGAAAACATATAGTGGTGTTATCAATGCTGAACCTTATGGTGAAAATTTTCTGATCAATAAAAAAGAATGTGTTGGACACGTCCAAAAAAGGATGGGAACTCGTTTGCGTGGTTTAGTCAAAAAAACTGTGACTGATAGTGAAACTAAAACTGGAAAAAATATCCAAAAAAAACTCTCTCAGGTAAAGGGAAACTGACTGCAAAAATGATTGATAAGCTCACCCAGTACTATGGTCGTGCAATTCGTTTCAATTCTAATTCTGTAGAAGAAATGAAAAAAGCCATTTGGGCAACTTACTATCATTATGCCTCAACCGATGCAAAACCACAACACGAAAACTGCCCTAGCGGAGAAGACTCATGGTGTGAATGGCAGAAAGCCGCAGCTTCAAACAAGCTGAATAATTTCAAACACTCATATTCTGCTCTACCAACTGATGTTTTACAAGGAATCAAGCCAATTTATGAAGATTTAAGCAAAGATGCTCTCCTAGAGCGATGTATTGGCGGATTCACACAAAATAATAATGAGAGTTTGAACCAGCTTATTTGGAAGATTGCGCCGAAAGTTGAGAGTGGTTCAGCAACTATCGTCGAATTTGCATCTTCAGTGGCTGCTTGTGTTTTCAATGAAGGCTGTAACGCTTATTTAACCTTCCTAGAAGATATGCGAATCAGTACTGGTCCAAGTTGTCATGGATGGGCGCTTCTAACCGACGATATTCGAATGAACAGAGCAGATGAGCGAGCAGCTGAAACCGCTAAAAATGATAGAATTCGCCGCAGACTTGATCAAAAAGATGCTTTGGACATTCTTGACGAAAGTTCTATACTCTATGGTCCCGGCATTGATGATTCTATGTGAGTAAAATAAAAAATAAATAGCTTACTAAGTTTTATCAGGGTCTTTTCGCTACGAAAAACTTTAAACGCGTTTTTCTCAAATCGATGTTTTTTGAGTCGGTGCACTCTGTAACTCAAAATCTATTCAACCGATCGTTCTCAAATTTTTTACAGTATTTCCTTACATAATTCATGAGGTAACCCTGTTGAGATTTTTTCGTTTTTGATTTTATTTTTTTTATTATTAACAACAATAGTCATGAATTCAGGCCAAAAATCGGTATTTTCACTTTCAAGTCTTAAAAAAGTTCAAAAATTTAAAAAAAATGGAAAAACTCGACAGGGATACCTAGAGGGACATAAAAATTAAAAGAAAAACTTTGGTTATTTCATTTCAGATGATCCAGTGCTGAGGTATGACGTGCACCGCAAAATGTATTTTTTCTGAGGCGCCTGCGAAGAATTGCTGCCATTCGGTCAATTTTCAATATTTTTCAACCAATATTTCACAGAATATAGTTCAATAACTACTCTTTAATGTATAATAATTAGAAATAAATTTACTTTTACCGTACGCCCAAAAAAAAATCTGTAAAAACCTGTTTTTTTCTGCCTTCAAAACCCTACCCCCCCCCCTTAAGATGTTACATGAAAGCTCCAAGTTACATTCCAAATGGGAATTTATTTCGTTGTTCTGAGCTAAGCATTTGTCATGAGATTATCAGCAATACGCGTACAATATTTTCGACTGAATTCAAAAAGTTAGACGTGTCTAGAATATGACATAAATTAAACATTTCTTGCACTTTTGGCGTCTGTCCAAAAATTATATTAATCACTGCTAAAAGGTAATCTTTTCACGCACCGATGATACGGAAACTTTTTCGATTTGTGTTTCAAGGAATCGACATGGCTTATATGGTGCGGTTGCATGCACCATTTGATATAACTCTTAGTTCATTTCTTAGCTAGTTATATGTTCGCTCCAAGCTGGTGAATGTGAATTAAAGACTCCGTGGTGAAATTATCTCTTTGTTTCGTTGACATGCAATCGACCGTTATTGATGAGAAGGGAATGTGATTAGGGATGCTGCTAAACATAAGATCATAATCAAGAATTTTCAACCCGTCTCTGTGAACTACTGAACATAGTTTGATAATCAGGAGCACTAAGAGTCAATGGTAGGAACATTCAGAAGGAGACAAAATACTTTGAGCAGCAAATAAAGCAGATTCATCATTGGAAGGGTCAAAATTAAATGAGTTTTTCTTTGTGGTAGATGAAAGCTGTTCACGTCCCGAGTGTGCGACTCCCAGACGCGCAATGTGATAGGACTACCCAGTAAACACTTCCCCTGTCAACCTGGGATGTAAGAGTTGGAATGTTGTGCATTTGTATGTTTTGCAACGCGGAGCCTAATTGTTGTACGTTCCGCCCCGCTTTTGGCATCAAGTCTTATCTCCATTCAATTGTAACTTAACACAAATGTCTTCGTGAGAACTTTATGATATTTAAAACTTAAAACTTGTTTTAAATGTTATCTTTCGTCGTCGTCGTGCGGCTACAGCCAACTCGTGTCATGGCTTGACTTATTTTATGCCTCCAACAATTTTGGTCTATCGACCAGGACGACCAATTCGTAAATCCGGCTAACGACTCGTTGCCCTTGTCAATTTAGTCCGACAAGCGCTGTTTTCATCTTTGATAGTCAGCTTTGCCAAGGAAAGACCTTCCTAGATATTCGCTCGAAATTCATCCGCTGCTCGTGACCAGCCCATTGCTACTTCCACAGTTTTATAATCTTTGATATCTCTGGCTCATTAAAGATTTCCTACAGTAATAATTATACCTTTTGTCTGGTCCTAAATGATGCGTTCGTGTTTACTCCGTTTGAATATCCTCTGTAAAGATAGCAATTGAGTCCCAGTTGGTCAAAAATATATTTTTACAACGAACAGACAAACAGATGTGACGGAAATTTTAGGAAACTGAATTTAATACGCAATAAAAATGAGAAAGACACTGGATTTTTTGGTATTTGTGACGAAATGTATAAAAATTGAGAGCAGAATCTCAATACATATGATATATAAAACCCTGGTCCTCGATTTTTGACAAACTAATAATTGCTTTTGCTAGATTAGAATGATTTGCTTGTGGATTGATTTGAAATGGAATCCCAAAACTATAGGTGTCTGAAGTTTGTCGTAAACGCAACGGTCTCAAATTTAGACATTTTTGCATGATTTTGGGTGAATTTCAGTTGAAAGCTTGGTAAATTTAAGTCGCATATTTCAATTTTTACATTTTTCTTGATTTTTAGTTCACTATAAGCATCTACAAAAAAAACGGGGAAAAAAGCTGACGGCGTTGCTTTTAGACACCATAAACTGTAATGGTGCTGAAGTTTGTATCGCTGGAACTTACGGCCTATAAATCTTTCACATTTTGAATGTTTTTGGATAGTTTGGCTTAAAGTTTTGGTAAATTTGATTCGTATTTTTGAATTTTTTACATTCTGCTAAGTTTTGACTTCAGTGTAATCATATATAAAAAACAAACAATGAAAAAATCTGACATCGTTGAGTTTGCAACGATGCAAACTTCAGCAGTCTTACAGTATTTTCTTCCTTCCTTTTGACCAGGAACCAAAGCAAGTGAGATTATCTAATGAAAAGCGTGGCTAATGAATTAAAGAGAATAAACAAGATGCGCAGTAATTCCGTCCGCAAAATATAATGGTACTTGATTGCATTTTTAATTAGCAATTGCAAACATAGCAATCATAAATTTATATTTTGAAAATAGTTTTGGAGACGTCCACTACTTATTCGCATGTTATCCATTCTAGAGAAAAACGGAGGCATCGTTTGCAACCTTCCTCGTATATCTTTTCGCTATTACAAACTGTTAAACAAATTTTTGGGTTGTATGCATAAAAGACGGAAATGGACTAGAAAATCATGCTGCTGCCTTTTAGTGGTTTCGAGTGTCTCCTACTCATCCTTAGCAATCTAAATTTAGCAAAACACTCAAGACTTCGCGGTTAAGATCTCTGCGGACAGTAAAGATTCTTCTGACTCACAGATTACCCACATAAATTAGAACGCGCATGCCACTTATTTTCTCCATTTCATTGTCCAAAAATTCGCACCAACAACATTCTAATATTCCAAGCATAAGCCGACCGAAAAAAAGACAATTGTAATACCACTAACGGCCATCGCATACCAACGCGGACATGTTAAGTAGAGTTATGAGGAGTAGAGATATGAGGAACTCTGCAAGAATTTGAACAGATGGTGTGGTGGCCTCCAAACATGCAGTGCCCATCAGTTTCAATTAATTAACGTTTTTTTTTGACATTCATTGTATACGCTGTAATTCTTACAAAAACCTCCTCAGACGAGCCCATTCGCCAAAGAATGAGCTTGAGCATGAGCCATATGAAAGTCTAAAAGGAGTATACATGCCTATAAACGCCATACTCTCCGATCTATTAAGACCGGAAGACTGAAAAAGGCTAACAATAAATGTTGTATTGATGTAGTGCAACACCGAACTGAGGTTTGATAAATTAAAAACGATAAAACTGGACACTTGCAAAGATGGCCGCCGTCAGTTTTTCTTGCGATTTCGATGACCGTGAGTGTTTAGCTATCACTACATGCTGTAATTATAATCGAATATTCATTGTTGCATGCCGATTTAGTGGCTTCAAACAGGAAATATTCTGCGTAGTACATACGCTGCTAAGTTATCCGCAAGGTTAAAGTTGAAATGATTAAGTTGTGTCAAAAAACAGTTTTACCGACTATGATTTATGTGCTTGAGAATTGGTTAAAAAGTTGTAATATCTATGAGACGTATTAATTTTTGATTGCTCATCAAGGCTAAATCACGTTTTCAGTAGGGTTCAGAAAATTTTCGAGACATTATAACTTTTTGCATGAATGTTTCCTTTGCACGCAATTTATTCATAGAAAAAACGACCGCCATACCGTGAAATCATGGGACTACTTAAGTTTGCATAGTTGGAACGCTATATGAATTTATATTTCTTCGTAGGAGACCTAGATCAGAATAAGAATAGGTTTTTCATGTTTTATTGTATGAACCCATCAAATATGTTATAAGCAATTTGTCGACGACGTAGAGTATATTCAGTATTGCCAAAGACTTGTCCCAATGAAGTGGAAAGAATATCTGATCTCAATTGTTGTCAGACAAATACTGACGGGCAGATTATTACAATTGTTGGGAGCTCGTCCTGAAACTTCTATAGTTATAGCGCCATTCTTTATGTGTTATTTGTCGAACAAACTTTATGACTTGACATTTGTCAAAAAAATTTCAAGACTTCCCGCTGGCCTTTTTAAATAGCGAATAAGCATTTAATGCAATAGGAATGAATTATTCACCGCCATATCGGTGCAAATCAAAGATACGATGATGTAAGAAATGATCGCAAGGATGGTTCAAATCATGTTTGCAGCCGTAAAAAACCATAGCAATGCTTCACAATTTTGTCTCGCTTCCGAGCTTAAGGAGAATTCGGGTTTGTTGCCTTGAAAATCTGAGCCTAAAAAGCCTAAAAAATCTTCAATCTTATGATTGAGTACCGATTATGGGGATAACTTTCGGGCTTCATTCACTTGAACATCAGTTTACATCCACACTGTCTTTTATTTTGTCCGCTTCTTACTTCTTGTAAAGTTTATTTTTCAATAAGCATCGAATCTTCTTAACATCCAATCATCACACATTGGTCTGATTATCTTCCATTTTTCCCCACGTACGTCCGTCTTCGCATCGTCGAAGAACCCGCATTGGCGACTTCATCGGTACTCATTTCGTCCGTCCTTCCCAACTGCAATCCTTGCTACTTTAGTTCTGCATGTCTTCATACGTCATTGTGCTTCATGTCATCTGTCTTCAGTTCAACAGTTCTTAGGTCTTCATGTATTCGTCCATCGCGGATCGATCCTTCCACTTTTCAGCCTCATAACCCTAATTGGCGACTTCATCCGTACCAATTTCAGTCTGGCCTTCCCAACTGCAATTACTCCACTCTTCATTTCATCGGGTCAAGAATTTTTCAAGACATCATACAACAATTTCAGTTCATCTGTCATCAGTTCAACGTGCTCACATTCCGCAGTTGACTACAAGACTGTACAATGTCGCGTTTGGGCTTCAAGTCCACCATTCGGTTACCCTATTTTGCTTCATTTCGACCTCGTTATAACAACAAGCTCGCGTCCTTCTCACTTTCCACAGGCTTCGGACTGTAATGATGGAGCCGTAAAACAAACTCACTCCAAGGCGTGGCTCCCTTCTTTGAAATGTACCTACGGTGTTGGCCTAATTCTACGGTCTCCCTAGACGGGGTTGAAACAATGTGTCAACCACCACGCCTAAGATCTGAAACAAGTTTCAGTCCCAGGTTCCAATTTTGATTAAGCTATCTGGATTCCCGAACACAACTGGTGAATGCTCACTGTACTCTCTAGCCTTCGAAACTACAACCACCACATTTCAGGCAAGTGTGGGCGGCTGATAGTAATCTGTCATGGGCGTCCCCCAAACCCGTAGTTCAGTTAAACCTGTGATCAGTTTGCGCTTTTCTACAGTCGGGATAAACTAAGATTTTGCTTCAGACACAGGGGAGCAAAAAACCCTTTCTCAATACCTTGTGTACGTCGGGACGGCAGTCCCTAAAGACTGAATGGAACAAACTGAGGCTGAGACCATCAGCCCCCCTGCGTCAGCCGGTATCAGTTTTCAACATTTTTTCATCTTTGCTTCCGTTCACTTACACATCGGCCTACATTCAGTCCACTCCTTACTTCTTGTCAAGTCTAGTCCTTAGTCAACATTTATCCATTGAATTATCTTAGCAGCTATCACCCATCGGTTCGGCATTCTTCAACTTTCCCTCGGTACGCCCCAGGTTCCCAACCATTTACGAACAGGATTCTTATTTATCCTAACATTAAGCCGTTGTGGCTAACTTGTTTTCAATAAAATATTGCTGGTTTTCTAAATGCATGAAATTTGTTTTTCACTCACTGCTTCTATAGTATAGACGAATTCACGCACTGAGTGCTGAACTGTCAACAGCAGAATTGTGTTCGGGAATCCAGGTAGCTTAAATAAATTGGGACCTAGAACTGAAACTTGTTTAAGATCCTAGGGGTGGTGGTTGACACATTGTTGACACTTAAATAAATTGGGACCTAGAACTGAAACTTGTTTCAGATCCTAGGGGTGGTGGTTGACACATTGTTTCAACCCTGTCTATGGGGACTGTGGAATTAAGCCATCACGGCAGGTGTCCACGTAAAGCACTTCGACTTCATGTCAACAACAGAAGTCATCTGGATGATGCCCTTAAGAACCTAGCCATGATAACTAGAGAACTTCTCCTGGAATAATTTAACACATTACTTCAGGCTAGTCTATTAATAATGGTGCTCAGATGCCACCGTGTTACAGTGATCCCTGTTCCTGGGGGACACAGAAGGGATTGTTAAAAGGAAAACCCTCCCATTTCAGATGCCACAAGACAACCAAAGACAATCAAAGTTTCAACGACATATGCCAGAAGGCTTCATGCGTCTTTATCAGCTATCCGGAGAAACCTCATAATTCTGTCATATAAATCACCACGTTCCCTGTCGCATCTTTTGTATGAAATGAATATATGGCATATATCGTCATTCGCTTTCACGACTAATATGCAAGCAGGAGATCGCGATTATAGTGTAAACGCTCACCAGCGCTAACGATTCGAACAAATGACAATCGAACGCTAACGAAACTTTCTAGATGCATTGGTATTTGTTGGCAAAAACTGTTTGGAAATAGCACATTGCGATGAAGGTAAGATAGGCACATTTATATTCTCTTAAAACTTGTCTCCATACACATACACGATTAACCTTGAACATTTTTCCTAATATACATTTAAGCTATGGAAGCTAGCAATCGTGCTCTCTTCCCTCACAATCGTTGTTTAATTCAAGCTCTTCGTCTTACAAAGCTCGCTTTTTTTACGTGAGGTAATCGCATCTCTTGCTCACAAACAGCAAAACAACAAAAAAAGCTCCTGGCAGACAGAAATCAAGAAGCATAAGTAGAAATATATGTGTATTGTCTTTATTCTTATACATTTCTAAGCTCACAAATGCTTTTAGAAAGGCGTCCTTCAAACTCGATAACGAGAAAAAAATTATCAATGCAAAAGAAATTCTGGTGGCTGAACCTTGTGTTGTGGTGCAAAAAACCAGTGGTGCAAGGCAAAATTAATTTATAAAAATTTCAGTACAAGTATTCAAAAAAGAAAATAAATTCAAGATCCTTTTGCTTATACTGTGAGCAGGCCCCGAGTAAAGTACAACAACAACTCAAATAAAACTAACATGGGTCTCTGGTCACAGCGGTGTAGATACCCATGAAAGAGCGGGTGAGCATGCATGAGCAGCATTAACTGATCAAAATGCACCTATGAATAAAGGAGATCAATGTGCCAGTAGTCACAGTAAAAAGGAATCAAGACGAAATTCTCTAGAAAGAAATGAGTTCGGCTTAAAGTCACAGAGATACCCGAACCCTGGCAAGCCGAACCACTGACAAAAAACTTGGCAAAAATAGCGACAAGCAAAAAAAAAAGGATTAAGAACACTACTAGCATTACTAACAAGCCGCAATCTCTTAGGCCCGGCAGAAAGTTCTCAACGCTTTCTTCTTTCTTCTTCGAACCTAGCCAACAAAGCTTCTCATGGTTGCGTAGTACTAACGTAATAGAACTGAAGCAAATGACAGCCACAGAGCTAGGAGACCTCGTGGGTATGTGTAAAACGACAGGATAATAATATAATCACCCACGCCAATATATGATTTAATAATTAATAGAATTATTTTTATTATTTTTATACATTATAGATAAAAGAATCTTGCTGTTTTTTAATTTAATATTTTATTTAAATTGTACGAAGTTCAATATTGTAAAATGTTTTAATCCAATCATTTGCATATGCAGCCTGGCCCAAATTATTCGATATCCGGTGACATACTTAACGAATACTTAACTGAGGAAAAAAATACGTTTGCTTTTTAATTGGATGTGTTCAAGTAATAATATAACAAAAAAAAAACACTTAAAAATTGTTAAAATCTATCTATAATGTAAATATAATAATCTATTATAATCTAAATCTATCAGTCTGCTCCGTACAAGCTAAGTACACGCCGCTCCTGTTGGAGTTTCATTCTTGCACTAACGTGTTTTTATTCCTTTTTTGGTATGATACTATGTTCTTTAATTCTACACTCGAAAATGATCTAACGATGTTCGCAAAGAAACAAATCGTCAACACAATCAGCAGTCATGCAGCCCAAGAACGTATGGAGCCCCTGTGCCATACTGTTTGTACTACGGAAATCTGTCATTCTTCATTCTTCACGCCAATATGTTGCAAATGTCATTCGTAGCTTCTGCTACACCATCAGGCATTGATTACATAGGCATTTTTTTAAGTGTTAAACATATTTTTTGAATTATCAAACTTTAATAATACATAATAATAAAAAAATTGAAAATCAAGCAAACAATGACCGTTCTTATTAAAAATAAAATTATTTTCTATGAAACCCTGCTCCTGCTGTACGGCCGATTTTAACCGTTTCTATTTGTTGATTTCTGAAATCCATGACTTCTTCCTGGTTTTGTTTCTCCAAGATTCCTCTTGCTGTTTGTGTAATTATTAGGTTTCTAGTTGTATATATCGTATAGGGAGTTTTCCTCCTATCTTTCAGCGACTCGTGATTAATTTCCTACCCTCACGCTCTGCAGTTAATGTGTCTGAAGTTTGCACCGTTGCAAATCCAACGGTATCACATTTTTGTCTAATTTTTAGGTTTTTGGTCGCTGATCTAACTGAAATGACAAACGACTAGAGGGCAAATAAGTCAGAATTACGACAAAAAGTGCGGAATTTTCAGTCCAACTATCAAAAATATATCATAAATGTAGAAGAATTCAAGACTGAAGCAAACTTCAGATACATCCGCAGTTACATATTTTGGGATTGTTCTTGGTGTCAATCGTGAGTCTCCGCAAATCGTTTGATAAAAGATTCTACAGAGCAAGGAAAACATACTACAAATTCCTTTTGGCTCCCTCAGAAACAAACGCGCATTTTTAAACTTCAGAATATTTTTTTACTGTTGGTATTCATACTTCTGAAATATGATAAAAATTTATGTAAATCAGCGATATACATTGTTTATTTTATTCGTGCCAGTCGCGGAGTCTAGACTTTTTTTGATAGCACGGCCATTTTTGTTTATTAAAAACTGGATCAAAGAATTCGTATTAAATTTTGATTAAAGAATGAAATAATAATGTGAAATCTTTTTTTTTTGGTAGAGAGGTGAAGGCTATTTACGCGCTGAATGTCAGACTCCCAGTGGACCTACTGAACTACCGACTAACCACCTCCCCTGTCAACCGGAGCGCCTAGCTTGGAACCGTTTACTTTGGCTCCCAATTTTACGCCTTTTGGCGCCTTCGGGTAACAGGGATTCCCTCTCTAGTTGGGTGGAAAAGAGGAGGAGGATTGCTAGAGAAGGAAACGCTCCACCCTCGACGCTTCCAGTTGATCAAGTATGCCTTCTTTCATTACTAGGAATGCCCGAGCGTAATGTGCCACTTGATTCCATTTGTCAAATGATTTCAGCATCTCTTCGATTAGGCTATCTGGATGGAGCTCTCCCACTTTTTCGGCAAGATCACCGCGCTCTTTGTCCCATCTTTTGCATGAAAAGAAAGTATGACATGCGTCATCCTTCACACCAATGCAGAATATGCAATCTGGAGACCGTGACTTACCAATCATGTGCAGGTAAGACTGAAAACAACCGTGTCCACTCAGTAGCTGGGTCAGGTAAAAGTCAGTCTCACCATGCGTTCGACTGTGGCACGATCTCGAGCCGTTGATGAGCCGCGCGGTGCACCTTCCTTTTAACCTGATTGTTGCCATTCGTCGTGAGTGCATCGTCTTTCATTGCGAGCAACTTTTTCTGTATTACCTTCGTGCGTTCGGATGTAGCAAGGAGAGCGATAGGTATCACCCATGCAATTACCAACACCGCTGACTCAGAGACTGTACGGTATGCTGATGCAATCCGCAGTGCTCCTTGTCTCTGCACCTGTGCCAGCCATTTTCGGTGCAGTTCCTTGTTGAGTGCTTCACTCCATATCTCTGCTCCATAAAGAAGCGTAGATTGCACTTCACTCATTAGCAGACGCCTTTTTGTTGGTCCCCCATGATTGGCCATTAGTCGACTAATTGCCGAGACCCCTGCTGCGGCCTTGTTTGTCGCTGCCTTAATTTGCTCCGAAAAACTTAGTTTAGAGTCTATCAGCAAGCCAAGATACTTGACTGATAGTTTCGACTCTACTGATGTGTCCCCGACTCGGACCATTCTGACTCTAGGGATCCTCTTCTTCACTTCGGTTTTCTCTAACGCTAGGTTAAACCCGTGAGTGGTCATCCAGCTTGATCGACCGTGCGCCCAGCCACTAGTGCCGCAACATCATCCGTTCAATTCAAGTCTGAGCAGTCCGTCGTAGGAGACGTTCAAAAAGTCCGGACCGAGGATGGAGCCTTGGGCCACTCCTGATGTGACTAGCATCCTCCGACGACCTTGCACCGTGTCGTGGATCAGGCTGCGATCTTTCAGGTAATTTCGAACTATCTTCAACATATATTCTGATACTTGGAATGAGTTTTCCAGGGCTTCCAGAATATCCGTCCATCTGGCGGAGTTGAAAGCATTCCTTATGTCCAGCGTCACTAGAAGGGCTATCCGACGGTTGGATCGACTGCGTGCCTCCGTCTGTTGGACAGCACTAACCACTTCCGCGACTGCATCTATAGTGGAATGTCCCGTTCTGAAATCATACCGCCTTGGAGAAAGATCCCCAGTGGCGTGGATAAGATTTACCTTTCCCTTGCTGATCAGCACGAGTCTTGCCATCTTCCAACGCTCAGGGTAAACGCCTTCCCGCAAGCAGATAAACGCACTGAGCAGCAAGTCCGGGCAAGAGTCATAGGCCAGTTGCAGTACCTCGGCTCGAATACCGTCAAGGCCCGGAGCCTTCTTCGCCTTCATGGAGTGAACTGCTAGTTGCAGCTGGTTTCTCGTGAAGAGTAGACAGTCTGATATTGTTTCCCTGTGGGTGGCATCAACTCGAACGGGATGTTGGGGAAAAAGTGCCCGCACTATCTCGTCCATCATCTCAGCTTGAAGTACGCAGGGCGCCCGTAGAGCACCGATCTTCCGCATAACTAGTTTATAGCCCAGGCTCCACGGGTTCCTGTTCACGTCTTCGATAAGGTTCTGCCAGCAACGGGCCTTACTCCTGTTGATCAGTTCGCGAAGGCATTTTCTGACCGACCGATATACTACCATTCTGGTGCACGCCTCGTCCTGGCTTCGCGCTCGTTGAACTTCTCGCCGGAGTTTGTGACACTCCCTTCGTTGCTCAGCTATTTCAGTGGAACACCAGTACACTGGAGGCTTTCCGTGTCTAGGTCTCCGGCGGGGGATAGATGACTTACAAGCGGAGATGATGGTTCTCATTGTGGAGTTCACCATGTCTTCAGCAGTGAGTCCTCTGGTCCCCGGCGATGAGCCATACGGTGGTAAGCATCTCATGAGCGTGTCGACAAACTTCTCCACGTCCATCCTCTCAGTATTCCACACGAAGGCGGAGCGCTGAGTGTCTGGGAGTGTAAGAACGTTTTCGCAGATCTTGAATGCTATGTACTGATGATCACTGGCCGAGTAGTCCTCTAAAACTCTTCAATTGTGTGTCATAGAGGAGAGAGACTCCGAGGCGAATGTCACGTCGGGAATGGTACCCACGCAGCTCAAGCCGCGGAAAGTGGGAGTGTTCCCAGTGTTCACCACGACTAGCCCTACTCTGGCTGCCAACTCCAGGATTCGACTCCGCCTGGAACTTGACTTAGGCATGCCCCATTCAATAGCCTTGGCGTTAAAGTCTCCCCCGATAAGAACATGACCCTCTGTGCTCAAGACGGTGTCCTTCAAAGAGTAGAGCTTCGGCTGGAAAGATGTTATTGGTTCATTCGGCGTCAAGTACACACTAAAGAATGTTATTCCTGGGCACCGAATCCACACGAAACTATCTTTTTGCCCATGGCCCTGAACTCACAGTTGGGTGCTGTTTTCAACCCATATGGCACAAGTACCAGATTCATCAGGGTACCATGCTGATGAATTTTTATCTTGGTGCTATTCGCTAAGCAGCAATAGATCGGCTTTCATATCCCTCGCGAACTGGTCAAGCAGGTCTTGGGCGTTTGAGCTCCGATGTAAGTTTATCTGCAGGATTGCAGGGGTCCTTGCAGAGCTGCTTTGACTTTGGTTAAGGCTTCTTTGAATACGCGGCACTTCCCTGTTCCTGGAATATGTCTCAGGTCATCAGGTCTGGGATCAGCGTTCTCACAGAGGATGCAGCGCGCCTCTCCCGTGCATTCTTTTCTTTTATGAATGTGAAATCTTACCGAAGGGTTTTGAGCTTGCTATGAGTAAAAGAAACATTTTAAAGTGGTGCAAGCTTTTCCAACATGGCCGTGCAGACGTTGGAGATGTAGAACGTCTCGGATGTCAGATCACATCAACAACTGGTGAAAACGTGAAAAAGTATGGTTAAGGACGATCGCCGAATTACAATAAGTGAAGGCGCTGATGATGTTAGCGGTATCAGTATTTATATCGATTGGCTCATACCATGAATTCTTTTTTCGAATCATGTGGATATGAAACGGGTTACTAAAAAATTTGTTTCAAAATTGTGGAATATTGAAAAAAACAGCGGCGAATGGAAGCTGCTCAGGTGTCGGTAAATAAGGGCAACAACCATGCAGAATTACTGAATTTTGACGATGCATGAGGTACGGGGATGAAGTCATAACTAAGGCTCAATCTTCGTGGTAGAGGCAATCTGGGTCAAGAAGACCCAGCAATGCTCGACAAAAAGGCTTAAGGTGTCCCAGGTAATCCAAGTACGAGGTCAAGCAAATTTATAAGGAATACTGCCTACAAGTTCAACGCCGCATGCGTGAAGCAATCCGTGAAAACCCACGTTGTGGGGCAAATAAATGTATGGCCTTAGCACTTTTATTCATACTTCATTGCTTGTTCGCGAATTTTAAGCCGAAAACATTAATGCAACAATGCCCCAGCCTCCATATTCGTCAGATATGACTCCGTGTGACTTTTTCCTATTTCGAAAAATAGTGAGAATCTTATAGGGGTGAAAGAGCTGAAAGCTACCACAAATATAGAGTTTGGGAAATGTTGTGAGGTTTGAAAGAAACGCTGACACAAAATAACTGCATAATATCTAATCGGGACTATTTTTTAGGCAACAACATTAATTTTGGCGAAATTTTCCCTAATTTTCAAAATCCACATCGTATATTTTATTTTCAAAATGATTTACTCGTCTAACGTTTACTGAGCATTAAAAATTTATCACATTCATCTATCATTTCGGCTCCCATATGATCTTCCAAACGTATGTCGTTTATTGAAGAATGTCGTGTTTTGTGAGCACAACATTATATTAATATAATCACTTATTCGTTATTTAATTAGTAAGCATGCATTTTGCATTTGTGCTCAAAACTGTTGGACAAGGCTGTATATGATTGCATTTAAGTGTCAGAAGTTTGTATCGTTGCAAATGCAATGGTGTCGATGGCCTTTTTCTGGTAACGAGACAGTATTGACCTAGGCTATTATCCTGTGAACTCACCCTTAAGGCGACTTCCTTTTCCGTAAGTTTGCTTTCATAAACAGTATGCTTTACCTCATTTACAATAGAAATTTATCTGATAAAAGAACAAAAACATTCTGCCATTTTGTTCGCTAGGTGCCAGCTGATATTTCGTATTTTTAAGGATTTAGTAAGCTTTCGGCGATTCCCTGGAGATCTCAATTCATTATTTTTTACCAGCTGTTTAGATATGAAAGCTGCAGTCTGGAAATAATTTAACTGTGAAGAGCGTACGAATCAGATTGTTATCTTAAAAGTTATTTCAAGGACGGGAACTGCGACAACGTCTAACAACAGGAAAACGTTAGAATTCAGAATGTTAACACAAGTGTGGTGGGAAGAAGTAAAGTTTTGAATATTAATATTGCGCCATGACAACAGAGATATCGCCATGAGGGACGCCTCACAGTCGTTTTCACAGCAGCAAACCAGCATTCGCAGTTTGAAATCGTGATAGAATTTTAACAATAAATGTGCGCGTAGTTCATCTTGCGTGGTTAAACGTAATTTCGTATGACAATAGTAAGTACTCAATCAATATTCAATTGCACTGCGCGACAGGCGAAGAAAGATAGGATGTAGTAATTCCTTTATGCAATAGTTATTTATAAAATTTTAGTATAAACTGCATGTTGTCAAGCATTTATATGATATTTAGTATTCAAAGGACGCTTTCGCATGTTATTAAACTCGCAAAGAACGCATCTAATACCAATTTGGTCATTGTATGCGAAGCATTTTCCAAGGAAATATGCATCTTCTGCCCACAGTTTTGCATTGTATGAAAATGCGAAACGGATGTTTAAGTAATATTTTACGTCTACTGTGAGTTAACAGTGCGGATGCTGTCATGTGTATACATTTGTAAATTGGCGAAATTTAAATAAGATTCTACGTTACTTTTCACGGCCAAAGTAGTATTAATCTAGTTCGCGATTAATACAATCTTGTTGAACTATTTATTATCAATTAGTTGAGTTTAAGAAAGGTATCGCATAACTTGACACATTATGTCGCATGTGCACATATTTATGGGTATTTTTTAATTTACTTCCAAACGCTTTTATAAGATAAGGAAAACACATTTATGTGACAAGGAGCGTGGAAACGGTATGTTTCAAACTAATTATACTCCTAAAGGTGAATAATCTGCTTTCAAATTTCACTTGATTCTTATTTCGTCTCATATAATCAATTGTTCTTTGTCTATACTACTGTGTTCTGTGGTATCTCTACTTATTTTGAACAAATTTCAAATTTTGGTTCCAAATTTACTTAGAAAAATCGAATTGTTATACAAAAAAGGTAATGCCAAAACGTCCAAATATACATAAAACTAAAATTACCTTTTGAAACTATTTCAGGTAAGGTAAAAAACAAATTATTGAGAAATTGTTATTAAAAAGAATACAATTATATATGTTTAGTGTATTATTTTATATTAAATTGCAAATTTGTGAATCTAAGTAACCTCTAATAAAGTAATGGTCCAATGAAATCGAAAATATATATTTTGAAGAGGACTTTGAGGATTTCCTCTCAGACATTCCCAGCAAATATGAGGTGATGAGATGATGGGCCCTCTGATTCTACAATTTTCAATTTCATGAGGTTGTCTGGTTCACTGGAAAATTTAAATTGGTTAGAAACTGATAAGCCGAGAAATCCAAAGGATTTCGAAGGTGGTTCAGGAGAGAAAATATTTCCAGAAAATCTTGGCAGAGCTTTTTATTGGTTACGATCTTTTCTCTGCTTTATGTGAAAAGCAAATAAATATTACTCCCAAAATCGGTTCAAACATAAAAAAATGTAGCAAACTGTCAAATGGTATGACATAACTAATAAAGAAGTAAAAAGTGGCATACCCTGGTAATAATTGTTTGGATTGGTAAAAAATTTTATAGCTGATTTAAGGTCAACTAATCCTCTTATAGAATTGTCTGTTTTCCGTAAAACTATGCCCCGCGATAGATTTCAGCTAATCCTGACCATCTTTCACTTTTCAGATAAATCTATAACTCTATCTACTTAGAATTGTTCAATTAAATTCGATGTATCATCAACTGTTTAAGTAGAAAATTTATGGAGGTCTAGCGTTCGACCTATAATTATGAATTTTGATTTAAAAACTCAAAGGGGGAGAGCGTTGATCTAAAACTTGAAAAACGGGTGGTTTTTTTGCATTAACTTTGAAATGGACAAAATTGATATTTGAACAAACTCTGATTTCAAGTGCCCGAAAAATTGAATAATTTTTTGTGACTTTAGACTATATTAGACCATAATTTTTGTAAACTTTTTCTGCAACTTCCATGCTTTTGCATTTCACTAGTTTCAAGCATCGAAAAATATGAATAAGCGAATTCGAAACCGACGATTACGACGACGGCAAACACGCTGTAGTGACCATGTTTTTCAAAGTTCTGTTGATAGTCCTATTAGTGTT
The DNA here is from genome assembly GCA_954870665.1 of Stratiomys singularior. NCBI lineage: Eukaryota > Metazoa > Arthropoda > Insecta > Diptera > Stratiomyidae > Stratiomys > Stratiomys singularior. The sequence continues at coordinate 67,526,045 of OX940880.1, read as the reverse complement.
ATTAAAATGTACTGAATTTTGGAAAAATAAAGCTAATTAATTATATTATATCAGCAGCTAATCATACGCAACTTAAAGCATTCGTGCGACATCTTCAAAAATGACATTTGCCTAGTTGCTTGTAGCTTGTATTGGTACTACCGCCAGGGTTTCGTATTTTCTCATTTTTTAATGCTTGTCGATAAGTGTACTGAAATAAAGACCTACTAAAGAGTAAGAAGGGTTTAAGCTACGAAACAAAAATTGCTCCGATTATCCACAAACTTTAAAAACGCCAAAAATTTTTGATGCTGCTTTACAACGATACAAACTTCCCTAACCTAATTTCCCTCAAGGCTAGGTTTTACAGTTCGTTCTTTTTTTCTTCGAACTGTCATAACTGTGGCGGTCGGTATCGTATGTCCGCGAGGAGTCCAGCAAATATTCAAAATTCGTGCCATATCGGCGAGTTTCACTCCCATTATCTCCACATTTTCTAGAATTTAAGCATATCTTTCATTGTCTATAAAAACTGCAACGCTGGTTTGTATTGTCCAAAAAAGAACACTTTAGGGCGATTTTGTAGACGCTCGAAGCTCTGATTCATATTTTCTATGTGACTACTCTCCAATTCTCCTCTTTTGATAAATTTTTGCAATAGGTTTCAAGATTCTTTGAACATGTTTTACCAGAGGCGATGGAGGTTTATCCCCATTATTTTATTTTTAACCTCACGTTTAACCACTCAAGGAGGTAGGTAGCAAAATGAATACTGAAGATTATTATTATTTTATATTTTGCTCTTTTGTAATAAACCTTCGTCCAATCACTTTTTTGGATTCGTTCTACAGAATCAACGTTTTTACGAATGAATTATTTCCATTGATACGACAATACTAGAGACATCCTTCATGAACTTTGTGTCAGTTACAGTCATTGGGTAGGTATTTTTAAAGAGACAGTTTTTGATTGTAAAAAAATTGGGTTTAAGTGTTTGAGTGAGGGAAAGGAAAAAGATAAATTATTGTTTTCTTTTCTCTTACTCATACTTTTGAACTTCAAGTTAGGCGGCGTATGGATAAATGTTTTTGAATCACCGTCGGCAATATAATATTTGTACTCCGCTCACAATATTTCGTATGTTTACTTTGCCCATAATCTATCACGAAGTATATAGAATTTTATCAGGTTTTTCATGTCAAACATTTCATCTTTTCTCATTTTCCGATGGTCCACCTAGCACTATATTGAAGGCCCATGAAACCATAGCTGCACTAGAGTTGATGATGCCGTGGTAGGTTTGAAAATACAATCCGCATCCCCAATCAAGCTAAAGCTATAAATTATTCCTTATAGACGCCATCCTACCTACCCAATAAAAGTCAATCGTCGATTCCCGGATAATAGACCACGTTCTCTTTATACGAAATGAAAAATATAATATAATTCCACTCTACACCCTTAATTTAGGTTCCCAAAGCTGAAAACACAAGAAAAAAGTTGAGTTTTCAATTGTACTCCTTCACATTTTGCTTCCTTACCTGCTTTTATGTTTTATGAAACTAAAAGGAAATTCAAGCTCAAATCAAGTTCAACTCCGAAATGAACCACTTAACTGGTTTCGAGTAGACACACGAGGCTCTAAATCTATTGTTCATTAAATAACATTTCACTTCAAATATGATAGGAGTACAACACAACTAACAATCTAACGGGATTTTGCCGAAAGTTTCTACATGCACTGATATTTGTTAGGAAAACTGTTCGAAGCTAGTAGCGAAAGACAATGGTACGGTGAAACGCGCATCATCTTCCTCTTAAAATCTGTATCTATACAAAATGACTTACATATACAATCGTAATAGAAAAAAATTGTATCACATATATTTAAGCTCTCTATCTTGTAAAGCTCGCTTTTTTGCTACATGAGGTATTCGTTTTCCTGTCGTCGTGCGGCTCGTCCGAATTGTAAACACATACTACTAGTTATGATACGGGATGGAAGAAACAAGCAGCGCGAAGCGTAGCATCGTATGGAAAAATTCGCCTCGAGTGCAGCCCTTGATAATGCTTAAGAAAACCTACTTATACCTGCTTTAGAAAAATTGCGATTGTGGTGCAATTGTCAGGTGATAATCTTTTATTCATTTAAAATAGAAAGCAGATTTTTAAATACTATGCCCGCTAAAGTTAATAAAAATAAATCAAAGGAACGTGATTTCAATAACTACGGATTCAGACATATTAACCTAGAAGAAATACTTCCAAAAAAGTGGCTTAAGGAGGTTTTATGGTGCCTCTAGTGTTAACAACTACGGTCTTATCGGTCTTGTGAAATCCAAAATTTCTTTAAAGCCATAGCTGTAAGATTATAAGGAACTATAAGGCATAAGAGTTACTTCTCTTGGTGAAGTGAGCTTGGCTTTGTTTTAACCACGACGATTCAATTGGGTTACGGTCAGGGTTGTTGAGTGACCACCTCAAAAACAGTTACTTTGTGGTTTCGAATCGAATCTGAACATTTTGAAAGTAAGTGCTTGGGCGTTATCGTGCTAGAAAGTGTACCCTTAATCCAACTTATGTTTTGTATAGATTGTATCAGATTTTCGTCATGATTTGAAGATATTTCGCATACCACTTTGAACCCAAAGCAAATCTGTGTTTTCTCTGTTAAATTATTAGAACGAGGTTTTATTAATTCTGTTGTTTCTTGTTTGTAATTTAAAGTGCATGTTTGATTAACATTTAGATAAAATCTTGTCAAAAGAATATCCTTCTGCCTATCCTTTCAAACAGAGTAATAAGTACGGGTTTGGTTTCCGTATAAACCCCGAAAGTGCGATTATATAAAGCCTTGAAAATAGAGAATTAACAATTCCTCGGTAAAGGGATTCGGCCTTCGCCATTTGACAATTCCTATGGTTTATAAGAACAAGGGCTGTTAATTCTGACATTTTCAAACCAAAAAGACGCCGAGTGTTGCGCACGTGAATACTATTACTACTACTAATACTATTACTAATTCTACTACTACTAGTACTACTACTAGTACTACTACTAGTACTACTACTACTACTACTACTACTACTACTACTACTACTACTACTACTGCTACTATTATCATGATGCCTTAATAAAGTGTTTTTTGTGGTAAGGAAGGGAAGCTGTTTACGCTCTGACAGTGGGACTATCAGACGGCGCAATGCTTCTGGACTCCCCACTAAACACCTCCCCTGTCAACCTGAAAACAGCTTGAAACCGTTTGATACATGACTTCGGGCTAGGCTTCGTGTTCCTTAGCCTACACATTATGGGAATATCTTCTCCATCGGGAAGGAAGTGCTAGAAAAGTGATCCCCCATTCCCTGATGCATTCCAGTGCTCCAATCTATATTTTGCCACGCGATTCCATTTGTCAACCGTTTTCTGAATTTCTCCGACTCTAGTTTTCGGACAGCTCGATCTTTTGCAAGAAAAGAATGTGTAACAGGCGGTATACACCTCTACTGCTTAAAGCACGCTACAAGGAGACTCTGATCTGTCAATTTTGATAAGCCCACGTTCCCCCTGTGTCTTGTCCTAGGACTGTTGCCAATGGCTGAGAGAGCGTTGTCTCTCTTCGCTGGCTACACTTCTCTGCTCTCTTCGCTTCTACGCAAGTTAATATTTTTGCGCTCTCTCGCAAGGAGGGCGATGATTATCACACCTGCGATCAACAGCACTGCTGTCCCGGAGACTGTTTGATATGCGCATACAATTCGCAGCGATCCTTGTGTCTGTGCCACCTTTGGTGTAGTTCCTTGCTGATTGCGTCGCCCCACAGTTCTGACCCATCGATTAGAACCGACTGCACAGCGCTCATAAGGAGTCGTCTATTTGATGTTGTTGACTCCCCTATGTTGGACATTAATCGGGTGAGTGCCGTAACACGCGCTGTGGCCTTGTTAGATGTTGCCCTGATTTGTTGGGAAACTCATCTTTGAGTCTATCAGGAAGATCAGGTATGTCACTGCTAATTTATATTCAACCAGCGTATCTCCAACACTGAGCCTTATTCTGGGGATTCTCTTCATTCTCAGGATGACCACTTCGGTTTTTTTTCAGTGCCAGCCTAAAACCGTAAGCGGTCATCCAGTCCATTATCCGCTGCATTAAGGTATTGTGCGTCCAGCGACTAACGCCGCGCCATAGTCCGCGTAGCCGATCAAGTGTGACTCATCTGGCCGTTCAAGCCGCAACAGTCCTTCATAGGAGATGTTCCATGGGTCCGGGCCAAGGATGGAGCCCTGATTGATGTCTGGAGTAAGAACCGTCTTTCGGCTACATTCCTACTTGTCGTAGAGTAAGATGCGGTCCTTCAGACAGTGCCTCAGAATCCGTATCAGATTTACTGGTACATGAAAACGATTTTCAAGCGCTTTCAAAGTTTCAAATCTAGCACAGTTAAATGTATTTGGGACATCCAGAGTAACCTACAGGACAATCTGTCGTGTAGAAATGCTGTGTGCCTCCGCACGTTACACCGTGCTCACGACTTCTCCGATTGCATCGGTCGTGGAGGAACCTGCCCTGAACCCATACTGCCGTGGAGATAGGTCCCCGGCAGCACGAATTACGTCAGCGAGTCTTCCCCTGATAAGTTTTTCGAAAACTTTTCCCGCCATATCTAGCATAAACAGTGGGCGGTATGCAGCTGGGGACTCGGGATCTCTTTCCTCTTAGTATTCAGTACAAGCCTCGCCACCTTCCAGTACTCTGGAAACACCTCTTCAGTGAGGCATGCGTTGAACGTGCTGAGGAGCAGGTCAGGGCAAAAGTGAAAGACCAATTACTAGTTTAGTAGACAGATACTAGTACTAGTAGACAATTACTAGTTTCACTTTACCTTCTTAATTTGAAATTTGTGTTCAACCTAAGTCAATCCACGTATTTGTGTAACTTGTTTACAGTTGATGTAGTTTACAATGAAGAATCTACGCCAACACATTTACCTCCTTGATTTCATTTTGTCATTGTGCACTTGACTAAATTGTCAACAACAACAAAAAATGAAAATTCCATTCTTTCTATGACAATATAATCGAACTCTAGGTGGTTTGGACTGAAACGAAAAAGAATTAGTTTAAAATTGTTAAATATGCAAAAAATACTAAATTTTCGAGCCATTTATCACAAAGAAAAAAAAATGCAGTAGTAACGTTTGCAAGGATGCAAAATTCGGACAACACTTATATGTTGTATAAAGTATATAAATGTATATGTATGTGTACGTTGTGCCAAATTATTGACACAAGTAAAACTTCCAAGTAAAATTCGGTTTTGTAGAAAATATGAAATAAATTTTCAAATGGTTTCAGTGAAAAACCTTTCCCGATAAGAAAAAAATTTGCACACATGTTAAATTTAAGTAAAATATCAAAAAAGTCAAATTTTAATACCTTGTTGATAATCTTTTACTTTTCATTTTTATAGTAATCTTTATAAACACGTGTAAAGTGGTTCCTCTGAGTTAAGTTTTATATGTTTTCAATTCTTCTATATATGTTCGATTGTGTTGCAGTCGAACAATTGTTTGGAAGCCTGCAAAGTGAGGGGAATATTGTAAAGAAGTTGTAATCACACATAACAACCTTTGTATGGGTTCGTTAAGTAGAAAATAGAAACTGCTCCTTAACCTCAATTGTTAGTTCAACCGAAGTCTTTCCTTTTTTCTCCATCATATTCTATTTTGAATTTCCTCCAAACTAATAATATGCCGGGTACCTGAAAAATATTGAATTTACCGTCATAGAAAACCCAAAGTACATAATTTCTTTATAAGTTACAGCAAACTGTGACGTACTATTTTCAATTGCTTTTTTTTTTGTTCTTGTTCTTATTAAAATAATAATAATATTTTACTCGCTTAGCTCTGCAGCTGTCTGAAGTTGCAAACGCAACGATTTCCACTTTGTTTCACTTTTTGATTGTTTTTTGAATGATTTAACGTTTAAATTATAGTAAATGATATTCGCATTTTAGAATTTTTTGCACTCTACTCAGTTTTTATTTAAATTTTATCATCCACTAAATAGAAAAAGGGAAAACTTATTAAAATTTAAAATTAACTGAAAATTTCGTCTATTAATATACATATTTTTCTTCTCATTATAGAACAACTACTCTACAGTACACCTCGCGGATATAAGACAGCATCAATTCCACGAACCTTATGGTTTTCTTCTGGCTACCAGCTGTGTGACTGGAGCTTTCTTAAAAGCAAGTATGTATAAACGAACAATTTTTTTATAAACAATTGAAAAACTGAAAAAAGTCACGTTGAAAAGAATGGTGCATGAAGTTTGCAACTGGCACTGTTTACCCCTTTTGGTTATGTCAACGATTGGACTGAAATGACAAACCAATGAGGTCCAAATAATATGTTTGAAAAATGCCATAACAACGTTCAGAAAGAAATTTAGAGATTGAAAAAATTCGAGACTGTTCCGTTTGCAACGATACAATCTTGGCACATCTTCATTCAACGTAATAAGAACTCTTTTTGTATCATTGCTGTGTTAGTTCTTAACATTCTTGCTTAATACTTCTTTCAGCTGTGCCATTTACGGCTTATAAACTACAGATCTCCGTTTTAGCTTCCGCGGAAGCAGTATTTTCTTCCCACGAATACATTCCTTTTGGAAGGCAATGGCTGTCAATTTTCAATCGAGAAAATAAATTTATGATAAAAAAATGAGAAAAATAAATAAATTTTGATTTGGTGTCTTCATTACCAAATGACATCCAAGCCAGGCCTGTATGTAAATTGCCACAATAACTAAATGAACATCTTGCAATGCTTATTTGTTCTTTACGCTTGCTTTGAACTGAGATTTCAGTAAATTTATTTTCAAAGTCAGTTAAAGAAGTCTTATTGCTCTTGAGAAATTGATAGAAAGTTAAATGAAGACTCAATTGCAGCTCATGACAAAAAAATAAGGTTTCGTCTCTGAAAAGTTGCGTTACAAGGAAGTTTTTTGACAAAATCAGTTCATGTTTCAGCAGCACTAGGGGGGTAATGGTCTTCCAGTTGTTTCTGAACTTTTTGAACATTGGAATATCGATACTAGTGGATCTTTGATTCAACTTCACATTTAAGATCAAGTTCATAAATATGATGGGGACAAGTGAATAGTAATAAATATCTTTCTATTTTTTGTTCTCCAAGCCCATTCAAGTAGTTTTTACCTTACCTTCCTCACTGTGAAAAGTACAGAACTGGCAGAATGAGGTGTACTAGGTACTACGTATAACTGTCTTTCAGATATTCCTAAGAATTGGCAGATAGATCCAGTAGAATTGTCTTTGAGGTCCTTAGGGTCAACTTTATCATTCTGAAGCAATTCGTCTTTGATCCAGTAGAATTGTCCTCGAGACTTTGAGATCAACTAATGCATTCTTAAGTGATTCGACTTCAGCACAGAAGAGTCACTCAATTTTCATGTTTAGTTTCTTTTTCTCTTCTTCTAGTTTTCTTTACCCTACTCTTTCTTCCTTCTCAGTTAACCTTTTGTCTAAACCTGCCAAGCAATATGTGCGACCTGACTTTTTTTGTTTTTGAATGAAAACGTTATATTCTACTTTCATTTTTCGATTGCGTCAGCTTGTGTGATGGAATAATTCAAATCATTTTGAAAATCATCATTGCGACGTTTAAAGATATCCTGTATCAGCTTTTCGGAAATTTCGCAACACATGATATATTCAAAAGTTCTTCTTTCAACTTAAACTTTTCCTGACTGTTAAGAGATAACTTCGTTCCACAGAATTCAACGATGCAAGCTTAACACACCAGAATTGTCAAGGGTTGTTGAGTTGTCATGAGAATGTCAAGGACAGAGATGTCTGATGCTTGCATTGTTGCAAACGCAAGGCTGTCAAATTTTTACTCCTTTTCTTATTAGTAGATGATGAGTCTAAAATAAAAGAACTAGTCGAGTGCAAAATATTCAGATATGCGAATAAAATGTACTAAAATATTTAGTCAAGTTATCCAAAAAACAATCAATTATTAAAAATTGGAGATTAAAACTTCAGTCACCTTAAGAAGGACATATAGCAGCTAGATTGCATGATACCATGCCATTATATTGCATAAAATATTAGTGACGGTAGCTTCAAGGAAACTGAAATAGAGCGAATGTTCCAGCTCGTAAAAATCCATTTCCTGAGAAGTGTTATAAGAAACACACAGATGGACAAGATGATCTAAGAAAGGAGACCAATCAAATCAGAATGGGAAAAGCCTTCGAACATCTGTAAAGAAAAATGTATAAGTTCGTTTTGGTGTTGCCGCAGGCCAAAATTAACTCTGGGTAGCTTGGGTCCGCCGGGCCTTGCTTTGTGGGTCTCGACCCACAAAGCAAGGCCCGGCGGACCCAAGCTACCCAGAAAAATGTATAAGAAGGTTTTTGAACTTGTTCTTGCCCTACAAATAACCAAGAATAGATGTTGTGTATTCAAGCCTGATGCAGAAGGTCTGCTCCGCAGTCTGAGTCTGCTCCGCAGTCTGAGTCTGCTCATCGCATTTATACTATTCATTGGTTGCTGTTAACACTCGATAATCTGCTGCTTTGCTAATCGTAGCGGTCTAGTGCTCTGCCATACGTTTTGTTGCTTGTTATCGGTTAGAGTTGTACTGACCGTACTCCTTATTTATAGACCAATCTAATCCTGAAGGATTTTCTTATCTAGTAATAAATTTTTAACCCATTTGTACTTCGCAGCTGCCGAAAATATAATTACTGCAGACTTGAGTAAAGGTATAATTAGGGCTGTGTATGATAAAAGCTTCACCCATTTTTTGGTCCCTGTTTCCTGAAAAGTAATTTTTCGTCTTCCAAAAAGAATTTCTTTGAGGACTAAAGATATTTTCTGAATCAAAAGAAATAATATTCGTCGTTTCCTTCTAATACTCAACACACTTTCGGGAGCACTCGGCCTTATTTGGTCGTTAAACGTTGTTGTTGAGTCACAGATGCTCTTCAACGATTGCGTGGAAAAACTCACATCCTGGTCGTTAGTCGTTGTGATGTGACAAATCTCTTCATTCGACGTCAATAGCGCTTCCTTTAACGTAAATAAATGAATCGATATCGTAATAAATTCGCACCACATCTGTCGAAACACAGATGTAAATACATCAGAGAGAAAGGCGCAAAGAAGAGACCCTGCGATACTCCCGCATTGATAGGGCATATAGGGCTCCTTCCATCAGGCATCGCAAGGCTGTACGTTTCACAAAAAAACTGCTCATTGTTTTTGTAACGCTAATCGGGAAGCCACATTGAATCAGTTTTTAGAAAGGTGGTTGAACCAAAAATATATGAAGTTGCCAAACGATTTTTTTAGTTTTTGAATTTTTTCGGACAATTGGACCGGATTGGATTTGTGTACACTTATGACCCTTTACGTTATCGTCAAAGATAGAAAAGTGAAAAATCTTTGGAGTATTATCCTTTCAAATTTCCCTACATTGAGCCCAGAGATGTCGGTCGAGTATAAACTACTTCAGAATTGGATTCCTTCGGTATACAAAATATTTTGGCGCATTTTCATTACTGCAAAGAGAAAGATTATGCCAAAAATTTTTTTCAAAAAGTGATGAAATTGGACCGTTTGCAATGATGTAAACTTCAGACCCCAAACTAAATGGAATATGATAATACAAAATAGTTCGTATGTATTTGTAAAGTGATGAAGGCAACGTCATGCAATCCCAAAAGTATCAAAAATCATGCCGAAACAAACTAGTAAAGTTTATTGTTTATATTCCGTAAGTATCGCCGCATATCAATTAAATATTTTAACTAGCAAACCTACTAGACTGAAAAAAGTCATTTTAAAAATTTATAAACATTGAAAAACAATATTTTTGCTTCTATTAAAATTAAATTCTGTTTTCCCCAGACTTTTAGTAACTTACTTTTTGTTTTGTTTTGCAGGAAAACTAAGGATGACAACATTTAATTACGAGTAGATTATAAAAGGTAAGATATTGGAAAATCTGGCAATCAAAGAGAGCTAATCTAAATCACTGAATAAAATTGTATTTCATATTTATAGACTATGCTTATCAGTAAAATGTTTGCTGGCATCTAAAGAATAAAGCTAATGATTATCAATCACGCCATTTTGATAACGAGAAATGTTAAATCAAATTTAATCAGTCTGCAGGCAAAAGATATTACGAAATTAATTCGCAATATCTTTCGTTTTTTGTTATTTCACCTAAATTAAAAGCTTATACAAAAAAATATAAAGAATATGGACATGCCAAATGCATAAAGGAAAATAACAATAAGATTACCATGAAACTCGAAGGGCTCAAAGCGCGTGAACATTTCGAATATGTCTGCATAAAAAATTGCGAGGTAAATAATAACGTGTGGCTAATAAATGTTGTGAGAAAATATCAGTGAAAATGCGGTAATTTCACCTGTTTATGTTGTCTTACTTATGAATACTATAAACGGATAATCATCAGCTCATATGACTCAAATTTAAGAACAATTTATGGAAAAACTCCACGATTCAACATCTATTGAACAAATATGTTAGTTTTAGTTCCTGCTAAATGGGAACCATTAACTGAAAATCTTTTTTCTCCTGAAAATCTAGATCAAAACTGATCGAATCTTATGGAAAATTGCAGCGATCTTTAAAAGTTCCTTTATCAAAACAATGATTCAAACTGGATTGATTCTTGGTGGCCTATGTGTCACTAACATAAATTCCAGTGAAATTTTCGCTATTGTGCAAGTATGTAATATGTTCTAGAGATCAACTGTATCAAAATAACGTAAAATATTATGTCAAAAAATTGTAAAATGTATTCAAAATACGAAAAAAATACTCTTCCCTAAGTAAAGTAATATCAAGAATTTATTCGAAATTTTTTGCCCGAAAATACTACTGACGGATTTTTCCTTTTCGTGCTCCGACTGTCTATTTCGTCGTGATCTGTCACTTTACTATACAGCACGGGGAGGCTCGATTGCAAGATTGAAAATCTTGTTTCAGTCCTATTTATGCTTCCAACAGCTCTAATAAGCGCAAATAACTCCACTCTAAGCTGTGGTGACTCATCGAAGTAAATCTGGCAACGTCATAGTGTCACTAACAAAAATAGCTCGTGTATAAAGAAATTTCCTACCACGCACCTCTCAGAATGAATCGGGGATGCCTAGATGCAACCATAGCAAGGGTCGGCTCAAATTCAGAAAACGTTTGAAATTAGCGTATACGTAGTGGTTACCAAGATTCCTCCAAAAACAACATTTTTCTTGTTCGATACAAGTGCCTAGAGAGAAGATGCGAGGGCTGTAAGTCCTAAGTGATTGCATTATCCCAGCATTACTCACAACTAGCGCTGACGCTTCGAACAAATCTCGAATTTAACAGGATCCGAACGATATTTTCCTGAATGAATTAGTATTTAGCATGCAACAATAAATATCGGAAGGATATAAAGATGAAGATGCAACGAGATTTGCATTAACACACTTCTGAAAAGGTGTCTGAAGTTTGCATCGTTGCCAACGCAACGGTCTCAAATTTTCTCTCTTTTAGAATACTTTTTGGATAATTTGATCAAAAATTTTGGTAAATTCCATTCGCATATGTGAATATATTGCACTCTACTAAGTTTTCATTTCAGTTTAAACCTCTACTAAAAAGAAATACTGGAAAAATTTGACTGCGTTGCGTTTGCAACGATGCAAATTTCAGACACCTCTTCTGAAAACCTATATTCAGAGACAATCACTCACATCTACGTTAAAGTTGTATTTACCGTTTCGGTGCGATTCGTCGACATAGCGACGAGCGCGCTTGACCTTGAGAGTGCGGTTCGTCGCTATGTCGACGATTGCGTCAGTCTGCGTTAAGCGCCCGGTGGGGGAGGGTTGTTCGTGCGTATGCGTTTATGCTAATTTATGTAAATTTTATAATAATGAATATATTTGTTTGATTTTATTACCGCAATTTTAATTAAATATAACCGAAATCCTTAGCACTGAAATGGTTAAGCTGTTCCGTGTACTCCTCCGCCATTAACCTTAAATATAATTCACCTGCGCAGTGCCACTGAAGCTGAGTGAACGTTTTGCGCATTGTAGAATCTATCCGGCTTGACATGGTTTATCTCCAGGAACCGCCCCCAAAATTCATGCTTTGGGGCGCTCCCTACTCACTCACCATCACAACGTCGCCCATCCCTACCATTGAAATCAGCAGAAGCTTCCTATCGCTTGGCCCTTCGAATGAGCTGAAGACGCCTTTATTCAGCTGAAAATCGAAGCGACTCATAGAGTCGTTAGGAGTAGTTCTCTGAGAAGCTTTTCTAGTTCAACACAAGTTTGGAACAATCAACTCAATCAATTCTCTGCGACATCAAAATCATTGGCGTATTGTCATTAAAGCAACCTTTGAAAGTGCTACCAGTTCTAAAGATATTCATAGTGCTACTATTTAATGACAACAGCACAGACAAATAACGTTAATTTTTGAGTTAATTTTTATTGATAAGCATACTTATCAAGGAAAAGTGCATGGATCGAGAGAAAGCGGTCTTATATATGACAGATAACGTTACATTTAAATAACATAGGTCATGTAAAGTACACTCGATTTAAAGCTCCGTAATATGATCTTCGTATTATCCACATGTAGCTCCATCGATTTATTTCGTTACAATAATATACATTGAGTTCAATATTCTGTTCTTAAAGTATGCAATAAAGGACGCGAAATTATATTATATAAGATTTAATTTCGAACACGTGAGCGCCTCGACTGGCGCGGAGGAGGTCCTAATGAGAGTCCAATTTTTGACTACTTCAAAATAATGAGGACCGTATCTTGCCAATAACGCAGCGAAGTTTGTCCTCCAGATGGTCAAGTCTCTCGGGCTTGTCGTGATAAACGAGTGAAAGTAATAGACCAGCGGTGTGAAATCCCATGATCTTGTAGGCTAGTTCACAGGTCCAAAGCGAGTAATTACGCGCTCATCAAAGGCTTCTTTCAATGAGTAGATGGCATATCGCGTCATCATGTTGAAACCAGAAGTGCCTTGTATTACTGCTAGTCAATTCCGAAACTGTTGACTGTAATGTTATTTTCGGCAACATTTTTGAAAATATATGGACCAATGATTCCACCAACCCATAAACCATACAATACAGTGACGTTCTCCAGATGTAACGTTGTTTGGTTTGACTTATAGTTGCTCATCATTCCTAATGTAGCCATTCAACCAGAAATGAGCCTGATCGCAAAATAAAATTCTGGATCTACGCCGTGCCCGGTAGTCGTTCGGCTTCAATTCCTATATAATTCCTATATAATTCGTCTATATTACTAAAAAACACCTTTTATGTGGATAGTATATAAATCAATATGAAATTCTAATAATTTAAAAGAAACTGAAAGAAACATCATGGAAACACCTCAGGAAACATCATAAATTTAAGCAGGCCTTTCTAACGGGTCCTTTTCTGGCAAACTCTTTAAGAATTGCCACTAGATCGGAGCAGCTCGATAGTGATTTAGATTTGCGGTAGATTTGCTCGAAACAGCTCATGCGACGTATACATAACCCAAAGCATGAGTTTATGCAATGTAAAACTAGGAATAAATCCCCAATCTAACGGTATTCAACCAAAATAAGTGGAATTTTATTTGGATTGGTAGAAGTTGAAGTGGAATGGTAGTTATCTCATCCCAACTTTTGTGTCAAAAGCATCAGTCTATCGATTGTTTGTTCAAATTCGTGATATTGTCCTTTTGGTCAGATGGTAAAGTTTTGGTGAGTGGTCAAAACACGCATGATTTCGTGCAGCAGTTTAGTGAAAACTTTTATTTTGTACATTTGCCTGTTTGTGCAGTTAGAGGTTACAAAGAATTGACACTGCTGCTGTGGAATCTGATTTTGAATCCAGTTTTTTTTTTAAAGATCACTTTATAGATAACATTTTGGTCTTGGTGGCTATAAGTTCTGCTGTAATGCCAATAACCCTCGTTGAAGATTCTCGCATACTTCTCTCTTTGTCCCGGTATTCGCTGGCCTGCGCTTGTTTTATCTATTTAACGCATCGACAGAACAATTATTTCGCTTGTTGTTTGTTGTTATCCGATATTCAGTGACGCAAGTTTCATTGATGACATATCACATGTAAAATTTTAGAACTTTGGTGTCAGTAAGATAAAATCATATGTCTGTCTTTACTCTGTTTAGCTGGATTCAACACACTACTTGAGAGTGACCTTACCATTTAATGGTGAAAATATTTGTTGACAGATATATGATGCTTTGGTATCTTTCAATTTCAAGGGGAATATTCCGTTTGTAATATTGACTCAGTATCTGCCACGACCTAAGTGAATCCACAGACTGCTGGTTACTATGACAACAATTTGAGCCAGTAGAAAATTCTGTTTTATTCTATCCTTGATTTTATTTTCAAATAATAATCTCTGTAATTTTAAACCCCAAAGAGAGGCGAATGTTGAATTTCAGTTGGTGATTTTTGAACATATAATTTCTCATCGTTCAATTCTCTTGGGGTTAGTTCTTAGTAGCACAAAGAATTTCGCGGAAATAGCTTTAAAATATTATATCTAAGGCTTTCATGACAAACAAATCATTTTCAAATGCACTCACACTTAGGCTTATCATTTTCCCGAAAGAACTTGAAGCTCATCTGCATTGATTTTATTTGCTTATCTGGAAACTAGCAGAACTTCAAAACTTTAGTAAATTTACTTTGCATACGAGGCCGAGATTTTTACAAAAACAATATCCTACGAGACGTAGTCAAATACAATTTTCTAAATGATCTTGCACGTATGTTGAATGGACCATAATCCAGCAGAACGTAAATTTATTTAAAATCGAAAATGGATAAAGCTGTTACTATAAATAGAATGTTTACATTACCATTAAGTAAACTAAATATTATGAGTTTCTGACTTTCATGACGTGGGACGTGGCCAACTCATATATTTGGACGAATTCCAACGATTTCATGGTCATCTGTTACAGATAGCCAATAAAAATGTAAGAGATATTTGTGGAAACAGTTCAAACTGACACTATAAAAATTACGGACATTTCTCAGTGTTTTGATTGAGTTCGTAGATATCAGAGAAAATCTGAATTCACACTTTGAAGCAATATTATGTGTTAAAATTTAAGACACACAGGTTTGCTTTATAAAAGAGTTTATACTTTCTTTTACTTTAGAAAATATTCTGTCAACTATCGATCTTAAAAACATACAGTTGTACAAAAAAGTCTCCGCAGGATGCTCATTTTAAGCCTATAGCATATCGTTCACATACATCCTAATTTTTTCTTTTAGTAGATGAGGCGTTTCCTATAAACCTTTCGTTACAAGATTGAACAAAAAAACTTCGATCTAGTAAAATTATCAACATTTAACATAAGAAAGTCTCCGTACCATTATACAGCCTTGGCCAAAAGTATGATGCACCTCCATGAGAATGGATTTTTTTCGGAAGTGATAAAAGGAGTAAAATAAACGAATTTAAAATAGTTTGCAAATGTATCAATATTTTGTAGCTCCATCTTTTGCCATCAGCAGAAATTCCTCTTGGCATAGAGCTTAAAAGATTCTTGCATACTTCCGCTGTGATAGCGTTCCACTCTTGACGGAGGCAACTGTTGAGCTCTTCTTTCGATTTGATTGTGTGACGCCAGACCTTTCGCTTTAAGACCGCCCATAAATGCTCGATGGGATTCAGATCCGGTGACTGAGCGGGCCACTCCATTAGATCGAAAGAGTTTTCTCGAAATCATGCCAGAGACCGGCTTGGTTTTTGGTATGGTGCGGTGTTTTGCTGGAGTTGAGTATAATCCACAGAAAACGAAGCTCTTAATGCACATTCTAAGACATTTATGTATTTTGCACTGTTTATTCGGCCCTCTCCAATGAACATTTCTCCGACTCCTGTGTCAGAAATGCAGCCCTAGATCACTATGCTTCATCCGCCGTGTTTGACAGTAGGCACTACTTATTTGGGCTTGCATCCTTCTCCAATTCGACGTCGTGCAAAGACAGCGCCAGTCGCGCAAAAAACCTAAAATAAACATTAATAAGCGTTTTAGAAATTACCATTAAAATTTTAGCGTTTTATTTTTCAATTCTTTTTATTTTGCCATTTTGAAATCCAAGTTATCTAACTTACCTCAAAGTTCGATTCAATCGACTCTACAATATTCGACCAGTCTTTCGCGGTGTAGCATTGGTACTTTAAGGCGCATGCATAGTGAGCCCTTTTGTTCCTCTCAGAGGGCAATTGCTTCTCCCTGGCTTTGCATGCTTTCAGTCTTGAAGTCGTCGACGTTCGTTCTAGCGAAAACTGTTTTTCCAGCGAGCTCAGATGAATTTCGCTTCCTATTTTTAAGAGACTCTCTCTCTCTCTCATTTTCGATCGTCTCGTCGTTATACGTTTTCGACCTGATCTAGGCAAACTGGTATATGAAACAGTTGCGGCGAACCGTTCTAATGTCAGTTGTACTGCTCGGCGTGAGCATTGTCCTGTTCTCGATATTTCTCCTTGAGATTTGCCTTGTTCTTGTGTAACTTGAACGTGTACACGTTTTACAGGAGACAGCTCGGCGATTTTAGGCATAGCGTACTGTAATCTATACCAGTTATCACAAAATAATGAAAAAAGATCAACAGAATACGGTGTTATTGTATAATGTATGACATATTTTCTTTCGGTACACAGAAAGGTCAGGTACTAAAATTGTATTGAAATATACAAAACTAGGTAGAAATGTGATAAAATTAGACAAATTTGAGATTCTTAATTACTTTCCTAGAACCAGCATAGTGCATAATTAAGCATCAGATATTATTATCTACAGAAATTATGACACACATGAAAAATTTATGGGGCGCTCCATACTTTTGGTCAAGGCGGTATATCTTTATTAAGTCATAAGAAAAAGGAATTTTGTGCAAATTTTGTTTAATACTTAGTAGGATTCCCCTTTGCTTTGATGTTTGCTGCCAAACGTTCGGGCATCGGAGTCACTTGTTAGGACATTTTTTCGGATCCTATAGAGTGTCATTCTTCTTGGAATAAACTCCAGGAGCTGTTGCCAGTTTTTGCGCTGTTGCGAACTCTACGCATCTTACGTGTTCAATTGGGTTTAAGTCGGGCAGTTGTGGGGAACTGTTTTGTTGGTTGGCTACATTATATAGTTTTTTGTGGTAGGCGAGGTAAGGCCTACGGGACTCCCACACACGCAAAAAAAACCTTCCCTGTCAGCCTGAGAACTTAGCCAAGACCCGTTTAACACGTCACTTAGGGGTAGGCCTCATGTTCCTACACCTAGAAGCGCTTTCAGATTAGGGGAATCCCTTCTCCAGCAGGAAGGAAGCCAAGAAACGAGATCCCTCCATTCATGACGCCTCCCGGCGCTCCAGTACGTCGTTTTTAAGCTAGGACTACCCGCTTAAGTAGATTCCATTTTTCAACCTTTCTAATCATTTCTCCGACCAAAATTTTCGGGCAGAGCTCTCCAATTTCGCTGAATAGGTCACTGTGCTGCTTACTTCACTTTTTAGCAAGTGAAGAATGCGTGACAGGCGTCATCCACTTCACGCACTTAGGAGACTGTGGCCTGTAAATTTTGTGCAGGTCAGACCAGAAACATCCATGCCCGCTCATAAAATGGGCCGACTAGAAATCAGTCTAACCATGCGCTCGATTGAGCCACGTGCTTAGATCAGGGATCAGGCGTGCAGTCCAATTTCGCAATTGCTGAGAATTTTCAGTTTCCTTGGCATCTGCACAGGGAAAGATTTCTGCGCTCTCTCGTAAACTTCAAATTTTTTAAAAATTCTGGATAATTTCATGCATTTATCTTTGATCTGTAACCAAAAAGGTTTATGAAACATAGAAGTCTTTAAAATAATAAAAATATTGGCTTATATGAGACATATTCTTATAAATCAAGAAACAGCAGCACCGTGTTGACTTTTTTCGTCCTTATTTATTGTATGTTTGTACTCAATTGCACTGAGTAATATTTCCGAGGGGGTGTTCGATTAAGCGCTCATATTCCGATTCTATCTGTGACCGTACCACCATCCACTAAATATTGAAACTGGAATAGATCTCAGATTAGGACTCTGGGCTTGGCAGTACTATCATAGCACAGCACATAGTACCATCAGACAATTTTAATGTTCTTTCGCGTTTTTGTCTTTTGTTAATTTTTTTTAGGTTACTGCATATCAATATTCTTATATCATCTTCTATTACAGAGTATTGGAGAGATTCTTGATACTCGTGAGACTTCACGTTCAGTCAATCTGAGTTTGTGAAGAGTTGCAAGTCCTTACTAAAAAATCGCCGTTGAATAAATAAGTGTATGATCCTTCAAAGATCCTTAAAAATAAAACATTTTAATATAAGTCCTGCATGCCAATCATAAAAGGCCAAACAGAACTTAGGATGTTTATTGTCTTTCATTCATTGCAATCATTGATATCCTGGGCCATCTTATAATAATGCTCGTTCAATTTCCTTTGAAATTGCACGAAAGTCAGGACAGAATTGCATTCATAAGGATGTAACATACATGGGCTGTTTATTTGTAAAGTCCTCGTTAAGGCCGTTCAAACCGACTCAGGTCTCCAAACCAAGTCTTGGGCATATTTACTTTACAAAAAATCTCTTCCTTGTTAATGACATGGAAGAAATTGTTAATGAGGTCTTTTTCCTCATCATAGATTCCTATGGATATTCCTTCCTATTCCTATGGAGACCCTATGGGAATATTTGAGAGTCTTCAGTCTGTCTCGTCCAGTTCAAGGTTCTGTACGAAGCTCTTCAATTGTTTGCTCCGAAAAGGTAAATCTATTTTCATGAAAGTTATTTCAATCTCAACTTAGTTATCATGTTATTAAGAGGGTATCTTCAATACTGAGAAAGACCGTTTAATTTTGAGAAAACATATGATTGTCTGGATTATCAGGAATAGAATCATCAACAACTCGTTTCAAGGTTATTTTCTGTGACTTCTGAATAGTCTGATAGTCGAGGTCATTGTACAGGTTTCTCCTTATGACAATGCTCTTCTCCTGTCGATCCCTTTCTATACCGACTATAGGTGAGTAGAAACAGATTTCTAGAGTATTTGGATGGTGTTTTTTTGGGAGCGTGAGTAAAAATTAAAATAATGCCAAACCTGGACCCAACTATAAATGAGCTGATGTTATCAGCACTGTGCTGTCAGGAATAAGCATTAGACGCCGGTGTAGAAATGTAGTTTCCTACAGCTACAGGCATTGTTCTTGACTAAGGTGGCGATCGTGTCCTTAGATAATAAATTATAAATTGAAACTGTTACTGCATGCTGGGGAAAAGTAGTTCCATATCGGTTGGTCTGAAACTTTTTTCTGTATTCGGTGTTTTTGTTATTATTTTGAATTTTGTTTAGCCTGAGAGTATTGATTTGCTTTGATTCTGTTGGTCCTCCTCTTAACTAGCAAATTGTACGAGCGATTTTTTGATGTTATCAACATTTTTGAGGGGCCTCTATAAAATCTTGAATTTTTGAAAAAACTTTCGTATTCGCACCATTATCCTTTAATTTTTTGGTTTTAACCTTATTTAGAATGATGTCATTTGATGTCCTTATTTGATGATGAAACTGTCTATTTTACGTACTAAGCTTCGGCGTGTGAGCTGAGAAGTTACCGAATTATTAGCAGGAGTCAAATGGCAGTATTGTGCAAAATTTTGAGGATTGTTCTCGCAAATTGTAGTTTGAGTTGTAAGGATGTTCCTGGATATTTTATTTATTATTTCTGGATAATTTTATTTATTATTTTTCTGGTATTATTTGGGGTGCTGAAAATCACAAATCACTACCTTTGGTTCTTTTTCAATACGGAGGTAGTGGTTATGATGTTTCCATTTAAGTTGAGTCAATGATTTTATCAATTTTTTTTTTTTTTTTGAAGAATTGGCCCCTCAAAAATTCTATCTACGTACACCTTATGGTCTAAAAAGAACTGGAATTTTGAGTTTTGAATTGTCGCGTTTATTCGGTCAGTGAATATATATTTTCTAAACGTTGGCAATACCTTTATGGTTTTCTCTCAAATTTTGATGCAAATCGTACGATTTGTGTTGTGTGGCGATTTTTAGATTCGATGACAAATAAGAACAAGGCAAGTACCTAAAATTTTGTGTTAAAAATGAAATGTCGTGTGCCGATTGGCTCAAAATGTTACAAAAATGTGCATGTTGAAAACACAAGCTTACGAATGGTATAAAAGGTTCAAATGCGACCGAGAGAGCATAGAGCATGATGAGATCCCTGGACGGCCATCAACGTCTGTTATCAAAGAAAACATCGACACGGCGAAGCAAATCGTGTTGGAAAATCGTTGTGTTTTGCCGAACACTGATAACTGGGATTTTAAATTTAATTCAAAAAACAGCGTCGTATTGATGTGGCCAAAGAGATGATTTCCAACGCAGACAGCGACCCAAAGTCATCGAACGGAGTCATTACTGGTAACGAAACATGGGTTTATGAATTTCATATGCCGACCGAACAACAATCGTCCGAATGGTCGAAAATGAGCCAAACCCGAAGAGACGGCACCAAAGTCGGTCCAAAATCAAAGTTTTGCTGACGGTTTTCTACGATATTCGTGGTATGATGCAAATTCCTTCGGAAGAATTCCTTCCGGACGGCCAAACAGTTAATATAGAAAACTATTTAGGCGTTATATATGAAGCCATTCGCAAAAAAAGGGCCGATTTGTGGAAGAACAATTCACGGATTTTACACCACGATAATGCGCTCATACGGCCTTGATTATTTCGGAAATTTTGGCAAAAATTCGACCAATGTCATCAACCAAGTGCTGTACAATCTAGACATGGCCCCGTGTGACTTTTTCTATTCCCCAAACTAAAATTGCCTTTTCGGGGAACGCGATTTAAGACCAAAGAGGCCATAAAAGAGAAGGAGAAAGAGAGTATTTTGAAGGGAATTATACAGAAATATATTAAAAAGTGAAATTTTGCGCTTGTTTTCAAATTCCAGTTCTATTATGATCATATGGTATTTAATTCGCTTTTCAATCTGTGCCCAGTTTTCTGTTTCCATGAATGTAATAATAACTGTCAGTTTCTGTTGAGTGTCAGCTTTTCCTGGATTAATCTTTTTACTGGCGCTACTGCAAATGTTTTCTTGAATGCTGATTGGAAGAATTTTTTTTTTCAACCGACTCTGGGAGTACCATCAAAGGCCTGGGATAGAGAAGCGTGAGAAACCCAGCATCACACTCTCTCCTCAGAATAGAATAATTTTAAATAAAGAAATAATTAAATATGATCTTAATAATAATTTTAAAAAGAATAATGAAACAATTAGAATAATCTGAATAAAGAAATAAAATGCTTCCTTTTAATTTTGTTTGTGATACTTTTTTAAAGATTCTTTTAAATTAAGAAACCACGAAGTTACAAGGAAGCATTTAATTTCCATGCTGAGGTTGAGCATTATGAGAAATGAACGCTAATACAAGTGTTAAAAAGAAACCTCGGCTTTCACAAATTTGTGCTCGCGCCATACAATTACAACCAATTTTTCTTGAATCGTTCAAGTCCTTTAAGAATTATTTTTGATCTCACATAAGGTGGTGAGACATTTTAGAAAATTTTATTCATGCAAAAGCGCTGCAATTACCAGGTGATATCATTGATTGTATGTCAATTATATGACTGAAAGTAAAATAAAACTAAAAACATTACATTTGCTTCCAATGAAATGCATAAGTGGTACTCCATTTTGAGGATGCCGTCCTCGCAGGATGCAGTTTTATCGACGACTTTTAACTTATAATAAATTTTTATTTTAAACTTTTACGAATATAAAAATACGAAACTTTTACTTATAATAAATGTTTCACTGTTTTTTCGAAGCAATCTGTGGTACAAAGCGCGCCCTCTCTTTCTAACCGACAATCGTAACTTAGAAGTAGCTAGAAAAAGGGACCCTTAGATTACTAAAACACTCGACAAAGTGGATATGAATAAAATAAGTTTCAAAAATGCTTAACATATTTTAAAACGATGCAGCAGACTTTTATAATCCTTAGCGTCAATTTTTTTTATTGGGCTAGCCGACAGTATTTGATAGAAATGGAATGTTTTGAGATTTTGAATTATCGAGCTAATACAATTGTCTCCACAACCTTTTTCACCGATATCTCACAGGTATGCTCCTTCAATTCATGTTTCTTTTTTGGAGCTGGGTTGTGCCTTTCAAAAGCACATTCAAGGATCCGTCGATCAGCCTGTCGAGTTGCCTTACCGCGATAGATTTCCCGCTTGTTAGAAGTAAATCCAATATTGTTTTTATAGTTTCTAGTGAGAAAATCCTTAGTTTTTTCGCGATTCTTCGTGAGGGGTATTTAGGGCTACCGATTAGCCCAGAACCAAACAAAATTATATAATATTTATGGTTGACTTCCTCTTCGGAAATCGCTTGGGGCTAAAAAAATATCAGAAGAAAATGTCCTTTTATTTATTTAAATTTTTAACGAATTTTCGATCGATTTATTCGCTTTAAAGGGCTTAAACTAACATTAACTTAAATAAAGTGTGGTGTAGCTTGAAGCAACCATACATAGTACAGGTTAATGTTCAGTTAAGCTCTTCATTCATTAAAGACGATCGAAAGATTACGGTCGAAAGTCGACTTCGATATTTTGAAATAATAATTAAAAGTAAAACAAAACTCATAATTAAAAGGATATTATTGTACAATTCTATTTTAAGCAAGTCTACAGTCTGTCAGAAAAGGATTGATCGCAATAGAAAAGTTGTTATCATGAAGATCATGTTAACATCAGTGGCCCAAGAAATATTGGAAACCCTTGCAAAACGAATGTAATCTTATCCACATTGAAATAATTAATAACTTCATTTGATACATGACCCACTGGTAGTTTCCAAAGCGAACAACAATCCTTTTTAAAGGCCATAAAACACCCGGTTTATAATTACTTGCTTGCGTTTAATGAACACCGGAAGGCTAACAAATTACTCATTTGGGGAGGATATATCAATTTTAAAAACGAAGTAGACGAGCTGAAAACGCTACTTGTGCCTTCGTTATTTCACAGTATTGGTTTTTATATGGTTTCAAATTGCGAAAATGCGTTGTCTTCTAACTGATTATTAATCAATTCAATAATTCATTATAAAAGGTTGGGACATGATTTCTGAAGGCATAAAATATCGATAAATACAAAAAAAAATCGTTCTTTTAAAAATGTTGACGGTATTAGTTGTGTATCAGTTTGGTATATGTTTAAACCAATCGTACTTTATGTATATGATTTGACGATAAGGCAGGATACTGGCTGGCTTTAGTTAAGAGATTGTATAGTTAGAGATTGAATAATTTTTAGACGAATATAAGTAACAGCAGATCTTTAATTAAAGTTGTCACTTTTAGCGTTCGTGATAGTGCGTTCTATTGGTGAAATTTCGTTATACGTATCCTGGTAGGGTTGTCATCTTCAAAAAAGGTGAAGCTTGTTGGGCAAAAAGACTCCTAAATGCTTAATTGCACTCAATAACCGATATAAACCCTTTTGCACTTTGTTTTACCTTTTTCCTCACTTTTGAATCGAAACATCGCATCTTGAAATATTTTATTCTATAGAAACTGAATTTTTTAAGATTTGATAATTTGCTTGAAGATCACGTGTTTTTAAATTACATAGAATAATACGGAAAACTTTGGGAACAAATGGAAAAACTTACTATTAAAACTTATTAAATTAATATAAAATATGAACCACAAATGGAGCTGCAAATCTAAAATATTTGAACAAAGAATAATATTAACATACTGTTGCCTCTTAGAATTTGGAAAAAATAGAAATTTTTGACGGATTTCGGTTCCTAAGACCTTAAAAATGTCTTCTTAAAATATTATATGGCAATTTTTAAACGAAAACGAGATACATCAACTTTAGTGAGCGCGCCCACTCGGCTCGTCGGACGTGCTCTACGCCGCTGCCGCTCCGCCTCTTTCCAAAATACCGGTTATATATTAACATCGATCTTCTCATTGGTTCTCAGTGCTATTTTAGTCGTTGCAGAAGTACTTTCTCATAGAAAAATACTTCCTAAAAGAGCTAATAAATATACAAAATGTAGTAAAAGTGAGAAACCATGAAAAAATAGATGTACGAGTCGCTCTCGCGAATATTCGGGCAATCGACACACTGCTGAGCAAAATATTTCTTTCACAAGTAAATCTGCTGAGAAATTACCAACAAACACTGACTTCGATGTAAAAATTAATGAAAGTTTAAGTTCCTGTATCTTAATGTTTTTCTTATGTTTTCGGAGTTGGCTACTATACTAAAGTGTAAAACTTGTGATAAAGATGAAAATTTTACCAGGACTGCTGTATGTGGATTTAAGTACAAATCGACAAAAATAATCGTGTAATAACATCAACTCATCCGTACGACGACTTTAGAATTTACTAGCTCGAGCGTGTTTTGCACGTAGGAAAACAAATGTTTCGTCACCTCAAAGATATTAAGAAGACTCTCACGAAAACTTCAAAAATCCGAAGAAAACAAAGCGTCACCACCAAAAACTACGGACTTGACAGCAATAATTATAAAGAAGATGTCAGCTCATTATGCGTTTCGCTATTCGGAGTAATCCAGACTTTTAGAAAATATGAAAAAGCAGATATGGGCCGGTTTTTATCACAAAATCTCTACTCATGCGCTGCAACAACATGAAAAATGCAATCCAGGATGGTGTAAAAAGCTCAAGACAGATAACACTTCGTTACACAGAAACCAGCTCTAAGTGAAGAAGTTCAAGAGCTCGTCAAACCACTATGTGAAAAATCAACCAACAACGTGTTACTTTCACGTTGCTCGGGGAGAAATACGTAAAATAACAATAGATGGTATAACAAAACTCTGTAGGCAGTCATTCCAAATCATTCGTCCAAATCAGACGTGGTGGAAATGGTTGTCCAAATAACGTTGTCAATTTTCAATGAAGGACGTATGATACTCCTCAAAACATGGAACTTATGGGTCGCTGGCTGAAAATGCCAACAAGGCGCCGCAACGAAGGAAGGGTGGTTTCATAAAAATGACCCAACTTCAGGAACAGCAGGCATCTGAGGGTGATGGTTTACTTTAATATAGTCCAGGCATTACGGATTAACTGACAGCAAGCCATTAAAGTAGGTTTTTTTTAAGATTTGTACATAATAAACTTCAAACACGATTTTCTCCAAATCGCTTGTCACACACACATTGTCAAATCACATTCAATCATTAAATCTTTGAATGTACTCGTTAGATTTAAATAAATCTCGAAGCATTCTTTTTATTCAAGTTTGCTCTACACGAATCGACCACGATTCGAAAAAACTGTTAGCATCAAAAAATTATCCGAATAAAACGCCGATTTTTAGATTTTTTTGAACGTCCACCATTTTTTTCTTCTCATTCTTGTGTAAGGCGGCTTCCTTTTTAAAATGCATTTTGCCTTTTTTTTTAAACAGCCGTGGAACAGAGTTATTTTCTGGTGGGTCGATTGTGGCACCCATTATAAGGTGCGCATTATTTGGAAAATAAAAGAAAGAAATGATAATACTCAACAAGAGTTCCTTATTACTATAGGAAAAGTTTGATTACCATCAGACTATCGTTTGTTTCGTTTCCTTCAAAAACATTTGAATATTAAAACATTCCGATTCCGATCATTAAAATTAGTTGGATCAGTTCTTCGCTTCTAAAAACCAAAGTTTTGTCGAACGTTGAATTTTGATATTTACCGAAAAGATATTTGATATTTACCGATCGCAAAAGGTTTCTCGAAAACCAGACAAAAAAGGATTAAAATGGGACATAGGCCATATGAGGAGGGATGCCATATATCCTAAATTTCCTATATGGAATCGAAATGTTTACATGAATCATCATGCTTAGTTTTTTATGAATGCTTCTGCCGAAAAATATCAGCTCCTATCCAAACTGCGTTCGAATGACAGTTGTTAGTAAGCGAACAATTTACTAGTAGTGACTTTTTTCTGGATAGCTTTGAAGAATAATAATATTTGTGTGTGTTAGGAAAGAAAAGGAGGAAAGGCATAATAAGGTACTAATTGCTTTTAATATGTTTTTTGACTTGTTCTCAACTAATTGAAATTATGTTTTGCCATATTCCATATCAATTAAGCATTTTCGAACTGTATGGCCTCTCTCCCACGAAATGAGGGACGATACCATCTTTCGCAAAAGTCAAATTTGGTGTAATGTTTGGAATATTTTCAATTGTGTAAAGGATGCTGAGAACATTCGTAAGAAATAATAGAGTTGTCAGAGGGCAATGGACTTTAATCTTAGCCATAAGTTGAAAAATGTGAAATTTCAAAAAATGGCATACCGATCCGTACCCTATCTAGGGCGCTCAAAACACGCAATACTAAGAAATACGAGCTAAGACCTCAAGGCATATATTCTATGATATTCAACTGATATTGATTTGCTTTTAGTAATATGTATGGTAATTAATGGTAAGTAGTAGTGGTAGTTGTATTCTAGCGTACTCTAGTGTAGTTGTTCTAGCGTGCCTCGGAAAAGAAAACGAGAAACGATAAGCATCGAAGATTAAACGTTCTGGCTTCGCTCATAATTCGCACCATTCGTTCATTTGTTTATCAATTCGTGGAGAAACTTGGAGCAAGAATTTTCGAAGGAAAAAGAAATGGCTGGGCAACATCGACTTCCTGCCTTCTTAGAAAAGAATACAAATATTTGTGCGTCAAGCAAGAAGTCTATCGGTTGCTAGTGCTCAGGGTGTTAGGGAAGAAGTTGTTCCATTTTTTAAACTCTTGCAAAAAAAAAAATTTGGTGATATTAATTTAATTTTTTAAACTCTTGCAAAAAAATTGAGGATATTAATTTAATTCAAATATGATAATTTCTTCAACGTCGATGAGAGTGGTATCCAACTTATTAATAAATCTGAAAAAGTTTTTTGAAAAAGTTTGGAGCTAAGGACGTTCACGTGATAACTCCTCGGGAAAAGGAAGAAAAGATGTATCTGTCAGTAAAAAATAAAAAGAGTCAATAAAAAACTCGCATTTGCTTATGGTTTGACCAATGGGTGCAACTTTTATAAGAACAAAAAAGCAAACATCTTCTATCAATACAGACCTATTTATGAGATGGTTCCTGGAACATTTCCTGCCGAAAAAACCAAAGACTGGAAAAACAATTTTGATTTTAGATAATTCCATAGATCTTTGGACATAGCTAATGAAAATGATGTTATTATTATATGTTTGCCAATTCATACCGCGGAATCACTTCAACCCTAGGATCGCAGTTTCTTTAAACTTTTGAAGACCTTTTTTAATTAGAATACTCAGACACAAAAATAGAACTATCACAAGTCTGCAAGTTGGATCTTTCTTAAGAAGCCTTTAAAACTTGAGAAAGATTTCGACTTAATCCAAATGCAATTCCAGATCATTTCTTCATTATATCCGACTTGATTGAAGAATTTCCTTCATCAGCTCATTCAACTGAAGCTCAACTGCAACCGACGCCATCAGCTGCGAGACAAGCAGATGATAAACCCTACAAAACTACTCGAGGACCATATGCTGAGTTACGTTTTTTGTTTCCCAGTTGTATATTTTCTTATCGAAAGACAAAAAGGACATTATTTTCATGATTTTTAATTACATTGAATGTGAATGAATCTTTCAAATAAAAATCAAACGTTTGAAATGTCTAGGGTTTTGTAATTATTAGACCTTTCTATAAAAAGTACGGCATCCCCTTTTTTTTAGATTATTATAATTATTAGACCTTTCTTCAAAAAGTATGGCATCCCCCGCACTTTTGCCCTATCACTGGTTAATGTTTGCCGTTAAAATAAATAAATATACTTTGGAAAACATGAAAAAAGACCCTAATTATCGAATAACCCACTAGAACGCGGTTAACTGGTGTAGTTGTTGTAATATTATAGATATTGTAGCAACAATATATCTCATTGAAAAGTGACAGTAACTTACAAGTATCAGTCTTTTTTGGTATTATGGCCAATTATGACGACTTATTTTGACATTCCCTCAGAGTTTAACTCAAATTAAGAATGTATAATGTCTTTGAATGTTTCGATGTAACTGAATATTTTTAACATTTTTTTCACAACTTAAAAATAAGAGATACCGAAAAAAATGATTGGGGTAATATAAAAAAGTCGTGTTGACCAGTGTAACAGGAGCTATCAAAATAAAATGGTTTAGTGGAAAAGCCAGAATCAGACCAAAAATTTAACCTGGAAAAATTACCTGACACAAAACTGCGCAAATGTCTAGTACATAGTGTGAAAGGATCTAGTAACCAAAAGCGATCTCGTCTCATATGCAACATTCGTACAAGGGATCTGCGCATGGCAAGGGCGTTGTTGGGGAACATTAAACAAAAAGTGAACTCCTGAATAGCTCCCAGTAAACGATTCGATTATGTTCCCCCTCTCTCATAATTCCTTGATTATCGTCAGGCAATCCCCGCGAAAGGCAAAGGATTCAGTTTTTTTCTTTTTCCCTGCATTATGGACATAAGAAAGTTTTGCGCTATTTTGCAAATAGATTCAAACTCAATGTTCACGAATTTCCGTGTTCCGTTTTCCAGTAAATTTAATAAGAAAAGGGTCGAAGAACGGGGAAGCGACGCCGACAAGGGAAGACAAACATGGGAAGTGCTCAGAAATTGAAACAAAAATTCAATTTTTTCATGATTGGAGACGTACTCGCCATGACTTGTTCATTCCCACCGCCAGAAAAGAGCCTTTTGTAAAACGTGTGCCTTGTGTCCGCCAAATGTCAATTCTTTCCGAGGTGTCCTGGGGTCATTAATGGTGTCTGGGGTCAATAATGACTCCCAGAATCTGATCTCAGGAAACAGAAAAATTATAACACCCATTATTTCTTGCATAACATTTTGTGGGGTTCACAACTAAGCCTGGCGGGGCAAAAATCATGGCAAAGAATACTGGAGGATTTGTTCAAGCTTAAAATTGATTCAGGGAATGCTTAATTTCGACTTAATCCAAATGCAATTCCAGATCATTTCTTCATTATATCCGACTTGATTGAAGAATTTCCTTCATCAGCTCATTCAACTGAAGCTCAACTGCAACCGACGCCATCAGCTGCGAGACAAGCAGATGATAAACCCTACAAAACTACTCGAGGACCATATGCTGACTTACGTTTTTTGTTTCCCGGTTTTTTATTTTCTTATCGAAAGACAAAAAGGACATTATTTTCATGATTTTTAATTACATTGAATGTGAATGAATCTTTCAAATAAAAATCAAACGTTTGAAATGTCTAGGGTTTTGTAATTATTAGACCTTTCTATAAAAAGTACGGCATCCCCCTTTTTTTAGATTATTATAATTATTAGACCTTTCTTCAAAAAGTATGGCATCCCCCGCACTTTTGCCCTATCACTGGTTAATGTTTGCCGTTAAAATAAATAAATATACTTTGGAAAACATGAAAAAAGACCCTAATTATCGAATAACCCACTAGAACGCGGTTAACTGGTGTAGTTGTTGTAATATTATAGATATTGTAGCAACAATATATCTCATTGAAAAGTGACAGTAACTTACAAGTATCAGTCTTTTTTGGTATTATGGCCAATTATGACGACTTATTTTGACATTCCCTCAGAGTTTAACTCAAATTAAGAATGTATAATGTCTTTGAATGTTTCGATGTAACTGAATATTTTTAACATTTTTTTCACAACTTAAAAATAAGAGATACCGAAAAAAATGATTGGGGTAATATAAAAAAGTCGTGTTGACCAGTGTAACAGTAGCTATCAAGATAAAATGGTTTAGCGGAAAAGCCAGAATCAGACCAAAAATTTAACCTGGAAAAATTACCTGACACAAAACTGCGCAAATGTCTAGTACATAGTGTGAAAGGATCTAGTAACCAAAAGCGATCTCGTCTCATATGCAACATTCGTACAAGGGATCTGCGCATGGCAAGGGCGTTGTTGGGGAACATTAAACAAAAAGTGAACTCCTGAATAGCTCCCAGTAAACGATTCGATTATGTTCCCCCTCTCTCATAATTCCTTGATTATCGTCAGGCAATCCCCGCGAAAGGCAAAGGATTCAGTTTTTTTCTTTTTCCCTGCATTATGGACATAAGAAAGTTTTGCGCTATTTTGCAAATAGATTCAAACTCAATGTTCACGAATTTCCGTGTTCCGTTTTCCAGTAAATTTAATAAGAAAAGGGTCGAAGAACGGGGAAGCGACGCCGACAAGGGAAGACAAACATGGGAAGTGCTCAGAAATTGAAACAAAAATTCAATTTTTTCATGATTGGAGACGTACTCGCCATGACTTGTTCATTCCCGCCGCCAGAAAAGAGCCTTTTGTAAAACGTGTGCCTTGTGTCCGCCAAATGTCAATTCTTTCCGAGGTGTCCTGGGGTCATTAATGGTGTCTGGGGTCAATAATGACTCCCAGAATCTGATCTCAGGAAACAGAAAAATTATAACACCCATTATTTCTTGCATAACATTTTGTGGGGTTCACAACTAAGCGTGGCGGGGCAAACATCATGGCAAAGAATACTGGAGGATTTGTTCAAGCTTAAAATTGATTCAGGGAATGCGGTTTTAAAGTCACACATTGAGCACGGGAAAAAATGCGAGGTATCGTTGTGCTGACATTGAAAATCAAATAATTGAGAATTGTGGACACGTGCTGAATGCCACATCTTATTCCAAAAGGGAAATCAGCAGACGGTTACAGTGTATTGGCAAACGAGATAGCTGACATATCTGGGAAAGAGCAATTATCCATTGGTCTGCAATATTATTGTGAAGAAACCAATGGAGTTGGAGAAGTATTCGTTCGATTCGTGGAGCTAAACGGTCTTGACGCGAAATGTATTGCACAGGCAATTGATGATTTTCAAGCAAGGGAAGGGGTTGATCTAGCAAGGTGCGTTGGATTGGGATTCGATGGATGTTCAACTATGGCTGGCAAAGACGGTGTTGTACAAGCGATCTTGCGAACAAAATACACCAAATCTTCGTACTTTCGTTCTTCGTCACTCAAACTGAATTTAGTAATTAATAATCTCAATGCTTTGCCTGAAATTCGTAACACTATGGGAACCACCACAGATATTATTGAATTTTTCCGGGAGTCCATTTTGAGAAAAAAATTAATGCTTAATATTTCGCGGCTCTGTGAAACATGGTGGAGCGAGAATCACAAGAACCTCAGAGTTTTTAAAGAATACTTTTCTGCAATAATGGTGGCATTATAGTGCGACTGAGACACACGCTTTTCAACTCTATTCCGCTGCTTCTAGAGTTCGTGTTATTATTTGCCTTCTGTTGATAGCTAAATACTCAGCTTTGATGGAACCGGTGGTGAATTGACTGCAGACAGTAGCTTTGGACACGGTAAAGGCTACGCAGCACATTAAGGGCCTTTTACAACTTTTCAAAATGCACCATGATGATCCAGATCCAGTCACAAATGAAATTTTGAAGGACGCTACTGCGGATTGGATGAAAATACTTCGGCAATTCCACGCCTTGTGGGACGACAGCGTTATTGGAGCAATCATTCCGCAGGCAGTCCTTCAAAGTTTTGGAGGAGGTCTTTGGTAATCTAGTACTTAGATTCCATTATAAGACCCCTGGAAGAACCTTTTGCTGAAGACAACACTCCAGCTTTCGCATTATCAAAGTTGCACCCTGCCCAAATGCAAACCATGTCCCTAAAAAATTTAAATGAAGCTTACGAAACTTTCAGCGAATTTTATTATTTGCCAACTATAAAAAATGAAATTGAATTGTGGTAGAAATTGTGGGAAACCCAACCCAATGCCACTGATTTGACCATTTTTCCCGGAAATCGCTAGAGCTCTAAAAGATAACTTTACCATGCACAACTTGTACCGTAGAACGCTCCTTAAGCAGCCTAAGGCGTATCAAAACTTGGCTCCGTAGTACCATGGTGGAAACTCGATTGAATGGTCTGGCAATGATGAGTGGTAACCGAAAAATTATCCCGAGGAACTTGTCAGATTGGATGGAGTGGTGGATAAACTTTCGAGAATCCGAGGAGGCTGTGCTTCAATTGAGATAAATTTTGTTCATTATATTTCTTATAGCGTACTACTGTTTGTATGTAAACATATTTCTTACAGTAAAGTATTTGTTTTATTGACATAAGCTGCAGTTTTTTACTTCCAGTTATACCCTTAATCAGGCAAATTGCCAACTAAATAAAATAAATAAAGTCTAACCTCTAAGCACCCGAATGTTTCGGGACGAATGTACCACAGTAAATATCGTACATTTTATAAATATGTTTGCAGCATAACCACAGAGAGTAGTGTTCCATTAAACGTGAAAGGAAAGGATGAATCCGTCAAATCCTAGCTTATTTTAATTATTAAATTGATATCTTTAAGTTCCCGTTTCAACACCAAAATCAATTAATTATGGAACGTCTGATAATTTTCGCCATGACGGTAGTGGTCCCTCATAATCTCTAACTTCCTTTCATGTTAATGCTGGTTTTTTTTTTAAGTTATTGTTCTCAACATTATTCTTTTATCCGTCTCCATATTGTTATACATGATGATACTTTGTATTGTTTCACAAAAAATTAATATGCCTAATAGAGTTAAACAGCTTTTAACAGACAAGCTGCTTATTAATGAAACAAAATGCATAAATTTTCAATAAAATAAAAATGGAATCCGTGCTCCGAAGAAGTGTACTTGGATTCTGCAAGCTAAGTGTCTGCTGGGAATGTATAATGTGCGATGAAATCTTGCTGCTTTCCATTGTCTTGCCTTCCGTTGGTACATAGTTTTCTTCAATCCTTTCATTCAGCATAAATTGCAACTCTGACTAGAATCTGCATGGAGCTTAACATACTCGTAGCAGTATTTCGTGACATGTTCCATTCAATACACGTATTGATTATCGCGATTTCATGTCGTGTTGATTAGTTATAGGAGATTAACGCTTATAAATCAAAATCATTTATTTATTGAGCATAGTTTCATGTGAGCATGTGAGCATAGTTTCAAGGAGATTGCATGGCAATGCTTCCCGCAAGCGTCGTGGCGAATGAGCCATCGTCGACCGCGCAAGAACCACGAAAAATGCATGGCCACGTTACCAAAAACCGAAAGATAATACGGTGACGCAGAGAGATCTTGTGTGGCTTCATGTATCCAGTTTCCATTTAGCATTGCATAATGTCCTGACACCAGAACTCATTCTCCGTCAAATTCTGTTTAAATTCCTAGTGCCAGTAATTGACTCGACTTGAGAATAAATCGATTGCCAACCACTCAATTGTGCCTCATGGTTGCGATGATTGTTTTCTCACCGCGACTCTGCGAGCTCGGCACATGTGTACAATTGATGGCATATGGGTTTGGTGGAGCTGGAATGTTGGATGTGTCGAATTGAATACCTTCCATTAATGTAAAATCGTCACACGCTTGCTGCTCGGATTGAAATTCTTTTGTTCTGCCGGCAATTCTGGAAAACTTGTCACGCAAAGGGGCTGGTGAGTTGCCGTTGACGAGAGCCACATTCGATACACTTATATGGTACCCAATAAAAGTGTAGACAGATTCGAGCACTCTCGACGAGAACTCACTTATCGCGAAACAACAGAAAGTACTTTGGACTTGGTTTCAAGTACAATCATATCTCGTTAATTTCCACCTTTTGGCAAGGCGATGGGGAAATGCAAAATCACAAGAAGAAAAGTCAGCGCGGATGACTGGCAGTGAAATTAGAACCAGTCGTCAATGCATGCTCGCATTTGAATCAATACCATAAAGTTCAATGCGTTGGAACGGGCCGATCACCAGTTCATACACACATGTTGTGAAGATGTTTTTTTTTAAATGGAAATTAACCGCATTGCTCTAATTTTACCAGCTTAATGTATCCTCTTAATACATAAAAGTCCATTCACTACATACAAGGCGAAAATGTCAGCGCTTTGGCAATGCATGTGAGTTATTTCGATCGAAATTATTTCGATTGAAGTTATTCAAGTTGGAAATAGTTAAACCATGCCCAATGCTCCGACATAGAATGTGAAAGCAGCGAAAATATTCGATATTCTTCCTTAACGAGTGTCTATAGTGGTATCAGAAAAATTCCAGAGGAGCGAAAAATATGTAAATTTAATTGAGACTTCGCAAACAAGCGCAATTATTAGCGCGATTTCCAATGAAGCGGCGTTATATTATTTAAATGTGTTAGTGAACGCATATTTGTACACGAAAATTTGTTTCTTCACAGACAATCACTGACAGCCAAGGACCAGCATTCGTTATTTAACCCTGGAAAGATAATCATATTTAGTTGTAGGGAAATAATTCTTTTAATTCTAAATGGATAAATCAGAGATCAGAGAGGCAATTTCAAGTGAGGAACGGTGAGGAACGTTGACAAAAGGATAATAATCAGCAACTCGAAGCATTTCGTGGCGCTTTGGTGAATTTCTTACCACTATCCTAAAGTGATTACACACATAAATTAAGAAATAAAACTTGAATATTTTAATATTTAATGTATCTTTACATCATTACGCAGATAATTTGTTAAACACAATTTGGCTTTGTATGATATTTTATGTAACAATTGCCGAAATACATGCCCGGCTTCTCGGGACAAGTATCAATAGTATGTCGTTTGATGTCTTTGCCGAGGTTAGTTCTTTGAGAGCAGACTTTGCAATCCTTCCTGGGCGGATCCTACCTTCGGAATCGTAGGTTGAAGTCGAAGCTCGAGCCCGTGTCTGATGAAAACCTTCGGGCAATTGCCGAACACAGGTTTTCACCGCCACATGTTTTACATAATTCTTTGCAACGTTAAGCTTTTTGACGGTAACTCCAATACCTCATTGCAAAACTGCTTTTACAGGAGTCATTGCTGCATTAGTCTAACTATTTACCTTATTCTGTTTTGTTCATTATTCTATCCTGCATTATTCAAACTAAGGTGTTTCCCTGGCAGTAAGGTACTGTGGGTTTCTTTGCGGGATTTTGGCGTTTTTCATTGGATTTGGCAAATGTTTGCTAGTAGGTAAGATTGTTCCTGTCGATCGGCATTTGTGATTGAATAATTGTTCAGCCCCGATAAACCTGTTATAATACTGATCGGTAAACTTATTGTGTCTTTGAGTACCAGGTACTTTCTCCAGCAGCATCGTAGAAAGGTGCAGCGGTATTCGGAAGATCGGGCCATATCAATTTGTCCGCGGTAAGACTTTATTAATAGATAAGACTTCATTAATAAAGAAGTCTTACCAAGTTTAATATCCCATTTTGTTTGTTTTTCGGGTTGTAATGAAGAAAATCCGATGTTTGAATTTGATAGTGGGCTCATTCACACCAATTTCTTTCCCCGGTGTAAAATATATTAAAAGTTTAGAATTTGTATAGAAAATGAAGCAGCTTACTAGATGTAAACGTGTTCTTGTACCTACCATTTTTTGGGACTATTTTTAAAATGAAGCATCCATAAAATTAGGCTGAATCGGTCGCTAGTAAATTTGTTTGAATAAAAAGGAATGTAACTGATCTCATTTCTTGAACAATAGTCTAGTAAATTCGCCAACAGCATTGTTCCTATATATATTGTGACTCCAATAAATGCCGACATTTCGCACTGTGTTTTCCATATCGAGAACATTGATAGCGTATTGTTCTCTAACTTTGCTCAAGAATAGTTACTTGTTTCACTAATTATTTTATTTAAGAGTTGTTGGTAAAACAGTTTGAAAAACTCCAACGGTTTCTTCTTGTTTGCGTGTATGTGCGGTCCTGTAGGACTATCGTGGGTCGTGGGTCTTCTGTATTATCACTTTCGCTGTCACGTTCACTGTCTATTAGTCTAATGTTTCGCCTTCTTACATCTCTTCTTCATCACTATCATTATCTCTGCTCGTGTTCTCTCTTTCGTCAAACTCTCTGCGCATAGCTGTAATTTCTACGTTAAGCAACTCTAAAAAGTCATCTTTACTCGAGCTTATTTTTTCACTAAGTTGCATCGTAATGGGGATCAGAAATTTCAATTTTTCTGTTCCTTCTCCCAAGACTGTCAAGTTCAAACTGATGCCGAAGATGCAGTTCACGGTTCAGATCGGGAAATATTACAAAGTTTTAAAGGGAGATTACATCCTCTTTGTAAGATTATATGGTATATGTAGTGCATAGGAACGAAAGAGTTAAAACTTTATTAGTCGGTTTTGTATGTAGATAAATTTTATACAAAATTTAAGCGTTAAGTTTGCAACTTTTTCTTTAATACAAGAGAATGTTTCGAACATACTGGAGCGTGTTTTGATCATTGCCATCCCCTGAAAAACTATACTAGTCAACACGAATTTCTGCCGTTATTCCAATTATATATTTTCGGTATCTCGAATGTTTAAGCATTTACAGAAAAAGAAAAGAAATATCTTTTTACGTCGAGTAAATATCTAAGTATTTATTTACGTCTCCAAATTCGACGTAAATATTGAGGGTGTTTCGATATAAGTCGCCATTTTCGGTCATAACACCAAAAGTAAGACTGGTACTAGTGAGCACACTATTTATCCTCACTTTTCAATGCGATATACATATTATTGGTTCAAAACGTATGATTTGTTATATGAAATTTAATGAAATTAAAATAATTATTAAAATCGAAAACGGTCTACACCATTACAAAATAACATTTACAAATTGTATTTCTGTCAAAAAATTCCTGAGACGCTATTTAAAAGGATGATCTAAAGGTACTCACCTAGTAAAGCCTCTTTCTTAACCTTTGATATGGAGGGAACGAAAAGATCATGTGGCGGACTGTACATTCTATCTAACGAATGGATATTCTTGCAAACGAATGGATATTCTTGCAAACAAGAAATAAATTTGTCTATCCTGATGGGGAATCAGTTACTGAACCCAGTCTTCATACTGAAGAATGTCCACCACCCTAACCTCCAATGACGAACACAGCCAACGACATCGATTTAGATTGTTCAATTCAAGCCACCTCTCCGTCAGAAGATATTATTGTGAGATATTATTGTGGATGAAAATGAACCACCACTTTTAATACGTCAATGTTTCAGTGAGAGGACTAAACTTTTTTGAATCTCAAGCCGAACTCATAGGCTTAAGACTTTACTGAACTTACTTACCTACTGAACTTACAATTACGACTGAATTTACTTCAGTCGAGTACACAAACTTTTATTTATCGGCAACATGATGCAGAATTTTGCATAAACGGAAGTGATCTTAAATATTGCAATTATTTGCAGGGAATAATAAATAAATTATGCGATGACTATTATGACTATTATGACCAGACAAATGGAGACTACTCATGGACTCTTCAAAATTAAGTTGAGCAACTGTCTTACTGTATAACTGCGCAATGACCTTTCATCTGTATCTTTCGTCCATGGCGTCCACGTAGAACAGAAAAATACACGGAAATATTAAAAATTTACCCGAAAAAACCCAGTACAGCCCTCATTCTTAGAAAATCTGTGAGAATCTTAAAGTTGTTGCAGTATTGCTGGGATTGCAAGCAACACAAAATTGTTGTTTTTCATGCGAGTGTAAGAGTTAAATTAGAAGTTAAAACTACATAAAAAGGATTGGCCAATGAGAACTAATTTCATCCCTGGAGAAAGAAATGCTTCTGAGAATTCCCTAGTAGAACAGAGCAACATATTTTCGCTCGTGCAAATACAATGAAATCTCAATAAAATTGTGTTAAAGTCAAGGATGGGAATGGAGAAGATTTTCTGTTTTGAAAGTCTTTATTTGCTAGACTGAGTGAAGCTAAATGAAAGAAGGAATTTTTGTTTATTTTGACATTAAACAAAGAGGAATAAAATGTGTGGTTCCTTTTTCTGGAAGTGGCGAATTTTTTTTCGGTAAATAGGAAGTCTAAAAACTATGCGAAAAATATTATAAGGTCATTCAAGACTATCGAATCTAAGGATGTGATAAGTCCTTAAAGATTCATTTCCTGCATTCCCATCTCCACTTTTTCGCATAGAACTTTGGTGCGGTGAGCAACCAACACGGGGGCGATCTCATCAGGACATTATGGCGATGGAAAAAAGATATGTAGGAAAATGGGCGCCAAAAATGGTTGCAGATTATTTGTTGGATACGTGCAATTATAAGAGACAAGCAAAGCGGAAAAGCTGTGGTTTAATTTTTTTTCACATGAGTTTCCATCCAAAGTAAGTCACATTTCAGTATTTTTAAGAAACATTTTCCAACGTAAATTCGTGCCAATGAACTTATACTAGAGGAAAAGCGATATACCCCTTTCAGCGTAGTAAAATTCAGCTATATATATATATATATATATATATATATATATATATATATATATATACAAAAAATACAAAATGTAATAATGCATATATATATATATATATATATATATATATATATATATATACAATATATAGATATATATATATGCATTATTACATTTTGTAATTGTATTGTGTATTTCTATGCATAATAGCAGGAAAATAGCTTATATTTTATTACAAACGTGTATATAAATGCAAGAAACTATATATGTCATAAATACTATGGGCACAAACGAGTGTACATGTGCATGTATGATATTTATTAAGTATAGTTACCTAGATATGGAATATATGCATACACCAATGCGTAAATGCAATCACATCATAGAAGTACAGAATGAGGCAATTACGAGTGTTATGTCACAAAGTTATTAGCACCTTCTGCCACAGAAAATACTGAAAATATTATCCATGTTTATGTATACTTGAATAACGAATTTGTTAAATTTCTTTTCAACGCAATAAATAAATTTTTAGTAAATTTATTTCTACCCCTATAGTTTCGTAAATCACCGCCGATACTGACCGAAAGCCACTCAGTTCATAACAGCTGACTATATTTTTGACAGATAGTAGAGTATCGTAAGCAAATATTACTGCAACAGATTTCATTTTATTATATAAATGAGTATGATCACAAAATTAAAAATAAAACACGTGCACACGAAAACATAAATATCCGCGGGCATAACTAATACAATTTTTACCTGAAAAATGACTTCCCACGAAGAAGAGACGAGTTGTTTCGGCGACCTGCAACACAACACTTCATTTCACGCGATAAATGTTCTATAATACGTGTTTGTCAGACACCACTGTGATAATTTATCACTTTTTTGAACTTCACAATATTTTTTTTAATTAGTCCACTAATATCAATTTTTTAATTAGTCCACTTCACTAATTAATGCGTAAAACAATTTAATTGAGCCGCGACGAACACTTTACTCTGAACGGTTAATAATTGACAATTGTCATTAGTTGACAGCAAGCGCCACTTGCATCTCTTTTGTTCTCATTAACGTTGTCTTTTTCTTACATGTTCCCCTTCGTTCGATTTTACTTCGCTCACGTACAGTGTACGTGTGCCATATGGCTTTTCCTTTAGTTTTAGTTCATTGATTGGTGCTTACTTTTTTTCACCCACATGTCTTGATTCGTCTTTGGCCAATCATTAAAAAAATCGTTCCAAACCACGGCAAAAAAATTAATTTTTTTTTATTTTTTTTTGTGTTGGGAACATTCCGTCGTTCCCCGTAATTTTCTTTGATCCGTTCACAGATGCGTTTCGGCGGTGTGCCACAATCGGTGGGATGCGTCTGAGGACGAAACAAAGGAAATGACGGGGAACGACGGAATGTTCCGAACACAGAAAAATAGCACAGTCCCCGTCGGAAACATCATCTCAACGAAACAATTTTTGTATTCCAATATGTTTAAAATAAATCTCGAAATTAATTTACTTCGCCTAATAAAAAAGAAAACGATTATTTTGTGATTGCACCAATTCCTTTCAACTTTTTAGTGTATGTAGTGGTTTTTAACTTGGTTTTTAACTAAATTTTCGACATAACTGTAGTTTTGTTATAACTTCAGATGCAAAAAAATCAATTTATTATGGACACAAATTTGTTTAAATCATTTTCCGAATTTTCTCGAATGCAAAAAATAACGAACAAATATGTGTTTAAAAATCATTCTCGCAATCAAATCATTATCGCAGGATTTCTATCAATACAAGTATATCTTAGAAAACCTAAGGGACAATATGATCACAATAAAAACTTTCACAAACACAATAAAAACTCAAAAAAAAAATCTCGTCAATGGCATTGGTGTAGATAAGAGTGTAGAATAGTTGATTAATTTGTTAAAAAAATTAAAAGTATTAGTATAAATCAATGAGAAATGATTTTAACAAAGTCTTCGGGTGAAACGAATAGTGAATTCACTATGAAAATTCTGAAAGAGTAAAAAGCATTGGTGAACCCTAAAGAATCTGGTCCATCGCAACGGACGCTGGATTGTCATAGCGACAAGATTAGGCAAAGTATCTGAGAGGATATGAAAAGTGATGTGTTACCTTCCTAAACTCATTGATCAATACTGAAAACAAGGTTGCATAAAAGATACTTGAATGACAGAATCGGCACAGAAAAACCTTGCAACATGACAATGCTAAACGTCATTTTGCTTAATTGTTGCTGAATTCCTTTTGATCAAATTCAAAAATTGGTAAAATTGGTAAAATTGAAATTGAAGTTTTTGATCCTTTAATTTTAGCAAGTAATAAAATCGAATGCAACTAGCTGATAAATATTAGGCAAGAATTAGTCAACTAGGAAAAATAATGTCACAGATAAAATATTGTAATCAGTTCCAATTAGCTCATTTGGAAATTCATACATATTTGGAAATAATTATTTAGCGCTAATCACGGAGCATGCGCATAACCCCAGCATTTATCGAATGGTTTTGTATAATTTATTCGAAAGCAATACAAACGGAATTCCATTGTCTCCCAAGGGTAATGTTTGGCAATGTTAATGTTTTGGCAAAAAAACGATAAAAAGACAGCAAGGAAAACATCTTTTCGGTTTTGTACTGCAAAACCGTACAACTGCATTTAAATCCTGTAAGAATTTATAGATTTATATTCCCAAAATATATGTAATCGGATTTTGGATGCATTTGGACATTTTGCGAGTGGTAATACATAAGGAAAAAATGCACTGTGACTACAATGGAGATCGAAAATACAAAGGAATATGGAAATTTTGAAACAACTTTTTAAGTGGGCAAGAAGGCAGCTCTTCGTTGGTTTCCTTTTGTTGTGCTCGTCAACTAATGAGAGGTAAAAGTGCTGCCCAAATTGGAAACAATGAAACTTTGCATACATTTGAAAGTTACCATTCTTGTTTGTGAATGCCAACAAAATGAATTTCTCAAGACTGTGTGGTGTTTCTTATTGATGGTCTCAATGTTCGATGGGAAGTAGGTGATAGCGTTTTGCATTGATAAGATATCGACGGTGCCACGCCGAAATCAAACATTATTTGCTTTGAGATTGTTCCTCATTTTTAATATTCAGTATTTAGTTTTTCAGTGGGACTTTATCATGTTTTTCTTTGCAGCTTATCGCTGATATCGATGTGCATGCGTTAGTGCAGAAAATATAATCTCTATATAAATCACTTTCATGATTTGTATCAAAATTATAAGGTAAGAATAAAAATAGTAAGGAACGAAAGTTATTAAGTACATTTGTGCCAGAGTTTCCAATACTTTGGAGTTTAATGAATTACTAGCGATATGTGTGCATTGGAAAATTTTTGTTCACGTTTCAATTAAATCTGTGCTAGTTATTGACTGAGCAAATTGAAACAATAAAGAGGCTTTTAGTCACGGTTTGATAAGGATATGACGGACAGAGAAAAGAAATTCAAACTCCGAATTAAAATAAAGTGTAAAGCACTGACGCGTTAAAAGAGAAATTTCGAAGTGTTAATAGAAACCAGAACAACTATATGTTGATACTATATTTATAGCTAATTCTAAGTTATCTGTTTGATTTCTGTCGAACTAGTTCAGCAATGGAAATTTTGTGAAATTTTCGATTTCGCGTTTCCCATCATAAATGCGTCTCGAATTTGAAAACGCAAATAGAGTAGAAATCACAATCTTCTCTTGTCTTTTACTTCACTCAGTGAAAAAAAACCATGATACGAGAAGGAGTTGAATTTAAATTTATTGAAAAATATACTTGTCATTCAAATAGACTTTTCACTTATTTTCATTCTAAATAAAGCACTGCGAAAGTTCGCAACTTAGTTGGAAGAAGAAATATTAAAAGAAATATCTTATTGTCGTAAGATATTTCGATCGTGCAATAACCATTCTGCTTAGGAAACTTTTCTAATTCTGAGTTTTGTAATGTCATTTTGACACAGACTTCGGTTTTATGCTAAATTAAATTCACAAAGTAGACAAAACAAAAAAAAAGTAAAAGAAACATGATATTTTATTATTGATTTTACAATAATAAATAAATACTTTTACAAAATACCATTTGACACGTTTTCCGCAAAAACAAAGCTAGTTGAAATATGAATTCCTGCCTCACAATGTGTTTGCCCTTTACTTCTTTGCGGAAAATACGGAAATTTATTTCAGGACGAACCGAAATGTTGAAAAACCAATTGATTGTCTACTGACTTTCATGGTCAGTTAACTTGTTACAAGTAGATAAATGTCATTTAAATGAAACAAACAGGTATTAAATTCAAATATTAAGAAAAATATGCATTTCATTTTAAACAAAACATTGCGGAAATCAGTTTTAACAAATTTGTAACTTCATTGAAGTGCAAGCAGAAGGTATATTTGGTTCGACGGAAGGTATGATCCGAAAATCCAACAAGAAATTGCAAAAGAAAAATCTTACCAATAACCATTTACACACAGTCTTCGGTTTACATTGAGCTCTTTGTTCCTCGCTGAGATCGTGTTCCTCTTCTATTTTATTATCAATGAAGAAAGGCGAAAACCGATACTTTTAAATGGAAGGAATACTAAAATTTTAGGAAAACGAGAAACGAGAAAATAAATAAAATTTAAAAAAGACAAAGTATATCGATCTTACTATGAAAGAATAATAAAAGGCATCTTTGAGTGTATACGTG
This sequence comes from Stratiomys singularior, assembly GCA_954870665.1. Lineage (NCBI taxonomy): Eukaryota > Metazoa > Arthropoda > Insecta > Diptera > Stratiomyidae > Stratiomys > Stratiomys singularior. Next base: position 67,482,784 of record OX940880.1, on the reverse strand, counting down.
AACATCTGTTTCGTTGCTCTCATCGGAGAAATCCACGATCTATTTGTCGCTGCAGTCTGAAAAATGTTACAGTAACAGAGTTTCGATGAGAGGACTTTCTTTTGCAAAATTCGTTTCCAGTAATCTAGAAAAATACATCGACAATCTTTTCTCAAAATTATCATCTGAAATGACAAGAGATGCAAACTACATTCCTTACCAATGTTCATCATGAAACTTGATGAATTTTGTTAGTTACTGACGGTAATTTGATGTTCTGGCCGGTTTTTGTTAGAAACATAAAATACTTTAAAAATATCGACGAATCTAATTAATAACATAAACTGATGAGTTCACTTGCCTACGATTTATTTTTTTCAAAGAAAATAAAATCGAACTTGCTGATCATGTGACAGGTCGTAACTTGCAAATCAAACGGTGACAAAAAGTATCCGGAAATTGTAATTTAAATTCCCCGGGTAAATGATATTTCAAACAAATGTATTTTGTTAAGTTGGTAGGACTGTCCTTAGTTAACTATGCCAATATGAGCGCGATCTGTCAACCAGTTTGTTTACAGCAGCTGCTTAAGTGGGTACACAACAGTAGTGCGTTGCGATTTTCAGTATGGATAAAAATATTGAACAAAGAATTTGCCTGAAATTTTGTGTTTCTAACCAAATTTCGTGTGCACAATCGTTGCGAATGTTGGAAAAGGCTTACGGTAATTCAGTTTTATCAAAAACACAAGCCTACGAGTGGTACAAAGCCTTCAAAGACGGTCGAGAGATCGTTGAAGACATGCCTCGTTCTGGTCGACCTTCGACCTCTTCAACTGAGGACAACATTAAAAAAAATTAAAGATATGGTGCTTGAAAATTGTCATGCAAGTGTTAGAGAGATGGCAAAAGAGCTCGACATCTCTCGCGAGTTCGTTCGAATGATTTTGGTGGATATTTTATGTATGAAACGTAAGAACACGTTCGAGTCGTCCCGATAAAGCTGAATTTTCTTCAAAAAGAGTACCGTAAACAAGTTTCTTTGGACATGCTTCATCGTGCGAATTCCGATCCCACATTCATGGAAAGCATTATAACTGGCGATGAGACATGTGTATATGAGTTTGACATACAAACAAGTCAACAATGATCGGAATGGAGGGGAAAAAACGAGCCGAAACCGAAAAAATCACGCCAAAGCCACTCAAAAATCAAGGTGATGCTCATTGTTTTTTTTCGATATTCGTGGTTTGGTGCATCATGAATTTGTTCCGGAGGGACAGATGGTCAATGAGGAGTTCTATTTGGCCGTATTGAGGCGTTTGCGTGAGAACATCCGTCGCAAACGGCCGGAATTGTGGAAGAACAATTCATGGATTTTAGACGATGATAATGCGCCATCGCATCGAGCCACGATTGTGACCGTATTAAAGCCAAAAACGCAATAAACACCATCGATCAACCACCGTATTCACCGGATTTGGCTCCGAGTGACTTTTTCTTGTTCCCCAAACTGAAATTGCCGCTCCGTGGAACACGTTTCAGTCGATTGAAGAGATAAAACAAAATTCGCTGAAGGAGCTGCAGGCCATCCCAAAAAGTGCTTATGAAAAGTGTTTCATGGACTGGATAAATCGTTGGCATAGGTGTATTGCATCTGATGGAGATTACTTTGAAGGCGACAAAATAAATATTGATGAATAATTACATATTTTGCGTTTTATTTACAATTTCCGGGTACTTTTTTGTCACAACGCATACTATACTATCAGTGATCATCAGCGATTGTAAGCGCAGAGTGTTTAAGTTTTAAATATGTTTGACGAAATAGAAGGTGGTAAAAATAGGCACCTTTTGATAGGAAAGATATAATTTAGCATGACAGGCTCTAAGTTGTGCTACCTTGGACATAATAAGGTCAGACATGGATACAATTCTAGTAAGATCTTTTTAAGAAGAACGTAAGCCCGCGGTGATTTGAAGTATAGGCAAACTAACTTTTAAGGACACTACAATTAATAGTTATAGAATCTGACTTATCTTGCTTAACCTTGGACAAAAATGTCATGTTCAAAAAATATGTTGAATATAAAAGCACCTAGAGTTTTAGAGAATAAAAATAGAGAATTTTTTCGAGGATTCCTTAGAAAGGATAAAATAAAATAATTATTGTCAAATTTTGACATAATTTTATTCCGGCATTCAACACATTTATTTTGAGATTACCAAAAAAATGAGTGCGTTATTAAGGGTTTTTGCACGCCTGTGTTTCGTGACATCGAAAAGTGCTGCAGTTTTCACTCATTTGCTGTTGGTTTGAAAAATATTTAACAAATGTCATTCATTTACTGACATATTAGGGGGGAAGATATACCTAAAAAATTATAAAAAAGTGCAAAATCGAAAATTTGAGAGCCTTTTAACTCCAAAGTTCGAATTTTCGACCATTTTTTCGACATATTTGACCCCAACAAAATTATTTATTTACACGCTACCTTTCAAACTTTAGGTATATCCTTCCGATAATATTACTGAGTTTTTGAAAATGTAGTTTCGAGATAATCCCGTTTAAAGTTTCAATATGTGAAAACTATTGATTGTAGTGATAATGTCCCCCGTCTAAAATTTCCCGAAACATTTGCGTGGTGAAAAAAAAAAGAAAAATCAGAAAGCAAAGGTTGCTAGGAGAGTTCAACAAAGGGAGTGAAGCAAGGGTTTCTCTGCCTTTAACCGTCCGAGCGCCCGACTCGCTATTTATCTGGCCACAAACTGTCCCTCTGCTCGACACTATATGCAATAACTTCGCAAATATTAATTTTTCGGGTTTTCCCTTGGTCAGTATATTCCTTGCGTATAATGCTTTCGAAATATGTAAAAAGAAAAAAATCTATTTTTTGAAAATTCTAAAGGGATTTCTGGTCTTAAGTGCTGTCTATAGCTTAACTAAGTTCCTTTTTTGTTCGAAGAAAAAAGCATTGATTTTAAAAAATTTCAATACAGATTACAATTTTATATAAAGACCCTATTTAAGATAAATGCCTTCAATTAGCACAAATTTGAAGATATCACTTAATAAACTACTAAACAAACCATTTTCACACTTATTCAGTATCCTGGCTTTATCCAATCCATAACGCCATTCAATATAATGTTGGAAAATATCATGCATCCTTAATTATAAGAACATTATAAGCAACATTAAGGTAGTCTATAAGTTTTGGTCTTGGCAGTCTGGTTTTTTTTCAGAAAAAGCTAATGGTTTTGAGTTTGGCATGTATTTAAATATATGTACAACCAGTGACAAATATTTCGCCGGACTCGAACTTCTCAATTCCTTACATCTAAGACATGATCGAGTGGAAGATTATACTTCCGAAAGTCTTTCATCTTTTTTTATAATAATGTTTATCACCATTATAATGGTTGACGAATAACCAGGACTATTTTCTTGTTATAAAACGATGGGAGCTATTTTTTTTTTAAAATCCTCCCATACATAATAATGACACTCATTATTTACATTTAGAGAAGTCAGAAGGGACAAAATATAATAAAATAAATAAACTCGTTCTATTTAGTATGATATTGTCCCTCCTTTAGCTGAAATAACGGCAGTAACTCTCCAAGGCATGGATTCATACAGTTTTTCCAAATATCCGCTTGGATTTTCTTTGAAACATAGCCGTTTAAGCAAATTTTTCATAGCATTTATTGTTGAAGGCATTTTATTCTGTGCTTTCCCTCCCATATGAGCGCGAACATTCTAAATAGGGTTAGGGTCAGGATAACTCAGACATGATACCGACGTTACACCAAAACATTCCTTGTATTCTACAAAAAGAAAACTTTTTAGCAAACTATGGAAATATCATATTGCAGCGGAAGGGCTTGAAAACTCACGGAATGATCACGATAACATACTGCATCATTATAGAGTCACGGAATCATCCTTAAAAGTAGCAACTGGGATATCACTGTAGAGTTGCTCCCAAGTTAAAATAACACGACTATTGAAGATTTCCTGTACCGTGCAGCGTTCAAATATCCTTTAGAAAGGATAAAATAAAATAATTATTGTCAAATTTTGACATAATTTTATTCCGGCATTCAACACATTTATTTTGAGATTACCAAAAAAATGAGTGCGTTATTAAGGGTTTTTGCACGCCTGTGTTTCGTGACATCGAAAAGTGCTGCAGTTTTCACTCATTTGCTGTTGGTTTGAAAAATATTTAACAAATGTCATTCATTTACTGACATATTAGGGGGGAAGATATACCTAAAAAATTATAAAAAAGTGCAAAATCGAAAATTTGAGAGCCTTTTAACTCCAAAGTTCGAATTTTCGACCATTTTTTCGACATATTTGACCCCAACAAAATTATTTATTTACACGCTACCTTTCAAACTTTAGGTATATCCTTCCGATAATATTACTGAGTTTTTGAAAATGTAGTTTCGAGATAATCCCGTTTAAAGTTTCAATATGTGAAAACTATTGATTGTAGTGATAATGTCCCCCGTCTAAAATTTCCCGAAACATTTGCGTGGTGAAAAAAAAAAGAAAAATCAGAAAGCAAAGGTTGCTAGGAGAGTTCAACAAAGGGAGTGAAGCAAGGGTTTCTCTGCCTTTAACCGTCCGAGCGCCCGACTCGCTATTTATCTGGCCACAAACTGTCCCTCTGCTCGACACTATATGCAATAACTTCGCAAATATTAATTTTTCGGGTTTTCCCTTGGTCAGTATATTCCTTGCGTATAATGCTTTCGAAATATGTAAAAAGAAAAAAATCTATTTTTTGAAAATTCTAAAGGGATTTCTGGTCTTAAGTGCTGTCTATAGCTTAACTAAGTTCCTTTTTTGTTCGAAGAAAAAAGCATTGATTTTAAAAAATTTCAATACAGATTACAATTTTATATAAAGACCCTATTTAAGATAAATGCCTTCAATTAGCACAAATTTGAAGATATCACTTAATAAACTACTAAACAAACCATTTTCACACTTATTCAGTATCCTGGCTTTATCCAATCCATAACGCCATTCAATATAATGTTGGAAAATATCATGCATCCTTAATTATAAGAACATTATAAGCAACATTAAGGTAGTCTATAAGTTTTGGTCTTGGCAGTCTGGTTTTTTTTCAGAAAAAGCTAATGGTTTTGAGTTTGGCATGTATTTAAATATATGTACAACCAGTGACAAATATTTCGCCGGACTCGAACTTCTCAATTCCTTACATCTAAGACATGATCGAGTGGAAGATTATACTTCCGAAAGTCTTTCATCTTTTTTTATAATAATGTTTATCACCATTATAATGGTTGACGAATAACCAGGACTATTTTCTTGTTATAAAACGATGGGAGCTATTTTTTTTTTAAAATCCTCCCATACATAATAATGACACTCATTATTTACATTTAGAGAAGTCAGAAGGGACAAAATATAATAAAATAAATAAACTCGTTCTATTTAGTATGATATTGTCCCTCCTTTAGCTGAAATAACGGCAGTAACTCTCCAAGGCATGGATTCATACAGTTTTTCCAAATATCCGCTTGGATTTTCTTTGAAACATAGCCGTTTAAGCAAATTTTTCATAGCATTTATTGTTGAAGGCATTTTATTCTGTGCTTTCCCTCCCATATGAGCGCGAACATTCTAAATAGGGTTAGGGTCAGGATAACTCAGACATGATACCGACGTTACACCAAAACATTCCTTGTATTCTACAAAAAGAAAACTTTTTAGCAAACTATGGAAATATCATATTGCAGCGGAAGGGCTTGAAAACTCACGGAATGATCACGATAACATACTGCATCATTATAGAGTCACGGAATCATCCTTAAAAGTAGCAACTGGGATATCACTGTAGAGTTGCTCCCAAGTTAAAATAACACGACTATTGAAGATTTCCTGTACCGTGCAGCGTTCAAATATCCTTGCAAAACATATCATACTCCTTCCTCGCCCGACAGAATCATTCCCCATACCATAAACCTAGGTAAGCTTGGGGACCATACATTCATCTGGATAAAATTTTTCAAAATTTTCAAAAATCTTCGTACTATTGATGTTGCAGCCCAGTTCTCGCGTAACTTATAGCAAGAATAATGTTATTCTGCAATATAAACTTTTCGGTATATGTTGATTTTGCTGCGCCTAGAACCCATTTTGATAATTTTGCAACTTTTATGAAATTTCATTTGACAGGTTTTTCTTAAAAATGAGACTGGTTGAAATACGAATTCCAGCCTAAGAATGTTTTGAAAAAACCACGACGATACCAACAACTTTGTTTGGAAGTTTCCATAATTTCATCCCGAAACAAGAGAAACGATTATATTGAATCTTTGATATTTGAATCTTTCAACATAGGTTATTTCATCGTTTTCATAGGTGAAACTTTTGTGTAAGATCGGTAACTTTGTAAGACTATATATGTAAAAGACCTGAAAAGATAGTAAAGCCATTAGTTTTTAAATCCTTTGTCTTTCTACACCATTGTCAAAGTACCTGTCGATCTGACAGAAACTTTGACCCGATCCCGATATACGATTACTTTGACCTAATTTGTCATTTCTTGGTTAAATTTTGTAAAATATGATGAGGTTTCGTTGTTGCAGTATGTATTGGGGTGAATAACAGAGATTTCAACAAAAGTGGAATAACGAGAAATCTTTGAAGGTTCAAACTCGAGCCTGAGAACATCACTGGTGCATCCTTTAGAGACCAGAATTGTGCTCAATTTGGCGCTTATCAATAGATTCTTTCAGTTTGTTTCCTCGTATTAATGATGCTTTTATTGTTTTCTAATTTTCTGTCTAATATTCTACAGCTCCAACTCATTTTTCTCTGATTTGTTTGAGCGTCTGTCAGTGCTCTTTCTGCAAGAAGAATAGACCAAATGCATCTTCAAAGCAGTCTAGGTAAGATCAGTTTTAGCTTCAAGGCGGGGAATTCTCTTTTGTTTTAATAAGAGAAGGCAGAGAGCGTAATTTGAATGTCAATAATTTGGTTGGTACTTGTACAAGAGATACTTCCAATGCTTCATTAGAACCAAAACCACTCGGTTGACTTACTATTCAAGCATTCTCGCGGAAATTGTCCATGAGTTTTCAATGTTATTGAGTGGTTGCGCAAGTAGTGTCTCTAGCTTGCAATTCTTTTGGCTGCGGCTCGAATCACTGCATCAAACTAATTTTTTTTTATTCAATTGTCATGTCAATAAGTTTTAGATTATAGAGTTGTTACGGTCAAAGTAATATTTATTTCTAATTTGCCTCGATTGTCGCTCCTGTTGAAAACATTTTGATGTTTAAACAGTGCATTTCCATTTGTCATTGTATTTACAGAGAGAGAAAATTTTAAGGGTACCTTTGGTTGCTCTCAGTGACTACTATCTATCCAAATGATCAAGACTTAAAAACCATGTATGTGCTGCAGTTTGTATTCAGAATGTCCATTAGAGTCGTGCGCTGACGTATAATTTTCCACGAACTGTTTACGCGCGTTTTTCCGTATTCGTAGAAGATCCTTTCTTTAATATATTTTTTAAGTCCTCCACGAACAGTTGCATAAACTGACTTGTTCCCAAGACTTTGCCGGTTTTAGCGACGGCCTTCTTTAAAAACGCTACAGATTGATCGTCGTTGTGGGTCACAATAAAATGATGCGAGATCAGAATTTTAGATACTTACTAGTTACGTTTTCGGCCTGTATTACTGCTACAGCGCGTCTACCACGTCTACCATCGTTCCGTTCTGTTTTCAAAATGCCTTATTTGCTGTTCCCTGAACGCATTTAATCTGGTCACACGTCTGCAGTTGGCAGGACCAAGCCCTTATGAGTGACATTCAGTTTTCCTGTTTCCGTTATCGCTTTCTTTTTTCGCCAAGGGTCCATTGAAAGGCATTTCTTCGATCTTCTCTTAACACTTCTGCTCGAGCTTGTCTTACTGCTTTATTTTCCTTACCCCTCTCTTTTTATGACCTGGGTGATGTTCATGTGTACCAAGTTAGTGCAGAATATTTTTCAGCGGTGTCCCATCCGATACAATTCCCTAGAATCCCGGATAAATAATATTCTCTTGAATATTCTATGTTTTATCGTGTCTTAGTTCTCCACTCATCCTGTGTTTCCTTGACTTATTTGCTGTAAATACTTTTGGACCATTATATTGCCCTTACAAGTTGTTGTGTACAGGATTTACAACGATGCAAACTTCAGACAACTCCTTGCAGAATAGCCGTTAGGGTCATTGCAGGTAATGTGCACCGTCGCCAGTCAAATCATTGAACCCTGAGAGTGACAAGCAAAATAAATAGGAAATACATTTTTATGTATTTTTATATTTATCTTTACTGCTGCAAACCAAAGGTACTTTCTTGTCAACCTATTAGATAGTCGATTGCGCTACTTTTTTCGCATTTTCTCGTAGATAAATAATCATAGGGCGAGTAGGAAGCATTGCACCAAGACACCACAACTAACGCAATCGATTAATGAAATCGTAAATTAAAACATTTTACGTGTTGCTTCAACTTAAAACGTTGGCAGAGCAATATAATTACGAGATTTGAATTTTAAAATAATTTTTTCCATTTTTGTACGCTGCGTTTGGGATTTGCAAATGGCAGATAGAAATCATACGAATATGACTTCCGTTGAAATGTTGATTACTGAATTGCCGGAGCGAGAATAATAAATTATTATGATTTAACTATTGATTAATTCAGTGTTTTGTTAACAAAAAAAAAAAAAAATTATGAATTAGTTTAAATTTAACATAAATAAATAAATATCCACATTCCATTTCATCAAATGGGTCACTGATAATGTTTTGCTTTTTCAATTTATCGAATATCATTTTCAAACTTGCGGCAGCTTTTTTACAGCTTTTAATTGTACAGGCTGTTAATTTATATACCTATTGGCATGTCTTCGGAAATCGCCGCACACTTCTATGAAACACATCTGATTCATATGCGGAAAATTATTCACATATCAGCTTGGAATTCACCTGCGCGAATCTTGCAACTACTTAACGAAGGTTAATTGAGTGCAGAGCAGAAAGACATGCAAAATCGCAATTTTTCCGGAATTTATTCATGGTAGAAAGCATCACAGCAAATATTAATAGGATGCAAGGTGCGATGCAAATCGTATGAAGATGAAATTAAAAGTAATTTATTTCAACTTGGGAGTCCTAAGTAAAATTCCAATAACAACCTACAATCGCTTTCAACAACATACAATTGTTACTCTCCATAATCAATATTCTGTTGCTTTGACATTGTTGGTGACTTCTTGCGGAATTATACAAGACATCAATCTGGATTACTGCTGTGACATTGCGCTTGATGCAAATGGATCATTAGACCAGATCTATATGAAGATAATATGAATAAAAGTCAGTCATTGAATTTTATGTTCGTAATTTTTAACCCATTTACTGCCATCTACAAAATACCTAGTAAACCTATTTACCAGAATCCTTGATCATAAGATACCTCATAGTGGGGCAATTTATTCTGGAAATGATGAAAAACGACGAAATAAAAATTTCTACGAGGGTTGCTTGTTATATTTCTGGCCTAAGGCAACACCAGTGTAAAGTTTGATGTTGTATACCGTAAACGTACTCAGAACGTTTTGACATACGTAATGCTTTTAGCTTTGAATTAATCTCGGCCAAAAAATTCAATTAGTTGCGATTGTTTTCTATGATTGCCGACTTGGTGATCGGACAAGAGTGTTTCGATCAACTTAAATTAAATTAAACTTTTGGTGATGAAGCTCCTTCTGAAAGCCCTCTAAAGAACAGGTAAAACAAATTTAATCGTGGTTGCCCCTCACCTACCGTCAAGTTTCATGCAGGTCGTCCAAAGTCAGTGTTTCTGTCAGAAGACATCGATGCAGTCAGAAAATTGATAATGTAAGACATGTGATATACCGTAAGAGAAAGTCATCCCTGAACATTAATTTTACTAGCATTCATACAATATTATATGAACATGTAGCCGTTAGCAACATTTGCTGACGTTAGATCACACATTATTTGACATTTGACTCAAACAATGCTCGTGTCGATTGGTGTAAAGAAATGCTGAACAAAATTCAAGTGGATTGCTTCAAAACACATTTATCAAATTGTGACAGGTTGCGAATTATGGCTTTATGGATATCAGCCCGAAACAAAACAGCGGTCAGCTGCTTGTGTCTTTCAAGATGAGCCAAACCTCAACCAAATTTGTTCGAAAAAACGCTGTGAAGCAAATGGTCGCCTGCTGTTTTGCACTAGCTGGTCACGTGGCAACAGTTCTATATGTGCAACGTATAACGGTGAATCCTGAACGATACACAATCATTTGTTTATCAGAAGTGTTTGGTGAAATGAGAAAAATAGCAAACGACTATGATCATTCTTTACAACGCTAATGCAAGCCTCAAACGTCTTGCAAAGCTACTGAAATTTTTATCCATCAATACATCGAATCAATGGGTCATCCGCCGTAAAATCCTGGTTTGGCGCCCCGCAACTTCTTCTTGTTTCTTTACATTAAAATAAACTGCGTTGAAAACGATATTCCATGCCCGAAACTGCTGTTGAAGCGTCCAAAATAATGTTTTGGAGTTTTTTGAAGATTTTTTCGAAAAAAGTGCAAAAATATTTTGACAATTGGGTCAAATGCATGAAAAAGAGAATTTATTTTCATGGAAAATACATTGAAAACCAATAAGGCGATTGCCTGTAATAAATTATTATCTTTTCATGTTTAGGTCAGAAAAATAAATATCAACCTACGTTTAAGGTAAAAAAGATAGAACTCAGTCAATCAGATCGATGCAAAATTATAACTTTTTTATGAATGCGGTCCTGAGAAAGTGCTGGGATGTCGGAATACATTCACAAAAGTCGACAGCCTGGATTTCTTGTGTCGTTTTTGCTTTGTACATATTTTGCAAGGCTTAGGAAACATTCTTTATTGTCTAAGGGGAAGATGCTCTAAGTATAAGAAATTGATTGAATTCGATACATACTTGTTGCACGCTACCACCATTATGGAGTAAATCTTTAATAAGCGATTCCCTAAACATTTTTCCACAGAAATTTTTGAAATTTTTGTTTTATTGAAAATTCCGCCTTTTTCATGTTGTATATATATTGAGATGCCGGCTATCTCGATTTCTCCATCGGCTCTCTATGTCGTCCATATTTTAGTTTATTCGCGAGATCTTTTGCCAGCCTAGATGAAATAAAAAACTGCCCATATAAAGTACATTACCCCGATCAAGGAAGCTTTGTTCATTTTTGTCAACATAGGTCTGTATCGCTACCCGCACAATTTCCATTTTCAAAATCATTTATTCCGTATGTTCACAAACTCTACAATCACTGTTTTAGCTGCAAAGCAACTTTCCTTTCTTAAGAACTATCGCTTCGAAAGAGAATTTTGTCTGCGGCATAGAAATACGGTCTATCGTTTTATTGAAATGTTTTGTTGAGATTGATTTTTTTTTCGTATAATGCTCTGTATAAGGAAGCTAATTGTACCTGCATCCATAAGCACCAGCATAAGCGCCGGTATCCAAAAAATTATCGCTGTCCAAATACCAAAAATTATCGCTGTCCTTTTGAGCGAATTTGACGGCATTTGAACTTTTTCAAACGAAAAAATAACGTTTCGTCCTTACCGTCCATTTCTCTTGAAATAAATATAAATATAAGAATATAAAATGCTATTTCTATTCATGTTAGAAGAGTATTAATTATTCTGGAAACCACCACAACAACCTGTAACTTCTCGTATTTCAAGAGTTACTTAAATCGTGTTTTATTCTGATAGTGTTTTCAAAAAGAGAATCACCGTCTTATTTTACACCCCAGTTTATTGTCCTCATTAGACTCCTAGTTAACATATTATTTTAAAACTTGGCTTTTGCCCATTGTAGCTATACCAACTCTAGTAGGATCATAAGCCAGAAGATGTTGTTTGTTGCAGAACACTGAAGATAAGAAACTTAGCTTTGAGACTTATTTATTTGTTTACAAAACATAATTAAATATGATCTCAATGGTAGAAATTGTTTTGGCATATCTGTGAATGCAGGGGATCAAACTTAATGTAACGATAAACTTACGTTATGCCTTTTGAACCACAATTTGTCAAGGAATTTTTTATGCTTTTGTCAATTAAAACAAGGTTTGAACCCTAAAGTATGTAATCGATATTGTTACTTCTCTGGTTACTGCAAAGTCATCGAAATTTTGATCAGTTTAGTTGAATATAGTCATGAAGTCCAATCAAATATTTTGGACGCTCACGGACAATCACACACAGGGGAATACCCTCTCTCTATTACCTTGTACATTTATGCTGTAGACCGTCACAACCCTACCATTTGCTCACCCGTCTTTCTCCACACGCTTGTTTCAGAACTGAAACAAAGATCCTATTGAGGTTATTTGCATGATTCTTCTCAAATGCTTTCCGTTATACCTAAACCTTAACTTTAACCTAATTCCCAATCTGACCTGACATAAACCAATGCATCGACAAAATTATAATCATATACACTTATGTTCAGAAATCTCTACACCTTATTTCTAAGCTCTCTATCCTGCAAAGCTCAGTTTTGGATATGAGCTTTGTAATACTTCTGGGACTGTTAAGCTTTGTTTGTTTATGTGGTTCGCTATTCTGACCATAACTTTGTGTACCCATGGTATACTCCTTGCAAATCGGCCATGCAACGCGATATAATTATAATTTACGCACTTCACAGCGAAATTTGAACTTAGCACTCTGGATTTTCATTGACGTATCTTAAAGCGCGCCATACTGATTTCGTTTCAAAAAAATTATTTGTCCTTATGTAGCCCATAATCTGTTTTGCGCCTCTAAAATTCAATTTTTATGCTTAACACCAAAATTTCACCCAACCCTATTTTTTTATGGTTAAACTGGTTGGGTGAAATTTTCTTGAATATAGATAATATATCAGAACAGAACACACTTGTAGTGAATGTTAAGACTTGGAAGTGCGATAATTTTAAACAAACTTAAAATTGAACGACATTTGCGAACTCACTGACTCTATGTATCTATATCTAACCTCTGTCTGCATCGTTAGAAGATTTGTTCAATGAAATTAATGAAAATTCATAGTTTGAAACTTCCCCTTCCCTTTTAAGAATCCGCTTGATTTGGCACTCGTTGTTTTTATTTTCACTTCTCGTGTAAACTTGGAAGGCAAGCCTGTGTTGTGCTTTAATATTTTTATATCCTTATTCTATTGCCAAAATGAGTTCGTAATTGGTCTTGTTCATAATAATTTGTTCGATATTTATTCCCCTTATCTGTCTAAAGACCAGATTATGTCACATCCGTCAGGTTTTTCGATGTTTTTGGTCATTATTTCTCAGATTTTGCCTACATGCCTTCCATTCTCATATGAAAATTGTTCGCATTCCTCTTCGTATTTCTTCTTTTTCGTTTATTGGTGACCACTTCATTACTGCTTCCATGGAAACTATCATGTGTTTAAATAAACATCAAATAATGTGAATCATAATCTTTCGATTGACGTTTTCAATTGTTCTATTGCTTATGAGATTGAGGTCTATCAATGTCTTAAACTAAAAGAATGTTGTTTGAGCAGAATTCCTCTATTTTCGGTGCGAATTCCGTCAGCCCAAACCTCGGAGCTATACAAGAGCACTGACTCAATTGCACTCATTAGTAGACGTCTTTTGCTCGAGGTTGGTCCCCGCGTGTTGGCCATAAGGCGACTGAGAGCCGATACTCGTACAGAAGCCTTATTTAAATTTCCGGTTGCTAAACCACCGGGCCCTCTTAAGGCAGCCCTTCGACGTTGCTTTCATTCCTGATACATTGATCAAAACGTCAAAATTATCTGCTTCAAGTTTTTGGTTAGACCGATTTTGACAGCATATGTCCGGTATTGTCATATTGACATATGTCAAGGTATTGTGAAATCGATCGATCTGAGGCGCTGAGATCTATTTCATCGCATAATCGAAATTCGCAGTAGTTGGCGTTAGGATTTTTGTGGTTCTTTAGTAGCTTATTGTGGCTAACTATTGGTGTCTTGCAATTTGTTATGTTTTCTTCGTTGATAAAAAATGATGTATACAATTTTGAATAGGGGAAAAGGCCCGCATTTTCACAATTAATTTAAAACAACCGATGACTTTGTAATTTCTAACAGATAAGTTGTTTTGATGATATTTTTTCGACATAATCTCATTTTCTGGGTCAATAATATGTCGACCGCAAGCAGACTTCAAGCCATATATAGTTAATGTTTAGACATGTTCGATTTGGACTGTCTTATTTGACACTTCATTCAAATAAATCAAAGTAGACAAGTTATTTAGAATTATTTGAAGGCTTTTCGTGATCCAGTGACAATGAAAGTTCAAGCATTGTAAAGGATATGTTCATTACGACTCGTTTTGTCACAGAGAGCAGCTAAATTTGAACTGTTGAAATATTCTTACCAGATTTGTTGAAGCGAAAAGCTCAGACGTTCTTTCATTTATTAAAAGTAAAGTCGAAATTTCATTGCTATTTAAAATTGGTTATAAAATTTTTATAAATATTACTCAACATAAAATAAATTTTATATAACGTCAAATAAATAATTTACTTGAATGAATAAATTTTCCCCAACTTCAATTAACAAACTCTGCAATTGGTGCAATCCACTGTTGCAAATTCGAAGAATCAGTATAACTAAATCAGGTAGAAAATCTAACTTTAAATTTTAAGGAGGATAATAAAGATTGTATGGATACATTTAAATGTCCTGTACGAAAATAAAGTAACACTTGAGTTTTGTGTTCCACTGAAACTTGATTCTTACAATCGTGAGAATATAATCTGTAGTGAATGTTCTCGGAAAGGTTGGGGTAACTCCGCCAGAAAATTAGCCGCAAGGTTACGAACTTTTCCTCAACTTCATGGGAGCGGTAATATTCAAGTTCATATAATAGTTCGCGCACGATGATGATGTCGTTAGTTTAAACTTGTGTTTTCCATAACAGATCAGATAAACATATGTTTAGCAAAACTAAGATTCGCAATTCGAAGGAGACTGGAATAAGTTGCTTTGTAGTTAGTGTAGCGCAAAGTACGAAGAAGAATCCCTGGCCTATTGAATCAAGGAAACAAGTTTCAATGCGTTAATATTGCATGCAGTCGCAGGAATAGAGTGGTTCGAAGAATATACCTGGCAGATTGTGCTTTGAGTTACAAGATCAGGATCGCTACAGGCGTTGTTTTCAAAAGAATAATGGTTGACCTTAGCTGACCTACTATTGGTTATATCAACACATGTAGGATGTAGGATGCATGTTCTCATGTAGGATTCATACAAAAGTCTTGAAATTTGCTCATATCTTTCGTATTTTAAGACTCTTGTTCGCATTCAGCAAGGACATAGGCAATTAAAAAGGAATTATCTGCAATTCAGTCAGTGAAGGTGCCACCACGTACTACATAAGTAACAAATATCGCACCTATTCCGACGTACCAAATAATTCAATGAACTGCATGCGGTCATGTAAGGTAGCTTGCAACATGTGAATCCAACTTTTCCGCTCATGTTACAATAATACCATTATGATACATCTAATTATTCCGAGTTGACGTAAGAAGTCAGTGGTCTCCGGCGTAATTGCGAGTGGTCAGAAACAATTCAAGGGCACAGTATGAACACGTTTCATTATTGGGATTTTCGATTTGATCTGAATACCCACGAATGTTGATGCATGTTTACACTACGTGAATTTCAGGAACCTAATCCAGTGCGGGTGGCGGGCGGCCAATTTTGGATAATTATACTTTTCCGTTAGCATGCATAGTTTAACATATTGATTGTCAAGCAGTATGGTCCGGCACCTTCGGCCTATTTGCGTTGACACGTACTCCATACTAGAGGTGGTAGAGGCATTAATTCTCATCTGCCATTGCGCAGAAGAGGTCATTGTGATTGCAGAAGTTTATTGACCGACAGGCATGTGAAGTCACATCTCACCTGTCACATGCTCATGTTAGGTATAATTTACCCGCTCGGAGCTGACATAATTCACTCATGGATAGAAACAAATAAATTTTTTTCTGGATTTGATTGACGGAATTGTAGGAGTGGGCATTTGAAAGCAAAGTTGGCCTCACAGTACTGGCTGCATAACAAATTCGCACTGAAATCGTGTCGGTATCATTGACAGAATAATTGGGTTTTGATGGATAGAGCCTAATCGTGATAAAAAATATTTGGGGTTTCTTAGAAAATTTAAATCGTGTCGGATCATCGGTCGGATTCAAATAAGAATTGTTGACACCTGAAGACGGTTGCTCGCCACGGATAGTTTGGATGGAAAGGAGTCACTAAGCGAGTTTTAAACTATTAGCGTCATATTAACACGATTTGTTCAATATTGAGGTATTGGTAGAGAGTAGTTTTGACATTTATCTAGCCCGTCTTGGGCTCATAAATGTTCGAACCAAAAACCATTTTTTTTAATGCACGAATGAAATACTTATTCATAACGTTTGCAATTAAAATATAAAGAAAATGTTATATAAATTATGTTTGAAATCCGCTTCCCGTATTTAATTGACGCCTTGTGAGATACATATATAAATCTAGTATCTCTTTCACACTAGCGGATAATTTTTTGAAAAAAGTATCATAGTTAAAAATCCATCACCCAGTTTGGTCGGGGGAGGTCCGCATACATTATCAAATTATTAAATCAAGTGTTCCGCGGTAGTCAACTCTGAAATCCAAGACCTTTTCAATCTACTAGCATACTACTAGATAATTTAAATTTGAAAGGTTAAAATACATACATACATACTCAGCGCGTATTTAGACTTCAAAATATCAATTGGGTGATTTTCAAAATGTCTCCAAAAGAGAACAATATCGTAAAGTAAATAAAAGTCCGAAATATACAAACAAGCACATCTGCTGGATGATCTTATAAATTTCAAGCACATATTGGTACTTTGTGCTTACTTAGTCTACCCAAAATTATGTCAAAATACTGAATTTGACGTGAAATTAGACGATGGTTTAAGTTATTGTATCCTTGCGTTTCGTCCTGTTCTTGTGAAGTACCGAATGTGGTAAACTGTAAAACGTGTAATCATGATATTTCGTGCTGGAATATATATTTATATATTCCAGAAATATTTAGATATTTCTAAAACTGGAATTCAAGGTTTTTGATTTAAAATAAATATTACTTATCTGTGTGGGGATTAAACAATAAACTGGTCCAATTTAATATATACCGGATATGAATTTTATTCTGTATTCAACAGTGTGCCTCCTAAATGGGCTGACAAGTAATTCGTCTGACATAGAGATGGCGCCACAAATTCACCTTTTGTGGCGACACTGCCTACTCAAACCATCAAATATGGAACGAAGTAAGGATCGGCAGCATATAAATTTTTGACAGGTTCCTGTAATCACTATCTCACAAGTGAACCGCCATATATTATATTATTTTTCCTAGATAATAAATATATTTTATTACATTGTATCCAACGTGTTTTTATATGGACTTAGGTTGAGTGAATCCCTAAATTGGTGACCCCGACGTGATTCCCCTGTTTAAAATAACATTTCGATTGACACTAAACCGTGAAAAACCGTTTCGTGAAAGTGCAACGCAATTCTCAAAATGGCTACCGCACCGAATGTTGAGACCCCGAATACATCTAAAACCACCATACAAACATACAAACATCTACCACCGATCGCACCACGACCTTCAACACCCGCTAATCTGTTCGTAGAAGCGTCGCGAATTACGAAATTCCCGGTATTTTACAGATCGGATCCCGAATTCTGGTTCGAGCAGGTGGAAGCCACTTTTCATACCCATCACATCACGCAAGATGAGACGAAATTCAAGTACGTCATCCAGTATGCGGAACCGGACATTTTGTCTCACGTCATTTCGATCGCCAGGAATCCACCGTTGGAAAACAAATATGAAGCCTTAAAACAGCGGATATTGATGGCATTCGCAGAATCCACGGAGTCAAAATTGGGCGGATGTTCCAAGGCCAAAATATAGAAGGCAAGAAGCCCTCACATTACTTGCAGGATCTGCGCAATACGGGAGGAGAGCAGGTAACGGACGCGATGCTCCGGTCGCTGTTGTTGGAGCAACTTCCCGAAAATATAAGAGTCGTTTTGGCCATAGCAAGCGAGCTCGACATAGAGAAACTTGCAAAGATGGCAGATTTAATGTTGGAGTTGCAAAATCCACCTGAAATCTCAACAGTTCGTCTACAACCAGAGTCAACGGTAAAAAACGAAGTGCTATCCCAAATCCTAGACCGTCTTGAGAAATTAGAATTGCGGACGCAAAACCGATCTTATTCTAAAACGCGCAGCAGATCGAAGAAAAGAAGATCGCGGTCTAGGGGAAAATTTTGCTTTTTCCACACGCGCTTTGGCAAACTAGCCAGAAATTGCAAAGCACCCTGCCAATGGAAGAATTCCAGAACGACGTCGAAAATCTGAATTCGTCGTCTCGCGTTTCGGCAGCCGAGGACGACTCACCCCATCAACGCCGACTTATCATTACGGATAGAAAATCCGGACTGCGATTCTTGGTCGATACAGGTGCTGACGTGTCAGTACTTTCAAAATCAAATCAGCACAAAGTACCATCGAAGTACAAATTATATGCTGCCAATAATACACCCATCAGTACGTACGGCGAAAAATTTTTAACATTGGATCTCAGTTTGCGACGACAATTCCCTTGGAGATTTACAGTTGCAGAGGTTCAACAACCCATCATTGGAGAAGACTTACTACGTCATTTCGGTTTGTTGGTTGACCTTCGAAGAAAGTTAGTCGTGGATAACGAAACCAACTTGAAATCCATCGGCGATATTCACGAGAATGCCAGTTTTAGATTATCGAGTGTTTCACCACACCAACCTTATCACTATTTGCTGAAAAGGTATCATGATGTAACTCTTCCTGGTAGCATTAAAAAGGTCATGAACCACGGCGTCTACCACCACATATTAACCAACGGACCACCTTTAGCTGAGCGAGCAAGGAGACTACCACCAGAAAAGTTGCGCGAAGCAAAAGCAGAGTTCGAATTTATGCTTGGACTCGGCATATGTCAATCTTCGAGTAGTCCGTTCATCTTGTGGCTAAGAAAAGCGGCCATTGGCGCCCATGCGGTGATTATCGCCGTCTCAATGCTGTGTTCAAATGAGTTCACCCATAATCTAAACGGATGCCAGATATTTTCAACGTTGGATTTGACGCGTGCATATAATCAAATTCCTGTAGCACCCGACGATATTCCGAAGACTGCCGATATCAACCCATTTGGACTTTTCGAGTTTAATGTGATGACATTTGGACTCTGCAATGCTGCCCAGACCTTCCAGCGCTACATCGACTCAGCACTACGTGGATTAGAATTTTGCTATGCTTACATCGATGACATTTTGATAGCATCGAAATCACACGAAGAACATCAAAAGCATCTGGAAATTACTTTCAACCGGTTAAGAGAATACGGCTTATCCATAAACGTAGAATATCTTGGATATCTCATTGATGAAAGTGCCATCAGTCCTCTTCCTGCGCGCGTGCAAAGCATCCTGCCGTTCAGAAAACCATCAACTATTGCGGGGTTACGAAGATTTCTTGGTGCCATCAACTTCTATTGAAAATCTTTGCGAAATGCAGCTGAAATTCAAGTACCACTGCATAAATTTCTAGTTGGCGCTAAGAAAAAGGACAAATCACCAATAGTTTGGAATCCTGAAGCCGAAGCGTCTTTAAAGCAGTGCAAAGAGCAGATTGTAAACGCAACGTTACTACGACATTGAAAATGCCCAACTGGCACTTAAATGCGATGCGTCAGACACTGCCATGGGTGCAGTGTTAGAACAACTGAACGAGAAAGTGTGGGAACCATTAGGCTTCTTTTCCAAAAAGTTCACCGCTACACAATGCAGATACAGTACTTATGATCGAGAGCTATAAGCCATCTACAGCGCTGTGAAATATTTCCGTAGCATGATCGAAGGACGGCCTGTAGTTATTAAAACAGACCATAAACCACTTACGTTTGTGTTCAATCAAAAATCCGAGAAAGCTTCAGCACGACAGTTGCGGCAATTGGATTACATTAGCCAATTTTCGACGACTTTAGTTTACATTGCGGGAAACGAAAACATCACAGCAGACGCATTGTCACGAATCAGCTCAATCACTATGCCAGTATCCATCACCAGCCAAGACTTAGCGGCAGCTGAAAAGGACGATGACGAGCTGAAGCAGCTACTTCAAGGGAAACATCGTTGAAATTGCGTAAACTTCGCATCGACGACTCGGATACAATAGTATATTGCGACGTATCAACTGCGGAAATCCGTCCATACATTCCAAAAATTTTCAGACGGAAAATATTGGAAATGACACACAGTCTGTCTCATCCTGGGGGACGAACCACGAAGAAAATAATCAGCCGGAAGTATGTTTGGCCCTGCATATCAAAAGACATCTTCGAATGGTCCAGATCATGTCTCGCGTGTCAGCGGAGTAAAACCGGACAGCATGCAAAACCTCTACAACGTCATATCCAAATGCCTGACGCAAGGTTTAATCACGTCCATATTGACATAGTTGGAGCCTTGAATCCATCAAAAGGATTTCAATACGCACTAACCATCATCGATCGCTTTACGAGATGGCCTGAAGCGACTCCCATCAAAACGATTACTGCCGATGAGATTGCCACCGCCTTTTACGCAAACTGAATAGCGCGTTTTGGGGCTCCTGCTATTTTGACATCAGACCAGGGATCATAGTTCGAATCACTCATTTTTCAATCACTAACTCATTTTTCAATCACTAACTCATTTAGTGGGCTGCAAGAAAATACGAACCACAGCTTATCATCCTGCAGCGAACGGAATGATCGAGCGATGGCACCGGTCGTTAAAAGCAGCGATAATGTGTCATAACAGCAACGAATGGGTCGACATTCTTCCCACCGTCTTATTGGGACTTCGCACCAGTATTAAGGACGACATTGGCGCAACATCGGCAGAGCTCGTCTATGGGACAACACTCCGTATGCTAGGAGAATCCTTCTTCAAGGAGGGCATGCCACCTGATCCCAAGTTTTTCGTTTAAAAATTCCGTGAACATATCAAGTAGGTACATACAAGCAACTCCAGCATCACGTCATGACAAACGCAAGGTTTTTGTCCACAAAGATCTTTCAACTTGCTCGCATGTTTTCGTTCGTGTCGACCGAGTAAGGAAGCCTTTGGAGCATCCATATGAAGGAGGGAGTACTGTGGCGACACTGCCTACTCAAACCATCAAATATGGAACGAAGTAAGGATCGGCAGGATATAAATTTTTGACAGGTTCCTGTAATCACTCTCTCACAAGTGAACCGCCATATATTATAGACGTGATTTTTCCTAGATAATAAATATATTTTTTACCATTGTATCCAACGTGATTTTATATGGACTTAGGTTGAGTGAATCCCTAAACTTTCATGTGCTTTTTTCTCCTCAACCTAGATCCGGTAAAAATTTCATGACATTTAAAGTTAAAGCTTGCGAAGTGACACTACCTCTGAATTTTTGTGCAGAATGGAAAAATATTGAATTTCCTGTTTCGCGAAAACATTGTTTTGAGATGGGAAAAATATAGTGTAAACAAAGGATGTTATCATGCATTATTTCAACCAATAAATATTAGTTTGTTGAATTACATCGCGGCCGTACGAGAACTTTTGATACACCGCGTTCGGGGCAGTATTGGGGAGAAATGATGCACTAGCCCTTTGCACTCGTATGTCACACTGGAGATGACAATACTAATATGTCTGTGGACAATAGCACTAAATAGCTGTTGTTCGTAGAATTACTCCTGGGCATACATGGTTGCCAATTGCACAGTGGAAACCCACATACCTTGCATCATTGACTTTCATTCGGAACATAGTTTGGTCGCCAGGCGGACGCGCCTGCATCCCTTTTTCACAGGGAACCACTTGAGTCGTTATTGTAAGATGATCCGCGGATTGTGCGAGTTCCGGAAATTCAGCGTTGACCCTTTGATGTGCACAAACTAAAGGTGCAATAGTAATCCGCATTGTGATGTAATTGTCGTTCTTCGCAAAAATAAAGTAAAAATTTGTCAAGTTTTATTAGTCGATTGTAAGTCGTGCGCGGAATTTGTCTATTTCAGTACACATAAATTTTCCGCTCAATATGGATTTTAAAGACAGGCAGAATGATGACAGTGAATTTGAATTGACTAATATACATGTGCGAAATGACAATATAAATTATAGTGGTTCATGTTCTTCCGATAGTGAGACAAGCGTTTTGTTACAAACTAAAAAAAACGAGTTCAAGCGTTACAATATTCATCTGATAGTGATAATCACAATATATCAGAATCAAGTTGGATTGATGTAAGTGAGGAAGCGGATAAACTGCCAGGAGAAATTAAATTTAGTGATGGAGACAAGAATGTTGGTCTTCAATTTCCAGAAAAAGACTTTGAGCCAATAGATTTTTTCAAAATGTTTTTCACTGATGAACTTATTGCAGATATTGTAAAGCAAACCAACATATATGCAAGACAGGAAATTAACTCAAAAGTTTTAAAAAGAAGGTCCATGTGGAATAACTGGAAGGAGGTTACCGTTGCTGAGATGTGTGCATTTAAAGGCGTCATTTTGAATATGGGGACTATTACTTTACATAAAACTGAAGAATATGTTTCTCAGGAATATACACACAAGATTCCTTTTTGCTGAGATATTTTTAGTAGAGAACTATTTCTCCTAATTTTCTGGAATTGGAGAATATATCAAAAGCTAATAGCCTGACAACGAGAACCAAAAAAGTTAGCAGATATATAGAATCCCTCAACTTTAAATTTCAAGATAGTTTTATCCCCAGTAAAGAAATTTCTATTGATGAATCAGTAGTACAATCCAAAAGAAGGGTTAGCTTCATTACATATAACCCAAATAAACCAACAAAGTGGAGAATTCTATTACATGTATCAGCAGATTCCAGTACCGGCTACGTATATTCCGTTTTGCCATATTATTGTGCTCTAACAAATGAAATGTTGATCCATCCAGAATTACCGGTGTTTTCGAAAAAAGTGCTTCATCTGGTCAATAATCTACTAGAAAGAGTACCTGGTGCCAAAGGGTACCATATCTTTACGGATAGATACAATACAAGTATTCTATTGGCCAACGAACTCTTCAAAGGGAAGTGTTATATAACGGGAACAATACAAAGTTGTAGGAAGTTCTTGCCAAAAAAAAGTGTCAAAATCAAATTTTGCTGCAAAAAAATATTTTACATGCCAACAAAACAATGTGTTACCTTAGGCATGGAACGATGAACGTGCGTGACTCTGTTAAGTAGTAACGACATTTCGAATATGCAAAACATCAACAGAATAAAAAAAGGTGGTGATATAGTAGAAATTAGAAAGCCCCAAGTAATTTCGAATTACAATAAGTTTAGGGGTTGTTGATCTAGCTGATCATTATGGATCAACCTTTTGTTTTAAAAAAAAAAAATATATTAAATGGTGGCGAAAACTTTTTCTGGTGTTTAGAGACAAGTGTCATTAATTCATACATTTTGTATAATGTTTCATGCAATAAGAATGGGGTGAAGCCAATAACTCATTTACGTTTCATACGTAAGTTAGTTGTTTCCTTATTGGGAGATTTCAGACAAAGAGCTAAAAAACGCGGGCGACCATCAACATCAGATGCAGAGAATCAACTTGATTAAAAACTCCACATTTTAGTACCTCATCCGGAATAAAACAACGATTGTTTGGTCTGTTCTAACAGAAAAGCTAAGGGCGAAAGGAAGACAACTGTTTGTTTCTGCGAAACATGCGAAAGACATCCTTTTCTGCACGTTGGAAATTGCTTTAAAAAGTATCACACTGTTAAAAATTACAAAAAATAAAGCATTTTATATTAATAATTTATGAAATTAATATAATACGTTGAATTCTACCACTGTAAATTATTTTAATTTATTTAGCTAAAAATAATTACAAGTTGACACGCTTCAACTTTGAAAATAAATCGAGTGCAAAGGATTAAAATCGGAAAATATAAAAAAAAATCATAGATCTTGAGTTCAAAGATCGCAAATCTATATTGAGTAGGATAATATATGTGCGCGCAATAAGTGTCGCGTTTCGAAGCAATTGACCAGAAAGCAAAACGTGTTCGTCTTTCAAAGCAAAATTTGGAGCTATTTCGCAACACCAAAAGGAATTTTTGAGACGATAACAGTGGAACAGTGTACAATACATGGATTCATTACTTCACACCTGAATCTAATCGATAGTCAGCGGAATTGAGTTTGCCTGATGAAAGCCGTATAAAGCGCACGGAAACGCAAAAATCAGCTGCCAAGGTTCTAGTCAGCATTTATTAATATTTTTACCACTATTTAATAAATAATCAATAAACAATATAACTATACAGTATACAGTCGATTGGATAATGAAATCAAGTTTGATCGACCTCATATAGCAAAAATAAAAACTTGTTTCACCTAGGCAATCCTACGGCTCGTTTTGCCTGCGATGCGACCGATTAATTGGAATCACGTTACAAAGCTGTGGAACACCCACCATATTCGCCTTACTTAGTCCTCAACGAGTATTTCCTGTTTCCCCGGGTGAAAAATTGGCTCAACAAAAAAGGATTTTATTCGAATTTGGACCTCGTGCCAGAAACAAAAGTCGATTTTGAAGGACTTAACACGGACTATTACAAGAAAGGCTTCGAAATGTTGGCAAATTTTTACATAAAGCGCATTACTATGGGGTGGAGACTATGTCGAAGAATAAAATCGTATTTGAATTGACAGAGCAATTTTTTCATTCCCAGACCAAAGACTTTTCGGCTCATATAATAAAAAGAGTAGGCATCGAGAAAGAAGGAGAAAAATTGAGTAGGATTTAAGGGTAATAAGGATTACCCGTACTTTGTTTACCTGGATTACCTGTCTAGGGTGTCCACTGTTATTGGAAAATATATGGGAATATGCCTGTTATAAACGCAATGCCGATTCAAAATTCTTTCAAGTGAAAGAGCCAACGAAAACGATAGCCGACTTCGCAAGCTTAGACGGGACAAACTAAAGGTGGGCCATTTAAAGTGGAAGCATTTGTTTCTATAAAAAATATATGTATATATATATATTATTTATTTTTATTTCAATTATAATTTATTTTGGTTCAAGGCGATATGTTACAGCTATTTGTTGAAAATGATATCGCGTAAATGGCCACCTTTGGCCTAGAGTACAAAATGTGCCCTTTTTTCGGCGTTTTCCATCGTTTTGGCCAATGTATCGGTCGATATGGTGGCGATTTCACGTCGTATGTTGTCTTTAAGTTGTGCTATGGTCCTTGGCTTATCAGCGTATACCTTGGATTTCAAATAGCCCCACAAAAAAAAAATTTTGATGGCGTCAAATCGGGTGATCTCGGGGGCCAGTCAAAATCACCGTTTTTCGATATAACTCGTCCGGGGAACAATGGTCGTAACAAATCGATTGTTAGTCGACCTGTATGGCATGTTACACCGTCCTGTTGAAACCAGAAGCCATTCAAACCATTTTCACGAACAATGGGCATCACAAAATCATTTATCATGGCTCGATAACGTTCGCCATTAACAGTTTTCGTTGCTCCATCATCGTCTTCGAAAAAGTAGGGACCAATAGACATATCCGCACAAACACCACACCAAACTGTAACTTTTTGGTCGTATAGAGGCTGTTCCTTAATTAATTGAGGGTTTTCAGTGGCATAGAACCGACAATTTTGCTTATTAACGCTTCCATTTAACGTGAAATGTGCCTCGTCTGACATGATGATTTTTCGCCAAAAGTTGGCCTCGTTCTCGGCCATTTTGATGATCCATTTGGCATAATCGACGCGACGCAGATAATCACCTGGGTTCAGTTTATGTGCCATTTGAATTTTGTACGGAAACATCTTCAAATCGAAACGAATTATGTGTCGGAGAGTGGTCCGAGTGATGCCCAACTCCTGAGAACGACAACAAGACGATGTTGTCGGCTCCTCCTCAACACTGGCTCGTACGGCTTCAATATTTTCATCGGAACGTCTTGTTTGTTGTCTGGATGCATGACTGGCATTACTAACATTACCAAAATTCACAAATTTTGCGTATAAACGTCTTATAGTGTTATCACCGGGAGCACTTTTAACTTTATTGTTCGAACGAAACGCACGTTTGGTTTTCACAATTGAAAAGTTATTTTGAATGTAAAGCTGAACAATTTCAGCGCGTTCTTTTGGCGTGTACTATTCCATGATAAAATTGTCTTGGAATGTCGCTTCCAACGCGGTATGTCATTAGTCTATCTGACAATTCAGTCAAAAGTTATTGGGTTGCCCGATGCTTCCACTTTAAATGGCCCACTCTGTAGAAAATGAATAGCCTGTGACTCCAAAACCTACCTATTTACCCAGTAAAACTATGACAAAAAATGTTGACCAACTACTCTTTTTTCAAGGAAATTCAGACTCCTTGATGGTATGAAAAAAAACATAGGCCATATTTTGATATATTGATCAAGGTTTGCCCGATCAGGTCTGGCATTGTCATCGTGGAACAGAACTTTGTGATGTTTTCGAGCTATCGATGGTCATTTTTCGTTCAGCGCGTGTGCCCAATTGGTCAGGATAGTGATCAGTTGTGACTGTTTCATTCGATTTTAGTAGCTCATAACACACAATACCCTTCTGGTCCCACCCAATACACAGCATAAGCTTTTGCCAATGAATATCGCGTTTTATTTGTGAAGTTGGTGGTTCGCTGGGATCAACATATGATGCTTTACGTTTAGTGTTATCATAATACCCATTTTTCATCGCCAGTAACGATTGAGATGCGTTTTGCGTTCGACAAGAATTTTCACCCAAATCAGAACAAAATTGTGATTTCATAATCATAATTGTGAAATTATTTCATTTCCGGACCTCGTTAATCTTAATTAATAATATTAAATTTGACTCTTTCGATCAAAAAAGATTGTTACAATTTGGACTCAAATGAAATGTTCTTAGACAATGCATTTAAACTTAACACTTTAATGAAACATACATCCTTCACGCTTCGCAACATGCGCTGCAAAGTGTTGCCTCGAAAAGTGTCTGTGGATCCTGCGAGAGCCCTGAAATGTTGTTAAAGGGAATCTTTCGAATTCAAATTGATAAATCCAAGTTTCTCAGCAGAGAAATAAAAAGTTGAAAGAAGTTGAGTAGTTGAAATTGAAAGTTTTTTAAGGAATTTTGGGAAGAATTTTCATTAATTCCTGGACCGTTATAAACTCTGACAACTGCAACTATATAAATTCATTTGGTCTTAATAAAATAAAATATTATAATAAAATAAAATAGTAATCACCTTGGGATATATTTTAACTATAAAATTATCAAAAATGTTATACTTGTGATAAATTATTATTGTATTGAACTTCAAATATGTTGACTGACAGGAAATGACATCCAAATCTATACGTTTCTACATAAACAAAAAACAACGGTCACTGCGTGGAGAAGTGAAAAAATCCCTCTGTGTTGGACGCAGCGTAACTCCATCGCGGAGTTAAACACTACACTTTTGCTCAAGAATTATCTTCGCAATCTAAGGGAACCTTTTTCAAGAGTTTGGACCACTTTTTCGGGGCTCATTGTCTAAACTAGGCTTGTCACAGCTTGACTTATCACGTCAAATTTTCATCTTATTTTCTCGTATATCCCAGACCTCATTATCGTTTTGGTAAAGTTACAGATTTTTCGTTTGGCAAGTCTTGTTTCGTGAATTTTCACACGTGATCCATCTGAATACTCTACAAAAACAACAGGGAATCTCTAGCTCAGTTTCTTATAGGGAGAGTTTCGTTTTGTTTCTTTTTTGATTATAGTAACAATATTTGGTATTTCAACACTTTTACGCTATCTCATCCACTCCTTCGTTTTCCTCTATATCAATATCGCCTTTTCTGTAGATTCTTTTATTGCAAACATTGTGAAAAACTTAAGAATGACCCTCCAGCCTGGAACATTTTGGTGGGATGGAATTTCGAATGTTTGTTGACGGGTGGATATGACGTATAGAAGATCTTTCTGTCGTATAGAGGATCTTTTGTACTGATTGGGTTCTATCTAGTTCGCGGGCTTGTGGATCGGAAGTCACTTTATAATCCGTTCGAGGGTGGTTGGCCAGTTCCTTCGATTAATTAGTTATCCTGACGCTTGCTGTTGATGCCGATCATAGGGAGGTGTATGATGTTGAATTGAATTTAGATTAACAAGAATTGCTAGAGATTATGGCTCTATTTTCTCTGTTCAAACTTCTTGTTTTCTTCTCTTACAAAAAACTTGACAGTTTTCTATTTGCATCACAGTTTCTATAATTTCGCAAGTGAGGGTCACCAGTTTTCTCTTGTATATTCATTCACCGGGCTGCTTGTTTCAGCACCCTCACGGTGGGTTACTCATAACGCTGGTACACCGATACAATAAATATAGTGGATGCCAAACTAAACAGAATATTCATACTATTGCTACGATCTATATATTGCATATTGATCTATAAATATATTTGTTCAACGGTCTAAAATACTTATTTGAATTGATTTGACAATGTTTTATAAGTTGTATAGGAAGTTATGTCCGTTCCGGTAACCATAGGTTTAAAAAATTGCACATATTGTCACATACTAACCCCTATTTGGTTGTCTTTCTTTTCATTAAATGTATTCATGTTGTCCTAACAAATGTAACAGGATTGTAGAGGAAATATGCGAGATTGGCGCCACATTCACTCATGTCTGAATGACTTGAATGATGTTGAATGCACATCTCTGTTCGTACGGATCAAAATCAAACCCAGCTTGGACTGGATAAGAACTTGGGATGAAATGTTCCTGGAAAAATCGAAAGGAAAAGAGCATATCGTTGATCGGGAAACCCTGTTTCCCAATTTGAAACCGCAAGAAAATCTTAAATCGAAGAGGTACTGAGCGGAAATTGGATAGTTTAAAAATAACAGTTCCATAAATGGGGCCAATAATGTTTAATAGGAAGGACATCATATTGCTGCATAACAATGAAGGGTCGAAGACTACTTTAATGGCTCGTCGGTGGCTGCCTGAGCTAGGCTTGCAAATTCTTAGGTATCTCGCATAATCCACGAACCATCCGATCATTAACTGTTTCTGTTTTAGCAAAACTCAAAAACATAGAAGAAGTTGTCCACTTTATGTCGGCCTGTAGGATAACGTATTTTCAAAAGAATGGGATACAGTCATAAGTTGTTATCGAAATGATGTTGTTCAATATTATTAATTCAACTTAATAAAACTGTATTGAATTTTACTGTTCAAAAATGGCCGGAACTTCCCGGTTATGCAAAAATTCAGAAGTTTCCGATATTTCATCGCTATAACTTGACTCAAAATTTGAAGTATACATTATTGTAAAACATAAAATATTTCGTATATTCAATTGTTTTGCCGAAATCTCCTGAATTTATAAATACTGACCCCACTTTTTTGTGAGGCCACAATAAAAATAAAAAAAATCAATCGATTTTGTAGGACTTCTTAACATTTGTCTTACAACCAGTGCTATGGCACTGACGAAACGCGAACTCATGATTTTGTAAAGAAATTTATAGTCTTCACAACGTTATCGTGACAGAATTTCTGTACAGGTGAGGACACGAAAATTTTGCTTTTATGGTAAAATGTCAAATGTTTACATTCAACACTGGAAAGTAAAAATGGAATGTAAAAAAAAAATTATTGTCCATTATTATCTATGACCTTTTGACATATTATGGGTAAAGCCATTATTCCATTTGTGTAGAACTTCTGTAGTTTATCGGCGAAAAACTTGGCCAAGTTATTTTGACAGTCCCTTTTTGAAGTGAATTTCTTTTCATTGAGGAAATTTTGCAGAGATCGAAACAAATGGTAGTCTGATGTTGCCAGGTCCGGACTATACGGTGGAAGAATCAAAACTTCCCAGCTAAGCTCTGTCAATTTTTGTCGGGTTATGTGTATGGTCTGGCATTGTCATGATGGAAGACATTTGGTCTGTTGATCAATTCTGGCCGGGTTGTTTGAATTGCTTGTTGCAATCTGGTTAATTGCTGACAGTTCAGACCCGAATTGAGTGTTTGGCCAGGTTCTAGCATCTCATGATAAAAAAATTCCCTTCGAATCCCAGCATATACACAGCATAACTTTATTTGGTGTCAATCCTGGCATTGAAGTCGTTTGTGATGATTCACCTATCTTGGACCATGATCTTCTAACGACTTTCTCGTATCTTAGTCAGTTTTCATCGCCTGTAATGATTTGCTTCAAAAATAGCTCGATTTCGTTGCGTTTTATTATCATTTCGCAAATGGAAATTCATTGTTATTTCATGCGGCATCCAAATGTCGAGCTTCTTTGTGTATCCAGCCTTACGCAAACGGTTCAAAACTATTTGGTGATGGATATTCATATCGACTTTTTCAGTGATTGGTCGACTTGAAGGAGGTGCACCTTTGACATCAAAATTTCCCGAAGGAATGCGAGCGAACCATCTCTTGGCTGTGGCTTTTGATAAAGTATCTTGACCTTAGACACTTAAAGTTTTTCACGAGCCTGCGTTGCATTTTCAAGTTGGTCGTAATGATTTGAAAAAAATTACCAAATTTTTTCAGAAATTTCACTCATTACACGGAATACAAAAGTGTCCATATGAAAGTTGTAGACTGGAATGTCACCTTTCAAACGCATGACAGTTTGATTAGTCTGATTAGTATTACCCGATAAATGACAACGAACACCATCTAGTAACAAAAAAGGCTCAATACTTTTTCGACTATCTAATAAATAGGTAATTACGAGTATCCAAAAGTTGAGATCGTCAGCAGACAACGTTTGCACTCCTTGCCCATCTGGATCCTTCAACTGTCAACGTTACAGTTTGCTCCAAAACACACTTATTCGAGTCTTCTGATATCCTATAATCTTCGTCGTTGCATATATTTTTTCTGAAATTTTTTAGTAGAGCACCTTTTTACCAATAGAGTGATTGAATTTTTTACTTTAATCGACGAGCACAAGTTTCTGTGTTAATAAGCACCTTAGCTTCTGCTACCTTTTTGAAGAGAAGTATCTTAGTCTTAGTATCTGAAGTACCTATTAAAATATCACGATTCGGTGGGAGACAAATATGCATATCGAGAATTAACAAACAGTCGAAGTCTTTTATAGCATGTAAGAAAACAAAAAAAATTTTAAGAAATATCGAAGCAACCAAACATTAATGAAATATAACCAACAGATAAGTATAAAAACTTTCTTTGTGATGAACATCCTGCGTAAAAACTAACATGTTTTCGTTTTGATAACACTGTGCTTAGCATAAATCTAGAAATACCATCCTTGTTCAAAATTTTATTAGTTTTGTCATTTGAAGTGTCTTAAACATGGAGATTCAGTAGGTTCTATGGAAAATCCGATTATTAGTGTGAGGCGTTAGCGCCTGGCGGCTATAATCAAACTAATTAAAACCACAATGGCTTTAGTTTTTCAGTATTGCTTGGAAAGATTGTTTAATTTGTGAAAATATTTGTAGTTATTGATTTGTGAAAACACAGCTTTTTCGTAATTATTATTCACTCACCTTCATTATCTTTGATTTGCCCCAACGTCCTGGAAGTTGCTGTAAGCCTTTCCTGTATAAAATCTTTCTCTTCCCTCGAAAAGTTTACTGAACCTGTACGAAAATCTTCTTTACTCTTGTAATTCCTTCCCTACAGGAACTTGTCCAGTAATCGAAAGAATTGATAATCCATTGGAGCCAAATAGGGTGAATATGTTGGGTGGGGTAAAAGCTTCCAGCCAATCGCCGTTTACTTGCGCTGGGGAACTGCAACTGTGTGAAATTTCGCATTGTTGTAGTGAAAGACGCCTCCGCGATGATCGACTACTGCGAGGCGTTTATCACGTTTTGTTTATTGCTGACAGTATAAGTCCGCAATTAACGTTTGATTTCGTTCCAATAGCTCCTTATAAATGATTCCCCGGAAATCCTATCAAACTGATAACAAGATCTTTCCGTTGGAGAAATCCAGAAATTTAACGGCAAGGTGTAGTGTATTTTCTCAAAAGGTCATTCTTTCATTCTTGTTTCTAAGTGAACGTTTGTGGGGTACCCAAGCATTCAACTTTACCACATAGATTCTTCTCTCTATAGTGATTGTAAGGAACCGGAACCTCTCCGATAATGCTAAGATGGACATCTCATCACCTCCTTAAATGACTTTCAACTGATCACCATCCATCAGCTTCATGGGCCTTCCTGATCCTGACTTATCTTCAAAGTGCCGTTTTCCATTACGAAGGCGCTGATACCACTTTTGACATGTTCTTTCTGTTAGTATGTCGTCTGCAAAAATTGTGCTTATATACCGATAAGCCAGCGCTGTGCGTTGTCAAAGATTAAAACCGTATGGTAAAAAATTTTTAACATTCGCTTTGTCAACTCTAATTGTTTACCTTACCACTGGAGCTTGGGACTGACATTCAGGAGACGAGTAAAAGAAGCGAACAAATATGCGCGGCAACCTGCAAAGGAAATAAATGGCCAAAACTCGCAAAGCTAGATTAGAATTTGCAAAAATACTTCATGATTTCAAGATTTTCACAAGGTAAATCATCAATGCATCAATGTTATGACTTACTGCTGTTTTCCTCGCATTGGGACGAAATTTGCAAATTTTAATTGTTTGCATAGTTTAAAGATTGAATTTAGCGACGCAGAAGTGTTAACAGAAAGTCACCAGTGTTTTCCGATAAGACAAAATGAGCGGTGCAACGAAGCTTGTGTTGTCAGAACTGTGGAGCAACCACCAGCCATTATGGTATGGTCTTCCATTTCAGCTGTTAGATATGAACCGCTGCATTTCGTCAACGGGTTAAGTAGACTCTCCAATAGTATGATGTCCTGAAAGACAATAATATCATAAATAAATTTTTCAAGATATAGGATGGCCTTTTATGCATGGTGGAGCTCCATGTCATCGTGCCCAGTACGCATCATATTTGGTGGTGCCAATTTCCTTGTTCTTGCATGCGATCTGAACCTTGTTTAAAATATATCGATCCTCGTGAAAGTTTATGATTTTATAATTCCATTAAAGGAAAATGTTTATTATGTATTGGAAAACAGTGAAAAAATAAAGGACATGTTTTGTAAGTGCATCGACAAGTGCAAGAATAAATGCGTTTAATATATATTTTTTATATTTATATATAAAATACTAGTATATACACACAGGTTGTATTTATAGATAAAAAGTCAAGGAATATAAGAAGAAGAAAATGTTCTGCATTTGTGTGTTTTTTTAAAAAAGAGTTTTCAGGGACAAAAGTGTAATTTTTTTGTAAAGTTATGAGTGTTCCTAATTTTTCGTGCAGGGCTTGTAACCTCCGTAAGTGGAAAATTGAATTTCCGCCTAATACATGAGCAAGAGTGGTGCATATACAACAGAATAATGTAATAGGAATCATAAATAGTAATAAATAAAATTCACATAGTTACGTAAAATAAATTACATAGAAAGTCAAGCATTGATTTTAAACGGACAAATCAAACTTTCCTTGTCATATGTTCGTTTTTCGCAGGAATAAGCTTTTAATGGTTTGTCGTTCGTTTTAGATGTAAGCATTTAATTTATTCTGTTTAAGAATATTAAAGTTTTATTTCCAAGTCTAATATGAATTTCCTTTTTGCTTTCAGGCCAATCTACTGCATCCACGTTGAAATTAGCTCAATCATTTTGTAAGTATTCATTTGATATGTCCGTAAAAATTTTGAATTGTGGGCATTGTTTCTGGTTCTGATGCTGGTTTTACTATAGCGTTGCGTTGTTCTGAAGTCTAGGGATTAAGATCAATGATAGTGGTTGAAGCTGTAATATTTTTAGATTGCTTGTGGGTCATTGAAACATTAATAAATTTGAGACGTGTCTCGTTGTTACGCAACATTCAATTACACTCATCAAGCTGTTTGGGGATTTTAGACAACTGCTTGAGAGACGTTGAAGATCTTAAATCACATTAAGATTTTTAATTTCAATGGTTCAAGACTTTGGCAACTTGACCTCGGATCATGAACTTGATGTTGGATTTACTTCGTAGAAAAATATTTTAGGAAGACGTTGAAGGCGCATTGTTGGCAGAAAGTGCTGTGTAATAGTTTCTTTTCGATTTGTTGCCATTCGATTAGGGAATTCATGACATCATCATGTAACAATAGATTTGACGATTTCACGAGGGAATCTTCCTACACAACATATTCTCGATGAATTTGGGACCTCTGGTGAAGTGGCAAATTGTTTTTGATTCAAGCGCAGAACCTTTTCAGAAGAGCTGATTCAAATTCTGCTTCGCATGGATCTCAATTGATAATGGTTTATGGAGAGTAATGAACTTGTTAGACGTTTATGACTGTGTTTCATTTGCGTATGTTATTTGCACTGCTACAGTGATTTACCTACTATAAAGATAAATTTTGCATCGCGAGTTGGCTTTATTTCGTGTAAGAAACACTAGGAAGGAAATAAAATTTTAAATACTTTGTATAACTCATGTTCGAAGTCTAACTGAAATGAAAGAGGAAAATTCGGTAAGCAATAATTAGATTATCAAACATAGTACAAAGAATTATTTAGAATTTTTTGAACATAACGGTTGCAATGCGTCATGGAAAATTTGTCTTATTTTTTCGTCACTTTTGCTTTTCTTTTGCTACAGATGGTTCCTTAAATAAAGCTCAAAATCAATTATTTGCATTTATTAGAAAGATGCAAATGTCGTTCTCCACAAAAAAATCAAATGAACATTTCATAGCTCTAATAAGTGGTTTGCATATTGTTCTCAGCGATTCACATAAGTCAGGCCGCTGGTATGGTTTTTCATAGGTTTTTGAATAACAAATGGCTTCTTGCTGGTTTTCTACTATTTAATACATATCTTAAAAATCGCGAAAATGGTATCAGTAGTAACAAGTCAACTTTCTCTTTAATGAACAACATGTAAAAGTCCAGTTGACAAAGACACAACTGGAAAGTTCAACAGAAAAACTTGAAGAATAAAAGTATTACTTTAGTTCATTTGCTTCAATCGTTTGCTTTTAATTTATGCACAGGTAAAACTTTGTTATATATTTTTGCAGACGAAGAGTACTTGTTAGTACTCGTAAAAACAGAATTACTTTGTTTCATTTAATTGTCCAATGTTAAGCGCGCTTTATGTTGACAGCGATATGAAAGTAAAGATGTTTTTTATTTCTTTAGCTATGTATTTATTAAATCAATTTTTTTAATATTCATAATTGTTATGAAAGTCCTCAAAATTAATATAGAGAAATGTTAATTACGATATTCTTTACTACATGGTACAGGTGCTGTCTATGTACAAGTGAACAATGTATTCCTTTATGAAATTTTTCATTTCTTATTATCCAAAATATTATCATTTGTTATATTTTCAGTATATAATTGTTTTAAAAATTTAATTTTAAGAATTGAAATCAGCTTTGCGCCCTTCAGAACGCATTTCTGCAAAAACGCCACGTAGCCTAGCACTTTTTCTAAATTCGAAACTAAATGGAAATTATTTTGTATTTAACGCTCAACATATGCTGGTCCAACGCTTTAACAAACTTTAACAGTACCGAAATATTTTTTAAAGCAAATTTAAAAAAAATCTAAAAACATATTTCCTTCCTAACATCCTCCCTCAACACCAAACTAACAATGCATTAACGGACAATAACTTCATATGTATGTTGGTCTCAAACCTAAATTCAGCGAGCATAAGGTCCTTGTTTGAAGTTCCAACTTTTCCGTCCGTTGTGCCTTTGATCCATCTCCATCGAACTTCCTCCTACATACTCATGCTAATTCAGCTTCCTTAAGACGCTCCCTAATCTCATCATTTTCAGCCTTTTGAAGAAATTCATCTTCTTCTTTTTCTCACCTGCAGCCCCTCTCGGGCCAAACGCTTCCAATTGTCTCGATCTGTTGACCGCGTCCTCCAATTGGGAAACCCGATTTTGAAGAGCTGGATGCGTGTTATTTCATACACTTCACTGATCTCGTTTTAGGTTTTCTTGTCTTGCGTTGTTCTCAATAACGTTTTGAATTCTTAATGGTTGCTGGATAGAGCTAAATCTATGCCTTGCGTCATCGTGCCGTCGGAATAGGGCGTACCTGTCTATCTTTTGTTTGGGTTGGTCGAGGCTTTTTCGTTATCAATTTTTTTTTGGTATTTTTCCACATGAGCCTATTGGTCTAACATTTTGATCAGGAAGCTGTTTCTCATCTTATTTCTTTTAGATAATTTTTTTCGACGTTGAATTATAACTTTTTCATTGATGTTATGATAAGACTGTAGATTCTGTTGGTACGAATGGTGAGAGAACCCACGTAATCGTTCGTTGAGTACTTGTGTTTATTTTGGAGATTACAGGTATTTTTGTGGTATGGTGAAGGCTGTTTACGTACTGAGTCAATGCTTCCGGACTACTCAACAGCTCCCCTGTCAACTTGAGAACCTAGCCAGGAACCGAAATTGCAGGTTGAAACCTTCTCGCTTAATGAGAACGTCCTAAAAGGGTAATGAATTTTTAGTCTCGACTTGAAATCGAGAAGAAAAGTGAGTAACGGTATTTATGGTTACTATTGATCTTACTCAGTATTGCTGCTGTTTCATCATTATTTACAACCGCTTTCCAGATATTTAGGCCATAACTCATTGGTATTTCCTATCGACACTTTCTTGGTTCTGATTATTTTACTCGTTACTCTTCTCTGAGTAGTTTCATACCTCTCTCTCTTCGTCCTGGTTTTCCTTCCTAGATTTTGTATGTACGCCTGATTCTTTTTACCGAACGCATCCTGGCATTTGTCATGGAAACAATCGTTTCATCTGCGCTGAGGTTGATGTCCGATCGTCTGTTCTGTCAGGGTCTTAAGTGCTGTCTTTATCTGATCTCTAACAAGGAAAATCTTGTTTTAAAATAAAAAGTTAAAAACATGAGAAAAGGGTTGTTTCATTCTAAAATCTCTCAATTCGTGTACGTTTATCAGCCAAACTTTGAAGAATTTCGTTTTTATACGGGTCGCGCACAACCGTTCCTAGGTCACTTCGAATTTTCTCTTTCCGGCGGCTGATGTTTGAATATTTTTGCGACATCATATGTTGAATAATGTCAGTGTGTTTAGGTTATATTGCCTGGCCTGTTGTAAAAGGCCCTTAACAGCGCCAGGGTTATTCATTGATCTAACATTCCAGGATCCAATGGCTTTGTCCTTTTTTTCGGTTTATAGGTCGTTGTCGTAGGTACATTTCATTTCGAGGCTCTGCTGCGGGTTTCGAATAATCAAGGAGTTTACAGGGACGGAGAGTTAACCTGTCGCCCAATCTCCATTCCGGTGGCGTGGTTATTATTTCGATTCACCCACCACCCACGCACCCACCTTCACCTTCTTACGTCCTCACAACGGAGGCGTAGGTGTATTTAACAGTTATATACATTTCTCAGTTATTAATACCACATCATTGAGGAACCAGTAAACGCAATATGTGACCCAGAGACCATTTACTACCATTTAATCGTGGGATTTGGGGTAAGGAATCATGGAAGCTGTGGGCTGGGAAAACAAGAGAATCCCTCTTCCTTTCTCAACCCGGCTTGGGACCATCTATGGCGAAGTTGTCTCATATATAATCGAAGACAATTCTCGGCCAATAAACGGGATGTGATTAAATCACAAAATCGGAATAATTAGAAATAGTCAATACGAATCGTATGACTGGGATAAAAAAATCGCGAGAGGAAACGGAAAGTAACCAGGGTTGTTTTAAAGAAATTGTGAAGAAGAAATTAAAACCTTATATTGAAATAAATCGTATTTATAATTAAAAATTGAAGAGTGATATCATGAACGAAAAACGCATTGAACAATTCGCTTTTCCATCTAATAAATATAAATAGTTTCTATTACTACTTATACTACTTTATACTACTTATTGCCTTGCCTTTAAAGTTTGCGTGCTCCTCCAAGCACATTTATGGCACATGTGTGAAACCAAACACATACAACAGGTACAAGCAAAGATGATATCATCTTGACCCCCATTTGCTTCTTTTCGAAGTATGATGTATACTTGCATTGGCATTGAATGCGGTTGCGACAAGTTGTTTTCTTCTTACTATTCAATTTCGAAGGTTAGTTTCTTATCCGTAAAAGAATTGCTACTATCATCATAATTATCATTATAACCGAATAACACCCGGAAGCTATGAAAAATGTGATTTCATTTCGTTTTAAGTGATAACTTCAAAATGAAACTATCATTACAATGGGTATAAATAGTTGCTGTGGACTTTAAAAATTAATTATCTCTAAACATGCACTCTGAATCCGAAAATATTTCGAGAAGCAAGAACTGTAAATAAAATAAGAAGATCGCCTTACGAAAGAGATAAGGAGCGTTAGGCAATAACAATGTATAGAAAGTGATTTGGAATTGTGTCTGACTACGGTTGA
The DNA here is from genome assembly GCA_954870665.1 of Stratiomys singularior. Lineage (NCBI taxonomy): Eukaryota > Metazoa > Arthropoda > Insecta > Diptera > Stratiomyidae > Stratiomys > Stratiomys singularior. Next base: position 67,444,017 of record OX940880.1, on the reverse strand, counting down.
CCAGAGCAAGATTCGAGGATTTATTATAAACGAAGTTTAAGATAAAGATTTTCTAGTTCAATGCTCCGACGACAAGATCTTATGAGCCAAACCTTGAAAGGAATTCAATTTTGTGTAACATGTTGCGCGGGAAAAAATCCTTCCCTAATACGCCAATCATATAAATACCTTCTGGGAAATAATACAATGTATGTGTGAGAGAGTTACTGTCCAGAAGACTTGTCCAGTGTCTTGTGAGTGAGAAACACTACTTCATAATTAGTTTGCAGTTACATAAATAAAAGTAATTTTCATCACGTTGATAATTAGATTAAAGTCAACCTTGACAATTATCTGATTCCATCTTAATTTGTGAGCTGCTAATGAAAAGAAGATGCTTCGGAGTAATTTAAGCCCTATTATGCATATTTTTGATGGTGATTCAGTTTGTTTAATAAGCTTTTATTTAAAATTAAATTTCTTGTGTTAATATTTGGAGATGTAATCGCCATCATAAAGCGCAATATATGACCACAGACAAGTGTAGAGACAAACTCATAAATGTAGAATTCTTTGTGTTTGAATAAAAATAAGAAATATCAACGTAAACTACCAGCATCCGAATTCAAATTTTTCATTATATTCCCTTCCTCTTCACTTTGAAGTATGTCGATTTTCAAACAAAGTGAAAATGGTCTTCATTAATTTGATAAAATTATGTAAATTTATTTCAAAGTGAAAGCTTAACTGTTAATAATATCTCTTCTGAATATTTTCTGGATAATCCCGAAATATATTATCAATTTGTTGGGCATGGTATAGAATTCATCCCAAAAGGGAATCGTTCGTTTTTTAAGTTAACAATGAATTCGAAATCTGCTCACATTGTGCACAAAGCTTTACACTAAATGGCCACGATCAAAGCTTCAACTTTAGGAAGTTTTTAGGGTTCCTGTTTCTATTCAAAACATTGATAAGTTCCTCACGTCTCTGCGCTAAGTAAGCTAAGCTCCTGTCTTTGTTATGTTAGAATAGCAAAATTCGGTGAAAACTAAACTGGGATTCGTAGTTTAAACGAACCGTGTAAGTTTGTAGCATTTGTGACTATTTGCTGGAATCAGCTGTTCGAATGTTGAATTTTTACGATGAATCAAAATACTGCACAAAGAGTTTTCAATAAATTTTGTGTTACGAATTCAAGTTATGCAAGGAATCATTGAAAATATTAGAAGAGGCGATTTAGTTATATCTAAATAAAAAGTTTATAATAGTTTCGAAACGGCCAAAGAAGGTCATGAGTGATTGCAGATTTGTCGTATTCTGAATAATTTTTGACCACTGCATCCTGAGCATAGAAATAACAGGCTTCCTTCTAATTTTTGAAATTTTTTTTCATTGTTCAAAACCGATTTGGATCGTTATCGTTAGGTCGAATTCGGTCGATTCCGGTCGAAAATTGGTATGAAGTAGGTACAAAACGCACAAAATTAAAGGAAGCCTTTTATTCTCTGCTCAGGTATTCTCTCTGATATTTTGTGAAAATGATAGCTATAACAAACACTTCCACCGTTCAATACATCGAAGAAGATTGAAAATTTTATCCGAAAATAGCTATTTAATCTTCAGCGAGATTTTTCTTATTGAATTATCTTACTTTTACCATCGGTTGAAATGTTTCAAAAGAGTTGAATTTGCTGCAAAAACATTATCGCAAACAACATGCATTAGATATGCAGAATTGCGTCGTAACTGATGTTGGGATATGGGTTTTCGGGTTTAGTATGCAAATGAATCAACTGTCATTAGTATGACAATTTGAAACGAGTTTAAAAAGAAAAAAAAAACCACCCCAAAGCCGATCAAAAGCAAAAATTTGATTCAACATCAGTTGGTTGAAAAAAAATTCAAAAACACGAAGATAAATAAGTTGATAGAGAATAAGATTTAGGCGTATTAAGATGTTTTAGTGAGAAAAATCCGTTAAAAACAATCTTTAATTTAATGTTTTCTTCGCGAATTCTGATTACTTTTTGACAGAATCTTTACTTCGCTTACAGATTGTAACTACAATGGAAACGATCAAAATGCTTCTCGAATCGATTAGTAAATTTTTGAGAAGCGACTTTGAATCAATCCAAATTTTCCGATTTAAAAAAATAATAATATAATGATGTTATTTTTAGTTTCGAATCTTTAATATGATTTTTTCGTCAAGAAAATTTTAAATTAGCACAAAAACAAACCGAATTCTTCGTCTTTTCCAAGCTATCATAAAAGCAAAATGCTTGCGACAATTATTTAATTATGTAGTGCTTGAGAAGGGAACTTTTTAAGTCCTTTTGCTGCCATGAAACATTGTTAATCATAATATTTGGCAAATGTTGTTTGTTTTTGATGAATTCGTTCGTATTTTTCATTCATTGATAGAAGTTATTTTTTTCGTGAAAAAAAATTCAATCTAACTCGGAAGGATAAGTTAGAAAAATGAAAAGTTAGTTGTTCAGGAAGAATAAAGTAAAGATTTCTTTGTTTTTTTTCTTCTTTGAGTTTTCATTGCCAAGTGTTAAATTATTTAACGCTTAAAATGAGTCTGGGCGGTTCCTAGCCGCTTAAAGCTTTAAGAAGATCCAGATATTTTGGATCGGATTCAACTTGGGGCTATGTAGGGGCCAATATAAAACGTCCGTTTTCGCTTAGAAGTTCTTAGCTTTCGCTCTTGATCTATAAAAAAAAAAACCAAAAAAAAATTTAAAACAAAATTTTTTAAATAAATTGTACTATTATTAGGTGGTTGCATTGAAATTGTTGGTTTTGGACATAGTAAAATATGTAAATTTTTTAAATAAAGGTAATATATTTAATCTTGAAAATAGTTTCCATTGCCATCTATGACTCGTTGCCAACGTGATGGTAAACAATAAATTCCTGTTTGATAAAGTCTCTGTCGCGCCCATGAAAGAAATTTCGTAATGCAATTTCTAAGTCCTCCCAGTTGGTGAATTGTCGTCCTCCCACGATGTTATAGCCATCGCCTGTAAAAGGTGAGAATTTGATGGCGAAATGTCGGGAGAATATGGTGGATGTGGTAAAGTTTCCCAGCCAATTTCCTTTATGATGTCCCTGGTGAAAGCCGCTGTATGTGGTCGTGCGTTATCCTGGAGCAACAAGACTCCCCTCCTATTCGCGAGCGCTGCATGCGTACGTCGCAATTCCGGATGAACTTCTCTTAACTGCTGACTGTACACTTCAGCTGTAATGCTTTGACTAGGTTCCAACAGTTGTTACCACACGATGCCTTTGTAATCCACAATACACACGACAAGGTCTTTCGCTGATGAAGGCTTTGGACTTGGGATAGTTCCAGGAGAGTCGTCTGGCGATAACCACTGATACGTGCATCGGCTATTGTCATACATAATCTATTTTCATCGCATGTAATCACTCGATTCAAACACGCCTCCCGTTCGTTGCGCAACAGCAGCGAAGTACAGTTCCCTATACGCTGCCTTTCGTTGTTGTCGGTAAGTTGATGGGGAACCCACTGATCAAGCCGTCGTTTCTTTCCCAGACGTCGAGAATGGCGACTAATGGTGCTTTTGTCAACGTCGAACTTAATGATTAATTCGTGCAAAGTTTGGCGGGGATTGTCCTCTATGTGGCCAGAATCTCCATGTCATTTATCCGAAACATCGCTCCCGGATGATCGTCGTCTTCAAGGCTGTCATCTCCGGTGCGGAATCGGGCAAACCATCTTTGATATGTACAATATCGTCTCCAAATGCGTCACATATCCTGCGGGCAGCCGTTGCTGCATATGTCCGTAATTTGAACTCGTAGTAGAGAGCACACCTTACTTTTACAGTTTCTTTGACCATCTTTACACTTCAATATTTTAACACTTCAATATTTTTCTTTTTTAAGGTAAAACATATACGAACTCAATACTAACATCTGTTGTAACAAAAATTTGCCTGGACATGTAAATAGATCGCAAAAATACTGCATCCAAGGTTTTTTGAGCTCAATTAATTGGCCTACTGATAGTGATTCTGCTTAACCCTAAGGGCTTCCTCTTACCGTTTCTTAGGGTCCAGTTTCAACGCAGGAACAAAGCTCTTACGAGCCTATTTTCCTCCAATATTGACCAAATTTGCATTCCCATTGCTCAAGCTAGATCGTTCCTTATGTCCGACGAAATCAGATTTACTCCAATCGGATTCGATGGGATTACAAAATGATCCTCCCACGGCATGGTTTTCCTTGGTTGTCCAGGATCTTTCCTTCGTTCAATGGTACATCTTTCTGTGCTGCAAATTTGTTGAATGCCATGCGAAAGTGCGCTTTGATTTCGCTGTAGCTTATCATATTTTTCACTTAAATTGGACTTCCTTCCTGATCACGATATCTTCACCAAGTTAACGTATTCTTTGATAATATCTGAAGCAAGTGGTGTCCTACTAACTTTCAAGAACATTAGGGAAAATGGTCATATAATAGCCTGAGAAACTTTTTCCCTGGCACTATACATAAAACAATTTGACCTCTGATCTTTTGATTTGAGGTTTGCCTCGAAATTAACTTAGTAAAACGGTTTATATGCCTTCGATTCTTATCGTTGGTCATCTAACATTTAGAAATAGGTTAAGGTTGGAAGTAGGAAGTACGTACTCGTCCAGTGCGCTCAACCGAAAACGACGTAACTGTTGCCCAGAGTGTGCGTGAACAACCACCAACAGGAAATCGTCATCGTTCTCAAGGACCGAAAATTTCACGCACTTCGTGGGAAGAATTTCGCATAAAGATCTCGTACGAATGCATACATAGTTATTAGTGCAAGAGCAAGAAAAGCCACATGTACAACCGATGCGTTTTCGGTTTGCTCAACCGGCCAAAAACTGGTTGATCGTAGATGGGCATTTTTTATCGAGACGTAATCTTTCCAGTTGAAGCTTTTTCCCACCTCGGAGTAAACGTCAATAAGCAAAATCTTTATTAAATAAAAAAACGAGATATAATTAAAGATTGAATACAATAGGTAGAAACTATATGAAAGCATAATAAAATTTCCAAGCAGTCTTGTGTAGTGAACAATTAGAACTGAAGCAATACTGAGCAGCTTACTTCCAAGAACATATACACATATGTAAAATAAACACCTTGTCATAATATTTGGATTTTTCAATCAGAGTGTTTACTATTTCCTTCTACTACAATTTTGGATTCAATAAAAAAGAAACGTTATCTGTTTTCTGCATCAAAACACATTGGCTTCAGTGAATCATCACATTAAATCAACAAAAATTTATTCTAGCAATTGTATCTCGTACCTGCTAGAAATGGACATGTTGTGTAAATATCGAGAATAGCACGATTATTCTTACACCCATAATTCACCTTCGCGTGGCATGGCGTGTGATCTTGGTCAATCTGGGTGCTCTGTCATCAGCGCCTGGTCCTCAATTAGCTTCACCTGATTTGTGACGCATGGTTCCATAAATGCAGTTGTGTTCTGCAACTTGTTGTTATTTTAGATGCCTCAAAGTCACTCGGTTGTAATATAATGACTGTAATAGAGTGATGTAATGTGTACGCACTGCGGTTTCCTCCAAACATTCGATCACTTTTCATATTGAGGAAATTAAAGAGTCTAGATAAGTCAAAACGACAATCCAAATTGTATCTTAACACCAATTGCAAAGGCACTTAGACTAATAATAATATACAGAGATAGACGAAACTTTTGTCACATAGTCATTTGTTACAGGAAATATGTAATTGTTAAGAGGACAGGACGCAGTCCCGAATTTGACTCCTAGACGCATCTACTGAGTCTGCGTCAATCATTTGCTCGATCGATTCAATTTCACGATCACGGCTCGAAAGTGAACGTTAATAATCCTCTGGTGATAATCTAAGCCCCACAAGTCCAGGGTATATCAGCAACGGGATTTGGTCATTAGCAGGCCTCGCTTCCATTTATCAGAATTAGACAAGATTTTCGTCCTCAGTGACCATTTGACAGCGCAAGTCGAACCGAAACCAGTTGTGAAATAACTGGACGCATTGATAGGCCTCCAGATGAGTTTTTCAAGCGAATTATGAAAATTGCGGATAAGTTGTCGCTGAGTGTAACGGCACTCAATGATAAACACCAACATAGCCTTCATATAAAGGTGAAGGCTTTTCTCAAGAACTCTGCAGTCTTGTCTTCTTCATAGGGCAGAACTGGGGGTGACACTCTTAGTAAGGACCACAGTGGATGCGTTATCTTAATTTTATATGCTAGTCAGACAATCGGAAAGATGGTGTTGGTGATCACAGGGGCGACATCCGTCATTCATCCTACTAGAAAACGCAAAAACATTAACCTGCGCAGAAGCAAATACAATTATCGAAACGGTCATCAGATAGGCAACAATTAACTATAGTCCTGAGAGCGTAGTCCAGGGATCTCTGATCTCTGATCTGAGATCGTAATAATCGAGCGCATGTTAAGACTGATTTCTACTTGGCCCAGCTCTTGTGCAGATATAACCTCAAATAATACCTGCTGCTGTTTGCGGTATAACCCCAATTACATGTTTTGTAAAGCGGAAATGGATGACGTCTGTCAAACCTTTCTTGCTTATAAAAAGGCAGTAACCAGCGTGATCATAACTTCAGCAAATTCTGAGCGCTCTTTCCGGAAACTGTACTCAAATGGAACTGTTACACATAATGCTCGGGTACTCCTGACGCTTAAAACAGTATACTTGAGCCTAAAGCGTCAATAAGCGACAGAGAATATAGGGTCAGTTCCGCTCCCTTCGTTTCCGCCACGTAAAAAATGCCATAACCTCAAGGCGACTCTACTCGCAAGAAAACTGGGCATAGATCGAATATTATGTCAAACGTTTTCAGGCAAGGTAATCACGTTGTTGAGGAATGGACCGCCTAGGAGTCCTACACTCAGCGTGCAAACATTCCCCACCTCACTACTATAACACAACGTGCCAAGAGTTCATAAGCACATGCTCAGTGGGAAAAAATTTCTTGAAAATTTTTCACTTGAAAGATTATTTATATCAGAAAAGGAACCAAGGAACACCTTGTTTGTTGTCCCCTCTTCAGTATGTTGTCTATTGTCATTGTAGTAGACCAGAACACTGAAGAAGGAACCATGTCTACTACGATGCTGTTGTCTGTGCCTTTTTTCAAACAAATCGTCTTCCAAAAGGAAGTCCATATTCTTTTTTCTTTTATGAGTCTGCACACACCGGATTCAACAAATATATAATAAGTAAATGTTTGCGCTCGACGTTCCTTCTGTTATGATGTGTTTATAATTTATTGTGAAACGAGGTGCGATTTTTAAGATAGAGACGTTCATTTTCGACGATTCTTTGACATGATATGAATTTTGTTTATGTGAATAATTCACTGCATAATTTTATTAAGCATTTGGTTTGTCAATAACAATTATAAAGATGTTCTAACAATGTTAATCTTCATTATTTGCAGGCGCGGCTTAACATATGTTAATAGATTCGCTGAACGGAACCGCATGTATCAAAGCAAAGAGGCTTGACACTTTGGCCTGTTGATCGCTCACGACTTTTTAATTTATACAGTTCCCCATATATGACCATCATCATTCCTTCTGATACAATGGTCATCGCTTATGTATATGCAAATAAGAAAGCCATAAATGATAAAATCGCATGATCAATGGAATAGAGTGAACGGTGGACACATAGAAATTACATTTAATGATTCATAGAATGCACAGCTAAGAACAACAGCAGACGCTGATCGTTATCGAGAGGATCGAAATGGAATCGCAAAAACACGATCGCTTGTTATCGGAACAACAATTGTCCGATCGTACTGACTGTTTGGCAAGCGACAGTGGTATTGAAAACTTGTCGAATATATCGAATACTTCGGGAGGCACAAACAGCTGCCCCAGTCCCAGGACCTTCAATATTCAAGATAGCAATGATCCAGATAGTAACAGCGATCAGCAAAGCAATCGAAGATCCAATCGAATATCAACTGATTCGAACTCTACATTCGAGATAGTAGGTTCAAACATTTCACCGGAAGATGAAAATATCAGCATTGATAATGAATTTCACGGAGCAGAAGTTGCAGGATCAAGCCAAAGTAGGAAACAATCGCCATGTGAGTTGAACGAGCAATTGAGAAGCAAGGAGAAAAAACGCAGTCTATCGCTATCATCGAAGCCTTGTGAGGAAGATGTTCATGAAGAACGTGACACGTTTTCACCAGTTAATAGCGCCGGATACTTAAGTGATCAACAGGCAGACGAACTATTGGAGGAGACAGCATCTTCCGTTCTTACAAGTGTACCATGTCACAGCCACAGTTTTGAATTTATGTGTCCATTGGAGGTTGATCGTACTTCGAGCTCTTTAGAACTAGAGGATAACAAAGCATATGAAAAGAAACGGCTGAAGTCTGCAACGACTTCATCAACGAAGGAAGAAAAACAGCGCCAAAATGAAGAAATTGTAATAATGGAGACTTCTTCAATATCTTCGGAGACAGGTTCATGGGAGTCGGTATTTCCGCAACCAAAACCAAATCAGCTCGAGGTGAAAGAGAGCTGCCAGAAGTTTTTGCAAAGTGAGCGAAATTGCAGCAATCAAGAAACAAGTATCATGCCTGGTCCTGACGCATTCGATCAATCTAATAATGCCACGACTAATCCATCTTCTTTATCGTTAGTGACAGCATGCTTTATAGATGCATCTTCACTTCTAGACGAACCAGAACCAGTGTCATATTCGAGTTTGGGATCATCTCTTCCAGAAGTTGCATGTGTCGGATCAAAGCCTCCTACGACGGCCGTCGAATCAACCGCAATGAGCTCAAGTCGACCGGAAAGTCGGGACAGAATCCATTCAAAAGAAAAGGCACAGTCTGTTCGCAGCCACAGTAATTCAAGCAGCTCAGGAGATTCGCCGAATAAATACAGTTCAAACGAAGAAAACACAAATAACTTATCGGACGAAGAGAAACTTTGGAAACGTAAAAATTCAAAGAAAGAATGTACAAGAGTTGATGTACAGGATCAGTTTGTGAGAGAAGGCAATGAAAACTTTTCTTTGTTTGAGGCCCCAAAAAAAGTGAAAGAAATTTCAACATGCAGAAAAGGAACATTGGAGCCAAATGACCTTCAAAGCAGACATCGTAGAGAACAAGAGCGTTTGCAGGGTACGCTTCTATTTCGAAACTCAATTCAACAATTTTCAGGGCACTTAATAAGTCCGAAAATGTCATTCCCTGATGATAGCGTACCTGATTATGGAACAAGCTCTACCTCGTGGCCTGACCAACAAAACTATGATTCGACAAGCAGTAATTTCGGAGATGCTAGCGATTGTGGAGAGACATCGAGCAACTATAACTCTCATGTTCAATCTGAATCGGAAGTTTCCATGCCATGCATTCTACCGGAAACTCCCCATAACTCGATAATGCAAGTGGAATCCTTGAGTAGATTAAAAGACAATCTCGGAGGCGCAGACCATTCATTAACGTCTGATTTATCATGCTTCAGTAAACTGGTTAAAAGATCGACTAGATGTGATGATTCTGCACCGATTGTGTCAGGAGGAGCATCAATAGAAGACTTTACGCCCAAACAGTGTGAAAGTCCGCCAGTACGTAGAAAAACTGATACTTGTCCGATTGTATCAGGTGGATTTATATCACTTGATTCCAGTATGGGAAAAGAAAATGACAAGGTGCAAGCTAGAACAAAGGAGAAATTACATAATACGTCTTTGGCGTTGAAATCGTGGGTGGTCGACATGAGTGACTGTTACAGCCGAAGGAGAAGCACTAGTTCATCTTCAAGTACAGAAAATACAACACGCACAACCGATGGCTCCGGTTCGGATCAAAAGAATGGAGGTTTGGGATTCTACGTCCCTTTATCCGAAAATATTCAAGATTCGAAATCCGTTACTGATAAGGAAACTTTGAACAATGACTTTGGAGGACGTCTAAGTCGTTCTTGTCATGACCAGTTTAAAAAACCAACTGGATTCTATATAGACCTCTCAGAAAGTGAGAATTCGAGAACTGCAACTCCACCGCCAAGTGCAAACGTGCACACACCTCCGACAAACGGAGCTAACAACTCCAATGACAACAAAAAGAATATTTTCTCTATGTTTATTGATTTCGGTGACAAGAGAAGTGTAAGGAAGCGGGAGCCTCTTTCACTAGTCTCGCGTCTGTCGACCTCTTTGAACCAAAAACGGGACAATGAGTCGATGAAAAGTAGCTGCAGTTCTATTGAAACTGTTATGACGCAGAGCACAAGCAGTCACTGCGGCGAAGTGAAGTTTGATTCAACTGGAGAAACCGCAAAAACTTCTTCGGACGAGAGCAAGAAGCCATCGTACACATTTACAGAGAATGACTCGCCTGTGATGCGACGAACTCCTCAGCGCTCAGTGGTCAAGGACGAATCCAAACGACACTCTTGGAACAATTCGGAAACGAAACCAGCACAACCGGCCAATCGCGAGCACAAACGATCGGTTAGCTTAGTCGCTGACAAGGGAATGATGAATATTATTGACAAATTGCCAATCATCTCGAAGACTTCATCGATGTCGATTGACTCTTCTTTGTCACCCTTTGATGATTTCACTTGCTCAAAGTCGGAACTTAGCACATATTCGAATAACTCAAACTCAGCAACATCAGCTTCGGTTCACTCAAGTGGCGGAGACGATGACGATCCTGGCAAAAAGTTCAAGAAACGACGAAAAGATGTTCATTTGAATGAAACATTTGATAAAAGCAGTCAGGGGTCGTTGACAGACGGTATTTTTTCAAAGGAATCATCACCAGTCTCAACAACAGATACTGAAGATTTAACTTTTCAACAAGAAGAGAGCTTGTGTATCGCAGCTGAAGCTGCGGCTAGTGGAGGCTCCGTTTCGAATAGGGACAGTTTTCCACGACCAGGAGTGATGGAAACCATTATTGAAACGAAAGAAACAGCTTCGCCAAAGAAGCAGCCGAACAAAAATACGTCTAACGGGGACTCAAAATCGCATACTATGGAAACCCTCCATGCCACAATTGAAAAGCAGAAGCAACTGTTGGAAACAGTTTCGGAGCATGTGGAAGCTAGTTCAACATTCGTCAAACTGTCGGATATGGATAAGCCGATAAGCAAATTTGAACTGCACTCTCCAGAGAATATTATGTCAAAATCAGTTGGTTCTCATCGGCACATAAGTCGCCTATTCCAGGATAATAGCAGACCGCGTCCTCAATCTTGGAATATGTCACGTTCAATAGGAAACAACATAATGAACATTACATCATCGGTGGAGAATCTTAGAAGCTTATCACGGCTCTTTCCACATTTGTCTCGAGAGATAAGCAGCAGTCTTCCAGGAGATGTTACTTTTGAGATATTTAATCGAAGTCCGCATGATAATGGAGAATTGGGACATTCCGATTACTCGGGTGAATCGAGCCTAGCGTCAAGCATAAGTCGATCGGGAATGGATGAATCATCAATATCCTGTCGCCAGCCACGGAGACTCGGTGAAGATTTGTTAAAAATGTTTCTGCAGGAAATCGGAACAGATGTTGTAGTTGAGGTGAACGGTCGACGAATCAAAGCTCATAAATGCATTCTTCGATCCCGTTGCCAATACTTTGCAGCTATGTTGGCAGGCGGCTGGGTTCAGAGTGCAGGCAATGTCATATCCTTACCGGGTTACTCATATAGCTCGGTGCACTTCGCACTTTGCCATATTTATTCTGGAGCCTCGCACCCGCCCGAGGGAATCAGCTTAATGGAACTAGCCGCATTGGCTGATTTGCTGGGTCTCGAAGGGCTCAAAGAAGTGACGGCGCATAGTTTGAAATCGAACTACTGTCATAATTTCCACAAACCATGCTCGGGATGTATTGACGGGATTTTACAGGTTTTACCTGTTGCATTGAACCATGCATTGGACGATTTATACCGAAAATGTCTGAAGTGGACTTGTAGATACTACATGAAAGTGTGGCCAACGAGGTCATTCGCACAACTGCCGACGGATATATTTAGTAGATGTCGACAGATGCTTGTAGCTCATATGGTAAGTAAGGTGGCAACAGCAACCATAATAAAGCTGTGTTCTTTTCTACTATCAAAACAGTTTGCTGAATGCTCAACCCTTCTGTTTGATCTTTACAGACTACCGAAAGTGTTCTGGAGACAGTTTTAGATTGCGACCATTTGATATCTCAATTAGCACCGTGTCGATGGGCTGCTGCAATAGAGAACCTAGTTCGAGATATTCTAGATGCGGCGTACGGTTACTTAAGTGACCATTTCTCTAGTTTAATAGCAAGCGATAGTTTCCTGTCATTAGGTCACGATAAGAGCCACAATATATCAAGACTCGAAACGATTCTTCTTCAAATAGCTTCATCTCTCGTTCCGGATCAAGCGTGTCGGAGCTACCAGCGAATAACAAGGCTAAATGCTGTCTTAGCAGCGAAAGTGATAAAGGTACCAAGCATGAGTGACCATGGTAATGAGTTGGCTAACGGTCGCTTGGCAGAAAGTTTGCACGAGCAAGAGGAGGAAATGGAATGGAACGAAGAGTTTATCCGGCTTGTTAGCGCAATACTTTCCGCAGTGGAACAATGCCTGACGAAGCAGTGTGGCCGCGCGATGCGTGTTGCTGCATGGCAACGCATGGACTTGGAATTACGTAAGAAAATACAAAAGTTGGCATGTCTGACGGAGCCGTTGGATCTGCGGAGGAATAAGAACATGCCGAAGCAAATTAGCTTTAGCACGAGTGGTAGCCGTAGTCAAGACCTGTATCAAGTGAAGTTAGCAATTCAGGCACATTCGAAACGAGCGTTGGCTCAGGATACTCAACTCTATCGTGCCACAACACATACACAAACAAACAATGTCGACAGCAATAGTAAACATATTCAAACGAACGAGAAAGGAGTGCAGGCGAATAACGAGAGCAAAGAAGGGACAGGTCAGTATACGTTTTAAATTGAAGTAGAATCATAAACGATACACATAATCCTCAGTACAATTGACTTTTATCATTAATTTAGCGTGTTCATCAGATAATATGAAGTGATTTATTATTTTTTATTTTTAGGGAAAGTTATCAAGTCAGTTTCAAAGTCAAACGTACTACAACAAACCCAAAGCGTCTCCAAACCGAAACCGGATAAAATAAAAGTGTTGGGACATCGTCGCACGCTTTCGGAGGATTCCTCTTCATCAAATAAAGTGTCTTCGGATTTCCCTGTGCAGAAGACGGCCTCTACAGCCAGTGCGCCTCGTCTCGCGGATATTCGGCCTCGCTATCTAGAACCGCGGAAGCCTCGTCTCGGTCCTCTTAAGAGCCAAACCAGTTCAAACATACCATCGCTGAAAGGAAAACATATTTCATCCAGTGATAGCTCACGAACATCGAGTCCTGCAACAGGTAATCGGAACGTGAAGAACACAGCTCGGAAAATTGGAACGAAATCGACTAATATGTCATTGGACAGCTTAGCATCACCATCTAAAAAAGCTGCCATCATTGGTAAACAAAAGGGACGCGGAGACATGGATATATCTATTGATTCACTGGGAGATTCGATGAAAAGTTCCATGAAAACGGACAAGACAATTTCGCAAGAATCTCTGATTCGATGTGATACAGCGAACATTAAGGATAACAAAATATCTCGATCTCATCCTGTTATTAATAAAGAAAATATTCAAACAGCGAAAACAATGCCAAATAAAGTTGTTCGAAATAAATCACTTTCATGTCAAACAACTTCTGGATCAAGTCCATCATCAGTTACAAATAAATCTGGACGCTTATCGAGCACTACGAGTTCCATGAACTCACCACGGGACGCGTTTAAGAATCGGTCGATTTCTGTGCCTGCAGGCGCTGCTAATAATAGCGTCCGAAAAAGTTTTCTCACACCAAAATCTCGTGAAATTCTTGCACGCAAATCAGCGGCCGCAAAGCTAAATGAATCCAATGGTTCCGTTGAGAAAATCCCTCAAGTAAATGTTGTGTGTAAATCAAGTTCAAGCTCGAATATTCCTACTAGACGTGTTCACACGACAATGCTACAACAGAGAAGAAGCCTTGGGGCGAGACCAATACCGAATACTTTATCCAATCCAACGCAAAGCAGTCAATTGAAATGTGTTCAGCGAAATACGTCGTCAAGGGCAGGTGACCGACGGTCTATATCAAGTGATAAGAGCGATAAAATAACGAGTAAAAAACTTGTTCATGACAATAATAAGATGGAAAAGGAATTAGGGAAAGTTAGTGAACGACGTAGAGAAGAGAAAATAGAATTGGTAATTGAAAGAGATCCTGGCAAGAAGGAAATGCGAATTGAAACGAAACTGGAGCGCTCCAGCACTTTCTGCAAGGAAGTGTCCGATCTACCTGTGAGTGAACTGCAAATAATTGAATGAACAATGAGGTAATGTGTACAACTAATTCGTAATATTTCAAATAGTTGGTATTTTTTGTAGCTTTAAAGTTGCAAACAGACTGTAAACTTTTACTTTGCCGACATTTATTCCAGTCCCAAATTGTGCTCTACAAAATTGTGCAATTGCCGACATTTATTCCAGTCCCAAATTGTGCTCTACTTGCCCTTATATATAGAATGTTTCCTCTGAGACCACACTGGTTCCTTTCCAGGAAGCATGAATGTATTTTAGAATAATAAGAAAACAGAAATTGAAGAAATGGAAGGAGTGAAGTGTCATTTTATCAAATTCGATCATCATGCTCTAGAACTTTGGTTTAAATTACATCTGGAATCGGGTAGAGTATTGGTTCAATACTCGTTTGGCTTCCACTTTCGTAGCTTTATATCTTCTTACTTTTGTTAATATTAACTAAAGGGGAAATTTTTTTTTGAATTATCCGCCCTAATATTTCCCTTGACTCAGTCAGTAGGCAAGAATTTGAAAAATTTAACGTAATCTCGGAAGTTAGAGTGGAATGTGTCATTGTACTCTTTGGTTAGGACGTAAATTTTCATATGTTTTTTTATCAAATTTTCATAGCACTTCTTGCTCATTCCACTTTTTTCACGGTTTCTCTTGATATGATAATGTCAATTTTAGTCTGATTTCGAAATAAATCATTTTCATTCTCTTCCGTAATTGTAGAGGGACAATTATCGTTTAGAAATGTAATCGATATCACATTTTTTGCACCTAGTTTATTGAAGAACTTCTTGTTTTGCGCAAAACTGTATTCACACTTATAAATTTGCGGATATCTAAAGTAATACACTATTTATTTCTTTAGTGTACACACTAGGATTTCGTGAAGTTTCTTTAGCTTTAAACAACACAGTGCCCTTCAAATAATAAGCATAATAGCGAAGAAACATGCGTTTTCTTTTCCGAAACTTTTCACTATTGATAGCTCTATCATCCTTACCATCATCAGTAAAACTTATCCGGAATTCCATCGAATTCCGATTGTTCTTATTGCTTTCTTCAGTCACCCAACGATTAATTCAATTGACATTATTTCGCTGGGATTTCGCTTTTATTATGCCAACTTGTTGATTATTCAATTCCACAAAAATGTTAATAAAATTTAAAAAATTGAATTATACACAAACGTTTAAGCGGTAAACATCAGTGTGCTGGTCCTTTTATTGGTGAATAGTGGTAGTGTAAAATTGGGTATAGAATAGCCAGAATACTACATCTATAGAATCTATAGAAAAGTATAGAAGCGACTGTACATACTTTCATATATTAACTGTCTATAGGTAAAATACCACAAGTCGAACCCCTATTTTGGTCTCGATTATGAGGTTCAAGCAAAACTATCTGTATAAACTAAAAACTTAATTTTAGCAACAATTTTGTTACACTTTTAATTAAGAATTAGATTCGTAAGCAGCCGTTACAGATAAATTAATGATATTTTCAGGATTCATTATTAAGTATATTTGTATTGTACAATATTAAATCCCTTTATTTCTTTTTAAACATAATATTTAAATTAATTTTTAACAACAAATGTTAACAAATGAACATTTGAGTGAACTCTCTCATTAAAATTTACTTGCGTTACATATGTTTCGGTTTTAAGTTAGATTATTCCGAAAAAAAATTCAAAGCTCGCGATTAATTTAAACAAAATATTTTTATTAATTAGTGTCGAAAGTTTTCGGTATAGCGCGCAGCCCGGTACTTCGCTCCAACTCTGGTCGGTCGTAATTAAAAATAATAATTATAAATAATGTCAAGTAACGAATTGTATTTTTTAAGCAAATTAATTCATTTATAAACTAACACAGAGGTAACTAACCAAAATTAAATATATATTTCACAGATACGCGTGTTAGTTGTATAACTTTTTGAAAATTTTACTGCTGGTAGCTTTTTATTCCTGGAATAAGCTTTGACTGCATAATAGACCATCTAAGGATTTGAAGTAGCGAAATTAGCAATATTTTTTACTGTTAGAGACTGTTCAAAACGTTCTATGTACTTTTGTGCCTGAGAGACATGATCTTCTTGAGAACAGAAACCAAAATTAGTGTTTTTAAAAGAAATTGTGGGCTACTCGAATAAGTCCTTATTCGAGTTGCCGAATGTAATGAGAGTTGTCGTTATGTACTTATTGTTGTTACGTTGAAGGCTGGCTATCTTTTTATACTTCTTCTTCCTAAGCCGTCAAAAGCTCTTCTGTCAGGGGATGTGGCGAAGAAGTCCTATCCGGTTCTATTCCTGTAGCAGCAAAATCCAATTTGTGATTGACTAGAGTCGCAATATTTTTTTAATTTTCATATTGTGAACCGCTTTCTCGTAAATTTATTTTTAATGAATTCAATTGAAAAGATGAACCGAATGGGTAAGGCGTGGCCTGATTATTGGACCAATGTTGAGATTAGGTAGCGTCTTGTACAAGTGAGAGAAGTTGTGGGCAAAATTGAAAAATACTGCTTCAAAATTGAGAAATAATGCTTCAACAGGTTCTTTTCGTCAGGTGAAATAAGTAGCTTGAGACATCGAAACAAAATCGAGTCTCACCCGTACTAGCCGCTTTTTTCAAATATTTGAAAAATTTTCTGTTTTGTAATTTACTCCAACGAACTCACTCCTGAAAACTGTAAGCATGGGTGCGAGATTAGAGGATACGTCAAAAAGTAGATAAAATTAATAAATACAAAAATTAGTATAAAACTCAAAAATTTTAGACGTTTGATGTTAATGCAATGAACGTTTACTTTTATGAGTTGACAATCAATTAAAGATTTATTAAAGATCTGTTAGCAAGATTCTCTGCTCTTTTAAAGTGCAAAAAATTAAAAACATGATATAAGTAATTTTGGTTGAATTTAGGTCTTTTACCTGATGAAAATTTTCCATTGACTAAACAATATTTCATTTATTTTATAGCTCTCAAATAATAATTTTAACTTTTGAACGATAAAACGAACTCCTATGTACTTATTACCTTATTACGTAGATAAAAAAACATGATGATGTAGGTTCCTCGCAAGCCGATGTTCTTATTTAATCATTTCAGCTTTCAGAGAAATTAACTCCGGCTTTTGGTTTTAAGTCAATTAACTGTAATTTTTATTTTGGTGGACCTCATTCCACTTTTTCCGATAAAGACAATCCCGACGGACTTTTAATATTGTCTGTCCAATCTTTTCAGCAGGGACAGCTATTTTAAATACAAATCACGTATATTAATTAAGCCTTTTTTGCTGTTGGAATTTTCCACCATTTTCTACAACCGAAACGCAGTCTAATCCCTGGCATCATGCAGCTAACATCACACAACAAAAAATAAGATTTTTTCACGCTATCAAAAATTGAAAAATGTAAACTTTTCAAAATTGTCATCAAATATTGAAAAATCACTCAAAATTGAATTTTATCGGATCTATTAGTCTTGATTAATTTTGACTTTGATTCTTGGAAGCAGACTTAATATTCATGAGCACTTTGTTTTTGTTTGGTTCTTCTTATTTAGATTATTATTGAATTTCCTCGAAGCATTTGTTATGGCTTCCTTCAGTGACACTCGGTAGTCGTTTTAATTTTGTAGGTAATTTACCGAACTCCAACATCAGTTTATTGACGTTATCGATTTGTACCTTGTTATCTTTAACATTGCATTCAAAGTAAGGATCTCTGTTCTCATTATCTTTAATCTTATGAACTTTAGCACAGTCTCGTTACCATAAGGATATTTATTTATTAGTTTCTCGCTGGAAATTTCAGGCTTTCAGTCCAGAGAAATCGCCCTTTCATACGAATAACACACGTAATATCCACCGAAATCTTGTAAATTCACAAACACTTATTCACCTGGCCGGCTAAGATCATTATAGCTATAATAAAAATGATTAAATTGATATATAAAGTAATTAAACGTCATTATTTTATCAATTTGTTGGCTGTTTTTTGTTTAAAAAATTCGCTTTTTTCAATTGCGACCGATCGGATTTAGAGTAAGGCCTATGACGCCAGACCGCGCTCGTCGTGCGGTTTTATATGAATTAATTTTGTTTGCATTAGTTGTGAGCGGTTACCTTTATTAACCAGAAATTTTGACAATTTCAATCATTTATCTCTAACGGTTGACTCAGACTTTAGTTTTCAATTAAAATAGATATACTCGAAATTTTCATTAAAAAAATTGTTGCTGCAATGAACATTTTTTAAATGAATTCCAACGTCTAATTATTGGCACTGAAAACTTTTCTATAAGATAGTTTTGCTTTAATTTTATGGTTAAATAGAAAATAGGGGATCCACTTGAGGCTATCTTTCTCCTTTCGTAGCTTTTCCACTTCTTTATACTCCAGTTAAAGTTAATTTTTAATGTTTTCATGTGAAATATTTGAGAGAAATTTCGGAAGACGAATGAATAAGTGAATTTGTTTTATTTTCTTATTTTCAGGAATTGCTACCGTTTTGAAATTGCGATCTAGTCATAGGCAAGTATTTATTTTTAATATCCATAGTGTAAAAGTAATTGTTAAATACACATTTAATTTAGTAACGCTAGTTTTAAGCAGCCTTATATTGAAATTATAGATATGCACGATGTATTCAATACAGTTGTAGCTTCAAAGAATAATTTGTATTAGTAAATAGTATATGTAGGCTTGATCAGTTCAATGGATGTAGATGAATGAAAAATAATGTTCGTGAAATTTTTAAGGAGGGTATAAAACAATCCGGAGTTTTTGGTTTTAAGATACACTACATAAATTGTTATTCCATTGCTAAGTGACATGTGAGGTGCAATAGCTAGAAAAACAAATGAATCTTTGGACAGAAATGAGTAACGTGCTCGAGCAACACTTAAAAAAATGTTGAATGCACTTTAATTGATAATCTCTACCTTGGAAATTAATAATTTTAATTACTTAATATCGCCAATTTGACTATTTTGCTTTCTTTAAACTTGATCTCAACTTTATGTTAACTTCTTCTGCCTATCAGTTGACTTTCACTATGAGACAACCAAACTCAACGCACCGATCAAAAACGTTGAAGACCAACCAGTTTTGATTCTGTCTTTTTGAATAAAGACAGAATAACAAAAATACACCGAAATTATTTAGAAAAGCGTCGGATTCCTTTATACTCTAAAAAATTTAACGATGACAGGATATTGTAACGATCCTTGAAGCATTACAAAATGTAGATTTTGTATATGAAAATATATGCAAAGATTTGCATGCGTGTAATAAATTCTAAAAGGAGTTTCGAAACCAAAGTTTATTCGAAAAGTGCCAGGCGCTTGAAAGTTTTTGGTTGAATAGGGTGTGAAGCATTTTGATGTGATGCTTTTCAGATTTGCTTATTTTACTGCCAGTGTTCTGTATACTATTCTTAACAAAATATGCTTTCTTACTTTCCTTACTCTCTCAATTTAGCAAATAACGACTTGCATTCCATTTTCGACTCATAACTTGGCTTCATAACTTCATTCGTGCTTATGATTGTGAAATTAACACCCTAGAAAAACTCATCTTATTAGTTTAACTAATGCTTCTAATCTTTAAATAATGTGACACTCATTTGGAAATGCAAATGGCAGCTATTCAAACATTCCCTACTACGAGCTGTTCTATTATCATTTGTGATGATATTGTTGATATTATTTTGCTCACTTCTTGTGGCAAATCTTATGAATCCTTTTTTGAAATTTAATGTATTTTGGCAATTATTGATATTATAAATAAATCTAATGTACGGCGAATTTATAACAAATTTAAAACTAGTCATTTGTACAAAAGTCGATGGCAATGGAACTCTGGAATTTGAAGTAAATATGGCGAATGGATTAAAAGAAAAAAGAAACAAGAAAAAAATTGAAATTGAGAATAAGCGTATGGTATTAATTCGAAATTATTACAAGAATCTGTTCCAAACCAATAAAAGCAAGCACAATATTAATGTAATGTATAGTCCATAGCAAAATATTAAAAACTTTAATTCTAGCCACTATCAATTAGAAACCAATGTACTTGGATTATGTCATAGGTGTTAATAAATAGAACTACATTTGAATTTGACTTGGAACCCTCTTGCGAGAAAATAATTACTTTGCCCATTTTGTTCAAGAAATGAAAATCGGACCATGTCGATTAGATTTAGTGCCATGTTATACTTTCAAATGCATGTTTTTAATTTGTTTCGATAAAAAGAGAAGAAACAAAGTAGCCTATAAATTCATTATTATGAGTAAAAGAATTGTTTCTATTTGCTCTGCTCTTGATTCGTAATGCTTGTACCTATATTTATAAAATGATAAATAAAATATGACTAGTGAAATATGTTCCATTGTAAGATTCTATTGAATAATAAAAATAAAACAGTTACAGATTACGAAAAAAATTTTGCGTCTCTATATTCACGTATTACATTTAAAAAAGCTAAAAATAGAGATCATAAATATTTATTAGCAGTGTGTGGGAAATTTTTAAATGTGAACGCATATGTTTAATTGGAGGAGATATAAATATTCTAAGGCGCAAGCCTATTGGAAAACAATAATGTGACAATGATCATTCATATGTAGAATTCAAATAAAATAAATTTGAAATATTGGAAATGTACAGTGTTATTTATCTGTTATTTGGTTTAAAGCTCCCGTATGATATAGAGTTATAGAGTTATAAGATAAAGAGAGCCCCTATCCGTGTACATGAGCGTACGTGACCGTCCAAAGATTTAAACTTATCTTTTATTCCCTCATCAGATGTTGAAATGTTCGGCTCCATTCGGTCCTGCCATTTGTGTCATATGGCATGATATCCGAAATTGCATCGAAACTTAAAATTTTTCGCGTAATCAGAAGCACATTTACTTAGCATTCACAATGTACTATCCAATCATAGGCAAAAATATGGAAACAACATTCATATATCACTAATAACAGCTGTAAAATGCACAACTTTTACGTGTTTTGTTTGAGAACATACACTTGCTAGAAAAAGTATCCGTACATGCAAGATAACAATGTTATCGTTGTATTAAAGAGGATATTTCCGCTTTATTTGAATGCTTTCTATCATAATATCAGAAAATCTTCACATTTGTATAATTCCCAGTATTTTTCATAGTACTTATACTACTTACTTGTTTAAAAAGACTTGAAACTCGAACAAAATCAATTAATGGCAACACAATAGACCAGAAAAAGTATCCGTACAGAAGAAACCAGGGGATTCCTCGTGTTACGCAATGAATTATGCAGATGCATATTAATGTTTTTAGGTCCGAGAATAGTTCTATTTTAAGTTGTGATCGGTTTAAAAGTGAGTGCAGCTTTTGTGCGCTAGAATTCATGATGGCGCCCAATATAAGCGAAATCAGTGCTTAGGAGAGGAGTTATGCTGAACCTAAAGAGTAAAGGGAAAACTTACGGGGAAATTGGTCAAAAAGTAGGCAGAATTAACTCTTCTGTCCAGTATGTGGTGGAAACATTGAATACAACTGGTTCGATTATGTCAAGGCCACGTTGTGGTCGACCCTCCATACTGACAACGCAAAAAAAAAAAACGTTTAACAGGCAGTTAAAAAGAATTCTCGAGTAACTGTAACCAATTACAGCATACAATTAGCAAATCAAAAACATTTTTAGTCATTAAATGTAAAAATACTACAATATATGTGGTGTTCGTTTTGAAATGTTTTTCGGAACTCATTTTTTATGCGCGGTTTGGTACAGAGCATTAATTTCGAAAGCACTTTTATATCGGATTTTTAAAGGAACATTAATATCGAAAATCACTCATCGTTATTAAAAAAATTTAAAGGAGTAACCTAGTTAAAAAAGTAGTTTTCAATGTGAATCGAAAATGAAAAATTAAAGAGTATGAATTGTGAGCTCGTTAAATGAACTTCGATTAAAATATTCATTGTTATACTTAAAAAGATAACGTTTTAATTTTATATAGTCCAGCCATTGTAGATGAACTGATAAGTTGATTATTACTTTAGAAAAGGCTTTTTATACCTAAATATATACATTTTTCAAAATCTCCGGCTAACTTGGGTTTTCACTTTGTCAGTGGAGTTAACATTACAGTTAGAAAAGCAATTTCTGCAAAGGATTGGTCACACATGTTACTTGAATGTTGAAATTATTATGAAATCGGCTGCATCATGCATTTGCGGTGTAAAACAAAACATGTGCTTGAATTATAGCAACCAAATATTGTAATGTTTGTAACAATAGTTATCGACCATTCATTTGTACTGCCTCTGTTTTATTTTAAGTAAGTGTTGATGAATTTTTGTTAATATGTGTTACTTTTGATGACTTAGGACGAAAATGTGGGCGTACGGCCTCTCTTTATCTTATTCCTCTATGAGATATGCCATCAAGGATTCAGTTAAAAGTGTACCGCATTTTATTCGCAAGTAATATGCCAATCCTAAGAGATTGGATCAACCTATGAGGTACTATCGCGAGACTATAACTACTGGGAACTGTGTGGCGAACTAAAGCTTTCGATCTATTCCGACTTACAAGTAATATTGATACAAATTTGTACAGGATTGTACTAACTCGTAAATTGAATGCGACATTACGGTCATTGTCTAGGCTTCGATCTGCTTTAAAAAATAAAACCAATAAAAGCAATTTGTGAACAATGCCTGTAAACTACTATTTGGAAACTCTCATGAACTCGCAACAAAAGATAACGTCGGGCAGCTCACAGGAAACGCATTAATAAATAACCACAATATTTAGTATACGACTGCGGATCAGGTTTGTTTGCCAAATTGCAGCTGTCACATTTTTAACAAATGCAAATATATGTCGAGGATAGCAGCTAACATAATCAGTACGAAACCTTGAAATATTTTGCCAGTCTCATAGACTTTTACTTAAGGAGCAAGGGTAAAGGAACCAGTGCGTCTTAACAAAGGTTTTTTTTTTTGAATAATTTGAACCACAGCAACAGTATCCATGAACTAGATTCGGAACTTTATGTCTCACTGTCAGCGCTCACAAATTTAATTCGAAAGAGGTAGAAAAACAGGTAAGTTCAAGTTATGTTTGTAATTAAAAACAAAAATTAATCATAGACAACCGCTTTTTCTACTGGACAGTAGAAGATGGCAGTGTAAGCTATAAATTTTTTACGGAAGTTGACGCTTACTCCCAATTCGACGAGTGATGCCAAAAAGTACTTCCTTTGAGGAGTTCTATCAAGATTTCATACATTAAAAATTTATGGTATTATATGTTGTTATTGAATATTTATCTAGTAAACAAATAAACAAAATTTAAATCTACTGAGAAAGTTGTGTGTGGCTAAAAGATGTTTCTCACATTTATTCCAAACCAGAAAAGCAATAAAATTTATCTTGGAATTTCCACAATTAAATTTTCCTTAAGAGTAATAAAATATGTGTTTTTTATGATACAAAGGATTCATTGAAATCCCTTCTACATCTGCAGGCCACACACATCATATTTGTTTAAGATGTAGTTAGTTACGATAAGGTTTGGAATGTAATTTTTATTTTTTCCGTTTGAGGTTCTCGTAGAGTAAAGATCGTTTAGCGTAGGCACCTTCCTAGAGCCTTTCTTTAATAAATAAATTAATATAAGAAAGATAAATTTCCTGTTTCGTTCTTTCTATAACTTTATTATAATTCATAATCCTTCCAATAGTTATAATAATATAATAATAAAAAAAAGTGCATGACTTATAGAATAATATTTCATAATTTTTTCATAATTATTTCATAATTTGGAAAAGTTTTCAGTTTTGGGAAATTTTCAAAGACAGGTGAAATATATAACGTTTGTTCGTAACCACCATACATAGAGAAATAAGATGATAGAAAGGTCCTACCCGTGTAAATGATTAAGTGAAGGTCAGAAGAATTTGGTTACCTACTTTCTTCCCTCATCAGCTGTTCAAATGTTCGGCACCATTCTTTCCTGATGCAAAGTAATATGTGAGCATGATTACTGAAATTCTATCGAAATTACAATGACGGAACAGCAAGCAGGAAAGATGAACTTTTAAATGCTCACAATGTACTGTCCAATCATAGACGAAAAGGTAAAAATACATTCATAAATAACTAAAAGGATTTTCAGATCTTTTTACTCTTACTTTACTCTTTTCTTTACTCTGTAACTTTTAAATTTTATGTTGGAGGGTATATATCCGTTCAATTACTTAAACACATTTCATTTGCTTAGTGTCTCCTTGATATCAGGTGATATTTCAATTTGCTCCATGTTTCATCCTGGAAATACACTCCAAAGTATGAAAAGGGCGGGGCTTAATTCTTCGGAAAACAATATTTATGTGGAACTAACACTCGCATTATGTCGACTTTTATGTATCCATTGGCAATACAAAGTTATTGACTTTGGGGCATATCACGTAATTATATTAATTTAAAGATTAAAGAATATTTTTGAATCTTTGAAATTTGCATGCTAATCTAAAGAAAATGGCTGATTATTTCATAGTAACCAAATATAATAGTTCTTACTGTAGTTTAGATTATAAATTTTTTGTCCTATATTTATACTGCTATTTTGTATTTTTCTTTAAGTGGTAGTGAAATTGTGACAAATTGTTAGTAAATTTTGGGGAAAGAAGTACAAAAAATTCGACTAATAGCCTCTTTATATATCTTATACATGTATAGATAGATATATAAATGGCGACTTTTATGTTGTTTTCATGCATTTTTTTCTG
This sequence comes from Stratiomys singularior, assembly GCA_954870665.1. Taxonomy (NCBI): domain Eukaryota; kingdom Metazoa; phylum Arthropoda; class Insecta; order Diptera; family Stratiomyidae; genus Stratiomys; species Stratiomys singularior. The sequence continues at coordinate 67,418,763 of OX940880.1, read as the reverse complement.
ATGTGACTTTTCTGTGTTTTTCTGATGTTTTCATGAATTTTTTTCTGATGTGACTATGTTTTAATGTTTAACAGCGACACATTTGTCGAACGTCTTTTCTATGGATCTGGTATTAACTTATTCCTAAATTACAGTTGATTTTTTATAAGTTTTTTCTTCGATTGTAAGGCTTTTCTCTTGGATCGGGTTTTCATTATTGATAATCCAGGGGTGTTTGATGTGGCAGTGGCAATCAGATGAAGATGGTGACCTGAGTTCTGCCATGGGACTTACGGAGTCTGAGGGGTTTCTGTATTTTGCTTTCGATGACACGATTGATTTTGGTGATCAATTTTGAAGTTCGTCTGTTGGAGGCACAAGATTGTTAGACTAACTCATCTATTCTGCCTGTATACAGAATAAAGAACGTGGTTGACTTGACTATATTTGGTTGATTTCAATTTTTAACCAGGGGCTGGACATTCCACAGCGCAAATTAAAAAAGCTAATTTGAGCATCAGTACCCCCGCCAATTTTTTCTTATTTTCTTATAGAAAAATTCCTGTGCATACATTTGAACATCCTCTTGAACATGTGATTCAATGCAGCATCAGCGCTCAGTTGTTTGCAAAAAAATCTTGAAAAATAGGTTGTCTGGAGGGTTTTCCTCCCTTAATGGTTAAATTTTTGTTTTATTATATATGATAGTATTATTATACGTAAAGTATTATTTTTGTTTGTTATTTTCAGTTTAAAAACTGCAGACGATTTTGCTACGATGGCGTTTCATTTCAGCTGAAAGGAAAAGCTAATAATGGGTCTGAGCAGTTTTGTACTTACTTGAACTGACTTGTTAGAGAATGAGGCAGCTGGGGCTGCGGTAGTGGCATTTTTAATTTATCATGCGGAGAAATAAGTCAAAAGAATGTGGACTGCGTATTAATCCTTTTTGGATTTTAAAGTGGGTTGCGGGTGTTGTTGAAAGGAACACAGACAGGATAGCAGATCATATCGATCAAGGTATCCATGACATCAATCATAGAGTTACAGAAGCTATACCAAAATGGTAATCTAAAATAAACTTCGTTTAAGATGATGTTGAAAACGTTATAACATACGATTAAAGACTTCGCTTGACTATTTGCAGCCGGATTCGGCGATAATAACGATGAAATTCACGAATCAGTAGAATATTTACTCTAGTAAATATCTAGAATATTAAAAAAATTAAAGGATACTTAAGAATTGAATGCATACAATATTTTTCTGAAAGACCAAACTTGAAGAAAGTGTTAAATCATAACTCAAACGAAATATGCAAGGCAAAGAAGCATTTGACCGTTCCTGCTGAAAATTATGTCTTCGGATGAAAAATCTTAAAATTCATTCTAAAATATGCGATTCGTAGTGTCCGCTATGTTAGATAATTTTTAAAAAGCAGTTTAATGTACCGTTATCGCGTTCAAGCAATCATTAAAAGCGTTTGGATGCTAGAGAATATTAGAATTAAAGCAATTGACGTATGGTATCCAATGCTTGTTGACCAAAAAAACTACAATAGAATTTCAGTCCTACTACAAAATTTTAAGCTTTTGGCACGTCTGTGCTGTCAATGCATTTTGGCGCAGCAACGTAATGTCTTGTTAAAAGTGTTTAATGATAAGCAGATAAATCATTTATTAGTGAATGAAATTATGAATGAAATACTTTGATAATGAAATTATCAAAGTATTACAAAATAAATTATTTGTCATGATTGGACTTCAGGGTTACTTAGCAAGAAATAAATTAAACATGTGCATCTATTATGCGCAGCAATATACAGTGAGCGTCAAAAGAAAGTAAACACCAACTTTTCATCTTTAAATTGTTACATTACAAAGCTATTATTGACTTACGATAAAAAGTAATGTTAATGAGTTTACTACTAAACCATTTAGAGATTGATAACTATTAAACATGAAATCAAAACAAGTGGCAACATTGCACAAATCTCACCAAAGTGGAAATGCATCAGATTTTATGCATCAAAAAAAAGTAAACAGTGGTAACACTTACTTCGCTTCTTTTATATTTCGGGGAAGAACCTTAACTTTTGGTGACAAATTTGTGCTGTTCGCGTGCTTTACTTCACCAAAAGTCGTTTTAAGTGCATTTGTTCTAATTAATATTAAAAATAAAGACGAAAAAGAAAATAGTTACACTTTGGGAAAGCAACCATCGCCTGATACTCGGAAAATTATAGTAGACTTAAAAGAAAAAGGTAAATCCTTGCGTGAAATTGGCGAAATCGTGGGCAGAAACCACTGCACAGTAAAAAAAATTATTGATAAGTATGCCAAACATAATCTCGTTGAAGATTTACCGAGATCTGGACGCCCAAAGCGGCTTAGGGGTACTGAAGTTAGAGCTGTAGTAAGCGAAGTAAGGGCATATCCAGCCTCAAGGGCAGTTAAATTGTCAGAAGATATAACGCAGGCATCAGGCAAACCAGTAAGTGCGAGTACAGTCAGGAGAGCGCTTCATAAAAATGGTCTACATGGAAGAATGCCACGGAAAAAGCCATACATATCCAAGGCGAATCAGATCAAGCGTATGGACTTCTAAAAAATACAAAAACGAGGCTCCATCTTTTTGGGAAAACGTATTATATACAGATGAGAGCAAATTCGAAATTTTCGGCGCGAAAAGGCCCCCCAAAATATGGCGTGCTAAGAATGAAGCCTTCAAAGAAAAGTGTGTTACCAACACTGTTAAGCACGGTGGTGGTTCAGTTATGGTATGGGGGTGTATGGCGGCAACTGGTGTTGGTAATCTTGTTTTTATTGACTCCACAATGGACAAATTATTTAGCCATTTTGAGGGACAATGTTGCCCCTAGCGTCGAAAAATTAGGCTTGTCTGGAAATTGGATCTTTCAACAGGACAACGATCCAAAGCATACGCCCAAAATTGTGAAAGAGTGGCTACTGTACCGGACTCCTAAGACACTTGATCATCCGCCGCAGTCCCCAGATCTTAACCCGATCGAGCATCTGTGGGAACACCTTGGCAGAAAAGTGAGACCACGGGTCATTTCAAGCAAAGCCGACTTAAAGAAAGTTATAAAGGAAGAATGGAGCCGAATCTCTCCCGATGTTATAAAAAAACTTGTCGCGTCGATGCCTAGAAGACTAAATGAGGTGCTTAAGTCCAAAGGAAAACAAACGAAATATACAAAAATTAAAAAAAATCGACTTTTTCTATTGAAGTTCTGTTATGTTTCCTTTGCTGTTTACTTTTTTTTGACGCGTGAAATTTGGTCTTTTTTTGATTAAAGTGAATTTATCTTTGTTTTGTATTACTTTTGTTTAATGTTTGTGTTGTGTTCAGTTTTTATTAAATAATTCTTTAATGCCTTATGCTTATTTTTGATTTTGTGTTAATTACTTTGTTTTAATAAAATTCTTAATACAAGTATCTAAGGTGTTTACTTTCTTTTGACGCTCACAGTACATAGGACCTGAACACTTTCCGTTGAGCGCATCTTTGAATACGAGTTTATTTAGAAACCTCTAATTTACAGTTATTCGTCGTCGGTGCTGTAGCATTTCAACACCCCTTATAAGCTGCATTTCAACCAAAGTTTCCGGAATTTTCACACTAGCTGTCGGCTCCTAGCCTTATCTGTGAGTATCTTCTGAGGAGTCTGCTCAACATTAATCTGTTGCATATCTCCAGCCCATGCACTACAGTTTCACAATTTTGGAGACCACTGTCGCGTTTAAAAGTTCGTGAATCTCTTGGTCTCCCTTGGCTTAATCCTAAAATGTATTTATAACCTCAGTATTTCCACGGCTTTATATACATTTATAGGATGATTAAAGTAATGGGCTCAGTCCATATATCTGCTTTAGTACCACCCTTGTGTTAAAGATACCGGTCAGCTGGTTGTTCGTTCAGACTTGCGGTGTTATTGACATTGGTTGAATCGACTATTTTTGCTGTAATAACGAAATCAATCGTGACATGATAAAAATTGGTTCAATCGTACCCTCGTATGTATGTCCGTAGTTCACGAAGTAAGGCGAACAACTATCATAAACTCCGAGTATTTCTTCAGGACTGAATTGATCGTGAACAGTTAGTCAGTGGTCGATCTTCCAGTTCTAAAGCCCCTTGGTATTTCATCACCGTTCTAGCGGTGTAGTGAAAGCTTCTGTGTTGGAAAAACAAGAAATAAACATCTTTGGCTTCCAGTTTCTTCTCTCTTTTAATGGATGGGGATTATAATTGATGGCCTCTACTCGCTGCATCTGTTCTTGATCTTATCACTATCTGACAAAGATATGGGTGAGGCTTGACAGCACCCTTTGTCAGTTTCTTATCATTTCTGCTAGGACCTCATCAATGACGCGAGTTGTATTATTTTATTTCGTCATTGCGTATATTTCGTATATTTCGTCATTGCGATATCAGGATTGAAGAGTTTTAGATTGTGTATTTTCATCAAATATTGTTATTTTTGTTTGTCATAGAATCTGTGTTTCCCACATCTTGTTATCATGTTTCCTACTTGTCGAAGGCTCCAGGGATTTGTCCTTCATTCTGGTCCCTCTTCCATTGACTTCCGTCTCCCTTGTCGTAGTTTTTTCGGACTTGCGGCGTACATTATTTTGAGACCAAACTTTTAAATAAAAACGTTTGTTTTGAAAACTTATATTATCAAAACAAACATTTTCTTTCCTGTTTTCATTTGTTGAAAACCGCTCCTCTTAAGTGGACAGCACCCCTGGATTTTGAAAAAATTTAATTTTTAAAATGCAATTTCTTTAAGAAAAGAAAGAGATATCTTATTCAAATTTACCCATTTATTTTTATGTAAAAAAAAGTATAGACAATTTTTTTTTGGTTTTTTTTCAGCGTGTTTTTTGGCTGCTGCAGGTTTTTGAAAATAACATCAAAAAATCACGACGGGCTAAATTTTTTGTATATTTTTCTTTGCATAAAAGTAATTATGTATAATTTCAATAATATATCTCTATCCTTTCTTTAAAAAATTTAATTTTCAAAAATCCAGAAGTCTACTTCCCCTTAAAAAAATTTGTGGGCGTGATTTTCGCAGGAATGTTTCCCCGGAATGTAATTAGCGATTGATCGATTTTTGTGCAGTTTTTATAAGATATACATGTCTAACAGGGGCAGCTCGTGACTATTTGTATTGGGTGGGCACGATTTGAGAAACACTCTTTGTCAGTAAGAGTACTCAGGTGCAGCATTCTATTCAACAGCAAGAACCAATGTGAATGAATATAGCTCCCTCGCCATGGAAAGGATGGAGTAAAGAAAAGCGTAGATTTTCAATTAAAAATGATGAGCTCATAAATGTTTATAATTGAGTCAATTTTACGATCTCTTAATTTAGGAAAATGATCAATAACGTTATCATAAAATTTAGTGTCTGGATTTTATTTAGTTGTTTCATCAGTTCCTTGTCGATTGTAATTAAAGAAAGTTTGCTTAAACGCAGTTGACTCATAGAGTTTCTGGAGTAACTTTTGGTACTTTTCAGACCAGAAAAACTTCGATTATTGGTGCTGAAGTAGCCAGTGAAGACATTCCGCAACACTGAAGCACAAGAGCTTATAAATCTGAAAAACAATAGTTTTTAATTTTCTTTTGAGATAAATCTTGAAGTTTCGAAGGTATATGTTGAAAGACCAATAATACTGGGGCCAGACTAACAAACTGAAAGATCACTATGAAGCTTATGTTTTTCAAATATTTTCGGATAATGTAAAAAAAGACACTCTAGTAAACCCATTTGAAATTTGTTTTTATACCCTGAGATTTTCGCGGTTTATTAGGCTTAAGAAATTGAATTTATTCACAAAATCAATTATTTCAGCATGAAGATGCTTGAAATATAATGATTTCGCAAAACTACCACCGTGATCTAATTTTCTTTTCTTTGATGGTTGGCCACTAGACCTCGTCGAAAGTATTTTCAAGATTTCTATGATGGTTGGCCAACTAAACATCATCGAAAATATAAAATGTATATGGTCCGGTTTATGCAGTGAAAAAATATATAGAGTGGTGGCAATTCACTAAATTCACTAATTCACTAAAATAAGTTTTTTTAAACACTGAAGAAGGGAACAAGTAGTTCCCGAAACACGCGTTTATGTTAAATAATAAAAACTTATTTACTCTATCTACTCTATTTAGCCACTACTCTATCATCGAAAATATTTTCTTTTGATATAAAAAAACTGAAAACCTTGACTGTAATGCCTTGAAAATAACATCCGTTTGCTGATAGAAAAAATTAAATGATTTTTGGAAAAATTGAATCGAAAATCGTTTAAAATACATTTGAACCCTATAGATTCCCGCAAAGTTTCTCGACTGCGGCAAAATCGTCCCTTTCTCAACTTTCTTCAAAGACTTTCAACAGACCACATGGGTTATTTAGCAAAATATCAATAATACGCGTTTTAAAATTCAAACGAGTATTACTACTACTTGGTTTTTTGTCGTTTTTTACAAACTTTATCTAATAAATACGTCCGTTTCTTAGGGTATCCAAAAAAGTTGAAAAACCGGATAAATGAGCAAATAAGATACGACATTCATTTATTTTACAAAAAGAATCTTGCTGAACCAAATTAATCGTCATTTTACACTAAATAATTTCTTATCTGACGATAAGGAACCGCGTTTGTTTTCACAAAGGACTTTATTTTTAACTTTTTTTAAAGTTGTTTTAACTTTAATTTTAACTTATTTTTAACTTTTACCTGGTTGTCCTGTTCCTTCATGTTATACTTTAGTTTTTTCACTTCACTGGCAATTACGAGTTATTGAAATACTAACATCATCGAAAATATTTTCAACATATGCATCCTGCTCTCGATACCGTTTAAGGGCGGTTATAAAATTATTAATTCTTCTTTTGCAAGAATTAATATCTGAAAACTTTGATTTTAAGTTATTGAAAATAACATCCGTTCGCAGTCAGAAAAATTGAAATGCTTTTAGTAAAAATTGTTACAAAAATTGCAAAGTTTCTCGACTGCGGACAAAATCGTCGCTCTCTAAACTTTCTTCAAAGACTTCCAACAGATCGCACCGGTTATTTAGCAAAATAACAATAATACGCGTTTTAATTTTTTCACAAATCTTATCTAATAAATGCGTCCGTTTGCTAGAGATTCCAAAAAAAAGGAGAAAAACCTTGCTAAACCAAATTTAGTCTATGAGCCAAACAATAGATAAACAATGCTTGTGGAGCAGTTTCTTTGACGTTTTTGCAAACTATTTAAGTCAGCTGACATTACAGCTGCTCTATCGTACGTTTGGGCATCTAACCTTTTACTTATATTGATGCAAGTAAAAATATCCTTTGAAACTTGAAATAAATCGTGTGCAGTTTCGCCCGCGGGAACATCAACAAAATCCATAAATCTACCCACAAATGCATCTTGCTTTGTAACATATCGCAGATAGTTGCGGAAAATTCGAATCTTCAATTCGTTTCACCGGTTTACCATGAAAAACTAGGTGCTTCATTTATTTCAGAAGGCATGAAATTTTGAATTACTGAGCCGATATTAATTAAATCATTGTGGATAGTTTTGGAAACTCCACTACAATCGGATAATGTGTCCTGTTCCTCCAAGTTTTACTTTATGTTTTCCACTTCACTGGAAATTGCGAGTTAGTGAAAGATTAGCACTCTATAAAAAATGTCCGAAAATTTGTAAGAAGTCGTTAATTTTTTGGATATTTGGCGTATCATCCTCCCAAATCAATTATTAAAATATAAGATACATAAATGGAACAATGTTTATCTTTGTGTGATTTTATATCCCCCATTGATTCCCACTGGGAGAAAAGACACAAATCTCTTCGACAGAATTTTCTTGATATTTTCTGAGGTTGGGCTTGCCCAACAGAGCACCGAAAAAAACGTACAAAAGACAATCGAAATTTCTAATTTTCGGTCACAAAGCAAAACGTGTATGCCCACCCTGGGACCGAGCCACACATATTATTCATGAAAACGCACACCTTTGGTTTTAAAATTGACAAACAGTTAACATTCCAGTTATAATAGTAAGTTCTGTAAGAAGACATAGTCACACTTTTTATTTGAAAATTCAATTTATCATGAGTTTGGTCTATGAATCATACACTTTACTAAGTAAAATATTATTCAAAATATTAGGGATGCTTATATTTACCACTGCCAATTCTTATTAAGTTTAAGAACATTTCATTAATGATATTCACAACGGAATAATTGATTATAAGATATTTGATTAGAAGATCGTTCAATTGTTGCTAACGTGTTTCGACTGCATCCAGCTCGTTCTGGAGCTGGCTCGAAAGGCAAAAACGGAAGGGATTTCGGAATAGTATCGTGACTGGGCACTGGAAATGACACATTCATCATGACGCCCGAACGCGCAGAATAGCATATGGACACCGTTCACGTTGACACCTCGTCTAAATATTCACTGCTCCAAGGTCAGTATTTGGTGGAATTAGCTGGGCGTAGGGCATTAAGAGCAGCAAAAACCGTCTGAAACAATCACTGGTACGCCTTATGAAACGCAATTCATGCATCTGAGGCGAGAATTGAAAGACAAAAATTCACAATTAAAAGAAAAACACGATAAAGTAATTTTGTAGCATAAAAATAGTTGATCTAGCGTCACAAAATTGACCACTTTTGAAACATTAAAATGGAACGTTTTACCTCCCCTTCCGTATTTTCCAGAGGAAGTTCCGTTTGAATATCATTTATTGCGGTTATTAGAACACAACCTGGCTGGCAGGTACTTTCACTCTAGTGAAGAAGTGACAAAAAGTATTGATAAGTGGATTTCTCCAAAAGGTGACGATTTTTCTTCTCTATATTTTTTACATCTATGCAAAACATAGTAACCAATTTCTTCGGTCGTTTATTACAGTCATGTCCAAAGTCAGAGTTTCTACATACGTTTATACCTCTTCGATCAGATTTATGTATTTTATTAAAGTTGCCAAAGTGTGCAAACCGAAAAAAGCTAAAGAGTTACTTAGACTCCGTGTTGTGACGATCTCTTCTAAATCCCTTTCTAATGCTGATATTAGCACTTCTATTGAGTCCAATCTTATCTCGTTTTGACCATCTGAATGAACTTTTTATCTTTTTTTGATGAATGAACTTTTTATCGACCTCCTTTGGATCTCTGTGCCCAGTAACCCGCGTTTCTGTCGCTTCCTTATAGTTGATTCAAGACTTTACTTACCTGTAGTCTCCTGATAGCTGTGAGGCTACGCTATTAGAGCCAAGTGCCTGCATTGCGAACTTACTTTCTGAAAGGATGTACATTATTATTTGCCGCTCAAGTTGCTCATTGCTATTCCTGTGACTATATGAATTGCAAAAAATTCGAATTGAAATGTCTCAGCATGACTTACTAGCTTGTAGCTTCGGTTGAATAGAGGGTGGTCACAGAAGTATAAAGTGCCACTGCAACTGCCTCATCTGGCAGTGTAGATTGTAGTTCCACTCTTTGAAGCGAAGTTCTGTATCGTTTCCTACGCGCTCCTACTTAGTTGGTTTGAAAATCTGGATGTGGTCGTTTGAGAATAATTGGTTATACCCTTCTTGAATCGAATCGATTGTTCTGTAGGAGTGCCTTGCTCAGGATGTGCTACTGAGGGGCATTATGTTGAGCATTATATCCATCCCAACTGTTGTCGAATTTGACGGGGTATTGAAGGTTTTCAGACAGGCAATTCACATTTTTGAATTCTTCTAGACTTATTCTTCGGTAGTGCTAGCCTCCTCACTTTCGCCCCGTAAGAGGTGTTTGCAGTTCTACTCTATTGAAGATTCAGTTAACTTTCTCATTCGACCATGATGGTTTCATGTATACTAGTGAAAGTTTAAACATCCTTAGCATTTTCAAGTCAAATTTATACCTTAACGCTTTTAAGCATCCCTGAATGCATTTTAAAACGTTGTAAGTTTGTTGTAAGGTACAACGTCTCGGAAGTGAAGAGCGTAAGTACCTTTTCACGATACTGAATGTAAGAATTTTGAAAATATTGAAATAAAGCTGAATTGAAGTATTTCCATGATAACACTTGTAACGCCTATGATATGATGCCTGCATAGAAAGTTTGTTCGGTACGGTGGTACACATATGTAAAAAAAGTTTGATGAGCAATGTTATTCCTTATCAATGTGGGAAACTATATTTATAATAATTGATTCGTCGAATTGAAATGAGTCGTAACTCATAATAATTGAGTCGTCAAAAACGCTTGGAGAGCGGGTTGTGACCAAATTTGCTAGTTCCATGGCAAAACAAATGTCGTTTTATGCATCTATCGGTTACTTTTTTAAATCAGTGTGGTTATTGGACACTATTTCTTTTCCAGGCATTTGCATCATCATACCAAGTAGAAAGAATCTGCCTGGATTTTCTGGGAACAAAATGAATAGGGCAAAAACAAAATGAATAGACTTTCAAGTGGACATTATCCATGCGCAAAACGGCAAGAGATTTCAGAAGTCTTGATATTGAGTAATTGTGACGAAGAGAAAAAGATCATAGAAGTCGTTGACTTGAGTTCGAATAAGCTGATGACGACTCCATAAGAAATCGCGGCGAATCCAAATAGCCTCAATTCTTAAACCTGACCCATCAAAGAAATTATAGATCCCTCTCCTTCATAAGTGTATGAATCAAAACATCTAATAGCCTAAATCAAAACAGACTCAACAAATACATCGAAAAAAATAAACTTCTATTACAACACAGCAATGCCAACAGACAAAACAAACAATCACAACTGCTACCTGTCTTAACACCCTCTATAAGATAATCACGTATAAAAAAGTAAACAGTAAACATAAGTATTGCTGTGTTAATAGGGATTGAGGGAGTAGACCCGAGAACGCTGGGAAAGATGCTAACGGAATTCAAGGTATCATACTGCTACAAGAGATGGATAACAAACCTTTACAGAAAAGACAGTTGACACTAAACGGACATGACATTACATAAATAATGGACTTACACACGGTGATGCGCTGAGTCACACACTTTTTAATACCGGAAAAATTAATTACATCTCGGAGAAAACACTACAGTATTACAATATGCTGATGATTTCCTAATACTGAAAGAAGGGACAAATTAAGCAGACACCATCATAACTCTCCTAGCTCTACGGCGAAAATCAACTCTTTCATCCTAATGTGCCAAAACCCAAAACTATAAATCAACCCAAGCAAGATACAAGCTAGCGTTGCAACTAAGTACCGAAAACACCCACATAAGCTGGCAAAATATCATCAAATACTTGGAGGAACTACATCCAAAAGCATGCGGTTAATAAAGAAGAAGAACACCAACAGAAACATAATAAACATTATAACCAGACCCACCAACAACTTCAGCCCAACGATTGTCCTCAACCTCTAAAAGACACTCGTTAGACCACAACTCAAATATGGAATTACAACAGCAGCAGAATCCCTAAAACATTTTTTCAAAAACAAAAAAAAAAGCTAAAGAAAGAGTAATAAGCAACGAACAAAGTGAGACGCGTTGGGAACTAGATGAAAGACTAGACGGTATTGTCAACTAAATTAACGAAGCATGGCACACTAAAATTACCAAACAAACAGAATTTATCCAACAAATCCCCTGGACACATGCACACAACCTCCAAGAGGACAATGAAATCAGAGTCAAAAAAACAAGTTCTTTAATAAATTCAATAAGATTTACAAACTTCCCTCAAAAAATATGAATTTCTTAGGGAATTTGACTCCATCCTAACTCAAATAAATATAACCGTCTTTTCTGGGGGTAGGGAGGTGAAGGCTATTTACGCCCTGAGTGTTGGACTCTCAGTGTCACAACGGACCTACTGGACTACCGACGAAACACCTCCCCTGTCAACCGGAGCGCCTAGCCTGGAACCGTGTGACACATTACTTCGGGCTAGGCCTACCAATTTTACGTCTTTTGGCGCCTTTGGGTTACAGGGGTTCCTTCTCCAGCGGGGAGAGAAAGAGGAGGAGGATTGCTAGAGAAGGAAACCCTCCACGTATGTAGTATGCTTTTTTTCATGATTAGAATTGCCCGAGTGTAATGTGCCACTTGATTCCATTTATCAAATGATTTCAGCATCTCTTCGAGTAGGCTATCTGGATGCAGCTCTCCCACTTTTTCAGCCAGATCACCGCGCTGTTTGTCCCATCTTCTGCATGAAAAGAAAGTATGACATGCGTCATCCTTCACACCAATGCAGAATATGCAAGACTGAAAACAACCATGTCCACTCAGTAGCTGGGACAGGTAGATATCAGTCTCACCGTGCGTTCGACTGAGCCACGATCTCAAGTCGTTGATGAGCCGCGCGGTCCATTTTCCATTTAGCTCACGTTCCCATGATTGTTGCCATTCGTCGAGAGTGCATCGTCTTTCATCGCGAGCAACTTTTTCTTACGAAAAAGCAACTTCGGAGGTAGATTTTCGGTGCAGTTCCTTGTTGAGATCTTCACTCCGTATCTCTGCACCATATAGAAGCGTAGATTGCACTACACTCATTAGCAGACGCCTTTTTGTTGGACTTGGTCCCCCATGATTGGCCATTAGTCGACTAATTGCCGAGACCCCTACTGCGGTCTTGTTTGTCGTTGCCTTGATTTGCTCCGAGAAACTCAGTTTAGAGTCTATCAGCAAGCCCAGATACTTAACTGATGGTTTCGACTCTAATAATGTGTCCCCGGCTTGGACCATTCTTACTCTAGGCATCCTTATCGTGGTCAGGATGACCACTTCGGTTTTCTCTAACGCTAGATTAAACCCGTGAATGGTCATCCAGCTCCCCACCCGGCGAATTAGTATATTTAGCCTTAATTGCGCTTGATCGACCGTGCGTCTAGCCATTAGTGCCGCAACATCATCTGCATAGCCGATCAGTCGGGACTTTTCTGGCAGTTCAAGTCAGAGCAGTCCGTCGTAGGAGACGTTCCAAAAGTCCGGACAGAGGATGGAGTCTTGGGCCACACCTGATGTGACTAGCATCCTCCGACGACCTTGCGCCGTGTCGTAGTTCAGGCTGCGATCCTTCAGGTAATTTCGAACTATCCGCATCAGATATTCTGGTACATGGAATGAGTTTTCCAGGGCTTGCAGAATATCCGTCCATCTAGTGGAGTTGAAAGCATTCCTTATGTCCAGCGTCACTAGAAGGGCTGCCCGACGGTTGGATCGACTGCGTGCTTCTGCCTGTTGGACCGCATTCGCCACCTCCGCGACTGCATTTAAAGTGGAACGTCCCGTTCTAAAACCATAGTGCCTTGGAGAAAGATCTCCAGTGGCGTGTATAACGTCAGCAAGTCTTCTCTTTATCAGTTTCTCGACCACTTTCCCGGCCGTGTCTAGTATGGATAACGGCCGGTATGCTGACGGCGACTCGGGATAAATTACCGGACAGATAACCGTCTAAACATTATGTACTAACACCAAACACACCTCCCTTCCAAAACGCAAATCAACCAATGAAGAAAAACAGGACGGTTTAAGGACGTGTTCCTTTTCTCTAGCTTCGAATGGCCAGCGAAATTGTTTTTTTTTTATTCTTCATTCTCTAGAATACTTATCGCTTATCAATTGGATATTCAGCTCTAATCATTTAGAAAATCATACACAGGAAAACCTGTCAATGGATTTAATTTTGAAGATTTTACACAGACATCTTGACCCCGTACAAAATTAAACTTTAACCCTTTCGCTACGGGAGTCTGCTCCGTTGAAGTGACACCGCTGTACGGGCCACCATGCTGCTGAAATAGCGGCACTGTACGGAGCACTAAACCGAAAAGTGGGTACCGCGCTCAGGTAAACTGGTCTTAGAACTTGCTTCGACTTTCTCTTGACCATACGATTCTTTAAGTGTTATGCAAAAGCACTTGGAGATATTTCAATTGTTAACAATAAGAATTAAAAATTACAAAATTACTTTTTAATTAAAATTACTTATAAATTAAAAATAATACTTGACACAGGCCGTTATGCGAATGTTCACACATGTTCATTCGTACACACAGATCATCGCGTGGATGTCGTCTATAGGCGACGCTCGTAGCGAAAGGGTTTATGCTTTTACAGCTAAACCTATGAAGTGCATCGTTTCTTCAAAATCACAAATAACAAATAATTTCTTAGCGTGTGTTACGGTTGAAATGTGTAGTATTTAATCTCAATAATTGAGTGCATAACAGTAAAAAATTAACTTTCTATTAGGTGTATAAATATGAAATGCGGATTTTACTAACAGATGGCTTAACCATTACATATGGTTTGTGTCGGGGATAAATAATATGGCATTTTGGAGGGTAAACATCTGTCAACAAATTCCAGTATGTCATAGGTTTTGATTGTATAAATAACATAGTTTTTTTCGCTTCAAAATTGTCGAATTACGTTCCAGAAAAAGAGGTTTTGCGGGGAAGTCTAATTACCTTCTTTCATTTGAAGAAAATGGCAGCAGAAACTTATCGATTGTTAGTGGAAGCATATGGTGAACATGCCCCAAGCCAAGACACTTGTGAACGATGGTTTAAAAGATTTAAAAGTGGCGATTTCGATATCAGCAACAAAGACCGTGCAAAACCACCAAAAAAATTAGATGATACAGATTTGCAAGCATTATTGGATGAAGACAACACAAAAACTGAAAAACAGTTGACAGAAGCATTGGAAGTTACTCAGGCAGTCATTTTACAACGTTTAAAAGCCATGGGGAAGATCCAAAAAGCTGGAAAATGGGTGCCGTATCAATTGAAAGAAAGAGACATCGAAAGGCGAAAAACCATTTGTGGAATTTTGCTTGCCAGACTGAAAAGAAAAGGTTTTTTTGCATCGGATTGTTACTGGCGATGAAAAGTGGATTTATTTCGACAATTCCAAGCGGAAAAAGTCATGGGTAGACCCAGGCCGGCCATCAACATCACAACCGGTCCGAAATAATCATGGAAAGAAGACTTTGCTGTGTATTTGGTGGGATAGTAAGAGACCTTTCTATTACGAACTGCTGAAACCTGGTGAGACTATTACTGGCTAACGTTACCGATAACAACTGATCAAACTGAACCGCGCACTTAATTCATTAAGTGCGCCAGAATTTCACCAAAGACATGATAAAGCCATTTTTCAACATGACAATGCTCGGCCGCATGTTGCAATACCTGTCCAGAACTACTTGGGAAGTTCTGCCCCACCCGCCGTATCCACCAGACTTGGCTCCTTCTGACTACTACTTGTTTTAGCCGATGCAGCACGGACTTTCGAAACAGCACTTCCATTCTTACGAAGAAGTTAAAAATTGGCTTGATGAGTGGTTAGCCTCAAAAAATGAGAAGTGGTACTGGGACGGAATCCATCAATCGACAGAAAGATGGGAAAAGGTCGTAGCTAACGATGGCCAATACTTTGATTATTGAATTCATTTGTTCGGTTATTCAAATAAATGCATATTTCAAACAGAAAAAGTCCGCATTTCATATTTATACACCTATTATATAATAAGCAAGTTGTTAATCATGCTCGTTAATATATATATATTGAAAGGCCCTTATATCTACATTCCTGAAAGTTCTCTGTATTCATTTCAGTGGGATGTTATATTCTAATCAACTACAAATTACACTGCAAGTATGCAGACTTTTCATTGATTTTATTTCAAATAATCTCTAATTTAATTCCACCCGTCATCGTAGCGAAAATATGCACATTCACTTCTATTCAATATTCTCCGCTAAACAAAGACAAATCTCCTACCGTGCAAAAATCTTCATTTAATTGTTCTTCAATTTCAAAAATGTGAAATAATTTAAATGATAAAGTAAATCATAAAAATCGTTCAGATTGAAAAAGTATAAGAAAATTATTGTTGATTTGCTTAGAAATATGTATTATGAATTTTATATAATGCCCTACACATTTTATTTCAATACCCACAATCAATAAAAATCGATTTTTATTTTAATAGCACAATATGAATTATCCTTATTATGGTATTCTCAACAAATCAGTAATTAATAAAATGAACATTAAGCTGGGAAACTATTATTTAGTTATCTACTTTATTATCTACCCAAATAAACTACTATGAACATGCCGAAACTTTCATTCATAATTCCATTTCTACGACCGGTACGATGAGTTCATCGTACGCCCATCAACTCTATTTTTCCTTCCGCGAACATTATTCATACACAAAATTTGCGAGTTGAAGCTGGAAAATGCAGGGTAGGTTTTATTTTGTTTACCTTTTTCTTTCAGAGGAAATTGTGAACGTTAGCACACGCATCCACCTCGCTTTAACCCTTGTGTTCATACCCAAACTTACTAACGTCGTTTGGCACCCGGGATACCCGGGTAC
The DNA here is from genome assembly GCA_954870665.1 of Stratiomys singularior. Lineage (NCBI taxonomy): Eukaryota > Metazoa > Arthropoda > Insecta > Diptera > Stratiomyidae > Stratiomys > Stratiomys singularior. The sequence goes on along the minus strand of OX940880.1, from coordinate 67,402,338 downwards.
CCATTTCATGAAATTTTTAATTTTTTATTATTTTGATTAACTAAAAAGTGTTTAGAAAATTTTTTCTATAAAATATACATTGCTATTGAGTATTTGAGAAAGTTTTAAAACAAAAAATGCTGCAGAAATGCATTTAGCATGAAAAATAAGTTAAGGGCACCTCAGGTAGAAGACCTATTTCAATTGTTCGGAGCACAGCAGCTGCTCCCTTCATAGAAAATAATGTCAAAGTCAATTTTTGCTGTTTCTACAGCGTAGTGGAGGGAATGTTAGCTACCTTCAGTATAGTTTGAGTTTCTGGTGAATTCAGACGTGTTTACAATATTCAAAGTCAAGCGGAAAGGAATAATGGAAGAAGAATTCGCTCGGTAAGTAAATTGTATATGTGAGCAATAATTCGATTATTTTTATATAAGCAATGTTTGCAAATTCGACATAATAAAATATCAATTAATATTTATTAATATGAAGTATTATTGCATTATATTATGTTCTGTATAGTATTATTCTACATAATGAAACATTCATTTATTGTTCAGAATGAGTGCAGCAGAACAAGATGCCTACTTGAAGGTCATTTTCAGTGATGAAGATAGAGATTCAAGTGGAGTGTCTGATAGCGAGGACGAGGACTGGGTTCCGGAGCCCATTTCAACTGCTCCAGTTTCAGATAACGATTCCGAAAATGAAGAATCACAAATTTGTGCAAATACAGAGGATAATTTATACTGGCAGAATAAACGATACCCGCGAAAAAAATCAGGCAGAGAGAGTGGGAAAGAATTAGCAATCTGTATGGTATATCTGTAGCAAAAATATCTGTATGGATAATTTTTTTACAACTCTACCCGTTGCAAACCACTTGCTATCATGGAATCTCACCATTGTTGGAACAATAAAGAGTAATAAACCATACATCCCTGGTATCATGGCAGCAAATAAGTCACGAAAGCAATACTCGACAGTTTTTAGATTTCACGACCAAGTAACGATGTGTTCTTACGTACCTTAAAAAAAAATAAAGCAGTAATTCTGATATCGACAATGCATTCGGATATGTCTGTGGGTGATGATGCAAAGAAGACGCCTGATATCATCAGTTATTATTATAAATACAAAACTGGTGTTGACACTATGGACCAAATGCTTAGAAGGTACACAAGTCAGCGGCGCTGTTCGAGATGGCCAGTGGCAATGTTCTTCAACATATTAGACATCGCTGCACTCGCGGTATATATAATTTATTATGAAAATAATAAAATGATTAAAAAGAAAACAGCGGAACGACGTCTGTTTCTACGCAAACTCAGTGAAGAACTTGCCAAGCCAATGATTGAAGAACGTATGACGAATCCTCACGTGATGCGTAAATATACTACAAAAATTGCTATTGAGAGTATCATACGTCGTGAAATAACAAGGGTAACGCAAGACCCTGGTCCATCGGTTACAACGGACAAAACTGGGAGAAAGAAAATTACTGGATCCTGTTACTTATGCTACAAAACGACAATAAAAAGACGACGAAAACGCGTAAGAGCTGCAGTGAATGTGAACGACCGGTTTGCGATGAAAACACAGCTCATGTTGTAAAATGTATAGAATGCAATAAATAATATTATTTGCAAATAAACGTGTCTTGTAATTCCTGGTTTTAATAATAAAATCAATTATCATCCCTGAACACAATTAATTTCATACGTATTTCATACAAATACTGTAGTGGGTACCCGGGTGCGCATGATGCGATAGCTCAAATTTAAGCCAATGAAAAAAATAAAAAAAAATAAATTTTGTGTTTTAAATACATGATTTGTTCACTTTTTACCTTAATAACGAGGATCTGAGAGCTCAAAAATAAATTTTAATTATTTGTCAATTTTTATCCCGAAAATACATCGCAGTGGGCACCCTGGTATGAATACAAGGATTAATCCTAGTCTCATTTGCTAAGAGGAAATTTCGAGATACTTCTGGAAAACAGCATCACAGCGTCATTTCTCTTGACAATTGGCGTGCGCCGTGACAAAAGTTGGTGAATAAAAAATATTAACGTTGTTCAGAACGAAACCACATTGAAGTATAAACCAATATTTGAAAAAAAAACATCGGTTTTACAGAACGACGTTCAACAGCCGTTTTCTTTCTTTCTATTCGATAGCTTTGCGGATACGGTGTGCGATTCCTGTGAAGTGAGTCCCGCCGACCTTGTCACGACATATCGGGCAACCCGACAGTCATGGATTAGTAGTTGTTGCCAGGTCCTTTTTATAGTAGTTATAAGTACGTTCGGAATTTTTTTCGATTGGCTTATAAAACTGATTGTAGGCAGCTAATTTGGTTAGAATTAAACATTTATTTTATAGGCAATACTTTAATATATGACATCATCTTTGAAAAGACAGAGAACAATCCCTAAACTAATTTTGTTTTTCGGTGCCCTAGGAGCAATTTGGAACTTGAATTTCACAGTCGTTTTTCATATATCAATCAAAGTTCCTCTTGGCCTTTTAGGATTCAGTCCGTCATCAGTTCTTTGACGAACCCCTATATCTGACAACTTTCCCCCTTTGCGTTGTAGTTGCTTTTCAATGATTCTTGCATTGTTGGCATAGCTATCTGCGATTTCTCGCTGTAAAAATAATAAACTTGTTAGTGCATTATTTGACATATAAAATAATTGTCTTACGGCTTCGATTTCATCTTCTTCTTCATCGATTGTCGACACGGTGACAGAGCTGAATTTGCCCATATTTTTCGTATGCCGAGTCACCATCACCTTTTGCGGTTGGTTGGCCAGTACTTGCCCAAGAACGTCTTCGGTAGCTTGCACGGTAGTGGTTGGTAACTGCCTTTCGTTTTTACGTTTTACTAAGGCGCGCTTGAGAATGAACGTAACATTCGAATCGGGAGAATGGCGATAATATACAGGTAGACCGCATGACTTGCACTGGAAAATGTTTAACGAGCTTGTCAGCAACGATATTTTCATATATAGCATAACTGCACATCACAATTCGTGCTCACCTTTAGCCGATGTTGCATTTCGATTCCTTTGTCGCGCTTGATATACACGGTTTCACCCTCGTCGAATGTCAATTTATGAGCCCGAAGGGAACCGTCTATAACGCGGGCGCCATCCACACGTCTTAGCGGCAGCCGTTCTATGGTGCAGTCTGAAATAAATTGCATCATTGTTCAAAATCGAGGAAAACCATTTAAATTGAAATTTACCTAAGATCAATGATAACCTTCCGCAAAGACAGTAGTATATATTTAAAGGTTTTTCCTCATTATATTCTTCTTGATCCTTCGAGTCTGAACAAACGATGCTTCTGGAGACCACTTTCGGCATAATAATTTAGTGTCAGCGGTGAAAATGTAAGCAAAATAAAAGGAAATTACGCCAACCAACACTTATTTAGAAATCCATTAACTGTCATATGTGTCAACAAATGTCAATGTTTACGACCTGGGTTGGACTATTGGCCGTATGGAGCGCTTCGTATGCATTGTAGAAATGTTGTTTTGTATGTGCCTTAAGATGAAGGCCCAGTGTACACTATGACTGTTATGGCACCTTTGGTGGCTCAAATAATGCCATGAGCAATTTGAGCATAACCATTTGATGCATAGGTTCTATTGGACCATTATATAGGTCTTATTAGACCTTGCATCTAATCCATAATCTGTATTTTCAATCGCGGTCTGTAAAACATAATACCATGTACATAAACAATCTATTGACTTGTAGAAGTTTTTGGTAGATCAATTTATCCATTTTCACTTAGAACTTATACCCTTGTGATTTATATGATTGATAAAGCTTACCAAAGGCAATTTCGAAAATAGGACAAGTTCAAGCTAAGAGCAACAATCATAACACGTAAAAATAGCCGGACGACATTCACCTAGCTGGTAGTGCCAATCGATGCGTCTTAGCCTGTGAGTTGGCACCTGATGAGAAGCGGCAGGGACGCGTGTTCGAAACCAGCTTGAGCCCTTTCCACCTTTCTTTGTAAATACTATTGAACTTATAACGGGAATTAACGGGTAATAAATATATTATTATATGCTGGGGAGAAAATGTACCTCAGTTCGTAAATAATTGCTACTTAAACTGTGTACGTCGTGCAGAAATGGATGTGCAACTTTTGGAAATTCTCTATCGTTTGAAATAACTATTAACAGCCCAGTTCCGGGAACACCATCCTTATGCGTTCCTAAAATTTCACTTTACGGAATATTTATTTTTCTTTAGTTGTATTACTTGCGTTGTTCGTGGTGTTCGAAGTGATTTATACCAGTGTGGTTTAACTTACGCGCTATGAGTTCCGTTCCAAAAGTTATTGATCCAAACAACCATACTGATGCTGTTTTTGCTGATATATGATGCTCAAATATCGGGTTGCTGAATTTCTACAAGAAACTTATCCCACACTCGGTAAATTTTATTGCCAATATAATCGTCCATCAGAACAATGAAATGGACTAAAATTAACTCTCAGTGATAAAACGCATCTATTCAGACGTCGTTCAGTACGTAATGAAGAAATTATAGCAGCTGTAGAACGTTATATCTTTGCAGACCCTCAATTCAACATCGTACTCAATAATTAAATCTGTGCCCATCCACATTATGGAAGGTTTTACGTTTAACGTACGTACAAAATTCAACTCATGCAGGGCTTGAAGTCGAAAGACCACCGGGCATGGCATAGATTCGGTGTACGAGTCCAAGAATACACAGCTGCAGATTCCGAAAATCATAAGAACATTTTTTGTAGCGATAAGGCTCATTTCTGGTTGAGTGGCTTCGTTAATAAACTAATATGAAAATAAAGTGATAAGTAACCACAGACGGTTGTCTCAACACTGTTATGTGCCGAGTCTGTCACTGTTTGGTGTGCTTTATGGACCGGCCCATATGACTTCAAAAATACTGCTGGGAATGACATTATAGTCAATGGTGACCGCCGTGCCATATAGAGCCGTGATTAACGACTTTCTCGTTCCGTAATTGACTCGCCGTGATACAGGGGGTTTTCACAGAATGGCGCTGATGGTGACAGCTCGTGCAACCGGTTAATTTCTCTTTTTGGACCTGTGGACTGGCCTGGAAGATCTTGAGATTTAACACCACTGGACTATTTCTTGTGGGGTGAAGCCAAATCACTCGTCTATGACGACAACCTCGATATGCTTGGCTATTTGGAAGACAACGTTCGCCGCGTCATTGGCAAGATGTGGCCCCAATTATTGTTTAGAGTAGTCGAAAATTGGACCTCATGTTTGGACTTCCTAATAAAAAATTCCTTCCAAATAAAAAAATATCTGTATTTTATTTCATTTTAATGTTTTAAGCCCTTTAGTTTTTAGGAAAAACAGATGAAACTAAAGGAAAAGAATCAGAAAGACAGAGAGAGAGAAAGAGTGAGAGAGACTGGACTTAGTAAACTACTTACCAGCTGGGTATAGAATAATTGGTCCTAATTCGTTCACGAGTCTGCAATTAGCTGTTAAACATAGGCTGAACCTCTCCAGTATCCTTAGGCATAACAAAATTTTTATATCTAACTCATTGCTACCTAGACCGTATAAACAAATAAATTCTTCTGTGTTTGTGTTTAGGGAGAATTGCACTCCGGTATAATGCGTGCCAAAAATAGGGCGGAAATAATGCTATCAGGCCGGCACATCCATGACAACGTCGAGTGAGAAGATCACAATTGGATGCCTGAAGTTTTGAAGAAGCCCAAAACTTGCTCCTGATGGAGTTGAACAGTTTGCTCAACAATTTTCAAAAAAAAGGTTATCCATGGTTTTATTTTACTATATCAAGATACAAATGCTAATCCTGACTGTTAACAAAATGATAATGATGCAGGAAGAAAATATCCGGGGGAAATAAAGGAAAATATCTGAGTTGGGGTTTATAAGTTACAAGATAAGGTTGAAGAAAACATGATACGCCGAAAAACCTGAAAATAAACAGGAGCAACTAAAAGAGCTTATCATACAAAATGATCCTGGACTACAGAGTGACAAACCCACTATGAATATAACAGTAACTATAGCGAAATTACAAGGTCGCTGTTATCTCTGCTCCAGCAACCATAACCAAAAGACAAGGCAATATGGCACTATCTGCCAAAATTTGTGTTTTGAACATTTCTCAGAACAATTGGTTTGTCAAAATATTCAAATAATTTGTAAATTAAACAATTTTTTACCGGTGATTTGCGATTAAAAGTTTTCTTTCTCTCTCGATATGAAACAGTATGCAGACGATTCCTTCAATAACTGATCATTTTAAATTATTACCGAAATAAATATACTGAATAATATCGAAATATTAAATTATTACTTCAAATAAGTGTGGAGCGAATGCACCTCACCTGGCATAACTGTAAGAAAGATAGATTTAGAGGATGAGGGTTAAGTATTTTACCAGAGGAAGTGAAGTAGAACACGCCTTCAAAAAAAACCAAGTAACGATAGAGAATCCATGCTTATCACGAATGCAAAGATATATAAAATTAAGGCTAGTAAATCCGAAATTGCTTTAAGGAATGAAATGTAATTCGCAGATGCTAAATTAGACGCTCTCGGCCCGTGCCAGCTTTATAAACTAAAACCAACAATTAACTACAGCCAGTAGAATTGTTTCAGGGGTAGGCACTTGACAAAACGTCAGTTTTAATTCTGATCCACTGGATTCATTTAATATTTTTAAATTTATTTCATTTTTGATACCGTTAGCACAGTCGATTTCTTTAATCGAGTGATCAAAGAGTGATCACTTTGATTTCATATTGCTTTTCGTTTCAAAGGTGAAGTTAAAATTATTCGCTTATTTGTATTTTTCATCAGCGACTCTCATGCATCTGTTATAGAAAAAAAAAACAAAAATTAAAAATCGGTTAACCTTGCGTTTCTACTTAATATTGAACGTAAATTTAGACAAAATTAGCAGATTTTGCCGGGAATGTATATTTCCTATGGTGCCTCCAGACGCATTGATATTTGCAAGCAAAACTTATTGTAGACAAGACATCAAGATGAAGGTGAGAATAGATGCGCATAAACATCGTTCTATATTTTATATTCATACACAATGACTCGTAATTACTATTGCATTGGAAAAATTATTCCCAAAAAAATTCAAGCTCTCAAGGCTAGCGATTGCCATTTCTCCTCTCGACTAAGTCGAGTTAAAATCATTCAACGTGATGCCCTTGCAAAGTGTGGGTGCTTTTTAGTAGTTAGAAGTGTTAGCGCTTGTTAGTAGTTACATTACGCTCATATTACCTTTGATTTCAAAGATGACCAATATTATTGCGATCATTAATTATAGGTGCAACTCATCCAGTGTTAGAAATTGCCCCACGTCATATATGAAGTACTTGTCTAACGGAATTTCCTCGTTTCATTTAAAAATTAAAAAAAATCGAAGCAATGGTGGCGTGCATTGAAACAACCCAATTACAATATTATTGTGTATTCTTTTTTATATATATTGTATTTATTCAATTTCCACACGGAAATAAGAAGGAGTTTTGGAGGTGGTTCTCGAGGCCCTTGTATGCCTCCGATTTATGTCTCAGTCTTACACTCAGATCGAGTCCTTGTCTGTTTGCCTGGTCCCTAAATAAATAAATTAAATAGATGAGTGTGTTAGCTGAGCAATGAGACAAATAGTCAGATTGGTTTCGACAACTGATTTAAAGACATTAAATTACAATGGCTGGTTGCTGTTTCAAAAAAAAAAAAAAAAAATGACTGTATATAAATTCGGACCGTAATAAAATTCCATATTTTGTTTAAATAAGTATTTTTGAAAAAAAATAAATGAATATTTATTTGTTAATCTATTTCGAATTGATTCGGGGGAAATTGTTTTTGAAATTCATTTTGGTCGTGAACCATTCTTTATGAATAATTTAAATATATTTCCAAAATTCTTATGAAAAGACGATGAAACATACTTCTGCTATTCATCATTTTACAATCGCAAAATTTGTCAAAATCTTATGGTTATAATCATCTCAATCTATAGTTAAATACTTAGTTACACCTGTTTTAGCCTTTACTGCATTGTTAATCCGACTGGAGGGTGGACAAATAAGATTGTATGAGGTCTCGTTGGAAAATCTGTCACAATACAGGTCAAAAATTAATTTTTTCAGTCTGGTTGGGTTGACGTTGGTCGGCTTCCTGGTTCTCAATTATTTTTGTTGAAATATCACGTTTATTTTGACCAGAAAGGGACCTAGGAAACACCCCTGAGGAACCTCGGATTGATACGAAAAGCTTCAGAGCCACTAGATACCGCAAAGCAGCAAGACCCCTCATGAAACTGTCTACTATTTTTATCAGAATCACTGGGAAGCCAAATTGAAATAGTTTGTAGATAAGCCCGTTGATTTGAACTGAATCAAATGCTTTTTCAATATCTATAATGCACGCTAGCATGACCTCGTGTTTCCTCGTCCAAGTAATTTGCATACATTGGACAAAAGATATATCAAATAAATATCGACTATATCTGTATTATTCCACCCTTTCGGAATAGCATATATTTGGCAGATTTCCATTGTTGAGGAAAATAGCAAGTGTTAATACAGTTTAACAACTGCATAGATTGCAAGAACAATAAAATAATTATCGGTAAGCTTTCTCAGGAAAATGTTTGAAATTCCATCAGCTGTGGCTGATTTGTTAGAAATTTCCTCTAGTGCAAGGCATCCTACGTCTTTCAAATATCAGGTACTGCCAACAGAAGGGTCCGAAGGATTGGAATCGGTGAATTTAGTTAGGCACAAGTTCTTGTGATGACAAGGGAATGGAACTGTAATGAGTAACAAATCCTGACAGTCGCTATCTGCTAACAGCGGACAGTCACTATCCTGACATTCGCTAAGTTATAAAATTGTTTTGAGGAAACATTCAGGCACCGGGTCTGAAGATTGATAGGAGCTGCTGAAATTTTTCATTGGCAAAACCTGATGTTCTTCTGAGATGATTCCATTAAGGAAGAGTAAAACGAGATGAACCCGCTGGTACTCCTTATTAACTACATTGAAGTTGCGGTAGTACATTCCTGAAAGTAGTTTCTTGCGGGAAATACGTCTGCGATGCAGCTCCAAAATTTCTTTTGGTATATCTCTCTAGAAGTAGTTTTTGAGGTGTTTTTAAGGAGATTTTCCCCCCTCATTGTTACCCACCTTGACGTGGCGAGGGGGCCTACTAACTCCAATGAACCTAGCGGCTACACTGCAGGAAACCTTTCCTTGGCTCTTCGGGTCCAACCCAGCAGGAAAGCAAAGGGCGAGAAGTGAAGCGAATAGGTAACCAAACAAAAACAAGGAAGTACAACGTGAAGAAGTACCCTCAGTACCCGGCATACGAGGGGGAGAAATCTGCGGGGACCGGACAACTGGCGTGACGGCACCAAGCACCAGTTGCCTAGAGCTATTGGGCCAGAAATGTACGCTGAGGGAGCATTTGACGAGTGACTGCATCAAAACAAGCGCAATGTTACCACACCCACTGGGAAGACAGGAGTATCAGCCAGAACGCTAAGAAGAAAGGTGCAAAGGAAACTGAAGTGTCAAAAGAAAACAGGGGAGGAGAGCTTCCCAACGAACACCAGCCAAAAAGCGGAAGCGGTACCATCAACTGCAAAGGAGAAGGGTAAAACCGGACCTAAGCGGATGAGATCGGACGATAGCAACCAAAGCACGGGTAAAAAGGAACGGAGGGTAAGCCCCAAACCCCAAACTCAGGAGAGAAGGTCCTGTCAGGATGCAGTACGATGCACTAACGGTAGCGATGATCGAATACCTCAATGATACAGGTAAGATCCAGGAGGACCAAATTATGAAGCTGCAAACCGCCCTGAAGAAGGACCTCTTCGAGCACTTACGCAGCAAACCGGACAAAATACCAACGTTCAGTGGAATGAGATAGACAGCGGGCCATCTGGTTGTGAACTGTAACCACGAGCAGTCTCTAGAATATCAAAAGACTGTAGTCACCAAGGTAAATACCACTCTGAATGAGGAGTTTAGAGTCGTCCCCATAAAAGAGGTACTGCGGCTATGCACCATCAGGACATTCATACCTGAAACGGAGCAGACACCGCAGGAAGCCTTCGAGACGCTAAAACTGCAGAACGCGGGGTACGAAATAGAAGGTGGCATCTCTTCGTGGAGAAAAAAGTCACCAACAAAGTCATGGTCCTGGTAGTGGGCATGCGAAAGGAAGACGTCAGCGTTCTAAGGGAAAAAACAGATGACTGAGTTTTGGTTTCACCCAGGTGACTGCCAGAGCTAAGGCAACCGAACCCTTAGAGCAAAAACGGAAAACTGATGCGGATGACCCAAGCAAATCTGCACCACAGCAGGGCGGCAACAGCCAACCTGCTTAAGCATCTGGCAGATGGGAGCACTGACATAGCACTGATACAAGAGCCTTACCAACTTAAAGGAATGATACTTGGAATCAGTGCAAAAAATTTTAAAATCTTTGCCACAAGCGAGGTAAATAAAATCCGTAGCTGTATTATATGTCGGAAGGAAATTAATTTAATTTTTCTACCGCAGTTCAGCAATATGGACCTTACATCAGCAGTGTTCGACGGATGGGACGGGCAGGTAACACTGGCCTCGGCATACCTATCGTTTGACGCTCCGATGCCTACCACCGAATTCCGCGCCCTATCGGAGCATATACGGGGAAGCGGGCCATCATCGGATGCGATGCAAACGCACAACACGAACTCTGGGGAAGCACCAAGTGCAACGAAAGAGGTGAGCAGTTAGTCAATTACTTAATAACTTAAAACCTCAACTTAGCAAATAAGGGTAACACACCGACTTTTATAACAATAAAACGAGCGGAAGTGATTGACGGCATCTAATCACAACAGATGTATTGGAGGACCTGGAGGGCTGGACAGTGTGTGACTCACTTAGCCTGTCGGACCACTAATGGATCGTTGAAGTGAGAAGAGGCGCGAGGACCCCATTGGTCTACCGCAATCCTAGAAAAGTGGGTTGGGACGGCTAAGGATATATAGGTTCACACCAAGCGAATCCATTAAGAAGTTGAACAGATGTCGACAATGAAGTGAGACACATCACAAGTATACTGGTCGATAGTTTCAGTGAAATGTGTTCACCAACTACCATCAAACAAAAAAAGGTAAAGGTAAAGGCTGGTGGAACACGGAACAGGAAGAGATCAGAAAAAATATTCAAAGACTATTCAGAATAGCTCGCCTCACAAACCGAGATAAGGATTGGGAGTACTATAAGCGAAATCTGAAAATTTTTAAAACAGCTGTAAGAAGAGAGAAAAGGAAATCCTGGAATCTTTTTTGCAGCAATATTTAGGGAGGAAACGAGACATCTGGGGTAAGCAGGGCTCTGAAAAGAGAACCACATGTGGACACGATGCTTCAAAAGGAGGACGGATCGTGGGCAACAAATAGCAAAGAATGTCTCAAGTTCCTACTAAACCAGCACTTTCCGGGCTCAACGGATTCAACGTGACTCCTTACCGTGGCCCACCCCTAAAACAAATGGTAAGCGAAGAAAAGGTCCTATGGGCCATTAATACCTTTGAACCTTACAAAGCACCAGGAGCCGATAAAGTGTATCCGATCATGCTTATGAAAGCGGATATCACAAGAATACGGATTTTGGTGAAAATATATAGAGCCTCTATATCCAATGGCTACATTCCTTTGGACTGGAGAGAAGCTAAAATAGTTTTTATACCGAAGCCGAAAAAAAACAGCCACTACAGAGAAACGAATTACCCACCTATCAGTTTAACGTCTTTTATGCTGAAAATCCTGGAACGCCTGGTGGATGGGCACATAAAAAGCACCGTGAGCATAACGGAGCTTTGTCCCAACCAAAATACAAAGCTTCCAGGACGCTCAACAGAAACACACGAAGTCGTAAGCAGAATGAAGAGGAACCTTGCCATCAAATATTACACTTTGGTGGCCTTCATTGATATCGATGGAGCCTTCAATAATGTAAAAACTAAGAGCATAGTATTATTATTATTTATTATTATTATTATTGTACTGGGGTCCACTTGCTGGAAAAAAGCATAGGCCAGAATCGGCCCTTAGCTCCCCATATGTACTACTATTGTTTACAGATGGTCCATCCTGTCGTCCTACAGAATCCAAGGAGTTCCTCCAGTTCTGTGGTCGCCAAGTGTTCCAATTCTGTTACGCCAGTACATCTCAGCCAAATAAGGCGTTTGTTGGCCGGACTCGGGCAATCTAGGAAGAAGTGTTCAGTACTTTCTTCATCCTCGCCGCAAGCTCGGCAGGTGTCATCCGTTTGGATTCCTATTCGTTTGGCGTGTTGACCTAGAAGATTATGGCCCGTTAATACTGCCACCAATGTTCTAACGCCATTTCTGATTTTCCCAGGAGTTGCTTTGTCCTCGTTTTATAAGGGTGAAGCCAGAGACCTGGACTTATCCTGCAGTCGTTCCTTTCATTTCAAGCCGTATCTGTCTCTGGAAACCAAGGTGGCTTTGTTTTCCACCACCTGGAATCCATCATTTGACGTAACCTGTCTGTTTGCTGCTTCGTCCGTCCCCGTTTTGTCTCGGTCTCCTTGGCACCTCTTTTGGTAGCGCTATGGGCGGGAATCACTTGCGTTTCGACTAAGGTACTGGCCTTTTGCTCTTCCTCTGTTCTAAGCCATTTGCGTCTGTAGTGTCCGATTCGGTCTACTAGGTCTTCCAGCTCTAAAATACCGTCCGTAATGTCCTTGCTTATGTTTTTCTGGCTATTGCAGGAAGCTTTGATATTTTTAACTGTGTTTTTCTGCCTAACGCATGAGACGTTCTTCTTCATGACAATCCAATACGATTGTCCTGTGCCTCGTTTTGGGGCGGCCTTTATCTGTTTGCGTCAGTATCTAATGCTCTGATGGTATCAGTAGCAGTGTCAGTGGCATCATCGCTTCGTATCATGTTTTGCATATCATCGGTGGCTTTTCCCTCCGTGTGTTTCCCAGGCATCTGTTGTTCACACTTTTCCTCTTGTCTTACGGGACATTTCGGCGTGCGTATTGTATTTTTGCTGCGTCCGAATGCCGTCAAAATCTCTGGTTGGTAGAGGCTCTCTGCCATTTTGTGTTCATTCGTCCTGTCGTCTGGGTTTGGTTGTTTGTTCGTTTTTTTTTTGATTTTGTTGCATTTGGTATTGATTTATAAGACATCATGCTAAAAGGGTCCCCCGTCGGAGCCGCTATCTCCACTCGTGATCGGAAGTTCGTCTCAACCGAACCTACACCACCAACTTAATGATGCGAGCTTAGAACGTACTCCGAGGCCTGCCAAGGTTTTACCGGGACGGAGACGGCACGATAATTATATTAGAGCCGTTCGCGCGTTTCACCTCAGTGATACTTGGTCCAAACTATCGTGTCCGCCAGCCCAAGTGCGTCAATTGGAATTCGATGGTCGGCTCGTTTTCGAGAGTCGTTGCAGGGTCGTCTTCCACTAGAGGGGGCTTACAGAGAACTCCAGGTCCTCGGGTACGTGGGGCGGCACTCCCAAAGAATACTGGCTTCCAGGGATACCAGTGCCAGTTTTGTTCAGGTAAAGTTTTATGACTGAGGCTCCAAGGAGGATTTCGGTTCTGAGGTATAATCGGTTTAGATGGTGCAGATGGGTATGTTTCGTTAAAAGAATAACCAGAGAATGCTTATAAAACATGGGTTTGACAGCAAAAATTCCTCTCTTATATCCCTCACCGCAGAGAGTTCTTCCTTCACTTCCATGTCACCCATTTCCGCTTTTGGTAACACTGGGCTTGGCAGTGGGATGAATATTGACAAAACCCCAGCAGCTACACTTTTTTCACAAAACGCGATACACAAATATTTTCATAAAATTGCAACCTATATCAAAATTTAATCTCTCTTTAAAAAATTGTTTTTTATTTTCAACATAGTCTCCTTTTAGGAATATACACTTCTCCCAACGTTCCTGCCATTTCTTTATAGAATAAAAATAGGATTTTTCGGACTCTCCAAAATACGCCTCTGTCTCGGCGATGACTTCTTTTTTGAGCTAAATTTTTCTCCCGCGAGCCATTTGTTCATGTGAGGGAACAAGAAAAAGTCGCAGCGATTCGTAACGCAATTCACGCAGTTTGGCAAGAACTGCTTATCAACTGGTTATGATGGTGAAACAACACCATCTTTTTCGCCAAATGCGGCCTTCAATTTTTAATCGGAGCGGTCCAATGACTCACTATAGCATTATCCAGTCATCGTTTTTTCTGTTTTCAAAACACTCTATTAAGATGATGCCGTTCACATCCCAAAAAATCTTCGCCATAACCTTTCCGGCCGATGGGACCGTCTTCGCCTACTGTGGAGCAGATTCAGTGGATTAAATTTCGTTGATTTCATTTATGCTAAGGTTTTTTGTATAATGATGAATCTCGAAACGATGAAAACTCGCCGCAAAAGCTCCTTCGGATATCGTTTTAATTGCTCCAAACACTGCTTCGAAGTGAACAGCTGCATCCGCTTGTTGTCTATCGCGGCATGTTGTTGCAATCGCGGCTCCCATTGGACTTACAATTTTTTCATCGCCAACTTATCATGTAAAATATTAATTGCCGTTCCGGCCGACACACCTACGGCATAGCGTAACAACAAACAACGATAACATTCCGAACAAACGACCGATCCAGAAAAATCCAGAACGGATTTTACAGAATTGTATTAGAGTTAGTAAAAATATTTAATTTTTGCTCGTTTTGTTTACAAGTACAATGTAAACAGATAGACAAAATAGAGAAAAATAAACATTTTTACGAACACCAATGCAATTCTCCCGCATTTTTTGAATACCGTTAGATCGGTCGCTTGTTCGGAGTGTTAGCGCTGTTTGTTGTTACGCTATGCCTACGGCCTCTGCTACTTCGCGCACTTTCGTTCTTCGGAAAACGAGAATCGTGTCGTAGACTTTCTCAATGATTTCCTCGGTAACCACGTCTGCCGGTCGTCCTGGTCGCTCTTCATCAAAAACGGATGTTCGCCCACGTTTAAATTCGTTGAACCAATATCGAACTGTGGTTATAGATGGCGAAGTGTGCCCATAAACAGCATCCAACTTTGCTTCTATCTCTCCACATTTTTTTCCATCCAAAAACAAAAAGCGAATTACCGAAAGATACTGCTCTTTTTCCATCTTAGCAAAAATCACGAAACACGTCTTAGTCGAATGGCTGCCAAATCCAAACTAACTTATCAATTAGTCTGAAAGTTTTTTTATTGTCGTGTGATAGATGGCAGCACACGATGATATTATGTGGGGGTTTAACTTTAACACAATATTTATTTTTTAACTAATACAATAATTAACAAAAGCTATTTTACTAATTTTGCGCGTACAACTATATTCGCGAGGATCCTTTTTGTGTCCTTCTTGTTCCGAGGTCTACCGCTATATCGAATCGTGTCGCTCGCGAGCACTACTCCTTATGAGGACTGCCATATATCTATTTTTTTGCTGCAATTTGTACTGCCATATATTTTGGCTGTAATGCTGACATTAAAAGGTCGCCACAATATCCTTCCCCAAGTAACTCAGTCAACTTGATTTTGACTGTTTGTAATAGTCGTAAGTCTATTCAGCGTTTGATTGAGTTGCGAATTTGACATTTTTTACCCGTGAATACGTCCGGATTGGTTTGGGTGCATTTGTAGATGATGATTTTGTTGGTGCGAACGGTGTCGATTTTTCGCTTGTTGAAGTAGTTGCATGCCTTTCGATGTATGCCGGCTTGATCCTTTCGGTTGAAATTGTTTGCAACTTTTCGTTTATTTTGATTTGGAAAACGCGATCCGATAGCCTTTCTTCGATTTCGAAAGGGCCATCGTATGGCTGCTGGCACAGCGCTTCGGTGGAATCAACACGAACGAATACATGGCTGCATGTGTCCAAATCTTTGAATGCGAAAGCTTTTGGATAACTGTGGTGAATTGTAGTAGTTGGTTTGATTTGCCTCATCAGTTGTTTAAATTTCCTTGCAAATATTGTAGGATCCAATGGAGGTTCGTCCAGATTATCGAAAAAAATTTCACCAGGAACTCGCAGCGTTGTTCCGTAAACAAGTTCGGCAGCGGTTGACTCGATATCGGGTTTAAAACTAGTCCTTAATCCTAATAGGACAAGAGGAAGGACTTCGACCCATTCCCTATTTTGATGACACATGATGGATGGAATTGCTTTTAAGGATAGATGCCATCGTTCGACAAGTCCATTCGATGCCGGATGGTACGCTGTTGTCCTGTTTCTGGAACAACCAATTATTTTCATAAATGAATCAAAAAGCTGCGATTCTAGTTGGGAGCCTCGGTCGGTCGTTATCATTTCGGGCGAACCAAATCTTGATACCCACTGGGTGAAAAATGTAGTTGCTACTGTATCGGCGTTCAAATCGGCGATTGGTGTTGCTTCGGGCCAGCGCGTGAATCGATCGATCATCGTGAGGCAATACCTGTAGCTCTTTGAAAGCGGCATCACAATTATGTCTAGATGTACGTGTCGGAAGCAGGCTGAAGGAATTGGAATTGCCTCAGGAACGTTTTTTACGTGACGGCCAACTTTACTTTTTTGGCACGCTACGCAAGTTCATGCCCATACTTGAATGTCTTTATTCATTCTAGGCCACACGTATTTTTCACTGATGACACGCTTTGTCGCTCTTCCGCTTGGATGTGACATTAGATGGTACCGGTCGAAAATTAGATAAGTCACAGTAGATAGGCGTTTCACAATTTCCAATTCGCAACGGCGTTAGCCTTAATGATGATGATGAGGGCTCTTTCAAAAGATGCTGCAGTTCTGCGTCGGTGTTTTGCTGATCTACAAGTTCTTGCCAATCGATAGTTGATGGCATTGTTATCTCTTCAATGCGTGAAAGAGTATCGGCTTCAATGTTATTCCTGCCTTTGACGTGTATCAATTTCGTCGAAAATTGACCGATAAAATCTAATTGTCTTTGCTGCCGAGGTGAAGCTTTGTCTGATTTTTGCAGGTAAGCGTACGTCAGCCTGGCCCCTCTTCCCCACTGGGCACTATGGGCACGTGCCCAGGGCCCCGCGATCGAATGGGGCCCCCTAGTTCCTGCCAGATTACCAAATGATAACCGATATTTAGGTATTACCGAAAAACATTAATTTTGAAAAATCTGATGATAATGACTTACTACAATACCTACGCTTATTATATTAGCTTTAGTTTGCCGCATGCGGATAGCTATACCTTGTACAACATAGCTTGAACTTTTTGACAGATGGGTCAGTGATGGGAAACAGAAAATATCTATTGGTGTAAAAAATGTGTTGGCTAAATATGTGGCTGTATGTATGTTTTAAACTATTCAAAATAAATAAATTCATTCGTCAATCAATTTTATTGCACTAGACATAAAAACATTGGGTAGGTACCATTGTTTTCAGTTTTTCTATTTAAATTTTACTTCGAAGCAATAAAAACCACTTAAGACTTTCGGAAAATGCTTGAGTCCTTAACAGGTACTCTTATGTTGTGTGTCTATTCTTATGATTATTATCAATTTTTAATATTATTAAAATAAGAAAATATTGTTCGTCGTTGCAAAGTTATATCGATTTCAGATTTGACATCCGTCAAAAAGAAAGATCAAACTAATAAATAAACAGGGTATAAGTACTCCACTCTCTCAAAAATGAGTTTTTCCGATATTAGTATATTTAGGTTAATTTAAATACCTATATGTAAGTATAAGAATACAATTAAAAGAAAAATTATTAAATTAAAAAAAGAAGAATTATTTGATGCGGTGTGGTTTATGTCTTTAAGAAACCTATTCGAACGTCATTCGTAATACCAAAGACAAAAAAGGGGAATTCCCGACTCCCTATCGTCGTTTGACTTGACGAACGGGAATTCCCTTCAAGTATTTGTCTGCGATGTTGTGGCGTTTGTTTTGTTTGTAGTTGTTAGTTTGTTACTGACTGTGCTTGAGCTCTGACAAAAAAATAGTATTGTTTGATTAAATCGTCGTTTGTCTGTTTTGTGTTAGCGAATATTTTCGTTATAAAATTAATTAAATACTGAATTATAATATAAAATGTCGAAACGGTCATATCCTAGTGGATCTGAAAAAAGGAAAAAAGCTCTACATCAGAAAGAAGTAATTGAAAAGTTACCAAAATTAACATCATATTTTACTACTACTACTGGAGAAACTTCTGTAAGTAGCAATCAACTCATAAATGTTCCACATGATGACTCAGCTCAATTACAAATTGCGGGAATTTCTAAACCTTCATGTTCCAATTTTGAAAAAGAGATTGAATCAGAAAGCGACTATTCCTACGACGAAAGTGCAACGACTTCAGTAACTTCACTAAAACCGACAACTCCAACTGTGTTAATTGAACAGCAGTTTTCCAACACAGAAGAATTAATATCGCACGATCCCGCCGATTATTTTCACGAAAAGTTTGTTGAAATAAATCGCGAAATTTTAATTCGTAAGGGACCAGTATATTTTCAAAATAAAGATTCTGACTTTTCCGAGGCATCCAGAACCTACAAAGATGGTAATAAATTAGTGACGAGATATTTCAACAAAGCATTATTTATTCGCAAATTAAAGAACAATGAAAGCGTCGAAAGAAAATGGTTGCTGTATTCGCCTTCCAAATGCTCTGTATTTTGTTTTTCATGCTGCTTATTTAACCCAACTGATGTTAATCTTTGCTCTCGGAATGGATGTAATGATTGGAAGCATATTAATCACATAATTTTAACACATGAAAATAGCCCAGCGCATAAGCAATCTATGATGACTTATCTGGCACGAAGTAAAGCGGTTGGTAGAGTAGATATAGAGTTATTATCTCAACATCAAAAGGAAGTGGATTACTGGAGAAACGTACTTAAACGGATTGTAGCTGTTGTAAAATTTTTGGCATCGAGAGGGCTTCCATTTCGCGGCGACAATGAAATCCTAAGATCTCCAAACAATGGAAATTATTTGGGTTGTGTGGAATTATTGAGTGAATTTGATCCATTTCTTGCAGATCACTTAAAAAAATTTGGGAATCCTGAAAAGGGTAAGATTTCTTATTTATCAGCAAATATCTGTAATGAGTTTATTGAAGTAATGGGAAAACAGGTTCTAAAAAAAATTATAAATGAAGTTAAATCAGCAAAATATTTTTCCATAAGCGTTGACAGTACGCCCGATCTGTCTCATATTGACCAGCTAACTTTCATCATTCGATACGTAAAAGACTGTGTTCCTGTTGAAAGGTTTTTGAAATTTATACCTATTAAAGAGCATAAATCTAAGTATTTAGCGGAGACCATCTTAAATTTTTTAGAGATACATGATATTCCCATAAAAGATTGCAGAGGACAAAGCTACGACAATGCTTCAAATATGTCGGGAAAGTATAGTGGTCTACAAACAAGAATCAAGGAAAAATGTGAATTTGCCACCTTTATACCATGTGAAGGACATTCACTAAACTTGGTAGGTGTCCATGCTGCTGGGCGTGTACCGGAGGCATCACAGTTTTTTGAAATAGTTCAGAAAGTGTACAACTTTTTTTCGGGCTCTACCCACAGATGGAATATATTAACAGAACATTTAGGTTCAAAAAAAGTTGTTAAGAGTCTTTCACAAACCAGATGGTCAGCCCGAGCTGATGCAGTAAGTGCTTTGCATGGGGGTTATAAAAGAATATTAGAAGCTTTAATCACCATCGCAAACGATACTGAAAAGGCACGAGAAACAAGAGACGAAGCCCTTAGTCTGTCTAGAAAAATGGGAAATCTAGAATTTATTATACTGACGGAAATCTGGAGCACCATATTGGAAAGAATAGACAAAACAAGTAATTATCTTCAGAAAGAAACAATAACACTGGACGTTGCAACCAATTTGTTGACTTCACTTTATGATTTTATTACTAACCTCAGGGATAAATTTGATAACTTCGAATCATCTGCCAAAGAAAATAACCCAGAATCTGACTACAAAGATCTATCTCAAAGAACAAGACGTAGAAGCTCACGGCTGATTTTTTTTGATGGCTCTGCGCCATCAGTCCAATTGAATGGAAAAGAGCGATTCAACGTAGAAACCTTTCTCCCAATAATCGATACCTTGAGTGTTCATCTAAAACAGCGACAAAGTTCATATGAGACCGTCAGTCAACGTTTTAGTTTATTTTTTCACTTAAAAACTCTGAATTCCGAAGAGATACGACAAGGATGCAAAGAATTTTCTCAAATCTATCACGAAGATGTAAATGAAAAAGAGTTAGAAATAGAATGTCAACATTTAAAAGAATACTTAAAAAATGTTCAGAGTGAAAATGAATCATCTAACAGTGTACAGGAAGTATATAATCTATTAAAGCAAAACAAATTTGAAGACACATTTCCTAACGTAGAAATTGCATTGAGAATATTTTTAAGTATGATGGTAACTAACTGCAGCGGAGAACGCTCCTTCTCCAAATTGAAACGAATAAAAAATGAATTAAGAAGTACAATGCTTCAAGAGAGATTAACTAGTTTGTCGCTGATGTCCATAGAATGTGATATTCTCAATACCATAGATTTTGAAGATGTGATTAACGATTTTGCTCATCTTAAATCTAGAAGGGTACCTTTGCAATCAACATAGAATTAATCTAAGGATTTTATGTTAAGCGAGTTACTTTTGTAGATTATTTTTTATATTTCCTATTTTTTTATAGTTAGTAACTAAATAAAAATAAATTTAGAACCTTGTTTGTCTTTCTTTATCTATTGTAACTAAATAGTGTTTTCTCAAGGTCCTAGGGGCCCCATGATCCTAATGTGCCCAGGGCCTCAAATAGTTTAAAGACGGCCCTGACGTCAGCGGCTTATGGTCGGTAAATATTGTCAAGTTTCGTCCTTCCACGAGATGACGGAAAAATTTGACGGCTTGATACACCGCAAGAAGTTCACGGTCGTATACGCTATATTGCTTTTGTGTTCTATCCAACTTCCGCGAAAAGAACCCTAGCAGCATTCGTTTTCCTTTGATCTCCTGCTCTAAAACTGCTCCAACAGCCACTTCTGACGCATCGCAATGAAGAATAAGTGGTGCGTTTTCGACGGGATGTGTTAATAAAACCGCCTTGGTTACCAGCTCCTTGCATTTCTCGAATGCATGCTTCGCATCTGGGGTCCATTGCACTGGTCGTTTGTCTCGCTTACGTGCGCCTTTAATGAAGTCAAGAAGCGGCGCCTGCACATGAGCTGCATGCGGGAAACAACTTCGGTAGAAATTGATGGTGCCTATGAAACGACGAAGTCCCTCGACAGTTTTTGGTTGTTCGAATTTAGCAAGAACTTCAATTCGGTCCTGTGGGGGTTTAATGCCGTGTGCGTTGACGATGAAACCCAAATATCGAAGCTCTTGTTGCCTAAAAACACATTTCGCCACATTGATGCTAAGACCAAATTTTTGAAGACGCTTAAAAACGGCCTGTAAATCGCTGCGGTGTTGCTGCGGATCTTTTGACGCGATGATAATATCATCGATATAGCAGTGGCAAAAACTTAAACCACGAAGGACAGTATCCGTAAAGCGCTGAAACGTTTGCGCCGCATTGCACAGGCCGAAAGTCATCACTTTAAATTCAAATAGTCCGAATGGCGTAATGACGGCGTTTTTTTTACGATCCTCAGGTGCAATGGGAACTTGATGATAAGCTCTATTAAGGTCCAGTGTTGAAAAAATCGTACAACCGGCTGACTGTGTCGTGAAATCGCTTAAATGAGGAATCGGGTATCTGTCGTGAATGGTGATGCTATTCAGACGACGATAGCCCCCGCAAGGCCGCCATTCGCCAGTTTTCTTCCGCACTAGATGCAACGGTGAGGCCCATTCACTATCCGATGGTTGGCAGATATCGTTTTTCAGCATAAAATCGAATTCTTCTCTTGCTGCTTTAAGCTTCTCACCAGATAGCCTGCGTGCACGTTCTACGATTGGTGCACCTTTAGTCAGAATATTATGCTGAACTGAATGAGGCACTGTTTTTCGCAGATTCAATCGAGTAATTTCTCCATATTCTGCCAAAAGTTGATGATATGTGTCAGTCAGATTGTACGTATGGATCGATGGCGTTTTCATTGGAACAACTGGTGCATTAGTTTGCAACGCTGTATTTTTGTCCACTAGCTTCTTAGCTTTTAATTCGACTATTAGGCCATGGTGTTGCAAGAAATCGGCTCCGCCTGTGTAACGTTACTACAGAAAAATTCCATGTAAATTCGCGCCGTAAACCTAATTCCACTGGCAGAGTTTTTGATCCGTACGTATCGATGACTGAGTCATTCGCAGCGTAAAGTTTTAAATTAGATGAATGCTGTCTGTTGCATGAAGATCTGGGTAGGATGGATATCTCCGCTCCCGTATCAATTAAGAATTTATACCCAGATTTTCTGTGATAAATGGAAAGGCGGCTAGTTTTGTCGTTACAACATGCGTTCGCCGATTCGCATGTCGTTGGAACTAGTTTTTTGGGTGGTCTGATTTAATGCAAGGGTCGCGACACTTTCTTGCACGCTCACCAAATCTTTCGTGATAAAAACACATACTTGTTTTCCCGGCCTTCTTATCTCGCGACATTGATCTATTTCGCGTCTTTGATTGGGAACGTCCTCGCTGCAACCGCTGAATTTCTCGGGATAACCTCTCGATTTCCTTTTGTAGATTTTCCATTTGAATAGTTGTTTGGTCGTTTGCTGTACTAGCTGATACAGCCGCGATCGATGGGCGCGAAATCTGTGTTATTTTGTCGGCTTGCAACGCTAATTTTGCAACGTCTGTTACTTCGCTGCCTACAAGGATCTCGCGCACATAATCTGGCATTTGCTCGAGGAACATTGTCCTTAACACTGCGTCACTGATTTGGTCACCGGCCAAATTTCGAAGTTTCTGCAAGAAGAGTGACGGTTTCTCTTCTGCGATGCTTACGCCACGCAACACGAGACGTAATTTCGCCTCACTCGATTCCGCGAATGACTCTAAAATTCGCTTTTTTATTGCGTTATATTTTCCGATTTCGGGGGGATTAATCGCAATGTCCGAAACGGCTTGCAGAACCGAAGAGTCTAAATTGACAATCACATAGCGAAATTTAGCCTTGTCCGACGCAATGTGGGAAATTTCAAAGGCCATTTCCACTTGTACAAACCACAAACTTGGGTTGTCTTTAATAAAAGGGGGAATCGTGACTTTATTCATAGAGTGCATATGAATTTCGGAGCGCGTGGAACTTTCTTCTACCCGTTTCGGTGTTTCCGGAGGTGAAGACGTTATTATTTTTAGTCACTTCAGCTGTTTTTTTAAGTACCTCAATATGGCGTCACTACGCACTTTCTGGCGTCACTACGCACTTTTTGGCGTCACTACGTACTTTTGCCGTCACTAAGCAATTCCTATTCCCATGCTTTATCACGTCGGGGTCACCAATTTGTGGGGGTTTAACTTCAATACAATATTTATTTTTTAACTAATACAATAATTAACAAAAGCTATTTTACTAATTTTGCGCGTACAACTATATTCGCGAGGATCGTTTTTGTGTCCTTCTTGTTCCGAGGTCTACCGCTGTATCGAATCGTGTCGCTCGCGAGCACTACTCCTTATGAGGACTGCCATATATCTATTTTTTGCTGCAATGTGTACTGCCATATATTTTGGCTGTAATGCTGCCATTAAAATGTCGCCACAAATACCAACTTCCCTCAGGAAATCCCTCTGCCTTCAAACATGGGTACTTATTGAACCGCCCTCGTATACAAGGAATGCTAGTGATTTTATTTTGAGATCGAGTTCGACTTTGGAATTTCTAACCTTGCAAAGTGTAACAATATAGTGAGGTAATAACTTTAGTTTTACCATTTTGAAAAGTTCTTCAATGTGCGTTTGGCGGTAGATACAAAATTATTTATCAAAATTCAGCAAGTTATGCAGTCTGCGAATTTTTAACTTATCAGATCGTTTTTGATTAAAATCATGGCTTTTAAATTTTAATACAAACAAAGAAGTGGATATTTGAAACCAAATGATCAATTTTTAAGTGTTTTGTAGGGAAGGAAGCCAAACCCGACCCCCATCCCCATTGATCCCTTATCCCATTCCGCGATGCTTCATTTGTATGTAACATTCATATAATTATTTTGGTCCAAGTATGCATGCCTCTCAATTCTTGTAGCAAAAGCCAAGAAGGGGTGTTTGGCATTCTTAAGTATATGAGCCGGACAACAATAAATATTATGTTTCGGATTGAATCACTTCAAGTGCCAAATATGAAATATTCTTACAAGCCGAAAATATTTTCTCCTTCCAGACTTGCTATTCTTCCTTTCTTATATGAACGCACGGTTGAGAATGGGATTGTTAGCAGACGAATTTTTATCCACGAAAATGCATGTTCGCAAATGAATCTGACCAAATGTCGGGGACAACTAGAAATTTTGGAGGTCAGTTAAAAAATGTCTAATTCTGGTGAATTAGAATGCATTAAAATAAATGCTATAATGATCGCATAGTCATCTTTTTGATCTTAGGAATTATCCAATAAAAAATGATTGCAATGATCTGAAAAAATATTTGATGGCGCTAACCAAAAAAAAGGGTAAAATTATACGTCTAGTGAATATTGTTGTTAAGCTTTTCTAATTGGGGTGAATGAGCTGAGAAGAATAAGGAAACAAAATAAAGTCCTTGCATACGAAATAGTTTGTGTGTTTGTGTATCGTTAATTCGATGTCCCCCGTTCACGACCTTTTTTTGATTGCCGCTGTTCCAACTTTACTCGCTCCGCTACCGCAAGGAATTATGCATAGCGTGTAGGGGTTGCATTTTATGGTGTAATATTCCGAAAGAAATCGTATATCACCCGATCTGCCCACTAACTACCTACAGACTTGTATTGAAACAAGTATGTACCTTGCATGAAAGCAAGATGAGAATACTCGATGAATTTTATTGTTAAATAAGGTGGCGAACATTCTTATAACGAAAAGAGGGTGACACGACAAACTTTTTCCCGTATATATTGCATTTAGTCCTTCGTGTTTGCTTTTTGCCAATGCTATGAAACACGCTCAATCTCGCCTTTCATGACTGCTTTACTTTTGTTGACATTTCAGGGGAAGTTTTCCTATTTGGTTGCGTTCCCGATATTTGTAGTGAAGCATATTGTTTCCTGAGGTGGAACGTATCATAAGGGTTGCGATGTAATTCGCCGCCACATGAATAAAGTTGTAAAATGACGACATGCGAAATGCAGACTCAGAGATTCTACAACTGTAATAGAGATATTTTTATAAATGAATAATAAAATTGAACCGATAACTTAAAAGATTAAAAAAAGAGAGATTTTTTAAAAGATTTTTTTTAGAAGCAATTAAAAACGAAGATTTGGATATCTCGCACGTATAGATATAAAGGGTTTTCTCACAGCTTAGCAACCAATTAAATTTATAAAGATTTGTGTTAGTTTGAAAGCAAACTAGGTATAAGACGATAAAAGAATTTATTTTTTATCATATGGGATTTTTGCGAGTCGGTTCATCGGAAATATCTATTGAAAATTTGATGCTAAAGTCAATATCAAATGGATCGCGATAAGAGAGAGTCCCATTACTCACGGGCAGCAAGTCGGTATATTGACGGGCCATCAACATGACAACAACCCAATCAAACTTTAAAAATTATATGTATCCTTGATACAGATCTGTACAGACCTGTAGAGATTAAATAGCCGATGAGCTGTAAGAAGCTGTAAGAATTGTAATAGACGACCAGAAGTACCGGTAGCAACGATAACCAGAGAACTAGTCGGAATCTCTTAGAAAAGAGATCTTCTGGAAGAGTTGAAAAATCTTTGTTGATTATACAATCTAGAACTAGTACACATAGCGAAAAGGAATTAAAACGGATAACATCTGGTAAGAAAATAAAAAAAAATCCCCTCTTGAATTGTACAAATTTGGCCACCGACGTAATAGACCGTGAAAACTTGGCGAATAACGTAAAGAATGTTGTTTAACGCGTTTATGAAGGGATTTATCCTAAATATTAGGAAATTTAAATGGAAACAACTTTTTAAAAGAAACACAACCAAATCGCGAATGTGAACGGCTCCGATCCTTCCACTCACACATCCCAGCACACATACACATCCTGATACAATTATCTCTAAAAATTAAACATATTCATTATTTGTTACATATATAATTAAATATAGGTTCCTTAGAATTCACTTGGGTGAGATGACCACCGACATCTAACCGCAACACAACCGTCGAGACGATTCCTAGAAGGCTTGGATAAACAACTGG
Organism: Stratiomys singularior; assembly: GCA_954870665.1. Classification (NCBI taxonomy): domain Eukaryota; kingdom Metazoa; phylum Arthropoda; class Insecta; order Diptera; family Stratiomyidae; genus Stratiomys; species Stratiomys singularior. Next base: position 67,375,884 of record OX940880.1, on the reverse strand, counting down.
CGAGCCACAGATCCTCTCCCGTTCACTGGTAATTGCTGTTACTCGATTGTCTAACGTTAGCTCGAGCGACATTCAACAAAGTTGCAACCGACTTTTCAGGCGAGACCACAATCAATCGTAATACGTATCTTCTTGAACACCTCTTTCAATGACGTTTCGATCTCGACTTTTTGACGTTAAAACAAAAGCTTTTGTACTGTAAGGCGTTTCGATCTTCACCCCTTTTCGACGTTACAACCAAGCGTTCCAATCTCCACTTTCTACACACTTTCTCAAGCGCTCCACTGAGCCCAAATTGATGCATGACAGCTTGGTCATTTTCCCATGCTCCGAGCCTATGCTAAAAATTTCTTCCAAAATAAATATTTTATGTACATTTCGTTATTGCCTAATTTAATTCATATTATTTATCAAAATACGGGTTGATTATGATTTAAGGGTACAAGTGTTGATCTTGCTTTTGAAATTTCAAATTTTCTATTGTAATATTTATTTTCATCAAATATTAAGGTGTGTGAGGTTTATTTCAGCTCAATTGTGACTGTTGTTTTAAAATTGTTCAAGTGGCTTAAAGTATTTTACCAAATATTCTGTTTTATTATATATTTTTTTCTTCTATGCCACCTATATCACTAGACAGCGGAAAACGTAACGAATTTCAGTATAGACAGCTTTTACAGCCACGGCCAATAAAATGCTGGTTTTAAAATTTAGTTCTCTTTTGTGTTCAGTTTAGTTTGCTCTCTTAAGAAGAAGGAGGAATCAACACAAGACCACAATAAAAACATAACAAGCAACTTGTTCTTAACTCCTTTAAATGCTGATCTTAGTTTTATTACGATTGTTGCAGAGCATTTTGGAAGCATTTGAACCTTCTGATTTGTGCGCTTAGGAAAGAGCCTGTGAAATGATTTTCTGTCATAAAATTATGTAGATGACATAAAGTAATGCAGCCTTTCTGGAGCTACATTGATTCAATCGTCTACTTCTTTATTTTTGACATTTCTGAAAGGTTTCTAAAACAAACTTGCATAATTCATATAATATATTCTAGTTTAATAATTTAATTAACTTCAATACTTTCATCTAATTTCTTTGAAAACCCCCTATATACATGTTATATGCTGTTTAACTGACTGGGCCATGGTATGCACATATCTAAATGGTATGTATTATAGTATCAAGCAGTAGCATGGTAGTACTTGTATATATGATACTTCGTATGGTACTTCGGTACCAGGTATGATACTTCGCAACCATAGTGATTGAGTGCAACTTTTTCCATATTTGTTCAAAGTAATTTCCAACCTTCGTACAACCTTCATAAAGTTAATTTTTCAATGTTTTTGACAGTTAGCGAAAAGTAGTATTTTGGTAACGTGCCAGAGGAAATACATCTACTGACAGAGTCTTTATTGGCAGCACTACAAAAAAAAATCCTTAGAGTTAAAATCATCATTAGGCATTGCCAACAAGGCTTCGGAGCTTAAAAATCAACCTCAGCCAACTATTCCCGGCAAAGCAAGTGTGCAGAACTTCCACTTCAAAAACGCACATAACATAATCAATCGGAATATAGTGTACCAAGTCACGTTTGATTTTGCTATCCAAAGAAAACTAGTTGGTGTGAGGTGGAACAACTAATAATAACATCAGACTGATGCCTTCTACACAACGGACTGTAGCAGTAAGATGGAACGTTCTCACTGCTTTTTAGTCTAGCTCTAAAATATTGGATGACCACCTTCCTATTAAAATAGGACGTGCGTTGCTCTATAAATCGAACCAAATAGGAGCCTACGTAATATGTAATACGCTGTAGAAATAAGATGGTCAGCTTACATGGCCCACTACATCTGCTAAAGAAATGCTCTTTACTTTATTCTGAGAAACAAAGCAGGTAGGGTTGAAATATTATGAAAATTTCCGAACGCATTATAAACCAACTCAGAGGAGGTCAATGGTAAATAAATAATAATTAAGAATTTTATGAATTTTCTGGGTGTTCTCGAATGGTGGATGCTGTACTGGACTTATATTGGAAGGTATTTACAGGTAAGAGTGAGAGACGAAGACTATAGTAAATTTCTAGTCGAATTTTGTAATGACAGTATACGGTCAATGGAGTGCTACTGCTGGTTGTGACTCATATAGTAGACCAAGGAAAGGAAGGAACTGGCGCTACAAAATCGACAATAATCTAAAAAATCCCTTTTTGTCCCTGGTGCACGTGAACGGCAAGATTTCCATTCTTCCACGGGTATGCTTTATTGATCAGATAAGGTTCATCGAGATTCATAATTTTTAAAACGGAGAGTGGTAAATCTTATTAGGAGCACTTTCTTCAAATAAAGCTACGAATTGGCAATATATTCAATTAAGCGTTCAAAATTTCTTTGAAGTCAATTCCCTCTTGCAGAAATCTTTTTTTAAATTTATTTATAATTTTGCAATGAAATTATTGTTATATCCATACTATGAAAAATCACAACGCAATAACGTCGAAACTTCGAAATTATGTGATGTGTTTCTATATAGGAGACCGTTTACTAAACTTCTGCCTCAATATCCTTATTTTCCAAGTGTCTGTTAATTTTTCGGGTATATGTCATACACCTTTCCACACGATTTGGAAAGGATACGATTCGCTGGGTATGCTATATATGCAGATCCTATCTTTGTAAGTACACGATGCTCTGTTGGTGCATATTCCATCTTCTTGTGAATGGCATCTCCTTGTTAATCAGGATTGAGCGTTTACGTATTTCGTGGCTAATTGGTGCCAGCAATAACTGAAAGTAGCACCTGTATTATATGTCTGTATGTCTCCTCACGTTTTCCTTTGTCTAAGAATTGTGAAATGAAGCGCATCCGGGTTGATGCATTACCTCACTAAATCTGCTTTTTCACCTCACATTTTACCAAAGCTCTCCGCACTGCAATAACAAGAAAAACACCTACTGGTAACTCTTTATAATCCAAAGATTGGTCTATTTTTTTAAGTCAACTCTTACATTTCGAGTCGCTGGTTTCCCCGTCCCGTACGCGTGATGATTAGGATGTAGTGGATGTTTATTGGATGCACTATACTTACATAATTATTCATCCTTTATGACATAGTATTGACAATAAACGATGTTAAGCTCATTGGTTTTTCTCATTCTTTTAATTTTAACATATAAATACAGATTTCGGCCTTTATGGATTCTGTAAAGTTTCCGGTTCCAGAATGTTTCTAGATAGGTATATAAAATGTAAAGTCAGTAGTTTTTGGCCCTTCTGAATAGAGATCGGATATCTCCCACCTACCGCCGTTAACATGAAGGGCCGAAATTCACCTTTTGCGTGTCTCCATGCAGCTTCCTTCTGTTTCGGGCTGCGTAGTCCCCTCTTATATGCAGTAACGTTTACCGGGAAATGGGTTTCTATGATGAAAATGGTTCACTCCGATTCCGTTTATCTTTATGAAATTTAGTGGTCCGCTAAGAATGTTTCAACATATGCATGACATCGAGGTATACATTAACATCGAGTAATAGTAATAGTTATGCATTAACATTAAGTTATACATTAGCGAGTTATACATTAACATCCAGTAATACCTAATACCTAATTTCGTGTTTTTAGGTGTACTTCCTCCATTATCGATGATCATAATGTATTTAATTGTAAATCCATATAGGACTCTACCTCTTTGATTCATATCGGTGCTTCCCCAAAGCTCATGATGGAGTTGCACATTGCATTAAAGACCAGAACGTTTTTCCTTTCACAGTATCCTACAGCCAATGAAATGTCACCGATTTTTCTCCGCACCCATACAAGAGGTTGCCAGGGTACCAAGTTCCGAGACTAGTCGGTACTTGGTCTCCAGTACCGACTACCGACAAGAAGAATACCCACCTCTCAGACCTTTGGTGCGATTCTGGTGGCTCCAGGATTCTTCAATATTTGGTAACTCTATATTTTGTTTTGTGAACATTCGAGTCAAAACAGCATAAGCCATTTTGCCGATGTAAAGGCTCAACTCGGCTATGCGAGGAACTTTGGAAAATATTTTTTAATTTGGGTAGTCGGTGTAGGCTCATTTTTTCTCCTTGGAACCTCTCGAGCTCATCGCTAGATCCTAAAAGATCCTAATTGTAAGCAGGGTTAAAATGTATGTATGTAGTTGGGTCCATACTAATGTATTAGTCCTTTCAGTTCATGTGCAATTTGAAGCTTAGTTTTGGTTCAATCCCTGTTCACAAGTGACGGCTGAATCGGTTGTGATTTTTAGTTTTATCAACGGTTAAGCTATACGATACATTTTCACAATGACTATTTTCCAATAAATATTTATATTATAGTATTTTTTATCATTGGTTATTACCGGCAACGATTACGCTAAGGTTTTCTGATTTTTTCATTTTAGTCTTCCCAGCAACTACTGTTTTTCTCCTTATCCATTTGGGAGACAATACTGATACAACTTTTCTAAAGTAAAAGCGAGCAATAATAATTTTCATTTTGACGTAGGACGACTATTGTCCCAACCTGATTCTTGTACGTTCTATGGTCATCGCTGTTTTATATATACTTTCAGAGTGCTGGTTACATGCGCTTGATTCCGGATTCCTTGAATCCCATTTTCATAAATACCAATAGATGATTCTATATATGAAACAAAAAGGATACAGCGGTGGCCCAAAACGACCACAATTTCTAACCAATTATCTTGGTTCGTTGTGTCCAGTGCAACTTAATTACTATCACACTTGCATGGAAATCAACCATTTCATTTGACCATAAAGGAAAGTGAAGAAAGACGATATGCCTCTCTCGATTGGGAACAATCTGCCAGTGGAAGTAGGAGGCGAAATTCTCAGAAATGCATTTCACAGAAGAATATAGCGGCGTTGAATGGAAATTGCCTCGTTTCTTCAAAACTTTCCTTTCATCAATGATCTGTGATTCATTTCTTGACCATGAATATTTAATCTGAAATGTGATATCCAAAATTAAGAGATTAGAATAAGTAAACGTGGTGAAATAGTGTATAGTAAGGTTAAATTTACAATCGACATTGCGCGAGCCAATATTTTCACTGTCGCTGGCAGTTTTGAGAAGCTCTGGAACCCTCGTTAACGCAAGTTAACCCCTCATTGATTGTCCTTTTCACCGAGTGAGTTTCACCTCTCGTGTGATTTGCAACCCTCCAGAGCTGGTTTTGTGCATTCAAGGGGAGTTTTACTGCACACGTCACTTCGAACGGGAAAAGCATCGCTTCGGCGTATCTACAGCGCGCGTAGGACTCGTTTCTCCCATAGAATTATGTTGCGGCGAAATCTAGTGTACAATTTCCATATAACTCCCGTACGCCGCCATTATGTTTTTTCGAAGCATTTGTTCCTTTCTTCACGTTCAAAAATAACTCTGTATTGTCTCCGTAAAAATCGAATAATCGTAGCAAATTGAATGTTCTCCGGTCGATTTATTGATTTTTCGGTTTTTTTCTCTGCGGATGTGTTCGGGAAAGAAACGCGTTAACGTTTTTGCGGTACCGTGTGTGAAGTCCTGAAGCTCATACCGTTCGATATGATTCACGGACTGTCCGGGCTTCGGATGAAGGATTCTGCCGCATGTATCCGGTGAGCAATACGGTAAAAATACTCATGTCGAGTTATGTGGTGATGAATCGGTGATTCGGATGAAGAATTTCATATTATCAAAAGTGCATGTCCTGGATATTTGCCGATACCGAAAATTTGCCTTAAGTTGTTCTCGGAAAAGTTTCGCGGATTACGAGCATTTCCCAATTCAGAAGTGGAAGTGCATTAAGCTCGGACGTAGAGTGTCAAGCAGTTTGTGGAGTTCACTGGAGTGCACCCAAAAGAAGCGCCAACATTCTGAAATAGTAATAGGCGAATCCCCTTTGGATAGGTGAAGGGTGAGAACGCCTACGTGTAGCCGTAGGAATCGATGAATTGGCGCGATAATTAGTATAGTACGAGGCTAGTGGTAAATATAGACCATCTAATTAGAGAAGAATGTGAAGAAGTGCTGCAGAATGATCGAATGTAGAACCTTTCGCCACCCAGTTAAAGGCGAATAACCGCCCTGGTAGATATGCATAGCGCGGCCGTGCATGAAATAATTAGTAAACCGCCTCGGTCTCTTGTCGTAGCTACAATCCTTTTCGCGAATACTTCTGTGATTGGGATGCGGTTTTTGCAAACGGGAAGTATTTGTAGCGTGCTCGTACAAGTGCATAATACGGTTGAATAGTATTGTAATTGGCAGACACCTTTGGTTTCTCTTTCGCTACGTCGCCGTGGGACTCGAATTGTGGGAGAAAACGATTCAATTTAACTGTATTTTCCTGAGATATGTGAGTATTATGAAAGTGTTCACTGTTCTATATTAGTCCTCATATTAATCCAGAAGCCGCTATCAGCTTAGATAGAATTAACTTCTTGTATAACAGCAAAAGTGGTGTTGAGCCACGTTGGTTTCTATTCGTTTCGCTGACTGTTTCAAAAAGTGGTGTGAGGTCGCGCTGTTCGTTGGATAGAAAATGAGTTTTCCTTTATAGCTGCCATCGATTTCTGAGTATTAGTAAACGTCAAGCACTTTCCGGTAACGCCGACGCTGAAAAGCACATGCATTCCGAGAACACGCTGAGTCTGATAATGAAGTGTGTGTAAGGGATGAAGGCGAATTTACAGCAAAAGTCCTGGAAATTGTCTGCTTGCCGCTGTCACACTAGGATTAGCGCGGCGAAAATAAATTTGCAGGCGAAATTGAATTCGCTTTGCCCACCGGTTCGTCCCCATTCAGCATAGTCATATCAATATAGAACTAAGCCATACATGAATAAGGACTATGTTTGAGTATCGTGAGAGTGACAGTTCTATTAATGCTTCTGATTTCGCTGGAATTGATTGGTTACCGCGGCCAATTCTTCTTGTTACATCTGGTATTAGCAAAACTGGTAAAAGCTATTCAACCGGCATAAGCATCTATAGAAATCGTATTCAGAAAATCGTAATAGAAACGTAATCAGTGGCCAAGTATTGAGAAGAGGACATTGGCATAGGGAATTTTATTTTTGAGTTGTGATAAAAGTTAAGTTGGGCAAAACGTATAGCTGTAATTCATGCTCGCCTGAACTGATAAATCGGATCTCTTTTAATGCCACTACGTTGGTGTGAGAGCCTTTACAATTGCAAGATTTGAAAGCCCATCATGAGGTTGTGATTTGCAGGCTGCACGTAATTAAACAGATGACGTTCGTTGAACTGGTGCCAACCGTGCTAAGCACAGAGTGGAGCATGTATTATAGCCGTAAACCCAAAATTCTTCATTAAAAGTCTGCCTTTATCCGAGTTAATCATAATTGAAAACAGATGGAGGCAATGGTAGATTTCGCATCAGGAAGAATCAAAAATGTGCTTGTTCGTTTCGAAAGAATCGTCCGTGTTCATGTATTGGCTGAGAAAACCAAAAGTACCCATCACGATTTACGCATTGTGTGGATGCTAACAAGGACTGTCTCCATCACGAGTATGCACTGAATATCTCTTGCATCCGGGGAGGGGTCTCTCGTGGACTTTTTTCGCGAAAAAAGGCCATTGTAAAGAGTTTTCTATTAGTTTCAAACTGTCACGCTTTATATTAAATATATAACATACTTCACACGTAGTTCGCGTTTATTGTTTTTTATGCAAGAGTTACAATTTCTTTTAAAACCGATTAGAGACTTAAGAAACTTTTGGAAATTATTCTCGTATGAGCGGGATCGATTTTGTACGCTAAAATAAAAATTATAACTTGATTTAAGAAACATGTCCAAAAATGCTATGTATTTGACAGTTGACATTCATGAAACGTACATAATGGATCTGATCATCTGATGGAAACTGATCAATAAGCAACGACTCAGAATTAATACTGCAACTGAAAATATCAAAGGATTGAAAAACGAAAAAAGTGGAATATATGAGGATGCATTTAGGAAAAACATTGAAAAATAAAAGAAAAAACAAGGAGTCTGGCAACAAGGAGATTTCTTCTTAGTATCTACGAAAAACTGAAATCAGAATGAGGCCCAAAAAGAGAAGCACATATAAGACGACATTTGTGAAACATATAACACGATGACAGCAAAAAGTAACCTTGAAAAAACCACTGCAAATAAAAATTGGGCCTATCAGAAACGAGTTTCGTCTTTCGAAAAAGCAGTAAAATCAGCTTAAAACAGACATTGAAATCTGTCATGGAACTGTCGAGCTCAGCTGCGTCTAGTAAATAATAAAAAAAACGCGTTTCGTTTCAATTCGTCGATTAAATTTTTAATATCGACACAGCGGGGGTTCAAAGCAAGCGCTTGTTTAAGTCTCAGTTAAAACTAAACAAATCTATCTTCTTCGACATTTTCTTATTTTCTTTATACAAATGTATTTAAAAACTGATCGCTATGCTTGGCTCATTGTTTCGTTACAACGTCGTTTGTTTATTACCCGGTCATAAAGCTTAATGAAAGGCGTGTGTGCGGTGGTTGACATCACTCAATGGAATACAGACTGACGGATGATCAATACCCAATGACCGACCATGAATTCGACAAGAATTGAATATAAATTGTGATGGTTATTAAAATAGAACCATATTGACTCCAAAATATTAGCTAAGTTTTCTGGCAACATTTGATGTTCTTTATTTTCGCCATCCATTATGAAACTTCAGAAATGTATCAAAAATCGAAAATGTGGGAAACCACTGCGAGAGCCTATTCTGTTCGCATTCTTCACCAGCTGCGCTGAGTTTATCTGTCAGTGCGTATTCAGACTGGACATAATAGTAGAGCGGTGATCTGTATGTTTTAAGGTCTTAAATACCGAGTGTTAATATTTTTTTAAGTTTGAATTTGAAGCAGAAGTAAAGTTGCCATTTATTTACAATAACGGATTAATGTAAAATGTGTCGCGGACTGCATTGTACATTTTTCTAGCGAAAGAACAAGGATTATTACTCCTTTTAGAGATAAAGTTATATCAAAGCGAAAAATTGCCGAGATTGTGTTACAGGAATATAATGCAGAATACTCTCAAAACTAATACCAATCAAGAAAATCATGGAAGAAAGAGGTAAGCCTCTACCTCAAAAATGGATAGGCGCATCTTCAATACTTCGAAGTCTGATCTTTTCAGACCTTCAAAGATATTAAAACAGAAAAAAAAATTTGAAACAAGTGCATGCACAATTCGACGGAGGTTACAGGAAAATAATTTGCATGAGAGAGCTGCTGGGAACAACCCCTTTTTAAGAAAAGATACCGTCAAAAAAAGGTTGGAACTGGCAAAAACCATGAAAATTGGAGTGGCCGAGATACTATTGAGAAATAGAGAAACGTCTTATGGAGCGATGAGACCAAAATAAATTTGATTGGTTCAGGTGACCACTACACAAGGAACTCGCTCCAAAATATACAAGTTGAATGGAATCATTTTCCAAACCAATTTGATAGCAATTGTTTCATATTGTAACTAGTAGCTCCACTTATTTGTACTAATGGATCTATTTTTGTGACCAAAATATTATATACAATGTCATTTCGTACCCAACAACGTATATAGAGCATGGTAGAAGACTCAAGACTCGCTACAAGACTAAGCCCTAACCTGAGACTTGAGCTCCTGAACAAAGGGAAAGTAACATGAAGAAAGTTTTCACTGAAGATGAAACAAGTGAGTGTTTCCGAATTTTGCGGTATATGATTTAAAAAAATTTAAACAACGAATTAAAAAAGAAACAAGTTGATTAATAAACGCGTGTGATTATTAAAAGAAACGATGAGGTCATAACTTAAGTTTCCTTAGTATCATAAATATCAATAATTAGTGGGTTTAAACATGATCTTAATGATTTTAGACCACAAACACGAAAAGACGGACATTGTACTTCAATAAACACAGTAATGATAAACGTATTTTACCTGCCCGAAACGTGCTTCTTGTTCTAAAATAACAAAACCCAATAAAAATGAGGAAACTCTTAAGCATTTTTTAATTTTTTCACAAGGTTGCAAAGAATCGAAACTTTCATTTTTATCTTTAATCCGAAAAAGTAAGGCTTACGAATAATAATATAGTAATTTTTAATAATATAGTAAAAATAAGTATGATTTTATTTAATTGTTTGCAAAAAATTTCAATGGGCCATCATTTCATAATTATGACCTATGACCAAAATTAAAAAATGTTTCGTAGACAACTTTTAAAGCAATTGTGTAGGAGACATTTTATATGCGTGGTAGTTTTTAAAAAAATATGTAATTTAGGACAGACTTCCTGTATACCCTTTTCCAGATGTTACTATGTTAATTTTTTGGGACATGAACATGTTTGTGACAAGTTCCAAACGTTGTGACATTTTGGGACATGTTTATTGTGAGTACTCACCTTGACTAGGCTCAACCTTAAAGTCTCTTTTATACACGAGTTGAAAAACGTCAACAACCTTTCCCCGTCACATCATAACGAGATATTAGTTTACATTAAGGACTTTTCAACTTTTATACTGGTGGAAACAGAATCCATTTATTCCTGATGCTGTAAGGAACAACGCCTCTCTAAGGTATCACTACTTATTTTCGGTATGCGCTGAATTCTTCGATTCTCCTTACTTTCGGTATTCTCCGAAAGACCGTAATACAGGAAGCTGATCCCTCCATACCTGTAATACCTGAATATACCTCCTGGGGTTTGTGCAGCGGGTTCCAAGGTAACTAGCATAACTCGCGAAGTAGCAAGGTCGGACGTTATGCTTTGAACTAAGATCCTTGATGTAAGCGTCTAGGGACCTCGGGAAAGCCAACCCCGTCGAGATCACTGCAATTAGAATTAAAACCAAGAAAACTCTCTTGAACTTGACTTGCCCGCTCTGCGAGTAGGTGCAGCTTGATTGCAGGGGATGACTCGCTCAATGAGGCCTTCCATTAGACGTTACATTCATGGTCGATAATAATCGATCTCATCATTAATACGATTCCCAAACATTGCCAAATGTCATTAATCTACTACATGGTGAACCTTTCGAACATTCACCCTAGAACCGTTTTTCGAACAGCATCAATTTGAGTTCGTCAAATCTAGCCTGTGTTTTTCAGATAGAATTTTTTTAGATAGGGGTTTCATGCTTCTCGTTCAGCTCAAATATTGGTCTTGCAAGAACTGTAAACGAATGCATAAAGGAGCCTGTTTCCGGCATTGTAAGGATCATTGGTCCGTAAAGTGTATATATGAAGACTACTTGGTGTTGCGTTACTTCCGACAGCAGAAATACTCTCATGGATATGTTTGGGGCGCACAGCCATGTTTTATGACACGCGTTTAAGTATCGGGCAAAAACATTTTAGTCATTCGGGTTTTTGAGTCGGAGGAGAATACTGCTGTTGCCTGTTTCATAGATAGACACAACATAAACATTATTCCCTCAGCAATGGCATTGGAATGCAAAAGATTTTAAAAAATTCGAAGAACTCGATGTCGGGTCTTCAAATTGTGATGTATTTAAAAAAAATAAAATAAAATCATAATAATATATATAATTAATAATAATATAATGATATATTGGGGCACACTTTGGGCTTTTTTGGGACACTTTTGCTTCCTCCAACACGAATCTCCACCTCAGGTTGTTTTCGGGACTTCACTTGCTTCTGCTGCGCTACCTCTGATCACTTCTGCTTGATTGCGAGATGGCAATGAATTCCGCTGCGCTGCGTCCTGAACACATCTGCTGCCTGTTTACTATCTTTTTGGCCTCGATCTTAATGTTCTCTTGGGCTTTGTGATTTTGCGATTCTGCTGCGGCTAAACACGTCAAACAGCTTTCTAATTCGCTTTATTTTTATTTTACATCTTCTATAACTTGATACCTTGACACATTTATACATCTATCCATTGATACCTCCCTTGATTCACAATTTCTATTCTTATAGCGATATGTACACAACAACCAAGTGAATCATATCAATAGAAAATTTCATCCCAAATAACTTCCAAGATATTTTTTGGTTTTTTTTTACTACTGGGAATATTTTTTTTGGTGAGACTTTTTTCTCTGACATTTTATTTTTACTGAGACTTTTATTTATTTATTTTGTTGTTGTTTGTTACTAATATAATTTAACTAAATATTATTTAATACCTAAATCTAACTATAAATGTTTTTATTTTAATTTTATTCTTTGTTCTATTTCATCTCGTATGATTTTCTTTTAACTTAAAAATATGGGTACATATAAAAAACTTAACCAAAACAATTAATTTTTATTTTATTAATTTATTCGTTTATTTATATATATAAAATTTTTTGTTTGTTTAATGTCGCCTACATATCGGAATACGTAACAAAATCTACTTGAAGGATAGGATCTCTTCACGAGGATTCCTTCAGAACCGTCTTTTGGTTTCCTATCGTTGCTCACCAACACTAGATCTTCGAATTTTAAAGATTGTCTGGCGGTCAGAAGTGTTTGTTGCAGAAGTTTTTGCTATGTCAATAGATTCTAGGAGATACGGTTGGCGATGGATAGTAGTTATGAAGTCCACATTGACAGAATTGAAATGTATAATTTTATATGTATGGGTAACTGGATTAACAAAAGCTCTGCGTTAGACCTTTTAAAATTATTTTTCTGTGTAAGCCATGAGTGGTGGTTGTTGTGTTGGTTGGTATTGCTTACATGTCAGGATTTTAATGCGAATTGTTGGCTGTATTTTCCCTAGCTAGTTTTGCTTGTGTTTAGTTCTGGTGAAACTATTTATTCCTACGAGCGTCAGTTGTTTTAAGAAAGGCCTTACGGACTTTTAGTTCACTGAAATTTAGTATATTCAACAACAAAAAACCAATCAACACTATTCAGAAGAATACTAACAGAAAAAATAAACTAAAATAATAACTTAAAAATAACAGGAATAAATTCTTCTATTCGATACATAGTACTTCCAATCCACGGCAGGCTTTCACTGAAAACCAGTACATGCATGGAGACATTTCCTTTCAAAAATGCTTAATCTTTCAATTGTATTAGCCCTTTGGTTGTTCCAGATTTGACATCCATACGGTAAAACTAATTCTGACATCCATATGTCAAAAACAAATTGTTCTGACATGACTACTTTCGTACTTTACTGAGCATCATTCTGATAAAGTCAGTATAGCACAAATGCTGATCGAGATGAACATCGAGGTATGGAACACAAGACTTATGTGAGACTGAAGTACCCTCGGCAGCCATAATTTGGAAATCTTTCCAATCATGTTTCAAGTCTTGACTGGCTTACTCAGTGTTGTTCGAAACAACTGTTTTGTTCTTCGATGCATTAACATTCTTTCGGCAATTTTCGGTCAAAGGCTGCACATCATTAAACATTTTTTGAAGGTTTTTGAACTATTGTAGCTTTTCGCCCAGTGTGCAAATGACCAGATCCTCAGCAACCGCTCCTAACGATTGCATTGGCGACTTGTGAAAATCGAAGCCCTTCAATAACTTGCGAATGAAGGTTGAAGAAACCAGAGGCGTGGGAACTGTCCCCGGTTGGAGACCGTTTATGATCTAGAAGACACGAATAACCACCGTGTCGTATGCTTTCCCCATATCAGCGCGATGCTCTCCATTGCACATTCTCAATTGTTTAGTCTCCAACAATTGACCCAGATTACTAACGTTATTGTATATATGGTCGGAACATTGACATGGAAACTAAATTAGCAAATCGACATCAACTCATATTTCTCAATGCGGGTGTCCAATGCATTGTTGAGTAGCACTTCAAATGCTTTGCTAATGTTATGCAGCAAACTGATTGGGCATTTTGGCAATATAACTTGTTCAACATGTTACTTCTTTAAAGCAACCTTAGGCAAATGTCTGAGAACTTTTTCAGAATACAGTGTATACCTCAAAATTTATTGTTGTTGATCCCTCCAAATATGGAACAATAGTCTTCATACCTGACGAAACAATAAACAAGATCCGAGCTTGGTATGAGGCCAAACTTCGATGTTTTATTGAAATTGAATTTCATTGAAATTGGTTTAGCTCAGAATTGGGCCAAGCCTTTCAGGTTTGATTTGAGGCCGAAAACATTTATTTTAACAATTACGTATTTAATTCCTTCTCTAAGGGTTTGGTAGATCCAATGGTAAAGTGTATTATCTATATCCGATTCTTAGAGAGGTAAAAAGATTTATCTCATTACTAGCGATTTGAAGGTTCGCACCCTTACTTGGGATCTCTCATGGAACAAGCTATTCACGTTCATGAAAACGCCGTCTGGGTTCTGTGGGCTAATAGCCTTACATTTCCGCCTATTCATTGCTGAGTTCACTACTAAAGGATGAAGGGTTTAAATACAAAAGAAAGTTAAAAAGTCGCTGATAAACATAGTTAACGTTTTTTTTGAGTATTGTAGACATTTGTATTGTATTGCATTTGTCTATTGTAGAATTGTTTAAGTATTGTAGACATAATCAACATTGTTTAATGTTTAATTTTGGGAATCACTTTCTCAATCGTTTTAAATAACAGCTTATCTAACTTCAACAAATAGAATCCGTTTCATCGTTAGTTCGATTCCTGTCATAAAAGACCATTGAGTAAGAGCTAGCATCATCAGATTGCGGGCATGGCTTCTGTGAATCTCGATTAAACTTCCTTTGAAAGTTTTCCCAACCTGTTTTTTTTTAAAATTCAACTGATGATGTTCATGTTGAATTTGAATGAGGAAGGCATCAACCCTTTTATGATTAATTTCAATCGCAATTGCGTTATGGTCGCTATTGTCAGGAAGCATCTACAGTTTCCATTGAGGACTTTTAAAGTTGACTTCGAGTTTTGCGGCAGCAATGCGGAGGCCCAAATATGAAACTGTCTTACCCTCGTACACATTGCAACTGAATTCAATTTGATTTCCTACTATCCACTCTTCCAGGAAATTTAAATTCAAATTCAAAAATCGCTCTATTACCCATAACATATAATAAAAAGAATATAAGCAAAAATATAAAATTAACAATTCAAAAAAACTTACTGGCACAAAAGGCACTCTAAATTAATACTTATCGATATCTAAAAATTTATCAAAAAGAACTTCGATATTAAATTAATAAAGATTATGTATTATTTTCAATTAATTGGAAAAATGGGGAAAAAACCAACGAACCTTATTATATTTTTTTATATTTTTTTTTAAATTTTTTTTATATATTTTCGGCTTAGAACACTTGTTCATACTTAAATTAAATAAGATACTGTAACATTGATCCTAATTTTAATGTACAATGTGTAAAAATATCCTTAATCTCGATTAAACATATCACTTTTCATTGAAAAACACAAATAAACCAATAAAAGAACCCTAACACGTAGCAATAATAAGTAACTACCGAAACGCATTTAGGTATAATCATTCAACCACCAATACTAAGATCTTCGCGTCTCAGTTCGATCAATTTCACCGTACCTTGCAACATTGTATCTCCACCACCAGTGTTCAACTCTCGCGCTAAAATTCGGAATTCCAGGAATACATCTTTTGAATGCGTTGACATTCAGTTATGATGTAAACCACGAATTCAGATCAGCGGCAAACATAATAACTATGCAGCCTTTTCAATTCGAGTATTCCAAACAAGGAATCAAGCTCCTTTTTAAACCTGCGAAAGTTTCAATCAGTTGCATGTTCTTATCCCCAGATTACAATGGTATTTTGATTACGGACACTTCATGAAATTCAAAGCATTTGTATTCGACTCTATCAATGACATGGAAACTAAAGGGTCTTCTAGCCAATATCCTAATGACACCTCTCCGATCACTATTTATTCCTATCGTTTCTTACGCATTTGATATTTCTGCGCGAGTTACACATCCCCTTATACAACCTAGCAGTACTAAAACTTGCAGCATCAATATTCCTAACGTAGATATGAACACTTATAACATAGACTCAACAATAACATCCGAATTCAATAAATAAGATATCACATTAAAATCCAACGTTGCAACTTACCATATCAGATAACTGCAAACGAACGCAGAATAGACGTTATTAAATTAAACTCAACAATAACATCCGAATTCAATAAGTGAGATATCACATTAAAATCCAACGTTGCAACTTGCCATATCAAATAACTGCAAACGCAGAATAGACGCTATTTAGATTAAAGATCATTGTAAGAATCATTTAGCTGACCAACCAAAATCTTAATCGCATCTTGCTTTAGAAGTTAAGTATAAGTATATAAAGTAGAACTCTGTGCAAGAACAAGTTAGTTATTAATCAGCTATCAACCGAATAGTGTATACCTAGCAAACTCCGTTTGTATTAATAAAGTATATTTTAAACGTAAAATTTATTATTAAAAAGGATAGTCTCGCGTAAGAGATACGAATATCTTTTTTTTAAAAACATAGTTATCACAACTATAACTCGCGTAATTGAATGTCCAATGACTTTTTGAAAAATTTGTTAATTTAAATTAATGTCAGGAGTGAAGTATAAACACGTCTGGCCGCTTTAACTACGAGACGTAGAAATGAAAGATGCTTATTTTCGGAATTTAATCGAAAAGGATTGAACCTCGATTTTTCTTAGGATGCAGACATTGTTGACTATTCTTATTTGTACTATATCAGCAGTAAAAAAGTTTTTAAATGGGGTAATATGGCTTCCATTTTATTACTGTTTGTCTGAGCACCACGTAAAGTGTATATTGCAAGCTCGTTAATTGCACTGTGGGCTAGAATCCTTACTAAAGCAAATAAATGCAGTGTAGAAAAGAATCCATGCGTTTCTATCGTAGTTTCATCTCCTAACGACATACGTTATGTCTCGGAAACCCACTAAGGAGTGAGCTCTTTTGGATTCGCGAGGTTCAGACTGTATTTGCATTCTTTCGTGATGTCAGATCAAATCAGAGACGTACATCTTTTATGCTCCACTACAGAATAGTTTATGTAACTTTTGTCTGCGAGGAAAGTTTTTGCCACGTTCTCTGATTCATAGACATGGCAATTATGAGCATGCATGGCAACAGAGAAAGCAGGAAAACGATTTGCTTTGGGGTGTGGATAGGGTAATTATTTGAGAAAACGATGCTACTAACAAGCAAATATTAAACAAACTCCGTTTCGACGATGTGCATCGGAAATGAGTTAAAAATTTTAAACATTTTTTTATTCTTATGCTGTTTAAATTTCACTTCCTTATATCTTTGAGTGCGATTCTACGGTGAAATAGAAACAGTCGAGCTTCGAATTGCAGACAGAAAATTTAAAACACGTAAGAATTGTGTCAACACTTAGCAATTAGGTGAACTAGTAGTTCCTCTGTATATAAGATTCAGATAACAAACCAGTATCATCGGAATTGGTTACCGGAAACAGTCAATTCCGGTCTTTTAGCACTTCATGGATTGAACTGACAATGTTTTCTGGAGAACGAAAGCAAATAATTTTTTAAAGTAGTTTCGGCATTTGTGAACCAACGAATCAAAAAATAAAAATGAAATAAAAACAAAAACAAATCATCAATAGATCAACCCCTAAGAATAATATCAGCATCTTAACTGGCATTGGTATAACTGTTGTTCTGTCTGATATAATCATATCTGCATGCTTTTCGGTGGTGAAAAATGAAGGCGCCATAAATACAGTCAAAAGAGTAACAAATTTTTTGTAGAACTATGGTTAATTCAGCTGTAATTTGTAATTGCCATTATTTTCTTGCAAGAAATCATGGAAAGTAGCAAGCAACCCAAAAATATATGATTACAATATCTTTAAACTACACGACGATCGTTATATGATGATATTCTAGATGTTTCCTGACTTTTATGAATGAGAGTTGACAACTGAGAAATCAAAGAAGTGAAGTTCAAACTCTAAAGCAGTTTTGGTTTTATTTACTTATTTTTATAAGTAGTAGGGTCAAGATTTTATCTTATAAAGCAAGTGTCCAAGTTGTCAATATAGTTTCAAATTTTCAGATAGTCGGTTCTTCTGAGAAAATATCCTTTCTGTAGGGCCTAGACGACTAATCTATTCCATAAATCCATTGTGAGTGTGTCTGACAAGAAACATATGTAAAATGGAAGACTCGATTCAATGGTATAGCTTACACACTTGTAACTATTTATGACATTACTGAAATTGTTCAAAGGCGTGAAGTTCCTTGAAGAAGTTATTTGCTCGAATTATCTAATGAATGTACCCTAAATATACTACAAAACTATAAACGCAAATCATAACTAGCCGGAATTAATAAAGAAGGTACTTACAGTGGCGAGCACATGTGGATACATGTTAACCAAATTTGGCTTCAAATACTTGTAAAATCCTTAAAAATACAATAATCGATTTGAAATGTTTGCAGTCGAATTCTTTATTAATATGTATGTGAAATAAATAATGAACAAAATTATAACTTATAAGCTCAGTCTAGATTTTAAAACAAATAATCGAAATGGGCAATGTATCCACTTTTGCACGTTTCGTTTCTTCTATGTTGCAACACTGATCTGTGTATCTATCGAAAAAAAAAACGTAATAACGGGATTCACAGCAATTGGAGTGTTTACGTTGTGCGAAATAGTGTTTTACACGGTAAAGCATAAAAGTTCGATTTGATTAGTCACGCGTTTTTACTTTTTCTTTGAGTATTTCAATTTTGAAGCGAAAATGAAGAAAATACCGGAATACCTAGAAAATCAAATTGTGGAAATGACGAAAAACAACGATGCAGCACGTCAAATAGCTAAATCGCTGGGTATTTGCCACCGAACCGTGCTTCAAGTAAGAAAGAGACGCAATGTCAGTGCACCTGAAATTAGTAAATCGCGACCACGATTGCTAACTGATAGAGATGCTCGAGCTATGGAGCGCCCCATGACCACCAAACTGAAGACAACACCAAAAGAGGCTGCAGTTGCCATTAACAAGCACGTAAGTGAGTAGACAGCACGCCGAGCTCTTCACAGGATCGGACTAAAAGCGGCAGTTAAGAAAAAAAAACCGGCACTGTCACAGAAAAATGTTGCAGCACGTCTCAAATTTTGCAAGGAGCACAAAGATTGGAGCGTTGATGATTGGAAGAGGGTCATTTGGTCCGACGAGGTCAAAATAAACCTATATCAGTCCGATGGTAAGGAGTATTACTGGCACCATCCAAATGAACAATTGAAAAAGTGAAAGAAACCATGAAGCATGGAGGAGGTGGCTTGGTGGTGTGGGGCTGCTTCACTTGGTGGGACGTAGATAAATTGGTTAAAATCAATGGCATTATGAAGAAAGAACAATATCTTCATATTTTGGAGTCTAAGCTACCAGATTTCGTAGACGAATCTGCTTACCCAGAATATGAAGTCATTTTTCAGCAGGATGGAGATCCAAAGCACACGGCAAAAATCGTTAAGGAGTGGCTCATTAGGCAAAGTTTTAAAAAAATGCAGTGGCCTGCTTAAAGCCTAGACCTTAACCCGATCGAAAATTTATGGGCTTTGCTGAAAAAACGACTAGCTCGGTACGACACCGCACCGAAGGGATTGGATGAGCTTTGGTGTCGAGTTCAGACGGAGTGGAGTAATATTCCACATGAACTCATTGAAAAATTAGTGGAGAGCATGCCTAAGCGTATGCTCGCCGTTATTAAAGCCAAAGGTATGTGGACAAAATATTTAAAAAAGAAATTAGCGTCTTTTTTATGAACGTGCAAAAGTGGATACATTGCCCATTTCGATTATTTGTCTTAAAACCTAGACTGAGCTTATATGTTATAATTTTGTTTATTATTTGTTTCACATATATATTAATAAAGAATTCACATGCAAACATTTCAAATCGATTAATGTATTTTTAAGGATTTACAAGTATTTTAAGCGAAATTTGGTTAACATGTATCCACATGTGCTCGCCACCGTAGATCTAAAGGTAGGTAGATTGTAACAAACGCGGCGCGATTCTTTGGTATTTTTTGATGATAAGTCTGAAATGAAGGAGTTTTTTTGAACTCCTTTCCCATTTTCCTTTTATTGCTAACTTGCTAATTGTCAAAATTCACTGTTCAGAAATCTGAAGAATCTTTTGGATTTTCGGCGTGAAACTTGTCGTTGTAGAAATTTTCTTGTAATCATGCATTACTTTCTTTTGATGGCATCAATTGTAAAGCGAAAGAGTGACGCCTTTGCACGCAACCATAAACAGGAAGATAATTCGGTACTCTTAGAATCTATCCCATAGACGTATAAGATACAGAGAGAAATTTTTGTCCAGACTCGCCAAAATTACGCATCTTAACACAGATTCACTAATACTTCTTGTAAAATACTCATAGATAGTATAAATTAATGGGCGAAAATTTCATGATCTGATCTATCGTCAAAACATTACAATATTTGCTTACAGTTGTACAATCACTTGTTTCGTTTTGATTTGTATTTTCTAATTCAAATATTCATAAACAATATTTCGTCCTTCAATGACGAAGAAATATCATCACATTAAGTGCAGGAGTAAGTACAGGAAGATTAAATGAGCACGAACATCATTTTTCCAAGAATTAGGCCCCGGCCATTCGATATGATTATGAAAGATGCTCTATTTCCGATTTAATTTGCTTGAGGCGAATGAACATACAGAGAATGCAATCTTCAGCTTATATCAAGTCTACACTAAACTAATCAAATATGTGAAAATCAATAATTTCGTTGTTAATGACATTAATAACCATATCCTTATGCTTAATACGAATTAGAAATATCAATATACGCGTCTTCACATTTTTGATTAAGGTTGACTGAGTAAAATGTATGATTCAGCGACCGATTTCATAATAATTTCAACATTCAAATAAGAAGTGTGCTATAATTTATTCTAAAATATATAGAAATCCACGAATACATGACAAAGAAATAGAAAAACAAATTAATGAAATGCTGGAGCAAGGAATTATAAGAGAAAGTAATTCACTGTATAATTCACCTGTAGTAGTTGTTGCGAAAAAGATGGATAATTCCGGTCAAAAGAAATGGAGATTAGCTATTGACTATCGGAAGCTAAATTTAGTTACAATAGATGACAAATTTCCAATTCCAAAAATCGATGGAATTCTAGAAAAATTAGGACGAGCCCAATACTTTACAACTTTGGACCTTGCAAAAGGATTCCATCAAATTCGTATGAAACAGTCAGATATTAAGAAAACAGCATTTTCACCAGTAACAGGACATTGCGAATATACGAGAATGCCATTTGGTTTAAAAAACGCGCCAGGTACATTCTAAAGATTAATCAATCATGTATTAAAAGACTATATAAATAAAATATGTTTAGTATATCTTGATGACATCTTAATTTTTGGTACATCAATAGAAGAACATGTTGACAATATACAGAAGGTCTTTAACAAATTAAAAGGAGCAAATTTAAAATTACAAATCGACAAATGTGTGTTCTTGAAAAAAAAGAAACACAATTCTTGGGTCATACAATTGGAACAGAGGGTATAAAACCGAACACCGATAAAATCGAAAAAGTACTTCGAGTGCGAATTCCTAAAAACTCTAAGGAAATAAAATCCTTCTTGGGTTTAACGGGATATTATAGGAAGTTCATAAAGGACTATGCTAAGGTGGTACAGTAAATGACAAGATACTTAAAGAAGGATCAGAAAGAAAATCCGAATTTCAGCGAATATGTCGGAATCTTCGAAAGTTGAAAAACTTGTTAACTTCAGCACCTGTTCTAAGACATCCTGACTTTGCACAAAGGTTTAAAGTTACTATAGACGCTAGTAATTTCGCGATTAGGGGGGTTTTAAATCAAAATGGACATCCTATTTGTTACATAAGTAGAACATTGAATGATCATGAAAAAAAAATGCTGTAATTGAAGAAGAAATGTTAGCCATAGTTTGGGCAATAAATTATCTTCGACCATTTTTATTTGGAAGAGAATTCGACTTACAAACTGATCATCAACCTATTAAATGGTTATATCAAAAATTCAAAGGAAAAGGCATTGCTCCAAGATTACAAAGATGGATCTTAAAATTAGGAGAATACGATATAAAACTAGAATACATTAAAGGAAAGGATAATATTCCTGCAGACTTTCTATCAAGATTACGAGAATCCAGAGAAATAAATATGGTATACAATGGAGGTCAAAATAAAAAGAATAAAATTCATATAACATCCATTAAAACTTTAAAAGATAAAGTGCAAGGTGAACAAGCATCAGATGTTTCATCAGACATAAACTTTGATTTACAATTTTATCCAGAAATAAAAAAAGTAAAAAGACAAAGAAAATCTATAAAAAGTACTAGTGGTAATACGATACATTCTCAAGCCGAAAATTTTAATGATCATATCCCAATTAAAGATGATTTTATGAACAAATAAAAACAGCGAATCTTATTAGTACCAAAAGAAAAAACCAGAACACAGAATCAAAACAAATAATAGAAAAATAATTATTTTACCCTTAGAATATATTAAAAAAGAAAATAAAACAGTAGACTTCCTTAAAAAGAGATTACGTGGGGGACACGTTGGAATATACAGTGAATTAGACGATCCAGAATAAAATAAATTGCAACAAATTTTTATAAAAGGATTTTGAAGAACTAAAATAAAACTTATCAAAGTATCGAAAATATTAAAAGAAATAGAAAATGTAGATGAACTTACCAAGATTATAAAACATTATCATGAGAAAGGAACTGGACATTCAGGTATAAAGGAAAACTATTAAGGATTAAAAAGAAGAATTTATTTTCCAAATTTGAACCAATACATTAACCGTTTTATTAATATTTGCAATGTTTGTAACGAAGTGAAAGTTCATAGGAAGCCAATCAAGCCAGTATTCGAATTATCTCAGACACTCACAAATCCAAGAGAAATAATTCACATGGACTTATTTTTTATCGATGGTTTAACAATAATGAAAAGTATAGATAAATTCTCAAAATTCGCATCAGGTACAATTATACAATCAAAAAAAAAAGCAGATATGAGAGAAGGCCTATTAACAATTTTAGCAACTACAAGACGACCTAATCTTGTTATTGGAGGTGGAGACTTTGAATCGGTTTTTTTCTAAAAGAAGTATATCAAATCAAGAATATAGAGTTGCATATCACAAAACCACATTTCCATACAGGAAACGCCGACATAGAAAGGTTTCATGAAACCATACAAGAAAAGATGAGAATCCCTTGAATTCTATAATAGACAAATACATTCCACTATAAAGGAAATACCTATTGACGTACATTTCGGGAAAATACAAAGAACAATTATATATGATAGAATAGTAAAAGTAAAACATTCCATGCTGGTAAGAGAAAATGAAAATAGAGAAGAATACAACGAAGAGAGAGAAAACATTTTTGTAAAAAATCCGAAAGCTATAAGAAGCAAATTAAAACCTAGATTTAAAATACAATCCTATAATAATAAAATAGCAAAAGTTAATATAAAGAGACCCAAAAAGAATATTATTACATATTCAAATCAACAAGATAATCCTGAGGAAGATAAGGATATTAATAATGAAGACCTATTATCTAATATTTCTACTACACCTGACATCGGGGACATTGGTGATAGACAAGATCAATTCTGAAACAGGATACATCGAAATCAAGACTGACGAAATACAAGTAGTCACTGAAAGACATATTATTTTACATAGAATCAACTTAGAACATATATTAACAGCAATTAATGAAATTAGACAGACAAATATGTTAGGAATACATGACCATAGACAATGGACATTAGACCAAGAACTAGACGATTTAGAACATCAACTATATACACTAAGGCAGTAGACCAAAATAATCATGAATTAATACAAAGAATAAATCAGCAAATCAAAATAAATAATAGATTAGAAGATCAAATTCATAAAGTAATAAAAACTATTCAAATTGATAGAAAACTTATAGAACAATCATTAAACGCAACAGATGAAAAGCAGATGGAAAACAGAATTGTCATCTTTAGCAACAATCGTTAATATTCAAATAATACAGAATGAGTTAGAAATTTACAGGATAACTTAATGTCAGCTAGACTAGGACTTATGAGTACGAACATGCTAACAACAACTGAAATAATTCAATATGCAATAGATATAAATAAACTAAGACATCTAGAAATAGCAATAGCTATTAGCAACAAAAATCCTCTAGAATTACTATTTGCAACAAAAATTCCTTACAAAATTTTGAATACCTTCAAATACATTGTTCTGCCTATTCCAAATAAAAATAACTATGAATTACAATTTGAATCAGAAAGTATTGTGAAAATAAATCAAACTGTATATAGTTATAATAACGAAAATAATTTCAAAGACGTCAAACAAAGTCATTTGTGTTTTTTCATAAACGAAACATGTACATCCATGAAAATTGAAAGATCTTCAATTATTGAATTAGAAGTAGGAACAGTTCTAGCTATTCAATCAGATATAAATTGGCATAATACATGCGATGAAAGAGATCGAAAATTGAATGGAAATTAATTTTTTATTTTTAATAATTGCTCGATCACATTAAATAATATAACATTTTCTAATAGAAAACCAGAATATAAAGCTTGAGTAATAATTCCAAAAATAAATTTAAATTTTTTAAATTATGTATCACAACCTACATGGAATGAATTAAAGGACTTTCATCTAGAAAATTTGAAAGAAATCAAAGAAATAAAACATGTAGAACAAACTCATTTTGCTGTAAACATTTCAATCACAATTATCATTGTAATCGTCCTCGTTGTTATTTTTGTATTCTTTTATTTGAAACGAAAAACATTAAAGATTAAAATTAATAATATGAATAGTAAATTCGAGGACGAATTTAATCATAAGGAGGGAGGTGTCATGTAAAATTGAAGCAAATGCTGCAGCAGAAAGATGATACATCAATCCTGAATTTTCTAAGAAGGACGTGAAACTCAATTATGATGAACTGCTTACGCCAGTGAGGAAATGCATTATCCAAATAATATGTCATTCCATCCGTATAAGGATCCGATATTTTGTCAGTTTATTTGGATTATATGTGTTAAATATATTCCTGCACATATACAGTATTAAATTTTGGAATGAAATAAATAACAATTAATTTGATTTTTGCAATCATGCCAGATTGCACTGTGATTTCTTCATTATTAGAAAAATGCCAAGCTTACGTGATTTGCGGTATCTATTTCTTGTCATAGTTTTCGCAAAAAATATGTTTTTCTATTCTAGTTATCATCTATGATGCCTTTGCGGACTTGTGCCATTAAAAGGATCAAGCCCCTAACACTTTTCATTTCCGGAACAGTTATATCATTCCATTTTGTTGATGTTTGGTGTCGGGCATTGATCCTGTCGTAATAAAACAAAGAGATCATATCCAATATGTAAACTTGTTACATCTTCTATACTTTCCCGTAAATTTGGTATGGGTCTTACACTATCCACTCTTTCAAAAGACTCCAAATCGGAATCGACGTCATGATTAGACCACAATTCATCTTAAGAATCCCTTTCATTTTCAGAGTCACTATATTCAACAGGATATAAACGTGAGCGTCTTCTCACAACATTATCGCTACTGTCACTATGATCATTATTAAAATTAGTTTCTGAAAAATCTGCAATGCTATAATTTGCTTTATAATCAGATAAAATGTCTGCACATATTTCATTTACGTTTTTCATTTTAAATATATTTTATTAGTTAATAAAAAGGGTAAGAAAATTAAAAATTATACAACTGATACTTTTTTAAAAATATCCGAACACCCGAACGCTTAAGCTTTGACTAAAATTCTTTTAAACCCACGACCGACTTATACAGTTTTAAATTGTTTTTGTTTACATTTGCACCGCTATGGGGTGCACTTGTTAAGCATGACGAAGATGTGTTAGGTAGTTGTTGAAATTTAATTACAACGTGACAATTTCAGCTAGGAGAGCCCCATTGAATAATTTCCGCCGAGCCTCAGATGGTTAGGTCCGCTGGCCGCTGGACAAAGATAAAATTTAGAGATTAACAGGGAGGCTAGATCTTCGAAGGAAATCAGCCGCATAGCACAGCCACGGAAAGTAAGCCGTTAACACAAATGGAGTTAGAAGGACTTTAACCTATCCATATATCGTTTTTGTGTAGTTCTAAAGAACTTCGATTGCTAAAATAGACAATTGAAAAATGCAGCAGCGATTTTTCATTGAGATTTTATGTCTATCAACCAAATTGACGAATCACAGTGTGAAAATGGAGTCTTTGTTTATGAGCAGCGTTGTAGCGTCATGTTCTAAGGCCACAAAGCACCCATGGAGCAAACCATGCATTGGAAGAAATCTGAGGAAATTGAAAAAAATTTGCAAGTTAACTTTAATCATATTTCACTTGTTTCTCCAAAAATGGGCCTTTGAGCGCGTTTAAACTATTTAACCAGTCAAGTTATTAAATTATGAAAATTAGTGCTATGCTGAACATTGCAAGTGAAAGTGTCATTGTTAAATATATTCTTCCTGTTGATCGGCAATGAAAAGCAATAAACCATGGAAATGATTTATTTATTTCAATACGAGTGTTTTCGTCAGACTTAGCTATACACATTGAAGACTTTATGTCTTGACTTGAAAAATAAGACAAGCTCTCCTAATTGTTATACATATTACGAAGTGCCATCCTTTTTCCTGCATCTTAGGTCATGCTGTCTGTAAGCAAGTGATAGGAGCGCAATTCACATCAGGATCATCAGACCGTAAAGGACGTTTCGATGTATGCAACAAAAACTGATAAAACGCTATTGGCCTGGAGTTGTGCTATTGTTGTTCATCATCCTTTCGACAGCTGAACTTTATTCATTTTCACCATTAGAGACTGTCTTGACAAGAAGTACAGATAACACTCGAGACGAAGACGTTGCGTGTTGCCCCATGACACGATGCAGTGTCTATGTTGCTTACCTTAGATGAAACCAACACAAGAACATATTCATATCCTTCGAAAAGTTTTAGGCGAAATGCATGCTTTATGGCTCAGAGCTCAAGAATAACATTTTTCGTTAAAATTATGTACATAGTTTAAATGATATAAATGTGGATGGATACCTAAGGGTTGAAAATGTTACTTTTCAGCTTTTCAGGAAGATTTTCAGGATTCAGGAAGGTCTTTGACCTTTTATTAAAGGTTATCAGGATAGCTGGTTGTTTGCTCGAAAAAAATCAATAATCGAGACAATCGAGAAACGCTTCAGGTGTTAGGAATATGTCAGATGCGAAGCCTATAAA
This sequence comes from Stratiomys singularior, assembly GCA_954870665.1. Classification (NCBI taxonomy): domain Eukaryota; kingdom Metazoa; phylum Arthropoda; class Insecta; order Diptera; family Stratiomyidae; genus Stratiomys; species Stratiomys singularior. The sequence goes on along the minus strand of OX940880.1, from coordinate 67,348,526 downwards.
GTGGAGCAAATGATACATGAAACTCACTAATAGAAGCAGCACATTTCCTTTTCACTGTTAAGATTTTAGGAGGTGATCAGGAATCTTGTTAATTTGTTATTCTTGCAGTATTGTTTGGTTATTGCTTTAGAATATTACCTAAGTGCGTGGACGTTTTCAACTTTTTCTACAACATGCAGTAAAGTATTTGCGTCGCCGATAGGTTGATTTCTGTGCTGAAAGGATTCTTGCTGTTACAAATAATGTGAATGAATTCTTATATATAGGGATGTCACGAGACACGACGGGAACAATACTGTGGTTCAGAAAGACTTAATATTGGCAAAAAGATATATAGGTAAAGGATGCAGAGAGTTGCTAAAGCTTTCTTCTTAATTTTGTCCCATTTTCCACTGCTTTTCGCATTGTATTTGACTCTTCCTCTTTTTGTCTGATGGTTTTCTTTAGCGAATATATTTCGGCAGTCGTGAGATACGATACTGGCAGATTTCCAATTACATCCGGAATCATGCTGACTAATGTTCGAAGAAAAACGTTATTTCTTCTGTTTTCATCCATGTCCCCTAGGCTAGGACTAAACGTGAAAAGAGTGTCATGGAAAATGTGCGAATGTGCATAAAATCGTGCGATTAAATTCTTTTCCGATAATCATTTAGTTTTTAACTGGGGCAGTGGGAATGTTACCAAAAGGATATTAATGGGCATCAGTAGTGAATTCATGGCGCTACTGCAACCTAGATTTCCAACGAAATTTTCTATGTAACTAAGTATAATGTTTGACGCACTCCTAGAAGATTTCAAAGGATTTGAATTAAATTTGCTTTGGTATAAAATATTTTAGACAAAAAAATAGCGTAAATCTGACCTGACAGCTATATTTATTAGATATTTATGTACTCTACTAAGATGCAATAAATCGTTCGCTTCCTGAATGTATTTCTTTTGAATTTTTGTAATAACGACGAACGGAGCACAACGGATGAATAAAAAATGCACTAATTCATATGAACACATACTTTTAATACGCAATATATATAAGGTTCACTTCAAAAGAACACATTCAAACACATTCATCAAAATTTTGGGCTGAAAATTTGGGAGCTTAGAGATAGGCCAAGTAAAATTTATACACCGTAGGGCATGTTTGTCGCCAGCATGGCGCTCTACTTGGATTTCGTTCCAAAGTGAAAAGAAAGGACGAAAACAAAAACGGTGATCAATTTTATATAGCTTTGCGGGCTTTTGGCAACGTTCCTATCCACACTAGAATTGGGAACGAAAAACTTAACTATGAATTACTTGAAAGAGAGCTGGAGAAATTTTACTTTCCATGGACATTTTAATTCTTTTACTGAAATCGTTAGCTAGTGCGTTTCTATGATGGAAAATCAAAATGCTGTAATCCGAAGCAGTAGTGAGTGAGTCTTTACTGAATCTTTTGTATGTAATGAGCACTCACTAGTATAGGCTTTGAAGTAAACCTACTCTGATTTTGGCTAAATTTAGCGCTGAATAATCAGTGTGGAAGGAAATTTAGTGGAAGGGCCTCGTCTCTCAATGAGTTTGCCACGGGTCATGAAATGACTGAAATGAAAATAGGAAAAAGAAACATTTACAACAAGAAAATTGTTAAAACACTTATTGTCACAATATCCTGAGCGGATGAAACGCATATGTTCTAAATAACTTCGTTATATAAATAACTTCGTCAAAGTTATTGGCTTTCGGTTTTGACATAATTATTAGACAAGTTTCACGTAATAAGGAAAATATAGCAGAAAAAGCCCCTGTCTACGTTTTACGTGACATGCAAATTTTTTTCAAAATATTTTCAAAGTTTTGGATAATTATCAGGGCCTGAACAGTATTAGAGTTTGCGATAGTACTGGAAATTTCAACTTTTACGTAGAAAATATTAGACCATGTTAGTGTTCTTTTTACATACATAGATGTAGGAAACTCTTTCAAAATAAAAGAAACAACTAAGTTTTTCTTTTTTAATTTGGCTTTTTCAAACTGTAGTATTGAACAAGATTATATAGAATTTATAAAAAATTTCTCGAGTAAAATTGCCATCTGATTAATTAAATATAAAAACGCATGTCGGCACGTGAGAATATAGTGAGCATAATAGTTTCCTAAAGTTATTAACTTGCTTCTTACTGAGTACCTGTTACATTCAGAGCGTGAAAATGTAAATGATTTGTGGGTTCATTCCAGGATAAAGTATGAAAAAATAAGGGATTTTAAATTATAAAAGATATACTATCGAAATAAATTTCAGGCATCTGATTGAGTCACCTCCGACGAGCACATTGCCCTCAATACTAGAAACAGCGCCCTCCAAAGCATTTAGCCAACGACAACGACGACAACGATTCATTCGGAGTTAGAAATACACTAAAGAGTGTAGGAGCAGGAGTGTAGAAGTTCAGGAGCACAGAGCCCAAACGAAACCATCTCCTCGCCCCCGACCCTGCACTTGGAGGTGAGCGCTGTTCCGAACCCAGATTCGTCAGGATACCATGTTGGTGAGCTTCTGGTGTGATGTTGCTCGCTCAGCAGCAGTAAGTCAGCTTGCCAGTCTCTCGCAAACTGTTCGAGTAGGTCTTGGGCGGTGGTGCTTCGATGCAGATGGATTCGAAGGATGCGAATCATTGCAGAAGCACTTTAGCCTTGGTTAGGGCTTCTTGGATGACCCGACACTTCCCTGCGAATGGAATGTGTTTCAAATCATCTGGTCTCTGCTCATACTCCTGGCAAAGAACACATAATGACTCGTCTGTGCACTCCATCCTTTTATGCCCTGTGTTGCCTCAATTGTAGCACAAGGAGCTTCGGACAGTTCCATTACATGCCTGTCCCGTAATGGAAATGACCGAACAAGTTTTGCCTTACTTTAAGATCTATTTGTGAAATATACGAATCATAATTTCTTTTTTGTAAAGTAGCAATATTTAGATTAGGTTTTTTTCGATTTACTACGATTAGAATCGCTTGTATATGAAATTGCTTATGTAATTTTTTATTAAAATTCACTTAACCGCTAAAGATCTCGTCTCCCTTTTTCCCAAACTTCATTAGACGGTATGATATATCACAATACAAGGATAAGAATTTTAATTGTAGTTATTATTACTACTAATGTTTTTATGTCATTTTCACTCAGTTGACAAGTCAAGGTGTCTTTGGAGTCTAGTTCTTGCAAATTGGAGATTCTGATTAGATGACCACACCAAAAGATCATCCGCGAAGAGGGCTCACCATAATCCCAGGCTTAAGTTCATCTCTGATATCCGGGATATCATATAAGAATTTATCAAAGAGTAGGGGCCTAGGATAGACCTCTGAGGAACCTTCCAATTTATACCTAAGGGTTCAGCTCCACCAGATACTGAAAAGGCATCACATCCCCTCGTGAAACTGAATTCCATTTTTATCAGATTCACTATGAAGCCAAATTGAATTTGGTTGTAGATGAGCCCATTGATTTGAACCGATCCAAACGCCTTTTCTACATATATAAGGTGCGCTAACATAACTTTTTCGCTAACCCAATCGCTTTTTACCCAGACTTGGAAAACAGTGAATGCATCCACTGTTGAGTGAGCTTTTTGAAAGTCGAATTGTCTTTCCGGAACAGCTCTTGCTTCTTCAGAGAACTTTTTTATACCTTGGAGAATTCCTCTTCCAAGTAAATTTTTCTGCATTGGACAACAGGGTTACCGGACGAGTATCAACTACATCTGTTTAATTGACACTTCCGGAATCACGTTTCGCGGAATCGCATTGGAATCGGCGGATGTTATCAGGCACAAGTTCATGTAATGACTATAAAACATTGACATTTTTTGCTTCTTTTTTGCTTTTTTTGCAACAATGAAATGAAAGCAGTATCTTCACTTGCATTCTCCTCTTGAAGAACTGTCACGAAATGGTTTGTGAGGGAGTCAATAACAGCCTTGTGATCCATCAGCATGGAATCGGTATGAGTGAGAACGCCGGGCTGTAGCTTTCGGCTAATTATTCTGTTGAGTTGAGATGAAATGCAGGCACCTAGTCTGATGTTTGATAGGGTCTGCACATATTTATATTTGGCGGAATCAGGTGTTCTCGAGATGATCCTTCTAAGGGAGAGTTATAGAAGTGATCCCGCTGATACTCTCAGTTAACAACATTCAAGTTGCAGTGCTGTATTCATGAAAGTAGTTTGCTGAGGGCCCGAAGTTTGCAACGAAGAGCTAAAATGTCTATTTGTAAGTCTTTGTGAAGGTCATACTTTGAGGGGTTTTACAAAGAGATCTTTATGATGGCTGGTTAAGGATTGGGTTTGGGCAGGCGGTTCTCTATTCGATCTCGGTAGTTAAAGTGTTTTCAATGTGTCGATCGAAACATCCAATCGTTCCACTCAAGTCAGTACTCATTGATTCCCAGTCGATTTGGTCGTATGGGATAAAGAGCTGGGGATCTGCTTCCTCTAGCTTCACACGCTTTTTTACTCTAAGGCCCAGCTTTACCAAAATATGCCCAATGGAACTCAGCACTCGAAGTTCCTCCAGCTGTGATAGAAATTTACAAGGATGGGCAACACTATGAAAAATTAAGTGGTTCACGAGCTTCTTCAGAAGGTTATTATTAACTTGTCAATGCTGTTTTTGAGATGAACACGAAATCTGGTCAGAGCATAATATGTGGAATATTGCTAGACAAAGTTGCTTTCATTTTGCGGAACATGCGAACTAGTGGTGGTAGTGGTCATTGCGACAGCTAATTTTGAAGGCCTTTTCCACACTCAGATTGGAGAGTATTTTATTTTGCGGAAAAAAGGAATCCACATTGCAAATGAAGGTGAACAAGTCACACCTGAAGAATTGGTTACAGTCGTTGTAAATTACAGATTTGTAGAACTGTCCACCGTTCCTTCGAATTTTGGGGCATCGAGCTGATTCTTCTTAGAAGCCCGTTGGGCTCTTTCTCTGAAAGGTTTAAGATTAAGCCTGTAACAAGCAAAAGGATGAATCCTTTGCGGGCCGAAACGTTAATTGGATCTTTATTTGCTTCAACAGCGAATCTACGCACTGGGGCGAGTGTAAAATCGTCTTTTAAAATTTACTGAGCGATTAAAAATTGGCTCAGGGGTTTTGAGCCTTTCCACCCACTTTCTTCTCTGCTCTTTTTGATTGGACCCAGCATCACAATCAGCCAAAGCATCGGTTTCTGTAGCTCATCCTGATCTACATGCTGGCCCTCAGGGGGACTTGTAGTTGTAATGTACAACTGCTGAGCAGGTCTTACAGAAATTCATTTTTTTATATAACCCCCGAATTTCTCACAGAACACAGGAAAGAACATCAGATGTGGGTAAGTGCAAAAATCAGAAAAAATTAAATCATAGACACAAGGGTAAATAAAATTTAAACCAAGCTTTGGCCGTCGACGAGCACGATTACAGTGTGAGTTTTGTTGCTGCATGAAGTGTCAGATGAAAATTTCGGGAGTGAGAAAAGCACGAGAGTGAAAAGGAAGTTTCCTTGTTGATTGTTAAATTTGTTGTCACGGATGGTGCAAAATAACCATGGAACATGGTTATTTGGTGGAAGCCTTTAAGTGACGTTCGACAAGCATATTTTTAAATTATAAATGCCAGTAAGCTCGTAATAGTTTTCCTTAATCTTCACTTGAGATTGTTAATCTTTACCGACAGTTAAAATTTAAAAAATTCCCGTTTATACTTGTTTACCATTATATAATTCTATTATTATGTTTTCAAACAAAAATTCACTCGCTGGCAAGCTTTGCATCTCCATCTAATAATAATTTGCCCTTTTGTAAGTTTTTTTTTGAATTTCATAAAGTTATTCACTCTAATGTTGAATGAAGTTGTTTATTCCTCTAAATTTAATTTATTCAATTCATTCCCACTTGTTTAGATATTTTTAGTGTTCAAAATGTTTGTATGCGAAAACTTACTTGTAACGAAGTTTACAAAAATGTTGATGTGATGGGATTCTATTTCAGATTGTTTACTTGTAGATTTTGAATTGTATTATACAATATTTGAAGGGACATTTCACTTCTGTCTAAGACAGACCCCCGAGGAGTCTTATCACAGGTATCGCTTCTAATTGGTTGAGTGCGTCGGTCGAAAAGTTTTTGTGTTTTGAGATACGTTTTAAGATGACGTTAACAAATTTTTATAATTATTATGATCGGCGTTTATGTATCCTGTTAATTGGAAAAAATTTCTTCTGACAAGAGTCCTCTGCCGCGTGTGGAAGGGATTTCTATGGGCTATAAATTTTGCGATTACTATACAAAACTAAGTACGCACATTTTCAAATGGGAAAGATTCGTAAGGTAATTCGTCCCAGTTTTATGAAGTTTAATTTTGTCATATACAAAATGAAAATATTATCTCTTTTACTTGCTTTAAAAGTAGTATTTGCGTGAATTCAATTAGAAATGTAATACATATGCCTGGAATTTGAATACCTCATGGTCAATTGTAATGGTACTATTCTGTCCCCAGATAATTTCGACTATGGTACAAGCGGGAGTTGATTCATTCAGCAGAATTAAGAAACATATTCATATGACGTAATTTTGAGCTCATTCATGGTGAACGTACGGCGAGTGTAAGTTGAAAATACTTCACATGAGTCACATTAAAGCTCTCGTGGAAGACGACTTCCTTTTCAACTATTCGCATTTGCATAAGAACTACCAATGTGAACCGTTTTCGAGCGCAGTGGCCAAATAGTTTAATTATTATTAATAAAAAAGCTTTTCAATACATCGTAAAACATAAATGGATTGAGTTTGTTCGAAAAAGAACCACAAATTCACGTTTAAAAATAGTAGGAAGCTTCTAACAGCTCATTTAAATTTTAGTGGATGAGTTGAAAAACTGCGAGCTTACACTTCAATATTTTTGTGAATCGACAGCCTTAAATTTACCTGGAAAATTGTTGAGGTGAAAATCTATAGAAAATCAAATGTTTTCTAATGGATATGTTTACATTGTTGTTGTGCACAAATGGAATTTATTGGAAATCACAGTGTTGTTTTCACTGTCAAAATCTATTCTAGAATGCATTATTTGATTAATAAAATCTATCATTTCGAAAATGTTTGTCTTACAGGTTGATAAATTTATACACTTGACGGTATGGTTAAAATGGAGTCAACGGAAGAACAGGATAGGAAAATTGTTTTAGAGTTTTGCCACTTGTTAGAGAAATCAAAACAACTTTTCAATGGTTTAAGGTAACTATTGCGATTTGGATATGTGTGAGATCTCCCCTTATCTACTTTTAACTGGAGTGGTTTATTCTATACTTGTAGGGACCTACCACAGTATGGTCATCGGCAGTGGCAAGCATATTTTGGACGAACGTTTGACGTATATACAAAATTATGGAAGTTTCAACAGCAACATCGGCTTGTACTCGATTCAAAATATGGATTGAAGCGATGGCAAATCGGAGAGATAGCTAGTAAAATTGGGCAACTATATTATCATTATTAGTAAGTAGAGCATGGTCTTTGTTTTCGATGAAATATAAAATCAGAAAGGTATTACACTTCTTAATTAATTGATAAATTTGATGAGAACGTTTCTATCAAAGTGAATTTTATTCCATGTTTATTTATTTGATATTAAAGTTTTTATCTTATGGGTACCCGTTGGCCGTTAATTTTAATTGAAGTGCCTTCCTGTTTTGTGAGTATTGATAAGGTGCGATATTATCCTATACAATTTCTTAAATTTTGAAAGACTTCAAAATATGAGCTAGTGGCTCTACTCGAATTCAAGAATCTGCAAAGTCGCTTACTGAATTTGTTTTCGTTTTTTCACTAAGATTTTCCTTTCACTGAATAAAATATATCATTATTTGCATTACAAACAGCTTTATGCATTTGTTATTAATTGGCATATTAGTCCGGTTACACCTGTGGGAAGAACGTATGTGTACGTTAAATACTCAAACCATTTTTATTTAGCTGTTATTCGCAATATATTGCTTTGAGTGCAAATAGTTAAAAAATACAAATAAGTTCTAAATTATCTTAATGGTTACCAACACAGGGATCCAGCGTCAAGTCATTGATTTCACCAAGCGAAGACAACGCGAAACTGGCATATCTTCCCAGCTTCTTTGTACCATGCGCCATGTTTGCGCCAAGAAGCCAAAACTGTTTCTTTGACATCAATCCGAATTTCCTATTGTTAATTCGGGTGTTTGCAATCTTCTAAAAAATTAAAAAATCTTTTTAATTTACATTTTTAGGTTAAGGTTTTTTATTTGGAACAGACAGTTGTCCCGAAGCCGATATGGTCCCTTCTTCAGTGATGTATTTTAAAATACAAGACGGCGAATTATCTTTCTGAAACCTTAGACATTAATAATACAATAAGTTTCCCTTCATTATTCTAAAATATTTTTTTGTCGTGCTTATGGCCTCAAATTGTAAAGACCATGTCCAAACCTAGTAATTATGATTATTCATGGTGTTTAGCTTAAGTGACTACCCTTCTGCTTCTTTTGTTGTTTTTTGATGTTTATTTGATGCGGTTAGCCTCGTCAGGTTGGTGTCCCAATTTCTTGTGTCTGGGTCTGTTACCCGATTTAGCTCGTTTGTTGTCAGGATGAAAATCGTTTCATATGCGTCCAATTTTTTAATTTGTCGTGACTGTTTTAACGTTCCATTCCACGTTATGCTGGCATTCTACTATGTGTTTTGCGACCACCATCATATATGCGCTGATTTTTGGGCGTTTCTTTCTGATTTCAGCTTCTCGTATATGCTCCTGAACTCTCGTTGTGACCAGCTTCTTTGTCCTATGTAGGTTTTTGGGCAGTCTTTGCATGTCATCTCATATATGCCGCTATTTTCGTTTTCCATTTTTTTTTTGTACTTTCATGTTCCCAGTCTCGAACTCAGTTTTGTGTTGCTACTTGTTGACGCTATTGATATGTCCCACGGTTTGAAGATTTGTCCAATTTTTCTGTTCGACTTTGTGTGTCGAACGGCTAGCCATTTCTTCTCTCGCTGGTTAGTTTCTCTGCTCTGTTTGAAGAACGTTGTTAGGTTGTAATTTGCCAATTGCTTTTTCTATTCTTCATAATGTTCAGGACTTCCTTTTCCGTTTATCCGTTCTTCTTTGCTGTGCCTAAGATATACTGCTCTTCTTTATTGAAGCTATCTTCGTTGGTTATCATCAAGAGGGCGATGGGTAGGATAAGTGAGGATATAAGATTTTTAAAGCTGAGCATCAAAATTAAAATGACTAAAGTGCATAAAAATAAAGAACAACCTTGTTAGCATACGCAACTCACCTAAAAATAGGAAATTTCACTCAGGGTCTAAAAGGGAATATTGTAGATATCTGTGGAAAAAAAAAACAATTGGGCCTTTAATTGAAAAGTCCAAACGAAAGGATGAAAAAAGACCCAAAATAAAAATGATATCATACCTAGTGATTAATAAATCTTCAGGAAATTTTTCTGAAGAACAAATAAAATTACTAAACATGCGGTTAAACTATGCCGTTAATAGAACCTTACCAATTGAAGCACTTGTCATAGACATCGATTCTAGAATAATATACCTGAGCTCCGATGTAAAAGAAGGGAGGAAACGAAAAAACTTTTGATTAGTAACAATAATAAAATTAAAACACCACTAACTCTAACAAATAATAATCAAGAAAAATTTGCCAAAGGACTAAAGCAGAAGGAAGTTTACTATCTTAAAGCGGATAAAGGAAACTCAGTAGTGATCATGGACAAGGAAGACTATGATGATCAAGTCAATTATAAACTCAAAAATGGAAATTTTCTATAACTATGTAACAATCCACAACCTAGCTCACTAATAAGCATAGAGAAAACAATGAAAGAGTGTGAATTAATAATTAAACATAAGACGTATATGAGGATGCCAGACCCTTCTCTACCGAGGATTAAGGGCCTCCCAAAATTCTACAAAGAAGGACAAGAAATGAGAGAAATCATCGCAGCTGTTGATTGACCAACGCAAATCATAGCCAAGTGGATTCTAAGGGAAAAGGAAGACATGGACTAAAAAAAGGGACTCATACAGTAAAAAACAATTCAGAAGTAGTAGATCGCCTAAATAAACAAAGGCAAAGAAAGGAGGACAAAATATTGATTTCATTCAACGTAGAATCACTATTCCCAAGCATCCCAGTCAAAGAAGCGCTATTTGTATTGCAGGAATGGATTGAAGGATACGAAAAATCCTCAGAATGGCGATGAAAAGTTAAACTATATACTAAGCTAGCTAGACTATGTATGACCGCCACATACTTCACTTTCAAGGGGAAATATTTCAAAGTAATGTCAGGAGCAGCACTGGGTAATCCCTTGTCTCCTTTTCTTAGTGACTGTCTTATGGGCACATTAGAGGATGATTTAAAACAACGGGGACTCCTTCCAAGCTTCTGGGTAAGATAAGTATCTTACCCAAAGATAGATAAAAAGACCAATTATACCTAATATTTAACAGTATAAATAAGATTCACCCAAAAATTATATTTAAGAAGAAAAACAAAAGGACAATTGAGCTTTTTGGATATCAAGATCATAACAGAAGCGAGAATGGCAATAGGAAAGCCATCACAAACACAACGATCAATACCAGCATGTTCCAACCACAGCTGGGTACATAAAATCAATATTCAACGCATGGGTACACCGACTACTCATCCTTCCACTTAACTTCCACTTCCACTTAAGATAACTTCAACAAAGAAGAGCAATATATCCTATTATTATTATTATATCTTTATTTATTTATTGCATGTTTAAAAACAATCTTGCTGAGCTTATGTTTAGAGTTCTGAACTTCACGTTCATTACATCTATGTTTCTCAAATCTAGGATAACCTGGAAATAATTTAACAATTAGAGTTTTAGTGGAAGGAAAATTTGGCAAAAACCTTCACTGAACTTAATATTAAACTAAAAGTACTATGCTTACAGCTACTTACTGACTATCTAGAAGGTACTTCTTATTCTATTACTTCCCGCTGAGGACGCATGACTGTGTGCAATTTTGCTATGCAGCAGAGAATGCCTGGATATATGGATTGGTGGCGTTTTCGCATCTAGCGAGTAAATTTTCTCTACGCAAGATCGCAAGTTTATTAATGGGGCTAATGTCAGCGAGCTCATGCAATCTTCGAAAAGGGAAAAGAAAAGGCTTATTCAGTGCTATTTTCCAATACCTATTTTCGTTACTTGGAGCTTTGCTTTTAAGTAGTTGATTCATTGGCACCAAGTAGGCGCTCCATATAAAATTATGGGTTGTACTACCATTTTTAAAATCAATGATTTATTTTTTAAACTCAAACGAGATCTTCAGTTCAGCAGCGGATAAAGCACGGTGCTGAATGCCTTGACGCTTATATGGTCGATGTGATCCTTGAAGGTGAGTTTCTTGTCTAAGGTTAGGCCAAGATAGGTTAGATTTTCTGACCAATGGATTGGTTGGCCTAGGAAGTTAATTGGTCTATTTGGAATCCAATCGGGCTTACGACTTTTGCTGAAGAACATGGCTTTTGTTTTGCTAAGGTTCATTCGTATTTTCCATCTAAAGAAAAACTGGTAGACTTTTTCGAGCGTTGTCTCAAGGTTCGCGATTATTATATTAGGGTTAGTTCCAGAGGAGTAGAACACGTGTCATGAGCAAAAGCTGCTATTCGACAGAAATCAGATGAGGGTAGGTCAGAAGTATAGACATTGAAAAGCGTTGGACTTAAACAGGAGCCTTGAGGGACACCCGCCGCTATAGTTTCCAGCGAGGAAGTAGCCTCTCGAAACCTTCACCTTGAAGGTTCTGTCCTTAAGGAAGGATGCTATGAGATGAAGCAAGTAGATGGGTGTATTGTATAATTGAAGTTTATGTACTAGCCCCTCATGCCATACAGTGTCAAACGTCTTTTCAATGTCAATTGTAACCATGCCAACTGAATCCTTGTTTTTCAATGCGGATTTTATGTCCCTAGAGACCCGGTAGAGCTGCTGCTCCGTAGAATATCCATGTTTAAGCCCGAATTGAAAATGAGGTAGTATATTGCTACTCTCTATGAAAACAGTCAGTCTTTTAAGAATGAGCTTTTCGAAAAGCTTTCCAAAGACTGACAGAAGACTAATTGGTCTATAGTTTTGTGGGTTATGAGGATCTTTCCCGGGCTTGAGTAATGACAACAATTGCTTGTTTCCAAAGCAATGGAAAATGCGAGAGCCTTAGGCAAGCATTGAATAGATGGGAAGTGAAAACAATACCTTTCTTTGGAAGTTTCTTCAAAGCTATATTAGGCAAGCCGTCCACTCCTGGAGCTTTGCGGTTCTTTAGCTTTTTGAGCAGATTTATTATTTCCCTGGTTTTGATGTAAGCAGATGGAGGTACATTAACCGGATAAGATAGGTTTTTGAGCGTTTCCTTTACCAATAGATCTGTAATGTTGTCGCGGTTTTGATGGTTAGCAGTGTGGTAGGTGTGGAACTTATCGGCGAGGATCTTAGCCTATCTTTCACATGAATACACGCGCTTTCCGCTTCCATCATTCAGTGGGTATGGGACAGCGTGATTTTTTCCTTTGAAAAGTCTACTGAGGCTCCAAACTTTTCTTGAGTTATAGTCTAAATTTTCAAGCACATTTCCCCAGCGCTGGTTGCGTAGCGTAGAAATTTTGTTACGAATAGCTGCTGTCAATGAATTAACACCGCACTTCAGAGCTGGATCTCGGGATCTTTGCCATTGTCATCTTAGCGTATTTCTAGTACGAATGAGTTTTAGAGCTTCGTCATCCAATTCAAAGGTTTTGTATGTTGAGCTTGTTTTACGAACGCTGCTGTCTCTATAGCTCTCCAGATAACATCCTTGAAATCATTAATTTCACGTTCAAGGGATTGAATTGAATTTAACTCTTCATGGATGTTTTGATTCAATGACACGCTATTATTTATATGCGCTTTGAATTTAGACCAATCGGCTTGTTTGAAACTATAAGACTTTTTGCTGGAGTTCTGACAGATTCCCATTGAAGTCAGGCAGAAAAAAACAGGTAAGTGAGGCGATGACAGTGCTTGGACAACGTGAAGATTTGAAAGACCAACATTTTGATCCCCCAGAACGATATCCAGAACTGAGCCAGTACCTTGGGCTGAGTAATATGTCGGTTCAGTTGGAAAATGAATAAACATATTGTTTTCATTTAGAATATCATGCAGGGACCTGCCAATTTTGTTAGATTGGGTACAATTCCAAAGCCTGTGAGTGCATTAAGATCTCCACATAGCAGAAAATTGTCGTTGTATCGGGAAAAGTCTTTAAGGTCTTTTTTAAATCCATTAATTTTCACTTGGGACATTTTTGAACCTGGAAAATAGACTGAACTATCCTAGACACAGCAAAGAATAACGGATACACGCGAAGGGAAATCCCAAACATTAAGAAGAATAGAAAAAGCAATTGGCAAATGACAACCTATTATTATTTGTACTGGGGTCCACTTTCTTGAAAATAGCATAGGCCAAAATGAGCCCGTAGCTCCCCATGTGTAGTACTATTGTTTACAGATGGTCCATCCTGTCGTCCTACGGAAGCCAAGGAGTTACAAATTCTGTTACGCCAGTACACCTCAGCCAAGTAAGGCGTTTGTTGGCCAAACTCGGTCAAACTAAGGGGAGGGTTCTGTACTTTCGTCCTCCTCGCCGCAAGCTCGATAGGTGTCATCCGTTTGGATTGCAATTCGTTTGGTGTGTTGACCTAGGAGATTATGGCTCGTTAATACTACCACCAATATTCTAACGCCATTTCTGTTTTTCCCCTGGAGTTGTTTTGTTCTCGTTTTATAAGGGTGAAAGCCTGCCTACAATCCTGCACCAGTTGTGAAACTACGCGGTTAGAGGCAAGCGCCTGCAGTGCCGACTTACTGTCCGGGAGTATTTGTATTCTTCCATTAAGATGTTTGTTGCCGCTTATTCTGAAGCGGTCCAAAGCAGTCCGTAAACTGTAGTGTAGCTCTCCAGAATGTCCAGTGCCAAAATGTCCACTCAAATCAGCACTAACTGCTTCCCAGTCAATCCGCTTATATGGGATAAAGAGCTGGGGATCTGTTGCCTCCAGCCTTAAGTTAGATCACCGTGCTTGTCATCGATATTGTTCTAAGAGGTAGCTTTGTGAGCTGGATTCTTTGGTATTTTGTTTCAAGATTCTAAAATACGTAACAGCTAATCCAAAATGATTATTAGTAATGTCGGACAAGTGTAAAAACTGTAACAAGTTCCTTCGTTAAATTAGTGGTTATAAAAAAGTTATAAGAACTGAAAAGATGCTAAACTCATCCTATATATTAACAAAAAAGCTTCTTGTTCGAAATGTACATCGTCTCACAGGTATGAATATTTGTATTCGTGTTTCTAAACATATTGTCTTGAGATCAGTTGTTTTTTGACATATAATGCAATACCTGTGAGCAGATGCAACACGTTGAAATGGAATTTCAATATAGTTTTCGCTCAGATGATATTAATATGTAATATCGCTGTCGCTGTATTTGAATCCTTGGAGTTAATATAAGTTTGGTCTGGCACTCCAGTAGTCGCTGATTTTTCATCGCATACTTCCGTGCTTAACGGCACCTCGGCAGACGATGTACATTTCGAAGCATGAGTTTAGCATCTTTTCAGTTTTTATAACTTTTTTATAACCACTAATTTCACGAAGGGACTTGTTACAGTTTTTAACACTTGTCCGACATTACTAATAACAATTTGGCTTAGCTGTTACGAATTTTAGAATCTTGAAGCAAAATACCAAAGAATCCAACTCACAAAGCTATCTCTTAGAACAATATCGATGACAATGCGATGTTGGTAAGATATGTGATATAATAAACAGCGTGATACTAAGTCCGAACTTATTTGTTTACAACCTTGCATACTGTCGTGTCTAAACACATATGGAATACCGCTAAATATGTCAAGAAAGGAGGTACAGTTTTATTATGATAATTTTTTATCAATAAGGTTATCGTTACTTGACTTTGGTTGACTGATCGATCTGAGGCTCGGGTACACCGTCCGTCCTGCTGTCGATTTTGACGTCATGTTTGTCGTGTTGTCATTTTGACTAGTAATTTAAGTGCTCCCTGACGTATGCAGTTGTCAATTGTGGCGTAAATAGTGTGGCCAATTTAGTTTTCGTCATACACCAGTCCATGGCACAAGTTTTCATCGTATGTCCACGTTTTTGATAGAGGTTGGATGTTGCATTCTTTTTCTTGTAATGAAGATAGTTTGCGTTTTTTGAGTATTAATGTGTATTTTCTATTTATTCATTTAAAAGAGCCCAGCGTAGTATAAATAGAACTTTGCAAATTTAAAATGATGGTTTCCGATTCCTGGCTGAATGTTAGATTCATCAGCATATAAAGATGTTGAACCTTAGTTGCCAGCCTAGGCATATCCGCTATATTGAAGCTATAGAGAATTGGCGATATTGGTGGTCCTTGTGGAACACCAGCTTGAATCGGTCGTATTTCAGAAAAATGATTGTCTTTTTCGACATGGAATCTTTGCCTCAGTATAAATGAGTAAAGGCATTGAGTGATAGTGGAATGAAGTGGAATGAGAGCACATGCATCCCATAAATATGTGCAGCATGCTAGACTTTGTTAAAGCTTCCGCTATGTCAAAAACAACTAATCTCGTTGATTTTCTGGAATTTATTTCATCTCGCATATTTTGGACCACCCGTATAAACTGGAGTGTTGTAGAATGTGTTGCTCGGAAGCCATATTGTGTATTATGAACAATTAATTCAAATATATTCACAAATAATTCGTCAATTATTTCATTCGACCGTTTGAGCAACGCTCATTTCCATTAGTTTTCTCATTTCCATTAGTTTTGATACAGCTGAGGGAAGACTAATAAGATGCCAATTCTGCGGGAAAGTTATGTCTTTACCTAGTTTTGGGATAAATATGGTAACTGTTCAAAACAGAGTTTGTTTCCACTTTTCTTGGAATTGTCATAGACGAAAAGTGGAATAAAATAATTTCCATATTGTTCTGTACCAGATTCTCTGGGAGCCATCATAACATTGTGTTTGTCAGTGTAACCTATCCTGGTGCTCTGTTTTTGTTTATTCCTTGAAGCATGTCTTTGGTCTTTCTCTTGTCTAGTAGCCGTATTACTGCTGTTTTGTCCGATCTTATTTTTAGTATCCTTTCTACTGAATTTTTCACTAGGTCCTAGTGGTTGAAGTACTCTGCTTCGGCAATATTTTCTCGAAATTATATCTCGAAAGTGGCTGTTAAGGTCTCAGCTTTGCCCTCGTCGTCAAATTGCAGTTTGTTGGGTCCATGAATAGGTGGCATAACTGCTTAGTTTTTTTTATTTTTAATTATTTGGTCAGTCTCCAGAATGGCATGCCTCCTGGCTCCAGACTTTGCGGGAAGTTCTCCCATTCAAGATTGTTAAACTCAGATATGCGGTCTCGTACCAGGCTAGTTAGCTGATGTGCATTCGTCCGCAAGCTAGGATCACCCGTGCTCTTCTCTTCTCTAAATTTGGTTGTTCAGAACATTGATTTACTGAGGGACTTCAAAGGAATTATATACCCTTGCAGGAGTTATAACTGTTATGTCCACCTTAGCTTGCTTTGTTTTGCTTGTTATTTTCTGTTTGGCTGTCGAAAAAATGACAGCAAAGTTAGGTCGCTCTAAGAATTTTCTAAAAACTGCCACATTTTCAGAGTTCGAATCATTCTTTTATTGGTACCGCCTTTTTCGGTGAAAAGATGCCAACTTTCTTTTGGAACCATAGCGTAACTGCTAAAGACCCAACAATTTTTCTCTTTCAACTTCATTAGAAAGAAAGAGATATGAATATTCAATAAAACCTAATGAGTGAGCTTTCCAAGGCAGAGAGCTTGAAAATTAAGCGACATAGATGACTGGAATGATCATGAGAGCTAGCTTTCTTAGCTAGCTAGCTTTAAACTTATATTAGAATAGATTTTTCGGTGTAATAGCATTTGTGAATCATTATGCATTAACACAAAATATAAGAGAATGTTGATGCACATCTTTCCGTGCTTTCGTTTTAATGTCCTAAGTATTGCTTGCAAGTACCATTTGAAAAATTGGAGTTGAATATCGAAAGATTTGTAGTTGGTTTCAAACGATTAGCACTTTATAGTGGTCACGCTTTGTTAGTCTTAAAAATTTTGGAGTTCGGACTTTTTTTGCTACTGCGGAGATGTATTAATATATACTTCTTCTAGTTCGGTCCGTAACGATTGCCATGTGAGAAATTCATGTTAGATTTCACCACTAGGTGATGCAGCTACAAAAGCGGTAGCGAGAAATTGATGTCTCTCACTTCTCCATAGAAACTATCTCGACGCTTGACACCTGATGTAAACAAGAAATGTTATTGCAATCAACAACTTGTAATTAAATAAATTAATACATTATAGATCCTTATTTCATACAGGGAGCATACCATCACTATTATCATGTGTAGATTGCAGCGTTTCAATATTCCTTCGCTATCTATTAAATTTCTTTTCATTTCTATTGGTCCTGACTTTTTTCTGGACTTTCAATTAAGAATGCTGGCTAGGGTTTTCCAGAGCCAAGTGTGTGCGGTTAAATAACAAATAACATTTCTGCCATTATGACACATTCTCTATTCCGGGTCGAATTGTTTGAGGCAGCTTATGCTTGAAGCCGTCAGGCTAGTTGTCCAGTCCCAGTAGATTTCTCCTCTTCATTTGCCAGTACCCGGCTAGCTTTACTTACGTTACTTGGGAATATTTCGCTTTCCTATCCGTTTATGTCAACAGAATTTTGAATCCGAAATATGTTGAAATATAGGTTAGGTGAGGGGAAGGCGATGAGCAAATAATGGCTTATATGAACTTTTTTTCTTTTCAGTCTTAGAACAAGCGAAACGAATTATTTAAATGAGGCGTACCAGTTCTATGCTGCAATTCGTGGTCGAGCTTATTACTCACGTGCCATTAAAGAGGATCGACCAGATCTAATGGTTAAGAAATTAAGATATTATGCACGATTTATAGTTGTCTGCCTGCTTTTGAAAAAGATGAAGTTAGTTCGTGAGTTGGTGGTAGAGTTAGAGAAACAAATACAGGAATACACTACAACGTAAGTGAAACATACATTCCAGGTGAAATGAACAATGAATGCCTAAATTTACATTGCAGATATGAACCTGAAGACCATTTAGAGTGGTCGCTAGTGTTAGAAGAGATCAAAGGATTCATCAAGGCAGAAGCGGCTGTGGCAGTTTTGCATGCGGATTCGAATCCGATAATTCTGTCACACAGGTGAGCTCCGTTTCAGTTTGGCTGTAGATTAGCTTCTTGCCCGTGCTTTCTTATGGTTTTTTGTTTGAGAACGGTCATCGGGATGGACATTTGTACTGAATGTGTGTTTAAGTGGTCATCAGTACACTGGAACTTCCGAACTGTTAACAATAACAATGAATACAACTATATTATGGTTAGGTACACGAGTCAAACTTACCAATGATCGATGGACTAAGTCAGTCGATAAATGCTGAACGATTCTGTTTGCTTAGCTAAAATTTATTTAAGGACATGTATTTATCGTTGCACACTTATCGACTGATTTAACAAAGGACTGGTTTTGGGGATTGCGGATTGAGTGTTTAATGTTACATAGTTTTAGATAGCCAACCATTGAGTAGTGATTGGTTGTGGTTTGAATGGCATTAGCTCTGCATTGCATAGAGAAGGAAGGAACGTGTTAGACTATGAGGTAAAAAGTGTCCAGCTGTAGTCTATTTCAATCATAATAATAATATAAATGGAGAGTCAATAACTCTCCCAATCGTCTTTTGTTCTCACTCGGTCTCTCGTTTTCTAAAACATAAGACCTCAATTTAAACACAACGATCGCTTCGGCTTAGAAGGTTTGCGAAACTTTGAATTGAGTAGTACATAAACGATCGTGTCATATAGGGCTGTTATTTATGCAAAAAATTTGAAAAATTTCTGCCCAAATAATAGTTTATTGGAGATTTTCCAGCTGCCATGTGATAGTTTCAAAAAAAAAAAATTCATTTTGATCGCATCTTTATGGAAGCAATGTGATCTATTTCTGTTTCTAACGCAAATATTCTTTGGAAATCCCAATATGAGAAGTACATTAAATACTTAGCTAATTTAGTGTTTGCTTAAAGTAAAACTAATTTCGGATGTATGATTCAAATGAATTGAAACGCTTTGCGTATTTCTACCAAAAAACGTTTTCTATTTCTTGTCAAAAAATGTTTTACGCCACATATAGTATACATCACAGTTTCCTCAACCCTTTTTATATACATAATCGATGCAATAGAACGTATTGTACGTTGATTATTGCTACTATTTCCCACCTAAACCGATTTTCTATCTGATTGCGTAACTATTATTCGCAGCCTTCGAATAATAATATTTATTTCAATGTTAAGATGTTATGCCGAGGTTTGTTGGGCAGAGTAATAAAGATGTCATGTTTTGCGCTGTTATTCTGGGTCAAAAGAATGAACTCTGGGTTTTAGGGACTTTCCAGATTATAGCGGAACTTGTACACAATATCCTTTTTATCCCAGCAAGTCGCAGGGCTGAGTGTCGATGTTGACGCCAACGTTTTACCGCCCTATCGGAGTAGTTTTCTTTGGATCAGCTGGTTATTTCCATGAAATTGGATCATTCAGAAGGTGCACGTTGAGCCACTCTAAAAGGCACCTTTTGCGCTTGACTTGGGTCCTTACCGGGTTACGCCCACGATTTCTCATTTTCGAATTTTTTCGTTTGTTGTTTAGAGCAAGAGTTTTCAACGCTGGAATCACAATTTGTGAAACATGAAAACGATGACCTAAATTATTTCACGGTCGGTCAGCGTTACCGGAAACTTTCATAAGCATACGACGCACTTCGGTTTTTTTTTGATTTTTTAAGTAATCGAACCAGGAAGCAGGAGTCTTCTGCCAGCACTGTTTTGTTTGTACAACATTTTGACATGTTCAACTCAAAATTATATAAAACGAATGTTATTGAGTGGTATCTAACATCTCTGAAAGTCAGCTTAAGAAACATACATCTTGTTCATGAAGCAAAGGTCCTTTGAAGCTTATCTATATAATTTGTACTCCAAATGCGTATATATTTACCATATTTGTAATGTTATCAGGGTTTGCCGTGCGTAGTATAAAGCGAGGACAATTTAGGATAGATTAGGACGTATGCTATTTTAGTGCTATTTTAGAACATAAATGCTATACTGATTGGAAACTTTCTAATACTTTTAAGAGTTTTTCTAGTACTAGCTGTCTTAATTTTATTTTGAATTTTGTGTGTGTGTATCTATATTTGTGTTCATATTGATGTAGATGTTTCAATCGTTAATTGTTTGATGGTTGCCTAAATACAATTGAGTTAAATGCCAATGTAAAATATGTGTTGCTTTCGATGTCTTCTAATATTTATTTCAATGGATGTCAAATGTATTTGATAAAATATAAATACTAATAATAAGATCGTATAAAGTTCGAATTGGCCCGTTTTCATTTGTCCATTTGATATCATTCAAATTTCATTAGCCGCTTCTTTAGCATTTTAACACTCCAACAACCGCTCTCGTTAGATAAGACATGAATATTGCAATTGGCTAATTATATAATTTACACAAGCGAAGTAAAGAGCTCTAGAAATCGTAATTTTTTGTTGGCAAATTTTCTGGGTTTAAAAATTGAATTTTGATTTTCAAAATTATTAGCTCCTTGTCCTATTTGTAAATGTATCAGTGATCATTGCCATCACCAGTCGCATTTGAACATAACACCAACATAAAAGCTTCACATTTTAGCTCACCAACATGCATATCTTAATATTGATAAATCATTAGAAACATCAGTGGTCCTGAATCTCTATTTTATCCCATCCCTTAGCGAATTTTCAGTTTGGAAGTTGCCGGAAGAAAGTTTTTTCTCGCCTTGTTGAAGTGACTTTAAGATTGGAGATCAATTTAAGATCACTTCAACCAATTGGATTGTTTGAATACTCTTTACTTTGTAGAGCTTGAGCTACTACCACTCAAGTTCCTCCCCATCATCCGTAGCCTCCCTCTCCCTCATTATCATCACATACATACATTTCACATCACATCACACACATTATCGCCCCATTTGAAAGCACGGGCCACGGTGCACAAATTCGAATAGGTTGACTCCACAAATTGACGATCAGTGGTTCCGGTTCCAGGCTATCACCACTGACGACCCCACCCTGTGATCGGTCACCACACATGACGTTGAGCTTGCAGGAGATTTTGATTGTTGGATCAGCGTGCGAGCAGGCGAAATTCTCAGAGTTAACAATGGACATGTTCAGGTAAGTGAATTATCCTTTATGTTAGGATTATATATTGCTGGATTGAAACTGTCTTCTTCACAAATATTCATAATTTCCGAGGGAAACGTTATGTTTCCTTGGATTTACAACAAGTTTCTGATTCGATTTCGATATTTGACAAAAATATTAAAGAAAAATAAGAAACTTAACTGCTTCCATTGTAATAGAGGTCCTTGTTTCATCGCAGTACCATTAGGGAATTCCTGTTAAGAAAAAAAACTAAAAGACTTAAAGATTGGAGAATGGAAGATGTGAAAGTAGTGTATAACTTGGTAATACGATATTCAATATATCTACAATGCATAAGTAATAAATTTTCCTTGATTTTTCACTTATTGCTTGATTGTGTTGATGACAACAGCTTATGTAGCGCGAAACGCTACACTGTATGGTATATTAAATATGTCTCCACCTTTATCTTCACAGTCTAAAATTCGCTTACAGATATTTTCACATAAATTTGTTATGCGCTCTGCCGAAATAGTGTTGCACTCAACTTGTATATGCCGAAGCAGCTCCTGCCTATTTTGGCTCGCGACTACAAAGATACTCTTTAATCAGGACCCCAGCTAAAAACTGGAAAACTACCAAGCCAAACATTAGAAAACAGAACAATCCTTTCATAAGTTTCGAGCCTTAACTTCACCTTTAATTCAAATCATTTAAAGGGTGGGACATTTCAGATTTGGACTTTCAGTCCAAGAAAGATTGAACTTATCGTTTTAGAAATGGATGAAAACATTTTCATTGACTGCCACGGCCATACACTGCCTGACAAGACCCCGTTCGATGAGTCATGAGTTTTCAATATATTTTAAAATTGTTTGGGCCACCATTTCAACTTCGATTTCATGTTTCAAACCGTCAATCATCAGTGGATTGGGAGCCTGCAACTTGTCTTTAACGACTCCTAACAAACAAATTCCAACGGAGTCACATCGCAACTTCGAGGTGGTCAATTGACATCAGCATTTCGGCTGATTATACAATTTTCAAGTTCTGGTGCGATAAAGATGCCAAAACAGAAAAGATCGATTGTTACGTTGGTTGCGTGGCACGTTGCATCGTTGCAACCCAAACGTAGGCACGGATTGTTCTTTCCAACAACGATTCAGTTTCACGAACTTGCTTCATTGACCCAAAAACTGTGTTTCCGACACATCCTTTCCGTCAAATTGTATTTGTGAATTTCTTACAGTTAGAGTAGAAGACTCGTCACTTTGGTGTGAAGGTTTTAATATTTCCTGACTTTATTCAAGCGAAAAGCGATTTCATAAATGTCAAACATAAAACGAACTTTCTGTCACGTTGGAACTGTCATCAAGCCTTCTGATCTCAAAATAATCAGTAATTCCAACTCCAAATCTTTGATTGCCTACCCTGTATTTTCTCTCGCTGAACCGATACAGTTTATTATAGCATTGTGCAAAGACAACAACTAAGTAGATGATTTTACTTTGGTATTCGCCGTCAATAGGTACTTTTTGTGAAGCAACGTAAAATCGGCTTTTTGCGTGGCCGCTCTTTTGTTCAGCTGTTATGACGTCTAAGTCGAATTGACTAGGTCTTGACATCGTCAATATTTGCGGAATCACGATTTCTTATTGTTTTATTGTAGTTGACGGGATGAGGAATTTTAGTTTCTGTGTTTGCGTATAAGATCAGTTAACTAAATATAAAAATTTTGTTATGAAATAAATGAAGTTGTTGAGGCGTCCAGTGAAAGTTATCCTTCTGGAAGAGTTGACAATGCTTTATAACATAGTTTTGAGGAATAAGCGCATTTTTTCAGTTTTCCAGTGGCAGAGCATGTGTTTGTGTTGCTGAGTTGATTAAAATGAAAAGTTAACAATTCTTGTGTTGAACACACATTGGATTTGGCAATATAATTTTTCCAACATTGTTTGTAATGTTTAGTTGAATATCAACTAATGAAAAAACAAACGTAATATACTGATAACTTTAGCTTTTCCTGTATTTTTCTTTTACTTTGAGCCGATATACATATTCGATATTTGAATCATAATTATCAAGAAATGCCTTTAATTATCATCATTATTTTGTGTTTTATGCGTGCAATGAAATTTCTTGGGCAATAGTGGCCCATTATTATGGGCCAACCATTATACGGTTTCTGCGTCTTCATGGTAGAAAACTTTTAATTGTCAAACAATCATTACTGGGGAGGCTCGGTGTGTGGTAGAATAGCTTTCTTAATTACGAAAACCAGGTATTTAAGCTCCATGTTTTAAAACTATTACTGTCATGTTGAAAGACATGCCTTAGCATTTGCTGGAATACATTTTAATCTTGCCGCATGACATAACTTCTTGACTCGTGCTACGAGTGCCGGTCCGATAAGTACTTAGGCTCGTCACCCCACGGCGTCACTATCGCAGGAGAAACTCACTACCGTGTAATAAATTTGCGTCGACGGCTACTGTCAACATTTCAGCCAAATCGGATTCGTAGTTCTGTTTTGATCACGTGTGCAAGCGGGCCGTGGATTTTTAAAAATTGGCAAAAGAGAAATTTGAGTCGGCAGTCACGCAGTGTAATCGAAGAGCTGTGCTTGGATGCTGTGTCCGGCGCCTCTGCTCTTGCGGTTGCGGCCGTCAAAAATTGGTTGAAAGAGTTTAAACTTGGCCACACGATGATTGTTGATGAGCCACACCTAGGTACCTCGGAACGGCTATCAAAGCCGTTTTGATAGCCACAAACTTACGATCTCGTACTTACAGACCGCTGATTGAACGTGCGGGAGATAGTTGAGACAGGACGGGTATCATAAGACCGCGCATTATTCGGCGTGAAATTTTGGGTGCCGGTTTTGCTTACTAAGGACAGCAAGCGGACCCGTGGGACGATTTCAGAGCAGTGTTTAACGTCGTTTAACGGGTTCACTGCCAAAGACGAGATATCTCGTCCAACTCTCCGTGCCCGAGAAGCCAAAGACGAGATATCAACAATCCGAAGGAGTTTATCCGTCGTTTCGTTATCGTCGACAAAAAATTAGTCCACCAGTACAGTACAGTAGTATAGTACAATCAGAGACCAAGGATTAGTCAAAACAGTGACCTTTACCCGGCGATCATGCTCCGAAGAAAGCGAAGACTGTCCTATCGGCCGGAAACGTATGGCCACCGTTTCCTGGGATTGATAGGGTGTGATCTGCATGGACTACCTGGAGAAGGGTAAGACAGTCACACGACTGTACTATCATACTGTGTTGTTACTGGCAAATATTGAAAGTATGCATTGCAAGTAATCCGTTTCTTTCAACAAGACAGACAATCTCGCCAGACAATCGATTTGTTGGCAGCCAAATCTCGTGGCATGGTTTCATGCGCTTAATAATTTTTTACGAGAATAACCCAGTAAAAATAGGCGATCTTAGACGGAAAATTTATGTACAATTGAAAACTAACCAAGCGAAATGTATGAGTAAATAGATAATTAGTGGCTTAAATACGCATTGAAGGGCTTGGAAGTTAAAGTAATGTCTGATATTTTTGACCAAGGCTGTCTAAGCAAGTTGAGATTTGTTACAATGCTTTATGGATTGCATCAAAGTAAAAGTAAATATTGGATCTGCCATAGCGCACTATCGGTTGGAATTTACAATAAAAATAAGTTTGACCACAAAACCACAATCATCAGATTGTGTAAATGTAAAACTGACATAAGTCCCTGGATGCCTAGGAGTCTAGGGAAATGAAGGAGCGGATGATCTTTTGAGAGCTGCATGAGCGGATCACATCCCAACCAGAATAGGGACGATCCAATTGCCATTGGCAACAGTTGAAAAGGAGTCAGCTGAAACTCTTTGGGAAGAGGTACACATGGAGCATGTAATAGCTGGTACGACTGAAGGATGAGCCGTACACGTTGTTTACCGTCACAAAACAAGGACAAAAGACTCCTAGGGAAAACAAACAAATCTCTTAAGTCAACACAATAAATGAATAAGAATCCAAAAGCATGATACCCAACGAGCTTTTGGCGAGGAACAATAAAGTGTCTTCACTTTGCTGAGTAGTACTAAAGTAGTAAAACTGAAACACTTTGTGATTTTAGTGTAACAGTTTCATCTTATTTTCTGTAGGACACCAGGATGCACCTTCTGTAAACCATAGCAACATATACAGAAAGCTGAGGGCTGTTACTGGCCTATCCTTTTTTCAACTCTGGATCCCAGCAAATAAGAATAATAATTGTATAACATAAATTATTAATGGGTTAAAAACTTAATTCTTACCATAAATTAAAAGATCAAAAGTTAGAATCCAAACCAATTTTTTAAAATTGGGAAATTGACGTAAATGGTGGAGAGAGCACAGTATAATATAATATAAAAATTTCATAATGATACAAAAGTATAAAAAGTACTATGCGAAAAACTCGACAAGTTTTCGGACCTCTGTTAATGCCTTAAAACCCCATAAAACTACTTTTGGTAAAGATAATTCGGTTTCCAATAGTAATTGAGGTGTTTGTTCCTATTTCGAAACAGTTTAATCTGATTCTCAGACTAGCATACACCGGAAAAAAGCAAGTCAGTGTTTACAGAATTCTTAAAAAAACTAAGAGATTGGATACGCATCTGGGAAGATAGGCTTCGGAAGACACAAAAAGACACCTTTAGCGCAGGATCGATTCATGATGCGGACGTGTCTGCAGGACCAGTTTAAGAGCTCGTCTTCTCTAACAATAAAGATTAAAAATGAGCACAAGGTAGAAATTGATGCTTTAGTTGATAAAGATCGGGTTATTTGGAAGACGTCATGAAATAAATCTTTTCCCAAAAACAGGTCCGTGTGGGTCCTAAAGCTTGTACTTTGGAATGCGGATCATAGGATATATGTGGTATTTTCAGATAAATACGAAGCAAACATGTTCGACCCAGATGAAATAAATTTCGGTCGGCGAATCCCAGATGTGCGATTAAGCAGGGAGTCCATTTTATCAACAGTTTGACAAATAGCCTCATGAATGCTATGGGGATGCTGTTAAGTGATTCGGAACGAAAAGTTTGGGAGTAATCGAACGAATAAATGGAAAGTCTATGTTTCCATCTTGAAGGAGCATTTAATATTCTGTCCAAAGGGTAGTATCACCAAATAGTGAGGTAATGTTAGAGTATGATTTTCCATCGTATCGGCATTCGAATTTCGAATTTTCAACGAGTCGACAAAAAGATGACACTTGGTACGGAAGAAATTTCCACTAGCCCATAAAAAACCCTCTTTCCAATGACCGGAAGGATCATAGGTGCAGTAAGGGTTAGAGGAGTACACAACAGTACCACAGTACATTTACCACAGTAAATTATTTATAATAAATAAATATAGATCTATAATGTAAAGTAACTTACATTAAGTGGATAACGTATGTGCGCAACATTGGGACAGAAAAGTTGCGACTTTCAAGTAACTTTTGTTGCATTTAGCTCAGACGGAGATAGAAAGAGCATTTGTATATTTATCTTTCACCAGGCGGAGACCAGTGGGGAAGCGAAAAAACGCTGGTCTGACTCTTTGAACGGAGACAGTTTATCGCTACTCGGATTTCAAAATTCAAGGAAGCGGTCAATTGATTGAGACATTTTGAGGCGCTTGTTGCAAGAAGTGAAGGTCCAAGAGGGGATGTAGTGCTATGCAGAAGAAGAAGAGGAAGACAAAATTTACGTTTCTGTTCCAGGTTTACGCAAAATCTATGAGATCGGTATTTGTTTGACAAAAAAAAAAAAAAAAAAAAAAACGATGAAGATTACCAATTCAAATAAATTTTCACACATTTTATTAAATATTGTTAGATCAGGAGTTTGTACTAGGTTCAAGAGCTGTTTTGCGTTGCTTAAGTTGTTCTCACGTTTTGACCAGGATATGCATTTATAGTATTGTACACAGGTAATGACGTCTATAAGTATAGTATAGCAAAGCACTAAGATAGGATTGAGGTTAATAATTGTCATAGTTTCATCCTACTCAGTCTACTTAATACTCGGGGGATAAAAAAACATTCTTCCTGGTCAAATAAGCGACGTGAGTCACATGTTCATGAGAGTTGAGATGAATGGTCAACTGCGTTTTTTCGAACATTTCTTGTCATTCAGCGACAGCGCGCGTTCGTATTAGTGCAAAAGCGAAATAGTGAGTCACATTGTACGCGGATTTGAAATAAATCACTTACAATGTTGTAAGTGAAAATGGAAAAATTGATCTCCCAAAAAACTTTTGAAATTGATAATTCTACTGTTGCGCTTTTTCAGGTTCGCGACTTGTTTGCTTCGCAAAGTTTCTTGCAAGTGAATCAAACACACACGAATTAATTTAAAATTAATTGAGCAACAAGACTTCTCTTCGCCGCTTGCTGTAGTCGCTTATGTACACGATTCAAACAATCCGGAATCTTCCACGTGGATCATTCTCAAGTTAACGCGCATAGTCATTTGCACATTTATTGTCGTACTCAATGCACGCAATGTGTTAACGTTATAGCTATTTCCTCTTCGAGTATGATCGGTGTGTTTGTTATTGATACTCGTTTACAAATTTGCAGTTTTGACGACTACAGTGGCGCGTGACATTATTCGAATATGTCATAGTATATTACTTCTTAAGTTGGTGGTAACATTACCAATTGTAAAACTTTGCTCGAAAAATCATTACAAGGACCACAACAAAGGAGTTTAGCGTAAGAACATGAACATAATAAATGATGATCAATCATCGGTTAGAAATGTAATACCCGTTTGAAGGATAACATGTGACTTTTCGTGTTTCTTTTTCTGTAGTGACATATTGTATAAAATAAATGATATTTTATGTTTAATTTATTCTATTAAAATTAGCATTTCGATAACCATTGAAAATCAATGGGCCTAAAATGTTTTCATAAGCGGTACTTTACATCACTATAGTTTCTAAAAGTCTTTTGAAATTTTAGAATGTTGCAAACATTGGAGCGAGAACCAACAGAGACTCACCATCATGCAGGCCATGATGCCAGTCCTGCTGCAAGTCGAATGCCACCTTATGGAGTGCCAGGTTCAAAAGGTTACTTAGAGAATGGCGAAAGACGGCATTACCGCGACAATCCACACAAGTATCTCTTGTACAAGCCTTCAATTAGTCAACTACTCGTGTTCTTAGCTAGTGGATTTAAAGAATTGCCACCAGGCGGTGCATTATTATTATACGTCTCAGCTGATGGATGCTTTTCGACAACAAAGCATCCTGAAGATTGTAAGTTCCCTGAAGATGAATGAGTTCTAATACAATGTTTTTATTATCACTTTGTCATAAAGCTGTTGTTTTCGTTTCAGATGGGTATGAATTAGGAGGTCTAGCAACGAGTGTTAAGCGCGATGGCATGGATAGCGGAGTGGCTTGTAGAGGCAAGTCCTATAAAGAGCCACATTGTTTGTACCCGGGAGATTTGTATCCGTTTACGAGACGGCCATTATTTATTATAATCGATTCCGACAATTCTTTCGTTTTCCAACATATTCCGCGCTATTTTGGACAACCACTGGTTATATTGATGTCTCCACAGGATGTGCCCCCAGCCTTTCAAAGTAAGTGTAAAGAGTTTTTATCGTCTGCTTGGTGTTGATTTGAATTCTTATCTTCTATGGGATCAGCCGATGTTCAACATCATGGTTCATTATTCACGCTCTTCCTGCACTCACCATTAACAGCTCTATGTTATGTCTGCAATGTGGGTGACGTGCCCATTCATCATTGGGAGCGATGCCAAACATATGTGGACCGCTTTGTGACCGAGGCTTCTAGATTAGTGACAAGGTGTCGTATTGATGAAATCGAACAAGGAATTGGATTTATAGGTAATATAATATGTATGTGAACTTTTGTATTCCTTCATGAATGCAGGTAGCCGTAGACGTTAGCTGAGCATGCGATCCTTAGAAAAGCCACAACATAACTATGATCGCTGTTTCCGCAGTTCAAATAATTTTACATACAACATATGATTGATTTAGATCGTATCTACCTCGTGATTAAAATTTCGGTTGTTTAAAACATGAAAATTGTGGGCAAAGACTGCAATCTTTTGAACTTTCTATGTTTTCAGAGCTGGTGTGAAACTAACTTGAGATGTTTATTTACTTATCAATTAACATTTCGAGAGGCTGAACGATAGTTACCAGACTCACAGCCTTCCTGAGTTTCCATTCTCCTGCAGTTATTAGTCATCAGTTTGCTAGAATCCCTTTATGATACTCTCCAGTAATATTGGCATAGAAGTCAATATGTATGTCTTGCAAGGGATTTTCTCGTTTGACATGTTGTCCACTTTGAGTGATATATTTCTTCTGAGAAATGTTAGGGTGTCTCATAAGTTTCTTCCACGCCACGCTAGAAGCAACTCTGCTATGGAAATGTTTAAATAAACATACATCCTTAGCTCCTAGACAATTATGTCGGTTAAAGTCGTACCGGAGCTCGTGCAAAGTAAGTTTTCTTGGCGACAAAATATCATGCATTTTTTTACACCGTTCAATATGGAGAGCGAAAAAAAGATTCGCGACATGTCATACTTCCTTGCTCTAAAACAAGCAATAGTGAAAAAAACACTGAAGACGAGGTGGCATCGTTTTCGGGAGTGGTTCTATGACTATTAGGACCGTGCGTAATTTGTTGAAGGAATTCAGGGCCGGCAATTACAAGCTGAAAGATGAAAGCCCCCCAGCAAAAATGGATTACTAAGAGTATACTCTCTGAAAATCCGCCATAAAAGGAAAGTACATGCCACTAACATCCTCAAGGCAATTGAAAATGCAACACGTGAATGCCAAAACAATTACGGGATATGCGAGTCGATATGAAGTTTGGGTTGCACCCATTGACGGAGACCGGCCTTGTAAATAGCGTCTCTATGTGCGATTTGCTTCTAAAATCGATTTCTAAAATAGAACTTCAACTGTTGTAAGGCCTGGACTCCATTCGAAGAAGATTCTTCTGTGAATTTGGTGAGAAGGTGTAACGTAGAACCACCACCTTCCTCAAGGTGAAATATTTAAATCAATTCGATCAATTGAAAGCCGCCATAGCAAAAAATCTCCAGAATTGGCAAACCGACGAGTCTTGGGCCTTGGGTAAAAATTGTAATTAAGTAACATCTAAACGACATGATCATTTGAGTTTGAAGTTACGTTTTAAGTTTTATTATCTTCTTGATATCTGTGCTTACAAAATACAATCTGGGTCCGTCCTGAATTTTGGGTTCACTCAGAAGGGGAATTTTTTTTAAGTTCCCTTGAAATTAATAAGCTTTGTTTGAATTATCATTCTCCCAATATCTTTCCATCCTCGTCATAATCCGATCAATAGTTATCCCCAGAGTCGTTCGATATCTGTTCAGAATAAGTTGTCTTAGGTATTGTTAAGTCATCAGAATTTATGTTTGTATTTTGAAGTGTGGATTGGATTTTGAAAGGGAAGAGTGAATTGGGTTTCCTTTCAAGTCCTGTTAAATTTGTCGAGCGAAAGTAATCTATCTTATTTTTGAGTTCGTGCCATATTAGAGTGGATTATTACATCTTTAATCCAACATGTCGAATTAGCATGGAAGGTAATGAAACAAATATGTAGCACCTTGTATTGGGATGTAACCATGTGATGTATTTTCAAAAAAAAATATATAGATAATTTATAACAATAATGATATAATTCCCGCAACCGATAGGTCGCACCTGCAGCGAAAGAAAGAAACAAAGTTAAATAGACAGGGTTATTTGAAAAGAAAAGGTCGCGTAATGGCGGCCGAAGGAAGTTACTTGTAACCAACTAGCTCATCGCGCGGGAGTGGGGTTTTTAGGACATTATTAAAGCCTTGATCCTTCCATATCATATAGACACACATACGCACACAGAAAGAGCTTACTCTTTCATAAATAAATAGAAATAGAAATGAATAAATAAGTAGAAATGATCAGAAAAATGAGTAAATATAAAATATTTAATTTACATTAATTATGCTGCGCTGATTCTGACCACCTCTGCTTCCTCTAGCACAAATCTCCATCTCAGCTTGGTTTCGGGACTTGAATGGATTCCACTGCGCTACCTCCGATCACCTCTGCTTGATTGCGGGGCTTCAATGAAGTCCACCACGCTACCTCTGATCACCTCTGCTTCATTTCGGGACTTCAATGAATTCAGCTGCGCTGCGTCCTCACCACCTCTGCTGCCTGCTTACTATCTTCTTGGCGTTGATCGAAATGTTCTCTTGGGCTTTGTGATTCAAAGATTTTTCGACTCGAGGACTTCTGGGGCTAAACACTTCAAACAGCTGCTAATATTTCCTGATTCTCTTTATTCTCCTCGATAATTAAATTCACAATTTATATCCGATATTTTCCACCACTTGATACTGGATTTCTATACTTTATTTTCCATCCTTAACTCACAATTTCTATTCTTATAGCGATATCTACACGACAAACAAGTGAATCATACCAATGGAAAATTTCTTCTCAAAAAACGTCCAAGAAATGTTTTTGTTTTTGTCCTACTGGGAATATTTTTTCTGAGACTTTTTTTCTGACATTTTTTTTACTGTGTTACTAATTTTATTCAACTAATTATTACTGAATACATAAACTATTTAACTATAAATGTTTTTATTTTAATTTTATTCTTAGTTCTATTTTATCTCGTATGATTTTCTTTTAAGTTAAAAATATGGGTACAAATAAAAATCTTAACCAAAACAATTTATTGTTATATTTAACATTAATTGTTATCTTATTTATTTATTCATTTATATATATATATATATATATATATTGTTTGTTTTTATGTCGCCTACACTCGCAATACGTAACAACCACTGAGTAAACAGTGGTAGTGGAAAATGCAAACTGGTGTTTCGGACTTGCGAAGAATTAGACTTAAATTAACTTACGGGTTTTGCTGAATGGCTCTGCCCAGAACTCAATACTAGCCTATTTATTCTGTAATCCTTACTTCAGCTTAATGTCTAACATTTACTTATTCCTACAGCTACATTAAACGCCCCTGAGTTTTTATTATTATTAATTTAAATAAATTTCATCACTGGATTTTTTTATACTGGATTTTTTAAATTTTACACTGGATTTTCAACGTCTTCATTTTTGATGTGGATCTTTGAATGCAACCTCTTCGTTTTTCTTAGCTTTAATACTTATCCCACACTTCTGGTTGTACTGACTTAACGAGTTCAGGTACCCTAAGCGTTCCATGCCTGCAAAGCGGTGATTGTTCTTAGATGACCACATAAATAAACCAGCAAACCATTCACCTCGATTCTATGTTTAATTTCATCTCTGATACCCAGGGTTTGAGACTCTGGGTATCATAGATGTTCCCATCATGAACAGCCCGATTAGATTAGTTTGCAGATAAGCCCATTGATCCAAATTGACTTAAAGGCTTTTTGTTTGTCGATGGGGCACACTACCACAACCTTTTGGTCTCCCAATTTCTTGTTAGCCTGGCTTGGTCATTACGTCTGCTACTTACTTCTTCAGAGAACTCTGTTTTGGAAGATTACCCTCATTATAATTTAATAAATTTTCGTAATTTTCTCTCATCGAACAAAAGAAATTAAGACAAAAGATATATAGGTAACGGACGAGTATCGACTGCATCTATTTAATTCAATTCTTACGCAATAACAAATTTTTTTTCGCACTTCCATTGTCGAGGGAAGTAGCTAGTGTTTATGCAATTATGCAAAAAAAAGGACTACTAGAAGAACAAAATGAGTATGGGCAAGTTTTTTTGGGAACAATATGAATTGCCATCAGCTCCAGCTCATTAATAGGAATCTCACTCAGTGCAAGCAGCCTGAGTCTTTACGACTCACAATCAGGGGACTCCCAATACGAATGTCCGAAGAACTAGAATGGGTGAATTTTGTCAAAGACAACTTCTTGTGATGACTATCGAACGCTGGTATTGTCCTTTCCACCAACTAATTTAAAGCAGAATCTTGACTTGCATTCTCCCTTTGAAGAACTGTCGCAAAATTGTCAACGATGCAGTTGGCAAGGGCCTCCAAATCCTCGAGCGTGGAACTATTATGAGTGAGAAATCCTCGCAGCCACTTACGGTCAGTTATTTTATTGATTTGAGGGAACATAAAGGCACTGGGTCAGATGCTTGATAGGGTCTGTTGGAACCTCTCATTCGCAAAGTCAGATGTTCCTCTGTTGATTCTATTACAGGAGGGTATCAGAAGCAGAGCCTGCTGGTACTTCCACTTAACTAAATTCAAGTTGCGGTGGTGTTTTCTTGAAAGAAGTTGCCTTCGGTGCTTTGCTTGCGATGTGGCTCCAAAATGTACTCTGCGTAAATCTCTACGAAGTTAATTCCTTGAGGATGTTTTTTATGGATCTTTGAGGTGAACCTGTTAAGGAGTAAGTTAAGGCAAAACGATTACCCCCTCGATTTCGGTAATTGAGAGGTTTTTTGATCGGATGATCAAAACATGCTCCAGTTTCCACTCAAGTCAGCATTAACTGTTTCTGGGATGAAGAGCTGAGGATCTGCTACATCCAGCTCCACACACATTTTCTCTAAAGGAAAACTCATCCAAAAGATGGTTAGACTCAGCCTTGAGAACTCTACATTCAGAGTTCCTCCAGCTCTGATAACTTCCGGGTTGACCGTCATCATGAAAAAATCAATAGTGTACGAGCTTCTTCAGAAGGTGGACTTGAAAATGAGATTCATATTTTTTGGTACCTAGTTAAATAGATCCGTTCCAAACGCAATGATTTCCTCACGAAGGGTGTCTTGTATTGAAGCGACCCCATTTGCAAAGATCATACTTTTCTCACAACTAAGGTATCGTTTGCAAGTCTTCATTGAGGTCCCCTCCCGAATATCTGTGTTTAACTTAAAGTTTCTGATAGCATTCTTTTTCACAATTTAAAAAAAGGGGATTGGTTTAATATCAATAATAATAAGAATAAAAATAAAAGAATATTACAAACTTCACGCGTTATGTATTATGATAAATAATTCATATGCAGTATGTCCTCCTTCGTTTCGTATACACTCTAAAAGTCTTTTTCTGAAACTTTCACATAAACCGTTTTGGCGGTCTGTAGAAATTGCATCCTACTCAACTTGTAAACGTCGAATTAGGTGCTACCTATTTTTTGGTCCGGCAACTCTTAAGGCATGATGGCGCATAAATCAGGAGTATCACCAGGCCAACAATCCACATATTAGAAAACTGCTCATAAATCACCTCAGAAATGTTCAACGCAGTATGCGTTTCGTCGCCATCTTGAATCAAGATCATTTCTTTTTCGTCCCTGAATAGTTGACGAGTAATATGGCATTGCATAAAAAGTGCGAGAAAACATTCACTGCAGTATTTCCAACGAACTTATTGCTGAAATGATTTTCGCTTTTTTCGCAAAACTTTCCACAACCGCTCATTCCACCGAACATGATTTTTAAATCGAATTTCGTAGTCTATATTACGGGAATATTAGCAAGATTGCTTTTTCTCACTGTCCAATTGATACAGTTGAATCCACTACTTACCCATAAATACGATGTTTGCACACCGCCTTTCACCTGTGCATTGTCGATACGATTGTAGCAGAAAAAGAGTTGGTTCTTCGTGAGAAGTCCCTTGCGTTGTTTATGGGCTCTCATCTCCAGTTGGTAGACCGAATATATCGCTGAACCGTTCGCTCTACACGTTTTTCGTGGCATCTGGTGACCTGTTAAGCCGATTCGTGACAGTTCATGACCCCACTTTTGGTCTATTTTCGAGGAATTCGAATTTCCCGTTTTGCTTATGTTGAAAGAATTGACAGTTGACCACCTCTTTACATATCCTCCACTTTGAGGTTTATCTGAACCACTAGTTGGAGGTTCGCCCATGACAGGTTACTGTCAGACCCCACACTCTGAAGAGCCTATCCTTGGCTAAAACGTGGTGGTTGTGGTTTCAAAGGCTAGAGAGTACGGTGAGCATTCACCAGTTGTTTTCGGGAATCCAGGAAGCATTAAATAAATTGGGACCTGGGACTGAAATTTGTTTCAGATCTTGGGGGTGGTGGTTGACACATTGTTTCAACCTCGTCTATGGAGCCGTGTTACCGTGAAATTAAGCCAGAAAGGACGGTGTCCACGTTAAACCTCTCGACTTCATATCCTCCACTTTATCTTCCTCGGCGTTGTACAATTTTTCACGATGTTCGTGAAAGCCCTAAGTATTCTACATATTTCGCTGCAGCTGTGATCCATGCGTTGAATCGTAATACGTTTTTGAATTCGACTAATAACCACTACCGTTGCAAAAAAAAGTTCGACCAAACTTTTTGTACGAAACAATCGAAGAAGTATTTACACAAAAACTTTTTTTACATAAATTTTCTGTATGAATCTATTTGATTTACGGAATTTATTGACACAGTGGATGGATCTAAGGATGGAGTGCTCTATTTTGCGAATTCTTTCATCGGCTGTGAAAACTGAAAAGAGAGTGATCAGGAGAACTGAGTCATACGGGGTGCTGACAGAATTTTCATATGTTTGACAGCGGGTTCTGTTGATTTTGACCAGTGAAATTGAGCTGGATCAAAAACTTTAGGGAAGTTTTCAAATGCGGGAGTGAAAGTTGAGGTTGACCACTTCTTCGATGAGACCATTTCCCCAAACAGAATTAAAGGCGTTGCGGGTATTGAGTCAAATCGATACCGAGGAGTCTTGGGAAAAAAGTTTGAACACATGGAGATGTATAATTTCAGCCAAATAAATGCATTGAAAATACTGTGAAAAATTTTGAATAGAAAAAGAAGGTGCTAGCGCCTTGGATCCAATTTTAAAATTGTGAAAGGATAATTTTTTTCATATAAGTAGGAAAAATAAAAGGCATATTGGCTTGATTTTATAAGTTTGAAGGCGCAAGAAGTGAAGATGTTGTTTGATGGTAGGTGGTAGCTATTAGGGATAATTCTAATAAATAAATAAATAAGTGAGTTTTATCTTTGGCCGATTGATTTACTTGTAATTCGGTGGACTATCCTCGGTAGGGAGATGAATTTCATCAAGCCGCTGCCTCAGTAGCACGTACTGAAGATTCCAGTCGGTGCTTACCAATTCGGGACTGCTAGTAGGTGTGGCTTAGTAGATTTGTCAGTGAGGCGAAAATTCATGTTGATATCATAGTGGCCACTAACACCTAGGTTGGTTCGAACATTATTTGTGTTGGATGCGTGAGGCCAGATCGAAATCCTACAGAACGGCAGATTTTCGCAGGCTTTGAATAATAAGGTCAAGAAAAACTACCAAAGGTTTCGGTGGTCTGTAGGGAGAGTGGAATACCCTTCGGGGTTTCCAAGTAGACTATGGTTCCTATTAGAAGTGACTGTGGCCATCTGATACAACAATGAGTTTTCCAGCTAGAATGCTTTGCATTGAAATCACCTCGGAATAAATAGTAAAGTTTTTTGTTCTTGGGGTTGGTGAAGGTTCACAGATCGGCACAACTTGGACCTCCGGCGTCACTTCAGTAAAATATACATTTAATATCAAATGAAAATATCAAAAATAAAAAAATAAATAAAAAATGGAATTGACGAATTGGAGAACCTCGTTTATAAGATCCAGCACTATCGCCGCAGGTGGCTACGGGTGGAGAGTGAATTGAAAGAGCTTAAGAAAGTTCCTGAAAATAAAACTCTCTTCACCGAAAATGCTAATCCTCTCGTAAAAGGCAAAAGGGCGGCATGTAGCCCACTTAAACCTGACCGTAGGAAAAGGGCAAAGGGGCCGATAGCAGTCAAGACAGGAGACATCAGTCAAGGGGAGGAGAGAAACGTTGACTTTCAATTGGTGCGCTCTAAATCGTAACAGAAGGCTGCGAAGAAGATACACTGCGTGACAGCAAAAGATTCGAAACAGGCACCCGAAAAACAAAAAGGCATGAAACACAGCGCAATGCCTAAAAAGACCAGGCGCAAGCAGCGCATGGATGTTCTACTGA
This sequence comes from Stratiomys singularior, assembly GCA_954870665.1. Lineage (NCBI taxonomy): Eukaryota > Metazoa > Arthropoda > Insecta > Diptera > Stratiomyidae > Stratiomys > Stratiomys singularior. Next base: position 67,311,020 of record OX940880.1, on the reverse strand, counting down.
TCAAGCCTGCAGACGGGATAACTTACGCCGAGGTCCTCAAGGAAATCAGACAAAATGTGGAACACGGAAAAACGGTGTCTATATACGAACGGTAAGAGCGACCAGAGCAGGCGGTCTCCTCGTAGAACTCAGAGCGGAATCCACCGACAAGGGCCTGTTCGAGAGCGCTGTCAAGGACCTTCTTGGCTCTGAAGCTGTTATCTCGACATTAAAGCCAACGGCCTCTTTGGAAATAAGAGACCTTGACTGCATTGCGGATGCCAAAGAAGTAGAAGATTCCATTAGGCTAATTCTTCCTAAGGCAGAGAGCTTTAGGGTAAGGCTAACGCTTACCAATCCTAGAGGGCAAAGGGCGGCAATAATAGACATCCCAGATAAAGACGCTGTGCAACTCCTGGCCAAGAAGAAAATTGAAGTCGGCTGGGTTGTGTGCAGGATACGTCGGAGGGTAGCCCTAACTCGATGCTACAAGTGCCTTAGCTTCGGACACATCTCCTTGAACTGCCAGGGGCCAGATCGAAGCAAACTGTGCTACAAGTGTGGCACTTCCGGCCATAAAGCGAAAGATTGCCCAAACGAACCCAGTTGCATCTTGTGCAAAGATAAGGGACGGAGGTCTGAAGATCTGGCTCATATCCCAGGAAGTGGTAGGTGCCAGGAGTTCAAAGAGGTACTAAGCAAGAAAAGAGCAAAAACATGATTTAAGTCCTGCAGTTCAACCTACACCGTAGCTCAACCGCACAAGATTTACTAGACCAGGTCGCGAGGGACGACTTGTTGCTGATATCTGAGTAACACCACAACAAGGAAGAAGCTGGATGGTATTGTGATCGATCCGGCACCGCCACCATGTGGGTACGTGATAGGGCTCTACCCACAGCTCGGACTTGCTCCAGCAGAAATGGCTTCGTGCTCATTGGGTGCGCCGTTTTGACATTCTTAAGCGTCTTTTTCACGCCGAATGAGTCAATTTCATGTTTTCAAGGCTCGATGACTTGGAGGAAGCTGTCTCGAGCACGGAACACCGAATCCTTGTTGGCGGTGACTTTAATACCAAGGCGATAGAATGCGGAATGCCTCTTCCAGACCCAAGGGGAAAAATAATTCTAGAAATAGCGGCTAAGAGGTAACTTGTCATCATGACCGTTGGGAACACACCAACTTTTCGACGGGGAGGCTGCTTGGGAACTATACCGAATGTGACATTTGCTTCGGAGTCCTTAGTGCCGAGGATACACAGATGGAGGGTACTGGAGGACTACTCGGCAAGGATCACCAGTACATTGCTTTCGCAATTGGCGAGTGTGCTACTCGACGCGTAGCAACCCAACCCTCAACTGTAGGTTGGAATATATCTAAAATAGATGTTGACGCGTTCGCGCAGCTCTTATGAGAGGTGAAACTATGACGGTATCGGGGGGAGCCTCAGCTGAAACATGGTGAACTCCACCATGAGACTCATCAAGAATACGTGCGACTGCTCTATGCCCACGCGACGGCCTCGACACAATAAGCCTGCTGTGTACTGGTGGTTGGCAGAAATCGCTGTAAAGCGGAGAGAATGTCACAGACTCCGCCCCGAAGCCAAACGTTCAAGAAATCGAGACGTGTCACATTCCCAAACGCTATCATACAGGTCGGCTAGAAAACTCCTCCGAAGGTTGATTAACGAAAGCAAGGCTCGCTGCTGGCACAACCTCATTGAAGACATCGATATGGCTCGTGGGGGCTGGGTTACAAGCTTGCCATGCGGAAACTAGGAGCTGCAAGGAGGCCCTGTGTCTATGAAGTGAAAAAATGGATGAGATTGTTCGAGCGCTTTTCTCTATGCATCCTGTTCATCCCGATGATGCAGATGTTGAATGTCTCGGAGAATGCCCACTTTTCAGCGCCATTGAGCTGGATGATGCGGTAAAATCTTTGAAATCGAAAAAGGGCCCAGGGCCAGACGGTATACCAGTGGATGTGATACAGCTTGCACATCAACATTGCCCTGACAATCTGCTCACCACTTTCAATGCCTGTTTGAAGCAGGGCGCGTTTCCAAATTGCTGGAAAGAGGCGAGGCTTGTGCTGATCCACAAGGGGAAGGGGAACGTGGAGAAAGGCGGCTCATTAGAGAAAGACTTGGAAAAGCCATTCGAACTGTCGAGGATCTGTCTCCTCGGCAGTACGGCTTCAGGACTGGTCGATCCACGATCGGTGCAATAGCGGAGGTAGTGAGTGCGGTCCAGCAGGCAGAAGCCCACAATCACCACTCGAGACGAAAAGTACTGCTCATAACACTCAATGTGAGAAATGCCTTCAATTCTGCTAGATGGACAGATATTCTTCGTGCTCTGGAATATTTCAGGGTGCCAAGGTATCTGACGCGAATATTGAAAGACTATCTTAAAAACCGGAAGCTCAGATATGACATATTGGGAGGCCAGCGAAGAATTGATTTGACATCAGGGGTGGCGCAAGGTTCCGTTCTGGGCCCGGACTTCTGGAATGTCTCGTACGATGAGTTTTTGAGGTTGCAGTTACCGGGGGAATCGCGCCTGGTTGGCTACGCAGATGACGTAGCAGTACTAGTCACCGGACGTACTGTCGGACATGCGCAACTTAAACTGGGTGTGGTAATACGCCAAGTGAGCGAGTGGATGACAGACCCTGGGCTTAGCCTAGCGCAGGAAAAGACCGAGGTCGTCGTCCTGACTATGAAGCGGATTCCTCGTGTTATAATGATCATCGAGTCAAAAGAATCAATCAGATACCTTGGCTTGATGATTGACTCGAAAATGAGTTTTTTCGAGCAGGTTCGAGTGTCAGCGGATAAGGCTTCTGTGCGAGTATCGGCTCTCAGTCGCCTTATGGCCAACACGCAGGGACCAACCTCGAGCAAAAGATGTCTACTGATGAGCACGATGGAGTCAGTGCTCTTGTATGGCTCCGAGGTATGGGCTGACGCTCTTAGTAAACAGACGCATCGAAGGCGTCTGGCACAGGTGCAGAGGCAAGGAGCTTTACGGATAGCGGCTGCATATCACGCTGTCTCTGCACCTGCAGTGCTGGTTATTTCCAGGGTGGTATTTCCTGGTATTTCCAGTTACTTGCAAACGAACGGAAACGTATATACTTACGTAGGAGGGAGTCGGCGAGAGAAACCGTCAGCCGAGAGGAACGGAGATGGACCCGAATCTTGTGGCAGCAAATATGGGAAAACGAAAGGCGAGGCAGGTGGACCGCAGGGCTGATAAGTGACTTGGGGCCGTGGTTCTATAGAATGCTTGTGAGACCGATTATTACCTGACGCAACTACTCAGTGGTCACGGGTATTTTCAGTCTTATCTGTATAAGATGGGAAAGTCACCATCCCCAACTTGCGTGTTCTGCTCGGGGATGACGGATCACGCCTGTCACACGTTCTTTACGTTTACCAGATTTACAAGACTCCGTTCGCATCTCTCAAAATTGGCGTAGTTTCTCCAGAAAATATAACGGGAAAAATGATGCAAACAAAAGGCAACTTGAACTGTGCGTCGCATTACGTACGGACAGTACTTCCTATAAAGAAGGGCACGATGTTTCGCTTGGTGAGGGCGGTTTCTGTTACTTCCTTCCTGTCCACCCGTGCAGAAAGAGGGATCCCCCTTAACCTGAAGGCACCGCTAAGCGATGATTAATGAGGCCTAGTCCGAAGTAATGTGACAGAAAGTTCCAGGCTAGGTTCTCGGTGTGACAGGGGAGGTGTTTAGTCGGTAGTCCGGTAGCGGGAGTCTGACACTCAGGGCGTAAATAGCCTTCACCTCCCAAACAAAAAAAAAATATCAAGTTAAACTCAGGTTTCATTTCTTATTCAAGTCAACCTAATTGTATACAGAGGTAAAGTTGTGTTTTAGGATTGAAAATATCTCCAAAATTAATGAATTTACTTTATGCGGAACTCTAAACATATCTATAAGGTAACGTTAAGTTGTATAGAAAGTATCTGTTTAGGCTTTTAAAGAATAGAATTTAAATGAAAGCGTCCATGAAATGGGGATGCACACAATTCGCTGACAACGTTGCTAGGGTAGAGCATGAAGTATGACATTAAATTCCATTGGTTAGATTCACATTATGCCTATACCTTTTTTATTTTATATTTAAAATTTTACAAAAAGTACGATCGTATATCGATCCATTTATTAGAATTTTGTTAATATTTAGTTTCCAGCACTAGCTGATTTTTATATTTTTATGTAGATTTTATGTTTAATTATATTTCAATCGATGTTGTATTATATTTTTTGAATCCACTTTATGAAAACTCTGCTAGTAGGCACCCGGTGATGAATTCTTTTCAGGTTAATATATCTGAGTCAATTAATGAATTTTATGCTTTAACCTTTAAGTTCTGACGTGGTTTAGTCATATCATAAATGATGACGTGACGTATGTCAGACGGCTTAGTAAATAATCGAAATGGATAATTTTTATTTACTGATTTGCACAATATTTACTTGTATTATGATCTGTCATTATTATTCTATTAAGGAAGTGAAAAAAAACAACATTTTCTAATCAAATCTGTATTTATTTGGTTCAAATCATATAACCTATATTTCGCTTGGCTAAAAAAATGTATGTTATAATCTTAGCTACAATACAATTATTTGGACGTTATTTGGCAAATTTCTTATATTTATAATATCAGACTAAATTAAAGTTTTGCTTAGGTAACAATTACTTCTCAAATCACATTAATATTTTCGGACAAATTACTTGTTGTCTGCACAGTCCACGCATATCGTTTTTGAACATCCAAGACAAATAGGCTTGCGGCATTCGATGCAATTGTACTTAGTACGCCTTTTAAGTCTTGATGTGCATATTTGACACGTTTTTCTCGTTGCTTCTGTACTTTCAGGGGGTATTGTTTTGGGTTCCGGAGGCTTATTTGAACCTAGTACGCGTGCAATTGTCAGTCGCAATTCTCTCGGCAATCTATTATTGTATACGCGGCATTTCAGGTGCGGCAAAACTAAACTATAAGCAAGATTCTGAAGAAATTGTGCTCTAGGAATATCAGGAACAGCAGTGCAGGTCTTGTACAGAGCATAGGCGTTGACTCCACTCATATCCAAGACTGAAAAAAATCGCGAGAGGCCAACGTCTGGTTCTACGATTTGACGAATAATTGGAATACTTTTTATCGATTTCATCAACACCCCCTTTTGTTTTATTATAATCTATTATGATTTCCGGCTTTTTTGATAGTGGATCCAATTGCTTTGTGTGGTGCATTGGAGAAATCAATATTACTGCTTTTGTCTTTTTAGGGACATATGAAACAATAGTGAAGTCTTTGGTATAACCGTGTAAAGATGATTCAGGCTGGCGAGTTTTAGATGCTTGAAATTCAGGTGGGATGTGCCTCTTATTTTTTTTCAAGGTTCCAAGATACGTCAGACCTCTATCTTTCAACTGCTCCATCAATTCTATGGAGCTAAACCAATTGTCGGCTGTAATATTGCGATTGGTTTTTTTCAAAATCCTTACACAATCGTAATACAGACTGAGTTGGTATGGCGAGCTTTCTCTCAGTTTCGGTTAGTCCCAGCCCATCGGAGTCTTTTCCATGGTAAATGTATGCATTATACACATAAAAAGATTCTGCATCACATACTACTAAAATCTTCAGACCATACTTGGCCGGCATCTTCGGCATATAAATAATAAATTTGTATCTGCCTCTAAATGCAACTAACATTTCATCTTCACATAAATAAGCTCCGGGAGTATATACCTTCTTGCAATTGGCAATGAACAGTTGAAAGATTTCTGAAATTGCAGCCAATGGGTCCGTTTCAAGGCGTTGCGATCTAGTGTTACTGTCATCAAAACGAATGTAGTTCAAGAGGGTGAGAAATCTGAACTGATACATCACGCAACGAAAAATTTCACGTCCAGAACCATCAGTAGCAAAAATGTATTTGGTGTTTTCGTGATTCGATTTGAAGACTGAGGTATAAAATAATAATCCCAGGAAAGCTTTCATTTCCTCACTATCGGTAGGTCTTAGTTCAATTTTATTTGGGTTTTTATACTTCATGCGGATTTCTGATAATTTTTGATTAGTATAGGTAACAATCGTATCAATCATAGTAGTGTCAAATAACTCAAGCCATAAAGATTCCGAATCAATAAATGTTTTGGGCTGCTGTCGAGGAATATCAACAATATTATGACTTGCTGTACGACTCGATCTGATAACAGGTTCTTCAAATGAGCACTTGAAACCATTTTTCCCATAATAATACTGATTACTAGATGAAACTGGAATAGGACTTACAGTTGAAGGTCCTGGAACTCGGTTGGCTTCATGAGGAGACAGGGTGGTCGGTCTGATTTGTAACTGATTGTCATTTTCCTTATTTTGTTCGTCTCCTGACTGTTCAGATTCCGTATCATGATCAGATTGTAAGAAGAAATCTGGGTCTGCCTGATCATCGTCAACATCGCTAAAGTCGCCCTCAATTTCCGTTTCTAACGAACATTGTAGAGTTTTTTCGAAGTCTTGACTAGTAGAAGCAACCATTCTCTTTCTTTTACGGCTATTTTCTAAAGTACTCGGTTGGTCCATCTAAAATAATACGATAAATAATGAGGTGACGTCTTGTAGACACTTAGAAAGATACACACTAATAATGATCTGACGTCTAACAGACTCGCAACATTAATACTGACCTTACGTCTGAGAGACATCGTGCAGCTCTACAGCCAAACGTGTTATCGCGCCGCCAGCGAGCGCTCGATTGAATGATCGACGGGTTTAATCCCGAAGCTACAGGAAAGGGCGCGAGTGTATCTTTAAAGGCTTTGAAATACGGCTTATATTTGTGAACTCACCGTCTATGAGACACCCACGTCAGTAGTTAAAGGTTAATCAGAGCTGTCCGTTTCCTTGATTCAAAGATGCTTGTGTTTCCTTTTTCACTTATTACACAGCATAGACTCATTGCGATCGATTCATATGAGTCCTGTTCGAATTATTCGTTTGAAAAAGGATGAAAATATGAAGCAATTTGACCTAATTCAAAATTTCCTTTCAAGTAATATATTTTATTGTAATAAAAATGTGTAAATGATTCAATGGGACCAGTTTGATCAGCAACTTTCAGCTACCAGGAGGACTCAATTTTATTGATTGAAAAAAAAAAGTATTTGAATAATGGACGAATTTGAATTTTGGTTTTAACCATTGCAATGTATTTCGATAGAGTTTATTCCATTCTCATATGTTCATTCATGCAAGTTTGATATTAATTTTCAATATCCTTTTAGATCCTTCTTACGTACAATTCTTCGGTGATGATTTCCTGCGTACGCTTATTCTGCGGTTCGTATTCTGTGATGTTGTCCTTCGTTTGCATCGTGCGTTTCGCGGGCGTCACATGCGTCCGCGTTGCGAACCGCCATTACCAGTCAATGAGTTGTTGGAGCATCCTTCGTTGTCACACATTATCTTACAATTGGCTAATGCGTTAGATGTACGAGGGCACTTCTCCGAGGGACCCGAAGGCGATTGATGGCCGCATTGGGATATGAACAACAGGAAGGCAACAACGTCAATCATTACAACAGCAACAACTGTTTTCTTAATTTCTTATTTTTTCAATAAGCTTTGTATCTATAACGACTACTACATTTGTCTTATAATTCTAATTCAATTGCTGTTTCTAATTTATGAGAACTTAAAAACTAAGAGAGTTATATTAGTGATGGTGACGAATTTGAGTAAAAGTATTTGTATCACATAATAACCGATGACATGGAAGAAAGACAAAGAACGAATAGAACTGAGGAGAAATGGAAGTAGCAAATATGAAAGGGTGCTGAAAAAGTATGAAAGATTATTGTATGTGATGTGCTTTATGTTCGGTGGTAATTTTTTTAAGAAAAGTCCAAATAATAAATTAAATTAACTTCTCGTTTGACTCAATCGTCTTGCAAAGCGGAGCTAGAAACCAAAGATAATGAGTAGAACGATTTGTTTGACGGATCTGAGTCAAATAGCAATCAAGTGATTCTTTTACAATTACGTATCTAGTCACCAAGGAGCTGCTCATATGACGTTGAATGTATTGCATACATGCAGCTTCACACACCACGTATTATTTATTGATTTATTACAAAGAGCCAGCCCAGGTTAAATTTAGAGATTTATCTACTACTCGTATGGTATCAGTTCATGCTCAACAGCGAATCGAAAGCTTTAAGAAATGTATAATTAAAAGGAAATTATGTAAATAATTGAGAGAATATTGAGGGATGTTGCATTGCCGAAGGGAAGGAATGACAAATACTGCAAAGTATTTGACCGTTTTGAAAGGAATAACTAACTTACGATCGATAGGAAACTTTTATAAGTTAGAAGAATATGCTTTATGTATATACCTTGTAAATACGCTTGAAATTATCTAGTTATCTATATACATTTAACCCGAAGGCGATTGAGTCTAAGACGTTTGTCGTGTAGAACCGATGCATGCTCTCTGCTACCGTGAAGAAGGTTTTCTTACTGAGAATCTTAGATCTAACACTTCTGAATTGTTCAAACAGGTCCTGCGAATGAAAGGTGATCAGAGTACCTTACTTCGCACCTTGCACACCTTACAGAAGAGTTGCCTGAGATGCACTTCTTCCTTGCTGAGTATGTGAACACACTTAAAGCGTGGGAGAAGTGGGACTTAATTGTTCAGAACAAAGCTTATGAGAATAGAAAAATAATAAAATGGGAGTTAGTATTAAGAATTTTTTTACTGGGCAATAATGCAGAATGATTTTCTCTCTGTTTTGAATAACACAAAACCTTAGTTCCAGGTTTGATGTTGTCAATGAAAACTGTATTAAAAGTAATAGGAACTAATTTGATCGGTCCTAGAGTCAGAACTGCTTTGAGGATCTATACGAAGAGTCGATGTATTGACAATGCTTGGCAATGCAAGAATATTTGAATAAATTATTCCTTAACCACTTATGGGATTACCAACACGCGTTTGTTTAATTTTAGAAATATTGTCATTGAATCAATTGCTCCGTTTGATTTTTCTAGAAAAAATACATACAGGTCTCATTCTGACCGTGAGTTTTTGAAAATTTGAGCACTGCAAATATCCTTTATGCATTTTATCAATCTCACGTGGTATTTATTTGACTTGACATGAAAATAAAAGAAAACACCAGTAAATATTCATATTAGCATATACATTAGCTATATTTATGTATTGCAATGCCGTATGGTAGAATTTACGATTATTGATGAAACTGATTGTACATTTTCACACAGAAATGGAAAAAATAACATTCATCACTGCCCTTCGTGTTTCACTATGAAAATTAAGCAAGCCATGATGTAAACAATTATAGAATATTACAAAATTTTCCAATAAACATCTATTTAGGTGTTAGTGATATAGTTGTATAATCTGAGCACATTAATGTTAATTTCATAAGTAGTTAAGAACTAGTTTGCAGCAGGCGTAATTTGAAGAAGAGGAACAGGAGTTGTTCTCTGTGTTTGAAATTAAAGCTACGAGTAAAGTTTCTCGATAATAATGTCCACACTAAGTCACTAGTTTTAAATTTTTTGTTGTTATTATTACTTGTGCGAGTAATATAGAGTGCGCATAAACATTATTGTAATTGTTTGGATTCAACCGCTTGCTTTAATGAAAGTGAGCGCAATTAGTTACAGATTTAGTGTAATGGAGAACGTTCTTTAAGCATTAAAAAAATCGCTCTTTCGCGAAATCACTGTTTTAAATGCCATAGACTTCAGTCCGCAGCGTGCAGATTTCCATAGTAATTTGAGGCAATTTTTGCTGGAATATGGTTTTTCATTTGATTTGCCGTCTCGAAAGCGTTTGTAAGATATAACATACAAAAATTCCTGATTCTGTTCCTTTAATTGTTTCTATGGATACGATATAGGTTTCTATATACATTCGATAGTTTCTATAGAAATACGTTTTGCAGTCATTTATAACAAAAAGTTTTCTATCGTCGAAAAGACAACTTCATCATATCGGCAATCAATGGTATTTTGATAACGTTATCAACAATATTTTCGTGCAGAGATTGAGATGAGTAGTACTAAGGGCGACTACAGCTTCTGCTGTAATTTGCGTTAATTTACGCCTCTCCTGCTGCTCCTGCAACAATAGTCCATACAGTGTTTGGAACTAGAGCAAACCATAACTTATTGTTTTGATAACAGAATATTACAAGTAAGGAGGAGAAACCAACGCTCAGGATATATTCCGATCTTTCAATTCTAAATGACGACCGTCTCATCTTTTCCCATCAATTTACACTTACGTATTATTTCGATTAAATTCAAAAACGATAACTACCTGAAATTCGCTGCAGGGTAGGCAGTCTAAACCTGCATAAACTTTAAAGCCAAGATGTTTCAACAAGTATTAAGCTGTGATCCTTAGATCCAGCTCTGTAATAAAAAAGATAAAAAGTTTAGAGGAATGCTGTATTATCGACTGTTGTACGGGTTCGCTGCATTTATTTAATCACTTAAGGGCTCTGGCATCGTTGCCCGGTTTGTGTTCAAATATTATATATCATTTTGCAATTCTCTACTCACTAAGTATGGCGAATTAGACCGATGTACTTCAAGTCAATATTGATCTTGTTAAAATTCTCATGGAAGATACATTGAGTAAAAAAGTCCCCGCACCATCTACGTCTCTGATACAAAACAATATTTATTACAAAAATTAAGAATCAAACAGAGAAATGTGCTATAGGAAATATTCAACACTCTGGTGCTAACATGTTCGTATAACCACTACTCCGTTGACGGACGACCTGCAAAGAACCTCCAGACAGAACTCATTTCCAGTCAACAAAATGTTCGCTCTTTTTGTTTCTATCTGAAATTCAGATATTTCATTGATGTTTTGTTGATCTGTCTGGATGCTTGATAAAAGCCGTAATTTTTTTGAAATTGGTTTAAATATGGGTGTTTGTCCATTTTTTCGGTAATGAATTTTAATTTTCCAACTCCAGATTGTGCCATTGGCTTCGACAATATTAAACTTTCACCGCCATGTTACGCAGTTCCTTTGGTATTTAAAAATTCTAGTTCTTTGCTTTTGTCCAACTCCGAAATTCTTCCATCCATCCGATAAAGTCTTAGCCTAGAAAAGAAAAACAAAAATTTGGGAAAATTGTCGATACACTTGACCCAGCGATGCTTGTTATCGTTAGGTCTGCAAAGTAGGTCTCCGCAGTAGCAATGACTTTGTCATTCGATTAAAATTTCCACTCGGCGAGTGACTCTTTCGTTCGGAAACAAAAAGAAGTTGCGCGGTGCTCTAAGTTCCTTGCCCTTTTCGACTACTTTAGCCGTGGTGGCGGCGGAGGTGTGAGCCGATGCGCGGTCATGGCGAAAAAGCACTTGCTTCATCTCCAAATGCAGTCTTTTTTCTGTAATTTGCCCAAAGATTTGACATAGTAGATTCTATGATATATATGATATGATTCTATGCAGCTCTCATCTTTTTCACACCAGATTTACAGCCAATACTATAGTTTTTGCTTTCTTCAGAGCATATTCGCCAGGTGAAGCCTGTTATTTCAACTGTCCCTTGATCTCTGATATGCACCAATTGGTTAATGATTTGTCGACGGTCAAGAAACTCCTTCGGTTTGCGCTTGAACAGCGACAAACACTGCTCTGAAGAGGTCTCGAGGTTGCGCTTGTTGTCCGGAGTGAGCAAACGCGGCGCAATCGAGTCCAAAGCTTTCTCATTTCTAAAATTTCATGCAGGATATGCCTCAAGCGGTCTACTACTACAGCTAACTTGCATACTTTCAATCGGCAATTTGACAATACGAGATCGTGGATTTTTGTCTTGTTGTTTTTCGGAGCAGGAATATGATCACCGAATATAGTTTCCATGAGCTGTTTGATTCCGCTGTGAGGTTTCCGTTCCAAGATCAAAATCGGATTCCCGACCGGTATTGCTCTTTCTCCATTTTTTTCAATCCGTGGGCAAACCCACCTTCCACACGGTCACAACGAAACTACGAGTTCGGTTCGGCTGAAATATTGACAGTAGCCGTCTTTGAGAATGTACTACACAATAGTGAAGCCATAGGACGGTAAGCCGAAGTACTTAATGGACTTGGCCGAAGTACTCGTAGACTAATCCATGTATAAACGAGAGTCTATATAGAAACTAAAGCCCGATTCTGAAGGTAATTGTGCTTCTCATTTCAAAGGATCTTACTTTGCAAATACTGTTGAATGTTAGTTGCATTGTCATCTACAGCAAAATGAAAGAGAATATCATTTTGTATGCTGTCTTCAATCTTATTCTATTCTTATTATATTATTCTTCTTACGAACTATTCCTTAATTTGTCTACTTTGCGTCTTAAAGTTAAATTTCTCTCATTTAATGTATTTAAATTAATTAAAATTTAATGTTAATTCGAAGACTTCTTGGTTCTTTGATCGTATCGCTGTATTTTTCGGTTATCTTTTGTTTGCTCTGTTTCGCTGTGAAGTGCTTCAAATGAGGGAAAATTTGTCTGTAGTCTTTGAAAAGATTTTTTCAGCCTGTATTTAAACTTTTCTTTATATGGGCTCCAATTTATTTAATTGAATTTTTGCAAACAGTTCCTGAATTTCTGCAATCCGTCTTGCTTAATATATCGAGCGAAAATTTGTGTTTGTGCATATTTATGACTTCTTCACTCCCATTTAATTCATTTCCTTTATAGATTGTTCACAAGGAGAAGTTTGTGAAGTCTTCATTTCAGTTTAAGTGTTGAAATTAGTGAGTACCAATTTTTTTGTTTTATACTTTCGTAGAGTGTGTCAGATGAGAAGACAATCAAACATGTTAATAAGTGTAGGTAAGCTGAAAGATACGCGATAACTAACCAATACCCGAAAATATTCGACTGAGCAGGTTCAAATATCATCGGTTTGGGCATGAGATCGCGGGGAATCCCAATTATAAGTAACATCGAATGTCGGAAAGATTTAGCTGATTGCGATTGAATACGATTAAGAATGGTCCTTCAATTTACCTTTAATTTTCCTCGAATTGAGTTTATCTCGGCATTCAGCTTGTTTAAAAACTATTTGTTTAGGAATACTTGACTTTGCAGTTTATGGGCCAAATCCATATGAGTTTGTAATACGTTGAATGTTGAGAAAAATATATATGCCGTATCAGTCGGATCTCGTACAACCTGATTTGGTTGAGTATAACCTCCATTTTTTTGACGTTCTCTTGCCAAGCCAAAGTCACTTTTTTTAATTTTGAATGTGTATTTCGGCAGAAGACCTACTCTAAAGATCTAACATTTAATATGATCACACATTTATCATAATCATAAAAGCAAGACTCATATTATAACAGATATAAGTATTTTGTACAGCTTGAAATCGCTTAACAACTCGCATAAGTTCCCTCATTTCGAAAGATGTTATTAGTAAACTGTAACGAAAATAGTAAAACGTTGATATATCAAGCAAAAACTTAATAGTTAATGAAAAACCAAACAATAAACGACGCACAGATTTTATAGACACGTGACGCATATGTGTAAATGAACATATAACATTTAAAAAAACAGTAGTGAAGAAAAGACAAAGACAAAATGTATCAACTTTACTATCAGTACGTTAGAATCGACCGCAGCCAAGAAGAAGTTGGTGCCGATATCTACATAGATTGGATTTTATTGCTTTTGCATTCTTATGCTTTTTGGGTTTTTTACTGCGCTCTTGACTGCACTTTTATATTGGATCAACAACAATTTAAATGCGAGTATTGCAAATAAATTTGTGATAGCCACTGGCAAACTGAAACTCAGTCTAACTGAAAAAGAAAACAAAGAATCCAATGAGCAAGATCTTACTCGCTTCCTTGTTGATATAGAAAAACAGATTTAAGAAGTTGAAGAGAGAGAGTTGAAATACGACCCGTATTTCCACTCGATGATAACATAAACTTTCTGTAAAAAACTGACACGTATACAAGTCCTCATCGTTTCCATATTTATCAATAACAAGTGATAAAAGTCTGAAATAAACCAATTAGTAAATTTCGAAGAACGAGCAGCACGATTTTGATTTTTCAAATTATGTGAAGGAGAAACAATAAAACTTAAGAGACAAACGTGAAAAAGTCTTAATAATATTATACACTATTATATATTATACAGATAACGATAAGCGTTCTATTACTCGATTTTTTATGATATACATTCGAAGTGGATATACAATTAAAAGTGAATAAATTACGAGCCAGCATAAAGGTGAAATATTTCTGAAAACATGCTTAGTTGTCAAAAAAGTCAGCAACGAGGCCATTAGTGAAATTTTACATGTCTCGACAATTCCAATTAATCATTAAGTAAATAAAGGTGGACGTTTGTTTTGGTTTGTACCGAAATAGTGCAATTAACAGAGTCGAACTTTATTTGTAAAAATCAACTAGGAATAAGAGAGTAAGAAATAAAATAAAAGAAACGTTTAAAACGCAATTGTGCTTGATTTCATTTACTTAGCACATAGGATAAGTCGAAAGAAATTTTTATATGATTTCCACCTTCACCAAATTAGGAAATGAAATTCATTCCCCGAACATACTAAATCGAGACTACCTAGTTGAAACACGCAGATTTCATTGATTTCTATTAAGATACATTACACGACTCTGAGCGGAAAAAAATATTATTTAAAGTACTACGTAAAGTAACATCAGCAACCAATAAAAAATGTAGAAAAGTCGACTCCTAAAATCACTAAACAACAAACGCCTCACTCAATTTTGGCAATGTAACGAGTCCTAGATCAGTCCCCCGACACTATGTATTGTCCTGTTCATGCTTTGATAAACCAACGCAAGTAGATAAGTGTCATCCACCCTCGAAACGTGTATCAACCCCATGCATATTATCATAGTCGCAAGTAAAGAATGAAATAGATTGTATTAGCCAATTGTATCGATGAGTAAAAGCCATAAATCATACAGCCATACAAACATACGTACACGCGTACACATAAATAAGTTGAAACGAACAAGCCCGATAAGGCACTTGATCCTTTTCCGAGACATTGTATGTCAATGCAAATATAGTTGAAATAGTTAAAATACCAATTGTACCCGAAAGGCATAAATTTAACGAAACCTATAGAGCTGTATAACAAGATCGTTTTAGAAGAGAAATGGAGGAGATACAAAGAAATTATAAGAGAACCTGAATATAGTTAAAAATAAAATGCTTATAAAAATTTAAATGCATCACTTATTATTGTCTATGAACAAGTCCACATTAAGTTGTTTATTTTTGGTTATTGCTTGAAGCAAATGACGCGCGCCATGTGTGTCGTATCCAGTTTTCTCATTACTGAGATCTATTAATGAGATCTATTCAAAGTTCATACAGAGAATAACAGATCATGTATGCAATCCATCGTTAGCTGTTTTGTTATTTTCAACTCACATAACAATAAGTACTAATAATGGCCTTCTTGTAGAAACCTGTAACCACTAGTTCCAAGTCACATTTCCATGTCAAACTAGTCAAAGAATGCCTGTGCAAGGTAAATTAGTGAAATCGTGAAAGAAAAACCGCGTTCAGCCTAACTGCACAGCCTTCAGCATTTTTCGTTTAACAAATTCCGAGAAAACTCTCTTTTTTTATCAATAATTCTGTACTTAATTTCCCACTCTATGAAATTGTTCACTTCCAATCTTTTCTGAATCGTAGATTCGTCGAATTGAGGTTATGCAAAAATGTTTTGGCCCTCGTTATATAGGTACAACCAAGAAGAGATTCTCATCTAATCCACATCTTTTTAAAGTATTCGTTCTCGATACTGGTTGCCTACCAAGTTTTACCATTGCTGATTTCGTGAAAGGTGGATCTGACCTAATGTTTTGTTTGTTAAACTTTCGGTTTTCTAAACTTTTCGTTTTGATCCTCAGAGTATGCACCTTACTACTGTTTTTGATTACTACTATTATCATATTACTACTATTTGATCTATTTTTTATCAAAAAAGCCTTAACAGATTATCTAGATTATCAGATACTGTTGAAAAAACGACAAATGAGGACCACCGATAGTGAACCTTATCATTGTAATTCCTAGAAAAGAAAAAACCGTAAAACGTCTACAGCAAATAAAATGATTTCTTTCAATAAAAAATCAGCGAAAGATGTGCTTTAGGACATACTACATGCACATTTTTATTGAAGTTACTAATGGTTCACGGCCGTTCACACGATGAGTCCTACGACCCTTCTGCTTCTTGCTGTGGAATTTCCACAATTTAATTCTAGTCAATTAGGTGAAAAGGAAACCACAAATGCCCGATTTCTATTAGCATCCTTTCATCCTCCCGGTTGTATTTTTGGGTCTTTTTTTTCCTGGCACTAAAAGGCAATCGGGTCTGTTTCAGACAGTGATCTGATGATCTCACATCGTGAGTATCGTGAGTAAGGTCCTTTCCTTCGATGCTCTTACCTGGACCTGGTGAGATAAAACTCCCTTACTCCCTTATGTCTGCGGTTGCAGATCTCCCACCTGCTGATCATATCAATAAAAAGAGCTATATTTTAATTTTATGTAAAAGGGTATACTACTGGTTGATCGATCAGAGGCTCGGGTACAACTCTCGTCCTCCCGATTCCCTACACCTTAGGAATTCCATGGTAGTATTGTCGTGTTGGTCGAGTTTGTCAAATAGTTTCAGTGCTCGGTCCCGTATGTATTTGTCAATTGTGTCTGTTTCAATGTTTTTTTGTGTTTCTTTTTTTTCTCACGTACCATGGAATTCGGATTGCTATGTTCTGGAAGGTTTGGAGGGCTTTTTGTTTGTCCGGGTGGTTTGGCTTTGTGAAGTACTGTCGTACAGTAGTGTCGATGTAATGACTTGGTTGTAGATCAGGAGTTTGTTTTGTTTGTTATTTAAGTGACCTTTGTTAAGGAGAGGATCTAGGGATTTTATGATACTCATACATTGCCCTCGTTTTTTACGTATATGTTGCGTCCAGCTCTGTTTTTTTCGTCGAATAGAAGTCTCAGATATGTGGATGTTGGTTTCCATGGTGTTTCTTCGTTGTTGATGGTGAGTCAGTTCGGTTGTTGGTTTCTTTTCTTGGTTATAAAAATGACTTGCGTTTTGTATGTGTTAATTTCTATTTTCCAATTATTAAAATATCCCATAATAATATCAATAGAGTTTTGCAATTTTCAAGAGATGACTCCTGCTTGTCTGGCCGACTAATAGATGCATGTGTAATCAGCATATAAAGCTGTTTGAACATTATTTGCCAGGCGAGGTATATCCGCTATGTCGACGCTGTAGAGAATTTGGGAAATGGATGATCCTTGTTGAGCTCCAGCTTGAATCGGTCGCAGTTCGGAAAGATGGTTGTCAAATTTGACGCGAAA
This sequence comes from Stratiomys singularior, assembly GCA_954870665.1. Lineage (NCBI taxonomy): Eukaryota > Metazoa > Arthropoda > Insecta > Diptera > Stratiomyidae > Stratiomys > Stratiomys singularior. Next base: position 67,293,552 of record OX940880.1, on the reverse strand, counting down.
TGTTCTGCCGTGTAAGAATGAGTGTATGATTTGCATGAAACATAGTAGAATTTTCAGTTCATGCATTTTGTAAATGAGTCCTGCATACCATACTTTGTCAAAGGCTTTACCTATGTCAAACATAGCTAATCCTGCGACTTTTGCTATTCATCCCATTTCGAATATGTTGGATCACCCTTGTAAGCTGGAGTTCCGAGGAATGTAAATGAATGAATGTATGAATGTATGAATGAACCATACTGTGTATCAGGAATGAGGTGCGTTTCTTGAATAACTTTGTTTAGCCGATTGGGCAACGCTCTTTTCGCTAATTTTAATACAACTGAGAGCAGATTGATGGGCCTCCAATTCTGCGGAAAAGTTAGATTTTTACCTGGTTTTGGGATGACTATGATGACTGCTGTTTTTCACTTTTCTGTTGTATCCTGGTGCTTTGTTTTTGTTTCGTCCTTGTATCATGTCTTTGGTCTCTGTCAGGTCTAATGGCCTTATCACATCTTCCTCTTCCAGTCTTGAGTGCAATATCCATCTTACAGCGTTTTTTTACCTGGTTCTCGTGGTGGGTGATCTTCTCTTTAGTATGATTTTCTCGAAATTGTATCTCCACAGTGTCTGCGAAGGCTTCAGCTTTGTCAAATTGCAGTCCATTGGGGCCGTAAATTTGTGGCACGACTGCTATGTTTTTTACTCTGAAGTATTTGGCCATTCTCCAGAACGGTTTATCTCTAGGCTCTAGACTTTGTAGGAAACTCCTCCATTGACGGTTATTAAATTCAGATATACGGTCTCGTTCTTGATTTGTTAGCTGGTTTGCTTTCGTTCAGAATCTAGAATCACCCGTGCTCCTAGCTCTTCTTCGGACTTGGTTCTTCCTCCTTATCAGAAGTTTGATATCCTGAGGGAGTTCATAGGAGTTATATACCCTTGCCAGAGTTGTGACTGTTGTGTTCTCTTTTGCCTACTTAATTTTGTTTGTTATTTCCTTGATCATGGAATTTATGTATATTTATGTCTCTGACTGTATTTAGACCTATAGATAGAATAGAATAGAAGATGAAACTCTGGCTAATAGAAGTGAAACTTCTATTAGCCAGAGTTTTTGGAAAGCTTGCCAGTCAGTTTTCTTCTTTACTTTAAGAGGCTCATCTATATAGATATCCTCTATTAGGAAGTGAAGAGTAAAGTGAGCTCTTGCATAAGGGATTAGTCGAAAACCTCAAAGATGTTAATTAGAAGAAACATGGCCATAGCTAGTTTGATGAGAGTGGGTCGGTGAGTGAGTAACCTTAGCAATCGATTTTCGAGTGTGTGAGCTATTGTGTTCATTCATAAACGTTCTGGAAAAGTAATACTAAGGGTGTGCTGTTTTTCGACCGCATCGAGTGAAATTTAGTAGTTTCAGCGATAAGTGTTGATCTCAGATCGAGAACATTCTTTTGTTTTAATAGTGATAAAGTATTGGTCTCTGCTAGAGACAATACTTTCGGTCGTGACCGACACATATTCTTGAAAGAAGGTCACATTTTTCGGTCTCACCAAGACAGTCCATCTTTTGGTTTTTTCTACTTTTTCAATTTAAGGTTGCTTCATGGTGGGACGTGAACGTAAGACTTTTGAGTCCAACATAGCGGAGCCCGAGCCATTTTCATACTGTTACTGAATTTAATCCTCTTTCATTTTTTCATTTTGGGCACACTATTTTCAGTCATTTATTAACTGAAATTTATTATTTATCAGTTATTTCTCTCTTGGCACAGCAGATAACTCAACATCCCTGACGACTCTAGCAAGCACGCGTTTACTTCTTGCGGCGTCTGAACGTGTCAAATCTTTGTTAATTGGACATGAAAGGCGAGTGAAATTACAGTCAATTCAAAGAAAAGTGATTAAAAAAAGATCAGTCAAATCAGTCTGTGTTAAGGCTGACGAACAAACGTGAAACCATTTTGATCAGTGAACATCAATAGTTGACTCAAAAGACGCGATTTATGTCGCGAAAGGCGCGAGTTACGTCCAGTGGACTCACATAATCGAACACGTCGAAATCGCGCGATTTATGATATGTCACAACGTTGGTCTCAATAGTAATTATCAAAACACCGGTTTCAACTAACATCTCTGACTATTTCCTTTTCAATTCTACAACCATAATATTTATGTTTCTTAGACGCACAGATAAATAAAACTCTTGTATCATTTAATAACACCAAGTTTATTAATTTATATTTATTATATTCCCGGTATACAATTTATATCGTATACGTGAACCGGTATTCAAAAAGGCACCTCAATGCGGGCTCACATTGGGTGATAGGGAACAGAGGCTTGTCCGTACTTTTTGACGCAAATAAATAACTCTTTCTATTTAAGACAATTTCACTACTATTTATACACTCATTGCCTACTTGGTTTAATTTAATTCATTTCAAAATATTATTACCTTCTTTGTTTACAAACATTAATTCAATATAATTATGTCGATCGATTTGGGTAAGTGTAACACCCACACCTTTAGATTGATGCTCCGACGAAATGAAAACTTTACGGTGTTTACGGTCCATGTACACGTACGTCATAATCAATGATAAAATTACTATAATTTATTTTTAAATTTATAAATCTGTAATACAATTGAGTCGATATTATTTTCGTTATTTACTTGTTTCAGGTATAATTCTTCGATTTGAATAGCAGGCATAGTTTTATTCTCTTTAACGGATTGAATCAATTTTGTTAGAACTACTTTATCGTATATTTCCAAGTAAACGTTCGAATAGGTTTTATTTAATGTTTTAATTTGCCAATTCTCAAGTTTAATCATAAATGTTCCATGGATTGTTACGTTATTATTATTACAATTGTGTTCTATTTCTTCATAAAAGTTTTTTTACAGATTAAAATGCCTGGTACAATTTGTTTAGTTTATTGGTAATTGAATATTTTCGTATTATATCAATATTCCCTGGGTTCTATAATGCTTCTAATACATTTATCTTTAATTTCCTCTAAATTGCTTTTAATTGTTTTTAACACTTACATTATAAATTTGATTGTAGGGGCTGATTTTTATTGTATTGGTATTAATGACCTACTTTGGGTGGTTAGGATCGGTTCGAGAGTTACTTTCGAAAGAGTTTCCCCTGAAAATTTTGTTATTGGTAAAATGATTTTGATAATTTTATCAATCGACGAAACAACCGTTTTTATAGGTAAGTATTTGTCGAAGTCTCTAAGAGGTCTAGGTCTTGGTAAGGATGTATTTACCTTTGTGCAGAAGATTATCATAAGGAGTAGAGTCATTTCTGAAAGAGATATGAGAATATATACATTTTATGTATTTTGGTCATGGGCTGTGGGACGAGAAGTTGAAGGGTGATTCTTTCTTTTCTTCTTTCTTGTAGCTTTAATTGTTGGATGATTGAAATTTTGGTTTTTCGTCTTACTTTTAATGTGAGTTCGGAAGTATTTGATTTGATTTTCAAGATCGATTATATGCTCTTCATCTAACTTTCTTGCGTTGATTTTTCTAAATTTGCAGTGATTTTTCCCTCCTCTAGTTTCTTTAATAAAATTAAGTCCAGCATTAATTTCATTATTAGATCTGGTTTGGTTCAATTTATTGATAATTTTCTGTTTTTTTCCTGGAGGATCATATCGTGTATGGAATTGTATTCGTCTTGATGTATTTTCCCATTAATGAAGTCCATTGGCCTTTGATTTGTGGTAGAGTGAATAGTGTTGTTGTAGAATGATATAATTTTAAGTATTTTCTCTTCAACCGTACCCTGGTTATAAAGCTAATCATGCTTTAATAATCGTATGTGTTCATTTATCGTACTATGCAGTCTTTCTATGTATGCATTAGAAGTATGGTTACTGCTAGAAGTATAGTGAATTTCCACATTTTGGTTCGTAAGGAAACCTCTCAAGGGAATGGCTTTGAATCCCAGTTCATTATCAACTGTTAACTTTTTGACGGCGCCAAAATGGCTGAAATAATACGCTAATCCTCTTTTGAACTCGTTCCAAGTTCTTGCGAGGGTCTTAATTGCGCAGGCATGTTTCGAAAACTTATCTATTATCGTTAAAAATAATTGTTTTATGTGTAGAATACATCTACATGGATAATTTCATTGGGTTTTTGTGGGGTCTCGGTAAGTTTAATTAAGGGTTTAGATGGATTTCGAACGTATTTTTCACAGTTGCAAATTTCACAATTGTTTATGAAACTTGTGATTCTGACAAAAAGTTTTGGTCAATAGTATTTTGTTTTAAGTTCTCTTGGAACTTCTTCTATGCCACGTGGTTATTTCGCAAATGTTCTTGTTCGATAATTTTTGCTCATTTTTCTTCGTCTCTTATATCTTCTAGTAGGGCATTGCATCTGTTAATTCTAAATTTACCGTTGATAATGAAATTATTACTGAAAGCAGAATGTATGATTTGAAAGAATTCTTCATTTTATACAAAAAGTGCATTTAAACCGTTTGGATTGAAGTGGTTTTTCAACAGGATAATGGTGTCGGGTTCATTTAAGTGCTTTGTATGGATTATAGTTCTATTCTTGTCAAAAATCCTTTCCTTTTTTATTCGGAGAGAGCCTGAATTTGATTTTTTTTATAATTATTTGATTCTTGAATACGTTAACACACGAGCTGCTTGTGGGTATATTACTTGCGTTATATGCTAAATTTATTTTGGAGATGAGAATTCTAGAAAGAGTATCGTCATTTATGTTTTTTGCACCTTCCTTATACTTAATTGTAAAGTCAAATTCGGCTAGTCTAAGTCTCCATCTAATTAATTTGGAATTGGGTTCTTTTATAGAAAAAAAGCTATGTTAGTGGTCTATGATCTGTTTCGGTTATGAATTTTCTTCCGAAAAGATAGGGTCGGAAGTACTTAGTTGACCAGATTATGCTAATATTTCCTTCTCTTTGGTGCTATAGTTGATTTCATGTTTGTTAGCGTGCAGCTTGTGTAGCTCGTGTAGCTGTGTTGGTCGTCCTTCTTGGGAAAGTATCGCACCAAGAGCGTATTTGCTTGCATCGGTTGTCAAAACGAAAGTTTTATCGAAATCTGGACAGGCTAAGATGGATTCATTAGTAAGAAGGGTCTTTATGATTTCGAAAGCTCGAATGTATTCTGGGTTGAACAGTTTAATTTTGCATCTTTTTTCAGATATTTAGTCATCGGGTTAATGATTTGGGAGCAATCCTTAATAAATTTCCTATAATAACCAGCTAGAACGAGAAATTGTTTTATTTGTTTCGGCGTCTTTGGTATGGGTAATTTTAGTACACATTCTATTTTTTGTGGATTGGGTTTTAATCCCTCTCTTGTAAAAATATGTGCCAGAAAAGCAGTTTCATGTTTAAAGAATTCAAATTTATCCAACTGAACTTTCAAGTTGGTTTCCCGGAATATGTTAAAAATCTTGTTTAGTGAATCTACGTGTTCTTGCAATGAAGTTGAGGATATAATGACGTCATCTAAATAGACTAGACATATCTTGTTTATATAATCTGAAAGAATATTATTCATAAGACGTTGAAAGGTTGTAGGGGCTGTTTTCAGCCCGAATGGCATTCGTAGGAATTCGTAATGTCCACCCTCGACCATCCATTATTTCTATTTGATAAAAACTCTTCGCTAAATCTTGCGTGGAAAAGTATTGGCTTCTACCAAGTTTTTCCAGGATTTCATCAATATTGGGGATAGGGTACTTGTCGTCGACTGTTACTTCATTAAGTTTACGATAATCGATAACAAGTCTCCATTTTTGTTTTCCACTTGCATCTATTTTTTGGTACTATCCATACTGGTGCGGAATAGGGAGATTTGCTTGGCCTTATGATATTCTTTTGTAAAATTTCATGGATTTGTTTTCGTTATTCATCCTTATGAATGTACGGGTATCGGTATGTTTTTGCAACTATTGGTAGGTTATTTTCTGTCCTGATTTCGTGTTTGATGACATTAGTGAAGGTTAAATCTGACCTTTCGTCATAGAATATATCAGCGAATTTCCTGACCATCGGTTTTAATTTCTGTTTTTCTTCCTCGTTAAGATGGTCCATTCTAATTTCATTTAAGATGGAGTTTGACCGTTTTGATTTACTTTCTATTATATTGAAATTTTCAAGGGTTACGGGTGTACTCTCTTGGGGACCAAATTTGACCTTAATAGGGCCGTCGCCTAATATCTTTATTAGGACGGGCATTTGAGAGTCTTTTAAGTCATATATACCTTCCTCTAGGTGGACCTTCCCATCTTTGGAGGTCTTTCCTGGAAAGTGTACCAAGCCACTTTCGTGGTTGACAGGCACGGATACTTCATATAATCCGGCCTTATTGAAAAGACAATATTGATCTTTTTCTTGTTTTTCGAAGAGTATTGGAATCGTTTTGTCCCCATAACGTAACAGTTGGTTCTTGTAGTCGATGGTTACGTTGAGTTGTCTTAGTATATTGTTTCCTATAATTCCATCATATAGTGCATGGAATTGACATACGAAAAATTCTATTTCTTGAGTACTACGACCTAGCTCTTCAAAGAGAGGAATTCGTACTTTTTCAGTAATATTGATCATATGTTGTAGGGTTTTCAGATAGACACTGGGGTGTTTATTTTCCATTTGGGATGGCAGATATCTGGGTTTATGATGGAGTATGTAGCTCCTGCATCAATAATGAATTTCAGAGTTTTGGAATTCGATTTGAGGTTTCTATGAGGACGTTTTCGTCCGAGGCCTGCAACCGAAAATTTTCTGCGGCTTGTGCGATTCTTTTGTCTGTTTTGTTGGTTATTATGGTTACCGCTATAATTGTTGTTCCACCTATTATATTATTATTGTATAATTAATTGTGGAACCTATTGTTATCGCTATTATCGTGATAACTGTTATTATTAGGTCTACCGTTGTTATTATTGTTATAATTACTATTTGCAAATCTTTGATTATCGTTATTATTTATCCTAAAATTACTATTATTATGTGTTCTATTATTAAAGTTATTGTTGTGAGTTTGATTGACGGGTCTGTGTGTCCTGTTTCCGTTGTTTTGTCTGTTAAGTTGATGAATTTCCCCATTAGATCCATAATAGGCGTAGCCCACTATAAATAAAATATCCATAGCTTTTTTACGACTTTCAAAATTTCGACAGAAAAGGATAGTCTTCATGGGTTCAGGGATTTTATTTTTAAAGATGTTAAGGGCCGTTCTCATGTTATTACGGGCGCACTCGTTTGTGGCCTTACCCACACCAAAAACAACTAAAGTTTTTTTGTTGAGTCTCCTCAACTTTCTTTTGATTTCGTTATAGAAATCTAGCGTATTTGTTTTTAAAATTGTGCCGCGTAGATTGTCGTAAAGTTCGTCTACGCTGAGGCGATCGCCAAAATTATTTTGGAGGACTTGCTTGATATCCTCCTGTGGCGGCAAGTCTCATATTGTTTTACGATCCGGATGGTTAGCGTGAACGTCGAAGAGGAGAACACACATTCAGTCAGTACTCGCCTGCGAGGGAAATGCAGTCAGTACTCGCCTTCGAGGGAAATGTAGTGAGTACGCGCCTTCGAGGGAAATACAGACAGTCACCACAGTACAGTACGCGCCTTCGAGGGAAAAATATTCAGCAGTTCGCGCCGTCGAGCCAGAAGATAGTTATATAGACGTTGTACATAATAAGTAATAAAGTTTTTGCTATCTAAAACTTTGGTTTTAGTCGCGATACGCTCCACTCCGTCCACCGAACACCACAAACTGGTGACACCGACGTGATTTCGTTAAAATTAGTGGTGCATAGTGGAGGAGTGTTGATAAGACACGAAGTGTTCTTGGTGAGTGAAAGATGGTGAATACGCCAATCGATCAGTGGGCGCAAATCCAGCAACAAACAATGCAGATCCGCCTGCCACCATTCATCACGGCAGAACCGCAATTATGGTTCGCCATTGCTGAGCGGAACTTCGACACCGCGGGAGTAAAAGATGAAGTGCTGCGCTACAGCTACGTCGTCGCAGCGCTCGACACCAAATACACGTTGGAGGTAAAGGACGTGATACTCAACGCTCCTGCCGAGAACCCATATACAACATTGGCTCTTGTGAAGCGCCTAGGGACATCGCAGGCGCAGCGTACGCGCCAGTTACTGGAACGGGAAGAAATTGGCGACCGCAAACCGACGCAGTTCCTCCGGCATCTGCGCGACCTCGCAGGGAGATCAGTCAGTGAAGAGCTTCTTCGCACGCTGTGGCTGAGTCGATTGCCTTCCAACGTCCAAGGCATTTTAGCGACTCAAAAGGATCAGCCTCTGGACAAAGTAGCTGATCTAGCGGATGCAGTGTTGGAGTCAAGTAGCAGTCAAGTAGCGCAGATCTCCGCGGGACGCAACGAACTGTCAGGCACGGAAACCCTCATCGCGTCGCTTATGGCTAAACTGACGCTCGACCTCTGCCAAGAAATAGCATCAATCAAGCAAGACGTCAGCTCTTGGAAGGAAACAACACGATCGCGCCCGAGAGATCGTAATCGTTCGCGCTCACGACCACGCTCACGATCCCATGCAAGCGGCTATTGCTGGTACCACGATGTCTTCGGCACCAAAGCGAAAAAGTGCAAATCGCCGTGCTCGTTTTCGGGAAATGCGGGCGGCCCTCGCTAATGGCGGCAAGCGACACGACCGTAACACCACGCCGCCTCTTTATTACCGACCGGGACTCGCGCAACACGCTTTTGATTGATACAGGCGCTGATTTGTGCGTCTTTCCGTGGGGCAAAGTAAACGGACAAGTGGAGTTGTCGAAATACAAGCTATCGGCAGCGAATAACTCGGCGATAAATACCTACGGAACGACCGCTCTCACGCTCGATCTCGGTCTAAGACGATCTTTTCCGTGGAACTTTATCATCGCGGACGTGAACCACCCTATCATCGGTGTAGACTTTCTATTCCATTACGGACTACTAGTCGACATCCAGGACGGGCAGCTGTTAGACAAAGCGACAAACATCACTTCGCGCGGCCGTGTACTGAAGTGCGACAGTCCGAGTATCAAACTCGTCTCAGGTTCGTCAGCATATCATCAGCTATTAGCTAGGTACCCGGACATCACGCGACCCGACGGTCGACCTCCGCAAGTGCGACACGATACCCGGCATTTTATTGAGACAACGCCAGGACCGCCGGCGACCGCGAAACCTCGACGACTCGCGCCCGACCGGCTTACCATCGCTAAGAAGCAATTCGAAACCATGCTGAAGCTCGGCACGGCGCGCCCCTCATCCAGCAGCTGGGCAGCACCGCTTCACATGGTAACGAAGAAAGACGGCGACTGGCGACCGTGTGGCGACTACCGTGCTCTCAATGCACGCACGATTCCGGATCGTTATCCTATTCCTCACATACACGACTTCGCGCAGTCGTTGCACGGAACCTCGGTATACTCCAAAATCGACTTGGTTTGCGCATACAACCAAGTGCCCGTCGCTGAAGGGGATATTCCGAAGACAGCTATTACAACGCCTTTCGGTCTCTTCGAATTCCCTTTCATGAGTTTCGGTCTCAAAAACGCTGCGCAAACGTTTCAGCGATTTATAGATGGCGCCCTTCGTGGTTTCAACTTCGCGTACGCATACATCGACGATGTACTTATCGCTTCAGCGAGCGAAGAAGAGCACCACGAACACCTCAAACAGTTGTTCGAGCGTTTGCAGCAATACGGCGTAGTCGTGAACCCGGCGAAATGCGAGTTTGGTAAACCGCAAGTCCAATTTCTCGGCTATTTAATTTCGAGTGCCGGTATCGTGCCGTCGCCGGATAAAGTCAGCGTCATTCGCGAATACCCGAAACCGAGAACTGCGAAAGAGCTGAGGCAATTTATCGGTATGCTAAATTTCTACCGAATTTGCATGCCAAATACCGCGGCGACTCAAGCCCCACTCAACAACCTGCTGCACAACAACATCAAAGGTAAAATACCGATTGATTGGACACCGGCAGCCAGCCAAGCGTTCACACAAGCGAAAAATGACCTCGCCGAAGCGACACTTTTGGCTCATCCTTGCCCCGGAGCGCAAATGGCACTCGTGTGTGACGCATCCAACTTTGCAATCGGAGCCATTGTGTTTCTTTTCAAAGAAGCTAAGCCCAGCCGAACGCAACTACAGTGCTTTCGACAGAGAACTTTTCGCCGTTTACAGCGCCGTCAAGAAGTTTAGGCACATGTTGGAAGGCCGGCGTTTTACTATTTTCACCGACCACAAACCACTTACCTTCGCATTTGGCAGAAAGATCGACAGCTCTTCTCCACGTCAATCGAGGCACCTGGATTTTACCTGTACCTGGCAGTACAGCACGGACATCCAGTACGTCGCGGGTAAAGAAAACGTTAGATAATAGAATAATAGAAACTGCCATTGACTACTCCGCGCTCGCTGCTGCTCAACTCGTCGACAAGGAGCTCAATACGCTCATCGAACATGGAACGGCCCTGAAGCTCGAGCGCGTTCCCATACCTGGAGCTGAGGTGACCATCTACTGCGACACGTCAACCAAGGTTGCTCGACCCTACATCACAGGTGATTTCAGGAAGCAAGCTTTTGCTCTGGTTCACAATCTAGCTCACCCTGGAGCAAGGTCTACGATCAAGTTAGCAACGCAGCGTTTCATCTGGCCACGCATCAAAGCCGACTGTCGAAGGTGGACCCGAACTTGTGTAGTGTGTCAACAGTCCAAGGTTTCAAGGCACGTTAAGTCACCAACGGGCACTTTCCAGCAGCCCTCGTCACGCTTCGAACACGTCCACGTAGACATAATTGTACTGCCGAGCTCTGAAGGAATGCGATACTGTCTCACGTGCGTCGACCGCTACACTCGATGGCCAGAAGCTTTCGCAATGCCGGACCAAGAAGCCGAGACCGTCGCTCGCACCTTTTACGAGGGCTGGATCTGCCGTTTTGGCACACCACTGCGAGTTACAACGGACGAAGGGAGACAGTTTGAATCGCGCCTTTTCCATTCGCTAAACAGATTGGCAGGCACGAATCATATACGCACGACAGCTTACCACCCGCAAGCAAATGGTTTAGTGGAACGGCTGCACCGACAACTGAAAGCCGCTATTCGTTGCCATCGGCACGAGCAATGGACACGAGTACTACCAACGGTACTTTTAGGTATCCGAGCCGCATGGCGCGACGACTTAGCAGCAACATCAGCTGAGCTCGTTTACGGCGAAACCATCCGACTACCTGGGGAGCTGCTGGTTCCTGTAAAAAACGTGGAAGATCAAGCGGCATTCATCAAGAATCTCCAGCAACACCTCGAGCAACTACGACCAGCTACAACCAGACGACACGGACAACGGACGCCGTTTATTTTCAATGACTTGAAAACAACGACGCACGTTTTCATTCGTCACGAAGCCGTGAAAAATGCGATGCAGATGCCCTACGACGGACCGTACGCAGTTATTAGTCGGTCCGATAAAACCTACGTGGTGAACGTTCGAGGCAAAAGTACGATCGTATCAATAGATCGGCTCAAGCCTGCGTTTGTTTTTACCCAGGGCAACACCGACGTGGCTCGCGACATCGTCGTGCCACGGACGCATCAATCCAAACCTGACGAGCTACTCACCCAGAGCGAACAAGACGCGGAACAACATCCACAACTAAACCAACAGCAACCGCGCCGATCCGGACGACGAGTCCGATTTGTGGAACGCTACCAATCGGGAGTCAATTGAGATCACGCATACGGAACCGTAGCTGCAACTCCAGCACTAGCAGGGGGTACTGTGGCGGCAAGTCTCATATTGTTTTACGATCCGGATGGTTAGCGTGAACGTCGAAGAGGAGAACACACATTCAGTCAGTACTCGCCTGCGAGGGAAATGCAGTCAGTACTCGTCTTCGAGGGAAATGCAGTCAGTACTCGCCTTCGAGGGAAATGTAGTGAATACGCGCCTTCGAGGGAAATACAGACAGTCACCACAGTAGAGTACGCGCCTTCGAGGGAAAAACATTCAGCAGTTCGCGCCGTCGAGCCAGAAGATAGTTATATAGACGTTGTACATAATAAGTAATAAAGTTTTTGCTATCTAAAACTTTGGTTTTAGTCGCGATACGCTCCACTCCGTCCACCCACCACCACACTCCCAAAGTATGGCATGACAATTTATTTCGACAGTTTCTTTTGCTCTACCTTTCAGCTTACTTTGGAAAATATTGCCAAATAGAAGTTGTGATACTTCGTTAAAAGCTTGAAGCATTGGATTAACCCTTTCAACCAAGTTGATGAAGGTCTGTAAATTTTCGGATTTGTCATCGAATTCGGGCAAGCTATTCAAGTATTTCAGGGTGTTTATTTGAATGGCATTGGTTGCTCCGGTGTGCGTCATTTTGATAATTATTTTAATTCTCGATCCAAAACACCCTTCTAACAAAGATCGTACACAAATACTCATAAATTTACAAAATTTTTAAAATATTGTCTATTATAAATAAATAATATATATCAATATATAAAAGTTATTAAGTCCCAGAAAAGTCAAACACTATGAAAGCAAATTAATAAAAAGCAAATCAATATTCTGTATTCAAAATGTAAAATTTGAAAAATCTAATTTAAAACTATGATACTTGATATTCGTTTTTTTCGGCTTCCTCTTGCAGGAACAACTTCTTCTTTTCTTTCTTGGAATCTTGCACTCCTTCTTTGTTTTTTTTTTATAATTGAGATTTTTATTTTGTTTTTTGTTCATATATAATCATCAGTAAACAATGTATTTTGTTTTTATTATGTTTTATGTAGGAATATTTAGAAAAGATCATATTTTCAACGCTTATAATTTTTTTTAACAATTTCAATTATATTAAAATATCTTTCGTAAAATTTTCTTACAGATTTAAAAACCTGAAACAAGTCTGTTTGTTTGTTCTACATATCATAAATCGTTCGTTATCGTATTTCCTCATCGGATATCGATGAATCTTTTAAGTAACTTATAAAAGAAATTATTAAGTAAAATACTAAGTTTCGGTCTTCTCTAATACAAAATCAGGTTCTCGGGTCGTCCATATCCTCCTCAAAAACAAGCTTCTAGGTAGTGTATTTATTAATTACTCATTCCATATTTTCCATTATCCGTCATCGATGTCAATCGAAAATCCACCACATAGCATATGTGAATTTAATGTTAATCGGTCGAAATTTTGGTCATATTTTCATTGTGAAAAAATATAAAAAATTCTTTTTGCCACTTACAAGATCTTCCGTTTCTCTCCTCTACCTTTTTTTATTTTTTTCGTCGACGTCGATACGCTTTAAAGATTTTAAAAAATCACGTGAACTGGCGCGACTACCCCATTTATGTTTCTCAGACGGAGAGATAAATAAAACTCTTGTTTCATTTAATAACACCAACTTTATTAATTTATATTTATTATATTCCCGGTATACAATTTATATTGTATACGTGAACCGGTATTCAAAAAGGCACCCCAATGCAGCCTCACATTGGGTGATAGGAAACAGAGCCTTTTCCGTACCTTTTGACGCGAAGAAATAACTCTTTCTCTTTAAGACAATTTCACTACTATTTATATCACTCATTGCCTACTTGGTTTAATTTAATTCAATTCAAAATATCAATGCCTACTGTGTTTATTCTGTTAATTACACATGTATGTGTTGGTTGATCATGGAAGGTTATTAGATGAGTCGATGTCATAATATGCGCGTGGCTTGGCATAGACGCCATTGGGGTCATAGACAGTCACAAGCACAAGATACAACGGAATAAATCTTATTATTTTTAAGTTTCTAAGTCTAATTGTTGCTATTAATTATTGTTAATTGTTGAAATAAATATTTAAAAAATCATAAACCACTGGCTCAAGAAAAAACCATCTCCAACCCCTAAAAGTTGCAACAGACTGAAATTCGCTATTGGAAATCAAAAACGTCCGAAAATCGTTTAAACGATAAATTATTTCTTATGGTAACAATTCCATCCAATATTTTTACATATTGCTTTAAAAGTTATAACTTTGTAAAAGTTATCTTTTATTTAAATGAGACATAAGTAGACTCGCGAACATATCGCATACAGCCGGATCTTATATTTCCAGAAGATACTCTGCATTCCCGATGAGTTTATGTTTTTGTTCCATTTGTAACAATCATGAAGTTCAGCAGTTCAAGAAAACCTTCAAAAAACAGCTATTAAATAGATACGCTTAAATGCGATACGGTTTTATTCCGAATATTGAGTCAACATTTAACATAAGAATCTGAAACGTGGTTGCAGACATTTTTCGTAATGAAGGGCGAGAGAAGTTCTGAACGAGTTCAGATCTGGTATATCTAGAACGCTGGTATGTTGGAAAACTTACGAGTTTGTTAAAAGAATGCCTTCCCGCATATACTGATTCAGGCAAATTGGAAACATAACATGTCAAATCGAAAACTTTATCACATCATCCAAGTAACAAGTGTTGATATTTTCATTCTAAAGCTTAATTAGAACCGGATAGCGTATTGCTGTGAGTGAACCCGCAATATGTACCCGCAAGGTGAGTACATGAAACTTGTAGGCCGAAATATAATACTGCGAGACGACGATACGTGAGCGCGACAAGATTTTCGCTCGCTGTCACGCAACGCATTCAATTTACAATGCACGCGATGCGAGGAACAATAATATTCATATAACAAATGTCAAATAGGTGACGTTTCAAATGAAATTGTTTTTGGTTTTTTAAAAGTTTTGAATTTGGAATTTTCCTTCGTCTAGCAAATAAAAGCTTTAACTAGGATGCATGAAATTTTTATTCAAAATTCATTTGAAATAACCATAGTGCTTAAAAAGTAATTAAGGCGTTTGAATTTCAATTTTCATTTAAGCGCCATATTGCATTTGACAAACGTCACGCACCTCGTTGCGATGCATTTTCGTTTTCCCGAATATTTCCCGCCTCGCATCGACGCATCGCAATCATTGTACGATGTCGCATACAAATGCAGGTTACGAAAACTGCTTGACATTTGCTGCGATACTGTCGTCCCGCTCTCGTATCGTGGTCTCGTGCTATTGTATTTCAGCCTTGTCTCTCCACTTTCCTCATTCAACTCTTGTTTTGGGTAATTAATCAGTATGGTTGTGATTCTGCCGATGTTGGGATTATATATCATTTATATTGGCGGGCCACCAAAAGGAAAATAGAAAAATATCTTCTTAACTTGAGCGTCATGGTTCAACATTGGCAAAAGGAATACTAAGTTGAGAGGTACATTAGAATTGATCGATTTGAGACGCTGTGATCTAAACATTGGTAACTGGATGACAATATCTTTGCTTTACGGTTTTTTTTCTCATAAGCACATAGCATAGCAAAGAACAAGATATAACTTCAAAAATTACAACAGATCAGTTTTTTGTGGTTTTTTAAAGATAACATGTTTCCTTTAATTTTGAGGAAGTTTTTTGAATTTTTATTTCATTACGTTTTTCTTTTTATTTCGCTTAAAAGCCTATGCATTATTATTGAGAAAGGTGGAAAGAGCTCAAGCTGGTTTCGAACACGCGTCCCTGCCGCTATGCATTATGTTATTATGATCCGCCTGAAACTTTAGCAATGTGTAGTTGAGCTGATTGGAAGATTGGTGATCCATGTGGATTATAGGATAGAAAGGATAGGAGATAGAGGGTAGGTAAAAGGAGTAGACGCAAGTATTTTTCCGTCAACACATCCCTTTGAAACCAATCTAATAGATGCTTAAACGTCATGTTTTCCCTTCGATGCCAAAACGATATGTATAGAAACCTAAAAATCCTTAATGTCAGGCAGCTTAAAGGCGTTTTTAATGTTAGCAACAAACCAAATGGCGTCAATAATCGATTTATTTCCATTATTCGGAACCGGGCGCACCATAAAAGCCGATAATTCAGTCACAGATTTTATTCGCATTAATGAATTAAAAAACTTATCAAGCACTCAATTGTCACAACAGTCGTGAAAAATAAGCTATAGTTAATACCAGAATTTTTAAATGTGAAAGGAAACAGAAAGGAAACAATACATGAAAGTCAAAAGTTTTACGTGAATTCCTGCCTCGGTCAGCTTCGACGGCGTTAATTTGAGGGTAAACCACCGCCTCTCTATGCAAGGAAGATTATAGAGGCTAAAAAACACATACCTGGTATATCTAAAGTGACTTCTTCGTACTATTAAGAACCAAAACCACCACATTTCAGCCAAATGAGGCTCTTCAGCTTTTATAGAAGATGAAAGTAATCTTTCATCTCGTTTCGTTTAACAAATTTCACTTATATTCAATAGACCAATTCAATAGACCAAACACGCATGTATAGTAATTTCTTTAAGTACAAAATACGACAACTGACCCTCCTACCACGTAAGGGACAAAACATTAATATACAATAATATTCGATGGAAGGGCAATCTATACTAGCGCGAAAAGCTGCAGAAGTCTTTTGAAAACAGCACATGCGGACTCATTCAATTTTCGAAACGTTTTTTTAATAACATTAGAGATCATGTAGGTCTGCAAGACATTGCAATGAGCCCACATAGCATACACTGAGCAAGGCATCATACACGGTATACTCAAATAAGGTCCGTTTCCAAGTCTCAAAACCGACCCAAAAGAAAGGACAAGTGGAAATAGGTGATAGCCCACGTCGGCCAAACTTCGCACTCAAATTCGCATCCCCTGTCAAAATGAAACCTAATTCAAGACAAAGACATGATATGGATCCGATCTGGCCGACATGACCCTTCCCCTAGTAATATCATTCCATTTGTCTTGAAGTGTAAAACGTACCCTCCACCAAAATATTATTTCATTCCTTCTTAGTGAAGCTCATATCCACTTGATCCTCTATACTTCTCTAAGTACTCTACAAAGAGATTCATAGATTCAAAACTAGAGGTTCTTCGATTCCACAAAAAGCAAAGTAGAAACCGCTGACCAAGAACAAGCTTTATCAGCGTCATCTCTACACAATGCTGAATTTGGCAAGAATCAACTGCTTCATTGTCGACCTCGGTAATGATTTGCAGCCCTTGCTCTGAAGGTTGCTCTCAAAAAGTTGGCCCCTGAATTAACGGTTCAGAGGTGAAGAAAAGGAGACTAAAAGAAAATTGAAACTCCTGCAAGCCTCCAAATCCGTCCGATGATTTGCGAAATTTCCCAAAATCATCCCTCCTCCCCGAAATGATGCGCTTATTAGGTTTAATGTGACGGACTTCAGATAGATAAATATTGCGACACACGAGGGGTTAAATAGACATCAAGCAACCGGTGCCCAAAAATGCGTCCATAATAATCTTACTATGCAAATTAATTTACAAAAATAGAACTAGCGTGAAAAATTGCGATAATTTGGAAAATGCAATCAAATGCACATGCACTAAGAAACATAGTTGTAACAATTTATGAACATAGGTCGATATAAAGAAGCTGCTTCATCAAGTAAAAGAAATTAATAATGCAATGACTGTTAATTGTTGGACAACTTAATTGGGCAATCGCTTTCATAACTGAAGAGAAAAATGCATTATTAAGATTTTTGTTTGGAAAAAAATATATTGATCTAAAAAAATTCGTTTTAGGCACTTTGCTGTAAATGTTGAAGAAAACAACATTTCTATTAAAAATTTTAGTGAGTTTTAACGGTGGCAGAGGGCGTCTCGCAAAAATCTAATTTCAGCTGGTACACATCACGCGGGGCTTCCTGGAAGAATTCAAAATGAGTTATGTTATTTAACCTTTTTCCTAGATACTAACCCTAAACTGTTGGCCCCAAACCCTTGCCACTGTTTTTTAAAAAACATAACAATCGGCCAGAGGGCAATTGTTGGAAAACTAACTATATAAACACAACAAGGGGTACTTTTATGCATTTTTATAGGTTCAGTATCTATCTATACGAATTATATGCTCTTTGATTTTCATTGTGTAGAACTTGAGAAACGGTGTGTATGGCTTAAAGAAATGTAGCTTTAAATCGCGATTAAAGTTTTTTTACAATAATTTTTACTTGTAAAACGTATATAGATAATGTGTTGGATGCATTACCACTCTTCAGCCATTTCAGGTGCATACTGCAGGCATTAGGGATATTCGATATACATCGATGCATCGAATTCACTCGATGTTTATAGTTCGATGCATCGAAACGATTCGATGCTTTGAAAAGGTATTGATTTACTCGATGTATCGATATTTTTTCATAAAACATCGAATCAATGGTAACCAGCTAATCATTGTACATCTATTACTGTTCAGTAGCTCTGATTTAATAAAATTAAAACTGAAATCTTTTTTTTACTGGTGCTAGTTGGCTAATTTGGAAATTGACATTGGCAACACTGCGCCAGAGAGAATTAAAGATATTTTGTTATCTGTATTTCAGCGAGATCATTCGTCAAATTGTACAAATTGAATAGGTTAACACTTTGTCGAATCATTACGCTAAAATTAATACAATCAATACGTAATTACACCTGAATATCATTCAACATCTTTTCTACATCTAATTATTTTGTGTCATTCTGTTAATATTACTCGTCAGTCTTGCCACTATTGCCATTCACAATTTTTTACTTTTTTAACCAACTTTATTGGTCATATAAAAAATATACATATGGTTGCTTTTCGGGAGTTCAATTTTGCTTTTTTTGGAAGTTCGAAAAAATCCAATATCGATAACGAAATTATACACAAAAATACACAATCAGTCCCTAAAGATGCTGACATGCTACCGTCAATGAGCTCAGCTGATGTAATAGAATTGACTAAAGAAACTGATAAATTATCTGACTGTTCAAAAGACGATGAAGTTCCTGTTACTCCGGCGCCTAAACGTCAATAGTCTATTATATCAAGTTTTCAAGAAATTCACGCTTTTTCGGCGGGTGGTAATAAAACTTTAAAAATAAATAATGCCTTTATTTATATGATATGCAAGGACAATCAACCATTTACAATAGTTGAAAATGAAGGATTTCGCAATTTGATTAATGTATAAACCACATTATAAACTTCCCAATAAGATGACGTTGACTCAATGGGTTGATGATAAATACGCAGCATTATCAACAGTCTTCAAAGAAAAGTTATCAAATATTGAAAACTTTACTCTTACTACTGACATGTGGTCTGAAACAATGAGCATGAGAAGTTTTTTAGGAATAACAGCACACTTCGGTGTTGGTAATGAATTATTTTCAATAACTCTTGGAGTGTACCAGTCAAGTGAACGTCATACTTCAGAACACATAGTTGAAATGTTGCTTCAAACTTGTACCGAATGGGGTATTGACAAAGATAAAGTTTCGGCTGTAGTGACTGACAACGCAGCCAACATGGTAAAGGCCGTCGATTTGACACATACCATGTTTTGCACACACTCTGAATTTTGTGGCACAAAATTTTATGCAACAGTGTACTGAGCTGGGAAACTTGAAAACTAAAGTCAAAGATATTGTGACATGGTTCAAACAGAGCAATATAGCCAGCAACGAATTACGTACAGCAACCTAGAAAGAAACTAAATTGATACAAGAGGTTCCGACCAGATGGAATAGTACATATTATATGATCGAAAGATTTTTGGAGCTTCGCACTATCGTTAATAACATAATCATTCGGCATAAAAATGAACCACCGATGCTTACTGCGTCAAAAATATCAATTCTTTCTTCGGTTTTATAAGTTCTGCGACCGATCGAAGCTGCAACTAAGGAAGTGTCACGGGATAAGTACTGCACTAGTAGCAAGGTAATACCACTTATCCATTGCCTTCTTTTGAAAGTTAAAATTCTCAGACTCGAAGAATCTCTTGCCAAAGAATTACAGTCATTGGTCCTTGAAGAGATTGACAAGAGAATGGGTGTTATAGAGAGACTGACTGCTCTCGCCATAGCCACGATATTAGATCCGAGGCTTAATGCATTATACAGACCCACTTGCTTGCTCTTCAGCTGTGGCAAAAGTCAAAAAATTTGTGAAAACTACAAAACAAAATGAGGCCGCGGTGAAATCTGATTCTTCAGATCATTCTGACAAACCAGAAGATAACTTTTTTTTATGGGATGATCACCACAAATTGGTAAACAAGAGCTGGAAAACGGTGAAGTCTGACAATACTATTTCTGACGAGCTGTCTATTTACTTGCGTAGTCCGGTAGGAAAACTCAATAAGAACCCATTGGGAATTTGAAATGATGTGAAAATTCAGCTTCATAAACTTCATCAAATTGCTTACAAATACTTGACCGTGGTGGGAACGTGAGTACCGTCTCAGCATTAATTTTCTAAAGCAGCACAAATCGTCAATCAGCAACGAAACAGACTGAACGGGAAACGTTTAAATAAATTTTTGGGTTTGCAAAGTCTTCCAAAAGAACATTTTTTTTTTAATTTCAGAAGTTTTTGGTAGATCAATTTTTCCATTTTCACTTACAACATTGTAAGTGATTGAGAAGCGGCAGGGACGTGTGTTCGAAACCAGCTTGAGCTCTTTCCACCTTTCTCAATATTAATTCACTTTCGAGATATTTGACAAATTTGATCAGAACTTCCGCACCCATGAGTCTTCGCTGAGTTAGCTTAGCAAGGGTATAAATCACTTACAATGTTGTAAGTGAAAATGGAAAAACTGATCTACCAAAAACTTCTGAAATTGATAAAGCCATACCAAAGGCAATTTGGGTAATAGGAGAAGTTCAATGCTGTAGAGCAATATTCATAACTAGTAAATAACCAGTCGACATCCACCTAAGCTAGTAGTGCCAATCGATGCGTCCCGGCCTGTGAGTTGGCACCTGACGAGAAGCGGCAGGGACGCGTGTTCGAAACCAGCTTGAGCTCTTTCCACCTTTCTCAATAATATTTTTTTAAATAAATGACTGCTGCATGAAAAGTCTTTCTTTTTTATTTTAGTAACATAGATTCCTTAAACACACATACAAAAGGCAAAAAGAAAAGTGCTGTTGTAGGAGTAATCTATAATAAAAAATGTGTTCAGGAGGCCTACTACAGCTTGTGATGCAATGTTAGAAAAAGTACTCGATTTTGAGAAAACATCGATGTTTCTAACCGATGCATCGAAAAATATCGATGAACAGCCGCGATGTATTGCATCGAAAAAACAACATCGATGTATTTGTTAAGTAGACGGCCCTACCAGGCATAGCGTAACAACAAACAGCGATAACACTCCGACCATCGACCAATCTAACGGATTTTGCAGAATTGTATTAGTGTTAGTAAACATTTTTATTTTTTGCTCGTTTTGTTTACAAGCCAAATGTAAATAGATAGACAAAATAGAGAAAAATAAACATTTTTACGAACACCTATGCAATTCTGCAGAATTTTTTGAATACTTTAACCAAAAACTCTATTTCTGTGCGGAGAGAATGAAATATTATCGTTGGATCCATTTCGTTTTATACTGAGAGAATTTTCTAATACATATAATCTAGAGAAAAGCGTAAACACTAAAGGAATACACAGTATTATATACGTATTTCGAAGAGTAGTCGGTTGGTAGTGTCCGTTCATCGCTTGTTTTAACATTTTTTGCCGATGAACTCGGTTATTCAGGATTATTCTCAACACTGGAGTGATAGATAATCTTGATATTTGCTTGGCTCTCACCGATTTTTATTCTACGATTTTACGATTACCTTTATGACAACCACCAGATGGAATCATATTTAAGCAATTTTTCGAAATCACTTTATACAACAAAAAACACGTGCTTCCTTCGAAAACGACATATGGTTACTGATGTGCTCTATATATATATATATATATTGATGTATTACACACATATATAAGACGTATACAAACAAGCAAAAATAGCTGCCGTGCGCCGTTCCGAAGTGAATAAAAACTGGTTTATTTTAATGCATACGCACAGTTTCTTATATACATATATAACTTTTGTTCTGGCTCGAATTTCTCAAAGCAGCTTTGGGAGATGATTTCTATAATGCTAAGGAACATTTTTAAGTGCATGAACGTCGATTCGATCTGGTTGCGAGTATTCTTTATATATTTATTTGGCGTTTAAAATAATATCTGGGTCACTCCTTTCGGGAAAAAAGGATGTTTACGAACAGCAACAAAAAAGCTGCAGCTAATTTCACGAAAGACGAACGGATTTAAGCTCTTCTCGGTCAGCTCAACAAAGTTGCCAATAAGTTGGATATTGTGCTGAAGAAAATCACCGCGTTATCCTATCAGTTGGCTAAGACGAATGCTTGCCGAACATAGGCGTGTCAACAAAGAAATGGTAACGTAATTAGCTTTGAAAACCCCAAATCCGCCACGAAATTCCACAAAATGGGGAAATTGCAACCTTCTTCCTCCTCCTCTGAAAAGACAGAAAAAGGCGAAAGCAATGTTGCCAGTTAACTCCTCCGACCAGGAAGAAAAAGAAGAAGATGCGGTTGTAGAGGAGTTTGCAGCCCTTCCACCCCCTAGAGCCTCGGCCTCCTTCCCAGGGATAGCCGTTACCAAAAGACCACGCAAACCATGCAAATGGAGAATGGTACGGTTCCTTTTTTAGTCAGAGAACCAAGCAAGGGGTCCGAAGTACTGCTTACAGTGAAGAAGAACAACATATCCTACACCTTAGCCAAAACTCATTGCTCAGACAGAATTAACAACTTTCGGCCTATTTCTCCATCGCAAAATTTGTGCGACATCCTACGATTATTCACCGGTTCTTCAATGACTTTTTCGCGATTTTTACGGGAACAATCCACCGAGCAAGCAATAATTCTATTACATAACATGTATTCTAGACTGTTTAATCAGTATGGATAAACGAGCTCAAATTCAAACTGAAAATATCATCTGTCCAGTTTCAGTCAAATAGAACTGCAGATAGAACTGGTCCAATAACATTAAGGCCTATCATATCAAATCCTTTCTTGATGGACTCTGGCGTCCCACAAGGATCTATCCTTGGACCCTCCCTATTCAATTTATTAGGCCTCCCTATTTAGACAAAGGCGAATTTATTCCTCTTAAAGAGAATATTGAATACCTGGGAGTCAGTTTTAATAATCTGCTCCAATCAAATACACATGCCAGGAGAGCGCTCAACAAAGCCAAAGCGGCGTCTGCTCTTATAACCCCTCCTTTCCCCGAAAACAGTAAGCCTCGACGTGAAACCACTAATGTACAAATCCTTTATATGACTGATCATCGGATATGCATTTCCAACTTGGCCAACAATATCACCAACGTTAGCCGAATAAATACAAATCTTCGAGAGGAAAATCGTCAGAAAATGCTTGTTTAAGTACCGCCGACACAATAAAAAAATACTTTCAGAATAGCTTCCTTTATCGGGAAGCATGTGTAGCGCCAATACTACACTATATGTTAACAACAAGAAAAAAACGCATAAAAATGTGACGAGTCCTTAATCTCCGAAGTGTTCGAGCACTCTTAGAATTTCCTGCAGTGAATGATTTCTATTATATATTTCCTTTTGGAATCCTAAATAAATACCGCCGAGGCTCCTTTAATTTAAATGCTCTCAATAAACCACCATTTTATGTGTCATCTCAAGCCAGTACACACCGGGATGTGTGTAAAATGTAAAGTAAATAAAAACCACCGTGAAAATTAAATTTTCAAAATTTAACAATCAATGAATGAAACATAGTAATAAATCAACTTCAATCTTAAGACCAGGCGGTCGAAACGGGCGAATCCTCCATCCTCCCAGGAATCTGCTGGAGAGGTACCCACGAGCATAGGCGGCCCGCGCCTATATTGTTTCATATAGTGTTCAAATATAACTTGCAAATATACGTTCATATCTTTCATAGCTCAAATTAAGATTACTTACAAGGGTAGGCTTAGAAGTAGATTTAAGTAAGATTAGAAGAAGGAAGTTGATAGAAGTTAAGACAGAAGTTGAGATTGAGATATCGTAAGTCTTGATTTATTAATAAATAAGAGAAAAGCTGTTCATTACATAAGCCATTAGAGCAAATGCTACATTCTAAGTGTTCAAAACCACGAACTATAGATGCAAATCATATTCCAACCGAAGTTTATTTGACATCTGTCGATTGCCAAATGTCACATAGTCATTAAGTACTTACTATCAATGCTTTAAGTCTCAGTAACGTTTACTTAGTTACTTACTTATTATTCTACACAATTCGCATGTTTGATTACCTTTTGGTCAAGATACGTTACTTCCGAAAGGATCTCCATCCTGTATACGAAACCGGCGACTAGATACAATGAAAATATGGTTAGAGAATGTTTATATGGAGTAGATTAATGACAAAAATCTACGGCACCGATGAAATCAAACGAAAGCTACTCATGAC
Organism: Stratiomys singularior; assembly: GCA_954870665.1. Lineage (NCBI taxonomy): Eukaryota > Metazoa > Arthropoda > Insecta > Diptera > Stratiomyidae > Stratiomys > Stratiomys singularior. The sequence goes on along the minus strand of OX940880.1, from coordinate 67,269,147 downwards.
AATGACTCAATCGGCCGGAGTTCGTCGCCGCAATATAAAATATTTTGACACAGACTTTTCTAAGCTTAAAGTACCCCCAGGATGAATAGATATAGGTATACATCAGATTACAATTCTAAAAGGAATGCAGGAGACTAGGTTTATTGAGACTGGGCATTATTCCTTTTCCGTGACGGTAATTTGTTAGTATTAGATACATTTTGTTCTACTAAGACAGGTAGAATAGTGATCGTCTCGATTACATGCAACTTTTCCTTATTTGGGTTGCCTTTATTCACAAGAAAAAATTTCTTCTCACGGGGGAATGCCGTCCACAGAAGTTTTCTGGTGGCTAATAATCTTTGAGGAATGCTACTCTCACTTGCCCGAGAACTTGGGGATTTCTATAAGGACTAGAGCTGTGCCAGTTAATCGTTAACAGCTAATTCGTAACGTTACCCGCCGTGAACGAGTAGCATTGCTAACGAAAAACTAAATTAACAGCTAACGTTAATTCCATACCAACTGCTAACAGCTAAGAATCGAAGCATAGGCATAGCGTTAGCAGCCGCGTCAACGATAGCAGGCTCATTAACGTTAGCATCCAGATCAAATTATAGCAAACACACTAATGTTGATGGTATTTAAGCTGTTAACTTGATGCATGCGTTATTTGGCGCTAACATTGAGCTCAACAGAAACGACAGTACGAGCGATCAACGCATTAGCTAGCAGCTAAATTAGCGTTGCCAGAATCGAATCCATTGATGCTGTTGAGTGATCAACGCATCAAGAATGGATGCATGGGATACCGTATTCTATTGCTGTTAACTTTGCCACATGTGCAATACAATAGCTAACATTGGATGCAAAAACATAGTGTAGTGAGTGACAATAATTAAATTGTGAAGTTACGGATTGTGGAAAAAAGTCATCAACAATATTGAATCATTTGAAAGGTAAAGTATTAGAAAAGTTAGGTAATGTTAGCTTTAATTTATCTGTTAGTTCAAGGCGATATTTTTGAAAATGGAAAGGCGCAATAGTTCTATTTGGAGTTACTTTTCTGCGTTAGACGAGACAAAAGCATCGTGCAATATTTGTAAAAAAACGTGCTCTTACAAAACAACAATTACAAATTTAAAGTCTCATCTTAAAAGAGTGCATCCGATACAATTTTCGGCAATTTTACATATGGATGGCCAATCAAATTATAATGAGAAGGCGTCGTGCACATCCGAGTTTCGGAGTGAATCGGAGAAAAATAATGCAGAAATTGTAAATATTGAGGGCTGTTCCACAGAAGTAGTCCCCCATGCGAGCACGACAGTATTGAACTTGACAGCTGTTAAAAGAAAGCAGAAGACAATAACATCATTCATTCCGCAAAAGCTTAGACCTAATGAAAAATTAAAGGTCGATAATGCATTGATGAACCTTTTTACAAAAGATTTTCAACCTTTCTCTGTTGTTGAAGATGAAGGTTTTAAAGAATTTGTGAAAAGTTTAAATCCTTCGTACGATTTGCCATCTAGGAAAACAATTTCAAATTCGATGCTTCAAAGAAAATACGACGAATGCCTAATCCAAGTTCAAAAATATATCGATGAAGAGGCAAAAGAAGTTTACTACATTAGCATTACAACGGATTGCTGGTCATCTCGCAATTTAGAATCGTACATTGCATTGACTGTGCATTTTTGTACGCAAGACTTCCAACTCAAAACAGTTCTTTTAGATTGTTCCATACTGGTTGGCAGCCACACGGGTGAATACCTTGCCAAAGAAATCCGTCAAATTTTGCGAGAATGGAATTTGGAGGATAAAGTAATCATGGGTATATCTGATAATGCTTCTAATATAACGAACGCATTTCGAGAACATCTGTTATATGACCATTTCCCATGCTTTGCTCATTCCTTAAATTTGATTGTACAAGAGGCTGTATTATTATTTGACTCAACAATTATTAAAATAAAGAAGATTGTACTTCACTTCAAAAAAAGTACAAGATCTGCAGAGAAACTTCTTGAATATGAGCTAAAAAATAATGTAAATCAACCAAAACGACTAATTCAATCAGTTCCAACTCGGTGGAACTCAATATATTATATGATCAAAAGGTTTTTAGAGCTGAAAGATTGTGTTCGAGCTACTTTAGCCATTATCGATGCAGATTTACCTGTGATAACACTAGAAGAATGGGAAATTTGTGGTCAGTTATGTGACATATTGGAAGCGTTCGAAGAAGTTACTTGTGTTATAAGTGGTTCAAAATATTTGACATGTAGTATGCCTATTGTACTAATGAAAGCTCTACTAATTTTTTGTGAGCAGTTAAAGCACGTGCAACTTTTAGCGCTCGCTAGATCGATCGTTGAGCAATTAGAAACTGGCTTGCGGAAAATATTTGAAAATCTGGAAGAAAATTCGAAGTTAGTTTTGTGCACATTTTCGGACCCTAGGTTCAAATGCCACTACTTTTCAGAAGACACTGCTGAGTTGGCAAAAACAACTTTAATAAAACTGATTCAAAATGAAATTGAAGCTGCTACAAGTTGCTCCGCTGAAGCATCAGTAAATACAACTCAGCAAACAAATAGTTTAACTGTTCCAAATAAAAATATTTCTCTTTGGGGAGTGGTTGACTCAATTGTTGAAAAGGAAAAACGTAAACCGTCAAACAATAGTTTAGCAAAAGCAACTAAAGAGCTGGAACACTATTTAGAAGCAGATTTATTAGACAGACGTAGTTGTCCTTTGGCTTGGTGGAAAAAACATAGATTATACTTTCCAAATTTATCATCAATATTCATAAAGAAATACGGAATTGTGGCCTCTTCTGTTAAATGTGAAAGGATATTTTCGAAGACAGGTAACATATTGTCTGATAGGAGATGTAGCCTGAAATCTGGGAAAGTAAGGCAAATAGTTTTTCTAAATGCGAATTCGGAACTAATTCCCCGTGAATAATAATGTTGTTTAAGGTAATTTTGCCTGTCACATAAATTTTGTAAGTTTAAGCATTCACAATATTTAATCGGATTTATTACAGTTCGTCAATGGAAATGGAGGTACCAAAGAAATGAACAATAACCAAAGATTCAATTTAAAGTAGATCTCTTTAAATTTGAAATAATAAGTAGGAACTAAGAGCAATATTATTCTGTTGAACAAAGATTGTTGATTTAGTTATTTTGATATTTGGCTTAATTAAATATAAATTAAAATGTAGCATATTGTATAGTTGTATTTTGAAATCTAGCTCCAACTCAAACAGTGAATATTAATAGTTAACGTTCACTGTTGACGTTAGCTGCTAACTATGGTCAACTGTAGCAGCGTTAACGTTGATGAAATTAGCATTAACGCCCACCACTAATAAGGACGTCATCCTCCAGCGGATGATAATCCTACAATGACCCTGATCAATGATAGACACGATATTGTGGACCAAGTATCGCCCGCTCCAATATAAATATCTTAGCGCCCCCTTCTTGTAACATCTTGGCAGGCGTCTGAGTACGTTTGAAGCTCGCACCATTGAGTTGGTCGTATAAGTTTTGTTAATGTGAACTCTCAATTAGCCCTGGTGTGGCTCTGAACACTTGCCCCTTAAACGCTGGTACCAAACCTCGCATGTCCTCACTGCTTTGCAAAGATATCCATAAGACCATGGGGGCATCTACACACATGTGTGGTGCTAGCGGCTTCTAGGGCATAGCCAAACAACAACCAAACCCAGACGACTCATGGACGAGGAAATGTTAGAATACCGTCAACCGCTGCCACGGACACTGCTGCTGATGCTGTCTATGCTCTAGATTTTGGCGTAAACAGGAAAAATCCTCCTTAACACGGGGCGCAGTACAATTCCACTTTACTGGATCACCATGTAGGAGAACACCTCATGGGAAAGGCAAGAATACATAGGAAAACATAGTACACAAAATCTAAGCTTGAAGTAATGTCTATTGAAACATGATAAGACCTTCAGACCAGATCGGTCGCTACAGGCGTAAGTGATAAATAAAAGGAGCAACAGCTAACGGCTAATACCTCAGTCAAAACGCAACTGATTCACTATGAAAAGAACTGCCAGCAGTCCAATCAAAGGAGACCGAAACAAAAAAACAAAGTACGAAGCAGCCAACAAACAGGCTTCATCTAATTCCAGGTGATGACCACCAAAAGGTTTTTCCTTGCAAAAGCGACAAATGATGAGCTTCCTCCTGGGGACAAAGGCAAAAAATAACCAACGAAGACACAAAAACGGTAAAGTAAGCCGCACTTTACAGTTCAAAGGCATGCACTGCTAGTCTAACTGACGGATGATAGAACGAACGCTGATGGTTTGCGGGGAATCAGGGGAAGGGTGAAACCTAAGGACAATCAAACTACCATTTAAATAGCTCGGCCGACCCGATTCGGCGTCCTTGTCGCGTATGGATCTGCGACAACAAATGATGACGCATTCTGTGATATAGTTAAAAGGTGCTCTCGCAGGCACCGTCAAAGTGGAAAAGCAGTGGAAAAACCAAAAGCGGTGACTTCACTTGCATCAATGGCTTTCTTCAAAATTAGGGACAACTGATGAGCAAAATTGCCTTAAAAGAGTTTTTTACAGAGTTGAAAAGTTTCAAAATAAGGCTAACACTTGAAAATACTAGAGTGCTGCGCGTCTAGAGCTTGCTTGACTTGACTGAGGAACAAGTCGAAAAACTTCTCAACATGGTCAATATGAACTTAGGTTGGACTTCTGCAGGATAGTGTGCAGAGTAGTTCCTCTCCACTGTTCCAAATGCCTAAGTATTGTCGATGAGCACGCAAGGTAATAATGGGCATGATGAGAGCTTTTTTTAATTTTAAGCCCGGTAACGAGAGGCATAATAGAATAGAATGCATGGGACAAGTATTTTATATACTTTACCAGAACGCTGACCTGAGTCCTGATGACTTGCAACATATTCCAAAGTCTTCTAAGAAGCTCTAGCTAAAGGCAAAGCAGCGCTGCAATGACCTATGTCCTTCAGATAAACTTATAACGATACTCAATCACCCAAAACTTGCTCGAGAAATACACCAGGAATACGAGAACCGACTCATCGTTGCTTAGTGAACAACACCGAGCTAGATTATTGTACCCTGATAAATCCGTTACTTATCCTATCTGGCTTCCAGACAGTTCGCATCAGGGAGTTCGGAGCTTTAAGCGAAGATACAATTCGGTGTGGGTATGGGTTCAGCGCTCAGATATACCATTGTTCAGTGAGCACATTACACCGAAGGTGCCACGAATGAATCTTTTCAGGTGTTAGAGAATTTAAACGCTCGGTCGCATGTAAAACAAAAGCTTGGCTGAAGGAAAAATCCCAGAGCTTGAGCAAAAATTAAAAATTTTATTACTTGACTTTCCTCATTCTCACCCCATCCATAGATACCACGGAAAACTAGAAAATCGTCGAACATAAGGCGCACACATTTCGAACTCTTTGGGTTTGCCCTTTTTGTTTTTCATCATTCATTCTTCAGTTCAGTCGTCTCTGACATCTCAAAGTGTGCACATCGTTACAACGCTAGACTAATCAAGACTAATCTAGAAGACAAGAACTTTTAAGAGACGTTGCTCAAATTTTATGAAAACGACTGGCGTCATGTCAGTTCTGCACTCAGGAAGCTCCTTTCGTCGAAGAAAATGACGACTGGAATCCTTAAGATGCCATTGTGATGACTTATTGGTCTTTATGGCTGTTCAACGCTTGGTTTCAGCCTCAATGAAAGCCTGGGAACTTCATCTAGGAGCATCAAGAGCTGAACCAACTTGCAATTCGTTGAATAAATTCATGGGCTCACGAATCCTGGCGTTACAATGATTTGAAATCTCACAATCAGACGATCCGAGATCTAAGCCAAAACAAGTATCAGTTCGAGCTTACCTTATTGAAAAATTATCCGCATGTGCCATTTGCTCGACCAACCATTACACATATCAGTGTGATCAAAAACAGCAAAGACCACTCAGCAGCGTCAGGACCTCATAAAAGTAAAGGGACTGTGTTTCAATTGTCTTGGATATCATTTTTGGATATCAATTGCAAGTTGACAAGACGATGCAAAAAATGTGGACACAAGCACCACACAATTTTTCAGACCAATGAATCAAAAACAGCATCCTCGCAACAAGCAGAGCAGCAGAAACAAGCTCACGTTCACATAGTAAGTCTACAAGCATCGAACGTGCTTCTTGCAACAGCGAAGCTTCGTGCCACTAATTGTCAAGTCATGACGAAAGTTATTTGGGCGCTCTTGGATTCAGGAGCAGAAGTCACTTTGGTCTCTGAGAAACTAGTACAAAAACTCAGTTTACCTCGAACTAAGTCAAAATTATCTATCATAAGCATCGGATCCTATCAAGTGGGGAAGACTAAGAGTAGCGTAACTGTTGTGATCAAACCGCACTTCAATTCAGACGTCTTCCAAAATTAACATAGCACCTACCTACCTCACAACATCACACTACCAACCAATGGATTAATTTAGAAAACCTGCAAATCGCTGATCCTCAATTCCTCATTCAGAAACGAATAGACCTCATTATCGGCGTGGAAGATTACGTTCAGTGATTGGCAGGCTCTATTACTAAGGGTCCAGTTGATGCTCCAGTGACTCAACTTACAAAACTTGGTTGGGTTATCTCTGGCCCAGTGAATGGTAACATCTAAGAATCAGCTGCTTCAGCTCATCATTGTTTGGTTGACCAAGACCTCAACGACTTACTTGAAAAATTCTGGATGCAAGAAGAACTGCCTACAACTGACACATCCAGCTTATCCGCTGAAGATGAACAGTGTGCACAACATTTCATCGACACTCATCAACGAGACCTAACTAGTAAATATATTCCCTCAAGGCCCTAAACCAGTATTGTACCAGTGTAATTACTTCAAGTCAACAATATGTGCAAGGCTTTTCTCTAAGAAAGTGGGTCAGAAATAATCCAAAGGCTCTTCATCATCTCCCTCCAGAACACTGCTTCCCAACTACTTCAATCCCGTTACATGACAACACAAACAGGGCCCTTGGTTTATTTTGGAATCGTCTGACGAATCAGCTCAACATTGCCAGAAATTCCTTCATTTAAGTCAATCTTCTATCCACTCCTGGACAGGCGCAATTATAGCTCTAACTTGGATTAACAATCACCATTCACGATGGATAATAGAGAGTGCTACATCAGTGAAACTATACCTACAGCACAATGGCAACACATAGCAGGAAAAGTAAATCCAGCAGATTGTGCCACTTGAGGACTATCTGCTGAAGAAATCAAATAGTTTCAACTGTGATGGAATGGACCTCAATGGCTTCAGAGCCCTCTAGATGACCGGCCAACCCACCACGAAAGTCCAACCACTGCTGAAGAAGATCTAGGATAGAGATCTAGGAGAGATTCATCACGCAGCAAGAAATCACCAGAAATGGTATCTGATCTTTCGATATCTCATTCTCACCGCATCCATATATATCACGGCACAAGACCAATTCGTTAGAAAACCGTCGAACATGATCGCACACATATCAAACTCTCTATGTTTTGCTCTTATTGTTTTTTAACACTCATTCTTCAGTTCAGTCGTTTCTGGCATCTCATAGTGTGCACATCGTTACAACGCGAGTGACCTGTAGTTTTTGTCACCATCGCCAACGGGAAACATTGTAACTTCGCAGGCTGCAACTATTAAATATTAAATTAATCTTCAAGTTATATGCCTGTTATAAATAATAGAGAAATGGTTCGCCATAAATTAAGTTGGATTAGGTTTTCATTAGAATTTAAAAAGTCCTCTAATGATCCACCTCTTTATATCTTTACATCAGGCGAAGCTCAACTTTTTGGAGGGCGGTGCCTCGAGTCCAGAGCGTCTGGTTCTTGTCGAAGGGAGGAAGGGGGGATGATGACAGTCATACACAGAGAAAACGAATACTGGAAATGAAAGCCAGGGCTGGACTTGCAGTGGTGAACAGTGATAACATACTCACTTTCAGCTGCTTGGACTGCGTGGGTATCATCCCGGAAGAGGCATTCGCCTCAAATTCCCTCTTCCCAAAGACATAAAATTCCAGATTTCTAGACGAATACTTCAAAAGAGACCATCAGTACATTCGAGATCTACAACAATTCTCCAACCTCTCCACACACTCAGCGTATTCGTGTAGAGTACCGGCAAAACGGGCCTGAAGATGCTCGACTGTTTGGCCCATCAATGGCTCGGATCAAATAACTGGCTGCTGAAAGCATCATTAATTCTACAATGAAGGCTTCAAGAACTAGAATTAGCAACTCTATCCATGAAGTGCAAAAAGGCTTCTGTACGAGACGGTACTCCGGCCAAGCTATTGCAATGTATCTATTAATCTGGAATATTTATCTTTTTCCTTGAATGCCTGCTTGCGAGATACGCTCCACAATCCATGCAGTTGCGAAGGTAGTCACAGTGGGCCAACATGCGGAGACAGATAGTTTGAGCTAATCTGAAGAACCACATTTTTCAAACGTTAAATCGTTTGTCCAGACTTCCTGAACATCTCATACCACAGACTGATCAACCTCAAACTATGGGAGGAGTCGTAACAAGTTCAACAAAAACGCGTAAAATCTAAAATATTCTTTATAAAGCAGAAATTGGTAGCGATACTCTCAATAAAATGCTACACCGAAAACAACTGGAACAGTTAAGTGACGTGGAGCACTAGGGATTGCATCAGCATAGAGGGCAGTCTCTGAACCAACGGTGTTGCCAGAGAGCGCAAGAGAATCGTTAATAAAGAAGTTATCGCTAATTATAAAAGCTGCCGTTCTCTCAACCGATGTGCGAAGCCTTGGGTGCATAAGCCAAAAGGAACACAGGACGCGTAACACATCAATGATTTGAGAGCATGCCTCAGCCGAAGGCATGGTGAGACTTACTTCTAGTTGACCCAGCTATCAAACGGAATTTTCAACCTTACCTGCATAAGATTGATAGGTCACGGTATCTAGATTGCATAATTTGCATTGGAGAGAAAGATTACGCCTGCATTCTTTGTGTCCATGCATAAGTCGTGACAGATTGCACGGTGATCTTGTCGAAAACGTGGCAAAGCATCGTTCTGATACTTTAATCGAAGACCTGTTGAAATTTACTGACAACTAACTACGCTCGGGTAAGCCTAACAAACAAACAAAAAAGCGTACGTGATCGGCTGGGCGCGTCAATGGTGGGGGAAACCTTTGTCTCAGAACCCTCTTCCTCCTTCCCATAAGGCGTACAGTATGGAAATCTAGTCGGGAGTTATGTGTCGAACGGGCCCAGGCTTAGTTCCCGGTTGACAGGGGTGGTGTTCAGTGGGTAGTCCGGTTGATTTGTGCCACTGGGAGTCCAATACTCCTCAACCGTAAAAAAAGTTTCCAGGTATTTTGAATTATCAATCTTACTGTTATGTTTTTTGTGACGATTCTTCCTAGTAGGGGAAGGTGTACTGCGTACTGTTACTGCCTGTTGCCTCTGTGCCTCGCACCAATTCTGCGGTTTGTTCTAATTTCCAAACGAGTCCTGAAAACTTGACGGGACAAAAGTGTAAGCTGAAAAACAGAAAAACCAACAGCCAAACCAACAGGGGTTTCGTAGCAGAATAAGAAAGGAAAAGCATTAATTAGTTTCTGGTTTCTTTGCATCTTTATTTAACAGCTTTGAAAATTGAACGAAATAATGTGAAAAGTTTAGCAATACAAGCAAAATCTGCCTATTTTTTTGAATCCCGCTATGTTGGGAGTTTGTTTGAAGTGTTTTCGCTGTTGTGTCAATTCCTTTTGTTTGGATGTTCGCAAAGCTTTTGGCAAAATTTTACCCAGTAAAACTCGCAATTACTTTCCATGTGCTTTTAAATTTTATTTTCTTTCATAATTCATTCATATATTTTTTTTGTTTTTAATGACTGCATCTCCTTTTCTCTTAAGTTTGGAATCGGGTTTCTTTCGTTACAATTTAGCTCTCCAGTAGAATCTATACACACGAAAAGTATGTCACAAGTTAGCGTATTATGCATACTTTTCTTGTTTGATGATTTTCCTCAGGCCTCGAGGACGAAAAGCGATTCAGGCTCTCCGTACATAAGCAAACAGCCCGCAATTCGTCTGAAAGTGGATGAAACCTTAACTAGTTGGTTTGAGTATTGATTAGGTCCAAGCTTTCAACCAGACTGGGTGTTCTTCATATTTCTTGCAGCGCGAAAAGCCTTTTCACGTACTTGTGCTATGAAGAGGTTCGCACCTACGATCATTCAATTCAAACGCACTGTGATTACGCAACGAGCGAGTTTTTAAGATTATGTAATTTCATTCTAAAAATATTCAATATTTAGTTAAATCGTAGAGAGAGACGATTTTCTAGCTCATTGTGTTTTGAATTTGTTTGAAGTTTGGAATAATGGGAAATTGCCATGACGTCCGCCTACAGTGACAGATTACTACCGAAAGTGTTGACAGTAGAAGGGAAACATCCGCCGAATTGTCGTTATTTGCCGTTAATCAAGCGTTAAAATAGTGTTTTGCACTTTTTGAAGATGTTTCGGAGGTTATCATTCGTAGTGCGTTGAGGTGAGTGGATCGTGAACTGTTATTAGTGCTTAATCTGCTTTGGTTTAATATCGATTATTCGAAGCCGACAACCATCTAGTTGAAGTTTCAAGAATTGCTAAAATGTTTGACGGGAAAAAATGTTTGACGCAACATAGAATACTGTTCTGCTGTGCACATATGACATAGCTTTCATTAGCATAACGCATGCACATGTCGTTCGTCGTCTTTTGGCAAGGGATGGTTGAGTGCTAGAAGACAGACGGAAGAATACTGACACAATGTATCAAGTGTTTATTTTCATATGAAGATTTCAGTGATTTTTTATATGACCATCACACGAGGATACACTTGGGTGGCCTTAGGCAGAAAGAAACAGGGCAAGCAATAGTACATTTCCTCTTGAAACGTTTGAGGAGGGTGTCCTTGTTACACGAAACAATGTAAAAAATGCAATACAAATACAGTTCTGCTAATTTTGCGAAATTTTGAAAATATGGTAATGCTGTGCTAATGTTACTATTGCACGGTTTCTGAAATTTTATTAAGAGTAGTTAGTTCAACATTTTTGCTTAAAATTAGCCACTTAGGTGGTGTCCGATTATGTAAACTTAATTCTACTGTTCAAATTCTCGTCCAGGTTTGAACAGTCTGCACGAATTCGCCACAATTCTAACTGGCCGTCTGTTTCGTCCAAGGCAACTTGACCAATACCGAATGACAGACGATCATATGAATAAGCTTTAAGTCAAGGGAAGGGAAGATACAAAGGAAATTGTACTCAGAAGCTTGTATAAAATTTAATGTTTGAATTAAGATGGTGACCGCAAGTAAGCCAGCGATACATTCTTAGATCCAGAAGATGACATTTACACTGACACCGATGACATTGGCTCCTAATATGCAGTCAGCATGTTGCCCAGGTATTATGAGAGAATCTAGTGTCAAATTAACGAGTAGATTTGTAGATTGAGCATTGCTTTAAGAATATTTTGAGTTCACTCTTTCTCATTAGGACTTATGGATGACTTTTTCTTGGTCTCGACTTTATTTTCCGGTTTGATATTGTGTTCAAGGATAACCGTCTCTGATACAGTGCAAATTGTTGCTTAAAATCACGTGGCAAAACAAACCCTTACTCCATTTGTTTCTGATCTTCATTCAATATTTCTGTTGATGTTTGATAACGAAGCCTCGAATTTCTAGTGATATGAGGATTGTCAGTCAGGGAGAATGTCAAACTCAAGAGAGCAAGTTAGAATGAGCAAGCCGCAAGAAGCGTTTTAAACACAAGTTGAACTCAAAGAGGATTGGTCCCTCTTTAGACTTGTATTTTTTGGGAAAGAAGCACTACATCCAGTCAAACAACCTATGCAAATGACACAAAAATTATATTCCATTATTTTTGCACGCGAGAAAAACAGGAGAAATTTTATAACTCGGCATACAAATGACAAGGCATAGGAACGAATCAAGCTAGTTTAAACGGCGAGTCCAGCCGACGAATGCGATATTTTGTTCGGTACTTGTAGTCTTCAATCCTTGCTGCAAACACAAGAACACGTAGGCCTGTGCATATAAATCGATGGTTTTCGCGCTTTTACTATCGGTGTCAAATATTGACCGTTGTGCACGTATCCGAGAAAACACGAAACATCTTCTAAATTAGAGAGGTTTTACAATTATGAATCAGGAACGACAATGAGTTGAACGAAATATTAGATGCGCCAGTAGACTATTTGAAGACTTATTGCTGCAGAAACTCTTTATATCTTTTTGTTCTCCTGGAACGCAAGGTTGGCCACTTGTAGCAAATGGACGCATGGACTTTGCGGCAACTGAGAAGCAAGAAAAAGAGAAACGAAAGATCTGTAGTTAAATTCCGAAAGCCCTGAATGGATTCAACAAACGGATGTAGGGCAAAAGTGTCGAATTATTTTAGTCTTTAGGCAGACTTTACTTTTCTTCGAAATTGCAATAGAAAAACAAAGCAGGAAAGAATAAACTTATAAATTGAGTAGAGAAGCAACAAAACAGCAAATTTTATCAGTATTATTATTTGGTAGATTAAAAATTTGGTTCTCGCGATTATTTGTTAAAGTACTGCATGGATAAACAAACTGAGCGGCGTCCATGAGCCATCTCCTGTCGACATAGATTATTTTCGACTTTTACCTTACTTCCTCTGCGTTACCTTTGTATTACCGACTTTGGAAACATTCCACGTCCAGAAATCGTTATATTTCATCAGCGTATGCATCATCGAATTTTTTTGTGTTCTCTTCTCGTGCTTTCTTTCGCCGATGTCATTATTTAATTTTTTAAGTCTATCGATGTCTGCCGATGTCATTATTTAATTATTTAAGTGACAAGGGTTGCTGAAACATTACCCGTACGAATGTTAGGTCCAGTTGCTGACCTTTTCAGCTGTGGAAAGCAGACAAAACTGCAGTCAGCAGCAGACAAAAACTGTAGGGAGGTAAAAGAATTCACCTTTTCCATGGCCTGACACCTCTCGATTGAAAACCGATCTACCAGATGATGATTTGCTTGCCGGTGCCCTGATCTGGGCTTTGAGTCTATCAGCAAACATAGACACGCATTAGCTGGTTCCGATTCAACCAGCATTTCTCTTATGCTGATAAATCTAATTCTAGACCTTTTTCTGGGACAAGATGAAATTATTATTACTTTTATTATTATTATTTTGCCATCCATCCGTGGTGAAAGAAGCATTTCTCTTGAGGCGCCGCTAGGCGCTAAATTATGAGGCCTAGTCCGAAGTCGAAGTAATGTGACAGAAAGTTTCAGGCTAGGTTCTCTGTGTGACAGGGGAGATGTTTAGGAGTTCGACACTCAGAGCTTAAATAGCCTTCACTTCCCAACCGTTAAAACAAATTATTGTTATGTTACATTAGTCCAAGTTGCACTTGGCATCCAGCGACTAGCATTGTAGCTGATGAAGGAAAACAGCCGTTTAGTCAATCCAGTGCGTCTCTTTCGACGGTTCAAATCTTAGTAGTTTGATGCGTTTGATGTAGAATAGTCATGGAGATATGGAGCATGGTTTGATCGGAAAAAAGTTCAACATTCAGTCTTTTTGGAGCTAATAGTTTCTGAGAAACCACGTAAGAATATGGTATCTGGATTTTCGCCAGTCCTTCTGGAACATCTGTCCATCTAGCGGAGTTGAATATACAATAAGACAACATGTTATCTCCAATGTTTGCCTTCACTTGTTGTATTTACTATTGGATTGGTGGTGGAGCGCTCAGCTTAGATGCCATACTGCCGTACAGATAGAAGTGAATGTTCGTCAATGACAATGGAGTTGTGTGTGGGTCCCATCCGTTTTTGCAGCTAAATGTATAGAAGAGTAGTTTTGCAATAAGCTTTCACATGATCAATTCGTGCTCTGAGTCTTTCATATCTCGTTTCACGTCATTCACGAAGGAAAATTTTTATTTCTGTTGATATATTAAAGTTTGTGTCATCTCGATCATATGTCCTCTGATCTCTTTGTCGTGCATAACATTATCTTCGATGTTCAGTGACCTCATTTACAATAGCAGCTAATTTATGTCCCTCGCAAGCTGTCAAAACAGATTGTTGACATGCATGCAGCTGTGTAAGCCTAGAAAACAGCAGTTTAAGCTTTGGATAAAGCTCCTCTGAATAACCATTGCTTTCATCATCCTTCAGATTCAGATATCTCAGTAAAAAAAATCCCAGTATCCATTGAGTTCTCGAAACAAATTTTCAATTAATATAATTTAGTTGTGAGTTGTGATCGAATGACGAATGAAGAAAAGTTCAAGAGAATATAGAAGATAAGATAAAAGGTTAAGAACAAAAAAAAGAAAGTTTAAGAAAGAATAAAAGATTAACCAGGAAAGAGTAAAAATACCTTCGAATTTCTAACGAAGTTAAGGGTTTAATGAAATGAGACGCACAGGAGAAGTCCTGAAATCAAGCTGAGATAAAACCTCGTGTTGGAGGTGGAAAAGGTGGTCAGAATCACAATTACCGAAAACTCTTCCTTCTTGACATTGTAACAAGTTTTCCAGAGCGATCTTGATGAGAGTGTCTTTCCCTCTAATTTGTAGTTATTTGCATCTTTTATTATTCGATCGCCTAGCACTTCGGTAAAGCACACCTTGAGAAATTCATAGGTTCTATCACACCGGAGGGTACGTTTGCTCCTGCAAATCTTTCGCCCGTAATGAATTTTATTCTGGAGGATTCTTCCTTGGATTTATGACAAGCTGTCCATTCTGATTTATCGGAAGTTTCTGGGACATCACTATCACTTTCCAATTTGCTATCAATTACTCAAATTTTCAGTTCTTACGCCTACTACGAGTACATCATCATCCTCGTCGCTTTCGTCACCTTCCTTCCCACTGATTTTTTTATGAATATGTTGAATTTCGTCATGGACCGTATCAAAACAAAATTCGTCTTTACAAAAGCTGAGTTCATATGTGAAATCCATTTTTGTAGGGGTTCATACAAAATCGCGACACAAATTGTTTTCACGCTTTTGCCACACTCGCCAAGTCTCAATTGATCTCGGAACTGTTAGAACTTTTCTTTTTTAAAACCTTATTATCTTTTCTAGGAGTTTTTGGTAGATCAATTTATCCATTTTCACTTACAACATCGTAAGTGTGAGTTGGCACCTGTCGAGAAGCGGCAGGGACGCGTGTTCGAAACCAGTTTGAGCTCTTTCAACCATTCTTTCTAAATACTTATTATGTTATCTTTGTTACGAAGTATTATTTCACACATCCTATATAAGGACTTAAGCAGCTCCGTAACCTTTTTAGGAAACGATAGTGCGATCAAATCGATTGGAGATAAAGTGAACATAAATATACACTGACTGCCGCCTCTTGATTGATTTATTGTCGGGGATGGTGCACTTCAACCACTACATGTTTATTGTGCCCCCACTTCCGGTGCTTCTAGAGCACCTCAAGCAGATCGATCTTCCTGAGAAAGTGAATGATCTGGTTCGTCACAATTCCTCCTCGACAAGGAAGCAGCTTCCTAAACTGTCTCTTCTCCTGCGGGACACTGCGTCGCAGTATGCCAGCAAATGTACTGGTGCCTCCTCTGCAAGATTGCAAAATCTATACTCATCATTCGCTATCAAGCCCATCCTTCTGAGATGTCCTACGAGTGTGCAGTGCCCCGTGAAGTTCCCAGTCAGGACCCTTACCTTCCTTTTATTCATTTCGATGCACGCTTGAAACTTCTTCTCGTGTTAAACGTCCAGGAACAACTTCGACATTCGAAGACCTGGAAGTCCATTCCAGAGCCTATTGTACTCTCTATCTTCAGTTTCCTTTAGGGCCCTATGAATGAAATTCATTTCAGTTGCGCTAAAGGGTTCAGGACGGATGAATGCTGTCGATGCTCTTTCCCTCGCCAGTTGGTCCGCCTGCTCATTACCCTCGATACCTATAGTATAGTATACAGTATAGGGTAACCCTATTGTCCGCACTCTTAAGACCGAAATACAATACTGCGAGACTGACTAGAGAATATACCTCTCCAGCTAATCAAGTATGCTTTTTTCCTTATAAGGATCCCCTGGGCAAAATGTTCCACCTGGTTCCATTGGAATTAAAAATCTCTTCGCTTAAGCTATGCAGACGTAGTTTTATAAGTTTACAGTTAGATAACCTCTCAGTTTTTTCCATGTCCCGTCTTAAAGCACACAATATGTGATCTGAAGACCGTGGCTTACCGATCTCATGCAAGAAAACGCGAACTCAGTCTCACCATAAACTCAACTATTGTCTCATATCGTTGATGTGTCGCACGTTTCATCTGTCCTTTACCTTACGTTTCCCAGGATTGTTGCGACTCTTCGAGGGTGCGACGTCGTTCGTCGTTAGCGACTGCAACTTCAACACCCTCGTGTCTTGGAACGTAGATTTTTATACGTATTTCGGCAAGGAGGGCTATGGGTATCATCCTAGCAATTACCTGCATTGCTGACTCAGACTCTGCTCGGTATGCTGATGTAATCAGAGCGTAGAATGCCTGCTACTGCGACTGTCATCCGATGATTGCCGATTGTATCAAATGGAGATAGGTTGGAGACCACTGAAAAACCAATTTTGTGTGAAACGTACATGGTCAGTCTTCGCAATCCTTTTGTTGAATGTCAGTCGTAATTATTTGTCTGTTGTCGTTCCAACGAGATACATATGTTAGTTGCCATAGTTATCGGTGTCAATATTTGACGCCTGTTTCTCATGGTGCAACATTTGCTTATGTCTGTCTTTTCTGAAATGAACTGAAACTTTTTCCATCCACGGAAATATCTCAAAAGCAGTCTTTTAAAAACGTTGCGATTTTAACGTAGTAAATATAAATATAAAATAAGGTAGTAGCCGGTGAACACAAACAACTATCGTTAGCGTGATTGCTTGGGCTCATTTAAGAGGCAGTGCAGGAATATCTGCAGTGAATATATCTTGAGGAACTTCATCTTCAAGCGATGGTGTCGGTTCAAATATTGGTCCTGCATGCCACTTTTGTTGCTTGTTTTTTTTGCGGCATACATAACGGCACCTGTTGACATTCTGCAATTGAACCCTGTTTTAATATGTTTTTGAATCCCCATTTTGTGAGATTTGGTTTGAACCACCGAATCCTTCCAAATCCGAAGGTATATTGTTTCGCCTTGAATAATCGTTCAAGTTAAGTGAACAGGATCCTTGGCAAATTTTCACTGCAGAAGCCAAAATACACGTGAGTCTTTCGTTTGTAGAAGGCATTGTGTCCTTCGTTGGTTTTGGGAAAACATTAAATATTGTTGAGTTTAGGATACCGCAAATTGAATATGTTGTTAACTGTGTGTGTTAAAGTTTGCAGTATTTAATCGGGTAGATAGTTTACCGTTATATTAGATATCAGGTCATATCCAGACCTTTATCCTTTGCAGCATGCATCTTGGAAACCGTGTTTTTTGACCGAAATATTTGCTGACGCGACAAAAACTATGGATCCAGGCTCAAAATTCAGTGGGTTGCAGGCGCAGGCAGTGTCAGGCTTTTTGTCATTTTGATTCCTTTTTGTCAATTGTTAAATTTCTTGTTGGAGCTCATAGGGGTAAGCATCTCTCGTCCTTTTTCAGACGTTGTCTTCAATTGTGCAGAGATAAGGATCAACTCAGTGGAATTCGTTCCCACATTGATTGCCATTACCTACATGTGTGGGGGTTAGTAATTTTTTAATGAGTTACACCTCCTGTCACAAGAATGGCTTTACAATATAGTTATTAACTCTAAATCGACTTTTGAGCATCAACAAAGCTTCCTGTATGTTCCTTTATTTTACCTTATTTGGTGCTCGTGATCACCTTTACAGTCCTTTGAAGTAAGGAACTCGTGTTCTAATGGAAAATGAATGAAAATTCTAATAGAAAAGGAAGTGTTGGTCTAATCTACAATTAGTGATGTGTCCTACCTCTGTGTGTGAGGATTTACTTTCAATAATTAATTAAACTCAGCGAAACCCGTAAAATTAAGTGACAATTGAAATCAAAGTAAATTACATACTTCATTATATATAGAGGAAGGTTTATCGTCTTTTGATCGTATATGAAAATAAAATGAAACAAAGTTCCTTGTTCATTAATTTCTTTCTGTCGTAATACAAAATATGAGAATAGCTGAAGAAACTATGAACAGTTGAACTTAAATCTATCACCTTTCTTTTTTTGACCTTCTTTTTATTGGCGTCAACGGAGAAGACACCTCAACACACGCCAACGCTCGGTAGTTCGGGAGTGACAAGCGTCGAATGCAAATCCCGTCTCTGTCCAGTCAAATATTTTTAACTTGTATAAACAGTTTTTCCCACAATGGTTCGACTTACGCTATGTGTTTCATAATTAAATAAAGTTCAATTCTAATTAAGCACATATCGTTCCTTTTGCTCAGCGGTTATGAGCCCTGACATTCGATACCACAACAGCAAAGCAGCATTGCATTAAAGATTCATCATGCTAACCAGGAAAAGGCAGTGTTGACATCAATTGTCTGATATTATACCGTTCTTACCGAGGATGGTGATGTAGAACCGGACATTTCAAATTTTTCGCATTTATACCATCAACTAACAGCTTTCGTGACAGCTTTCGCGACAATTTATTAGCAGCCATGCTTCTGGGAAGCATCCCGGGACCTTACCACACGTACGGCTTTGAAGAGCAGGCTCGAGAAAGGTATATCCTAGCAGCTTATCAACAATCAGTTAATCGAAGAATGCAAGAAGCGCAAACGGCAAAACTACATAAGATACAATCCCAAAACAAGGCTCAAAAAAATCAGGAACAAATAGTTTGCTGACTAATGAGAACGAGCAACATGACCAAAAATGGTTTGTGCGGCTGACCGATGCGGACAAAATGATCAATTGTATTTTCTATTCCTCTCACCTGCCATCTCCTTTTCACTTTTTCCCCTCAAATATCCACTAGAAATAGCTGGTAGACGATTAATGCATTTGAATTTCGTATAATTCAAATATGATGTATTCTACTGTCAACAATCCCCGTTACAGTTAAATCAAATGACCCCACATACGTACGTGCAAGGTAAGATTGCGATTTGCGATGGAGATGCTTGATGTTTGCTATGGTGGAGATGTTTGACAGTTCTTATAGAAAAACTCATGTCAAACAGCTCCGTCGCGTAGTGGATTGACGGTGACCTGTGGACCAAATGAACCATGGGTGATGGCGTTTTAGTCACTTTATGCAATCTCTCTAAAGAAGTTGACAGGAACAGGAAAGCTAACCTCTTAATATTGAATACTGGAGGTGGTTTGAATTCGTGAACAGTTGTTTCTATTTAACACGAAAAAAGGAAACCTTATTACTCACATTGTGTGGATAATGCTGGAAAAAAGTCTTTATTTTGTCTTATATGATACGGATGGCGATTCAGGCTTATATTTAAAATGAAAAAACAAACCTTTGCAAAAATATTGTGTTGAAAATACCAAATGAAGTGTTATGTGATAAAAGTCCAATAGTTCGACAGGATATATAACATGGAAAAAACCTTAACACCAATATTGTATGAAAAGTACTTAAAAAGAATAAAGTGTATGTGAGTTTAAGTCTGAGAAACCACAGAGATAATGGAATAATAATAATTACCTACGTGAAAGTGCATATAACCCGTACGTGACCGGGTTACATGATGCGTTTTTCATAACAATTGTTGAATTATTTGCTTTCCATCTAATTTTTTCGTTCAAAGTCCTCCGTTTTTTTAATTCTTTTTTAAATTATTTTTGGGTATTATTTTTAACGTAATAGTATGTAGCAATAAAGTTGATTTCTATTTACTTACTCAATGTATCTTTTTCCCCTCCCTCTCTTTTCCATAATGTGATGGGTGTTTATAAGAAGAAGGTCGCCCCTCACGGGCTTAGCCAACAAGTAATTCACTATACTTTTATGACAACTGAAAGAAGTGCAAAAACCTGAGATATATTTATAACGCTTATACGAATAACAATTAAAGTTTCTATTCTAAACAAAAAAACTTGAACGCTATCATTGTGTGGGCAAAAGTATTTGTTTTATTCTTACTTAATAAGGACGCAATACACAACAGTATATCTTTTTAAAAGTAAGGACAAACCGCGGTCCAAAATCATACTTTTGATCCAAATCATGAAGACAGAATTCGGGAAAACTGTCAAGAACATAATTTATTAGATTTATTAACGTGTCCTTTAGATTTATTAACGTGACAACAGGAGTTCTCAAGATGAGTCACGATACACATTTTTGGCAGGAATTTCGAGACAAATCAAATCAATATGGCGGTTACGCGCAAACTGATGCAAGCGGCAACGCAGAAACAGGGGCAAAAGAGAAACCCACCGAGGATGTCTGTAAGGGATAATAATGGAGTCCTGCCCGAGTGGTACACGGCAACTCCAATATTTGCAACAATTTCACAAGATGATTTAAACAGCAGGAGTGTAGCGCTATCAAGACCAGGTATCAGCGCTAGTCTGACTATACTCAGTCAGTCAAACAAACAGACAACATCAAACACTTAGACCGAGATGAAAAGAATATTTCTTGTTTTGAAGGGCACGAAAAACTACTATCTAATTCTCGGCAGCAACGGTCAAGAAAAATGAATCAGCTTTGTAGATAAGCCTCTTAAATCTCTTCCGTAAATTTCTGTCATTTCCAGAAGCAGAATTTGTTTTTATAGTAAAATCTTGCCATGAAAATAAAGGATGGATGCCAAGGAGATAAAGGAACATGGCAGTTTTCGAAAATTATCAATGTTGTTATAAATTGATTGATAACACAAGCAGTAGCCATCGCACCAAACACATTGACCCTAAATACCATTTCATTAAGGACCTTAAAAACAGGATCATTCTTAATTAAATATTTCCCCTCCAAACACATCACCAAACCCAATTTTTTTTATACTGACAAAATACTGGCCTTTCAGGTAATGTATGAATACTATGACAATAAAGCAGTTTGTCTTTTGCGGCAAACCATTTGTCGAGCTGCTTTCAAATTTCCTCGAAATCGCTGAAGTGCTGTTATGCGAGCGTGTGCGTGATAGTGAGATATCTGGTGAAGAAAATTCACTGTATGTTTCACTGATTTTGCTGCGTGCGATGGCACGTTGTCGTGTAACGAATTCACTTTTTTATGTCTTCTGTCTCATTTCGGTCGTTTTTCGATTAATGGGAGGTTTAAATTTATCATTTGTTGCCGTTGTGTACTAGCGTGTTCGCCGGGTTTCAACAGTTAATAATACACAATACCACTCTGGTCTCCCACAGAGCATGATCTTCTTGCCAGAGCGATTTGACCTTCGTGTTGAAGGGCCGGCTTTGTCAGGTGAAAGCCACGATGTTTTCCGCTTCGGGTGTCCAAAATAAACCCATGTTTTGTCACCCGTCACAATTCGATACAGAAACGATTTCCTTTCGTGTTCCGAAGCAGCATTTCACAAGTGACTGTGCGATTTTCCCTTTTACGTTCATTCAAATCGTATGGGACCCATGTACCGAGTTTATCGATCTTACCCATTGCTCGTAAACGCCTACTGATCGTTTTCTGTGACACATTTAATGCTTCCGCAAATTGCAGTTGAGTTTGAGTTGGGACACCATCAAATAACTTGCTCCTCTTCGCATTTTTGTAGTCTACCAGAACGCTTATTGTCTTTCACATTGAAATTTCACACTTTTTGATTGTCGAAACCATGTATAATATGTCCTAATGGATAGAGCATGTCCACAATATGTGTTTACCAGCAAACAATGATTTTCGACAGCTTTTTTCTATTGGTTCAACCAGAAAAGCAATGCGTGCCGCAAATACTCCTTTTGAGGCACAATTCGACATGATTGATTAACACGAGAACACAACACGCTAATTTTGGCGGACTCAATTTGTGTGTGTTTGTAGCTTAGTGTCAGACGATCGAAATGGCGTACAGTGTCGGACAAAAGTCAACGGCAGTACCTTATATTGAGGTTTTGGTTAATTGGAAGCTTTAATCAAAAACCATTGATGCGCATTTTGTCAGTAATGTAAATATATTTATAAAATAACAAAAACAAAAACTTTTCTTAACAAACTTAAATAAAAATTCATAAAAACATAAAAATTGAATGGACAAAAGTCTACGGCAGTCAGTGTTGGCTAACTTATACACAAAGAATTTCCAATTAAACCGAACGGTATTTCTTCAATATTTGTTTATTTGCTCTTATTGCCATTCAGCACATGTGCAGCTGCAACTCTATATAGTTTTATCGCTAGTTTCGAAACGTAAGCGGTACAAAATGTCATCGCGAAAAGACATTTCTAGTGATGTGCGAAATTTGGTCATCCAATATAAAAAAGACAATATATCGTGCTCGGAAATTGCAAAATTATTGAAACTAAACCGAAGTTCAGTGTATACCATTATCAAAAACTTTGATAACACTGGTTCCATTGAAAATAAGCCGCGATCTGGTCGACCGAAAAAGCTTTCGCGCAGAGACACTAGTTACATTTTAAGAGAAGTGATTAAAAACCCGAAAATAAGTGCGCCAGATTTGGCGAAACAAGTGGCTATGGTAAGGCAAAAGGATGTGCATGCAAGAACAATCGGGAGAGCATTAAACTCTTATGGGTTTCAAAGCAGAATTCCACGTAAAAAATCGTTAATATCCGCCAAAAATCGACTTCTGCGCCTAGAGTTCGCCAAGGCTCATATTGACAAGGACATTGATTTTTGGAATCGAGTCCTTTTTACGGATGAGTCGAAATTTAACATTTTCGGGAGTGATGGTCGCGTTAAAGTATGGAGGAAAAAAAATACAGCTTTAGAGATCAAAAATTTGACTCCTACTGTCAAGCACGGTGGAGGCAACGTTATGGTTTGGGGGGCCATAGCTGCATCTCGGGTCGGCAGATTGGCTTTTATTGAATCTACAATGGACCGCTATATTTAGAAGACCTGTTGGAACAACATTTGAAGCCATCAGTTGAGAAGTTGTGCCTTGGAGAGAGATGGATTTTCCAACAAAATAATGACCCGAAGCACACAGCACTTTTCGTCAAGAACTGGTTGTTGTACTAGGCTCCCAGGCAGCTGAATACGCCTCCCCAAAGTCCGTATTCGAAACCAATAGAGCACGTATGGGAACTTCTGCAGCGGAAAATTCGAAAAGTGCGCATAACAAATAAAAATTTGTTAAAGGACGCGCTCATCACAGAATGGGAGAAAATTACATCCGCTGAAACTGGTTATTTAGTCGCCTCTATGCCCCGGAGACTGCAAGCAGTAATTGATGCTAAAGGGGGTCCAACCAAGTATTGAAGCAGCAAATAATTTTAAAAACTTCGATACCTTTAGTTGGAAATTCTTTGTGTGTAAGCCAGCCAGCACTGAATGCCGTAGACTTTTGTCCATTCAATGTTTAATGTTTTTATGAATTTATCTTTAAGCTTGTTAAGAAAAGTTTTTGTTTTTGTTATTTCATAAATATATTTACGTTACTGAAAAAATGCGCATTAATGGATTTTTGATTAAAGCTTCAAATCAACCAGAACCTCAATCTAAGGTACTGCCGTAGACTTTTTTCCGACACTGTATTTGTCAAATTCGTACGTTGCGTACAATTCGCTGGTTCCATCTCTTAATTAAATCATACACTTGGAATTTTATAAATAAATATATAAAAATCTATAAAAGTTGAACATATAATATTCATATCGCCTACACATTTTTTACTTTCGGAGAAATTTCGTTATATTATCAAAACGTGCAAGTTGGACCGAGTCGCAATTGAATTCATTGTCGTAAGAAAGCATTGAAGATCAGCCTCAATCCAGACACCCTAACGAAATAAAAGATGGCGTCCTGTTCACAGTTGAATGAAAACGTGGCAAAATTCCTGTAAAAGTTTGTTAAGAGAGGTTTTAACTCTACATGAATACCCTTGAATTATGAATGTTTGTGTCAAATGAGTTCTGCCGGCCAAAAATTTGCTTGTGTTTTGGTATAGTTAGGTGCTTCGATACTTCACGGAGTTCGGAAGCGATTGTTGGAATGAGGAGTTTCCTGGAAGGAAGTTGTTTTTAATGAAAACTGTGTTCTTTATAAAAATTTATAAAATACCGATAAATTGCAAAAGGTATAAAGATGAGCATGAATTTCAAAAAGTGGTTTGCGCCACGCAAAGTTTTATTGGTCGTTTTGTGAAACTCTCGATGAGTCAACTTTATGACGCTTCTGGAGCCGCAGTAAACTCTCAAAGACGTCAGGTTCTGTTATATGAAAGAAAGTTGCCAACCTATATTAAAAAAGAAAAGAATGCTAGAATAACCTAGTTTCGATGTGGCCGCTGTATAAACACACAAATTACTCGCGTTCGTATCAAAAAAGGATAATCTGAATGGTGTTTGTTTTTATTAATATTTTACTGAGTTATTTTTTTATCTGATTTTTCATGAATGTCCTTTATGGCATTCACCCAAATAATTTGTCACTTCTGTGCCAGGCAATTTTCATAAATCTCTGGAACTCATTATAAAAATCGACTTAAGTAATGCACTCATAAAACCACATGAAGTAGTCTCATGGGTTGCAGGGATGTCGTAAAACGAGCACTTATGCTGGAGTGTGCTAGTATGTCTTAACGACACGCATAGTGTCGAACAAGTGGGCAGCGGTCATACCCATAAAATCAATTGCTTCCTTGCTGGAGGTCACTGGAACGGAAAAGCAGCAACACGGAGCGGCCTCAGCGAACCAGCCGAGCGCCAGCACGACTCAAGTTCGCACCCAATAACAACTTTATCAGACTGAAAGTTATGTACTGACGAGTCAAGAAACCCCAACCCTTCGGCGTGCTGCTATACAAAGAATGTGTAACCCTTTCATCTGTTTTAGTAAACCGAAAATAAAATGTTCAGAGTGGAATGAACAATCGCGAGAAGTGGAAAAATAGCATGTCAAGATGAAATGTGGTTATGTGCTCCTCGCTGGAACCCTAAGGACAACGATATTTTGTAATTGCTTCGTATTTCCCGTGCTTTTAGTCACCTATGAAGTATGTTGTAGGCTAACGACAGCTACCACGGAAGTTAAAGTTATAAAAATTTTCGGCTGCGAGCGAAATGGGCAATTTTTAGCATATATATCGCGGCTGGTCAATCTGGATCGGTGAAACGGTATTTTGCCTTTTAAATAATTCATGAGAGAGATTCAACCCTCGAATAATTACTACACGTTTACTCACAATCATAGTCCTTCCACGGCCGTTTCGCCATCCTGCCCATGAGGAATAAGAAAAGGTTAGAAGGATGAAAATGTTAGTGGCTAATAAAAGTGAATTTCATTGTTAACTGTACACATGTTCTTTTCTTGGTAGGCGATGGAATCAACTTTGATTATTGACTTATGCTTCAACGTTTTTTTTTAAATAATACAAAAATCGCAGCATGGCAATGCAATCGTTTGAGCAAAATATACTTTAGAGCTTTTATTTATTCAACGAGGTTGGGGACATTTCGTTAAATTTTTTAGAGACAAATTCCAATCAGCTATTTGGTACGCAAAAGAAACGTGTGAATGCCATGCAATTTCAGGATATTTGCGTTTGTACAGCCATGTGAGCTTTCAATATTGAAGTATATAGATTTATCACATCTTTTATCTGGTAAAAAAAGGTGAAAATAAGTATCAGATAGAGTTTAAAAGTCACGTTCTACGTCTAGCAATCGTAGTTAGTAGTGGCTCTTGTCAATAATTTCAACTAAGTAAATTTTCCAATCTCAAATTGATATCTAAATCCAGTGCAGTTATCAAACTAAATAAATAAAAATAATTTCCCTGGAGTGTCAGTATCTGTAATTAGCTTCAAACACAATACAGGGGAATACAGGAATAGCGTGTATTATTTAAAAGGCAGGAAATATTCACAACTTGTTAAGCTTCAGGAATTCGTTCGGGTAAAAAGATATTATTTAAAATCAATACAGTTTGAAAAAATCCCAATTTTGCTATATTTCAGCAATTAATTCAATTAAATTTCATTTGTCAATGCGCCTCTAATCAGGTACTAACATGGTGATAGAAGATAAACGAAAATTTTCTCACATCAATTTCCTAGATAAAGATAATTGCACTGATAACAAATGTGGGTTAACAGATCTTAGTATTGGAGCGAGAACATCTGATAATCAAAAATGAGGTAAATGGGTAATAACTTTTGGGGTTTCAGTGTTTATGGTGTTTATTTATTGCTGATCCGAGTATGATGTTACATTCTTGATTTGTTGTACTTGATAGAATTGATGGTAAAAATTGATTCTATATCTTAACACCTTATGATTTTGTGATATTATAATATTAGTAAGCTTAAGGCTTAGCATAATTTTTCAATATCTGTAATGAAAGACAGTACTGACAACAGCATGCACGAATTATTAGGTGCATGTCGTGATTTCTTTAATTTGCTGCTATCGTGGTTTACATGGGTTGATAGTCTAGTATTTGAGTTATTGATGTTAGATTTACTTTAAAAACGTTTTGAAAATATATAATTAACATAACAAGGAAAACCTATGCTAATATTAAAGTGCACAAATCGAGCACAAATGATCATCATGCCACATAGAAAGTTACGATATCCGAAACCTAACCCACCAAGCCCACTCCTAAAGGCACCAGCAAAAATTGATAATACTTACATCCCTTCCTGGTCGATTTTTTCCAACTATCGACCGGCAACCGCCTTAAAACTCGCAGCGCTACTGACAGATGTCATACAGCTTGTCCACAAATAGAGCTTGTTCAAAACCAATCCAGAAGTAGGAATGATAAATCTGTAGCCTTAGCTTTTACAACAATAACCAGTGGAAATAGCTTACTTACTATTTTTTACTTACTTTTGGATCCCACTTCTTTCTTCTCTCTCTCTGGGGAAGTGGCTTCACACACGTAATGGAAAGGTACGCTGTTTGGTGTGTATTACCATTACATCGATTAGAGCGGTTATTACAATCATTAAAACGATTATCATTAAAAGGATTAGATATATTCTTGTTGATGAATTCAAGGCCATTATCAGTGCGGAGACACTTGATTCGGCAATGTAAATGGTTTTCTACATATGTCTTGAATTCTTCCAATTTATCTATCACTTCTGATTTTCTTGTGCAACAAATAAACATATACCTTTTTAGAGTAGTAGAGTCATTGGTAAAGGTAAGAAAATAATCAGCCCTACCAAGAGATTTTGTCGCCTTGGATGCACACACATTGGAATGCACTAGTAAAATGAGTTTTGTGGCTCTTGTTCCTTTATTTTTGAATGGCAATCGAGTCTGCTTCTATTCTTGGTATGCTTCTATTCTTGGTATTCATGTTAAATTGTCCTTTTTCTTCATTCCTTCAGTGTTTTCTGTCATTTTATTTTAGTCTTTAAAATTCGGGTGACTCGTGCGCGGGTACCATCGATAAGTATCATTTCAGATACAACATCATTTCAATATCAGAGATGTAACCGTGATCCTTGTACAAATTTAGTCGATGCATGTTGTTCACAAACCTGGCTGTTGCTACGATGGTTTCATATTTGTTCAGAATAACAGATCCCTTGATATTGAATTTGACTTTGCCATCATTCTTTGGGCTAACTGATATTAGAATAGTTGTCAACTCTGACACAACCAGCAGATTCTGGAAAAGCACTTTTCTACACTTACTTCTTTCATCTCAGACATCAAAATTTAATTGCCGGGAACATTTCACAGAAATTTATTTGCCTTCAGCAACCTTGATTATTTTGATTGGTGGCTTTTTCGTGAGTACTAAGAAGTTGTTACACTTTTTCATGTGCACGGATTCCCCCGAGTCAACATATCATTCATCCGAACCAGTGAATGCAGCAGCACAACTTTTGTTTGACCTCTCTCTTAGAGTTGCGCTCGGTACTGATTTAACCATACTTATAACCATTTATAATAGCTAGTTACTCTATGACTGACCCGGCTTTTTATTTTTGAAATTTTGATTAATTGCAAGTGCTGAAGTTTGACTCTCATTTATTTGAACATCTTGCAGGATTTTCGATTTTCGATCACTGAGTCTGCAATGATTTTTATTCCTGAAATTTCATTTGCAATTATTATGGGTCGATAGAGCAGTAAGATTCCCAACCACTCGTCGGCTACTTTAATCTCAATGTTTCTTAGTTTGTGCGCGTAGGTCATGGTCTTACTGACGTAACTTATGTTTTTGATGTTCATAGTTCACAAAAATCAATTCTACAGAGCTTCCGCGCTTTATTAAGACAAACACAGGGTTTTACTTGGTTGTATATGTTTTATTCACCAGCACTAACGCTTATAATTGGCTTCAAGCTCGCTTCCGATTAGGCTCTCAGTAACTTAATTTCTTTCTTTCTGATTCTTTTATAATGGAATTATGCTGACTTAATGCTTTTCTGTAATTGATATAGAATTAAACTGATCTTGTAGGTACAATGGGTCTGAAAATATTATTTGCCATATTTTTATTTTAATACTCTTCAAAATTTTGTATATTATAAACACGCTTATGAATAATTTCATTCAAAACGAAATTCAATCCCTTTCTTATCGTTTTAATCGTTCTTTACATTTGAGTCAGCAGTTTTGTGTTTCAGTCGTTTCTTGTCGTTTTTGTCGTGCTCTACATTTGAGTCAGCAGTTTGGGGTTTAAGCTTTGACATAACACGTATTCCTCTACATTTTGCCAACTGGTGAGTGTTGTTGTACACAGTTCCTCAAGTAACCCAAAACTGTGTGCCTGCCTTGAATCATCAAATGCTCAGGCTAGATTGTCTCACACTTCCTTCGGAGTAATGTTTCTTGAATAAAGGCGTAAGTAGTTTTATCAACAAGCAATATTATCTTAAATTTCGCTTTTCTGTCGCGTTCCAGATCCACGCTGCTGTCGTCCTCTACACAATCCTACAGTTTCTCACGCTGAAGATATGTTTTTACAGCAAATCTCCATGTTGAGTAACTATCTCGACCAGTTAATTTTCAGTCAATTGTCAGATGACATTGACACTTTTAGGTTAGGATATTTCCGGCTTGTTGTTATTGCTATTTTAATTTTCTATAAACTTTTACAATTGCTTTGATCACTAGGGCTTACGGGGCCCATAACCTGTTGAAAATAATGCACTGAGATAGATTTATTTGGATTACTTTTTTTGTGTACGATAGATGACAGTTTCACAGAGTAGTGATTTTACAGAGATTAAAAAAGTAAAGTTGACACGAACGCGCGAAATTTAGAAAATTACACTTTGCTGTATCATATTTACGCTTTTTTCAACGACGTCTAATTATTTATTATATTTTATTTATTATTAAAGCATGAAAACGATTAATTAATCGAGAAAATTGTGGAAAAGGATCCTATTCCGAATCATTCATTTGATTTTTCCAACCCCTTATAGAATATTCTTGTCTTGTAGAATACTAATTGAATCTGTAATAGCATTTGAGCCATAAACTTTGCCAGTTACGCTAATTTACAAAAAAAGGATGCAATAAATTAAAAGAGTCATAAATGTTTGATGCCTGAAACTCTACTCGTGCGTCAAACTTATGCATTAATAATATGAAATTCGATGTTTCATGTCTGAAAGGTACTTTTAATTACAATTTTACTATTACCATTTTAATCTATATTTAAATTTGTTTGAAGTCTCCCAAGCTTAGCTATCATCTGTCATCTCTTCAAATTACACTGGCGATTACAAAAAGTTTTGAATTAATGGACTCGGTAGTAGTTTCAGGTAAAAGTGGCATTTTACGGCCATGACGATTTCTGCAGAATCATGGTTTTCGCTAGCGAGTGGCTCTGAACTTGACCGCGAAAAATTGTAGAATTGTTATTAGTGCCTGCTAGGAGTTAGGTAAGAGTAATTACAAGCTACGTCTGCATTGCATGTAAACTGGTTTGAGCAAATCTTGATTAGTATTTAACAGTGAATTTGATATCATGTAAGAGATATTCATATCTGCTTTCCGCTTTTATTCTGCATAGTACCGAATAGTAAGTTTTCGTGATCAGATGTTCGAACTTAGTCTCAGTTAATGTCGCGATCGGTACGATTCTGTTATTGCAATTGGCGGCGTGTTAGTTGGGAAAATTGACTTAATACTACGTAAGTGAACGAATAGTAATTTTAAATGAGGAAATGACAAGCGTTAAGAAATGTGTTTGAATCCTTAAAAAGGAAAGTTACCACTATTTGCAGCCATGTCTTGCAGTGCTAATTTTGCTGTTAAAAGCAAAATTTTCTAGTTCGAACAAATGAAATCGAAAGTAATCATTGAAAACCGAGTATCTCTGAGCTTGTGGTTTGTGTTTAGATGCTGTAGTTCGAAGAAATAATTTGACTTGCCTGTTCTTAGAATAATTCTTGTGATGTTCCGAACAGAGAAGAATGAAAAATGGATGCGCACCATGTGTTGTTCTTTTTTTCGTAATCAAATGTGATCTGACTGGTTTTGCTTCTAATTGCGAGAAACAGGATTCCAAGCATCTTGCGATTGTCTTAGGTTCAGCTTGTTTATTTCTTCAAATCATTCGTCAGAGTTGAGAATACTACGTATTAGAATGTTGTTAATAATAATGCCCTTGTGTACGTATTACATTTGTTAAAATCAATTTCCTGGGTCGTTGACGTTCAAGTGTATGTAGAAACATCCATTAAAATGATACTGACAGCAATAATTACACATAGAGGCTTACCAAGTACCTGATTTATGTTTTTAATATGTGTTTTGATTTAATGTTTTAAATATTGTACATACACCATACACTATTCGTATTGAAAATGCATATTATAATTTGTGTTTTTATTCGTTCTTTTCAACAAAGAAATTAACATCATTTATTGGACAAAAACAAGTGTTATTCAAATAAAAACATGCTAATTCATAGCAGACTTCGTTGAAAAGGATAAAAAATTCACAAAACACAAGGTTTCATTCATATTCGTACAGTAGTTACAAACGGAGTGAAATAATAAAGACTCTTAAAAGTAATATTTTGTGAGACATCCTTTTCGTCAGATAACCGGTCTCAATCCGTTTGGAATGGGTTTGGACAGCTGTCTGTATAAGTCAGCGAAATTTCTCCATTCTTTATTGAGAATGTTCCATAAGTCCCCATTCTTTATTGAGCTTTATTGAGCCCCCATATGATTGCACTCTTTAGCTCGTCTACTAGTGTAAATTGCCGACTACGAGCCTTAAATGTTGCTTCCAATTTTCTAATGCCGATCCTAAAAGAACGATGTGCTGATCCTAGAGGAACGTTCAAATTTTGTTCTCTGAAATATTGGCCGACGATACGGGCGTTAAGCATTCGCATTATCTTGTTGGAAAATGTAATTTCTACCAGAAATTTGTGCAGTTAAATTCGCTATCCGCTCTTGAATTAGTGTGGTATAATAACTACTGACCATTCGATTGTCCACGAACACATCACCGGTTTTACGATTAAATCCCATTCCAGTCCATATCATCACTCCACCGCCGCTCATTTGTCGTTTGCTTAAAATAAGAGACTGCATGCGGAAATACCGCAAACATTCAGAGTCGTCTGAATTCAACCGTTTTTCGTCAGCAAAGAGCAACTTCGCGGTTTGTTCGTCCTTTGAACGTGCTCTCGGGCAAAATGTTAACGAGTTTCCTTGTGTACCTATGTCAGTGGTGGCTTACATCTCAATTTCATGCCCTGTAAATTCTCAGCTTGCTGCAACATACGTTGAATTTTTTTAAAATTTATCCATACACCCGCATGTCTTTGGCATTGAATTTGCAGTGACTCGCAGAATGACCCGCTTTTCCTGTGCGGTAACTGCTGCTGGTCCGCTTGCTGTGGGTTTCTCGTTACATTTAACGGGATCCTTCAAGTAATTTGAGATTGCTGTTTGACTCCTCTTGAGTATCCGCCCGATTTCCAGAATATTTTTTTCATCCTATTATAGCTGGGTCACCTATTCTGTTTCAGTTTTATTTAATTTCTTGCCTCACGGCATATTTTGTTAGTTTTGAAAAAATCACATTGAAAAATTTAATGTGAAAGCAATTACAAGGGTTCAATCACACTTAACAGCTTACCTTAGACCTTATAAACTAGTTATTCCATATACTCAGTTTTTCTGTACCCACCCGGATTTCCTCGGAAAATCATTAAAATGCCTTTGGTACTGTAATGGACTATTTATGCTTAGAATCTTTATCCTGGTAACATATAAAATTACGCCGGATTCCAAGTTCCGCAGGTTCGCATGCGAATGGTTTTAAAATGTTATTATATTTGTTGTTTCCGTTAAAACATAAATACATAGCCGTTTCCGCACCCCACCCCACCAGGTGCAAAGCATACTTACACCATCGCAGAGCTGCCACCACATTTCACCATCGATATTAAGTTTGGTGGTACAAGCGATTTTTTACCCCCCGCCAAATTT
This sequence comes from Stratiomys singularior, assembly GCA_954870665.1. Lineage (NCBI taxonomy): Eukaryota > Metazoa > Arthropoda > Insecta > Diptera > Stratiomyidae > Stratiomys > Stratiomys singularior. Next base: position 67,236,491 of record OX940880.1, on the reverse strand, counting down.
TCGAGACACCATCTTCATCTTAATACGTTAAATTTACTCTCATCAGTACATACTGCTCCTTTCCAGAAGGTAGTTTTCGTTCATTATTCTTTGCGGTTTTTTCTTGTCAAACGATTGATGAAAACATATTGTTTTAAAGCAAGACGAATCCTGCTTAAAGAAATTGAAAATTATTTTTGAGACGGCTGTCAATTTTCAAGTCGCTTCCTTTAGGGTTACACCGCACCAATAGACTAATATATCGCTTGTCTCTTTCCGTTAGCTTGTATCGGTTCCAATTGAGATTTGCAGATTTCCATTACTTCAGTGCCTTTTGAAAATATAGTGTACCGTGCAGCGTGGTGGCTAACCATTTCGCTAATTTCTCCTGACCATTTCCCTAGACTATGTCTCGTGAAAGCTAGTTTGCTAGCTTCCTAACATATTTCTGCTCATTAATTTTTACAATGTAAGAAGTACATATAAATCATAAGCAAAAATTCTGTTCACATTTACACAGTTCACAAAAATTCCTGTTCACATTGCATGAGACTTATGACTAGTAAAGCGAAACACGCTCCATGCAGTTTACCTTATTCCTTTTCTTAACATGGGCCATGTCACTCGCAATCAAAATAAATAATAATAAATCAAAATCGATATTGGTCCCTTTAGAGTACTTCCCATCGACTGCAACAAACTTGCGGCAGCGCTGGATTCAAGCCTCGAATTTTCGCCTCTTCATTTTTTCCATGATCTCTTCTCGGATGCTGAAACGTTCCGCGGAGCAATATCTTGAATCTACAGAATAGGAAAAAGGAGCCAAATCAGGTGAATTCTGTGTGGATAACAATAGCGTTATTGTGGTGGTTGTTTGCCCACAAATCCGGTCTTTTTTAACGAATTACTTCACGCAACCGTTTCATGAAGCCCAAATAATACTCCTTGTTGACAGTCGGGCCTTGTGAAAATTGTATCACCTTCTTGTTCGACTGAAAGCGACGTGTTTTTTTCGGTTGCAGCACATTCGGTGCAAGTCATTCACTCGCTTCGTGTTTGGATCGCGTGTCATACTCATAAATCCACGTCTCGTTTCTAGTAATGATCCATTTGATGAATCTCGGGTCCGATTCGGCCTTGGGAATTATATTTTTTGCGAAGACAACGTGGTCTCTTTTTTGCATGAAATTCAGATCTTTCGGCACTTGCCTTACCGCGACACGTCTGAGCCCAAATCATTAACCAAAATATCTTGAACGGATCCAAAAGCAATATCCAAATCCTGTGCCATCTCCTTAAAGGTCAATTTGCGGTGTACGGTCATCCATTCTTTGATTTTGTACATGTTTTCGTCAGTTTTTGATATCGATGATCAGCCACGGCGTTCATCATCGTTCACAGATTCATGGTTATCTTCGAAGTATCGTGGCCGAAACACTTTTTTTAACGCAAAATTTAATACAAACTCGTTTTTGCAAACTAAATTCTATTTTAAAAATTGCATAAAATCGAAAACACGTACAAAGGAAGATGTACCCAATACGCGTCACTACACTGATGTAATGTCAAGCTGTCAAGCTGAAAATTTCATAGGATGTGGATGACAGAAGTGGGAACCTGAAAAAAGAGAACTCAATCTGGATGACCGAGAGCACCACATGGTGGTGAGTCTGGAAACTTTTTGATTAAGTTGGTATCTGCAGCGAGCGCACTTAAGCTATTAGATTTAAAACTGCACACGATGTATTCCTTGTTCAAAACAATACCGGTATCCTTAGAGCGTTAGAATAAGCGTTGGAATAAAGCTTAGCTAAGGATCAAAGTAATCTGTAAAGCATTTGTCTGATACGGATAATCGTTCTTTTGGCTGAGTTTTTATATGTAATAAAATTAGTTGAAGATAGGATATCAAACCAAAAAGGCGTCCATAGGCTTATTAACATTCTATTAAAATTTGATTCAATTTTGTATTGCTTTTATTAAATGATTTAAAAACTTATATATATTGTATATGGTTACATTGGACAATTTTGTTCGTAATACATTTTAGATCCGAAAGCCAATCGCGATCTCTTCACATAATTGCATCCTTTAAATTGTACGCTGTCTATTTTACATACATTCGATTTGTTTACTACTTGGGATGGTCTCGTCTCTTTCTTCTTGATATCTCTCAAAGTGTCGGTCCTTCTTAGTGGTTACGATACTCCATAGCCTCAACCGAGTTAACGAAGTTAAACTTTTACTTTATTTCGAACATCTTAAACTCGGCTCATTAAGTAGATAAGTATTTTCATGTCCTTAATATCTATAATTAATGATCAAGTTTTCATCTTCACTGAAACTATTATTAAGGCGCTGTGGAATATTTATGAAATTAGATATCATGATAGTTATTATGCTCAAATCTTTTCGTGGCATAAACTCTTACTCCCCAAAGCCTTTACTTTGTGAAACAAGTGAAACTCAAAAAAGCTGACCTTATTTTGTTTATTAAGCTAAGGATAAATAATGCTGTCCCATCATAATTGCAAACCTTATCTCACCTACATACTAACTTCAGCATACTTGAAGATTATTTGTGGAATTTGTGTGCTGTACGTATTTTTAAATATAGTGTACACTTTTTCGTTTTTACACATTTTTGATTTTATTTGGTGCATTTTCAAAAAAGACCTTTTGTATCTTCTATCGTCTTAAACTCCAATTTCTAATTGGATCCAATTTTACAGCTGAATATCAGGATACCTTCTACCGTGGGTGGCTACTTCGAAGAAGGAATCAAGGAGGAAGCCATGCTAAAAAGATACAATAGAGTCAAAAACATCCGTCAAAAAGAATAATACCTTAAATAATAAGCACTTCGATCACTTACATCTGAATTCACAGTCTATCGGTATTTGGCCGAAGTGTGGCGATACCTTTCAAAGATGAAGACGCTGTGAACACATCGAAACCCGCTTCATATTTATGTTCACATGACGAGTATTCTTTTGCAATACTGATTGAAAAAAAAAATGATTTACTTGGAAAATCTGAATTTGCGTCCCGTTTTTGAATATTTTTTAGCAAGTTTGGATGTTTAGCTCCGCCCCTTTTGACTTTTGGCCACGAATGATAGAAACATATTCGTCAGTATGTGTCACCTACCGTTGAGAAACCGTTGGTAGTTTAGAAAAAGAAGCATAAGGTCACACAAACTGATGGAAATAAATAAAATCTAAAAATTTCTTCCTAACGTTCATTTTGAATTAAAGATTCATGCTTTGCCTTAACAAGATCTACTTAAAACTTCATCCGAAATGCTATTCAAACGCTCACAGCGAATCTTATGGAGAAAAAATAGTTCAAACATAAAAAATTAAGATATGTGAAAACTTTCTGTACTTTCGTTATAGGTAGTCATGCAGTTTTTGAATTAGAAAAACGTATTTCGTTATTGTGGCGCTACAACCTGTTTCGGGCCATGGCCTCTCTTTTATAATTTTCTATGTGATACCTCTTTTATCTGATACCTTCAACTGTTTTTGTCCTACTATAATTAATTCCGGATAGTGATTTGATATACCTCTCAGTCGAGTTCATTCAGTGCTTCCTGCGTTTTCTCTACTGCTGTACGTAGCTCGGCCTTGCGAATACGACCTGCGAATATATTGCCAGCTATTAGCTAGCTATCTGGACGGGTCCAGCTTATTGCTGCTTTCGCTGATTTGTCATCTTGGAGACCTCTGGCTTTTAACTTCTGTCAAAAATTTCGGACAACCCAGGGTTTCACGTTATTCGCCATTGATCTTTTTCGCGCTTCACTCCAATTAGGCACGTTCGGCTGCGTCTAAAGAATCGCAACTCTAAGATGCACGTTTTATATGCGGGCTGTATTGTCCTGTTGAACTCAAGTGATTCGTTGCCATTTTTCACCAGTTTAGTGTGAAACACTCTACTCCTTGTTATTCAATATTATATTCAGCAAATTTGGTGTTATTTTGTAGCCGCAGGTACTATGCTCTTTGTTCATGGTCAAAAAGGTTGTCATATAGGAAGTCTTCGGTTGGCACATAAATAAAAACTAAATAAAAATTATCAATCTTTTGCAAGGCAAACCGAGCAAACACTCATTCGTACGGTAAGTTTGCAAATGTTACAGCGATGTTTTTGCCTTCTCTGTTGAAATTTACAGCAAACTGACACACATAAAAAAAGAGGTGTTATCACAAAATATACTTGTTTCAAAGGCATCTATGTAATCAGAAGTTAAGATTACTTATAATTGAAATCATGACGGTGACTCATGAAGTTTTCTGAAATACATGAATTAAAAAAAACTTTAATAGTAAATAAAGAGATAGAAAACATTTGTTATATCTTTTATTAAATCATGAGTAAAATACTAAAAATTTAGTCATCAAGAATGCAATTTACACAGCTTCCATTTACTTTTCAATTTCAATTTTTTTTTGCGACTCAACACCCAAATTGCATTCAATACGAAAAGCAATTGTACTCGTAATAAAAATTTAATCATTAATATGTACTAAAAAGTAATAAGTATACATTTTCTTACGAGGACCTGCAGACTATTTACGCCCTACGACTGCCAGAAGCATAATGCGACGGGACTTACAACTAAACTTCCTAGCCTAGAATTATCGGTACTTACACCTACGCCACTTTTTGCTGCGTACATCATTTTCTGGTTGAGGAGATGCCTTTTTGAGCAAGAAAAACTAGAAGCCCTACTAGCCCTTTTTCTTTGTATAACAAAGCATTCATGCATGGTTTACTGTTTGAGTAAAAGCGCCCGTATAAACATGACATCTAGTTCCATGTATCCTTCAAAGTCAACATCTTACCCATCAAATTTTCTGGTAAGAGTTCGATTTTTATCTCGGAAACCATGTGAGTCATGGCTCATCGCGGAAAAACATAAAGAACTCCTTCCGGTAGTAATCAGTCTCAGCATGTCCTCTAATGAAACAAGACTTGAACTCACTGATAGAGCGCACAGTCCACCTGCCTCACACTTCGTTTTCAAATTTTTTGCCGTAGACTAAAATTTTTTTCACCGTTTTATAGCCTAATAGCCTCTCTTTCGCTGTTCATAGATCGGGTACGACAAACTGATCTCACGATAGTGTATCTCTCACCGCGTTCTCAAAGATAGTGTGGTATATATGAGCAATCTGCAAAACTAATATTAAGTCACTTCTTCAATAAGGACAGGAATAACTAAAGATATCCGTTTCTAGACCAGAGGAAGGACTCGCACGTTTAATTGATTTTAATCGTTTGATTTGACATCATACTTTTTTTTGGGTAAAACTACGTCGATGATGTTTCTAGTCTTCGATGCTGTTGCGTTGTATGCATAATGAACCCATTGTTCCACAATGGGTTAATCCAGTACTTGTCCCCTATTTTTGTTTCACATGTCAAGTATTTTGATTTCAGCCCTTTTTAAAATAATAATAAGAAGAGCATTGGTTAAAACTGTGGTTTTGTGAAGTACAATTCTTACGGTTAGTTTTTCTTCCTGTTCATTTCCATATTTACACCAAACAGGAATACGATCGAATACGAACTTCTAATTTCCAAATGTTTCTCGCCTCACATCCTTACATTGCTGTCTCTGCACACCGGCCTATACAAATCGCATATAGCGAAAACTGTTTGATATTAAGGGGAGAATAGGGTTAATTCGTGTGAAAAAAGGCACATTTATGTGATTTTTTTTTGGAACAGTTGAAATTTATTTGTTGAAACGAATGGGTACTTTATAGTATGACATTTGAAGAATATTTTGAGAAATTTTTATGGAGAAATATTGAAACATACAGCAATGGCGGCAATTATTCTGGAGCGCCTGGAAAAAAAGTTAATTGGCGGTGACAACTCGAACTCGGTGCTGGATCATCTGAAATTAAAAAGCCAAAATTATATCGTTAGGTAATCGCTTTGGCCAGGTAACCACGGAAGGGGTTTTCCGAAATTTCAATTTTTCATTTCTTGGGAACACTTTGAAGGTAAAAACACGATTTTTGCGAAAAAAAAAATCGGTTAATTTGTTATTGTAAAATGAAAAATATTAATAAATGTAAAAAAAATTCTTCAGCGTTACCTTGTAAATTATGTACAAAAACAGTGTTCAAGATTTGAAAACAATCGGTGCAGTAGTTTTGAAGTTATGAGTGGCACCGATTTTGAAAATATGAGTTGTGGGAAAAACGCTTTAAAGTTTTGAACACTAAAAAATTAAAGATCAAACGTTCATAAGCGAGTTCTATCGACTTACCTCACACTGAATCATCGATGCCAGCTGCATAAAGAATTTTACAATTATCCAGGATGTCTAAAGCATCTTTTTGCTCCTGTCTACGACGAATACTGCCTTCTTTTGGTCGTTTTCCAGCTTCTTGCTCTGCTCGGTCTATACGCATGGAGTCAGTTGATCGCGCCCATGAAAAAAGTCATAACTTCGTCAATTTTGCTTCGATTGACTTGCAATTTGGACACAACATTCTTGAGATGTTATGCATTCATCCAAAAAAAAACAGGAAAAAAATTGTAAAACCCTACTTCCCCCTTAAGTGCAAGACTCTTGGATTCGAAGATCGCCAGACCGCGTTTACTACTTCTTTGCCTGCACTCAAATAACTGAGTAAAGGCCGAAATACAATACTGCGTGACGGCGTTACGTGAAAGCGATGCGATTCTCCCTCGTTGCCACGCATCGCATTCAATTTACAATGCACGCGATGTGGGGAACATTAATGTTCATATGACAAATGTCAAATTGGTGACATTTTAAATGAAATTTGCTGGAAATTGTTTTTGATTTTTTAAAAGTATTGAATTTGGAATGTTCCTTCGTTTAGCAAATAAAAGTCTTAACTAGAATGCACGAAATTTTCATTCATAATAACTCTAGTACTTAAAAAGTAATTAAGGCGTCTGAATTTCAAATTTCACTTAGGCGCCATATTGTATTTGACAAATGTCACGCACATCGTTGCGAGGAATTTTTGTTTTTCCGAATATTTCCTGTCTTGCATCGACGCATCGCAATCATTGTACGATGTCGTATACAAATGCATGTTACGCAAAACTGCTTGACATTTGCTGCGAGACTCTCGTCGCGCTCTCGTATCGCAGTCACGCACTATTGTATTTCGGCCTTAAGTGTTATTGCTGAGTACATCTTCTGCGGGTCCAATGGTTTTGTCGGTTCCCTCTTTGATGAGCTTTTCGATTACTTTTCGTTTGATGCTTGGCCTGCATGAAGACTGATATGTAGCCCAGCAGTAACCAAAACAAATTCACAATTTGATGAATATCCTTCCAAATGTATTTGTATGCGAATTAAACTGAAAGGAGATAAAATATATAGATTGAGTTGTGGTTAAATGAGGATTTTAATTTTTTAAGAATGGTATCAATACTGACGTGCGTATACAATTGTATTTTAAATTTCTTCATGTAATGCACCCAAGCTCATACCGGAAGCTTTCGTTCCAAGCATCATTTTGGACTTGATGGGTCTCCCTTATTAAAGAATTCGTTTCCTTGCCACTTGAGATATTTGTTTCAAACTCTTAAAAGCACAAGTTTTTTGGTTAAAGTCACATTCAAAATCCAGCTGAGAACCTTTTAACTGATAATTTTTTTTTCTAATGCTATCAAGCTCCAAATACAACTTTCCATCGGGAAGGATGGGGAGAAGGACAGGGACGGCTGCAAGAGAACTTAGCACTTTTGATGCCATCAGACTATCAAAATGTGTTGTTACCAAAAGGACTGTGAGAACGCACTACAAAAGAAGGTCCGATCCTTGCATCTGTTTGGGCTATATGGATGGAGAAACCTAGTCCATTTCGCTAACATCTTTCCCATTAAACTCGTAGGAGCTAGTTTCTTGGATCATCTCTTCTATGAAAATAATATAGTGGGCATACTTTCTCTCTCGTACACAGAATATGGAAACAGGAGACCGTGATTTACCAACCTTACCTAGGTAGCATAACCTTTGGCTAAATTTTGCATGACCGCTTAAACCCAAGATTAAAACTTTCAGGTAGATATTTCAGGATAGACTTTTTCAATCGATGATTAAAAGGTTTACTGGGCGCAACCTTTTGTAGTTATCAAAAAATCTATTTATTGAAAATTACAAAAGAATGGTGTCTCTTGCAATGCAATATTCATATGTTACCTGAAGCAATGAAAAAAGTAGAGGCTCGCCTTAAACCATACTTTTAAGAACATTTTCTTTACTCATTATTCAGCGAAATGAGCATTCGTTTCGCCAGCTTCACTTCAAAAACAACCTTTGGCTTCCACAAAAAATGACGAAAACGAATTCGAGTCCATTAAAAAAATTTGTTCACAATATTTCCGTTTCACATAAAAAAAAAGAAATAATTGCTTAGTAACGAGATGTGCTGAAAAATTTACAAGTTTGCATATTTTCTCTGCTTGTAATACTATTTAGTCATTTTGCGTTGAAGCAATAATTTAAGGTTCAATGTATGTTTTTCTCTATGTAGACACAATGTAACAAAATACTTTCCTTCCTTTGCAGATTGATCAACAATTAAATAGGTGAATTGAAGCCATGGAATCTTCAAATCTAGCAAAAATGGAGTTGACGGAAGATGAGAAAGGTAAGACTTTTTGCTAACATATGCATATGGCTATTAGCCATTATAAGCCATATCAATTCTATGCGTAAATTTCAGATTTTATACATTTATTAATTGAATACGCTGCATATCAATATTTTCAACCGACATCGTGCTAAAATACGTGAATGAATAATAAGCATAATATTTTCTTGCATAACATTTCTATCACGAAGAAGAAAACTTGAAACAATTATGCAAAATAAAATTATCCAAAGATGTTCATATGCAAAACAGGAAGGGTAACTTTATTCTTTCGAGATACTAGGACGGTTATTCAAAGTAGACTCCCATGTGTCATATCTTTTTGTTTATCTTAAGTTGAAATGTTTCTTCGATGAGTTTCTTATTCAGATGCAATAATTTTAGATGCTAAGGCTAATACTGCCGTAATCATGTAGGAAGCTTAGTCAGTCAAGTGTAAAATATTTAGACATTTAAGATTTCTGCCAGTTTCAAGGTAATTTAGAATGAAAGAGGAACTTAAAAATGCATATTTATTTATTAGACCTAACTTCAACTAACTAATTATCACTTTGTCAGCTGTTTATACCCACTCTTTTTTCATTTTCGTGAAATATTTGTTTCAACTCACGCCTTCCGCGTGGCTGGTAGCTATTTTGTATTATTGAGTAAATCAGATTCAAGCGATCAATTCAAAAGATCGATTCCTTTTTCGTCAATCTATTCCTTCTGCGCCCTGAATCGTGAACAGTGCCTTTGTCTTGCTGAAAATAAATTGTAGCTATTTTTCGCCAAAAAGGGTATAGCCGGAAAAGTATGACTAGTCGGCCCCGAAAAAGGAACCTATCTCGAATCCTATGTTTTAATATCTACTTGATGTAAAAACGTGATTTATGTATGTTTCGCGTCCGGCTTCCGCTTTGACCCTGAGATATGGGGAAAAATAACCGTACGCATAACAATTATTCAAAAAAATATATTTCGAAAACTAATTAAGCTAGAGAAGCGAAACCAACGCAAGGCTTTAGGTAACTTTACATTAAATATTATATATTTTTTCTAGATTTTTAGAATAATTTTTCATACAAAAAAATGTTAAAAAGCAAATAAAAATAATTTTTTTAATGTTCTCTGTGACTTACAATCACGAAAATAATATATGTCATGCTCCTTTATGTGCGCTATCACGCATAAAAATTGCGTGAAAAAAAATTCGTGCAACACTGTGTATGCTATAAGGCCCGCATTAGTGTTGCACCTATTTGTTTTAGAAAATAGGAATATAATTTTAAGAGTCGAAGCAATTCCTCAAAAGAAGAAAAAACTGCCAGTGTTCAATATTTATTATTATTACCATATTATTATTATTATTACTATTACCATATTTATTACTTTTTTATGTTTGTCAAAATACAACAAACAAAAAAATGTTAATTTTCGTCACTGTTGAAATTAATTACAACTGGAACAGTTTGAGTCGCAATTAACTTAGTTAGGACCTCAGCAGTATGCAAGATTCTGGATAAATACCGTCCATATGACAAATAATAAATAATAGCTGCCACATGCGAACATCCGAACAAATTGTTACCGTCGGAAATATAATAAATGTATTTGCGATGGATTTTAGTATTTACATGTCTTGATTTTACTTATTTTTAACACTAGGTTTACGGGCGTTACTTATATTCCTATCTCTACGAGCACCCGTCGAATTGACGGGTGGACGAAAATACGCATTTCCTTCAAAAAACCATTTATTCAAACTAACAATAAGTCTGAATTGAACAACATGCGGCTTCGTGTTTAAATAAATTATTAATAAATAAAAAACTTTTTTTTTGAAAATTATCACGTAAATGATAACAATAACATTAAAGGCATAGCGTAATCATATTTATTGAGCATATTTTTTACAAATATACTGAATTTTGTTTGTACATTTTCCGCATACGATCTTTTTGCAATACATACAACAATTATTGCTTCTAGTTTTGTTGCAGTAGCCCACTTAACAACTTTTTCGTACTTCTGACGTTGAAGGTAACAGAAATGAAGCGTCTGAACTTTGACAAATATTCTCCTTGTTTTTTCCAGCTAATTCCTCAGCTAAACAAAATAGAAACTCCTTTCTGGATATTTTCGATCCGGTGCACTCTTCATATAATATCCACGCGTTTATCGCTGCCAAGTCTAAAATATTGTAAAACACTTGGAAGGGCCATCGGAAACACCCTGCTTTCACACTGTATTTGGGTGCCATCTGGTCAACGACGTCCACGCCAAACTTTGTTTTATTATAAAAAGTAATCGTTTAGGGAATACGTTTATAATTGTCTTATATTTGTACACCTGTATGCTTTGTGCTTAGAAGGAGTACTTTTACGGTAGGTTTACTTTTATACACTGTAAGCGTGCAATTTTCTGATTTGTATAAATGTGAGGAAAACAATGTCATTTTGTCCTTTATTTCCTTCGTTGGTTTTGGCAATTCTCTTTTGTTCAATCGGATGGTTCCAACCAAGGTTGTTTTCTCTGCAAGCATTTTTTAAGCTAGCGGGATGCTTGTGATGAAATTGTCTGTCGTTATATTTCTGCCTCGTTGTATATATGGTTCGGCTAATTTTAATGTTACGAACTCGCCTAACGGTTTGTTGTTCCGAGTTTCATCCAGTTTCCAGTTTTCATTCAAAATATATCTTGATTGGACGTCAACTGCTAGCCAAAACTTAATCCCAAATTTATGAGGCTTGTTTGGCATATATTGCGTAAACTTGCACCGGGCTTTCGTTGGAAATAATTGTTCATCTATTGAAATATTTTGATATGGCTTATAACAAGCCTGGCTATTATTCATAAATTGATTCCATATTACTGATATCAGCGCAAATTTATCTGTTTGTAATCTTTCGGATCGTTTGTTTTTTTTTGTCGAAACGTATGAATTTCAGAATTTCTGTAAATCTATCTCTCCGCAAAGAGGTTCCCCATTTTTTCGACCATAGATAAGAAACTTTCAGTGAACTCGCTTCATATGCACCCCGGACATAGAAAAGAAAACTACGTAGCTCAGCAACTGTAATTGTCCAGTCTTCTTTTCAAAACTCGTTGTGCCTCGGTTTCAGTGCAGTTTTTTATGTGTTCCATTACGTGACTGTCAAATATTAATTCGAAAGCAATAGTTACACAACCCGACATGATATTTCTTTTAGCGTAGCCAGTAGACCCTGCGATATCCTTGAATATCATACGAACGGGCGTTCAACCCTTAGATCTACCTGGTTTCAATTTTGTCCACTGTGTCCCGTCAACTGCAATTTCAATTTCATCCGTTACATTTTGGGATGTGCTCGTCCTCGCATCTTCGGAGTCAGAACTAGAAAGAATACGCAACCTTTTCTTATTACGATTCACTTTCAAGAAGTTTTCCTCTTCACTGACCAAAGATCCTTTTATCTCTCTACTTTCAATGTATTCAGAACTTTCACTGTAATCTTCACTTTGCCCCAATTCATACTGATCTTCTTCGGAGGCATCCTCAGAACAATCTTCGTTGATGTTGACAATTTTGTTCAATATCTTATTATGTCTCCTGAATTTAGTCATGATTGCTAGAATAGCATGATTGATCAAAATAAAAAAATACTGTGCCAAATTCAATTCCGCTGTTGAAAATACTTACAATAAGCGGAGACTGTCTACAATTTAATTTTTGGCTAATGTAGGCTGTCTACAATAACTGAAACTTTTGCACACTGTTTTTGAAAAATGCTCTTACCACTGGCACTGCAGCAACGGTACTGAAGATCGTCTCTTGTTTTAGAGGTTTTTTCGGCGATAGGTTTAAGCGATTTCATTGAATGCTTAATACGATAGCACTCAGACCAGATAATCCGCGTTGGTTCACATTATCGAAGCGGTATTGACATAAAGATTGAGGGTATCGCATTAAATACTTTTCTTTCATTCTTATATTTATTATTTGAAGAATAATTTTAAGAACGAAGCAAATATATAAGGATTGTTTATGAAATCAGCGAGCCTGTCAATTTGACAGGTTTCGTAGAGACTGGTGTACTCAAACAAAAATTTCAAAATTTCGGAAGCTTAAGAACATAATATGTGTGTACATAAATTTTTTTGATGAAATTATTTAAAATTAATGCTATGGTTTTTTGGGTATTTCATTTCAAAATTTGAAATCCGTCAAATTGACGGGTTTCGTAAACCTAGTGTTAAACGATACTGGGTGCTGATATCACATATTGTACTTAAAGATTAAAGATTTTGATCATCCATTATTTCGGCCAAGTAAGGTAGAAGTTGTGAAAATTGGTGCGAGCCTGTGAATAAAATCTTGAGCTGATTTTCAATCAAACGCGGAAAATCAAGTAATTCAGATGATATTAAACGTTTAATGTTTTTTTTTTTGGTTCGTACGCTGGTTTTGTACTTCTTGGCTCAAAGCGTTTTCTACATCCATTCTGCTTTTCATATATTTTACATTCACGTCGTTTCGCCATCCGAACCAAGCCTTTAATCATGTGTTGTTGCAGTGTTGTGCAGAGAACCAATAATTTTACATAGCGTAAATAAACACAGTAAACACAGTAAATGTTTTTTTTTGTTTGGGAGGTGAAGGCTATTTACGCCCTGCGTGTCGGACTCCCGCTACCGGACTACAAACTAAACACCTCCCCTTTCACGCCGAGAACCTAGCCTGGAACTGTTTGTCACATTACTTCCGACTAGGCCTCATTAATCATCGCTTAGCGGTGCCTTCAGGTTAAGGGAAATCCCTCTTTCTGTACGGATAGATTCCTGTTAATTGCTGTTACAGAGATCCCCCTCCCTCACCAAACGATCTATCATGCCCTTCTTTAAAGGAAGTACAGTCCGTACGTAATGCGACACACAATTCCAAATGTCTTTTGATTGCATCATTTTTCCCGTTACATTTTCTTGAGAGAGCACGCCTATTTTCTCCGAGAGATGCGAACGCAGTCTTGTCCATCTGGTACACGTAAAGAACGTGTGGCAGGCGTCATCCGTTATCACCGCGCAGAACACGCAAGCTGGTGATGGTGTCTTCCCATCTTATACAGGTAAGACTGAAAATACCCGTGACCACTGAGTAGTTGCGTCAGATAATAATCAGTCTCATCATGCATTCTGTAGAACCATGGCCCCAAGTCACTAATTAGCCGTGCAGTCCATCTGCCTGACCTTTCGTTTTCCCATATTTGCTGCCACAAGATTCGAGTCCTTCTCCGTTCCTCTCGGCTGACGGTTTTTCTCGCCGACTCTCCCCTACGTAAGTATACACGTTTTCGTTCGTCTGCAACTTAATTCGAGATTACCAGCAGTGCACGTTCAGAGACAGTGCGATATGCAGCCGCTATCCGCAAAGCTCCTTGCCTCTGCACCTGTGCTAGACGCCTTCGATGCGTCTCTTTACTAAGAGTGTCAGCCCATACCCCGGAGCCATACAAGAGCACTGACTCCATTGCACTCATTAGTAGACGTCTTTTGCTCGAGGTTGGTCCCCGCGTGTTGGCTATAAGGCGTCTGAGAGCCGATACTCGCACAGAAGCCTTAGCTGCTGTCGCTTGAACCTGCTCGAAAAAACTCATCTTCGAGTCAATCATCAAGCCAAGGTATCTGATTGATTTTTTCGACTCGATGATCATTTCCCCCACCCGAACGGGAATAACACGAGGGATCCGCTTCTTGGTCAGGACGACGACCTCGGTCTTTTCCAGCGCTAGGCTAAGCCCACGGTCTGTCATCCACTTGCTCACTCGACGTATTACCGCACCCAATTTGAGTTGCGCCTGCCCGACAGTACGTCCGGCAACTAGTATTGCTACATCATTTATGTAGCCAGCCAGGCGTGACTCCCCCAATAACTGCAACCTCAAAAGCTCATCGTACGAGACATTCCAGAAGTCCGGGCCCAGAACGGAACCTTGCGCCACCCATGATGTCAAATCAATTTTTCGCCGGCCTCCCAATGTGTCATAGATGAGCTTCCGGTTTTTGTGATAGTTCTTCAATATCCGCGTCAGATACCTTGGCACCCTGAAATATTCCAGAGCACGAAGAATATCTGTCCATCTAGCAGAATTGAAGGCATTTCTCACATCGAGTGTTATGAGCAGTACTATTCGTCTCGAGTGGTGATTGTGGGCTTCTGCCTGCTGGACCGCACTCACCAGCGAGGATCGACCAGCCCTGAAGCCGTACTGCTGAGGAGACAGATCCCCAACAGTTCGGATGGCCTCTCCAAGTCTCTCTTTAATGAGCCTCTCGAGCACCTTCCCAGCGGTGTTCAACATACAAAGGGGCCGATATGAAGATGGTTGCTCGGCGTTACCCTTACCCTTGCGGATCAGGACGAGGCTCGCCTCCTTCTAGCAATTTGGAAACGCGAAAGTGAAAGTGGTGAGCAGCTTGTCAGGGCAAAGTTGATGTGGCGCAAGCTTTATCACTTCCGCTGGTATATCGTCTGGCCCTGGGGCCTTTTTCGATTTTAAAGATTTCACCGCATCATCCAGCTCGATGGCTCCAGGACATTGAACCTCTGCATCATCGGGACGAACAGGATGCATAGGGAAAAGCACTCGAACAATCTCGTCCATTTTTCCACTTCAAGGACACAGGGCCTTCTTGCAGCTCCTAGTTTCCGCATAACAAGCTTGTAACCCAGCCCTCACGGGTCCTTGTCGATGTCCTCAACGAGGTTGTGCCAGCAGCGAGCCTTGCTTTCGTTAATCAACCAACGGAGGAGTTTTCTGGCCGACCTGTATGCCAGCGTTCAGGAATGTGAATCGTCTCGATTTCTTAAACGTTGGGCTTCGAAGCGGAGTCTGTGACATTCTCTCCGCTTTACAGCGATTTCTGCCGACAACTAGTCCACAGCAGGCTTATTGTGTCGAGGCCGTCGCGTGGGCATAGAGCAGTCGCACGCATTCTCGATGAGCCCCATGACTCATTCAGTTCACCATGTTTTCAGCTGAGGCTCCCCCCGTTACCGTTATAGTTTCACCGCTCATAAGAACTGCGGCAAACGCGTCGACATCTATTTTAGAAATATTCCAACAGACAGTTGAGAGTTGGGATGCTACGCGTCGAGTAGCACGCTCGCCAATTTCGAAAGCAATGTACTGGTGATCGCTCGCCGAGTAGTATTCCAGTACCCTCCATCTGTGTATCCTAAGCACGAAAGACTCCGAAGCAAATGTCACATCCGGAATAGTTCCCAAGCAGCCTCCCCGTGGAAACGTTTGTGTGTTGCTAACGTTCATGATGACAAGTTGCCTCCTAGCCGCCATTTCTAAGATTCTTTTTCCCCTTGGGTCTGGTTGAGGCATTCTCCATTCTATTGCCTTGGCATTAAAGTCAGGCAACAAGGCTTATTGTGTTGACACAATAAAGTCGTAAGCAAGAAGTCATAAGCAACAAGGATTCGGCCTTCCGTACTCGAGACAGCTGCTTCCAGTTCATCGAGCCTGCTCTGAAAACATGAAATTGACTCATTCGGCGTGAAAAAGACGCTTATGAATGTCAAATCCGCGCACTCAATGAGCACAAAGCCATTTCCGCTGGAACAAGTCCCAGCTGTGGGTAGAGCCCTATCACGTACCCAGATGGCGGCGGTGCCGGATCGATCACAATACCATCCAGCCTCCTCCATCTTGTGGTGTTCCTCAGATAGAATTTTTTCTCTTTCGCAACCTGGTCTAGTAAATCTTGTGCGGTTGAGCTACGGTGTAGGTTGATCTGCAGGACTTGAAACATGTCTTTGCTCTTTTCATGCTTAGTGCCTTTTTGAACTCCTGGCACCTACCACTTCCTGGGATATGAGCCAGATCTTCAGACCTCCGCCCCTTATCTTTGCACAAGATGCAACTGGGTTTGTTTGGGCAGTCTTCGCCATATGGCCAGAAGTGGCACACTTGTAGCACAGTTTGCTTCGATCTGGCCCCTTGCAGTTCAAGGAGATGTGTCCGAAGCTAAGGCACTTGTAGCATCGAGTTAGGACTACCCTCCGACATATCCTGCACACAACCCAGCCGACTTGAATTTTCTCCTTGGCCAGGAGTTGCACAGCGTCTTTCTCTGGGATGTCTATTATTGTGGCCCTTTGCCCTCTAGGATTGGTAGGCGTTAGCCTTACCCTAAAGCTCTCTGCCGTAGAATGAATTTGCCTAATGGAATATTCTACTTCTTTGGCATCCACATTGCAGTCAAGGTGTCTTATTTCCAAAGAAGCCATTGGCTGTAATGTCGAGATAACAGCTTCAGAGCCAAGAAGGTCCTTGACAGCGCCCTCGAACAGGCCCTTGTCGGTGGATTCCGCTCCGAATTCTACGAGGAGACCGCCTGCGCTGGTCGCTCTTACCGTTCGTATACAGACACCGTTTTTTCGGGTTCCACATTTTGCCTGATTTCCTTGAGGAGCTCGGCGTAAGTTATCCTGTCTGCAGGCTTGATCAGTAGATCATCCCTGCGCTACTTGCGCCTGGTCCTTTTAGGCATTGCGCTGTGTTTCGCGCCTTCTTGCTTTTCGGGCGCCTGTTTCGAATCTTTTGCTGTCACGGAGTGATGACTGGTGTCCCCTGTCTCGGCTGGTATCGGCCCCTTTGCCTTTTTTCTACGGTCAGGTTTAAGTGGGCTACATGCCGCCCTTTTGCCTTTTACGAAAGGAGTAGGATTTTTGGTGAAGGGAGTTTCATTTTCAGAAACTTTCTTAAGCTCTTTCAATTCACTCTCCGCCCATAGCCACCTGCGGCGATAGTGCTGGATCCTATCAACGAGGTCCTCCAATTCGCCAATCCAATTTTTGATATCCTTGTTGACATGTGTTGGACATTTGTTGAATTTCTGATCACGTTTAATATAGCGCTTATGTTCCTTGTCAGCCGCTCTTCCTCACTTCTGTCAACGACAATTTTCGAGATCAGGTCGTCCTCAGGTGAGGTTCTCGATACACTATCAGCAGGAGAGCCTTGTTGCTGTTGAACACCATTCTTTCGCTTTGCACGTTGTTCGGTTTATGACTTTCGATGACCCCCGGAGAATGGCACTTCGGATTGATGGCTCCAGTGCCAAAAGCCTCCACTACGCTTCTGGTATCGTTCGCTCCATCGCCTTGTGAAGGAGGAATGTTGTGAACAAGCACCTTTTGGTTAAGTGTTCCACCACTGAAAAATGCCCTGGCTGCCCTTCAGGTACTAAGAATTAGCGAAATTACGGCGTCCAATCTGTTAGTATTTTGTAAACCATCTGTGATCATAAGAGCGTTATTATTACTAAAATTATGATCAATGCTATTTCAAAATTTTGAAATTCTCAAGGTATTATGGAGAAGTTGAGATTTTCTGACAATGAACTTGAAAATAAAAAGCAAATTTCAAATTTCACATAATAATCAGGTGGAGTTTTTCGCAAAGGTTTATTGTTGTCGATTTTTAGTCTCTGTCCTCAGTCTCAGACCCTATTCAATCTGCCCTTACCTTTTAAATGAAATAAACTATGGCGTTTATTTCATTTCAAGTTGATGTTAGAATTTTCCATCAAAATATCTTAATTTCAGCTGTAACTAAATATGAGTTTCAGTCATAGAGCCCCATAAGTGCGGAAAATGCGAAAATATGCTGTTTTCGACAAACCCTAAGGGTTCAAGTAGAGACATGACCAATTTCATTTCATTTCAGGCTATTAATGTATGTCGATGGCCACGGCATACGCAACAACTGCTGAAATGAACAGAACAAATGACAATTATCTTGAGATTTCCTATCGCAAACGTTGTCTTTAGTGAAAGATTTCCTAAGATGGCAATCATGGCAATCAACGTGATTGCGTACTCGGCTACCAGTACGCAAGAAATGCTATTTTCTATCTTGTAATAATCTACAAGCATCGCAACCTATTGCAATCAGTGGGGTCTAACTCGATTTGTTGGTCCAAAAACTTTGAGGTGCACCTCTTAGTATCCTAAGAATACGATTATGAAAGATAAGTTGCTGGAGGTTGAAATCCACGTCCGACTCCGTGTCTCGGCAACAAAATAATGAAAGATCTAAACATTAGATTCGTGCTTTTTTCAGATACATGTTAATGTGTGTCAAGACTGCATCATAAGCAAGCAGGCAAAGTTTTTATAATTATTTTGTTGTTAATACACACATTCTCGTTCTCATCACCTCACGAACGTGCTTAGCGCCTTGCTGGTGTATTAAGTTCAAGTGCAAATCTCATCTGGCTTAAGGTCACTTTGAAAATTCAGTTCGTCGCTACTTGACGCTGATACACATGACATTGGTGTTCCAACGTATGCCAGCTAGCAAAGTGTTTCTGCGTAGTTAACACTAGACCGCATCGCAAGATTTGACCGCTCCGCTATGCGCTTTCGCTTCTAATTATTGTCTTGTTCTTTAGGCCACGGGTTGAGAGCAATGTTTCATTATCAAAAAAATATTCGAATAGATTTGAATAATTATTGTGTTTGATGGAGCACACAAGGTCGTTCGTCTTTGGGAGTATCTACGTGTAGTTCACATAATCATATAGCATTCGGATATAAAACATAACTTAGTAATTTGGTTCGGTTCATGGAAAGAAAATCGAAATGAAGCTAAGGTTATTGGCAGATATTCAAGTTTACTGCATTTATCAATGAAACCGAAAAATCATCGTAAGACGTTCCGTAAAAGTGCAAGAAAATTTGAGGAAACCCGTGCAGAAGGCATTCACCTGGTTACGGGTGACCAACTTCATTGAATTCGATAACGCCAATTTATTGATTTCATTGACACTTGATTAATTGAATTCGATGCGCTTTATTGATTCAAACGGTTGAAAAAAAATTATTGGAGTATAATTCCAAATACAATAAATTATTGACCCACTTAGCTCTCTGAATTTATATAATATAATCAGATTTAGTAAAAAACCGCAGAACCGCAAGGCAATAAACCTTGCCTAAATTTTAAAACCTATCTCTTTCTTATAGCACAAACAAGCAGCAACAATACATTTACCAATAATGGGCAGGAAATCAAAAGAAACTAAAAAAAAAAATCCAATAATACACAACCCACGAATAATTTAGCCATTGCTATCGAGCCATCAATACTAAGATTGACTAGTCCCAGCCCGATCAGCCTAAACGAACCTAGCAAATGAATATTTTTATTAGAATCGTTGGTCTTTGAAGCTCAAATTCGAAGAATCTTGTGCGTTCTCATTTGTAGCCCGTCTTCGTATGTGATTATAATCGGAATACCATGAGAATCAAAAACCTATCGATTCATGTTCAAATGTTCTGGAGGAATGAAGCGAGTGGTGACACAAGTCTCAGTCTCACTGTCTACAGGATGTAACGGCTCTGAAGTCCAGAGGTTTCCACTCACAGTTAGGTGGTGCACAGAGGTGTTGCGATGTTTTCGAACAAGTTTCAATATGAAAAAATCGACTCATGTCACTTTAGCAGTTTGAAAAATTCTTGACCAGTGTATACACGAAGGCATTTCCATTTGAAAACTTATAGTCATTCGGCTATATTATACTGCACTCTGATTGAAGCAGCTCTGGCGTCCACTTATCAAAACTGGTACAACCAGGGTCTTGTAGCAGATAACCTCAACCCTTTGATCAATGTATCTGGAATTAAAAGTTGTCGCAGGGACGTGTACTCTTTTTGTGGTCCATTGTCATATTACGTAGGATGATTTATACATGTTCAACATAGCCTATATACTGAGAAGAACGCTGACGTATCTTACACAGGACTCATGTGGGTCCCGTTTTGAACGACTGTCTCCAGCCATAAATGTACAGGTCTTTCACTGCCCAACCCTAGCGTGGTCTGAAAACAAGTTGTTTCACGCCTCTAATCACGTTTATTAATGATCGCATTGGTGAGAGCTGAAGCTGTTAGATACCATGCGAATCAATACTATAAAGAACGGAGGCGCAGTAGCTGTTCCTTGTTTTAAAACATTCGAGGCCCGGAAATCGCACATTGTTCTCTGATTTCTATTAGAAACAAGAAATGATTTGTAGTACAACATATTGCACATTATGGCGACAAAGCGTCTGAGAAACCCGTCCATTGAACCGATGAGACAGGCTCATCAAAGGATAAAAAGCTTCCTTTTAATTTTATGATGCTTCTGTCTTGGAAATCGAATTTCGACCGTAATCATTCGAACTTCCTAGTTCCTAGAATTTCCTAACTAGTGACGTCGCTATTTATAAGTGGAATAATTGTTCTCTTTGATCTGTTTGAGCAATTTGTTAAATTAAAATTATTACAAATGCTTCAAAGTATTCCTTGTTGTTTAGTTTCCAACAGATGTCTAAAATTGCTTCCGTTATCGGAAAAAAGGTCGATTGTCTGATACGGAAACCAAACTGGCAGTTCAGCATAAACTAACATTTTTCAGTGAGAGCGTTTAATGCATGATTCAGTACAATTTCAAACGCATTGGCAATGTTAAGCAGCAAGTTGATTGGGCAATCCGTTTTATGTTTCGAAGATTCCTTTCCTTTCTTCGAGATCATTCGGGAAATATGAACTGTTGAAAATTTTCAACCTTAGGTGAATTTCATAATAGTACATTTGAAAAATCCTCAATACCAGACGTTTTCTTGTAGTTTATCCTGGCCAAAATGAAACAAAAGCTGATTTTAAAGCTGACAAAATAATCAAATAGGTTTGCGCTCTGCATGAGATCAGATGCTCACGACTTCTGAAAGTATTTCATTCCCCTTAGATTTATTGGTAGGTGATTCAAATAAAGCGCCCTGAGCCCAAACGATGTCCTCATACCCTAAAATTTACATACACTTTCGCTACTAATTACATGAAAATACCCATAGATAGTTAAAAAGTTTGGGCGTGATCTGACAAATGGTAACAAACATTACAATATTTGTTGGCTTGAGGCCACCGGGCCTTGATTTTTGTTGCTGAAGACGCGTTTTGGCTGTATGTAGCCAACTTCGGCTCCTTCCGAGGTCCTTGTAGCGATGTGTATCTTTTTATAAATACAACTTTTATGTTTAAGCCTAAGTCAGTCCGGGGTATGGCCTGGGTCAATCACTCGTTGCTGAAGGTTATTGTGTTGGGTCATTTCGGGTTCGCAGGATTGTCAATGCCGGTTTTGTCCGGTTTTCCTTTTCTGATTGGGATTAGGTCGAGAATTAGAATATAGTGTCGGAGTAGTCACTAGTTGTTCGTTTATTATTTTTCCATGCGTTTTTCCGTGTTTTTAATATTTTTTAATATAATCTTTCTAGTTTTTCTAATATGTCTAGTGTTGTTCGTTACTTTGTTTGTGCCATTGCGTCATTGAAAATGCTACGGTACCGGGTGCTTATGTGTAAGATTCTTTTCTTCTGTAGGCGTGTTGCGCAGTTGAAGTCTGTTTTATTTTGTGTACATGAATACAGATGTTCTTTGTATCTAGTTAATTGGTTTGTATCGTATATCCTATGTATGCTATGTCGCAGTCCGTGCAAGCTAGTTGTCATATGCCGCTGTTTTCGTTTGATGATGTAATGTTGGGCATTGGTGTTAGTTTGTTTCTGAAGTTGTTTTTGATTTTGAACCCGGTTTGTAGATTCACATTCCTTGATGAAGCTCGCCAATTTATGTGTCTCCCTGCAAATGTAAATCAGTATGCTCCATCTCTGAGCGTTCTTTCGTGTGTTTGCATTTTTATTAATTCTTATGTTTGCAATCAGTTTGTTGATATCAGGTGTTTGTTTTGCGGCTTTTGTTTGTTGTTTTGCGGCTATCCTATGTTGTTTAGTTCACCGGTGAAGTCGCTAGAATTGATAGGGACGAAGTGAAGTCTCTTCACCACTGTCTAGTATGCTGTTAGTTTGTGCTGGCCAATGCTGGTGAGATGAAGCGTGAATGATGTGGTCCGTAGTAGTTGGTATTCTGTAAATATTGTGTTCTAAGTGGTTTTATTTCCATATGATGGATGGATCGAAGTAGTCGGGTTCTCCGTTTGGAAGTGCTATTTGTGAAAAACTGCTGGGAAAGTTTAAACTCTGAACGGGTTCCGTTCCTTATCAATTTCTACCTACCAGTAACGATTCGATAGATGGAATATAAGTAACCACTCAATAGAAGTGGTTTTCAATACTTGGAAACGAGTCCACAATACCATCGATTCGAAAAAGTTGGTTAGCCAGTTAGTTCAATTTTGATCATTATAATGTTGTTAACGGTTTCGAGGATCCTAACTGATACACATGCGTTCCTAACTGCAACTTCACGTTTCTTGGATTTCCCGTAGCTGCTCATAGTCACAATATTTTTTTTCCTGCTAAATGAACAGACTGTCAAAAGATCTCGTTATTCTTCATGATTCATGAATGAGCTTCGGCTGCATTACGAGCAGCAATTTCGGCCACGAAATTGCATTGCGAAAGTTATTGCGCACCAAAAACGGACTTTCAATGAAACGGACTGCTTGTCGTAGTTTCCTGTCTAGCAACGAGCTTATAAAAGCATTCGTTGCTACTACTGAAACTGGTGAACAAGTTAATATCTCTTTTGTCTGCTAGATAAAGATAAAGGAGAACTTGATTCCTTATCTTTATTTAGGAGGAGGACTTGGCTCTTTCACATTCATGATTTTCATCACACAGTTTTCAATACGTCTTTTACTATCTAGCTACTGTTAAAGTTCATTGAATTCATTTTAGAGTTTTGTCACTGCTTTTGCCTGCTGATTTATCTCTCTGATGTCGTTTCCTTGATTGTTAGGATTAGTTTTTCAGCTTTTTACATTAACATAAGCATTCGCCTTTGTATTCATAATTTGACTTTCTCTTTCTTATGATGTAGCAGGGTCTATCCGGGAACTCAATTAATTCAGTTTTCACCCTGGCACTTTTTAAATTTGAGTTTTTTTGAATTCACCAGTAGTTTGCTTTACCACCAGCTGTTCTTAACATTGATGTGTGTTATACGTGCACAGCTTTTGACTTGTACTCCGTGAAATTGTGTAAAGCCTACAAGTTTGTCGTATGTCTAGTTTCAGTGAATTATTGACTTCAAAATGAAATATCGCCAACCTAATCAACCATAGACTGATTGACAGTCCCTCCTTCCAGCGCTATTTACCTTATCAGACCTTTTTCGCCAACCAAACTCCATCCATAACATTCAAGTGTTTCCTGAAATTTCGAATAAATAATTGTGTGATTAGTTCATAAATCTTTATTCCTACTGACTTTCTAAGGATGATGAGACAAGAAATTTCAAGATAGTTCCATTGCAGCTGTTACCATGTTCGTCGGAATTATTTACTTGATCAATGGAAGTCCCTACTGACTTGGAAACTTACTTATAGTACCAATTAATACTTTTGTTCTTTTATGACATATTGTAGTTGCTATTGTGTTGTTTGACGAAGGGAGTGAAATTTCGCAATACATAGTGGCCAACTGACTTCAGAAATATGCCTCCTTATCCAGCCTTATTACCAATTCCACTACGGATTCACTTAAGTTTAGGTTTAGTTTATCCATCACCCCTGGAACTTACATTTCCGCGGTGGGGTTATCGGATTCTAGCATGTCATGCCGGAGACTGTCGAGGCTACCACACCTCCAGACAATAGAAAGACTTTGAGCCTTACTAGGAGCTTAGTTGGCCTCGAACGCACAATACTCCCTCTAGCGAGGCCGTCCATGCTGAGCATTCGCCAAATCGTTATTGGTTATCTGCCATTACACCGCATTAACTGCACTTTTCACGATTCACAAGCTTTTCATGTCAAAATAATATAATCAGAGTCTTTGTTTCCTCTGTGTTTTTGGTCTTGACAACTTCGTTTTCTATTTCTTTAATTTTCGGTACAGAGACGCAAATCTTTCTTTTATTTTGTTTTTAACAAATATATATTTCGGGAATAATAGTCCTCCCTGCTTCAGTGTTATTACATAAGGTTATGTTTCAGACATATTCCGATCACCGGACGCCTCAACAAGTAAGATTGTGAAAACGCTGGGCCCTTTTGCCAAGTGTACCAGTAAAACAAGCATTGTCATTGTTCGAAGACTGGCTGACAAGTCAAAGCTGAAACTGTTTCGATCGTTCTATAAATTGACAACTTTTTGTATGCCTGCAACCTACTGCACGTTCGAAGCAAGGTTCTTCAAACAAAAATTAGGCGTAGCTTTGGGTAACCCCTTGTCTCCTCTTGTAAGTGAAATTTTTATGGGATGGATGGAAAAATCAATTTGCAGAGGATCAAGTTCAGCCCAGGGTATTGATACGATATGTCGATGACGTCTTCGCGTTAGTAAAAAAATAGAGCGTGGAAGAGACTCTAAAGAAGATAAACAGTATATATAAAACGATCCCTTTCAAAATGGAAGTGGAGCTGGAAAATGAAATACCGTTTTTAGCTCTAAAAATAATAAATTTGAATTAAAAATCTTCAGGAAACCCACGAACACACGGAGGACAAAACCAGCGACATCTCGCCACTTGTATCAAACAAAGGTGGCAATATTTAACAGCTGGATATACAGGATGCTGACCACCCCGCTATCGAGATAACGTTGCGAGTAGGAGAAGACTTTTATATTGAAGACAGTGAAAATGAACGGTTATAGCGAAGACAAGCTACTATAAACTCTAAAAATCGGTGGAGAGAAGACTCATTGCGGAATCCTTAACCACCCTCTACGAGCAGAACTAGGGCATTGAGCAGAATCGAAGAGCAGCGGTAACATGTTCGAAATACCTTACCAAGATTGCGAAGATTCCAAAGAAAGCCAACATAATGGCTATACCCACTAGCCAGAATTTTGAAATGGTATCCAGGCTAAGCACATTCAAAGGTAAGAAGCAGAAGGAAGAAAATTGTTGAAATTACACTATCACATGTCAAACACGCAAGAAAAAATACGTTGGACAAACGAAGCGACTCGCGAAAACTAGGAACAACCGAACAAATCAAGGAAACAGAAAAAATGAAAATGAAAAAGAACCCAGTGATACTGTCAAGTAAGCCATCGCTAAACATATAATAGAAAATGACCAAGTAATCGATTGGGAAGATCTGGAGATACTACATCAAGTAAGAGATACAAGCTAACTACGAGCTATACGAGGGCCTGTGGATCATTGGATAACCGCGAAACTCAATATTTAACGAGGTAACGGTTGGTAGCGGTGACACGCGTATATTATAAATACACATAAAAAGCAAGGGACAGTAATCAACAATAACTTCCAATAATTATAATTTAACTACAGGGTGAGCCATCTAGCATTTTAAATTTGAACAATCTATACTTCGACATTGGAAACGTCAAATACCATTGGAAAAGTGACACATATTCAGTAAAAAGTATAAAATTTACGAAATTGGTCGCTATTCCCTAGAAGAAAACTAGGGCTAGAAGAAAACTGGGAAATATTGAAAACTTTTTTCCAAAGTGGTGAGTCTTCAACCCAAACTGTGAGAAATTTGGCAAAAAAAACAGACAAAAAGTGCCATCAGTTCAATTTGTGCAACAATTTGTCAAGCGTGTGCGTGCAACTGGCTCGTTGGTGGATACACCAAAACGTCAACGTTCATTTCCCGCGCGTTCAACCGAAAATAATGCGACTGTGGCTGAAAGTGTTAGTGAGAATCCATCCACCTCAACTCGCCGACGATCGCAAGAATTGAACATTCCACGAACAACTTTGCGACGAATTTTGCAACAAGACCTCGCTATGTAGCCACATAAAGTTCAATTGGTGTAGCAGCTGAAGCCACCTGCCCATCCGAGCCGTCTACAGTTCGCAGATTGGGCGGAAGATCGTTTGATTGAGTATGGTCAATTTTACCGAAAAATCATCTTTTTGGACGAGGCTCATTTCCACCTCGGAGGTTACGTTAACAAGCAGAATTGTCGCATTCGGGGCACAGAAAACCCGCACGTAATTGTCGAGAGGCCAATGCACCCAGCACGAGTCACTGTATGGTGCGGATTTTGGTCTGGTGGAATCATCGGCCCATTTTTCTTCGAAAATGAAGAAGGAGCCGCCGTAACAATCAATGGTTAGCGATATCGCGCAATTTTATCCGAATTTTTCTTCAAGCATCTTGAAGAGGAAGACTTGGACAACATTTGGTTCCAGTAGAAGGGCGCTAGGTGCCATACAGCAAACGCTACACTTAATCTTTTGCACCCTATCTTCGAAAATCGCATAATCAGCGAAACAGGTGATGTGAATTGGCCTCCCAGAAGCTGGGATTTAACGCCGTTGGACTATTTTCTTTGTGGAGCTGTTAAAGATAAATGTTACGCCAACCATCCAAAAACAATTCAAGATCTAAAGTACGAGATTCAAACTGCTGTTGCTGCCATAAGGCCTGAAACCATCCAGAAAGTACTCCAAAATTGGGTAGATCGGATGCACAATTAAATTTCATAAAATAACCTTTCAAATAAATATTCAACCTTTGAAAAATATCAAGCCGTTTTTTTATTGACTTTTTAATTTAAAATTTTATATGGCCCACCCTGTACATTTAAAAATAGGAAAAATTGAGGTAATTTAACATTACTCTTACTTGTATAATAAAAGATATTAGGCGATCAAAGGAAACAACGGTTTGGGGGAAATAAGGTAGAGTAATGAGAGGTTTAAATAGAATAATGGGTCTGCAACTGAACACTATCACTATTCGGGACTACCAATACTTCCGAAATATACATTTGTTAAAAATAAAATAGATTTGTGTCTTACGGAAAATTACAGAAATGGAAAACGATAAACCAAATGATTAATGGAAAAGGGACAAAAAAAGTAATGAAAATTTAAATTACGATTTCTTTAAATAATATAAAATACTTACGCACTCGCCTGAATCTCCTTCGACGGAGAACCGACGTCCAAGCACATTCGGAGAACGACCGTCCAAAGCACGCCGCTACTTCTTCGGGGTCGTTGCGAGGTTATGCTGAAGAATCGCCTTGTATCCTTGCACTTTACGAAGATCCGCAACAAAAAAAGGAATTCGTCTATGCTCGATGGGCTTTTTATAACATTCGAGGAAGGAAGCATAGTGTTGTCGCGCCGGCAGCCAACCTCATTGAGGATAAGAATTTACTTGTAACACCATCACGGATTCTTGTGGATATTTCCATTGTTAGCTTTTGATTACCTTTAAAATAAGTAAATTTTTCGAAGTTTTTTGGTGGCATTTGAAACGCATTCATATTATAAGTTATTTTTCTTCCAGGTTGAGTCGAAAACTCCCAGAGCAAGCAACATTTCACGAACTGAATCTCTCTTGTACACTTGTCAAAAGAAAGAAGAAATTCATAGTATTTTTTTCGATTTATTACAGTCGTTCGACAGTATTTATTGAGACTTATGGAGAACGCTGACAATATACCTTGCGATAATGATCTGGCAAATGTAGAAGAAGGGCTACCTAGTTGGTATGATGCGAGTAAATTCAAAAGGTGCTACATGAACGGGAATGCAACATTGGTTACTCATTAAGGTTTTTCCTTCTACAGGGCTCAAGAGTATTTCACGAAAAATCGATCAGGTATTTTCGAATCAAACATGGTTGGCCTTATCAGTCTACTAGCACATCATAAAGGACTTATGATTCTTTCCGGCACTGGCCGTTCAAGTACAGCAGAAACCGCAAGAAAAAGATATATTTCTACAATCCTCCACACACTTAGTTGGTACGAGAATGATTTAGTTCCAGGTTCCAAGTAAGCAAACAATTTCTTTTTCTTATTTTATATCCTAAAACTCCTAAAACTCATAAAACAAATACTTCGCCAGGTCATGGGAGTCTTTGTTGCGAGTCCGAAAAATGCATCTCTTAGCTTCCCGGTCGTCTGAGCAGAAAAATCTTGGCTTTATATCACAGTTGGAACTGTCTATTACCTTATTCGGCTTCATGGGGTAAATGGCTCACGAGATTTTTTCACATTGTTTAATATTACATTGACGATTTTCAGTTACGCATTGGTTCGCCCGCATATATTCCACATCAAACAGGACTGCGAAGAGGACCTCGAAGCATTCGTTCATATGTGGGCGGTTATTGGTTACATGCTAGGAATAAAAGATGAAAATAATTTTTGCATGATGCCTCTAAACTTAGTCAAAATTATGTGCCAAGCTATCCTGCGCTACTTCATTTTGCCCGCAGTTCAACTGGAAACACCCCTCTTCGTGCAGATGACCCAAGCTCTGCTAGACGGGCTGAAGCCATATGCTCCTTTCATGGCGTATGACATGCAAATGTTCCTAACAAAAAGGGCTTCTAGCGTACCAGGGTACCAACACAATGTTGACATCGACAAAGAAGAGCTGTGCCGCTCGATTCTGACCAAGGACGATTTCGATCACTTACAAAAGATAGCAAGCACCCGCATAGAAAGTGAATACACAATGTTCATATTTTTTGAGAAAATTCCAGTTTACACATTTACCAAGAACAAAATGGTGACAGAAGTGAATGGAAATATGGTCAGTCATCAGACCAACACCGCTGAGGATCTAGTTGTCGAAAGGGGTCAGAAAAAACCGATGGAGCCGGAGTTCTCCGAAAAATTGAGAAAATATCTTGATTTGGATGCTGATACGAGCATTACTTTAACGTTCATCGAATACGAAACTGAGTGGAAAGATGTTTTGAAAGATACAGCGCTCGGTTTTGTGAACGAAGAGTTTCAGACAAGGTTTAGGCGTCGCGAAAAATTGAAAAAGTTTCTCACCACAAGTTGCGGCCAGTATATCTGTGATTGGTTAGTGAGCCTTTTGATGTGGCGGTTTCGAAGGTACCAGCAAGCAGAAACTTCAGCGCGTAGATAGATTCAAAATTTTCAAATAAATAGTGTAAGGCAGGGGAAATTAATTTTGTTTTTGTTTTGTACATATCTCAATCATTTGGACATAAAAGCAATAAATAATGTGTTTCAAATAAAATTTAAAAAAATAAGTCAGCCGTACTGTGTGTTGTATTGGTGGAGTTCAAAAAATAGTTCTTTAATGGATTTAAAGTTGGTACTTTAGGTAAGTCGGCAATGCGCAGAGATCAGTTACCCTTTTGTTCACAACCTTTCTGAATTTATATAAGAGCGAAAGCTGAATTAAACACGTTAAAGTTGAAGCACTATTTCGATCACCACTGGCTTTTGGAATTTCCACCAAAAAAAAAAAAATCCAAAAACCAAAAAAAAGTTTCAGATAGGACAGGAAATGGTAAGAATACTGACTCGTTAAAAAATTGATTGTTGAGATTAATTATAGAGAGATTTTTGATGGCGTGCAGTAACAGCTTAGGAGAAGGGTGGGCAAATTGGCAGTGCTAAGTAATATTTTTTGTATCCTGAAGAAAGTAAATAAGAAATAAACTATGTATTAACATACGATATACTTTATACTTAGCTAAAAAGGCAATTTTTATTTTGACTTTACCTCGGTAAATTTTTTTTTATATATTTTTTTTACTCTAACCCTGCCTAATGGCTACATTGCCCTTCGGGGTGGGGCGAAATTGCCATGAGGTGGCCACTTTGCCGGATATAAAATACAAAATTTAAACTGAATTTGTATACTAAACGAAAATGTATTTTCAAAATTAAAACGTTCCCATCGTGGAAAAAGAAAGTTTGACACTGAGTTTATTTACAAACGTCACAAATAAAGTTATTGTCTTTTTCTTCTCACCCGGCACAAGCCTTATGTGGCCATCGTATACAGCCCGAACACACCCATCCTTCATTTTCCTTTGACTTCGAATATAAGTCCCCGCAGATAAGACAATCAGTAACACTCACGTCACTGTCCGAGTCATTATACAATGTGCGATTCGCTGATTTTGATTTCGTTTTCTGCTTTCTTGAACGTTTTCTCTCTTTTCTGTTTCTTCATTTCTCTTCTTACTCTGTTTTTCTT
This sequence comes from Stratiomys singularior, assembly GCA_954870665.1. Taxonomy (NCBI): domain Eukaryota; kingdom Metazoa; phylum Arthropoda; class Insecta; order Diptera; family Stratiomyidae; genus Stratiomys; species Stratiomys singularior. The sequence continues at coordinate 67,205,906 of OX940880.1, read as the reverse complement.
TTTTGAGTTCCAGATTTATTTTCATTAGTCTTTCCTTTTCTTATTTTTCTGCTTTTGCGGCTACTAGTTCCATCTTGAAAGGTCTTAGGGTCAAAACTGCAGCTGTTTCCCTTTTAAGTTTATTTTCTTGTTTGATAATATGTACTTTAGGGATTGGAACAATGTCCTGTGGAACAGCAAAAGTATAGGTGCTTTTGGTATTTGAGATGCTGGTTAAATTACATGAAGTACTGCAATGAGGCAGTGGGCTGGGTTAACACGTTGAAGTATTTGGCTTTTGCGAGTCTTTAGGGATTAAAACAAATGTAGAGTTTGGATCTGTTGATCCTCCAGTGACATTTTGTCTGTGGTCATTGGAAAACATAGGAACCTCAGCGTTGGATGCAGAGATTGCTGGTCGGCATAGATCTCTCCAGAAGGCGGGTTCTTTTTACTTGCAGTTGGTGTCTCTTGACGTCGAGCAATCTCGTGTTGCGAATCTGCAAACTCTTTTCCTGGCACCACAGAAGAACTTTCCAGTTAGTCTTCATCCCATGATTCTTAATTTTTAGCTTCTTGAAGAGACGTAGGAGCTTGCACAGAGATTTCTATGGTCATGGCTGCAGCAAAATCCAAGTCACTAAACTTTTGTCGGTTTATTGGAACAATGCTACATTTTCCAACCCCTACACCGGAGTACTGGGTGGCTGCAAGAGGAAATGCCTCTCCAAGAAGTTTAGACACCTGATACTGTGTCACTAGTCTACCAAGATTATTCCGCAAGAATCCGTCAATCGATTGGACATAATAAGTATTGTAAGGTCCCATGAAACAAACGTCGAGTGGTTGCAGCTTAAGACTACAGTGGGGGTGGTAATGCAAACTAAAGTTGTGTGATTTTCTCTAGCCGTTTCAATGAAATTTAGATTTTTTGTATGGGTGAAATGTCCATCATGTATGACCAAGAATGGGTCGTCTTCGGATGCTTCCGCAAATTTCAAGAAATGGTCAAACCATTGTGTGAAAATCTCAGCTTGCACCAGCCCTGAAGGATGACAAACAAAAGCTGTTCCCGGTGGAACGCCGTCTTGAAGTTGCACTTTCATTCGCTGCCTAGGGAAGATGATAAAAGGAGTAACAAATCCCCCAGCTGACATTGAAATTACAAATCTGGAGAGAACAACTGTCTCTGCAGGTACAAGAGAGCCGACTTGCCATCGCTCTTTTACAAACAAAAACCTTTGAAGACTTTGACTGGAGAGTCATAAGTCCAGTTTCATCAAGATTGTAAACGCTCTGAGGAGTATACAAGTGGCATTTTTGAACATCAAAAAACTTGGTTGCGTTTGTTTTTGCATTTGTTGCGCCCTTGCTGCTGGAGTCACCTCAGGTTTTCTTAACACAAGTTCATGGTGACACTTTCTGAACCCGGTTACCTAATCTTTGCCTGCTAATTTCGTTTCTTTATCGAAATCGTAAGGATGTAATTCCATTCAGCCAATTGTTAAGCAAGGCTGCGCAAGTCATCTACAGTAACTCCAAAAAACGTACCACCATATCCAAGAGATAATTTATCAACTGCTGTTCTTGGTCTTCGTTGAAAACAGCTCGAAAATGGCCAAATACTTTTTTATTGTCAGTGGCGTCTTGATTTTTATTTAGTACACGACGTGTGTACTAAATAGTGTGTTCCTAGACACATCGTAAATTTTAACAGCCGTTTGATAAGGCATTCCGTCTTTCTTTACTTTCTTTATTGTTCTTGCATTGCTGCGGTGTCCCATGACTGCTGCTGACTCTTTCTCTGATATTTTGACACCATCACTGCACGTGCGAAAAAATGTTTTTAGTATTACATTTTAAATAGCATTAAAATATAAAAGTAACAGGGGTTTTTCACCTGAATAAAGTTGCAATAATCTTATAAAGTAATGTTAATTTATTGTATAAAGCACAATAATGGATCTTGGAATATAATTACTAGTCTACATTACTTGCTAAACTAGCTTTGTTGCTGGTAAAAACCCCACACGAGGCTTTAATCCGTAAGAATTCAAATAAAAGACACGCTATTATGCTGTTTGAAACTCTCAATAGTTTTGTAAACAATACTATTATCTTTCAATGAAAATATATTTTACTTTATGTCGAGGAAAGGGTCAGCGACATGGTTACTCTTTGTCTTCGTCGCCATGACATAAATGCCACATTAACGGCTAAACGAATCGCGTTACACAGACAAATCATTTTGTATAAATTATTTTTGTACATTTTGTAAACCTCTTTTAAGACGTTACTATCAGTTGTCCGTGTTATGAAGTTTGATTATAATAGTTCATTTGATACACTTACGCTATCAGGACGCTGAAAAACACAAAAACAATTCAATAACTTTTAAACAAGTGATCAGAACAGCTTCCACCTTCAATACATCTAAGATGGCGTACCAATGGAATATTTGAAGCGTCCGCCGCTGTGTAGCAGCACCGTACAGTTCAGTAAGAGCCTGTGGCCACTATGCCCGCAGTGGCAACTATGCCCACCCTTGCCCTACTTGTAAAATGAAGTCGAAGGTTTAATAAATGTCATAAACTCTACCAAACGAATTTACTAAATGGCACAAGCCAGCGGTGCTAATTAAGAGCAACACTGAAAGAGTTAAAAAAGTCAGTAACGTTAGTTCTAAGTGTAACAATATGTCCTTTGCAAGGTATTATTCTTAACAAATACCTTAGAAAATATATTTCTCTGTAGTTTTACTTTGAAACACTTTTCACAATGTCGGATTGGCGTTGATTGTAAGACAACTTCGAAACCGAAAAAATTCCTTACTCTTGTGTTCAGCTGGAATAAATTACGACGGCGATAATGTTATTTATTCGAGGAAACTGTTTTAGCTAGAAAAGTGATAGGTTTAGCTAGGAAATTATTATTAGTGGTCAAACCGAGGCCTAAGCCCTTCAATTCTTGCTGAGGCTGGCAAAGAGCTGATAATATCCATTCATCTCTTATTTAAGTTTTATAATTAGTTTGAGTATTGCTAGGACAGTGGGCGAACCGAGGCCTAAGCCCTTAATTTCTTGCCGAGGCCGGCAAGTTGCTGAACATTAACTATTAATTAAAATATGATTAAATATTAATCAAATTGTCTGGAAGGGGTCCCTCTCATTTAACCCCGCATCCAAGCTCTGTCTTGGAAATAGCGGGAATGGGTGACTCAGAAGCGGAGGGGGAGCTCTCCGCGGCAAACGCTGCTTTCACGCGGAAAGCTAAGAAAAACCTGAACAGGTTTTGACAGAAATTCGGGGGAAATATCAAGGAGGAGTTTTACTAGAACTTCTAGCAAGTTGCGAACTCCAATTGAAAGTCCCTGCAGAAGACTTACCTGTAGATGGGTGTACCACTACAGAAGGAGACGCTCTGGCGGATTGCGACAGTGAGTCCGATCAGGAAGAGTCAATGGAAGTGGTCCGGGATGAGGGTGGTCGGAAAAGGCCAATTGTGTCTCCGACTCCGGAGCCAACCTCAAGACGCTCAGTAAACATGAGTGAGAGGAGTTTTCCGCAGCTACAGGCTGCGGTCTCAAAAGCTTCAGCAAGTATCACCAAATCTGAAGTCGCACCCCCAGTGCGTAGAATAGCTATCGGAGCTAAGGGAAACCGAACCAACATTGCTGCCCCTAAGAAACAGAGGGTTCCACCAATAGTGTGCTAAAGGCTTAATATTAAGCCTTTTAGGGAGAGAATTCATCGAGCATGTGAAAAGAATCAGCTTGATGCCCCAAAATTTGATATAACCGTCAACAGTTCTACACGAACATCGTTACATCCTAAGACCATAGATTACCATAAAAGTCTCTTTGACTTCTTAAAATGGGACAAGGTGGCATGCTACACCTATACACTCCCAAATGAGAAAAAACAATGATTCCTACGAAGACAATGATGTCAAGGAAGAACTCCAAGCCATCCTAGGGGAGGATGTTTTGAGAGCCAAAACGTTCTCAACAGTGACGTCAAGGAAGGAAAAGAAAACTCTTTCGTGGTTCCTTATTCAATTTAAGCCTGACTTTGACGTCCAAAAAGCAATGAATGTTAAAGCACTCCTACACCAAAAGGTGCATTGGGAGCAATTGACGAAATCAAACACATCGCAGTGTTTTAACTGCCAAAGATTTGAACATGTTGCCTCGAATTGTGGAATGGAATCCTGGTGCGTCAAGTGCGACAAACACCGCCAATCAAAAGACTGCCCCATTGAAAAGCTAGAGGGAAAAGATGCAATCTTCTGTGTAAATTGTAATAGTAAGGGTCACCCCGCGAGTTTCATGGGATGTCCCAAGGCCAAAGAGGCTGAGGAGAGGAGACGCAATCTCCAAAAGAAGAAGGAAGAAAGGAGGGACTTCGTCATTTCTTACTTGAAAAACACCATTCAAAATGGTGTCTCATTCGCTACTATAGCAAAGGGTGCAGCCAAACCAGCTGCAGCTCAGCCTGTACGGCAAACCAAAGTAAATACTGATTTCCAGCAACAAAAAGACAGAAATACTGTCATGTCCAATGACTGAAAGCAATTCTTCGTGTGTGACTTGTTCACTCTCATCCGCAAAGTGGATTCATTCATTCCACAATACAAAAAACTCACTAATCTGAGTGAGAAAAAGGTGGCGTACTTGGACTTCGCCTTCAAAATCTGTATTTGCAATCTGCAAGGCATCCTTCCTGGGGCAATACCATATCTAATGGATATGGAACGGCTCTGTTCAACTGGGTTCAAGCAAATATGGATCTCATATTGATTGCACCGAACGAGCCCACCTTCCGAAGAAGCTCGTCAACGATCGATTTCTTCATTGTGTCTGCTAATCTGGTGAATATCTCTCATAGCTGGAGGAATTTCGGATGTAAAGTTCTTGACGCTGAATCTGACCATCTTTTGTTAGAACTCGCTTTAAGAGTGAAAAAGGGTATGAAGCTGGAAGTAGCAGACCCACAAGCCTTTATCCCATACAAGCGCTCAGACTGGGAAGCTGTTAATGCTGACCTGAGTAGAAGGATTGAAGAAATTTCGATCAACAGGTCGAGAAACCTCTCACCCACCGAGATTGAAGAAGGCATTGCTTGTTTGAACTCGACCCTTGCTACGGTCATTTCAAAGATATCCATAAAAAAATCCTCCAGAAATTATCTTTATAGAGACTTACCAACAGACATCCTGAAGCTACATCGTAAACGTAGCACCCTCAGGAAACTGCTTTCAAGGATAAACCATCGCAATCTGAATATGGTTAACTAGGAGTATCAGCGGGTACACCTTTCAATAATGTCCCTTAATCGAATGATTTCGAGAAGAACATCTGAATTTTCCAATGAGAGATTCGAACTGACCCTAGCAAACATTCAATCAGGTGCTTGTATGTTCTTCCAAATTAATAAAATAACTGGCCGAAAGCACCTGCCAGGCGTACTCACTTATAACGGATCCATGCTCATGGATGAAAAGGCGACAGTTCTTCAAGGGGAGAATTCAATTCAATTCATTTGTAAAGAGAACAATATCAACGTTCGACAAAAACCACACTAGATTTTCAGATTCGAATGCCTCCGACGCATCTATTGGCAGTACCCTGTTTGTGAGCCCTGAAAGTCTCAGCTTGCTTGCACTTGAGCGAAATTCCAAAAAATCGGCTGGGGCTGATGGAATTTCAAATTTTTTCGTAAAGAAACTTCCCCACACGTATTTTGTTCTCCTCGCAATCCTTCAAAATAACTGCATTAACATATTCTACTTCCCAAAGCAATGGAAATGCGCAAAAATATTTGCCATCCCGAACCAATCCAATAGCGTAGACGTAGTCGACACTCGTCCAATATCTCTCTTGTCTAATGTGGGAAAATTACTTGAGAGAGTTATCTTCCAAAGCATCACACAGTTCTCTGAAGGGGCAGGAACTGTGCCGGAAAGACAATTTGGCTTCAAAAGAGGTCACTCAACGATAGACGCATTGGCGGTTTTCCAAGCCAGACAAAACGGAACTGGCAGGAAAAGAAGGTTGCTGCAGCGTGTCTCATCGACGTAGAAAAAGCCTTTGATTCGGTTTGAATCGACGGACTTATCTACAAACGTATCCAACTCAGCTTTCTGGTGAATGTTATAAAAATTATAGGTAGCTTCATGAGGGGACGAACTGCCTTTGCGGTGTCTGGTGGAGCTAGCTCTGAACCCTTTATCATTAATTCGGGGGTCCATCCTTGGACCCGTTCTCTTCAATATATTTACGTCTGACATCCCAGGGATCAGGCATGAATTTCAACCTGGAATTGAGGTTAATCTCTTCGCTGACGACTTATTGGTGTGGTCTTCTGAGTACAATCTCCGCTTCGCAAGACTGGGACTCCAAAGGTACCTGGACTCGTTAACTTCATACTGTGAAAAGTGGGGATGAGGGTTAGGATGAAAAGAGCGAGCTGATTGTTTAAAGGACCCACATCAAAAATTTGGACTTCGCACCAGGAGTATCTGTGACACCAGAATAAAGCTAAACGGACAGGTGGTGCACTGCCCGAAGTAAACTAAGTATCTGGGGGTAATTTTTGACAGGAACAACAACTTTAGTGCCCATGTTGACGCGGTATTGAAGAAAACAAGATACGCATACCATCTCCTTTTACCTTTTTTCAGGAAACAATCATCAACCAACAAGCGGGTACATTAGTTAGGGTTAGGGTTATTAGCGTACAAGTCGCTTATCAGGCCCATACTAATGTATGCGGTGCTGATCTGGCAGGCTACAGCGACATACAAATCGAGCAAGATAGGATTACTGGAGCGCAGAATCCTTCGAGCTTGCACTGGTCTTTATAAACGGGAGGACGGACGGCCCTACCCAAACCGACAGCTGTACTGGGATGCAGCCTTGGAACCAATCAACCTCTACGCCAAGAGGTTGATCGAGCGAGCGGTGAAACGTATGGTGGAGCATGAGACCACCACGATCAGCAATGCGGCAGACAATCGAGCGATGGAGGCAGCCAACAGTTAGCAATAAGTAGTACATAAGGAACATTGTAGTAAAAAAAAAAATTGTTTTAGAGTATAAGGAATTATAATAAAAGTAATATTATGTCATTGTAAGCAAAAAGATGGAATATTATCTGACATTCTGCTACTGTAGACATCGAAGTTGTACGTGTATCCGAATCCGCAGCAGAGTTTGAAAATTATGATGTCGCATTTATGCCTTTCCGGATTCCTCAACACTGGCTAGTTCTGCTGGATTGTAATGCCAGATCCACACGATCCACACTGCAAACTCAAAACCTCTCCAAACATTTTGCTTGATTTTCGGAATCAAATATAGTCATCCACACGTTTGCGAATGCGTTTGTGTGTTCTGAAGAGGGAATAACATTTGGGTTAAGCTATTTTTATTATAAAAAAAAAAGAAGTGAAAGGAAACGAAAAAGAAGATGGTGGATGTTAAAAATACATAATAATACTCCATTATTTGACCATTCACTCATTTTTAGTAACTCCCTATTCACCACCAATGTAGAACTTAGACTGAGTTCAACCAAACGTTTGAATGCGTCGCAAGCACTTGCGGCAAATTCCCTTTGATGTTTGTCAAAAAACCGGCACTCGATCGAAGTTGTCACAAGCGCTTGCAAATCTACACAAGCCAAGTAAGACATTCTATTCATATGTATGTTTGAATTTGTGGTGGCTTGTTCTGCATAATATTTCTTTGGAATTTGTGTTCAGCTCATCTAGCATTCGCTGTTTTCCCCATAACCGTTTGGTGACGTCTGCTGTATCATTGTTCTTGAAATGCACCATTCTCAAAAGTATTTTGAGACGATTTCTGCTCATTATTTTATGGATCCATGGACCAGTATAAAGTTATATGAGGAAAGTCCCAACCAAAAGATGAGCCCAAAAAGGCGCTTGATCTCTTCTTTACTGAGAAGACCCATGCTATGCGTACAATGTCGCCGCGCTAGCACAGTCGACCATGCGTGACTCAAATTTGATACGTTTTAATGAATAAATACGACTAGTTGTCTAGTAGTCTGGTTGGAACTGAAATAAGCCAAAGTGGTGATCCCGACAAGAAGAGAATTCTCAAAGTAAACCCTATCAGTGGTTGCGACGCGCTGGTTGAATCTAAATCAGCAGTTAAATACCTGGACATCCTGATAGACACGAAAACAAGTTTTCAGGGTAACAGCTGACATGGCTGCAGCGCATGTAATGTCACCAGATTTACGGCGAACGGAGGAGGCCCACCACATCAGGGAGAAGGCTCTTAATGAGGACTGTGCATTCGGTTCTACTGTATGGGTTAGAAATGTGGGGCGACGCTCTCAACAAAGAGTTTCACCGATGGCGGTTGGCACAGGTGCAAGCGCATGCGTATATAGAACAGTCTCCGGGTTCGCAGTGCTGGTAATCGCGGAGGGAGGTACCCATCGCAGTCCTTGCGAGAGAGTGCAGAAATATTTACCTGCGCACAAGTGGAGACAGCAAGGAAGAAATCACCAGGGAAGAGAGACAACTCAGCGATTCTCAACAGGCGTGGAAGCTACACACAGGGGAAGGTGGACTGCACGTCTGATCCCTGAGCTGAGGCCGTGTCTCGGTCGAGTGCATGGTGAGACCGATTTTTACTTGACCCAGCTCTTAAGCAGGCATGGTTGTTTTCGGTCTTACCTGCACAAGATTGACAAATCACGGTCTCCTATCTGAGTGTTTTGTGTAGGAGAGGTGGGTGACATCTGTCACAAATTCTTTTCTTGCAAAGAAGTAAGCAGTGCGGGGACCTCTTCAGCGACATTAGAGAACTCTGTTTGGAAAATATGATCGGAGAAATACTCAAAACGGTTGACAAATGGAATCGCGTGGCAGAATATTCTTGGGCAGTGCTAACACTGAAAAAAAGCTTTACTGGAGCAGTTTGAGGCACTTCCTTCCTTCCTGCTGGAGAAGAGATTCCCATAATCTGACAGCGCCCATAATCTGAAGGCGTAGGAATACGAGGCCTAATCAGAAGAAATGTGTCACACGGTTCCAGGCTAGGTTCGTATGTTGACAGAGGAGGGGCTGGTGGGTAGTTCGGAATTATAGCCCATCAGGATGGACCACACTCAGGGCGTAAAGAGCCTTCACCTTACTACTACAAAAAAAAGATTAGTAGGGCCCATCGATTGATGTATACGCTTTGAACTGACCATTGATTGCTATTGTGTTTCGGATATATTCATCTGTCGCTTTTTTTCAAGCATTTCTTCAGTGATTTATAGTGCAGAGAAGTCTTCTATGCTGACACGATTCCACAGTTGTATGTTGCTTGTAGCAACACCGTACACATTTCCTGTCCACCACCATTTGATTTCCTGTCGATTCCCTCTCGGATCAACTCACTTTTGATCTTGTCTTGTCTTATCGATTCCACTTTTGAATTCGATATTTTTAATTTTTCCAGACAGTTAGAGATTAATTGTTTGAGACGAGTAATGATTCCGAGGACGAAGTTTTTAGCAGAAACGCTTGTGAAAAACGATTCCGGTCAGTTGAATTCTGATCTCGAAAATACTTCACTGGAACAGCGACTGCTTGAAGTTCGCGAGAATAAAAGGTCTGGTCATCCAGTAAGCAACCTTCGAGGAAAAAATGGTTTTGTATGGAACTTGAAGGCTCCAATTAGATCAGGAGGTACGGCCACGTTTCTTTCACGTTAAATACATGTATATATGTCCGACATATGATAAAGCAGAGAGTGTAGGACGAGACACAGCACTGCTGCTTATGTTATGTCAGTCTCTTAGGTCTGAAAAAATTGCAAACAATGAAAAATGGTCTACATATTTGCTTTATCATACTGATGTCAATGAATTAAGAGCATTTTTGGGAAATCTCCAGGCATTACTAATAAACAATTATGGAGCAACTAAAAAGGGATTAGCATTTTTACATGCGTAATGAGTATGACGTGATTGGAGTTTTTGGTAGCAATGCTGCGATTTGATCGTAAGGCTACTCGAAACACAGAACATAAATTTGCTCCTAGTCGTGAATTGTGGGATATGTTCTTGGAAGCTTGTCAAAAATATTATCAGCCTTTCAATAACATGACAGTGGACGGACAATTACTTAGTTTTCGGGGCAGATGTTGTTTTCGCATGTATATAAAATGAAAGCCTGATCAATATGGTCTTAAAATTATCATGTTGAATGATGCAGTTACGTCCTACATGTATTTTAGCGTACCTTACTTGGAAATAATGCTATTACGAAACAGTGAGAGTATCTCAAAATATTTTTTCCGCTCCAATGCATGGATCAAATCGCACTGTCACTTGTGATAACTGGTTTACGAGCTTACGGGGGGCTGCTGAAAAGTTCGTGGCCTAGGGTACTTAACGATGAGTAACTAGCTCGTTACTCATGTCACTAGTTGCGACACTCAGCAGTATTATAAAAACAAGCACTAATAAAGTTTGCACTCATAGTTCAATTATTCATCGAACCACAGACATCACCATGTCAGCCGAATCTGGAAATTCTCGGAATTTTACATGAGAAATTTTACATGAACATTTGAATATGAGAAAAATTAGCGCGCTCTGTGTACCGAAAATGCTCAAACCGCTCCACAAGCAATTTCGACTCACAAGTTGCAAAGATTTATATAACAAGGCGATAACAAAGACATTTGGCAACGGATAGTAACCGTAGATGCAACATGGATTCGTCAATATGATCCGGAGTCCAAACAAGAGTCCATGCAATGGATAAAAAAAGTAGAAAGGCCACCGAAGAAGGTGGAAAAGTCGGCGTACAAGCTAATAGCGACTGTTTTCTGGGATAGCGAGGGAATTTCGCTTATCGATAACATATCCAATATTACGCCAATTTATTGACTCAGGTTCACGAGGCATTTGTAGAGAAACAACGTGGGAAACTGACGCGCGGAGTGCTCTTTCTGCAAGACACCGCGCCCGTTCACACAGCACATGTTGCGAAGCTAGCCCTGAGAGACACGGACTTCTCAGAGATTGACCAGCCTCTATAGCATCCTATATAGCCCAGACGTTACGTAAGTTCTAAAAGGACTTACGGGTTGGAGATTTGCAGATGACAACGAAATGAAAGCTGCGGTTGATCGTTATTTTGAAGAGAAAGATACAGAATATTTTTTGGGTGGGTTAAAGGCATTGTATGCGAGATGTGAAAAGTGTGTTTCACTTGAGGGAGATTATATTGAAAAATAAAAAATAGAAACTTTTCTTCACCTTAGGCCGTGAACTTATCAGCTGTCCCTCGTACCTCTACTGCAAAATAAGAAAATAAAGTGAGTATAAGTTGAGAATTACAGGTACCATAAATAAAATTAACGTTAAATACCAACCGAAATGAAATTAGCTGATGAAGAACCTTCACACACAAATTTTTGTTTCACAGTTAATGTGACTTTGCTAACATACACACCAAAGAAGAGTCAAATAGTTCTCGTTATTTGAAATTACATGAAATCTACAGACATTGTGAACGGGAAGTCTGTAATTAATTTGCACTACAATAAGGCTAAAGGGGGTACTGATTTTTTTATCAGTTGTGTCACTCTCGTACAACTGCGAGGAAAATGAATTGATAGCCTTTGCGGGTGCTTTTGGGTATGCCGGATCACGCTGCTGTTACTGTCAGAATTTTATTGGCATGTAAACTTTGAATGCTCAATAAGAAGCGAGACTTGAACGTACGACATTGTTTAAAGCAGCTGTTTTCACAACAAGTAACCCCATTTTTAAAAGAAATGCTTTCTAATCAGTGTCTCAGAACATCTCTCAAGTTTGGTATATATTATATATACCAGGTGTGCAAATTTAAAATGTACGTAATTATTTAAGAACAATGGCGTAACAATTTTTTTATTCAAAGTATTGGCCCCCGCTTTTTACACATTTTATCCATCTCTCTAGCAATTCATGGTTACCCTTCCAAAAGAAAGCTTCAACTTTCGTTGATATCCATTCATCGAGCCAATTTGGTACATCCTCGAAAGTCTTGAAGTGTTGTTCAGCCGGTGCGTGTTCCATCGATGAGAAGAGGTGATAATCAGAAGGCACCAGGTCTGGTGAATACGGCGGGTGGGATAGGAGTTCCCAAACAAGCGAGGAAATCGTTTCTCTGACCACTTTGGCTGAATGGGCAGGAGCGTTGTCATGCTGCAGAATGAGTTCGTAGTCATTATGGGTACCGGACGGTATTAACTGTTACGCCGGGCTTGAGAAGCTCGCAGTGCACTACTCCGTTCCGATCCCACCACACACGCGTACAGTTTTTGCACTCGCTGCGATACGGTCCTGCATTCGCTGTTGATGGTTATCCTGGCGTTACGCATGATTTCTTACGTTTGGGATTCTCAAAATATATCCATTTTTCAAAAACGCCATCAAAAAAGCCAAAAAAATTTCCATCCAAAAAGCCCTTTCTTTTCGGGCGTAAATGCAGCATTTCGCACACAGTTTTTTGTCTTTCCATCTGTCGTTCGTTCAGTTTGTGTGGCACTCATTTTCCAACCTTTTGAATCGTTTCCATGGCTTTCAGGCGATCGGAAATGGCTTGCCGATTGACATTCAACTGCTCCACCATCATCTGTTGTGTTTGTGTATCGTTTTTTCCCAAAAATGCATGTAATTCGTTGTCTTCAATCTTTTTGAGTCGATTTTGACGTTCCTTATCAATAACATTGAAATCGTTGATGAAATGAAAACGTTGAAACCAGCGTTCACAAGCTTTGAATGTTGGAGCAAGATCACCGTAAGTCTCTACAAGAATTCGATGACTTTTTCTTTTTATTGAACAAGAAAATCATTCCATGTCAATCATGCTCTTTGCTTGTCACGCAATTCGACATGTTTAACACGAAAAAGATGTATGCTCCTAACTCGTAAACAACTAAACGAATGTGACGTATTGTAGCGGGCAGTCTTACCAACAAAATGGCGCTTTGGGTTCGACACGTCACTTCAATAGGTTACTTGCGCCATCTTTTTACAAGAAATCGACAAATTGCGCACCTGTTATATATATTGACTCAAGAGTCAACTACAGATGGGTATAGTGAGGTATTGAGCCTCAAAAGAAGAGCTCGATGTGCTTTCTGCACCCGTGACGAAGATCGCAAAACAAAGGAGGCGTGTCCACCGTGCAACCGTCCAATGTGCTCAAACCGTCACGATTCGGGATGCCTTGAATGTGCTGGCAGGGAATAAAAACTAAATTTTTCACAGTTTTTCACAAGTATTTTATTGCTTTTAAATAAAAATTGTAAACTTGATCGGAAAAAGTTGTCTATAAATAAAAATAGATAAAAAAAATTAAATTCGTTGTCGGAAATGTATTTATTTTCATACAAATTCATATCTTGTACGATTTTCCGAAAAGTTATACTTTTTTAAACCAGAGTCACCTGTACAAATTGTTTCACTGTTTCATGGTATTGAAAGTGAATTCAAGCCAAATTCTAGACAAAAAAGGTCAAATTATAGACGTTTTTCACGAGAAATCAGTTTTTTGTTACTTTTAAATTTCAGGAGACTTAGAGTTGAAATTTTTAAATTTTTAAAGCTTGAGTCAATTTCACCCCATATAGGTAATGTATAATTTTTAACAGGTTTCTACTATCTCCGATACAGCTGGTCTAATATGACGTCGTACGTGAAAATTTTCAGTTTGATGTTAAATCGTAAGGTACGCATAAAATTTATTTTTGAGACTCGTTTTGACAGCTTAATTGTAAAATGATGTTGGACGTTACAGAAATGTCATTAACTACGTCACGTCGAATGTTTTCCTCCGTTAGAATATGTCAAGACAATAATCTGCAGCGTCAAGTCGCATAAACTTGGTGGCCAATCAACTGAACCATTTCGTGAAATAATCTTGTCTTCGAATTTAGTTTTCAATAAATCGATTATTTCGAAGACTGAGTAGCCCATATGCTACTAAATATTTCGATATTGATTTTGTTCGACGTTAGAAACAAAAAAAAATGTTGAGTAAGTTCCGATGACGTAAGGTAACGTAAAGGTCGTAACGTAATTTCTGCGTTTTGAAAGATTTATAGGCATATGATGCTATCAGCGGGTACGCCTCGCCGTACAGTTAATTCTAATGGATGTAACCGAGCGTCAAGGTATTGTCATTGATTCCAAGTACACCATGTACGGTAATTTTAGTTAAAGAAGCAGTTAACAAAAATGAGCTCCATCGCCGGACAAAATGTTACGGTATAAATCTGGATCGGTATTTCCAATTGCAATTCGAATTATGCGTCTTCGCTGAGTTAGCTTAGCAAGGGTGTAAATCACTTATACGTTCTAAGTGAAAATGGATAAATTGGTCTACCAAAAAAACTTCTAGAATTTATAAATGCTACCAAAGGCAATTTGGAAAATAGGACAAGTTCAATCTGAGAGCAACAATCATAACACTTAAAAATAACCAATCGATGCGTCCCAGCCTGTGAGTTGGCACCTGACGAGAAGCGGCAGGGACGCGTGTTCGAAACCAGCTTGAGCTCTTTCCACCTCTTTCTAAAAATACCCTTTTCTTGTTGGAAATCTTAATCAAAACGAAAACTAATTTCAGACTTACTTGCTTACCGTTGCAAGAAGGCTGAAAATTTGATATGAAACCTGAAACATTTTGAAAACCTTAAAAATAAAAGTTAAATAAAATTTAGTTTAACCAGAGTTTGCTTTTGATAAGCAAATGGTCTTAATCGCAATGGCAAATGAGATTGCTTTTAATAATGAGTGGTTAAAGGCTTGTCACAATTGGAATGATGCAAGCGGGTTTAGCTATTTAACGTTCTTGTGAGTTACTTCGATTATGAATTTCAAGAGGGTCAAATCAATTGCCTCCACTTCTATGAATCGTTTGATGTGGACAAGATCCCTATCAGAAAACGGCGTTTAGTGGAAGTCCTAATGCCTTAACCCTAACCCTCACTATGTTCACATTCATTTCGTCCCTTTATAGTTTTTTTTTCTCCCTCGTTTAGTCTAATATGTTTCCAAAATGTAAAAATGTGGCAAAGGTGCGTCTGGGTAAAGGATGTGGTTTAAGTATTTAATTAAAATGAAATCGAAAGTGTTTACATGTAACATTCAGCGGTTGCACCTTGCATGAATGGCAATAAGTTCGGCTTACGGACGAGTGAAAGTGGGGTCGGTTGAAAATAAATAAAATAAATGTACACATTTACGTTGAACTCGTCCTTGCAATCATGGGATGGCAATAAAAACACCTTTTATGATGTTATCGCTCCTTGTTTTATGATGTAATGATTTGCATGTCGAGGAACAGTTTTTATAAAAACGCCACTTAACATGCTTTATCTAATTTTTTCAATAGAAAATATGAAAATTAGGCAATTCATGAACGCGGAGCGTGTACATTCGTATGTAAGAAATATGATACAGGGGGGATCTAACTTTAATTTAGGGACTTCAGATAGAAATCAGATAGGATAGCATGCTTGCGAGAACAAAAAATTTCTTGTGTTCAGTTTTCTCCTTATTGTCAAAACTGCTATTATGTACAACCCAGCAAAGCTTCACGTTATCACTCTTATTTTCTTGTCAGATTTCCACTCTCTTTTCTGCGCCACGATTTCTTTTGTATTCTACCAATCCCGATTATTGCATTGTTAATAACAAGCATGGGACAATTCTCTTGAACTTGAAGAGTTTTATGCTTGTTTGTGGACAAGCAACAGAGTTCTGCGAAAGGCGATGTCAATGCGCGTATGTCATCTTTGTAGCAACCGGAAGCTTCGCATGACATCTGACAAGAAATCTTTTGTGACATTATCCGAACAATTTCGTCTTTTTAAGAATGATTCGGGCAAAATAATTGCCTTGAATTAGGGCGTGAGTCCCCGTTAAGTACAACTACAAATGTAAGGACACGTTCCCATTGGGGTTGTTAAATGTGCAGAATGTCAAACATTGGCAATAGTATTATATATTCAAGAATGCTGTCATTGAATTCGATTCATGTGACTTGTATCAATTAAATGATTTAATTTATCGGAATACTAGAATAAGCATGAATCATGCTCATTACAATGATCATTTTGGCTTTGAATCATAAAACATGTTCAGCCGTGCAAACATTCAAAGTGAAATGTCCGAATCCTATTTCATAACATTGGTATGACTTATACCCTATTAAGGAATTGTTTACGTGCGTCCCCTTTTAAACCATTGGACTGAACTATTATTTAACCGGAAATTACTACTTACCGGAACTAAAACCTCCTACTTAGTTGCAACAGGCTACAGCGTTCGTTATGCTGAAAGTGGTTTAATATGCTCCTGGCAATAATTTCAATTATTAAATAAATTTCAAAATCCCACATTCATTCCCACAATTCACATTTCAAAATATGTGATATCCGTGTAATTTTTTAAAATTATATAACATAAAGTTCAAAAATAATATTTAAATGAAAAATAAATGAAAAAACTTCCTTTTAATTTTACGTTTTAAATTGTTATTTATCGTAATCGATTTTCGACCGTTATCGTTCGGTCTTCTTCAGCGATTAATAAATATTTATAAACATTATAAATATTATAAACATTTAAATACTAAATATTTAAATGTTCTTCTCGACCTCGTTGCTATGAATGCAATCTTCATTTAAAATTTCCTACGAACTCAATTCTTTTTTCTTTGTCGTTGGGAGGTGAAGGCTATTTACGCCCTGAGTGTTGGACTTCCAGTGGCACATTGCAACGGAACTAGTTACTAAACACCTCCCCTGTCAAACCGAGAGCCTAGCCTGGAACTGTTTGTCACATTACCTTGGACTAAGCCTCTTAAGTCTCGCCTTGCGGTGCCTTCGGATTAGAGAGATCCCTCCCTCAGCAGGGATGGACAGAAAGGAGAGGGATTACTGAGGGAGTGAGCCCTCTTCCCTCTGCGCCGACAAGCGATCGACGATGCCCTTCTTCATAGTGAGAATCACCCGACCGTAGTGCGACACACAGTTGCAATTGTCCTTAGACACCAGCATTTTTTCCGCCAGGGTATTTGGAGAGATCTCCCCTATTTTCTCCCTGAGATGTAAGCGCTGTCTCACTCACCCTTCGCATGTGAACAAGGTGTGGCAAGCATTATCCGCAATCCCCGGGCGAAACAGGCAGTCAGGAGACCGTGACTTTCCCATTTTGTGCAGGTAAGACTGAAAACACGCGTATCCGCTGAGAATCTGTGTCAGGTAGTAATCAGTCTCGCCATGCTTTCGCTTGAGCCACGGCTCCAGGTCCCTAATTAGGCGCACGGTCCACATGCTCCGTGTTTAATTTACATACCCTTCCTGCCACAGAGCAAGAGTCCTTCTTCTCGTCTCGCGTGAAGCAGCCTCTCTACCTTCTTCTCCCCTACACAGATAGAGCCTCCTCCGTTCCTTAGCAAATAACAAACACAATAGGTGTCGTAACCGCGATGAACAACACTGCCGGCTCAGACACAGTGCGGTATTCAGATGCAACCCGCAGAGCGCCTCGTCTTTGCACCTGCATTAGTCGCTTCCGGTACGACTCCTTATTGAGAGCTTCAGCCCAAACCTCGGAGCCGTATAGCAGCACCGACCCCACTGCGCTTATCGGTAGGCGTCTTCTGGTCGCGACGGGTCCCCTAATGTTGGCAATTAGACGACTGAGCGCCGATACTCCATCTACCGCCTTGTCCATTGACGCTCTGATTTGATCGAGAAGCTTATCTTCGAGTCAATCATCATTCCAAGGTATTTGATCGTCTTCTTGGACTCGATGGTCTCTTCGCCAATCCGGATGGGTGTGACTCTGGGGATCTGCTTTTTGGTCAGAATGACAACGTTGGTCTTTTCCAGCGCTAAGCTGAACCCAGGGCCTGTCATCCACTCGCTCACTCGACGCATTAGCATACCTAGTCTGAGTTGCGTCCACTCGACAGTTCGTCCGGCGACTAATGCCACTACTTCGTCAGCATAGCCGATCAAATGCGACTTATCCGGTAAGGGCAGCCTCAATAACTCATCGTACGAGATATTCCATAGGTCTGGGCCAAGAATAGAGCCTTGCGCCGCTCCGGCTGTTATGTCCGTTCTTCGCCGACATCCCGATGTGTCATAGACGAGCTTGCGGTCCCTCAATGTCCGCATGAGATACCTCGGCACTCTGAAAGATTCTAGAGCACTGAGAATATCTATCCACCTAGCTGAATTGGAGGCGTTCCTTTTGTCAAGCGTCACGAGTAATGGTGTGCATTTTGAGTAGTGACTGTGGGCTTCTGCCCGCTGGACAACGTTCACCACTTTTATAATCGCGTCAACTTTTATAATGGATTGCCCAGCGCTGAAGCCGAATTGATGAGGAGACATATCCCCTGCGGCTCGGATGGCCTCCCCGATTCTCTCTGTGATGAGCTTCTCGAGCACTTTCCCAGTGGCGTTCAGTATACATAGGGGCCGATATGCAGATGGTAGCTTCGGATTCCCCTTCCCCTTGCTGATCAGCACGAGCCTCGCCTCCTTCCAGCATTTTGGGAATACACCCTACTGCAGGCAGGCGGCGAATATGCTGAGCAACATGTCAGGGCGAAGATGGTACACAAGCTGTAACACTTCTGCTGGGATGCCGCCTCGTCCCGTCGCCTTTCGCATTTTTAATGTGATCATCGCGTTGTCCAGCTCCTTCGCAGTGAAAAGCAACAGGACAAACAGGACTTTCTTCGCACGGAGCATCGAAATGGACGGGGTACACAGGGAAAAGTGCCCGGACAAACTCGTCCATTCTCTCTAAGTTTCCTCATGACCAGCTTATAAACCAGGCCCCACGGGTCTCTTTTGATGTCCTCAATGAGGTTTTGCATTGATTAACTTGCGAATGAGTTTTCTAGCCGACCTGTATGCCATCATTCGGGAATGTGATTCATCCAGATCCCTTCAACGTTGAGCTTGAGTCTGTGACATTTATTTTGGATTTTTAGCGATATCTGTTGACGACCAGTCCACAGCAGGCTTATCGTGTAGTGGCCATCGTCGGGGAATAGAGACGACGCACGCAGACGTTATGAATTTCATAGTAGAGTTCACCACGTTTTCGTCTGAATGCTATCCCGCAGTAGCCGGAGCCGAATGCTATCCCGCATCCAGATGGTGGTGGAATCAGATCGGTCCCGGTAACATCCTGCCTCTTCCCTGTTGCGATGCTGTTCAGATATTATCAGCAGGTCGGCTTCTTTCTCCCTCTCGATCTGGTCAAGGAAATTCTGTGCGGTCGTGCTACGGTGCAGATTGATCTGGAGAACTTGGATCATAGTTTGCCTCTTCTCTTGCTTAATCACTCTTTGAACTCCAGAAACTTTCCACTTCCCGGAACATGTGCCAGGTCTTCAGGTTTCAGGTTTTTGGGTTTGCACAAAATGCAGCATGCCATGTTTGTGCACTCTTTCGCCTCATGGCCTGGAGTGCCACACTTGTAGCACAGGTTGCTTCGATCTAGCCCCTTGCAGTTCGGAAAAATTTGTCTGAAGTTAAGGCATTTATAGTATCGAGTCAAGACCACTCTTCGGTCCTACCTGGCATACCAGCCAGCCGATTTTGATTTTCTCCTTTTCCTCCATCTTTCTATGGAATTTCCACTTTCGCGACCTTTTGTCCTCTAGGGTTGGTAGGGGTAAGCATTTCCCTAAAGCTGTCTGCTGTAGGAAGAGTTTTTCTAATGGCCTCTTCTACTCCTTTGGCTTCCGTGACACATTCAATGTCTCTTAATTCTAAAGAGGCCATTGGCTGTTATGTCGAGATAACAGCTTTTGAGCCAAGGAGGTCCTTGACGGCACTCTCGAACATGCCCTTGTCTGCGGATTCCACCCCGAGTTCCACGAGTAGGCCACCTGTTTTGGTCGCTCGTACCGTCTTTATGCAGGCTCCTGTTTATTTGGGCTCCACATTTTCTCTTATTTCTTTGAGGACGTCGACGTAAGTTCTCCCGTCTAACGGATTAATCAGTAGATCATCCCTACGCTACTTGTGCCAGGCCCTTCTCGGCATTGCGCCGAGTTCCGCACATTTATGCTTTTCAGGCTTGGGTTTGGTCACTTCTTCAGCTCTCACACGCTGTCCCCTCTTCGCAGCCTTCTGTTGCGCTTTGGAG
Organism: Stratiomys singularior; assembly: GCA_954870665.1. NCBI lineage: Eukaryota > Metazoa > Arthropoda > Insecta > Diptera > Stratiomyidae > Stratiomys > Stratiomys singularior. Next base: position 67,185,714 of record OX940880.1, on the reverse strand, counting down.
CGTACTGTTGACTCAGGTCGCTACACTTTTTTTCCGCGATTCGGCTTTAGTGGGCTTCATACCAACCTTTTGCAGTTTGCGCAAGGAGTGATATTTTCAGCTTTTGTTTTGACTTTAGTGAGCTTCTTCAGCTCATTATCTGCCCTTATCCACCTGCGTCAATAGTGCTGAATCCTGTCAACCAGGTCCACCAGTTCACCGATCCCGTTTTTGATGTCCTTATTGACATTCTTCTGGACATTGGTGGCATTCCTGATAATTTTAAGACCACGCTTATGTTCCGCGTAAGCCACTCCTCTTTACTTCTGTCGACGTTTATCCTCGTAACTAGCTTGCTCTCGGGTAAAGTTTTAGGCCCGCTATCAGATCGGGGGCCTTGTGGCTGCTGAGCATAACTGTTTCCGCTTCTATCAGAGTCCGGTGTGTTCAGTCCATTGATTGACCACTTGTTATTGTTAATTCTTCAGTGGCCAAGTGTTCCACCACTAAAAAATGCTCTGGCGACTTAAACCTAACCTGATTGCTGGGGAGAAGCCCGCATGAGGTCATCCCCACCCCGAGTTTATTTTTTGTTATGTCGTTCATCATGTTTTTTGGTTGGATACTTTTAGTGATTCCAAGCCTCGCCAAGCCCCCCTCACCACGCCAAGGTAGTACCCTTGGGGGCGTGAAGAATTTCATGTAGACCGGTGTATATTTTGTTTAAGATCGCGAATCGTTGCAGGCGTGTTCTCGTAGACCAAAATAACAAGAGGCCACAATGAAAAAAGTCTCAGGGTATGCCTGAAACTCAGGGCAGTCTCAAATTTTGGGAGGTCACTTCATAGTACCTTTTTTGACATATCTTGTCTCAGGAAAGTCTTAAGTGTTTTTGAACATGTTTCTTTTTCTTAAAAAAAAACTCCACGTTATTGAACCATCTGGTGTTCTATAATCAGTTGTCAATAAGCTGTTGTCAAACATCAGCTAAAGTTTGAGTTTGACTTTTGATCGGTGTTCTTATAGCGCAATTGAAGGCTCTAATATCCCTTAGAATAATACAATACAATACTTAAAATATACAACCTTAGAGATGACATCGATATCTTCATAATCACAGAAACGTGGCTGAGATCGCACGACAAAATCAAGCATACCCACTTTGCAATTTATATGCGCGACCACCAAAACAACATTGGTGGAGCCGTGGCAATAGCCATCAAAAAATCCATCCGACATTCCCCTCTCCCATCATTCGAATCCAGCTCCATCGAAAAAACGGGGTAATATTAGCTGAACTCAACATTAAACTATATGCTGTATATTTTCCTGGGGCGGATCTCTTGAAGGAAAAAATACCCATCTAAGAAGAGATCTAGTGCGTTTCGGTAGAGCGCATAACAAATTTCTGCTATGCGGTGACTTGAACGCTCGGCATACCCATTGCAATTGCACACACAATTACCAAGCGGGCAAAGAAGTTTTTACATTGGTACAAGACAACAACTTGTTCAAACACCACTCCTAAGAACCGACCTTCTACTCCACACAAGGTATCGGATCTACTCAAGACTTTGCCATAGGTGAGGTAAAAGTCAATCTCTCGGAACCCACTGTATTGCAAGGGCTGTCCTCTCCTCATCCTCAAAACAAAACACATAATTGAGCAAATAAAGAAGCTAAACAACGTCCCCTGGATTCGACAGAATACCCAATATTATGATAAAGAACCTCCCAAGCAAAAGTGCTAATCTGCCTCATTTTCAACGCCTGTCAAAAACGTCAAACTTTCCAAGCTGCTGGAAACATGCCAGCATAATACCTGAATTCTGAAGTCCGGTAAGGATTCACATGACCCTTACAACTACAGGCCAATAAGCTTACGACCGACGCTTGGTAAAGTTTTCGAAAAGCGAATCATGAAAACGCTGACGCATTACGTCAAAAACAATATCCTCTCTAACTTTCGGGTTGGCTTCAGACATGGATACTGTACAGAGCACCAACTACTACGTGTCTCTAAAGACACATAAGCAGCACTAACATCAAAATAGTCGATTGGCCTACTGACCATCCATACTGAAAAGGCACTCGATGCCGTCTGGCATAACGGCCTTATGGTATCCAAGTGGTTCTGTATTTTGTGTATTGTACCCATTGCTCAATCGTCACAATGAGAAGTCTCATGACAATATCTCATCACATATGAGTCTTCGTAATATAATCGTGATCCTGAAAATGAGAATTCAACCTATAATAATCTACGGAACTCCCATATGGAACCAAGGCGCTAAGTACCTTAAGTCCAAGCTTCAAGTCAGCCCAAATCGTTATTTCAAAATGGACCCAAACAAATTTACTAGTTCTCCTCCAGGCTACTACAAGAAATAACTAATATTCCCTCTATTTGCAAGCTTACGGACTCGCGTCGAGCTTATATGCTCAAAGAAGCCAAATGCTCCCCGAACACCCTCATCCAATGTCTCATAGATATGTAAAACCAAGACCAAGTGTTCTCAGCCATGGATCTGTTCAGAGTGATTAGATTATATTTTAGTTCATAGTTATTTTCAGAAACAGTTATAAGTCAGATGCACAGCTAATAGAGGTTTTTGTTAAATTTTCCTCGCAATCTAGTTATTAGTACCTTATCTAAGATATCCTATCAAGAACTAAGTATAATTTTTCGTAAACATACATGTAATGAAGTTCCTCTCAGATCTCTAGACATAAGTAAACAACAGTTAGAATGTGTCAATATGGGAATGCCAATAAAGAATTATATATATATATATATATATATATATATGTTTATACACAATGTAACTCATTCTTTTATCTATGTTGCGTTATTGCCAGTATGAGGAGTAACGCTGGAGGCATTTCGTGATATTGAAGGTGACTTTGACAATACATGCCATGATGCAGTGAAAAGGATGGTAAATCTTGCCTTCATCTGTTAATTAGCAAGCAACTTCAAGCTTCGTCTGAATCGTGGAAGTTCACAAGGAGGTGTTCTTGGAAACCTCCTGTAGGGGCTTGTGAAGACAAAGTTAACCTATCAAAAGCTGGGATGTATGCCACGCGTCGGAACGGATTTGCCATCATATTTCATAAAAGTAGAGAGAGATCTGCTTAGAAAAAAAGAGAAATAAATTATATCGGCCTGCTAATGGACACCTCGCTTACACTAAACGATCATATTAAGGATGTGTCTGTAATCGCTCGCAATACCCTGATGATATGCAAACAGTTCAGCGTTTGGCATATCTCTGAAGAGCAGCAACGACCATGCTGTCCAAGAGCAGCAGTAGATAAAGTTTTAAACCTATCGCCGCTTCATTTAGGAATAAGAATAGTAGCGGAATTTGACATTTTTCCAAGCATTGTGCATGTTCTGTTATGATTCCTGTGTGTAGCATGACGGCAGCATTCAGCTGAAAACAGAGAATGGAATGTTTAATCAAACATGCACCTCATAACACAGAATCCGATAAGATGGTATACGGATGGCAAGGATGTATCTTGCTGAAGTTACCTACCATCACTGTAGACGCACAATGTTCGCACAATTGATTCAACGAATTCTAGCGCGATCGTGCATCGGTTTGTAATGAGCCACGCTCAGGTGCCCCAAAAACCGGAACCACGGAGGATAGCGTGACGATATTCACGATCTTGTTTCGGCAGACCGCCGATTGAAGGTGCGCGAAATAGCTGACATGGTAGGGATTCCAAAAGACCGCGTTCCGCATGTACTATATGACACTTTGGGTATGAGAAAGCTGTCGGCAAGATGGGTGCCGCGTTTGCTCACTCCGCACAACATACCCCTTCGCAGCAGTGTTTAATGCTGTTTAAGCGCGATCCTAAAGAGTTTCTGCTTCGTTTTGTGGTCTTTGATGAAATATAGGAAAAATTAGAAAAGCACTCGAAAATTCACCCGGCGAACGTGCTCCGAAGAAGACGAAATCAGTCAAATCGGCCAGAAAGGTGATGACTACGGTTTTTGGGATTTACAAGGAGCGATCTGCACCAGCTACTTGGAGATGCGCAAAACGGTCATGGGGCACTTCGATGATGAATCAGTGGGTTGACCCGACGCTGAATTACAAGACCACATTTGGAGAAGGAAAAATGCCAATCAAACCAAGACAACGCACCGGCTCACACCTTGCCCTTGCTATGGCCAAATTGGTCGAATTGGCCTACGAACTACTACCCCAGCCACTGTATTCTCAAGATTTGGCCCGTGCGACTTCTTTTTGTTCCCAAATATGAAAAAGTCACTTGCCGAGCAGAAATTTGAATTGAAAGAATAGTGCATCGTCGCCACGGGGACTTACATAGAAAAACTCAAGATAAGTTGGAGCATCATTGAGTCAAATATTTTAAGCCAAAGCGAGAGCATATTGAGAAATAATTCGTCATTTTTCCACAATTTCCATTTTTCTTCTTAGTACATATCGTACTACGTACATATCGGACCACCCTTGCGATTAATAAATTGTTTTCTTATCGCTTCTGCATTTGTAGACAAGTTTCTACAGTGGTTTGGAGCTAATAAAACTGGTCTACATTCGGTTGAGTGTATTTGACAAGTATTTGTGTTTTAAACATTTACACTTTCTTGCAAATACAAGGATGCAATATTTGTTTTCTAAAAAGTTGTTTGTATAGAAAGTAATCAGTATAATTGTAGCTGCCTCTTCTTGGCACAAATTTAAAACAGTACACAAAATCCAAAGGCCAATATGACAAAAGCGTCTTCAGGTATCCTCACTGCAATTGATAGTCTATAATCAAACATGACTTCATCGTTTGAGAGGGTTTCGCTGCATCAACCTCAATAATGTAAGGCATTTATTCAGATTAATCGTTATGAACAGAAGAAAAGAAAACATTTGACAAACAATTTCTGAAACTTACGAAAAAAAGAATCAAAACACCGCCATTATGACATTTCCGGCAACCCCTCTGAAAAAAAGGTGCGAAACAAGAGGCCCCAAACGATTTTGGGAGTAACTTTTCAAATAAATCGGTTGAAACTATCATTGTTATATTGAGTGAAACCACCAAAACACCGCTCCAAACGCTCATACTTACTCAGATCTTCATAAATAGGTTTCATCGCATTCAAAACATCATCTAGTAAGAGAGTATAATCGTGATTGAACGATGAACGAGTCTCGTTGTCGATGCTCGCCGCTAGGGGCACCACGAGTCTAGAGATTTCGGGCAATTTTCATTCTGATGTTTTTTGTCTGTAAAGCTGCGGTGATAATAAGAAGCCCATAAAATGTCTTTTATTTTTTCCAATGTATCACAATTCATTCCTTCTTATTGCCAAACCATAACATACAGTTAATTTGCCAATTACTTTACTAGTTGATTCACTTTTCCCGAAGAGTTTTTCTATGAGTTTTTCTATCTTTGACTATTTTTCCCTCAACCGCCTTATTGCCTATGTCACATAACCGGGTGCCCATCCCATTCTGTACATATCCAACGCATTCTTTCTTATTGACAACAAAAAAACTTCACCGTAAGGAGCGTTTAAAAATTCCAATAATCGAAGATACGTTCCCAGATTCTCCAGTATAATTGGCGGCAAATTGATTGCCGATTGCCAATTGATTGCTCTGCCATTAATTTTTGTTTCCAAGACTTACATAATTTACAGTAAGAGCATTTAACAAGCACATTCAACATCCAAGATTTTTCCCAATTGATATCCGATTAGTGCTCTGACACCACAAAGTGATGCGAAGCCACGCTTCTTCCATGTCCCATCACCTGAATCACTCACATCTGTGCTATATTAAACGTCGTTTTCAAAGCTTGTTAGTTGATATTCTTTTATGAAGCAGAGAGGAATAGTGTCTCAGCAAATGTCACAATACACTCATGTATTTTATCAACAGAAAAAACGTATATTGATTGATTTGATAAGGAGCTGCTTATATCCATCAAACCGCAACATTTCTTACATCTGGCTAGACCCAAGCCCAATATTCGCGCAAAAAACATGAACCGCCGGTTTAGTTTATTATATTTCGATATATTTCGGATCACATCGTTCATATGCTACCCCGATTTTAAATCGTAGACCGAATGCGGAGCATTATTTAAAATCTACATTTCCATTACACAGTTTCACCTTTACTTTTGATGATCTTCGGACACCGCACAAAACATGAGAGTGCTGACAAAACATGAGCAAAGTCTATGATCGAATATTGGACCGTGTCTTCCTCTGTCACCTGCATTTTATCGTCACGTTTTAATTTTTTTCCCGGAATCGTCAAGGAATCGTCATGCATGTCAGAGTTTTTCGGATCAAATGACTGTCTCCTTTTCTTATGTCTATCTTTTCTGCCGGTGTTGTCCGCAATCTGAGTTCTAGAAACTTTCGTCATTTTTAATTAAATAAAATTTACAACGGACACTTAGAACCTCAAAAAAAAACTCGTGATTCAACAGGTAATCACCAACTGAAATCATTCTAACCAGTTGCACTTAGAGAATGAGAGCAATGGACAAGAAGAGCAGACTCATAATAGACGAGCAGCTGCTTCATTAAACGTGCAGCGCGCTAAGCTTTGCTGGCCTCGAAAGGACAACTGCTTAAGGTTGTATCTGAACTATCACTCGGATCAACTCAAAGACAATATTCTAGAGATGTAGAATTTAATATGACAATAAAAAAATTTCCCCAGCCGTGATACCCATGTAAGCCTTTAACATATTTAACCCTTCTGATTGAGACTTTGTGGGGATATGGTGGTGAGAATTTTTGAAATCTGAAGCACAGGAGACTTGCCAACAACTGTTCATTTGCAGTAGTTGCTCATCTCATGAGAGTGTCCTTTTCTATGATGGTGTACTTGTCTTCTATGGGTCCTATAACCGTGTAAAAAATGATGAATAAAGAATAAAAACAGTGTTGAAGGGATTCTGGGAGTTTATGTAAAACTATGCTTGACTGCAAGTTATCCACACAAATAATATGGCGCATTAGTCTCGGACTATCAATAATATTCAATAATGATTGAACCAACCCAATAATCATCCTCCTTTTTGTGATACATCACCAACTGAAATTATGTTGTCCTTGAAGCTGTTCATTTGATTCGGTGAAGATTAACCAGAATCAGAGTCCAGCGAACGAAATTGTTGCCAGCGCCAATAATCAGAGGTCAATTATATTGACCAAATACAGCTTCGTTTCGAAGACAATAGTTTACTGGCTACAAGGCTACGAGAAAGCAAAAAGCCCTAACAGATGACCTCTTCACAACTCCTGAATGAAGAATCAATTAAAATGCTTTTCCCCCATTGTGCTCAAGTTTAATGTTAAACGTATGATAAATAATAAAAGTCCCCCATAATTCATTATTCATCGCATCATCATCTACTTTCGCAGACGATCGCTATCCTTTCCATTTCAGGAGTAAAATACGTGCCAGGACCGTCGAGACACTTAAGGAAGGAAACTTGGCCGTTATAGTATTATAGTAGAAAATACATTCATGCATTCCATTGTACATGCCACAACAGCGATGTATCGTTGATAACGTGCTTTAGTCGTGGACTAACACCGGACATTGGTCAAGGGAAGGATGGATTCGATCTGGGATTGCGTGATTAGGCATTAAAAGTACATTTCCGAGCGGTAATTTTAATGCCACGAAACGAAAGTGTTTCTTGTTCTTACATTACAGGTGATTATGGTCACCAGTTTCCTCGAACTTGAAATTAAAATAAATGCAAAGAAGGGTGAAGTTTGGGTGGTTTCTTGTTTTGTTAGTATTTGTCGGTAGAATGAGAACAGAAAGTGTTGCGAAACAAAAGGCGAGCGCCAATCGATTTAATGGTGAAATATTATCTGGATTCAGGTGTTGGGAAACATTTAGAGAACACAAACCTAAGCTCTGTTCTGCGTTAGTTACTTCTTTGTCATATCTCTTTTTGATATTTTTAAGATGTGAAGTACTTTTGATATTAATAAAATGTAATTGAAAATTCATAACTTTCAGTTAAAATCGTATCTTTTAGTCAGAGAAACTCACCCGAACGATTTCACGAACGCAGATATTTCACATTTATGTATGAAGTGTCCATGGTGTGCATTAGGAGTCATCCGAACTCCTGTGCTGAAACGCCCAATTGAGAGAAAGGGTTTTGAAATTTTTGTAGAAAAAAAAAGAACTGTGAAGACGACAAAATTTATTTATGGATGTTCCCTAGTTTAGGTTGGAATGGAATATCCTAGGAGCGGTTGTGACCCCATGTTCAGCAAATAGATTTGAGAAAATACTTTCGAATCGAAGCTACTAGCTAGCGCTAACACTTCCAACAAAGGATCAACCCAACACGTTCAATTGATGTAATTCGTAACGGTAAAGAAAACTGGTTGAAGATAAACATGCATCTGCCAATGAATGCATAAAATCATTTATTGATGCCTTAAATTATTAACAAATTTATCAATGGGAAATTAATTGTGAAGACATTTCCCACGCGCCTGCATCTATTCCAGTAAATTCAGCAACCTTAGAACCATAGAAAAATGACACTGCATGGGAGACAGTGCATACATCCCTGAAAAATAATAAGACGCCAGATGCATCGTCAGCAAAGTAAACACAATTAAAACCGCGGAATATGAACTTTTCGTCCAGTTGCTCGTATACTTTTGTCACTTTAACATGCGGAATCCAAAATCTGTTTAAACTTATAAACCGTAAAGAAAAGAGTAGATATTCAATTAAAAATGTTGAGTTCATAAATGTTTATATTTCAATTCAATTCTACGATCTCTTAATTCAACAAAATGATCAATAACGTTATCGTAAAATTTAGTGTCTGGATTTTATTTAGTTGTTTCATCAGTTCCTTATCGATAGTAATTAAAGAAAGTTTGCTCAAACGCATTTGACTCATAGTACTGCTGGAGTAATTTTTGGTACTTAAGACCGGAAAAACTTTAGTCAATTGCTGCTAATGTAGCCGTTGAAGACCCAGCCAAGCACGAGAGCTTATAAATTTCAAAAATATCATGTTTTAAATGATTCCTTCAAATAAATTTTCAAGTTTCAACGTTATCTGTTGAAAGATCAATAGTACTGCGGTCAGAGTAACAAACTGAGAGTTCATTATGGAGCTACTGTTTTCACACATTTTCGGATAATGTAAAAAAGACACTCTAGTAAAATCCATTGCAAATTTTTTTATAGTCTGAGAATTTTTCTCGGTTTATTAAGCATTAGAAATTAAATTTATTCATCAAATATATTATTTCAGCATGAAGACGCATGAAATATAATGTTTTTTTTAGAAATACCATCATTATCGAATTTTCTTTTTTTTTTATGGTTAGCCCACTAAACATCATTAAAAACATTTTCAAAATATGCATACTGCTCCCAATACCGTTGAAGAGTGGTGATCAAATTATCAATTGCACTTTTGCAATACGAGGTGTGGCTATTAAATAACGGGACTGACGCTGCAGTGGAACGAGTGCGCATGCGCCAACCGGCATTGAACAACAGCTGTTTAGTTTGAGTCTTCCTCTACAGAATGCAGTTAGTCTCGTATCTGTAAACAACATCGTTGAGACGTAACCTTCATTTACGTTTGTGTTATTATTTGGTTTTGCCGGAAAAATGGTTAGCGTAATAATAGAGCAACGAATTGTTGTTAAATTTCACTTCAAACTTGGAAAAACCGCTACCGAAACTTATAATTTACTAAAAGAAGTGTATGGCAGTGAATGTTTATAGCGGACTCGTGTTTTTGAATGGTTTAAGCGTTTTCAAGATGGTCGACAAGACGTTGAAGATGATTCGCGGCCAGGTCGTCCTTCAACATCAAAAACGGATGACAATGTCGAAAAAGTTGCTAATTTGATTCGGTCTAACCGTCGATTAAGTATTCGTGCAGTTGCTGAAACTGTAGGCATTGATAAAGAATGTGTACGGCAAATTTTACGTGACAATTTGAACATGCGAAAAGTGTGTGCGAAAATGGTACCAAAAATTCTCACGATTGAACAACAAGCAGCTCGCAAAAATGTTTGTACTGACACTTGGAATGCCATTGAAAATGACCCAAATTTATTGGAAAGGATAATAACGTGTGATGAATCGTGGTTTTTTACTTATGATCCGGAAACGAAGCGCGAATCTATGCATTGGAAGACCCCAACTTCACCGAGAGCCAAAAAAGCAAGAATGAGAAAGTCAAAATTTAAAGCAATGATGATTGTTTTTTTTCGATATTCATGGGATTGTGTACCTTCACTGGGTTCCTAAAGGTCAAACAATTAATCAATATTACTACCTTGAGGTACTTGGTAAACTACCTGAAAGAGTAAGAAAAAAACGACCCGAAATGTGGAAGGACAAATCATGGGTTTTGCACAAAGACAATGCGCCAGCTCATTCCGCGTTATCTGTTAAGCGGTTCCTGGCCAAGTACAGCATCCCAGTGTTAGAACATCCACCTTACTCACCAGACCTAGCACCATGTGACTTCTATCTTTTCCCTAAGGTGAAATCTGCATTGAAAGGCACGAGATTTGAATCCGTAGAAGCTGTAAAAGAGAAAGCGGCAAGAGTCCTGAAGGAGTTGACAGAAGATGACTTCCAGCACTGTTTCAAACAGTGGAAAATTCGCATGGAGCGTTGCAGGGATAGAGAAGGGGTGTATATTGAAGGTGATAATAAGTGATTATGTATACAATGAAAATAAAATTTTTTACAACGTCAGTCCCGTTATTTTATAGCCACACCTCGTAATTAATATATGAAAACCTTGACTGTAAGACATTAAGAAAAGATCCGTTTGCTGATAGAACAAATCGAATGCTTATAGTAAAACTTGAATGGAAAGTGGTTCAAATACATTGAAACCCTATCGACTGCCGACAAAATCGTCGCTCCCTAAACTTTCTTCAAAGACTTCCAATAGATCACATCGGTTATTTAGCAAAATATCAATTTCCCTCATATATCAAATTCAATAATCAGTAAAATATCAATAATAAACATTTTGAACGGGATTTACTAGTTTTCAACGATTTTTGGTAGTCGTTTTTCACTAATTTTATCTGATACATTATACGTTTGCTTGAGTTTCCAAAACAGTAATAACCCAAATAAATTAGCCTAAAAGATTCGACATTCCTTTATTTTGCAGAACCAAATTCAGCCTATGAGTCAAACAAGCTGCTCCATCGTACGTTTGATCAGCAAACGTACTACGTACGTATAATTTTACGTTGTGTATTGAAGCAAGTAAAATTATCCTGTAAAACTTGAAATAAATCTTCTGAAGCTTCGCCCGCGGGAACATCAACAAATCCCGTAAATCTATCAACAAATGCACCTTCCTTTGCAACATATCGAAAAATCACAGACAGTTGCGGCCAATTGGAAACAACCACAATTTCATCGATTTGCCATGAAAAACTAGGTGCACCATTTATTTCAGAAGATATGACATTTTGAATTACTTAGCCGATAATATTAATTAAATCATTTTGGATAGTTTTGGAAACTCCATTAAAAATGGATGATGTGTCCAAAAAGCTTTCAAAATCGTAATGGTATTTGACAATTGAATATGGTACTTCGAGAAGATGGCCCCGAAAATTGAAAATGCTTTATTTAAGGGGGAACACGGGTTTCGCAGTTTCACAAAAATCGATTTCTTATTGTCTTATTTATTTCTACGACCCTTCGAGAATATTGTCGTAAATTTTCAGGTCGATCCGAATAATAGTTTCGGAGAAACAGCCTTGTGAAGGTGCGCGCTCGAGGTCAGCTAGGCTCCGAGCGCCGTAGCTGCTCGTCTATTGTTTGTCTGTTTTTATTGTCTATTGTTTTGACTTTCTAAGGGCAACTAGTTTGAAATACTTCAGTTGGTGATTACTTCCGCAATCACGAGGTTCATTTGAGGTTATCCAAAGTGTCTATTGTGAAATTTATTGAAAAAAAGTGTTGGATGTGCTCGTAAAATGCTCATATTGCAAATTATGTAAGCCTTGAAAAAAAAATTGAACACGGCAGAGTATGAAGAGTGGAAAGACGAACATATCGCAACAAACCTATGCAGCGCCAATCACACTGGAGCATCTGGGAACATGGAAGTATCTTCGATTGTTGAAATGTTTAAACGCTCTATTTTAAAATATGGCCTGAGGTCGTCAACTATATAGGAGATGGGGATGCAAAAACATACTCTGGTATTTTCAAAGCCCAAGGTGAAGATTTTATTATCAACAAAAAAGAATGCGTTGGACATGTACAGAAGAGGATGGATACCCGTTTTCGTGATTTAATCAACAAAACAGTTGAGGAAAAACTAGACAATGGTAAAAAAACTAAAAAAAAATTCACTCACTCCCGAAATATATATTTGTCAAAAAAAAAAAAAAATTTAAAAACATAGCATTTTTAAAATGGAAAAGCTACAAAAAACAGGATCTAAAAAAAAAAATTCTTTCTGGCAAAGGTAAACTGACTGGCAAATTAATTGATAAATTGACTACCTATTATGGTTTGGCAATAAGAAAAAATTGTGAGTCAGTTGAAAAAATGAAAGTTGCTGTATGGGCTACTTATTACCACTACAGCTCTACCGACAAAAATCCTCAGCACGGAAATTGCCCAAAAGGTCCAGAATCCTGGTGCGCTTGGCAGCGGGCATCGGCTACAAACACAATTTCATCATTCAAACATGATTATACTGCATTCGCAGATGATGTTTTGACTGCAATGAAACCTATCTATGAAGATCTCAGTAAGGATGAGCTTCTGGCGCGGTGTGTTGGTGGTTTCACACAAAATAATAACGAAAGCTTGAACCAGTTAATTTGGAAGATTACTCCAAAAATACTTCCTGCTGGTTCAAAAATCGTTAATATTGCTGTATTAGTCGCTGCTTTCACTTTTAATGAAGGAACATCAGCTTTATTATCATTTATACATGGAATAGATTTGAAACTTGGCCAAAATTCCCACGAATATGCCCGAAATGCTGATGAAAACCGTGTGTGCGCAGCCGAAAAAAAATTTGCAAGCGAGACTCGCGAAGTCAGGATTCGTCATAGACAGGAGTAAAAGGATGCCCTGGACATTGCAGCTTCAGCAGGTTGTTTACTTTATGGGCCAGAATTCGACGATTCAATGTAGGTCCCAAAAAAATTTTTTCCTCTAGATTTATTGTTACTCAAAACTTCAAACACGTTATTCTTGAAACTGTGTTTTCAAAATCGGTTGTCAAAAGTTCTCGAAAACTACTCAACCAATCTTGATGAAATTTTACACTGGTCTTTGAGATACAATTTTCAAGAACTTGGACGAAGGATTGTTTCTTCCTTCAATTAGAACTATTTAAAAAACAAAAAATGTAGAGAAAATTTGACCAAAATTTGCATTTTCTTGTAAAAATGTCTGCCAAAAATGCAATTTTCACTTCTTTTTTTTCCTTCGTCCAAGCTCTAGTTTATACTCTTAACTAAAACTGGAATTTTTTTTTCACTTTAGATGCTCGACAACGCGGACACACCTTTTTCCCGAGGCGTCATCGGAAATGACGCCCAAATGGCGGAATTTTAAATATTTTTCTTTGAAAATTTAAAAAAATTTTCTTGGAATGTATATCTTTAAGACAGTGAAAAGTTTGAATAATATATTTTATTATTTATGTATAAAAAAAAATTGTTGAAAATGGACCTTTTTTCGCCCGAGTAAACCCATGTAACCCCTTAATGTTTCACTACCAGTGGGCCAACCACATTTCGCGTAACAAACACAATTAAAAAATTGGCGATTTGTTATTATTCTCTAGTATGAATAAATTTTTCATGTTAGGATATGTTCGTCATTTTACGAAAAATAATTTATTGTCTAACGATTTGAACCGGATATGTTTTCAAAAAGGACTATATCTTAGTTATTTTTACTTTTACCTGGTTGTCCTGTTCCTCCATGTTATACTTTAGTTTTTCCACTTTCACTTCATTGGAAGGTTAGCACTCTATGAAAAATATCCGAAAATTTGTAAAAAGTTGTTAATTTCTTTTTGGATATTTGGCGTATCATCTTGCCAATTCAATCATTAAAAATATGAGAAACATAAATCGTATAATGCTTATCATTGTTTGATTTGATATCCTCCATTTATTCCCACTGGGAGAAGAAACACAAATGTCTTCGACACAATTTTTAAATTGTCTTCTGCTTCCTTGCCCATCAGAAAAAAGACGAAAACTTATGAAAGACAATTGAAATTTCTAATTTTCTTTCGCACACAAAGCAAAACGTGAATGCTAAAGTCTCTGTCGCATTGGACCAGCAAAGATTTGCCCATTCTGGGACCGAACGGCACATCGTCCCGCTCGGATGCGTAAGGTTTTGTTTGCACTTCGGACTCTGCTTTGGCTAACTTAGGGGAGGGGATCGTACAGAGCCATTGTTTCTGAATGAATTTAATTTGTGTGTGAATTTTTATGCGTTTCAAACGAAATTTTTTAGCATTTTTTTTCAATGCAATTATGAATGAATGACAATATGCAAGGGAAAATATTCGAAAAGTGTGGTGAGATTAAATTTTAAATTGTAAGTTCAAGCTGTACTTTCAAGTATTGTAATTTTCTTTCATGATCATTATATGGAAACAAATATGAATCAATTATATTGACATACGAATATTTGATTTTTGCTTTAATAAGTTATGATTTGACGAGCCGTCACTGATTTATTAATATGCGCTTGTACCACGCACTGTCAAGATTCTATTTTAATCTTTATTTACAAGAAAAAATAGAATCTTCCGTGATTCTTCGTTGTTTGTTAAGCCATCAGCACGTGTTTACTACTTATGAGCTTAAATTCACCGCCGTGACATTGTGACGTCTGACGAAATAGTATTGTGAAATATTTTCTTTTGAGTCTTTTTGTTTGTGATTTTGGCCTTAGTAAACTTATTGTTTCTTTTCATGCGTTGGAGTTTAAATGACAATTCTTATTAACCATTTTGTTGATGATGTCCAAAATATTGGACATTTGTTCTTCTCCTCATTTTTTCACCTGCTTTCTCCATGCTTTCTGGAATATTATTATATTCTCACATACGCTAGCCAGATAAGAGATTCATAAGAGAACACATACATTTTCGCACATTGTTTTTTCGTGAACTAACAATTTTATAAAGTTGATAAGGTGTTTTTCAATTTAATTTTCAGTTAAGAAATTTTTTCCGTTAAGCTACTTTTTTTTTCGTATGTCTTTTGCCTGTTTCCGTCATCATTGGAAATACATACCCAACGGTTGGCAAAAAGTATGTTGCCGAGTAGCGTGGACCCTGGGTCCAGTAACCCAGTGGTAATTTCACTGCCTCTGGATCTACTGGACGCAGGTTAGATTCCCGAAAAAGTTTCTGGCTGTCGCACGTTAGACTATAGTTTGAACAAAAAACAAATTTAACCTAAAGTTTATCCTGTTTTCAGTTCGTTCTAAGTCCAAATGAATCAGGGACGAGACATCAGCCAAGAAGAAGTATTTCTTAGTATTTCTAGGACGGGCAATTAGATGGAGCAGGCAATGAACCGGAAGCGAACGTGACGGTGCTCTCGATCTCTTGAATCGAGCAACTTGAGGACGTCCATTCCACCGACTAATTTAAAAATAAATCCGTGGAAGAATTGGAAATGTCGTCTTTCGATTCGGAAGAAATTGGCATCGATTCGAATGTGTTTCCCAACAAAGTCCCACCGCAAGCAAAGTTTCAAATCTATTACACAAAAAGGAAGACATCGAGACCATACATGCTTTTTTACAATTATACCTTAGGCACCTATTCCCACGCAAAGCGAGTGTCCTCGGATAATAAACTTTGGCTAGGCTACCATCCGCTACAGTATGCAACTTTCCTTTTTCAGATTTCAAATAAAACAAGAAATACTCTTAACCAATACTTATAATATTTTTTTTTTTTGGTTGGGGGGTGAAGGCAATTTATACCCGGAGTGTGGGACTCCTAGCAGCGCATGCTACCAGCCTACCCACTAAACTGCCCCCCTGTCAAGAGATCCTAGCTTGGAACCGTTTGACACATTACTTCGGGCTAGGCCTCTTTTTTACTTCGCGCTAGGGCGCCGTCAGTCTAGAGAAATCTCCCTCCAGCGGGAGGGGGCAGGATGGAGGAGGACTGCTGGAAAGGAGACACCCCTAGACCCCGCGCCCAAGGTTATCTATCGAATATTTTTTGGCAATAAGTATTGCCCGAGAGTAATGTGCCACGCAGGTCCATTTGTCGAAACTTTTCAGCATTTCTCCGACCAGATTGTCTGGAGAAAGCTCTCCCATCACCTCCCACAAGTCCTGCCGCATCCTGTTCCATCTTCTACAGTTGAAGAAGGTGTGACATGCGTCGTCCCTTTCCCCTGGGCAGAAAATGCAGTCTGGGGACCGTGATTTACCAATCTTGTGCAAGTAAGACTGAAAATACCCATGCCCGCTAAGAAGCTGGGTAAGGTAATAATCAGTCTCACCGTGCCTTCGATTTAGCCACGATCCCACGTCCCCTATAAGGCGGGCAGTCCAGTGGCCATTGGAGTCGCCTTCCCATGACTGTTGCCACTCGAGTATTGTGCGCTGCCTCTCTTCTCGGTTGACAGCATATCTTGAGCCCTCCATTTTACGGTCATCAATTCTCCGTCGTTCTCTAGCAAGGAGGGCGATGGGTATCACTTCTGCGATCACCATCACCGCCGACTCAGAGACAGTGCGGTATGCAGACGCAACCCGCAAAGCTCCTCGTCTCTGTACCTGGGCCAAGCGCTTTCGATACAGCTCCTTACTGAGAGCTCCGGCCCAAACCTCAGAGCCGTACAGTAGCACTGACTGTACAGCACTCATGAGAAGTCGGCGTTTGCTCGGTGTGGGCCCACCGATGTTGCACATTAGTCGACTCAAAGCTGAGACGCCTATCGCGGCCTTTTTCGCTGTTGCCCTGATCTGTTCCGAAAAGCTCATTTTGGAATCGATCAATAGTCTCAAATATTTTATTGCGACTTTAGACTCAACAGTCGCATCTCCGATCCGCAAAGGAATTACGGTGGGAATTCTTTTCTTCGTGAGAATGACTACCTCGGTTTTCTCTAGTGCCAAACTGAACCCACGGGTGGTCATCCATTCCCTCACTTGACGCATTAGCACTCCCAGGCTGCGCTGCGCATGTTCGACTGTACGTCCGGCGACCAGTGCTGCTATATCATCTGCATAGCCGACTAAGCGCGACTCATCTGGCAGCTCTGATAGTCCGTCATATGTGGCGTTCCACAAGTCTGGTCCCAGTATGGAGCCTTGCGCTACACCAGACGTTATCTCCATACTGCGTCGCCCATCTTGTGTGTCATAGAGCAGTCTGCGGTCCTTTAAATAATTCCTCAAAAAACTTATTATATTAAGAAATAAAATAGATTTATATGAAGGATATAAGATCTATATTTGATATAAATGTTGTTTCATTTTTTCTAAGCATATATTTTCTAAATGATAAGGCGTTTTTGAAAATTAGGGCGACAACCCGGTTTTGACACTTCAATAGAATTTAAAAACATTAAGAACTAAACTCTAAGCATTCCTTCAAAATGTATATCTACCTATACAAGATGGATTTCAGCATGACACTTAACCATGAACAAATCACCAAATATATCATCTCGTTCTGGGTTAACGATCCTGCTTGGCGTGATGAATTTCCTCCGCTGAAAGTTCGCTGTATCCTTGGCTATTTTCAGCATCCGGTCTTTTGGATGCTCGCAAAGGTTAATACAGAGCCTAAACGTCAAGTGTCAAGGAGGAAAGCATGAAGATGAGCCCGCAGCATGGAGTGTGACAATCTCAATGATTTTTGCCATTTTCCATTGATCAGGTAGCACCCGCTGTTTATGCACGTTGCAAATTGTAGTTGAAAACGTAACTATTGACGGTGGAAGATACTGAAGCACTATATTGTGTATATTATCGCACCCACAAGATCTTGGAATCAGGTGAGTCAACAGCTCTGAACTGTTGAATAGTGATTGATTTCTTGGGTAGCCAACTGAGCTATTTGCAGACAATACAGTGAGAAATCGGAGAGATGGTCTTGCTTTGTATTTGTAATGCTTGGATTTGTAGACTGTGTCCAGAAAATTTTGACGTCAGTAGAGTTTAGTTCTTATCTGAGCGTTTAGTTGGCGGTGGAAGCTTTCTGCGAAAATTTCACCCTTTGCTTGAAATAACGCTTCAATCCCCCATTATTTGCTTTCTTTAAGCATCCCGTGGCCTAGTTTTATACTTCGTCGGTGTTCGATAAGTGGTTTGATCTAGTCGCAGTGGTGTGGCAATTGATCCTCGAAATCGTCCACGATTCGAATTTATAGGACGAACGGCGATGATGCGTATTAGCACGAGGCCTCAGAAATATATTTATGTTCAGAAAACAACGATTCCCCGTTCTTTATATCTCTCTCTTTAAATCACTTTATATTGTACTTTATATGTTGCTTGTGGCTAATTCTTGGTGTTGCCCTATGGAGTGTTCCTCGTTATGCTACCACATAGTTGAGCCGGCTATGCTATCAGCCTGCATTTCAATAATTATTTTTGAATATTATGTTACCCTGAGCTTAGACGAGGGTAATGGGATGCAAAAATATCAATGCACTGGTTCTATTCTTTCCGTATGTGATTAGTCTAGACCAGTTTGTATTCAAAGTACGAGAATATGTTTTCTTAAGTTTGCGGAATGAAGTGGAAGTTCATTAGCAAATAATTAAATGTAATTAAATGTATAAATAGCAAGTTTTACATTAATCAGATCAGTAGTCTTCATATATCGTCTACCAAACATCTGAATCTGGAGTAAGTGTGAATTATTCAAAAAAATAGAGTACCGCACCGTCGTCAAGTTCCTTACCAGGCAAGAAAAGTTAGTTGGAATCGACAATTTTTAAAATTCTTCAGGATCATCTTAGCATGTCAAAGTTCAGCGCTAGACCAGTGCGCAGAAACAGTGAGTGAGCTCAGTCCGCCTCAGAAACAATACCGCGTAGAATGTACTTATGTCTCTGGAGACGAAACATATGTTTATCATTATGAGCCTGTGTCTAAACAGGACTCTACTCATTGGCACAATTTAGGCTCAACACCAGCTAGGAAGTCTTAGGTGTTGAAGTCGGCTGGTAAAATCATGGCATCAGTCTTTTGGGAACTAGAAGGGATCCTGGTAGCTGCTCAAATCATCTGTTGTGGAACTACGTTATGAGCAATTGCCTGTAATTTTAACTAAACGACTATAGGTAGTTTCAACGGGTTGAGCGCTCAAAGATTCAAACGCACTGTTAACACAAATAAAACTTAATTTAATTCATTTATAAATTATTCACATGTATTGTATTGACACGAACGCGTTTGAACGCCGTTTGCTTTACTGAGGTATGCCGCTTTTGTTCAAGCAACGATTTGAGACTGACACTGAGAAGGAAAATTACTTTGAAGTCTAAACTCAGTTTAGGTACAGAAAGGTATGTTTTGTGAAATGAAACATTGAGAATGCTTGTAAAAACGGCTTAAAAATATTGCGATATGGTGAAAGTGGAACGGTAAAGTACACCTATCAGTCAGATTTTGACTATCTGTTTAGATACTTGTATATGAAAGGATTTATTGATAGTTAAAAATGTAATGACAGGGCACATTGTTTGAATCAGAAAAAGTAAGGCCTTGCACAGATTAATGAGTTCAGAATTGCGAATCTGTCAGAAAGTGATCAGGAAAGGGTCGCAAAGAACATCAAACAGGTAATTGGTGAGCATTTTAGAAAGTTTCTTGAAGAAATTTCGTTGCACCAAACAGGTACTTTTGAAGGATTCCAAAGATGAAGGCGTCTCCATTACGTGAGAATAACAACACGAGACGACAACGCGCCTGTCAAAAAGTGCTGTGTTGCATTGACTGCCATCCACAAGGTCCGATGTTTGGAACCAAGCTTCGAAATTTTGGATCACCCACTTTACAGTCCTGATCTGGTTCCCAATGATTGTTATATGTTCCCTAAGCTTAAAGAAGAACTTCGTAGGAAGAAGTTTTAAAGTAATGAAGAAGTGAAGGACGCATTTTTATGAAGGTGTACTTGTTCTAACGAAAGATTGGAAAATTTTTTTCGAGAAGCAGATAACTGAATTGAATCAGAAAAATCTTTCTGTACTCTTGTTCCAGCTTCCGACCCTCTATTCCGTAAACTTAACGCTCCCGTGGATGTCTAAATGCCATCAAATAGATTTTTTTCGTTCAGCGCCGGTTAAAATAACGGACTATAGGTATCAAATTCCAAAATTTTTGAAGTGGTATCGCTAAAGAAAGACTAATGTATTTTCATTACCGGCAGCGGTTTTCAAATAGGAGTATATAAGCTGTTAAGTATTTGAAAGATAGGTGACCTTTAAGGAACCCAGGTCTTATCGTAAGAAAGACAGTCATAATACTTCGAACAAACTCTAAATCTGACAAATTCAACCAAAAATGGTGAATTCTATTTGTTATTGTTCTTATTATATTATACGTTTAAAAAGGAAAATACTCTCAAACTACTTGAGTGGAAGTGTAGAATACGTAAAAATCTACTTTTGCATGCACCAGTGGCTCCGAAAAGTATGCGCTATCCATTATTACTCCGAAATATGCACTAAAATCGAATTCCTTTCTCTGATATATCCCATTAATTCTCAACAGGGTTGATCCCTGGTGATTGAGAGGTTGTTTATATCCATTGGGGAGTATTATTTAACATCCAAGATCTTGTATTCCAAGGTGTATACCAAGGTGTAAATCATTATGATGTCCAATCTTTTCAACGCTACTATTAAGATGTGTCTTTAGAACGGTTAAATACACCTCGCGATCTTAATGCCATCCATATTATGCAAATTCTCCACCACCGTTTTGAAGCGTAGGCAATAAGTTTTTTTTTTTCATTTTTTCATATTTTTCTTCGTCCGCACCATACATCTCCCATCTGAACCGTGGCCACTAAATTTAATTTCATCGCTTAAAAATTACCTTATTCCAAAACTTTTCCCCTTCATCTAAGTACTTGATAGGAGAAGTAAACGTTTTTCTTATTGACTTTACTGATAAATGTTTTCAACATAGTACAGGACATTGCGCACCGTGTTTACGGACCCTTTTTTTTTGATTCAAATCTATATTTAGTTCAAGATGATGTTTTGCTGCTGTTATTTTGAAGAACGTTTCTCGGTGTTTGTTCGCTTCCGAGGGCGGCCAGACCTAGCAGCCCGTTTTACGCTGTTTCTTCCCAAAAATCTGTCTAGAACACCTTTTAGTGTAAAATAAGGCTTTTTAAAATTTTTCACGGCGGTCAATGGTAGCGATAACATCGGTGCTGAACTGGGTTAATTGGTTCCCCATGGGATGCACTAAAACCGAAACTGAAATAGACAACTCCAATAGCCCTGCTACCAAATCCTACTTGCAACCTCCACGTTGGTGGCCGCTGGACTTCTTATGAAGACTGATGCAAGAGGGTGAGCGCGACTTCCTGCGCGTGATAACAGGAATATAATAACCACGCCTTCGGAACGAAGGTTGGGCGATGGGCTAACAACCGGTTCTCGTAAAATCGAATATTGTTTTGGAACCTGTAAGGGAGCCTCGGATTGGATTGGAACAACGGAAACGACCCCGCAAACGAAATAAGGACTACGCAATTGGATCCTGGAATGTCACATCACTCAACAAACCTGGCGCTGTTAAAGCATTATTACAACAGGCCAGTGAATACAAACTAAATGTGCTGGCAATCCAGGAAACGAAATGGATTGGTACTGAGATACAGGACATGAGCTCGCACACACTATTTAAAAGTGGGAAGCCTGGAGGAAGCCGAGAATTCGGAGTAGCATTTATTGTGGATAGGGAATTCAAGTCACACGTTATCGACTTCAAAGCAATAAACGAGAGAATGTGTGCGATCCGCATCAAAACTAAATTTTTCAAGATATGGCTGATTAATGTCCACGCCCCGACAGAAGATAAGGACGAGGAAGTGAAGGACGCCTTCTACAATCACCTAGAACGCCTCTTTGACTCATTGCCCACAAACGACATCAAAATAATTGATCTCAATGCAAAAATTGGCAATGAACATATTCATCGAGGAACTACAGGAGGCCACAGCCTTCACGATAGCAGTAACGACAACGGCCAGCGCCTGATTGACTTTGCCTGTAGCAGAAATATGATTATTAGTTCAACGTACTTCCCACACCGACGCATTCATAAAATAACCTGGGCATCTCCAGATGGCAACACCTTCAACCAAATCGACCATGTGCTCGTTCAACAGAGGTGGGCATCTAGCATACTGGACGTCCGAACATTCCGTGGAGCAAACTGTGACTCGGACCACTACCTGGTCAAATCAACGTTTCGATGTCGCCTGTCAAAGGCATTTAATACGAAAACCAGCCCACTACAAAAGTTTGACATCGAAAAGCTCCAAACGGAGTCAATTGCTAAAGATTTTCATGACTCCCTCGAAAACAAACTAGCTCCTATCCTCCAAGATATGTCTGAAAAGGCAAGTAACGAGCTATGGATGGAGGTGAAAGGAGCAATTAAAAGCACAGCAGAACGGTCGATTGGGTATAGAGCCCGGCACAGAAGAAATGACTGGTTTGATGATGAATGCCAGAATGCGTTAGAAAAGAAAAACCAGGCGTATAAACAATATGTTAATAGAAATACCAGGACGAAGAGGGAAACTTACGAGAACCTCCGACGAGTAGCCAATAAGATTATTAGAAATAAGAAAAGAAAATATTTTGATGACCAATTAAGGTCAATAGATGCAAATTTAGCGAGCAATAGATCGAGAAACGCCTACAAAGTAGTGAAAAGCTTAAGACGAGGATATCAGCCCAAGACTTCACTCTGTAAAGATGAAAGCGGTAACATCATTGCTGACGACGATAGGATTAAGGAAAGATGGGCTGCCTATTTCATGGAGCTCCTTAATCCTACGCACGGCTCAAGAACAGCAGAGTCGTCAAACATCTTCGAACCGTCTCCTTTGGCCCCTCCAACTCTGGAAGAAGTCAAGTGTGCCATCAAAAGCCAGAAAACCAGTAAAGCGCCTGGCATTGATGAAATTCCAGCAGAACTGATAAAGAACGGCGGTGTTGCGGCACAGAAAATCATCCACAAGCTGATCCAACACGTCTGGGATCAAGAGCAGATGCCGCAAGAGTGGTGCCAATCCATCATCATCCCTATCCACAAAAAAGGAGACAAACTACAGTGTGAAAATTACAGAGGTATATCACTACTCTGTACATCTTACAAAATCCTCACAAAAATACTTGAAGGTAGATTAACACCATATGCTGAAAAAATAATTGGGGAGTATCAAGGTGGTTTTAGAGCCGGACGATCAACTACTGACCAACTGTTTACAGTTACGCAGATCCTTGAAAAGTGCTGGGAATTTAACATCGACGTCCACCAAATCTTCGTGGATTTTAAGCAAGCATACGACAGTATTGATCGAGAAGTACTGTACCAAATAATGCTTCAGCTTGGAATCCCAGCGAAGCTAGTCCGCCTGACAAGAATGACAATGGCATTAACAACAGCACAAGTCAGAATTAATAACCAGCTGACTAATGCATTTGAGACAAAGGTAGGATTGAAGCAGGGCGATGGGCTGGCTCCACTGCTATTCAACCCAGCTCTAGAATACGTCATACGGAAACTACCTGTGGATACGAAAGGAACACTACTATACAAATCGAGCCAACTGGTAGCCTATGCGGATGACATCAATATCCTGTCAAGATCCTTTTCATCTGCCAAGGAACTCCTGCTCAAACTAGACCAAGAAGCGAAGCAGGTGGGGCTGCAAATCAACGAGTCCAAAACAAAAGTTATGATACAAACCAGGAGAAACACCCCCAACCGGCAAAACATAACACTCAACGAATTCAACCTGGAAAATGTGGACGAATTTACATATCTTGGCTCCAAGCTAGTGAAGGATGGTAATGAAACGGCGGAAATAAAGCGTAGAATTCAACTCGCTTATAAAGCGTTCTACTCAGTTTTGGGTATTCTGAAGGCCAGCTTCATACATAGGAAAACAAAGCTGCAAGTATACAAATCTGTGGTGAGACCTGTGTTGTGCTACGGATGTGAGACATGGACCCTCACTCAAGCTTCCGCAAACATACTAAACGCTTTCGAAAGGAGGGTCCTAAGACGAATAGTGGGAGCAACGCAGGAAGGAGGACAATGGCGAATTAGGTACAACCATGAGTTGTACGAACTTTTCGACGAGCCAGAAGTCTCCACTGTGATAAAACTGCGGAAGCTGCAATGGGCTGGCCATGTGCAGCGAATGAATGAAGGTCGGATACCTAGAAAGGTATTTGTCGGAAAAACTGAGGGACGCAGGCCAGTGGGAAAGCCAAGAAAGCGCTGGTCCGAATCGGTAGACGAAGATAGCAGCACGCTACTCGGATTCCGAAATTGGAGGACGCGGACGATTGACCGGGACAACTGGAGGCGACACCTGCGGGAAGCCAAGGCCCGAAATGGGCTGTAGTGCTACAACGACGACGAAAATTTTTCACAATTGATTTGTTTATTTCGTGCTACTTTATTATAATTTTCCTTTCTCCATCACTTTTTGATTTTGTTTACGAACTATTTTTGAAAAAAAACTTAAATTATTTCAATCTAATGGACTCATCAAGATGAATTATTAGACCATAATGCATCACAACGATCGCTTTTAACATACCCTACCAGTTTCATGGACAAAAAGTACTGTTGTTCTCTGTTCCGTATTAAAACTTTGAGAGAACGCATACTTTTTGGGCTCTAAAATGTAAAGTGAATGTGAAGTTTTGTAAAACATCGTTAGAGCAATGAAAATAGTGAAATGAATTCTTCCATCGAATTCCATTCACAATTTTCGTGCATATTTCGGAGAATTTACGGTTGAGCGCACATTTTTTGCAGCCACTGCACATCTCCTTCCACCTGAACCCGTTCGGATAGGATCTCGCTATTTTGTGACTATACCACAACATATATGCATAAGACTAAATAGGGAAGCTATTCCCATGTAAGTGACCATCCTTGAACGTCCAAAGAAATTGATTTAGCTAAATCCACTTAATCAGCTTGTTCACATGATTCGGAGGGGAACCTACTCATAAAGTATATTGAATACATAATTTGAAGTTCGAACTTTATTTTAATTGACAAAGGCATTCAAAACGCATTCATAAATTGCATTGGTTTTCAAAAGCATATTATTGCTTAGCAATAAGATAGAATCGACAAAAGCCAGTTTCTGTAGTTTGAAAATAAATATACCCTTATACAAGCCTTTGAAAACTTGAATCGTAATTTTGAACTTCTGTTTACAATATTTTTTATCACATTTATGTTGGTCTCTATCCGTTTTGACAGATATCATGTAGTAGAAAGTATCGTATTTAGGGGTATGTACACACTTTTTCTCAACATTATTGAGTTTATTAAATTGTATTATTCATATAATATTATTAGATTTGGAGATTATAATATTATTAGAATATTATGATTAGATTATTAAATTCACCCCAGAAAATGTAACGGAAAAAATGATGCAATCAAAAGACAATTGCAACTGTATGTTGCATTACGTACGGACACTTCTTCTAATAAAGAAGTTCATTCGATGCGAGGCGGGAAATATTCGGAAAAACGAAAATTCCTCGCAACGATGTGCGTGACGTTTGTCAAATGCAATATGGCGCTTAAATGAAATTTGAAATTCAAACGCCTTAATTACTTTTTAAGTACATTGGTTATTATTAATGAATTTTGAATGAAAATTTCGTGCATCCTTGTTGAGCCTATTATTTCCCAAACGAAGGAAAATTCAAAAATTTTGCAAAATCAAAAATAATTTTAATCAAAGTTCATTCAAAACGTCATATGAACATTATTCTATATTCATTTGTCATATGAACATTATTCTTCATCGCATCGCGTTCATTGTAAATTGAATGCGTTGCGCGACGACGAGTTAGAATCGCACCGCGCCCACGTGTCGCCGTCAGGCAGTATTGTATTTCGGCATTAAACTTTTCAATTCAAATAATTGTGTGACAGCTGTCAAGCGTTTTATGATTAGCTTGGTTTGCCAATTTATCATGAATAGGTTGACGCCTGAGTAATGTCTGCAATTTGTGCAGATTTATCCAAAAAAAAAATATTCTGTTCGAGAAACTTAACGTACTTTCCACCGATTTTATGGTCGTCTATCGTCCATCAGAACAATTAATTCGTCAGGCCGTGGATCGTTTCCGTATCACATTTACTTTCACTTTCAATACGCATCCATCCAGACGTCCTACAATGTATAATGAAGCAGCCATAGCTGCTGTAGAGCGTAGTTTTAATGAAGACTCAAGTAAGTCCATTCGACTCAGCGCTCAACAATTAAACATACATTATTGAAG
This sequence comes from Stratiomys singularior, assembly GCA_954870665.1. NCBI lineage: Eukaryota > Metazoa > Arthropoda > Insecta > Diptera > Stratiomyidae > Stratiomys > Stratiomys singularior. The sequence goes on along the minus strand of OX940880.1, from coordinate 67,159,142 downwards.
ATTTTACGGCAGAATCTTTAGTTGTGGCCTTTCAAAACCCAAATCATGCGGGATTTGCAGCCGAACGACCACTTGGCACGGCGTCGATTCGGTGTATGGACCTAAGAACAAATTGTTGCTGATCCCAAATTTCATATGAAAAATTTACATGGCGATGAGGCGCATTACCGGTTGAAAAGCTACGTCGATACATAATGCTTCGGTGTTTGGAGTGGTGAGTAACCACAGGCATTTGTCCAAAAACCTTAGATATTGCAAAAGACACTGTTTGGTGTGTTTTATGGGCCTGTGGAATCATTGGTTCATATGTCTTCAAAAACAATATAGAGCCATAATCAATGACTATCCCGTTCCTGAATTAGCTCGCCATAATGCAGGGGACCTTTAGTTTCAACAGGATTGCGCCATGTAATACAGCGCGTGGTACCATCGCATAATTTCTCGTTTTAGATTTGTGAACTGGCCTGGTAGATCTTGAGATTTATCACGGCTGGGCTGTTTCTTGTAGAGATACGTCAAATCAAATACGTCTACTCCGACAATTCTGAAACGCTCGACCATTTGGAAACCAACATTTACCGTTTTACTGACAAGATACGGCCCCAAAAATATATTTAAATAAAAAAGGCAAGGGTTATCTTTGTAATAAGGTCAGCTTCATGCCGATCAATGCACTTTTTCTGTGTTTCGTTTTCCATAAATAAAAAAAACAAATCCATAAAAAATCATTTTTACAAATAGTGCAAACGCTTCGCACAAACTCCGGATCTAACGGTATTCAATCGAAATAAGTGGATCTCTATTTGTGCCATCCCTGTCTAAAAAAAACACGGAGTATAGCAAAACACAAATCTTGATACGAGGCAATAGTTGGTATTGTGGCATGTTCGAATAATGTCACGCACCACTGTAGTCATCTAAAGAGCAAATTCATAAACAAGTATCAATTACCAATACACCGATCTTCTCGAAGGGCAAATAGGCATAACGTAAACACATTGCTTACATTGAGTACAACAAATACGTGTGTAAATGACTCAGCGCGTAAACTCAAGAATGATCCACGTGGAAGATTCGGGATTGGTTGTTACATATATAGAAGCGAAGTCTTGTGGATGAAGCAAAGTTTTGTTGCATAAGCGAAAAGCGACAGGGCGCGTTAAAAATACTGCGGTAATCAAATAGCGATGAAGTGAAATAAAATCGTACGCGAATTGAAAAGCGAGTGAAATTAAATGGTATAATTAATTGATTAAAATAAAAGTGAATAAGTGAAGTAGTAATAAAGCGAAAATAATTGTAAAGTATTAGTGAAATTTATTGAACGTAAATTTTAAATTAATTTGTGGGTCTTTAATTCACATTGGGACTGTTGAAAATGAAATCCAAGCTTAACCCATATAGGACCTTCATAAAATTTTTCTCGATTCGCAGCCAGGCAGCATCATTTTCAAATGGGAAAGAAGGTCGTGTTTGTTTATGTACTAAACTAAGTCTCAAACATAAATGAAATTCTCAAAGTCTTGGGCTTCGAAAGATTAAGCAGGTTGAAGATTCCAGAGTAGCTTCGTTGTTGTTCCGCTAGGGGCTTCAAAACTGGTCAGTGATTGGCTCTCTTCGAAACAAGAATTTTTTGCATCGATCCATTTCATTTCAATCATTTGAATTTTCCCATGTTTAAAAATTTTGAAAAAAAAACTGCAAGAATGTTATAACTGAAAACCAAAATTGAGCCATTTGAGAAAAATTTTGTACAAAACATTCTTATGTAGAGTCAAAAAGTTATAGCGCAATATTGTAACGAGAAAACTATAGCATAACTCCTTGGATGTTTTAGATCCGTTTTTCTGAAATGTCCGAAATGAACCGTCCTGAAATGTTTATAAGCGGGCTGCAACAGTTAAGTCAATGCAATGATGTCTTGTTGAAATTTTCTTCATGGCCTTGACAGCGCATTCGGCATTCTTCAAATAACCGCGGTTTTGTCCTCTCCTCCGGCCTTTGTACTGTCGACTATGCCTTAAATTTTACAGAGACGATGTGGGAATGACCGATCCAAATCCTAAAAGTCCTGCATTCGCTTGAACAGTCCTCGAATAAAGATACAATGAAAAAATTGCACAAGCGTAGTCTGAAAAACAAAAAATTGTGGAGGGAGTGGATGAGGTTGGAGATCATTAAAATGGGACATCGCGATTTTGTGTTTCTACTGAATGGCGATGCTTGCCTCGGTCCACAGAACAGCGGCAAAGTCATGAAATCTTGAAGACTCCAATTAAGCACCAGGTAAGAAACCGGATGCCGAACAAGAAGCACAACCTTCATCAAAAGCAATGGAGGACTAGGAAAGAACTTAAAAGTTGAACAATCAAAAGATCTGAACGCAAAAAAACCATCTTACAAGACTTGTTCGATTAAAGAAATCTTAAAGTGATTTCATGCGCGAAAAGGAAAAACGAAATGAAGACTTTCGAAAGAAACAAGAACGAAAAACTCATCCAAAAACGTAAAAATCTCTCGCCATGATAAAAGTGATATCAAGCGTATGAAGGGATAAAAGATAATACATGAGCATCCCTATTGCTCTCAGTTCATGTTATCCCCACCACTCCAACAGAGAATAATGGATGAAGCAACAATGGAAATTCAGCATCCCTGTTGAAATTCGCAGTAGAACACCCAGTGAGTAGAAATGCTAAGCTCCACCCCTTGAAATTCTTCCACGCTGCTAATAGTGTTCCGTTCTCACCATTCACTACATGGATTCGTCGAGGACGAACCAACAGGAACGCGACTGAGTGGGGTTACATAGTAAAGCCAATACACCACCACGCGCACAGCGCTTTACACGCTTGAACATTATCTGTTCCCGGCAAGGACTCGTAGCTTGGCATGGTTGGTGACGACACTCTACTACACTTGAAGCTGAGACAGCCCTCGCTCGCTGCGAAAGGAGAAGGATGTATAATGTCGAAAGGACGAAGAGGATGATCCAGTTCGTCCTGTTCTCAGCAAGTTGTTTGTATTTGCGATTAATTATTACCGGTATAGTGGTTGGTACATTTGGCCGCCTGCCGACAACTTCTTGTTGCGGGGGTGAAATTGATATCCTTACACGTAGCTGCGAATAGGGTGCATGCGGGTTACCAGACCTGTTCGAATAAACAGATAGCGACAAGTAACGAGCACCGACGATGAGCGGATTTCCCAATGCTGTGCATTGAAGGCGAAACCTTCGCCAAGGTCCTTATTCGGCGCTATCCGTATTTGAAAGTAAATAAAGTGGGAAAGGGGGCACGCAGAAAGAACTATGGGCAATGTTTTGTAGGCGGTTTGGCACGGATTCCAATTTGGTTTTGTCGGTTTGGAACGTGGCGACTTGAGGATAAGCTGTGTTTTTCGTGTCCATGTCCTTTTCCCGTAAACTATAAGGAACTAGGAAGGATCCTTGACGACCGACTCCCATTTTAACAGATCCTTCCAGCGTGGAAGTTGTGAATTGGGTGCGTTTTGATCCGATTCAATTTTCCGAGTGAGCCTCTCCCGGTTTTCCGATTTTGTCGATTTTGTTTACAATTTTTTTCGGCATCAACTTGTACGAAGAAATGTGTGGAACTTTGTTGTTTTTGTTCGTTGAAGCAATTTATTGAGGATTTCTAGGATATTTGGCGTGTGGTGTAAGTACGTACTCTCTGTGTTGATTTCAAGTGTTCGGAATTTCCGGAGTGGTTAAAACGTTTGTGGGACGTTTTTGTCTAGTGACATTTTATTAGTGGAGGAAAAGGATATATGCGTTGAGTTTTTGAGGTGATTTGTGATATGTGAAATTGATTGAAGTTACTCGAATGTTGAGAAAGAAGTAACTTGATTTATGTTAATTAACTTTCAAATAGGATAAAACGCATCCTTGTTTACGGTAAATGACGGATTTATTGCACTAAACTGAGGTAATAATGTGTTTTAAAACGAATTTAAGGTAGAAGTGGTGTTTGCAATATAAGAATTAGGCTTGTCCATGATAGTGTATTGTCTGGGACCCTCAGCAATGAAATTTTGGTGCACAGATGAACTAAAATATTTCAATTTTAGTTTTTTCCCAAAGTAGTTTTCTAGGTTTCTTATCGACTTCTTTCCGTTTTATTACTAAGCGTATTAAATCAAAAATTAAATTTACTATGAATACCTCAAATAAAGACAGCAAACTGATGTGGTTACATTTTAACTGAAGCAGCTTCATTAGGAATGATTTATTTGGTGGTAGTTTTTGTCAGCGCTTTATGTTCTATATACACCCCTAGGTAAATTGCTGTTAGTATTAGCATATTTATAGGGTCCGAAGTGTCAAGTTCAATTTTGAAATAGAGTTATGGTAGTAAATTGCTTTAAAAGTCCATTTTAAAACCTCTTATAAAGTTCTTTTATGTTTAATAAATTGAAGATTATGCCTTTCAAGAACGAGGGTAACTTATGTAGTTTTTTACAAAACATTCAAAACCTTCTGAAGTCTGATTCATGCAATGAAGCTAAATGCTGAGCTATCTAGAGATATCGAAAAGAGTGTGTTTGTTACTTTTTTAATTGTTTTTTTTTATTTAGCGAATCTTTTTCGAGATTCTCAGATATTATTCCTTACTAAGATAATAAAAGATAAGTGAACGTTTTGATCATATTATCTATGTGTTTTGTTGTTTACTGTAAGGTCTCGAATAATTTGGCGATTATCATTATGGATGCGCCCTTAGAATATTCACCCCCCATTTGGAATTAATTTTATTACTCCAGTGCTTACATAGGAGAAAATTCTATACCGAGAATATCGCTTCTACTGAATGTGTCTAAAACGATACCAGGGAGATTTTTGTGGCTAGTTTGATCCTTGTATCAATGACTTTTCCATGGAATCACTCAAATACTTTCATATTTGGTGAAGTCGGCTAGGTTCAGTTTTATAAACAATGGTTAAGAAGAAAAGAGACTGCAATAGGAGGTCTTTTTACTCCTTGAGAAAACATTTTTGTGTTACTCATCTTGTATCTAGTTTCGAAAGTGCATATGCACAGTGTTATGGTTAAGTGCATATGCGCAAAATTCTGGAAGAATGAAAATCCCACCAGACACAGGAAAAGAAGAAGAAGGAGTAGAACAAGAGTTGGACGTAAAAAGTTTATCATCGGATAGTTAAACGCCTAAAACATCAAAAAAATCATAGAAGGAACCTTTGAGCTCTTTGTCACTATAATATCCTCCTTTACAACACTAAAGTATAGGCTCCTGATTTGTGAATGGTAACGAAATGCAGAAAAACAAAACAAAAGAAAATGAAACGCTGAAAATCGTAAGGATATGCCTTTGGAAAAGCAATGCTCTGGGGTATCTGCAGCAGGAAGTTTAATTTGTGCATTTCATAGGATATACTGAATTTGTTTCATTTTTTGCAACTCAACCAGAAAAAGTAGCTGAAATCTGAGAAATTGTAGCTCACGTTGCCGATCCAGTGTCCATAGAGGGAGTTACCGTTATTACTTATTATACTCTCCAGATAATGATATTTCAAATGACCGCAGGTTCCGATTGTTCAGTCTAATTAGAGAATTACATATGCTAGTGGACCTCTTCTATTAGGGAAAAGGCATCGGTTTACCACTAGGCGTTAGCCAGAATGTGAGCGGAAGTCCGTATTTGTTTGTTATGCTTGACATTTGCAGCAACTCGTTGATTTCCAGACGAAAATTGGGCGGATTTCCCGTAAAAATTTGAATTTGATGACTTAAAGTTGGATTGCTTCTAGATTTCAAAACTGCTGATCATGGTTTGCTTCGAGATATTGTGAATTGGGTTTCAACGGAGTGGGAAATTGATTCAAATTTCGAGGAGAAACCAACGTAAGCATAACTTTATATATTCGGCAGTAAATGATTCTTAAGCAACAAAGGATTCACACCCTAAAGCTCAGTAAATTAAAATACAGCACACAATATGTATGAGAGAGTAGCTGAAATTTCGGTATAAATAGTTGACTAAATCCTATGAAGCTGAGGATGACGTTTAAACGATGTAATTTGAAATTTGAAACTGAGTAATATCAATATTTCCTTAAAGTAATAAAAACCTCATACACATCACTGGTAGTATCATATTGTTCCAATTCTGAGCATTCAAAGCACTTCCTTTTAAACCCTGAAGTGCTAATGATAAATGAAATAACGTACAATTTGATTCCTAAACAAATAGAAATGCTAACCAGCATAACCAACCAAATTTAAAATACTTTGTTAGTGGTTTTTATACTATCCCAAGCTGTCCTATAAGTTTCCTCTTTTGTTTCTTCTCTTGAATACACGAGATTTCTTGCTTCAGGTTGATTTCTTATGCTATGTAAGAACCATTCCTTTCTATAACTTTCGTCCACCTCTCCGCAAGTCTCATTATGACCTTTTTTTCAAAATCATTGAGCCTCTTTCATCTAGGTGCGATTCTATTTCGTCTATGGCTTTGAAAGACTTATCACGCAAAGGAAAAGATAACAATCGGATGGAGCAAGTTCTCGGGAGTACCGAGGATAAGGTCGAAGTCCTATTCAAATTGTAATAATTTTGTTCATTGCCAAAGCAACATTCGGTGCTGCGTCGTCGACCCCTTTTTTCTGCTACTCGTATGTTTGCTTTCAACTGATAGAGTTGATTGCAATATTAGCCAGCATTGAGCTTATCAAGGCAAGTCGCTCGTAGGCCTCCGTTAGTAGGTGTTGAACCCAAAATTCATATCGATTCTCATATCCCATCTTGATTAAATATTTCCAGGTTTTCAGTGAGCATAGTCTTGATTGTGTCCTTATCAGTTGTTGCTAGTCAACCGCTGGGGTCTTCATCTTTCAACTCGAAATTTCCAGGTCTACATTTCCAAAACCAATTGCAGTACCAGTAGCACCAGTCTTGTAAACGGTGTCAATCTACTCTGCAGTGTCTTTTGAATCAATACTAAAAAGCAATGAAGCATGACATACCGCTAATGCTTCTCCTCTAATGGCTCTATATATTGGCCGGTACGTAAACAGCTAAGAGATAAACCTGCATGTTCATATAATCATAGCCAGTTAGAGTCAATCATTGCGCGACGTTTCAGAGACTTATTGGACACTCTTATACTATTTCTCAATTGGAAATTCGTAAATGTGATATTGGACGAATTTCTGTGAAAAGATAGAAAATTATAAAGTGACAAATTAAACTGTTATCAAATTTTCTAATCATTTTCCAACTTATTACCTTAAACATCGTATTTCATTAGTTGATTCGGGTGGTTAAACCTGATTATTTGGAGCAGACAACTGATTTGTCGATATGATCCCTTCTCTGACTTCAGCATTAGACCTGGAAAAATCGAGTCGTAGGTCCTCGAAATAAATAAGGGCGAGGATGTTGCCAAGTGCTTCTCAGTGGGGCTCACGCGGCATAAGCTATTCCGGCAGGTGCTAGGTGCTAGGTGTACTCATTGCAAAAGATCAGCGTTCCATTTGCCCATCAACTTCAAGGATTCATAAAAATGTGGCTAAAATGTACGCACTCTTGAACTCCGACCGCTGCATTCGCTACATTCGTCTGAACTTTGATGAGTTAGAGTGTCACGATATTTATTTATATTTTGAAAGTGGCAAGATTTTCAAGAAGAATTTTGGTTACATCAGCTATGAAAAGTTACAGTATATATTTAGAAGCCATATCTATAATTAAGCCTCATATTCAACGGTTGCTGTATTTCAAACCCCATCCACACAATGACTAACTGCCTGTTGTTTGTTATGTCAGTTTAACTTACAGTGTAATTCTCAATTCTCTCTCAATTCTCTTCGTTCTCAAATCATACATTAGCAGTTAAAGTCCCAGGCATACGAGGGCGGTTCAATTAGTACCCGTGTTTGATGACAGAGAGCGTTTCTGAGGGAAGTTGGTGTTATCATCGTGTGCTGTTATCTATTAAACGACGATGAAACAAATTTCAGACTGATTGATAGGTTTGTTTGGAAATGGCAGTCATTCGAGTAAGACGTGTTTCGTGATTTTTGCTAAGATGGAAAAAGAGCAGTAAAGTTCGGCAATTTGCCTTTAGTTTTTGGATGGAAAAAACTCGAGGAGGTAAAAGCCAAGTTGAATGCTGTTTATCGAGACAATTTGTCATCTATAACCACAGTTAGATATTGGTTCAACGAATTTGCACGTGGGCAAACCGTTTTTTGATCTTATCCGTTTTAGATGAGGAGCGACTAGAACACCCGGCAGACGTGATTACCGAGGAAATTATTCAAAAAGTCTACGACATGATTCTTGCTGATCGACGAATGAAAGTGCGAGAAGTGGCAGACGCCGCAGTTGTGTTGACCGAAACGGCAATTAAAATTCTACATGACAAGTTGCCGATTTTAAAAATTGTCGACCCAATGGGAGTCGCGATTGCTCATGGTGGACCACAAATGGATGCTGCTGTTAACTTCAAACTAGTGTTTGGAACAATTTAAGCGATATCTGAAGAGAATTTTGCGTCGAGTTGTCAAAGCAATGGATTTATCCCGGTGAATCTGGTCCAGAGTAGGCAAAGACGGTTCTATCGGCCGCAAAGGTCATGGCGACGATTGTTTTTGGGATGTGAACGGCGTCATCTTCATGGATATTTCAGAAAACGGAAGATGGATGGCTGGATAATGCTTTAATGAGTTATTCGACCGCTCTGATTGAAAGAAATTGAAGGAGACACGGCAGCATTTGGCGAAAAAAGATGCTGTTTCACTATGATAACGCACAAGCACATTCATCCGGATTTGTCGCCGCTAAACTACACGAATCGCTGCCGCGCCCCCGGTATTCACCTGATTTGGCTCCCTGCGAGCTTTTCATGTTCACGGACCCACGGGAAAAGTATTTAGTCCAAAGGAAGAAGTCATCGCCGAGACAGGGGCGCATTTTCGAGAGTTCGAGAAATCCTATTTTTCGGAGGAGTTAAAAAAACGGCAGGAACTTTGGGAGAAGTATATCTTTCTGTATATCTTTCGTAGTATATCTTTCGTAGATAGGACCAAATGAAAGTTCAGGGAAAAACGATTATTTTCGTTATAAGAAGTGTAATTTATATCGCGATTTAGATACAGCTAAATAGAAAATATCGCAATCAATGGGTGGTTGATCCATGTATTTTCCGGTGACTTCCATTTCTAACAAATCAGATAAACTTATCAAGCCTAATGAGTAAGATCTTTCCAATGAGCTAGCGCAATTTCGTATAGGCAATGGCATAATTTAAGTATTGAATCAACTAACCATTCTACATAATCTTAATATGAAAAAACATGCAATATATTATAATCAATCGAGATAAAGATGATCGGGAAATATTAGTGAAGCAAAAAGAGTAGTTCATTATGAATGCTTATGATAGGTTGTCAAGAATGCTTCAATATTTGCGATAAAATCATCTTTCAGTGACCGCTGTCCGCACAAAGGACGAAATTCATTTTACTATCAAGTCAATGTTTAAGAGGAATAATTAGTATAACCAAATATAACCTATTCCAATGAAACCCTGGTTATTATATATACTATTCACTATTATATATATACTATTTATTATTTTACGTTCTTCAACTTTACAACCACTAATACGCTAATGGGGTCATCTCAACTCTACGCATGTAAAAACTTACCATTGCCAGTATGTAAATTCTGAAAGACCAATTTTCTCTTATCTCAGCATTACTGATATATTTGAAATATAACGAGAATACTATTTGCACCTACAATTGGGAGGAGGATTGAAGCTAGTGACGAGAACTTTGTTATTCTTCCCTTTTATAGAATGGAGATTTTGAGGTCTATGGATTCTGGTGATGAGTTTCTGGATTAAATTAATGATGAATGCTTTAATTCTTTGTACCCGGACTTAACTATAAATTTCCCGGTTAAATACGAGGCCCTTATATCTAAACAATATCCCCTTTCTAAAGTTGTTAGCCTCTCAATTATGCTTGAACTCTGATTAAACTAAAGAAGATATTTGACTGAGAGAATTGCCTAGAATTTATCAGAATTCCGCGAAACCCGCAACCTGGTCACTTCTGCACTTGCAAGAATAGTTGCTGATACGGCGCTCCACCCCATTCAGTCCAAACCATAAGTTACACCTATGGCACAGCGTAATTACTTATGAACGTCAAAGTATAAACACTGTGTAGCTACATACAGCGCTTGTACTCTCGGGTGACTTCTCCTAGAAAGAGATAGAAACAGTATAAGTTGATTTGTACTTGGGATGGGTTTCACATGATTCAGTAATGCGAACGAATTCCCTAATTTCGTTGAATAGCATTAGAGTTGTTTTGAAGTTTTTCATCCAGATCTTTCCGTAAAAGAAGAGCTCAAAGGGCGCTGCAAGATTAGCACTGCTTCAATCACTTCATTTTATGGTATACCAAAGCGTGTACTTCAAAAATTTGTCAAATACGTGCATGCATTTATGCATGCTTGTGGGAAAAGATGTTGTGAGAGATGTGAGAGAAAGGTAACTATGACCAGATTTGGAAGTAATATAAAAAGGACGAACTTTAAAAATGTAGTAATTCCTTCACATCTCGTCGTATGACAGATTTGTTCAGTTTTTCTTGAAATAATTAAATGCCAGAATAGAAGAACGATTTTCTCCAATATTGTGTAGCTCATCATTGATGATTTCCCGGCAAGAATGGAACTTGTGTATTATGGGTTGTTGCTTTTAAGTACAAAGGCTCGTAAATTCAAATGAAAATCTCGTTTATTTACCCCTGAGGCAGAAACATTTCAAATCATCAATTTACGAACACCAACTTGATTGCAAAGAATCACACAACCAAGATTGTTTTCCACTTGTTTTGATATAACAAAGATACGAAACGGAAACTTCTTGAATTCATTGAAATCTATTATAGGCAAAAATGCTTTATTGCTAAAACTTTACTTGAAACTTTCAGCACATTGAAAATTTACGCTGTTCTAGGATGTCGATTGAGAAACGCTTCTTGAATCTTTTCCTTTCGTACGGTTTTTGTTAAATGTAATAAAATGACTGAAAAAAGTTTTTAACCTCCAATTTAACTTTTGGTTAAATGTTGGAAATTATGCATGAGAGTATCTAAATACAAATAAGTTTGCACTATCTGGAAAAATCATTTCTGCTTTATAATTCTTCTATTTAAATTCTCTAAAGCGCTCACGGCACCTGGGCGAAATAAGCTAGAAGCCGCGATTGTTATATTTAAAAACAGGATTTTTGTCTTCAGATTTTCTTCAGAGACACCTACGTATTTTTTATTGTAAGGACGTCAAAACCAAGTAGCAGCGGACCATGACTCTGTGCAATTTTTTATAGTGGTGTTAACATTAAGCGCTTTGGAATCGTTCGGCTGATTAAACTTTTATGCAATTAATAAAAATATTCAAAAATTAAGTTAAAATATTTTGTTCTTGTTCCCGCGTTGGTGCTACAACCTCTCTTGGGTCTTGACTTTCCATGTGTGATGCCACCAAGTGCCTCAATCGCCCAACCGAGTCTTTCCATAGTCAAATCCTTGCAGCGATTCGCTATCCTCATCAATCGAGTGCTACCAGCGATTCCAGGAGTTTTCCACTGTTCTTCGTTCCTCTTCCTTACAACGAATTAACAACACGTGGCAAGCGCATACTACTTTTGAGGAGAATCCGTTATATGAACTGTACTCTTCATTTACTTCAGTTGAATAATTGTTGTCTTTTAAACATGTTGCTCCAAGGTAGGGGAGGAATGTGTCACTAGAACACCAACAACTTTTTTCAATTTTCTATAATTTTTAATTCAACGATTCAAAGCAGTATTATTTTTGACCAGATTGTAAGGGACTTATCCAGTTACATATTCAAATATATAACATAACGTAATATCTATTAATACTTGAGAAAATGGCACTTTTTTATATCAAGGCGTAATGTTACAATTCCAATTAGATTGCTCAGGTGTGAGTTCTTAATTAGACTGGTCATTAACACTCGTTGGAGAAAAATCAATGTTCGGAAAAACAAGTCATAGGACCAAAAGCCTGGACAGGCATACTTTCGAGTGATGTTTACTGATATCCCAGCATACGTCTTGAATAGTCGTTTTCCAGGATGATTTGTCATCCAATGATCAGCAGTATTATTGAATTTAGTTTTAAGGGATCCAAACACTGCCCTGTCAATTGATTGAAATTTGTGCGAACTACGTGGAGGATAGAGATAAAATAGAGATAAAATTTTATGTACAATGTTCACTAACAGGTATATTGATGTGTTCATTATAACTAGAACAGGTGTTTTTTGGCAAACCACAAATCTTCATCTGCCATGCGGTTCACTTTTATATCCGCAAAATTTGTATTATTTCCTCATGAAATATGGATGCACATTGTTTCTTAGAAAAACAAAAAAAACAAGGTACGGCATTTCCTTTTGCCCAAACAGTCAAATACACAGGTCCTTAGGTTCCTTGTCCTTGTGAAGTACTAGGTCCGAATCGTTTCATCCCTTTCACAGTACCTATTCTGATAGGTTTCAGAGTGGTTGCAACGCCTGTTTTACTTACATTATATATGTGATATGGCTGATATTTCAGTCACTCTAATAGTTCAATCCATTTGGCGAAATATTGTCAATATTTGGCGTATTAAAATTCATGGCCCGTAATTTCGTAAATGAAGTTGAAATGACTGAAAGTCCTCAACGAACTATCATTAAACCATAAGCCGGTTCTCTTTCGAATAGGAAACACCTTCTTAAAAGCCCCCATACGAGCGAGAAAAAAAAGAAAGAAAAGAAAGAGGAAAGCTTTCCACGTCGCATTGGCCAAAGAAATACGTCAGACACCTGAAACGGCCGCCGACATCGAGAAAACCATCGAATTTCTAACAAACAAGATCACGCAGGCAAAAGAGGGCAACACAACCACAACTACGAGGAAGGAAACGAATCCCTACGAACTCTCACAAAACATCAAAAAACGAATAAGGAGAAAGAATAAAGTTTGGAGAAGAGCTGGGTTTACAGGTGATCCTAGATTAAAAGTGAAAGCTGACCGGCTAACAAACGAAATACGTGTCAAGATAAACGAATTAAGTAACGGCCAATGGGAGAGCTTCCTACAAAGTTTTGACCCAGGCTTCGATGCCTTTGGGAAAGTGTCGAAATACTTTCGGCTGCAAGACAAAGTGCAAAGACCAGAAATCCATGGCCCTAACGAGATGCAATTCGGCAGCACAGGCAAAGCTGTAGCATTCGCGTACTCCGTCGAAATGCAAGAACGGGAAAATCCATCAGACGAGCAGAACTTTGATTTCGCGGATAGCGTACTGAGCTTAGCAGGCAGGCTCCTTAGAACACAATTAAACAATGACTATAAAATACAGCCGGCAGACATTTACGAAATTAAAAGACAAGCACTTAACAATCGAGAAGCACCGGGGCATGACGCAATAACAAACACAATTCTAGTATGGCTACGAGACTACATACACCAAACATTAACGGACATGATAAATACAATCCTCCAGCTGCGAAAATGTCCCCAAGTTTGGAAATCAGCGACGATAATTGTTTTTCCGAAACCAGAAAAGGACCCAACACTTCCACAAAATTAGAGGTCCATTAGCCTCGGATCATCAATGGCGAAAATTTCAGAAAGGGTGATGCTGCATCGCCTCAACATGGCATTAAATAAATAGCATAAATAGCATATAAATATAAATAGCATACCAGAAGAACAATTCCGCTTCAAAGCCAATCATTCTACTGAACTCCATCTCGTAAGGGTGGTCCAACATATTAGAACAGGTCTAGAACGCAAAAAATCAACAGGGCTGGTTATTTTTGTCGTAGCCAAAGCCTGTGAAAAAGACTGGCATGAAGTGCTTATATTCAAAATGCATGAACTCAACTCAACCCAAAAGCAGAACGATCCTGGAAGGCAGAACATTCCTTGTCAAAATCGACAACCATCTATCAACCCTGCATCTCATTGAAGCAGACCTTCCCAACCTGCCCCAAGCAGTAAATATGTCACTGTATGCTGCTGACATCTGTATTTTCACCACAAGTTGACGAGCAAAAGTCATATCTTCGAAATTGCAACGCTCAATAATTATTACATTCGAATTCCGCAGATGGAAAATCAAAACTAACCCGGAAAAGACACAAGCCATATTCATATCCCGGAAGATACGATAAACTCCACAATAAATCACAATCGACAATGAGCCCATACAATGGAAAAGTTCGGCTAAATACCTTGGACTTATTCTGAACACCTAACATATACAATACAAACGAGGACACTGCGTAGGTCTCTATGCAAACTCTCCCCACTTCTCAAATCCGAGAAACGCATGAGCTTGGAAAACCGGGTGCTAATCTACAAACAGACCATACGACTGGCACTACTGTATGGTAGTCCCGATTTCTACAAGACGACAAAGACCAACAAAAAAGCGCTCCAGTCCTTCCAGAGCCAAGTTATAAGAAGAATCTTGGGAACTCCATGGTACATCAGAAATACAGACACATACAATGACGTAACTGTAACTGTAGAAAATTACGTTCGAGACATTAGCATTGAATCTTTTCGACACAATTGACAACAACAATAACAGTACCTTGGCGTTCCCAAGACACCTCCGAAACAAAGATAACTCCAAATATCGGCCAAATGATACAGTAGAGTATAGAGACCATTACAATCTGAAATAGGCCGCAATACCGTGAATGGGCTATAATGCTCACAGATAAGAGGGAGTCAAGGTACTAAATCGCACTAACTCCGTACACCCCATACTCCACATTAAATTCTTTATTGTGTGGACCATGTCCAGTTCTATCACTTTATTCTGTGCTTCTGTGGATGAGGCAACACGTGATGTTGCCCGAGAACGTTTTTAAGCCATTGTGCAATGTGCCAAAAAGAAATATAATCAATATTTTATAATGATAAATCTATGGAGGGGCAATTGTAACAAGTTATAATTGCACTTTCTTAGTTTTTACTATCACTTCATACAAGCAACTTTCATGAACTGACGAGAAGTACGCGAAACGGCTGGAACTGTCAACTCAGTTGGTAAGGTAGTTTAATATGACGATTCCGTTGGAAAGAAAATCATCTGCTTCTCTTCATCAGACGGTGTAATGAAATAAATGTTTCAATTGCCTCCCTGTTAATAATGACACACCCTTGCATTGTATGGAATCATACCCCATTTCTATTCTCCCACTATTCTACATTATATTAGACTGGTACAGAGTCGTTAATTTTGTTTGGACGAAGCAAATTTGTTTTCGCCTAATTAATTTATAGCCCTGCCTGCTTTGGTGTGACCCTCTTGGTGCATTTTGAACAGGTCCAGTACATATAGCATTTGAATCAATGAACGTCAGTGTTGATATCAGTGTTTCACTTGCCTCCATCACCTTGGAAACTTTGGCATTTGTGAGTTCAGCATTTCGCCATTTAATTGTTGGGGGAGGCTTCAACAGCTGAACTTCAGAATGGCGTGATTCTCATAGAGTACAACTGTCTTATTAGAGCCGAGGCTTTATAAAGACGGTTCCTTCATTTTCGTTTTTATAAGTGGTCCATATCTTCTGAACCTTTTTCCTATCCACGCATCCTTTTGATCTGAGATTTTTACAGTTGATACTGATAATCAACTTGTTCAGGTTAACTTGCAACAGATACGGGCTCCGAGCAATGGAGTCCGATCCAGATTACTTTATTCCATGTAAGAAGGTAAGCAAGGAGTACTGAACGGATGTCGACAGAAGGTTGACAAGTCTCCTTTCAAGAAACCACCGTAACTTTACCCTCCCTGACTGGGTTAGAGCATTGCCTTTTTGAATGATATATCATACTGATTGGTTCCCCCAACGTTATCGCCTTACACCAAAAGCATAAAGCACTGAGGAAAAACATATACGCTTATATAAACACAATCTGGATACGGCAGGCAATGCATATTAGTATACAGCGACTACTAAGGAATAGCTGAACATTTCAATTTTCAATTAAGCATGAAACCACCTGGAACGTTAGTTGGAAAAATGGCTGGAACAAATCAGTCCTGGATCGGCCATTTACAAAGAGATAAATAAAAAGAACCACGGCGTTTTGCTGGAAACTATATTTTGAACGAAATTTCCTTAGAAGAGAATCGAAGCTACTCAATTGCAGCCACATAAAAAAACGATTTCTAATTATTTCGATATTATAAACAGTGTTGTGATACTCACATTAATGCGAAGGTCAGTATAGCCGTCAGTTTATGTCAGTGAAAACAGCTTTCACCAATCACCCTGAAAACAATTTATTGTTTCTCTAATGTTAGGTGGCAAGATAGGTGGGAAAGATATTCCGTTTTATCCTTCAAAGGGTACCTTTTTCTTATTCAACATATTTTTTTTTTGTTTTGTTTGGGAGGTGAAGGCTATTTATGAAGGCCCTGAGTGTCGGACTTCCCCCCTACCGGACTACCGACTAAACACCTCCCCTGTCACACCGAGAACCTAGCCTGGAACTGTTTGGCACATTACTTCGGACTAGGCCTCATTAATCATCGATTAGCGATGTCTTCAGGCTAAGGGAAATCTCTCTTTCTCCACGGATGGATAGGAAGGAATTGCGATTAGTTACTATAATATTGCGTTACAGAGATGTCCCCTCCCTCGCCAAGCGATCCATCATGCCCTTCTTTATAATAAGTACTGTCCGTACGTAATGCGACACACAGTTCCAATTGTCATTCGATTGCATCATTGCGCCTATGGTGCGTCTCTTTACTAAGAGCATCAGCCCAAACCTCGGAGCCATACAAGAGCACTGACTCCATTGCACTCATCAGCAGACTACTTTTGCTCGAGGTTGGCCCCTGCGTGTTGGCCATAAGGCGACTGAGAGCCGATACTCGCACAGAAGCCTTATCCGCTGACGCTCGAACCTGCCCGAAAAAACTTATCTTCGAGTCAATCATCAAGCCAAGGTATCTGATTGATTCTTTTGACTCGATGATTATTTCCCCCACCCGAACCGGGATAACACGAGGGATCCGCTTTTTGGTGAGGATGACGACCTCGGTCTTTTCCAGCGCTAGGCTAAGCCCATGATCTGTCATTCACTCGCTCACTCGACGTATTACCGCACCCAGTTTGAGCTGCGTCTGTCCGACGGTACATCCGGCAACTAGTACTGCTACGTCATCTGCTTAGCCAACCTGGCGCGACTCCCCCGGTAACTACAACCTCAGAAGCTCATCGTACGAGACATTCCAGAGGTCCGGGTCCAGAACGGAACCTTGCACCACCCTTGAACGTCATAAATATATTAGCAATAATAAACATTTGCTACAATTTAGGTATTTTGTCCTAAATTAACTGCTCAATGTTAAATCAGCAACAGAAGGGCGAGCTCACTACTCTTTAATTTTGGCGTGCTCATGAAAAGGGCTATTCAAGCTCATCCCTACTCAATCTTAAATAAATCAAAAAAATTTCGCAGAGATTTGAAATTAATAAAAACAGAGAATTTCGTAACTTGGATTCAACCTGATCAAAAAGATAAAATTCTTCCGATTCCGCATTTTGTGGAAAGAAAAGTATCACAAATATTCGATTGAACGTCAAAAACTCAACGATGAAGAATTAAACGAAAACTTTTTTATTTCATGATTGCATGATTGATGAAAGGGAAGTCTTTCACTCAGCGTGGATTGATAGCCTTAAATATTAGGTCAACCAGAAAGATCTGTCAGTTTTTGAATTGAAAGAAAATAGTACAATTCTTATCGATTTAACAATATTTATTGTAGACTATACTTTTCATCGTTTTATATAACTTGGTTGACGTGATGTGAACTTGTCAATGCCATTTTTGAAAAATGATTTATTTTTAGAGGCGAATAACTCCTCAAGTGCTTGGATGACATCGATTTCAGTTTCGAGTTTTTTCAGTGTAAAAAGTTCTGCAAAGAGAGAAACAAGTGATAATCGGTTGGTAAGAGGTCTGGGGGGTACGGTAGATGTGACAGAATTTCCCAGCCTAGCTCTGCTGTTAAAAAGAAGATTTTTTAACATAGAAATAAGCGAAGCAAACTTCAAGATATTTGGTTTTGCTTCCAGCGTAGCAGATATGTACATACTGGTCCAAAATCGATTCAACCTTTTCACTGCTGATATGAGAAATACAGCAAGCACTTCTAAGTTTTCCCTCTTTGAACTTATTGTTGACAATTCCAAACAATAGCCGACAAAAATAACTTTAAATTTGTCAGGGTGCGTATCAATGTTGCATTTTTACTATCAAAAGTGGGAGACCTTGTATGAATAAAAGGAAATTCAGACTGATATTGATTTACAGAAGCCAGAAGCCCAGACTTTATATTCTGAACAACGAATGTTTCTATTGCATTTGTTTCCAGTTTTGCTGGATGAGTCTGCTTGTTTATTCGGTTTTCGGTTCCATATCTGCATTGTCCGTATAAAGGAAGCTCATTTGGAACAATAATAAAATAACTTTATAACTTAAACATTTTGCGTCATGTAATTAAATCTTATGATGAATAAATAGATAGCAATGTATTGTACATGTGATTAAATAAAACTAAATCTTAACGTAAGCGCAAAGCAGCGTGAACTCATACTTAACCTGAAACAAAAAGCTATAAGCCAAAAGAGAGGAGAAAAGACAGCAATTCAACCATTTTTCCCAAAGTCACTAGCAGTGATGTAAATTCACCACATGTACCAAACCATGCACAAACAGCGTAAATTTCAGGCAGAAATTTCGTAACCCGTACAATTATAACAAATATTAAATACACTGTAGTTTTAATCATTTATTGAATTTGTTGCAAGCCATACATTTATTCTCTTCTCATTTATTTCTTTTAAATGGCAAAAATTATCGAACTTCAATTAGCTGCTTTGGCATATCAATGGATGCAAGGTAGCCAATTTGAAACGATTTTTAATATGATTTGACGTTAAGCGACTGTGGTGAGCGTGTATATTCAATTTTATGCTAAACGTATTTGGGATGCTCTGAGGGTATTGAAAATGTTTACTACTAATATTTATAGCATTTCGATTTGTTAATTTCATAAAACTTTGTAAAATTAGTTGGTCAATATTATGTTAACTTGATCATTTTGAGTGTCAAAGTGTGCCTTTTGAAGACCCCTTGAGACGTTCGCCATTGTTGCTCTTGAAATGCCGTTTATCCATGCATTTGCAAATTCATTCATATTTCAATTTCTACTTGTTTCAATCAACTCTTAACAGATACAGTCTAAGTCGAAAATGTTTTTTCAAGAGAGATTCATTCGATCGTACTGAATTAGGCAAAGTTGCAAAATATTAGAAGTATTTGCATTGGAGACTCGGAGATTCATTACATAAATAACAAATGAATTTATAGATACAATCGAGAGTGCTGAGTAGGAATACAAAATAAACTTTTGGTCTGGAAAATGGTTCGCATTTCGTTAAACAAATTATCTATCATCAGATTCAATTATATGACGCCGAGTACAGGAAACGTTTGCATGCGAAACTGTTATATAAGTCGATTAAAACGGAAGTCATAGCATATGTAACCCCCCCCCCCCCACATGCGTTTAAATTGCTTTTTCCAGCTTGCTCATCATCAATCACTTTCCCTCGAAGTACTTTCTACATACTTAATCATATATGAGACCATTTATTTGTTTTGCTGATTAGAAAAAATGTTCGTGTATCTATGCATCTCCTAATAGGAGACATAAAATATGTAGAAAGGATCTCTACGTCCGATTATTTAGTTCGGGAAATGCGATCTAAGATGTAAATCCTATAGATAAATTCTTTATTGCAAAAAATAACACACTGTATACATTTTTTTCTTACTCAATCAAGCATTTGCTTGCAGCGGGGTCATAAATAAATGGGAAATCGTTGAATTCGTTTAGATATATTGATTTTGTTAAAAAGTATTAGTTTTTTATTAGCGAAGCATAAATGCTGGGATACGCTGACTTTTCGAACAAATTCTAATCTTTGCTTTTAAATACAACAGAACTGACATGACATAGACACTAAGACGAAAGCGCCGTAAATGCCACCTTACAATTTTCATGAGTGTGCCCTTGCATTATTGCTTACATATATATTTAACCGTCAAAACTAGCCATCGCTGTCTCTTCATTTGCTTTCGGTTTTTACTTTCTAAGCTCTCTTTCTTGCGAAGCTCGCCATATTCGCTACATGGGGTAGCGTGCCTCTTTCTTTGTGATGCTAGTGGTTTATCTATATCACTTTATTTTAGTGGTTATGATAGTGTAACAACTAAAGGTCCTAACAATTGGAAGGACCATCACAGAAAAAGAGATACGGATGAAACCAAATATGGCTTCGAAATGAAGGATATATAACAATTTCCTAGCCTAATAATATATATGAGTCATGGTGTATGAATACAAAATTTAAGTGACTGAATATCGTTAAAGTGGGAGACTGTTGTAATCGACCATAATAAGTGAAATTTTTATTTGTATTGGTATATTATTATATTTTCTTTTTTTCATTATTTCCTTTGGCACGATTAACATGCTCAAAACCCTGCAGTAAAACCACAGAAAAAAAATACTGCTATAGTTGCTGGTACTGCTTATGGTGCGTGATTCATTGCGTGATCATGCTTGAATTGTTTGAGGTTAAGAGAGATCTTTTGTAGCCTTCATACAACCAAGGAGGAATGTGTGTTGACGAATTTATAGGAGTCTTTCTGTCAGTACGTATTGACATATCAGAGGATCTTTCTTTCTGATGTGATTATAACCTAAAACAAAGCCACGTTAGGCTCGGTAGAACCAGATTAGATGTGAAATTACTTCACTTTGGTCGAAAGCTTTGAGTCTCTCTTGATAAGAGGGTGTATTAATCTGAATGCATGTGTCAACCAGGATAGGAATAAGTTACCTGTTGATTGTGACTCTGTGGTATCAACCCTCCATATCAAACCATAATCAAAACCAAACCATATAAGACCTGGAGCAAGGCAAAGTGGAAGTATGTGTGATTGTCAGAAAATTCAACAACACATTGTTCAACACATTGCTACTCCTGACAACTCTAAGACTGATCCGAAGCTTTCTAATTCCTAACTCGTCCTATCAATGTTGAAACCATATACCGCTCTTGGTAGACAAAATTGTGTTTCACTCGCCGATTCAAAAATCAGCTCGACGCCTTGTCAGGTTCCAGTGAAATGATTTTCTCAGAGAAAATGCTTGTGTTTCGCAGGAAACGAACTATAGCCATAGCTTAAGCATACACACTAGGCGACTTCGTAGAAACATGTAGAAAAGGCATGATTCGATTCATTCGTATTGACCTTTGAGAGGGAATAAATGCTTGACCTTTGACTAAACACCTCCCCTGTCAACCGGAGCGCCTAGCCTGGAACCGTTTGACACATTACTTCGGGCTAGGCCTCCTAATTTTACGCTTTTGGCGCCTTCGGGTTACAGGGATTCCTTCTTTAGTTGGAAGGGAAAGAGGAGGAGGATTGTTAGAGAAAGAAACCTTCCACCCTCGACGCCTCCAGCCGATCAAATATGCCTTTTTTCGTTACTAGGA
Organism: Stratiomys singularior; assembly: GCA_954870665.1. NCBI lineage: Eukaryota > Metazoa > Arthropoda > Insecta > Diptera > Stratiomyidae > Stratiomys > Stratiomys singularior. Next base: position 67,137,459 of record OX940880.1, on the reverse strand, counting down.
TTGCCCAAGGGTAATTTGCCACTTGATTCCATTTGTCAACTGATTTCAGCATCTCTTCAATTAGGCTATCTGGATGGAGCTCTTCCACTTTTTCGGCAAGAGCACGGCGCCATCTTTGTACCATCTTCTGTATGAAAAGAAAGTATGACAGCGGTCATCCTTCACACCAATGCAGAATATGCAATCTGGAGACCGTGACTTACATATCTTGTGCAGGTGCAGGAAAACAACCGTGTCCGCTCAGTAGCTGGGTCATGTAGAAGTCAGTCTCACCATGCGCTCGACTGAGCCACGATCTCAAGTCGTTGATGAGCCGCGCGGGCCATCTTCCTTTTAGCTCACGTTCACATGATTGTTGCCATTCGGCGAGAGTGCGTCGTCTTTCATCGCGAGCAACTTTTTCTTTATTAACCTCGTGCCTTCGGAGGTAGATTCTTCTACGCTCTTTAGCAAGGAGAGCTTGACCTTAACAATAAAAGAAGAATACGAACCTAAATAAAACTTCACTTATTTCGGTTGAATTACTTTAACTTTTAGCAGCTTAGGGAGTCAGTTTGTAGTCTTATCGCTGATTAAGCTAATGATGTACTGAAGTCAGTTGTTTGGATAAGGACAAACGATATGTTCTCTCCCGATCTCCTAATGAAGCTGTTAAAGTTCTCCCTTGGTCAAGACAGGACATACAGACGTAGATCAAGACATGCATACAAGACAGGACATTTAGTAATTAAGGTTGTTTCTCATTTTCAGATGTGAGTATTCCTTAAGCGACGAATTGTATCGACCTTATTAAGGAGTTGAGGCTGCTCCATATGGTAGAAGGTTGCAATTAGCCTTAAGAAAGGTTATATCATCAGAGTGCTGTAGATTTCAGAACTGTGTAGAACACTTTAATGAAAATTGATCAACTATTCAAGAAAATTAAAAGTTTGCATAGATGGCGGTGAAACTGCCAAATATTGTGAAATTCAAAATTGACATATTTAAGCCTTTTTGAAAGACTTAAATGCTTCATTGAAATTATGAGTTCCGATGGGGAGGGAATTATATTTTTAAGGCCGTGCTGATGTTGTATTTCTTGCACAACTTCGCCAATTTGTTTGTTGTTTTTCCCGTGTATGTTTTATTGTCTAAGCTTTCTTGTTTGTTTGTTCTCCTTTTCTTTCTGCTTTTTAGCAGCTTTCAAGTTCCATCTTATCTTTTTCACCAGGTTTTTCTTGTATCTATTTTCTGCAACCGATTATATCGTGTTTAATTCTTTGCCGTAGGCTTGGTCTGTTAGGGATGTCCGCCCCAGTCTTCTTTTGATTTGCCTTATTGCTGCGGGAAAAAAACAAACAAATTGGCGAAGTTGTTCAAGAAATATAAGATCAACATGGCAACAAGGAGCAATTTTGGAAAACTACTACGAACGAACATAAATAAAAAGGAACTGCTGGACAAACAGGGTATCTACAAATTGACCCTTGCGTGCCAACATAGCTACATCGGTCAATCAGTATGAAAAATAAGGACCAGATTTCGCGTGCTTATGAGGTACTACAACAAAAGGGTACGAAATTCGGAATTGAATCGAAGGAAGTGACGGAAAACGACGGAATTTTCCGAGCACAATAAAGAAGACGTTAAACGCCTTTCGAAAATATAGATAACAGACGCGTCTTGGGCTCTATTGGCAAAAGGTTTCTGGGAATTATTTCCTTTGCTTCGAAATGGGCGTCAATTTGGTTTTTAATGACTGGTAAGAACACGGTGGGGATTGGTCATCATTTGGTTCATTTCGATCTTGTTGTGAATTTCTTGTTGGTTCCGTCAAGAAAAAAAGTTTTAATTACAGAAAGTTGTGAAGCTGTGAGAAAGATCAAATATGCTATGTCAAAATGAAATCAGCAGGGATTTTAGGCATAACATGTATGTTGTTAAGTTTTGATCAAAGGAAGGGTTATCTTGCGAAATATCTAAATTGCATGAGATTTTTTGTGGCCCGTAGAAAGGGCTGTTGAACGAAATTGAAATGTGGTTGAGTGAAGTGGGTGGTTGCAAAGTTTCCTTTTTAAAGTGGGGTTATATTTCAATCTTTCCACGAGAGTTTGTGTTTCAGAAACGAGGGCAAATTTGAAATAGTTAATATTTAATATTATCTGACTTTTCGAATTCAGTCCATATATATTCGGTCTCAAAAAGACTAGGTTGGTGTTTACATTTGTTCTTATATAGGGCTTGTTCTTATAAAAGTGTCACCTGAGGCATTGATAGAGGAGGTTATCAACAACCTCTGGATGGACATTACAAGAAGGTTTGAATAGGAGTTGTGATATCTACTGAATGTTGAAGCTTTTTTTCTTTAAATTCGCCAGTTGTTGGTACTGTAGTGAACTACCATCAATTCGAGCTAGTCAAAAACAGCATTTTTATGCACGATGGGTTTGAGCCTACATACGAGCTTCGTCCTGAATAGAAGGGTGATGTAAAGTGTAATAAATGTTGTATAAAAGTCCACATGTTCATTGTGTGTGAAAAGGTTACTATAGAGTTGGTATTTAGGTCCATCATCTTAAGATTCATTGAATTTTGAGAGAAAATAAAGCGATAATAATTGCATTTTGGATTACAATGAATGATATACCGTCTTGTTTAATTCTGGATTTCATATTAACAAAAACGGGTAACGGATAAGTTGAATAAGAGAAGAGGACTTTCTTCATGGTGAGGCCTATTTCTGGGTGGCGGTCAAGATTATACCTTGAAGCTCCATTACAGTTATTGAAATTGGCTGTGTTTAGTGCTGTACGCGCTAATGGCATCAAGGGTTCAACATTATTTCAACGCGCAGAAGGGGATGTTATTTCCTTAAACGATGAATTTCTACTTCCAAAAATCAGGCATTTAACGTTGAAAATATTTAGTTATGCTGACGATATAGCCCATCATGGTTCCACTTAGCAACCGAAACTAACAACTATCTGTAAACGGAATTCGAAGACAGAAATATTTCACAAAATGTTTCAGTCAATCAGCCTTCAAAATTACTGGATATAACGCCTACAAATTATTTTCCACAAATTTTGCGCATATTGGCACTAATTCACCAATTCTTACATAAAACTACACAAAACTAGTATAAAGGAATGGGTTAGCATTTTGAAATCTAATCTAAAGTAAGAAACATTAAAATATTTGCTTGCTATGATTCAAACAGATGTTTCAAACGATTTGATTCGAATCGATTATTAAAATAATAAAATTTAAATACCAAAGAAATATCAATAAGTTCAGTGACTCCATCAACAAGTTTGCGCTGTATGTGATTACAGAAGAATCGGCATAACGGGAATGTTATTTCCACACGAACTTCATTTCCCGAAGAATTAGTTGTAGCCCATTCTAAACGATTTTGACAGATGGTTGAATTCGCATTTATTTGCTGGAGTCGAATGAACATGGAGACAAAAGGATCTTCATCTGATATCAAATCTACGCCAAGCTAATCAAACATATTCAAATCAATAATTCCGTTAAGAATATTAAACATAAGATTGTCCTTATTTTGATTGAGAATTAGCAATGGTAAATATAAGCATTTTTCGCAATTTTTAATGAATTTACCAAGCAGAGTATATGATTCATAGACCAATTCCATGTTAATTTCAACATTTAAATCAAAAATGTGTGACAATTTTCTAACTGGTGGCCGAATGTTACAGAAAATGAGAATATTGATTTATTTTTGCATTTCAGGAATGAAAATGTAGTCGTTTTTCCGATATTATGCGTTAATTAGTTAGGCAACTTTAGTGTGAAATCATTATAAATGATATTGACGAATTATTTCTAACTGCAAGGCAGATATATGCCTTTCACCATTTTATTCAAAACTAATACATTTTTCAGCTGGTTTTAGTAATTTATGAATACATTTTTCATCTTTTTACCTAGGATTGGAAGCACATTGTGAATATTAACCATTTGAAAGTCTATACATTTCCAATCGCTCGGAATTCATTCGAATTTCAAAAGATTCTCAGATATCATGTTGCATATTGTTCTACTTCAGGCAAGAATTGAACATTTTACAAAGCTGAGATAAAAATTAACTCAATAAAATTCTTTGGGCGCTCACGTGTACGCGGGTAGGGCCTCCCTTTAAATCTTATATGAGAACAATATTCGAAAAATTGGAGGAAAATATGCTGTTGACGCAATGAAAAAAGTTGCGTTGGGGAAATTGCACTGATTGAACGCGCTTCTCAAATGTTAGTCGTGGGCGCCATTTACTAGGAGTTAGTTTAACTTTGTTTTAAAAGAAGAAATAAACAATCAAAATAGTTTTGAATGATATTTCAATTAACAGTTAAATAGCTACAGTTAGTACGGTCGGTTCCTCAGTGGTTTTAATAGACAATGATGACCATATCTTCCTAACATTTCAATATATAATTTCATAACATTTCAAATTGGCAGGGCTCCAAACCGACAAACTTCAAATTATAATTCGATGTTCATTGTGGTATCTGTACCTAAATGCATAAGAAGAAAGCAATGATTACACTGGTCAAAAAGGTTTTTGCCCAGTGATAATGAGTTGTAATATTCAAGAAGTACGTGGTGACTATTCATCAACCATAGACGTTTCACGGCTGGCTTAGTTCGATTTTCTGAGTTATGCTCATGGTGTGCTTGTTGTAACATGTATGGAGTGTTAACGCCGCGCATACCCACGGACGTGTTTTGTTTTGTTCAATGGCTGATATCTAACGAGCATGATATACAATGTTAAATCTGTAGCTAACAAATAGTTTGAATAGTGTATTTTGTATTAAGTGAATTAGCTTTTAAGTGAATTTAGCTTTTTAATTGAGTTCTGCGTATTTGTTTGTATTTACATCGATTTATATCTAAGTATTTTATCATTATAATGCCTCGCAGTTGTATAAGTAATCCAATTAATTTTTGTTACGTGTGCGGTAATTTTACTACAAAAGAGAAAAGTGAAAAATTAACTCCGCGAATTTGTCGGGCATACGAACTATACATTGGCCTTGCAGTTAGAAATCAAGATAAACCGTGGGTTCCACACGTGGTATGCTCGAGTAAAAATTTGAGGGATTGGCTGTCTGGCAGTCGATCAAGTTTATCTTTTGCGACACCAATGCTATAGAAAGAACAGAAAAATCATCTTGAAGATTGTTATTTTTGTGTGAATAAAACTGCAGGGCTCAAAACTCGTAAAAAAAGGAAATATCGTTATATTGAAATCAGGTCAGCTCAAAGACCTCAACCCCACGACGAACACCAGCCAATTCCTACAGCGCCTTTGGACGAAGATACTGAAGATGATACGGAAAACCATGACCCCACAGATCCGCATTTTGTTCTTCCCAACTCATCTGAACCTCATTTAATCACTCAGCCTGAATTAAACGACTTAGTTAAAGACATACATCTATCGAAAGCACAAGCAGAACTTCTTGACTCACGTCTCAAGTATTCCATTGTTCTTAGCAAAAGGCACAAAAGTCACCGTTTTTTGAAACCGCCACAGTGATCTTGTGAGGTTTTTCAGTTTTGATGGCGATTTGGTTTATTGTAATAACATCGTTGCCCTATTTGAAGCGTTCGGTATTAACCAAGACCCACAATCTTGGAGGTTATTCATAGATTCATCGAAAAATAGTCTAAAAGCAGTACTATTACACAACGGTAATAAATACCCTTCTATTCCTGTGAGTCATGCAGTTTCTTTGAAAGAAACCTACGAAAATCTGAGGCTTGTACTTGAGAAGATAAAGTATGAAAAATATTCTTGGAAGACCTGCGCAGATTTTAAAGTTATTGCTATACTTTTGGGTATGCAACAAGGTTACACTAAATACAGTTGTTTTTTGTGTCTTTCGAATAGTCGCGATAAAGAAAATCATTACGTCAGAAAAGTTTGGCCAGCCAGGGAAAGTTTCACTCCAGGATTAGAAAATATACTCCATCCACTATTAGTTCAACAACAGAGCATTATTGTGCCACCTTTGCATCTAAAATTAGGAATAATGAAAAACTTTATTAAATCTCTTAACCGCGAAAGTGATGCTTTTCAAGATCTTAAAAATAAGTTTCCTAAAATGACAGAGGGAAAATTAAAAGAAGGGATTTTTATAGGGCCTCAAATACGAAAGTTGATAATCGACAATACTTTTAACAATAAATTGAATAAAGAAGAGAGCAAGGCTTGGAAATCCATGGTACATGTTTTTACTAATTTTCTCGGAAATGTGAGAGCTGAAACTATAGAACACTTGTAAAAGATATGATTCAAGCCTTGCGCGTTATTGGCTGTAAAATGTCCCTCTAAAATAAATATTCTGGACTCACATTTAAATTTTTTTCCTCAATGTATGGGAGACGTTGTGAGCGGAGAGAACACGGGAGAGCACGGTGAGCGTTTCCACCAGGATACAGCATGCATGAAACAGCGTTATAAGGGAAAGTGGAGCCCTGCTATGCTAGTAGACTATTGTTGGACGTTAAGAAGAGAAGCTGTAGATCTCGATTATAGAAGAAAAAATAATTCAACTTTACACTTTTAAGATTAATAAATGTATTAATATAAGTGAACTTTTAACTGAGCTAGAAGTCTTTTTATTGATATCCACAAAAAATCTGAGCTAACTAAAGCATAAAATTAATACCACTCTGTACGTTTTTTAATGTTCTCTTAAAATCATTTGAATTTTTTTCATGCTTTTTGCAAAAGTTGTTTTTTTGTTGACCAGTGTTATTATTATCACGATGATGTTGCCATTCACTGACAACACTGGTTCACTAAAAAATTTTTTCTTTCCTTGAGTCAATTCTTAGTAATTTTGAGATGCGAAAAACGAATATGACAAAGAAGAAATTTTTTTAGCTCTAGTTTTGATGATACACAATAGGTTTATATGTACTCATTTATTCTATGAAATTTAGGCAAAAATACAACGTTTTACATATTATTTGAACAATATTTCAAGTTCATTTATTTTTTATGCCCATTTTTATCGCAAAAATATGAAATTAATGAAAAAATTAATGAGCACTTCATTAAGACTGAAAGTTTATGCGTTGGCTTCATGAGATCGCTTCCTTTTGACTTGTCTCTTGTAACTAAGTTCAAGAGCATCTCTGCAAACAAATCAGCAGTTATCCGCAAGCATAGTTTAATTTCAACGGCGTTGGTATCTTCGTTCCATTGCAGAAATATCCTGATGGAATCTCTCTCCAAGTTCGTAACTCACAGCTCCAAAAATAGCTGGAAAAAATCTAGATGGGAATGGAGGAAATGCATTTTCAGAGGCATGTTGCATCCGAGTTGCTGATATGTTTGCAGAAGGTTTCTATGGTTATCATTTTGTTTTTTTGCCCGAAAATCCATTAATAACTCCCTTAAGAGCATCCCAAGCTTTCTTTTCTTTCCCTTCCAAAACTCTGTCAAACTCAGGATAGAATTTGTGGTCCAACGTAGTAAGTAGACGAATTTGTGGTCCAACGAAAATGTCGTCTTTAACCTTTGCGTCACTTAACTTTGGAAATTTGTCTCTCAAGTACTGGAATGCTTGTCCTTTTTGATTCATTCCCGTGACAAAAATTTTAATCAGACCCAGCTTTATGTGCAAGGGAGGAGGAAGAACATCTTTTGGGTCTACGAGAGACTCGCCAACAACATTTTTCTCTGTGATTTCTTGCTGGCATGCTCCTGTCATTTCCTATCCCTACTGTTCCACATGCATAAAAAACAACAGTATTTAATGTACCCCAATTGCATTCCTAAAAGTATAGCAATGATTTTTAGATCACCACAGATTCTCCACTTATGTTTTGTAGAATTTTTAGTAATGAAATTAATTGTAGTAAACCTTAATGAAGTAAAACAGTTTTCAAACTAAGCTTGGACGAGTCTATGAATGCAATCTACTCTGCTGGATTGTGATTATAATTTAGACATTTCATCAAACCATCTTTGTCGCGGCAAGCAACAAGATTTCCTTTCTTCTCAAAAAAAGGAAGCAGCTCTCTATGACGGTTGGAAAAGATTCCATTGTTTTAATCTTGAGCTTAGAAACTCTGCCTTTTCCTGGGACAAATCCACGTCTCGAACGAGACCCCTTAATCCGACTTGTGTCAGTTTGTGCGGTTTATCGTCTTTTATCTCAAAATCACTGTCATGTGATGTCGAAGGCGTGGCAAGTTCTTCCTCTTGCGCACTATCCTCATTTGCTAGTTCCGATTCATAATTTTGAGGTGGTGTTGGAACTGGTAGTGTCCGAATGGGGGATGGATCTAACACCAGAAGAAAGATTAGGGTATTTAACTGTTTGTATTTTCTTCATTGATAACACTGTCTTTATGGGTGGAGTCAAGCAGAAATAACAATCGTCAGTGTGAGTCTTAGGCTCCCCCAAAACCATAGGAACAGCGAAAGCCATACATCGTCGCTTGTTTCTCAGCCATTCTCTTAGAGTAGCTGACCAAGAATTACAACATATATGTGGAGCTCCTAACTTATGCTGGTCCTCAACCCTCAAAACAAAATAATGCTGAAAGGTCGTTTTAACAAAAAGCGTCAAGTTGTGTTTCTGTGATGAAAATGTTATTTCGCCGCTAATGCAACAAAAATTGTTCACTGAATTTATGCATTTTCGTGGCATATTGGTTTGACCAATTCAAAACTTTAAAAACATGAATAAAAGTCCATATCCTACACTTTCAGAACATGAAAAAATCCCTAATATCCCTTTTTGAACACCAAGAGATCCAAATAACGGCACTAACCACAACATAGCCTATGAGCAAGAATAGCAAGAATTAAAAACTGGATGTTTACAAACTAAAAACAGCTGATGAGTTGTCAGTTGACAGGCATGCCAACTCCTTAAAACAAAATATACCCGAAATTGAAAATTTGTACTTCAGAAAATAACACGTCGATTTATCTGAGAAACAAGAGCTAATCGGTCCTTTTTATGGGTTTTATGTTCTTTTGTATTTTTGGACTCAGCAGATGAAAATACGTAAGAATTAGCTATTTTTGAGCCCGAAACATTTTCCTTGTTGGGCAGTGTGATAGATTTATTGTTAATATTACTGGAGTCGAACTTGCCAACGATTACCGTTTCCTTCCGATTAGCTTAATGTAATCATTCAAATCACTGCTATGTCGCGAAAGTATCCAGTAAACAAAAGTTCCTAGGCCCCATCGTTTCCCTATAAAAACGTGCTACACATGAAGACATACTGACCCATGTCCGGTACCGGAAGGGGTCAATTGAATCATTTTGTCGCAGAGCTAGAATCGAAGCTGCTAACTGACAGCCACTGTTTCTATTTACATCTGATCATCTTTGCTAGTATTGAACGACTTTTGTGCATCAGCGAACGCAGTCCTTTGAGAGGTTATCTTGCGATATGTGAAACAGAATTGGCAACCGCGAATACTTCACTTTCGAGTAGTAGTCGCAATCCCTGGTCTCACGTTTCCAAAGAAATTAATTGCGAAAGCTTGGTGTTATATTTCGTGCATTCGCCGAATTTTCGTTTGTGGTTGTGAATTTAGTGAATTTTTCTGCAGTGTACCCTGTGTGAGTTTTGAACATGTTAACTGAAAATTTGAAAGCTCCATAATTGCACTTCTTGCAAAAGGCACGACGACTACCCTACAGGATTAAACTATTAACTTTTAGATGTTTTACTTTCGTCGGAAAGAATAATATCCGGAAATCTTTTAGAGTGGACATGAAAGTTTCAGGCCTTTCCGTGTTAGTAAACGATTATTATAATCTACGGCAAGAAGTCTGTGGGAAGTTGTTACGATGTCTGGATAAAAGGTAAAGATAAACAACAACAAAATACAAATGGGGTTGAATATTATTATTTCAATTGAACAATAATTCGATAGTAAGTACGCACCTTTCACGTTCAATGCACTTTACAATGCTCAGTTGATGAATTTTGATTTCCCATCTAACACATGTGAGGCATATGAGGGTTTGCTTTTTGTGCATTTACTGTGCGAGACCATGTTTTAGTGGCAGTGAAAGTATCTAAATTGAACAATCGACCAAATGACGGAAGGGTTGGAAGGTACAGTTGCTTTTGAATACGATTAAACAATGTCATGAGATGTAACTCAATCGTTTGAAAATGGTTAAGATTCGCTGCTGTTCACTACAAACAGATCCAGTTTCCATTTTCCTCTTTGGTTCATAAAATATTAGCCCATATTTATAATTTGTATGAGGTCAGCCCATTTGTTTAACATCCTTTCCAGTCAAAATAGTTCCTCTTTATCCCATCCAAGGACCGTTTATGGGGGTTTATATTTCCAATAATACTCAATTTATCAGAGCAGATCTATGGCTGATGACACTTGGTCTTGGTTTCACGCATCACTAAGAGATTTGATAAGGGGATTTGGGGAGTATTTAGTTTGTTTGAGCAGATTAGCTCTACGTGACTCCGCAAGCTTGCTGATAGGGGTAATATTAGCTATTTGGTGTAGTAATCTAGAGGAGTGACAGAAAGGTTTGTTTAGGGCCTCGTTTAAATATAGATTTTCCGTGACTTGAAACTTAGTTTTAAGATACTTAGAACATTGATTCCAAGCGGGAGCTCCGTAAGCAATTATGGGTTGGATGCTAATTTTGCGGATGAGGATTTTATTCCGCAAACTCATATACGACTTTCGATTGAGCAATGGATATATAGACAGAACCGACTTGAATGCCTTAGAACTGACGTGCTCGATATGATTTTTAAATGTAAGTTTCCGATAAAATTTTAGACCCAAAGAAGTCAGTTCTTCGGACCAGGGAATCATTTGGCCTAAAAAATTTATGGGTCTGTTTGGCAGCATGGCGAGCTCGCGTCTTATACTGGAGAATATTGTCACGGTCTTGTTGACATTGAATTTGATTTTCCACCTGTAGGAGAATTGGTACAGTTTTTCCAGCATTTCTTCTAGATTGGCGATGATCTCGTTGGGATCGTTGCCAGAGGTATAGAGACAAAAGTCGTCCGCATAAGCTGCTAATTGACAGTTTTCACTTATGGGAATGTCAGACGTGTATATATTGTAAAGTGCGGGACTCAGATAGGACCCTTGTGGAACACCCGCAAGAGCGGTTGTGGGAGTAGATGGTGCACCTTGAACTTTCACGTGGTATGTTCTGTCACTCAAGAAAGATGCGATTCGTTTCAATAGGTAAGAAGGAGTACTACACTCTTGAAGTTTATGAATTAGCCCGTTATGCCAGACGGTATCAATCGCCTTTTCAACATCAATGGTCAGCAGGTCAACCTGCTGTTTTCTGATTAGTGCTGTTTTGATGTCATTGGAGACACGTAGAAGTTGGTGCTCTGTGCAGTAACCATGTCTGTAGCCAAACTGGAAGTTAGGGAGGATGTCATTATTTTCGACATAAACCGTCAACCTTTTCTCTCGATTAATTTCTCGAATGGTTTGCCAAGGGCTGGCAGTAAGCTTATTGGCCGGTAGTTGCTAGGATCATGCGAAGCTTTACCGGGCTTCAGGACTGGTATTATGCTAGCGTGTTTCCAGCAGCCGTTGCATCAGGCGTTGAAAATGTGACAAATTAGAACTATTGCTTTCTTTGGAAGGTTTTTGATGCCTGTATTGGGTATTCCGGCTATTCCTGGGGCCTTATCGTTCTTTGGCTTTTTTACATGCTCGATTAAATGTTTCGATTTTATTAGAGCAACGGGGGTCAAAATGGGGCTGTTGTCGTTGGTAAGCAGTGACTGAGTTACTATTTCTTCTGTCATGGTGTTGCTCATTCTAGTAGAAATATTATGATGCTCGTGGATCAGCAAGTAACTCTGCTTTGCCATCGTTAGAATGTATCTGCGTACCATTTCCGTCGTTCAGTGCATATGGAAGATCATGACATTTTCGTTTTAAAATTTTAGTCAATTTCCAGACTTTTCGTAAATTATAGTCAAGGTTGATAATGTTGTCCAAGTGGTTGTTTCGGAGTTGCTCGATTTGTGCATTAATAGCTCTCTTTAGAGAGTTAACGCCAGTTTTCAAGGAGGAGTCACGATTTCTCTGCCACTGGCGCCATAGTGAATTGCGTGCTAGCATCAGCTTATAAGCTTCCTCATTGAGTTCAATTTCGTGGACTTTTCTGCTATATTTTGCAACACTACTGTCTATTGCTCTACAAATGGTACTTTTAAGTTCCTCTAATTACTGTTTTATTTTTCCCGTTGAATTTAGAGAACTCGAAGTGTGTGGAGCTAGAGAAATTTGGTCGTTTATAATTGAACGGAATATGCGCCAATTAGCTTTTTGGAGCAGTGGAACCGTTTCGACACATAAGACGAATTTGTTGCTGCATCTAATGAGAACATTATGGGAAGATGAGGAGAAGAAAGCGCTTGCAGTACAGTAGGCTCCGATGGGTAGACGTTTACATCCCCTAAGGCAAAATCGAGAGTAGAACCGATAGCTTGAGGGGAATAGAAGGTCGGTTCTCGGGGGTGGTGAATGAACAGTATGTTGTCCTGTATCATGTCATGAACTACTTTGCCCACTTGGTTGTTGCGTGTGCAATTCTAATGAGCATGCCGAGCGTTCAAGCCACCGCATAGTAGAAATTTGTTATGCGCCATACAGAAACGCACTAAATCGCTTCTTAGTCTACTGATTTTTTCCTTTTTTGTCCGTTTTTGAGTTTTGTCCCAGGAAAATATACACAGTAAACCTCAATGTTAGATTCAGCTAATATTACCCCTTTGTTTTCGATGGAGCAGGAATCGAAGGATAGGAGAGGGGAATGCGGATAAACTTTTTAATTGCTATTGTCACGCCCCCGCCAATGTTGTCTTGGCGGCCACGCCTATAAATTTCATGGTCGGCGTGCTTAATGTTATCGTGCGGCCGCAGGCATGTTTCATTGATTACGATGACATCGATTTCGCTTCTAAGCGTAAAATCGAAAGCTTCCATAAACTTATTTTTCAGATTTTGTGCGTTCCAAATTAGCACTATAAGCCGCAGGGCCATAAGTCACATGTGATAACTCATACTCGATTGAAGGATCGAGAAATCTGTCGAATTATTTTCTTTCAAAAATAAAGCATCAAATGTCAGCTTCAAAGCGCTCTATAGACTCTAACTTATCAACAAATACAACTGGCGTCCAATATTCTAGCAATGTTCAAACCACTTCCTAAATACAAGGCGGCGAGAACGCTCCGCGTGACTTTTATGCGTAAAGAGAGAGTAGATCAGTAAATTTTTAGTTGTATTGTGTTTTCACTTTAGTGTTTTAATGTGTTATTCGTGCTAAATGAAACAGTGGGAAAGTATCAATAATAAATTTATTGATACAATTTAAATTCCTGTTAGATAGAATCCCGTTAGATAGTGTTTTTCCTGTTTTGTTATCACGCAGCGAGTATGCGAATCTAGTGACAAGTAGAAAAGTGGCAGTCTACCATTAGGTCCCCTCTTGCTTGAAGCACACGTCATTCTCACCTGTCTCATAGAACAGTGAAGAATGAAAAAGTGCTAACACTCCGGGGAGGATATCATGAAGAAACAGATGCGAATACCTACGAGGGCGGTGCAGTAAGTACTTAGTCTCACTGCCCCATGGTGCTACTATCGCAAGAGAAATACACTATAGTGAAGTACCTTGCTGTAGGTGGATGAAATTTCAGCCGAATCGAACTAGCAGTTCTGTTTTGAGAGCAACGAAGGCGCCTTACGAGCTTAAAAGCGCCCTAAAAGACCTCGCGGAGCATATCCAACATGAAAATTTGGGTATGAGAAAACTGCCGACAAGATGGGTGCCACGTTTGCTAACTGCAGATAACAAGTGAAACCGTGTAACCACTTCGGAGCAGTGCTTAGCGATGTCTAAGCGCAATCCGAAGGAGTTCCTGCGTCGTTACATGGCTGTCGACGAAACATAGAACCACTGGTACACAACAGATACTAAAGAACAATCGAAACAGTGGACCTTACCCGGTGTACCTGCTCTAAAGATGGCGAAGACTGTCCCATCGGCCGGAAAAGTGATCGCCACAGTTTTCTGAGATTCGCAAGGAGTGATATATATTGACTACCTGAAGAAGAGCAAGACGGTCACAGGGTAGTACTATGCCCAATTATTGGGCCGATTTGATGCCGAATTAAAAAGCGGCCCCATTTTGCGAAAAAAACGAGCTCTTCCGCCTCGACAATGAACCGGCTACATTAATCAGATTGAGCTACGAACTGCTACCCCATCCACCGTGGTCCCGTGCGACTTCTTTTTGTTTGCCAACTTGAAAAAGTCACTCTCTGGGCAGAAATTTCACTGGAATGAGGAAGTGATCGCCGCCACGGAGGCCTATTTTGCAGACTTCGAAAAAACTTTTTTTTATACGGGTTAAAGAAGATGGAGCATCGCTAGGTCGAGTTTATCGAACTAAAAGGAGATTATATTGAAAAATAAAAATCATTTTTTCCAAAAAAAAATGTTTTCTTCCATTTGTAGGCTAAGTACTTATGGCCCGCCCTCGTATGTAACAAATACAGTCGTCTTGTAACACATTTGAAATTGAACAATGTCAAGTAAAGTAGAGACTGCAATGGCTGTTATTATGAATGAAAATGTATTCTATTCTAAATTGATAATCTTGAAAGTAGATCATTACATTTTTACTGAAGCGTTTTGAGAGTTTACTTTTCTGAGAAGATGAATAATGCTGTTTGCGCATAATGCTGGCGTTTCCTGCCGAATTCGTTCACGTAAACGCCTCAGTACGCCCAAATAAAACTCCTTATTCACTAACCCTGTGCAACGAACTCATTGTGAACTAGACCACTAATATATGAGCACCACCACGATTTTTACCGAATTTAACGTGCTTTTTTCGCTTTCGACTCTTTTTAAACGCGCCATTCGGAAGCCTATTGACTGGTGAGAGTGTCAAATACATACACCTATGTCTCATCACTAGCTATGATCCACTTCATGAATGTTGGGCCGGGATTCGAGTGTTCAAGTATGTCCAAAGGTACTTGTTGACGGTACGATTTTGCAGAAAATTGAGCTCTTTTGGAATAAGCCGTGCAGCGACGCAGCTCATGCCCAAATGTTAAATCAAAATGATGTGCAAAGACTCGTGAGAGGTGTTGAGGATGATGGTCCTCTCTTAAGTTCCTATGAAAATTTTCGACTTTTCCAAAATGTTTAATGCGTCAGCAGAAGAAATTTCGTTTGCAAGACACAATTTAAGGCAAACTCTTTGTTCAATAATTTCGTCCATGTTGAAAATCTGCACGCACTAAACAGGCTGACAGATTTAACCAGCTGCTGCACACAAACTGGTTGACAGATCACGCTCAAACTTGGCATAATAATGATTAACGGTCCTAACAACCCATAATTTTAAAATGTATTCAGCGCGTGCGTTTCAAAGAACAAATTCCCGGTACTTTTTCGACAGAAGGTATGTAGTCCTTGAATTTGAATTGTTGGTGTATGATCGGTTTCGATCTCCTTGTTGATACAGTGCCGGACTGTAAAAATTAAATTTAGTGTTCAGGAACTCAACCAAGAGGATCGATGATTCTGATGCAAAATTTACATTAAAATCAAATCTCGACTCAAATCATTGGAATTTGGTCGTAAAATTTATGTCAAATTTGAGAAATTTCTGATGTGCATTTTATGAAAACTGAGAAACGCAAATAGGCAGAATTAAAACTGAATTACTATTCTCTAATCTGGTTTGATAAGCACGTATTACCATCACTTTAGTAAGCTGAACTGATAATATTTCTAGTTGTAGTGCATTGAATCCCGTTTGTGAAGTTACAAAGACGGGCTCCGCCATTCATATTATGGTACCCCGCCAGCCCCCCCCCCCTGTGCGCTTTAATATTTATACAATATTAGAATTAGGAATCTCTACAATGCTTTCATCATTCATTCGTCCATTTAGCGTCGCGGAAAGAATAAGGAAATTCGATGACAATGTTACTCTGTCATGCGGAAAATCTTACGCATGAGTTTCTAAACTTTGACACTTAAAAGTAAACAGCGACAATTCTTTCTTCGTATTCATTGGGTTATTCGATAATCCATGTGGTTTTTTTTCTCTTAGATGACGTGAACTGGATATTTCATGTAGTGATTATATGGCTTATATTGATACATGTTATTTTAAGAATTAGACTTGAATTAAAGAATTAGAATTAAACTAATTATCATTAGTAAGGAAAAAGTTGGTTAAAAATAAACTTGAAAATTGGCAATCCAGGAGAGCGAAGTGGACATATTTATTGTTTTACTTTCGGAAGGGTAAAAATGCAGTGTGAGCTCAAACGAAATTCTGTTTTTTTGGGTGGGGGCAGCAATAAATTGACCAAGAAGAGCCGCCACAATCAACATCCAACACAAATATTCAGTAAAAAAGATTATACTTTCTGTGTGATAGGATTACAAGGGTACAGTCTACTTAAAACTGCTTGTAAAAACGTACCTATTGATTTGAATTTCTAGATTCGTCAACTATCCAAATTGAACGAAGAAATTGCAAAGAAACCATATTCCATCATGACAACGCCAAACCCCACACCCGTCAAACATTAATGGAGAATTGGGAACTGATGCCGTATTCATCCTAGAGCCCTCACTTAGCACCATCAGACTATTATTTGTTTCACTCCCTTGAAAACCATTTGAATCCTCAAACTTAAGATTCCTATCTGCCTGTTTAAAATGAGTTGGATCCATTCTTCGCTGCTGAAAACCAAGATATGAAGGTGCCACGGAACAACCCAATATTTTGGGCGAAATTTGTTGATTAGAAAATATCAAGTGCTTGCTTTGATCATTTTCACTATTTTGCTGTGTTTTTAGTTTTTTTTTATTACTATACGCATATTATTTACGAACGAAGTGTTATTTACACATTCACGGACACGTTCCGTCGAACTTTTTGCGGTTTTTAGTCTTCTTTTCTTTATCTTTTCTATTTTTCAGATAATCGTGACCATATTCCGCATTTGAAATACTCATACAAAACAATATACGTGTACAATACACCACGGTTGTGATGAAAGTTTTATCCCAAACTACTAGTAGATACTATTAGGTGTATAAATATGAAGTACGGATTTTACTAACAGATGGCATAACCATAACATATGGTTTGTGTCGGGGATAACTAATACGGCATTTTGGAGGGCAAACATCTGTCAACAAATTCCAGTATGTCATAAGTTTTGATTGTACAAACAATATAGTTTTTTTTCGCTTCAAAAATGTCGAATTACGTATCAGAAAAAGAGGTTTTGCGGGGAAGTCTAATAACCTTCTTTCATTTGAAGAAAACAGCATCAGAAACTTATCGATTGTTAGTGAAAGCATACGGTGAATATGCCCCAAGCCAAGACACTTGTGAACGATGGTTTATAAGATTTCAAAGTGGCGATTTCGATGTCAGCAACTAAGACCGTGGAAAACCACCAAGAAAATTCGAAGTTACAAATTTGCAAGCATTATTGTATGAAGACAACACACAAACTGAAAAACAGTTGGCAGAAGCGTTGGAAGTTACTCAAGCAGCTATTTTACAACTTTTAAACGCCATGGGAAAGATCCAAAAAGCTGGAAAATGGGTGCCGTATCAATTGAAACAAAGAGACATCGAAAGGCGAAAAACCGTTTGTGAAATTTTGCTTGCCAGACAGAAAAGAAAATGTTTTTTGCATCAAATTGTTACTGGCGATGAAAAGTGGATTTATTTCGACAATCCCAAGTGGAAAAAATCATGGGTAGACCCAGGCCAGCCATCAACATCACAACCAGTCCGAAATATTCATGGAAAGAACACTTTGCTGTGTATTTGGTGGGATAGTAAGGGACCTTTGTATTACGAACTGCTGAAACCTGGTGAGACTATTAATGGCAAACGTTACCGACAACAACTGATCAAATTGAACCGCGCACTTAAGGAAAAACGACCACAATTTCACCAAAGACACGATAAAGTTATTTTTCGACATGACAATGCTCGGCCGCATGTTGCAATACCTTTCCCAAACTACTCGGGAAACATTGATTGGGAAGTTCTGCCCCACCCGCCGTATTCACCAGACTTGGCTCCTCCTGACTACTACTTGTTTCGATCGATGCAGCACGGACTTTCGGAAAAGCACTTCCATTCTAACGAAGAAGTTGAAAATTGGCTTGATGAGTGGTTAGCCTCAAAAAATGAGAAGTGGTACTGGGACGGAATCCATCAATTGACAGAAAGATGGGAAAAAGTCGTAGCTAACGATGGCCAGTACTTTGTTTATTAAATTCATTCGTTCTGTTATTCAACTAAATGCATATTTCAAGCAGAAAAAATCCGCATTTTATATTTATACACCTATTAGTATAGATAAGATAGATATATATAAATATATATATGCGATACTTTTTGTTGGTTGAGAGGTGGAGGCTGTTTATGTCCTGAGTGAGGGGCTCCCAGCAGTGGAAGGCTCCAAACACCTTCCCTGTCACGCTGAACCTAGAACTGTTTGTTACATTACTTCGGGCTAGGGCTCTATTTCCTCGCCGATTGGCGCCTTCGATTAGACGAGCCCCTTTTTCAGCCGGAGGGAACGGAAGTGGTAGAGGGTACTGTAAAAGTTACCCCTCTTCCCTCTGCGTCAGCTAGCGGTCCAAGATGCCTTTCTTCGTCAAAAAAATAGACCGAGCGTGATATGTCACACAGTTCCATTTGTCAATTTGTCACCACACTTTCTGTAGAGAGTATATGCAATCCTATAGGTATGGGTAAATAAGGCAATCAGACATGTTTTTCCCAGTTCAACTGCAGATCGTGCATAGCGCGTACTACGACTATGTGGACAAGATTGAAAGTATGCTGCACCCCACAAAGAAGGGATCATAAATATAAGAACATTGAATAATGTCGTCTTTCTCATTTTCTCGCACATTAACTCCTATAGATGTACTCTCTTGCCTCTCTTAATTGTGCGTTTTCTGTTTCACCGAGTTGTAGGTGACAACGATGCTAAAGAAGTTTTGTCTTCAACAACTTCCTGTTTATAAATGAAAATATGTAGAAGCACACTTAGAATTATTTTGATTTAAGCTGTACCTAATGAAAAATCAATGAATTTCCGCGAATTTGAGCGTTAGTTCATCCTTAATTCATCATTCAAATGTTGAAAAAGTCATGAACACATGCGATTATGTTCAAGTATTAAACCCACGACTTCTCTTAAATAAATCCCATATGTTATGACGTATGTGGTGTTGATTGTAGAGCTGTCCAGAAGTACTTCAGTGTTGATTTCTTGGATGTCTTATGCTGTCGTCCTTATGCAATCCACTTTTTTCTTAGGGTCAGCATTGTCCCTAATTTCTTTAAAAAATTCTCGTTGGTCTTTTTGCGGATGGTCTTAGCTAATCACATTCATGCTTTTTGGCGGTGTTTGGTGATTTTTTCACCATCAAAAAATCAACCAAACCTGAAAAGCTCTTCAGGAAAAATGGGGAATACATCGCTAGCCGAAGTGTCCCTTCAAACGCTAACATAATAATCAAAGTAGAAATTAGACGGGATTAGAATCAGAGAAATCAAAATATCAGGGCATTAGAATTTTATTTGTACTAAAAAATATCCCTATTGTTTCGTTTTATCGAAAACAACACTTTGAAAATGCTTTAGTTTTACTCAGAAATCTATAAGACTATAAATTTGCTGTTAATTTATAAGGATTGACTTTTATATAACATCATAACCTTTTGTATTTATGCTTTGCGAAAACGTGACAAGTTATTGCGCTGAAATAGTAGTGGCTACAAGTAGCTGAAACGTGTCCTAACATAAAAGGGCTGAAATTGAAGATGTTGAGAAACTGGTGTCTTCACATAATAATCTTTCAAATTTCAATTCCCATGGTGATCAATATGTGCTTCCAAAAACTCACTTTTTGTTTTTTTGATAATGATGTAGTTTTTTGGAAATGTAATACAGATTTCCTCCTTACACGTTATAACTTTTGTATTTTTCAACATATTTTCCTACAAAACAGAGACGTATACAGCCGTTATTCGTTTTTCATAGCTTCGATGTCTGATATGTAAAAGAAATAATTCAGCAAAAAATTAAAAAGGTTATTTTGTACAACATTTTCATATAGAATTTATTTCATTACCAAATTCGAGCCACACAAATTTGTAATACCCTAAGAAAAATCAAAATCAAATAGAGCTACAAAACTTCATTTTAGAAAACATTTACAGCATGAAAAAACAATGTGGGTCAAGATAAGATGTAAGCCTGGGTTTTCAGGACACGCCTTTTATCTGTTGCAAGTTTCTTGTCGAACTTTTTCCTTTCTCTTCGAAGTTTGTGTGTAAATTCTGGAATGGCAGCATTTCTATTTCGTTTGTTATTCTTTAGTGTCAGATTTTTTTCAATAAAATGCTGGTTACTATTTCTTGTGCATAACGCTAAAGAAGAACTTATTGTCTCTAGTGGCCGACCTCATGTTGTCTCTGATGATACTGGTTGCTTAACAGTTGAGGTATGTTTTGGTACTTTAATAAATCATTTTAGAAGGGATTTTCTAAAGAGAACTTTTCAGTTTTGTGGATTTTTTCGTACAAATAAGAGGTGTTCAAAACACATAGGTCCAAAATATGAAAAATGAGTCGTTAATACCATCGCACAGTCTTTATTGATAATACCAGTTATATGCAAATTATACTCCGCTATACCATTTTTCATTTTTAATTTGCAATATCTATTTGTAACCGCGCCTTCCTATGGATGATGTCATGTAGTTATACATGGTAGCCATCTAGCGTTTTAAATTTGAACTATCCATATTTCGACATTAGAAACGTCAAATACCATTCGGAAAGTGACAGATATTCACTAAAAAGTATAAAATTTACGAAATTGGTCGCTATTCGCTAGAAGAAAACTGGGAAATATTGAAAACTTTTTTCTAAAGTGGTGAGTCTTCAACCCAAACTGTGAGAAATTTGGCAAAACAAAAATGGACAGACAAAAAGTGCCATCAGTTCAATTTTTGCAACAATTTGTCAAGCGTGTGCGTGAAACTGGCTCGTTTGTGGATAAACCAAAACGTCAACGTTCATTTCCCGCGCGTTCAACCGAAAATTGCGACTGTGGCTGAAAGTGTTAGTGAGAATCCATCCACCTCAACTCGCCGTCTATCGCAAGAATTGAACATTCCACGAAAAACATTGCGACGAACTTTGCAACAAGACCTCGCTATGAAGCCACATAAAGTTCAATTGGTGTAGCAGCTGAAGCCACCTGACCATCCGAGCCGTCTACAGTTTGCAGATTAGGCGGATATAGTTTAACCGAGGATGGTCAATTTTACCGAAAAATCATCTTTTCGGACGAGGCTCATTTCCACCTCGGTGGTTACGTTAACAAGCAGAATTGTCACATTCGGGGCACAGAAAACCCGCACGTAATTTTCGAGAGGCCAATGCACCCAGCACGAGTCACTGTATGGTGCGGATTTTGGTCTGGTGGAATCATCGGCCCATTTTTCTTCGAAAATGAAGAAGGAGCCGCCGTAACCATCAATGGTTAGCGATATCGCGCAATGTTATCCGAAGTTTTCTTCAAGCAACTTGAAGAGGAAGACTTGGACAACATTTGGTCCAAGCAGGAGGGCGCTAGGTGCCATACAGCAAACTCTACACTTAATCTTTTGCACCCTATCTTCGAAAATCGCATAATCAGCAAAAGAGGTGATGTGAATTGGCCTCCCAGAAGCTGCGATTTAACGCCGGTGGACTATTTTCTTTGTGGAGCTGTTAAAGATAAATCTTACGCCAACCATCCAAAAACAATTCATGATCTAAAGTACGAGATTCAAACTGCTGTTGCTGCCATAAGGCCTGAGACCATAGAGAAAGTACTCCAAAATTGGGTGGATCAGATGAGCTACTGTAAACTCAGTCGTGGTGGTCATTTGCCCGAAATTGTTTTTCACAAATAAATTTCATAAAATAACCTTTCAAATAAATGTTCAACCTTTGAAAAATATCAAGCTTTTTTTTATTGACTTTTTAAATTTAAAATTCCATATGGCTCACCCTAGTAATTATTTCTCACTACTCTTTCCATTTAGAAGCATAAATTTTCCTTTTCAATTTTTTAAAGTAAATTCTTTTGGGTTTTCTCTCCGATTAAGGTGAAGTATTCCAGTTAGCGAGATTTGAAACTAGTAACTGCTTGGATAGATCAACGTCTTGATATTGTTTTCGAAAACACAGGAGTTAAGTATAAGGGTTTGTGGCTAAACAAATCACGAACTGATAGTGCATTATGTTGAGATTGCGATAAACAAAATCCAAAAAACTCATAATTCCTTTATATTTGACGTTAACTTTTTAGGAATTTCTTGTTTTGCGTCCCTTGCCTACAAATAAAAGCTTAACGTATTTGGATAATCTTATCAAAGATATTATCAAAAGTAGCTCGTGGGCTTGAACGTGAATTAATTTGAAGCTTCATTCCGCATTCACTTTCACTGAAGTCAAATTCTCTAATTATGGTTGTGCCCTCGTACCATTCAGTTCTATGGCCACAAAAATATCCATGATTGTTACTCGTTACTTCACTATCGAAAGTATCAACTATTCGCATTATTCCTCGACGGTGAGGAATAAAAATATTTACACTTTCTTCAGTTTTATCACTATCTGAAGAAGAAAGCTTTTCAATTTCACAATAATCTTCCGGCAATAATACAACATGATACTTCAAAAAATGATAAAAACCAAATCATAAATGGAAAACTTTTGTCAGAATTGTGTTCATACTAAAACATTAAAAGAGACAAACTAAATGTGTGAACTGAACTAAATACAGCTGAGTGTATCAAAATAGAATTTATATGTAAAGAAATTTTACTGTTGCTATACCTCAAATAGGTATAGCATGAGATGGAATATAGTGACTATAAATGTAAAGCTAACGTTTATTTAGGTAGGACAACTGATATAAAAACGATTTTAGGCGCATTTATTAGAGTGGTTTTAGAAATTATCTGAAACCGTTGAGGTTTGAACGGTTTATCTGGTTTTGATAATTGGTTGTGAGAGAGCACAACAACTGTAATTATTTCAGAGAAACATTTGGAGGAGCAACAACAATAGCAAGTAAAATAACCAGACGGCATTCATCTAGCTGGTAGTGCCAATCGACGCGTCCCGACCTATGAGTTAGCACCTGTCGAGAAGCGGCAGGGGCGCGTGTTCGAAACCAGCTTGAGTTCTTCCCACCTCTCTTTCAATATTTGGAGGAGACTTAAACAGAATGCATGAAATATTGACAGCTTTTATGTTAAATTCTACCAGCATTCTTGTTGTAATTAAATTTATAGACTAATTGTCTAAAATTAATAATTTTAAGACTAACTGTGTCCGAAAAACCAACTACGTAATATGCTATTAAAGGAATGTTCACGTATACACGAAAGAATAAATTCTGCAGTGGTATACACTTCATTCATTGTTTTTTATTAAAAATTATGTAGGTCTGCTTTAAATCTCGAGGGCACCTACAAGCACGCGCATTGGATTTTTTTCTTTTACGCGAACGTGTTAAGCATAATCAAAACACAACCTTCATTGTGTCAAATGTGAAGACATTTCCCCTTTTTTCCTAATTACTTCTTGAATCCTAGCAAATGCGATTTAGTATCCCTTTTCTATTCCCTTGACGTTGATTTTCTATCCACACATGCTTTAAATAGTTGGTTGAGTTGTCGACAGAATGTGAAATACACTATAAATTCATATTATGCATACCGATTCTGAACTATCCCAAAGGAAACAGTATTTGGGATACCAGAACGCGAGGTTCGTTTTAACAACTAGTAACAGAACTGCTTTCAAAGTCGCACATTACTTTTATCCCTACATAAGTTTCTCGTCCTACAAAGCATAATTACCTAAAATGCTAGATATAATTAATTTTTCAGCTGTTTCCTGTGTCCTGCAAAATGAAACTAAGGAATGTGAATCATTAGCTGAATTAATGCCTTTAAGTGACAACCATTTCCTTTTAAGTTTTCGGTACTTAAGCAGAAGTGAAAAAATTTAGGAGGTCGTGGAATGCATAAACAGTGGAAAATTGTAAATAAAATCTAAAATTTCTGACTAATTGCTACCACTATCTTCCCTGAACAGAAGAACCCTAAACGAACAGCAGGCAAGCCAGTGTCCTGTCTGTATTTTACAATTCCTAGTCGTATTTGCATAGTTTGTGCTTGGTCATTCGATTTTTTATTTTCACGATTTATTTCCACAAAGATAACAAAATTTGTACGATGGCTATTCTGCGAGCCATTAGAACAGCTCGGAAGCTACATGGTAAGGTATCGATGAAGCATTAGTCATTTTCCGCTACGATTGAATAATTGAGTATAGATTTTGACATGTCAGGAAGCATACCTTTATGTATAGGTCGAATTTATGCACAAATTAAACTTGGTTTCGAAGCTGAACTGCGAATAATTATGGTATGAACTAATGCTGACAATCTTTTATGCGGGTTATCTTCAAACATCATAAAACTCTCACGTAACGCATTTGAATGACCTAAATGAAACAATTCAAATATTATGAATAAAACACTTTTACGTATACTTTTCGGACCCATTAATCCTAAAAATTTATCTATGGTTCCATGCTTGCAGATTAGTTTCATGTTTTAAGGGGATCTCGATAAAAGAAACTTCATATTGATTTGCACTGTATCGAGATGAATACTTGAGGTCCTTTCTATCATGTTAGACCCCTTCTCCGTAGCATATGTTCTTCAAATTCCACCTAGCTGTGAATTTCAGCCTCTGTACCGCTTTATAAATAGATTCATACTTTTGTGAATTTTGAATTGAATTTTCACGGGACGAAGTTGTGAAGAGCATCGGGGTTTCAACCGACACGGAACTTTGGAATCAAAGAGTGGACACTGACGGCTTCATCGATATCGATATTCCAAAAAACGAAATAATCTTCACCCGTGGCTTTATCGGAAACATATTTGTTTGCTGAAGGTGAAAACCAGTTAGTAACCTGAAATAGTAAGCTAACTTGGGCTCAACATATGGAAAGAATCGTACGGTAATCGAGTATCACAGGACGATCGCATCACTTGGAGTATGCCAACCGCTTTAATGGAGGTAACACTAAACCTCAAGAAACACGAAAAATTCATTTTCCGAAAGGCATCAGTTTTGAGCATCAAGCTTACACCCACATATAGAATATTAAACCACATTCAAACGAAAAGTCTTTGCACTCAAACTTTTGGAACCTTCTGCAAACAAATAGACACGGTTTCAAATTAGGAACAACTGCTGTATGAGCTGAACTCTTTGGCCTAACCAGAAAAAATTGAGACAAAAAAAAAAACAACGCCAAGTGAAAAACTAGAATGGCGCCAGACCTTTCGTACTAATAGTAATAGGCCACAACTGCTTGGGATAACACGTGTAAAAAATTGATACCCAAAAAAATGACATCTGCCGAGTTTCTGGCAAGTAAGAGTATTGAGCACTTCGTTCTATATTGTCTAAATGTGACTAATATATTCCTTACTTGGGTGGGGCGTACTAACTAAACAGAACTGGAACATACAGCGACCGCATATCCAGGACACCAGGAGCTAGGACAACACACACACTACACTGATAACCTAACCATGAATTTTGTCACACAGCTTTCAAAGTTGACCATGCTTTTTTCTCCTGACTTAGAAGGACCGCCTGAGCGTAGTGCGCCACAAGTTTTCTTTTTTTGTTTTACCCCAATCATATTTTCTAACATGATATCAAGAGCAAGCTTATATGTTTTCTCCCCAAGGTATAAACGATGTCTTGCCCCTTTTAACATGTGCAAAAGTGTCGTTTTCATCCTCACTTCGTTGAGACCTCAATTTTCTCATATTGTGCAGGTAAGATTTCAAATTCTAATCCCGAGTTTGGTAGCTATCGATCTCACGCTGCTTTCGGTTAAGTCGTAGAACGAGGTCCCAGATTAGGCAACACAATCCTTCAGAAACAGCGTCCAATCTTTTAGAGGTATTACGATATACCGCCGGAGCTCACAGCTCATCTCTGTATATTATAAGTACTCCCTGTATAAGTACTCCTGACATGACTCATTACTGAAAGTCAAAAGACCTAGCCATATGCAATCACTGACACCACTATAACCATCAGTAGGAGTCTGTTGGCTGTGACACGTCCCCATTGAAGGCTGTTAGATTGATGGCTGAGAAAAGATACTCCCATTGCCACCTTCTCCACCGAAATTCCAATTTGATCGAAGATAATCATCTTCGAACTATGCCAGTTTAGTGGCACAGCTGATCTTGTATTACTAAGATGTGTGAGGAGTATCGAACGAGATGCACAGAAAAGAGTACCCAACCAACTTAAGCAGAAAGAGAATTGTCTGAAAGATGATATTTATGAAATGCATTTATAATAACGAGTCGAAATCACACCTTCGGAAAACTCTGAAAAGCTCTCAGCTGATTTTAGTTTTCTTGCTGTCCAGGAGTCTTCGATGTCTTTCTCTGGGATGTCAGTTAACAATTTTTTGCCATCTAGAGCTGAAAAGTTGTTTTTTCTATAAAGCTGTATTCCTTCTCAAGACTTTACATTTTCTACTTTTTTGGGTTCGATGAGATACCCCATATCTCCTTTTTCTGAAGCGACAGGAGTGTAGAAAAGATAACTCTACCCTAAGTGGTATTCCACTGAGAGTATAAGTATTCCTTTTGAGCTATTCTTACTACTATCTTTATTTGTGTATTAGTTTTAAGGAGTGTTTATATATAACGTGATAACGTTACAACGAGTTTTTTGGCCCTCCTTCGAGATGTTCATCAATATAAGTGATCCTTAGTCGTTACACTAGGGTTGTCCCAATAATCGAACTGCAGCTCCTAAAAAAGTCAGTATTATGGAACAGCCTGATAGAATTCCCCATCCTCATCTGCATGAAAAATGTCAACACTAGGCGGCAATGTTAACAGGTCCCTAAACCACCTCGCCTTTTTTAGAGAGTCAGTTTCCGGAGGAATTTGTTTGCACAGGAGAAGAGTGATGACTTCATATTCAGAAAATGGTGACAAAGATGATGGGAAGCTGTCATCATAAAGTTAGCAAAAACAATATTTAATCCCACTTATTATTTCCACATAGCGGTGTATCAACACTTCATCCAACACAATTAGTTGTGCAGAAAAAGATATTATTCACATGACGAAGAGGTAATTGTGGTATAACACAAGTTTACGGATTTGAAGAATGCAGGTATCTTACGACAAACATGAAGCCTATGTCTTCTAGAAAAACGGTGACATTCAAGTTAGTCAATTTTTGAACTATTCCCCACAATTACTTCGGACTAGGTTTCAGTTGGTCAATTCCCTGTGGTGCCATCTAGCTACTAGCATTACTTTTCACGCATAAAGGAAATAGATGAAAGAATTGCGGGAAAGATGATCCCAATATGTTTCTACACCAAGTGCCCAAAAAACCTTTTTCATTGTTAACGCTACTAGATAAACGAATATCACCACGTGCCCGATTAACGGCTCAAAAGGGGCGCGGCCATTATTTCAAGGTGATCACGTTGGGTTTCTTATTTCCTGTAAGAAAAACGATGTGTAGCAGGCATCATATTTCTTAAATACACGATATATACAATTATTAAACAACTTTGTGTTGCTTGGGTCCGCCGGGCCTTGCTTATTTGATGTCGAGGACCGGCGGACCCAAGCAACATCAATCTAATTTTGGCCTGCGGTAACAATCGAACGAACCTTAGTAGACAGGTCATACCCAATCTTATGCACATCACACTAACACTGTCCGTGCCAACTCCAGAAGTGAGACAGCTAGAAATCAGTCACATTATGTTTTTGATAGAACTGTCCATACCTCGTACTCTTTTTTCATTTAAAAGTCGTCCCTCAACTGCTTCTTATTTCTCCTCAAAAGCAGCAGTGTCCCTTTCCAAAAAGGCAAGTTATAGGCAAAATCAATGTAATGGACGTTTTTGCTATAGAAATGATATAACAAATAGGATAACTTTATAACAAATAGGAAAGATCTATTTGTCGAGCCAAGTGCAAGAAGTATGGACCGCATGGTTCATCAACGATTTGACACCGCGATTTGATCGAAAACGCGTTTGGACTGAGTTCATCCTTACTTAGCTTTCGAGCGAGCGCAGTTGTTTTCAGTTTTATCTGCGTGAGCTCAGGAAGGCATTATCTTCAAATTACATATCCTGCATTGGAGATAAGAACAATAAGTGTCATACTTTCTTTTCACAAAAAGACGGAAGACGAACAGATGATCGGTGACAGAAAAATTCAGAGAGCTCCGTCGGGATAGCCTTATAGAAAAGATGATGCTCGGGCGGCCTTAACAACAGAAAAGCATTCTTGATCGGAGAGTAATCGAGAATGAAGTAGTCCCTTCCTTAACAATCCTTCTTCTCTTTTCATTCCCGCTACATAAGACATGTCCGGGATCCAAAAGTTGGTATGTTGATCACGAACTGATGTGTAAGACGGTTTCAGGCTAGTTTTTCTAGTTGAAATTTGTTTTGCTGGTATTTACTCAGCCATTCGGATTTAGATAGGCAGAACGTAAATAGCCATCACTTCCATAGCATTAAACCTCCTCAAACGTTAACTCTTAGGTTCAATTCATAATCAGACCGATCGCATTCAACAACCAATGATTCCAAACAACCAATTTCCAAACAAAATTGAATAGACATAGGACTTTAAAACGAATATTCGGGGAGTTGCGTGTCTAATATAGCTTGTGTTCATAAACAATAAATGGATAAATAAAATTATCTGAAAAAAATTCTGCTTCAATTTCCTTCATTTCGTTCATTTAAGAATTTTTCATAAATAATTAGTTTGCAATTATGAGATCAATATATTTATCTTTTTCATTGCACGACGTATTTCACTGAATTGATCAGCATTATCAAGTGCAATGACAATTTTCGACTTAAGCCTACCTTTAATATCTTATAAAATTATGAATGAAAAAAGTAATTATGCTAATGCTTCAAAGAGGGTAGATTTAAATGTGTTGGTTTGGTCATTAAGGAGAGTGGAATCATTTATTCTAAAGTGTTTATGAATATCTAATGCTTCTAAAATATTACTCAAATATTACATCGAACTCGTTCGTTGGCACGTTTATTTCCACTGACTTCTAACCAACTTCACGCTGTCTATCTAGCATTAATTTGATTTCTTTGTTACTCGGGCTATCCGTGCGATGGCCGACGAAAGTGACTGCGCTTATTAGTAGTTACGCTACGCTATGGGGATTGCTGAGCACTACAGAGAAAGATATGGGAGTACCACATCAAGCAGGAACGTGGGCTTTGGTAGGTAGTGAGCGTGATAATTGAATAACGAAAGTGAATGGAGAAGTTGTAACGGCTTAAGTCATTTTAAGTCATGTTTCACAGGTACTAAGTGAGAAAAATTTTCCAATATATTTAAATCATTGTTTTGGGTATTGGTATATCTAAATCATCCCAGCGGGAAATGAAACGCTTCAGAAGTCTTACAGAATCGTTTTTGGAGCACTTAAGGGCTTACTCTTGACATGGAGGTTCATTTCTATTTCAGCAAAAGATGTCCGCAGATGTAAATGCTTTCCTAGATAATGATTAGAAGCGATGTTAAAGCACCTTAAAGGATGGCAATAATAATTATATTTTCATATAATCAAAAATTGTCGCATAATACTTACATTTACCAGTCTCATAATTTATAGATCTTCAAAAACCTTGACTTTGTGCAGTGTAAAAAACTTTAACGTTATCCTATCTGTGAATAAGTGTGAATAATTTTTTGAAAAGAAAAATAAGCAATTTAAAATACAATTTTACTTTTGAAAATTTCATTTTCAAACCAAACGTGGAAGAAAAATCATCATTTTCTTTAGTTAATGTAACCTTACCCTGGAATCAGTTTTCAATCTATTAATCGGATTGCAACGCTTAGTTTTTGATTTGGTATTTCGTATGTTTTCTTATGAAATATGTTCCTCGCCTTGCGAATTCCTACTGTTATTGCTTCTTCAAATATGTTGCAGCCGAAATTTTTCACTCTCCAGTGATTCTGTAAATATGTATTCAGTAGAAAATACTTTGATTACGAATAACTATTCATACCTTACCATAAAGAAATGCCCAATTCACTTCAAGGAGGAAGCCTTCGTTAAGAAAAAAGATTTGCATTTGGATAAATGCGTGGTTCTAATTAATTCTCAATTCTCTGATAGATAACAGGAAAAATCTATTGAATGTGGTGAAATGTTAGCAACTTATTGATTTATGCCAATTCTTCATCATTTAAAGTTTTTATTTTCTCCTCAATTTCATCCAGATATGGTACGTTCCTCAGTGAGATGTCAAAATTTTGCTTTTGCGGAAAAGCTTTTTTTGCCAGTTTCTGTAGTATGATCGTATGCCGACATAAAATTTCGTTTTGCTTTTCTTAATTTATTTTTAATTCGTCAAAATTTTCTTTGAGAAATTTGTTTGCCGTTCTCAAAAGCGAAATCTTTTGTACAAAAATTCTATTATACTTACCGAGTTCGTCACATTTATTTCTCATCAAAGTTATTTTGTCGTTGTCTACATTTTTCTGGCCAAGTGTCGTGTTGCATCTGCTTACAAGAACAGGATCGAGATTTACATCTCTAAATTTCCTCGCCATTGATTGTATTTTTTTTAAAGAATCAAACGTAATGATCATTTTCTTCCTTTCACAACTACTTTGAAATATTTACGATAAGAAGTGCAATGGTGATATACAGAAATAAATACAAAGCTAGTTTTAAATGGCAAAGCGACCACTGACATAAAACCTGGTCAATTCCAAATCATTCTTCAAATGTTGCAATATTGGTTACAAAAGTTATGATTAAAGCTTGCGAAGGTTGGAAAGGTTCCTCGAATAAATCCACCCACTTGAAGAAATTTTACTCCGGTGGCATCTTCTACATCATTGCTTTGTTTAACAAACCCCAAAATTTTATAAAGCAGAAGTTGACTGCCGCACTTGGCCTTAGAATAAATAAATCAAAATTATTATTTTTGTAGAGTGGAACATTATATTTTTTTCGATTTTTTGATGTTTTTCATTCCAAGTTCATTATCATTTTTTTCCAAAAATTGTTTCTAGAATTGTTCTAATATTTTCTCGATGTTTTTCTTAACAGCTATTTTAACAAAAAAAATTGAAAACAAAACTATGTTTTTCTTAACAGCTAAATTTCATAAGTTATTAGCATTGTAACTTATTTTATTTTAACCATTGAGAAACTGAAAGTTCATCACCAATATACTTATCTTCTACTGTGTGTGTTGTCCTGTGTTTAGCACTTCTAGATTAGATTTTGTTTTTCCATTTTAAAAAATGCTATGTTTTTAATTTTTTGACAAATATATATTTCGGAAGTGAGTTGCTTCCTTCTTCAGTGTCAGTTATTTTCTGATTTTTAAATGGCCTTTATCGGGATATTTGTACTAAGTTAACACAAAGTCCTAATTGCCTAAGGTCTAATTACTTAAGGTCTAATTACAATGGCAATGGTATTAATGGCAATGGTAATAAAACTCCATTGTAATTAGACCTTAAGGTAAGAATAAGCAAATAAATGACAGGTACGAAGACTATAAGAATCCAATAGTAATTAGACCTTAAGTAATTAGACCTTAGGCAATTAGGACTTTGTGTTAACTTAGTATAAATATCCCGATAAAGGCCGTTTAAAAATCAGAAAATAACTGACACTGAAGAAGGGAGCAGCTCACTCCCGAAATATATATTTGTCAAAAAATTAAAAACATAGCATTTTTTATCGAGCAATTAATGCGCTTGAGCTGAGCATTGAAAGACAAATGGCCGCAGTAAAAGCAGAGACATGATAAAGTGATTTTACAGCATAACAATGCTCGACCCGATGTTGCGAAAGTGGTCAAGCCATAGTTGGAAACGTTGAAATGGGAAATCCTACCGCACCCGTATTCTCCAGACCTTGCTCCCTCGGACTATCACTTGTTTTGATCAATCGCACACGGCCTGGCTGACCAGCACTTCCGGTCTTATGAAGAAGTAAAAAATTGGATTCGTGGAGCACTTCGAAAGATGATTAGGGTTTTCAACGCGGGGTTCGTACGCTTCCCGAAAAATGGGAAAAACTAGTGGCCAGCGATGGACAATACTTTGAATCATAAATGTATAACCAGTTTTTTACAATTAAGCCTCGAATTTCGGCAAAAAACAGCGGAAGCAAAGTTGTACTCCTAATATTATCTGTTCCATTCTTTTATCTGCGCTATATTCCAATGATATGCTGTGTTCTAAAAGCCTGAGCTAATTAGTTTCAAAATGTTGGTATACCCGATACTTATATTATCATTACCATTTCTGCCACTAGCGACTTAGCACTTCGTCTGTCACTCGCTAATCCCAGAAAATGTTCACTACCTGATAAAATTTTTGAAACGGAAGAATAACTCATGTATAATAATGAATTCGGTTGTTTCTTTTTCTGGTTTTCTGTCCAACTCATTTTGTTCGAAACCGCTGAAAATTCACAGAAAACGGTCTAAATGAGCAACTTTGTGCTCAGCGTTAATTGGTTCGAAAACATACCTTGGCAAGTTAGGTACGTTTCCAAAACCAATTTGCAAATGTTCTTTTAACCACACAAAATAAAGCTTCGATTGCAATATTTTGCGCTATTTGACGTTGTCGTTACAAGTACGTCACAAGCTGTCATGAATTATTGTCACTTTCGTTAGCTGAAAGTTAAGAATGTAAGAGAAATTTAAAAAAAATTTTGGTTAAGCATAAGTTGAGATGAAGTGGGAAGCAAGAAAATTAAATTTGGAGAAAAATGTCCCTGCAAGGTCCGGTGGGAACCCCCACAGAATGTGGAAATATATTGCTAAACTCATCATATCCAACATACATCATATTCTAGTAAAAAACTTAAATTTCAATTACATTTATATCAATCATCAGATAATGTCATGTAGAAACCTGATGACACTGAGTGGTGAAAATTCCCACCTATTTCCTCTTATGTGGTAAAAAATAGTCATTTTGATAGAAAGCAGCAGGATTTAAATATCACATATTGTTAAAATAGTTACTTGTTCGACGTGTAGATTTCTTCCCAAAAACTTCATAAACATTTGTAACGTCATTGTAACGAAAACGCGCAAAATATGGCAATCAAAGTACAAAATTCTATAGCGAATCCAATCTGCACCGCTAAACACTATTACTTACATATCGAAATCTGCTTAAAATAACTTCACCTTTCTAATTTATTTTATTTTATAGAAAAGTTTTTGTATTTTAACTGTTTACTTTTTAGACAACTTCAAAACACCACTGTTCTTTGGGCCGAGCTCTTCCCAAAAGATGCATTCCCCAAAACTTCATTAATAATTATTGCATTTGTCATATTTGTTACCCATTATGCGTCATATTTGCGCACAAAAATGCCATGGATGCCAGCAACAAGTGAAAATAAAGCGCTTACTCTGCGCTTGTTATACAAGTGCTTATTACAGTAAACATTACAGTAAACATTGTGCATGACGATGGAGTGCTTCCTCTTCACTTCCTATAGAAACGCTTGTTTTGTTTCTCCTTGTGATAATATTCAAAATGCATGCACTTCTCATACCCCTCCTTATCATTCAAACGATAGGGTCTTTTCTCTAACGCAGAACATTCCGCGCCAGAATTGACAACCATCTCTCCAACCTGAGGCCAATTGAAGGTGGAGTTCCGGAAGGATCGCTACTGTCACCCATACTCTATAACATCTACACGGCAGATCTTCCACAATTACCCACGCATGTCAAACTTTCTCTCTATGCCGACGATACTTGTATACATTATACATCCAGACAAGCAGAAGTCATCACTTTAAAACTGCAACAGTCCACCAACATGCTTTTGAGATACTTTCGCAAATGGAAAGTAAGAATCAACCCAGATAAAACACAAAACATATTTATCGCACGACGACCACACCAAAGACCACCACTCTTAACAATACAAGACGAAGGCATTGAATGGAAAAAGACTGCTAAATACCTCGGACTAACGCTGGACAGCAGACTTTCCTGGACGGAACACATACAAACAAAATGAAGACTAGTTACTGGTATCCTTACATCCCTACTCCCCCCAATCAAGTCCAAAAATTTAAATATCAAAAATAGGCTCCTCATATTCAAACAAGTAATACGACCGGCGCTACTCTACGGCAGTACTGCTTTCTTTCAGACGACGAAAACAAACAAAAAAACACTTCAGTCGTGGCAGAACCTTGCTCTTCGGATCTTCGGATAGAGAAGAATCTTTGGATATCCATGGTACGTAAGAAATGTGGGCATTCATAACGAACTGCGACTAGAGACAGTTGACAAATACATACGGGACAAAGCTCTTAAGCTCTTTGACAAAATTGACAATGACGACAATACTACCTTGGGTATCCTAAGATTCTCGACAAGCCAAAGCAGAAAGACTTACGAATCACTACGACAAATAACTGTAAATATAATAATAATCATAAATTTCCATTAAAAAAGAGAACACAAAAGAGGTAAAAATCTTAAATTTAGTTACACCTATGTCCACTCACGGCATTTTGGTCTAGGCCAGTCACATTTGACGGGGGTTCCCCTTAAATTCATATTTTCTTATTAACAAAACATTGTGTCCTACTTTGAATATAAATTAAAGAAAACAAACTTCAAATACCTACCGCTCGCTTTTATCTATTTAATATTGGTAGCCCATATGAACTAAATAATGAATTTAATTTAAAAAAAAAAAATTTTTTTAATTAAAAGACTTTCTTGTTGTTTTTATTTTTATTAAAAAATATTTTTTATATATTCATATTCTCATTTTCTCGTTCATTTATTTGTTCTAATTTTGTTGTTTTTTTTCATAATTTTTGTACTCTTAAATCTTTATTCTAGCTTTTTTTGTGTTTTTATTTAGTTTTTTGTGTTTTTTCGCTTTATACAATAATATTTACTAACAAAACTGTAACATATAAAGTTTGTATAATATAGAAACATTTAAAACTATAATCCTAGAAATCTAAAATCGATGGGTGCAACCCCTATGATCTATGATATGATCAACTGAAATGTGTCCTGATTTCCACGATCCAGAGTCCGCAAGATCAATTAAGTGAGTAGTTCCCTATCCAGTCATGCCAACACATTGTTACATATGCCGATGTGTAGACGACATAAAGACAAACGAAAAAAATATACAAATAAAATAAAACTGAGAATGAAATTAACACAAAAACATTTATAATAAGATTTAGGTACTAAGTAATATTTAGTTAAAAACAAAGTCTGAAAAAAAATTCTCAGCAGAAAAAATAACAAAAAAATTTCTTGGAACGCCTTAGGGAAGAAATTTTCCATTGATGTGATTCACTTGCTTGTTGTGAACATTTACCTATAAGAAGGATAGAAATTGTGACTTAAGTATTGAAGATAATAGAAATTGTGACTTATGTATTGAAGATAATAGAAATTGTGACTTAAGTATTGAGGATAATAGAGAGAAATTGTGAATAAGGTATTGAATAATAATAATAAAGAGAAACCAGAAGTATCAGCAGCTGTGTTTGTTTAGCCCCAGAAGTCTTCGAGTCGCAAAATCTTTGAATTAATATCTTTGAATTGAGGACATTTTGATTAAGATCGATGCCAAGAAGATAGTAAGCAGGCAGCAGAGGTGGTCAGGACAAAGTGCAGCGGAGTCCATTGAAGTCCAGAAATCGTGCAAAGGTGATCAGAGGTAGTGCAGCGGAATTCATTGAAGTCCCGAAACCAAGCTGAGGTGGAGATTCGTGTTGAAGGAAGCAGAAGTGGTCAGAATCAGCGAGGCAGAAGCAAGTATGATCCCGAAATCAAGCAGAGGTGGAGATTCGTATTGGACGCAGTGCAGCACAATTCATGTGAATTAAATATTTTATATTTACTCCCATTTGATCATTTCTATTTATTTATTTATTTTGTTTAATATGAAAGAGTAAGCTCTTTCTCTGTGTGTGTATGTGACTTGGAAGGATCAGGGCTTAAATAATGTCCCCCAAGCTCGCGCGGTGAGCTAGTCGGTTAAAAGTAACATTATGCGGCCTTTGTACTTTCAAATAACCCTGTCTATTTAACTTTGTTCTTTTTTTATCGCTACTTTTGCGACCTATCGGTTGCCCCGACAATTATATCATTATTAATTATTAATTTTTTATTATTTTTCTTTGAAAATACATCACAACATTCTCAGCCGTATCAAGTACACATAACAGCAAGCAGCCGCATCAAAACAACCCTCAAAATTTCCCAATCCTTAAAGAAGTCCTAATAACATCGCCCTTAACTTCTAATCGAATTCAAAAAGCGTGATGAACGCCATGTTGTAATTAGCAGTCTATTAACCCTTAGCAATCGAGACGCTTTAATCTATGGTAAACAACCAACTCGAGAGTAGTCAGCCGTTCCCGATTCCTGAGTTGGTTACAGTTAACTTAAAATAATTTGAGAAACAATTGACCACTTGAAACTGGCATACTGTAACATTATACATATTTTTTTAATTCAATGAAGGATATTTATCAAAGTTTACGGTCTATAATTTCGCTTCGTATGGTACTTTATAAAAAAAACAATCTCCAATGTGCATTCTTGGTCTGTCGGGGCAACTGTCACAGTAGTACACAGTTTGTCACCTAGGCAAACGTTCGTTGGAAACAAACCTTGCAATCCTTGCAGCTTTATTGCTAGTTTCCTGCACTATGCCAGTAGCTGGTTTCTATTGGTTCTTTAACTTCTAATTGGTTCAAGTACCTTCGGTCCTACTGGTGTTGCACCAGGTACAAACGGTATAATTGGGGATTCCTTCAGATTCTGTTTAGTCTCCTCTGTACAATCGCTATGGCTTTCAGATTCACGATCGATTATTTGGATTTTTTGTCTTTGTACACCTCTAACGTCGTCAATATCTTCGTCACTTCCGGCTTCGTTCCCATGGACAAGCTGTCTTTCTAGTGATGTAATTTCGCTCTATATTGCCGAAAAATTGAACTCATCTTCACTAGAAGTAATTTCTTCGTAGTGTTCCATATTTATTGGGCTTAGTAACTTTGAAAGGTAACTTTGAAGGTTGAGTTCGAACTTATGTCGAAGACATAGTAAAACCCGCAGTCGCGATTATCTTTGAGGTAAGACATTTTATTCCAAGAGTGCGAAGACGGTAAATGGTTATTTTCGTACCTGTTTTTGAAAGAAACTTTGCG
Organism: Stratiomys singularior; assembly: GCA_954870665.1. Classification (NCBI taxonomy): domain Eukaryota; kingdom Metazoa; phylum Arthropoda; class Insecta; order Diptera; family Stratiomyidae; genus Stratiomys; species Stratiomys singularior. Next base: position 67,099,979 of record OX940880.1, on the reverse strand, counting down.
ACGTCTATGAGCGTTCTGATATTCTCGTGGGAGGCACCGCACGAGTTGTCTCATCACATGCAGTGATACCTGAGAGTCACCACTTGAACGCAATGGGTTAATATTAATCTGGTATTTTTAATAATCCCTTGACAAGGCGAATGAATACTCTGAGCATACAATAAAGCACTGATGTTCATTAATCGATGTAGATGGCCTGACTAATATGTTTGATTTGATTCCGTAGTTATAATAAGCGAGCTCCTGAAACTTCAATTAGCATTCAGACGCTGATGAAATCATATTATCGAGCCTTAATCGTACGAGGCTTGTTCAAAAAGTATTGCGAATTTTGAATTTTCGCGGGCTACGTATGTTCGATTTTTGATCTTTTGGTGGCGTTATGTTGGTACTCATGACCCTCCCGGCAATTCCGGCCATTTTGAATGCCCAGTCAGTTTTTGACAGTTTGTGACAGATTGTGCGTGGACGTGTTTTAGCTTGTCTTCGATTTTCGTCTATCGCAAAAAATGGATCAAAGAATTTGTATTAAATTTTGTGTGAAGAGCAACTTAAAGTGCGCCGAAGCATACGGCGAAGCTACTTTGGACAAAAGCAAAGTTTATCTGTGGTACAAAATGTTCTCAGAGGGACCGAAAAAAGCACGCCAAGTTCGGTCGAATGTGAAGGTTTTTCTGACAGTTTTCTTCTATTGCATGGGTGTGGTGCATTATGAGTTCTTGCCGCAGGGTAGAACGGTCAATAAGGAATATTACCTTTAAGTAATGCGCAATTTGCGCGAAGCAATCCGCCAGAAACGCACGGATTTGTGGAAGAACAAAAATTGGCGTTTTGCACCATGATAACGCCCCTGCTCACACATCGTTACTTGTGCGCGAATTTTTGGCCAAAAACAACACTCTAATAATGCCGCAGCCACCGTATTCCCCAGACCTGGCCCCTGTGACTTTTTCTTGTTCCCGAAACTGAAGAGGCCCATGAAAGGACGACGCTACGCCACGATTGCGGAGATAAAGACGGCATCGAAGGAGGAGCTGAACAAGCTCACAAAAAATGATTTTTCAAAATGCTTCGAGGATTGAAAAAACGTTATCACAAGTGTATAATGTCTGACGGGGATTACTTTGAAGGGGACAAAATAGATATTCATGAATAAATAAATAATTCTTGAAAAAACATGAAATTCGCAACAGCGAATTCACGATAGCGTAGGAACAACACATCAATAAAACTATGAGCAAGCTCTCGATCTAACTGGAATCAACAAAGAGCTTAGAATTTTATTCTTTATTTCTTCTTATTCTCAAACCTCTTAAATAAGAACAAAATGACTGCTTATATGACTATTAATCTAGTACCGCTTACGATACAAACACTCTAATTCGGAAAGACAACCAACACCTTATCTCCTCTAATCTACATAGCTAAATTTTCACGCTATTCGTTTCTCTTTCTTCGTGATGACACCCGAAAGTGTTGGTGCTTTTTAGGGATAACGCTATGACTGTAAAATCGTTGATTATTTTCTAATCAGCAGATACGTGTTTGTGTATCTGAAATGTAAATTCGTAGATGAGTTTATGTAGATTGAAAATAAGTTCTAAGCCAAGAGTAAATGCACTGGTCTACAATGCACGGGTTCATTCCCAACTTTGCTTGTTTTTTCTGATGAATTAGGGTGAACTGCCCAACGTATCCTCTTCGAGGTCGATGAATATTCAAATGTTCATAACGGAAGTAGTATACATTGTGATTTATGTTGTGCATGCATACAAACATATAATCAAAATATGATCACCAGCCCACCCGTCTGCCGATGGCCGAACTTAGATTTTATGGGCCTCGTGCTACGTGTGCATCGTCTTCCTTTGCGTGCGTGCTAGTCGCCCTTCCACAACGACCACCACCATGACGACAACTCCAATCTATGATTTGTTTATGTGATTTATCGTCCTGCTATGTTTATTTATCTTGCGAGCAGTACGAGAAGTTTTCGGCTAAGGGATGCTGCATTAGCCTCTCCATGACCACTTAACAAGCAGCACATTGTAATTATTTCGAGCATATTCGTACGCAGTAATGTGCAAGTACTTTCGGCTTCCTTGAAGACTCGAAGTGAACGCACGCACTCAATTAAATCGACTGTATCTGATTACCATGCAGATAAATTTGGCTCTCTTGGCGTGTTTTGAAAGGGTTATAATGGGATAATCATGACTGAGGGAGGGTTCAACTGTTTGGTGATTGCCAACATTAGTTTTTCAATTGAGCTTCCAAAATAAGCAGAGAGCAGTGAACTGAGTATAAGTGGGCGTTTCGCCAAATAAATTTCTTTTATGCAGATCCAACTGTGTTAACCAGATTTGAATCATTTAATTGAATGTCGAATAAAATCCCGAGAAAATATTATGCGATACTAATTTATTAGATAGTGTGTTTTCTTAATCAGATACATATGAAGGATTCAAAAGTTACATGATCTCGCAGCTTATAATACATTGCCACATTCAATTTCCGCGAATTCATTATAATGTGTATGTTACCAAACATTAAGAATCCATATTTAAAATTTCGAAATTTTCTCGGGTTTGCTGGAAAAAATGCACATATTAAAGTGTGACAATCTTACTCACTGCAGGGAATGTTTGTGGCAAGCATTTTCAAACAACTCAGTCGATTAGTTAGTATAATTATAACTAATCGATGACTACTGTTGACATTAAAAATAAATCTGCCGGCGGAAAACTAGCCAAATATTTTGATGGTTGGAGCCCTAATTTTCTATCATAAGGAGGATTTGTCATTCTGGTAGCAGACTATTCATACCCATGATTAGTGATTAAGTGATACCTAAGGGCGGTAACAAAGAAAAATTGTTTGAATATGCATGGGTTGCATGTTTTAAATGTTCCGCCTGAACCTAAGGGTCCATTCGGCCGTAGTGACATAGATGTAACGTCTCTTAATAAGACTCCCCTTTTCGTCAATATTAATTAGAAAATTGTTCCGGGTTGAGTGAATAGCGAACATTGCCTCATTGAGCTTAGTGTAACTCCTGATAAGCTGGTTTTTGGCCGATAACCATTTTAATTTATGGGGTTAGGCCACTCTAGACGCCAGAAAAGCCTTTTAAGGTTTTTTCCTAGCAATATTAGGAAACAAATGCTGATTCCAATTAAGGATATTTGTAATATGTATAAGTAACTGTATACCGAAATTTTTGTGTAGCAATTCATTTCGAAATGGTGGCTGTGCAGCATTTTTCGAGGGCCTCTTCGTTTTTTCAAGGCTCGCGGCCGGACAAACAGCTCCTGTAATTTTTTAATTTCAATAATTTGTTTTTTTTTATTTAATTTACTAACTGCTAGAGAAGTACGTAATTATTTTGATATTTTAATTTCATTGAAAAATTTCATTGAAAAACACAATTTTAAAAAAAAGTCATACGTACTTCAATAAACAATATATTTATCGAGATGTTTTCAAAATTTCAAGTAAATCAGTTTAACATTATCTGAGTAATGTTTCCGGCCAACTCAAAAAATGCAGTTTTGAGATACACGCGTTTGAAGTTTTGAGTAGTAGAAAATCGTGAATAATTTTTCAATACGTTTAATCAGCGATGCCTGCACCATACAATTGGCCTTCCAGGTTATCGCCCTGTTGTTGCTTTTCTTTTTTGCATGATCTTGAAGCGATCCTGGCCTCTTTTGCTCAGCGATCTCTCTGCATGCTTTATACGCGCATTGTCAATTTACAGGTAGATTTTGTAGCTTCTCGGTCCGACTTTCAAGTTTATTGCCTCTATTATGTGCCAAATTGAAGAAAACCCGTCATTGTATACACAAACTGCAATATCTGTAGCCGCATTCAAGACTGTTTTACCACTTGCAATGAATTTCGGTCTACACAGTCTACACACAGTCTAGTTGAAGCTTTCGTTACTTTTTTGTGTGTAACCGCCGATGCACCGATTTAGAAGATTTTCACTAGTCAGTTCTTCATTGGCTGGTCTTATAGCTTCATAGATTTCTATTAGAAGAGCTGCCTTATGTTTATACTCATCTCTAACGTCATTTTTCTCGAGTGGTCACAAGGGCAGACCAGGGGGCTTTGTATTAAAATCCAAATCTTTCAATTGTTAACAACAAAAATAGATATATAAATTAAAAATTAAATTTGACATAGGCCGTTACGCGGGAGTCGTCTATCGACGACGCTCGTACACACAGATCGTCAAACGGATGTCCTCTATAGACAAGGCTCGTAGCCAAAGGGTTAAATCTTTCAATCGTATGTTGTACTTTTGACGCACTCTTGTTAACAATCTTAGCTATTTTGCTTTAAATCTCTGATCTTGAAATGATAAATTACAAGCTTCCGTTCTTCATATGTCGTATGGCGATCCATTTAAAAAAAAATTGCCCAAAACGATAAATGTACAACAGGTGACTGCACTCAGCGAAAGACTAAAGTCAACCAGGGAATTGTCAAATACATGTCAACAGCAGACAATAATAAAATAAAATAAAATAAAATCTTAGTGGCAAACTATATGAAATAAGTTGACTGGATCATTTTCACTTTGTTCAACATGTGGAGCCTTTTAGCAAAGATTGACGCGTTATTTCAAAGGCAATGTAAGCATTTCGCGTGTAACTTGTGTATTGCTTACACATTAGGAATTATTTTTGACTAGAAACAAAGGAAGTTCTATTAATATGAGCTCATAACAGGACATTCAATTTAACGAAATGAAAGAATAATATATTTGAATTAAAATCTAAACGATACAAGAACATCAAATGAGCTATGGACGCTCTGCATCTTCACTCTTCGATCATCCGATTAGAACTGACTTTCTTTTCAAACTCTCAAGCAAACATACGCTCATTCTCTCACAAGATATTTCATGCTTTGCAGGATGGTCACATAATGCGTCACACCAACCACCCGCACTCTTCCTACGAACTCTTCAAATTCGAGCAGGCCCAAACACGACAGTCATAAACCTGCCTCACAGCATAAACACTTTTCATTTCACACCTCGAATGACCATTCTCTCGACAAACATTTCTTTTGAATTTCATAGCCTAAAACTTAACGTCTGTAGAATTTAGTCTATGGAAAACTCTTATTTTTCTACACTGGCGACGTAGCGCCTTCTGACTCCTTCATTCCACTTTTCTCTTTAAAAATCCATACACACTAATTCACTAATCCCACATTGATAACAATGCGATTTCGGTATGGGACATATTTCCAATGGCGAAGGGTTAAACACCACATCTGAAGGATGCTGAACATCAAAAATCATCTTTGCCGTTAGAGCATTCAGAGTAAAATGTGAGTGTTAGGGGATCAAGCAGTCGCAAAGCACCTGCATGGGATGGTATAGCTAGCAAGTGATCGCGGAGGTTCTGCAGACTATGAAGAGTCTTTCTCGAATACATATTTTCGGCTTGGACCCTTTGCTGCGGCCTTCAACCATACTAAGTTTACTGTTTAGCTCAAGCCTCTTGATAAGGACAAGGGTATCCAATAGAGTTATTTATCTCTCTCCTACACTTAATAAAGTGGTGGAGATTGATTATACGGAGACATGGACACGTTCTTCCTGAGCCCGTATGCGACGTACCTTATGCCTCCCTAACGTAAAATATGCGTGGCTACCATTGCAAATAGTTTTAGTAAATATATTCTCGTGATTTTCGTTGATTTTTACGTCTGGTTATTTATGTTGGTTTTCTATTTTGAAATAATAAGCAGAAGTTGGTTGTAGAGATGCTGGGCTTTTGAGAAGCAATTTCTCGGGAAGAATTGTTTATTTAAAAATTTTGTGGGATTGTAGAAGTAAGTGTGAATAGAAGATGTCCTAAAGGCTCAATGCTACGTCCATATTTGTGGAAGTTTGCTATGAATGAACTGTTGGTTCAATTTTATAATTCTTGTCATGTGTGTGCAGATGCGGATGATCTCTTGCTTATTGGAAGTCATAGTTTCCTTGAACTGGAAACACTACGGGCTCGTTATATGGACGTTGTGTCTGCGTAGGTTAGGAAGCTGGGTGGTTCGCTCTCACCAGAGAATAACATTAGGATTCTGCTTAAGGGTACCCTTATTAGTAGTCGTCCTAAGATCCTATTCAACAATGGAATCTGGGTGAGTGAGATTCTTCCTTTTTGGCAACACTTTACAGTTTTAAAAAGAAGACTTCTTAGTTCGGAAATATGATTCGTCGTGTGTCCTTGTGTGAGTACGGATTTCGCAAACGTGTGCTTCGCGCAATTTATGATGGCTTATTTATTCCTTGTGCAACATATGCGTCATCTGTGTTGTTAAGATGCAAAAATGTTACTCGTGTTAAAGAGTGATCTTATGTTGTATACTTGTATGACGTACGGGTCTCTGGATAATTTGTTGGTCGACAAGTCTCTCCGTAGATGATCTAGTCCTTTGGTCTTCACTTAAAATGAATTGAATAATATTTACGTGGAAGTTATGGTTTCCTCTTGGCAAGACGGATTGGATACTAGTACAAAAGGAAGGGTAAAAAAGCCTTCGTTATATCAGATTGAGCTCAATTCGACTAGACATGGAAATTTGACTGCGTGGTTGTTTCGACGTGGGTTATTGTCTATCTCCAGTTGATTTGTGACAGCCTGATTTGCGTCAGGAAGTTTTCTCAAGATGAATTTTTCGAGACCGTTTCTTCCCCTGGCCGGTATATGCAGAAAGCGACACGATATTGCCATTAACCTTGCTCATTAGGACGAGTATCGTCCGCTTCTAACGCTCTGGCACGACCGCTTTGTGCCGACATGTTTTGAATATCATGAGAAGCAAATTAGGGAACAAGTGGAAGACTATCGGCAGGACCTGATTTGGAAGTTAGTCTTCAGAAACAAGACTATTCCCTTCATATCCTTGTTTGTGAACGTTTGACTGTCCCAGATATTTGTCCTGAACTGGTTCAACAGGTGTAAGGTGATAAAGGGACATGTTCTCTGCTTTGCATAAGGAAGGTGATGGCCAATACCAGATGTAACCTCCAGCAGGGCTCACTGCTGTTGATGAAGATTGAAGTCATTTTACAGCGTATAAGGACTTTTACATTTAGACATATAAGGAGCTAATTTGGCACATGCCTGTCGATTGAAAGAGACTGTCAATTTTCTGAGGGCAATAGCTCACCGTATGTGAGGTCATTACATCTTTAGCCAATAATTCTCCGCATCGTTTTGGTCAGCTTCATCCGCCAGCTAAGCTCCATTAGCAATGCAATACGTCCCCCACTGTAAAATTTCCCAGAGCGTTTGGGTTTCGGGAATTGGATCATCGTTGTTCAGAACTTTGTATTTTAGGCAAAAGACAGAGAATGCCTTATCTGAGCACTACTGCATTTCATCCTCTGTGTTTGCGTATTAGTATCACAATTAGTTACATTTTGGTCCCCCTGCATCGTCTGCATCCGATGCCTTTCAAAAAACTGGAGAGAATCTGCTCTCCGCCAAACCCGACAAGTAACCCACTCAATTCTCAATTTACCCTGCCTTTTTTATTAGCTATGCGACTTTTTTTTATAGTCATCCATAGTCATTTTCTATTTCGGGCAGTTTCATGAGCAAATTCTCCCTAAATTTTAAGTGGCCATAGGTTCGAGTGAAGCTACTATCCTACCATTGCAGGGTTGTTTTGATCGGCCACAGAACGTGTCTCTACCAGACCAAGTTGTTTGTACCGCTTGGTTTGCAGTTTGCATGCTTGTCAGTTGTCCACTCGATCGACTTCTTGTATGCCAGGTACGGAAGGAATGCGTTAGATTTCTTACTGGATTTGGCCAGGCGATCTTGATCAATAGGCTTGTGACGATTTTTACTCGTCGGTGTTGGTTTCTAACTGGCTATTATAATTATAAGGCAGCCCTTTGGCTGTTTTCCTGACTGTGACAGTTCGTTTTTTTTTTGCGTAGGGAGCTGACGGCTATTTACGCCCTGAGTGTCGGACTTTCAGTGGCAGAACGGACCTACTGGACAACCGAAAACCCTCCATTCTCGACGCCTCCCGCCGATCAAGTTCGCCTTTTTCCGTGGCTAGTATTGCCCGAGCGTGATGTGCCACTTGATTCCATTTGTCAACTGATTTCAGCATCTCTTCTATTAAGCTATCTGGATGGAGCTCTCCCACTTTTTCAACAACTGATTTCAGCATCACTTCAATTAGGTTCTCTGAATGGAGCTCTCCCACTTTTTCCGCAAGATCACCGCGCTGTTTGTTCCATCTTCTGCATGAAAAGAAAGTATGACATGCATCATCCTCCACACCAATGCAGAATATGCAATCTGGAGACCGTGACTTACCAATCTTGTGCAGGTAAGACTGAAAACAACCGTGTCCGCTCAGTAGCTGGGTCAGGTAGAAGTCAGTCTCACCATGCGTTCGACTGAGCCACAATCTCAAGTCGTTGATGAGCCGCGCGGTCCATTTTCCTTTTAGCTCACATTCCCATGATTGTTGCCATTCGTCGAGAGTGCACCGTCTTTCATCGCAAGCAACTTTTTCTTTATTAACCTCGTGCCTTTGGAGGTAGATTCTTTTACGTTCTCTAGCAAGGAGAGCGATGGGTATCACCCATGCAATTACTAACACCGCCGACTCAGACTCTGTATGGTATGCTGATGCCATCCACAGTGCTCCTCGTCTCGGCACCTGTGCCAGCATTTTTGGTGCAGTTCCTTTTTGAGAACTTCACTCTGTACCTCTGTTCCATATAGAAGCGTAGATTTGACGACACTCATCAGCAGTCGCCTTTTTGTTGGACTTGGTCCCCCATCATTGGCCGTTAGTCGACTAATTGCTGAGACCCCTGCTGCGGCCTTGTTTGCCGTTGCCTTGATTTGCACTGAGAAACTCAGCTTAGCGTCTATTAGCAAGCCCAGCTACTTAACTGATGGTTTCGACTTTACTAATTTGCCCTCGACTCGGGCCATTCTTACTCTGGGGATCCTCTTCTTGGTCAGGAAGACCACTTCGATTTTCTCTACCCGGCGCACTAGTACATCTAGCCTTAATTGCGCTTGGTCGGCTTTGCGCCCAGCCACTAGTGCCGCAACATCATTCGCGTAGCCGATCAGTCGCTACTCCTCCGGCAGTTCAAGTCTGAGCAGTCCGACGTAGGAGACGTTCCACAAGTCCGAACCGAGGATGGAGCCTTGGACCACATCTGATGTGACTAGCATCCTCCGTTGACATTGTGCCGTGTCGTCAATCACTATCTGATATTCTGGTATTGGGAATGTGTTTTCTAGGGCTTCCAGAATATCCATCCATCTAGCAAAGTTGAAGGCATTCCAGCGAAGCATATGTCCAGCGTCACTAGAAGGACTACCCGATGGTTGGAACGACGGTTGGCCTTGTTTATAGATCCCCAGTGGCGTGAATAACGTTAGCGAGTCTTCTTTTTATCAGTTTCTCGAGCACTTTCCCGGCCGTATCTAGCATGCAAAATGGTCGGTATGCTGACGGCGACTCAGGATTTACCTTCCACGAGACTTGGAATACCGTCTGGTCCCGGAGCCTTCTTTGCCTTCATGTTTGCAACTGCTTCAAGAAATTCCAGCTCGTTCATCGTAAAAAGTAGACAGTTTGATATTGCTTCCCTGTGAGTGGCATCAACACGGACGGGATGTTGGGGAAAGGCTTCGTGCTCGTTGAGGTTCTTGCCGGAGTTTGTGACACTCTCTTTGTTGTTCAGCTTTTTCAGTGGACCACCAATACACCGGAGGCCTAGGTCTCCAGCGGGGCATAGATGACTAACAAGTAGACTTTATGGTACTCATTGTGGAGTTCACCATGACTTCAGCAGTCAGTCCTATGGAGCCCGGCGTTGAGCTAAACGGTGGCGAGTATTTCAGAAGCATGTCGACCAACTTCTCCACGTCCATCCTCTCAGTATTCCACGTGAAGGCGGAGCACTGAGTGGCTGGGAGTGAAGGAACATTATCGCGAATCTCGAATGTTATATACTGGTGATCACTGACCGAGTAGTCCTCTAGAACTCTCCTATTGTGAGTCAAAGAGGACTCTGAGGCGAATGTAACATCCGGAATTGTACCCACGCAGCCCAAGCGGCGGGAAGTTGGAGTGTTAACAGTGTTTACCACGGCTTGCCCTAACCTGGCTGCCACCTCCAGGATTCGATTCTCCCTAAGATCTGACTGAGGCATGCCCTATTCAATAACCTTGACGTTAAAGTTTCCCCCGATAAGAACATGACCCTCTGTGCTCTAGACGCTCCAAAGAGTTGAGCTTTGCCTGGAAATATGTTATTGGTTCGTTCAGTGTCAAGTACACAATAAAAAATGTTATTCCTGGGCACCCGACCACACGAAACCATCTTTTCGCAAACAGCCCTGAACTCTCAGTTGGGTGCCGTTTCGAACCCAGATGGCGCAAGTACCAGATTCATCAGGGTACCATGCTGATGAATTTTTATCTCGGTGTTGTTCGCTAACCAGCAACAGGTCGTCCTTCATATCCCTCGTGAACTGGTCAAGCAGGTCTTGGGCGTTTGAGCGCCGATGTAAGTTTATCTGCATGACACGGGTTATTTCAGAGCTGCTTTGGCTTCTTTGAATACCCGGCACTTCCCTGTCTCTGGAATATGTTTCAGGTCATCAGGTCTGGAATCAGCGTTCTCGCACAGGATACAATGCGCCTCTCCCATGCATTCTGTTCTTTTATGTCCTGCGTTGCCGCACTCATAGCACAAGGAGCTCCTATCAGGCTCTTTGCAGCCTTGTGATGTATGACCGACGCTTAGGCGTTTGAAACAGCGGAGAGGAACTGCTCTTCGCCGTATCCTGCAAACCAACCAACCTAATTTTATTTTGCCGTTGCAGAGAAGTTTTTCAGGCTGTTTCTCAGTTAAGTCGACTATGACCATGAGCTGCCCTCTATTATTTTCAGGGATTAGCCGTAATTTGAATTCACTTGATTCGGGTTAAACCGTTTTGAGGTACTCTTCCACCTCTGTCGTGTCCGCAACGCAATCAATGTCCCTGATTTCAAGGGTGGTCATTGGTTCAAGTGAAGCCACCGTTGTCTTTTCCTCAACAGCCTTTTCAACTGCGTTACGGAATGAGTCCTTATTTGTTGTCTCAGATCCAAACTCTACAAGTAGGCCACCAGATATAGTTCGCCGGACGGTTCTGATGGCAGTTTGAGTGTCATTAGGTCTCGCCGCTCCCTTGACTTCCCGCACAACGTCTTCCTAAGTTCTTCCATCTATCGGTTTGACCAGCTCTGCATGCTTTACGACTTTGCGGCGTGGCTTGCTTCTTTGTTCTTGTTTCTTGTTTGGAGTTTCTTTGCCTTTATCCGCAGGGAGGAGCTTATCATCGGTCACTTTTGCGAGGAGGAGCCTTCTGGACGCTTTTTTGGTGGCCGTGGTTGCCACCAGCTAGAATCCATCATTTGACGTAACCTGTCTGTTCGATAATTAGTTCTTCTTCCTTTTGTGTCGGTCCCCTTGGATTGGGCTGCTGGCAACTCTTTTGGTAGCGCTGTGCATAGGAGTCACTTGCGTTTCCAAGGTACTGGCCTTTTGCTCTTCCTCCGCTATAAACCATTTGCGTCTGTAGTGCTCGATTCGTTCTATGAGGTCTTCCAGCTCGAAAATACCGTCCCTAATGTCCTTGCTTATGTTTTTCTGGGTATTGCAGGAAGCTTTGATCTTTTTAACTGTGTTTTCTGCCTTACGCATGAGGCGTTCTTCTTTATGACGATCCTGCACAATCTTGTGTCTCATTTTGAGACGGGCTTTTTCTGTTGTCGTCAGGATCTAGAGCTCTGATGGCATCAGTAGCAGTGTCAGTGGCAGCATCGAGTCGAACCATGTTTTGAATATCATTGGTGGTTTCTCCCTCCGTGAGTTTCCCAGGCATCTGTTGTTCACATTTTTCATCTTGTTTTACGGGACGCTCCGCCGTTCGTATTGTTTTTTTTTGCTGCGTCCGTCGGTATCTCTGGTTGGTAGAGGCTCTCTGCCTTTTTGTGTTTATTCGTCCGTTTGTCGTCTGGGTTTGGTTGTTCTGTTCCTTGTTTTTGATTTTGTTGCTAACAGGGTCCCCCCTCGGAGCCGCTATCACCACTCGTGTGTGTAGTCGCCTAAATGGTCCCATGAGTGTATGTGCAAAGCAGGGAGGCCATGCGAGGGTTGGCACCAGCCCTTATGGGGACAGGTGCTTAGACCCAGACCAGCGCTAATCGGCAGTTTGTCTCAACCGAACCTACACCACCAACTTAATGGAGCGAGCTTCGAACGTACTCCGTGGCCTGCCAAGGTTTTACCGGGACGGAGACGGTACGATACTTATGTTGGAGCCGTTCGCGCGTTTCATCTCGGTGGTACTTGGTCCAAAATATCGCGTCCGCCAGCCCAAGTGCGCCAATTAAAATTCGTTGGTCGGTTCGCGTTCCAGAGTTGTTGCAAGGTCGTCTTCCACTGGAGGGGGCTTACAGAGACCTCCAGGTCCTCGGGTACGTGAGGAAGCGATCCCTAAAGAATACTGGCTTCCAGGAGTACTCCTGTAGACCAGCATTTGCCTGCGGGAGAATATACGAATTAAATATATATATATATAATAATATAGAAAATATACGCATTTGATATTCGTAAATATACGATTATTAAATGCGAAGAAATAGCCCTTCACTATCAAAGGATTCTTATAAATCGACGCTTTTTCTACTTCTTAATCTAGTTTTCGGTAGATTAGAACCACAGCCTTTTTCTACGATGATTTCTTATTGACACAAGCCTTTTAAATCAAGTTTTGATTTTATTCTATTCAAGCATTTTAAACCGCAACGGGACAATACTTTGCCGCTGGTTTCACAGAAAAGATAGGACATTTTTCTTCGTAAGAGTCCTGAATCTGATGAGTTTGTATATTTATTTTATTCGTGATGACACATCTAAGATTAGAATAGGATTCACAAAGTAAAGCATACAAGTTATTAACGCATAGTATCCGAGTCAAATTCGCTCTGGAAGCAGAAAACTCAGCTAATGCCATATTTATACTTTATAATTTCAGACTGAAGTGGACTGCAACTCCCACCATGTATGAGAGTTCTTGTTCATATCAAACTGCGTTGGACCTGAAAAGGGTGTCGCCAGCAGCAGCACAGGTTAAAACAGAAGATTGTATAGGGATAGGACAATGTTCACCGGATTGGACATCGTATCGATTTCATCAGTCAACATTCGAGCAATTGAAGCAGAGTGTTGAGAAAGCCAAGGCTGCACTTCAGGACAGAACAGCCTTTTTCGGCACAACAAGCGCATTTAGGTGAGTTTCAGGTCTAGTTGAGAAGGAAAACGGTATAGGTTTCGGATGCAACAAATAGGAAAATCGCATAACCAACCCTTTTTCTGATTTCCAGTGATATCTACACAACTCCCAGATTAGCTGATTCGTTAGAGTCTGTTAGTATAAACGGAAGTCCGGCAAGTTGTATTGTCGGTGTAAATAGTTCAACATCATCAGCCTCGGGCTTAGTAGTAAATGGTAATTGTATAACGACTGTGTCGGGGACCACAGGACAACGATATCGAATCGACTCATTACCGCAAGTGAGTTCGAATAACTCGGTGTCAACGTCGTTGGCTCAAACTTTGGATGGTGTTGATAATAAATGCCGATCAGGTAATTTATTCTTTCTTTCAGCTTACTGCTTCTTTTGAACTGATTTTATTTGTATATATATGCTGCTGCATTCCAAGTGCATCTCATACAAAGATACATTCGAGATTTATTCCGGTAATCTCGAAAAAATAATTGAAAAGCTTTTTGTTTTCATATGCTGACAATAAACTCAGTTGGTTAATCGATAAAATGATAAAGGATTGAAAGGTGGTTGAACATCATCATGATTATTAGCCTTGTTGCTCGCCTACCACAGCGGTTCGCAACGTTTTGCAGCGACGTGACGATATTTACAAATACATAAGAGAGGAATCGAAGAGATCAATTCATATTCAAAAACATATTTTAACATATATACAAAATACATATCTAAAATTATATTTATTCGTCATTTCGCGAGATCGCTTCATCGGTGGAGGGCACTGACAGTAAGGAGAAAATCAGCAAAGAAAGTGGGCGGATAATGCGAACACAAGATTTTCCAGAGGATAGTATGAGACCAGTGGAAATAAATACCCGAAAATAACCCGGCAATGACACAGTCAATAATAGATACTCCCCTAAAATTTCAAACAAAAACTGACGGACGCAAATAATTTGGTCTTCTACTTGCGGAGGTTCCTAAGGCCTTGGAAAAAGCATTCATTACAGTTCTGTCGACACCGGGGAAAAGTCTTTCAAAAGTATTCCTCCGGAACTGGCGACCCAAAATCTTCTTATAAATTACAAAATAGTGGAAAAGGCATTACTGCAATGGTTTTCAGACGTAGTTTTAACAAATAAATTTGACCCTGAGGAACCATTTGGCTTCGTGCCCAAACTGCGCAGAACTATTGCTGACAAAATTAGTTAAAATCTTAGAAAATGCCTCAACTGCACGGAAATTTATCGGCTATGTTCTATATGGCAAAGGCATTCGAAAAAATTTTACACTGGGACTGCTATAAAAAATGTATGCACCTCACACTCCTCTTTCTATTATAAAATGATAGGCTCTTTCTCAATCTCTTCAAGGCAAGACCTTCCGTTGCTGAATCACCTTCCTAAGCTGCAGTAAACTGAAACTGGAGACCCAACAAGGATCACCACTGTCCCCCATTTTATATAATGGCGGATCTTCCACAGTTACGCCCAAATGTCAAAATATATTTTTCTACCAGTGATACTTGTATATATTGTGTATCCAGACAAGTGGAAATCAAAATTGCGGTAATCCATCAACATGCTTTTGAGATATTTCACAAGTGAACGATAACTCACAAGTGGAAGATAACACGCAAAACTCATGCCCACCAGTCCAATCCTCTCAATGCAAGGCATTATAAACCACCAATCCTAACAATACACGACGAACAAATTCACCTAAAAACGATATAAAAGACTAAAGAACACACTTTTCACACTAATTTCTAGAATCCTGCAAAAAGCAAAGAATCCAAGCATAAAAACAAAGTTTCAAACAGACTCTTTGACCCTTGAAAAACGGATTCAAACGTGTTAGAACCTCGCGTTAAGGATAATCTTCGGAAATTCTCGGTATTTAGGAAAACAATGATATACATAAAGCACTACGAGATGAGACTATTGACACATTCGGACGAGACAGAAACCTAAGTTCTTTGCCAAAATAGACAGCCACGATAATGATTCCATGAATCACCTCAGACTCTCGACCAGACAAACGGACAATCAACTGCGTTAAAAATAGGCTGAACGGAACCAATCCAACTGAGTGATAAATCTAGGCATTAGCCGATCCAGAAGTGGTAAATTAAGCAAAAATGGCAACACTAGCTTCAAGTCACACAAGTCAGCAGTTGCTATGGTAGCAGTCCAAAATACTGGCCTTGAAATCCTCTAACATCCCCCATGTTCAACAGACTCAATTTTTACTTATGCTCCCAGGGAAAAGGATATTTAAAAGGATTATAAATTCACCAATTCCAACAAGAAATTTTTTCAAAAAGACGATACCAGCTCTGAAAATATTCAAAATATATTAACCTTAACGACGATTATGTAGAAAAATAGAATACCTAAATTCTGTCTAACAAAGCCATTCTTATTGAATTATTATTATTTATCTTATTACTTGTTCGTCCCTCGTATAATTTTTTTTTTTTTTTTTTTTTTTTTTTGGGTTGGGGGGTGAAGGCAATTTACGCCCGGAGTGTGGGACTCCTAGGAGCGCATGCTACCAGACTACCCGCTAAACACCCCCAGTCAAGAGACTCTAGCCTGGAACCGTTTGACATATTACTTCGGACTAGGCCTCTTTTTACTTCGCCGTAGGGCGCCGTCAGCCTAGAGAAATCTCCCCCCAGCGGGAGGGGGCAGGATGGAGGAGGACTCCTGGAATGGAGACCCCCTAGATACCGCGCCCAAGGTTATCCATGGTACATTTTTTGGCAGTAAGTATTGCCCTTGAGTAATGTGCCACACAGGTCCATTTGTTGAAACTTTTCAGCATTTCTCCTACTAGATTGTCTGGAGAAAGCTCTCCCATCACCTCCCACAAGTCTGTCGCATCCTGTTCCACTTTCTACAGTTGAAGAAGGTGTGACATGCGTCGTACCTTTCCCTTGGGCAGAAAGTTCAGTCTGGGGACCGTGATTTACCAATCTGGTGCAGATAAGACTGAAAATACCCATGTCCGCTAAGAAGCTGGGTAAGGTAATAATCAGTCTCACCGTGCCTTCGATTTAGCCACGATCCCACGTCCCCTACAAGGCGGGCAGTCCAGCGGCCATTAGAGTCGCCTTCCCAGGACTGTTGCCACTCGAGTATTGTGCGCTGCCTCTCTTCTCGGTTGACTGCATATCTTGAACCCTGCACTTTTTGGTGATAATACGAAGAAGTCCATTACATGAGGAGAATGTACAGAATCGCATACGTTTGTCCATTTGGTCGAAAAGTAACTGGAAATTGGAATTCAATTAAACTATACTAATGATTTTTCAATGTATTTGTGTTAGTTTCTAGCACTGTGTTTCATTATCAGCATACGTTATAGAGATGGCAAAAGTCGTTCCTCTATTGGAACGTTCCATCCAGTAACGTTCGAGAAATATAACGTTCCAAAATATCGTTACTCTGGAACAGTTTTTAGCATGTTTTTTTTTGAATCATGGGCATCACACATGCAGCCGATAGATACCCAAATATCTCAAGAGGAAAATGCCCTTATATACACATATAACAAAAATAGTGACGCTGCGCTCGGGGAGATCGCAATTTCGCTTTGATTTGCATCAAATTTCCAGGAAAAGTGTATCAAGTGAAAGTATCAATGCCTGGCAATGCTCGATTGTATTGCTAGAATTTATATGCTTTTTTGTGGAAAATGTTGCAAATGAAAAAGTAAAAGCGTTACTCAGTATCTATCATTGCCAATTTACCTTTCCAGCTGGTCATAAAAATGAGAATTTTTATCCTGTCTACTTAAGGCATAGCCCCCACTGAAATTGCTATTTTAGGCAAACTTCACCTTCGTCCATCTCCGAAACTACAAACGCTTTTTCAAAATTTTTGATTGGCCTCTAAGAAGAATCCCTTTTCTAGCGAATTAGCTCGTTACATTTTGGAAAAAAGGGTTCAGGAAAATAATATAATTCAAACAATCTGATACACTTTTATTGTTATTAGGTGTACAACTTTGCTTCCATCGTTTTTTGCCGAAATTCGAGGCTTAATTGTAAAAAACTGGTTACACATTTATGATTCAAAGTATTGTCCATCGCTGGCAACTAGTTTCTCCCATCTTTCGAGCAGCGTACGAACCCCGCGTTGAAAAAACTAATCATCTTTCGAAGTGCTCCACGAATCAATCCAATTTTTTACTTCTTCATAAGACCGGAAGTGCTGGTCAGCCAGGCCGTGTGCGATTGATCGAAACAAGTTATAATCCGAGGAAGTAAGGTCTGGAGAATACGGGTGCGGTAGGACTTCCCATTTCAACGTTTCCAAGTATGTCTTGACCACTTTTACAACATCGGGTCGAGCATTGTCATGCTGTAAAATCACTTTATCATGTCTCTGGTTGTATTGCGGCCGCTTGTCTTTCAATGCTCTGCTCAAACGCATTAATTGCGTTCGGTAACGATCGCCTGTGATTGTTTCAGTCGGTTTTAACAACTCATAAACCACTACGCCGAGCTGGTCCCACCAAATACTGAGCATGACCTTGGAACTGTGAATATTCGGTTTGGCCGTTGACGTGGAAGCATGGCCGGGATATCCCCATGATTTTCTGCGCTTACGATTATCGTAATGAACCCATTTTTCATCCGCAGTAACAATGCTATGCAGAAATCCCTTCCTTCTTTGCCTAGCAAGCAGCTGTTCAGCTGTTCAGCTGTGATGATATGAGTTTGTCTACGAGTTTGCTATACAAACGAATCAGCAGTTGCCAGTATTCAACTCAATTCAGGATATTAAGAATCATTCTTTGAAGGGAATTGCCTCGGGGAATGTTTTTGGGATTGGAAAAGACATCGAAACATATGTATTTAAAAAAAACCAGTCTACTTCGAAATGTCGTGATTCTACAATTTGAATCTCCCGCCTACTTAATCTTGCTAGTGTTTCGAAAATAAAAGGATACTAGCGGATACAAGCACTTTTGCGAAGAATGTCTGTCTCCTACTTTATTGAGGCCAAAGGCTTCCAGTGCATTCCGAAGCTCATTATCTGACTCCAGGTCTCTCTCGCTTAACGAACATCTGAGTATATGGCTAAAATGGGCAACTACAGACACTCAAGGAAATGGAGATTATCGTGTGTGTGGTAATGACAGACGTCTAAACAATTCGTTATTAACCTGTATTATACATTCAGGACTTGATTAACAAAAATTAACCCGGAGAACTGTGAAGTTTTTGAAAAAACTGATTTGACGCGAGCTTCATATCCCTTTTGACGCTTTCTTTTAGTAAGATGCTTAGGATTTTTTGAGTTCTCTATGATTGGTTTTCAAAACACCAGCCAAATGTTTCAACGATTCGTTGATGAAGTGTTGCAAGGACTTTCATTTGATTTAACTTACATCGATTACATCGGCATCCCATCGAAATACATCGTTGATCGCCTTGCATACTTGCGAACAGTTTTCCGCAATTTAGGGAAAATGGTTTTAAGAAAACGAATTTGTCAAGCCTGAGATCGCCTTTCACAAAGAAGGCTACCTGTGAGTTCCGAAATTTTCGCGTATACATCATTTTTTATAACCGCTGCATATCCAATGCTGATATTTCTCATTTTATATTGCAAAAAGTGATGAAGGGCAGCAAAAAGAATGACAAACATGAGATTGCTTGGGTAAATTAATCTTTGATCACTTTAGAAAAGTGAAAAGAAGGACAATCCAACTCATCTTTTCTTGTTCATATATCCACCAATGGTGACAAAAATTGGACTCTGACAAATTGGATCTTCCTCTATTGAACGTCTAAACGAGGTCGTCATCAAACTGAGGGAAACTATGCATGAATTAAGACCCCAACCATATTGAAATCATCAAACCACATTCACTTCCAAACTAACGACAATGTTTTTCTTCATAACGATGCAGTGATTGGCTCAACCTATAGGTTGGATTCCATCCTTTGGAATCCACCTGAACCCACCATTTCCAAAATCCACCTGAATCACAAACAAGGATTAGCCGGGGCAAGAGGATTCAGTTCAACGGCTAAAGGCAGTAGTCATTACCAACGAGAAAAACAAATCATTTGAAAAGGAAACCACTCAATAGTTAATCCAAAAAGCCGCTTCACCAAAGAGTATTATCATGTTTCAACCTAACCTACCCATCCCAACCATATTGTGCACTTCATTACGCTACGGACTTCAGATAAAAGGAACAGGAAAGTTCTTTAGAATAGAAACGATATTAATTTAATCACACTCACGCATCCCGATACGTTGAAATATTTTGCACTATTTTCAAATTTCATTTGAAGCCCTAGTTTACACTGAAAACAACATTTCCAGTAAAATTCTTGCTACGCAGCACACCGGAGTAATTCTGCCATTTCCAATCTAATAGTAATGAAATATTTCGTTTGTCAATGTCTTGTCTGCTAACAATATTGATAGAGGGAATTGTTTCTGGTCTTAAATGTTCGCGCATTCCAATTAACAACACATCTCCCATTGGAAAAAAATGTGATCAACGCAAATAAATCAATACTTATTTAGGACGAATCCGCTTTTCCCAAAAAGATAGATCCTTTTTCATTGCAACCCGTGGTTTTGCGTAAATTTAAAACAAAAATTAAATATATTACTCGATGAATTTAAAAATTTGATTTAAGAAATGTAAATAAACTTGTAAAAAACATAAATTAAGTAATTTTCCTTCCTCACAACTAAACAGCACCACTCTTAGGATTCTACTTTATGTGCAACAGCGCACTAATCTATTGACAGATGATCGAATGAAGGCCGAAATACAATACTGCGTGACGGCGATAAGTGAGCGCGATGCGATTCTTCCTCGTCGTCACGCAACGCATTCAATTTACAATGTACGCGATGCGGGGAAAATTAATGTTCATATGACAAATGTCAAATTGGTGACATTTTAAATTCAATTTGCTGGAAATTGTTTTTGATTTTTGAAAAGTTTTGAATTTGGAATGTTCCTTCGTTTAGCAAATAAAAGCCTTAACTAGGATGCACGAAATTTTCATTCAAAATTCATTCATAATAACCAATGTACTTAAAAAGTAATTAAGGCGTTTGAATTTCAAATTTCATTTAAGCGCCATATTGCATTCGACAAACGTCACGCACATCGTTGCGAGGAATTTTCGTTTTTCCGAATATTTTCCGCCTCGCATCGACGCATCGTAATCATTGTACGATGTCGCATACAAATGCATGTTCCGAAAACTGCTTGACATTTGCTGCGAGACTCTCGTCGCGCTCTCGTAATGCAGTCTCGCACTATTGTATTTCGGCCTTAATGCAAGCAAATATGATTACCGTAAATGTAATTCTCTTATATTGAAGAAACTAACACAAAATAATAAAATAAAAACCTACAAACAATAATCAGAATATCCGTTGTATACAACCGTACAGTTTTTTGTCCGAAAAATGATTTGCCACGACGAAGCGACATAATATTTGATGTTTTTCGAAAATGCACGGTTAAAAAGTGTTTACCACGAACAACTTTTTGTTTATGAACTACTTTCAACTCCGCGATGTAAACTGGTGGATAAAAAAATTGGGCCATCCCTATTTTTATGATTTATGTATTCATTACGCACTTTTAAAAGACCAATTGCGTTGAATATTTCTGGACGTTCATTAATATTCTTTGTATAGATAATTTCACAAATTTTTAAGTGAAATTGTGTTTAATGTCAGATAATCAGTTTTGCTAGGTACCCACACTTTTATTGTTTCATGAAACTAACTTTTTGAAACTATCGTTAAATTCATATCGGTGATTGAAGTTCTGTGCCGTTTACTTCTTATTTACTGATAAATATGGGTCTCCGCGAAACGGAAGTTGCTCGATTTGTTACACTTTTAAAAACTAGTATCAGTCAGCGAAATGGTGCTCGTACATGTGAATTAAGTCGATTAATGATTCAATACGTCTACATACTTAACTTGGGGACTGGTGGCTAGAAGACCTTCGGTGGAGGAAGACGTATGAACGGGATGATCGATTTATGTCAGTGGGTCTTATAAATCGTTACTGTTCCGGCGAAGGATTACAGCAACTTCTCAGAGATGTTCGAGATGTTGTTGTTAGTGATGGAACAATAAGAACTCTTAAAGAACGTGATATACGAGGTTTGTTCAAAAAGTATCGCGAATTTTGAATTTTCGCGGGCTACGTATGTTCGATTTTTTCGATGTTGGTACTCATGACCCTCACTTATGTTGACAATTCCGGCTATTTTGAATGTCCAGTCAGTTTTTGACAGTTATTGTGCGTGGACGTGTCTTAGCTTGTCTTCGATTTTCGTCTATCCCAAAAAATCGATAAAAGAATTTGTATTTCATTTTGTGTGAAGAACAACTTAAAGTGCGCGGATGCATTCAGAATGTTGACTGTTGCATACGGCGAAGCTACTTTGGACAAAAGCAACGTTTATCTGTGGTACAAAATGTTCTCAGAGGGACCGAAAGAAGCACGCCAAGTTCGGTCGAATGTGAAGGTTTTTCTGACAGTTTTCTTCTATTGCAGGGGCGTGGTGCATTATGAGTTCTTGCCGCAGAGTAGAACGGCCAATAAGGAATATTATCTTCAAGTAATGCGCAATTTGCGAGAAGCAATCCGCCAGAAACGCACGGATTTGTGGAAGAACAAAAATTGGCGTTTTGCACCATGATAACGCCCCTGCTCACACATCGTTACTTGTGCGCGAATTTTTGGCCAAAAAAAACAGTCTAATAATGCCGCAGCCACCGTATTCCCCAGACCTGGCCCCCTGTGACTTTTTCTTGTTCTCGAAACTGAAGAGGCCCATGAAAGGACGACGCTACGCCACGATTGAGGAAATAAAGACGGCATAGAAGGAGGAGCTGAACAAGATCACAAAAACTGATTTTTCAAAATGCTTCGAGGATTGAAAAAAACGTTATCACAAGTGTATAATGTCTGACGGGGATTACGTTGAAGGGGACAAAATATATATTCATGAATAAATAAATAATTCTTGAAAAGCATGAAACTCGAGATACTTTTTGAACAAACCTCGTTCAAGCACACCGACCCACAATGGTGCCTTAACTCACCACAGCTCATAAGGTAACAAGATTAAATTGTGCCAAAGTCTGCGATTGGATTTTGGAACAATGGGGGGAGATATTCTTTTCTGATGAATCTCCTATGTGTCTTTATGCTTCTGATGGCTGTAAAAGAGTATTCCGTAGACTAGAGAAATGAGAGGCACACTGTGCCATATCCGTAAAGGGTGAGTTTTGGAGTGCTAAGTTATACTGTGTGTGTTGTCCCGTGTTTAGCACTTCTAGATTAGATCCTGTTTTTTGTAGCTTTTCAATTTTAAAAATGCTATGTTTTTTTTAATTTTTGAACAAATATATATTTCGGGAGTGAGTTGCTCCCTTCTTCAGTGTTCGTTATTTTCTGAACAATTTTTTTCTGAACAAATAACGAACACTGAAGAAGGGAGCAACTCACTCCCGAAATATATATTTGTTCAAAAATTAAAAAAAACATAGCATTTTTAAAATGGAAAAGCTACAAAAAAACAGGTGCTAAGTTATATTTTTTATTTTTTGTTTGGGAAGTGAAGGCTATTTACGCCCTGAGTGTCGGTCTCCCTCTACCGGACTACCGACTAAACACCTCCCCTGTCACGCCGAGAACCTAGCCTGGAACTGTTATAAGTTATAATAAGTAAGGTGCTTAGTTATGTTTTGGGAAGGAGTAAGTTTAACCGCTTGTACAGAGCTGGTTATCGTATATAAATCTTACATCAGTGGTATTCTTAAAGAGCATGCAGTGCCACCCTCAGGAATTATCGACCAAGGATTTAAATGAATGCACAATACTGCGCCCCTATACTGCGATTTGCGTTGAAGATTACTTGCGAGAAGTGGATAGAGATTCTGGACTGGCCAGTACGAAGTCCAGACCTTAATCTAATAGAGCACATATGGGATGAGCTAAAACTTCGAGTCAGATAATGAGAACCGGCTACAGAGAACGTGCATCAGTTGAAATCTACTTTGGTGGAAGAGTGAGAAAATATACAACAGTCAAGATACAGTCCATGAATAGAACAATGGTGTGTGTTATCAAAGCCAGATGTGGCAATATCTTTGACTGAAGAATGTTAAACATCAGCGAGAACATGAGAAAAATGTTTTCACTGTATTTATTTTTAAACATAGCCACCAAAACCACCAGTATATTTAAACTTCACTCCACGATAACTTCTTCAAAAACTACTTTATAGCAAACAAAAATTACAGAGCGATGAATTATCAACGACCGATTTACAAATGATGTTCAAGCTACATGGAAAATGGAGGTGTGATAATTGACAGTAATAGCCAGTTGTGTCTTTGTTGTTCTCATGTATTGTGTATCGTTCTAACTCGATCTCCACCGTTCAATTTACTACGTACACTATACGAGAGCAATATAGCTTTTCCTTTAATTATTAATGAACTATTTTGAACTGACCACTGAGAGGAGCTTAGTTGGCGTTAGTTAACGTTGACTTTTGCTTTAAGGCAGTCTAATAAAAATAATTTGTTCGTAAATGTCGGCTTTACAAATTTCACAAAATTTTTAAAAAAAACTTAAGGTTCAAGTATTAAAAGCAAAAATTATTATAATTGAAGTGTATTTCAGCTATTTAATTCACCGAGGAGAAAAAAAAATTTAATCTAATGAATTCTCGGAAAATGAGAAAAAAACTAAGAAAAAAGAATATCCATACGAAACTCGTGAAACTGAAATATGGATCATTTTTATCTGAAGATGCTTGTCATAGTTTCAATAGCTCGTTGGTTCCTATAACAAGGTTTTAATTTTCTTATTCTGAAAATTCTCTGCCAGAGATTTGAATTCTTCAAAACGATTTAACACCTCACTCTTAGTCTTCAGGATGTAAATAAATGGTATCCTGATGTAGTCATAAAGGAATATTAAGAAATATCGTGCACCGATTGACATAGTTTTCATGGGACCGCAAACATCTGAATGAATTACCTGGAGACTCTGTGGAACGTGACCCATGATTAATGTTTGGAAATGTTAATTGTTTTCCTTCGTAGCATATTTGACTGCAGGATTTGCTTGTTATGAACCCATCAGTATAATCAAGTCCTTCTACCAATCCACACTTTTTCTTTCTTTTTTTTTCATATCCCCATATCCCCCATCCCCGAGTCGTCTGTGCCCTGTATCTCCACTGATTGTCAATAAACAATTCTGTGTTTGTACTCTTATCCATCATCCAGTTCAGCTAATACAACTAACACGTCCAATTTGTTTCTTATTGTGCTACTTATTGTGCTACTTAATACATATTGTGCTCAAATACGACGCTGTTCCCGTTTTTAATTAATTCGCTCACCGCCAAGAGGACAAGGCATTCTCCACTGTGATATTGTAATTATCGACGTAATATAGCTCGACGTTATTTCTATGTTTCCTGAATATAAAACGCTAACCTTTGTCTTATTCGCAACAATGACTTCTGGTAAACTTGAATATTTTGGATTTTTCAACCAACATTTATTCCGCGTCATGTGCATGTTTGTACCCGAATCTATGTAAAAGACACTTTTACTGAAGCCGCCACTGAGAAAAACAACATTGAAAGCGTTATTTTGTTTCTTATTTTCTGTTTTCACCTTCAAAAGTGGGTACTGGTTACGATAGTGGCCAATTTCCTTACAATGATAAATTATTGTTTTTGTGTTCTTCACATTTGATGATGTTGATTTTGACGTATTCGGTGTCTGTCTGTCATGTTTACTAGCGCTGCTCCCTTCCATATCAACT
Organism: Stratiomys singularior; assembly: GCA_954870665.1. Lineage (NCBI taxonomy): Eukaryota > Metazoa > Arthropoda > Insecta > Diptera > Stratiomyidae > Stratiomys > Stratiomys singularior. The sequence continues at coordinate 67,074,761 of OX940880.1, read as the reverse complement.
AATTTCGACTTGATCGAATCTGCGGTTATTTCAATTCCCGAATGCTCAATAGCCATTATCATAGGCATAACCCGCTTTGGCATTCCAGCAGATAACAATGAATCTACCCATACATCATATATGGCGAAGTCTGTTCCGCTTAAACGTTGACGTTTCAACAATTTGTGACACATCATTCGTCATATTTTTACAGTTTTCCAACCTTATAGAAATTAGATGACGAAGCAACGTAATCCTTCGAGAAAATACTGAATCGTAGAACATTCAAAATTCCTGCGCGGTTGTTGTGTCCTTTATGTACACGAAGCGCGACGAATCTATCAGCAAAACCATTCTTTCGCGTGCCTTTGTACCTGCAGCCACTGCATTTTCACCTGTTCTTTCTTGCTTTAAGTACTTGCTGGCGCCCTTGGAAATGAGCCAGTTCTCAACTGCGAACGCCCAATCGTCGAAGTTCTAGTATAGCGACTTTTCCACTTTGGCAAGTTAGCGGGATAACTCATTTTTAGCTTACACAACACGAAAAATACCACAATTAAACTGTTTATGTAACTTAAATGGGTCTAGGCTCATAACCTTTTAGTAAAACACGTTTTTGCAGGATAACGACTTTGGAAAAATGAACCCCTTGATATTGAAAGTTTTGTTAACATAATTATCAACAGATGTCTCTGTGTAATATTTTGACATCATTCTTAGTCACAATCACATACAGACATGTAGTACCTCGTGTTTTTCACGTTTCTCGTGTAATACCATCAGTCCATAAAAACGTATTATTACATGATCCGCGCTCAATGCACAGCCTAAGAAAAATGTGTCCCCACTAGAATGTTTTAAAATCTATTTTGTTGGATATAGTATAGGACAGTGTAATCTTTTAATTTGAAAATGAGCCCAAAAGTGCTCAATTATAGTTAAATCTTGAGACGTTGATGGAGTCGACAGTACATGCCGACAATTGCAAAGTATCCGCGATTGTGTAAGTTTCCTGACCCTGGGGCTGGAATACGAATTTTGTTTTAGGTTCAATACGAGCCCAAAAGAAATTGAAATTATGGACCTTTCCGCAGTCCTTTCAATTCTAGTAAGTAAAACTCACGGATTATAATTTATTATATTATAATTTATTATATTAAATATAAACACTTTACGGGTTATTAATATAATTTGTTAACTGGGCTTACTATTGGGTTGTTATGCTTTTATATTATTATTGCTTTCAGAATAATATTATCCTGATGTTGCAAAAGTTACCCGAATTAATGCAGCTGCTGAATAGCTATCAATATCTACATTATGCTAAAGTTGTAAAAGTTATCTGAATCAATGCAGATGTTCAATAGTCATCAATATCTTCATTTGTCATCAATATCTTTTATGATTCATATTGAACATTTGCGAAAATGAAAGTATTCAAAGTATTGGATTACATTTCTTTATTTCCTTTGTTTGTCATATATCTCACTTGCTGAAGTTTGCATGTTCGTTCTTTGTCTTCGACTCCAAACTATTATCAGTCTGTTGGCATGCGTCGCAGTTGTTCTCAAGTTTTTTTCTTTCAATTTTTCATTTTGGTTCCTCCACGTGTAATATCGTCCATCAGATCGGAAGAAGTTGAATTTACTTCCATCACAAAAAAATACTGTGCTCTAACATGACGACTCGTATTACAAAGCCTAAAATATTCAAAAGATTTTGTTTACTTAAAAACAGTTTTCTCCGCGAGACTCTTCCATTTTTTTATGTTTTCTTGGTATGATTCGCACAACTTCCCGATTTATTTCTAGATGTTTTTGTGTCCACTTAAACTTTCGGACTTACTTGTCAAATCAACGGCTACCGATAAATAATATGAAAACAATGCAGCGTCGGCGTTTCCCCGTATTATATGGGACAAAAATGCAAACAGTAAGTATGGAAAACAGTAACAGTAAAATAGTATTGCCAGTTGTTCGAGTTTTGCTTTGAGATTGATCCATGTTATTTTTCAAAAAATATTTTTTTAAAAGTTCGAGCGGTAATATTTGCTTCTGTTTGAGGGGAATTAGTCTGAACTAATGTGGAATTAAAATTGCATTTACTTTTGTATTGCAATACGCTGGTAATGTTAGAGTGAACTGGGAAAAATAAACTGTCCGAGTTTCAGCTGGAAAAACTGTTTGTGGAAGATGATGATTATAAGTTATAGTTAAAAATAACAAATAATTCTAAACACTTTTTACATGCTTTGCTTGATATTTGAAGTACGTTTCAGTATTAGCGCAATTTTGATAACGCTATCACTATCCTTTTGACATTCAACCTGAGTAATTTTCATAAATTATAAAAAAAAATCTCCACGGCATGAACATCCACAGCACAACCACACTCACAATCTTTAGCCGTCAGCATCAACAATGCATTCTTTTCAAGAACTCCAACTCGATACATAGTCATCGAGTTGGACTGGATATAGATCCAGTCTGGATTTAACCGAAACTCTAGGCATAGAGCATTGAGAAAAAGTTGTTCAAAGATCTCTGAAAAGAAAACGGAAGTACACGGTCGATTCCCCGGCATAATAGAGCGACGACCTCCTTTCAAGTCAGCAAGGAGCAGCCTCAAGTTTTAGTTGAAATAATGAGTTACGCTTGAGAAGGTCCTTTGAGGAGAATATAATGTACAGCATTGAGCAGCTCGCAATATAAGAAAAAGTCTGGAAAAATGTCCAGGCGAAAATCCTACCTAATATTATTTGAATAAGGATCCTTTTGAGAAAGGCTGCAGTGGAGTATTATTCATGGGGTGTTTTATTCGAACAATGTATTGCGCTTGATGCCTCCCTCGACATGATTTGCTTGAACTAAAGAAAGAGGACAGAAAGAATGGCTTGATTTTCTCTAACGACATGCCCAAGTATTGTTACAGTGGAAGTCTGGAAAAAGTCAAATTCTTTCCTGGAAACGTTTCTTTCTGGCCCCAGAAGCAGTTGACGGCGGTTCTGAAATATTTGCAAAGCACGCGACACATTCGCCGTACTGCAATATTTTATGAGCGAAAGCCGAAAGACGGTGTAAATGGGACCCAAAAAAGTTCAGCGCTAGTCCTCACCTCTAAATCAGAGCCTTCAAATCGAAAATAAAGGGAACGTGCACCTCAGAGACAAGTTCACAAAAACCGGAACGGTTGCCAAAATTTCGACACGGGAAGTGAAAGATTTGTTTTCAACCCTTTTTCCGTTCCGCTCGCTTAGCGAATCATTTGCCATTGCTGTTGCCAATGGCTTGAAATCGCCTGAGACACGAATATTTTGGAAAATGGTTTCGTTTGACACTGTCTCACTATTTACTCGCCTAAATATTTATCCGTAGCGTCTCAAAGCGTTTCGTCTTAAGCACGAATCCATTTTTTTCTTGTCGTGTGTTATTTTTTCTTGTTCAGCAACAATGCTTGTATCCTGCACATATAACTGACTTCGGAAAATAAAGTCGTTATGCTGGGCATTAAACCCCAAATTTACATGCATACATAAATCGTATCGACTGAAGCTTAGAAAACATATATTTGCTGAGTTTTCATAAGGGTTAGGTTAGAAAGCGCATAGCGGGGGAGGGGGTGGACGATGATTGAGTTCGCAAACCAACTCACTCGTATCCATGTTTCCGAGAGGAGGTGGGTTCGTGTCTGAAAGGATGAATTCATGGTGGACCGACCACTCCTTATCTCGATACTTCGACACAGATTGCAGCTTCGGGGTGTATTTCAATCTGTAGCGGGATGGCTGTGCAACGCGGCGGATGGGTTGGAATAAGGGTAACAAAAGTGATGTGATTGTCATGACAACATCGTCATGTCTCTTTGTTATGCGGCTGATTGTATTATCTTGATACATCCACATAGAATCGAATTTTGCATGTCAATTTGTATGGAACAGAAAATCTGAACAGAGCTTCAGTTGGAGCGTGTTGCAGGAGCAGATGCTTAGACAAGGGTTGAAAGGATGGGTAATGCTGCATGTAGAATAATGATGCCATGGAGAGAACATTAATTGACAACGAAGACTGTTATGCGTGTTAATGGCTGACTATATGACTCAACTTTCATTCATAAACATTCAAAGATTTAAAGCATCCAAAAGATTCAAGTGAACAAAACTGCCAGTTTGGGCTAAATATACTTTAACAAATTTTGAAGGCAGAGTCGATTTGATGAATCAGATGTACCAGAACGTGTAATTGGCAATAAATCTACATAATTGAATGTGCAGTACTACTCCTAACATTTACAAATTTACTCTTAACATTGACAATTTGTACTTCATTTTTGATAAGAATTCTACTTGATTCTAAAAATTTTTACTTATGGGGTCAGTAAATTTTAAGAAATGTTGAATTTAGGCCTTAACTTTCCGGCCTTAACTTTCCGGCCTTTAGCTTTCCGCGGACGTATATATCTTTGTTTTAGAGATTCGGCAACGTCATCTCCTCCTAATGTTCCATATAAACCCTTTTGCCCAGGGACCTATGTCATTTTACATTCATTTTGAGGGCCTCCCTATAGACCAATATCCAATGTTTTTCAATATACGAAATCACCAGCAGTGCTGTCTTGCTTACGGAGATTTTTGTATTCCTCCTTTACGCTTTAATTGTGAATATTCCTGATTGCAGCCCTATAGTATGGCTCATAAGTATATAATTTTGATTGATTTGCGGGTGGTTTCCATTTAAGATGTCCCTTTTTAAGCCCATAGTTTCTCCACAGTGGGTCAGAATCAGTAGCGTAACTATAGGGTGGCAGGGCTGGCCAGACGCCACGGGCCCCCGACCCAAGAGGGCCCCGGCCCCAGAGGCCGCGTGCTCAGAAATAATTTTTTAACATTGTACCATCTGTACCTAAGTACTTGAAAAGTATTTTTTTTAAGTTCTGCTTAAAATTCATTAAAGTGAGACAACTAAAGACCATAACATAATTTAAAGTTAAGCGTTGAGCATTTCAACACATCCTAAACAAAAAGATGTTGTTCAATTTTGCAACGCATCCATTGGTTTCTACTTATGTCGTACTTCTTATGTCGAAGTACGATGGCAGCGTGGGTGAGCATTGACTATCGGGGAATTCCCTCATTTCGTTAACCAAGAAAGCACTTTTTTCGTGGCGCTGACGCTGGGACGAGCTAGCAACACGATGTTAGGGGAATCTCGGATTTGCAATTTTTTGTGAGGACTCTACTACTGACTGCGTATTCTTTATGGGATTGTTTTGACAATTGGTCATTTGTGTCTTTGAATTTTCGTATTTGTTGTTTTATTGAATCTGCAAATTGGGGCAACGTAAAGTTGATTGTGAAAGTTAGATATTTAAATGTCTAGTTCCAGAAAATATTTAAGTGGGAGCGAAAAACGAAAGAGAAAGGGAGACTGAAGAAAAAAATAATCTACCTAAAATTAGTCAGTACTTGAAGAATGATGACTTTAATAATGAAAACTCGAATGAACTGTGCTCCAGAAGTGAAGAATTGGATCTTACTAAAAGTATACCAGAATTACCAGATGCAGCACCCAACACCAGTGTCTATCCAGATCCAGAACAACCACAACAAGGTACTAGCAAAAATCAAGAAGAATTATATTTTAGCGTGAACAATATTGTATCTTCACCATATGTTACCGATAAGGGTAATTTTAAAGAGCTAACTGATCAAGTGAAAAGGTTCGTGATTGAAAACGGACATTGTAAACCTAAGGGCCCTTTCTTAAAAGATCGTGACAATAGATCTTTTCTAGAAAAACATTACTATATTGTTTCCAAGTCTGGCGTGAAACTTGAACATACATGGCTATCCTATTCTTTAATACTTCAGAAAGCGTATTGTGAACCGTGTTGGTTATTCGCAAATCGGGCATCTAAAAAAATACAAAATGTTTGGATTGAGGGCTATGACGACTGGAAACATATTGCAGATGCCGTAGATAGACACCAGACATCGAAAATTCATCTGGATTCTTGTCTTACGTATCAACAGTGGCGGCTACATGAAACACTTGATTAAGAGAAAGAATCCATGATTAAAACAGAAAAATATTTTTGGCGCCAAGTACTTTCTAGACTCTTTGATGTTACTCTGACACTTTCAACGTGTAATTTAGCCTTTCATGGCCACAGAGAAAACGCAGATAGCAATGTTCCAAGCTCCAAAGGGAACTTTTTGAGTATTGTTGAGTTGTTAGGAAAAAAAGACCGGATTTTACGAGAATTGTTAAGTAAACCAAAGGGCCAAATAAAATACTTAAGTCCAAAAATACGAAATGAGATAATTTCTGTCCTGGTTCTAAAAGCAGAAAATGCACTCATAAATGAAATAAATTCCGCACCATTCTACTCTTTCATATTCGATACAACTCAAGATATTTCAAAAATTGATCAACTGTGTGCACTTTACCGTTATTGTATGATCGAAAAAGATGGTAATGGGATCCTAAAGGCACTTCTCATTAAAGAGACATGTTTAGGATTTCATGAAGTTAAGGATCAAACTGCCTTAGCAATGTCCAAGCAAATTATTAAATCCATAAATGACAAAAATATTCTTCTAAATAAGTGTCGAGGACAACGATATGATGGTGCTAACACAATGAAAGGGACTTATGGTGGAGTTCAAAAACTCATAAAAGATGTCGATCCAAATGCCGTATATGTTCACTGTGCTGCTCATAACCTCAATCTAGTACTCAATGATGCAAAGAGAGAAGTTATTGATATGCAAAATTTTTTTGATACAGTTCAACAAATTTATAATTTTTTTTGGGCATAGTATCAAAGGATGTAATATTTTATCAAGTTTTATATCTAATAAAGAAAGTGAGTCTTCAACTTCAATAACTTAAAAACATTGAACCCTACTGGATGGGCAGGTCGTTATGATACTGTTTTTGCTTTAAAAGTTCGGTTTTTTGAAGTCCAAAAAGCGCTAACGAAAATAATTCTGTTAAATTGCAAATCAGATGAAAGAAATGAAGCTCTTCCACTCAAGAAAAAGATCGAAAACTACAATATTATTATGTTATTGGTTTTGCATTGCAAAATTCTACAAACTACCGATGCAGCCTCTAAAGCACTTCAGTCGAAAGCCACCGATTTTTCAAATGCCTAAAAGCGTTTGAAAAGTTGTCTAGAAGAATTGGAAAGGTATCGACATGTATTTGTTAATTTAAAAATGAAAGCAAATAGTGTAGCAAAAGAATGGTCAACCTCCCCTGAATTTTCTAAAACTCGTCAGAGGAAGGTGAAACGCCAGTTTGACGAGCTTTGCGAAGATGAGCGTCTCCAAGATTCGGAAAGCTTGTTCAGAGTGAACATATTTTATCGAGTATTGGACATCATTGTTAATCAACTGAAATCGCGTTTCCTTCCGATTAATGAAATTGTTTCAAGTTTCAATGTTTTGCAGCCTTCAACTTTACAAATTTTAAATCACACTGATCTATTTAAAAAAGCTCTAGAATTTGTTGATATATATAAAAAAGACATATCTGAATCATTGGCGAGGGAAATTCTCAGTTTTCGGTCCACTTTCAGAGACGAAATAGAAAAGTCTTCGTGTATTAGAGACCTTGCTGATTTCTTAATCATAAAGAATCATTTTATGTCCTGCAGCTTTCCTGAAGTATGCACTGCATTAATGTTATTTGTTACAATTCCTGTAACTACAGCTAGTGATGAACGATCATTTTCAAAACTAAAATTAATAAAAACCTATTTAAGAAACTCTATGGGACAAGACAGGTTATGTTACTTGGCTATTCTGTCTATTGAAAATTCTACGGCCCGATCTTTAAACTTTGATGATGTCATGGACACTTTTGCGGAACAGAAAGCTCGGTGAAAAGATTTTTCTTAATAAATATTTTATTGAAATTAAATTGTTATTTTTATTTCATTGTAAATGTATGCAGGTTTCCTCACGATTTTGTTCCTTCACCGAAAAGCTAGCGAATGGAAGATGAGTGTGAAGTCTCCAATCCGCATTGGGCTAGCGTGGGGACTATAGCCCATTCCCTCTCGCCTAAGAGAGGACGCCTATGCTCAGCAGTGGGGCATATATAGGCTGGTGAATGTGAATGGGTATGTTTCCACCGGAGTCGGGTCGAATTGACTTATCCAATCAGAACTCTGGCATTCCGTTATAAAAGATACATAATTGGATAACTCAACTCCGGTGGAAACATTGCCATTGAATGTAAATGTATAAGCCCATGCTCTTGAAAATAAAATTGTTGTTAATGTTGGATAACTACTTAAGTGGTTTATTAAAATTAAACTAAGTACAACGTGACGATTTTTACTGATAGGGCCCATAAAAAGAATTTTCCACAGGTCCCAGATGGTATAGTTACGCCACTGGTCAGGATGCCTAAAATGCTGAAAATGATGAAAGAGCAATTTTAAGAAGAAGCAAGATTTAATCAATGGAAAAATTGAATTTTTTTTTATCTTTGATTAAAAAAATAAATATTTCCAATTTTGTAAAGTCTTCGACAAAAAATCACAATATTTCTAGTCACTCTCACATAATTTTCTTCATGAACATGCACCAGTTGCGGCTCAGATACTTGCTGAGCATCACATCTGCTTTTAAAAATTTTGAATACTTGTTAGGCAATGGTCGCATCCTGAAGAAAACTGGATCTGATGTTACTGGGAGAAGATTAAACAAGTCGCTAGAGCATGCGATTTTTTTTCATGTCCTTATTTCACGCTTCTTGCGCTCCATTCGAAAGCTGACCTATCGTGGTATCGAGTTTAAAATAGTTTTCGGTCGATGCACACGTATTTTATGCACGCAGAGGATATTCAGAGGATACTAACTTGAGAATAATCTAACTATTCCTTTCTTCATTTTTCCCTGTTGCTCTAGGAGATTTTGTAATTTTTTTTTGAAGAACCATATTGTGGTGTTTTCATCATTCCTATTCCTTCCACCAATTTTAAAATTATTCTTCCAGCTGGCTTCACAATGTCAACCAACTATCTCATTACGATGATTTTCAAACGATATTCAGAGCTATGAATTCGAAAGCCAGAACCCACCAGCCTTGGTGGGGCAACATTATTGAATGCACAAAATGTCAATGTTTTTGTTCGACAATTTAGCTTAAGTTTTTTTTTCTGGTATGGAGGTGGAGGCTGTTTACGTCCTGAGTGTGTGACTCCCAGAAAGACGCGCAATGCTTTTATACTACCCACTATACACCTTCTCTGTCAACCTGAGAATCTAGCCTGGAACCGTTTGACACATTACTTCGGGAAAGGCCTCGTGTTTGGATTATGGGAATCTCTTCTCCAGCAGAAGGAAAGGAGAGGACGGAGGCACTAGATAAGAGAACCTACTTCCTCGAAGCCTCTCAGTGCTCCAACAAAGCTTCTTGCAGTGTCAGCATTGCCCGAGCATATTGTGCTACGCGATTCCGTTTTTCAACCGGTTTCAGCAGTTCTCCGACCATGGTATTCAGACAGAGCCCTCCGATTTTACTGAAGAGGTCCCCACCCCGCTTACTCTATCTTTTGAGAAAGAAGAATGTATAAAAGACGTCATCCAACTCTCCTGCACAAAACACACAGTGAGGAGACCGTGCTCTGTCAAACTTGTGCAGGTAATACCGAAAATAACCGTGCCCGCTTAAAAACTGAGTCAAGTAATAATCGGTCTCAACTGCACTCAACTGAGCCACAGCCTCAGGTCAGGGATCAGGTATGCAGTCCGCCTTCCCCTTGAGTCTTGCTTTCGGTTATCACCTCTGACTTAAATACTTCTCATAAATACACTCATCCTATAAATACTTCTGCACTCTCTCACAAGGAAGAAAGAAAAACAGAGAAACCAGCAGTGCGACCCGTCGAGTATCGAAATACTGCGTGACTCCATCCGTTGAACCGCGCTCAGCGTTTCTCCGATTGCATCGATGGTGGAGTGGGCCTGAGTGGCTCTGAAGCCATGCTGTCGTGGAGATAAGTCCTCGGCAGTACGAATCACGGAAGCAAGTTTTTCCCTTATAAGTTTTTCAAAAACTTTTCCAGCCATGTTCAGTATACAAAGTGGGCAGTATGCAGGTGGTGACTCGGGATTCGCTTTTCCCTTAGTAATAAGCACAAGTCTGGCCCAATATGTTTTTGACGCTACTTAATCTTTATTTTATGCGTTATGTGCGATGATTCATTGCATATCGGTTCCTGTAGAGGTTGTCAATTTTCAACTTTAAGGCCGCTTTTTTAGCTGCTTTCTTATCAGCTTTGGATAGTGGCGTTTGAAACCCCTCCAGTATCGTGATTTGATCGTTCGACATCGTTTCCGTTTATCCCGATGTCCTTTGATTGGTCCGCAAGCCAACGTTTTGCTGGCAGTAGAAATCGGGACGACAACTGCGCTGTCGAAGGAATCGGCCTGTTGCTCTTCCTCTGATTTGAGCCACCTGCGTTTAAGGTGACCTATTCGGGTTTGGAGGCCTTCCAACTCTAAGACTCCGTTTTTTAAATCTTTGCTAAGGTTCGTCTGTGCATTGCATGTGGTAGTGATGCATTGCATAACCTTTTCTGCTTTGCGGTATAGCCACTTTTCCTCTGCACGATCCAAGATAATCGAAGTGCTCTTTGTCTGCTGAGCAGGGCTTTCTTTATTTTTGTCCCGTGCTTCGGTCACTGCACTGACTGACGGATTCACTATTCTGAAGACTAACAAAATTGCAGCTACCAAAGGTAAGCGTTGCGTCATCGCCATGACATCCGGAGAGCAAGGGACTAGCGTTACAGTAGTGAATGCTGTATCTTCTTACGCAAACACGGTACGAGGATGAGTTTTCACCATCATTTTTAACCGAGCGTCCATTTGCAGAAACTGTCGAGCTGGGAATATATCGTCCAGAACAAGCCACAATGTCCAATACTGAACCAGATCCTGCTTCATCTAGCAACAAAGAAAATAGTCCTAGAAAAGAAGTCAAGAGTATCACAAGAAAGAGGGAAACTGTTACAAAATACTTCAACCATGTGAGGAAAGCAGGGATTTTGACTATTCTTGTCCAGTTTGTTGCGAAGCCCATTTTGAAAGTCTACCAGAGCCAAAATTGGATCTTTCCTAGTGCGGAGATTGTAAGGGATGAGCACAGAATCTGCGCCAGCTGCTGGTCTAACTTGCGTCTGTATTAATGGTGACAGCGACAACGAAGATTAAATTTCCGAGATTTCATGCATATGTATTTTTTTTAATATAAGCTTTGTTGATAATTAAAAACAAGCTAAAATCTGACTATAAGTAGAAAGATTTTGTCTAATCCAAAAGTTAAGAAAATTATGCTCTTTTTGTTGATTCTAGTTTTTTGTACTCTCTATATTTTTTGGAAAGAAAATTAGTTTAACTTAGTTTTCTTATAATATGGCTAAAAGGCAGTGGAAGGAAAGGTGAAATTAGAAAATTAGAAATTTATGTCATGTCTAGAAGATATTGAACACACGGTTTGGGTAGGATTTGTAACTGCTCAATTTGCCCCAAACCCTTGCTCAACTTCCTTCACTAATGCGATACGTTTATCGTCTCTGACATTTTTCATTGGATCGAATGTAGCCCTTAAATGCGATTTGTTAGAAATAAATGAATTTGGACAATTTGGAAAGAGATAAATTGCTAACCCGTCAGTCTGCATAACAAGTCAGTAAAACTTATCGTTGAGGAGCTATGACCGATCAATTAAAAATTGCTCAACTATACTTTATACTCTCTGGGTATACGAAGTTTTGTACTGTAGACCAGTTCAGCAGATGTTGCAATGTCATCCTTGATTCTTCTGCGAAGTCCGAGCAAGACGGTTGGGAGAGCGTCAACCCATTCCTGCCTATTATGGCACATAATGGCAGCTTCCATTGACCTGTGCCAACAATCCAGCATGCCATTCCACTAAATGCGTGAGGGACTGGAAGAGAACGGATTGAAACTGCGATCCTTGATCTGAGGTGAGCATTATAGGAGCTCCAAAGCGCGCAATCCAGTTACAATTTTCAGTTGCAATTCCCTCCGCCAATTATGATTGGAATCGCCTCAGGCCATCTTGTAAAGCGATCGATCATCCACAAAACGTATCAGAGTCTTTTCGGAGGCTTTAATAGTCCAACTACATCGAAGTGGACAGAAGTGGCTGAATCAGCAATTCTAATCTGTCCAAGTGGATATCTTTCGACAAACTAGGCCGCACATATTTCTTGGCTATCATCCTCTTTGTTGTACGCCCACTAGGATGTCATAACCTATGGTTTAACTCGAATATTTGCCTCCGTTTGAATGTTTGAGTCACCTCGCTGTAGGTGTCTTAACAAACTTCTTGATTGTGATTGCTAATGGCATTGTGGTATTATTTTTGGGACAATGCGTCTGCTGTTGTGTTATCTTCTCCGGCGATATGGATGATATTTGTTGAGAATTGTCCGATGAAGTCCAGTTGCCTTAATTATCTTGCAGAAGCCTTGTCTGCCTTTTGGTTCAAAGCATATATGATCGGCTTATGATCAATTATCGAGATAACTGGACGTCCTTCGATCATTCGCCGGGAAAATTTCACAATATAAATGCTTTAAATAACAATGGGAATAACTTTCACAAGAGGATCACGTCGGGGTCACCACTGTGGGGATAAATCCGGGTTGCTTCTATAAATAAAAACAAAAAAACAACAATGAAAAGTATTTATTAACGTCAGGTGGAGTGCCACTTTCCAGATGAAAAGGGACGTGATCGCTAGTTTTTCTCTTATTTCGTTTGCCATTGTTCGTTAACATCTGCCTTGATTGGGGTGACTATCTCATCTAGTTCAAAACGCGTTTGCTTGCTTCGGTGATGGTTACGCTTTTTCTTAAATTGGAATGGTATGTGCTATTACTTTTGAGGTTAATGGACCCGATATCTGTTCCAAGATGGTTTTTTGCGTTATCTATTACAAGGGCCATGGTTTTATACTAGATAAGGTTTTCAGGCTATTTCTTGAATATGTTTTCGAGCTCAATTTTGTCACAGCGTTTGAGAAACGGGGAGCTTTCTGAATGAGGCATGTTGTCAAAGTTACTCGGTTTTCCTGTAGGATACATTGAGTTAAGTTTGTTGAATTGGTGTCCGCCCTTATTTCGCATATAGTTAAAGCTGCTCTTGTAGTCAATTTCGTAGTCTGAACATAAGGCTTCAGATTGTGCTTAATTATCTGTTTCCCACTTCTTCAGCTGTCAGCAGTTCCTCTATCTCTTTGGTTGTGAGTTCAGTTGCAATATTAACCCGGCGTGGGGGTGGAATTGTTTTACACGGTCGTTGGGGTGGGTCATACAGACCCGCTTATTAGATATGAATTATATCAGAATTTTATTAATAAATAAGCAATATTTATTTGAAATTATCGTTTTACGTATGCATGTAAATGAATAAAAGAGAAATATCATATAATATTAAGTTTTAATCATGTTAATACAGGATTTTTTAAAAATCAACCAACGATTATCAAAATCTTTCCCTCTAAGTTAAATAAAACTCTATAATTAATCAAAAATCAATTTTTTGTTTTAATTGGCACGTTTATATATAAAACTAGAATATCTTTAGAAAAAAATAACAAAATATCACTCTACGTCACCATTTTTGCTACAGTCAGCGCAGAAAGGAACAATATGTTCCAAACAAATATGTTTGTTGCAACTCTCACAAATGTAATTGGTTTTCCGGTCTTTCTTAGCTGGAAACACCTTGCATCTTTTGCGAATATTAGCTTTCTTTGCCACAGGCTCCCCTGAAAATTCGCCAATAAATTGTCCAATCTTTTTACGCAACTCGCGTGGTAGGCATGAGATAATTTGGCGAAGTTTTAGGTGCTCCATGACAAGATCGAGGCCCAAGTTTTCTAAAACCCGTCTTCGTTTTATGCTTGAATTAATCTTAATTCTATTCATTATCAGACCATTAATGGCGGCTATGTTCAATGAGGCATAAAAAGTTGTCAATGGCCATCTCTTAGAATTACGACTTACGTCGTATGTAGCACATAGCTCATCAGCTGTAGCCACCCCACATTGCGTCGCGTTATAATATGTATTAATTTCAGTTTTTGCTTGTTTCCTGTTGATTCATCGACTGCATCGTCATGGTGTAAGCTAGACATCAGTAAAACTATTTAATTTTTTGTAAGGCACATGAAAAACAAGTGCGAGGTCCTTTTGGAAACCAATTCGGAATGAAAAAACTTCAACTCCGCGAGTTTTAGTGAATTCCAGCGGAACTTGTCTTTTATTTTTTCGCAGAGTACCAACCGTTGTCAGCATATGTTTTTCGAGCAAATGCTGGACAAGCTCATAACTAGTAAACCAGTTATCAAACGTTACATTGCGGTTTGTGCCAGAAATAGTCTGCACAATACGATCTACAACGTCATATGGGTTGTTGCTTATAGAAAAAGGGCATTCCGGTTGCTTGCCAGGATATATTTCTAAGTTCTTGATGTCAAAATTTCGTGCGTCGACTAAAGCAATTATCTTTATCCCATATTTAGCCGGCTTTGATGGTATACACTGACGAAGTTTACATCTGCCTCGGAAAGCTATGAGCTTTTCGGCAATAGTTAGACAATCACTAGGTATATCTGTTTTCTTACAGTTTTCGACTAACGAAATTAACGAGTTAACGACTAATGCAGCCAAATTGTTTAGTTTCGCTCTTTGCTCAAGGGTAGAAATATCATAGAAGGTTAAAGAACTTTGAATAAAATGAAACCTTCGTAAAGACATTTCGAGCCGAAATATATCCACGCCTGTTCCATCAGTAGCCCATAGATCGCTCAGATTTTGTCTGCCCGAGCGGTAAACCAACAAGATACAGAAGGCTTATAAAAGCTTTCAATATAATCATACTAGCTTCTTTTATATGGGTGTACTTTGATAAATTGGTATATGAAGCAATTTTAGGTCTGATGCGTGCATTAGAATATATAAGTAACTTTTGCAGCATTTCGTCAGTGACAAAAAGATTCCAGCATTCCATTTCAGACGTCATCGATTTTGCTTCTGGCACTACACCTGGAAACTGGTGAATTATATTTTCGCCTCTAGTTCAAATACTTTGTCGAAAAGGCGTCTTATTCCAAACTGTGCCATCTTTACCAAGCTAATGGTTGAAAGAATAATCACAGTTTGAAAAACTAGCTGATCCAGATATAGGATGCTCCCCCAAGAGTTGCGAACGATTTCTATTCAACAGTGTAGACAGCGGCATATCATCATCATCAGAGTCTGAAATGCCTTGCTCTGTGTCACTGGGTTGACTGCGCTCACTCAAATGATCTTCCTCATGAAACTCCTGATCCGACAGCGCAACATCTGAGTCAGACTCTTGTACAATTGACAATATACGCTGTCGTTGTTACTGTTCTTGATCCATATTTTTAACTACCTACAAGGAAACACAAATAAAACGAAAAAAATTATATATAGGCAACTAAAATCATAAACAACAATGGAAAAACTGAATAAAAATCATAAATACATTTCAAAGAATTGAAATTATATGTATACATAATGGCGCATTATTGTGACATTAAATGCGGGGGTGGGTCTCACTTACCTTTTGCAACTTTGAATACGTGTAACTCCCTATGTGGTCACCGCGCGACTAATGTGTGCTTGCAATACTTAGAACGAATCAACAGCTCCAGCTATTGAGTAGAAAGGCAACGTCGCACACTTAGTAGCCGAAATTTAAGCAAAATAAAATATGGCGGGTCGCACAGACCCTACCCCCATGACGCCGGGTTAAACATGTAAAGGTTCAGTGCACTAGGAAGTAGTCCTAGACATTCTTTAAGGATTGTCGCTTCAAGTCTGTCCATGCTGTTGAATAAATAAGCAAGTGCGTGTGCAATTGTGGTTATTCCATATTTTAAATTTGGTCTGACCAACGACTTGTAGAAGTTTAGAGCCACAGGCATCTGATGATGTTTCCTATTTTATTCAAGGTGTGAATTTGTTCTTGTTGTGTTCTAAGTTACGTTTTTAGCAGTCGCTATTCCTAGATATTTTTTTCTATTATTCCAATTGATTTCGGTGTGATTGTGTGTTAATTAGGTATATGAGTTTTTATTGAAATAAAATTCAATGGCTTGAATTTCATCTGGGTTTCGGTAATAATGGAGAAGATGATGAGATTATGTTGTAATTTTTTTATCGAGTTTTTTTGGTTTGTTTCCTGGGCCAGAATAAGAAAATTATTCGAACATTGCAAGATGCTTATGTTTATGGGTTTAAGTTGATATTTATGAGGTTTATAGTATATGTATCGAAGAGTAGTGGATTTAGGACATCTTCTCAACATTGAACTCAAGAACTCTTTCCCAAGCTGCTAACAGTCCGAATAGATGGTCACATGTGTCACAAAGCTTAATCTACACATAATATTCTTTCAGCGCGGCTTTTGATTATACATGTTTGATCAAAGCTCCTTTATATCACTTCCTCGCGTTTTTTGAAATAACTTCGACATAAAAATGAGATGACTAGATAACTAGATTCGCAAATGAAAAATTTTCAAACACAATGACAGTTATAGAAACCCAGTCAATAAGCATTTTACTTGTGCATGTCTCAGTGAAAGTCTTTTCTATGTTCACAAAAATAATAAACTTATTTCTGTCAAAAACGAAGACATAAATCCAAGTGATTGAGATAATTTCTGGTTTTTTTGATTTGTTAAATGATTTATTGCGGAGGTTCAGATTTCCCACAACACAAATGGGTCTGTAAATTGAAGGATTTATTGGGTATTTGGTATTCGACATCGAATCAACGATATTCAACTAATGAGACCAGAATTTTAATGCAGGCATATTACTTTGCGATAGCGTAATTACTTACAACGTTATTGCTTTAAGAATGTCCTTATCTAATGGTATTCGAAAATTATAAGAGGAGAAATATTTCGAATGCTGTTTTCATTTTATTTTTTGTGTAAAATAAGGTTACCCCTCCCAAATACAAGTGGATTTGTTGATTTGTTGCTTTAGAACCTCCAATTCTCAAATTATCTACGGTCCAGGAAATGAAGAGACAAAATTCAATTCGCTTGCGTACTTTTATTGCTTATCCTGTAAATTCGGACAGGCTTCACTGCATTTGTTCTAAACCAACTACCAATCAACATAAACACACTGCGACACTCGTTAATTTTTTTCCTGGCCCGGAACTGATCCAGTGCCTGACAAGTTATAACTCAATAAAATCTCTAGTGCCTTGCGCCAGGATTCGTCACGGATCACTTCTCCTCAATTACACTATGATCGCAACAAAGTTCCTGATTAGATGTGGTTGGTGCTGATAACTCTATGTTGCTGGTGGGATTTTCGTGAAGCCTCTTTCCCACCACTTTCAGCGACGGATGAAATGATAAACCACTCAACGTGACAATACTCATCCTTGCAATAATACCAAAAGTCATTATTCACAAAATGTACTGCACGATTGCATATGCTTTGACCGACGCTATCATTTGTTGAGTATCTTCATTGGGGTAATCATTCAGGTCGGACTTCTTTACTAGGGTGAATAATATTTTGATTGAGGGAGTTGCAACCTTTTCAAATTGTTAAATTGGCGTGAACAGTTTTGTGTAAATACACTTAAGTTTGAAGTTGTGAGAACCCTAACCCCTAATATGCATCTTGATGGAAGTACTTTTGGTTTTGTATTGAATCATCTACGATGTAAATGACGATAATGCAAAAGTAAGGAATGGATTAATGTGCTTCGATGATTTGCGAAATTGTTCGTGCGAATTTTTGAATTTAACTAGGACCCTTTGATATAGCGTCGTATGAGTTATCACACCAGGATATTACTGGTGTTGATAATTCGTCTTCGATTCATAATTTGATTGCGAAGTTTTCGAAAAGTTTTTGATTTCCAGCAAAATGGTGCAGAATGCCCTTAAACCTTCGACCAATCAAGAAAATCGTTGAAAAAAGAGGAAAACCAACTTGAAAATCAATAGATGCCTCGTCAATACTTCCAAGTCAGACCTATTCAGGTTTTCAAATGAAATAAAAACAGAACTTAATATCGAAATAAGAATGGAAATCAGGAAATAACCCCTTTTAAGAAAAGATCGCTTCAGAAAAAGATTGAAATTTGCAAGAAGCCACGAAAATAAGGCGATACAGATGTTATTAAAAAATGGAAAAACATATTATTAAGCGGTGAGACCATAATAAATTTAATCCAAGTGGCAAGTGGAGTCTCCCAGTGGAGTCCCAGTAGACCTACTGGACTACCGACTAAACACTTCCCCTGTCAACCGGAGCGCGTAGCCTGGAACCGTTTGACACATTACTTCGGGATAGGCCTTCCAATTTTACGGCTTTTGGTGCCTTCGGGTTACAGGCATACCTTCTCCAGTGGGATGGGAAAGAGGAGGATTGTTATGGAAGAAAACGCCTCCAGCCGATCAACTATGCCATTTTTCATAATCAGAATTGCCCGAGCGTAATGTTCCATTTGATTTCATTTGTCTACTGATTTCAGCATCTCTTCAATTAGGATATCTGGATAGCCTAATTGAAGAGCTCTGCGACTTTTTCTGCAAAATCACCGCGCTGTTTGTCTCATCTTCAGCATGAAAAGATAGTATGACAGCCGTCATCTTTCACACCAATGCAGAATATGCAATGTGGAGACCATGACCTACCTATCTTGTGCAGGTAAGATTGAAAACAACCGAGTCACGCTCAGTAGCTGGGTCAGGTAGAAGTCAGTCTTACCATGTGTTCGACTGAGCCATGATCTCAAGTCGTTGATGAGCCACACAGTACATCTTCCTTTTGGCTCACGTTCCCATGCTTGTTGCCATTCGTCGAGAGTGCATCGTCTTTCATATCGAGCAACTTTTTCTTTATTACCCTCGTGCCTTCGGAGGTAGATTCTTTTACGCTCTCTAGCAAGGAGAGCGATGGGTATCACCCATGCAATTACCAACACCGCTACATTAGAGACTGTACGGTATGCTGATGCAACCCGCAGCGCTCCTTGTCTCGGCACCAGTGCAGGTGCAGTTTTTTGTAGAAGCGTAGATTGCACGACACTCATTAGCAAACGCCTTTTTGTTGTGCTTGGTCCCCCATGATTGGCCATTAGTCGACTAATTGCCGAGACCCCTGCTGCGGCCTTGGTCGTTGCCTTGATTTGGTCTGAGAAACTCAGCTTAGAGTCTATCAACAAGCCCAGATACTTAACTGATAGTTTCGACTCTACTAATGTGTTCCAGACCCGGACCATTTTTTCTCTGGGTAAGATTGATCCTGATCCTCTTCTTAGTCAGGATGACCACTTCGGTTTTTTTAACGCTAGGTTAAACCCGTGAGTGGTCATCCAACTCCCCACCTGGCGCATTAGTACATTTACACTTGATCGCACTTGATCGACTGTGCACACAGCCACTAGTGCCGCAACACCATCGGCATAGCCGATCAGTCGCAACTCTTCCGGCTGTTAAAGTCTGATCAGTCCGTTGCAGGAGACGTTCCACAAGTCTCTACCGAGGATGGAGCCTTGGGCGACACCTGATGTGACTAGCATTTTCCGACAACCTTGCATCGTGTCGTCGATCTGGCTGTGATCTTTCAGTTAATTTCGAACTATCCGCATCAGATATTCTGGTACTTGGTAAGAGTTTTCCAGGGCTTCCAGAATATCCGTCCATCTAGCCGAGTTGAAAGCATCCCGTATGTCCAGAGTTATTAGAAGGACTACCCAACGGTTGGATCGACTGCGTGCCTCCGCCTGTTGGACCACATTCACCACCTCCGCGACTGCATCTATAGTGGAACGTCCCGTTCTGAAACCATACTGCCTTGGAGAAAGATCCCCAGCGGCGTGGATAACGTTAGCGAGTCTTCTCTTTATCAGTATCTCGAGCACTTTCCCGGCAGTGTCTAGCTTGCATAGTGGTCGGTATGCTGACGGCAACTCGGGATTTCCCTTCCCGTTGCTGATCAGCATGAGTCTCGCCATCTTCCGACGTTCAGGGAAAACGCCTTCCCACAAGCAAGCATTAAGCGCACTGAGCAGCAAATCAGGGCAAGAGTGATAAGCCAGTTGCAGTACCTCGGCTGGAATACCGTCTGGGCCCCGAGCCTTCTTCACCTTCATGGAGAAAACCGGTTAGTTCCAGCTCGTTCCTCGTGAAGAGTGGACAGTCTAATGTTGCTTTCTGTGGGCGGCATCAAAACGGCAGGATGTTGTGGAAAAAGTGCCCGTACTATCTCGCCCATCATGTCCGCTTCAAGTACGCAGAAATACTCCCATTTCTCGCCGGAGTTTGTGACACTCTCTTCGTTGTTCAGCTATTTTAGTGGCTCACCAATACACCGGAGGCTTTCCATGTCTAGGTCTCCGGCGGGACATAGATGACTTATAAGAAGTGTTGATGGTACTAATTGTGGAGTTCACCATGTCTTCAGCAGTCAATCCTCTGGCACCGGCGATCAGCCAAACAGTGGTGAGCACTCATGAGCATATCGACAAACTTCTCCACGTCCATCCTCTCAGTATTCTACACGAAGGCGGAGCGCTGAGTGTCTGGGAGTGTAGGAACTCTGTCGCGGATCTCGAATGCTATGTACTGATGATCACTGGCCGAGTAGTCCTCTAGAACTCTCGAATTGTGTGTCATAGAGGAGAGGGACTTTGAGGCGAATGTCACGTCCAGAATGGTATCCACGCAGCCCAAGCGGAGAAAAGTAGAAGTGTTACCAGTGTTCACCATGGCTAGTCCTACTCTGGCTGCCATCTTCAAGATTCAATTCCCCCTGGGATCTGACTTAGGCATGCCCCATTCAATAGCCTTGGTGTTAAAGTCCTCCCCGATAAGAACATGACCCTCTGTATCTCTCTGATCCTTCTGACCCTCTATAATCCGAAATCCGAAAAGAGTGGTCACAAATTCTCAACCAACACATTAGGCAGCAATAGCTAACAATAAAGGTAGAGAAACCAAGTATTGATATGATAAAACATTTGCAAGTTACATTATTTTCTGAACCAATTTAATAGCAATTATTTCATATTGTCACTAATAACTCCTTCTTTTTAAAGTATTGAATCTATTTTGTGACCAACATATTTTCAAAAATTCAAAAATTGTTTGTTTTGTGAAATAGATTTAGTTTTGAGACATATAAAAACAATTTATGTCTTAACTATACTTAATTGTTTAAATAACTTTCTCTAAAAAAAGCCAAAATTATTCAAACAAGATTTCAGTTTTGCAAAGAGGCTCAATTTTTGTGACCATAACTGTATGCCTTTGCTTAATTAAAATTAGGGAAGTACTCATAAAACATAAAAACTTTAACTTAATTGACACTTAAATACAATAAAAGAAAAAACGGATGATCGCTTCATTTTGGAATTGTATCAACCTTGTCATCTTGTTGGACAGCCCTTTGAGTCTATAACTGCTTGCAACTTCGATGAAATTGCACTGAATAACTTTGCATAAAATTCTGGTCAGATTTTCGGGCATGTTTTTGATAGTGCTTTTCGAGGTTATACTTGGTATGTACTTCTAGTTTATTGTTTCGTCGTTTCTGCTCATCCAATACATTTTCTGTGGGATTAAGATCTCGGGACAGACGAGAGGAGTAGAGTTGTTTTCTGATGTTGTAAATGAGCCATTCCTTTATAATTTCAGAAACATGCCTCGGATCACAGTCCTTATGAAATATATAACCCGAACCCAGCCCTTACTCATCAACGCTGGGCAAGAAGCTAAGTTTTAAGATATTCAAATGGACGTACGGGTGCATGGTACACTCAATGAAATATATAGATATAGCAGAACTAGCTCCATGCTTCAAAGTAGGAAGCACATTTTTACCATTACATTGTATGTTTCATCTGCTCCATATTTTGATCCTTTAAAGATAACCTTACCCCGAACGTCTGTATCGGGTTAATAAACTCATTAAAGGACTTTTGCTGTTCAATCCACCTTTTTCAGATCCCGGCTTGATTTCATAGCTTCAATTTTCTTAGAGGTTCTTAATTATTAATTGCATTACGGGCTATGCGCATCCTACCCTTTCTGCGATATTTTGTAAGTATTTGTTTTTATTTTTAAATGTATTATTAATATTTTTTCCCGGACAGCTACAGGAACTTCTCTCTCCAAATTTGTACTTCTTGCAACGTTCACGTCCCTTCTTTCACTAAACGAAACAACACCGTCCCTTCGCAGTTTAACTGTAATAATTCTAACGGCAATTCTTTCACTGGCCTAAATGAAGCATTCGTACGTTGACTTAAATTCTAGCTATTTTTGGGTTTTTCTTTCGTTTAACGTATTTGAATGTTAATTCAGTAAAAATATTTACTTTTTTTTAAAGAATTTTACATATTCTTTGGGGCTACGTAGACTTTTGTGACTAAGTAAAATACATTATCACAAATATCATCCCATAACTTTATTGAAATTCGGTGTCAATAACCAATTTGTTACCACTGCTTCGGTAGCACGTAGAGGGTCCTTGATTAAATATCTTTATTTTAAATTTCAGAAAAATCCTCATTGTGTTTATCAAGTCATGGCTTCAGTGAAAGCCTTCGCCCCAGTACGAAATGTGTTACAGGTGAGTTATGCGAAAGTTGATTCTAGTAATTTAAATTTAAAATTAAGAATAAGATAACGCAGATTTTAGTTATTCCTTAATTCAGACAAATAAAAAGTCAAATGTCTAAAGTCAACTTGAATGTCTGCCTCAGAATTGACAAGCCGCATGGCTTTCCTTCGTATGGGGAGGCCATATCCACATCAAGTTATCGCAATTCCACTACCCCAAATGTTATTTTATAACATCATGACCACAGAAAATGACTACGCTTTCCTCCGCAAAAGAAGTTGATGACGCTGACACGAATCTAACATGAATTATCCATAAACTATCTGCTTCCGGGAATCGAAATTCCCTAATGCTGCCCGAAACCCGAGTCTACAATAGAGATTGTCGCAAACAGCAAATGATTTTTGTTCGTGCACATTACGTATGTGTGAAAATCATCCTTCGCATTTCCATTCCGAAGATGAGAAGCCTTTTTACACAATCTATAATAGCGCTTTTGATATCTTTCGATTGTCTTTTTTATCGGGAAGAAACTGTTTGGGAGAAGGGTGGTGTTGTTCTGAAATCAGCAAGGCGTGCTTGTGCTCTATACAAAACCATTCTCGAAAGGATACAATCAAACACACCCATAAATATGAAGCCCTTTGTATCAAGGCATCGAGCGTTACGTCGTTTTCTCTCCTTCGCAGGGAGGCATGGAGAAAGCGCATGGAAAAGCGTTTTTATCATAAATCATATTTTTAACAATAACAAATGGTTCCCGTTTCAAAGGATAATGCTGAAATTCTCCGGGGCGATATTGAACGCTGAAAATTATGGTATAGGCATCACGCTACCCAGCATTTATTTTCCATGTGCAATGGCCTCGCCCTAAATGGTTCACCATCGAAACACATTTAATGGAAATATTTAGGAAAGATAATTTTATTATAATCCATCGCTTCGTATTTGAATTTAAAGGAGACTTTGAAGCTTCAATTGGTTCCAGATTTTTTTCTCTGACGATTGCATCGCGCTTTAAAATACATTAAGCAGGATTCAGCAAAGTTCGTTGAAAATATCAAATGTGGGTACAGGAATTCCTCTTGCAATCCTTAATTCTGAGTATTGCTAGATCATTTTATTCTTTTCAAAGTATTGTTTTGACAAAAAAATTTGCAGGAGATTTTTGCCATTCAATGTGCAATTTCCTGAATAAGTGAATTTTCGAAAAATGTTGAAAAATTTATTTTTGGTTGTCTGATCTTCATGAGGACTTGCACGTAAGCAACCTAATCACAATCGAAAAAAAACCATGTACATGAACGTTATATACCACACTTTTGCGAATCGAAACAACTGGTTGTGTCCTGTATTGAATTAAAAAAAGAAAAAGAAAAACTATTAAGCGTTGGGTTAATCACCCAGTCACGAAGATCTATTTTTTTAATATACAAAGCCTTTTTAATTTTAAGGAAGATTTTTTGCTTTCCTAGCCCCTTGGAGCCAAATTTCTTATTACCTATAGTACAATGTACTAACAATATTGGTGATAGACGATCTCAACGAAACCTGCAAAATTCATGAGCATTATCTTCTGGCAATCTGCAGATTGGCTGCAGAATAGCCTTTTCGATCATTTACGCAGAAATCTTTGAAAAGCCCCAGCGTTCCAGGAATACGCGAGTGACATTGGGCCAAATACGGTGATTAACTGCAATGACCAGCAGTCTCCAGAATATGTGAAAACTGCAATCGCTCGATTAGTCGAAACTCTAAACGAAGAAACCGAAGGAACCGAAACCCTAAACGAAGCGTCAAAGAGCTACCGTGACTATTCATCGTTGAGGTAGTTTATATACCTGAAACAAAGCAAGCGTCGCAGGAAGTTCTCGATATGCTAAAGCACCAAAATCCGAGGAACGTAACTCAAAAGTAACTGTCTTCGCAGGGAAAGAATGGCAATGGAGTAGCTATGTCGCAAAGTGTGAAAGGAAGATGACAATGTGCTGGGGGCACAAACGGACGACTTGGTTTTGGCTTTACTCAGGCAACAGCTAAAACGAAAGCGACCGTGCTCTTAGAGCAAAAACACAACCTGATGTGGACTACCCAAATGAATTGGGACCACAGCAGTGCGCCAAGAGCAATACCCTCGGCATATCTTCCCTTTGGCCCCGAAATATCGATGTACACATATTGGAGAAATAGACCATCATAGGATGTGAGGCCAACGTAAAACATCAATTTTGGCCAAAAACTGTGCAATGACAGAAGTTAATTATTTAACGACCCACCTGGCCTGTCAAAACCCCGATGTATTACCTTTTAAGTGAGAAGAGCCAAGATGACCCTTTTGGTATATTGCGATCCGATGAAAGGAGATTGGAACAGTTACACAAACGCTATTAGACGTATAGTAGGGTCATATCGGTAATTCTATAACGAAATCGGAAAGACATTGACAAAGTAGTGAAGTATATCACAGTATACTTGCCAATAATTCAGAAAAATATGTCCAACTACTATCATCAAAGAAAAGAAGAACAGAGAACTGGAAGAGATCCGGGAAACCACTCAAAGGTGTTCCTCCTAAATCGATTAAGATGCTTCTATCACGCTCATACTTGAGAAAAAAAGGGACAGAACGATTGAATAACGAGACTCCTTATCGTGGATCCTTTTTAAAAGTTATAAACAAAGGAAAGGTCCTATAAACACTCAACATCTTCATCAAAATAATAAGGGACCGGGAAAGTGTATTCGAGCATCGTTATGAATGCTTATATCACAATAATACGGATCTTGGCGTAAGTATACAGAGTCTCTATGTCCAAAGGATACATCCTTCTGGACTGGCGATATACTGAAATAGTTTTCATACCAAAGCCACTTAAAGCCAGCCATTACAAAGCAATGGATTATCAACTTATCAGCCTAACGTCTTTTATGCTGAAAATCCTGGAACGCCTAGTGGATGTGTAACTAAAAAGTACTGTAGACATAACGGAGCTTTGTGGAAACCAACATGGGTACCGCAGGCCGCTTGACAGAGGTATCAATATATGAAGTGGTATGAAGAATAGAGGAGAACCATGCCATCATAGACAACACATTATCAGCTTTCATCGATATCAATCACAATCAAAGTTCGCTAATTTAAAAATGGTAAGAATTCTGGCTCTAATTCAAATAAATGGAAAAGATTAAAATCTAAGCAAATTCATAATGGAACTACAAACGAAAAGGAATGTAACAGCCTAGGAAAATAGTGTACCCTTGAAATAATGGATTATCATGAGCACACCACAGAGTGGAAGAGTATCACGACTTCTACGGAAACTCACAGTCAACCAAAATATGGAATAAGCAACTCGGTCACCTCTTCAGGCAAATCGAAGAGCTATGCCCAGAAAAAATGCTGTTGAAATCGGGTTGCACAATATACTTGGAGATTGCTCACACTTAAAAGAGCCATACTGGAGCGTGGGGAGGTATCGGAGAAGGAGGGATCTCTTTTATAACAATTCCTTCCTCTCCCTTCGTTCCCGTTGGAGAAGAGAATGCCGTTATCTGAAGCGCCTCTAGGCGTAGGAACAACAGGCCTAACCTGAAGTAATGAGTCAAACGGTTATACGCTACGTTTTTAGATTAATAGGGGAGATTTATAATGGATACTCTAGAAGCATAATGTCTCTGGGAGTCCCACACTCAGGGAATAAACAGCCTTCACCTCCCTACCACAAACGAAAGAAATAGTTGTAGTTGTGAAATGGTTTCAGAACGATAACATACGTTGACGGTATTGTTTCTCTGATCAGTGGAAGATTCCCAGAAACTATTGTAACCAAATATACACCACCTTCACGCCACTTTCTGAGTGGGGGGATATACGGTATGTGTATCAAATCGTAGAAAACGGAAGCATGAAACATTTTGAAACTTGGATCTGTTTTCTCTAGGGCTAACCTTTGATAGTGGGCTAACTTGGACTCTACACTTACAATAAGTCAGATGGCGATGTAGAGCGGCACTCTTCACCAAGACTTCAAAAAGACTGATTAGGAAAAGTTGTGGCTTAAAACAAAAATAACCTACTGGATATATACATTTGTAGTGAGACCAATAAGCTACTGAGCCCTTATATGGTAGCCAGCACTAGAAAGGATCACTAGAAAATAACTGGATAAAATCCAGCGAATGGCCTGCCTTGGTATCTCAGGGCTATTTGATGCCATACCAGTTCTGCTGGACTCTATACCGGGAATTGAAATCATGATCTACTCCGATGGCTCCAAAACGAATTAGAGAAGCAACCCCGGAATCTGCTTACAAGATCATACACAGTTTTTCAGTTAGAATATTTGTCGACAATGAAATCCGTCACAGAAGCGGGAACCAACAATCTGCAGCGATTATCTAGCAAGAGCAAGATCAGCCGACCAAAATGCACCTAAAAGAGATAAAATTAAAGTACCACTAGTACCATTAAAAGGGAATAACCAATTGAGGACAAAACTTCTACTAGGGAAAACCAGAGATGGCGAAGAAACATTATTGACAATACTTACGGTCCACACGTTTTTTAGGTAACCTCTTTGGGTTCGGTATGATGACAGGATTTACCATCTTTACAAAATTGCACCACATGCGGGGAGCTAACGGCCGATGTTGGTCTATGCTTTTTCAATAAAGATACAATGCTACAAGATTGCAATACAAGGTGAAAACTTTTTAGAAAATTGGAAACCCTTCTCCCAAGAACCGACATAGTAGGCAAACTAACCTTTAAAAAGAATATAGCTTTCATTATAATTGACATTACAATTTATCATCAAATATTCAGTCCTATACGCCAGAAAGCGATTCAAAAATTGAAATTTTGAAAACGATTACAAATGAAAAAGCAGGAAGCAAACAAATGTAACGAATCGCATGCTTCGTAATTTTTGGCTTAAACCATTCTGTGTAGATAAACCCAAATCGCGACAGATCAAAAGCAGCACCATGCTGGTTCCTCTCATCCAGGGTATTACGACAGGTTAAGATAAACCCAATGCAAACCCGAATATCCCGTTCAAGCTTATTGATTCTGACTGTCAAGCTCCTTGTCTATCACAACAAATGTCCTTGCAGATAAAACCAAATATTACAGAATTCTTTAATACTTTCAACGACCCAATCATTGATTAGGGAAGCGAAAAATTCTGACTATCGTATGCAATCCTGTCCATTACCTTAATTTTAATCATGCCAGGATTCCTTAAGCACAAGGATCCAGCCTGCATTAAACAGGATTGAATGCAAGAGGTGTTCATATGAAGCCCATAACTCATGTGCTGGAAATATGCATGTATGGAACGCAGAAGGGAACCGAAAGTCGTAGTATTCACACCAAGGGCGAAATATAAATATTTATGAGAACAGGTAACTAACAACCCTCTTTTAACCCCTTTCACTCCATATAACAGGAGCCTTTTCGCTGGTAATTTCTGACACACGACCACGTGCCACTAGGGTCGAACGGACAATTATTCTAGCAACCTGGTAGAGCTATTATTGCTTGTATTCCTTCCATACAACATAACACCATATATGAGGTTTAATTAGGGAGACGACGGGGATTGCAAGAAAATCGTTGTTCTTTTCCAAGGCAAGGCAATTCAGGCATTAATGGCACTTTATATATATAATCAAACTACGTAACGCTTTCAAGGTACTTTTATTCTTCAACAAAAAAAACAACTATTTGCATATGTGCGACACGTGTTTGGAATATTTTGAGTAAAAATTTTTTTAATAACTTCGTGCAGAATTTCATTGCTCGAGATATTTCTTCTCTTCGTCAGATACTGAGATTTTTATGAAAGGATCGTAATGAAAAACAAATTTGGTTGTGTTGAATTTTAGTTTAAGGCTTTCCAAGGCTAGATTAACTAGTTAACTGTGGCGGCCTCGTTTAAGAGTGTGCACCATTTTTCGTCGCTTGAATTAAATAGCCAATTGTCATTGCTTTATGGGAATGACGAGTATACTCGTCAGTACACAAAATCGTGTCGCTTCTCCGTGACGACTATACTCTTCAATCACAGTTAACTCGTTAAGACTGAATGGTCTGTTAACTTAACCCGGCACCTGACACATTGATGACACTTATTTTTCCTAAATATTTGACTCTATAACGCTGGAAACTCTAGTGTTCATCACCTTATCTTTCTATTAGGTTGTCTACTTTACAGTTATTTGTGTTCAGAGTGTGGTGTACCTTGTTGCAACTTGCTTTATGGAATCATTTACGCAAATATGGGTAGGGGGGCTTGCACACCCCGAAATTGGCAGCTTATATTAGAAATTTTCCTAGAAACCGGTCTTTATTTCAATCAGTTTTCAATTTCGTCTGTTATTTTCCTCTGATTAGATACACGATTTAGTCATGGATTGGTTTGGATCACCTTAGACGGTTTCAAATGAAACAGAAGTGTTCGATGAATCATGAGCTTCTAAAGTAGACTCTTGTCAAGTGAGTATTCATAATTCTGAGTCGGAAATTCGACCCTGCGGAATCCGATAATGAAAACGACTCCAACATGTCAAAAATAAGTACTGATTTCGGAAAGGATGGAGCAACTAGATGAAGAGCTACACTAGGTAACAGAAATGTTCGTAAACCTATTCAAAATAATGTTGTTCACACGCACAGATTATAAGAATATAAGTATAAGCAATATGCATTTTTCAAGTTTAAGCCTTATTTCGGTTGCTTTACAACGCCGTTTCTATTCGTTACATGGAAATTACCTATTGTTACATGGAAAATTTGTGTTCGGAAGGAAGATCGGGCATTGAAATTTTTAAACTTGAATAAATCTTCGTCGACGTTTATGCCAATCGGGTGACTTCGATTTGATAAAATCGACAATTGAGTGAACTTTTCCGATTTTTCAAGACAACATGGTTAATATCTGAATATTGTACAGTTGACAAGAAATTAATTGCAATTAGTTGAATTTCGGGGACCCTGCTCATTTCGCCAATATATTTCAACCACTCCATTGACGCTGGAATTATTTCAAAACAGACTAGCGTATGTGGCAACTGTGCCTAAAAAATTGTCAATGTTTGGTTTCACTGAGAGATGAAAAAAGTGTATTTCATGCCTAAAACAAAACAAAAATGTTGCCTTGGTGTCATCAATGGATTGGGAAAACGATTCGATTGATGAAAACGCTGGAGATAAAAAACTTCCAAGGATAATTGAATTTTACAATGAAACCCAGTCTGGAATGGCTGATTGATGAGCTTTGCGGTTCCGACTTCCAGCCACATCCAGAACATCTAGCCCATCCAACCAAATAGTGGTTTGTTATTTATTTTAAGGCTTCCATTACTATAGTTCATATTATATATTAATTGTTAAATTATGTGAAAATTTATAAAACATACCCAAAGTACATCGGTACCAAAGTCAGATCTTCCCGTTGCTTTTTAAAAATGTAAGTGGCAGGCACTGTGTTAAGATTTCTAGATATCAAAAAAAACTAATCAATTATTGAGAAGTTCCTATGCTAGGTTTTAGATAACGAGTGTGATAACCACGAGGATTAAACGTACATTAGAATTTTCAAGAAATTTCCCTTAAGAGTTCACAAATTTTCTTCTCTGTCTTGAACTGAAAAAACCAGAATCGGTTTGGCACGCGGTTCAAGTCCAAAAGGACATTTATTTTTTTCAATTTTCTTTTCAATTTCCTTCTTGTTGGTCGTATCCTTCGTGTTGATTTAGTTTAATCCGATCGTTGGAAACCCTGCAGCTATCTTCGATTGTTTTGTAGTTAGGGAAAGAACGCTGCATTTGCCCTGAGCATTAGGGCCAAAGACACATATCGCGTCTCTACTACCCACTAAACACTTCTCCTGTGAACTTAAAAACGTAACCTGGAATGATTTGACTCGATC
Organism: Stratiomys singularior; assembly: GCA_954870665.1. Taxonomy (NCBI): domain Eukaryota; kingdom Metazoa; phylum Arthropoda; class Insecta; order Diptera; family Stratiomyidae; genus Stratiomys; species Stratiomys singularior. The sequence continues at coordinate 67,044,166 of OX940880.1, read as the reverse complement.
GAAGCATTATATCTATATGCCTACAGGAGCCTTGAATTTACTTGAATCCCTTCTTCAACCAAAGTAAGCAGGATTGCTAGAGAAGGAACCCATCTATCAACAACGTCCCCGGACGCTCCAATACCCTGCTGCCCTAGCAAATTTTGCCACTGTACTCGTCGCTTTCCAACCGGTGTAAATATTTCTTTGACTGACGTTCTTGGGAAGAGCACTGCGGTTTCACTGGAGGGGTAACCACCATGTTGGTACCATCTTTGATGCGCAAAATAAGTGTTACAGGCGTCGCCCATTTCTCCTATTCAAAATAACAAGTTGAGATACTATCAGATATCAATCTCAATGAGCTAAGAGCGGATGTATCTATATGCGCTCTAGAATTGAATAAAGTGAAAATTAGTCTCAACATGCCCTCGATTAAGTCAAGTTCTATGACGCATCAGACGTGCAGTCCGCCTTCTCTTTGTGTTACGTAGAACTGTTGCCAATCGATGAGCGCGTGTAACATCTCTTCCATGGTGATCTCTTCTCTTTTGTCCTCATTTTAGGTCCGGGAATTTAGGAAATGTCTGTACTCTCTAGCAAGAAGGACAACTAGAATCATTCTTCTCATGACAATAAACCCCCGGTGACAATACTATGGGCCGTAAATCGGTCCCATGCTCATGCATATTGCATGTTTGGTCCTTATTTCTGCACCTATGCGAATCTCTTAACGTCATAGAAAATGTTTGGAAGATCCAGGCCAAGCACTGACACTAGTGTGACACCTAATGTAAATATCATTCTTCGATTGAATTTTTTTCGAACTTGCCGAAGGCTGCAGTTTTCTAAATAGTCCTTCAGACTCCGTAGCAGATATATTGGTTCTTGAGAACGATTTATAAGCCTTTTCAGGACATACACCCATTTAGTACAGCTGTCAGAAAACTCCCTCATATAGAACTATTGTGTGCTTCTCACGTTGTACCATGCCTCCCATAGCATCGATGGTTAAAAGCCATTCTGCCATGAAGCTACGTCTCCGGCATCATGATTCGCTTGCGCAAGTGCTCACTGATTAGTTTTTTGACAGCAAATGATCTGCATATAGTGGTTAGCAAATTTTGACTTATCCCCTTTCCCCTCGCTAGCTAACGTCATCCATACTCACCATGTTACAAAAGGAAATATCATTTACCCAATTCCACTCGAATACTATCTGCACCTGTAACCTTTCTTGACTTCTAAGATAAAGATGCCTGGAGATCTATCTACGTGGACTTTCCACTGGTATTTAATCATGGCTGGTTTGAATAGGAGCATGGTAGGTAGGTAAGAACACAAAATTATTCATTTTTTCTGGCTTCTAAGTATGAGGCCAATGGTTCCCCGTCCGTGGGGACGTGGGATCGTGGCTAAATCGAAGGCACGGTGAGACTGATTATTACCTTACTCAGCTTCTTACCGGGCATGGGTATTTTCAGTCTTATATGCACAAGATTGGTAAATCACGGTCCCTAGACTGCATTTTCTGCCCAGGGGAAAGGGACGACGCATGTCACACCTTCTTCAACTGTAGAAGGTGGAACAGGATGCGGCAGGACTTGTGGGAGGTAATAGGAGAGCTTTCTCCAGACAACCTAGTAGGAGAAATGCTGAAAACTTTTGACAAATGGACCTGTGTGGCAAATTACTCTCCGGCAATACTTACAGCAAAAAAAGTGACCATGGATAACCTTCGGCGCGGGGTCTAGGGGGGGTCTCCTTTCCAGCCGTCCTCCTCCATCCTGCCCCCTCTCGCTGGGGGGAGATTCCTCTACGCTGACGACGCCCTAGGGCGAAGTAAAAAGAGGCCTAGCCCGAAGTAATGTGTCAAACAGTTCCAGGCTAGGGTCTCTTGACAGGGGGGGTGTTTTATGGGTAGTTTGGTAGCATGCGCTCCTAGGAGTCCCACACTCCGGGCGTAAATTGCCTTCACCCCCAACCCAAAAAAAAATGGTTCCCTGTCCAGTCATCTACCAGGCAATGCAATTGGCTGCCCTTACTGTATCTGATGAATCTGCGAAAATATTCCCTGCTAAATTACAAGCTGGGAATCTAGCATATTCCTCTCCACACCTCCGGGCTCGCTGTGCCTCTGTTGCAACATTTGACGCTCCCTTTGGTTACCAACAATTTCAGGTGGTGAACCTTGCCGAGGAAGGAGCATGGAGGACTTGCAAGCAGATCAAATGATTCTCGTAGTTAAGTTCACTATTTACTCTACTGTTGGTACATCCCTCCCCGAAAAAGTTTCCGTCACCGTTGATCACAGCACTAGCTCTTTGACATACCGAGAGAATGCCGAAACTGCATTTAGCTCTGCAGTTCTGCAGTAAACTATATTATATATATCGTAATTGTTTTAATTTTTTGAAATAGATACCCACAATAAAGCTGAAACACATGTTCACCACAGAACTAGAGGCATCTGTTTTTAGTGTCGGCTTCCTATATGGATCATCTGTCAAAGTGTAATCTCAAGTATCCCGTTAGTATCGAACAGTGGGGTTTAGGAACCATAAGCAAAAAGTTCGATATCTACGTGCAATCCTAGTCTCAAATGTCAAAGGTGGCAAATTATCTGCAAAGCATGTCTAAATCACGAGGCGAACTGATCGCGAAATAGTACACATAGTATGGTTACAAGAAAACTAATAATGCGAAAGTATTACATGGAAAAAAAGTTTCAACGGATTTTTTTTTTGAAGTTTGACGCTTTATTGTATTAAAATTTGTTACAAATTCATTCTTTAAGGTATTTTCCATCGCTAGTTACTACTTTTTCCCATCTTCCTGTTCACATACGGATTCCTCGTCGAAAGAACAACTCATATATTGAGGCTATCCACGAATCTATCCAATTTTGGAGTTCTTCAAATGGGTGGAAGTGCTGTTCCTCAAGGGCATGCGTCATCGAAGAAAACAAATAGTAGTCGAAAGGCGCAATGTCCGGCTTGACGGCGGGTGGGGTAGGACTTCTCATTTAAGTGTTTCAAGGTATGGGTTGACAGGGCTTGCAACATTTTATTACAACGTAATATAAGAGACGCAAAATTATAGAAACTGACTACTTAACCCAGTGAAAGAGCGTCTTACTTAAACGGATAGTGTTACTTACGATGAGGGAAAAAAGCCCGAGTTAAATTTATTCTAGCTGCTTTCATCAAAACACATTAAAAAGTGGAAAGACTTGACATGAGCGCAATCATCTTTTCATTGGAGAGTATATTGTCTTCTGAAACTACCAAAGGGCACACTATTTTATAAGTAAGTAATGCTTATTTACAATCAAACGTCAAGCGAGTCAAATAGAGATAAAAACAGCATAAGGAGATTTTTAGATTTCTCTATAGCTGATTCCACGCAATATTTGGACGTGAAGAATCGCCAAAATTTACGCATATTAACATAAACTCCCCGACATTTACTTAAAATACTCAAGGGTAGTATAAATGAGTGGGGGAAACATTAAGAACATTAAGTGCATCATCATTAACAAATTTTTGCTGCCTATCGACACAGAAGAATAAACTTAACGGGATTGTTAACTCCACCCAAACACCATTTTCCGAAGAATTAAGCCCGGCCAATTCCAAATGATTATGACAGGAGCTCAGGCAGATGCAGCAGAAGAATTAACTTAACGGGAATGTAAACTCCACACAAACATCATTTTCCGAAGAATTAAGCCCGGAAAATTCGAAATGATTATGACAGATGCTCCACATCGCATTTCATTTGCTCGCGCCGAATGGAGATGGGGAAATTGCAATCTGATGCTGATATTAAGGCTACAGTAAGCTAATCAAACATTTTCAAATATATAATTCCATTGTTGATGTCATTATTGAGCGTATCGTTATCATTAATGACAATTGGAGATGCTCAATATAACCGGTTTCACATTTTGAATTAAATTTGACTGATTAAAGTACATGATTCAGTGTCAGATTGAATAATATTTTCAACATTCAAGTCATATGTATGCTAATTCCTTTACAGAAATTGCTTTTCTAACTGTAATGTTAACTCACTGTCAAATTTAAAACCGACGGTAGCCGAAGATTTTGGAAAATGTAGATATTTTATTATTTTTACATTTAATGAGTGAAAATGTTTTCGATTTGCTCATTATATGATCTAATTGGTTAGTTAACTTTCATGTGAAAGTGTCGGTAACGATACTGAGGGTTAATTTTCAATTTCAAGGCAGATGTATGCCGTCCAACAAAAAACGTAAAATTAATGCATTTTTGACCTATTCTTGGTGGTTTATGAATTTAGTTTTCGTGTTTTTGCCTATAATTGGGTAAAACATATTGAATTTTAAGTGTACGTACTTCTGATTGCGTGATTTACTTTGAAATATCGATAGAATTTTGGATATCATGTTGTATATGACACGAATGACAGGAACGAATGGCGCCAACCATTTGAACAGCTGATAAGTGGAATGAAGATAAGTTTAAAACTTTCGATGCTCACGTACGCTCACGTACACGGATGGGGCCTTATACCTCTCTAGGCCTTATACCTCTATGGGATAGACGCATGCCATATTGAACGAGCCCACGAAATACATACCTTAGCAGTTGAAGGAAATTGTAGCGAACCGACTCTGTTGGGTTGCATGTGCATGCGCTGAACCATTCCTAAAAAGTTGTTTCTTAAATAGGCTTGATCTCGTAAAACAGGGAATTTTATTGAAGTGTTCTTGTTGTTCCATGCTTACACTGTGGCCTAGCTTTAAAGTCCCGAAAAATTCAGGTGACACAAATAAAGTAATTGTCAAGATAAAGAATAGGAAAGTAAAACTGGAAGAGATTCTGTTGATCATGTATTAGATCGTCCGTTTAATGATAGATTATTTAGAAAAAATCTTATATCCGTAGATGGTGTAGAAACAACAGATATTGGCTCGATTCTTGTCAATGATTTTCCAACACATCAGGATTCCATCAGCCTCAAATCGTTAAAAAACGTTGTAGAGAATTTTAATGGAAATAAAAACCTTATCCACAGGACCGCCAAGTCGAATTAATCGACTCCATGACGTAAAGGACATAAACTAGCTAAACACTTAGCAGCCTTACTAAGAAATATCATCTAACGCATTCGTGTTATCAGATACCGAAGAGCTAATTGGAAATAAAATAGCATCAGTTAAACATCTAACTAAACTGGTATTGTTCAATATAATCAATAAATATAATGCAAGAAACATTATTTAACTAGAAGAAGGATACACATTTTTCTGCACAGCTCACGAACATAATAAAAATAACATTACAACAAAATAAATTCCGCTTGAACAACAATATTTGTAACAAACAAACGGAGCAGAATTGAAAGTCCAGCAACAGCTATTCTTATGGAAGTCCTGGAAACCTGGAAACCTGGAAATTTGGAAGACCTGGAAAACCGCGAACAGGAATTCATGGAGGAACTAAGATCCTCCATAATTAGGTGTACAACTTTGCTTCCGCCGTTTTGCTATAAATGGCTGTAGCGGAAAGTGGTAGTCGAAATAAATAGATCGTAGATGCCATACAATAAGCTTAGGTATTTGTAAACATAACCCCATCGAAATATGAGTCGTTTTGTGTCTCGATTAAACATGTCGGCTTATGAGCCCAATTCTCGTCATTTGCGGGAGGTTTTAATTTTCTGCTTTAATATGAAGAAATCTGCCGCTGAGGCTCATCGAATGCTGTCAAATACCTATGGTGAGGCCGCTATTTGTGACAAAACGTGCCGAGAGTGGTTTCAATTTCTAAAGAATGGTGATTTTGACGTCGAAGACCAGCATGGTGGTGGAAGAGAAGAGGTTTTCGAAGATGCGGAATTGGAGGCATTACTTGATGAAGACTCGTGTCAAAGAATTCGTAGAATCATTGGGAGTGACGCAGCAAGCCATTTCAAAACACCTGAAAGTCATGGGAATGATTCAGAAATAAGGAAATTGGGTGCCGTACGAGTTGAAGCCGAGAGATGTTGAACGGCATTTGTTTGCTTCTGAACAGCTGCTTGCAAGGCAAAGAAGGAAAGGATTTCTGCATAGCATTGTGACTGCGGATGAAAAATGGGTTCATTACGATAATCGTAAGCGCAGAAAATCATGGTGATATACCGGCCATGCTTCCACGTCGACGGCCAAACCGAATATTCACAGTTCCAAGGTCATGCTCAGTATTTGGTGGGACCAGCTCGGCGTAGTGTTTTATGAGTTGTTAAAACGCAATTAATGATCTCGCAACGAACGCAATTAATGCGTTTGAGCAGAGCATTGAAAGACAAACGGCCGCAATACAACCAGAGACATGATAAAGTGATTTTACAGCATGACAATGCTCGACCCGATGTTGCGAAAGTGGTCAAGACATACTTGGAAACGTTGAAATGGGAAGTCCTACCACACCCGCCGTATTCCCAGACCTGGCACACGGCCTGGCTGACCAGCACTTCCGGTCTTATGAAGAAGTAAAAAATTGGATTGATTCGTGGAGCACTTCGAAATATGATTAGTTTTTTAAACACGGGGTTCGTACGCTGCCCGAAAGATGGGAGAAACTAGTGGCCAGCGATGAACAAGACTTTGAATCATAAATATATAACCATTTTTTTACAATTAAGCCTCGAATTTCGGCAAAAAACGGTGGAAGCAAAGTTGTACACCTAATAGCATAGAAGTAATATTTCATGTGAAATATATGGAAACCAAAAAGCAAGGAAAAATAGGTAACCTTGAGATAACGGTAAAGAACATCAAAACATCAAAGAAACTCTACTTAGAGATATATAGGAAACGCACAGCCACAGGTACGTTAAGCACAACTTGTCCAATCAGCTCCAACAGCACAAGAATGCAGTAATAGGGCAAGTAGAAATAAGCCTGGCGCGGATACCTCTATCAGTTGACGCTTACTACAAGGAGTTGAACACAACAAAATCAAAAGCCAGACGCAACAACTGACGTTGGATTCAAAACGAGCGCACATTCTCCACAAAAGCGAGAATTCAATACTATGTAAAGTGGCATCATCCCATTTTTGAAGACCATAAATAGGGACACAAAAGATATAACCTCAGTGGATTTGCTAATAAAATTGAAGCTTAGCCTGGAACTAAAAAATTGCAGGAATAAATTCAAAGCACCTTCGCATGCATAAACCTAAAGCTGGCTTACATTCTCTGGCTAATATAGTATAAAAAAAGCACACGATACAATGAGAGGTCAGGGCTGTTGGCAATATACCAATTGTCATTCTCCATCTGGCACATTGGGACATTATGGGAATCGTAAGTCATGAGATAATGCGTCATAAGAGTACCCCTAACTGCAAATCAATCCCTATCGTAAAGTGGTATCAAAAAGAGAATTGACTATCCTATGCAGTTGACAGCTGCTGTTGACGGTTTTATTGGATGAAAGAATATATAAGTCGATAGGCCAGCGCTTTAAAAAAGCAACCCAAAGGCACATCAACTCTGATCAAATGTAGAATACTTAAACTTAATTAGAAGTATAAGATGACAAATAAGGGTATTTTATCTATCCTCTACCAACGCGTAAGATTTGGAAGCACAACCGTGAAAATGATGTGTCTTCACTTGGTTTTCGAATCACAGGGCCAAAACGTTAGGCATACTAGAACAGAATGCCGTGAAGAACCGCCATACAGGAGACAAAGGTTCTTTGTTCGATCGGGAGCAGTGGATTAGAAGAAGTTTTCTAAATGCACTTAGGTCGTTGTTAAGTAAATCGTTATAACCTGACTGAGTTCCAGTTGTGTAACTATAAGTCATAAACTGTCAAAATCACACAAAAGAAAAAAGTACTTTTTCGTGTCATTGCCGTTGGGACGGACTAACAACGCTTCGTGTTATGGGGATCAAAATAAATAAGATACAGGGCTCAAAATAAAGTTAATTGTGAAAGAAAAGGGCTCTAGAAAATATCTAATTGGGAGAGATTAACAAAAAGAGTGAGAGAAACTGAAGAAAACATAAAAAAAAAATAACTGAAATTAGTCAGTAATTTTAGAATGACGATAATTGATGAAAAACCGAGTGAACAGTGGTAAAACTGATTATAAAAGTAAGTCATATCTTAAAAGATTGATTCATTAATGATTAGGGTAATATTCAAGAACTAACTAATCAAAAGAAACAGTATAGGACTCTACTTTAAAGGCAGAACATACGCGGGTATCCTATGCTCTAATACTTTAGAGGCCATGTTGGGCTGATTTGCCGCAAATCGGTCACCAAAAAAATGAGTGTGTGTTTTTCGAGGTATAAAACTTTTGGCTGGCAATATTTTTTAATGCAACGTAGGATGTGATAGCTGCCTTGGATTTTGCAGTTAGTTTGGTTTCCATTTTATCATAAACCGGTCGAGATCCAAGCAACGAATGCAAATTGTGCAGATTTACTCAGAAAAAAAAAAACGGTTCTGTCCAAGAAACTCATCGCGCAGTCCTTCAATTTTACGGCCGACCAAACCGTCTGTCTGAACAATTTATTCGATTAACCATGGGTCATTTCCGCACCCCCTTTTCTTTCACTGATAATACGCGTCCATCCGAACGTCGTACAGTGCGAAATGAACAAACCATAGCAGCTGTAGGGCATGATATCGATGAAGACCCAAGTCGATCCATACAATATCGTGAACAACAATTAAACCGAAGTGCCTTCCATAATGTGGATGCGCACATTATGGAAATCCAACTTGTACAAGAATTGAAGCCGAAGAACCACCGCGCATGGCGTACATACGGTGTATAGGTCCAACAAGAAATTGCGCCAGATCGCGAATTTCTTAAGAAAATTTCGTTTAGCGATGAGGTTCATTTCTGCTTGAATGGCTACATCAATTACCATAACTACCACATTTGGAATGATGAGCAACCACAGGCGGCCAATCATTGTTTTGTGTGCTTTATGGGCCAGTAGACTCATTAGTCCATATATGTTCAAAAATCCTTCTGAGCATAGCATTACAGTCAATGGTGACTGCTATAGAGCCATAATGAATGACTCTTTCACCGTTATACGGGGTACCTCTAGTTTCAAGGCGTGACATGCTATCACAGCTCGAGCAACCATCGCCTTATTGAAAGAAGCATTTGATGAGTGCAAAATTTCGCGATTTAGACCTGTAAACTGGCCTGAAAGATCTTGTGATTCAACACCCCTATACTATCCCTTGAGGGAATACGTCAAATCACTAAAAAAAACACCCTATAGAAAATGTCAGGAAAGATAGCCTGATCAAATTTGTGAAATGAATGGATAGGTTCGAAAAAGATGATAATGGCATCCTACAGGCGCTCATTTTCATGATTCCATTAAGTCAACGATCAAACGTGTCAACGCTTGGGATAGGCAAGCATAATTTAATGCAAGATATAACAACACGTTGGAATTGGACGTTTTACATGTTTTCATGTAGGTTTAGTTTCAAAGAATGATAAACGCAGCGATGAATGTACCCAATCTTGTTATTCCATGCAGTCTAAACGTAAGAGAACCGCTGAGCCCGGAGAAGGTTGTCCTATTCGCACATTTTTCTGGGAGTGCTACAAAGAAGTAGTTTCTGAAAGCTTCATCGATGATAACAACGGAGTTGGAATTGCTTCAATTTCAAAGATTACCATATCACGTGGCCTTGATAAGTACTTGAGCATGAAATAAGTCTAGTCAAACTGGCTGCTTAATATTTATCAACTCCTGTAAGCAATGCGTATTCGGAAAGACTTTTCAGTGAAGCAGGAGACGCTTACGAAGAAAACAGGAACAGACTTCTACCTAACAATGGGGAAGAGATGATTTTTTCGCAGCATAACCTCCCACTAATTCACTTCAGTTATGATAAGTAAACTTTATTTTATGGTACACGTATACTATGAAACAAAACAAATAAATTTTAGGCAAGAATTTAAATTTATAACTCCCGAATAAAGAATCTAGTTGTTATTTTCACTTGAGTTTGATTATTTTCCAAAAATTTCGATTTACTTTAGTATGGAATTATATGTAGTTACTTTCGATATAATTCAATACCTTCTTTGGTCTCTTAAATAATCAACACAGAAGATAATGACCCATTTTTATTGTACTTTTGGATAAAAGTGCTAGAGAGGATTATGTTCCGACGAATTCATATGGAACCTTGTGATGGATGATTTGCTAGTTAAACTTAATAATTGTTGTAAAGTGTGTGCGTATGCAGACGATTTACTCCTTTAAGTTGAAGCTGACAGTCGGTCGCAGCTGAAGGCGCGTGTGGTGAGATATATGCATGTTGTGCATGAATTGTGTGAGTGTGTAGGTTTGACTGTCCTCCTTGGCAGTCGAAGGCGTCCTCCTTGGCTGCAGTACAGAGGAAGTACTCTCAAGTATGTGACTACAGTTAGATACTTGAGGATACTGATCGGTGAAAAAATGTCGTTCTGGCCCCATTTTAGGGACCTGAAAAAACGTCTTATACTACTTGCAGCAACGCTCAGGCGAATATGCCTTAAGGAATGGGGTCTTCGGCGTGCAGCTATAAGGAGAATTTATGAGGGCTTATTCGTTGCCTGTGCAACGTATGGGTCACCGGTCTTCTTTCAGTCCACAATGAGCTTAACTGGCAGGAGACTTATCGGAGCTTGTCAGCATGTTATGTTACTAGGTTCACCCCACAGGACCTGGAGATTGTCCGTAAAGGATCAGACTACGGAGGGGACTCCCAGTTGATTAGCATGAATGATTCAGAGGCATTGATCCGAAAAGTATGAGTGTGACCTCGTTGCGGAAACTATTAGTGGAAGGAGTGTTGAGTAGCTGGCAAACGAGGTGGAATGAATGTGTTAAAGGACGAGTGACATATGCATGGATCCCTGATGTCACGACAGCTTGGAGAAACCCGGACTTCGACTTCGGTCGAGACTTTGGGTTTTTGCTGATTGGACATCGGAGTCTTAATGAATGGTTGAGTCCATTGAGAGTGTCTGCCCTCTATGTCAATGCGAGAATGAGTGTTGGCGTCACGTACTGCTCAGGTGTCCGGCATATGTCGACCTGCACAGGGCGTGCAGTCTGGTGGACATTAGCGGCCCGGAAGATATCTCGGGTTCCCTATTGGGTGTGGAGATGTTCTCCCGAATGGATCTCTTTGCGAAGCTTGCCTTCAATAGGCGCAAGCAGATGCTGGCGATACTAATTAATGGCTATTCTGCAGGTCATTAGCTTTTCTGTAGCATCTTGTGCTGTCTTGTGTGCTATCCCTTGCATGATTTGAATCTTGCCTGTTACCTCGCAGGGGGTCAGAACTAGGGCAGAGTACCTGCGTTAATACTGATCTTGAAACTGCCGCTCCCACGAACCTGAGGAGGTGTCACCATACCCGCACGCAGGGTCCGAAATGGTAGCAGTCCTCAAACTAGAGGCTTGCAAAACCTGATCAGAGGTTTGAATTGAACCACGGGTTAGAGGGACGCCCATGATAGGTTACTGTCAGCCCCCTACACGTTGAGAGCCTAACTTGGCGGAAACGTGGTGGTATGTGGGTTAATGTGGCTAGAGAGTAGAATTAAGTGCTCACCAGTTGCGTCTCGGGTATCCTGCATCGGGGTAGGAACCGGTACCACATCTTGATGGGAGGCGTTGGTTGACGCATTATTTCAACCCCGTCTATGAAGACCATGGAATTAAGCCCACACGACAGGTGTCCACGTAAAACACTTCGACTTCATGTACTTTTGGATAAATAAGCATAACTGCAGTTTATGGAACTTAAAACGAGTATTCTGCGGTAATAAAACTTAAATTAATAAAACTTATCAATTATTTCTTACACCTGTTTGTATATATTCGGTATTCGGTGTTCAGTTTATTGTTTTAATATTCGGTATTCGGCCGAATAGCGAAAAGTAGGCCGAATACCGAATATTCGTTGCAACCCTAGAATAACCTTTGAAAATTATGTTATATTACATAGATTAAGCCAGTATACATAATGCATCTTTAGACCTGTTAGTACTAACCATAAATTGTAAGGAAAATAAATTATATGGCTAAAGAATACCGAGTTATTACGGTCGAAAATCGACACAATCAATAATATTGATAGTGTTGTGAGCTACTTAAGTATTTATTAGATTTAACATACAACGTGATAATTTTCCTGTGAGGTCCCCATCGAAAGAATTTGCTTAGGGCCTCAAATTGTAAAGTTAATTGGAAGACAAACCAAGACAATGTTAATAATTAGCCAACGAGGTTTAATTTCCGTAGCTCTATGGTATTTCGAAAACAAAGATGATGATGTGCGCACTAGTTGCAAAGATTGCCACCAATTATTTTCTCACATATTTCTTTATAAATTACACATGATAACACGTGTGCACATTAGTCATATCTTGAAATTTAAACAAAAATCAACAATTTTTTTTCTATTCTTCTTCGCATTCAAACTTCCAGCATCACATTCCATCATAGACATAGACCCTTATAACTAACTCAAAAAGCTGTCAATACGAGTGCTCTACGCACTAAAAAGAACAATTCTTACGTAACATTTACCCCATGAGCTTTTACACCCCTTTTTCGCACGCAAGGACTTCATTCAAATATAGACTTGAGAAATGGGGGACAGTTCATAAAGACATGCATGTAACAATCGAATCGAAGGGTGTCTTGATAATAAACATGTAAGCTACAGTTCATCAAGGATGGGTTATTGCGCACTAAGGACTTCGTTAGAACGCTATCAAAAATGGTGTCTGGTTTTATGCTGCTCTTGGTGTGTTGCTTATTGAGTAAATTTTATTTCGCAAATGGGTTACACCAAGGATAAAATGTTGTATTTTCGAGTAAATACGTTAGAGAAAAGTATTTCGAATGCAAGAAATCATTCAAATTCCCGAGTCTAAGCATTGCCTGTTCTCTAGTTGGTTTGTGCGTGGTGGGACCTACAAAAACGGGAATCACTGTAAATGCGTATTCCTTTTTCTCCGCGATGTAAATGTTGTGTCTTTGAAATGCGGCAAAATTATGTTTTTTGATGCTTTCATACGAATCCAGCGATCTTCATAAATAGTTTCAAAGGAGCGTCCGTGGAATTTAGACTTAATCATCAAAAAATTGAGGCAAATCTCGACTGGAACTTAAAAAAATTTTTTTTTGTTTGGTGTTTCTCTCTCCTGTTTAGCCGCCTCCTTAAGCATGTTTTTAGTGTCGTTAGGGGGATAGAATTTTAAATTGACCCATTCAGATTGGTTATGTTTCTTTATATTTTTTACCGTTCGAGACGGTTTTTCACCAACCATATCAAATGCTAACATTTATTGTCGATTATTCTTAATAATACACGTACAGCATTTACTGTGCCTTTGGTTGATTAGCGTCATAGTAAGTATCAAAATTGCCAGACTTGCACTTTTTAGTCCCTTCTTAATACTTTTCAAAGTGATAGACTTCAGTTTCCTTTGTTTTCACACAACAGGTCGTCCTACTGGTTACTCCTGGTTTCAAAATTCTCTTCCAGTGAAAGCCCTCGATTAAAAATACAAACCGACGTGAACATCTTAAGCTATGAAAATTTTTTGATTGAATCCTTAATTTTGATGTAACTCGATAATTTTTGAAAAAGAAAAATTTCAGAACAATTTTGTATTGATGGCAACATAAATTTTTTACTGAAAATTGGGAAATGGGAAGAGCTTACTCAGCCGTAGGCCAAGTTATGTAAAATCGAAGCTAACCGAGCCCGAGGGACTGCCTCTTTAGTTTTTATAGATCATATACGTTCTGTCCAAAAAGTATCGGGAATTTAATAATAAAATACACATTTTACATTTAATCATGAACATTTATTTTGTCGTCTTCAAAGTATTTCCCATTAGAGCCTAGGGAAATGTACCCTTGTTTTATCCATTCTTCTAAACATTTTTTATAAGCACTTTCTTGGATAACCTTCAATTCACGCACCGAATTCTATTTCATGGCTTCAATGGACTCGAAACGTCTTCCAAGGAGGGGCAATTTTAGTTTCAGGAACAGAAAAAAAGTCGCATTTTTTTTTCTCTCTTTTCTCCCTTGTCCCACCCTAAAGATTCCTTTCCTAACTCGTTCAAAATGCGTCAATGTATAAACTTTATTTTTGGTTTAATATTTGTTATTTGTAGCATGTATTGAATCTTCATTTTACTTTATACAAAAATAATTCAATACATATATAGTGATACAGCAAATTGTTTGGAGGGCATTTATCATATTTCCATGATTATGAACCACTATCGCTCTCGAATTTGATGCTGATAATACGTTTGTATTGACGAAGTAAATATTAGAGTTGATTGAAAAAATATTCTGTTCCCTCACAATTATTTACATAAAAGCCCAAATAATTTATTTCGTATTTATATTTTGTTTGCTTTCGCTTTTGCTTTCTATATCAACTGTTCCTCGGTGCCTTAACAAACCCTCTTCCCTCCTTGTAATAGTGACTTTATCAACCCTTTCATTAGCAGAAACGTTATCTCGACCACTTATAACCACCAGGTGATACGCTGGAAAATGCGTCGTATTTCATTATTCGTTTGTTGTTATTTCGCTTTAGACCTCTTATTCGGGCCAAGCAGTATCTTCCAAATAAATAAAACCTTTTGCGACTGGGACTACTGAGAAAATGACCCCTCTGTGCAGGCAAGCGACCAAATATGCCTTCTTATCTCGATCAGAAAAACCGCCCAATCATAGTGAAAGACAAAGTTCCATTTGTCCTGTGAGCGTAGTTTCTTTTCAACGAAGCTATCTGGAAAAAGCTTACTTTTTTGGCAATCTACAAATTATCCCCCCCGGCATGTAAAGAAGCTGTGATTGTTATCAAACGCAATCTTTGTGATGAACAGACATGAGGAGACTTTTATGCTGGTATAACTTTAAATAGGAGGTGTGCAGTTTTGTCGGTTATCTATATTTAATAATTTTCTTAATTACTTTTTTTTCAATCAAAATACTGGCCATCAGCTTCTACAAATTTCGCCCATGTTTCAAGTAATTTATGAATACCATGCCAGAAAAACTGCTTCGTTTCGTGGCAAACCGTTTGTCGAGTCACTTTCCAACTTCCTTAAAACCGCTGAAGTGCTGCTCTGCAAGCGCGTGCCCCATTGATGTGAAGAAGTGATAGTCAGATGACGCCAGGTCTGGGGAGTATGGCGAAATCTCACCATGCTTTCTAGGGAACCATGGCCCCAAGTCACTGATGTGCCGTGTGGTCCACCTTCGAGTTGCGCCTATTTGCGAGTACTTCTGACAACTAGTACTGCTGCATCACCTGCTGATCAGACGCGACTCCTCCGGTAGCTACATTTTCAACAGCTCGTATGAGATATTGTTACATTTCCCGTTGTGTAGGCGACATAAAGACATAAAAACAAACAAACAAAAAAATAAATAATACATAAAATAATAATAATAAGAGAGACTTAGCACTATTGGATGAGGATTATTTATTATGATCGAATAAAGTTTTGGTTAAATTTTAATTTTTACTCATATTTTTAAGTTATAAGAAAACCATACATAATAAAATAGAGCTAAGACTAGAATTAAAATGATATTTGAAATTAGGTTAAGGTATTAAGGAATATTTAGAGAAATAATATAAGAAGAAAACAAAAAGAAAAATTTAGTCTGAATAACGAATCCTCTATTAAATTCTGGGAACTCTATCTGGAAAGAAATTTTCCATTGTTATAATTCGGGTGTTGGTAGTGAACCACCACCTAGAAGAAGATTAAGTTTATTGTTTATCACCTAGGTATAGGTATAGGTAGTCTTGATGCCTCATGCTCATGCCTCAGCTGAGACTCCCGTCATCCCCGTCATAGTTTACCCGTCATACCGCTCATAGGAACTGTGGCGAACGCGTCGATACCTATTTCAGAAATTTTCCAACCTACAGCTGAAGGTTGGGGTGCTACGCGTCGAGCAGTACGCTCACCAAATTTGAAAGCAGAATACTGGTCATCGCTCGCTGGGTAGTGCTCCAGTACCCTCCATCTGTGTATCATAGGCACTAAGGACTTTAAAGCAAAAGTCACGTCTGGAATGGTTCCTAAGCAGCCTCTCCGTCGAAAGGTGGATATGTTTCTAACGTTCATGATGCCAAGTTCTCCATTCTAATGTCTAGGCATTAAAGACACCAACAAAAAGGGGTCGCCCTTCTGTGCTTGTGCTGAACAGCTTCTTCCAGTTCATCGAGACTGCTCTGAAAGAATAAAATTGGCTTATTAACATGAAATAGACGCTTATGAATGTAATATCCCCACACTCAATCAGCACAACGCAATGCCCTGGCAGCTCACTTCCTGGAATATGAGTCAGATCTTCAGGTTTCGCCTTATGGCCGGAAGACTATAGTTGCAGAACAGTTTGCTCCAGTCTGGCCGCTTACAGTTCAAGTAAATGTGTCCGAACCTAAGGCACTTATAGCAGCGAGCTATGACTACCATTCGGCATATTCTCCCAGCCATCATACGGCCAGCCACATCCACGACACAGTCAAGGTCCCTTATTTCTAAAGAGGCTACTGAGGCCTCCGTCAAGGAGGTACTTGACTGCGATTTCGAACAGGCTGACACCAAAACCGACAAGATGTCGGTGGATTCCGCCCTAAGTTTTACGAAGATGCCGCCTGTTTTGGTCGCTCTTCCCCTTCGTATGTAGACACCGTTTTTTGGGTTCAACATTTTTCCTGATCTCCTTGGGGACGTCGGTGTAAATCCTCTTGTCTGCAGACTTGATCAGTAGAGCATCTTTACGCTGCTTGCGCCTGATCTTTTTAGGCGTCGCGCTGTGTTTTGTACCTTCGTGTTTTCCGGGTGTCTATTTTAAATTTTGCTGTCATGCGCTTCGTCGTCTTCCCGGCCTTCTTCTGCGATTCGGAGCGCGCGAATTGAAAATCAGTATCTGTCGCCTCCTTTCGACTCGTGTCTGTTGCTTTGGGCCTGTTCTCTTTTCCTGCGATTAGGTTGTAGTGGGCTACATGCCGTTCTTTTGCCCTTTACTAAAGGAGTAGTGTTTTCGGTGAAGGGAATGAAGATGATTTTCTTGTGCTCTTTTAGCTCGGTATTTGACCGTAGCCACATGCGGCGCTAGTGCTGGATTCTATCAATTAGTTGCTCCAGTTTGCCAATCCTGTTCTTGAAATCCTTGTTGACTTTTTTTGGACATCCGTTGTATTATTCACCACGTTTAAGATTGCGGTTATGTTTCTTGTTCACCGCTCTTCCTCACTTTGGTCGACGGTAACTTTCGTGATCAGGTAATCCTCAGTTAAAATTTTCGTTAAACTGGCAGCAAGAGGGTCTGTTAAGCATTTTTTTAGGATTTCCACAATAGTCATGTTGTGACTTTCGATTGGCACTTTGGGTCAATGGCTAAGATCCCCAAAGCCTCCACTACGAATTTTGTATCACTCGCTCCTTCGCCTTGAGCAGGAGGAGTGGTGTGGACAAGTACTTTTTTCGCTAATGCAAAGCGGGCGATGGAAGTTTGCTTGCCCGATGTCTTCTCACTGCTCTGGACAGGCTAGGCTACTCTTTGAAGTGGAGTCCGCAGCAGTTCTGACCTCCGAGTGACAACGCTTGCATCCGTGACCTTTGTAGCTTTTGATTCTTCAGTGACCAAGTGCTCCACCACTGAAAAATGCCCTGGTTAGTTATTCCCAGCCAGATTGCTGGAGAGAAGCACGCATGAGGTCGAGGGTCCCTCACTCGTCGTGGTGTATATTCCCGCCCCTGTTATATTGTTCTTGCTTTGACTCATCACTTGGCTTAATGGGTACTTTTAGTGGGTTGCTCACGCGTCTGGTCGATCATGATGATCGTTACAAAAGATAAAGAAACTTCATAAATTTTTTTTAATTAAATAATAAATTACAACCTAGTATTCCTTTTCAACCATTTCCATAAACATTCCTTCTTTACTATATTTTCGCGACTTGGCCTCTTTTCAGAAAGACCAATTTGGTTTAAGTTTGATAGCCAAACATTTTGAGAGGAGAACTTTATGGTCTCCAAATACTTTGCAATTTGCAGATTCTTTTTTCGATTTGATTTTCCAAAATGTATAACACACATTGGTTTGTCAATTTTATGATTCTTGTTGGTTTATTTAATCCTCCTCGATACGGCTGCCATTATCACTGTCGAAATTGAATGATTCTGAATATGAAATCACATTTTTCATCAAATGAAGGGCTAACAGGGGTCTTGCTCACTGCAACTACTTGTGAGTGTGCTCCATGTTAAAGTGTTGACAGGACTCGAATAATATCTCGAAAACGTTTAAAAAAGAACTACAGACACGGGGAAAAAATTAAAACTGTTAATGTATTTTTTTTATTTTACCATCCATAAAGGACATGAGCTGCACAAATCCAAATCTCCGAATATAAGTCCGGAAATGAATGTAGGTAGAAGATCTATTTCGTACTCTAAATGCAACACACTAAGATGCTTCCCTGTAAATTTGAAATTAAATTTACGTACGGGTTGTAGTACAATAAATTCCAAATCAATATTTGAGCTATATTGATGAAATAATAGTGGATATTTTCGCTGTTCGCACTTCTAGTCGAAAATTAGACAAGTGCTGGAGAGCAAAAAAGAAACGTTTAAATCTCAATTTTGGATACAGGGGGATTGCATCAAAATTGTTCAAATAAATTCAAAGCATTTTAATTGAAACATTAGCTCAATAATGACAATAATACTCGTATACCTTTTCAAGCAGCTTCAGGGAAATCCAAAGTCAAGCGTATTAAATTACGTGTCATAGTAGTAAAAACAGGACCAGCCTTTATTCTGCCACCCCATCAGCAATAAGACTACAACAATAGAGAATGATTACATGCATGCAGTCGAAGTCAAAAAGCTGCTCGGTGTCAAATTTGTTGTACCCATGACACACGTTAACTATCTCTTCATTCTGATCCGAGGTAAACTATCTTCCGCACCACCCTACACACGCACGATTCATCAAGGATATATCGAATAGGGAAAGTGGCTGCCGAACATATTTTCGATGTCATTTTCAATTGCTACCGTGGGAAAACTATGCGGGACGTGTGCCGGTAATGTGGAAATTGAATAAAAAAGCCCTCGGTGCTCGATTTCGGTGAATTGTCCCGATTATTTATTACTGTCCTGTGAACTGAAGCCAATAGATCACATTCATCGTTATTTTTTGTCCTGCTTTGAATTGTTAATTGTTTGTTTGTTACAGATGTGGTAAGTGATTGGAAGGAGCGGTGTTGTGGGAAGATTGTTTGTGGGATTTTTACTGGGCTTGGAAAGTAAATAGGGTGAGAAATTAAAGGGACCAGTTAATAGCACTAAGTTGTCTCTATAAAACAAGTCATCCGTAAATTTAACTAAGCGAACAATTAAGGACTTCAATGAAGATCGCTTATTGGAGTTTATCTACATTACAAAAAGAATTTTCAATCCACTTTTTGATTAAATTGGTTGAATATTTTACATGTCTCATAATTTATGTTTATGCCGAATATGTATATATTTTAATGAACATGTAATTCATGCCTGAAAATCAACGGAATGCAAAAAAATCAACAGCATCGTGTAATTGAACGTAACATTGCATCCAGAGCGCTTTATAAATGTTTAAACGACTCTTAATTATGATCGTAGTGGTTTTGGGTAAGAGTTCCTGCAGCACAAATATGGAGTCACAAGATATTTTTGCAAAATAAAGAGTTGATCAAAAGTCCGTTAACATTTAAATCGGTAGCTACGTCACATAGCGGCGCCGATGTGGGGTGGAGGAGTTAAGCATCGAAAGAGCGGCCAATGGAATTTTAGTGTCTTGGTGTCGTTCATTGGAGCACAACGTGCGTTCTGCGTACATAAGAACTTTCGAAATGAAGCTCTATCAATTCAACTGATTAAAAAATTGGTGCAGAATTCGACGAGATGGATGCAACAATTAATTACCCACGAACGTCAAGGGATCCCGAAATCGTAGAGCGAGTAAGAACGCCTTTTTGCGAACAAACTGGACTCTACTCGAAGTGATCTTGTGTCTTAAATTTGTCAAGAACATATTTAAGTCGCATTATTCACAAAGACTTGCATTCATATCTGTACAAAATTTAAGTTCTGCAGGAATTGAAGCCTCATAATCATGCTCACAGGTTGCAGTTTGTTGATGAAATTTTAAAGACGTTCACCAGATTCACTAACATTATTTTCTCCGATCAGGCACACTGCCAACTAAATGGGTATGTAAACAGGCAAAATTGCAGGTAGTGGAGTGACACTTATCCGCATTTGAAGCATCAAAAACCCCTGAAATCTCTCAAAGTTACTGTATGGGCGAGCTTGTCAGCAAATGGAGGAAATCCTTTAACAGTGAATATAGACCGGTACATTGCAATGCTACAAAACTTTTTGCTCCATCGCTACGTGGTTTCAATAAGATGGACCAAAATGTCACACATTCAACGACTCATTGTATCAGGAAATTCGGCATTGATTTAGGGGAAAAAGTTATATCCGAAAGAAGTGACATTGACTGGCGAGCTTGTAGCTCAGATTTCTCCCCAACGGACTATTTACTTTGGGGATAGATACCTTAAAAGTAAAGTTTATTATTGAAGTCTTGAAGTATTAAAGTAAAAGTGAAGTCTTAAAGTATTATCTTGAAATATTAAAATCAAACATCCGAGAGGGATTTCAAATCATTTCACAAAAAACTTGTAAGCCAGTAATTGAAAATTTCCGCTACAAATGGGAGCATTGTCAAAATAATCAAAGGTCACATTTGGATGATATTATTTTAAAGAAATAAATTCCCATTTTGTGTGCTTTGATAATAAATAAACAGTTTTTATCTTGTGTGACTTATTTTTTTTTTAACCATTGTCGACAAAAAAATTTGAAATCAAAAAACGTGGTGTTGCACATCGATTTGACGTATATTTAGCCTTTATTTACCTTTTGATAATTGTTTAATACCTCTACTTAATGACGTCTACAATCACTGAGTTGTAAAGAAATTGCATCGATTTTAAAAACGGATGATGACTTGCTGGCCGTAGACTCGGGGAGTTTGTCATCACGCATTTGACAGTAGATGAACAGCTGTTGGCTTTTCGTGGCCGATGTGCATTTCGAATATGCATCCAAAACAAACCTGATAAGTATGGGATCAAATTTTCCATGTTGTTTGGTGCTTCAACTGATGACATGGTGGATGCTATACCGTACTTAGGTCGAAGAACGAAAACGAATTGTCAGACCTTGAGTGAATTCTACGTTGTAGAGCTGACAAAAACAGTACATGGAACCGATAGAAATATCACATGACAATTGGTTCCATCTAAATCTCAGGAGAGGCCTTGCCTTAATTTGGAGAAATATTCGACAATTGAATCAAAAATCAAAGCATAATGGTGCGCTAGGAAGTTCAGATATATAGGAATCTCTTCTCTAGCACTCTTTTTCCCTCCCTTGTAATGGCTAGAGAGGAAATCCCATTCCCTGAGGCCACCTTAATGCAAAGGAACACGATGCGTAGCCCGAATTAATGTGTCAATCGATGCCTAACTAGTTTTCCAGGTTAACAGGGAAGTTGTTATGCGTTAGTCTAGAACATCTGGGAGTCCCACACTAAAGGCACACCGCGTATCCTCCTATCCTACGAGATTTAAAAGATACTAGGCTATCTTGATGTTTGGTGCTCGTGTTCTCTAATGTTGGGTCACTTCTTCGATCACACTTGGAAGACCTACAAGAAAGTATTTAAATGTATTTTACATATTTCATCACATCCGATAGACGGCATCCGCTTTGGATCATATTACTTTGACATGTTCTCCAAGGAACTCCTGATGAATTTGAGTATGATATGCATTAAATGGCTAGAGTTACTCATTGTTAATTTCAGTTCTTGCTAT
Organism: Stratiomys singularior; assembly: GCA_954870665.1. Lineage (NCBI taxonomy): Eukaryota > Metazoa > Arthropoda > Insecta > Diptera > Stratiomyidae > Stratiomys > Stratiomys singularior. The sequence continues at coordinate 67,022,166 of OX940880.1, read as the reverse complement.
AATTACCAAACCACCCAATAATCTCAGTTCCCAAGTTTTTAGCTTTGGTTGAGTTGCAAATAGTCTTGGTAATAAACTGCCAAATCACTGTTGCGTTTAAGAGCTTTCCATGTAGATCAAGATTTAACTTCTTTAACTGTTTCTCTGGATGGTATGTTGATCCTGTAAGGAATCTTTGCATTTCCTACCATCTAACATTTGATGTCTATCCAGCACTCTGTTTCATGATGGGACCATTTTCCCTTCTATGTAGTTTAATCCGATGCTGGTGAGTGAAGTTTCTTCTTTGTTCTTTGTTCTTCTTGAGAATTATCACCTTTTTTGTAGTTATAAACAATACCAAAATTTACGCAAAATACAATTATATACAGAAAATAGCCCTTCTGATACCTATGACGGCCATTCACTGAGCGCGAGCATACACGGAGCTACTTTTTTGCCGTGTTGGCCCTGTACCAATGCTTTGTAGGTTTTATTTAGGTTCCAATTATTTATCAGGAGACTGTTGTAAAGATTCAGCATGTAATTTCATATTTTAGCTCAATGAATATTCCACCAGTATTTTCTTTGTTAAAGGGCACAACTGGTTCTCAGCATCTAGCTTCACCAATGTGCCAACCCTAGTTTAGTTTGCTTATAATGGCTTCTTCCATGTATTGAAACTGTTTTTCCCAGTTTATATGTAGGCTATCAATATCCGAAAGTGGAAACGCTTCCGTTTTTCTGTTTTTTTTTTCTGAACTCCAACTAGTGATAATTTATGCTCTATTTGTTGCCCATTTCAGTCTGCCAACGTATGAAGATGGGAGACTCTGGCATGCATCAGGCCAGAGATAGTCATTGGAAAACTTCTACTGATGAGTTTAACGATCTCTAATAGCCTCCCTGTTCAGTTCTTTTAAGTTCATAAGTTTGGGGTGACACAATGTCACTATGCTGGGTACCCATTTTTTCCATTTCTTTGAAACTACGTAGTTTGCTTCGGATGCATTACTTCTTGCTGTTGGTTGCTCCATTTTATATTTGGTTAGGTATAGATGTATCTGTTACCTTTGGATGATTGCTAGTAGGCTTCTCTCTGTTATGTAGTACAAGATCTCGTCAATATGGTGAAGGCTGCTAGTGTATAATACTTGATGACAAGGTTCCTCCAAATTCTTCTATCCGACATACCGCCGGATCCGGTGAACGGTGAACGACGTTAGGAGACAGAAACAAGTAACTTATCGAAAGTTTCTGGAACTATATTTTTCGGAAAATGATGATGTACCAAACATGTGATGTACCTACGTGTGAGAAAGATTAATATTATGAAAAAACCAGCCACAACCCGGCAATATACTAATTTTCTCGAATAATATCCACTTGCGGCCACATAAAATCCAAAAATGCATATTTCTGCGGTGGAGACCTCCATGCCTATTAATACGTACGTCTCCCATTGGAAGAAATATTTGGGTAGCTATAGATTAAAAAACCAACGAGAAATGTCAACATGGATACACTGTTTTGTTTACACAAAGCAAAATTGAAAATTTTGCAGTTTTTTTGCCGCTTTCGAAATTAAAATAAAGTAGCTCTGAGTCAAAAATTGTTACCCCGATTTTTATAGACGGAAATTTATAAGGATTCAGAATATCTTTAGTTTTTGGAGATCAGTGAAAAATTTGCTAAGATACCATGCACAAAAGCCGGAAAAACGCGTCGCGAGAAAAACGCATTTAAAAATCCCAAAAATGGAGTTTAAAAGTGAGTAAAAAGTTTTGTACACGTACTCTCGTATTAATCCTTTCGCTGACGACTACGGCTCCGTCGGAGTGGCACCACTGAACGGGCCACAGTGCTGCCGGAGTAGCGGTACCGTACCGATGACTACGCCAAAAAGAGTGTGTCGCGCTTAGCTAAACTGGTGTTCGAAGTTACATCCTTCGGTATATTTCCCTCTTGTGATAGTGATATGCATAAGCACTTGGAGATATTTCAATTGTTAACATTAAAAATGTATTTATCAATTAAAAATTTCACTTTACACAGGCCATTACTCGGATGCCGTCTATAGGCGACACTCGTAAACACAGATTGTCACGTGGATGTCGTCTATAGACGACGCTCGTAGCGAAATTGTTAATCAGCTATTCCGCCATCTTATAGCAATGCTTCCTCTTCTTCATAAGCCTCATTTTGCATCCTCATCTCTTCTTTCCTCGCTATCCTCGCTTCCTTCGTCTTGAGAGTGCTATGTCGGGTTTGTAGCTTGATGCTTTGCTAGTCCTCTTTTTGGAGCATAAACAAACCTATGTGATCCAACCCCGATCTCCAATTCAACCATAAGCATTAATCTAGCTGAATTACCTTCGCTGAATAAGACAGCAGCAATGAGTGATGCCGGCTCGATGACTTGAAATACGAAATGTAAGTGCTTTGGAGCCGAACGCCAAATCGACGACTTTAAACTCGTTTTTTACTTCTATGTACTCTGTGATACCGGAAAAAATACATATTCTTGTTTGTCGTATCCGCCTCAAAACATTACAAAGTAAGATAGTTTCGCACAAACACAGTTGCGCGATCCCACCCAGCTTGATAAATCATCCGATTTATTAAGTATGTACCGGCCATGCGGTATACTCGACCGCTTATTGTCCTGGAAATATAAGCAGCACTTCGAATATCGGTCTGAAACTTTTTGAGCATACCCGTGAGGAGCTGAACTTTCGATTTCTACAATAATAAAAAAAGTCGATTCTTTAAATCGTCTACTGTAATTTCCCTCCTTAAGAACATAACGTTAGGATGACAGTTTATCATGTCAAAATTCAGTAATTTGATTCTTATGTGTTTTTCAAGTTTTGTTTTGATTATTTGCTCATATGTATGTGACTAGTAACGTTTACGCTGTTGCAAGTCTTCGTCGTCCGATAAACAAAAGGCAGCATTATCATAAATCATAAAGGAGTATTGGTCGTATAATCTGTTTGTACTGGGTGGCTTAGAACTTACGCATTTTATTGTTGAATTATATTAAAAAATTTTGGCTGCTGCAGATAGCAATTGCTAAACATACAAAATATGGTCTAAGCACTGGTATTACTAGGTCTATGGTTAAGAGGGAAATTCTAAAATGCAGAGGGTTCAGGTTTACTGAAGATGCAAACTCATTTGTCGTCCATGAGCTTGATTAAGTGATAGCACCATAGCAGTGCGTGAGAGTGTTGGTGAGATTTCAGGAGCAATGATTCAGCGTTTCACATAAGATTTTTTGATTTTTTTGATTTTTGAATGCCGACGTAATGCGATCCGACGGTGCATATATGAATGGAATAACCTTCACTAGTTTAGCTTGGCCCTTGTGCCCAATTCTGAGGTCATTTTTTCTTCCCTCATGGAAATTTCTTGTCATCGTAGACATCGCTACTGTTTCTATTACCAAATGAAGTAGCGATAGGTTTAAGATTTTAGAATTTTCGACAGATTTGACTTTATGGCTCCGGTGATGCAGACACATGCCAAACGCTGAACTCAATCGAATGAAAGCCTCGTCCTGCGTTCCTGGATTTTGTCTGCCCAGGCCTCCGCTCCAAAGGTGATGATTGGTCTCGCCATCATGGTGTACATCCACCACAGGATTCCCGGGTTACCCCAGGACTTGCCTGTCATGTTCCTGCACACCATCAGAGCTCTGACAGTCTTTGCAGACACTGCCTTAATGTGTCCGTTCCACCTGAGCCTGCTGTCGAACAGCAATCCGAGATACTTGATTTCATTCTTATACCCAATTCTTGTCTCGTTTACGTCATACCTCGGAATTTTATGGTCCGACATGGAGTTTTCCTCGGATACATGCCATCTTTTAACCAAGAAATCCAGAATCATACTACTGACAGTAATATCCAGTATCTAGTTGCGTACTCTAGTAACAAAAGTAGGTGTACTCCCTTCGTTGTGGATAATCATATATGATTTCATTGTGAACTCGTATAATTCAATACCTCTTTGATTCGTGTCAGTGCTACCCCAGAGCTCATTATGGGCGTTAGCATCGCATCCGATCGAGAGTGGAATATTTTTTCTCTCACAATGTTCTTCTAGCCTTTGGACTTCTAGCGGTGGAATGTTTTCCGCATCTCCTGGAAAATAGGAGGATGCAATTAATATGTCACGGATTTAACTTTTGACCATATTAGATGCCTTCACAGGTACTCCCGCGAGGTAAGTCCAGCGTTAAGTATTCTGAAAGACTTATATAATTAATGTGTTTTCTTAGCATAGCACCCGCTCTAGGAGGACTCGCGAGTGTTTAGGCCTCTGATACGGTTCTCATGTGTCCAGAGTTCTTGGATCAGTACTAGTCCTATTTTGGTTTTGTGAACATTCGTACCAAGACGGCCAGCTCATCCGGCAGGGTGACCTGATAAGCCTCTTTCTTCCATCCTGGAATCGCTGCTGTACCCCGTTTCATTTTGCCTGAGAGCTTCGTTGATGCTGCAAGGATCACAGTCCCCCCTGCGACGCTTGCGGAATCAGTCTTTCCCGGCAGCAGTCTCGGAGGGAAGCCCTGTCGCAACCGCCGTACGAGGGCCACCCCTCCTCACAACAGCGGTACACGGAGCATGTTCCATCTCCGCCACTGCGAGGGGACACGCTCCCCGACATTGTTCACGACCGCGGGCGGCCCCCTGCAACCGCCACAGGAAAGACGGGCTCCCGTGCATCAGTTACGGAAGTTCCACTGCTAACGCTGTGGGAGGAATGGTCTACTTAACAATAGTCCCAGACGAAGCCAGTCCCACCATAACTACTACGAGAGGAATAGGCTCCAGCGCAGAAGTCCCAGGAGGTGCAACCCACCTGGCCTCCACCGAAGCAGTGGAAGTTGTCTCCACTTTCTTCAGGCCTCGAACATTTTTTCTGTCCCACATATATCTTAGGGAGGCATTTTGTTTGTTGATGAAGTTGGCTGAACCCTCATCAACTCCAGCGGGCAGCAATTGACCGCTGCGTCGGCATCGGGTATTCCTTTGCAACCACCATTACACGTTGCACTTTTAAGGGGGACTTTGCCCTTGGAGTGCCATATTTCAGGTGTTTACATTTTATTTATTTTTAAGGAAACGAGTAAAGCTTTTTGAGTGGAGTTTTTTCTTGCTTTTATTGAAGATATACAGAACGTTAAAAAAATTTTTTTTTTGAAAAAAAAACCAAAATGGCGGCCGTTGCAGCTCCGCGAAAACAGGTCCTCAAATCGCGGGAGGTAAACGGCTGACATCACTGCCCCCTCTTTGTTGATCTGAAGCACAAATTCAAAGCATATTATCAATCTGTGACCCTTTGGTCATTGAATGACGGATGGGTTTTCCGTTTAGTACAAATTTCAGAAAATGGCGGCAATTAAAAAATATCGAATTTTCGCTTTTTTTTTTCGCATAAAAAGATAAATAATAAATGCAAAAATGTATCTATCGAAAAAACGATCCGTCATTCCGTGAAGACATATTTTTTGAGTATGATCTCCGAATTTCAGGTTGATATGTTATTTACAGCGGTCAGGAGAATGTCAGCCATTTTTAAAAACGTGTTTTCGAAAAAAACGCGTTTAAAGTTTTGTAATGTGTTTACACAAATGTGTTTATACTTACCGCTAATCAGCAATGCCTGGTCCATAGGAGCATCCCTCCTCTTGTTCTAGCTGCTCATGTTGCGCCGCTAACATCTCCCGCTGCTCAATCCGGGCCTTTTTTGCTGCGTCGGTCACCTGCTTCTCCGCGCGCTCGATCCTTGCTTTGTCCCGTGAATGGACCCAGCTCTCGGCGAATGTGCCAATTCGGACACCCATGACATCCATGGCAATTAACAATGATTCCTCACCTTCGTTGAAGATAATCACTGTAATCCCGTGGCAATATTGGCCACATCTGCGCCGGAATGAATATGTTTGGGCGCACGCATCCAAATCATATTCTTAAGTGACTAATTACTGTTTTGAGTATGAGCACCCAAACATCTTTCGAGCAAATCCTGGTGGACACTTCTCATGCTGGGGTTTTTTATCCGTGGAGCTCCTGTGGTAATACGTGGCCCATATCGCGTCCTTCATGGCTTGTACAGAATGTGAATTTCGGCGGATAGCAAGGCCATAGTATTTAGTGAGTTCTCCGATCGTTTTATCTGTGAGTTTGCCTGTCCCTTTTCCTCCGAGTCCCTTGGTTCCTTTTTTCATATTTCTCAATCTCGTTCCCATTCTTTTTTTGACGTGACCAATACATTCTTTTTTTTGACAATAACGTCATCATAGGGATTGGCTTGAAGTAATCCCTTAAACGTTTTACTATCACCATCTCCGACGTAAGTGACGTATTTGACTCCGTGCAGTTCTACCGATCGGAGAAACATTTCGGTGATTCCGTCGGTTTCCATCTTTCCTGTGGAACAGACGTGGTTTACGGTGCAAGTTTCCATGTGTGTTTCCTTCCATTCATCGTAACCAGCAGGATCTTCTTTTTTCTCCCAAAAGCTGCAAGATTGGCAAAACTTCGATTTGACCATGGCGTCAACAACTTTTTTCGTGTGGTATCCAATGAGACTAGTCACGCCAATGAGAGATGAAAACCCTCTCTTTTTCCACGTGCCATCTCCTAAAACGATGAAGTGATCTTCCTGTATTCCTCGAGAAACGTTTTCTTTCTTCTCCTCTGCTACAGCTTTCTTCAGAACCATGTCGTAAACCGATTTCGTCGCGATTCGTATATTTTATACACAAGCGTAATATATTGTGGTCGTCATCCCGCTGCAAATGTCCATCATGCCACAAAACCTGCTCAAACCGTTTATTCCGAGGCCTAATAAACGGAAAACAAACACAATTCGGCGATTTATTTCATAAGCTTTACCGATAAGTGAACACGAGGCAACACTTTTTTCCCCGCACTCGCATTTTAAATTCAGTTTGAAACGGATACCTCGTCGATCACGCATGGAAAAAGCGATTCGTCCGTTGCACTCTTTACACAAAACGTTATCGGATAAAAAGTTAAAAACTAATACAAAGTTCAAAAAGCAGTACACTGAATCAACACATAGTTCATAACTTTCCAATTTGCCACTTTGTACAATTTTCTGCGCTGACGTGCTTGCGAACGACTTGCTCTTTTCAAATTCCCTGCGATAAGGGGGTTGCAGATGCGATCTTTTGCACCCGTACTGTTTCGGATGACCCTTTGAACCCTTTCGAGGCATATTGCACACAAATTTTCGATGAATTACTTGAAAATAACGAAAAACAAAAAACACAGACGCTACAATGTTTTCGCTTTCAATGCCGAAGCCAGACTGAAATAATCGTTCCAAAATCAATAAAGGAGAAAGAAGGGACCCTTTGCTAAGGTTTCTAAGCATAAAAGGCTCTGTATACCTGCGTTAGACGCGTTGAGACCTGCAGGAACCCAGCTAAACGGGTGCCCCGCTGAGACGGTCAGAGCACGCTGACGGCGTCAACTTCAAACGCGTTTAAAATATCGTAAACGTTCGAATTCCGGGAAACGTTTCGACAGATTTATTTCTACTTACATGTAGATTAAGAATACGTACTAAAAAAAAAAATTGATTTTTCGAAAATTTCAAGGACAAAGTCTCCCTTAATGTGCTTGCGTAACTGGTACTAGCTTCAATGGGTGCTTCGTTGTGCCCACCTACTGTATCTGTCAGTATTCGTGGTCGCTTTACATGTTGGCTTTTGGGGGTAATCGAGTCTCTACCTCGCTTCCTCCTCTGATCAACCGGGTTAGGTGTTGTCTTCCCTAATCTTTCGCTTTTTGCAATCGGCTCCGGTGCAGATTTCCTATTCCGCCTCTTTGAACCAGGAGGGTTTGGTCCTCCTAGACCCGGCTTCCGGTCTACTGCCATCTTTCTAGCCTCCTCAGGTTTAATTTCCTGTGCTAAGAATCGCAGATACCACTTTATATTTCGTCTCGCTCATCTGGATTTCTTCTGGGCAGTAGTTGTAGCATCTGCGACTTATTTTCTTCTTGTATGGCTGAACTGGGGTGTGGTTCCCCTGTCCGTCCAGGGAGTGAGGGCCCTTCAACTCAGAAGTATTCTCTGTAAGGGGGGTGTAGGTGGCAGTTCTACCGTTTCTCCCTGTTTTGTTAAAAGACACTTCGCCTTGGCTTTTGCCCTTTTGCTTGCGCCCTTGTGTTTTCTCTTTATGGAGGATGGGTTATCTATACCGAGTGTTATGACCTCGGTTTGGATTTTAGTTGCGGTGACGTTTTCCCGCACCCTTTCTGAGGTTGGCGGTGTTCGCGTTAGCTTTCTTCGACCCTTAAGAGGATCCGCTATCTCGTCTTGGTTTTGGCTTTTACTATTATTCTAAGTTTCCATATTTTGTCCCACGAGTTGGTTGGAAAAAATTGTCTACCCCAGCAAAGCCGACATACCGAGGTAAGGGTCTTATTTGAAACCGGAGGTGCCCATGGTATCCGGAGTTCGAATATTTAGGACCAAGTACCTCTTGGCCACACAGCCTCCAGCATATGCTGTTCCGCTTAGCTTGGGGGCCTTTACCACCATTTACAGTGTAGGAAAACAGTCATCGGGCTGTTGATTCAGTTCAGCCGACATCAATCTCTTGCTTACTCCTAAAACATGACCAGTGGTAAACAGAGTCATAAATGTCGGTTGAATTTACTTCCAGTCCGACCCCCGCATTTATATGCTAGGACTTGTACACTGAAAAGTCTTAACCCTGCTTGCAGTGAGACCGTTTTGTACTGAGAGTGGGAAAAGGAAACAATAGGTTTTGGAATATAAAGTATTGAAATGTTTCTCTCCTCATTTACACAGGCTTGAGACTATTCCGATGAGTGTTTTAACGCCACAGTTAGGTTTAAATTGCGGACTGAAAGTGTTCAAATGTCCACCTTTTTTAAAAAATGAGATTCACCAGTGACAGGAACTGGTTCTGTTTATCTCGACATGATGGATCTAAATTTCCGCACCTATGAGTCTTCGCTGAGTTACCTTAGCAACGGCAAAAGTCACTTACAACTGGTAAGTGAGAATGGATAAGTTGATCTGCTAAAGCTTCTAGAATTCATCATGTAATTTAAAGCACCGGAAAGATCTTTGCGCTTTGTAACGCAAATTTCGACCTGCGAAAAACAGAGGTAGATAATTTTTGAATTGAAGAGATTTTATTTCTGTTATATTCAAAATGAACATATTGTTATTTAAACCTCGTAACTGTAAATAACTCAGTTCTATTACAAAATTTAACTATATCTGATAGTTGGCAGCACTTGTAAATTTTAGTTATTGTTCTTGCCTATGTGATTCAGTATGCGATCTCGTGCCCTACCTTGCACATCACCATCTGACATTTAGTTAAGTAATCCTAACCTGAATTTGATTGAAGTAAATTAAACTATTTTATATTCCACGAAATTTGTATTCTTAATATTTACACCCTCGCGATATAACAATTTCCAGGAAAGGAATTCCAGGTTTCATAATCCGCAGTCCCAAGAGTTTTTTTGACTTTTAGAAACAATTTAGCTTTTGCTCTCGCAGATCACAGTAGATGCCAAACTCTGTCCAAGTCTTTACTGCTGTTAATTTGACACGATGATGGACTTCCCCTATAAGCTGGAGTTGCGTGAAATAGTCTTGATAGGAAAATGTGGTTTCTCTTCTACCGCGGTAATGCCTAACAGTCCACGACATGATGTTCAATCGCCTTAAATTGCAAAACACCAAACAAGTGCAAGTTTTGTTTCTTTCTTTGGCTATAGAAATCTGATGTGGATGAAGGATGTGCCTCACACTTCAAAGAACAGAATACTCCAATCTTGGAAGTCATATGAAGAATTGCAATGTAATTGTCCTTTTTATCGTGTAATGGGAAAATCGAGAGTAACTACATCAATTCAGCAACTAAACAAACAACATGTAACTTTTGTCACTGTCGATCTGGATTGAGTGGTTGCAATAAATCTAAGTTTCAGTCGATAAAAAGCCATGGAGCTTATTCACTATTATTTATCAGTAATTCAACAGCTCCAACGTTTCATGTCCCTTTCGAACAATAAAGTACTGAAGTAGCACCGAAGTCTAATGTATCGAACAAAAATTTATTGGCCGTGAAAGTAAAGTTCAATTCTTCGCCAACAAAGGCTAAAGGCTGAAGGCAAAGTGGCAAAGGGGAGAGCCGGTCAGATAAAATTGATGTTTTGTGTAAATATTTTGGCTATACCCGAGGGTAACTTCCTTTATTCGTCTCGTTCACTGCTCTCCTCACTGACTTAAGTCGATCGTTTGGATTCGCTTTTCAACACTCATTCTCCTGAAGAATGCAGGACGAACTTCCGGAGCCCAGGAAAGCAATCATTAATCATTATCATTCGATTGGAGTTTGGTAATCTGAACGTGTTACAGATCGCGTGCCGTCCATTGACGACCAGTCCCATAAATCGGTCCTTGCTTTTAGGCAATGACTAGTCGAAAATCGACATGAAATAAAATAACTCATTCTCACCCTCTCGCATGTCCTCGATGGCCACCGACCGGCAGAGAGAGTGGAAAAAACTTTCTGGCTTTTTATTAATTGCTTCGCTTCGACTCCTGGGAAAATTTTCATCGCTTTTTAGAGAGAGAGAGATCACATAATAGGATGATTAGCACTATTGAAAATGCGCAATCTTGATAATGGGATAATCACGAACTTACATGGTGTTTATTTTGATGCGCCCTGCACATAAAGGAGGGGAGAATCAGAATTCATTGTCATTTCATTTTATTCGCACCCGCCATGCCAGGGTAAAAATGCGAACAACTTGACGGAGCGAGACTTAACAGGATTATTTTGAAGTACTACCACCCCAGTTGGTCGCGAGTTGATACAGAAAGGATTTGTAATTATATTATGTTCAATCGACTTACAAAAACACGTGACGGCTTACCCAAACAATATTTAGGATGCTTGACTTTGATAACTTATTAATGTTATATCCCTGCGCTGGATATTATTTCGGATGTTTTAAAGATTATTTATTTACAGGCTTTCAATATGAGCCTAGGAAAGGATGCTCTATGAAGTACTTGGTCGGTGTTTGTTAGTAGGGGCATGTTCAAAGTTCCTGCAGATATGTTAAATACGTTCAATGGGCTAGGAAACAAATTGTACTACAAATTGAACTACAAATAAACTGTTTGCTAGGATGCTGGTTTTCAAGATATTTGACAACCACCTTTCTTGTATAGAAATTGAAACCATTCACAAAATTCAAAGTTTTATTATTCGCTTAACGAATAAAATTGGACCTCTCGCAAAACGAGAGGTCCAATTTTTCCCAAATTGAACTAATAATGGGGTCGTTGTTCTGCTAACACCGCGGCAAGTCTGCATGCCAGTTCAAAGGCCCAAAACGAGGAAATATCCTCTCATCAAATGCTTCTTTCAATAAGTTGATAGTTGCACGAGCTATATAGCAAGCCGCGCTATCCTGAGGAAACCGGAGTGCCCCTACCTTACGGCGAGTCGATTCCAGAACGCGAAATTCAATGATCATGGCTTTATAGGGGTCACTATCGACTTAAATGTTATTTCAAGCAGCAGTTTTGAAATTATATGTACCAATGATTTCATCAGCCCATAAAACACCCAAAACAATGCCTTTCCCCGGTGTGTGAACAACGACCTGTATTTTCAAACCAAGGTCGTTTAGTAAAATCATACATAATGAGCATGGGCACGGATTTAACTGTTGAGAACGATGTCGAACGAACTCACTTAGATCTTACGCTCTTATGAAGCATTGTACGACGTCTGGATAACCCATGGTTTATCGAGCTAATTGTTCTGATGGACGATTATGTCGGCTGTAAAATTGTCCGCGTTGAGCTTCTCGAACAGAGCTGTGTTTTTTTGAATAAATCTGCACCACTTGCAGACGTTACCCAGGCGTCAACATAACCAAAAACGCATCACATCTGTCACATCATATGTAGCATTAAAATGTGTTGCTTATTTAAATTTCTACACAACTGGGAAAAACACTCATATGTATGGTTCATAGCAAAGATAACCATGGTTCTATGGGAATGGGTATTTGGTCCATAAACTATTGTCTCCAATGAATATTTCAAAGAGAAAAAAAAGAATTAAGCAGAACTTTGGAGAACAAAACAGCAAAAACCAAAAAATTTGGTACAACTGGAGACATTTATCCTATTCCGGCGCAAGAAGAAAGCGACTATTGAAAGTAGAGCAGATACTCCTGCTATCTAGACCTGACAAGCACACCGTATGGGGAAAAGAAGGAGTTCGGCTATAGCTATACTATAAACGCCTAAATTACCACCACATCGGCATTAGTAATGTGTAAAGAAAAGAATACTCCTTACTATACTACTGCCAGCAGCGATTCGCTCATTCGGGATCCTACAGGAGACGAGCGGCTCTACCAGAAGCGGAAAATGTTCTAAAACACATAATTGCTACTTGACATATACAAACAAACTTTTGCATAGAAGTGAAACACTAATATATAGTACGAATCAGAGGAGATCGAAGTGAAAGTGAAAGAAGTGAAAGGACTGAGCATCGATGAATCAAATTGCCACGAAAGAGAAGTTTCAGGCGGCACCTTCTAAGACAGCCAAGAAAGTGGGTTGGTGGAATAGTTGGGATTGTTGAAAAAAGATGGACTTCCAAAAACGCGAAGCCGAAATGTATAATGCCGTCAGAAGTAAGTCACGAAATAAAGTCTTTAAACTTGCTGAGCAGACATTTCTAGTCAAACTCAAAGACGGCAGAGCTTACGCGGAAGTCTTGCAAGAAATTAAAGGAGTAGTAAAACCGGGAAACATCCAAATTGCAATCGAGGCTTTGTAACGGATGTTTAGCAACGCAGTCAAAAAAGCCTTCGGAGAAAAAGTGACAGTATTCTCACTCGACCCTAAGGCAACCGTCGAAGTTGGTGACATATGACATCATCTGCAGCTCCGCCCTAAAAAAAGACGCACAAAACTGCTATTTAGCTATGCTATGTGAGGCAAAATTAAGGTTGGCAAAATCAAATAACAAAGATCAACGAATTTACCTCAAAAAGAGAGAAGCCCAGCACCACATAAGAAAGGAAAAAATCAGGACAGGGTGGTGATTCCCTCGGTGAGGAATTGGTCTCCGGTATTTCAAGTGCGTTGGATACGGGCATATCGTTCGGGGATGTAGGGGTACCAATAGAAGTTCCTCAGACAATATTACACTCAAAGTCTCATTATGCGTTCTTACTTTGTTTGAACAAACAATATTGTGCGAAAACATTGAATTAGGAGGATATCTCAATTCAGCAAGGGATATAATCTTTCAACCGAGCGTGCTCTACACGATACAACAACGGTGGGCAGGGCACAACTACTTCTTTTATAAACAGCACTAGATGACAAGTTTTCTTGTCTTGGGCCGCCTCAGCTGCATTAATATTTGTTAGTTATATTTGCAAAACGTTTACGACAGTATAAATATTTACACCATATTTGTTCGGTTTTGATGGATTATACTGTACAAATGAGCATATTTCTCGAAATCCTCCCTCCTTTTTCATCAACTGCGGCATCTTGTCCAATAATTGCTTTGACAGTTCGTTACAAACAGGTCAAAAACTTCACAAAATGCTGCCTACTTATCCATTTTGCTTTCATCTCATGTTTATATGCCATCCAAGCGAGAAGATTTTATAAAGAACTTTTCAAGTGCATGATCAGGTTAAAATATTGTACGCCAAAACTTTTTTCTCCACATATTTCGCCCAAAAACAGTCTTTTACTATCCCTTAATTTTTGATTTTCCATTCCAAAATGCTAAGTTTTTGTTTTTAATTTTGCCAAGCCAAAACTGCGAAATTTTAAGGTACTTGGTTTTGCATCCTTTTTTGCGTAGCTTCCTTTTATTTTTTCAATTTATATGTTTGGGTACTTTACTTTTAATTCTATATTGAGAAAGGTGGAAAGAGCTCAAGCTGGTTTCGAACACGCGTCCCTGCCGCTTCTCGTCAGGTGCCAACTCACAGGCCGGGACGCATCGATTGGCACTACCAGCTTAGGTGGATGTCGACTGGTTATTTACTAGTTATGAATATTGCTCTACAGCTTTGAACTTCTCCTATATTCCAAATTGCCTTTGGTCTGGCTTTATCAATTTCAGAAGTTTTGGTAGATCAATTTTTCCATTTCCACTTAGAACTTATAAGTGATTTATACCCTTGCTAAGCTAACTCAGTGAGTCTTCTCTTTATCAGTTTCTCAAGCACTTTCCCGGCCGTCTCTAGCATGCATAACGGTCGATATGCTGACGGCGACTCGGTATTTCCCTTCCCCTTGCTGATCAGCACGAGTCTTGCCGTCTTCCAATGCTCAGGGAAAACGCCTTTCAGCAAGCAGGCATTAAGTGCACTGAGGAGGAAGTCAGGACAAGACTTATAGGCCAGTTGTAGTACCTCGGCTGGAATACTGTCTTGGCCCGGAGCCTTCTTAACCTTCATTGAGAGAACTGCTAGTTCCAGCTCGTTCCTCGTGAAGAGTGGACAGTCTGATGTTGGAAATGTTGCATGTCAACACGGTAGGATGATGGGAAAAAAGTACCTGTACTATCTCACCCATCATGTCCGCTTCAAGTACGCTGAGCCCCCGTAGAGCACCAAGCTTCCACATAACTAGTTTATAGCCCAGGCCCCACGGGTCCCTGTTCACGTTATCGACGAGGTTCTGCCAGCAACGGGCCTTACTCCTGTTGATCAGTCCGTGAAGGCATTTTCTGGCCGACCGATATACTGCCATTCTGGTGCATGCCTTCGCGTTCGTTGAGTTTCTCGCCGGAGATTGTGACACTCTCTTCGTTGTTCAGCAATTTATATATTCCACACGAAGGCGGAGCGCTGAGTGTCTGGATGATGATGATCTGATACTGACAATCACTGGCCGAGTAGTCCTCTAGAACTCTCCAACACATCATAAAAAGCTTTTTAAAAATACGACAAATTTACACAATTTTGACTTTTGTTGCCATCATGCGACTCGGTCGGAAACGATGTTTATTGCGATTGAAGACGTTTACTTTTTCAGGTACTTCATTCTGTCTTCATGGTCTTTTTCCCAAATTTCTGTTTGGAATACGTTCACCTCATCTGATTAGAACTCTTTACCCACTTTATTCTACGCGGATTACAGAAGTTGCCGATACATCTATCTTACCAATTTGTATCGCACAACCAATCCTTCTCCACTCTCGGGCTATTCACTACATTCTAACAAGATTTCTTAGGGCTGACTTTTCCAAAAGAAAATATATGAATAAGCAGCAATAAGGACAATGTCCCATTTAAAATGTTTATGACTGCAAACGGGCAACGGTTTGCTAGTCGGCACGTGCGTTTCGCGTGTTACGTCATTCATAAGTCATTACGACGCACGTGTGTATCACTCTTTTAACTAACACAATGAAATTAGAAAGTTCAGCCCTCTGGTTGGTATCGTAGTAAGGAGACAAAGACACGATGACAGGCTCATGCCTCGGTGCACAAACAGTATACAAGGACTTCATTCTTGGTTCATTCTCGGTTCTAACTCTTTTTAAAGTATTGCTTAAGACAAAGGTGCTTTAAGTAAATTAATTACACAGTTAAAAAGGATTTACTTGGAATTCGAATCAAATGAAACTGGAATTTAACATTTGGAATATTAAGACTTCGCTTATATTACCGTAATGTTTTCAATAATATCTCCGTTGTCAATGACAAGAATGCATTACTTTCACTTACCCTCTTGTTTTCTCATCTTGACGAATCTCCCAGGACTCAAGGAATAAAGCAACTGTAACGCTTATGAACGAGCTTGTTGGTCTTTCCATGCCATCCGAGGAACCCCGTGGCTGTGAATTATCACTTGATTTGTTTCCAGCATCCCTGGACGCATAACCACTTCCCTATCCACTTTCCGCACAAGGCAACTGCTCCGCTCCTTCTCACCAGTGCATTATTACCACACACTGCTTCCTTGCAATACCCCGAGTGCGTAATAGGGACAGGCAACATATTGCCTAACTCTGTTGAGTTATTTACTCGTATTTTGATTTTCGACGAGGATTTGATTTTAACACCCTCAGGATAAATTCATTGTTGTTGGCTTGTGTTTAGACTTTTGAGCTTGCTGTGTTGAGTATTCAATTTCAATTTGGGAGTCTCCTTTTTTTCAGAACATATTGCCAACTCTCGTCATTTCAATTATGAGCTTAATGGGTGAAATGGATTTCGGTAGAATGTGTACGAGGGGGTAAATATTATTTTGTTGAATTTTGTTTCACATCATGTTTTATTGTATTTTCAGTTTGATTTGTTTAAAAAATAACACTTACTAGTGTATATCGAATTTTAATTTGTGTGGATTAAATGGCAGAAAAGGCCTTATTAGAAAATGTAAAACCTGGTTTATAGGCCCTTTTAATACACAATATTCATACGTTGTTGGTATTATAAATCTCTAGATTGCTATAATTACGATCCCTTTATGGTCATTGGACATACTTACCTATTTACAATATTTGGATCAGGACAACCGGACCAAGAGTTACTCTTCGATTTCGGTACAGCTTGCCTAGCTCCGCACCCAGATATATGTGCTTGAGGAGAGCTTTCCATTCTAGAATCTTCGACCGGATCTTTGTCCCAGACTACTTCATAAAAAGAGTCACACGAAGTCAACTTCCTGAAAATTTTATCTCCCGAACAGAGTCTAGTCCATCCATGAATGTGTTTTGTTAATTGAAATCAGCCTTGGATTCTTCGTTTGTTTGTCGAAGAGCGTCATTTATCTGTTCATCTTTAGTCTGGTATCACTGTTTCTGTTCATTCGGTTCCTATATTTTTGGTCCTTGAACACAATTATCTCATTGTTATTTACATTCCCACATTTTTCAATTCTTGTCTGAATACCTTTAGCATCATGTCCTTGCCAAAGGTAGATTGTGATCAGATCATCATAGCATTAGAAATTCATAGAAATTCATCTCGATATCAGATCAAAGAACATCTCTGACACCGGGAATTACAGACGGGAATATTCTGAAGAGAAAAGAGTTAGAATGGAACCCTGAGGGTTCTCCAAATTAATATCACAGTTTCGGAAACTGACGCTTCCAAACATCACAAAGATGTAAATCCCCTTAGGAAAGTGCTTACAATTTTTGTAACACTCACTCTTAAGCTTGTTTAGAGCCTTTTATGAAAATTGCTGCTGAAGTAAACTTACGATCCGGAAAAGATGGGCATTAAAGTAGCACAACAAAATTGCCACTGTGACGGATATTCGTCATAAGCCTTTAAGTTTATGCTGAACTTACCCCTCACAAATATTCCGATGTAACAAATATTTTTACTCAGACAATTATGGGTAAATTGTTGCCATTAACAATTTGCAAACTAATAAACCTGTATTATATGTCCTCCACAAAAGAATGGCAAATAAAAGTGTCAACATCAATCTAGACAAGAGTGTCGAGTAGTTGCATCTTTTTTCAGATGATTGTGCTGATCAAAACAAAAACCATACACTTATCAGGGTTTTATAATCTCTGACAGATACCAGCCGATTTAAAGTAATAAATCTATTTTTCCTAGTAAGAATTCATTAATTTCGTCCAAATTATCATGAATTTAGTGCAATCAAGAGAAAAGTTATAAAATTTGACAGAATATACTTTTCTAAGGAATATAATGACTTATGATATGTCTTTGTTGGAAACACATCAAGTGCTATAAATTTTTAAATGGCGGAGTCTCGTCTATAAAAAACATGCCTGCACGACCCGAGCCTAAGAGGAAACGTCCTTACAAATAAGAAAAAATCACTTCCTGTACAACCACGAAAAATCAAGAACGACAGCAATATGAAAGTGTTATGGTTACACATAATTTTACTCATCGGCTGTCCAATGAAGTATTCGACTTGAGAAGGAATACAGCCGTCGATGTTGGTAACCGATCAAGCATTTTCGTTTGATAGTGTTCCCATCAATCCTAAGAAACCCAAACACTAGACTATTTTTGGGTGGCATTGTCGAGCTGCAGCTACTACTACTACAACTTCTACTAAAACTACTACTACTTCTACTACTTCTACTACTGCAACTTTTACTACTTCTATTACTACTTCTACTACTTCTACTACAACTACTTCTACCTCTTCTAAAGCTACTACTACAACAACAACAACTACTACTACTGCTACTACTACTACTGCTACTACTACTACTGCTACTACTACTACTACTACTACTACTATTATTATTATTATTATTATTACTCTTCGATGAAAAATTTCAATACCCGACAGGATAAGAGGATGATATTGAGATTGATGACGAATCTTATTATGTGCCGTAAATCAAGAAAAATAACAAAAGGTTCCGTTTAAAGATCACACAAAGTTCAAAAATTAGAACAATTAAATTTCATATAAATACAAAGTATTATATTTTTTTCCTCACCTAAATATTTTATTTGGAAAACGGAAACTACTTCCAAGAAATAGAACGTCACCAATGAAACTTTATTTTTCGTCTGCTGTTCGGATTTACTGCCTAAATTTAACTTTTTGGACTTAAGTTGTTTTTGAAATAAATGATTCAATTGTATCCTTGCGTACTTATTACAACACTCAACACATCCACAGTTTCCTAGACAAACTTCTTTAGCCTATTCGTATGGTCACTACGCTTTTTATCTACAAGGATTACTTGAAAAGTTTGTAAAAAGGAGCGGGCGGTGAAATAGGGACATTTATCATTGAGTTATAGTTCAAAAAGGAAATGTGAATATGAAAAAGTAAAATTCGCGCAATTGTCAAGTTCCTTACAACGTCCAGAGACTACCTAAACTGTACTGTGTGTGTGGGAAAATAACTGACACTGAAGAAGGGAGCAACTCACTCCCGAAATATATATTTGTCAAAAAAATTAAAAACATAGCATTTTTAAAATGAAAAAACAACAAAAAACCAAATCTTACCTAAACTGATTTCAAATTGATATTTTCTACTTTTAAAAATATAATATGCAAGCAAGGAAGGTAGTCCACTGAAGACGATCCGAGAATAGACCAGGAAAGAAAAAGGCTAGAAATCTTGTCGGGTATTTTCTGCTCTGGGTCGTAATAACCAAGACACAGTTTAAGCGAGAGTTTGATTTTGAGATGGTGTCCATTTACTGGAACTCTTATCCGGGTTAAACCATGACTTAAGGCCGAAATACAATACTGCGAGACGGCGATGCGAGAGCGCGATGCGATTCTCGCGCATCGCCGCGCAACGCATTCAATTTATAATGCACGCGATGCGAGGAAGAATAATGTTCATATGACAAATGTCAAATTGGTGACGTGTTGAATGAACTTTGCTTGTAATTATTTTTGATTTTTGAAAAGTTTTGAATTTGGAATTTTCCTTCGTTTGGCCAATAATAGCCGCAACAAGGATCCACGAAATTTTCATTCAAAATTCATTAGGATTAACCCAAGTACTTAAAAAGTAATTATGGCGTTTGAATTTCAATTTTCATTTAAGTGCCATCTAACATCGTTGCGAGGATTTTTCGATTTTCCGAATATTTCTCGCCTTGCATTGACACATCGCAATCATTGTACAATGTCGTATACAAACGCATGTTACGAATACGGGTTGACATTTGCTGCGCTCTCGCATCGCAGTCTCGCAGTATTGTATTTCGGCCTTTTCTCTTCAACCTTTTCACTGCTACGCCCTCCTATAGTCGGGCCTGTAAGGCTCTCCCGTCTTGCTACGCTCCACTCTAGTAGGTCTAGCCGAATGTTCCGTACTCGCGGACCACCCCTAAAGTCGGGCAGAACATTTTCAACATTTAACTGCTGCAGCCGACTAAACAAGGCCCGTAAAAGCATTCTAATGGATTTCTTCACAAACTCAACCCTTCAATAGTTTTAGAAATCCTCACTAGAAATCGCTAATAGTATCACTTTAGTTATAAGATAACATTTTCTTTTACCCCGTTTTTCAAACTTTTATTCCAGAGCATTTCATTTCTGAAATGTAAACCGATCAAAATAATGATTTATTCTTCTATTACTAATCATTATATTAATTAGAGAATTATTATTTCAAGAAATTGTAGATAAAATAATACTAAGTTTATTGCGCAATATATGTACAAGTAGTAGTTCTAAATGACTCATTCTACCTCCGAATGCTAGTTTATTGGAAATATTTTACTTTTATGTCGGGGTAAATGAGAATTTGAATTTACTAACACTTGAAATAACAATTGAAATTGAATTAACAATTGAAATAAATATATAAAACTGTTATTGCTTTTCAAAACGTCCATAACTGCACAAATTTCCTTTGGCGAGTGAACAAAGAATCCCGTACTTTTCCACTCCAAACAATAAGGGTCGTAGACCCTACGACACTTATACCTGCGCACCCTTGTTACCGTTATCTCTTTGCTTTCTGTTATTCAGTTTGTGTTGTGATTTCACAGTGAGTGTTTGTCTAAAACGTAAAAAAATGCCTAAAAAGTATTGAATTGACGAAGTGCGAAAAATGTTGATGGGCAGTGAATTTGAATTTTCTTCATCTGAATAAGAAGTTCAGAATTTAGATGAACCTTCAACTCCAAGTTCTACCTCTACTTCTACTAAAAAAAAAACAGTTAGAGCCTGTGTGCGAAAGAATGTGTCCGTATCCCCAGAAGACTCTTCAGATGACGATGTTGGAGACCCTGTGACCAAAAAATCAAAATCTGGGCTGATTTGCGCTAATGAAGATTTGTCTCCGCAAATTCACCCATTTATCGGCGAACCAGGGATAAAGGTACCTACTAAACCACAATGCTACTTAGATTTTTTTCTGTGATTATTTTCTGAAGAAATCGTTCAACAACAAAAACTGAGCAAACAAATTCCTACTATGAATATTGCTGTGAAATTACCCCAATTTCCCCAAAGTCACGACTAAGAAAGTGGGAGAAAGTACATGTGAATGAATTATTCAAATTTCTCGCAACCATTCTCCTAATGCCAGGGACAAAAAAACTCACTATCCAGAAATATTGGAGTACCGATGTGGTTATAGATACACCAATGTTCTGACAACTGTTTTCCAGAGACAGATTTCTGCTCATTCTCCGATTGTTGCATTTTGTAAATAATAAAGAAGATCATAGTGGGAACCATCTATATAAAATCAGTTTGATTATTGATCATCTGAGATCTGTTCTTAGAGCATCATTTTATCCGTTCGAAAGATTGTGCATTGACGAGAGTCTAAAGCTTTTCAAGGGAAGGCTAAAGATAAAACAATATATTCCTTCTAAAAGAAGCAGATTCGGAATAAAAACTTTTCTAGTGTGCGACAGTTATACGGGTTACATCCTAGACTTTATGGTATATATGGGTGGTTCAATGGAAATCGCCGATTATGGTTTCGGAGTTTCGGGAAACACAGTTGCCACTTTGATGGAGCCATATCTGGAAAAGGATCACTCGCTCTATGTGGATAACTGGTATACCAGCCCAGCATTATTTTGTTGGCTATTCGATCATGTCACGAATGCGTGTGGGACAGTGGGAAAAACAAGAAAAGATATGCCTGCAATGGAAGAAAAGCTAAAAAGAGGGGACTACTCGTATCGCTCCGCTAATGGTAAGCTAATTGCCATAAAGTGGTGTGACAGGAGAGATGTGTGGATGCTGTCAACTATGCACACTACCGAAATGGTTGAAACCGAAAAAATTGATAGGGTTTCAAAACAAAAAATTAGAAAACCTCAAGCAATAATTGACTACAACAGGAACATGGGTGGCGTCGACAAAATTGACTTGGTGTTGAGCTCCATAGATTCTCTTAGGAAATCTCTGAAGTGGTATAGCAAATTGTTTTTTCATCTATTAGACTTGTCAGTCTACAATGCTCACGCACTGTACCAAGCCACGCACAACAAAAAAGTTCCATACGCAGATTTTCACCTTCAACTAATAAAGGAAATACTAGAAAAATTCAGTGTCAAGCGGCGAAAATCTGGTGGAAAAGCCGGTGTGGAGCTTAGGTGGAGTGGAAGACAATTCCCGAAAAAATTGCCTGACACGGAAAAAGGTGTATCAAAGAGAGAATGTGTTGTAAGTAAAAAAAAAAAAAAAAAACGGCGTCAATCTCGTTTCCCTTTTCCCTTGTTTCGAAATGTATCATACAATGAAAAACTTTTAAACGAACTAAAAATTGTATATCATTATGAATCTTTTTAGAAAATCTATTACGTACATATATTTTATAAGCCTTGTATTTTTCAGTCCATATTTTTTTTAACAACAACTCTCTCTCACAATAATTTCATTTTGATTATCAAACAATATTCACTTATTTAGGTAAATAACACTTTTAATAAATTTATAATAATAAATTTATCAAATAATTTTGAATGTTTATAATTTATTCTAATCATTGTATTTTCGAATCGAATTGACACTAAATAAAATTATTTCAGTATTATTAGTTATAATGGATGTAAAATTTCAGTAGAAACAATGAATGTTTGAATTAAAAACAAACGTAACAACAACTCTGTTGAAGTAGAGGGGCGCGAAAATACTCAGCACGGGAGGTAAGTTGTAGTGGGGAAAGGCCAGCACCCACAGTAGAGTCGGGCCCCTACCACGTAGCAGTGAAAAGGTTAAACAAGACAGGGACTCAGTTGAAGGTGACCCATTGTCCCGACGGCCGGTCGAAGTGACTTCGGAAACGATTCAAACAGTCGAGAAATTATTATCGGGAGATGCTAAACTAAAGAGAAAATGCTACAATTTCTAAGATTATTCACGTTCATATTGGCATGGTAAAGGTCGGCGCTAAATAGGTGCGGAGAATTCCCACATCGCCTCAAAAGCTACTCTACGTATAATACGTACGTAATACGAGCGATCTAGACCTCTGCAGTGAAGACAAGACAAGGACTCAATGCAGTGGCACAAAAAGGTTGCATCACCATCTAAGAAGTTAAAGATATTCCAATCGGCTGGTAAAATTATGGCGTCAGTATTTTGGAACCCAGAACGGATGCTGTTGAGAGATTACAAAGATAAGCGCGGTGTCCATAACTGGTGAATACTACGCTTCTATTATAGGAAGGTTCAAAGAATACATTAAAGTAAAAAAGAAGGAGAAAATTAACCAAAGTTGTCCTTCAATACGATAGCAGACCTGTTAATAAGTGCCGTGTCCCGTTGTCTACCTGTGTAGGTTGGCAGACAGTCTGCGTCGTCTGTCCACCTATACTCCTGATCTGGCTCCTAGTAACTATTATATCTTCCCTAAGCTTAGAAAAAAAAAATTGTCGGAAGAAGATTTCGTGCGATGAAAACTTGATTTCATGTGTTGGAGCTTATTTTTCGGACAAAGACAAAACATTTTTTCTAAATGTTTACATTACCTAATTCAAAAGTGATCAAAGTACATTAGAGTGAATATATTGAAAAAGAAAAATTAATTCTTCATTTTTATTCTTGCCCTCTATTCTGCGGACATTAAAAACGCTTCCTCGTATATGCCACTACTTTTTGGTGTACGGAGCGAGCCGTTTCGTTATCTACAAAGAAAAAAGTGATCCGTTGAGAGTAAAACGTTGTTAAACAAGAACATATCTGAGATTATGTCAGCGAATGGCGGGAAAATGAAAATGGGCGGCGATGTGCATTCTAGTACCCAAGGCACATGTTGCGCATTGCCGAAGATGTAAGGTCGAAAACAAAACATTTTTTCGAAGGTTCGAATAAGTTAATTAGTAGATTTTACACACGTTGAGCTGGAAGTATAGTTTTCAGTATAATTCCAACTCTACGCACTCCATTCCTCGGAAAATTCTCCTAGATCTCATGTAAAGTAAAACGTAGCTACGAAAAATACTTAGATAATAACTTCAATACTTCCTTAAAATTTAAAACAAAACAGTCTGCTATTGCAACTTTTTACAACGGCTCCAAGGTCTGGGCAGATGCTCTTAGTAAGGAGTCGTATCGAGGACGTTTTGCACAGGTATAGAGACTAGGAACTGGCAGATATCAGCTGGAAACCGCACTCTCTTTGAGTCGGTAGTGCTAGATTCCATATTATATTTCCCATTGTTCATCTTGCTGAAGAGGGAAGGCGAATCATTTTACGTGGGGGCAATCTGACAAGGGAAATGTTAGCCTAAACGAAAGAATAAAGATTCTATCTTTGTGCCAAGAAATGTGGGTACACGAGACTCAGAGTGGGCAGATCGCACCTGTCTGCAGTGACCTGGGGCGGGGATTTTAGAAAAAGCATCATGAGACTGGTTTTCACCTTACGCATTTACTTAGAAGACCAAATATCCAAATATCGTCTTACCTTCATGAGATGGAAAAGACACGGTCTTCCTGCCACACCTTCTTCGCATGCAGGAAATGGTCCAGGTACCGTTTGCCTCGCTGTGCGGGAAAAACCGTGCTCACCTAAAATACGAACATCAATGCTTTATTTTCAGAGTGACAGGGAAGAAGTTAGTAGTCCAGTTGCCACTGGGAGTCCGACACTCAGGGCGTAAATCGGATTCAATCGGTTATGCAAGTTATGGATAAGTGTTACACTTACCCAAATCGATCCCATAAAAATCACACACATTGAATTAATACAAACAAAATAGGCATTAATAATTTGAATTGAACTAAAGTAAACAAAGTAGACATTGATATTTTGAATTGAATTAAATTAAACCAAGTAGGCGATAAGTGATATAAATAGTAGTGAAATTGTCCTAAAGAAGAAGAGTTATTTCTTCGCGTCAAAAGGTACGGAAAAGCCTCTGTTTCCTATCACCCAACGTGAGGCTGCACTGGGGTGCCTTTTTGAATACCGGTTCTTGTATACCGGGAATATAATATATAAACTTGGTGTTATTAAGTGAAACAAGAGTTTTATTTATCTTCTCCGTCGAAGAAATGATAAGCTTATATGTTCTAATCATACTATTTGGTGATTTCGGTTATTCCGTCTGACATGACAAGATCGGCTGAAGGATAAGCCGAAATTTTAAGCTGTACCTTAATAAATGTACAAATTAACTCCTAGTGAAACCCAAAAATGGTGTTAGAGCATTGATGGCAATATAGACAGGCCAAAACCAAAAGGTCCTGCTTATAACTAGGAAGTGGAATGTACGGAACACTTTCTTCTAGATAGTCCGAGTGTGATACCTGTCCGATAACTGGAACACTTGACGAACATAGAGTTAGAGGATGTTCTAGCATTTACTGGATGGAAGGATGGGTCATCTGTAAACAGTAGGTCCATTTGCGGTGATCTAAACGGATGATGCTGGTTTATGGTGTATCAAACGGTGGACTCTAGTGTATATAGTAGTAACAATTAACTCAGAAGGCAAATATATATCGTTATACATCGTTCTCGTTGCTAATAGATTACCGATAACATTGAATACTCTTCATTTGTTTTACGAAAAAATTATGATTTGTCGAACAATATCAAGTTGAATATAAAAAAACTTGGTATAGATAACAGCTTACTCGCATATTTTCTTTAAGTAACTGAGAATTGTATAGCTTTCCACCTGATCCAGTAGAAAGTGTTTCCAGTGTTTTTCCAGTGTTCAAACACTGATTGCTAAGCTTCATCTTATGAAATCATCAATAAATTAAATTCCCAAAAAAAAATTTTACATAAAGAAAATAACATATGCGTATCACTCGGAGAAAGAATCCGGTGCTATCAATGGTGACCAATGTTCATGGTAAATATTATGTGACAAATAAGAATAGATGTTTGATCCATTAGTAGACAGAAGGTGCCAGTAGCACCTCATTTCATTACTTATAACTAAGCTACTTCCTAGAGTTTCAGCTCATTTGCTTCCATGTTGCTTAATGTGCTTCAGCTGTGGGATACCAGCAAACAAAAAACTAAATCCAGCAGAAAAATCAAGGAGCGGATGACACGAACGAACTGTATAAAGAAGGAACAACTCTGTGAGGGTCTATGAACAAATTACCTTATCCCCCAAGAAATTTTTATTTTATTACTTTAATATCTTACTCACGCATTTGTATTTACTACTTTTCTTTCTTCGATCTCATAAAATTTACTGCAAGTTTCGCAATGATCTGATAAGTTTGATTCGAAACCAACGCAGGATTCGCTACACATTTAACATTTTTGTCTGCAAGCTGTCGATTCTATGTAAGACCATTTCTTCAACATCCGTATAAGAGTTTTTTCAATGCATAAAAGGCATCCGATTTTATAATGTGGAAGTGCAGCGAACTTTTTCTCTCCCACTTTATTACTACTTTGTACATCCTGTCTTCCTCCTTAAAATACTTTAACTGCAACAGACACCTTTGTGCAATTGCAAAGAGTAAAGTAAAAAATTCCCATGAAATCTATTTATTAAAAATTACGGGAACCTTAATTAAATCTTTGAAACAAATAAAAAGAAAATCCAACTGAAAAAATCTCTTGCCGGAAATGTGACGTCTTCATTTATTTCCAAAAGATTCCAAGACAACAATATTATAATTCACTCTGTGGAATAAAAACAAAAGAGAATCTTCGTTAGCATAACAGTCCTGAAAAGTAGATGAATAACGATTCCCTCAGTTAAATTAATAACGAAAAAAAGATAAAAGGACTGTAAACAAATGGAAAACTTTCCCATCTTTTATCCTCCCGGTACCATCGTCATACTCCATTATGTAGCGTGTGGAAAGGGATGAGCTTACCTACGAATACATGCATATGACGTCTTAACAAGTTCTGTTAAATCTTTGGAAAAGTTAAAGAAAGTCGTCAACGGCTTCCACGCAGACAATGCTGACGGGAATTCAGTGAAGTTATGAAAGAAGTTTTTCTTAGCTAGGTTGTTCGTTTGCTCGTTACGGTTGAATGGCATTTTCTCTTCGTTAGTTCTGTGTTTCCCGGAATAAAAATTCGCCGTGTGTACTTATTGAAGTCTTATACTCTTCACCATCTATATACATCTTATAGTTATTCTTCTTGGTGTATGTGTAAGATACAGTACGTAAGAACAATACAGTCACTATAATGCATATTGTATGGTAGAACTCGATAAATTGAAATTATAAAATTATAAAAATAAAATTTCAAAAAAAATTATAAAAATAAACCACGTTTATAAGACAATTAAATAAATTATGATAATGAGAAAAAGTAGTTATTTAGAACAACGTTAATGCAGACCCGAATTGGTGGGACAGTTTTAGGAGTCTACATCCTGGATTCAATTACCTGCTCATCTTCCGCTTCTCAAAAAGAAGATTAACCTTCACAGAATGACGTGTAGATCTTTAAAAACCAATTTTTCCTTAATAGATGCACCTTCCTTCAACTCCCATCCCTAAAAAAATAACAGTAAAAGTCTCTTACTACAGGTCATCCACAATAAAGATCAATCAAGATCGCGAAACGATTTGGTGGTTCAGTACTTTGGTCGACCTAACATGGACAAAAAATGGTGCTGTACGCAATAATAAGGTTGGAAGCCACCATCTTTGGTCGTAGTTGGGGCGTACTTTGGTATACGGTAGACAATATTCCTAACCGCATTATGTATCAACCGCACAAATGCCATCAAGATTAAATGCATTCGCCTAAGCATCTCTTTATTCTGTACAGCCGGGCTTGATACCACTTTGGTCGAAATTACAGTCCTTTGAGTTCTCGGCAGCACACGAATTTCACTGCAACTTTGGCCCTTTGTACAGTGTCTTTAGCAAGTGATATATACTCTTTTGGGAAAAAAGACACAACGGAGCACCACACCGATGATGGCGCCCTGCCGAAAGGCGTCTGTGGGGAACGACAGAATGTTCCGAATATAAAAAAACAGACAATTTTCCTGCATTATCGAAATGTTTTGGTACGCAATCCCCCCACTGTAATGTAAATCATAAACGTTTCATACGAATTTCGGCAACTCAGCCATATCAGTGACTTGTGTGCATGGTTACGAGTAAAACATTCCGATACATACTATGAGCATCCGTAATCGACAGGCCTGCAAGCCCTCGCCTATAGTACTAGAGGCCTACATATTTGTGGTTATCATCGCAAAAATGTCATTTCGAAAAAGTGCAATTTTTTTTACATTCTAGTAACTTCATTCAAACCAGACTACAACCAAGCACTTCCCTTTCTTTAAAAAAGGGCTTTCGACTGGCTTAGGCTAATTAAGGTGCTACTGATAGCAGGAGCCGCAAATATCTCACTGACACTTTGACGTTTCGTGCATTATCACGACCAAATTGGTGAATACTAAACTTTAAATTCGGACACTGCCTGTTCACTCAGTCCTGTGCCATAAGCTGAACTTTTCTAAAGTGAAACTTCGCCGCAGTGTTCTACGAGGGTGATAGTTGCGAATTTTGAGAAATGCCAGCAATTTTAACCACAATTCAGTCTGCTATTTGTCATGTGTTTTTCCCAGGGTATTTTCAAATGGTTCGCTTTTAGAGAAGTTATCGCTTCGAGAGTATCTCGCGAATACGACTGTAATCGTGATTGATTCAATTTGTTTTAAGTGATATCACGCTATTAGGATGCATTTAGAAGCTATTGTGGTTGCCAATGGCCAGCATTATGAACTTATTATTATGGAAATTTGATATATTTCCCAGATACATCCTCCATCTCAAAGACACCATGTATATTTTATAGCGTCTAAATATTAATCGATTTTTGTGAACCTCATGAGAGTTTGCAGATTTCAAATTTGTAACTACGGAAATTCGAAAAATGACACCGCTCAGCGAGTTTCTGGTGTTTATTCTTTGAAAATTACATTATTATTTAAAGAGAGGACCACAAAGCAAGCGAAACAGGTTGTTAGCAAAACGAAAAGGGAAAAATGAAAATCCCAGTCTGCGAAGCTCCTAACACGCAAAAATGGATAATACCGATCGAACGTAAATGTAGGGAATATCGAAATGGAAGCAGTAGGACACTGGTCACAGGCAGAGTCCAGCGATGGACACGTGTACTCTGCATCAACAGTTATCAAGGAATTAAGGTAGTTAAGTAGTTTGCGAATTTTTTCGGCAATTAATTAAATTTTGTTCAATAAATTTATCGATGAAATTAAATTGAGCGAAATGAAATTTTGGAAGGGTCAAATAAGGCCAGTCAGAGGTTTTTATTAACTTGTTTTTAAGGGGGAGAGGCTGCTATCATAGTGGTTTTCCACGGGTTTTTGGAAGTTAGTAACGTTCACACTCGTCGGAAACAAATTTTCTGTGCCTATAAGCCTCGGCCTATTTAAAAATTTCTAACCATGCACATTATTTAAAATGCTAAACTAGAACCGAAAAGAACATTCGCAAAGAAAACGTTTGCTGTATCAAATATTCATTAAATATTACTAAATAATAATCTTCATAAAAAAGTGGAACCTTACCTTTAAAGACAAAAGCCTGGCGCTTTTTATCCATATCAACGGAGTCTTCAGTTCTGTGAAAACAGAAAGCATAGTAGCAAATACTAATGATATGGAATAGGTAAATATCTTATCAAATGGATTGAGGAACAAATAAAGTCATGAAAAGAAATGGACTAACAGGAATAAATCACAGGGTGGCGTAGTGTGACGTATGAGTGCCACTTGTATCATTTTGAGACACTGACAATTGATTTTCAATTTTTAGTGTCAAAAATCACAGATCACAAAAATACCAAATAAAATTGCACAGCCAATCATGAAGGCGCTGTTGCGAAAATGATATTTTCGAAATTTTCCAAAGGTCCGAAAATCCATATAAAGCGCGGTGTAAATATTATATCGGAGATTATGATACGAAACGTTCAAATATCTTACGCCGCCTTTCAATTCTGAACTTTCAATAGATAGAAATGGTGCGTGAACTCCGCCATATACAGGCCCAAACGCGGTTGAGAAAGGAGGAGCGATCCCTTGTTTCCCCAGTCTACAGCTTCGATTGTTCCTCATCATAAGTCCCACGATTAAATTAAAGCAAATGTTTTCGACGTCATATAGTGGGTTTGATGGTTCCCAACTGATGGGAAATTAAACACCGAGAAATGCTAATAACTGCCAATAAACCTAAAGCTGTACTACAAAATCTTTGTAAGGACGTAAGATGGTGAGAGCAAGCATTCCGCGCCTGATAACGGAATAGAAGCAATAACCACGAAGTGGTATGGTGGAGTGGAGAGAGTGGAGAGTGGAGGTTGGGCGACGGGTTAACACCCAGTCTCTGTAAAAACCCATTATATTTTCGAAACTTTGGAATGGATTGGGAGTGTGGCAAAGAACTCGCAACCGAAAAAAAGACTATGCCATTGGATTCTGGAATGTCACACCACTGATTACACCACTGCCACACGCCTTGGTAAAAACAAGCAATGAGAAATAACAAGAAATAAAAGTGGCTATTGAGACCGCCACAGAACAGACTTACGGACACAAAACCCTGCACAGAAGAAATTATATATTGCTAGTGCGTTGGACGACAAGAATCAGTCGTCCAAAAAATATTTAGTTGGGTAAACAAGCACAAAGCGAGTTGAGTCTGAAAATCTAAAAAGAGTAGCGAATAAGATATTTCAAATTAAGAAAAGAAAACTCTATGGCGACCCTTTGAGGAGCGTGGATGTAAGTGTAAGGAGCAACAACACAAGACAAGCATATAAAGTAGTGAAAAGTTTTAAGCAAAGTTATCAGCCCTAGACCACGCTCTGCCTCCATGGTATCGGCAATATCATCGCTGATGAAACCAGGGTTAAGAAAAGATGGGCTTATATTTCAAGAAACTCTTTAAGCACATAAGCACATCTCCAGCATATTGGACCCTATAGATCTAGATATTTCTAGGGAGCTTCCTTGGCCTCACCAACTTTGGATGGAGTCTTTTCCGCCATCAAAGCCCAAAAGAATAATAAAGCGGTGGGCTTCGATGAGATTCACGTGGAACTCATTGAACATGGTGGCGGAGGTCTCCCGAAAGCCGTCCACAAAATCATCCAAAACATCTGGCAACAAGAACATATACCGAACGAGTGGAGCCAACCAATTACATACCCTATCGATAAAATAGATGGGAAGCTACAGCGCGAAAACTATAGAGACATATCACTACTTTCTACGGCGTACAAATATTCTCGAAGATCTTAGAAAATTAAATCAGATTAAACGCCAACACTATTAGTGGGGATGTCAAAGCAGCCTTAGAGCTGGTAGGTCAACGATAGACCAATTGTCAAGCAGGTGTTTGAAACGATAGCCAGATTTTCATTGACTTTAAGCAAGGACATGACCGTATTGATCGCAAGCTTATTCGTACAGTACGTTACGATGTACCGATCCAAAAAGTACTTAGCTTCAGTATCTCAGCCAAATTACTCCATCTTACCAAAATGACAATGACGTCGACAACCTCCCATGCCCGCATCAATACTCAACTCACCGACGTTTTTGACAGAAATACTGGCCCCTCTCCTATACAAATTTGCTTAAAATAGATCATAAGAGGGCGATCTGTCGATACAAGAGGCACATTAATCAAAAAGGCAAGTCAAACAGAAGCCTGTACGGACGATATCAACATTTTGTCGTCGTTCCTAATTGCAACCAAGTTAACTTTCTTGAAACTCGACAGCGAAGCAAAACTGGTAGGGTAACTCAAATGCCCTAAATACTACAGTTGGTGCATACAGTATTGAAAATGTGGGCGGATTTGTGTATCTTGGCGCTAAAATAACAAAAATGGTGAGTGCAAGAAATGAAATACGCCGAAAAGTACGCTCTTAACTTTTATTCAGTTCCGACGACTATGAAGACTAACATCATACAAAGGAAAACAAAGTTCCAAGTACACAAATCTTTGATTAGATCTCTGTTATGCTATGGGTGTGAAACAAGAACCTTATTTCAAACATTCGCAGATATATTGAACGCCGTTGAGCCACGGGTCCTAAGGTGGATAATTGGGGCGAAACTAGACAGAAGCCATTGGCGAACTTGATACAACCATGAGCTGAAGGAAATTTTGATGAACCGGAGAGCTCAAAGATTGTAAGACAGCGAAAGCTGCAATTCGCTGGTCATGTTATTGTAGTCATCAATCGTTGGGACGAACAACAGATACCCAGAAAGGTATTCTTTGGGCGAATTGATGGGCGGAGACCAGTGGGGACTCCATTTACAAAGTCAGTTCATCGCTGCTCGGATTTCATAATTGAAGAACACAGTCAATGGACCGAGACAGTTGGAGGCGCTTGTTGCGGCAAGCGAAGGCCCGAGAGGGGCTGTAGTGCTAAGAGAAAGAACAACAAGGAGACATGGCAGGTTAATCGTGGTAAGAAAGGATTGTTCAGTAGAGATAAAGATGCGAAAAATAATGGAAAATGTTAGAAGACGAATAAGCGAATTTCGGTAAGATATAGCACAATATCTACGATATCGCGCTTGGTGAAAATGCGAGTATTGTTCGCTGCCTCTCCTCTCGGTTGACAGCATATCTTGAACCCTCCACTTTTCGGTCATAAATTCTCCGTCGCTCCCAAGCAGGGAGGGCGATGGGACACCGACTCAGAGACAGTGCAGTGTGCAGACGCAACGCGCAAAGCTCCTCGTCTCTGTACCTGACCTGCGCCAAGCGCAGTTGTTTCACCCATGACAGCAATAAAATTTCAATTTTTTGCGTTTAGATTATGGTCAACAAGCAAATGTTTGTTTTCAAAACTATTATCAGAATTGCTGCTTATACTTCCGCATGAAAGGCGACATAACTTTTCTGAAGAAAATGCCAGTTAGGTGAGTTTAAATTTCAATAAGATTTAATTGCTTTTCAATTAAGAAAATGTAACTCAACAATTATAGAGTTTATTGCGGCGAAAAGAGAGTTTTCGAAAGAAAAAACTACCATTTTTCTAATTCTTTCAGTATAAAAACTTAGTTTTAGTTCAGTTTAAAGCAGCTTTAATGTTGATTAAGACTGCATGCAGACGATGATGTGTTACAGCGGGTGACCAAAAAATAAGATAATAAGAATTGTTATACTTCGAAATGATAAAAAAACATAAATTCATAACTTTCATTAAGATATCGTACTAAGATAAGAACAGATCTACTTATTAAGATAAGTCCTTTATTTAATTTAAAAATTTCTATTACCCCAAAACAGAAACTTTTAAAATTGGGGGTGTTATATCCCCTTGATTGAGATTAGTCCTTTGTGGATTTGCTTCTCGTAATTTTACGTCGGACAATTCACGATATCAAATAGTTTTGAATACTCATTCCATTGAAAGGCTACTTAAGAAAGCACTCCTGTTTAGGAACAGGTTGAGCATTTTCGGCACCCATAGACACACACACTGGCCTTTGTCACGCCAAAATGATCGAAAAGAATTTTAAACATTTTCGTATCCGATACTCCTATCATCTCTGCAAGCTGCTTTTTCCTTAGTCTTCCTGTATTAATTTTTCGACTTTGTGAATCATTTCCGAAGTAGTCACTTAAATCGACGGTCTGGGCCGTGGGTCGGCTTCAAGTGAGTCCGTGTGTTGTGTTAGGAGGCTTTGCCACTTGTAAACCATGGCTTTACTCAGACAAGAGCCCCCATATAAATGGACACCATCTCTTCCAAAATAATTTCAACAGATTTTCCATGCTTAGTAAGAAACTTCATAAGTTACTTATTTCAGAAAGCAAGGTTCTTGAATTATTTACGAGTTTTTAGCTTGTTCTAACAGTAAATTTTTTATAAGCTGCTGAAAGAGCTTACACGTGTTTGAGGTAAAAGCTTTCAATGTGGACATTTTAGTCTAAGTTCAGTCAAGATGGGTGGAGGACCATATGTTAAAATCGAAGCCGAATGCTTGTAAAGACATTTAACCAAAATATGTGCTGATTTATATATTTTAAGGTTACAGTTTTGCACAACGCACAACAGTACATCTTAGAAAGTATTGGCTAAGTACATTCCATGAATTTCAACTGATGATTGAAAACACCGTATTCTGCCATTTTGTCGGATACGCCCTTAGTACAAAGTCTCCAAAGAGATAAAGAAATCACGAATAAGGAAAATACAAAATTTCATAAACAAGAAGAGTAAAGCAAGTTGAAAAGTTTTTTTCAACTTAACAGTTAACCATGGGCATAACTGGGATTATAGCTTTGTCGATGGATAAAGAAATTCAAAAACTGTGGTCCAAGATAAGGATAGATTCAGAATAAATCTTTGCAAGCAATTGGCCCATGAAAAATATTTATAACAAACAAGTTGTTTGCAACATACTTGATTCAGGAAACGAAAATTCTGATTAAAATATTGGATAACCTAAAAAGTATTGAGCCTTTTTTGTCACTTGATGGTGTTCGTTGTCATATATCGGGTAATACTAATCAGATTGAGTGAAACTGACATGCATTTGAAAGGTGACATTCCAGTCTACAATTTTTATCTGGACAGCTTTGTATTTTATTATTCATGTCAAAAGTTGTATTCATTTAAAAATGAGTGAAATTTCTGAAAAAATTTGTTATATTTTACAATATTAATATTATCAAACGCCAGGGCCAAGAGATGGTGTGCTCGCTTTCGTTCGGGAAATATTGATGTTAAAGATTCAGAACGCTCAGGTCGACGAATCACTGAAAAAGTCGATGAAATCTTACAAAAATTTGAAGAAGACCGACACATAAGCAGCCATAACAATTGCTAAGCTGTGTATGGTGGGATTGGAAGGGAATTGTTTATCATGAGGTGCTAGAACCTGGCCAAACACTCAATTCGGCTCTGTAATGTCAGCAATTAACCAGATTGCAACAAGCAATTCAAAAAAACCGGCCGGAATTAATCAAAAGAAATTGCGTTGTCTTCCATTATGACAATGCCAGAACACACACATCTTTGATGACTCGGCAAATGTTGACAGAGCTTGGCTGGGAAGTTTTGATGCATCCACCGTAAGGTTCAGACCTTGCACCATCAGACTATTATTTATTTCGGTCTCTGCAAAGCTTTCTTAATGAAAAGAAATTCACTTCAAAAAGGGACTGTGAAAATCACTTGGCCAAATTTTCGCCGATAAACCACAGGAATTCTACACAGATGAAACAATGACTCTACCCAAAAAATGGCAAAAGTTCATAGATAATAATGAACATTATGTACTTAAATAAAATCCATTTTAAATAAAAGAAATATTCAATCGAAAAATACTAATATAATCGAGGCATTTGAATTTTTTCTTGCATTACTATGTTGTAGTTATAATTAAAACAGAATTTTATTTTTCGAGCGAGCCTATGGGATATGGGAATATTTTTATTCCCATTTCAAAAACTAAAATCTTCTTCTTGGACGTTCAAGAAAATTCCTTACAGCTTCTACCACTTCTTCATCATGTGATTCATGGATGTTCGAGATTTTCGGAGCTAGTATCTGGGATTGTAACCACGGCAACTGCTCGCTTGTTTGCGGGTCCATTGCTTACATGGAAAAGAACTATTTATGTGAGTTTTCCTCAGCACTTTTCACAAATTTTCCTACGAAAGTTGGTTATTTGTTATGCCAACACACTTTCTGTTGGCTTTTACCACGGTATTCAATCATTGCAACTCCTTAGCAAAATAAAGGGCATAATCTTACTGGCAACCGATTTCGTCTTCAATTTCTTTCGGTTGGATTTTGTTTCTGGATCATAATGGTGAAACAATGTTACATCCACTCTTTGGAATCGAACTAAAAACCAGAATATTGTTAAACAATTCCAATTGAATATCGACCAGAATATTGTTAAACAATTCCAATAAACTCTTCAAAATCTTCAGTCGCATTTGCTTTTGTGCATCGGTGAGCATTCTGGATACTTTCGACATACTGATACTTTCAATATACAAGGCACAAGACTTGTGTATTGAAACAATACTCCGTTTTCTTACTATTTCTCATGCTCTATCCGCTTGCAACGCGCTCTCAAAGCGGAGATGTCTCAGCCCCCGCATCGCGAGTTTATTAGTAGTTAGAATCACCCAAATTGAGTGTTTTCAAAGAACCCATTTCCGCATTCGCCCAGATGAGAACGATTTGGTTTTTCCGTGTTTGGACGCGAGGAGCCAAAACGAGCAGTATCACGGCAATCGTCTAACGCGATACACGTTATCCGCGACACACACAATTTGCCTGCTCGGTGCGATCAACGGCCGAGGCGACCACGAATCATTAATTGTACGACTTTTTAGACTGTCGATTTTGCGTAGGCAATATAGTTTCTGTTAAAAATAATTTGCACTAAATTACTTTATAAAAACCCACTCACGCATAAAGTGCCCATAGTGCCACAATTCTTATTCCCAAACGATCCTGTAAAAAGTTATGTGCACGTATTATTTTCAGGAATAATACGAATTGTCACAGAACGATCATCCAATACAATTTTTCAACTTTTTTAATCATCGCGATGGTCATCTTGAATCGATTTTCTTCTACGGTTGAACTCTGCAAACCATCTTGACACTGTTGAATATGGTGGAGCATCCTTTTTTAATGTTTTTATTTACTCTAAGAAAACTTGTCCGGTAGAAAGCTGCAAAAATATTGAATCACTGAACGAATTTAAGTTTTATCCCTTATTTAATCAACACCCCACGACAATTTGCAAAAAAAAAAATACGTATCACTTTACGCTAGGTGCTAAGAAAACCAACTAATTATTTGAGGGTAATCTTACACGTAGGGGGCATTTATTTTTTCTCAAATTACCCTTGGTAAGTAAACGAACATAATCATATTCATTATCGGTAACAACAAAATCAGGTTCGTCACTAGCAGACTGAGCTAGTATGGTTGCAATTAAAGTTCGATTTTATTTATTGTTTGATGTCTTTGTGTTAAAGTCCTTCCTCTACTATTCATAATAAGATGATTACAAACTCAATGAAAAGAACTTCAAATAATTCATTGACGTCTTATTGACAGATTATAAATTAATCTTTAAAAAATTACCGAAAGAATAATGAAAAAAAATTACCGAAAGAATTATGAAGCCATTGAATTTAGTATACATATAAATAAAATAATGATCTAAGTAAGTAGAAACTTGAGTTTTCACATTGCGTGCAAAATGCATGAAGGAACGCGAAATTCAAGGAGGCTCGATTATAGGCAGTTACGAACTCTCATAAGACTGAAAAGGCGTTTGAAATTTCAGTTTCCTAATATCTCTGAGTCGAACATAACCGAATGTATCGTTTGGTGTAATAATTTGATTTATTCGGGTACCATGCAGTACG
This sequence comes from Stratiomys singularior, assembly GCA_954870665.1. Taxonomy (NCBI): domain Eukaryota; kingdom Metazoa; phylum Arthropoda; class Insecta; order Diptera; family Stratiomyidae; genus Stratiomys; species Stratiomys singularior. Next base: position 66,984,787 of record OX940880.1, on the reverse strand, counting down.
TTAGGTTTCATTAAACAAATAATACGATTCAATTTTGTCTGAAACTAATCCTTTTCCAACCCAATCCTTAATATATGCAAAGAACTAATCAATAACTATTTCATTGATTGAATGTTAATCTGACGATTTCAGATTAATTTATCCTGGAAATCGATACAACTTCTTGTCTAAAAGCAGCATTTGAAGGATACTTTTTTGTTTATTTGTATTCAGCTTGCCTCCCTTCATTACAAAACACATTTATTAAGACTGCTCCGTAAGCCATGCGTCCTTCTTTACAGCGTGCACAAAGTGATAAAAAACCACCCAAGGAAAGATTTGATTTAATTTCCCAAGCGCAGAATCCGCCAACATCATCTTTGTTCGCAAAAATCGTAATTTTCAAATTCAGTATCCGAGCGCCGCTGCATACACAATCACACATACAATTTCCAAAGTAGGAAACTTGCAAAGTGCCAAGCAATGATTTTCCAGAAATCACTAACCCAAAAAGGCATATCCCGCTTCAAGAGATGATCACAAACCCTCGTCGCAGGTATCATCACCTCCCGCGATAAGAGGAATAAACCTCGTAAGAAAGTTCTTAACAGCACAATCCCACTCTACTGCCTACCTTGACATCACTCAGTGCCCGTCCGAATCAAGCACGTACCAGCCAGGATAAACAAAAGGAAGAAACAGGCGCGCGGCGTGAGCTGGGGTGGGTGAGCATAGTGAACCTGGCAAAATGCGAGTAGGTGTATTAACAACTCGACAACGAAACGGTAATATCCTCGTGTTTGGTGGAAGGAAGAAGGAAGTGGATAATACATCCGTCCTTGTTGCTTCATGATGTCAACTCTCATCCCGACTACAGCCCCATTTCAATGACACAGCGCTCAGATATCCTTGCATCCGTACGTTCACGCTATAGGATGACACACCCTTAAAGTCTTTCCTGTCGCTGTGTATGCATGCATTCATTTTGTTCCCGAGTTTTTTGTTGTTGCTCGCACAGGGTGCAAAATTCCAAGGCAACAAGAATCGACTGTTGTGTTATAGGAAGGAACATTGGCCACACCCCTTGAATATGATTCGACCGGGAAAGTTGACTGGGAAAGGTGCAAGGGTTGTTTCGTTGGTATCGTTATTCTTGGAGCGGGGTCATGCAAATTGATTTGCACTGTACAAAGGACTTGGCAAGGGGGTGGGTTGCCGAACGTCAGTCGAGGCACGTCCCTTTTCAACTTAGGGTGCTGAATGGTGTTGTTCAACGGAACTCTTTCAATTGTCGTGTTGTCGCGTTACAAGACGGTCGTTCTGTTTTCAAACAGCTCCCAAACTTTGGGTAATATCCTTGCTAGCGTTCACCGTGTTAAACGTGCGAGCACGTACCATTTCTATTCAGCTTCGGCTCTATCTATCATCGGCCGACCCAGAGCCACTGCGTGGAGTGAGCGGAAGTAGAGGTGTCCGGTAACGGTAACCGGTTCCGATCGTCGCTCTTTCCCGTTCCTGTTCCTTTTCCGCTTTGGTCGTTTCAATATTACACTTTGGAAAGAACGCCAGCTCGTTTGTCGTTTTTCGGGCCACCCTGTCGTGATTTGAATCAAAGGTTCAAGTGGAATTGTTCGAAAGGATTCAGTTTGTCAATCAGTTATCTAGACACCTCTGGTGAAACTACAATCTGTATCCTAGTGTGATATTCAAGGTGTCTGTGCTATAACGTGTGAATTATCCTGCGTAGCTGACTAATGCAAATTGTTTGGATATTTTTAGTGTTTGAACACAGATAAAATAAACACAAGTGAACTATTAAGAAGTTTTTTTCAGTGCTGTACGTTGTACCGAACTTATTGATACATATCGAGCATAAAAACCCTTCAGACGATTGCACCCGTCCTGTAAAATAATAATGGTTCAGAGTATACTTACCAAAAACATATATCGATACCATTTTGAAAGGTGTCTAGTGCAGTGAACATACAAACCGAATCGTATTGAAAACTTTAGCCGGTTTTGTGAATTTCGTGTCATGATGCTCGATATTAAGAGCTCTGCTGATTATTTGTCCCGTTCAGCAGGAACATTTAGTAATTTCTCAATGTTATTTGCGGGTATGATATGTTTGCATTTGTAATGATTTAAAGCCCATACGTAGGCTACCTAATATTTACACATTTTATCAGCTGGAATCATTCTTATTTAGTTGACATCCATTATGAGATTTAAATGTGAGTTCATATTGCAAGTGGGTCCATGCATGAGTCTATAATAACATTCGTTTATAACTTTTGACTTTAAAGATACATTCTCTGTGTAAAGAAGTTTTACCTTACTTTGACGTACTGAATTCAAAAAAAATTAATATTTGTTACATTCAGTTACGGTTTTTACAAAAATTAAAAGGAATTTTTTCCATTTGCAGAATTGCAACGCGGTGTTATCCCAGTCCCCTGTATTCCGCTTCTATAACATCTAGACAAATAACATAGGAACAACCCGTCAACATTGTGACATTCCGCTGGGCTTGTTTTTCCATGGTTATGATGTCCTGACTGAAGCGTTTCCCTTGTTCTCGTTAGGAGTCCCACAATTATCCGAAAGAAGTCTACATGATTGAGGACATTTTACAAGCCTGTTTTTGAAATGATGATAACTTATTGTCGATAAGTCCGACTTTCGATTCTCCCTCCTCTTTTTGTGGACGAATATTTTTGGAAAAAGGCGAAAATCCCAGGTTTATGTTGTTTTTTACCCTCCAGGACCGAGTGATAGTTGTTTCCTTTGATAACTTTGTCCTCCTATTTGTATCGATTTATTATTTGAAAACCTACGAATATACTTTGTCTGATACTTTGAAATGTCTGATGTCTGATACTTTGAAATGTCTCATTTCGGTTCCTTTTTTTTACGAAATTTTCCAGCTAGTCTAGTTTCATATGCAATAATCGAAGTAACACATTTTGCTAGTTGACTAAGGGATTTTTTTCGACATTTTCTGACCAGGGTGGAAGTGTCTGACGATGAGACCACAAATTTTAAAAACTACTCTTTTCTATCGGGACTATCCCGTTCGCAAATAAAGGAACGAAATTTTGTATAGACTAGTTGTAGTTCCTTCAATTTCGCGCAGATATTCCGTTTGCCATCATGTTTTGTCATTTACCAGCATACTTAATTTACAGCAGAAGGAAGTCCCTTTTTTCAAGTAACAAGTCTGAAAAAGGAGTATCTCCATTAGAATCGTTTGTCTCTGTAGTTCAAATTCGGAGGCTTTTTATTTTCTTATCGGTGGGCCGTCTTTAGATATGACGTTTGATCAAAATACGGTCAGAGTAAAAAAAAATACCGATTTATGTACAAATAGTCCCAATTTAGCAGTCTATTGGGGGAATGGCTGCATGATCAAGTCGGTTTCGCTCAGAGTTACAGATCTTGCGATATGATTCCGAACAAGTGTCAATATTAAGATATCGACTCTCGTCACTTTATCTTTTGTTTTGTTTAATAGATTCTTATTCGATATGTAGTGTTTCCAATCCATTTCAGGCTATCTGTACAAACTCGTACATGCATAATGACATTTCCTTTCAAAAGCCATTAATCTTACCTCAGTACTAGGACTCCGGTTGTACCAGACCTGTCATTCAAGTGTCAAAATTGGTCTAACCTGGGTCTTTGGTCAAAATTGGTCTAACCTGGCAACAGATAATTTTAGCCTCTTGGCTAATGTATCTGGAATGAAAAAGTCAAATCTTTTTATTTGCAAAGATTATTTCACTTGGATTGATGTCGAAAGTAAATTATTTCAGCTTTTGAGCTTCACGTTGAGTTATCTATGAAAAATTGCTATTCGTTCAGTTTGTATGTGATGCCACGGGTTCCCATTAAATAACTGATATATTTACAAAAGAATTTAAAGAAGAACTTTTGGCCCATTGAAAATATTGCATCAACTCAAGTTATCAAACACAGAAAAATGTAATAGCTTGTTCACTTTCTAAGTGGTTCCATTGCCGTATTATAGAGCCTGGAAGTATTACTTTGATTTAAGCAATAAAAGTCCTCCATGTACAAGTACAGTCCAAAGTACAAGGCTATGATGAATTACCAAGTAATTTGTATTTTGAAATTGAAGAAATTGATAGTGAAGATAGAGGTATATACAGGAGATCACATGAACCATGGATTCAAGATTGGAACTTGTGGTTTTCCATTAAGGCACGAACTTATTTCGAAAACTAGAACAACTTATTTATCTTGTGAAAATCTGAACATTTGGATAAAATCAATAAATTTAATTAAAGATTTTCATTGCTGTGTACTTAACAGTATTCACATACCTACATGTTTTAGTACACAAAACGGGGTAAGTTAAATTGGAATATTGTAGTCAAGGAAAATGTTTGTTGGTTCTGGTTGCACTTTACTTGGAGAAACTTGACAAATTCATAGATATATGTACATATAATTAATTAATCAATATATATACAGCGTTAGCAACAACTATTAGGTACCCTAAAATAAACTACAAATAATGAAAAAAGTCACTGTCTTCTTTGTAAATTAATTTATTTTTATAAATAGATAAAAAAAATAAATTAAATAAGCTTTAAACCTAATCGGTCTGACTGGAAAAAATAACTGCATCATTTCAATCATGCTGCGTACAAGCTTCGAAAAGTCCTCCGTAGTAAGGCCTTTTTTAAGGCCTTTTTGCATGTTTTACTGCGCTCTTTAGGGTTTAGATCTGGGGTCTGTGTAAGTCAAGTGGAGTTTGTGTAAGCTAACCCAACAAGTCAATATTATTCTCAGCAAACCAGCGCATCGTTTTCGCAAACTAATGATAAGCTGCGTTCTCTTGTTGAAATACGACATCGTCTAGGTTTCGCCCAAAATTCTAGGTAGCGAAGGCTCAGGCGCAGTTTCAAGTAGGTGTGTGTATATTTTGCTGGTCATCCCGTCAACCCCAACAGCAGTCATGCATTCCCAGATCATTATACTGTGTCCTTCCTGCTCGACCGATGATACGACGCAATCAGGATGGTTTACACGACGCCACACGAAAGTCACTCCTGGTTTTCCAAGTACCTATAGAAGGTAGAAAAAAAAAACCTTTCTTAAGTGGGCAAAGCTTTTATGATTTAAGTGAATTAATTAAGTTATTAATAAAAAAGCAATAAAATTGATGATTGATGAGACCACACTATATTGGACCAATCTTCCACTGTAAAATGTTGCTACCGTAGAACCCAAGCTAGCTGTTCTGTTTTGCGGGCTGTTTTGCTAAAAGCCACGGCTTCTTCCGGGCTTTGAATCCTTTAAAGGTCGATTTTCCAAGTCTTGTTCTGGCTGCTCGAGCACATACGAGCATTCGTTCTTTCTTCGAACAAAACAACAACAAGCTCGGATGAAGTTTTTTTCCTATTATTCATGGATTCGCGGACTAATTTTCAATCCTCGCGCTTCGTCGTTACTTGTTTTCTGCCAATCTAAACAAAATGTGTGATTGCAGATTTCACGGTGCAACGCCAACATTTCCCAACTTAGCAATTTCTTTTTACTATCTTCCCTGTTCATGGAGAAGTTGTATTTTCACTCGATTTTCCAAAGTAACTTCATTTGATTTCAGCATTTTTGAGTGAACTGGCCGTCAATTCATAAACTTCACTAAAAATAATATTTGTAATCGAATTCATTTTTTCTCCTTTTTCTTCACAAAATACTCCACGTGAGCAAATAAATAAAAGCTTCCTTTTAATTTTGTGTTTTATTTTCTTTCTCGAAACCGGTTTTCGACCGTAATCGTTCGGTCTTCTTCAGCGACTTGCTGAAGTCGCTGAAGAAGGAAGCTTTCATTTATTTGCTCACGTAAAAATAATAGTTAGTTTACTAGTTAGAGTCCCCAAAACAAGTGACCAAACGTTGACTGATAAGCCCGCAAAAACAATTTATCCTTTGTTTTCACATCAAATCAGAGCTCTTTGGCAGCCAACTCAAGTGATCATTCCGACGGATAATGTGGTTATCAAATTTCTGAGGCAATCCGGCATCTTGCACCATCTCGCTGGAAACAAAGTTCGTCTGAAATCATACTTTCAGATATGGCCAAAAAATTAAGTTAACCTGTGGCGATAGTTGATTGCGTTGACCATAACGGTTGGGTGTATCTCATTATCGAAATATCAATCCCAAAGAATGATTTGACTTCTCCAGATATTCTTGTGGATTTGCCGATCCCCCGTGCGAGAATTTTTATTCTTTACGTACCCGTTGAAATAGACATGCGCCTCGTCCGAGGAATTGCTTTTTTAGCAACATCCTCATCGGTTTCATGATGGTCGCAGGTTCACGCAGCAATTTTTTAATTCCTTTTAAGGCAAGGTTTTAATTCCTGGACCAATTGAACTTTATTGGGCCACAAACCGAGAGATCTTCTCTCAGAATTCGTTTCATTAAAGAGCGGCCAATGTTCATTTCCGATGCACGATGACAAATCGATGTTCTCGGCCGTTGCCACACTTTTTCGGCCATCGCACTCTCATATTAATGGCTAAAGGGACAAGGCAATCATGGATACGACTTGTATTGTCAACAACTTAGATCGCATCCCCACCTCCTGCACAAGCTTCTTGACACAGTTTTATATGAGCACCGTTCTTCTGACCGCAAATTGCCTTTGCTGTAGAAGTAAATTTCCAAGAATTCTTTGGCTGAAGTGTTGAGCGACTTATGTACATCGTAAACTAGAAATAATATACTGAATTTCTGTGATACTAAGAATGGCATCAGTGTTGTCAGTGCCAAAATAAGCGGTGTGTCAGATGCGCATATATACATAATTATATGCATTCATTTTTATTTGCATTATACGTTTATTTAAATTGTTACGCTTGTTGCGAAGCATTCAAAACAATGATTCAAGATTTTTTGAGTTAATACATAACACTAACTTAGCAGGTTGAAAATTTAGAACCTAATCAGTTTTGGAAATGAGGTACACTATTTGCTCTACTGATTAGATCTAATGGAGCTAATGGAGTAGCCAGGAAGCCAGTAGCTTAGCAGTAGAACAGCAGTATTCAGCCAGTATCTGCTTCACTAGAGATTGGACTAGAAATAATTAAAACATGCGGATCTGTATTGGACAAGTGTTTGAATATAAGGAGATACGAGGATGTCACTTTAGGAAATTGTAGGTAGCATATTTTGCGGAGCAATAGGAACAACTTTCTTGGTTTTTATTTAGGAGTGATCAACATCGTGTACTTCTTCCATCTTCAAAAAAGGTGAAATATTGTTTATTAGTTCACTCACTTACCTCATTTGATTGCTACAATAATCTGACACCTTTCTACTCTTAAAAACCTCTTCCTGTTTATTCGAACGCTGATCAGATTGAAAAATTCATTTTTAAACACGGTTTGAACGAGTTTAAACGCAATAGTAAGTATCCCGTCTTCCTTTCGTCTACAAGTCAACTTGTAAGAACTTAACCAATTGACCCCATAAATTTTATTTATAAAAATTTTACGCTTTGACAACTACTCAGAAAGTCAGACGATATCGTCATGATTTATACTCAGATTTACAATAGCTCGACTGGAGTCTTTTCCGGTATCTATTTCGAAGTCATACATTATACCTCCATATATACCCCAATTATGTGGCAATTATTGCATCTTCCTTCAGACTTGCAAGGAATCATCATTTCGTCCACAGCATTGTGTAATTCAAGCTTCAATGTCATAAGATTTTTTTAAGAGTTGAATGGAGAATAACGTTAAACAGTATGTCAAAGCCTTCTCTATCCCTTCATTAAAACTAATATACGATTTGGTTTCCTGGAATTGATTCTATGACATGTTATCTACCATAGATTTTATCCGCGTAGAGTTGGCCCAATACAAATTTTAAGTGGAAATGCCAATCATCCCAGACAGTAGCAGAGTTCTAAAAATGCAGAAACTACTTTCTTGTTGGTCTCAGTGGTTTCAGAACTGTATATGAGTTCGATTAAATAACAATGGCGCCCATAATGTCATCGTCAAAAAAACAATCCGAAAAGCTGGAAGGGAGCCATTCATCTTTCAAATAAGGTTAAATTATCTTCGACAGTGAAGTACTTCTATAGAAACCTGTTTGGAAACTCCATTTAATCCATTTCAATTCAGTGCATGGTCATGAAAAACGATCTATCTTCTCGTAAGTATTCCTCTTCATTCGTAACGTTTCACCTTCATTTAACGTCCCTAATCCAAAATATTCTGGAAAATTTCACTTCTTTATACGCTCTGTACCGTTACTGCCTCTCGCACTACACCCGAGGTTTCAATCTTATCTGGAAGTTGGGTTTCCCTTCCGAAATAAGATGTTTAGCTTAGGTCATGTTCGGAACAATATCATTGCCGAAATCTCCTTGCAAAACCAGCCTGAACTTCATGTCATTTAATTTGGAGTTCCTATAATACTTGGATTTCGATGCTTATGTCTTTTGACAATTTAGCTTGCCTTCAATATTGAAATCAATATTTTTAAAATATCATTTTTTCGATTCCAACTTTAAACTTTAACATACTTTCGATGGGCTTCAGCAGCAATTTTTTAACCATGGCAAATCAAAAATTTGACGTTTCCTATATAGTATGAAACAAGTGTATCTACCAAGTTCAAATCGACAAAAGTTTACATCATTGACAGCTGTCAAATATCCCGGAGATCGTCGAGATTATCTGTCACTATGAAACATTCATGGCATAAAGGACTACAATTTAAAAAAGGGTCGAACAAACTCTTAATTTAAATTTGAGCAAACACAAAAATACTCCGAAAAGTGAAGTTTATGCTAAAATTGAAGAGGCTTATTAAATTTCCACATTTTCAACCATTTTGAATATTATCTTAATTTCAATCATTCGGAAAATGGTGCTTTTGCCTGCTTTGAAGTCTTCAGTTGTATTCACTACAGGATATAGACCCTTTAGTGACAACTGCATACAACTGCATTTTTTAAAAAAATCTTCATTTCTAGATTATTCCCGTTTCTGCTCCAACTAAGTTTGATATATATTTAATGCATTTGGGTAAAAATGTTATGTTCAAATTTTCAACCTCATGGGCACGATTAAAACAAAATCTCGTGGCGATTTCTACTTCAATAGAATATGCTAGAGTTGCTTTTTGGCAAACTACTGAGAACACTAACTCTGGAAAAATAATAGTATCAGGTTAAAACTTAAATAATTCACAGGGGACCAGTTATAAAAGCTCACATAACGATTCAAGTATTTGTTATATATTCACGTCTAATTTGAATAGGAGTCAAAAATGTTTTCAATAAGCTTGGTAAACAATTAAAATCAAAGCCAAACTGAGGAAACTAAATACTGCGTATATTTTGAAAATGAAGTGTCAATTATGTGTCACTGTCAATTATGAAGAAAATAATTGACACTGAAGAACGGAGCAACTTACTTCCGAAATATATATCGGTCAAAATTGAAACAAAACCAGCATTTTGAAATGTAAAATCAGAAAACGAAGGAAAGTGACGAAACTAACTTAATTGGGACAGCCAACTCCAGTCAACTCAGAAGAACTCCAGATTTTCTTCAGCCGAAACTCCTGGTGGATGTCCTAGCGAAGTTGCGTAACAATGTCATTACATTGATCAGTGCTTATATTGTAAACTCCCCAAGTCAAGTAGACCCAAGTAGTAGAAAGTGGAGATGGAAGCCGCTGCTTGCAATGATCCTTGGAAGGATATAGTAGATGCTACTTCATTGTATGGCCATGGTTGAAAAGTTTCTGAGAATAAGAATAAAATCAGAATGAGTATGAGATTGCATCTACATATATTCCACGAATTTTTGGACGATTGCGGAAAATCAGATGTATACCTCATGTCTATATGTATCACATGGATGCATATAGCCCATTTGCCAAATTAGGCATAGATGCGGTTGGGAAATCTGAACAATTTATATAAAACCAACCAAAATGGATAGGTTCGGAACATGAATATATGGTAAACAATTTCAAAATAAATTAAATGACTGTTTTCACAAAGAGGGCAACACTGACCGATAATATTAGGGTCCCCTAAATGGAGTCCAGGGGCAAGTTCAGGCTAAAAAGAATAAATCATAAAATTACCTTAAAATTTTCGAAAGGCAGCTTTACAAAACGAAGAAGTGGATAATAATCTTTGTGGTAAATTTCAAACAGTTGCACGAGTGTTGAACATAATGAAATGCCACCAAGTGTAATTTGCGGACTTCAGAGTCTCCTTTCATAGCCACGAGGTTATCCACAAGTAAAGAAATTGTCTATGAAGATTGAGATCCTGTGAAGAAGATGTGAGGCTGTAGAACAGGAGGAGGATAGAAGGTCCAGACAATGTCTATTTTCCTTTCCTTAGAAAAGAAAAAGAGGAATAAACCCTCCTTTCCTTTATTTAGTTTTTGTTGCGAGCAACTTGCGAGTCAATCATGAAGGATTAGTTGTATGGGTGCAAATTCTCGCCGAGGGGCCGTTGAAATTTGGTGGAATTTTCTGCATGTTACGTTGTAGAGGTTTCTCGGCTGGACTCCTCGAGAGGACTGTTTCACTCATATGATCGCTAATTGAATTCTTATTAGTCCTATATTAATTTTAGATTAACCGTCATGCCTTGATTCATCATGATTCGTCATCCCTTATTTTGCAAAATTAGCATCAAAATATGTGACAAAATTAATATTCACCGAAACCATTGTTAAATCCCTACTTGAAATGAAAACTATATTTTATGGTATCAACTCTGTTTTCTTCATTTATATTGCAGATGTTACACGATAATCTGATCAAGAGTTCACTTTTTTTCCACTGTCTTTCACTGTGATTTTTACTGAATCAAAATATATAAATTACGTTAGCAACCATCAAAAACTCTTCATCCTTGTGATTATCTATCAGATTCTTTGACATGTCGTTTTCCTATAATTTTAAGGCAAACTCTCTTTCGCACTTGGGTTTCGGGCTTTTCCCCTATCAAGAAATTCGATGTTCAAAATGTCACTTTGAACTGAAACGGGGCAGAAGTTTTGGCATCCTCCCGTTTCAATTCGCTGGTTCTAAATGTGTTGCAGCTGTACTATGTTTATTATAATCCAAAATAATATTGAAATTATCTCCTACTCACAAAGTGATGCCGGTCCTAGCTTATTATCAACGGTTTTCTTTGGCTTTCATCAATTTATTCATAATTAGCATTCATTTAACGTTAGTTAAATATCCAGAACGTATGCCAGAGTTTAGGAGTCTGTGGCTAAGGCTTGATAAAAAGGTTTGATATCTAACTTTTGAAGCTGTTCCCTCCTACCTTTCGGATAATCCAAGAACTTTAGATTTACTTTTAAATTATTACAGATGTCAAACTTATATCACGTGGAACTCCCATCAGTTTCTTGCGGAGTTCCAACGGAGAAGAACTGGTCTTCTCCATTAGAAGGATATGGAGACGACCTGTTGTTTCTAGGGGTTAGTCTTATTTCAGAACGTCATAACTCGTGAAGAGGCAGAGGCACTTTTTCATATCCACTACAAATTAATGTCGTCTGATATCATTGGTTGACATCAGTTTAAAGGAGGAGGTCATTGGCTTCTCCCAAGGACCCTCGTGTCCAAGCACTACAATTAGCCTCTACAATTAGCCTACAAAAAGACCAACGGATCGAATGGGATGGACTGCTTTCAGTACGAGCATCATTGGGTTAGACCGCTCTTCTGCTTTCTCGCGAAATGTTGGGGTACGGTCTTTGAACGGTCGGTGTGGCTTAACTGACGTTTCTTTCTTCTGGGTTTCGTTCCATGGTTTTTGTTCCAAGAAGAAACTTATTATAGACAACTTTTGCGAGGAGAAGCCTTCCACATGCTTTTTGGGGAACTCGTGGGTTGGTGGGCTCCTTTTGTATGGGTCTCCCTCGATTGGCCTGGTGGTAAATCCGGTGCTCCTATTTATGGTTTGCTTGTCTTCGCTTCTTGCGAGGCATGCTTCCTCGTGGCAATGGCATTTTCCTGTGCTGCATTCGAAGGCAGGTTTTTTCTATTTACATCACTATCTGAAGCTCTAATGTGTAAATAGAAGTATCGCGTCATCATGTATTATATATCAGCGTCATCGATGGTTCCTCCTCGCATATATTCGTGCCGCAGGATGAAATTATTCTTTCTTCACAGTGCGTTTTTGGTAAGAATGCGTTTCGGCTACTTGTGGTCATTGTTCAACCATTCCCAAGGAGAACGAGCTCCAAATGTCGAGAATAGTATATTTTTCCTATTTCTTAGTGTTTCATGCGATTTAAGTGAGAGGTGAGAACAATCATTATAATCATGTTTAGATATATGAACGATCTGCCTACACTACACTACCTAAACAGTACCTGAAAATTGTTGATCTTTTAAAAATTTATGTTCTTTCAAAATATACGTTCTTTCTTTCGAAATAAAAGGATATCTACTGACAGTTGCCACTATCTATCATTTCAGATTCATCTTATAAAACATCATGGGGCTCACACAGTACGTCACAATCACAAGGTGAGTAAGACTTAATTTTTCAAGACAAAACTGTTTTTCCTCCCTTAAATTCATGCTAGTACCAGTATGATTGAAGACAACAGATTTTGGATAATTTTTAGATTTTCATTATAATTCGTCCTTTATAGCCAGCTTCAAAATCCTTGTTTATGGGATTCTCCGAACTACAATATGTAATTTCCAAATCAGAAGAACTTTTCTCGAAACCATAAACACTATGAGAGCGCCAACTAATTTACGAATTCCTCGAAGAGGTTCTCACTACAAAGGACCCTTGGCTGATCGAATGTATGCATCGTGCACAGCAACGCAAACTCCCCCCAGAGCGTTCACTTTAAAACGTCCAAAGTTAGCGCTACAAATTACACCCTATGGCGTTAAGATCATTTTCGTCCTTTGTGAATCCACTGGAGCGAAACTACAACACAAAAAGCATCAACACCAACAAAGATAGCAGCGTTAGCTTCAGAGCGGCAAAACAGCCAAACAGCAAAATCCAAATTTTCTCATTTCCAGCGATGACGAATACGACGACAAAGTCACAAAAACATGTTTTTCCTCGAAACCAACATGATGCAAACTTTTCAGCGGAACGTAAGAGCGAGGCGAGGAGCTGCGGGAATTTTCACAAGCCCAGATTTTCAGGGGTTTTCTTCGCGTGGAGAACCGGATAAAAGCCTCGCAGCTGTTTTCACACTCAAAGCGCACACAGCGAGAGGGTTGTTGCAAAGCGAATAGTCAACTGTGATTGTGCCCGGGGGCTCAGTTTTCACAATTTTCACAATAGCACTCGGAATGCTCTTTTTCGGGGTGCTTTTGATGGCCCCGTAATGAAATTTCATGTCAACCGCGAAGTGTGGGTGCGGAGAGCATAGTTCGGGGCTAAAATAGCGATTGTGGACGTTATTTTGCGGTTTAGGTACTCATGCTGCCGGTCCCCGTCTCCGGCCCCCGTGCCCTGCTGCAACCCTCGGATCATTCTGATTCCTGAATCCCGATGCTCAAAATAGTGCAATTTGGTGCTACGCTGTCGTGGTGTCCTGGCGAGGGATATATAACAATTTCCAACCGATTAACTATTCATTTAGGATGAAAAAACACGAAATGGATTCGATTCGCCCAGCCAATTATGTAAAAAACACTTGCTCGTGATAATGTCAGAGGTACGAACATATCTCGCCTCTGGATGGACAGACACAAGACAGCAAGATGCAAGGACAATGAAAACAGATAATAGGAAAAACATTAACGACTGTGCATGTTCTGTTTACCGAATATGATGTACGTTCTGGTGGTGTGTAGCGCAATTGGCAAACAATCATGTCCTGGAGGAAGAAATACTAACTTCAAAAGATACCAATCGGAGTCTTCCCCTTGCTTTTGTAAGGACTTTCATTCAAGTGTGATGAAAAGATGAGAACCCTAAACCCGTTCACTTATGTTTGACTGTCTCTGACTGTTGATGTAATAACTGGAGTGTGTTAAGAGATTAGGTTTATGCGAACATTGCTTTATCCTTTTTCACTGTTTGATTGTTTCGCTCGAATAAAATGGTCACAAATGTTCGGATTTCCATTTTCGTGGAAAAAAGAAACATTGTGCGACTAGTGAAAGGGGTGCGAATTGTGATTTCTTTGATGTATTATTGTAAAATAGGATTTAATATTGTAAATTTGTTTTATTCGTGATCATTTTTATGCTTGAAAAAAATTTCAATACTTTTGAATGTTTTAGGTGAAGTCTAGGTGTGAAAAGAATCGTTTTTGTAGGAAAACGTTTTATTATAATACAATGCCTGGGACAGTTTGAACTAGTTCTTGACTGCAGCGTCTCACCTTTATTTTTCAATATAAATTAAGAAATTTCCTCGTATAAACCACGGTAGATTCAAAGGGGCCATACACGGGAATCTTCATATTAAACACAAAGTGAACGTGAAAGTATCCATTGTTTATAAATAACTAAATATAAATGTACACAACATGCTCTCTAATGCCTGGGACAGACGACGCAATTTGAACTAGTTCTTGACGACACAATGACATAAACTTTCAGAAAAATTAAAAAGTAATTCTTACTTTGACGTCATTATAAGGTCAAGAACTACTTCATACGGTGTCGTCCATCCCAGGCATAAGTCGTGATCCATCTGATTTAGTAATCAAGATCCATACTGAATAGGATCTATACATGGAATCTCCGACAAGTCAAGGATCTGACACAGCATTATACTGCGGTACCCCTTTCCTGAAAATGTAACGTCAAGTACCTTCTTTAAGACAAATCATTATCTTTCTTCTTTGTGGGTAGTGTAAGAATCCTAATTTCCCTTTTATTTCTGTATAAGTCTAATTAAATTACTATTTCCGCGTGGGTATGAGTGACAATCATTCCAACCATCGGTAACACATAATGAAAACAACGGTGTGACTTTCGTTGTATAGATGGCTATATCTGCTTACATTTTCCCTAGAAACCAACACGATCTGGTTTTCTTAAATTGTCAGGCTTTTAAGAAGTGATAGGTATTGGGTTGTCCGTTGCTAGTTAGTTACATGTTCTAAAAAAGTCTATCCAAAATAATAAATAATACGAGCAACTTATAATGCGTCATTATCATATCATCTTTACTGCCAATATCCTTCGGTTCATAGAATCTTATTTGGTCGCTTTGCACTTATGATCTCCTTTAGCAAAAAACACTCGCGTCCATTGCACGGAAAGTGACTTCAACTGTCATTTAGAAAGACCTAGAAATCTTGCAACTTTTTCGAAAACGTCTTTTTTCTTTTGTATGCAAATGGCATCGGATTTTAATAATTGACGGTCCTATTTATCGTAGGCTAGGCGCGCAAAATAAAACCAAATCCCTGACATCCTTTTGAGATTGATACCTTTTTGCTTACCAGTGACCGTTTATCAAGACTTAAGCGAAAGATGCAGTTCTGCGTCGCTACAGTTGAGTGACGCACTAAAAATCAAATGGTTTTCATTCCATGTCTTTATTTTCGTGAATATACAATGATTGTTTTACGACGATCACAAACAAGGAAATACTTCGCAAATTGGAAATTCTCAGCCACGTATTAGTTTGAAGTTTGTAAATGGTGTGTTCATTGTCAATTTTGAAACGATCAAAAAGACTAACCATCCTTAATAGCACCTTATTTTACAAAAAAAGATCAAACAAATTATTGTTACTAATATCATAATTTATAATTAAGTTTTAAGCTTTATTAGCTTGAAAATAAATCCTGTACAAGGCAACCAAAATTAGTCTGACGTTTGACATTAGAAAATTTTTCTTCCTCGCATCGCAGGGATTATAAATGGATAAGCGATGCAAGATGATGTATGACCCTTTCATTGTGATCTCGTATGGTAGTCTCGCAGAATTGTGTTTCGGTTTCTTATTTGATTTGCGTTTTCCCTCCTAGTGTCCATCGTTTTTAAAGGTACTTCCTAATCATCAAAACTATGGAATTATTGTTTTCGTTCGAAATATCTTGCAAACTAAGTTTCTCGATGCAAATCAAGGTCTCGTTCAGAAAAGTCTTGGCTTTTAGTCGACTAATGGAAAACGTTAGGGGAACCAAATAACGAAAGGCAACTCTTAATGAATATTGTGCAATTTACTCTTCTTTACGGAGCAGAGGTATGAAGCGAAACTCTCAGCAAGGAACTCATACAGAGATGAGGAGCGCGGGGGATTGCATAAGTATACAGTATAGTATCTGAGTCAGAAATGCTGGTTATCACTGTGGTAAAACACATCACCTACCTACCCGGAGAACTTAAAAGAACCCACCTCCGAAGACGAGGCTAATAAAGAAGCGGACACTAGACAATGATAAGAACCTTGGGTACCTTGGGATAAGAACCTAAAGAACGTAGTAACTCATCTTGGATTTAAGACTGTGTTTCAGTCAAAAGTCAGAATGGACACAGAAACAATCTCAAGATTGTATATTCTAAATTGAAGAGAACGTAACGCCTGTCACACTTTCTTTGCTGTTGTCAAACAGACAACGCCATGCTCTTGGAAGATTTGGAAGAGTTCAAAAAATCACCTAATTTATTGGACTACGTGTTGATCGTAACAAAGAAATAAGGCATCTGCTAATCTGGACAGTTTCGTTCACTAAGAGCCCTACTTTCCCTCTTTCTCTATCGCCACTGGGGAGAGCGGTGGTTTAGTCGGCGAACTGACAGCTTTGGTACTTCAACTCTAAAAATCGGGTCATGAATAACCTTCAACTCCTTAACCAATCCTATTTTTTCCATAGGATTCTGTAGATTTTCAGTATCGGCTGATCGTCGTATAGGTGACCCCAAAACATTTCCATAGCGATATCTAATTTGCCTGTCGAAAGCACCAAATAAAGTCAAACGTATGTAGCCCTTCATACAAATAAAGTACAAGATATATAGCACATATCTAACAATTCACATAATTGACTTTTGAAGGCAATATCATATTTTTTTTCCATTCGGGTTCGTACGAGCACATTTTTGTGAAATCCAAACAAAGATCTACCAGTGAAATCCACCAGTCGTGTATTGTTCGGAAATATTAAATACAGCTCCTCCTTTTCTCCTTCCTTCTAAGGTTTTGCTAGTTCTCAAGTTGGCATGAATTTCTTCAGGTATTGTTTCCTTAATAAAAATATCTAGAGAAGAAATTTGAATACGTTCTTTCCCGGACTAGACCAACTTCTTTGGCAGTCGTTCCGTGCTAATATTTCCTTAAAGAGCATAGAAATTGTCCGCTTGCTCGACGGAGTCTAAACTCTCACTTTGTTGACAATCAGTTTTTATGGATAAATCATTTTTAAGTTGTTTTGATAAATAATTTGGCGTCATTCTATTATAAGATAATTTTGTTCCCTAGACGGTACGTTGCCTCCCTTTTCAGGCGTCTTGAACATCCTGTTCGTCGCTTACCTCACCATGTTTGAAATTTTATGACACAAGACGACGCGTCATCTTGTAATGCCTACGCCGGGTTACGAAGAAGAGGAATATGTAGTCGTTAAAAATGTGGACGTATTTTTAACGTGTGTCCATCTTGAAATAAAAATTTGTGCCACAAATTCGCGAAAATATCCAGATTAAATAAATGGTGTTGCCATGATGCTGATCAGTACAAAACATTTCTGATCACATATCCACCAAACGTTGATTTCATTATTGTTAGGTTTTGACAGATTATGAACCGTCAAAATAACGTCACACCCACAAGGAGATCATTTTTGTCCACATAAAAGTACTAGGACAGTCTCTACATTGATGAAAAATTAGCGTAGAGTATGGTCTACATACATGTCCATGGCTGTCCATGGCTTTCCGCAATTTTTCATTTCAGGTGATTACCAAAACGTACGAGCATATTTAGCCAGATGAAATCTTTGATGTTTATCCCTACACGCTGCAGTGGTCAACCACACGTTAGCATTTTGAGTTGTCATTTGTGTTGAACAAAACACTCGCGTTGGACACTTGAAGTTTATTCAATACGTCATTTGATGAATTCATTCCTTCTTTGTGGCTAAGATATCATCCTTATATAGCATCAGATACACTCAGGACTTCAATTTCTCTCTGCGCATGGGCTCTAAAGTCTGACATCCATTCTTCACCAGAACGACTGCTGAAATCAGAAACATTCTTCGAAAAAATGCATCAGAGTCGGAGTTAACATTTCCGAAAAAATTGACGTCCTGTGTCTATTTCGTCCGCATGTTGCTTCCTTTGTTACGCATTTCATGAAACAAGCATATAATCGCGTAATGGGTGTGGCCAGAAGTAAGGAAGAATTGTGATTTCGTCATTCTCCCCTCATGCCTTTACGGTTTCATCACTTTACTTCGCCCCAATAACATTTTTTTTCCTAAAGCCTTCATGAAAAGCAGAAAATGGGCCTAGTCCTTTTTTCTGAGAAGAAGAAATGGCGTTTCGCACGAAATCTTCTATAGAGTCGTTTCATTGGACTGAAATTCTACTTGAAATTGGTGATAATAATTTTCTAATTTTCTTTAGGAGTCTACCACCACCAATTCTAGCAATTATTTCTATCAAGATTGATAAGTTTGGGAGTGTGACAATTATTTATTTTCAATGAAATATTAGATTTTATAAATCGGATTCGGACACAAACATAAAAAATTAAAAATTATAAAACAATATTATAAAACGGATTATAAAACAATTTGAAGAAAATGAATAAAAAAGCCATTTAAATGAATTTTTGGATGTCATCTTGAATTTTTTATTCAAAACATTTTATTTTGCGTCAACACGAATCATTGCTTCTACTACAAATTTGAATTTTTTAAACTCAACCGCCTATAACTTTATATTTGCAGGATACAGTTCAAACGCTTTGAGCACGGTCAGCGTCGGAAAGTCATCGTTAGATCCCCATTCACACCTCCGACAACCAGGTTAGTAATCCTTTTTAAACTTTCTTCAAATTTTTTTGTTGTAGATAGTGTGAAATCAAATTTAAAGAATGCACGGAGTTTCGAATTTCCCTTAAATAAAACATTCTGGTCGACTTTCTACTCCCCGAACCATTTTTTGATACCCTGTAGAAGCTTAGGAAAATATTTGCCCAAGAAACACATTGTCCGAGCAGCAAGGACACAGCAATCAGTTGCGAACGATCAATAAAATAAGCAAATATTTGAAATGTCCTGGCCAGAGATTTTGTTGGTGTAAACTTTCCAGTCAATATTGAGCAAAACTGTGAATTCACCTACTGATAAGTTCGCAAAATAAAGAGAAAAAAAAAAACAATATTCTATTGAGCATGAAAGCAGAAAGACTCAAACATACACATTCATAGGAAAATAGAGTAAATATGTAAACAGGGGGAACGGGACATCAGCTTTTCTGAAGTGTGAAAATAAATTACCTGCTACTATTTTCACACATCATTTGCTCCCTCTTGTGAACAAGGATGTCATTGGGCTCACTTCTACACTTGTATGGGCGAGAGAAAATAACCTCCATTCAAATTCCATGGGTATTTACTGAAAAATCCTGCCACTCACTTTTGCATGCCAAGATGGTTAATACTCCTACAGTGCCTTTCTTTCCATCTACGATACTTTTCCTGGTATATCCCAAAATGATCACCAATGATGACTTATCTGAAAGGGATGATTTTACACTTGTATCGCAATTTGCACATCCCTTTATCCTTTCATGTGGATACTTTACATGAGAGGTGCTCTTGTAATCATCGTAGATGCGTATGAAGTGACGATAAATCGCACCCTTTTATCGCATTTAGAGCATGTCGTAGCCAGACATCCACATGTTCTGGAAAGAAAAAAGGATGTTTTGTGCAAAGGATAACATCGTGTACGGATTGCGGTGGAAAGACACAAAGTGGTAAATTCTTTGACTTTTAAGCCAACATTTTTCCATAGATCGATTTGAATTTGAAATTTCAACCTAAAGGCATTTGCATGATATCGTAAATTTTGAAGGTAGATTGAACAGAGAATTCGATGATAGAAATGCCAACACAAAAACCCAAATGTTTCACACTCAGCTATAATTTTTTATTTTTCAATCAAAGGATTTTTCATCCAGTCGCTTTTTTGCTTCATTTCGGAATAATCCTTAGCTAATGTCCTAACATAACGAACTATAGCTCTAACACTCCGGGCCGACTGATCCCAGACAAAGACAGAAATACACAAGAGAAAGTATAGGTATTTATAGTGCTTTGGTATGCTAAAGCTTTGGAAAGGGTATTGTTGTTTTGCGCTGAAATGAGAAGAAAGTCACCATTTTCAATATAGCCTACAAATTTTGTTCTCGCAATCGCAGCAACTGGCTTTGTCCTCGCGCTTAGTTTCAGGTCAACTGCTTCTGGTGATTTTTACAGACTTCTTTATTCAATTCGTTGTTTCGCTATATTATACTGGATTAATTCTTCTTCTATTTTTCACTTTTTACTATTTGTATCAAAACAAAAGTAAACACTTTTTGGACGTTCCACTGTGCTTTGCCATTTTTACAAAACATTTAATTACTCTATTTAATTCGTTATTATTTTTTCTCTCTTGTTAGATAGCATCTGCCTTATTTCGAAGTTGTCGCAGTCACCAACAGTAATCGCAGTATGTCTGCGATTTACATTTCTCACCAGTTTGTCAATTTTATCCTTTAAGGATATCTGCAAATTGTATCGTGAAAACAGTGTTTCTTACCTCCACCCAAAATATGTCAAACTTCCAAATTTATTAGAAAAATTTTCGGTGATCTTCCGAAGTGAAGGATTCGAAAAGTGAAGTTTTAACACAATTTGGACGCCTATAGTGGGCACCTCATGCAGAAATTCACAGCATGTGAGGAGAAGCCAAGAAAAATTCAACCTCTAGTGCAAGGAATTCAATCAATCAATTTAAAAATTTATGAAAACATAAAGCAATTACAGTACCAATAAATAAATCAAAAAACTTAATAGCCCTCATGGATCTCTAAATTTATACAATTTAAAATCAAATTTTATAAACAAAGACCAGTAGATTTGTGAATTTAATGAATTAAACTAAAAACACAACTCCAGAGTGAAATTTCAACTTATATGTCTTGAATATGTCTTAACTTAATTCGATCAAAAACCGAATCTTATCCTTATCCAAAATTCAAGAATAATTTAGCCAATACCTAGATTGACCTAGTAGATGAGAATCACTATTGGCATCATTAGTCAACGAAGCTCAGATTCGCAGGATATTTTATCTTGTCATCTGTGAACCGTCTATATAGATAATCGCAAAACTATCAGAATCAAAACATACACATTCATTTCCAGATAAACGTATGTTTATGCAGAAATGAAGGCAGTAGTGAGACCTGTTTGAATATACCTGCCTGGTCTGTAGAGTTGAACGGGTTCGAACTCTAGGAGTTTTCACTGACATTTACTGACCTTTCAAAATGATTTCGAAGCAGTATGAAGCAATATGAAGAAGTTTGACAAATGTTTCTATTCGATATATAGTGCTTCCCATCCGTTTCAGCACTTTTGTAAAGACTGAAGCTTGCACGAAGACATTTCCTATCGAATACTCTAAATCTTTCCATTGTATTGCCTCCCGGATTTTATCTGATCTAACATCCATATGCCAGAGCCATCAAACATCAATGTGTCATCCGCAAAAGGACCTCAAACAACGCTCTTAAGCTTTTGGGAAAACATATTTTATAGTAATAAGGAGTGAACGGATCCTGGACATGGCAGCCAGAACTGGGCTTGACTGAACTGAACTCAGGAACCATAGTTGGAACCATACCTGGTGCGATTTTCGATTTGAAGAGCCTAGTACAAAGGGTTAAAATTGGGGAGTATTAAAAGTTTACTTGGCCAGCTTTTCCGCCAGACGTTGCTTCCCACTCACGCAGTCTTTTGCGCTCTGGCGGAATACTGGGAAAATGGATAATGAGGTATTTTTGATCACCCCTGACCGAAGCTAAGTCGGGAAGCGGAGGACTTGCGGAAAAAATCTGGTTAGTTAATCTAACATTACATCCGCCTGCACGTCTTCCATGCCCCTCCGAAGACTTCGGAATGGCAAGTCCCAGGACACGGGGGTTCACTTAAAATTGCCAGAAAACAGAGGAAGTGTCACAAACTAAGTCGTGAAGCCCGGCGAGCACGGACCTGGGAAGAGGAATTTTACCAATCACCAGTTTATAAATCAACTAGAAAATGTCTCATCGTCTCTGTTGATGAGTCCCATAGACTCATCAGCAGAATGGACAGCCGTTGTCAAAACCTGGTGGACACCGTGAGCAGGGATCCATGTGGGCAGGTCAGGCAAATGTCGCGTCATTCATACGGGGCAAAAAGATGGACGAAATTGTGCGGGTTCTTTTTCGTATCCACACTGCCAAAATTGAGATCGTCCACGACACAGCTGAACGGTTGTGAGGATTTTGCTGATTAGCAAGAAGAAAGGGAATCCCGAGTCGCCTGCTGCATACCGCGCAAGGTGTATAATGTGGACTGACATTATGATAAACTGATAAGGACTTCCGTGATCCAAGTTGCAGGTAACCCGCCTCCACAGCAGTATGGATTCAGAGCAAGTTGCTCCACCCTCGATACAATTGAAGAAGTGGTAAGCACGGCCCAACGTGCGTAGGCACATTACAGTTTTACACAACGGATCATTCTGCTGGCTAGGGAGATGTTTAGTGAATGGGCCAGAAAGGTTGCGTGTCTGGGAGTCCCTCACTCAGGGCGTAAACAGCCCTCACCTGCTTACCACAAAAAAGACGCAGCGACAATGAGCACTGCGGATCCCATGGGTATATCGAACAATCTCCGGGACGGCAGTGCTGGTGATCGCAAGGGTGATGCCCATCGCCCTTCTTGCTAGAGAGCCCAGAAATAATTACCTGCCCAGAAGCGACGTTAGAAGGGAAGTGGTTACCAGTTCCCCAAAGTATTATCCCAAATGGTTTCAGGGTTAGGTTCTCAGGTTGGTATGGGAGATATTTAGTGAATAGTCCAGAAGCATTGTACGCCGAATGCCCTTTACTAGATCCGTGCCCTTTTGGAGTCAAGTGTACCGCGTCTTTAGTATAAGACAGAAGTCAAGGTCTGAACATTGCCTGCAGGAGCTTTCCTGCTGTGTCTACCCTACGCGGTGACTAGCAAGAGGGTGGCAATTCCGCATCCCCTCACACTCAGTAGTAGCAGCCGTATCACCTTCCAGCGTGATGGAAACACACTCGAAGTTAAACACGCATTATGCATGTGCAGAAATAATTTCGAATGCCACTGCTTTCAGCGCCTCAAATGGCGCTCCATCAGAGTCCGGTGCTTTGTTCGAATTAAATCTAGCCACAGCACTAGCCAACTCTTCTTTGATAAAGAGAGCGAATTCCGACAACTCTTCTGAGACTTCCTCCGTCCATCTTCAGGTGTGCGTCGGAAACAGCACATTGACCACGCCTTTCGTGGCTATTGGATCAATCTCGACATTTGGCCGTATGGTGCCAAGCCTTCAGGTGGCGTGTTGATAAGCCTTACCCCGGGGGTTGTGGTTGATCTCATCACCCAGAGCCTGCCATTTCGGGCCCTTGCTTCGCTTAGTGACCAAATTAAACTCCTTTTTAGCAGATTTCTTGGTACGGCCACGTTGGACTATACGTATCAGAGAACTCCGCTCAGGAGCTTCGCGATTTTGACGCATCCAAGGCAAGATGAGTCCACTTTATAGTTTTGCCCACTATTGCTCAGCGTCAGATTCACCAGGAGAATCTCAACTTGCCCAGAAACAAAATTGGAAGATAATGTAGTAGTGATTACAATTCCAAAACGATTTTGACACTCTCACTTTCTGTTTGGCACAGACATGCACTTTTTTCCAGTAATATGAGACATGAAAGGTTTTGGCCGGATAACTCCGCTCCGATTTCCAAACTTCTCAAGAATTGTCTTTTACCTCAGCACAAATTTGCTCATTGAACTTTTTCCTGATTTGTTCTGTCATCGCTCGCGCAGTACGTCGAGGATTTTTTTTAAATTATTAGAATATCTTGCTATTTTTCCCAGCATAATCTTGAAAGCTCTCAAAACTGTATTTTGGAGAAAACCCACCTGATATGATGAAGATGTCAATAATACGTTTAATGGATGAATATTTGCTTCTAACAACAATCGGGAGTTTCTTGTAAGTTGTTCCCTGTTTCCATAATCCAACAATGATTTTTCTATTGCAAAATTAAATTATTTTTTTTCTCGTTTTCTATTGTAATACTCAAACGTTACACAAACTTCAATTAATAAACGAAGCGAGATAATCTTCGCAGTGCTTCAAAGACGTCATTTTTCGGGGAACCCCCTGATTTGAGGAGTGAACGCGGAATTCAGCATATTCCCTGGAACAATTACAATTATCTAAGAAAATGCTCAGACGAAATGCATGAAAATCAATGTGCCAAGTAAAGAAAATATGCTTGATCAATTGTCGAGACAGAACCTGGAAAATGAGAATTCGTTTCTTAACAGTCTAACGTTGTTGACATCAGATGAACATAGACAGCAATATATGCAATGTCAAAACTGTTGCTGCATTTGTTATTTGACAAAGTAATTAGTTTGCATAGAACTAATAGATTTTTCTTTTTTTGTTTTTTTATATATATTTGCCGTTTTGCACCATTACCATCCCTAAAATAATTCCGCAACAACTCGGTTCGAAGAATATCCACCATTTGCTTTGAAATATCGAGTTGCCCTTCGTGAATTCTTGCATCCTTAAAGTGCTACCGAAATGAGGTTTACATTCATTTCTAATTGCGACTGCTTTAATTCTGTCCCAAATTGATCGTTAAAAATCTCTTCAACCCGTTTTTGTTTCAACTATTTAAAGCCAATCTACATGCAAATGTACGTGCGCGCACCCTCCTTTGAATCCTTAAAATCCTTCAAATGCAACAAAACACTATAAGTGAGCCGGGTGCGTGCCAAATCGACCGTTGTTTGCCAACATCTTACCATTGAACTGAATATTTCATTCCATTTTACTTTTGATTTGAATGCGAAAAATCGAAACAATCACAGAAACATTTGATGTTTTGAAATTCAGCACAAGGGTACCCATGCTCGTTACATTGAAACCAACAAATGAAACGAAATGGGGCTACGATGGCAGCTAGGCCAAGATGGATTGTGCATCTACGTTTCTACTTGACAAGCCCCTGAAACAATATTTAATAATAAACTCGACGTACAAATATCAGTTGGAGTACCCTCGACGTGGAAAACACACTTGAAAGGCATTATTCCGGATAAAGGTTTCAGGCTTCGCGCATTTCGAGCTGAGCACCGAGTTAAGGGCGTCTGAATGATTTTTTACTTGTGCCTACTTGCCTTGCGTCCTGCATCCTGCTTGCCTGCATGCTCACGCGAGTGTGTAAGTGCTGAATATTATGCACGGTTTCATTTAGTTGCACAATAAAATAAGGCCGCCACGCTCTATTGTTATTGTCCTCCTAATGGAAACGACTGGGTCCCGACTGCGAACCTGAGAAATATTTCGCACTCCATTTGTCCTTGCGATGTGCCTTCACTTGCACTGAGTTACAATTGTTTCTTCGGATAATTCCACGAATGATCTGCACAAGCACGCGGTAATTGCGATTCTTCTTGTGGTAGAATCTGTGGAAAGTGTATTCGGCAAAATGTAAAATGCCGCAGGAAACTCAAGGACCATTCACAATTTGAAACATTTTTATTAGTGCGGTGGCGAAGAATTCGAACCAGGAGCGATACTAGTGTAAGTGTGTGACTATCCTTTGGCAATCAACTGCCACTGTCCGCGTTATTTTCGGGAATTCACTGGAGCTCAATTGAGGCAACGCTAAGTTAGTGGTCGGATTACAGATGCCATAATACCCGAACATAGAAAGTGGAGACACTCCTTTTTATTTCGAGAATATTTTATGTTAACATAACTGAACTAAATTGAAAAAGTTCGATTCTCTCTGAAACAAAACAAAAAATATTCACAAGATTAAAAGGAGCCTCTTCTGCTTCTATGCCCAGGATAAGCTTTATAAGATTTATTGTTTTCTTATCTTTTTTTTATTCTTGTGTTACTTACATAAGTCTTGAGAGTGTTGAAACTAAATGTGACGGCACAATAGTTTAATTTTAAACTATATAAATATATATGTCCTTGCCCGCCCTTTATTACATCATTTGTTTCATTAAGACAGTGAAGCGAAAGTTAAACTCCCTATGAACGGCGAACATTTAATTTATGACATGTCTAGCTAGGGATGATTTCTCATCATGACTTTAATTCTGAACATGTTTATTGTTTCTTGTGTCAACCCCTA
Source organism: Stratiomys singularior (assembly GCA_954870665.1). NCBI lineage: Eukaryota > Metazoa > Arthropoda > Insecta > Diptera > Stratiomyidae > Stratiomys > Stratiomys singularior. The sequence continues at coordinate 66,958,351 of OX940880.1, read as the reverse complement.
GTCTATCCTCTCCTGTATCTTCGAACTGTACAACTTGCAGGGAAAATAAACAGGGAGTCGAATCACACTTTCAGCAGAGCGACGTGCTAATTGCATTTTAATTAGCTTTTTGGTCCAGTGCCCAGCGGACAATCAAGTGACAAAAGGACATAAACAACGAAACGTAAATGGTAAAATCTTGGCTTTAAGACAATTTTCGGTAGTCTGAGTATAATTAAGAAATAATTAAAAGATTTTTTAATAGCACAGATAAATTTTAGGTGGGTGTCTTGGTGTGACATAAATTCTCGCCTTTAGGGTGGAGCAGCAAAACTGAATTAGGAAAATTCTGCCAGTAGCTCTTTCTTCCCTGTGAGCTCTTATGTCACTGAATTATATCTTTTATTACCCCGAATATCATGTAACAATCTAAAAAATCCGGATCCTCAACGTGAACCTCAAAACAATTTTTGGTGACTAAATCAGTTAACAATATCCTGACATTGAACTAGCGTGGCCGTTTCCAGTCTTACCTGCACAATTTTGATAGTTCGCAGTCCCCCACTGCATGTTAGGTATGGAAGAGATGGGTGATGCATGTAACACATTTTCCTCTTGCAAGAGGTGGAGTGAACTGCTTGGTGAGCTTTCAAAAAATCGTAGACTTCTTCCTAGAAACTGTAGTTGAAGAAATGCTTAGAACAATGGTCATGGATGGATGGACAAAATTGCGTTGCCCATTTTCCTATGACAATACTGAAAGTTAAAAAAGGCGCACTGGGATAATTGAGGGTCCTCTTTTCTAGCACTTCTTTCTTCTCCCTTGCGGCGCGCAAGAGAAGGGAACCCTATAGTCATCCTCTGGTGTGGGGTTTGGTTTGAAGATGAGTGTCAAAAAAGTTTGCTCCTTTCTCTTACACGCATTGCTGAGAACCAGCAACAAATTGTGGATGGTTTGAAGATGAGTGCCAAAAGGGGTTGTCCAGGAAAAATCAAGCATACAGCTGAAATATTATAGAACAAATTAAAAAAAGTTTATTAAAATCTATGAGAACCGAATAAAGTTATTAGAATTAAGAAACAATGGCAGAGTGTCCATATAAGCCTAGCCTTCAAGACCAGCCTGCCCACTAGTAAAAAGCGTAATACGAGGATATCAATCACTGTCTGCCGTGATTAGAGAGACAACATCGTTGATGGGACGAGATTGAGAAGAGGTGGCAAACATTTTTTAAGGATCTTCTTTATCCATCAGAAACTACTGGCCTCCTCGCTTTACTGGTTTCGCTAATTTAAGAGAGAATGTTCTGTCATAAAAACCATAAAGAATTGCAAATCACTGGGCATAAATGAGGTTCCAGTTGAGGTCATCAATTATGATCTTGGTGGCGTTCAGAAAGTTCTCCGTGAAGTCATCCAACTGATTAGAAATCAGGAATGCCAATTGATTAGAGGGAATGCTTCAAATGCCGATCCAAAATAAAAGTTGGAATCTTACTAACGACCGACAACTAACTAACGATCAACATACTGTCAAAGTTAATGGAATATAGGATTGGATCACGCTTCAAGTCAACATTCAATGATGTACACGTAATTTTTATGAAATCAATGCTAGGATACGAGATCTCGGCGAAATCAGTCGGCCTAACCAAAGTGACAACGACCTTGATAACTTCCCAAGTTTGTTTCAATGCCTAATTTATCGATCTCTTTAACATAAATATTGGGCTGTTTCCCACAAATGTTCGGCGAGATGGACTGGTCCCAGTATACTATTCAATAAGGCCCTGAAATACGTCTGAAGAACGCAAAATGTTGTTACAGAAGGTATAGAACCAAACAATTTAACCCTAATGGTAGCCTGTCAGGATGACATTAGCATCTTATTAGGATCGTTAATAACTCTGAGGAACTAGTGCGAAATATATACGACCACAAAATTGATGAAAACAAAGCAAAAATTAAGATGCAGTCAAAGAAAAAGGAATATGAAATTGACGAAATACGTCAAAGAAAATAACTCCAAAATCAGGGATTTTATCTAGTTCTGACGCTATTGAAGACCATTTGTTTACATTTGAAAAAATCCAAGTTTCAAGGTTATAAAGCAGTGATAAGATCTTTGTTTTGCTATAGCTATGAAAAATGGGCCCTCAACAAGCCATTCGTAAACATGTTGAATGTCTTCGAGAGTCGGGTTCTGAGGTGGATTACGGCAGCGAAAGAAGGAGTGGAATAAAAACTCGATATTATCATGAGGCGCATAAAATGTTTGACCAGCCAGGTGCCTCAAAGGTAAGGTATAAGATGGCAGAAACTTTATAGGGCTGGTCGTGTGACTCGCATGGATGAACAACAGTTACCTAACAAGGAACTCGTAGGGAAAGCGGAAAGTAGTGGGGAAACCAAGAAATCTCTGGTCTTACTCTGTCAACGAAAGCAGCTCATCGCAGGTTGGATCTTTAAGCTAGAGGACGTAGTCAAAGGAGCGCGTCAGTTGGAAGTACTACTCGCATTAGGCCAAGGCCTTAAATTTTTCCGTAGCACTGCTTTCCGTGCTGTGAACAAGAAGAAATGAAAACAAGAAGTTTCCTCCTTCAAAGCATTGATGAAGCCTCATGAAGATTAATGATATACGTTTCCTTTTCTTTGAGATGTTAACTTTTTATTTCAGACAACGCGCAATTCGAAAATATAAACTAACATTCTTCATAATGTTCTGTCCATAAAAAACGGAGCATTTTTTGGGTTTATGCTTTTTTCGGTATGGAATTTATTTGTTTAAATAACTAATTTATTTTGATGTATGGTCACCATTATTATCTATGAGTTATCTCCAACGTTGTGGAGGTTGCTATATTCCTCTCTTGCAGAAATCTTTCCCCTTACTCACGAAAAAGTTTGCTCTCTTCAGTTTGTCAAATCCTCTTCAGTGTTGTATTCTCTTCGCTGCTAGTAATTATCCAGTGACCGAAGCAGATAATCCTTTGTACGATTATCAACCGTACCGTCGAAGAAAGAAAGGGTGATATATGTTGGCGGGGTCAAACTTCCCAACCAATCTCCGGTTTATTTTCATTGGATAACTGGAGCTAATTGCGATCTCGTAAACTTTTCACCGTTTGTTGAATCCGCATAAATTGTTGATGGTCAAAGTCCGCATTTAGCGTTTCATTTCATTCCCACAAACAGTTAACATGACCATCTGTGGTTGCAAGCCTACTTTTGAAGTGGATGCTGGTGATTGACCTCTATGCAAACTGTTCGGTGTCGTTTCAAGTCATTGACATACAGAATTCACTTTTCATTCACAGGAACCATGCCTTGAAGAAATTCTTCATTAGTTTGCCGAGCAAAATAGAAAACTTGCTTCTACGCGAGAGTTCATGGGGTACCTAAGCATCCAATTAACCATATATCCTGGTGTTTGGATTCTTCTCTCTATAGTGGTTCAGTGGACCTCGGACCTTTCCGATAATTCTGCGATGATCATCTGATCAACTCATTGGTTGCTTAGAATAGAACACCACCTGTCACGTAATCGGACCGCCCTAATCGTGACTGATCACTAAACTATCGTTCTTCATTACGAAAATTCGGTTAGTAGAACTCGTTCTGTTAACAGAATTAGGTAAAATCCAACCTATATTCCCATGAGCTTGCGCTGTGCGTTGTTCAAGACCCACTTCATATAGAGCATATAGGGTAGAGCGTGTTTTTTCTATTAAACAGCCTGTTAAGGCTCCAAGCATTTCTTCAATTATAGTGTAAATTGTCAGTGACATTTTCTAGTGCTGGTTGCGAAGCGTAGATATTTTGTCACAAATACCTGTTGTGATTGAAATATTTCCCAGCTTCAGAGTTGGATCGAGGGACTCTTTTGAATGATGTCCCCGCACACTCATGATTCGGATGAGTTTTGACAATTCTTCATTTATTCCAAGGGCCGCGTTTGTTGAACTTATTTTAAACACATTGCTGTCCATCACTTTCCAAATAGTGAAGTTGCAATCATTGATTTTTTGTCCCAGGGTTGAGGTTAAACATAATTTTTCAGTGACTATTTTGATTTTAAAACTCGCTATTATTTACAATCTTTATGACTTTCGCCTAGCGGCTTGTTTGGAACAGTAGAACTATTGACAGTTGTTCTGACAAACTCCCATTGAATCCTAGTAAATAAAACAGGTAAGGTAGGTGGTTATTGCGCTTGTGAAACATTTAAATCTGACGGTCCAACATTGTGATCCCCAGAAGTATATCCTGTACCTTGAGCGCAGTAGTCGGTTGGCTCCATTGGTAAATGAACAAATACGCTCATTGAAGGTGGATTTCTTGCCTAAGGTTAAGCCTAGATAGGTCAGATTGTCTGACCATTGGATGAACAGGCCATTAGAATAATTTATTTAATTTCATTTTTTTTGACAAAATTTTACGCAGGGACATAGTAATTTCTTTTAAATTGGGCAAAATTCCAAAGTTTGAATATTGGTAGAATTCCAGAGCTTGTATACTATTATTTAGAAGCTATTTGCTTTGTTCCACGTTCGCGAACGTGTTGTTCGCGAGGATCGTTGATACTTTCGACCCCATGAGAAATATCGAAATTTAAAAGTTGAATAAGTATCTAAAGTGATTTGACGCATGAAATGTCAGTGGCTCACATTTCTTACGAGTTATTTGTAGAGGCAGGCTTATGATATGAAGGGAAAATTTATTTTTGTGCTAAGATAGGTCACTGTCCAGTTTCATACTGGTCAGCAAATTAGTCCAATCGAGTATCTTCCTTTTTTATTAATTTTTTTTAATTTTCATAATCCCATTCCCTTACTCGTAAGACACATCAAATTTTAATGAATGTATTTAGGCTTGTTGATTGGTTTCCACTGTCTAATTTTTAAATTTTTCTGAATAGGTCAGATCTTTTGTATTATCTGTATATTTATTAGCTTCCGCCCAGTCTTTTCGCGGCGTGAACGCATTTCTAAACTGACAGATGTTGGTAGAAGACTAAAAGAAGGCGGAACGCGTCCTCGTTTAACAATTTTTCAGGCAAAGCGGATTCTGATAAATAAATGGATTCAACATAAAATTGATTTAATGGTAAGAGATAGAAAAGAATAAATTCGAGTATGATTGAAATAGCAAACATGTACTCTGCGTTATTAACAACAAAATCTATGCAGAAAAATATTCATCGGGATCAATGATTGCTTATAAAAGTTTGTAACTTTACCTTATGTTTTTACGGCGATAAGTTTAACGCAATGTTGAGAAATAACGGCAATTCAATAGTCCTATGCGAAATTTTACCGAATATTTGCGAAACCGATCCAGCGAATAACATGGGATGTCCTCCATAAATATGCCGCTTATTTTGTTCAGTTGCAACTACAGTTGATCCTTTAACTTGAATGTTGCTGCTCGCGTTAAGGAAACGAAACAAGGAAACTTAAAAGTAATTCTAAAATTTGGTAGTAAGAAATCTGAAGGACTATAACTGGTTGGCAAAAAAAAAAGAAAATTTCTTCTAGGAGTAAGGCGCCGTGACTTAGGACATAATAAGGATCTGCATCGACTGCATTGAGGCCTATAGGCTTAGACAGCTTTTATTATACCATCGTCATCATCATCATAACATTCGGTTTGTTCAACCATATTTCTAAGCTATGAAGCAGCCTTCCTTACATATTTACTCCTCATTGCTTTCCAAGTCTGCCTGTTTTCAACTATTCTCATCCAAGATGCGCCGGCTATTTTCTTAATGTCATAGTCCCACCGAATCTTAGAGCGTCCTCTCTGTCGTTTGATTCCTCTTGAGTACCACTGCGTTATTCTTGTGGTCCATCTGCCGTCCGTCATTCTTGCCAAGTGACCGGCCCCTCATCATTTCAAGGATGTCGCTCTATGTATCACGTTTGTTACTTGGGTCCATTCTCGCATCCACGATAGTCTTTTGCGATCCCTTCGTGTAAAGCCCAGCATGCATCTTTCCATGGCTCTTTGCGCAACCTGGAGTTCCCTCATTATCTCTGTTGTTAGCGCCCATGTTCCACTACCGCATAGTAGGACTGGTAGGATACATTGGTCGAATGTTTTCTTTTTCAAGTACATCTTCATTTTAGACTTGAATATAATCGAGCTCTTCCCGGAAGCACTCCATGCCATCTTGATTCGCCGATTGATTTCTGGTTGTAGCGAAGCGGATTCGTGTATTAACTGACGACGGTATACATAATCTTCGACTATTTATAGTGTAGTCTTGTTCACTTTTGTATGTCTTTGAGTGCTGATATAATTGTTGAACATGATGATTTTGCTTAGGTTTATTTTCAAGCCTACGCAAGCCGCGGTCAGTTCATTCAGCTGTTCTTGTAATTTTTCTTGGCTGTTGTCTATCAGGACTATGTGGTCAGCGAATCACAAGTAGTTGAGGTGCTGACCATCGATGTTCAATCTTTTATCCTCCCAGTGTAGAGTTCGGATGATGCCCTCTAATGTGGCGTTGAAGAGCATTGGCGATATGGTGTCTCTCTGTCTTATCCCTTCTTGAGTGGGAAGCTTTGGAATGTCTTCTAGTACTTTGACCTTTGCTCTGGCGCTGCGGTAGATATTAGCAAGCACAGGGTGGGCCATTTAAAGTGGAAGCATCGGGCAACCCAATAACTTTTGACAGAATTGTCAGATCGACAAATGACATACCGCGTTGGAAGCGTCATTCCAAGACAATTTTATCATGGAACAGTACACACCAAAAGTACGCGCTGAAATTGTTCAGCTTTACATTCAAAATAACTTTTCAATTGTGAAAACCAAACGTGCGTTTCGTTCGAAAAATAAAGTTAAAAGTGCTCCCGGTGATAACACTATAAGACGTTTATACGCAAAATTTGTGAATTGTGGTAATGTTAGTAATGCCAGTCATGCATTCAGACAACGAACAAGACGTTCCTATGAAAATATTGAAGCCGTACGAGCCAGTGTTGAGGAGGAGCCGACAACATCGTCTAGTCGTCGTTCTCAGGAGTTGGGCATCGCTCGGACCACTCTCCGACGCATAATTCGTTTCGATTTGAAGATGTTTCCGTACAAAATTCAAATGGCACATAAACCAAACCCAGGTGATTATCTGCATCGCGTCGATTATGCCAAATGGATCATCGAAATGGCCGAGAATGAGGCCAACTTTTGGCGAAAAATCATCATGTCAGACGAGGCACATTTCACGTTAAATGGAAGCGTTAATAAGGAAAATTGTCGGTTCTATGCCACTGAAAACCCTCAATTAATTGAGGAACAGCCTCTATACGACCGAAAAGTTACAGTTTGGTGTGGTGTTTGTGCAGATATGTCCATTGGTCCCTATTTTTTCGAAGACGATGATGGAGCAACGAAAACTGTTAATGGCGAACGTTATCGAGCCATGATAAATGATTTGGGTTTGGAATTGAATTGTGTCTTTAGATACTTTGTGATGTCCATTGTTCGTGAAAATGGTTTGAATGGCTTCTGGTTTCAACAGGACGGTGCAAAATGCCATACAGGTCGACTTACAATCGATTTGTTACGACCATTGTTCCTCGGACGAGTTATATCGAAAAACGGTGATTTTGACTGGCCCCCGAGATCACCCGATTTGACGCTACCAGAGTTTTTTTTGTGGGGCTATTTGAAATCCAAGGTATACGCTGATAAGCCAAGGACCATAGCTCAACTTAAAGACAACATACGACGTGAAATCGCCACCATATCGACCGATACATTGGCCAAAACGATGGAAAACGCCGAAAAAAGGGCACATTTTGTACTCTAGGCCAAAGGTGGCCATTTACGCGATATCATTTTCAACAAATAGCTGTAACATATCTCCTTGAACCAAAATAAATTATAATCGAAATAAAAATCAATAATATATATATTCATAAATTTTTTTCAGAAACAAATGCTTCCACTTTAAATGGCCCACCCTGTACTTCCACATATGGTTAGTGTATGTCTTGCGTTATTAATGCATTTATTATTGTATCAGGGAATACTGAGTCAAATGCTCTATCAAAATCTGTGAACGCCAGTTCTAAAGGTTGCTCATACTCTTTATACATACTCAAGATTTCTCGTCATGTCTGGATATTGTCTATAGAGCTGCATCCACTTCTGAAATCAGCCTGCTCTCGTGGCTGTTCGGCATCTGGGGAGCCTGTATTCGGTTGCTAAGAAGCTTCGTGAGTGCTCTATAAAACACCGATAGTAGTCTTATTTGTCCGTAGTTCCTGATGGCTTCTTTGTTGTCTTTCTTGTGGATCAGTATTATATTAGCACTGTTCCATTGATCCATTGATTGTACCTGTCGTTAATGCAATCAGTGTAAATTTCTGCCAGTAGTTTCCAGGTTGTTTTGCCTGCGTATTTGAGCATTTCAGCAGTGATATCGTCATGACACGCCGCTTTATCATTGTTCATGGAGTTGATAGCCGTCTCGACCACTTCCACAAGGATATTCGGGGCATTATCGTTGGTTGCAGAGAAAGCGGTTGTTATTAAATTGGAAAACGAGTTACCTGTAGCCATATAAAAGTCTCGGTTGAAATTGGTGATTGCCTGAATAACTTCCTGTCTTTCAGTGAATCGGGTGTTGCCATGATTTAGGGCTATCGTTTGTTTTTTCCCATGAGGAGTGCTCTTTTTGCCTTTGTGAGGCTTCTGTTGTTTGTAATGGCATCTTCCACCAGCCTTCCGTCATACTTCTTGATATGTTCAGATTCCATCTTCCTTTCTGCTTTGCAGGTTTCTGTGTATTCAATCCTTTTGATGTTTGAGTCTGCTTTCATTTCACTGCGCTTTCTGAGTACCGCCTTGGTCTCAATCACTCTCGACTACTCGTGGTCCGCCTACCATTTTGGACACATTTCAGACTGGCTTCGGTTAAGTGGTTTCCGTCCCGGTTTTTTTCATTTATTTCTTCGTTTATTAGGGCTTGGTTACTCTCTGTATTACACACGATGTTTCCAGTGTTTAAGCCGAGTTTTACAGGCTTTTTGACCAGATTGCGTCCTTCTGCTTCCAAGTCAAGGATGATTCTTGCTCTGATCAGGCGATGATCGCTTCCCGTCTTAAATCTAACGATTACAAATGCGTCTTTGACTGTTCTTTGGTATTTGGTCAGTACCAAATCAATTTCGTTTCCTGTTACCCCATTGGATGCTTGCCACGTTCATTTCCTCTTTTTGTGTTCTTAAAAAAGGTATTTGTTTATGAAAAGACCGTGATGATGGGCGAACTGTGCTAGTCATTCTCTTATGCTTTTATTATATAAAGGACATAAAATTGTATCGCGGGTAAATACGCTAGTTTAAAATATAGTGCTTAAAAAATTACGCCTATGGCATTTCGTATGGTTTTTGTCAAAAGAGCAAGCAGTATAATGCACTGGACTGGGAAATCCTGGACTGGACTGGGCAATGGGATTTTTTTTCGGTAACGAAGAAAAATTCAAAATTAGCAATTATTTATATTCATAGCTTTGAGAGTTTTAGATAGATTGGTAGAAACGAGCCTAGACAGAACACCAATTAAAATTTGTCGAACTATTTAAATCCTAATATGAATAGTGAAGCTAAAGCAAAGAAATAACTTATTTATTCTAAGGAATCATATTCTTGCTATGCGTTGGAAAAAACGGAATCATCGGTATATTAAAATATCAAAATCAATACAAGGGTACAGCCATGAGACTTTGAGATAAGAAAGCATTCTTCATTCAATCTTTTCTTCAGGATCGTTGTTATTCGAACGGAAGTATAACCTTTTCTGATACAGGCACGCTTTGAAAGTAATCCTGAATATCACCTACTACAAATTTCACAGTTTGCTTAAATTTGTTAATAGCTTGTTAAATTTATTCGAATGGAACCACGCAGCTGCAACGAGATATAATTTATTTTATTTCATCATTTCAGATCCATATCAAGTTTTCGGCCCAACGAGTAGTCGACTAGCAAGTTCAGGTGAGTAAATGCATGCAGATACTACCACACTAACCCTCAAAGAGCTCTACCATCCAGTTTAAATCCTTTCCACGCTTTGTTTGAAACGCTGTCCGAAAGAAATCAATTTATTCAAGCAGGTGAAATTCAAATGAGTGTTGTTTTAATCGCCGAGGGTTGTGGCGGTTGGGATACTTTTCCGGGTTTCAACCTTGCCTCGCCTACTTTGCAAACCATTTGATCCATATTCATGTCGCCATCCACCCATTATCATATCATTCTTGAAGTCAATCACGCAATTGTGTGTGAATATCCTTCAACTTTTCAGTTTCGGAACTGAAGTGTGTTAAGTCCTGATTATATCACACCGACAGCGTAGCACGTTTCGATCGGGATGACGCCGCCACAAAAGGACACGGTGTCATTATATGTAGTAAATACAATCCTGGGAGGGACGAAGGACTCACATGGTTTTTCACGCATTTAATTCACCGTATATTCACTTTGGAAGGTAAATATGCACCATCTAACCGTGAAATAGAGGCAAAGGAAAGTTCAATATTCGCGAAAAAACTTAAAAACTGTGCATTACTACAGGAACAATATTGCAGGTGAAAATTTATCTTTAGTGTTATGTACTGCTAGTGTGTAAAAACTTGTACGCCGAAGGTGATTTAAGGTCGCAACATTTTCATTCTGACAAAAGTCACCTTTTATATAATGTGTACAATATATGAACGTGCTTGGATTTTCTGACTAGATATGTATCGGAAAGGCAGTGGGTTGGATACGCATGTTCCTTTCATATCACCAAAAGAAATCATTTCTATGTTAAAAGCCTTGTCAGAATTGGTTGATCGACACGTGTACGAACAAGGAAAGGGAATATGTTTTTCGAATGTTAAATGTGTTCCCTCATTGTTGTTTCTTCGTATTCATACATTCATAACTTTTAGAGCGGAATAAAATTTTGAATTTCTATCTTGAAACATCAACTGCAAAGTCAAGACTTTTTTCTTAAATTGCAAATTACACATTTGAAAAGAAATTTCATGTTCAACATTTCTGGGAAAGCATTTGAATTACTTGGTAAGGTGTCAGAGTACTGATGGTATAGGGACACATATACTATCAAAATAAACAATCCCAATTGAGGGGAAGAAGGAGTTGTTTGGACACAGTTTGGGGCTAGAATTCGATCAACCAAAGAGTAAACGTAATAATAGATGAGAAATATCAACATTGCAACATAACTGATTATTTTATTATTATTATAATTATTATTATTATTATTATTATTATTATTATTATTATTATTGTACTGGGGTTCACTTGTTGGAATTTAGCATAGGCCAGAACTCGGCCCTTAGCTCCCCATGTGTAGTACTATTGTTTACAGATGGTCCATCCTGTCGTCCTACAGGAGCCAAGGAGTTCTCTCAGTTCTGTGGTCGCCAAGTGTTCTAATTCTGTTGCGCCAGTACATCTCAGCCAAGTAAGGCGTTTGTTGGCCAGACTCGAGCAATCGAGGAGGAAGTGTTCTGTACTTTCCGCCTCCTCGCCGCAAGCTCGGCAAGTGTCATCCGTTCGGATTCCTACTCGTTTGGCGTGTTGATCTAGAAGATTATGGCCCGTTAATGCCACCAGAACACCAATGTTCTAACGCCATTTCGGTTTTTCCCTAGGAGTTGTTTTGTCCTCATTTGATTAGGGTGAGGCCAAAGAGCTCGGCATATCCTGCAGTCGTTCCTGTCATTCCAAGCCGTGTCTGTCTTTTTCCAGAGGATTTCGTCTGTTTCCCTTTTTAACGTTGCTAGTGGCACTTTAATTGTGTCTATTCTAGTGGCATTGTGGTCGGCTGATCCAGCTCTCGTTAGCTCATCCGCTCTTTCGTTTCCCTCTACACCACTGTGTCCAGGGACCCATGTCAGTTTTACATTTACTCGGTTTGTTGTGGTTTTGAGAGCCTGCCTACAATCCCGCACCATTGGCGGGTAGGAGGCAAGCGCCTGCAGTGCCGACTTACTGTCCGAGAGTATTTGTATACTTCCATTAAGGTTGTTTGTTACCGCTTCTATTGCCGCTTTTATTGCAAACACTTCCGACTGGAAAACTGTGGTATGGCTCACCAGTTCATAACTTCGGTTGAGTTGCGGGTGATCTGTGAAAAAGATTCCAGCGCAACTTCCCTCGTCCGTTTTGGAACCATCAGTGTAGATCATAATCTCACTTTCAGATGTGAAATCCTGCACCGTTTTCCACGCTTCTCTGGTCAGAATGTTGATTTTGTATGGAATTGTTGTGTCCAATATTGGTTGAATTCTATCCAGCTTCCTTTTACCTGACAGGGCCATTCTCTCCATTTTTTTCAAAATGCATACGTGCCCCGTTTGAGTGTGGTTAGATAACCCATATGTGGATTTTAATCTGATGCTCGCAAGTGATGCCTCTCTGAAGATGAATTTGTCGAGTGGCATGAGATTAAACATTATCTCTATTGCAGCAGTTGGCGTAGTCCTAATGGCACCTGTGATGCCAATGCAGGCCATTCGCTAGATCTTCTTTAGCTCTTTTGCAATGGTTTTCTTTTGTAGTGCCTGCCACCAAAACCAATGCCCCGTAGGTTATAGGCCTCACTACTGTTGTGTAGATCCAGTGGGCAATTTTGGGTTTTATTCCCCAGGTTTCCCCCACTAGTCTTTTCATTGTGAAGAGCACCGCTGTAGCTCTCCGTCTGACTGCTCCTATGTGTGGAGTCCAAGTTAGCTTACTATTCATGGTTACTCCTAAGTATTTCACCTTGTTTACTAAACTGATATGTTTTCCGTCAATAGTCGGGGGTGTAAATGTCTCCGGTTTACGGCGCTCTGTGTAAAGCATAAGCTCCGTTTTGTCGGCATTGATGCGCAGTCCGTTTAGTTTCGCCCACTCAACAAGATGTGAGAGTGCGGTCTGCATCAATTCCGACATGGTTTCCGGTAACTTTCGACTTATCAGTATAACGATATCGTCAGCGTACGCTATCGTTTTGAAACCCTTCCCGTTGAGGTCTTCCACTATTTGGTTAACTGTGAGTACCCAGGCAAGTGGTGATACTATGCCGCCTTGTGGTGTACGCGTGTTAGTCCATTTATTCAAGGTTACGCCGTTTTCCTCGGCTGTAATCTTCCTTTTAGCTAGTCATCTTTAGTTCCGTCATCCATTTAGTAAGGTATGGGTCTATGGCATATCTTTGGATGGCTGCTACTATGTTCTCAGTTTTTACATTGTTGAAGGCTCCTTCGATATCAATGAAGGCCGCCAAAGTGTAATCTTTGATGGCAAGGTTCCTTTCTATTCTGCTTACTACTTCGTGTAGTGCCGTCTCTGTTGAGTGCCCTGGGAGGTATGCGTGTTGGTTGGGGTAAAGCTCCGTTATGTTCACGTTGCTTTTTATGTACCCATCCATCAGGCGTTCCAGAGTTTTCAACATGAAAGACGTTAAGCTGATAGGTCGGTAATCCATTGCTTTGTAGTGGCCAGCTTTTGCCGGCTTGGGTACGAAAACTACATTCGCTTCTCTCCAGTCCAGGGGAATACAGCCGTTGGATATGGAGGCTCTATAGATTTTCACCAAAATCCGTATTATTGTGATATCCGCTTTCATAAGCATGATCGGATACACTTTGTCGGTTCTTGGTGATTTGTAAGGTTCGCAGATATTAATGGCCCAAAGTACCTTTTCTTCGCTTACGATTTCTATTGGGGGGGGGGGGCAAAGGAAAGTGTTGGTTTAGTGGGAGCTTGAGAGGTTCTATGCTATTTGTTGTCCACGATCCGTCTTCCTTTTGAAGCATCGTATCCACATGTGGTTCTCTTTTCAGAGCCCTGTTTAGCTTAGATGTCTCGTTTCTTCCCACAATATTGCTATAGATTCCAGGATTTCCTTTTCTCTCTTCTAACAGCTGTTTTAAAAATTTTCAGATTTCGTTTATAGTCCTCCCAAACCGTTTCTTGGTTTGTGAAGCGAGCTATTCTGAATAATCTTTGAGTATTTTTTCTGATCTCCCCCAGTTCTTTGTTCCACCAGCTTACCTTTTTTTGTTTGACGGTAGTGGTTGGACACATTTAACTGAAACTATCGACCAGTATACTTGTGATATATCTCACTTCAATGACGATGTCCTTTCGATTTATCACTGGGTTCAACTGGTACGAACCTATATATGTTTTAATAGCGTTGATGTGGCCGTCCCAATCCGCGTTCCTAGGATTGCAGAAGACCAATGGGATCTTCTCGCCTCTTCTCACTTGAAAGGTGATCCGTTGGTGGTCCGAGAGGCTAGGTGAGTCACATACTCTCCAGCCGTGCAGGTCCTCCAATGCCTCTGTTGTGATTAGAGTGACGTCAATCACTTTCGCTCTATTTTTCGTTATAAAGGTCGGTGTGTTACCCTTATTTGCTAAGCTGAGGTTAGTAGTTATTAGGTAATTGACTAACTGCTCACCTCTTTCGTTGCACTTGGTGCCAGAGTTCGTGTTGCGCGTTCGCATCGCATCCGATGATGGCTCCGATAGGGTGCGGAATTCGGTGGTCGGCATCGGAGCGTCAAACAGTAGGTATGCCGAGGCCAGCGTTACCTGCCCGTACCTTCCGTCGAACACTGCTGGTGTAAGGTCCATATTGCTGAACTGCGGTAGAAAAATTAAATTAATTTCCTTCCGACATTTAATGCAGCTGCGGATTTTATTTACCCCGCTTGAGGCAAAGATATTGAATTGTTTTGCACTGATTCCAAGTACCTTTCCATTAGGTTGGTAAGGTTCTTGTATCAGTGCTATGTCGGTATTCCCATCTGCCAGATGCTTAAGCAGGTTGGCTGTTGCCGCCCTGCTGTGGTGCAGATTTGCTTGGGTCACCCACATTGACATGTCGTTTTTGCTCCAAGGGCTTGGTCGCCTTTGCCTTGGCAGTCACCTGGGTAAAGCCAAAGCTCAGTCGTCCATTTTTGTCCCTTATAGTGTTGACGTCTTCTTTTCGCATGCCCAGTACCAGGACCATGCCTTTGTTGGCGACTTCTTGCTCCGCGAAGAGATGCCACCTTTCGGTTTCATACCCCGTATTCTGTAGTTTAAGTGTCTCGAAGGCTTCCTGCGGTGTCTGCTCCGTTTCGGGTATGAATACCTTGACGGTGCATAACCGCGGTACCTCCTTTATGGGGACGACACTAAACTCTTCGTTCAGGGTGGGGTTTACCTTGGCAACTGCAGTCTTTAGATATTCTACAGACTGCTCGTCGCTACAGGTTACAGTCAGATGGCCTGCTGTTGGTTTGATTCTTCTGAATGTTGGGTTTTTTTCTGGTTTGCTGCGTAGGTGCTCGAAGAAGTCCTTCTTGAGGGCGGTTTGCAGCTTCGCGAGTTGATCCTCTTGGATCTATCACCGCTACCGTTAGTGCATCGGTTGTGGCGTCTCGATATGACTTCCTCGCCAGAGTTAGGGGTTTGGGGCTTACCCTCCGTTTCTTTTTATCAGTGCCTTGGTTGCTGTCATCCGATCTCATCCGCTTAGGTTCGGTTTTACCCTTATCCTTTGCGGTTGGTGGTACAGCTTCCTTGGCAGCAGCAGCCAGTTTCCCAGGTTTCCCTTAGTTGGCTACCACTTTTTGGCTGGTGCCAGGATTCGTTGGGAAGCTCTTTTCCCCAATTGTGTTTTGACGCTTCAGTTTCCTTTGCGCCTTTCTTCTTAGCGTTCTGGCTGATGCTCCCGTCTTCCCAGTGGGTGCGGTAGCTGCCATTGCGCTTGTTTTGTTCCAGTCACTCGTCAAATGCACGCCCTGCTCCCTCAGCGTAAATTTCTGGCCCAATAGCTCTGGGCAACTGGTGCTTGGTGCCGTCACGCCAGTTGTCCGGTCCCCGGAGATTTCTTCCCCTCGTATGCCGGGTACTGAGGGTACTTCTTCTGCTTGTACTTCCGTATTTTTTTAAAATTGGTTACCTCTTCGCTTCACTTCTCGCCCTTTGCCTACCTGCTAGGTTGAATCCTAAGGTCTCCTGAAGTGTCGCCGCTGGGTTCATTGGAGTTAGTGGGCCCCCTCGCCACGTCAAGGCGGGTAACCGTGAGGGGGTTGCAAGATAACTTAACTTAACTACTGTGAAGTATGTGACAATGGAATTTAACTCTTCGCAAAGGAAATGCAGTAAACATTTTCTGTCAATAACCCAAAATTAGAGACCAGAACTGCTGCTAAATTGGTTTCAACGCTCGCTCTACACTAACTATTCATACAAGAATTGTCATTTCGTATTAAGGATGTCTAGTTAAGTATTCAACTGTGAACTAAGTCGACTGTAAGTTATAAATAGTAGAATATTATAATTAATATTCTGAGATCTCCCCGGCTGAATTTGACTTTTCGTCTACTCCTGTGGTGAAACCCAGCTTTAAAAACAAGTGTTGAAAAACACTTGTTCAAATTTTTCAAAAAAAGAACAAGTGTTTCCGGAAACGATACGACCTAATATCATTGCTCATAACATGAACGTTTAGAACTATCATGAGCTTCACTGGATTGTGTCAAGCAAAATCACTTATTTGTTTCGTAGCCAAAGATCCATATTAACTCTTAACAATCCAGTACGCTTTTGTAACGTAACTCACCAGTAGTGTCCAACAGACTCATTGTATAAATGTAAGGCCGAATGAAAGTAAAGAAAGTTATTTTGAATGAAAAAGACAGTTTAATGTATTTCAGTAATGTATTTTTTTAACTTATTTACTTACAATTAATTCCCTTTTTCAGAATGTTCATAGCAGACATTGCAATTGCATTTATCACAACACTGTTTAGAAGCTCTTGATAATTTCGAAGGGCAAATATAACACCGCTTCATCCTTTTCACAACAGGTTCTGATGATGAGTAGCTTCCTGATCTCACCCTGTCACGTCCTGCATGGCTGCTAAGTGGCAGCTTGAGAGGCCTTTCTTACTTTGTCTCCGTATATGAGGTTTTACCAACTCAGTTGCGATTTCGCGTAAAATAGTTTTCTAAGAGAATTTTTTTACGAGCGTTCCAATCAGGATGCATATTTTTCCATATAATTAGAGATTCAATGCCAACAACATCTATAATATTTTGAAAAAATCGAATTGGCTAGCTATTTGTCCTAGGTCGAACTGTATCCTCATGAACCATCCAGCGTATCGACACCTTCTTTGGTGGAATTGTAGTACCTACAAGTTTATTTCAGATTTTTTTTTTATATTCACATCTTCTTTCTTTCCATGATGCATCGTAGACAACAAAATGACAGCACGATTCTGTTTTGGTACATAAGAGATCAATGTCATATTTTTAGGAAATCCAAATACATTAAACTCAATATCACGAATTTTGTTGGGTTGAAAATTTGGAGGTATACACGTCTAATTTTTTCTCATTGTCCCAACTATTGTAAGACCATTCTGTGCCAAGGATTTTGCGTTATCAAGACTTTTAAAATAACTCAAAAGTAACATTTCTGTTACTACGGAAGTATGGTTCATATAACTGGTAGACTACATTGTACGTAAAATTTTCCGCCCTGTTTGGTCCTTCTTTTCCGAGAAATGGTATAACAAATAGTGGGTAACTAATTTTGCTATCACAGATCCACCAAATTTTCATACCATATTTGTTTGGTTTGCTGGATAGGTACTGTTTGAATGATACGCATCCACGAAAAGGTACAAGCTGCTCGTCAGTAGTGAGATTTTCTCCAGGGAAATAAAACTTTTTCAGGTTTTGGTTTACGTATTCCCATAATTCTCTAATAGGTGCAAGTTTATCTTTTGACTTTCTAAAGGACCTAATATTTTTATCATCAAATCTTAAGAATCGTAGTAAAGTAGCAAATCTATTCTTTGCATTATAACTCGAAATATGGCATTGCCAAATATGGGATTTCAGTATTCTCTAAAATCCACACATCACTGTTTTGATGCCTATAGTCAATAAAAGACCTAAAAATGCTTACATTTTGATTTTGTCAATTGGTTTCCATCAATTTTTTAAAACTCTAAGCCCTTCAGTATTGGAAAAAGGCTGAAACTGTCTATAGGATCTATTATAGCTAGCCCCGGAGGAAGAATCACCCCTGAATACCACCGCGAATTATGTTATGTTGAGGCATTCGGCGTTGCCTGTCAGGTTCTTATTTCCAAATTGTTCCATCTCTTCCTGTATAAGTGTCAATTGAAACGTATTCTTGTAAAGGTACATCATCAGTCTCACTCCATGGTTGTTCATCATCGTTTTCAAATGCTGGTTCTGTCACATTACCTTCACTCTCAGAACAGCTGTCAACAGCAAAATTCTCATCATCACTATCGTGCTTACGCACAAAAAATTGCATGTTGAATTTAACTTTGTGTTAGTTGCCTTTTAGCCATTTCTTTGAATTAGGAACGATATTAGAACACGACTATTTTATAACAAAAGTTTCAAGTCACTAATACTTGATACGATTACAAAGACTACGATTATAACACAAACGAAGGTCTGGCAGTCGCAATGTTTTCGGATTATTCATGTTACGCATATTTTTATTGCACTTTTAGATTCGTAAAACATTGGCGATAAATTTGATAAGAGGCCGACTATTAAAAATAAATACCTACGTTTTTATCAAAGCATGAACGCCAAATTGTGTCCGCGAGACACTGGTGGGTTGTTAAGGGTTAAATACTTACTCACTACTGCATTTTATTTCGAAATTGCTCTTGGGCTTCATTGTAAAGGATTCTCTATTAAAGATCTATTAACGATCGTTATTCATATAATAGTTGTTTAACAAACTTTCTCTTATGTATGATACATCATTCATGCTGGTAGGTAATACGCAATCATCTTTATGACTAGTCCAATAATCACCAGCGTCAACTAGAGCTTAACTCCTCCGAAACATACTAACCACTAAATTTTCGGCGTATTCTAACGGATGTGCTCTCTAAGCGCGTTGAATCCGTCAAAAAAGTTTCTTCCAAGTGAGCAGACATTTTCCTGGGGGCTTTGAATTTATGTAGATCCAGATATTAATAACAGGTGATTGTAAGGACCAATTATGGGTGATGATGACATTTTCAAGTTTCAAGTGCCCTTGACACAAGAATGCACATAAATTTCGCAAAACAAACCAAACTAACTTTTCGGCAGTTTAGATGATTTCATACACTTTGAAACAAATATCTTTGACTTTTTCATGAACTTTGCGACCTCTTAAAAAGATATTTTTTTTTGGTTCTTATGCGAGCGTGCCATGAAAAAAGATTTCGAAACGTATCACAAAATTCCATTGATGGCGGTTTTAGCCGTTTCTCTGGCATGTCGACTTTTCCAAATACGCGCCATCTATGGAAATTCCTGAAACATTCAAAAATACTTTAAAAAAAATATTTTGAAATGTGACTTTAACCAACTTCAGGCAATTCCGTGCACGCCCAAACACACTGTATTCCTTAGGAAGGAACGTGGAAACCTTTTTGTTTTGATGTGCAAGCTAATTTCATTGGAGTAAAATAACTGTCAAAGTAAATGTGGTGAACTCTTGCCTGTTTTTTTCCAGAGACTCACAATAGTAGAGTATAGTATATCCAGACTATATCCTTGCTGAATCAATTCGGGGCAAGTATTATCGCCCTATTCACCGCTATTCAGGCTAAGATTACTCAAAAGTTGTCTTTGAGTAATTCAGGCTTCACTCCCACCCACGGAGTTGAACCACCTTTCATAATTTAAATACATTATAAACAAAATTCTTTCTACTGCATCATCACCATCGTTTACTATTGGATAGGGGAATAAGTTCCCGCTGTTGGTAGACAAATGTTCTTACAGATACTTACAGATGAACACCGTTTTTTGTGTGTTGAAAATGTCGACTTTTATACCGAAAAAGCTGCATTTGCGGCAAATCTTAGTTCATTATTTCATTCTCAAGAAAAGTGCTGCGGAAACTTATCGTGTAGTGCTCGATGTTTATGGTGATCATGCTTGATTTGAGACAACTTGCAGAGAGTTATTTCGGCATTTATTTTATTTCATAAAATGGTGATTTCGACGTGACTGATAAAGATCGTGAAGGGGCACTAAAAAAGTTTGAAGATTCACAACTGCGGGAATTGTTGGCTGCAGATTCTAGTTGAAGCCTAGAAAAATTGTCTAGCAGCTTAGCAAATTTTGACAGATCTACCATCAGTAAGCGCTTGCACGCCTTGGGAATGAACCGAAATGCCGCAACTAGGATGCCGCATCAACTGAGAGAGAGGGCATCGAACTGCGTATGCTGATGTGCGAGAATCTTCTTCGACATCAACGAATCTTCGACAAAAAAGAAAAGTTTCATGCTTCGATTTGTGACAGGGAATGAGAAACGAATGTACTACCACAACCCTAAGGGACCATAACATTGGGTAATGCCAGGTGAACCAGGTCCATCGACGCCAAAACGAAATGTTCACGCTCCCAATGTTTTGTTGTGCATCTGGTGGGACCACAGTGGCGTCATCTGTTACGTACCCCTGAGACCGAGGAATCCATCTACTATCAGAAAGATGGGAGAAGGTCATAGCTTCGAATGGTGCATACTTTGAGGGACGTGGCTGTATTTTTCAATGTTGAAATAAACTGAGAATTATCTCAAAAAAAAAAAACGGCGGAAGCGTTTTCCTATACCCAATACTTTAAGACTGATCCTTATTTTGTTCTTTATCCTCTTTGCCAAAGAGCGTAAGACGATTTACTTCAGAAGATACGAGAATAATAATGAATAGACACTAACGATAGACACGTCGCACGCTCCATTAATGACAACAGATAGGGGAGGTTAAAAAATAAACCACGCCATTCATAAATGATCTGAGAACATTGTTTAGTTGAAATGATGATGAAACTGAGTTCTACGTTATCAAGCTATCGACTAGACACGGTTGTTTTCATCTTGACCTCAATAAGATCGGTAGGTCTCGGTCTCCAGATTGCATATTCTGCCTTAGAGAGAAGGCTAATACCTGTCATACTTTTTTCCCATGCAGAAGATAGAGCGCACGGATCCTGCAAAAATATAGAAGTACTTCTATGGGTGGTCGCTATGCAATATAAAAATAAAAATGCCGTAGATAAATCGGAAATAAATATTTATATTAAAAGTATTTTGTTCGATACAAAAGAAGAGGTTTAGCTTCCACCGCTCGAGTCCGTGAACGACACGGATGTGATGATCGACGTGTGGTTTCCAACGTTTATATATCCTGTCATGTGGCGTTACCGCCACATCACCCCCCTGCCAGTGATGGAGTCACGTTAAAAGTAGTGAGTTATCACCGGAATCCGGCTTGGTAGCGCCACACTTCATTTCAAACGCCTAATCGAAGAAATGTTGAAATCAAATGACAAGTGGAGCCGGGTGTACCATTACGCTCACATGATTCTATCTTCCGCGAGCGATCCCCCTCCTCTTTCCTCTCCTGCAATAGAATTAACTCTTGTGGCTTGAAGGCACCAAAAAGAGTAGAATAGGAAGGTCTGGTCAAAAAGAGGTTATCAAACGGCTGCAGATGGCCTACCTCGCTGATAGGAAAAGTGTTTGGTCGGTAGTTAAGCAGGTTTAACTATTTGGAGTCCGAAACTCGGTGCATAAATAGCTAGCAGCTCGCTTCCCATAAAAATCCCTCTTTTCTATCTTCTTCCATCGTAGTCTAATTGAGGAGCGTTTTCACAAAGCGATACAAAAAAAAATTGTTTTTTTTCAGTAGATGGTTTTTTTTATATGCTATTCTAATTGTAAGGCATTGAAATGAAATAGCAACATAGTTTAGTAATTGTTTTAAATACAATTGGGAATGCGCTACAAAAATTTGGAAATTATTGTGTTCTTATGAAATAATGAGACCTGAAATCGGATCGTTTTCTCAATTTTGATACAACTACAGAAGTTGTATCGTTTTGAGAAAACCCCCATAGAATAAAGTACGGACTGGGCTGTTATGTTGGATGAAGACCTAGTGTGAGGTGAGATTCATGCTCAGCTGTTGGATGTACATGGGTTAAATAAATAAAATACTTTTTGGTTTTATTTTTATTTATTTAGAAAAAACAACAATAAAATTACATATAAATCTTTGGGATAGAAAAAAATTATACGATTGGCTCTTCATCATCGTAGTTCCGTCTAATATTGTCTTGGTCAGGACCTGAGCCCTGAAGCACGTCTTGATAAAATAATTCTGCATCTGGATCGTCGGATATATCACAAAACTTTAATAAGTTTTCAATATCAATTTTCTTCTTTGAAGATATCATATTCGTCTTTGGCAACTGGATACAATCAAATCTCATAAATGATTTTTTGATCTTTTTAGTATCAGTAGTCACTGGTGAAGCAGAGTAGGTATCTTGAACAACAAACAAAAATTTGTTCTGACTAGAACAAGAATCTGAGTATAACTCAATCTTCAATTTTTGTTTATTTTCTGTTAAACACTTTGCTTCCAACTTTTTCAAATAGTTTTGAACGGCTGAGGCTATCTCATTGGCTCCGCGACTACTTTGATTTTCTAGCCATACATAAAACTCTATATCATCCTTATCTTGTTTGGTTTTTGGTTTATGTTGCATTATACAAAGGTTATATAACCAAGCTTGACGAGAATAGAATACCTTTCCAACGCTCAACTTTGGAAGCGGTTGATTTTGCTGGCAATCAAAACGAATTTTTATTACTGTTTCTTCTTTATATGCACTCTCATTATCATAGCCATTCAATAAAGAAAAAAACTTTTTAGCTCCTAGTTTATGAAGACGATATTCGGTACGAATGTTGTTTTTAGTTTCAAAATCCTTCGCATTTTTTATTTTAATCAAAAATTCTTTGCAGGCTGAGCATGTATCTTCATGAGGGTTTCCAAATCCTAAGTTGAAGTTTTTATAGAATACTGATTTATATTTCGATAAAGAACATGTTTTTCTATAAGTTATTTTTTGATTTTCTGTAAATTTGTCGTACATCGATTTCAAATTTAGTTCGGGAGGTAAGTACGATCTGGAACATTTATTTCGTGAATAATGACTTTCGCGGCATTTATATTTCATAATGTCTTCTTTTATTAGCTCTGTCATAGCTGCAATATCTACCGGCTGTTTTACATTCTTACCTCCTCACAGCTCCTGTGGTTGTGATCCAGTTGCCAAAAAAGCATTGGCCACGCGTAGAAGACGCATACGTTGAGTACCGGTGATTGAAGTAAACGTTTTAGAACAAACCTGTACTTCCTCACCATTCTCCTTGAGCACAAAGTAGGTGATTGACATCTTACGAAAGTTTGCCGATTGCGTCACTTTTGTTCGCCTTTTGGGGGTAGCCACACGCATAAACTTCAACAAAAACATGTCCTGCTCGATTTTCGTAGCATTTAAGTACAGTTTTCGTCTGAATTCTGTAACAAAAAAAGTGCTGTGTACTTGTGGTTTGTCGTAGATAGCCCAAACAGATCGCTTGGATGTACAAAATCACATCAAAACGCGGCGGAGCAAATTGCGATTTGAAATGAGACGGTCGCCATCTTGCACCCTGTTACCTCTCATCGCGTTTGTTGTGTAAAGCACAATAAAAAAACAAATATTCACTCGGAAAATATTGCGCTCTGAATAAATCAGTTAAATAGGAAGTAGTTACCTTTCATATCATCTAACGTTAGTTTTGACGACTGACAGAAAGACCTTTTGTTGATACCGATTATTGATACATCTAAATGATGATCGCAGTTGAAATCAGGGTCTCCTTTGCCTTCAGATGTGTATTTGGAGGTATTACAACGTTGGTGATGTTGCCTATGCTTTCGTCCTCGGTTGATTGTAATAACAGGAGAATTACATTCTTCATTATTCATGTTAATTAGTTCACAAAAACAATGAGCGTGCTTTCTCAATGACGAAATAATCAACACTAACATCTATCAAAATATTAATGCAAACATCACGTGTCATTTTTAGAAAGGCAAAAAATTTAAATTAAAGGAATCCGTCGCCTACCGCGTTTGTTGTATCGCTTTGAGAAAACTCGCCCTTGGTAGATGTTTCACTTTGATAAAACTCCGCAAGTTTGCAATACAATTTCAATGCCTTGTGTACCATTTCCTGAAAATTCATTGATGCTATCGTATGCAGCTCTAGAAAAGGTGTCCGAAACCGCGAAAAACCCGAAAATTAAAATTTGTTGGTTGTATCGCTTTGAAAAAACGCTCCTCAATTACGGATTTGCTTTTGGCGAAATACTTTCAAAAACTTCCAAGAAAATGATGAATCAAGAAGGTGATACATTTCTTGCATTAACTTGATTGGAGCACAAAATTAGCGAGGCATGCTCATTATTGAGGCAATGGTGTAAAAAACCGGAATCTATCAAAGTTTTCCTTTTTTGACGTTCGAAGTGAAGCTAAAACAGTTGACAGACAATACTTAACCAATTAACCGATGATGACAGCATTGGAAGGAGTATTTTCTACACCCCATCGGGAGAATTATGTCTAAAAATATATGTGACAAACCTCAAAGCACTACAGTTATAGTTATTTCATAAGATAACACTTAATACATCCTTAGCAGCTATTGAAGCAAAATTTAATTGAAGGAATTCTTCTTTTAAAGAAAAAGAAGTCCAAAAATCTATTTTCACTCCTTTTTTTAACCCTTTTTGAAATATTTGTTTAAGGTTTTAAAACCTCTACAAAATGTATAAATAGCAAACTGCCAAAATAACCTTCTTGGTTTGTTAGAAATACATAAAATGATTATTTGAACGCTGCGACTCGTCAATTCAAAAGGAACAGAAAAGGACAAATGAAAGATCTCAAAGAACTGTAAATATGAGCGAGGTGAAAAACTTTCCTTAGTTGAATAGCAATCGGACACAAACGATCAAACCATAGAAGGACAACAAACGATAACAAATAAACCTCTATCTCTAGTAATAAAACCCTCCAGCTCAACTTTGCTATTATTTTTAGCTAAATAAATTCTAAATTAATCAATACTAGTAATTAATCAATAGACATCCTTAATCCAAGCAGCACCTTTGACACTGTCTGTCATAACTTGACACTAGCTAACCTCTGGAATATGAGTAAGCATGGAGTAATAGTTAGTTTATCTTATCTATGTACAACTACAAGTCGTCCAGTTAGAATTTCCCGTCCACATTTAGCAATCCTCAGGGCTCAATACTTTCACCTATCTTCTTTAACTTATGATCGACTTAGTTGCGACGTCAAAGAAATATAGAATAAAAAGGGGTTGCCAGGAAGTACAATAGTGTATGGTAAATGTTTGAGGTTTAAAGCTACCAAATAATGAGTGATAATAGTGTGAGTGAGTGATAGCGTTAGGTATTTAGGAGCGAAATGTTTATACACTAATATGGGCCGCCCTTAATTTATTATTCTCTCGATAAAAGGACTTTTTATTACATTGAGACTGCTTGGGTCCATTGTTGACATGAATGTGATTTGATTGCAAGGGGATCAGCTGCGAAAACACATCCAAAACCATTATAAGCAGCTTTTGAGTTCCTATTCACAAAATTCAGAGCATACGAACTAATTTTATTGTATAAGGAAAAGCCCATTCTAGACATGAGAACTTTCCATTTGAAGTCAGCACGATAGAACTTCGAGAACTGCCCAAAGAAGTTGAAACAAAATGATGCATTCTCTCGCTAGAGACTGGAAGACGCTGTAGAATGGTTTAATAGCTTGCTCCGTGAAAAAAATCGAACAAAGCCGCACAAGGAGTAGAAAATGAATGTTTTAATAAGTCTGTATATTATCCAAAGATTATCTTTATATATTCTTGCCTTAAACTTCTCTTCATTCTTTACACCAAAATTCTCTCTCGTGTTTACTTTTCACTAAAGTAAAGGTTGCATTATTGTTGATTTTTTAAGCCTTTAAAAATGTACTAGTATTGTTTGAAATGGATCATAAAGGGAATGATAGCAAGTATAGCATGAACAGATAGCTGTACTACAACTGCCACTGATATCCTGGCACTTCCTCTATATTCCTGTACTTCGCTGAATAGGTGTTTCCAAACAAAAAGAAGAAAAAAATGATCGAGACTATCTCATTGACAGTGCATGCTATGAACAGAAAGAGGAGTCGAAAGATTGTGTCACATAAATACCAGCACCTAACTGTCTCTAAAAAGACCATGAAACATTGAATTATAGACATAACAACCACCATAAACAGCCAGGATAGTTTTCTCATATTTTGGATCTAGTTCACGCATCCAACATTTGTTAGGATCTTCTTGGCCCTCTGCATGAAGACCATGAAGGCCTCTTTTTGCTGAAAACGTATATGCGTTTGTTTCCGATAGCGTAGCCAATTTCGGATAGTGCGGGATCCTACTCTAGAAGTGGACAATTTCAATCCTTTTCCAAGGAACAACAACCCCCCTACCAAATACCGTGTGACAAATAATTATGAGACCTTCTCCTGAAATCCTTATCGAAACAATATAGCTGAGTACTCTTTCGTTTTATTATTCGAAATATTCTGCTCTGGGTTCAGCACACTTTTTACACCGATTCAACAATAATTTGAATGGTCGTGATGCCATTAAAAACATTCTTTTAACTTTAACTCTAAGTTCCAGGAAAAAGAAAAGTCAACACGGGTGTTCAACACGCAGACATAATTTCGATTCATTATCTCAAGAACACTGATTGATTTTCCAGATCAAAAACGACTGCTTTTGGCCATGTAGTACTTCAAAACTTCGAAGCAATAAGTGACAGTAACAGTTTGACTAATTAAAAGGAATTCTTTGTGGAAAATGACTTTTCTATCGAAAAATGTCATGAGCACTGTCTTGACTTTAGATGAACTTTTCCGTGTTTTTTGGCTTGGGTTGCAGTTTTCGACTTCAATCCCGGACTTTGACATTTGGTTTCTGAATACTATTGAAAGCACCACGTCATGACCCGCGGAAATTATTTTCCGGAAATTTTTATCATCTTTTGGGGCAGGTACGACGTTTATGGAACGGCGAACAAAGATTTATTTTTGACCATGGTTTGTAAACAAATTTTCCATACTCCTCTATTTTGCTCTAATTTTTGTGAAATCATTTCTCGGCTGACCTTACGGGCCTCTTCCATTTTCATTGCGGCATTGAGGTCATTTGTAATATAATCACATGTTTTTTTATCATATCAAATGTACGAATCAAAATTGATACTTCTGTGTATTTATCATCCTAACCTCTCTTTCGCCATAGAAAAACATTTGATTTTGTTTAAAAATTATCGCCATAAATTTGCTGTACCGGTTGGAATGTTCCAGCTGGTTTTACCAAGTTTTGCGTGCAATTGAATGACGGCTTTTTGTTTCATGTTATAACTTAAACATTAAATCAGAAGTTATCAGCGAAGAACTGTCATATCTTTGTTATTTGCAAGCTGAATGACACAAAACCTTAACACGTCATATAGAGATAGTCCAGCTTTAAGATGGCGCCAATTTTAAAAATCATTGTCTCATTGTGTAAATTATGTACTATTTATGTATTCAACCATTCAATAACTTGTGATTTTAAATTTAAATTAAATTATAATCACAAATGTGTTATGCATAAAAAATTATAGCACGATATGTCGATATATATGCAAAACATCTAGATGTGAAAATGTACCGCATTTTCTAAGGGTTATATCGAATCTTTTTGCACGTTTGAAAAATTAGTGGCTAGTAGTCAAGTTTTCACCATGTTAAGCATTGTTTCTGTATGCATTTTACCGATCTTATACACTATCCTTCGTTCCTAGTTGCGGCGCCTTACATATGTAGTATACTATACCGTCATCTAAAAATGCTAACGAAACACTTCCAATATTCAGACAGAATGCTAATGTGAGTTAAAGGCAAAACTCAAAAAAATCTCGATATTTCAATTAGTGTCTGACACCAGCGACTTACAAGTTTTGGGCGTCTATCCAGCTAAATAATCTGTTCAGGAGAAGGATACTCCACAATTTATAGGGACTTGGCACGAAACATGCCCTCGAATCGTTTGTCGAGGAGGGCACTAATCAGGACGTGAAATCGCAGACGGTACAATGTCAGTTCTCCGTCATGTAATAACTAACACTCAGTTGCCTGGTTACCTCGTTCGGCATAGAGCTGACCTATGCGTTTTTCAGCATGCTATTACATTCTGGTGGCAAGTGCATTGTTACTTACGTCCTGGCGAAAATTTCCACAAATCCAATGGTGAAAAATGGAAAATATGAGGAAGAAATCCAAGAAAAATTAGCATACTCGTTCTCTTGACTTAATCTAGTTTTTTAAAGCAAATGGGACCTACTTTGACTCGTGCCATCTGTTCTTAACTTGTTTCCCGATTACGCTGAAGGAAAAGGAAAAAATGTTGTTGTTGATTAATTATAGTTTCCTTTCGACAAGAAATCGCTTTGTAAACGACCTTTCGTACAATTAAGTTTTTCACCAAGCTGTGGAAAGCCCAGGAAGGAGGCTGAGTGTAAAATGGCTGCAAATAAGTGGATTTGGTCTCCAGAGAAAATCGAGGCCTACGAGTGCCGGAAAATGCTCAGAAAAAGATTGCAGGAGGCCCACCTGAACATATCGTAAAACATCAAAGCGAGATTAAGGAATTAATTGCTTCCGGATTTCTTATTAAATTAACAATTTGTGCGCTAGTCGCAAGGCATGCTTCGTATTGCCACCAACACTTACCGAGAATGGTGCCTTGGTCGCGGTGAGGAAAATATGAGTCCTTAAATTTCTTTGCATCGCCTGCGTACGCTGGCGATTACTGATGTGCCGTAATTACAAAACTGTGAAGTTGAATTTCGCGCGCAATTAAAATAGGCGGAAGCGCACGAACACAGGATGCGAGAAATTGGGTAAAGTGGATAAAGTCTGTAATATTACTAGAGCGCTTCCTTTGTACGCCAGCAAACTGTAATTATACAAGAAAATTAATATCGTATATTAACTTAAGTGTTTTTGGGACTTTGTCCATTATATTCCACTTAATTGTACTTGTTCCGAGGGTGCCAGCACTTGACCAAAACAATTATCTTATTAGTACTTTACGCACCTTAAGGCTGCTGATTACAATCTTTTTTTCGCTAGCCAAGTTTTGCCCGATAACAAAATAGTGTGTGACGGCTGAGCGGAAATTATTTGCGGGAAATATAGTACAAATATGAAAGCGTTTCGAGTTTTTCTTTTTTACATTTTCCGGTCATGATTTCACATTTCATGTGAATAATCAATGCGGACTAAGACTTGCAAAAGCAAACCAGGAGCAGAAAGTTACGCCGATCAAGGAGCAACAATAAGAAACGGACACAAAAAGTCAATGGAAATATTTCTGTTTTATGTTAAAGTAGGATAAAATGATATTCCGTCATTCAGCTGTATGTGAAATCGCTAAGAAGTAAAATATAAATCCCAAATTAATAATTTTTTGCTATACAAAAAATTTATTTTGTAAAGTACATCATCAGGGTTTTATTCCTTGGAGTTTTAAATCAATAACTCGCAATCATTCACTCATTGACGGGACACATGACTGCCTTGAAGTGATGATTGCCATTCATGAATCTATCAGGAAATCAGCCAAATTTTCATAAAAGACCTTTCTTATTTTCAAAGATGCAAAGAAATACCTTCTGTGAAAGTAGGATGGGAAATTTGTAAATAAAACACACATTTTACATTTAATCATCAAAATTTTCGTTGTCGCCTTCAAAATATTCCCCATTAAAGGCTATACACATGTGCCATCGTTTTGTTCAATCTTCAAAACATTTCTTATAAGCACTTTCTTGGATGGCCTTCAATTCACGTGCCAAATTCTGTTTGATGGCTTCAATGGATTAGAAACATGTTCCACGGAAGGGCAATTTAAGTTTGGGGAACAGAAAAAAGTCACACAGAGCTAAATCAGGCGGATATGGCGGTTGATCGACGATTTTGCCTTGTATTCGTTCACAATTGGAGCTCGGTGCGGCAGCGCGTTATCGTCCTGAAAAATCCACGAGTTGCTTACCCACAATTCCGGCCGTTTCTTCCGAACTCGTTCACGTGAACACATTAGGACGCTCAAGTAAAACTCCTTTATACCGTTATCATCTTGATTTTTGACTGACTTTGGCGTGCTTTTTCGCTTTCGACTCATTTTTCATTCGCCATTCGGAAGCCTGTTGACTTGTGAGAGTGTCAGATTCATACAATCATTTTTTTTTTTTTTTTGAAGTTTTTGGTGGATCAATTTATCCATTTTCACTTAGAACTTATAAGTGATTTATACCCCTGCTAGCTAACTAAGCGAAGACTCTTGGGTGCGGAAGTTCTGATCAATTTGTCGAATACCTCGAAAGTGAATTTACAAAGAAAGGTGGAAAGAGCTCAAGCTGGTTTCGAACACGCGTCCCTGCCGCTTCTCGTCAGGTGCCTGGTGCCGTCTCGGCCTGTGAGTTGGCACCTGACGAGAAGCGGCAGGGACGCGTGTTCGAAACCAGCTTGAGCTCTTTCCACCTTTCTTTGTACATACAATCATGCCTCATCACTGTGATCCGTTTCATGAATGTTGGGTAGGGACTCGAGCGTTCAAGCATGTCCAAAGAGACTTGTTCACGGTACTGTTATTGAAGAAAATTTAGCTCTTTTGGAACAAGTCGTGCAGGGACGCGTCTCATGCCAAAATGCTCAATTAAAGTGGTAGGAACAGACACATGAGAGATGTTGAGGATGGTGGCTTTCTCTCTTAAGTTGGCATGACGATTTTCGACCACAATTTCTTCCGTTACATCGAAGTTGATTTCGGTTAGAAAGGTCGAAGGTCGTCCAGAACGAGATATATCTTCGACGACTTCACGGCCCTCTTAGAACGCTTTTTACCACTCATATGCACGTGTTTTGGATAAAATTGAATCACTGTAAGCTTTTCCAACACAAGAAATTTCGTTTGCAACAAAAAAATTTAAGGCAAACTCTTTGTTCAACTATTTCGTTCATGTTAAAAATCGGCCTGCAGTAACGAGGTTGATTGACTTAACCAGCTGCTGTAAACAAACTGCTAGACATATCACGCTCAAACTTGACATAATAATGAATGACAGTCCTACAAACCTAAGAAAAAAATAATTTCAAAAACCATTCAGCGCGGGCGTTTCAAAGAACAACAGAATAGAAGGAGATTCAGAATTTTTGACAGAAGGTATTTCAGATTTTGAACCCGTGCAGCTAAGATTTCCAGTTCACTTTTTAGATCTAACGAAATTTCGAAAGCTATTCAATAAGTCGTTGAAATTTGGGATGTCGTAAAAGTAAAGATCGAAGCAAAAAACTTGCTTTTTGAAATTTTAAATTATATTTAGTACGTGATTAAAGCATAACTACAAACAAATACTAAAAGTTTCAATGAGCAACGATTTGGAACCGAAACAACCTTTGTCTAGCAGTCAAACGGAACATATAGACAAGAACGAACGAGAAAATTAAATGCCGCAGATAAATAAAAAAGGACGATTACTTTCATTGAGAATTTGAGATTATATATATTTCATTATATTATCATTGTGTAGCACATCTCTCCGACAGAGAAACGAAAAGCACAAATTGATTTTGATTTGTATTTCGTTTTATAGCAAAATACCTGGGAATGAGATGCTCGATTTAATTTCATTCAAATCATACAGCATAGAGTATCTTAGAGCAACAAGTTCAACTATAATTCTACTTATTTTGGTTGAATACCGTTATATCGCGAGTTTTTTTGAAGTGACAGCGCTGAATATTATAACGCTGTGACATTTCCCAGCATTTTCGTACTCTATCTCGGTTATGCGTATTTATACAAATGCATTGCTGTTGTTATCAGTGGAGTACTGTTAGATTGAGAATAATTTATTAATTTTAAGGTTAGATTTTAGACACGCTATGCACAACACAGTTTTGTAATTTATTGATCCAAATAATATTAATTTCCCTGAAGAATATCTTCTTGACACTACTTCGACGCAAGACCTTCACAATTTGAGTGCCTGAATCGCATCACAAAAAAAATTCTATCAGAATCCTTAGCTTAGATGCCTTAAGCAGCATCAATATTTGGGACGGTCCTTAGCTGGTCAAATATTTTGATTAGATACCACGTATAACCTTTGTGAAATTAAAATTTGGCAGATGAACAAAATATTCAAGAAGTGATCGGGTCAAGAACGTGACGAGGAATGTGATTCAGGAGAACAAGATGACAGCGTATGTAAGCTCTGCTAATGCAAAAAGGTACTATCGTATGGTGAACAACACAAAGTGTCCGTCACGCGATACCAGCATTCAACTAGCTTTTATAAGGATATTTTAAGATCCATTTTGAAGACTCTCCTATGACTGCTACTTGTTTTGGAGATGTGTCCCTGAAGCAGCTCTTTTAAGATTGGGGTCAGGAAATTTGCCAATCCAGCACGTCCACAGTGTGCTCTTGGAACCGTACTTT
Organism: Stratiomys singularior; assembly: GCA_954870665.1. Classification (NCBI taxonomy): domain Eukaryota; kingdom Metazoa; phylum Arthropoda; class Insecta; order Diptera; family Stratiomyidae; genus Stratiomys; species Stratiomys singularior. The sequence goes on along the minus strand of OX940880.1, from coordinate 66,925,841 downwards.
GACCGATCGAGATGGGTTAGAGGATCATTGTCAAGTTGGAATACATACAAAAGCTGCATGGTATCCTTAACATATGGGAGCAATATCGTCTCTATCTAATCGCTGAGTATGAAACTATCAAACCCACACCTTATCAATAAACACAGTCCCATTTTTCGCCTTCGGGTGAATGTATTTTCTGTCTGCATCGTTCCCGAGCAAATTTGTTCTCGGTTTATCGCTCCAGAAGTTTTCCAAAGTTTTTAACTTAAGAATTTTCATATATAAACGGAGGAACTTTCCCCGCAATTCTACAGGAAGTTTTTTGCTTACTTTTCGCCACCGATAGGTTCATTCAACATAATTCCCAAATTCGCTTCTAATTGTCCTGAATGGTTGGAAAAAATCGCATTGCTTCTTACGATTTTCGATACGATTTTCATTCACTGGAGAAATTTCTTTGGTTTTACAGGCATTCCAAAGGATTTTTCGGGTTCTAGGGCGCGTGGTCCATTTATTGTTATTAGAATGTTCTAATTGTATCTTTATTTAATTTCATAAAAATCAGAACTTCTGCAACTTAACAACTCTTTCAGTTTATTCATTTTAAATCAATATTATATTTACATTATTTATCAATTTTTAGTGTATTTTTATTTATAATATTTTATCGGCACGCACTGAAAATACTATGTACCTTGATCTGAAAGACCGATCCAAGACAGAAGCTGCAATATTCGCCAACATGAAGTTTAATTAAAAGGATCAGCCCGTTTCATTCAAAATGTGTGCTGTTCTCTTAGCGAAGTGTTTTTTTTTTTTTTGATTGCAGATCACATTGTCTAATTTTTTCCACATTTCAAAATTGTAAAGGGATTCGTGCCTTTCATTTTTATAAGCTGCTACTGCTAGTATAAACTGCTTTCGCCTGTTGGAAAACGTGAAATTCAAAAAATTTTAATAAAAAAGAAATTGAAGTTATTCCAAACAAGGTTTGAGCAAACCGAAAACCATGACACCACATTCGCATCCCAGTATGCCTTGCCCCACTTACCAGACACACCAATTCATACGAGTGATAACAAGCCTACCCAACATCTAATAAAGTACTGAATTTCATATGCACACGTTTGTACCATAATACGTGCTCATATGCCCCGCAACACTATGAATAGCGATAATGTGCTCCTAATTGCCAGATGAGTTAGCGATTTGCTTAAAAAGCGGAACACGCCCTCTATATCCACGAATGTTTCTGAAAAATTGTTATAGAAAACATGAAACGTAATCTGAGGGTACCACACCCTCATGTATGATTTCACGGTCGATTGACGTCAATAGAGCAAGAAATAAGAGCACCCCAGCAAAATTACGGACATGCCAGGACTTTGTAGTGTGTGGAGTGTGTAGCACACTTTCAGAATCTTCCCTTGTCAATTTTGAAACCAATGATTAAAGATTGAGACATTTACTAGGGCAGTTGATTGGAAGATGATTAATGAATTTGCATTGTAGGAAATTGCAGAGCGATAAAAATATTGTAACATATTGAACATAATAGGGAGATTACATAAGAATTTGCAAAGCATGCCTCCAAATTAATTCAATTTTGTAAACGTTCAGCAAGCAATGTACTCCGGGAACCCTTTTTGTGGTTCAGTAATAATAATCGGTTATAATAAATATATTTTAAGCCCAAACAATATTTTTTTACGTTTTTGCGGTTATATGATATGTCATCTCAATTGGTATTTCCGCTTCTTAACTTTTGCTTGTGGCACACACCACTAAACTGCACAAACAACAATCGTTTTTGTAAAGTCGATGAAATTTATTTAAATCCTGTATTTCCATATAGAGCAAATCATGTTGCTCGCGTACTTAAAACAAGTCTTTGTTATCTATTATCTTATTTAAATCAGTTTGCCTTCCGGATAATACTTGTGACAAAATTCAACTGTACTCTTTATAAAACATAAACTGCACTATTTATACCGTTTGCTCAAGAAATTCTGTTTCCCCAGTCAATTGTTAGTCGCAGTAGAAATTTTATCTCAACTTTGACATATTTGAATCAGCTGGCTTTTGTGCAACCGCGTTCTGATATAGGTATATAATAGTACGCTGAATGTACAACATGTCACAATTAGATCAGTTTCAAAATTATCTTAATTCTCTATAGGTACTCAAAATGTTTAATAAATTTTGCAGCTAATGCAATGGAAAAAATAGAATTGTGCAAAGCAAGAATTCACAGACAAGCGCTTACGCAACCATTTGTGCAGTACCCACCCGCTCAATTCCTGTCCAGTCGATTTTGAACTTGGCTAGTGTACGTGAAAATTTGGATACTAATATGACAATGCAGCACTGAATATTTCTATATGGAAACAAAACAGCTGTCAGCTGGGAACATGACATAACTTTTCTGAGCTCCGTCGTAACGGTAATTTAACCAACAAATATATGGGACAGTTTTTGATCTAAGACCGGATATCCAAAATCAAAAACTTTGAAAATGCATAGTGTGATTAACTTTTGTAAAAATTCCAAGGTTTTTTCAACTAGAACATTGTTATTTTAAACAAATAATTGATTCAAAATTGGCAAATTTGGCATGATATAAATTCATTGTTTCGTAGAAACTTGTGAAACCGTATTTCCAAAAACAAATGTTATTCATATAATCAATAATTTCAGGTATCTAACGAAGACGTTAATACTAACGTCCGACTATGGGTCAACTTTGTTGAACCATTTTTATTTATTTTTTATACCAAAATTTTAACTTTAAACTTTTTTACCAAAAAATACAGTTGTGTTAGTTTTCATTTTTTGGGTTTGATTTTTTTTGAAGTTATGTTAATAATATGTCAAATATAAAAAGAAATATTTTCTTAGGCATCAAGGTTCATATTGTAGATTAATTTGAAATCCATGCACGCTGACGAACGTTGTTGCATTCAATATTTTCTCCTGCACGGGATACATTTGTAAACACTCATCCGTTGTATTTTCGATAGGCAGAAAATGCAAAGAGAGTTTTTTTCTTTTTCACTGCAGGTTTGAGAAAACTGTCGGGATGTCTTTGAAGACATGTATTGCAAGGCGAAGTTTTTTGACAAGTAAGGTTTGGTTTCAAATCGTGTCGACTTCAAACAAGGCACAAACTCTTGTGTATAACTTTCGTGTAGTAGTTTCTTCTATTGACAGATGTCACGTTTGAAGCGACAAAATTAGTGGTGTATTTTACATACATATTTATAATAGGAATGTTTGAATTGATAAAAAAAACATTCAAAGGGACCATCGCGACGTTTTGTGGTTAAAAATGCATTGAGCGCTCATTTGATCTACCCCTACTTTTGTCTAATAGAATCTGTCAATTACCACCGGTTTCGTTGCAGACTTGACTAACCGATCCAAAACGTATTCTGAATCGTTTTCATCAATTTTTAGCACTTTTGACTACTCCAGAATTTGTTTTCCTGGTGTCGTGATGTCAAATATTCAATTAATAAACTATCAACATCGAAAAAACTACGAATCCTCACGATTTTCACTAATCTTTGCTTCGCAGGCACCAATTCAACCCAATTGAACTACGAATTGGGGTGTGCCAGTTAAAAAAAAATTTCCGACGCACAGGCGAACATTTATACTACAAGGTTAACCTCTCTGAAAAACGTAATCCAATTTCACGACCAACACGGTCCAATTACGCTTGCAGACCAAAAAACACAAAATGGGTTTCGTGTCAAAATAAATTTTTTTTTGCAAAACCAGTGGGATTTTTTTGAAATGAATTAATTGAATCTACGCTTTGATTTTTGCTTCAGTTGCACAGTAAAGTGCATTGACTTGACATATTCTGTGGTTCTTATACTCTATGGCTCACGACAGTGATTATTTCACTTGACAGACCGTAGTCTCAATGGCAGTCTCGGTAAAATTATAACTTCTACGGAACCACCAGTGATTTTAATTGTTTAAATGAGTTTAGAGTTCATTTTTATAATAAACGAAGCTTCGACTAATGAATTGTCAAAAAAACGAAATGTCAATTCTGTCATATGTTATACTTCCAATGTACTCCTATAAAACCATTGATAATCAAGGATTCTTCAATATATGTATAATAATATGTAATTAACACCATGTGTTAAAATTCGCATATTTGTTTTCCCATTGCACTTCAGAAAGGTGCCCGTAAATATTTCGATTTCAGGTTTGCTGAGCCCTTTTTCGTTTTTGCGAGGCCATTCAGGCGAGTAAAGTAACTCACAGAGGTTTTTGATGTAGATGTCTATTTGTTGATTGCAGAGTATTCTATTTACAAATGGAGAAAAGTCATCGAGATATTCTGTGAACTTTGCCCAGTCACCGGGAGCACAGGAACGATATTTCGTTGCACTTATGACGATAGTCTTTACATTTTAAAGGTTAAGAGTTTAGGGTTCGTCGCAACGTTAGGAATAGTTTGTTATTCTTCACTGCTTTTTAAGTATGAAGGGATTCCTGATGTCTTACGAATTCTTGACGTTCTACTCTGATCATGCCACATCAAGAAGGCAAATGATGATACAATTCGAATAATACAACTAACGGATACTTTGTATACTGTGAGCGTCAAAAGAAAGTGTACACAATGTGTAGCATATTCAAATCCTCATATAATGAGTTGTAGACGTCGGATTTTAAAAATGTTTTATGTTTTGAAAAGGTTTTTCTTTTTTCTAATAACAATATAAAAAATTTGATGATAAAACATTGCACTAATAGTTCAACAACAATATAACAAAAAATACTTCATTTTTTACGCGTCAAAAATAAGTGTACAGCTTGCAGCACACCCTGTATTTGATGTGTTTAACGGGAAAACTTCCGTTAGATTCAGTTAACAGTTCTTCAAAAATGCAAACTTGATTGACATGACGCGATAATTCAATCATTCATAATTTTATTTGCACCATAGAACGATCCAGTATCTACATTATCTAAAATGGGTAAGCAAAGTGCAATTAAAACGCTCTTAAAATGAAGAACGGAAGGAAAATCGTTACGGGAAATATCAAAAGTAATATGTAGAAGCCATAATACCGTGAAAAAACTTTTGGACAAATTCGAGAAGTTCAAAGACGTACGTGATCGGCCTCGTTTCGGTAGGCCAGAAAAGTTGTCCCTATGTGATGAACGATTTATTGTGAGGAAAGTGCGAGAAAATCCAGCAGTTAGTGCAGTTAAAATCGCGGAAAACATAACAGTTGATTCTCGGGTCACTGTCAGCGCAAGCACTGCCCGCCGAATACTTAAAAGGAATGAGTTACATGGCAGAGTACCCCGTAAAAACAATACATTTCTGAAAAGAATCAGAAACTCCGAGTGCTTTATGCCAAAAAGTATAAAAAAGAGCATATGTAATTCTGGGAAAACGTACTTTTCAGTGATGAAAGTAAATTTGAAATATTTGGTTCCAAGAAATCACCCAGAATATGGAGAAGTAAGAATGCCAAATTTTATCAGAAGAATATAAGTTCAACCATAAAGCATGGTGGTGGTTCGGTTATGGTCTGGGGGTGTATGGCGGCACCAGGCGTTGGGAATCTGGTCTTTATTGACACTGCGATGAATGAAAATGATTACTTGGACATTTTGAAAGAAAATTTACTACCTAGTGCTGCAAAAGTAGGATTAAATACATCATGGGTCTTCCAGCAAGACAACGACCCAAAGCACAAGTCAAAGCTAGTGCAGGAATGGTTATTGTATCGAACACCTATGCAGCTGGATCATCCTCCGCAATCCCCAGACCTTAACTCCATCGATCATTTGTGGGTTTATCTCGATACACAAATCCGAAAACATAATATAATAAGCAAAGCGTCGTTGAAGTCCATTTTAATCGAAGGAATGGCAGAAAATTCCAGTCAGTTTGACTTAACAATTGAATGAGTCAATGCCAAGACGAAATTTCGTTTCTCTTAAAATTTTGATGTCTTGATGGCTTAATTCCATTATGATATATTCCATTTCATTCCGCGTCCATTGTCTTCTTCTCTCTTAAACTAAGGGTAGTAGTAACTAGGTAGGATAACTAAGGGTATTTAATAGAGGTATACACCTTGAAGCTGGTGTGAAAGTTGTCATTAATTTTATGGTTAGTTTGGTCTCCATTTTAACATAAACAGGTTGACGTCTGAAAATTTTACAGATTTATGGGTTATTGCCTTTCAGACCAATTGATTCGTTTTGTCATGGATCGTTTCCGCACCAAGTTTACTTGCACTGAAAATACGCATCCATCCAGATGTTATATAGTTCGTAATGAACAAAGTAGCTGCAGACGATAGTGTACGAAGACTCACGTAATTCTGTTCGGCTTCATTCTTAAGGGGTACAACCACTGTAAATTTTTCATAAAACCGATTTTTTTTAGGCTTAAAAAATACTTTGAACCTTTTAGAATATGAGGAAAAATATTTCATACCTCAAAGTATTTTTTTTTTCTTGTAATTTCGAGCTTTTCCCCAAGCGCGTCGGACTGCTCCGAAACGACACCTGGGTCAGATGAATACCTGCTGGGAAGGTACAGCCTAATGTCCTACCTTTTGATTTCTATATTCTCAATCACATTAACATATGTCATTATAAAGCATTTATATTAAGGTAGAAGCATTTCTAATCAATAGTACGTTAGTGTAGAATCAACACGTGTACAAAAAGGAAATAATTTCGTCGCATGAAGTCACAATTTTTGTGTGTGGTGCTGATTTTTAACAGTTTATTTGTAATCTCAAAGTGCTTATAAGTTACAATGAGTAATGCAAAAGTGTATTTGGGCAAGAAAGGTACGAAAAAATCGTATCCAACGAGGCGCCGGAGCAACGCGTCATCGAGACGACCGTTGAATAGATATGAGACTGAGGGTGATTCGAAAGGAGTCAGTGCTTCTGCGATGAAATTAAAAGTTAGTGATGAAGATTTTGATATTAATTATGAATTAAGCTATAGAATTAAAGGAAAAAAGTAAATTCACTGCCAAATTAATTGATCAATTAACAATTTATTATGGCCTGGCTATTCGACGGAATCCGGATTCCTTAGAAAATATGAAAAATGAAATCTGTCAACCGACGAAAATCCGTAGCACGAGAAGCGCTCAGAGTCTTGGTGTAACTGGAAGAAGGCGCAAGCAACTAATTCCTTGGACACCTTCCATCATAAGCCACCGCTTCCTGAGGAAGTTTTTGAAGCCATCAAACCGATTTATGAAGAGTTGAGCCGAGACGAGTTGCTAAACCGTTGCTTAGGAGGCTACACGCAAAATAGCAACGAAAGTTTTAATGCTACTGTTTGGAATTTGGCACGGAAATCTTATTCAAGTGGCAAAAAAGTCTTGAATATTGCGATTGATATTACTGTGTGTAATTTCAACGATGGTCTGAGTAATATTTTACAAATTATGAAAGTTTTGGAGATTGATGTTGGCGTCCAATCATATAATTTTTGTCTTGAAGCCGATGCACGCTGAGCGGTCTTTAACAGACGCGGCAAAAGAAGCACGCTGTAATTTAAAATCATCGAGGAAAGAGAATGAGGAAGAAAATTTAAATATAGAAGGGCAGCTGTATGGTCCTGGGATGGCAGATTAATGGTAAAAAAATTTAAACTGTCGAATTTTTCATTTTTTCATGTCTATAATGCATTTCAAAACTTTAAATGCGTTTTTCTCGTAACACGATTTTTCAAAACGGCAAGCATAACTCCAACAATGCTCATTCTTTTCACTCGAATATGTTACAATATCTTGAAAATGAGATTTTGAAGAGAAATACGTAGGTGATTTTCGATAAGTTAATTAAATCATTATTTATTAACAAATGATTTTTTTTTAAATCCCCAACGTATTTCTCTAGCTATAAGCATTTAAAATAGGTTTTTTTTTGTTTTTTTTAGATAGATCCAAAGTTGCAGCAGCTACACTGCGTCCTGCAGAGTGCCTCAAATTCTACGTGCCTCGCAAAAATGGCTGTGGTGCCGTCATTTTTGAATATTTTTTATAATAATTTTCTATTTTGTTACTTAAATATACGCTAAATAACTTCCTCCAATATTATAATTTTATTACCTTTCTTTCCACCCAAAAAAAAATGACAAAAAAACACGTTTTTTTTAGGCTATTACAGTGGTGTTACCCCTTAACAGTTAAACCTGTACCCATCCACATTGTGAAAGACACTAAATCTAACTCTTAAAAGAACTGAAACCAGTGGGCAGATTACGTGGCTCCAATTTAGGGGAGCGAAAAACAATAAAATACAAGTAAGCTTCACACAGTGTCAATTCAAGAAAAACGACTTTTTATTAACTTAAGCGTTAACTGAGAGGAGAAGTTATAATTTTCCGGATTTTATATTATCAAAAACTGCCAACTAAGTGTCTGGCTTTTGGCATGTTTTGAGAAACGCGTCAAAATCATTCATCATCACCTGTCCAAAATCAATCATCATCAGACGGTTCATATTCCTTTTTATCTAGAATTACAGCATTTACCGGATTTGATGCAGGCGCGTGTATCACTTTTGTGTTAATGTTGTATGCTCACATATACATAATTGGTATGGCCCAATAACGATTTGCTGTAGATCCCAAATTTCATAAGAACATTTTATTAGCGATAAAGCTCATTTCTGGTTTAATATCTACGTGGATTACGTGAATGGTCTATTTGTCTGTAATAGTGCTGCTGGGAATAGCATAACAGCCAATAGTGCCTGCTATGGAGACCTATGGGGACTCCTTGCTTCAACATTATGGCACGACATACCATGTAGCTCGTCCAACTACAGGCTTTTTGAAAAAGCATTTGATGAGCACATAATTTCTCGTTTTAGACCTTTGAACTGACTTGCCTGTAAGATCTTGTGACTAAACACACCTGGACTATTTTTTGTAGGGATACATCAAATCGAATATGAAACAACACAACAACAAACGGCTCAAATTGTTGGTTAGAGTGGTCGAAAATGGGACCTCTCGTTTGGACTTAGGTCCTGGTGCTCACCTGTCCAAACTCATATCCAAGTAAAAATGGCAAGAATTATCTTCCCAATAAAGTTTCATGACAATCAAAACAATTCATCTGTATTTTATTTCATTTCCAAATTCTATCCCTCTAAAATCTATCCCTCCTTGCTGAATTTCGTTTAAAAATATGTAAATTACGCAAAACACTAATTCCTTAAATTTTGATGTTAGTGTTTTGTTCAACGAAGAACAACATCACAAACAATACCTATTCCATACGTGTTGACAAATTTGACAAAGGATAAACTTATGAAGCAAAGTAATGAAAAGTTTTCCATTAGAGAAAGCTAAAAGGTATAAAGTATTTCAAAAGCAATCAATAATCAAACCAAGATTACTATTGTTCGAAACAAGAACAACTTTTCGTGTGAAACATAGGTCCGGCTTTAGCCGAATTCACCATATTTATTACCATAAATTGTGTAGGATGTTTGAGTTGTCTTCATATAATTTAAAGCCCCTTTCGTCCCCATGTATTTGTTTCGGAGGAATTCACAAAGCACTTATCATGCCGAAAATTTCTTCATCAAACCGCCACGAGTCCTGGAACATTTCAATGTATAAATCAAACCACCGCTAATTTTTGATAACCTTAATCGCCTTCATCCATACATCATTTTGCCCAGATAGAAATTTGTTTCGCTTTCATCGTAGATACAAATCGCCTTGCAGCCATTCCTAGCCTAGATCGCGAAGGCTTTCTCATTTCGACTTCTCTATCCTTTAGCCTTGAGGAGCATGACTTCAAGACTTATTACACGATTGCATGCAACGTCTCGATTAGGTTTTTTACAAGGTGACCACCCTCTCTTTGATTCGCTCTTATCCATTGGACGTCCTTCCACGTCTAGTCCTGCTACACAGATTCTTTAATTCCTTTGTGTTTTCTGCTTAGTCTGTGTTTTTTTTTCGTAAATAAATGGTTATTAGTCACAGTTAATTTCGATTGGGTTCTCGATAGACGCCATTGGTGTCCGCCATTGAATGCGAAAGTCTGCAATCAAAAAAGAATTTGGAAGGAAACATTTTATGCTTTTGTGGTTTTCGGAAATTTGTATACGGTTGGTGGCCGATAAAATTAAGTATTTAGAAATTCGCAGGAATTAATTTTCCACGGATGGGAGAGGGTCAAAAAAATGCGAGGTAACATGAAAAATTGCCGTAATTATTATTGCTGAAGGATATTTGAATGGGCGATCTAAATTTAGAAAACAAAATGTCGGCTTGTAGTGCAGAATGTGCTATGTATGTTTTGTTTCTTTATTGCTCGAAGCAGATTCAATTCGGCCATCTGATTAGCCTACAGGTCCTTTGTATCGGTATCAGACTATTTTATTTATTTATAATGTTTCGATTTCTATACGCGCTTTAAATATATTAAAAATTTCTTTTGTTCTTTTAGGTTCTGGGCAAATTCAGCTGTGGCAATTTCTTTTAGAACTGCTTAGTGATTCTAGCAATGCTGGATGCATCACATGGGAAGGAACTAATGGTGAATTCAAACTAACAGATCCAGATGAAGTTGCAAGGCGATGGGGTGAGAGAAAATCGAAACCCAACATGAATTACGATAAGCTAAGTCGTGCGTTAAGGTAAGTGTGGTTTTATTCAAGTGAACACAGTTTAAAGGACCCCAGTTCAAGGGACCAAACGGCTTTGAAGGACCAAAAGAACCAAACTGCTTCTTGCTGTTGCCTTAAGTTAAAAAACTCAAATTTTAGTGTCAACGCATCAAATATAATTAATTATGTAAATGAAGTCACATTTGAATCCTGCTTTCAATAACACTTTCGGATCCTGTTTCAACAAACATCTGTTAAGACCATTTTCACGCGTAGCACCGTAATTATAATCAAAAAATAGAATATTATTTGAATGATTCGACGAATCAGAAACTTGAATTTAACATGTGTATTAATGAAGTGCTACAATAGGCTTAAATTGTTCATCTAATTTATATGCTTTTACAAGAATATCCTCTGTGTACACTTATATAATCACTGCCATGGCTCTATGGCGTCCGGTTCAAAGCATCCTTCAAACACGCATTTACACGCAAGTTTGGTAGAAATTTCTGACGCTTACATACGAATACAGGGGCAACTCTAGTCTTTTCCTTCTTTCAGCAGGGAGGTAAAGGTTTTCACGCCCTGCGAGCTTTCTCAGACGCGTAATGGTCCCTGAATGCTATGAAAAACCACATCGGTCAACCTGAGAATCTAATTTCGAATAGTTTGACGCATTACTTCTGGTTAGGAGCTGTGTTTCGGTGCCTGCAGACAACTTCTGACAACGAGAGTCTCTTCTACAATGCAAAGGTCGGGAAGGGAGTACTAGAAAAGAGATCTTTCCGTGACATCCCCGACGCTTCGATACGTTTCAGAATATTTCTTTTAACTATCAAATCTGTCCGGGTAAAGTGTGCCACGTCGTTCCATATTTACTCGTTGCAGACATTGCTCCAACTACAGGGCCCGTAAAGAGCTATCCGGTTTCATTGAAGATGTCAGCACACTATTTACTCCATCATTTGCAAGAAAAAAATTAGTGACACGCGTCATCCGGCTGTCCCTATACAAAACATGTAGTCAGGGAACCGTGGCCAATCAATCTTGTGCAAGGAGGGTCTCACAATGGGCTCAATCAAAACACGGTGTCAGATCAGGACTCTAACGTGCAGTTAACCTTCCCTTACTCTCACGCTCCCACGAATGTTACAAATGCGATCTCTTACCTGTTCTCTTCCCTCTGCGCTGGTGAATTTTTCTGTCCTCTCTAGCAAGGAGGTCGATAGGTTTTACCCCCGCGACCAACAACACCGCCATACCGGAGGCCGTTCGGTATGCGCATTCATCTGAACGCTCCTTGTTTTTGCGCTTCCATTTTCCTACCGCAACATGTCACAAATCCGATTAAGTGTGACCCATCCGGTAGTTTAAGCCACGCCTGCTTGACATAGGAAATTTTTCAAAGACCCGGGCCGTGGATCGAGCACTGAGCGGTACCCGATGTGGCTTTCATCCTACGGCTAACTTTCTTCATGTCGCAGAGAAGGCTGCGGTCCTTGAAATAGCCCCTCAGAATCCTTGCCAGATATTCTGGTGCTTCACACAATTTTCATACATTGCAGGATATTCACCAATTAGAAAATTAAGGAATTTTTTATTCCCGAAAACCTATTGGTCAATCATTTTGGCGGTTGCGACTGGAAAGGAGTTCGAAGTGGTGATATATCAAGCATTTTAGGCTCACATAGAATATTAGGATCTTTCAAATGTGTAATATGAGTTGATGCTGAATTGTATATTAGATTCCGATCCAGACGTGTAACGGTACAAAAACAAAAGTACTTTCAAATATTTGTTGGAAAATCAACAATAGGGAATGGGTTTGAGTGGTATTATCAAGATTGAAAAAATTTAATCGAAAACATATTAACGTTTCGTCAGTGCACAGGACAGGAAAAAGAATCTTCAAGGTACACGTAGAAACATTCCTGCGGTCAGTTGTTTCAAAAAACGGTCATGTTATCTCATTGCTGTACACTTTTCCCTAGGGTTAGAATTGAAACATTGGTCTACAAGAATAAGCCAAGAACCATTCGTGATGCAGAAACACCTTATATCTAGGACAGACGGCGCCATTTGAATCAGTGTTTGAGATCAGCATGACTTCGGCGTTAAAAGAATTTCCTAGACTACTTTCTGAACGATTATGTCATTATGATTTTTTTCTCAATGAAACGTGAAGACGTGAAAATGACGCCAAGAACTATTTCAAAGTGCGTCTGTTTCCTCGAAATAACCCACTTTTCATTATGCAATTATGCAATTATGTGAGGAGGTTTTTGGAAATCCGGCATAACAAATGTACTCAATCCAACAAAGCTGAGCAAAAGTGCTATTATTTATCTTCCGAATTCAATGTTATCATTTTTACTCTAAAATAATGACAAAATATTTGACATCCTCATTTTATGCTCCATTTTTAAGCGCGATCCCCACTGTTGATATTATTGGACGATCGTATGAGAGGAAATCGGGGATTAGAATGACATTTCGCGTTCTTCCAGTGTAAATTACTATTCTCTCATAGGCCTTTCGGTTATCGGCCCTACCGCCCCCCATTATGGCTATATCAGGACTTCCTTCTCAGGTACCCTCTTTTATCGTCCAGTTCAGCCAAATTTAATCGTATAAGTATTGTTGCCGACTTGCACACTTTCACCAGCTCTTGGATGAAGCCAACGTTAGCAGGCCTATTCATTCTCCCTAAGGTTCCCACCTTCTTCTTTAAAACTTCCCATACTGAATACAATTCTCTGATTTGTGACCTCTTTTTTTTTTTTTTTGGGAGGTGAAGGCTATTTACGCTCTGAGTGTTGGCTATCCGTAAAGCTCCTTGCCTCTGCACCTGTGCCAGACGCCTTCGGTACGTCTCTTTATTAAGAGCACCAGCCCAAACTTCGGAGCCATACAAGAGCACTGACTCCATTACACTCATCAGTAGACGTCTTTTGCTCCAGGTTGGCCCCTGCGTGGTGGCCATAATGCGGTTTAGCGCCGATACCCGCGCGGAGGCCTTATCTGCTGACGCTCGAACCTGCTCGAAAAAACTCATCTTCGAATCAATCATCAAGCCAAGGTATCTGATTGATTCTTTTGACTCGATGATCATTCCCCCTACACGAACCGGCATAACACGAGGGATTCGCTTCTTTGTGAGGACGACAACCTCGGTCTTTTCCAGCGCTAGACTAAGCCCACGGTCTGTCATCCACTCGCTCACTCGGCGTATTACCGCATCCAGTTTGAGCTGCGTCTGTCCGACAGTATGTCCGGCGACTAGTACTGCTACGTCATCTACGTAGCCAACCAGGCGCGACTCCCCCGGTAACTGCAACCTCAAAAGCTCATCGTACGAGACATTCCAGAAGTCCGGGCCCAGAACGGAACCTTGCGCCGCCCCTGATGTCAAATCAATTCTTCGCCGGCCTCCCAATGTGTCATAGATGAGTTTCCGATTTTTGAGGTAGTCTTTCAATATCTGCATCAGGTACCTCGGCACCCTGAAATATTCCAGAGCACCAAGAATATCTGTCCATCTAGCAGAGTTGAAGGCATTTCTCACATCTAGAGTTATGAGCAGTACTATTCGTCTCGAGTAATGATTGTGGGCTTCTGCCTGCTGGACCGCGCTCACTACCTCTGCTATTGCACCAATTGTGGATCGACCAGCCCTGAAGCCGTACTGCCGAGGAGACAGATCCCCGGCAATTCGAATGGCTTCTCCAAGTCTTTCTCTAATGAGCCTCTCGAGTACCTTCCCAGCAGCGTTCAGCATACATAGGGGCCGATATGTAGATGGTTGCTCCGCGTTCCCCTTCCCCTTGTGGATCAGCACGAGCCTCGCCTCTTTCCAGCAATTTGGAAACACGCCCTGACGCAAACAGGCATTGAAAGTGGTGAGCAGCTTTTCAGGACAAAGTTGATGTGCAAGCTGTATCACTTCCGCTGGTATACCGTCTGGTCCTGGGGCCTTTTTCGATTTTAAAGCTTTTACCGCATCATCCAGTTCGATGGCGGTAAAAAGTGGGCATTCTCCGAGACATTCAACATCTGCATCATCGGGACGAATAGGATGCATAGGGAAGAGCGCTCGAACAATCTGGTCCATTTTTTCCGTTTCAAGGACACAGGGCCTCCTTGCAGCTCCTAGTTTCCACATGGCAAGCGATTTGTGACCTCTTGCTAGCTAAAGAAATGCTATCTATGGTTTTAATGCCTCATTTAATTCGTGAGACATTTGTTTCATGTCGGGTATGAAGACCGTGAAAGGACACAGCCTCGGTGCCCAGGTCATCGGGACGGTTTGTTTGGGAAACGAACGGGAAGTTTTGGGTGTGAGTTACAGTGACCCTAATACTTGAGGTCCTTAGGACCTAAGACTTTAGGTCAATGTAACTCAAAACTAAATGACTCAATGACATCTCATCCTCGTGAACATAAGTATTTGCTACTGTTTGCTGCTAGGATGATCAAATAGATCATTTTCACGGTCGCCTGCAACTTCGTTAGTTAGAACAGCTTAACAATTCCGGTTACGTGGTTGTAGCTTCTTGTTAGTACTAGTCAAAACTGTCGTTCGAGTTATCTCCACCCTTTTAGAATAGCACTTATTCTTTGCTTATAGGGCAAGCGACATACCTCCATCAGTGACAACACCCAGTATCCTGCGTTGGTTGGCGGGTTTTGACTTATTTTTATGCTTGAAATAAACAAAAGTTTTCGGCCGCATGAATTGATTGAATTATTCGGAGTCGCTCTGAGTTGATAATGAATTATCTTCTCGGTACCCACTGGTTTTTCCACCCTTTTGCGGGTCCCCACTTTGCTTCCGTATAACTCTAGTGCCAAAATGACCTCGCTGCGCACGTTTTGCCTATCCACTTGTAAGCTTAGCTCTTCTTCAAGATTAAAGCACACATAAAACAATAATTTCTAATGATATTCCCTGATTATGCCAGCTGCTGCCAAAATGGTGTCACAGCTTTGTTGTCTCCAGATCCTTGCAAACCGATAAAGCAGATTTCCTTCCGGCCATATTTTTCTAGTGTCTTTTACTGAAATATCCCCAGTTTCGGTGTCAGAGAAGCAATTTGATTTTTGACTTTACAGAAAAGCAATTCAAGTGTTTTTCGAAACTAGAAATAATGTTTTCAAAATAGCAATGCAAGCAGTTGTACTCAATGTTTTGACGTAGCGGAATGTAACACACGCAAAGGACAGGAACTTCTAATGTATTGCTGACCTTAAGAAACTCACGCATTTATGAGCTCTTCCACTCAACCAAATAATCAAAATTCAAATTAGTCTATTCAAGCAGTTTGCAGACATAAATCTCCATCTCATCCCGAATTGTCTTCTTTTCCGACAAACGTTAAATGTGATTTGTGGCCCTAAGTCTCACCCCTAATGATGTGAATCCCATTAAAACGCCTACAAATGATTTCTAACGACGCTATAATGGGATTTTATTTGAATCTAGTGATTGCCTTAAGGGTTGTTTTTTCTCTCCCATTCAATGAACTGCTTGATTGCGATTGTCAGGGATGTGCTTGGAATTTTTATTATGTGAATTAATTGAAACCGTTCGTCAATAAATCATTGTGTGCATGCATTTATTCATCGGCGACGAAACGCATATGTGCCTTTCGCGTAGCTCATTCAGCCGAGCTTTAATTTTTCATTTATTTTGGAAATATCAGCTCGGAGCGCTGGAATTCGTCGCATACTTGTCAATACGGCAACAAATCGGAAATTCATAAAAATCCTACAAAAAACTGAAAAAATATAAAAAAAAAAATTTACATTTCCACTCAGCGTCAATAGATTCCGAAAACATGCAATCCCGAAGGCTCGTAGTGGGCAAAAAATATACATTTCAATTACATGTCCTGATAAATTCATTTTCATTTCAACCATTTAATCGAAAAAAATTATTTATATATTTATATGGGAATTGATTTCGCTCCGCACACGCAGTTTATATTAATATCCCTGTTTTTGTCGCTCATCATCCAACCACCCCCGACAGAGCGCGTGGCAAGGGAGTGTACGTAGGACGGAATGTTGATTTTGTCGAAATAGGATGTTCGTTCCATGTCCGATGCTCAATAAAAACGAATGTTGGCATATGTCCACCGTTTCTGTAATATAATAAACAAAATCAAATGGTTCATGAGTGAAATGAAAGGAGAGCTAAATTGGAAAATAAAATAAATACCAGAAAAGTACGTCAAGAACGTAAAAAGAATTAAATTGTTCACAAACTATGGAGGGTTTTTGTGAAAGCCGAGTTAGGAAAAATGATAGAATTTTCATCACTTGATGACGCGCGATGGTGTTTCCGGACTGGTTAAGGTACAAAAGGATTTCACCGCTCGAAACTGGACTAACTGATTGTCCTTCGACAGTTTATAAGCAAAGTATTGTACTTTTAAAGACAAAGAATGTCACTTGATACACCAGAGTTGCGGCTAACTGGTGCTGATAAAACACAGATATATCTTCTAACGAATAAAAGGTGCAAATAGGTTAGTTTCGAAATTTTATTTTGCTCCGTATATCACACTCTCCAGGCAGTCCTAGAAAATATCTCCCAAAGAGTAAAGCAAGAAGAGTGTGATTATATATTGATTATTATAGTATTAATATATTATACAAAATAATATTTTACATATCGGCAGTACAAAAACAAATTTTTTATGTAACATTTTTTACAATTTAACAGAGGGTGCCAAGATTGAGATAACTTTTACTCTACTCAGCCACCCCTGAAACTAAATTACGAAATAGTTTCAACGACGACGCTTTCTCACATAGGAACCCACCAACAACCATAAAAGTTTTGTGAAAATGAAAAATAATTTGAAATTTTTCTTTATTTTTCTCATTTTCCATTCACCAAATTCTTCCCCCATTTCTTGACAAATTGTGATGCATTCTTATGTAGGACAGCGAAAAAAAAACAAATATCGTAAGATTAACAGCTTAAAATTCTTTTTAAAATTCATTGTCTTGCTCACAACTGATCATTCTGCTATTTCCGGACCAAGTAAAAGTGTTTGTAGCTATCTGGGTGACATTTTTAGCCATTATGATCCCTTTCTCGCCCCTCATGCAGCATATAATTGAAGGGTGCCATGCGCACTTTGCCATTATCTCCATATTTTAAACAGAGTCACGGGACCTTTGTTAATTAACTATAAAAAGGTGATCAAAGTGTCGATGGTAATGTTTTTTTTTTCATATTACTTGCATATATTCAAAAATATAAAAAAACATCATATCTTTCAGTGACAAGTGTCAATTGTGACATCTAATTTTAGTGATAAAAAGTTTAAACACGCAAAAACAAATGATGTCACCCCATTTATGCCAATCTCCGAAACGCAACCAACCCTCGGGTAACACAGAGATAAAGTTCTTTTCACAATATTCGATAACATTTAACAGCAATTACCCTGCTAGGTTTCCAAGTGGTTGCAACGCCTGTCTTATCTATATTATACATGATTTGTTGCTGATATTTCAGGCGCTCCAATAGTTCACTACAATTGACGAAAAAATTGACAACATTTGATCACTTCACCGAGAAGTACTTACGTGGAATCTCAGAGGCTCCGTGCAGTTCGCAAGTTCTCTATGAATTTTGCTGCGCACATTCTGACAACCTGTGAATTGTGTTGCGCTAACTCTGAACACCTATGAATTGTGTTGCGCTGAGTCTGAAAACCTCTGAATTGTGCTGCGCTGATTCTGACCATCTGTCAATTGTGCTGAGCTGATCCTGACCACCTGTCAATTGTGTCGCGCTGACTCTAATCGTGCTTCCTGTAGCACGAATCTGCACCTCAGCTGGTTTCACGATTCACCGGTTCTGCTGCGCTACCTTGGATCGAGTTCCCTCTATTGATTGATAGTCCTATTAAGTCCTATTGGTTGATACATTTGAATTGATTCCTCTATTGGTTGTCTGTCTCTATGCTTCTATTGATACTTGGATTGATTCCTCTACTGGTTGTGTGTCTCTATGGTAGTCTCTATACTTCTATTGATACTTGGATTGATTCCTCTACTGGTTGTGTTTCTCTATGATAGTCTCTATACTTCTGTTGATACTTGAATTGATTCCTCTATTGGTTGTCTCATATCTCACAATTTCTATTCTATTTATACTGATACGTACACAACAACATAGTGAATCATATCCATAGAAAAATTTATCGCAAATTACTTCCAAGGATTTTTTTTGTTTTTTTTTTGCGACTGGGAATATTTTTTTTTGTGAAACTTTTTTTGACATTTAATTTTTTTTATTTATTTTTTTTTTGTTTGTTATCAATATTATTTAACATAATACCTAAATCTAACTATAAATGTTTCTATTTTAATTTTATTCTTACTTCTATTTCATCTCATATGAATTTCTTTTCACTTAAAGATATGGGTACATACAAAAAAACTTAACCAAAACAATTAATTATTACATTCAAAATTAATTGTTATTTTATTTATTTATTCATTTATTTAATGTCGTGTGTTTAATGTAATGTGTGTAATTTATTCATTTATTATTTTAATGTTTGGTTAATGTCGCCTACACGTCGGAATAGGTAACAAACTACACTCTTGATACCCTTTCTTTGTTTGATCACCATTTCATAAAATTCAACATATTTCTGTGCGAAAATGCAGTGACGTTATGTTTTCTGAGATTGTTCGTAACTCGTGATACTAAGACTCTGCAAGCAAAACAAATATAATCAATATTTTGTAAGAATAAACGTATGGAGTGTCAAGTTTTGCAAGTTTCAATTGCATCCTTGTTTAGTTACTTCTGCAATATTTAAAAAAAAAGGAAAAATTCACTAATTCACATACCTGAATACGTAGACTGGTGGTATCATCGTTGGAAAAATCCCCTAGACTTAAATTATACTGCTATGTTTTATTCTGATTACAAAACAATACGAACATTTAGATTTAACTATCACCTCATAACAAGAGACTCTCAGATGCTCGTCCACTGTCAACTGGCGCGTGAAACGGTTGTCATCTCAGTCGATAAAGCAGGATCGTATGACGGCTCAGTTGGTACCAAAAGCAACCGCTTCTCGTCAACAGATGGTGTGTCAGATCATTTGATATAATTGCCTGCCTGATACTTTTGACACCATAAGAATCAGAAGAATAAGATATGATATAATAAGATATTTGGGTCCTAAACTAAAATTTTTGTCCGAAATCACCAAACTTTCCGCATGTTAACCCAAATTCACCAATACTTACTTAAAAATATTCACAGGTAGCATAGATGAACGGGTGAAAATTTCGTCATCTGAATTTTACTCCAATACATTACAATATTTACTTGCTACACTTCAAGCACGGGTTTTGTTTTGACTCCCATTTTATTATTCAAATACTCATAAACAATATTTCGTCCTTGAATCAATAAAATTATAAAAAATATACTGATCGAAAGCCACTCCGTTCATAACAGCTGACTATACTTTTGACAGATAGTAGAGTATCGCAAACAAATATTACTGCAACCGATTTCATTTTATTATATTGACGAGTATGATCACATAATTAACAATTAAACACGTGCACACGAAAACTTGAATATCCGCGAGCATAACTAATACAATTTTTACCTAAAAAATGATGTCCCACGAAGAAGAGACGAGTTGTTTCGGCAACCTGCGACACAACACTTCATTTTACACGATAAATATTCTACAATACGTGTTTGTCAGACACCACTATGATACTTTTTCACTTTTCATAACTTGACAATGTTTTTTTTATTAGTCCACTAATGTCACTTCGCTAATTAATTCGTAAAACAATTTAATTAAGCCGCGACGAACACCTTACTATGAATGCTATATGATTAACAATTGTCATTAGTTCACAGCAAGCGCCACTCTTGCATGTTACCCTTCGTTCGAGTTTACTACGCTCACGTACAGTGTACGTATGCCATATAGCTCTTCCTTTAGTTTAGTTCATTGAGTCAACATTAGTCTCCAATTGTTTCTTTGAAATGATGTATTTCGACGGGGATGGATTTATTTTTTAATCGGAACGGAACATCACACCGATGATGGCGCACCGCCTAAACGCGTCTGTGGACAAATCGAAACAAGAGACGGAGAACGACGGAATATTCCGAATACAAAAAAAATTAGTTTTGAATCTTTTCGGAGGTATATTAGTCACTCATATAGACATATTAATAATTACGCTGATCACCACCAATTTCATGAGATCTTCTTGGAGCGTTTCTCTGGGTTTTGGAATTTTATTGCTCTTTACATAAATACTATAAACACTATATGACTATAAACATACTTATACACTTAAATATACTAATTAATGATTATATATTTATTAATTTTGGTGCAGTTGAATTAATTGTAGTTGAATTGGTTAAATCAAATGGCGTAATCGGCCAATTTTTTCGTTTTCAAACTGATTTATTGCATTAATTTCTCATCCTAAGCTGAGAAAGTAACTCTTTCTTCAATATAGAAAGTGAGAGAGAGAGAATAGAGAAATGAGAAAGTCTTTCAATAGAAAATGATTAGAATTCCGTATCATATGTCATATTACAAATGCTGTGACATTTGTGTTCAGTAAGATTCAGCATATTGTTTTTCGCTTAGTTAGCGTTACTATTTTGGTTCTAGTTTACCAGATTGAGCTCATAATCGTTTGGAAATCGATCCAAATTTTAATTATGACATTTTTTTACAGTGCTGAAGTTTAGTTTAGGTTAACAGAATATGTCAAAAAGAAATATTGAAATATGGAGCTATAAATTCAAACAAAACCTTGAAGATCTATTAACCCTATATGGTGAGGTTTATCTGCTGATGGCATAACCGATTTTTATTTTTCTCGGAATGCATCACTATAAATGGCAGACGTTGCCGGGCCTTAATCTATGAATTTTCCTGTCCAAATGTCAAGGAGATAAATATTAAAAAAACATTAGATTTTTTCCGCTCCAAAGGGATAGCGCTTCATGCTTAAAACCAACCAAAACAATCCACTTATTGAAAACAAACTTTGGAGGCAAGAAACTTCATTTAGATCATACGATTTGACGTATTCAGATGAATTTCTTGTGGTATTTGTCAAGGCTTTGGATTACAATAGAAAACGAAAAGCATTGAAAATAATTGTTGGTAATATTTTACGTTCCATTGATGAAAGAAGACCGTTTTGGAAGAAGTCGTCAAAGTTGGGTTGATTGAACGCGCTTTGAATCTGCTACGCATGGCTTTGGACAAACATGGACAAAAGACAACTATTTAAGAATAAGGTAGCAATAAATTCACGTTCTATATTTGAAACAGATTAGCGAAATAGTTTTGAATGTTTTCTTTAAGTTGAAAGTTCTTAAGATCTTAAAAGCTTTTCCAAACTTTACAGGATATTATCCATAAATATACTGGAATCTTTTAGAAACTAGTGTAGTCAAAAAAAGCCAGATGAAGTTGTCAAACAGCATAAGTAATTAAGGAAGTATTCATATGATCCATGCCCAGGCAATATCTAGAAAATTAAATATGTTATATATATATATTTTTTTTTTAATTTACACACATTTGGTTTATCCAGGGAGCAAATCCTTCCAGTTTAAACGTTATACTCCTGGTGTGTCCCTATAATTGCCCTTTATTAGTCAAACTCAATACTACCCAGTCCTGCAACAATTCTAAATATTTAGCTGTATGAGATGACTTCACCCTTTACTGTCCAAATCCAAACAATGAAGACACCACACTGATATTATCCTTTAACACTTTACTTACAGTCATTCCCCTAAGCCATCTTCAAATAGAGAGGTAGCATCTAATGGGTCTTTAGTGTTTCAAGTGCTTACGTATATTTGCACAGCAACACAATCCATTAAAAGAAGGAGGACAAGAAATGCTTCCTCGTCGTTTGCTAAAGTACACCACAAAAAGGTACACAGATTTGCAGACTAATTCACCTCATTTATCCTCTCATCACTGATGACAGCTCAACGTTGTCACCATCATCATCAACACAACCCTTTCAAGAGTGTACACATTTGAGAGATGTACATTATACAAGAGCATATGAATATCGTCACAGATAAAATGTGTATAAAAATGGATATACTAAATATTGAGGGGTTGATCCTATGGAGAAAAATGTGATTGACTCATATTTTGCTGTTAATATTTTGAATTTAACATGTTTTTAAATCGGAAAATTTGTATTTTACTCTTCAAAACGTGAAACATTGTATCTGTTGATTGCATTGAGAGATGATTTAAGGGTTTATAGTTCAGTCTCGGAAAAGGATGTCGAACCAAAACGTGGCATGTGTTGGCAAACATTTTGTGCTGAAATTTTTTGTTTGGATCTCTTAATGCACAATACAATTATGAGAAGTACCTACACATCGTCCGGATTTGAAAGCACTGAAAACCCTGCGCCTTGATGAGCGAATTCGAAGTTAACAATCATGGCACCTTGGTTTGTGAATTCTGAAAATCCACAAATATGTTCTTTGACAGTTACCTGAACAGTGATCAATTGATGTAGACCTAAAGTCAATGACTTGTAGTTTGTAGTTTCGGGTATTTTATGCGAAAGTTGATTTTCAAATTTAGGAGGACTACTCCATTCTTGAAAACTTTCCTTGAAAGCTTTTTCCTTGTGACAAATGACTTAACTTCAGAGCAGAACAACGTTTGAACCAAACAGGTATGATACGACCTCATGAATTTTGAAACAATTCTCGAATGACTGGGAATTTATTTGCAAAAGACAAATGCCAAGCGCATTGGACGGGATCTTCAGGACTCGTGTATCCCATGGAGATGTGCGTAGACGCCACTCGAGAGCCTCACACTCGTTGGTACCAATTTTCGGTTCATCCGAAGAATTGCTGATTTATTTTATTATTATTATATCAATTGTTGCTGTCTCGGATGAATACCACCAAACCATCTCGGGTATCTACCACCTACTTTCCTGAGAGGGGTACACCCTTATCCTGCATTCACAATGTTGCCAATCTAGAAATAGAAACTCGAAATGTCAAACTGATATTTAGTTTTGCTTTGATAGTTTTTCTCAACGTCCAAATCTTGGTCTGGGCAGTTATGGTCCACCCTCGATTTTAGTTTTTCATCAGCACGACAGTTTTTTGGGTCCCAACTGATCAACTTCAGGAAACAAAAATGTAAAAGCAAAGTTTCGTACGCCGAAAATACAATGGTTTTCTGAGATATGTGATTAGGATCATTGTCTTGTTGAAAGTAAAAAGCCTTTGAAACAGCCAATGTTTGGGCATTTGGGTCCAAACTTCTTACATCTTATGTATATTTGCCTACAAGGTCCTACAAGATTTCCACGCTTTTTTTTCTGTCCTCTGTAACCCTATAACCCACGATATTATAACTTTATTCAACAATGATAAATGCTTCTCTGTTCACCATTTAAAAACTTGAACTAAATTTTAGAAAATTAAATGCCAGTGAAAGCGTGGATATTTTAAATTTTTAATTCTGCTGCAAATATGGTTCAAACGTACTTACTTCTACTTTTGCTTATAAGTACGATCAAAAATCAAGTCACATATAAGAAATTTTATACTGTAAGGCGAATTCATTCTCTCTTCTCTTTCTTCTGTTTCTGTTCATAAAATTCAAGAAAAAAAAATGTTATTTTTTTTCAACAATTGTTATTTTTATAAGTCAACACAGAACTTTTCATAAAATATAAAAGTTTTTTGTTCATTGAGCTGCGTACTATTTTGATTCCATATAAGAAAATGATGAAACCCGAGAAACGTTCGCTGCATTACACTTTTTCCTCTTCAACTCAATCATATCATCTTGACAGTTGAGATGACAATGCTCCTCTTTTCAATCCGAATGACCACACATTCACAGGCTCACAGCAAATTCTAACTTGAATTTTTTAAGTTTTGATGGTGTTCACGTAATATTCGTTCCACTGAATTTTCTAACAACCGGCAATTTATGACGATAACATCGTGGAAATAGTGAAATAACCGAATATACCATTTTTTGTCATCATTTTTTCATCTTTACCACGAAACGAGTCTAATATATGTACTCACTCCACATGCTGATTGTAGGTTCGTACTACTTTGGACAATCTACTTCTATATAACACATTTGATTTTTTGATTTTGCCAAGGTGGCCTTTATTTACCGTGCCCAATAATTTGATTCCTCGTTCTGTGAGATAGAAAATTAATTTCGGTGAAGTAGAGTAATCGTCATGAATGATGGTTTCCCAGTGCTAATCTAGGCAAACAACAAGCCTACCCTTGGCACCCTAGTCAGCTTCATTAGAGTATCTCATTTCAGCGTTGTTCTCGATTCCAGAGTATATCTCGAAATAGTCCGCGAATTCCCGATTCCTGAAAGTTTATAGCCCCGACAATGTCATTTGTTCAGAAGATATTGCCACAGGTTCTTTGCAGCTTTCGAATTATAGATTTAGTTAGTTTGTCAATGGATAATGCTCCCTTCTTAGGGACTCTGATATATTGTGGTATTTCTCCCTGAAGTTTCCTAATATTGCTCTTATTGTTTGTAAACAGTCATGTCCAGCACTACCTGAGTCAGTTCAGTGTAGAGGCAATAATGCAAATATTAGGCAATAATAAAACGCTCATTTTAAAAAATATGCCAAACAATATTTTCAATTTTCAAAAAAAAAAGACTTTGACAGGACATTTTTATTGAGGATAATCAATCCTTAGAGATTTCCTTTCCAAATTAAATTTCTGCATTTTGCTAATGGCTGGATTTTTTTGAACTTGAACTTCTGCTCAACCGTGAAGCATTTGGTTGAGTGTCTGATGACTGCTCGTGCATATGTTTAACCAAGGGAATAGGAGTATTCCTAAAGACAGGTGATGCATTCACTGCGAACATCATCAACTTCTTCCAAGTACTGCCTTATTTTGGCAACATCATCGTAACCCTCAGCGTCCACAACGTCTAGGCTAATTTCGCTTGCCAAAGGTATTCTTAATATCTGTTAGTCAATCGGATACGGTCATACCGCACAGGCATGTAATGGAACTGACCGAAGCTCCTTGTGCTACAATGCGGTAAGACAGAGCATAAAAAGAAGGAATGCACAGACGAGTCACACTGTGTTCTTTGCCAGGAGTATAACCCAAGACCAGATGATTTGAATCATATTCCAGGCACAGGGATGTGTCGGGTCTTCCAAGAAGCCCTAACCAAGGCAAAAGCGCTTCTGCAATGATTCGTATATTTCAAATCAATCTACATCCAAGCATCATCGCCCAAGACCTACTCCAACAGTTTCCGAGAGACAGGCAAGCTGACTTACTACTGCTGAGCGAGCAATATCACACCAGGATCTCACCAAAACTCACGTATCCTGACGAATCCGGTACAGCCGCCATCTAGGTTCGGAACAGTGCTCACCTACAAGTGCAGGATCGGGGGCAAGGAGATGGTTTCGTTTGGGTTCGGTGTTCGGGAACTACTCTCTTTAGTGTATGCCTAACTCCGAACGAATCGTTGTCGTCCTTGGACTTAGGCTCAATGCTTTGGAGGACGCTGTTTCGAGTTTTGAGGGCCATGTGCTCGTCGGAGGTGACTTCAATGCAAGGGGAATCGATTGGGGCATGCCGCAGTCAGACGCCCGGGGCAAACGGATCCTCGACATGGCAGCACGAACTGGGCTCGTCGTACTGAACACAGGCCACACCCCTACTTTCCGTCGATGGGGTTGCGTCAGCACCATACCTGATGTGACATTCGCTGCGCAGCGCTTAGTACAATTAAAAATTGGAGATTGGTAGAGGATTACTCGGTCAGCTTGTTCTTCTGCAATCCGATGGAATACTGAAAAAGCGGTTATTGAGAAGTTTGTTGAAGTGCTTATGACACGATAATCGCTGTCAGAAGCAACGCTGGGGAGCGGACGACCTGCGGCAAGAGATGTGGTTAACTCAACTATGAGAATCATTACATCCGTCTGTTTTTGACAAACTTATCAGGGGAAGAGTCGCTGACGTGATTCGTGTTGCCGGGGATCTATCTCCTCAGCAGTATGGCTTCAGAGCAGGCCGCTCCACCATCGAAGCAATTGGAGAAGTAGTGAGCGCGGTCCAACGTGCGGAGTCTCACAGTATTTCCACACGACGGGTCGTCCTGCTGGTTACTCTGGATGTCCGAAATGCATTTAACTGCGCTAGATGGGTGGATATTCTGGAAGTGCTAGAAATAAGTTTTCAAGTACAAGTGTACCTGATGCGGATTCTAAGGAACTATTCCTGAAGTAGGCTGAAGGACCGCAGCCTACTCTACGACTCGAAGGAAGGTAGGCGAAGTACAAATCTTACTGCAGGTGTCGCTCAGGGCTTTATCCTTGGCCCGGACCTGTGGAACATCTCCTACGATGGACTCCTGCAGCTTGAACTGCCGGAAGAGTCACATTTGATCGGCTATGCGGACGATGTCACGGCGCTAGTCGCTGGACGCAGAGAAAATTGAAGAACTTTGGAAGATCAGGATAAGGGAAAAACCATAAACTACGCACCATGCATCTGGAATCAGGCACACCACCTAAACAACAGTGTTAAACCTTGGTTCCACAATAGTAATATATCCCCTAAACACATTACACCCATGAACAGAAAACGGACACAATTGATCACCAATTGTTTCATTGCACCAAACAAGAGGGCATAAGGGTAAATTACAATCTCTT
Source organism: Stratiomys singularior (assembly GCA_954870665.1). Lineage (NCBI taxonomy): Eukaryota > Metazoa > Arthropoda > Insecta > Diptera > Stratiomyidae > Stratiomys > Stratiomys singularior. Next base: position 66,898,431 of record OX940880.1, on the reverse strand, counting down.
TCAAAAATATAACAGTTTACTTAACAGCTTCGGAGCATTCTTAGCAGAAGCAAATCCTCAAAAAATAAAACACCTATATCACTCCTAATACAGACCACACATACCCACTCAACCAAACCCAAAAAAATTGTGACAGGCAGACTGACTTGTAAACAAGTACGACTGACGTAAACCACAGGATCGAAAACGCTGGCCAGTGCCATCGTAGCCAAGGCCAATTATTCACTGGTATCCATCCAGTGCGAATTGAAATATACAAAATAAATAGTTGGTACGTTTATTTTTTTGAAAAAAGTCGCATGTGGGCCTAGTTTTTTTTAAATTTTTTCGAAGATAATACCGTTTATTTGAATGTTGCAGTTTTCGAAGTGGATCAGTTTGCTGACAAGGAGTTAAGGGAAAGGTAGAGTTAAAAGGTTCTTCGGGACATTTAGTTAGCAGGATATAGATGTCTTCCGGTCTGAAATTTTCGGCTTTTCGGCATTTTCCATCAGAAAGCAATCAGCAAGACCACAGAAAATCACTGATCTACTTTACAGTTTTTTGTTTTCGGTAATCTTTGACATTTAATTGTCTTTTTTTTTTTTATTTCGGAGTACATTTCTTGAATATGTTGGATATTGCGTGAATTTAGGGTTATATATGTTTACAAATCTATATCCAGGTTGTTTTGATAAAATGGAAGAAGTTGTAGTTTTAATTTTGAAAAACGGAAATCTGGAAATTTTGCGTGTTTCTATTATGATCCTCTTATGTTATGATCCAATTACATGGAAAGAAGATTATCATTAAAAGTTAAGTTTCTGCCGGCACTTAAGTACGGCACAGAGAAAATACTGAAAAAAACTTGTGTTATGGTAAAACCTGTGTTTTCTTTTATAAATCCTTTTTCTCCTCTACCGCATTTTTTTTGACTTTTCAGTTTCTTTACATTTTCCACTTTTTCCTTGATATTCCGCCGGAAATTGTATTTGGTAGCTTTTTTGATTTCCTGGTTGTCAATATTCCATCGAAAACGATGTTTCGTAGCTTTACCGGCTTCCTTTACTTCCTCGAAAACTTTTCACGAAAGTGAAAATTATGCGATTATCCGTCGAATTCAATTTTGGTAAACTTCAGAAAAATTCAATCCTTCCTGAGCGAGTTGAGTTTTATCCATGTGATTTTAACAAAAAGCGAATATTTTATAAATGGAGACGGTTTTCTCCTTGTTAAACTCTGTTCGATCTAGGGTCGACCATGCCCATTGGTAGCGGCCTCCTGATACCCCAAAGAATTGATATTATTTTTCGAAAACGTGTCGGTCCACATGTGGTTTAGAATTTATTTGTCTTTAGACAACAACTGACTAAGTTTGAGCCAAGTTCTTTGTCCAAATTGATATTTACAGGTATTTAATTAGAAATTAGCTAGGGAAATTCAATACATATATTGTACATGTATGAAAGGACGACTCTCAAACCTTACCCATACACAAGTTGTCTCACGGTAGAGTAAGGATTTTGAATGAAATATTTGCGGGCCCAATCGAATTCAGTGCGCGAAGAGGGGCGAAATAAATTTACCTGTTGTGTGTATTTATCAGTTTCAATGTTGCGTTGATTGTAAGCACAACATTCTTTCGCTTTCCAAGCATTTACCAAGGGAGTAGACTTTAAATCTTTATAACAGTTTTGTTCCCACTGCGATATCAACCGTTTATGAGGTGGCCGGATAAAACGGTTAATTTATAAGTCGGTTCGGATTTTTATAAATAAATGTTCCGATATAAATCAATCACGCATGGGTCGTAACAGAAGTTGAAAGTGATGTTGCAGCCAGTATTACGTCTGTCAAAATGCCAAATAGCAACACTTTTTCCATAGCTTTGAATTGAAGATATAGCATTCAATAATGAAATATAAATAAGAACGAGCTGAAGATGGCTGTATGCAGCCGAAACGCGTCCTCGAGATCAACGAAGCAAGGCCCGGCGGACCCAAGCTACCCAAAAATATAACGGCCATTACGTAAAAGTTTTTCGAGATTATTATTGAGAGTTAAGAAGAACCTTCCCATTTAAATGAATATGTGAATAAACAAAGCTGTTACTTATGGTCACCTGTCAACCTTCAAAAAAAACAAACAGCGTCAAATGCCCTTAAAGCTGATATTGGGATGTACTCTAGTACTCTCTAGTTAGAGGAATAATGAAGGATAAATTTCTTGAAATGCTAATGATGCAATGGCTTCATTTAAACTCTAACTTCAAGAGCGTCCTGTCTTTAGTTCATAAGGGCTGCTTCAGGGACAGTGATTCACTTTTCACACTGCTAGAGGAACTATGGAGCAAATCATTGGTCTATTTTCTTAGAAAATATTATTCTCCTTTGGTTATATCGCATGGCGTGCACAATTCCTAAACTAAACCCCTTGGATTTTTTCTGTGGAGTATTTTATGAACAAAGTTCACGTCAAGACTCTCAGTTAAAACGCACAAATTGGAGTAAATAGCCGTCGTTTGTACGCAAAATTGATCCTGCCATACTTAGGCGCGCATTTCCTTTAATGCGTCCCAAGAAATGGTAGATATCTTTTTGATATCTACTCATTAATTTTCAAAAAAAACAACTAATTATGCCCAAGCTGTGAGGAGGCGCGTGGAGTGAACGTTACTTTTATTGGCTCGGCCGAGGGTGTTGTCAATATGCGTGATCAGGAGTTTTCTTTCACAACGTCGACTTCCAAATAATTAAATAATAATTTGTAACGCCGAATTAAGGGATGTCCTTTTTGCCCTTGTATACAATTGGAAGCAAATAAAAATGTTTCAGGGTCATTGAAAGTGAATACTGGAAGCCGGTATGAATTAAACCCTATGACCATGAATGAAGGTTTTACTAGGCTGTAAACAAGATAAAGTAGTTGGTGTACTAGAGAAATCCAATAACAATAAATTGCGTTGCGGGGTAAGTATGTTAACACTGTAAATAGAGAAAGGAGTTGCAGATAGCGAGTGTTGGGAGACGCAAGTAAGGTTTAGGAAGCTACCAGAGCTGGAATTAAATATTACTCGCAGGACTCGTCCATAAGGATCACTTTGTTAAAACTGTGCGAGAATGGAAAGTATCGTTCATTCTTAGTAAAACCCTTTATTATCTGATGACGTCAACGATTGCGTGGGTAAAAAGAGGAATATGATTGTATGTACCTTTATATTTGCTTGGCTTTATGGTAAGGACTTGCGCGATTGATTGAAAGTTTGGGATTATATTGTAAGAATTCAGGTCCGAATCGATGAGGGCTTTAATTAGACTTTGTAAATTTTTTAAATAGAAGAAATGGAATGGTTTTTATTATATGATTCCAGCAAGTGGACTGTAAAAATAATAATAATTGATGCAAGAAATAGGTCGTCAGCTATACCAAAGTGTAAACCTTAATTAAGTAGAAGTAGTAGAAAAAAGTAGTAAAAAAAGTAGAAAATGATATGAGGACAGAAAAGTGGTACAGAAGTCTGTTTGTATGTTGTTTGGAACTCCACCATAAACGGATGATTTCGTATTTGGGTGCCTAAGCATTATAAAGTGAGGATAGGAATATCTTTAAGAGAAAGGAGTTGGGAAAGTCAAAGATAATTGACAATATATGGAAAAGGGTTTTATTTCTCGACTGTTCTTCACACTGGTTATAGTCCAATGTAAAGAAAGGCCAAAGAAACGCCTGAATCGATTGATATTCCAGAAATTTGTTTGAGACACCGTCAAAAATTCCCAGAGCGTCACATAGTTATGTCGACTGATGGATCCTGCTCGCAGATGCATAAGAAAATGTAATATGGCTTAAGTTTCGATCAGCAGATCCTGTGTGATGGAAAAGATGATTTGTTCAAGGCCTTCGAAGATCTTTTGTTCAGTTTCTGCTTCAAAAGTAGAATACTGAATTATTGGATATCGAAAGTATTTTTTTGTAGCTATTGGGAGACGTTTCTCGTCAGTTTTTTTTTTGTTTTTTAGTCCAAAGAGATTAGAATAAAAAGGTTTCCTAAATTGGAAAGTGGATGATAGTACTCAACACGAGAATTTCTCGCCTTCGATTGAAAAGGTCAAATATAAAAATGTATCTTTTTCCCTTTGATTATTTTGAGGACATAAAGTGGAACGAATTTAAATCCAAGGGTCTTCTAGGCGATGATTTCGCGGCACAAAAGGATGAACGAGGAGTAGCGTGAAGTTGTGTTCAGTCTACAATTGATAGGTGATTACCATGGTTTAAAAATATGTTCTTAATGATGTCCTCCTCGTGCACATACCGAATCTATGTTGGTGTAGTCTAAATGGCTGGCTGGATCATGTTCCGGGAGTCTTTTAAGTATGGTACCAGTAAACGCAACTTTACAGGTTTGTTCGAAGAAGACTTATAACTGTTTAATCAATGATAGTTTAACAAAGACATCGATTCTTTGTTTCCGGTTCGCAAAACCAATGACACCTAAGAGACATGCCGCATTTAGTTGCTGTGATTTCAGGCTTTTACAAAAAGTCTTCTGAAGCCTTTTTTTCTGGCTAACGTGGTTTCAATCGATGAAACTTAGTACTTAAAATATTTGAAAATACGTACAATTGAGCGATGTGATTAAAAATTGTCACATTTTATTAAATGAATAGATAACAACTTACAAGCCTTCGCAAGCAAATTGGAAAATCTCAAAAAAAATTATTATATACAATTATTGTTTTCCATTTTGAGGTTGAAATTTTTATTTTAGATCAGACAGCTGTTTCAATGCCGATATGGTTTCTTCTTCAGTGTTATGTCCTTTAAAGTACAAGTAGTCGAATCATCTTTTTAAAACTTTACACATTTATCATACAATATATTTCCCTTCATTATCCTAAAATACTTTTCTATCGTGTTTATGTCCTTGAATCATAAAGACCATTATGATCATTTATGGTGTTTAGCTTAAGTGTCTACCCTATTGCTTTTATGTTGTTTTTTTTGTGGTTGTTGATGCGGCTAGCCTCGTCAGTTCGGTGTCACAATTCCCTGTGTCCATGTTTAGCCGATTTTGCTCATTTGTTGTCAAGATGAAAATCATTTCATATACGTCTATTTTTTTATTTGTCTAGGCCATTTTAACGTTCCATTGCACGTTATGCTGGCATTCTAGTATATGTTCTATGACAACCCACTTATTTGCGCTGATTTTTTGGCGTTTCTTTCTAATTTCAGCTTCTCGTAGATGCACCTGAACTCTCATTGTGTCCAGCCTCTTTATTTGACCTATGTAGGTTATTGGGCAGTCTTTGCACACAATCTCGTATAGTCCGCTTATTTTGCTTTTCGATTTCTTTGTCCTTTGATATTCCCAGTCTCCAATTAAGTTTTGCGTTGCTGCTTGTTGACGGTATTGATATGCCCCACGTTTTGAGAATTTGTCCAATTTTTCAGTTTGAAAGCAAAACACTTTTTTGAGAAGTGTTTGGAAGTAAAAGTGATTGATTTGTGAAAAGAGAAAAAACAAATCAACTTTTACGTGGTTAGTTAAACCTGAATCGTTCGGTATTTGATTAGAAAGTGGGATGTTAAAACAGCCTGGAAAAGTTTTAAAGATTTGAATTTGCAACAAAAAGTGCCCATAATAATGTTTCTAAGGTCAAACAACTTTTCTTTTTGTGGAATCCCAAGCAAAGAGAAAATTTCTTCTCAAACGGTAATGCAACCTTTTCAAACTGTCACCAAATGAAAATGGCGTATAACGACTTAAAAAGTCCGAAGAATTATACAGTGAGCCTGTAAAAACCGTAATTTATTGTAACACTGACAGACACTGCTATGTTTTCGATTGCATACTCAATCCTTCCAGACTGGTGCTTAAGGAACAAATTCATTAATTGACTACTATGTTTACATGGATGTTGTTCTTAAACCTAATTATGTTACAATAGAGTGATAAAATCTTTTTTTGAAGTTCTAATTCTTCTTTTGTGGGCTTTTTACTTCATTACACCTTTGATATACTTCCTTCGACTTCAAATTACCATGTCCAGGAGAGATGATTCTGTATGTTCCCTTGTGGTGAAAACTCTCTCATACGGATCCACTTTGAATGTTTTAGATAGAATGTTTCCACCTCCTTTGGTTTTTCTCCAACATGTGCGTAGCAGCAGCCAATGTCAATAGCCCATGATTACTGTTATATCTCGACACTAATTGAACTTCCTTCCCCTCAATCTCATTATTGGCAGCCATGTCATTTGGCCAATAAAGGTTTTGGAGCGCTGAGAGCATGTTACTTTATACCATGTATGTCTCATATAGGGCCTCGTTTTTGGTTTTGTGTCTTTTGTTGTTCCCAGTATTGCTTGCAATTGTATATTTTTGCTTGATGTAACTGCCTCTATGTCGTGTTTCTTCGAAACTTTTTTATCTTCATTGCGAGATGAAAATAGGAAAATTATCGTCTAGTTATTATTTCCCTTTGCCTTAGTGTGCTTGTAGTTTTCTATCTCAATTTAATAATGACGATCTGATCTGATCTGAAGATTTATTATGATCATATGATTTGGTTTATAATCTTGATCGGGAACCTATTTATAATGTTATTCGTTGTTGATTTTTTACTCATTCGTACAGGATCGACAAAATCTTGAAACAGAACAATTAATTCGATTAACCATGGATCGTTTTTGCACCACATTACCCTCACTAATTATACGCGTCGTACAGTGCGTAGAGAAGAAACCATAGCAATTGCAGAGAGTAGCATGGATGAAGACCTAAGTCAGTCCATTTAACATCGTGCTCAATAATTAAATATGTGCCCATCTATTTATGGTAAATTTTACAGAAGGAACTGGATTTGTGGGGTTAAGAACTCAACTCGTGTAGGAATTGAAGCAAGTGTCCACCGGACGGAAGACAATTGTTGCAACACTCTTACATCTACGGTCACTGTTTGATGTGCTTTATAGCCCAGTGGAATCATTGGCCCATATGTCAAAATGCTGCTGGGAGTTACATTACCATAAATGGACTGACTAGTGCAGCACGTGCAACCATCGACTTATTGAAGGAAGCATTTGATGAGTGCATAATTTCTCATTTTGAAACTGTAAAAAGGCCTGTAAGATTTTGAGATTTAACACGGCTGGATTATTTCTTGTAGGAATACGTCAAATTACTCGTCTATGCCGACAAACCCGAGATGATTTACCATTTTTAAGACAACAATCGCCGCATTATAAGTGAAATACGGGCCTAATTATTGGTTAGAGTAGTCAAAAATTGGAGCTCTCGTATGTAAATGCCCGAAATCAAAAAAAAATGGCCGAAAATTATCTTTCCAACAAGACCAAATTCATGGAAATCACAGCATTTCAACCGTATTTTATTTCCGTTTTATACCTATAAAAATACACACTATATTTACTATTGTTTTCCCCTTCTCCACGTTGGGGACTTATGTCTTAGCTATCGTGTCATCTTTGGCTTTCAAATTCTTTGACAACCAGAGCTTGATTTTCAGCGCTTCGTTGCTTAATGTTTGGCACGGCTTAGTCCTCTGTTTAGGAGCTCTATTTCAGCTCGTGTGAATTCGATTTTTGTCTCCATATTTTAATTTGCTGAAATGCAGTATGACTTGGTCCACGTTATCGTATATCTAATGGCGCCAGTATACCCATTCTTCTATGGCCTGGAAATTCCCCATACCTGAACCCTTTTGAAAAATAGAGTCTAAATATCCCCTCCTGAAATACGAAATTCACAAATGCAGATATATTAAAGGAAAATATTTGTAATATATTGGAAAACATTGACAAAATCAAGGACACGATTGATACGTTCATCGACATTATGCTTGCAAATCTAAGAGCTTGTAATACAGCTGAAGGTATTACGAAATATTAATATTGAAACACACGTTGCATTTAATTTGTTATTAATAAATAGTCAAGAAATTTCAAAACGTTTTTTCTAAATTTTGTCATTATTTTAAAAGAGACTTTTCAGGTGCGAAATTGTACATTTTTGCAAAATTTTTAGTTTTTTTTTGGCCAGAAAGAAAGCTCTAAGTAATGACACCTTGCGCGATAGTTTATCACCGTATGAAAATTTTTAATTGTTAATTGTAAACAACTTTTACATATTTTGCATCTGAAATCAATTTTTCTACATTTCAAATTGATAAGCAATTGTAAACATTTTACAATAAAAGGAACTCTGTGCCCATAACCAATATAAGCCCAGCAGATTCTCGAAATCGATTTTGCAGGACGAAATAAACAAAACCCAAAATTGCATTGGAGCGAACAAGGCGATCATCTCGGTCAGTAGTTTGGTAGCCAAGCAATAAATGCTACATTAATATCTTTCCCCCCATCAACACGCTCATTCAACAACCCAAGAAAAACGTTTCCCCCATAACCAGCCTGAACAGTAAAACGGCAAGGATGAAGGGTCGAGAGTATTAAACAAAAACCAAATGAACAAGAGAGGGTGGTTTTGGTTTCGGCTTCAGTCTTTGTTTGAAATTAGCTACGATTGACTGTAATCAAGTTACACGTCTAGAGAAATCACTTTTATTGCACTCTTACAGAAAGGAACAATATTGAGGGTGACCAAATCAAAATATGATAGACTTAATAGCTTTTATATCTTTTGACATTTTTTCACTTCTTGTATTGCATCATGATTTCTTTTATGTTCCTTTTGAAAAATGGTTTTAGAAAATCAATTTTTTTCCTATTTGATAATTCATATTTTGGGAGGAGATGAGGAATAAGCAACGAAAGGCAGTCAAATATTGTGTAATTGTTCTTTGTTGTAATTAGAATTTGTCTAATTTATTATCTAATTTCTTTGTCTTTTGTTTTTCTTTTGCATCACCCGGTTATGTGTGAATGTGTGATAGTTAGCTTATTGTGGTCTTCGCTTATTATGTATGTCACATGTATCTACCTTATATGAAAAGACTAAGCATTAAAACATAACAATAATCAACTCACTTTTGACACAAATACCGGGCCAAAGCAGGGAGATATGCTGGCCCCTTTGCTATTTAATTTGGTTTTGGAATGTGTTATAAGAAACTACCTATCGATACAGCAGGGACACTATTAAACAAATCAAGTGGTTTCAATATTTTGTAACGGTCACTTATAACTGCCAAAAAACTTTCAATGCAACTCGACCGCGAAGCAAATCTAGTAGGGCTATAAAGCAACGAGCAGAAAAGAAAGCTCATGACGCAGTCGAAAAAAAAACACCTAAAATCTCCAAAATATTACAGTTGGCGAATATAGTATTGAAAATTTGGGCGAATTTGTGTATCTAGGCCCCAAAATAACAAGAACCACCAATGAAAGAGACGAAATACGCCGGAGAGTACAACGTACAAATAAAACGTTTAAATCAGCTCTGATGATAATGAAAACCAGCTGCATGCACAGGAAAACAAAGCTTCAAGTATAAAAATCTGTGATAAGACCTTTGTCATGTTATGGCTGAGAAAAATGAACCCATATCCTGAGGTGGATAATTGGATCGAAGCTAGAGGAGAACAATGGCGAATTCGATACAATCATGAGCTGTGTGAAATTTTCGACGAGCTAAAGGCCTTACCGATTTTGAGACTGCGGAAGCTGGAATCGGCTGGCCATATGAATCGTATGGACGAAGAATGGATATCCAAAAATATATTCGTTGGGAGAACTGAAGAGTGGAGACCAGTGGGGAAATCGAGGTTCTGAATCTGTTGACGAAAAGTGTTCATCGCTGCTTGGATTTCAAAATTGGAGGACGAGGTCAATGGACCCAGACATTTGGTGGCACTTGTTGCAAGAAGTGAAGGCCCGAAATGGGCTGTAGTGCTATGAAGAAGAATAAAACATAATCATTAGTTTTCTTATACGAACGTTACTTTTTAGTTGACGGAAAACACATTAGTGCGCCTTCTGAATACAAATCTCAACAATTATGCCATTAAACTGAAAAAAGAAAGTACTCGTCGATCAAGATGATTTGGATTTTAAGTCAAAGACAGTCGCAATTCTTTTTATATTTTAGAATAAGATTTGAATATATTTTCCACGTGCTCTACGCTTTACTTATAATGAATATTTTAAATGTTACAGATACTACTATGACAAGAATATAATGACCAAAGTTCATGGAAAACGATATGCGTACAAGTTTGACTTCCAAGGACTAGCTGCAGCCACTCAACCTGCTGCAAGCGATCATACATATAAATATCAAAGCGATCTTTTTATGACACCATATCACCATAGCGCAAAGTTAAGCTCATTTATGAGTCCTCATCATGGAATGGCATCATCTTCAGGTTAGTAGTGTCATCGGGTATAGAAATCCTTTCTTATAATAAAATTCTAATACATAACTGTATTCTTTTCAATAAGCAAAGAACAATTTCTGGTTCCTCATTATCTTTTTCGTAAGTGCATACAGCAATTGTCAAACGAATGTGAATGGTGGTGATTGACAGTGAATGACAGTAAACATCCCTAGCCCTGATTTGTGAAAGAATGAAAAAAGTATCGGAGGGGTAATTATTAGTCCTCGAATAAGTAAAACTCGTAAAGAAAATTTAACATAGTAAAAATCATTACACAGATGGCATTTCAAATCTTTATTATATTGATTGTTAAATCAAATATATAAAGTAGTATTCTCAATCGAAACAAAGCAAAACCGAAACGAAACCACATTCCATTAGTTTAAAAAATGAAAAACAAAATCTAGATACACGAACGTTCAGTCTAGAACACCTAGAAGGAAGAGAGCGACAAAATGATTCAGTTGCTCTTAAAAATATTTCATTTGAAAAGGATATAGACCTTTTTCATCAAAGGTGTCCACACCCGCACTTGGTGGCTAAAATAATTGGATTAAATTCTGATTTACTATGTTATACCTCATCGGAAAGATTTAGCGAGAGGGATATTTATTTCTATTTTCAATCTTACAAAAATGAGTCCAGATCCAAGCCGAACATTTAAGCTACCACCTGAACTGGTATTTGTTTCATGAATTTCTAATATCATACTTTTTAAACGGCTTTCAACGTTTGTAGAAGTGTGGTAGCTTTTGAAATGTTGATATTAAAAACAATATAGGGCCATTACTTGTTTTTTTATCATTATCAAATAATTTATCGGATAAAATCAGTTATTTGAAAGTAATCGAAGGACGAAAAGACTCAAACTTCCTTCAATGGTTGAAAATAGCTTTAAACTTTTCATTTTAATTTGCTAAACTGTTTCCAACATTTTTGAAAACAATGATGAAAATTTTCAAGTTATTCATTTATTACATTTTTCACTACCACATTAAAATAAATATTTTAATCCATGCATATTTAAAACCTGGTCACCTTTTTATCCGTCTTGCCAACTTATAACCAGTATCATATTTCTAGCCTCGCGTTTTCCATGAGTAAAGTTGTATTTTATGTCAACCACGATAAACTCTAGTTCAAACATATATTCATTGAACCTCCTTAGATCAATTTCCCTCTCACAGCAAGTTACGAAACTCAAGAATTTAAACAGAATATGCTTTCATGGTGTTGTGTGAGCCGGCTGATGTGACATAAGCTGCCCTGGGTTCCTCTTAGCCGCAAATCTCCTCAGCTTTGCCCAACTCCCAATTCAATTGTTACTATCCTTTATGTCCATTGTTGGCAAATGGAATAGACCAGCAATCTGCCTTTAGTACCCGTGTTTGGTGTTTCTGTTGATAGTCGGTCCAACTTTTCGTCCTAAAATAAGGAGGTTCTTAGGGGTACCTACCACTTAGGTCTATCAATGTGTTGCTCAGTTATGCGAGTCCTTTTCTGATCATGCTCAAGTTATCTACAAGATAGTGTTCTATGCATTCCTCTTCCTCGGCACAGGCTCGGCAGATGTCATTTTTAAGATCTCTATTTGTTTGCCATTTTGGCATTAAAAGAATATTGTCTGTAGCATTGGCACTAGTGTTCTAATGTCATTTCTGTTTTTATCGAGGAGTTTTGTTCTCGTATTTTAAGGATTTTTTCCAACAAGTTTGCCTTAGCCTCCAGTCCTTCCTACTAATCCAAACCAAATCGATCTCCTTCCAGATGGTTTCGTCTAGTTCCCTTTTTATTATAGCTACTAGCGAACTTTGATCGTGTATCTTCTAGTTGCATTCTGATTGACTGATGCTACGCTTGCTAGATCACCAACTGTTTCTTTTCGTCTGTACCGTTGTGTCCGCAAAACCATGTCAGTTTTACATTTGCTCATCTTATTGCGGCTTTAAGGGACTACCTACAGACCTGCATTAGTTGCGAAACTGCGCAGTTTGAGACAAGCGTCTACAGCGCCGATTTGATGCAGAAGAATATTTGTATTCGTTGTTTAAAATTCCTATTGCCGCTTTAATTGTGAAAAGTTCCAACCAGGAAGCCCAGGAATGGCTCTTAAGTTTGTAACTTCGGTTGAGTTGCAAATGAATTCAGGAAACATATTCCGATACCGCTTCCCTCATCTGTTTTGTACCCATCTTTATAGATCTAAATTTCGCATCCAGATGCAAAGTCCTGCACCATTTCCCACTCTTCTCTCTTCGGTATGTTAATCTTGTTTGATATCGTTGTGTCTATCAACTGTTGAATTTTATAAGAAACAGCGCGCTTTATCTTGATGAGGCTTTCCTTTTCATTTGTTTCAAAAAGTAGAGGTGTCCCATTTGGGTTTGGTAGATAACTTATTTTTAGAACTGATTCTCATGCTCGCAAGTGATAACTCTCAAAAATTGATCAGTCAAGTGACAGGTTGGGCATTTTCTCCATTGCTGCATTTCATCTGGTCTTAATGGCACCTTTGTTGCCAACGCAGGCCATTCACTGAATCTCCACCAATTCTTTGGCTATGGTTTTTTTAGTGCTGGCTACCATACCCAGTATAGATATTTATTGGTCTCCCTACTGCTTTCTATATTCAATGATGATTTTGTGTTTCCACCTTAAGATATTTCACTAAAACTTTCATGCTGGAGAGCTTCGCTTTAGCTTTCCGTCTGACTTTATTCTGTGTTGAGGCCAAGTTAGATCATTTTTCAAGGTTATATTTGTATATTATATTGTTTTCCAAACTTATATGTTTTTCATCAACTGTCGGGTGGTATATTTCCGGTTTTGGCACATTGTGTAGTGTATAAGATCTGTTTTCTTTTTATTGACACGTAGTTCCTTTAACTTCGCCCACTCGAAAGGAAGTTGAAGTGTGGCCTGATTCAGGCCAGGCTTCGTTCCCGGAAACCTTCCACCTGTCAGTATAACGATATTGTCAGCGTATGTTTTTGTTCTATAACCAAGTTTATCACCAAGTGGTAATACTAAGGCACCCGGTGGTGTACCCCTGTTAGTCCATTTCTTCAACATCGTACGGTTTCCTCGGCTGTAATCCTCCTGTTCGTAAGTGGTCCCATCATATTTTTGAATAAATGCTAATCTTTTCTATGTGCTACTATGCTATCCATTTTTAAAGTTATAGAAGGCTGTCATGATATCAATGAAGGCCGCCTGTGTGTAATATTTTGTGGCAAGGTTCCTTTTTACTCTGCATTCTTTTTCATGTAGTGCTACCTCTGTTGAGCGTCTTGGAAGGTAAGTGTGATGGTTAGGACACAACCCATTATCTTGATGGTGCTTTTTATTTACTCATCCAATAGGTGTCCCAGGGTTTTGAGCATGAAAAAGGATATGCTTATAGGTTCTTCCTTGTTTTCGGCTTTTGCTGGCTTTGGTATGAAAACTATTTTAGGCTCTATCAGTATAAGGTAATACATCCTTTGGATAGAGAGGTTCTGCATACTTTCAATAGATCCGTATTATTGTGAGATCCACGTTCATAACCAACAGCAGATATGCTTTGTCATCTCCTGATGGTTTGTGTTATTTGAAGGTATTAATAACCTTTAGGACCTTTTATTCGTGTACGCTTTCATTGAGCGCGATAAGGAGTCGCGTTAGTTACTCGTTCATTCTCTTCATCCTTTGAGATCGGAAAGTGACAATTTATTAAGACCTCGAAACTTTGTTTACAATGTTTATCGTCAACGTTCCATCTGCCCTTTGGGAGCACTGACTCCATATTATCTTTCTTACTTTTGCACGTCTAGCGCATGCTGATATTGTGAAAGAAACCTGCCGAACTAGGAGATTATTACGTGATAAAATCATATAAATTAAATATTTTTTCAACTATTGCGGTGACTTGAAGGTATTTGCCTTATTATTTGTGATTAGAAAATCGTAGTCAAGTCAGGTGGATCAGACCAAATTTTGCTATATTTTCTCTTTGAATGGGATAATCAAGTGTAAAGGAATTTTAACCCGCAATCGTCCCGACGACGAAAGCAGGACGAGTCGGCCTCGCAACGACATCCGGACGTGAAGTCAGTTGTACCCTGAGGGTCAACGACTCGGCCACTCGGAAGTTAACTACGATGGTGGCTGCTGGCAGACTAGCTCAGTGCGGCGAGGTTTGCGGACGTGAGTTGGACCCAAGTGAACTTCCGCTCTGGATCCATTATTGAACCAGCCACCGGAAAACCCGATTATCCGAAGGCAACATTTCAAATATTACTTTACTCTACCTTTTACATTCTTTTACAAATCAACACAACAAAATCGATCGCGGATCCGCTCACCGGAATACCTAAACACCGCAGTGGCCGAAAATACACTACGTTAATTAAAACTATCGCGGCGTAGCAGTCGCACTGGATGTCGCTCAATTCGAATACACTTATTTCCTGGAATCTTTGTGGTTTTTCGAACACACTTCTTAACCCATCCAAAATTTCTACTCTCTCGCACGAACCCGCACACTCCCACGGATCCCACGCGTGTTCGTCGTGGTAGCTTTATTTTTTGAATTCCGCCAGCGTGTCGCCGTGATGGCATTGTCCCGCTTGCGAGGTGAATTTAGGGTAAACTCGTAACTCTCAAGTGGCGGTCACCTTAGCGGAACTGCCAAACTTGAGAGGCGGATTACAACACATGACAATATAAACCGTTATAACGAAAAAAGTACAATGCCTACAAGATCAGAGAAAATTGCAATATTTCGCTTTTTTATAGCGGTCTGAAGCACACTTCTTACATTCATTACATTCACTTCAATAGTACATATTTGGTATGGACCACATATAGGTTGCGAGTAAAGCGAGCTGAAAAGGATATTAAGCAAAACAGAGTATTCTCATTAGACGTGATAACCGGAAATAAAAAAGAAAAAGAAAAGGAAAAGAAATAGAAAAGATGAGCATGGAATTTTTATGCAAGTTGAAGTATCTCGTCTATTTCCAAAAGGTCTAAGTATCCTCCCGAGGTAACTTATTACCACAAGTAACCTATAAAGCGATCTACAACTGCCCTTTCAAGCACAGGATTGCAAAAATATTTCTCATTATTCTGTTTTTAAAACCTACACCTGGATTTATTTTTATGCTTAAGTATTTGGCAGCGCTGACTGATCAGCAAAGAGAAAGGTCCCATGCAGACATTTCAAACTTATAAAAGCGCTAATGGAACCCAAGGATGTAGGCCTACTACTGTTTTACGATGAACGGAGACCATTCAGAAGCTTAACATGGTAGAAAATCTCAAAGCGCAAAATAAGTTTATGTTCTTGCATCATATTGTCATTATTTACTAAAATAATAGAATTCCATCTGGGCCAATCGATTTCTTAATAACTTATTTTTACTAAGAGTCATTCCTAAATGTCAAGTTATAACAATCGTGGTGACGTCGGATTTCAAATTTAGTTGCCTATTATGATTATCGGGTTTTTGAAAATATTTTGAGGGTATTTAACCTAAAATATCGCCAAAATTCAAAATATATGATTGTTAAATTCCAATTAAATATTCGGACACTTCAAATAATGATATTAAAGCTCGGCCACTGAAGAAATTACCCGCGATTCCAATTTTTTTTCTGAAAAGGCGGAGATTGTTGGGGAGATTGCATCACGTGAGGACAATTATACAACAACCACATGCGCGTATTGAGAGCTTTGTGTTTTGGGTCATTATATTGATAGAACCAAAACGTCTCATAAATGCCCAATTTATCACACTTTCTCTAAGATTTTCTTTTCAAATGGATATGTACTTGTGTTGGTCCATTATGACAGAGGCAGCCATAGCCCCGAACGATCAATGATCGAGCTCCATGTTTTACGTTCGGTTGAAGGTTAATTTGCTCTCATTAGTAAATAAAACTGTGCTCCAAAAAGGGAATGTCAAGCGATTTATGCTCTTAAGTGAACTTAAGTCGCTTCAGCTGATTTTTCTTATTTTCAAAAGGTGTTTTTTGTGTAGAACTCTGCCGTTAAAATCGTACTTACAGTCATTTGGAGGTAGATAGACACTTCTGATGTCAATTTTTGCTTGCTGCACGATCCAACATTTATTGCCTCTGAAAATTTTTTTCGGCCCTCCGAATCTAGGATTATTTTCAATACTTTTATTTATTTCAAACCGTTTAATGATGTCATGAACTGTCCAATGGCTTCTACCGATGATTGCCCCAATTTCTCGCACAGACATATCGTTTTTGGGCGGGTTGATGACCAATTTTTGAACTTCGTTAGTAGTTTCTTTACCTCGGTGACCCATGCTAGTTTTGTATAAGAATTCACTATGAAAATTTCGCAACAATTAGTTTATTCTTTTCGTTTACACTTTCATTACTGTTATTCACACTTAACATGCTATAATTCGGGAAATTACCATCTCAAATGTCAAACCAGCGCTGCCAGGTCTCCGAATATTTAATTGGAATTAAAGAACTATATATTTTGAATTGTTGCTCATATCTTTTTTGTTGATATAGTAAAAAGCCATTTCTTTTTCTCTGATTATAAACTAGTTTTAACAAATAAATGTAAATGTATTCCATTTTCTCCTAAATGGGACTCACAAAGACTTCCTGACATAAGTCTTCGTCTCGCAGCTTTGTTCGATTACTTAATGAAGCCACTGTATGTATAAAAAACTCTAAACTAAATTTCAATAAATATTTTATCGCAGGTTCAGTGATACCATTTGGCTTAATGAAAAATTTCTGATCGAAAAAAGTATTTTGTAATAATATTTTGCACGCAATTGAAGAATTCAATTCATACGAAAAATGTATTCATTTGAAGAATTGCATTTAGCAGGGATGATTCATCATAAAAGAACAAGATGCAGCCCCAGAACTTTCGGAATTCATTTCAATCTCGTAAATTATCTCTCAAAAGTATAAGAAAGAGCTTCGTTGCATGATAACGGTAAGAAATCGATAACGAAAAATAAAACTTAACACGCAAAGTTAAAAGGAAAGTCTTTCTTTTTCATAGGCTTGAAGCGATGTAATAAATAAAAGCATGCAGGCCTTAAAGTGAAATGCATCAACTACAAGTTCGACCGCAGCCCATCCAAATTATTTGCTCTTTTCGTAACAGTAGAGCATTCCGTGTCAGGAATTCCTACAGACAACTCTCTTAAGTCTGCGATCAATTGCAGCTGGCGTTCCTCAAGGATACCCCATGTCTTTATTTTATACAGCATGTTCCCTGCAGAGATTCCTACGCTGCCTATGCTGCCAAAATTCCTTTCACCAAAATTTCTAAGCTCAATCATCGCTTATTCACACTAGGAACCTTCACCTTAAGAGCAAATTACAAGTAACACCATTTACCCTGGGCAGAGAGAAAATCACATAGGAATGAACAAACCCAAATCCAGAACTCAGAGTTGATTAAAGGCGTTTTAAGATTGACTAGGTACATGTTGTTGATATATGACTTTAAAGCACTCCAGAGGAGAACCAGAGCTACAAAAAACAATCGCGTATTTTGTTTTTTTTTTGCAAAACTTATTCATTTATTCATCAATATCTACCTTGTCCTTTTCCATGTAATTCTCATTAGATAATAAACAATTGTGCCAACGTGTTTTCCAATCCTTAAAGCACTTGAAAGAAACATGTTTTCTGATCTTGTTCAGCTCCTCCTTCAATGCCGTCTTTATCTCCTTAATTAAATAGTGTCATACTTTCATGGGCCTTTGCAGTTACGGGAACAAGAAAATGTCACTTGGAACTGTGAAATATGGTGGCTGGACATTATTGGTGTGTAGGTTTTGGCAAAAATTCACGCACAAGCAAAAATGTGTGAGCGACGACATTATTATGGTACTAATTTTTATTCTTCCACAAATCTGGGCGTTTCTGGCGGATCGCTTCGAGAAAATTGCGCATTACTTGCGAGTAATGTCGTTTATTGACTGTTCTACCCTGTCGCAAGAGCTCATGTTGCGCCGCGCTCCTGCAATCGACGAAAGCTGTAAGCAATACCTTCACATTCGACCGGACTTAGCACGCTATCATGCGACAGCTTCCATTGGGATGATTGTTACTTCCATAACCAAAAACCGATGATTCGTCACCAGTTTTGACTCCCTGGAGCAAATTAGGGTCTTTACAGACAGATTCCAACAGCTCTAAAGCAATTTCAATGCGATGCTGTTTTGGTCAAAATCCAGCAATTTTGGTACTTATTTCGTGACGACTCATCTAAAGCCTTAATCGTTGGCAGTAATCCAATCCCACTATCCAGACAATATGTTTAAGTCTTTAATAACTCCTCTAATGGTCATTAAATAGCTAGCCAGCACTTTGATCTTCACTTTAGCAATATTGTGGACGTACTCGAGCGGCCCGCATGCTCTTCGTCATTCACATCTTTTCGCCCCTCTGGGAACATTTTATTAAAATCGATAGACGTTGCTTTGATCCATTTGCATTCCACAGTCATTATTCAGAATGCGTCCACGCAAATAAAGTTTGTTGATTCATTTTATCGAATAGACAAAAATAGAAGACAAACCAAAGCACGCCCTAAGCGAAATAGCTGTCAAAAATAAACTAAAGATTTAAAATGGCCGAACATGTTAGATAAGTGAGGGACGTGAGTATCAACATACTACCACAAAGATATCAAAAATCCATTATACGTAGCCAACGGAAATTAAGACACAAATTGCGATATTTTTTGAACAGACCTCGTATGCTTTGCTTGTTGTTGCATATTCTTCATATTTGGAGTGAAAACTCTTCATTTGGTGTTTATGCTTCTTGTACACCGTGTAGGATGTTCAATGACTTACTTTTCCATTTTTTATTTATGAATACAACTTTCACTGTACTGTGAATGTTATATTAATGCATATCATGAGTTTTCCATGCAACTCCCTTTCCTCATCTGTCGAAACTGTTGATGTATACGTTTTATTCTAATGAATCATGACAGAGCTCATTTGCTTATTCTCCAGTCAAACGGAATATCAAATAATCAATTTTTCATAGTTTACAAAATTCAATTGATGAAACCTTTTTATGACAAATTCTGAAAAATCGAAAAGTTTGTATTCATCTTTGACGCATACATCTTCGCTGTTGACTTCTGCATTTTACGAAACATTATTGAGTACTGAAGATTTTCCGAAGCATTAGATAATCAAGTGCCATGGAAAAATTCAATCATTTCGACATATTTGGAATAGTCACGGGTTAACCTCGTACAAATTTCCTATCCTTTAGACAATTTATTCCAATCACAAATGCGAGACAATGTTGATAATTCTAATACTTATGACAGGTGTAAGCAGCAGCCTCAAAAAGAGAGATCAAATTCAAGAAAAAGGGATCCGTTCGATTAAGGAAAAATCGCTCGATGTTGCATTTTACCAAAATATCAAACTTACCAATGTCCAGTTGACCCAGATGTTTCAGATAACCTTTTATTACCTTCTTTCGTTTGAATAAAAAAGAAAAAAAAATACACAAAAAGATTGAACTTAATAATGTTTGTTTGCATCAAAACGATTAAAGTTTTTACACGGGAAAATGTAATTGCTAATGACCAAAAAAAATCCTCACACCAACATCGTTCCGAATTCGGAGCTAGACTCCTTGCTGCGCCATGATATTTACGAATTGTTATCTAGGACTCAAACGTACGAAAACGAATCGATTTGCCCTTTTGAATGGCAGGAAAACTAGAGGAAATTCCTATAATGCGATATTGAAGGTTGAGCTTCCTTCGTCATGCCTGCCCATTGCCCAAGGTGTTCCATTGGGGAGCGTCGCATAACGACCGGTCTCTGCTTCTCTTCCTTCTAGCTCCACGCATCCCCTCTCCGAAATTATCGACTTTTCCTGCTTGACACCCTATCAACCATCGTACTCGTATATTGAAAGATGGAGAATGTTCATTCTAACGCCCGCAGATAGACTGTACGAAGGGTGGCTGAAGTGAAACGACAATGTTTCTAAGTCCTTCCCCCAATTTCCAAGCGCCATTTAATTTTAACATATATTTAGAATCTACTTTACTTTCTACGATTCTAAGTTAGTGGCTCTACCCCCGTCTATTCCCATCCTGCCGTTTTCCTTGGACAATCTGACTGGCTTCCTACAAGCTAGAGAGAGAAAGGAATGTAGGCTGAACAATTTATGTGATTTAATACAACGGATAATAGAATACCAGCAGAAAGGAGACCAACCGACGAGTCCAATATATTGTGGTCGATGAGACCGGTTGAGTATAGGATGTCGAAGTGCATGAACATCTACTTCCGCTTCGGTTACGAATTCGTCGGTCGCGACGGAAACGTTCGGGAAATTTCCCACTTTGAGATTGTTTCCCATTGAGTAATAAATTTGTTCCTGAAATCTTCCTCTTTAGTGGGAATCTCCGCTACTGTCACCACTCGCACTGTCCAAGGGTTCGCCAAGGAAAAATATCATTTCTTTTCATTTTATTTTATTTCCTTTTGCTGAAATGAAAATGCTCTTGGAGTAGTATTTTATTATGAGAAGGTGCTGAAAAACGACCGTTTTTTGAAATTCTTTTTGAATTTGCTCATTTATTTCATTTTTGTGTTTTTTTCAAAACCGAGCGCAGAGTCAAAGATATATGATAGAATATCGATCCACTAGCTAAGGAAAGCAGAGAATTTCGTCAACAATTAATGCTAATTGCTACTTGCGCTCTAACGTCACATCGCGAAATTTTCAAAATCCTCGAAGTAATATTTATGGAGTTCATCCTGTTAACATATCTTTGCTTTTGTTAATTATCACTCCTTTGATGTTTAACATTTTAATTCATTTAGTCTTCAGAGAGAAAATAATTTTTTGGAATTTAAATGTGTGCACAATTTTGAAGTACCTGTCAAAAGCTTTATGTATGACAATTGTAGAAATGTGAACATGACCGTCAACACCTTTAGTACTCAGATTTCTGCCCTGTGAGAAGACGATAGGGTTATGCTTCAAAATGATGTCTTTTTGGAATTTAGACCAATTTGTATGCCTTAATGATAAAAAATTGAATGGCGCAATAACTTTAGAAAAAATAAGAGTTTGATAGTAAGCTGGTTGCAAAATGATCGTAAATACGTAGGGCAAGTTGTATTCCGTGCGCAACCAACAAGATTTTCCGATATAAAACAAAAATCTAGGATGAAAATACGACTAGTTCTAGCGAGGGACTCGCAGTCGCTCCCTTCACTCGAACTCCACACCCTGCACTCTCCACTGCAGTGACACTCTGCAGTTCAGATCGCTGACAATGATTATAATATGAAATAGCACCGAAAGATTTAGTAGCAATACGAGATTAGGTTTTTAGTTTCCTGCAGAAAAAGAGGCAAGTAGATTGAGAAATCATCAATCATCATCAAGAAATCATCAATGAAAGCTTCATCAAGGGCTAATCAATTTATTAGGATTTATGAGAATCGCTGTCCTACTGAATAACTTATTGCTCAGTTAAATGTTGCTCTCCGAGATGGAATCGAGGGCTGCTTCATCTGAACCCAAGATTTTGTCCGATACTGCTCCTGGCCGCAAGTTATTCATAAGCGAACCTCCAAGCCCACACTTTCGATTTGACAGATGGAGTGACATTTTAAATTTGACTTGACCCATGGATGTACTCAAAGCTATAAATACCTTAATAAACACGCTGACTTTATTTTTGCAAGCTGACAGTGGAAACATATTTGGTTGCGGTCTTGACAGCTCATCTTAAACGTTTACCACAAGAAAATATTTTCATTCAAACTTTTTAATAAATCAAAAATACATATATATTTAAAAAAAAAATTGAAATTTTCGTTGAAAACGATTTGAAACGCAGTCAATGCAATGTCATTGCTGGAGACCTCCCCACAAAAAATGTGCTTCCGCAAAACTCTTGACAGTATTATCGGAAAGTAAACTAGAAATCGAACGGAGAAAAAATTGAAATATTGGGGAGTCTTTCACTGGAAAAACTCCAATTTCGCTAAAATTTGCTCCAAATTTTGAATTTTTGAAAGAGTTAAAATAGTTGCGATTAAAAGCAGAAACTTCTTTTTGGCTAAGTAGATTTGAGAAATATTGATAACCGACTTTGAATGTAGTGTTTTGAAAAAACGTGTTTAAAGTTTTCATTGGCGACAGAAGTATGAAAAATTCTTTTTCAACTTACATTGAATGGTCGATTCCAGGCTGTGCATCAATATCCAGCGCATCCTTTTGCTTTTGGTCAGCAAGGATTTGTGCCTTACTTCGCGAGTCTCGGGCGCGAATTTCTCGTGGTAACTACGCGATAGTATTTACTTTTGGGCATAATCGTTGCAACTTCGGCCAAGTTTTATATCCATGCCATGAATTGCTAACCAATTCCCTATCCAATGGATCACATACATGACACAATTTCCGTGCCTAACCATACCAAGTCCAGTTCATAGCTACTGCTTCGATTTTTAAAATATTTTTAAAACCACCTCTAATTTGCTCATATATGATCCTTAAACCAGCAGGAAATGTTTTTGGAATGATTTTCCAGAGTAATTTATTTAACCTTTCATTATTATTTTGTGTCAAACCACCAACACACTGATTCAAAAGCTCACCCTTTCTAGGTTCTCACAAAGAGGCTTTGGAGCTGATAAAACATCACTTGGAAGTCGCCGAACTGATCCTGACACTTGAACTTCTCAAGTCTCTATCTCCTAAACTTTCGCTCCGATCGATTTGAAAATTTTGGAAAATGTTTTAGACATTTTTTAAGACAAAAAAACTCAAGAATCGTTAATTTCGCTTCTATTAAAAGCTGTAACTCTGTTGATACTGGCTACAGGCCTCCTCGCCGAAATATTATTCTTGCTAACAAATCCAGTAAACCAGACTCTTCCAGTCAATCTTGAAAAAAGGCTTTCAGTCATAGGGATTCCGTGTATTCGACCGTCGCTCTTCGCATGTGGTTTGGCGTGCGACTGTATAGGACATTGGCCTTTTTTTGATTGAGTCTGCCAATTTTCTTCCATCTCAAGTGTGAAGAAAATGCCAAGGCGAAGACAAGGTCGTTTAATTGTTTTTTGTGAAGCTCTTCGAAGACTGAAAAATGGAATGTTCATGATTTTCGCAGTCTTGAATTGGATAATTTTTCTTCAGATTTTTTAAAGTTGATTCATAAACCAGATAACTTTACGTGAATCCTTATGACAGAATTTCGGAATCTACAAACAGAAAATACACTGTTTCAGCAAGTTAGATAATTTGGACAAATAGAGTTACTCCAATTGCCTGCATGAGGCGAAAATGCGAAAAATTTAATCGATGACGAGACAGTTAATACAATATTATCAATCTAAGTTGTAACTATCAATATAACATGTTACCGTAACTAGATATCAATAGTACAGAAATTAATATTCAGTAATATAAGATTTTCCCTCGATTTTATCAGCTCTTAAAATTGCATCAAAATGGCGCGAAATCTCCACATTGCAGTTTCACTCCAGCGCGTCGTGCAAACTGGGTGAGGTAAGGCTGAAATACAATACTGCGAGACAACGATGCGAGAGCGCGACGAGAGTCTCGCAGCAAATGTCAATCAGTTTTCGTAACATTCGTTTGTATACGACATCGTACAATGATTGCGATGCGACGATACAAGGCGAGAAATATTCGGAAAATCGAAAATTCTTCGCAACAAGGTGCGTTGACGTTTGTCAGATGCTTCATGGCGCTTAAATGAAATTTGTAACTCAAACGGCTTAATTAAATTTTAAAAAGTACTAGGGTTATTCTGAATGAATTTTGAATGAGAATTTCTCGACGACTTCTCTAGGACAAAGATAGAAATATTTGTATTATATATATGAGCTATGATTGAGCTTTGATTGGGAGTTATGCAAAGTGTTAGTGCTGTGTGTATTTATGACCACCTACCATCGGTATTGAAAAAGTCATTTCACTTCAAAATAAATTATAATACGATAAAAATCATCATTATACACTAATTGATATATTGTGTGATTGGAAACTAAAATTTTACTATGAATTCACACAATATTTTTTTCCGCTGACCAAGTATTTTGAAAGTAATATAGAATTTTGAATTACTTTTAGTGTCGGAGCTAACTTGCTTTTTCATTTCCTTTCAGCTTCCATATTTCCGTCAGCGGCATCGTGGGGAAATTGGGGAAGTCCTGCAACAAACTTGTATCAGCCGCACTCTATGAGTCATGTCACACCCTCGCATGTGGCTCCTCATCTCAGTTCGTATCCACACTATGCTTGACCCTCACCATCCGGAGGAGGTTTCTAAGTAAATCATGTACAATTACAGAAATCTTTATCGTTACCACGACGAAAATAAGCAAAAAATTGTTCGGTACCACCCGCCACATTTCAACTTTTATGAAATTAAAAACTACCATATTAGTCAAAACAAAATTAAATTATATAATACTTGATCATATTTATTGGTGTATGTACATATTTGTAAGAGATGTATTTATTAATCAATTTCAAGTCGATATTGAAGCAAAGAAAACGTTACTATACAAACAATACAACGTGTCAGTGTAATTTAGCAATATTTTCTAGTCTAGTGTCAAAAAGGAAAAACGATTGCTTTGAATGTAATCTAAAGAATGGATGCATCATTCTCGATTGAAAATCAATCTTCTCATGCTGAAGAGATATTTGTAAATAATTCCATCATAAAAGTATTTTAAATCAATCGCGTGAATAGTACATAAAGATAGTCATTACGTGATCATAGAAGACAAATCCTTCACATGTTTGCCGTTGATCTCCGAAACTATCCTAGATGTATTTGTACATATGGCGTTTTCCTCCCATTCGAAGGGATATGAAAATATTTTAACAAATATTGATACTTAATGTTGTTTCTGCAAAGTCCTTACTCATTTCTCGGTTCATTTGAAATATAAACAGATATGACGGATTAGTTTGATTGCTCCTGTTAACTCCTTTTAATGTCAGATTCACACAGGCTCCCCTACAAACTAGTCATATTTAGGATCAAAAATTTTCAAAAAAATTTCCATCTAAAATACGATAAGATCCATCGAATTAAGAAATTAAGCAACAACTAATTGTGGAGCAATCGTCGAAACGTGCAAAAAGCCAACAAAAACGCGGTGCAATGTTCACGGGATATTTATTAATTTATTTATTTAATTTCGTCAGAACTGTAATATTTTGTTTAAAGCATGGAAGACTGTGATAGTTATAAAATGTATTTTAAACTTTTAAAACTGCACATTTAATCTTAAGTTTAAAATATTCACAAGAAATCGAATAAAATGTAATTTATTTGCTCTAATTTATTCTAGCCCCAGTTCATTTCTGTATTTATTAGCTGATGAATCAAGTTAATGTAAAAATTAACAAAAGTAAGTCGTAGATATATTCGCAAAATTATAACAGCTGTATCTATTATAACTTCATTACTTAAAAGGAAATGTTATTAAAAAATAGAAACTATAAACTAAAAAATAATACTACCAATATTTATTATTAGATGAGTGTAAATGTATAAGCTAGTTCATAATTGGATAACAAACCGAAACTTTCAGACAAGTTGTAGATGTGTGACGAAAAGAAAGACATGTGAAGATTCAGATAAAGTTTAAATTTCTTGAAAAATATAATCTTTTGAAGAGATTAATGAGTGTGTTTCTGTTGAGTTTCGCATTTGTATTAAATTTTATTGCATGTGTATACTAAAGAATTCAGGAGACCGCAACAACACCAGTGTTATAAGTGTAGCTATGTAATTAAAATGCACGAGGTTGATGTGATTAACATTGACCTTGTTACCACTTTTTTTTTGTCCTTTGTTCGGAGAGATAACGGCCGGGGCCCTCGGTCCCGGTAGGTCCGTCGGAGACGGGCGTGGGCGCCACTCGCTTTACCGAGCCCCGAAACGTCGCCAAGCGAGAATGCGACGAGACCACTGTCCTCGTAGGGAACCTCCACACTCACGCGGAAACCGTCCGATCCTGGAAGAGAACGGGAAGAAAGAAAAAGAAAACAACCTGGAACAAAACCGACTACCGTCCGCGTTGCTCCTGCGTAACCAGCGGAAGAGAAACTCGGGGTGATACACTTTAGCTTAATTTATTAAATACTACGATATTGTTTCTTTTAGTTGATATCCTAATAATTCCGACTCTAATGTACCAGTGATCCAAAAACTTAATTCTACGCTACTTAACTCTACGACGCTATTCCTTGTGCGACGGTGGCCACCCTCGTGGTTCTCCTCCTGCGTCCGTCCGCTGCACTACACCTTCGCTGCGCTCCGACTTTCCGCTACCCGTATCCGGGCGTTCACCACGCACTGTAATTCCACCCGTTAATAACTTGGTCACTCTCGTGATCGGGTCACTCCACCACATCCAACAATTCGCCAAGCTTTAGTTTTTCTTTTAAGGCCGCTTCCTCAGCGAGCACTCTATTAGGACGATGTACAATGTTTCACTTCCCACCGATCGCATTCCGCGTCGCGCACCAAATATATTCACGTATATATTAGAATATCTTCACGAGTCGCACTGCTAATAATTCCGTGTCTTGCACCAAATATGTTCACGTATATATTATAATATCTTCACGAGTCGCACTGCCTCGCGGATATCACCCGGGAAAAAGAGACCCCCGTTGTTTTTTACACTCCCTTTTAAAACCCTGCATTTAGCGGGTTTGAGGTCCTCCCGCTGCGGCCGTTCACCCTTCGTTCGATGACCCACCCGAGCTTTGCACCATTCGCCGGAATCGCTGTAATTATCATGCGGCGAATTCCACCATCCACAGTGGACCGCATCACCCTTCGCCGCAACTGCTGGTTGACAGGTAACCTGTGACAACTGCTTTGTTTATGTGTGTTTAAGTTTGTATGTTTGTTTATTTGCTTAATTGTTTATTACGCGATCATTGTCGCGGCGGTTCTTGATATGGGGGAAAACGATATGGAAGTGTCCTCCGAGCGGTTTGCGGTGTTTCAGTTTGTGTTTGTGTTTTAGGTTTTAGTTTTTGTTTTAAGTTTATTTATTTATTAAATGTCCGTTGCCACGACTATTCATCATGTGAAGGTAAGTACCTGTTTTGTTATGTGTCCATGGCTCCTTACGCCCAGCCACAGTTCGCGAATCGCGAGAGGGAGCCAAATTCGCGGCTAAGGGTGTGACTCAGTTTCTCGGTTGTGTCGGATTCATTAGTCGGCATACAATCGGTTGAGCTCGTTCCGGTAGCTCCTTATTCTGAAGTTGGTGTTGGTGGACCCTTGTGCTGCTCGCTGGCTTCCATCAACAAGAGACCACGTGTGACTCGTCCGTCGATTCGTTGCTACACCTTACAAACTAACTATCATTCTAAACTTTTACTATTCTATGAATTTAGTTACTTCTTTTCTTATAACTTCTACGCAATTCCCGTCTTAGCTTCTATGATTTACTCCTATCTCTTAAGGTTACAAAATTCTGGTTAGTTACGGAATAACTTAAATTTTACTTCCTATGAGTTTCTCTTCGCACATTTCGTTAACGAGCAACAGAATCAACTCCTACTTGGCGGATTAACGGAGGGTAGTGGTTTTACTTGTTTACTTCATTTGTCATTTACATTACTTCCAGCAGACGCGTTCGCCGGGTTCTTTGCGTTGTGGAAGTTCCCCCGAGGGCAGCGAACCCACACCGTAACAACCTTTATTATACTTATAAACTGTTACAAGCCCCATGTTCTGCGCGTGGTGATCGCTCTTGTACTGACGCGCCGTCCACTCTATACAATGTATACTCGCGTATCCCCACTCTCATACATATAGGTTTACTCATGACATCTCCCTTTTTCTAGTTTAAATAATCGAACCAAACCTTATTACATATTAAGTATTACATATTATTACCAGACATTCATAGCGTATAAGTTAATAAATTCTTCGTAAATTTATTATTAAAAAAAAACTATCTTTATTGGTTCCTATGTTACAAAAGACTGAGAGCTTAAAAGTAATCTATGTTCAATTACACCTATGATTAAATGAAAAACTGCAACTCGGCAAAATGTGACTATTGTCATTACTCGGCGTCTGGAGATGCGCGCATGGAGATGTTGTTGACATGTTGCTGGAATGTTATGGGAGCGGATTATGTTTCTGATGTTGTCTACGGAATGTTGTGGGAACGTTATTCACTGTGGAAACAGGGTCACGTTACTTAACTCTTCCCCTCTTAAACTGATCGTCCTCGATCAGCTAAAAATAAGGTAAGTTGTAAAGGCTTCCTGCATCCTGCACCCTTGGGGGCGTTGGGACGAAATTTTTTGGTGGGTCCTCTTTTGGCAATGTTGGTGGGTTCGCATTTTCAATGACGATTTTCTGGTGATCTCGCTTATTTTTGCATCCAACTCGAGACAGTAGGATTAAGGTGAGTAACATGACAAAAATTCTGTAATTGGTCCATTGGTTAATGTCTTTTGCTGATCGAAGGAGACTTATTTCCTTGATGTTATTTATTTGGAGCTCGCTGATCATTTCCAAGGATAAAATTTGTTCCATATCGTCTGCTTCGTAGCCAGGCTGCAGTAGCGGCGGTAGCGGGTTTGTGTTTGTTACCTCTTCAGTTACGAACGTTTCGTTCCAGATTTTTATACTGGTGTTTCCAAATTTTCCTAGGTATGTTCCCCTTAGGTGTTGCTTTGCTCTCGGTGTTTCAACCTGGCCTGAATTCATTTAAAAGGATCATCCCAGCACTTAGTTCCTCAATCGTTGGTAGATGATGACCATTGGTTGTAGTACATTTTGCCGGCTTACTTCTTAGTAGGTTGGGAATGCACGATGAGTTGCTTATGTCCTCGATGTTGGTGTTTTTACATATTGTTATATCATTAAGGTTGTTACAATTACTACTAATGCCAAAAATTACATTGTTATACTTCAGAATATGCTGATATAGAATTTTACGTACACTATTGCCTCTTTTTAAAGGTCTAATAACGAATTTTTCATTCAAAAGTTACATTTTGTGTCAGAGGGACTTTAATAACGTACAAGAGGTGGCTTTTATTTTGTGCTATTTTTACATCTGCGAACTCCAAGGTTTCTTCATTATTCATAAATGGAAAAATGTTGTTGTCGAATTTCTTTACAATAGTTGAAATCTCCGATTTAGACAGAACATTTGAATTGACTATATTTGCTTTTGCTAATCGTATAGACTCTACCATTCCAAGAAGGTCTTCTTTGACAAATTTCATTTTGTACTGAGTACTCAAAATTACTAACTGTTTCTTCGAAAACTTTATCATTTTTTACTAGATTCAAAATTCTATTAGTTGTATTTTTCAGTTGGTTTATTCTATCAGTATGCGCTTTGTGTATGAGTGTCTGGTTATTATTACTTTCAGCTAGATCGTTGATTGTTCCTTTCATGAGTACGTAGTCGTCGTGGTCAGGATTTCCCGCGATCCATTTTAATCCGGATCCGAGGAAGTTAAGGGCTCGTTTGGCTTTATGTTGGTCGTTATGCTGGTCAATGTTGTCGATTAATGTCAGTATTTGCGCCAGTTCGTAATCCAGTAGTGGGTAGAAGGGATTGTTTTTAGGAATATGGTCGGAAAGTAATGTGGAGACTTCATGAGCAAATTTCTTATATTGTTCTAAGTGGAAAACATGTTTCTACATGTTTCATTCAAATACCCATTTTGGATTCTAGCTGTTCCTACTCTGATTGCCACCAATTGGGAACTTCGGCTGCTGCAATGATAGCACAGCATCTGAAATGGAATTATGTTCTTATTTCACTTTTGTGTATGAATTTTCCGGAATTAGTAATTACGAGAGTTGGTTTATTTTCTTTAACAACTTCTTTTCTGAATCTGGTTGAGAGCTTCGTACCCGTTCGCTTATTAATTTTGACGTAGATCTCTTGGCCTACTTGTTGTGATATTGGAGGTCTTTCTTTTGTTTTAATTTGAGTTGGTCTATGTTTTCTTTCCTGGTTTTTTCAAATATTTCTGGATCTGTGGACACTATCCTGCCGTAGAAGAGTTCAACAGGCTTCTTCCCGGTGGTAGAATGAAAACTACAGTTGTATTCGTATATAGATCTCTCAAGCAATTCTTCAAATGACCTATGCGTTGCCTCAGTTTTGAGGCACCTCATGATTTCGGTGAGCGTGGAGTGGAACCTTTCCACCTGTCCATTAACCTCGCTCTTGTAGGCAGGCGTTCGGTAAATTTGTATGCTCAACTGATCTTGTATCATGAATGTTAAGGATGCTGAGTTCAGTGATGGTTCGCCATTGATCACCATGTTTTTAGGAACACCAAAGAAAAATAAAAGTTCTCTAAGGGGTGCTTTCACATCTTCTGTCGCCCTTGATACCAAAGGCCTTGCTTGTGCAAACTTTGTGAACTTGTCAAGGGCGGTGAGGATTAGTCGTCCCTCAGTCAGGTAGATATCGAAATGCAGCGTATGTCCCGGGCATTCGGGAATTGGAGTGGGCCTCAACACAGGCTGATTTGGGTGACGGTCATATTTTTGTTTTTTACAGACAGTGCACTGTTTTTCAACTTGTTTGATTTTTTTAGTCAATTTAGGGAAATAGTAGTGCTCAAGGATCTGTATTTTGTTCTCACTTGCATTCCTGTGAGCTCTTTTATGGAATTTAAGAATTATTTCTTCTTGTTCAGTTTCATTCTGGACGTTTTGTACTTCAATCTGTGTGAAACGAATCTTGTAATTTTGGAAATATGACCGGTACAGCTCTTGGATAATACCCATTACTGGTTCGACAGTTTTAATGCCATTGATAACGCCTGGATTTAAGTATCTCTTCAAAATTCCTATGAGCATGTCTCGAGTATATTGTGGCTCGACGAGCGTATGCTTAAGGAAGTTAGGGAACGTTCTTTCGAGCTGATATTCCGTTCGGTGTCCCAACTGTAGCATCAGTTGGTTCCGGAACGCATTCAAGGGAGTTTCCACGCTAGAAATGAGGTTATGTGACGAAATATCACCGCTGTGTGTACGAGCGGTCATGGAGTTTATATTGGTCGATTGTGGCATTCGGGATAGTGCATCTGCCACCTTGTTTGCTCTTCCAGGCTTGTATTTCAATTCATAGTTGAATTTTTCCAACATGGCCTTCCAGCGCTTCATTTTTGCATTGGTGTTTTTGCTGCTCAATGCGTACGTTAGCGGCTGGTGATCCGTGAAGATGTTAATCTTTTTTGAGCCATAGAGGAACTTCCTCAGAGAGTTCAATGCCCATATTATGGTCAACATCTCTCTTTCATTAGTGGCATAACCTTCCTCGGTTTTGTTCAATATTCTTGACAAGAACATTATTAGTCTCCCTTCTTGTTCCAGGACGGCACCGATAGTGTACTGTGATGCGTCCGTTGTCAGGTTAAATTCTTTTCCGAAGTCAGGATAGGAAAGCATCACATCCCTCGATGCTAATGAGTCCTTGATTTTTTTGAAGGTCAACAGCTCCTTTTCGGTTAGCTGAATTTTGATCTTACTAGAAGTGTTCTTTCCAATTCGGCCTTCTTCCCCTCTTAAGAGTGATGTCAAGGGCTTGGCTAGTTTCGCGTATTCGCGAATAAAGCGTCGGTAGTAGCCCGCCATGCCCAGGAAAGATCTAAGTTCTTTTAGCGTTTTAGGGGGTGGGAACCGGGCTATGGTTTCCACCTTTTTTGGGTTGGTTTCTATGCTTGAATGAGAAATTATGAATCCCAAGAATTCCACGGATGTTCTGAAAAACTCGCATTTGCTGGCTTGCACCTTCATATTTGCCCTTTCCAATGTATTCAAGGCTATTTCGATATTTCGTAGGTGTTCTTCTTCGTCCTTGCCATAGATGATGACGTCGTCGATCGTAGCATCTTATGCCAATATGCTCTCTTAGAATATCGTCCATGGCACGCTGGAAATTGGCTGGATCATTCTTAAGACCAAAAGGAAGCCTGGTAAATTCATACTTCCCGTTATTGACTGAGAAAGCAGTCTTCTCAACATCACTTTCTCTTAAAGCGACCTGATGGAAACCACTCTGAAGATCTACAATAGAAAAGTATTTATTCTTTCCAACATTGGCCAACACTTCGTTAATTTCTGGCAAGGGATAGCGGTCAGGAATAATTACCGCATTTAATTTGCGATAGTCTATCACGAGCCTGTATTTCTTCTCGCCTGATGCATCGGATTTTTTCCCAACGACCCAGATACGTGCGTTGTAGGGAGATCGGGACGGTCTTATTATGCCGTCGGCTAGCAATTTTTGTATCTCAGCTTCAACTATGGGCTTAAGTGCTGCAGGATCAGGGTAGGTCTTGCTTTAAGCTGGGTTGTTATTAATGGCACGTATTTCACCCCTTACATTGGTGGTGCAAGTAAGTTTTTCGTTCGGTTCGGTGAAAAGATTGGTATGGGATTCCAATAACCTGAGGAGCTTATCTGATTGTCCCTTTGTAAGATGTTCTGTGTTGACATCTATTTTATTTATAGAATGTGATATTTGCTGCTTGATTGGAATTTTTATTGATTTGCAGATGGTAATACTATATATAATTGGCTGTGTAAATGACGGCGTCGAGTGCTTTCAGGCTGTCATTTCCCAAGATCCCGTGGAAGGATTTTAGAGGGGGAAGTAACTTTTGGGCTTTGGTTGATGGGCCAAAAAGGTTAACATATGCGAGGTGTGTCACTTTTACATCTCCACCGATTGATTTAGCAACGAATGGTTTTTCGTTTGGAATATGATGTTTTACACAGCTTGGCTGGACGTTATTCTTATTAGACCCAGTATCCATTAAGAATTTGAAGGTATTTCCGCTCCTCGCTTTGTATTCAAAATATGGAAGCGAAGAGCTCGTTAGCCTAAAAAATGAACGTCTTGGGTTTCACCTCTTACGCTCTGGGTGTCAGAGATGATAATGTCCTGTTCATTGCGTCTCTGTGGCAGGGTCTTACCTCAAGTTCCACCAATCGATATAATCGACGAGAGGTTGCTCTTGCGGATCATCTTCATACTGCTCTGAGAAATAGTCAATAGCATCAGGTTGAGATTCCACGTTTTCCAGGTGGAAGGTTCACTGGTGTTTGCTAGCGTAAGGAGCGTCGGGGCCGGCTTGTCTTTTAAAAGCATAATTTTGAGGGCGTTGTGCTGGTCTATTTTGGTAGTTTACGACCGCTGATCGCAAAGATTGGTCCACGTTCATAGGCTCTGGCCGTGGTTGCGGTCTAGCTGAAAGCTGAAATTGTGGTTGTGGAGGACGATAGTATTGAAGTTCGTTTCGATAGGGGTTTTGTCGTGTTTGATTAAAAGTAGGTACATTATACTGTTGGTAAAACCTTGGTGGTGGTTGAGGTTGTGGTGAGTGATGAAGCTCAGGATAGAAAATATTTCTAGGAACTGGGGTTGGCTTGTATTGGAAGGGTCTTTGTCTTGGCAGAATAAGTGGCTTGGATGGCCTCGGCGGAGTAATTGGTTCTGTCGGATTTTGAATTCGCCTTATATAATTGTTACTATTCTGAGCATGTTGGCTGCGGAAATTTATATTATCCCACTTTAAGCAGAGATGTAGTGCTTGCGGTAAATCTACCGGCTCTCTCATACTTAAGAGTTTGGGCAGAGTATCATTTAACCCTCTGATAAAAGTATCGAGAGCTTTATCACGATAAGACCGCACTAAAATGTCCATCGCTTTCCTGCTCAGCTCCATGTATGAGATTTTGTTAAGTATCAGAGACAAGTGGTTATACACCGCCAGGTAATATTCTTGGATTGACTGTCTGCTCTGCACTAGGCAGGTCAATTGATATTCCAATGTTCCCAGATCCCGCTTATCTGCGAAGTGTAAAGTGAGGCAGCGTGATATGCGCTCCCAGTTCAATGGTGTATTGTAGGATTCCAATACGGCATCAGGCTGGCCAACAATTGTGTTGCGTATTACGCAGAGAATACCAAAATAAAGGGGAGTACCTTTGTTTCGGTCATATAAGTGGAGAATCCTATCTACACCCTTTTTCCAGGAACTAAACTCTCCTGGTTGCCCTGAAAAATCGCGCAGACTCTTGACAACATCGGGGATTTTGCCCAGACAAATTTCCAGCTTGGTCCTCATCAATAGTCTGATCGGTGTCGAGTCCACCATCCGCCCTCGAGTGAGCACTCCTTACAATGCGTGAGCACTCCCGATTCAAAAGATCAGAAACAATGGTCTCAATTCGCTCATAGTAAAGTTGGGAATATGGGGATGGGAATCCTGAGCAGCTTGGGTAGCAACTTGGGGGCACGTGCCGACGTGCTCGTTTGCTCCATGTTTAGGATGGCGGGACGGATTAAATTATTGTCGTTACGTGGCATGTCACCAAAGAAAGGAAAAATAAACTGTACTTACGGTTTGGAATCGTTCTTAAATTCAAAAATCGAAGGTTTTCACACTGATTCAACAAACCACAATCTTTAAATTTTTAATTTCACAAACCTATGCACTAATCTTAAAATTTTCTTCAATAATTTTTCTATTAACTTCATTGAATTTCAGATAGCCTTTTCCTTTAAATTTTAGTAAATTTCATTTGAATTACTTTTCCGAACCTTGAGTCGCGTTCATTAATTTTCTAAAAATTTTGCCCTTGAATTCACTATACTTTCAGATTTTCTAATGATTTTTCTTTTGAATTCACTATACTTTCACTTTCCTTTGCAAGAATTTCTTATTTCTGGATTTTCCAATTTTTATTTTTTTATTTTTATAAATAATATAACTTCACACAATGCTTACAAGCTAAGTAGTTTACGCATCTTCGTGTTGCGGCTGCCAGGAATCTTTCGCCGACTCCTTTTTGTTTGAAGCGACTCGGGGGCCTCGTTTCAACAACGTGCGCGTTGACCGGAATAAGGACGGCTTTCGTTATTAATTTCGGGCGCGTTACCTTTCGTTGGTAATTATTTACAATTTTCGGACGCGTTTACCTTAAAACCGACTTTCGTGTGTCCTTAATTCTCAGTCCCTGCCCGGGCGCCAGTTAATAAATTCTTTGTAACTTTATTATTAAAAAAAACTATCTTTATTGGTTCCTATTTACAAAAGACTGAGAGCTTAAAAGTAATCTATGTTTAATTACACCTATGATTAAATGAAGAACTGCAACTCGGCAAAACGTGACTATTGTCATTACTCGGCGTCTGGAGATGCGCGCATGGAGATGTTGTTGACATGTTGCTGGAATGTTATGGGAGCGGATCATGTTTCTAATGTTGTCTACGGAACGTTATTCAATGTGGAAACGGGGTCACGTTACTTAACTTATACATAATTTTTCAAATATGATAATAGCATAGCATAGCATAATAACATACAGCGATAACACTCCGACCACCGACCGATCCAACCAAGTAAAAATTTTTATTTTTTGCTCGTATTTTGATCGTTTTGTTTACAAGCTAAATGAAAATAAATAGAAAAAATAGAGAAAAGTAAACATTTTTACTAACACCAATGCGATTCTGCAGAATTCGTTGAATACTGTTAGATCGGTCGTTTGTTCGGAGTGTTATCGCAGTATGTTGTTACGCTATGATGATGGTTTATTGATTATGCGACCCAATCTTGTGCTTACAAATGGTGCATGATTCGTCCCCTGATTAACAATATTTTTGGTTGTATTACAATCATTATCATTACTGGCTACTATAGCCGGTGTGATTTCTAATGATATGTCTGAATCCTCTTTTATTTCATAGAACTCATCACCTTTAGATCGATCCTTTCTATTACGTGTCATAATAGTATTTTGCTCTGTTTTGCCCTGTATGATATCGGATTTTGATGTTTCCCAATTATTTATTATAATTATTTATATTTATTATAATAATATTTTTGTTACTCATGTCTTTCTTTTAAAACTTTGATGAACTTTTTTGGCTCAACTTTACTATTGTTAATACTCAGTATTACATTTCTAACTCTCCTACCAAACATCAATTCCGCTGACTTTGTGCCCTGATTATCAATAGGCATATTTTTCAATTGTGATATGTGCAAATGATCTTCGTGTGGAATAAACAATCTCGTTAAATGAAATCTCCTGTATCCATAGGTAGCACAAATTTGCTGGCGATAGGGCGCTCAATGTTGTGACATTTTTTCGTTATTTTATTTATTTATTGACAAAAGAATGCAGATGAGTATTTGAATACACCATACGAATCAAAACAAAATATGTACTTAAGCCACTCATTTTAACCCATCCATTTATACTACCTACGGGTATTTTGTTGTAAGGATTGGTGACTTTGTGTCAATATGCGTAAATCTTGGGGATTCTGGACCATAATTTGGACTTAGCGCCTCTCCATACCTCATACCGCTATGTGTACACGGATAACAATATACAGGGTACACGGGTTTTTTAAAGGATCGTTAAATATCTTCATAGATAGGGATATTTTTTACTCTTCGCAAGGAAAGTTTATTTTTTAGGCATAGTCCACATGCGCTCAAGCTTAATAAATATGGCTTTTTAGGAAAAGATGAGGAAACGCGGAATATCAATTAAAATCTACTCCTTACATCATAAGAAGGATAGCAACAACATATAATCAATGCATTTATTACACAGAAAAACTAACCGGATACAGGTATAATGAAAACATATTCGCCGGTATCTTTCTGTGTATGTGGGTGAGGTTTATCTTTTAGAGTCATGATTGTCAAGTAATGATTGTTAATCAAATTACTTTTAATTTAGAAATTTAGTTAATTGTTTGGGGGTCGTAATTTCTCCCAAACTTGTAGGTTAACTGTGCAAGAAAAATTTAAATAGGCATTCAACGATTCAGCTTTTTGAGGGGAAACCAGAGTTTTAAAAATGTGTAAGCAATTCTTATCTATAATGAACATTCTCACGGGATATTGGCGATTATACGACTTAGGTGATAGAATACTGGACCTGTAGATATTTCAATCGTAGTCACTTAGGCTAGATTGACACCAATGTCTTTCCTGCAGCAGCAGATTTGCTCCTTAGCCCAGCGGAGATGCAGTCGTATAGGAGAGTAGACAGTTGGAATCCTAAACTGATCACTGGTTAAATTTGTGGCAAAGTGAATATCCTGAAAACACATCCAGAACCTATGCATAATTTTTTTTTTTTTGTGGTAGGAAGGTGAAGGCTGTTTACGCCCTGAGTGTGGGACTCCCAGACGCACAATGCTTTTAGACTAGCCACTAAACACCTCCCCTATCACCTGAGAACCTAGCCTGGACTTACAATCACCCACACACTCCAATCAGCTACAAAATTCTTCAATTTGTACCTGAAATGACACCTTCAACCACGTGTGACTTCACAACGACGCTCACACGAACACTCAATACAACAGACCATCTCGTGGCAGCGTTACTACTAACACGACACTCAGCATTCTGTTTTTCTATAGTGACTCAATTTGTTTGTGATTGTGAATTACAGTATTTTCTATCTGGTGGCTATTGTAACAATATAGACTAAGTGAAAGTTAAAATCTGTCAATTTATTTTATTTATAAAGAATTGTGGAAAGAGCTCAAGCTGGTTTCGAACACGCGTCCCTGCCGCTTCTCATCAGGTGCCAACTCACGGGCTGGGACGCGTCGATTGGCACTACCAGCTTAGGTGGATGTCGACTGGTTATTTACTAGTTATTAATATTGCTCTACAGCTTTGAACTTTTTCCTATATTCCAAATTGCCTTTGGTCTGGCTTTATCAATTTCAGAAGTTTTTGTTCGAAACCAGCTTGAGCTCTTTCCACAATTCTTTATAAATATTAAATTCACTATCGAGGTACTCGAAACATTTGATCAGAACTTCCGCACCCATGAGTCTTCGCTGAGTTAGCTTAGCAAGGGTATAAATCACTTATAAGTTGTAAGTGAAAATGGAAAAATTGATCTACCAAAAACTTCTGAAATTTATTTTATCCTGGCAATCACTCACTCCAACATCCTGAGATTCAATCATTAACTTTGATTATTTATTTAATTATTTATTTTTGATTCAATTCTTAGCATTTATCTCAAATTTTTACACAAACAGTGACACTGCAGATGTAACGGTGTAAAGACAACCGTTTATGGTTGCTCATCACTCCAAATGCTGCAGTTTTGTTTATTGACGTAGCCATTCAAACAGAAATGAGCCTCTTCGCCAAACAAATTTTGCTTTTCTCGGGATCGGGATCTGCAGCAATTTTTTCTTACTATTTGTGCAGCGAACTTACGCCCTGCTTGGTGGTCGTTCGGCTTCAATTTCCACACGAGTTGGATTTTGTAAGCCTGCAAACTACGATCCGTAAATTCTTCCATAATTTGAGTGGGTACAGGCTTATTTGTTGAGTATGATGTCGAATGGACTCATCTGGGTTTTCGTCGATACTCCGCTTGACAGCTGCTAGGGTTTATTAATAACGCACAGTGCGATGATGCTTGTTGAATGCTTGCTATTAGTGAGAGTAAACGTAGTGCAGAAACAATCCATAGTTCATCGAATTAATTGTTTTGATGGACGATTATGTTGGCCATTAAATTGACAAAGTGCGCGATGGGTTTCTCGAACAGAACGTGGCTTTCTATTTGATTTTTCTTCGTGAATTAGTACCCTGGTACACTGTTTGAACTAACAGCTCCTATCGTAAGCAATTTCTTTGAAGAGAACCGGTAATCGGTATGTCACAAAACAACTTCACCACTTACACCGAGATTTGAAACTTCTACCGCATACCTTAAAATCCTGCATGAAGCCCGCAAAGCTACAACGAGCAAACATTTTAATATCCCATTTGTGAGGTTTTCTCTTAACGTATTGAACCATTGCTTTGCAGGGCATACGAAATTGGTTTGCTAAAGTGCGTTCTGCCGAAGAAAGTTTTTGGTATTTTTTCTAGATTTCTCTAAAAATGGCCGAACTTCAAGAAGGTGGTCGCATGCAGGATCACCTCGGTCTTTTATTTATCAATTGTCTTTAAGAGGAAGACTCAATTTTATTCAGTCGTACGTTTTCCTGGGCATAGCTGCGACGATAGTGATAGACCTCGTGGTTCAACCCCAATACATCCTGTTACTAGCATCTTAATAATGCTACTCAGAATTTCTATACCAAAAACACTTAATGCACTGCAAACAGATTCGTCGGCACCACATTATAGCTGATTACATCTTCATCAGAAAAGTTCCGAAAGGATTGGAGAAGAGTACTGCAAATTCCTCATCATGTTACCGATCAACGGAACATTCGGTATCGATATTGCCAATAATTACTTTTCGTTAGTTGGCCTCTTCTTCTTTGTACTGTATAACTTGGTGAAGGCTCTGTATCTTCATTTCCTGAGTAATTTACTTCCAAGTCAAGCACAATCTCCAGGTCAGTCAATCCATTCCTCCGTACATTTTAAATGTGGAAAAACTATACTTAAAAAAAAGTAAACTTAATAAAAAAAATGCTCACGGCTTGGTTGTATTGGTTTTAATGAAGTCACAAGGTATGTGCCCTCTTCTATGTTTTCAGGATCAGAATATTCTCATTCAGTAATAGTAATAACACTGGTCAACATCAGTCATGCCACAGGAACTCTGATGGCTAATATTGGTTTTGCCACCTACACTGATTAATAAACAGCAATAGTTTTATTTCGGTTGGCCTTAGGTTTCTTGTGATGTGTTGATTCCAATAACCAGTACTACGGTGATAAACACAAAGAAACGGTCGCAAATAAGCATTCGTTAAATTAATTGTTTTCGTATTAGTTAGTTTATTAGTTAGTTTAAATTTAGTGATACATAAGTAATTGCTGTGATTGTGTGAATATGCCAAGACAGTGTAATAACGATCCTGACTCTTTTTGTTATATTTTTGGAGAATTGACTTTCTCCACAAACGTTGTGACGTTGTGATGGAGAGTTATTGTCAGTATTTTGGTTTCCCTGTGGCTCATCAAGGCAAATCTTGGGATTCCCATATTTGTTGCATAACCTGTGTTACAGATATAAAAGGTATTAATTCTAAAAAACACATAGTGAGTTACCCTAATTTACAGTCAACTTAGAGACCATGAAGTCGACGTGATTAACGTGGGTACCCACCTCGAGAAGGTCCAACCCCACATTCACTATGACAGGGTTGAAACAACGTGTCAACCACCACCTCTAAGATCTGAAACAAGTTTCAGTCCTATGTCCCGATTTATTTAAAGCTTCCTGGATACCCAAACACAACTGGTGTGCGCTCCCTCTACTCTTCAGCCTTCGAAACCACAACCACCACGTTTCAGCCAGGATAGGCTCCTCACAGTGTGGGGGGCTGACAGTAACCTGTCATGGGCGTCCCCCCAACCCTAGGTTCAGATAACCTCTGATCAGGTTGCACTTCTCTTCCGTCCGTCTTTTGCATGGAGCAAAAACTCTCAGTTATTGCTCCATGCGCACGGGACTGACTGCTCTTGCTCACACCTCGCGTACGTGGGGTCGGTACCCACCAAAGACTGAATGGAACAAGCCGAATACTATACCATCAACCCCCCTATAGCACAAGTCTATAGGGCCCGGGTTAACAACAGTCACAACATGTATGCAATCAACATTTAATCAGCGTTTAACAACATTTAAACTTCAATCCTTAGCAGTGTACTAGTCCCGCATCCACCTCATCAACAAGTTGATGCAAGCTTTTCCAACTGCTAATACAATGAACACCACTCAGTCTCCATCGAACATAACATCCAGTTCGTAAGATTCAGTCTAAGTCATCTGCCATTCTTTCACGGTGTAGCACATAACTTCACTTGAAATTCATCAACACACATCTTCATCCTCTTCTTCTTTATGAACATCATCCACATCATCAGCATATAGATCATCATATTTTTCAATTCCCAACCACAACAGTTTAACAGTTCAGCAGTCCTTAAGTCTCCAATTTTTAACTACTTCACAATCTCTCAAGACTCATAAAGGCAACGTCTTATTCAGCGTCAAGTCCACGTTCCAGTTTCCCTACTGGGCTTTCTATCAACTTAATCAGACACACAACTCCACTCCCTTCTCCCCTCCCCATTTACACGGGCTTGGGACCGTCATGAGATAGAACCGAGGTTCTAACCCCAAGACTGGGTTACTAAGAGGCCAGTACTTCATAGTGACAATTCACCTATACCAGTTACATCTGCGTCCGTCACGATTAACGATTCACAGCCCTCCACTTCTAGCGAATCGCGGGCCGTTGATGACGATGAATCTGAGTTTGAAGAAATCTCAAACAAGCCACACTTGAGAAGATGAAGAGAACAAGACCTAAACGACTTGGTTCGCGACTTGAATTTGTCGAAAAAGCAATCAGAACTCTTAGGATCTCGTTTGAAAGAATGGAATTTGCTACATCATGAAACTAAAATAAGCCGTTTTCGAAATCATAACGATCTCTTGGAGACTTGGTATATTGTAATAACATAAATGAGGTGATGGAAAATTTAAAAATCGAATTTAATCCCTCTCATTGGCGTTTATTCATGGACGCTTCTAAATCTAGCTTAAAGGCAGTTTTACTGCATAAAGGAAATGTATTTCCTTCTGTATCACTGGCCCTTGCTTTTAATATGAAGGAAACCTACGAAAACAAGAAGTTATTACTGGAAAAAATCAAATATAGTAAATATTCTTTCAAAATCTGCGATGATTTCAAAGTTGTTGCCCTATTACTCGGACTTCAGCTGGGTTATACCAAATTCTGCTGTTTCCTTTGTGAATGAGATAGTCAGGACAAAAGAAACCATTATCTTAAAAAGGTATGGCCTACGCGAACATCTTTAAACCCTTGCCAGAAAAATGTGAAATATTTACCTCTTGTAGAGCTGTCTAAAGTTCTTCTTCCACCATTGCACATGATTGAAGACGAAACTATAAAGTTAATTTTGAATGAAAGGCCTGTTTAGCAACTAATTTAAGAACAATATTATTTAGAAGGTTTAAGTTGATTTATTCGAATTTTCAAGATGTATAAAACATCCTGTGTAAAAGAAAATTGCTATAGACTGACAAAAATAACAATAAAATGTAAACTAATAAGGAAAAGTCAAGGTAAACCCGAAATATAAGCAGTTATAGACATTTAAGTACATGTGAATTATAAATGAAATTTTCTCCCGTATAAATATATATAAAATATAAATAAAAAGACTGCAGCACCAAGAGT
Source organism: Stratiomys singularior (assembly GCA_954870665.1). Taxonomy (NCBI): domain Eukaryota; kingdom Metazoa; phylum Arthropoda; class Insecta; order Diptera; family Stratiomyidae; genus Stratiomys; species Stratiomys singularior. The sequence continues at coordinate 66,855,801 of OX940880.1, read as the reverse complement.
GGTGGTAGCCGCTCTCCTGTCGAAAATACCATCGAATGAGTAAGAGCCTTGTGACCAAATAAATTAATTAAAAAATTAATGGCGTTTTCTATACAGTGAAACCTCGAAATAGGGGACAACCATGGTGACTCGTATACGTGTAAACGTATACATAAAACAGTAAGCACCTACATATTCGTGTATATAGATGTAATAGTGGTACATTGGTTCAAATTAAAATACATACAATGCTTTTATTGAAAAATGGTTTTGGAAAAATGCTTTATTGCAAACAACAACTGAATTTACATACTGCAAAAACTTACAAAAGAAATTTCACTCACAAAAGTTGATAGATTTGATTTGAAGATTATTACAATGTAGTTTTACCATAACAAAATTGGGTCTCAATAAAACAAATACATAATAAGAGAACAAACTGAAGAAATGTGTACCGGGTGTACAGCGGGTTGTAAAAAAAACTTTGCAAGGTTAATTGCCTTACATTTTGTTGATGATTAGACTCTAAAAGGATCTGTGCATCTGCTACCAATTTGAAACCTTCAGAGATTTCCCGATCTAGGAAGTATTGATTAATTTTTTGCATAGAAGTCACAACTTAAGCATATGTTACTTTTTCTTGACCATGCAAGCCTTCGGGTTCTTCAGGGTCTCGCTCTTCGGGATGTTCGCTTTCCCCTTCAGAATATTCGCTTTCCCTTACATCATTAATTATTGAATCTAGGTCAATGCATTGATTATCAATAGACACATTTTCATCTATGGAGATGCAGTCACAATTATTGCAGTCACCTAGCACTTGAAGTTGGTCACTAATTCCTTCTGTTTCTTCATTTTCTTTAGTGTCATTTACACTTGGCATTTTCACTCAAGCACTCACCCGATCATACCGGGGCGTAGATTGGCAGATCTTTCATGAACAACTCTCCGACTACCTGGAAGGAAAATTTCCCGATCATCGAATATACAACAACAATGAAATAGATGACTCAATTCAAACGCTTTCCTGCTATATTCTAGAGTTGATGAACACACACGCACCAGCTAAGCCACCCCTCTCCTCCAAATACGGTAGCATGTCCCCTCAAACAAGGAACTTAATTCGAACCAGGGCTAGGTGGCAGCAACGCCTTAGAAGGATCTTCCACCGAAACTTAAATCGAATTAATTCGGAATACATCCCAAATTAACTGCCTGGAGACACTGATAAGGGAAAACGTGTACGCTGAAATGAACAAAGCGTTTAAAGAAAGGCTATCCGCTATGAAACCTTCTCCCAACGTATTCAAGGAGATTAATGCCCTTACGGGCCGTCAAACTGCCAAGTTCTCAATAAACAGAGACCCTATCCAATTAAATGGACAACTGTTTATCACAACGGAATAGAAATTAGCCGCTTGTGCGCTACACTACGCCCATCTACACAGGGAGAGGATGTCCTCGGACAAACGAACCAACACAATTGTAGAGAAAACGGTCGATGACTTCCTAAACGGATACCAAGGCTCCTACCTCACCATCTTTTCGCCAACCAACAGAGCCGCTAACCCCTCAAGCGAGCCGTTCAAACGTTTCTTTGCTAGTACCGAACAGGTATTAATCACCCTCCGCTCAATCAATTTCGAAAAATCCAGCGGCCACGATGATATCCAAAATTACTTACTAAGGAAACACTCCAACGCCACTCATAGGCCACTCACCATCATTATCAATAAATGCATTAACGATGGGTACTTCCCTCGCCCCTGGAAAACGGCATTGCTACTCCCCACACCGAAGAAAGAGGCCAACGGCGACCTAAAAAAGCTTAGATCAATATCCCTGCTCTCAAACCTAGGAAAAATTTTGGAGAAAATCACCCTTCTCTCCTTTAAAGTCTTCGCCAAGCCCCTTGTACCAGCACAACAATTTGGTTTTAAAGAAAAGGTGTCAACCGAACAAGCAGTCCTCCTTCTACACGACTACATATCATCAGGTTTGAGGAAGAAACAGGCAACTGTGGCTTGCTCAATTGACCTTGAGACAGCGTTCGACTCCGTTTGGGACAAGGGTCAGGACTCCTTCAAACACAATGCCCCACCCCACTGACTCGAATTATAGCCAACTTTTTACACCAAAGAACCCTTCTAGTAAAAATTTCCAATACCTTCTCTGATTCTATCAACGTACGCTCCGGTGTCCCCCAAGGATCAATACTCGGCCCCCACCTCTTTAACTTTTTTCTTCACGACATTCCAACACGAGTGCAACCGATATACAATACACAGTATGCTGCCCAAATAAATATCACCAACCTCCTCCCACACACAATTCTATACGCGGATGACATACTTGTTCTTGCTACCCACGCGTCCCCCCTAAAGGCCCAGCAAGCCATAGCTCTACACGTGGAATCCCTATAAAAGTACCTTTCAAAATGGGCCCTCTCTATCAACGCTGAAAAATGCGAACTCATATGCTTCCGGGACGCTTCCGGCAAAGGACACCGATCTGCGCCAGCCGAGAGCAAAGAACTCTCTCTACAAATTGATAATGTCCCCGTCCCACTAAGGAACTGCATTAAATACTTGGGGGTGCTTTTCCATCACCGCCTCAAGTTTAATCCCCACGCCGGCAGAGCCATCGAAAAAGCCACTTGGGCTTCCGCAGCCCTAGCCCCCTTACTCTCCAAAAAGTCTGTCCAAGTAAGTACTAAACTTTTAATCTACAAAACCCTCACCAGACCCATTATTAGCTACTGCTTCCCTACTGCCCGTAGCAGAAGAGTTGCAAATTTTCGAACGGAAAGTTTTGAGGAAGTGTTTGTCCAAGTATAGAAGAGCAAACAAGAAGCACTATCGGAGCACCTTCCTATACAGTGAAACAAAAATTAAGCCTATTATGCTATAGCCTATATTGAGACGAGCTCAAAATGCCTAAAGAAATGGGTAACTCACCCTGAATTTATAATAAGTGAATTGGTTTCCCGGAATATCGCTGAAAACATCGCTTCCCCATACCTCTCGCCCATCAAACTGCTTAGCTCTAACTCTTCTACCTTGACAAACCCACGCTTAATATTGAACCACAAGCCTCCGTTCTATGTACGGACAGAACAAGGCGACCGCGGCTAACCAACTTACGCCAGCAACGGGCGAACTTCATAATTGACCAAGGTCAATCGCGCCATCGAAAGCAGGATACAGAAACATCATCATCAAGACTCCGAACTCCCACCTCCATCCGTTTACTACCTTCATATCAACCTTTAGATTGTAAATAAGAAAAAATACGTAGAATTAAGTTAGAATAAGTTAGGTTTAAGGTTTACCAATCAAAGAAAAAAAAGCCTTATGAGCAAAGGATAAATTTTAAAATAAAAATGTAATCTAAGCCTATGTCAAGAATCGGTTACGACCAGATCTATACAATAGTTGTTTGACAAACTGTCGCTGTCAAACATTAGACATAAGCATATCAGATTACGAAAATCATGTACGTATAAGGTCTCAATAAATAAATATCTATCTATCTATCTTTGGCATTTGCAATCCCGCTTTTATAAAACAATTGCGAACTGTGCTCGGCTTGATATCTTTTATGGATGAACTGATCCGAAAAATTTCATAAAGGACTGGAATAGCTTTTTCAACAACTAAATAATCTTTGTGCGAATTTATTTTTGAAATTAAATGATTCAAAACTTTTTTCCGGTAATGAACTTTAAAATTTTTTATAATGCCTTGATCTATTGGTTGACATCTTGAAGTTGTTTGAGGCGGTAAGAAAACCAATTTATCATTTTTTAACTCTAGGCTAGAATGGGAAGAAGCATTGTCTAGCAGCAATAAAATATACCTTTTCAATCTTCCCATTTTGTTGTCAAGATAAGTAAGCCAATCATTGAAAATTTGTTGAGTCATCCATGCCTTTTTATTGTACTCCCACTGAACACCTGACTTGCTAGGATCTACGTTTTTGAAACAGCGTAGCTTTTTTGACTTACCAATCACCAAAGGAACTTCGAATTCACCTACCATGTTGACACACAAAAGCACCGTGAGCCTTTCCTTTGAAATTTTGCCGCCAGAACAGGAGTCTCCTTTACTCTTTAAGTCTTGGTGGTTAGTGTTACGAACCACCTCTTTTCTATTACGTTAATTATAATCCACGCCATCTAGCAATAAACGGTTGAATTATTATGAAAGTTTGGACTGTGCTTCAAAACAAATGACAGATTCCCGGTAAATTGAATGAATGACAGTTCATACCAGTTGAATTGAATATAGCGCTAACGTACTTTTTTTCGAGTGTCTGATAAAAAAATCTATAAAACGGGTAAGTAACATTTTTTCTGTAATGTTTTGTATTGAACGTATTCTCATATACCTATTTTATGTGTGTTACTGTACTGTTAAGTTAACTGTAAGTGTTAAGTACTGTTACTTTTGTGTTTTCAATGAGTATTTACAAAGGGAATTTGGTGGTTAGCTTACAAACCACCATGACGGTGGTTGGTAAGCTTATGGATGTAACTGCATTTGTTTTTTTTTTCACATTCTTTACAGTATGTCGCGCCGCACGCGCCGCTTAGGAGAGAAAGAAATCGAAAAATACTTGTTTGAAGACATCCCTTCAGGTAACGAGAGCATTTGTAGCTATGAAGATGACGAAGAAGAGGCAGAAAATCAGCCAAATCCGATGGTGTTAGGTGATTTGATTGGAGTTCAAATTGCTCATGACGACATTTATGATTCTGATGATGACCTCCCTTTGTCTAGCCGGTTACAACGGAATCCTGATTCTACAGAGTCTAATAATGTAAGTTCAAACATGCCGGTTATGATTGCTCCAAAATGGAAGAAGAATTATAGAATGGATATGCGTGGTGAGTTTTCTGAAAGAGTGGGTTTGTCAGATCTAATTCTAAACATGGAGAATGTGACACCTCTTTGACTATTTCGCCTTTTTTGGACAGAGCATTTACTTTTATGTTTCCAAACTAACCTTTACGCTACTCAAACTGGAAAGCCATATACACCTATCACAACAGAAGAGCTTGAAGTTTTTATTGCCTTGAATTTGGTGATGGGTATAAAAAAAATTGCCGAGCTACCGAGATTATTGGTCTTCAGCGCCTTATTTGCATGACAGCTATGTTTCGAAGTTCATGAGCTTTAACAGATTCAGTTGGCTTTTGAATAACTTACATGTCAATGACAATAGTGTAATGCCCGACCGAACTGACCGTAATTACGACATACTTTATAAAATTAGACCTCTACTCGACATACTGCAAAACAATTTTCAAAAAAATTACAAGCCATCTGAGAGAGTTGCAATCGATGATAGCATGATCAAATTCAAAGGCAGAAACTCACTAAAACAATACATGCCAAAAAAGCCGACGAAACGTGGATACAAGGTTTGGATGATGTGTGCACAATCAGGTTATTGTCTAGATTTTTATATTTACACAACACAACACAGTTGAAACTGACTTAGGTGGAAAATTTGTCAAGAATTTTTGCGAAACCTTGAAAAATAAAAATCATAAGGTTTATTTTGACAATTATTTCAATAGTTACCCTTTGCAAGTGAAACCACTTGAGGACCAGATTTTCGCTTGTGGAATTGTGAACTCTTATAGAAAGTTCTTGCCAACGCGAAAAGATGACAAGCATTTACAAAGAGGTCAACATGATTACCGGGTTAGTGACACAAAAGTTAGTTTGCTGAAATGGAAGGACAAGAGATCAGTATTTATTTTGTCAAATTACCATGATCCGAAGAATGTGGGAAAAGTAAAATGCAGAGAGCGTGATGGCACCAGTACTGAAGTGTTCTGTCCTCAAGCCGTCATCGACTACAACGCAAACATGAACTTTGTCGACAAATTTGATCAGCTCCAAGGGAGCTATGCTATTGAAAATCCCATAAGTGGTGGCATAGGATTTTTTTTACTATCTTGATTGTTATGTTGTAATTGCTTTTTTGATTTATAAAGAACTGCAGTCCTGAAGTTCGTTTTGGTGTTGCCGCAGGCCAAAATTAACTCTGGGTAGCTTGGGTCCGCCGGGCCTTGCTTTGTGGGTCTCGAGGACGCGTTTTGGCTGCATACAGCCATCTTCAGCTCGTTCTGATGTCTTTGTCGCGGTGTCCATCTTTTTATATGTGAAACTTTTTTCGGAGGGGTAGGTCTGGTTAATTAGGTGTTAACGAGGGTCGTTAAGTTTGGGTCTTTTCAGGATCGTGGGATTATCGTTGTCGGGTTCGTCGCGTTTTCTTTTTTTGACAAGGATTGGGTCGAGGACTGAAAATATTGTGTCGGAGTTGGTCATTATTTGTTCGTTAATTATATTTCCGTGGGTTTTTTTGTGTTTGTAGATCTCTAATTTCTCTAGTACTTCAAGTCTAAGTCCCTTCTTTTGTTTGTGTAGTAGCGTCATTGAGTTTGCCATGGTATCGGGTTCGTGTGTGTGATTCTGTAGGTGTGTTGCGTAGTTGGAGTCTGCTTTTTTATGTGTAAACGAACGTATGTGCTCCTTATATCTAGTTGTTAGTTTCCGTGTCGTTTTTCCTATGTATACCATGTCGCAGTCCCTGCATGTTAGTTTGTATATGCCGCTGTTGTTGCATGTTGGTGTGCTGTTGGGCTTCGGTGTTAGTTTGTTTCCGATGTTGCTGTTGGTTTTGAACGCTGTATGTATTTTGTATTTTTTAAAGAAGCTTGCTAGCTGGTATGTCTCCTTGGCTACGTACGTCAATGTGGTCCATTTGTGTGCTTCCTTCGGTTTGTCTGATGGTTGGCGTTTTTTCGTCTTTTGCTGTGCAATCAGTTTGTTTATATCACGTTTCCTGTATCCGTTATTGTCGGCTATCTTATATATGTTGTTCAATTCGTCGGTGTAGTCGCTAGAATTCATAGCGATGGAGTGTAGTCTCTGCACCATTGATCTGTATGCTGCTAGTTTGTGTTGGATGGGATGGTTAGATGAAGCGTGTATGGTGTGGTCTGTAGTAGTCGGTTTTCTGTAAATTTTGTGTTCCAAATGGGCTTCTCTGCGTATGATGGTTAGGTCCATGTAGTTGAGTTCTCTGTTTGACTCTTTCTCCATTGTGAACTTTATGTTGGGGTGAATGTTGTTCATGTATGTGAGGAGTTCGCCTTCCGCGTTCGAGTCGAAAGAATTCAGGCGAGAAGTATATCGGGATTCAGTGAACAGCAGCCGTAATTCTGCGGCCTCTTCTCGAAGACCTGCATTTATAAAACGCCACAAACCTACAGTCCCTAAGGAAATTCGTCTAGAATCCAGTCGCCATCAACCTGAAAGAAGCACATCAAGAAGATGCTGCAATTGTAGCACTAAAATATCTCCAGTGCGTACTGTATGGCAGTGTAGTACATGTAAAGTGTCTCTTTGCTTACGCAAAGGTAAAACATGTTTTGCAGATTTTCATAAAAATATTTTTTTGTTAATTTTGTGCTTTTGTAATGATGATTCGTCTAATAAATAACATTCACAATCATCCTAGTTTTATTTAAAGCAATAGTCATGGTGGTTAGCGTTAGTGACCAACTCATTCCTTGAAAGCCTTAATACCTACTTTTTTTTTCTTCTATTTTCTGTGATATTTTAGTTATGAAAGTTACTTAAATAAACAGAAATTGATAATTATGTTCCTATTGTAAAAGTGTGACTGAAAGAGTTAAGAACCATGGTTTTGTTTGGAAGTGCGCTATAAAATAAATTGGTTTCATTACAATTGAAGATGTTTTTTTCTTCGTAGCCATCAAATAGATCGACAATTTTCCTTGTCCACTCTTCTACTGCCCCTTCTGGAACTGAATTACTTTCACCACAAATTGATTTGTATTTCATGTTATGTCGAGTTCGAAATTTGTCAAACCATCCATTCGAAGTTTTAAAATCATTTTTTTTAGTTATGCTGCCAATTCTTTTACCCTTTTCTGCATCATTGGACCAGAGATCAGTATGTTTGCAGCTCAAGCACGACTGAGCCATTCGATAAAATATGAATCGATTTCACTCACCTGTGAAAAACTGATACTTTTCGAATGAACGTTTTTATTTTCCTGCCACAGTTTCTGGATTCCCACACGATTCTTCAAAACACTTGACGCTACCGATTTACTCACATTCAATTTTTTGGTTAATTCCCTTACACTTGGCCGACCACTTTTTTCGTACTCATCAATGATTTCCTTTTTGTCTTTTAATGAAAACCTTTTACGTGTTGGAGACATGTTGTTAGTTCAAAGATTTTCAATAAACTGATTCAAAATGAAAATAAATGTTCACCCTACGCAATGTTCTGTAGAAGAGGTGAGAAAAGGGAGAAGTACAGGAATTTACTCTGTTTACTGAGTATTAGATGAATTGGACTAAAGACTAAAGCATTCTCGGAAAATGTTTGAAATAAATTTTACACTGTCCTTTAACTAGAGGTCTTAAAACACATTTTCAGGCCATTTTCTCTGTCCGTGTCCTCTATCTAGTGTATCCCTTAAAAAGAGGTTTCAAAATAACTGTTTCCTTATATCCAGAGCCAGTGCAATTGAAGGTTGTCCCATAAACAGAGGTGTCCTTTAAAGGGAGTGGTCCTTAACGAGAAGTTTCACTGTATTTCTTTATACCAGAGCAAATTAGGTGTAATATTGTTGTTATTTAAAAATTCATTTATTATATGTCTTAATTTTTAGTTTAGATCTCGCAAGCCACGGAATAATGCGAATACGGAACATTGAATCATTGATTAATTATTGAAGTAATTATAATTAATTCAATAAATAATTATTCAATTATTGAGGACGAAAATATAAAATTTAATTTTGAATGAAAGGCCTGTTTAGCAACTAATTTGAGAACAATTTTATTTAGAAGGTTTAAGTTGATTTATTCGAATTTTCAAGACGTATAACACATCCTGTGTAAAATACATTGCGCCCTCATTTAACAAAATGCTAAACGGTGAACGCACGGAAATTTAAATGAAACTTCAATTTCAGAACGTGCCCACATCTGCATGCCGGTCCAAGTTATGGTAGCTCCGTACATTCCGTACCAAAACTACTGTCGTTTTTTGTTGACGCAACCTACGTATAGACTGTCAGCTGTTATTGTTCTCGAGTAATCGCTGTGAGGCTTATGCCGAGCCGGGTTGAAATCTTCCATTCTAAACTTTAAACTGCAACTCGCTGCATTTACTAAAGATGACTAATGGCAAACATTTAAGCAAAGGTTCGTACCTATTAGAATCTAATTGTTACAAAATTGAAAATTAAACGTTTTGTTACTATTCCCGTGTTACTAAAAACTTCATGCCTAGCCAGCGCACGTACAAAGCCGCAAGACACTTTTTGCTACCATCAATTTTTGTTGCACCAAGTAAAACTGGTTTCCGTGTGTTTCCAGAAGTTTCCCAGCTTTCGAAATCGCTGATACGCACATGCCGAAGGAATGAAAGTTATTTATAAGAGTGACGTAATATAGGGGGTAACAACCTGTTGTAACCCAATCATTGAGACTACTTGACGTCAAAAAGTTCGCGTAATTCCTCCCCTGTCTCCCATTAAGTACTGTCCAGGAGCCCGAAAGCATGCTCCTGGACGTTGCTGCAATGTTTCGCATGCAGTTGAAAGCGCAATCAGCTGAACGGTTGGATCCACTCGAAAACATTCCCATGAGCGAAAGTTCACTAACTCGCGATTAATTAACATATTTTCGATAAGAACATTCAACTCGTTTGGACTGGCGTTTAACCCTTAAATGCTTCCACAACGTAAATAAAAAGCGTTATGAATGCATTTAAGCGACAAAGGCAAGTAGCCACTACCCATTCCCTAGGACAAAAGTTAGGGACCGTTTTTCGTATTTTCATGATTTATTGTGATGTACACTATTCTGTTTCTACACGTTAGGTAGTTTCCCAAAAAAATCGAGAAAAAAGAGAATGAGGGACGTACAATGTCAAAAAAGTTTCGTTAGAGTTCTCAAATGAGTTTATTTTGTGCTAACACAAACTATACTTGCATTCAAAGAAAATTAAATCTGAAATTCATTAATAAATTGAATTTAAATTTGAGCCTCTGTCACTTGCCTAACAATAAACGAATACGTTGCGTAAGATGAAGAATCCTCTGCCATACCTAGATTTATACAGGAACACCTCTGTAAGTCGAACATCAAGCGAGACGCCGTAAAATTCGAGTTATAGAGTTTTCGACTTGAGTTAGAGAGGTAAAATAAATAAAAATTCAAGTTGTACGCAAGTACATACATATTTTTATGTATTATAAATCAACATTATTTCAAAACATCCTTAAAATACAAAAATATGGCATTAAAAAAGTCAGAGATTATTTTTTTGCTTTAGATAATTCAGTTGTTCTCTATCTATAGCATGGTCAAAGGTATAAAGAGCAAAAAATTCTTGTTCTTTAGCGTTGCTGGATAAAACTCCATGAACTATTCAATGCGGTTCTTGCCTGATGGAAACTCATGCAGCGCATGTAGTGTTATTCGAGTCTTCTATGTCGTCCAAATCATCAGGATCGGTTTTCTGAGCAACTGAATCGATAATTTCACCGAACAGCTTTCATTTGTGGAATATCATTATGAGCTGTACAATTATCAAGAAATGAGATTTTTCTTTTTTCTTTGGAAATTTTCTTATCAATATTCATGAGCCAGTCTGAAAATTGCAGAAGTCATCCATGCTTTTGTATTTCCTTCATATTGCAAAGGTAGTGATTTGCATCTTGAAAAACAACAAAGTTTTTAGATTTGCCGATGACCAATGGTGAAATTTTTTCTGTGCCCGATATGTTTGCTGCTAGCAGAATCATCAAAAGTTTTAAAAGTTAGAGCCTTATCAGGAAGACATTCAAAAAACAACCCCGTTTCGTCAGCATTAAAGATATTGTCAGGTTCGTAACCATGTAACAAATCTTGCAGTTCACTTTTCCATTTGTTACAGGTTTCAATGTTGACACTTGAACTTTCCCCACATTTTTTTAAAAAACCAAGTTCATGTCTTCTTTTGAACTTTCTAACCATCCAATACTGGCCCTGAAATTAGCGAGGCCCAATGATTTAGAGTATATATTTTCTTGTAACCGTGGTCCACTAACACTGATACTTTGGCTCCGACACTGCTCAAACCACCTCCAAGCCCGGAAATTTTGCAATTCCTCGTCTTTTGCAGGACACACTTTGACCGTTTTGTATTTTTCTGACGATGTCTGATTTATTTTTTAATATTGTTGACAGAATACTCATTGGCAGTCCAAATTGCCCGGCAACATCTTTCTAAATTTCAGAAGTTTTGGTAGATCAATTTTTCCATTTTCACTTACAACATTGTAAGTGATTTATACCCTTGCTAAGCTAACTCAGCGAAGACTCATGGGTGCGAAAGTTCTGATCAAATTAGCTTTAAAAGCAAAGCTAACAAAATAAAACACCTGACACCAAGCAATCAAACACGTGTTAACGTGAGTCATAAATTTGTGGTAATTTTATTCATTGAATGCTCCTAAATTGCTTCCAAAGAAACAATGGTGTACTTGGGGAGAGTACGATTTCTGTGGCGCCGCGATAATTAATTAATTAATAATTAATTATGCCAAAATAAATCGAAAATGATGAATAAAATTTTTTGATATCTCGCTTCGTTTTCGAGATATCGATACTTGAAGTTATAATCAAACGTTAGTTCAAAATTCGCTTTATTAAACAGATGGCGTTCAATACTTCGTTTCGAATGAATATTTTATCATTTCAAATTCAATATGAATTTTGTAATTCAATAAACAAAAAGTTTTTTATTTAATTTTTATATTATTTACCCTGATACTCCAAAATTATATTAGAACAAAACAGATTTTTATAGCAAAATGAGCTATTTTTGATAACTTTCATCACTCTGTGATGAATATAACTTAACATACGATAAATACATGATTAATTTGATGTTTTTCAGAAAGAATTGTCTCTTGTTTTTCATTATTTATAGAATAAAAAAAAATTTTATGATAGTTTGAATATTTAATTAGTAATTTAGTGTAAAAGTATCCCCTTTCGAGCTAAAAGTACGATCTGAATGCTTTCAAAACTTATTTATTTTGGATTTTTTTTATAATTAAAAAGCCAGACTACTGTAGTATTTTACAATTATCCTGAAAAAGTTCTCTAGAAATTATTTTAGCATCATTTATCCTATTTTTAACGACAAAATCAACCGAATAAGAAAAATAACTGAAAAATCGTTCCAAATCTACCCGCTCCGAATTTATTTGCCCCCAATCTACCCGCTGCAAACTCTCCCGATCCTCGCAGCCTGTGGCTTTTGGGCAGACCAGGGTCCAGGGTCCTCGTTCCCCACGGACCCTGGTGGGGCCATGGAGAACGAGGGTGAAGCCCCGGTGGGGCGAGGCCCATAAAAAAAATTAAACTAAAAAAATCCTCACGCGAATAAAATTTTTTTTAGACAATTTTGGCTGTAAAAAATTCACGATTTCTGAACTTTTTACACTCAAAGTGCACCACGAGAACGTATTGTCTAATAGCACTTCGTCCCAACAAGAAGAGGACCCCTCGGCTCGTCACTTCCGAAGTATTTAATGACTCCAAACCTCTTTTGTTGGGTAAGATTCTTGTGAATCTTAAAAGACATCCTCACCTTTATAATCAGGATCAGTTGTGTCTTCTTCAATTGCTTTCCCTATATCATTATCCTCTTCTTCTAATCGCGGCTTTTTTGCCGGAGGAAGATATTTTTCCTCTTGAGAGGATGTAAATGAAGGAGAATCAATCTCTTTAATTGTCAAACCTTCTTTTGACCTTCCTTCCACTATTCCCGGATATACTAATTTAATATCAAGAAGGAACTGCATGATTTGGGAACCTAGACCATCCTTGTATTTGTCTAAACATACTTTTCTATAAAAATAGAGAGCCATGTATTGGTGAAGTAACTTCGGACTTCTACGACATTTGATTGATTTTTTCAATAATTTATTTTGATTCTCCAAATGATTGATGGTGTTCAATGAATTTGATTTATCAACATACTCGCCTATGCTATGATTTGTTCGCGAAAGAACAGTTCTAGGCGCAAACATTCGTTCAACTCCTTCGTACTGTTTTGCGCTATCGGTACACAAGCGAGATGTTGAAGAATCAATGTATTTTTTCAAATACGGCCACAGTTCCTTCTTGCTTTTTGAATTGACTTTAAAAAACAAACCAATTTTATCCTCCTTGCAATATAAACCCAGGACGGTTGTTGTCATCTGCTCGGTAACCCGGCCCCGATGATATTTTCTCTTCGTCAAAAACGTTTCATCAATCTGGACCGTTTTACCTTCGCCACCCAGTACCAAATCAGTGTTCGAAGCGATTACTTCAGCTGTTTCTCGGCAATAACTGTAGTAATCAATTATCGTGCTCTTACTAAGTTCGTAGTCAACTCTATGTCGACGCCAAGATTGAAGATGCAAATACGCGTCATTGATTTGCATGTGCAATACGACATATATTTTCTTCGAAAAATGTACCTGTAGTGGGATTAATTATTTTGCGACACGAGCTACTACCTTTTTTTCGATCCTTTTGATGCACGTCTCCATACCCATTTAAGCTTTTTGTCTCCAAAATTCTCAACGCGCATTGCAAGGAATCAATCCAACTTCTTCAAGAAATAGGATTGCATCTTCATTCGTTTTTAACAATTCACCAAACGAATAAAAGATCGAAAAATTAACTAATTTTTTATGCAAATCAAGACATTTATCTGACATTTTGGAAGCTTATAAGGATGAATGACAGCTAAAAGAAACTTGATGAAGTTAACAATATGGAAGCACAATGAATATTAATGCCAATTGATAGATAATTAATAATTCTGTCAATAGAGATCGGCAATTGAATTTTAATTTTATTTTCCGCCACAAGACTTCGCGAAAGCGCTAAAAAGTAATACTAAATATCGCGAGATGGCGCAACTTCACCGTTCTTATTTTTAAAAATAAGTAAAAATAATTTTAAAAAACACATTTACAATAAAATAATTAACCAACTTATTAAAATTTATCCTAATTTACTGTTTGTTAAATATTTTACTTGATATTTACAAATATTAGATAAAAATAAATTTTTCGAAGTTCAAGTATCGATAGCTTGAAAACGAAGCGAGATATCGGAAAATTTTATTCATCATTTTCGACTTATTTTGGGTCGATTTACAAAATGGCATAGTCAAATCCAGGCGCCACAGAAATCGTACTCGTGCCGTGTACTTACACTGTCGGCGAATACGGCGAAAGTCGGTAACTTATTTTTATTCCAACTATAGAGGTAATGAGTCTCAAATAATCGAGTTGTAAAGGTTGTAAAATAAAACATAACTATGTGAGATACCGAGGTAAAATTTAATTTTTCGGGTTATGGAGGGGAAATATGAAACAAAATGGCTTGGAGGGATTCACTGATTATTTCGACTAATAGAGGGTTGAGATTTCGAGTAATGGAGGTTTTCGTGTTTGAAGGGAATGGAACAAAACATTTTATCGAGATTTGGAGGTTTTCAACTTATCGAGGTTCGACGTAAAGAGTTTCTACTGTTTATATTTTACTCATCTTGTGAAATTATTTCTAGATTATGATCCCAAGGCTTTCTACGTTGATAATTAAGTCGTTTTCAGGTGGAAATCAGTTGTTAACACGTTGGCTACCATACGAGTCGGTATCGACTCACATGAAAAAGTGCCAAATCTACCGCGCCGGTTGAAATCGGGTCGCGACAAGTCTGAACACGAGCCCACATGAATCAGTACGTCTCATGCTTGTTTACTTCAGTTGTGCAATAAACCTCATATCAAGTGCATTGGCCCAATTAGTCAATTGATTTTATTTAAATATTGTGAGTGATTTTTAGTGATCTGGCTGCTAAGGTAAGTTATTATAGCTTATTATTACCCCATTTCGAACGAAAAAAATTGTGAGACGATTTCGACTCTCAATTTTCTCTTATCAATTTTTTACAATGAAAACAAAAATGAAATTTTGAATTTTCATTATTTATTCACCTTGTTATTGAAGTAAATATTATTCATTATTATTATTATTTCGTGTTATTGTAGATGAATGGTTCTATACCTAGAAGCTGCAAAAGGTTAACAGTATCTGAAATTCAGCGAATATTAGAAGAAGATTCAGAAAATGAAGGGGAGGGTCAGGATTTCTCTTCTGATGTCAGCGATTACGAACCAGATGAAGAAGAGAATATTTCCGAAAGTGACGACAACGCTGATGATGGTGTCCTATCTGATCCGCAGTCTCCAGGACCATCAGTATCAACAACTCCAGTTCGAAAATGGAATAGCGTTACTGGTGAACTTTTAAAAACATTTGCCTTTACCGGTGACTCCGGATTAAAAAATATTAACGGAGTAAGTAAGGAAATAGATGCCTACTTACTTTTTCTGGACAATGAGGTCATTCGACTAATATTAGAATGGACAAACAAGGCAGGAGAAAAATATTTTATTTCTAAAAATAAGCAAATCCAGTGGAAAACTGTAACTGAGTTGGAATTGAAAAAATGTCTTGCATTGTTGCTCTATTTTGGTTTAGTCCGATATCCGTCATTAAAAAAATACTGGTCGAGGGATAGAAAATTCGTAAATCTATTCGTGCGCAGCACCATGCCACGAAATAGGTTTGAAGAAATTTTACGCTTCATTCACTTCTCAGACGAAGACAGCCGGCCAGATGATAGACTGAAGAAAGTGTATGATTTAGTCCACATGATGAATAAAAAATTTCAATATTACTCCAACCCAGAGGAGGACGTAATAATTGATGAGACCATGGTGCCTTTTAGAGGTAGGCTGAAGTTTCGCCAATATTTACCAGGAAAGGCACACAAATATGGAGTAAAATTATACAAGGCTTGTGGAGCAGACGGCTATACATACAGTGTTAAAGTTTATTCTGGTAAAGAAGATGACAAAAATCCAGCGGATTTGCGGCACAGCAATAAAGTTGTGTTGGGCTTATTGCAGAATTATCTAAACCAAGGGAGGACCTTAGTGGTCGACAACTTTTATACAAATATCGCAATAGCAACAGAACTTTTGAAGTCCAACACATATTTAGTTGGAACAATGCGGGCGAAAGTGAAAGACGTTCCCAAAAGTATTTTAAATGCGAAATTGAAAAGGGGAGAGGTTGTTGGACTTGAAAGCGACGACGGCATTGTTGTCGGCTGCTGGAAGGATAAAAGGGATGTGCGATTCATAACAACAAAGCATACTTTGGAAATGGTACCTGTTGGAAAAAATAGAAAAGGCGAAACAGTAATCAAGCCAACAGCCATTACATATTACAACAAGAGGAAGCAAGGCGTGGATCTCTCTGATCAGATGACCTCTTATTATTCACCGCTCCGTAAAACGATTCGTTGGTTCCATAAAGTTGCTTTCTTGCTGATACTAGGAACATCTGTTGTAAACGCGTGGCTAATTTTCAAAAAATTGACAGGATCTAAACTGTCCATTGCGAATTTTCGAGAATCTCTGATTGACTATCTCGTAAGCACTTCAGGACCAGCAGCTCCGTCTACCTCTCCCAAGAAAGACAAGCATAGCTTACAAAAAACCACCCAAAAAGATAAGAAAAACCACTCTGTGAGACGTCGCTGCGTTAACTGTTACGCCACCCTCAGCAAACATCTCGGCAGAAAAGAGGCACTGAAAAAATGCCCTAAGGTTGTTACCAAGTGTGTGACATGCCCAGGGGAACCATCTATGTGCCTAGAATGCTTTGATAAACATGATACATAGTTTTGTTTTTATATATAAAAAGAATTTTTTTTGTATTTTTTATAAATTTTTTAAAATTAAAAATCTCCTAAGATAATAAGACTTTTCCTTGGCCCAACTATACCATTCTGTAGGTCTCACTTTACACTAGGCAGTAGCCAAGACACAAAATCCTCCTTTGTGGCACAGTATTTTTAAATTGCCATAAGAGAAGCACTAGCGTGAGCCACTATATCGACTCTCACTTTTTTGTTAGCTTCTTTCCACTGCGAGACGAAATCAACCCGCAATAGTGTATTACCGAAATTTCTTTGCGAGTCGATTTCGAACCACAAATATGTGTTAACGCCAAAGTACCAAATGACCGCGGGCCATATAGACTGAAAAAAACCACTTATGGTGGTAGCCAACGTGTTAAAGATTATGATTGATTTTTAAATCAAGTTAAAGATTATGATTGATAAAGATTATGATTGATATTAATGATTCCAGTTGATATTCTTGTTTCTCTCATCAGGATTTTGTTCAATGATGTTAAAATGACTAAAAGTTTGTTAAAATGATTATCTAATTTCCTAGCAAGAGATGCAACTTTTTTCATTAGAATCGCATTGAAAATGGGAGGATCGTACTCGAAGAATCGTCTCTGTCGTAACGAGTCTTAAGGATGAGGTTGATAGGTCCATTTTCAAGCTTTTTAAAACTTAACTTAATAATGCCTATATATTGGCAAATGTAAGATCATTAAATGAATCTCCGCCAATTGTTTGTGCCAGCATTATGATGTCATAAAGAAGGATATTATGGATGACAGGATCAGGATCTTTGCGTTTTGACCTGAGGTCAAGGTCTATGTGGTATTATAAGTGGTATTGGCTATGGTTCTGTGCACATTAGCCAACGTTCTCGATCTCAGTGTACTTTGGCTGGTTTCCTGTTCATGCCCCATTGGGGTCACTGTTATGCATGTTGATTTGGTCTGGCGACCTAGTTACACCAAGTACAACCATTACCAACCAATTACACCTAGTACAATGGTCGGATGAAGTTATGTTCGCTTTCTTCTGTCTTGTCTTGTTGTACGCTCTGTTTGTCAGTATCCTGTTTATTTGCTTAGTGACTTTGCTGTCTAAGTGTATGTAATGGAACCAAGGTTTTTTATCGAATAAGAGGTTGCTTTTTAGCCAAGGGCAATATTTTAAGTACTTTGTATTTTCCTTGTACTCCGTGATCCATTCATCATTTACTTTTTCTTTGGTTACTTTATCGTGTCGCACCCTCATTAATAACTTTTTTTGGCCGCAGTGTCAGAAGGACTGAAGGTTGTCCAGTTTCCTGGAATCCACTAGAAGACGAATTTCCTGTTGCTGCTAACATTGAAATATTTTCTCATTTCAGAAGGAATGTATTTAACGTTATTTAATTTCTTGAATTTTAACTTCTTAAATTTATTTAATTTCTTGGATGCAGTGTTGTGAGTCTGTGAAAATGATGATATTTTAAACATTCTTTATGGTGTTTTCTGTAATGGCTAGATATGTTGCCATAATTTCTGAATTATTTACTGAGGAGATGTTGAGTTTGTAGAGGCTAGTTGTTTGTGTGTTAACGTGATGAATGGCGCATCCTGTGCCAAGGGGATTTTTAGCTGAATCCGTGCAAAAGATTTCATGATTGTCAATTAATAAATCTGCTATTGCGAGTATGGAAGATTTTTTTTTTTGAGATCGTTGTAATGGATTAGGGGCCTGTTGTGTGTGAAGTTGTTATCGGAGTTGTTGAGTTGAAAAAGGAAGTTCTTTGGAGATGTGTTAATGTCTCCCCAGCAGGTGTTGTTGATCAGATGTAGGAATTTTCTGAGTGTTAGAGTATAGTTGCAACTGATGTTTTCTGAGAGTCGTTTTCTGAATTCGCTGGCATGGAAGTTTTTCAGTTTTTCTTTGGCTGTAAGTAGGTAAGTTCTTAATTTTGATGTGGGTTCTTTGGCCATGACTAGCATCATTGTATAAGAAGCTGTTAGGTGCTCTCCCAGACATCTTTTCAGTGTGGTGGCTTTATTAGATTCTATCTTGTTAAAAAAGGTACTGTGGTGCATCTGCCATGTTCGCTTAATTGGCCTCAAGCTGCGGTCTTATTGCTCTGAAGGTATTCATTGCCTTAAGGCAGGGTAGGCGAACCAATGGCACAATATTTTGGGAACGTCGCCGATCATAAAACATGTGTAAAAAATGTGTTAAGTAGGTATTTTATGACGATCGAACGCGAGTGATCCTACGCTACGGAGTGTTCGGTGCGCGGGGTGGGGGCGGCGTGGCGGTATATAGTATAATATATAGTTTAACATTATGAAATGTACTTCTATTCCAGAGTCCGTTTTTTACCGATCGTATCAACAGCGCCCAATTCAAAAATAAAACGACGAAGAATCTTTGGCCATGATCGCAAGGCTGACACCACCTTCGGATGCGTCTACTCAGAAGGTTTTCTAGCAGTCCATTACTACTGATAACAAAGGAACAGTCTTTTTTGTCGAACTAGTGTACTCTCTAGTTTCTCGAGTTTCACTCCGTTTTGTCTGGCTTTAAAGAAGGCTTCTAATTTCGAGGGCGTGAAAATTCAGTTTTACTGTCTACGATCCATACGGTGACGTTTCAACATGTTTTAAACCTCAAATAAGAAGCTCCGAACAATCAAAAACAACTAAGATTCAATTCCCAAAGCCTAAATTTATTCTAATGATGCCTTACAATAATCCCAAGGTTTATTTTGCCTTATTAACTTTACTTATTAAAATAAAAAATTGCAGAAAATACAGTTGCAGTCAAAAACGTTTTGACGTTCGACTGTTCAGCTTACGTTTTTTGTTTTTTTGCGAACTAAAAGATAAACACATTTTCTTATTTTTAATTTTTTTACATCTTCGATCATTGCAAAAAAAACTGCTAAATGATTATCGAAAGGTCATGAAAGGTAGTACATGTGCACAAAATTTGTTGTTTGTTGTTTGTTGAAGAGTTAAAAATTGGAAATAAACTTAATCGCTTGAAATAATTTAAAGCTTCTTTTATTTGGGCTTTTATGCACAAAATACTCATTATCACTTTTCATTGTTTTCCTTAAAGCTTTATGGCTGACCAAAAATTTTCTATTAAATGTTACTGAATCGATTGCCTTCTCATTCTCTTTTTTGAAACTCAGATCCTTTTTCACATGGGTTGTCATTTATATTTGTTGTTTTCTTTCTTCGATACAAGTCCGTTTAGTATAAAAACGCTTGCTTTGATGTCTGATGGGGAGTCTGCTAAAATCTCCTGTTAAAAACGAATATCACCAAACGGTGTTAAACGATCCGCTCTATTCCTATTCAGATCCTGTGGTCATGATATATTTCTTCAAAGCATCTAGAAAGTTTCGTGGCGAACACAAGAGCATCAGCGATCTTAACTCCTGTGGTCGTCACATATTTTTTTTTTTATTTTTTTTTTTGAAAATATTGTAAGTTTTGTGACGATCACAGGAGCATAAAGTATAAGCGTTGATATTAGATATTTCCAGGATCCAAGAAAGCAGTAGGTGGTTCTTATATTGTATTATAATATTGAACTTCAAAATTACCTGCTTTCCGTTATATCCATTATATCTTCTATTTGTTACAAGTTGTTCCGTTGAATGTTTGCTTTCCAGAATTTGAAAAAAATGTGCATACATCTCCGGACGATGGAGTCCCCATTTCTTAATTTTTTTTGGATTACACGTTTTAAATGACATCCTTCGAATCCAACAATTGATTCATCTGCTGAGATATTCCGCGGTGGTGCCAAATGACATATTTTGTCCATAATTTAAAGGAGCTACTTTATTCAAAGAAACTCTTTCCTTATTACCAGTATGTGACGTGCTTTCTAAATACGTTTCCCAAAATATCTGCAGAAATTGTCAGCGTATAAAAATATCATTGCCAAATGGGTTGTATAAGTGCAATTTTTCGTTCTAATAATCTTTGATGTCATGCAGAGGTATGTTGATAATTACACTAAGAAATGCTCTTCATTCAGCAACAGTACCCTCATCTCAATTATACTATACTCAGTGCACATCGATTTGACGGCCGGCCATTGTTTTTGGAGCATATAAATCTGTTTCTGTCGCTATATTACCTACTACCTCATACGCAAAGAATAATGACAAAGAATCGCATAGATGTAATACAATCCCTCGAAACTTTCGGCCATTGTACCTTGTCTCAGATTGAAAATTCGATTTTTTTTTTGTGGTAGGGAGGTGAAGGCTGTTTACGCCCTGAGTGTAGGACTCAATATGACGAACAAAGCTTTTGGACTACCCACTAAACAGCTCCCCTGCCAACCTGAGAACCTAGCCTGGAACCGTTTGACACATTACTTCGTGCTAGGCTAGGCTTCCTACGCCTAGAGGCGTCTTCGGATTATAGGAATCTCTTCTCCAACGGGAAGGAAGAGAGGGGAGAGAAGTGCTAGAAAAAAGATCCCCCAATCCCCGATGCCTCCCAGCGCTCCAATAAATCTTTCTTCAGTATTAGCACTGCCCGAGCATATTGTGCGACGTGATTCCAATTGTCAACCGTTTTCAACATTTCCCCGACCATAGTTTCTGGACAGATCTCTCAAATTTCGCTGAAGCGGTCCCCGCGCTGCTGGCTCCATCTTTTACAACGGAAGAATGTGTGACAGGCGTCATCCAACTCTCCTGCACAAACCACACAGTTAGGCAACCGTGCTCTGTCACTTTTGTGTAGGTAGGACCGAAAACAACCGTGCCCGCTGAAGAGCTGCGTCAAGTAGAAATCGGTTTCACCATACATTCGACTCAGCCACGGCCTCATGTCAGGGATCAGACATTTAGTCCACCTACACCTTGTGCCTTGCTCCCTGTTGATCTTCGAGTCTATCAGGACGCCCAGGTACTTTACTGCTGATTTCGATTCAACCAGCTCGTCCCCAACACTGATAGGGATTACTCTGGGGATTCTCTTCTTTGTCAGGATAACCACTTCGGTTTAGATAGGTCCCCGGAGATAGGATATATCCCCACCGTGGAGATAGGTCCCCGGCAGCACGAATAACGGCAGCGAGTCTTCCCCTGATGTTTTTCAAAAACTTTTCCGACCGTGTCAAGCATACACAGTGGGCGGTATGCAGCTGGCGACTCGGGATCCCCTTTTCCCTTTGTAATGAGCACAAGTCTCGCCACCTTCTAGCACTCCGGGAACAGCCCTTCGCGCAGACATGCGTTGAACATGCGGAGGAGCAGGTCAGGCGAAAAGTGGAAGACAATTTGTAGCACCTCAGCTGGAATCTCATCTGGTCCTGGAGCCTTTCTGGGCTTCATAGACAAGACGGCTTCCTCCAATTCCATCTTCGTGAAAAGCGGGATTTCCATTGGTGCTTTATAGTGAACAGCTTCATCGATAGTGGGATGGATAGGGATGAGAGCCCGCACGATTTCGTCCATCTTTTCTGCCTCGTATGAGTGAAGGGACCTTTAGAAACCGAGCTTCCGCATCACTTTTTTGTAGCTCAGGCCCCATGGATCCCTGTTCACATCGTCCACCAGATTTGCTGCTGTTGATAAGTCTGCGGAGGCATCTTCTAGATGATTCTTAAGCTGCTAATCAAATACATGCCTGTTCCTAGGTCCGAGCTCGCAGTGCCTTTCGTCGTAGTTTGTGCCACTTCCTTCGTTTTTCGGTAATTTTGGGGTGACCACCAATATACTGGGAGCTTATTGTGCCGGGATCTTCGTAGGGACATTGAAGACGTGCAGACGGATGTAATGATTCTCATAGTTGAATTAACCACATCTCTTGCCGCAGGTCGTCCGCTCCCCAGCGTTGCTTCCGACAGAGATTATCGTGCCAAAAGCACTTCAACAAACTTCTCAATATCCGCTTTCTCAGTATTCCATCGGAGCGCAGAAGAACAAGCGCGTGGTCTTCGGGATGCACCGTGATGGATTTCCAGAGCTATGCACTGGTGATCGCTGACCGAGTAATCCTCTACCAATCTCCAATTTTTAATTACACTAAGCACTCCGCAGCGAATGTCTCATCAGGTATGGTTCTGACGCAACCCCATCGACAGAAAGTAGGGGTGTGACCTGTGTTCAGTACGGCGAGCCCAGTTCTTGCTTCTATATCCAGGATCCGTTTGCCCCGAGCATCTGATTGAGGCATACCCCAATCGATTCCTTTTGCGT
Organism: Stratiomys singularior; assembly: GCA_954870665.1. Taxonomy (NCBI): domain Eukaryota; kingdom Metazoa; phylum Arthropoda; class Insecta; order Diptera; family Stratiomyidae; genus Stratiomys; species Stratiomys singularior. Next base: position 66,832,739 of record OX940880.1, on the reverse strand, counting down.
TGAAGTCACCTCCGACGAGTACATGACCCTCAATACTTGAAAGAGCGTTGAAGTCCAAAGCATTGAGCCTAAGTTCAAAAAACGACAACGATTCGTTCGGAGTTAGGTATACACTAAAGAGTGTACTTCCCGAACACCGAACCCAAACGAAACAAGCCCGGACCCTACACTTGGAGGTGAGCGCTGTTTCGAACCCAGGTGGCGGCTGTACCGAATTCGTCAGGATACCATATTGGTGAACTTCTTCTGCTTGCCTGGTTCTCGTAAACTGTTCGAGCAGACCTTGGGCGATGATGCTTCGATGCAGATTGATTTTAAGGATGCAAATCATTGCAGAAGCGCTATAGCTTTGGTTAAGGCTTCTTGGAAGACCCAAAATTTCCCTGTACCTGGAATGTGTTTCAAATCATCTGGTCTTGGGTCATATTCCTGGCAAAGAACACAATTTGACTCGTCTGTGCACTCCTTCCTTTTATGCCCTGTCTTGCCGCAATAATAGCACAAGGAGCTTCGGTCAGTTCCATTACATGCCTGTGCGGTATGGCCGTATCCAAGGCACTTTAAACACCGGAGAGGCATCGCTCTTCGCCGTATCCAACAAGTGACCCACCCTATTCTAATTTTGCACTGCTTTTTTGAACTGATTTTGAACTGTCATCATTTTCTAATTCATATGTCATGTACTGTTGCAGGTCGATTGTGTCGTTTAGCCATATCCCTTATAAAAAAAGAAATGATTTATAAGAAATTTATAGAAATGTAGGATTTGAAAACACTTTCTTGCTGTACCACGGCTTTGAACGCCACGGTTTTAACTGTTGAGAAAACTGAAACTAAATCCTTAAATGGACGACACATGGCCTATTGCATTTAGGTGCACCAGGACATAATGAAACGCACCAGGACACAAACAGATTTTAAACATTTTGAAGTGCATACGAGGTGTGGGTGAATAATAATAAGACTGATTCTTCATTTTCCAGCTGTTTTTTGTCAAACAATGTTGTATTCTTAAAAGTAGTTCACAGGGGCAGCTTTTCACTAGCGAAGTTGTTATTTCCACTCTTGATAACAGCGCTAGAAATCGTTAACTTCCATGGCTTTTAACCGGATTTTTCGTCCGGACGTCCTTTTCGGACATGTTTCAATTTTGGGAAAACTGAAATGTTCTAACCATAAGTTTTTGGTCCTTGCCAATCGTCTCACGAATATCAACAACGCACACATTTCTCCGATTGTCTTCAGTTCATTTGAGTGGGGTTTCGGCACCAAAAATTTAGATTGAACAGTTCACTTATCATCCTTATTGTTAGACGACGGTCTAATCGACACAAAAGCTTTCACACGTTCAATGTTTCTGTCAATTTTTTAAGTTAAAGGCCTCCTTGAGCGAGGTCGATCTACAACGTGCAATCGGCTTTTAAAAATAATTTATTCAACCGGAAAACTTGTTAATAACCAATTTTCTCGGCCAGTTTCAACTTTTCAGAAGTTATGCTCGCAGATTCGCCAAGTTTGAAACAAAATTTGATTGCATAAGCTTTGCTCTGTATTCCGATGCTCAAATTTATAATACACAACAAAAACAAAACTGTTTGAACAATCAAAAAAATATGTTAGCTGTACGATGTTGAAACGTGGGCTGAATAAGGGGAAGCAAATCAGTGTACCCCAGGCCAATAGACAAAATATCTCATGGCAGCCTCATAATTTTGTTCGCGCAATTTGTACAATAATTTCCTTTTATTGACGATCAATTTTATATTTGATCTTTTATCGTTTATAATTTTCCAGGCTCAAAGATCCCGGACCTTCCCAATGATGGAAAACTACGCTTGTATTCTATGCGATTCTGTCCATATGCGCAGAGAATCCACCTAATTCTTGATGCTAAGGATATTCCATATCATTCAATTTATATAAACTTAGCTGACAAGCCTGATTGGTTTTTGGAGAAAAGTCTTCATGGCAAAGTTCCAGCTCTAGAACTTCCAAACGAACCGGGAGCGCCAGTTGTTATTGAATCTCTCATCATCGCCGAATATTTAGATGAAAAATATCCCAAGCGTCCGATGTTCCCCAAGGACCCATTGCTTAAAGCACGAGATAAAATCCTAATCGATCAATTCAACGCAGTCATTTCATCGATGTATAAAATCTTTCTGGAAGAAGCCCCAGGTGCCATTACAAGCGTAGTAAAGGGACTGGATCTGTTTGAAAACGAACTTAAACATCGTGGAACAGAATTTTTTAGTGGGAAGCATCCGGGAATGTTGGACTACATGATTTGGCCCTGGTGCGAACGATGCGATATGTTACCATTCATTGTTGGTGATAAATATCAATTGGACGAAGAACGATTTGGAAACCTGGTGAGTAGGATTTATGTAAGCTATGCCAGGCTAGTATTTACTCTTGCCTATATATATTTGTAGATTAAATGGCGTGCGGCGATGAAAGAAGATCCTGCTGTTAAGCGATCAATAATTAGTGGGGAGGACCACGCCAAGTACATTCAATCACGACGTGCCGGCAAAGCCAACTATGATATGCTTGTGTAAGTTTCACATTTTGCTTTTGTTACGTGATGCAACTTATAACTGAGATACAAATTGCATATGAAAGCTTTACCTTATTTTAATATTAGATTAAAACAAGTTCGATTTCAGGAATGAAGGCAAACGTCAACGAGTCGCTTAAGATATCTAGGTGAAACGATAATACTAACCGTAAATATAATTTCAACATAAATACCGTATCCGAGATACAGCAATTTGATTTTATGATCATATGTTTTATACGCTTTATATTGGTTTATGACTGTTACATAGTTTGCACTTGAAAGATTTTACTATTGAAGCCCTTGCAATGTTACTATACTAAGTGATAAATTTATAAATAATTTAGTAAAAGAATTACGCATTGTTCCCAACTTTCGGTTCGTCTGACACTTTCGAATATTTTTCAACTAATAAGCTTTTGTTATTAGCGATAATGGATGTACACGAAAGACAAAAACTGCATTTAATAAATTCGTAAAGAAAATAAACTTTATTCTTATCATTCTTACATTTATATATGGTAAAGTTTCAGCAATACGAAATGTGAATGTTGAATCTGTTATGTTATAGACCTAGTAATGTGTTACATTTTCGTCAGATTTCTCCACTTGAATGTTTGTTTTGATTTGTTTGACTTGATTAGGCGTAAATAAATGAGTCAAATAATAGCATCTTGTTCGTACACACTTATCACAAAATTTATTTCGAAGTTCATAATTGCAAATATTAAGGACTGCTTGTCAATCTTACTTTTGAAACAAATTAGTCGAATGTGTTTTGCGATGCAAAATCATGTTGGCGTAGGACGAAAAATCTTTATTGCATACATCACACGTTTTCTCTAAGAGCGTATGATACTCAGAAGTTGTTTGCTTAGTCTTTTTTGGAGGAACTGTTCTGGAAAAGCTGCAAAATAAGAAAATTGGTTATTTACACGATATGAAAACTTACAAAACGTTTCAAAGGAACCATTGAGTGGGATTGAGAATAATATCGTAATGTTGTATAAAAGGACTCAAACCCCTGATTGTTTGTTCACTGATTGCGAAATGAAGACCATGTTTCTTTTTTCAAATCAATTCTCTTGCGAAACACGCAACCAGTAAGTAATATTTGTTTTAGCTTTAAAGAGAATGTGCAAAACCAAAAAATATGATATTCGAGTAACAATCCCAACAACTAATCCTTTCAAATTGCTTTAATTTCCCAAGAAATCAACTCCATCTCCTCTACCAAAATCGGTTTTCAAGTAGCATTGCATTGTTTCTGGTGGGTCATATTGACCGTAGAAGTAGTTTTTCTTTGTTTTTTATTTCGGAGTGAGCCTTTTCCCTTAAATTTCACTATTTTGTTTTCAGTTAATTCGAATTTCGTCTGCTAATTCCAGGCTTTGTGTGCGTTCCATGGAGCAAAGAAGTTACAAGTGCAGAAACACTTATCGACACAAAAAAAGGTTTGTAGTTTTCTTACTCGATCGAGCGGGCACTGAAGCAGACTGAAAAAATAGCAGACGAAATTCGATTTTGTGTCAAATCAAAATAAAAAGTATTAGAACTTAAAGGAAACAGCCGAATTCAAGTCAAATAAAAAGTTCTCTCGAAACACTTCTTTTATTTCGTATTATGTTTCATTAATTGAAAAGGAGGCCTTCCATAAACTTGCAAATGAAATCGCCAATGTTTTTCAATTTGAAAAATAAAAAACAATATTCAAAAAATTGTGTAAAGCTTAGTATAAATTACTTGGACTCCGCGTATATCTAATCTATTTAGCGTAAATATGATTCATTCTAAAGTTAGTTGATGATCCTGGGCGTTGGGTTAGTAGTGTTGCAAATTATCTCTAAAAAAAATCCCAAGTTCGTTCTTAGTAATTATTTTTCAATGAATTTTGCCTTGTGTTTAAAAGACCGAAAAAGCGAAAAGAACGAGAAGAGAATTTGTAAACGAGAGAACTACTAAAGGAACGTGTTAGGAATTTTTTTGGCAGCACATCGTCATAATTTTCTAGCAGAAATAGTTGAACCGAGGTGGCAATAGTCATTGGATAAATAAACGTTAGGCCCCTTCAACGTAGAGCAAATGTAAACCAACTTACTCTCCGAAAAATGCGTGTTTTCACGTAAAATAGTAATAGCATCATAATAGTAATAGCATCAAGAATCAACTCATGGACCTTTGGCTTGTAGTTATATTTGAAACATATTTGATGCAGGGAAATAGCGCAGGCACACGACAGCGAGGTCACTCCCGGGTGTGTTTTGGCAAGAAGAGATATGAATACTAAAAGTCGTTTTATAAGTGTATAGCGTTTTGAATCAAAAACATTCAGAGTGTTATTCTTACTAAACGAATTAATGAGAAACTATTTACTATTTATTTATTTTATAAATAAAATACTAATTATTTTGGTTGAATCCCGTGGATGTGGAAGTTGCTCGAAATTGTTTTGCCTGTTTTGTCGCTATGTTATGACATAGGTTTTAGCTTCAATAACAAGAGTTATGTACAACCAAACGCTCACCGCCTAAAGTTCGCACGATTTACAAGTTCGCATAGAACAAGTAAATCGTCAGATTTCAAAATCTTAAAGTACAAACAAATGCAAGTGTAAACTGCAGACGCTAGCGTCAGCACTTTACGCCTATAAATACGGTTGGTTATGCATTTTCTACGAGTAGTTGTTATTTTGCATTTTCGTCGAAACGCTGTCCTTTGATTAGTTGAAATCCGTTGATTTAAATAGAGAATTCTAAGTTGACCGAAAAAATAGTTTTATTTTTTTTTTATTTCAAGCGCGGAGCTGCATAATTTTATTTTTTCTGTTCTCACCCGCTCGAGAACAAAACTCATGATTTTATAGACCAGGGGAAAAATGGGTATGATTTTAATCTAGACAATGCATTCTTGCACTTTCTGGAAAACAATTTATCCGTATTTAATTTCATTTTTAGCTTCTATACTTCTAAAAAGTACCCCTTATAGCTTGGTGCAAAATTATTAGACATGTCAATTATTTAACGCTATCACAAAATGCGTATCGAGGAGGAGGCAGGCTAGTTCGAAAAATAAGAACAATAGATCGTAATTGAATGTTTGTTTTATATTACAACTTTGGATTTTTATCTTTTGGGTTGTTTATGACTTGAATACTCAGTGTTTTGACAGTGCTCCTAGCGAGAACACCTGTATCTTTACTTTGTACTAACTGCTTCGGTATTTTGAAAGACTTTATATTTGTTTATCGAACATACCTAAAAAATCTGAACTGAGTGCAAAAAAGCAATCCAGAATTAAATTTTTAAGTGAATAAGAAATGTCGCAAAGAAAAATTGTCTAGAAAGAGAAGTGCTCATCAGGACAGACCAAGCGAAGTACGAAAGCCAATAACAAAAGTACGTGAGGATAGATCAAGCATAAAGCATATAAAACATTCCCTCCAAGACAGGAAAAAACTCTTGGGCTTCCTGAAAATTGTTTATGAGGTACAAAAAAAGCAAGTGAGTGTGTTTGAGGTTAGAAAGAGACTTCTTAAAGCTGGTGCTAAAGAATGTGAAGCAAGGAAAAAGCCCTGGCTTTCGCAGAACAATGAAAAAAAATTGCTTTAAGTGGGCTCTGAAATAAAGACACTGGACTTTAGATGACTGGTTCGACAAATGTAACTTTGAGGTATGTTTATTCCAGCCCAGTATGCATTATAACCTATGAAAATTAGTTTCTTTTTCCTCGTTGTTCAGTTTTTCATACAGCTGGTTCAACCCGTTTCGGATGTATTGAATTTGGACATTGGTATCGTACTGGTCGGAATAAATTTCCGCTGACATGTAGGACATGCAGGATTATGAAGAATAAATAAGATTTATTAATTCTTATGATAACTTTACTTATATGTTTATAAATAAAGTTTATTAATAATATGTTTTAGTGTTTTTTTTTTGTAAAAATTATATTTTATAGTTCTGCAATGTGTGGAATTTTTCAAAACAGTCTCCCATGTGCAGTCCTTGTTTTCGACTGTAAGTACTGCAAAAATAATTTGTTTGACGTCTTCCGCCCTTAATTTTTCTATTAGAACATACAGCACAATCTTACAGTCTTACAGCTACATCTTTGCAATGGCGCATTATGTGCAGTTTTCCGTGCAGCCTTTCGTCGTTATCTGAGGTCGATGGTCTTCCTTAGTGTGATGATGCTCCATCACGAATATCTCCCACAAGCTGGTCCACCAATTTTCGGACAAACATGAAATGTGTCATGGGCTTCTTGTTATCTCTTTTAACTATCATTTTATATATAATGTAACTATTGATTGCACAAATATCCAGTCCCCAGAAAAAAATCTTTCTCCACCATTTGCAAGATTTTCTACTGAAACAATATGTACTTGCTAATTGGTCCGCTTTGTCAACATCACGCATATTCATGTTGTTATTTATAATAACATTGGGTTTCTTTATGTTGACTGTGCCACCTTGTGTCAACCTTCTTTGTATAGTTGTCATGCCCGAGGTATAGAAGCTGCTTAACATGGTGAATATTCGCTTATCTTTCCACGCCAATAATAGAATATCACCTGATCGTCAGGCAACAACAGTATTACTTTTTGTTACAGCTGGTTTTTTCATCGTTTCTGGTATATATTTTCTGTTGGTGTTAAGTATACCAGTTAAATAGCAGCCTAATTTTAAAAGCTCCTGCGCTAATGGGATCCCTGTAAAGTATCTGTCTGTGAAAATATGGTATCCTTTTACCTGAGAATTTGCGGTTAAGAGCTTGTGATATAACTGTAAAACAATCCTGGAACTGATAGGTAGGTCCGGACGGATTAAACATTCTGTACTACCGCTTCCGTAGTAGGGAAGCATAGCATATATGTATCCTGTATGTGCGTCTGACAAAACATAAATACGGATTCCCCATTTGGTGGGCTTTTTAGGAGGATATGTTATAAAACCAACTCTTCCTTTAAATTTAACCACTGGCTCATCGATTGATATTTCTTTATCGGGTGTAAAATGCTCTTGGAATTTACCTTCAATGTAATCGATAAAATTGTTCACTTTTTGGATTCTCGTCGTTACATTTGCATTTTTAGAAACATTTTCATTCAAATGTAACATCCAAAATATTTCCCTTTCTTTCCCTTCGAAATATGTTTCTAAAAAATGGTACGTATACAACATGATCCTTTTTCCAATAATATTTCATATCAGGAACCGGTAGAGTACCCATGTTAAGGATTACACCCAAAAAAGCTGTTAATTCTTCTTTCGTTACATCGATCCAATTGTTCCATGTAGATCGATCAGATAAGCTCTTTTGCTCTATTTTGTTTTTTTGGCATACTTATTTGTCTCTAGTACAATTGTTTCAAGCAGTGCATCCGTGAAAAAGAGTCTGAAAAAATCGATAGGTTCTGTGCAATGAAGAGGTACATTAGGTCCAACAATCTTAGATCCCGTTGAAAAATTTGTCTTTGATTGCGGCTGATCTCTGTGTGTAACGTCTCTCCAGTTAGTAAATTCATTTATATTACTGTCCCTATTTTCTTGATTTTCTTCGACTTCACTGTCGCTGGATATTACCAATTATATCACTCGTCGATTCCTTGAAACTTTGTCACTACCAGAACCACTTACATTATCACTTTCTGCATCACTGTCAATATTCACGGTGTCAAAATAAAAGTCTTCCTCGCTATTTTCAGATTCACAATCAACTTCTGTCGGTAACTTTCTTTTGGCCATTTTGGAAAATTATTTTCAACTATTTTTAAAAAACGGGAATGCCTAATTACAGTTAAATATAATTTTATAAACATTATTTGGAATTTTACAAAGTGTTTTCTCTTGGCTAGGTTAAAAGACACAGTGGAAACACAGAATTAATTTGGAAAGAAACTTTATTGACTGTGAACTGATCTGGACAAATGTTACAAAAGAACTGAACAAAGGTTACATATTTAGAAATCAAAATGGTGAAAACAAATGGCGGTGCCAACAGAATAAAATGAAACAAGCAAAATAGGCGCGATAATTGAAAACTCCAACATTTTCGAACCGTGTCGATTTCTTTACGCACAAGAGGCGACTGGCTTACCTCAGCGTATTGCATGTCGAGCGAAAAATAACAGCTTTTGTTCGCACTGGATTTCGTTATCTCCAAATGATAAGAATTCTTGAATAGGTCGCATGAGTTCGTGAATAGATCCATTAGATATTTATATTTGTGCAGATAAATTGTAAACTGATACATGGATGAATACAGTATATGATTAGTACGGTTTTATGTTTTGGTGTCTGAGAGCAGACAAACGACTGGAACGGTAAAAAGGCTATGGTGTCTGAGAGCAGACATGCGTCCGAAAAGGGTTAAAGTACGTGAAACAAAAAAAAAGTGAAAAACGCAAACAAAAATGAGTAGTGCCGATAGTAAGGCAATATGACGGGGTAGCATGGCTGCTAGTGGGGTCTGACAAATAGTCTTTTATAATGGGTGCATGAATAGCCAAAATACATTGATGTGCTTGAAACTGCCATCGTCCAATCAATTTCACTCGTTTCTGGCGATTCGAACGCCGATGATTTCGTAATGCTCAATGCCAAAAATCGGTACTCAGATTGACTTGGGTGTTAGAAAATGGAATCGAGCTGCTGCACTGGCCTGAACAGTCACCGGTTTCAAGCTCCAAAAGACTTTTGTGGTTAATATTTCTCAGAAAAAAGAGATAAGTTTTCAAATTTAGATTAGATGTATTTTGATATAATTATATTAGGAAAGAGCGTTTTTGATTGAACTTTACTAAAATTAGGATAACACACATTAGATATTGATTAAAAATCCGCTCTGGTGCTGCGTTGTTTGTTTTTATTATATCCAATTTTTTTGAATAAAGTTGGTTGGTTTTCTATACCTTATTCTTAATTCCCCTTGTAACAATATTTTAAATTAGTCAAATTAATTAATGTGACTAATTTAAGATATTGTTTTCTGATTAGTTTTGGTTATCCATACCATATAAATATATAAATTTAGAGTGTTATGTGAACCATTAAGTTTTGTTTATTAATTTATTGTCTTTGTAAGTGCTTTATATTCTTATATTTTTTTTCTTATAGATTAATCGCATCAATAATGCATATTTGGATTTGAACATTGTTAGGTTGATATTGATTGTAGTCTTTATAAAAATTTATTTCATTTATAATACTGTTTTTGCCATAAATGTAGACTGACGCAGTAAATAAGTAATCAATAAATTGCTGTCTTGTGGTGAATATCTAGAAAGTCACCTATTGGAAACTTGGGTATATGGGCAACTTCGTGATGACTGTATTAATGCTTCAAATTAAAAAAAACGATTCCCTCTTTAATTTCGGCTGCTGTGGAATTTTTCGATCAGTTGATCAAATCGCCCTCAAATCTTCAACTTAAGATAATAGTTACTACTGATACGTTTGTATGGAACAAAGAGCTGACGGTCCGCTACCTCCAATTTCGGACTCTTTTTACCCCTTTTGTAAAGTGAGCTCTACCAAGACATTTTCATTTGAGAAGAATATTCTGTTTTACATATTTATTGCAAATTATTTTCAATAATCGTAAACAAGTCAAACTTTTCGCATAAATCAAAGACTTTTGCTAAACGCTATGTCCCACATTGTCTGCGTAACTGTTTCTAAGATATTAAGTTTGTTTCACTCGTCCTCCATTTCAAACCGTAGCGTTTACACTTCAGAGGTGGATCATAAAGAAACAGATACGAATACCCCTGTTGAATCTTAACAAATAAGTTATGACTCAAATGTAGTAAAATAATAATAAAGTAGTTGTTTTTCAATATATTAGTAAGATAAGTTAATCTATATTCAAATGTAACTGAGTCATAATTTGAGAAGCATAAGTACTTTAACTAGAGATAAACATATCATTTTCAAGTAAATTCCATTGTTATCAATATAGTAGTAGATAAGTAATAGTAATGAGTATGATGCATGGACAGTACGAAAATGTGCATTGATAAGAATTTATGTTATCATGTTGCATGTTATTAATGGACAAACAATCATTAGTGGATAAATAATCTTAGCCTATAAACTTTTTTGCACTCAGTATAGTTAAGATACTAGTTCTAAGTAAATAAGAATATTGTATAAAAGTAGAAGTAAGGAAAAATAAAGATCAGTGTTCATAGTAACCTCAAGCAGAGTGTTTGATATTTATATTTAGAAGGCTTTGGTTTCCAGGACTTCTATACTACTTTCATAGTAGCGATAAGAACACGAAGGCTTTGGCTTCCAGGTCTTCGACAAAGCATCAAGGATCATCTGGTCAACTTCTTCAAGTGTCATTAAGGAAAGATCTGTGGTTCCCCAGGTCTTTTCCACTGTGAGCAAGGCTACATATCGTCATTGGGTTAGAGATATACCTAAACCACCCTGTCGGTACGGTAGTTCTTGTTACAAGTGACAACTTGAGTTCCAGATCGGATATCTTGGCGCTAACATTTTGGTGACCCCGACGTGATCCTACTGTGAAAGGAATTCGCTCATAAAAGGACGACACTGCGAAAATCACTGTTAAGTCTTGATCATACAGCAGCGATGGCAGACTTGAATCAACTTACGAAGCTACAATCAACATTAGCTAAGCAAGTCAAGGCAACATACGAAGCGTACAAGCAGTTGGCAGAAGAGCGTAAGACGGAGAAGGCAGTTCAGGAGCGGCTGGTTAAGTTACAATCTAGTTGGCAAGAATTCGAGTAGCGAGATGATGAGATCCGGCAGGCATTTCCGGCCCGGTTAGACCATCCGTACTTTTCCGAAAATTTGTACGACCAACTGGAATATATATACAACGAATTTAAGGCAGAACTAGAATGCAGACGACAAGTAGTAACAAAGAGGAGCGACAAAGAGGAGAAGTCAGATGATTCTCAACCCATGAAATTAAAGGCATTAATCAACCCCGAAGTGCAAAAAATGATTCGAAAATGCAATCTGAATCAAATGTCGCTACAGATGAGTATGGAAAGGATTGTTTTACACAATCGAACGAAGGCCTATTACGAAACGATGATTAACCGATTACAAACAGATTGGGCAAAAATTCAAAACCTCAACGAGGAGATTCATGAAGTGGTGGAAGACCCGGAACAGTATGGCTTTGACGCACATGATATATATGAATTGGATGAAAAGGTCCAAGAGATGATTATTCAGCTGAAAGAGCAGTTGGATGCAGATCATGGACGGACAGGTGCAGGATCATCGGGACATCAGCAAGCAAGAACAGCTATAAATTTACCAACAATTACCATTCCTAAGTTTGACGGAGATTATTTGAAATGGCCTCAATTCCACGATATGTTCAGTCAGATGATTGACAACCAAGGAATTGAAAAGGTAGAAAAAATGTGGTATCTCAAGTCCAACTTAACAGGGGAAGCACAAAAGCTAATTAAGCATTTGATCATTTCGGCTGAAAATTATGACGTGGCATGGAAAATTCTAAAAGAAAGATACCAAAATAAGCGACTTTTGGTTTCTTGCGTTTTAGACAATTTGATAAATCAGCCAAATATAACATCAGAATCGGCTAAGGCATTAAAGACAATGCATGATACAACTCGAGAAAGTATTTTGATGCTGGAGAATATCGGAATGAAAGTGAGCGGCGTGTGGGATCCAATGCTGCTTCATATACTAAAAAAAAAATTGGATACAACAACACACACAGCATATGAACAATCAATTAAGAACCCAAGGGAGCTGCAGACGTTGGACGAGTTTCTACACTTTTTGGAAACAAGATTTCAGTCATTTGAGGCTTTGGGATTCAAAACATCGTCAACGAAGGCAGGGCCTCAAAGGGTTAAGAGTACCTCATGTCCAGTGGTACAGAGCCCATTTAAATGCATAGTTTGCAATAGAGTTCATATGCTACACAATTGCGAAAAATTTGTGGCAATGACAATTCAAGATCGAGAGTCAGTCATACGAAAAAACAACCTGTGTTACAACTGTTTGAGGAAGGGTCATGGTTGGAAAACGTGTCGGTCCATAAACTGTAGGACATGCAATCAAAAACATCATACTTTATTACATAAGGGCGCTGTTGCATCAAAAAAGGGCGAGGAATCACAGGCATCCATCAACATAACCAATTCAATTAATAAGGACCTGGAAAAATACGTATTTCTAGGCACAGCACTGGTAACGGTCCTTGATAAGCAAAAAAGGCCAGTTGAATGTAGAATCTTGTTAGACTCTGGTTCGCAAATCAACTTGATAACAGAAAGGCTGCAGAAGCGACTAAGGTTGGATGCCCAGGAAGAAAAACTTCGGATATGCGGTATAGGGAACGCGCAGTTAGATTCAAACGACCGAGTAAACATTGAAGTTCAGGCCAAAAGTAGTCATTACACCACAATTGTAGAAGCATATGTGGTAAAACAAATAACAAGTATGCAGCCGCAGAGATTTATCGACACATCTCAATGGAAAATACCAAAAAGAATGAAGCTAGCTGATCCTAATTTTAATAAGCCACAGAAAATTGACATTCTGTTAGGAGCGGAAATGTACGGCGAGCTTATGCGGACAAAACAAATAAAACTTCGTTCTGATCTACCGTTTCTACAGAAATCCGTATTTGGATGGATAGTACTTGGCAAAATGTCTCAAGCTCAACCTAGAGAACAAACTGTGGGTGTTACGACTCTACAACTTGAAGAAGAACTTACCAAGTTTTGGGAAATCGAAGAAATCCAAGAAAGTAAACCTTTATCGAAGGTAGATAGACAATGTGAGGAATTTTTTCTCAATACAACGTCTCGAGATGAGTCCGGACGATTTAAAGTTAACCTACCTATGTTGAATTCTCCAGAGTTGCTAGGGGAATCAAGAGGTATTGCATGGCGAAGATCTGAAAACTTGGAAAAGAAATTCTCAAAGGATCCGGAATTGCAGCGACAATATAGTCAATTTCTGTCAGAGTATTTAAGACTAGGACATATGGAAAGAATACAGGAGAAGGAAATACCTACTGTTCATTATTTCTTGCCACATCACGCAGTTGTGAACCCTGATAAAAGTTCAACAAAGTTAAGGGTAGTGTTTGACGCATCTTGTAAAACGACATCGAATTTGTCTCTAAATGATTTAATGATGAAAGGCATGAAAGTACAAGATGATCTATTCGATATCCTGTTGCGATTTCGCACGTATAAGCATGTGTTCATGGCCGATATCAAACAAATGTACCGACAAATACGCATGGCGGATGAAGACCAAGGGTTACAGTTAATAATGTGGCGAAGTTCACCCGAGGAGCAGATTCAGTTTTACAAACTCACAACAGTGACATATGGTACCAAAGCTGCGCCATATTTAGCAACGAGATGTCTAAAACAACTGGCAGAAGATGAAGAGTTAAAATATCCATCAGGAAAAAGGGCACTTAAGGACTGTTATGTCGACGACATCATAACAGGAGCAAATTCGTTGTGTGAAGCCATGGAAATCAGGAAGCAAGTGACGTCATTACTTCAAGAAGCACAGTTGAAACTTCACAAATGGGCTGCTAGTGATGAACGGTTGTTAATAGGAGTTCCTCTAGATATACGGGAAGAAGAAAAAACTTTTGATGAAGACGACGAAAGATATATCAAGACATTAGGTGTGTCATGGCAAGCCTCTCAGGATATATTTCGATTTACTACGAAATGGCCAGAAGTATATCAACGCATTACCAAAAGAAACGTCATTTCAGAAGTGGCACGACTGTTTGACCCACTAGGGTTGGTGAATCCAATTATTGTCTATGCAAAAATATTCATACAAAGATTGTGGAAGCATAGGCTAGACTGGGATGAAGAGTTAAATGACGAATTGGCAGACTACTGGAGAAAATTCCGAAACAGTTTAAGTGTCATACATCACATCAAGATTCAAAGAAACGTGATAGATGTAAATGCATCTCACAGGATTGAAATCCACGCATTTTCAGATGCAAGTGAAAAGGCCTATGGTGCAGCAATTTACATTCGAGCTTTGACCATGGATGGAAGAATACAAACAAAATTATTATGTTCAAAGTCTCGAGTCGCTCCAGTAAAATTAATTACGTTACCTAGACTGGAGTTATGTGCAGCACAATTAGCAACCAAGCTGGTCCAGAAAGTGACAACAGCGATACGAGTAAAGATAAATCAGACGTACTATTGGACAGACTCGCAGATAGTGTTGTCATGGATAAGTGGGGATGCTGCAACATTTAAAACTTATATTGCACATCGAACAGCGGCTATACAACAAATGTCGAGTAAACAACAATGGAACTATATCTCATCAAAACAAAATCCTGCCGACATATTGTCTAGGGGCACGACTCCACATCAGCTTATTAATGAAGAACGATGGTTCTGGGGACCCTCATTTTTAGCAAAAGAGGAATATCAATGGCCTGACAGAACATTTTCAATTATACGAAAAGAAGATGAGGAGCGGAAATGCGCGTTAATCACATACATGAATGCAGAAGTGAAAGGTGATCATCCGATCTTTCACATCAATCATCGTAATTCGTTTTGGACACTGCAGCGAGTATTAGCATATATGTTACGCGCTGGAAGAAGGTTAAGGGGTACAAAGGAAACCAATTCTATTGGGAACTGGCTAACTACTATGGAGCTGGAAGAAGCGTTAATAACAATAGTTAAAGAGATTCAAAAAGTATATTACAAGGATGAGATTCAGCAGATAAAGCATGACGGGAACGTCAAGAAAACCAGCAGCATTGCATCTTTGTCGCCATTTATCGACAAATCCGGAGTCATTCGTGTAGGTGGCAGATTGGGGAATGCCGATATTACATATGATGCAAAACATCCAATGCTATTACCAGGCTCAGATTTTGTGTCAAAACTATTACTGGATCATTTGCATCGTCAGCATCTACATGTTGGTGCTTTAGGATTGTTGGCTATTGCCAGACAGCGGTTCTGGATAGTTCGAGGAAGATCATTGGCCAGAGCAACGATCAGTAAATGCGGACAATGCGTAAGATGTAACCCACAGACATTAGTTCAAAAGATGGGCGACCTACCAGAAAGACGAGTACTACCCGCTCGACCGTTCTCGGCAGCAGGAGTTGACTTTTTCGGTCCAATATCAACACATTATCGAGTGCGTGGGAAAAAACCTACGAAAAGTTATATTGCCGTGTTTTGTTGTTTCACAACAAAAGCAGTACACATGGAAGTAGTGTCAGATTTAACAACAGATGGTTTTTTGGGTGCGTTACGCCGATTCACTGCTCGGAGGGGATTATGCAAGGATCTTCATTGCGATAACGCAACTAACTTTGTAGGGGCCCATAATAAGTTACAAGAATGGGCAGCAATTATGAGTGCGCCAGAAAATCAAGACCAAATAGTACAAAGTTGTAGCAAACAAGGAATACAATTTCATTTTGCGCCTCCGAGATCCCCTCATTTTGGAGGTTTATGGGAAGCAGCAGTCAAATCAGCAAAAAAATTACTCAAACAAACATTGACATCAGCATCTTTAACGTATGAGGAACTGAGTACAGTAGTGAGCGAAGCCGAAGCCATACTTAATTCAAGGCCATTGACACCCATGTCCTCAGATCCCAATGATCTGACCGCTCTAACACCAGGACACTTCTTAATTGGAGGGCCGTTGACATCCATACCTCAACCTAACGAGGAATCAAGCAATATATCAGCTCTGTCAAGATGGAAGCTGGTGTCAGCAATTAATCAGGAGTTTTGGAAAAGATGGACCAAGGAGTATCTGTGTGAACTACAAAATCGATACAAATGGAAGGACACAGTTTCTTCAATTAATCCTGGCATGTTAGTAATCATCAAAGATGAAAATCTTCCTTCTCTAAAATGGCCCATGGGAAGAATTGAAAAGATCATAAAAGGTAAGGACGGGCTGGTAAGAGTTGCTATAGTACGCACAGAAAAGGGTCAATTCAAAAGAGCTATTCATAAGTTAGCTCCATTACCAGTAGAAGAACGTTGTTCAGATGAGTCTATGGAACCAAGTGGTACTGAAGATGGTAGAAAACGAAAACAAGTAAAAAGTGCAATCACAACTTCAACGGTCCACAAAGCAAAAAAGAAAAGAATCACAGCTAATCCAGTCAGCCTTTTATTGACGTTGTTTCTCTGTCCTCTAATTACGTTCGGAACGTCAGAACCCATTAGGGTTACTTCAATCACAAACAACGCAGGAATTTACTTTGAATCAGTCGGACCAGGAAGGCTGATCACCAATAATTGGAAACTGATTGTGTATTATAACATGTCGAATTATTGGCATACTCGAAACATAGTACAAAAAGGAATATTTAGACTCAAAGGATTAGCAGATGCAACGGCGAATAATGAATCTCTCAAGGCTATTGTGTTCGGGCTTGACCAACAGTTGAAGGAATTGGAGGACGAAGATAGAGCATTGGTAGGTACACCAACATCACAGTCCAGAGTAAAACGAGGCATCATCAATATTGTTGGAAATATAGCCAATAAATTGTTTGGAGTCTTAGATGATGAGTATGCAAAAAACATAGAGGCTACAATAAAGAATGTTCAGGGAAGACAGGACGAACTCTTAAGGTTAATGAGAAACCAAACCTCAATAATAGATGCTACAATTGATTTAATGTCGAAAAATCAAGAAGAAAGAACGCAACAACTAAGAAAGTTCCAACACGAAGCGGATGTAATTCTTGCTAGTATGGACAAGATGTCAAGCGAAGAACAAAGAAACAAATTAACAACAACATTTTTAACTATAGCTCAATACACCGTGCTATTGTTAAACGAACTTCAACGAATCCAAGCAACATTCTGGAACATTCTAACAGATGTACATCATGGAAACGTAAACCCTCTAATAGTACCTGCTGAACGATTGGCAAAACATGTAAAAGAAATTCAAGAAGTTATGCCAACAGACAACGAATTACCAGCAGTAGACAATTTATACAGTATAATGACCGCAAAGGGTCAAATGAATAGACAATTGGCAATGTTTACATTGGAAATTCCATTAGTATCACCAACTAAGTATGAAGTCGTCAGAACGATTGCGTTTCCAATCCTCATCAATAACTCTTTTGTCAGAATAGAACCAGAAGCCGAGTTTATAATGGTTAACGATTATCGAGACGAAATCTACGCTTTAAGCGAATTTGAATATCATCAATGTAGGACCTTTAGGAGTACAATGTTGTTATGTGATCAGCTACATCCAGTTTATACGAAATATGCATCTCACCTGCAATGTGAATTTAGTCTACTTGCCCAACAAACAGTTTCGGAACAATGCCAATTAAGGATTTCAAAACCGGAAAGAGACTGGATTCAACTCCAGCAGAGAAATAATTGGTTGTTTTCAATGGACAAGGAAACAAGCTATAACATCGTTTGCACCAGCGAAAAATTTCAAATTCAGTTGAAGGACAATGGCATTCTAACATTCCTCGACAGTTGTACATTAAGGGATGACCATCTTACGATCCAATCATACCAAGGAGTGACAACAAAAATAGAACAAACTGTGCAACCAGTCATCAGGTTTCCAGAAGAATGGAATACTACCATGTCTACATTAAATATACCATCAGACATAATGCCGGCAGTAGAGAAATTCACCGCAAGATATGAAGTAATCAAGAAGAACCTCAATCAGCTTAAAACTCAAGAAATACTCTTAACCAACCGAACTACAAATGATCAGTATCAGATGATAGGCGGGTATAGCGTTCTAGTAATAATCGTCCTTGTATGTGCATTGTGGTACCTGATAACAATCATCAAGAGAAAACGAATTATATCCAGTCAACGTACAATTAACATTGAGGAAGGAGATTTCAATTTGAGGCCATTCCCTCAACGCGGGGGAGAATGTTGAATCTTAACAAATAAGTTATGACTCAAATGTAGTAAAATAATAATAAAGTAGTTGTTTTTCAATATATTAGTAAGATAAGTTAATCTATATTCAAATGTAACTGAGTCATAATTTGAGAAGCATAAGTACTTTAACTAGAGATAAACATATCATTTTCAAGTAAATTCCATTGTTATCAATATAGTAGTAGATAAGTAATAGTAATGAGTATGATGCATGGACAGTACGAAAATGTGCATTGATAAGAATTTATGTTATCATGTTGCATGTTATTAATGGACAAACAATCATTAGTGGATAAATAATCTTAGCCTATAAACTTTTTTGCACTCAGTATAGTTAAGATACTAGTTCTAAGTAAATAAGAATATTGTATAAAAGTAGAAGTAAGGAAAAATAAAGATCAGTGTTCATAGTAACCTCAAGCAGAGTGTTTGATATTTATATTTAGAAGGCTTTGGTTTCCAGGACTTCTATACTACTTTCATAGTAGCGATAAGAACACGAAGGCTTTGGCTTCCAGGTCTTCGACAAAGCATCAAGGATCATCTGGTCAACTTCTTCAAGTGTCATTAAGGAAAGATCTGTGGTTCCCCAGGTCTTTTCCACTGTGAGCAAGGCTACATATCGTCATTGGGTTAGAGATATACCTAAACCACCCTGTCGGTACGGTAGTTCTTGTTACAAGTGACAACTTGAGTTCCAGATCGGATATCTTGGCGCTAACACCCCATATAGCAAATAAAGCTTTCTTTGCAATATACAGAACTTAGAAATTTAACTACGTATATGAGTGATGAGATCGCGATGGCCAGTTTTATAAGATCAATGACATGTGACAATATTTACGGTTTAAAGGTATATCTGAATGTCCGCACCTGCGTTTTTACGTCGTCCATATTGTCCGTCCAAACTACATAAATATAAAAATAGCAGGAAACAGCGTGTCCGAAACAAAAAACAATCATGGCACCAGAGAAAATCTGGATCAAGGAAGAAGCACGGACCTGGTTTATAAAGAGGGATACAATACTGCATTACATTGAGGTACTGCACTCGGAGCTCACATTCAAACTTCATCCGACAGAATTTGATGTGTTAGATGACCACGTTAGATGTAAAATTAGTTTGATTATTTATAAGAAATTTGTAACACAAAAACAAAAACTGGCAAAATTAATAAACATCCAAAAAAAACCCTCCACCCCTGTACAAACTGCAAAAAAGCATAAATTTTTTAGTCGAGTGGTCAACTTATCACAGACTAAATTCTCCCAAACGGAGATAAACCTCCTTAGTAAAGGCCCCACATATAACCCCAACTTCAACCTGAAAAATGTAAAAGAAACACTTATATCTGAGGCTGAAGTAGCACTGTTTAACCAACCAGACTCCATTATAAAAAAAGAGAATATCAAAAACATTATAAAAAATGTTCCTCAAAATCTCAACTTAAACCTATCCTCCGCCATAAAATCAATTTTACTAAAAATTAAAAACAAAGATTTAATAGTTACGAAAGCTGATAAAGGCAAATCCACTGTCATTATCGAAAAAGCTCAATATAACCGAAAAATCTTTGATTTTATAGAAAAAGAAAATGTTACCATCTTAAATAAGGACCCCACAAATAAAAACAACTGCCTTGAAAGGTATTCTCAAATCCACCAAGCACATTTTCCCCGAAAACCAGAAATTTCGACTGACAAATATGAACCCGATGGCCCCAAAACTTTATGTACTTGTAAAAGTACATAAAGAGAATTACCCTATTAGGCCAGTTGTCTCATTTATTAACAGCCCCTTGAGACAAATAGCAATCGCTATTAATAAAGTCTTGAAAGAAACCACTAACTTCAATGCATCTAACAGTATAAAAAACTCCACAGACCTGGTCAAAAAGTTGGCCAAACTTAATATTCCAAATTATTGCTCCTTATCTCATTTGATGTTACAAACATGTTTTCCAATATTCCATATACAGATTCTCTTGATATAGCCAAGAATCTTTTGGCCTCCAAATACATCGACTCGGTTTAAGAAACGGAAATTAGAACTTAACTAGAATTCTGTCTTATGGAAAACTATTTTCAGTTTGAAAACACTTTCTATAGACAGAAAAAAGGGCTAACTATGGGTTACCCTCTGAGTCTGCTTATGGCAGACCTATTTATGGATAATATTGAGGCAGCTGTTTTACAATCTGAATTCTCAAATCATGTTATCTTTTGGTATAGATACGTTGATGACATCCTTATTGGCTTTACAGGAAACAATTATCAACTCTCCCAGCTACTGAATTTCTGCAACAATATACATCCCTCCATCTCCTTCACAGGAAAATAATCGGAAAATTTATTTTCTGGATCTGACCTCCACCAGGTATCTTTTAAATAGCCTAGAATTTAACACTTTTAGAAAGCCCACCTTCTCGGATGCAACTATTCCAGCCGATTCATGCCACCCTTGGTCCCACAAGATATCGGCTTATAGGTCGATGGTTGACCGTGCTTTTTCCATACCTCTTTCTAAGGAATTTCCTAATACCGAAATTTCAACCATCAAAAAAATAGCAAATAATGGTTTTTCGAATCAGCTAATTGATCATCTTATTAATAAAAAAACATAAGGAAGAAACAATTCATAAAATTTATCCGAAGATAGAAGAAACAATCCAGAGAAAATTTGCACTCCTTTCATATTTTGGTCCAATATCCGATAATATTTCTCGAATTATAGCTAATGATAATATTCACATTGCCTTCAAGCCTAGCCAAAAAATTTCCACCCTTTTCTACAATGCCAAACAATCTACGAGCAAATTTAATAAATCCGGAGTCTATAAAATTACATGCGGAGAATGTTATTGTGGGTATATTGGCCAAACAGGTAGATCCTTTAAAGCCAGATTTAATGAGAATCTCAAATCTTACATTCACGAAAAATCCAATTCTAATGTAGCAAACCACTTCCTGGGAACCAACCATGAATTCCCTTCAATTGAAAATTTACAGATCCTCCATAATTTATCCAAGTCCCATAAACTCAATATTTTAGAAGCACTGGAAATTCATAGACACCTTAGAGTAAATATTTTTACTGTCCTTAATGACCAAACCAACATATTTAAATCTTCCCTCTTTGATGCATTAGCATAATTACCTTCTTTCCTTTATTTGATTCATAATTTTAAAGGATATAAAAGGTAGACTTAAGTCTAAAATTGCTAATACACTTGATAATGCTGACTAGTTCAGCGAAACGAGTAGTGTAATATAAAGGAAAAAATATA
The DNA here is from genome assembly GCA_954870665.1 of Stratiomys singularior. Classification (NCBI taxonomy): domain Eukaryota; kingdom Metazoa; phylum Arthropoda; class Insecta; order Diptera; family Stratiomyidae; genus Stratiomys; species Stratiomys singularior. The sequence goes on along the minus strand of OX940880.1, from coordinate 66,810,937 downwards.
TTGATCTAAATAACAGCAAACTAACTGTTTTTATAAAAAATTCTTTTCTAGAAATGGATCAAAAAGTAAGCGAAAGTTACATCGATCTCTTGTTTACGTTAAGCCTATTTTCTCTTCCAGAATGATCGACGTATTGGTTATTGATACTTGTGTACGAATTTTTTCTTAAGACGACTACAGTGGCGCGTGACATTATTTGAACATGTCACAATTTGTATATTTGGAACACCATCTTATTTTCACTTACATCAGTGAAATTTTTAAGTTGTTGAATGATATGTTCCATTTCGGGGAAGAGAGTGAATAAATCATGCCCGAAAAATTGATTGCAGTCGCAATTCATGACAGTTGTTGTCTCTTTTGCTTTGATCTCTTATTTTCCAGTTTATCTTGCCTTATTGTCTGAGCTGCAGTAAGCGAAACTGCTTAAAAGAGGGAACTGTCGCAATGAAGGCAAAGAAGCCTCTGAAGGAACTTATATTTGCAGTTTACAGGATTTGGTGCTTGTAAATTTATCAAGAACTTTTCTCCAACCCCTCTTCATTTTTAATAGGAATAAATTTTTAAAAAATGTACAATTTACTAACTTTTAATGAAGAGCTTAGGCCTCGGTTCGCTGACTGATCTAACAATTCCTAAGCAACCTTAAAAGATAATGTCTAATTTCCAGCATCAGTAATGGATTTGAGCGCAGTTAAGATGTGCTTCATGTCATACTCGCTTTAAATGGCAATGGTTATTGTGTAATATTTTGTTTTTCTATTGTACCTAGTTGTTGTCTTCGATAAAAATCCTTCATAGAAATTAAGTCCAAACTTATTTAGGTGATAATTAATAACAATTAGTGATAACGTTTCAAATGTCACATACAAAGGGATACAATGTGCATTGTACAAACCCAATAAAAATTACTGAATTGAACATATCCGAAAACGTCCTCCAAGAAGCTATTGGAGAAAATTATACAATATACAATCGATGATACATCCCCTCTGCGATATACAACGGTGTGCATGGCAAATATGAACAAAGTGCACACTTCATTGGATTGAAGTAAAATGATCTGATTGATGGTCTTCCACTAAAAAATTGCGCGTTTAAACAAGGGCACAATTAAATCTGAATCTTCAAAACCAAATAAGGAAGAAGACCAGCAATTTGCTAGCCACCAACCACGACCAACGATAGGAAACCTAGGAAATGGCTTGCCAGTGACAAGCAAACTGTACCATCTGTGCTAACTGTACTGTCCTCACAAAGATGAAGGGTAAGACCGAATGATATTGGATGACAGTAACCAAGGATAAGCCTCATAAAAGATAAAGGCCTGATAAAAGAGAACGAAGGATATACCTCAAACCCCAAACTCAATGACACCCCAAAGAGAGATGCTAGTGAGCTATCTAATGGTTTCTGCTAAAGTCTTTTTGTGAAAAACAAAAGAGGTTTGTTTGAGGTATGCTTAAGGGGTTTGCCACTCTAACAAACACAGATATTTCCAAATTCATCGTTACCTCGTTGTTTTTGCGACATTACAGGAATTTTCCCAAATCAACAATATTTTCCTAAAAGCCCTAATAAGTTTAGTTTTGAAGAAAAACATATACATATTTTGGACGTAAGAGTTCGTCCTTCTTCAGCGTATGTTATTGATATCAATATCAATGATATCAATATCAATAACACACACCCAAAGAAGGAGGAACTCTTACCTCCGAAATACATACATTTTTTCTTCGATTCATCATCGCAGTGATAAGGGGCGTGCCCATATATATAGGCATATATGATCGGGCGAAATCTTGGAAACTTTAATTTTGACAATGGTAGGGTGAAGTTAGCTGTTTCATATCAAAACTAAGGAAGTATAGCGCCACGAGTAAAAGTACCAAAGAATGTTGAGGATGTCATCATGCAATGCATAAATAGGGATTATTTAAATTTTGAAGTTTCTGGACGTAAATTTAACCTGAGAAAGGGCACAGTTTATAAAGTTTATTAAACGAACCAAACTGTTCTTGTTCCGAAGGAAAGAAGACCGGAAAAAATTGGCGCAAGATAGAGTTTGTGCGATTAAGTTTTTGACTCAACAAATTAAATCATTTTTATTCACACAATTGATAGAAAATTTGTCCTAGAATCGAAAACAGACCCAGACTCCAAAACGCTTCGGAAATTAAAATAGCGCCGGAAGAAGAAAATGCAGGTATTTAGACTTTTCCGTAATATTTGCAGGAGCTGGGACTTTCAGCAAGAAAACCATACATTATGCAACAAACAAGAAGAAAAGATTGGGATTTCTTTTGGGCGGATGAATCCAAGCTTAAGTTACTCTATAGTGGTTTATATACATTCGATGTCCTAGTAGTTGCCGATATAATAAAAAATTCACAGTAGCTGCTAGCAAACACTCAGAAAGGAATATTCCGCTGTGATGCGTATTTTTACACGCTGCCGTTGTTATGTAGTCCCTTATTTTGCATTACAGGAAAGGAGCTACGTTACTCTCCCTACTGTACTTCCCGTTTGACAGCTCGATGTCAACCACCGAGATCCGTGCTTGAGCGGAACACACATGGGGAAAATAGATCATCATGGGATGCAACTTTGGAGAAGCACCAAGTGCAAGGAAAGGAGTAAGCAGATAGTTAAGTTGTTACTTATTAAATAATTGCCAACTGCAATTAAGCAAATACACTTTGATTAACAAAAGTTGAGTTTTTGAGACCACATGTGATCGACGTCATTCATATCACTTGAAAGGCATTCAAGGACTCGCAAGGCTAGGGTGTACGTAATTCACCTAGTCTGTCGGGCCACCAATAGATTATTGATAATATTAAAAAAGATAGGGAAGACCCCATTGGTACACAGCAATCCAAAACAAGTGGATTAGAACCGCTACAAAAATGCTACTAAACGATACATTGGTTCACATCCTGAATCCCACTTAGAAGTTTACTGGTCAATTTTTCTTAAATATGTGCAAACACAGCCATCAACAGGAATAGGAAGTGAACAGCGATCTCAAAGGTAATTGAATGACCACCTCACAAATCAAGAAATGGATTGGGAGAACCATATTGAAAACTCCGAATCTTCAAAACGGCCGTGAGCAACGATGAAGTAGTAAACCAGACATCAAATCTCGCATATGGATACGTTCCTTCAAAGTGGAGGCAGAAAGTAAACAACGAACAGTATATTACGCCAACGCTTTCAGGGTTAACAGATGAAGAGAAAGAAGGAGAAACGCAACTTCTTGCCGTGGCCCCCTAAAACAAATGATAAACGAGAAAAATGTCAAACGGGCCTTTAACACCTCCGAAACAGAAAAATCACCAGGGACCGACAAAGTGTATTCGAATATTCTCAAAATGATTTTTTTGAAAATATACAGATACCCTGAAGGCAATGTGTATATAAAGAACACCCCAACTCACGTGCTGCTTCCAAGACGTTCAAATTAGAAGAATGATGGCACACATTAGGGGCCTCCAAATAAGTGCAAATAGCAATAGTTTAGTAGCAGCCAGTCAAAAGTATAAAATAGGTTCACATCTTATTAAATAGATGAAAAATAGCTACTTACCTTAAAAAAAAGAGTTCAGCGAAGGAAAATGGCATTATCTTGGATATAACAGGATGAGATAGTATTTCCACTTCTTTGCTTACTCTTAATTAACGAAATGGTCGCAGATCTAAACAGGAAGGGTTTCAGAACGACAAACCTGTCAAGTAAATCGGGGCTAGAAAGATCTCAACGGGTTGGGGACAACAATTACATACAGGATTAACAGACTGGCCAAAGGAAAGTGGAATACGGTGCAAGACTTCATATCTGGATGTGAAATCGTGATCTGCACTGATGGTTTCAAAAGGAATGAGAAAAACGGTGTCAAAATCGGCTTCCGATATCATTGGCCATTACACTGGAGTTTAAAGCTATGACAACGTGTCATACCACCGTTTTGGAGTCGGAATCATTTGTAATAAAAGCGACCATAGAAGCAGCAACAAGCAATGCCAAATGCCACGGGCCCCCGACCCAAGAGGCCGCGAGCACAGAAATAATTTTTTAACATTGTACCATTTGCACCTGAGTACTTGAAAAGTATTTTTTTTTAAAGTTCTGCTTAAAATCCATTAAACTGAGACAACTAATGACCATAATACAATTTCAAGTTAATCGTTAAGCATTTCAACACATCCTAAACAAAAAGATGTTGATCAATTTTACAACACATCCATTGGTTTCTACATTTTATGTCGAAATACGTTTTCAGCGTGGGTGAGCATTGACGATCGGGGAATTCCCTCATTTCGTCCAAGAAAGCACTTTTTTCGTGACGCTGCCGGTGGGGCGAGATAGCAACACGATGTTAGGGGAGTCCCGGATTTGCAATTTTTTATGAGGGCTCTACTACTGACTGCGTATTCTTTATGGGATTGTTTTGACAATTGGTCATTTGTGTCTTTGATTTTTCGTATTATTTGTTTTATTGAATCTGCCTGCAAATGGTGGCAAAGTTAAGTTGATTGTAAAAGTTAGATATTAAAATATCTAGTTCCAGAAAATATTTAAGTGGGAGCGAAAAACGAAAGAGAAAGAGGGAGACTGAAGAAAAAAATAACAATCTACCTAAAATTAGTCAGTACTTAAAGAATGATAACTTTAATAATGAAAACTCGAATGAACTGTGCTCCAGAAGTGAAGAATTGGACCTTACTAAAATTATACCAGAATTACCAGATGCAGCACCCAACACCAGTGTCTATCCAGATCCAGAACAACCACAACAAGGTACTAGCAAAAATCAAGAAGAATTATATTTTAGCGTGAACAATATCGTATCTTCGCCATATGTTACCGATAAGGGTAATTTTAAAGAGCTAACTGATCAAGTGAAAATGTTCGTGATTGAAAACGGACATTGTAAACCTCAGGGCCCTTTCTTAAAAGATCGTGACAATAGATCTTTTCTAGAAAAACATTACTATATTGTTTCCAAGTCTGGCGTGAAACTTGAACGTACATGGCTATCTTATTCTTTAATACTTCAGAAGGCGTATTGTGAACCGTGTTGGTTATTCGCAAATCGGGCATCTCAAAAAATACAAAATGTTTGGATTGAGGGCTATGACGACTGTAAACATATTGTAGATGCCATAGATAGACACCAGATATTGAAAATTCATCTGGATTCTTGTCTTACGTATCAACAGTGAGGCTACATGAAACACTTGATGAAGAGAAAGAATCCATGATTAAAACAGAAAAATCTTTTTGGCGCCAAGTACTTTCTAGACTCCTTGATGTTACTCTGACACTTTCTACGTGTAAATTAGCCTTTCGTGCCCACAGAGAAAACGCAGAAAGCAGTGAACCAAGCTCCAAAGGGAACTTTTTGAGTATTGTTGAGTTGTTAGGAAAAAAAGACCGGATTTTACAAGAATTGTTAAGTAAACCAAAGGGCCAGATAAAATACTTAAGTCCAAAAATACAAAATGAGATAATTTCTGTCCTGGTTCTAAAAGCAGAAAATGCACTCATAAATGAAATAAATGCAGCACAATTCTACTCTATCATATTCGATACAACTCAAAATATTTCAAAAATTGAAAAACTTTACCGTTATTGTATGATCGAAAAAGATGGTAATGGGATCCCAAAGGCACTTGTCATTCAAGAGACATGTTTAGGATTTCATGAAGTTAAGGATCAAACTGCCTTTGCAATGTCCAAGCAAATTATTAAATCCAAAAATGACAAAAATATTCCTCTAAATAAGTGTCGAGGACAAGGATATGATGGTGCTAACACAATGAAAGGGACTTATGGTGGAGTTCAAAAACTCATAAAAGATGTCGAGCCAAATGCCGTATATGTTCATTGTGCAGCACATAACTTAAATCTAGTAATCAATGATACAGTGATTAGAAATTTTTTGATATAGTTTAACAAATTTATAATTTCTTTGGGCATAGTATCAAAAGATTGAATATTTTATTAAGTCTTATATCTAATAAAGAAAGTGTGTCTTCAACTTCAATAACATTAAAAACATTAAACCCTACTGGATGGGCAGGTCGTTATGATACTGTTTTTGCTTTAAAAGTTCGGTTTTTTGAAATCCAAAAAGCGCTAACGAAAATAATTCTGTTAAATTGCAAATCATATGAAAGAAATGAAGCTCTTCCACTCAAGAAAAAGATCGAAAACTACAATATTATTATGTTATTGGTTTTGCATTGCAAAATTTCACAAACTACCGATGCAGCCTCTAAAGCACTTCAGTCTAAAGCCACCGATCTTTCAAATGCCTTAAAACGTTTGAAAAGTTGTCTAGAAGAATTGGAAAGGTATCGACATGAATTTGTTAATTTAAAAATGAAAGCAAATAGTGTAGCAGAAGAATGGTCCATCTCCCCTGAATTTTCTAAAACTCGTCAGAGGAAGGTAAAACGCCATTTTGACGAGCTTTGCGAAGATGAGCGTCTCCAAGATTCGGAAAGTTTGTTCAGAGTGAACATATTTTATCGAGTATTGGACATCATTGTGAATCAACTGAAATCGCGTTTCCTTCCGATGAATGAAATTGTTTCAAATTTCAGTGTTTTGCAGCCTTCGACTTTACAAGTTTTAAATGACACTAATCTAATAAAAAAAAAGCTCTAGAATTTGTTGATATATATAAAAAAGATATATCTGAATCAATGGCGAGGGAAATTCTCAGTTTTCTTCCACTTTCAGAGACGAAATAGAAAAGTCTTCGTGTATTAGAGACCTTGCTGATTTATTAATGATGAAGAATCATTCAATGTCCTGCAGCTTTCCTGAAGTATGCACTGCATTAATGTTATTTGTTACAATTCCTGTGCTAATGCTGAACAATCATTTTCAAAACTAAAATTAATAAAAACCTATTTAAGAAACTCTATGGGACAAAACAGGTTATGTAACTTGGCTATTCTGTCTATTGAAAATTTTAAAAGCGTTAACACACGACAGTATTTATATTAGCTTTAATCACTCCTTCAGATGCAAAAGCTGCCGCGAAAGGAGCAAACACGAAGAAACTCATGTTCATACAAAAATAGATACGGTTAGTATGAGTGGGTGCTTTATTCCCCATGCCTATGTGTAGACGTCTGAACAATCAACACCACACAGCACAGAATCCTTTTCCCTTTATCAAGACGATTTGCGGATAGTAATCCATATCGACCGGTACACGACACAAGGTTAGGCCTTTAAGGAAGGTTAAGGTTTCTCAACTCATTGCATATAAATGATAAATTTATTGGGTCTATTGTTTTGCAGGATTACATTAAATTTAAGATTAAATACATTTAAATAGTACTTTTAGGACCGAATCCGAAATCATGTTACGGTTGGACGGTGTTTTCCAATTTCCCCAAAACGCTCTAATCAAAACATGGATTGATCTTAATGACTACTTCGTGGAATTGTCTAAGTGTACATTAGATTCGTCGTTCCAGGAAGCCTTACATTTTTGATGAATTTCCAAATCAAATCACATCGACAACTAGATCATTACGATGTTAATGTGCTTGCAGTCAGTGCATGCAATAAGAGATTGCGCGCGACTTAACACCATGGACACACGATAAATACTAATTAAAGTTGCGTTTATTTTAAGATTTGATTAGAAAAATATGAATTGAGCTAAAGTAATGCAAATCAAACAAAAAAAATTGTATAGATGAAGTAAGAATGTTCCACAAACTGGTAAGCAGTGATATCATTGAGCCGACAAAAACTTCTTGAAAGCTGGAGATTCTTCATAATTTTTAAGTGTTACGTTTTAGTACTTTGCAGATGGGCTATAAATTGTTCTGATATTTTGACAGCTTTTTAAGTCTGGGCCCTTAGGACCAGACTTTTGTAACTCGTTAAGCTGATACAAGCACACTCAAGAACGAGTAATTCTTGCATTCCGAAAAGCTAAGTATAAATGGGTACATGGGAAAACTATTTTATTATAAAAAAACTACGGTCAACTAACATATCATTAATCTGAAATTATTGAACAACCATTAGCTGCATTAACAATCAGGGTTTTCTACTTTCAAATGTCTGATAAAACTTTAAATTCTCTCCACGTGCCGCGCTGCTGATTTTGAAAATGCTACGAATCAATCTAAGTTAGAGTCTAAGTCGTTTGCAGCAAATAAAGTTCTACAGTTCATTACAAAAATACTATTCACCAGAGTGAAAAGCACAAATCTGCGGTATTCATTCATGACTTGAGGTTCCCTGAGAGACACTGCCTTACTACAAAACGTAGAGATCGATAGAATGCTATATTGGTAGCTGTCATAATTGTCAATTTTGGTTTATACAGAGTTGGGGAGAAGTTTTTGACCATAGTATATATAGTTTTATTATGAACTGCACACATTTGGTAATACAATAAATTATTAGTCTAAAGTTTATTCTCCATAGTTTTCTATACACACTAAAACTCGTTTTGTGAAACTTTCATATACATTTCATTATACGCTGGTTCCCACTGTCCTTTTGTAAAGGATGCTCGCATGCAGCCTTTCACCACGTTCATTGTCATCATTGTCAACACAAGGTTTTTCAGTTTTTGGCAGAAATTCAGCCGGAATCGAATTTTCTTCCCGGATAAAAAGTTGGAATTGCGTTTCTGGCTAGTTCTAATTCTTGAACCGAAAGCATCGCTTAACGTTTTCAGTCGCCTCCGAAGAGCAATCAGCCCTTTCGTCACTGTTTGCGTCTCTCGCTCCTGTTCTTATTTCAGCTAATGCCTTTTGTTTCTGAAGAAATTACTGACAGCCGACCACATTTTTACGTATCCTCCACGCTTCCTTTTTAGGGCAATACGCTAATTTTTCACAGTTTTCTTGCATGTTTCGCTGCATCTGTACCCCAATCGATGCACAAGTTGAATGGCAACCCTTTTTTTTTGTTGAAGGTACACGAAATTTCAATACAATCGGCTACAGTTTGAATCAAACAGGCTCTGAAAGCCACTAGTCAGATGGATGAGTTAGGGTGCAATTTGCCTAGGTGTCCTGAAATAGAAATCATTACATGTAAGGTGGGAAGCGCATATTAAGTGGAATTCAAGTCATTCCAGAGTTTCATTTGCAGACATAAGACCCATTCAGCATTTAGTCTAAGTTGAATGACAGGAAAGACTGCAGGATAAACCGAGTAATTTGGACTGACGCAAGCAAAATGAAAAACGGCGTAAGAGCATTGTTATTGATACCAACGAACCACAATATTTTGGGTCAACACGCCAAACGAATATGAATCCAAACGGATCACACCTGCTGAGCTTGCAGTAAGGACGAAAAAAGTCAGAATCTCTTCTTCTTCCTTTTAGATTGCCTGAGTTTAGCTAACAAACTTCCCACTTGACCAAACCACATTAATAAAGAAGAACTAGAATACTTGGAGACTTCTTGGTTTCTTTTGGGCTGCAGAAGTAACCGTCAGTAAAAAACAGTACCATACGCATACCCAACTGAATATAAAATGGTTGTAGTTGTCTCAATAACATATAATGGGACGAGATGAACGGCAGAAAATAGTTACTACAGGTACGGCCCACTCTCTATCCTCAGTCCTAAACAGACATGGTAAGCCGACATGCTAAATGTCTCCCATGACGGGTAGCTAGCGGCACGACATGGTTCTTAGCCTATAGGGATGATGTTGTAGCAAGAGTTACCAATAGGACGCCGGAGAAAAAATGCTCAGTATCAAAGATTCATCACATTTAAGTATGGATTACGCTCAGTCTCAAAGATAGATTACCTATCAGTTAAATTGTAGCAATTGTTGATAGACTTCAAGTTTAGTTTTTTGGTGCATGCCAGATCAATTGCTGATACGATTGCAATCGAGGTCTCAATCATTATGCGGCTGATGGCTTATGAAATGGGACCAAGTCACATAATAAGACAATTATCGATCACCCAACTACAGTCGAAGATTCTATACGGAGCTCACAACAAGCACAACTTGCGAAGGTACAAAGCCGAAGACTTCAGATTGGACCAACATACCGAAAGGCCTCTGAGTCTGTCGAGTTTTTTTGCTAAAGGGGATAAGAAAATCTAAATCCGAACACACGAGATTACCAAGGATGAATTTGCTAATGATGACTGGCAAGATACTACATGAAACAAGAATTGTGGGAGCGTGAAAAAATGGAAAGTTGACCACGCGACTTAAAACAGGGACCAATCGAAAGGGCTACAATACTGAAGATTAAGATGTCACCCATGATTCCTTCTTTTCTTAGCGATCTCAAAGACAACGAATTGATATTGACTAAAAGGAAGGATCGATTTGTTCGGATAGCCTAATCGAGAAGATTAGGTGGTGGTGGCGTCGACAAGCTATATCTATCTCTAGATATCGGTTTTCTCCTTTATTTGTATTGAAGTACGAATCCCTCTCTCTAAAAGGGATGTGTTATTCGAAGTAATGTGTACAATGGTTTCAGGTCAGCCTTGTATCAATAGACGTTCAACAATCAGCAAGTAAAATATCGTAAAATTCGAGGCAATACGAAGAGATGGAGAACAAAGTCAAATTATTGAAATTATTGATATTGATTACGTCCCCCCAGGGGTACTACCTTGGCTTGGTGGGGGGACTTGGCGAGGTTGCCCGTTATCCAGACGCGTGACCGAGTCACTAAAAGTACCCAAACAAATAATATGATGGACGACATAACAAAAAATAAATTCGGGGTGGGGCTATACACTCCAACGTGTGAGGGAGTCGTGACCTCATGTGGGCTTCTCCCCAGCGATCAGGTTGGGGATAAGTCGCCAGGGCATTTTTCAGTGGTGGAACACGTGGCCACTGAAGAATCAACAATTACAAGTGGTCAATCCATGGAGACAGGCATGTTCGCCCGCAGGCCAAAACTACTGCGGACACTGCCCCAAAAGTGAAAAAATCGACGCAGACCTGCGAGAAAACAACGAGTATTCAATTTACCATTGAGCGTTTCGCGTTAACGACATAGGTGTGAGTCCAAAACACTCCTCCTGCACAGGCCTCTTCTGCTCAAGGCGATGGAGCAAAACCCACGAGAAGCGCAGTTAAGGTGCAGGGGTCCGGTACCGTTGACCCCGAGCGTCATGCTCCAGAGACTGTTGATAGCCACACACCGGACTCTGTTGGTAGCGGAAACAATTATGCTTAGCAGCCAGAAGACCCCCCAGCTGACAACGGCCCGAAAACTTCACCTGAGAACGAGCTATTCTTGGGAGCTTGGCTATTCTGTGTATTGAAAATTCTACGACCCAATTATTAAACTTTGATGATGTCGTAGACCCTTTTGCGGAACAGAAAGCTCGGCGAAAAGATTTTTCTTAATAAATATCTTATTGAAATTCAATTGCTATTTTTATTTCATTGTAAATGTATGCAGGTTTCCTCACGATGTTGTTCCTTCACCGAAAAGCTAGCAAATGGAAGATGAGTGTGAAGTCTCCAATACGCATTGGGCTAGCGTGGGGACTATAGACCATTCCCTCTCGCCTTAGAGAGGAGGCCTATGCTCAGTAGTGGGATGTATATAGACTGGTGAATGTGAATGGGTATGTTTCCACCGGAGTCGGGTCCAATTTAGTTATCCAATCGAAACTGTGGCATTTCGTTAAAAGAGATACATAATTAGATAACTCAATTCGACTCAACTCCGGTGGAAACATTGCCATTGAATGTAAATATATAAAATAAATAAAAATAAAGTAATAAATAAAATAAAAATAAATAAATAAATGAAAACTAAGTACAACGTGACGATTTTTTTGATAGGGCCCCATTAAAAGAATTTGCTACGGGCCCCAGATAGTATAGTTACGCCACTGCAAGCAACCTTAACGGCAAATAGAGAGGCAAATGAAAGAACATCTCTCCATATATGATCTAGCAAGGCAATATTAGCCGAACAAGTACAACTAGAAAAGGGACGATTAGAATGCCTCTATCAACAGAAAAAAGGGAACTTGAAAAACCTTCGAAAACAGCTAGAAGCATCTTGGAACGATAGGAAAGATTTTAAGATAAGCTGAACTCTTCAGTCACACTAATAAAACAAGGACAAAACAACTGTTGGGGAAACCAGAAATGACGTCAGAAAATAGATGGCCAAACTAAGAGGCCACAATATCATAGGTCAACACGCCAAACGTATAGGAATTAGTAGAATTCATCTGCTGAGTTTGTGGCAAGAGGATGAAAGTACAGAACACTTCCTTATATTGTCTGTACATAACGGAACTCGAACACTTGGCAGCACTAAGAGGGCCTCATTGGCTCCTACAGGACAACAGTATAAACCATGTGTACACAATAGCATCATACGTGGGGAGCTGAAGGCCAATACTGGCATTTGCTTTTTTCTGACAGTAATAGGACACCAATTAATAATAATAAGTGTGTAATAATATAAATATAATGATAGTAATAGTTAGCGAAATAAGCAAAATAGCATTTTTTTTATCTGTAGTGGATATAATTTTACGGTGAACAACGTACCGATGATGACAAGTCCCTTTCATCAACATTTCGTCATTAAATAATTGCTATGGTCATGTTCTTGGGCATGTTCTTCTCATACTTTGTTCTTGCTGCAGGACTAACAGCAACAGTATATGTGAAATGCTATCAACAATTTGTTTGAGAAATAGCTGCAAGCGTACATCGTACCAATGATTAGCGTCCTATTTTCTCTATTTAATTAATAGGGGATTGCATTAATAGGGGAGCGTCAACTGTTATCTGGTAACTATTTTATGACACTGGAGATAACCATGGTAAAAAGTGAATGGATTGAGATTAAGCGTAAACTACTCACAGATGTCGGTAAATATTTAAATGTGAACTGGGTTTCTTTAAGGCATTTTTAATCACATTTTTCCTGAAAAATGTATGTTGACTTGTTGTTAATTGAATTTCACCAATTTCTTTCTAAACACCATAAAATTAAGTGGATTGCAGCCGTCCAAGTACTTCTCCCTTAGAAATCTGCGAACAATTACATGTATTTTGTACCACCCTGTACTTTATGTATTGTACACGAAGATGATTGCAAATCACAATAGCAGATAAAATTGTGGTATAAAAGCTTTGGCTTAGACGGCGAATTTTCCAACAGTTACTTGATCGAAATGGATTGCGCGGGTAAGACCTTTCTTGTTTTCGGTGGGCTCGGCGGAATAGGATTCGCTACTTGCACTTCTCTACTGGAAAAAGGAGTAAAGGTCGGTTGCACGCAGAGACTATTGCCACAAACAGGGAAAATAAAATTTGAATTTTTTGTAGAATTTAGCAATATACGATCTCGTTGAAAATGCCAAAAGTTTAGTTGAGTTGGTCGACTCATTCCCAAGTGCTAGAGTGAAATTTTGGAGAGTGGATGCACGTAACAAAAGTGAAATAGAGCAAGGATTCAAAAACGCCTTATCAGAGTTCAAAACAATTGATGGTGTGGTCAACTGTGTGGGCGTTATTGAGGAAGCAAGACCTGAACGCTGTATCGAAATCAACCTGGTTTGTCGCTATGTTATGATCAGTGAATATTTAATTACTTACAACTGCGATTACAACTCGAGTTATATTCTTATCTTATATTTCTACTCTCTATTTGAGTCTTCCCACAGTTCCTTATCCGTTTCTCATTCAAAATTTAGCTATCATCAATTAACATCAACTATGTTGCTATCGATTTTATGAGTGCATCCAAAGGAGCGCAAGGCGGAATTGTTGTAAATGTGGCTTCGATGGCTGGACTAGAGCCTTTTTCACTCTGCCCTATATATTGTGCAACGAAATTCGGATTGGTTGGTTTAACCAGATCTCTGGGGGTAGGATTAGATCAATACAAACGATAATTGTTTACATTTGGAAAAATTATTCAAATTAACTCTAGACTGATTTCTACTTCGAGAAGACCAAAATGCAGTTTATAGCTATTTGTCCTGGATTCACGTCCACGCCACTAGTGAAAGCAGAAATTAATTCACCAATTCATCCTGTTCGATACATTCCTGATAACTTGCCGGATCAATCAGCTGCTATTTGTGGTTCGTTGCTAGTGCAAGCTTTGGAGCGAAACAAGAACGGATCGCTATGGAAAATAACTCGAGGAAATTTATCTGAAATCGTTCCGCCTACCTACATGAATCCGGCAAGTCGGATATAATACACACGTGATGAATGTTATTTTGTGCTTTTTAAGTATACAACTATTATATATTATATTATATATTATACCTGCTTCGATGCTCCTTAATTGTTAAAATAATTTGCATTTTTAACATATTGGGGAATGTATTAGAGATATTTATTCATTCATATTTCAAAGTTTCGAATATTGATGAAGTCACTGCGTTGATTTACTTAATCGTCAACTGTTCCGGGCTGGGTTCTGAGGGTGACCGAGGAGCCGTGGGCGGCGGCCTTCTGCCGTTGGGCATTCGTCACTCGAGGCATAAACGGCATTCATTTCCCAACGAAAGAAATCGCGATCTTCATCTTTCCAGAATTTGTAAAAGTCTGGAGTTGAGTTAAATGGACATCGTGTAAATTCTACCCAAATTAGCCAGACCAGATTCTATTGTTTTAAAGTACTTTGAATTTATCATTCTGCTATGTAGGTCAAAATAAGATAATGGCAATGAAGTCGGAAGCATATATGACTGCAGGATCTTTTATCCATCACTACTTCAATATTCCTTCTAAGATCTTACGTTTGTACGAATTTGAGCACAATCACATCGCCGTTCATCTATCTCATTATTATTTTGCAATCGTTTAGTAACGATTTTCTTATTTTCTCTATAATAATAGAAATCCAAACAAGTACACTGAATGATTCTTTGAAATTATTAACGATTAATAAAATCTACGACTTATCAATTTCGATAACACATTTTTAATCATCTGAAATTTATCAACATATTTTCAATGATAACTACTTAAACTTTCCAGTGATCATTGCTTATAATCTTTTTACAAAAAATCTGAATGCAAAAGATACCCTTGCGCTTACGCTTCACATAACCACTTATCTATATCGGATTATATCGGAAAACTGTGTGTTTTGTTTTCGATTTTCTTTAACATTGTTGCGAAATTGGACTGTTGGATTCAGCGGATTCACAATAAACGATGTATTGTTCGTTTTTCAAAACATGCTACTAGAATTTATTCAAGGAATAATTATATGACAACTTCTTGAGAGAAGGAAAGTGCAGACATCAAAAAAATTAGCAATTAAACTTTACTCACTCAGGTGAAATACATCGTTGTCGGCTTGTGCACTTATTTGAGTCTTTGACGATAAATCGATCGCAGAAGGGTCGCCGCGATTTTGGAAGTTCACTGTTATTTGAAATAGCCAGTTCTGTTTCAGTATGCGTGCTTTGTATATGCCTCACCCATTCGGCTGGTGTTTCGTATTGTCTGCACAAATGTTACAATTAATAAGTACAAGTTCAAAATATGAATAGAGCCAAACTCACGTGTCGCACAAATCGCATTTTAAGGAAGCAATCAATTCCGTCGATGAACTCTAAAAGGAAAGACACTTATTGAATCCGTTAGTAATAAGGCGCTTAACTAAAATGTAAAGCTAGACAGTTCAAGGAGGAACTACTCACAGCTACTCTTTTGCGCTTTTTGGGTATATATTTTGCTGGGCTGTCCATATGACTTTCAATATGTCGAACCCAATTAGCGGGTTGTGTGAAAGTTTCACTACACAATTCACATGTAAGCGGTGAATATACTTGGCTCGTTCCATTTTCAACTTCCACCTTTCCCTCCTCGTCGCTCAGGTTAGTTTCCACTTTGACCAAATCCAATGGTGGCCTTTTACTTGAAGATGAAACGCAGTCTGAGCCATGTTCACCAGCCCATTCAGATGGTTCTTCTTTGATTGGTAATAGGTCAAGTGTTTCGCTTAGGCTATCCTCAAGAGGGCATTCCTGGGAAAACATTCAATTAAACACACTGTTGTCTTTTAATGCAGTTAGAGACGTACCGTAGAAAAGAGCGAATGATCTTTCCGGAACACTTCACTTTCCATATGGTGATTCCTTTGTTCACGGATGCTAGCACTTCTGTGTGATCCACAATCCATCATTTCTTGATCAGGAGAAACTCGTCTGGACATATTCAACACTTCGTCACGGCACATATCAGAAGTCCTTGCAGAAAGTAAAGCATCTTCACTATGTCGGCGAAACCGTTCCCGCTCTTTTGAGTAGATGAAATCCTGCGATGAAGAAGGGAATGCTTGTACTGGCGACCCATGGTTGACGTGTAACTTTTTCGCGATACGTGAAAGATGTGAAGTCGTTGCACAATAGGAAGATGTTTTAATTGCTTCGTCAGGATCAATTGCATACTCCTTGTTGACGGTAATATTCGGCGTTGACATAAGCTGCCCCGATGAAGCAGTGGCTGGAGGAGACAATTGGATTTTGGGCGTCATTACAATCACCGGACTTTCCTTAGGAATCACGGCTGCCGAGGAACTTAAGCCACGCAGATCTAAATCGTCGCTGGTACTATCAGAATGGCTGATGCAACTTTGCACGGTTACTTGATGATTAGTTTTTGATTCGTTATGATGAAAGTGATTATCTCTTCCACCATGGTTCCTACAAAGACCGCGAATTTTCAAAATCTCACCGCCACGCAGGACTTCTGTTAGTATATCATTCGAAACTGTTGCCTCTCCTACATACATGTATTGTACTAGAATTTGTATAGCCTTTCGACTGAGTTCTGGTGGCAGCACAATACAAGTAACATTGTTTGTAGCATATGATATTCCCTCGAAAATTGATGCAAAATACTGAAATGATTGGAATTGATATCAGATTGCTGAAGACCGACCGGTGAAAGTTGAAATTGAACTTGTATTCCAAATACCGAGAAAAATCGTCACTTATAATTTCTAGCCTTAATCTTAATCCAACGTGTATTGCAGTTGTAATCACGTAAAAAATGTTCAGCTTTGGTGCCTTTGAATATTTATTTTAAAGCAAATGAACGCTCATTCTAGGAGTTGCGTCTAGTGTTCAATGTCAGGACCTTAGCCATAATATGTGTTTGAGTCGTTCGACGAAGCCTAGACCACGGTGTGGCAACTGACCTCCGCCGAAGCCCACCAAATTTGGTACAATTATAATACCCCCAGCGAGTATTTACGCAGGAGAAATATTTTACCGTCGTTAGTCAGCGTTTGGAAATTGAATTATCTTCAAAAGTTCGCAGAAAATACAATTTTTGTCGTAACGCGTTGACATCAACGTTCATTAAGAAAATTTGGAATTAACATCTTCATATATCTGAGAATGTCTTCAACTCTTTCGTGGACTGCCACCGCGGAAGTTTTAGTAAAAGTAGTAGTAGTAGTAGTAGTAGTAGTAGTAGTAGTAGTAGTAGTAGTAGTAGTAGTAGAAGTAGTCATAGTAGTAGTAGCAGTAGTAGTCGAAGTAGTGGTAGCAGTATTGTTATTATTACTATTATTTTTATAGATTTTTTTTACATTATTAATATTATTTATTATTATTATTATTATTATTATTAGTATTGTTGTTATTATTATTATTATTGTTATTATTATTATTATTATTATTATTATTATTATTATTATTATTATTATTATTATTATTATTATTATTATTATTATTATAGAAAAGCGAAGATATGATCCAAGTCTTGCAGATCAACCTACACCGTAGTAGCTCAACCGCACAAGACTTACTCGACCTGGTTGAAAGGAAGAAAAAAGACGCTCTGGTGCTGAAATCTGAGCAACACCGCTCCAAGGAGAAGGCTTGATAGTATTGTGACCGATCTCGGTGCGGGATAATGCTTTACTCTCAATTCGAAGAGTAAAGTGTTGCATCGGAGGAGTTCAGTGCTCGTGCGGGAGTTGCTTTGTGATGGTTGGGTGTGTGAATATGACATTCATAAGCGTTTATTTCACACCGAATGTGCCAATCTCATTTTTTCACACCAGGCTCGGTGAACTGGACTAAGCTGTTTCAAGCACAGAAGGGTCAATCATTGGGGGTGGTGACTTTAGTCTCAAGGCGATAGAATGGGGAATGCCTCATACAGATCCAAGAAGAAATGACGACCAGGAGAGAACTTGTCATCATTAACATTGAGAACACACCAACCTTTCGATGGAGAGGCAGCTTGGGAAGCATTCCGGACGTGACATTTGCTTCGGAATCCTTAGTGCCTACGATACACAAATGAAGGGGACTGGAGGACCACACGGCAAGCGATCACGAGTGTTTTGCTTGCGAAATTGGCGAGCAGCCCAACCTTCGACTTTATGTTGGAACATTGCTCAAATTAATGTTGATGCGTTCGCCGCTGATGAAACCATGACGGGGGCGAGGGGAGTCTCAGCTGAAACCATAGTGAATTCCACCATGAGGTACATCAAATCGGCTTGCGAATGCATTAGGCCTTGGCGTCGGCTACGACACGATAAGCCTGCTGTGTACTGGTGGTCTGCAGGAATCGCTGAAAAGCGAACAGAATGTCACAAACTCCGCCGCGAAGCCCAACGTTCAAGGTATCGAGACGAGTCATGAGTTCTGAAAGCTGGCCGATCTGTTGGCTGAAAAACTCTTTAGGTTGATTAATAATTGCAAAGCGCGCTGCTAGCAACACCTGGTTGATAGACCCGTGGGCTTGGGTTACAAGCTTGTCATGAGGAAACTAGGAGCTGCACGGAGACCCTGGGTGCTTGAATGCCTGTGCATGCCGTTCGTCCCGATGTTTCAGATAGAGAATGTCCTGCAGAATGAACACTTCGAGCTATCGATCTGGACGGGGCGGTTAAACTCTTAAAAACAAAAAAGGCCACGGCTAGACGTTTACCCAGCTTAAGTGGTAAAACTTGCACGTCAATTTTACTGACATGTTGCTCCGGACATTCAACGCCTGCCTGCAGCAGGGCGTATTCCCAAACTTTGGGAGGCTATCCGAGCTGCCGGAGATCTATCTCCTCAGCAGTACGCCTTCAGAGCCGGCCGATCCACGACCAGTGCAATAATAGAGGTGGTGAATGTGGACTAGCAAAAGAAGGGGGTAGAAGCCCACAATCACCACTCGAGGTGAATACTTGTTCATAACACTCGATGTGAGGCATGCTTTCAATTCTGTTAGATGTTCAGATATTCTCGGTGCTCTGGAGTATTTCAGGGTGCCAAAGTATTTGACGCGGATATTAAAGAGGCCACAAAGACCGGAAGCTCCTCTATGAAACATTGGGAGGCTGGCGAAGATTGGTTGCGACATCAGGGGAGGCGGAAGGTTCCATTTTTGACCTGTACTTTTGGATGTCTCGTATGACGGGCTTTTGAGGTTGCAGTTACCGATAGAGTCGCGTCTGATTGGTTACGCCGATGACGTAGCATTGCGAGGACGTACTGTCGAACAGGCACAACTCAAACTGGTTGCGTAACTAGGTCGAGTAAGCGAGTGGATGACAGATCGTGGGTTTTGACTAGCGCTGGAAAAGACCGAAATCTTCACACTGACCAAGAAGCGGATCTCTCGTGTTATTCCCGTTCGGATTGGAGAAGCGGTTATCATCTTTTTTATGGAGCATTTCAGCTGCAAATGCTCGAAACTCAAGTTCCAAATATATAGATCTACAATATTTGGATGGACAGACCTATAGCTAAGTATGATATACTTATCTGTAATATTTATGTATTCTGTTTGGAAGCGGCTCTGTCACCAGATATTACTAGAGTAACAGATCTCATCTCGTGAGGAAACTAAAGCTTAATTGACACCGTGTGAGTGTGACGAGTGTAACATCATGTGACGACCACGAGAGCTGTTGTGCAACATCTAGATGAAATGTCCGTTGTGACCGTCACGAAACTTTCCTGGTGTTTATCGTACGATAAATACTATGTGACGATCACTGGAACTCTATATTGTTCCGAACAGATCGCCCATTATCTTTTCGCTGTAATGCGCGATCCGCTCGTAACGAGAGTCTTGAGCAGACAGACACTTCACTTCTCTTGAGACACTTCACTTGAGTCCTCAGACACTTCATGAGGTTTTAAACAAAAACCGAAGAAAGCAAAAGAAGCGACTTCGGCTGAGATTGTTAATAACAACAAAAAAAAAGATGATGAGTTCAACATCTGGCAAAAGGGACTTCAGATTGACAAAAGGATGCGAGAAAAGGCAAACATTTCAGCAACAATCGATGAAATGTATATTTCACACATTAATGCGAACGCGCGGCTTGTGAACCTTCAAAGGTTTACGGAAAACAATGTAGATTGTTTTTGTGCGCACAAACTCGAACGCATGTGCTGTTTGGGTTATCTCAAAGGATAAAGCTTAGTGTCTTGATCCTTAACCCATTAGCGAGCAATAAATTGTGCTCGTGTTGTACATTTTCTCAACCTTTATGGCTTAACGATGTAAAGAAAGAAAAAACTATAGTAGTTGTTTATTTGACTGTTTATTCAACACAATCATTGTACGATGTCGTATACAAATGCATGATACTGTGACATGTTCGAAAAATGTCACGCGCTACTGTAATCGTCTTAAGAGAAAAGTCGTAAACAAGATTCAATTACCAATACATTGATAATTCTCGAAAGCATAACATAAACATTTTGCGTGCATTGAGTACAACAAATACGTGTGCAAGTTACTCAACGCGTAAACACGAGAACAATCCACATGGAAGATTTTGGGTTGATTGGTAGTTGCATAAAGGCGACTACGGCGAGCGACGAAGCGAGTCTTGTGAATGAATTAAAGGCCGAAATACAATACTGCGAGACGGCGACGAGAGTCTCGCAGCAAAAGTCAAGCAGTTTTCGTAACATACATTTGTATACGACAACGTACAATGATTGCGATGCGTCGATACGAAGCGAGAAATATTCGGAAAAACGAAAATTCCTCGCAACGAGATGCGTGACGTTTTTCAGATGTTTGATGGCGCGTAAATGAAATTTGAAATTCAAACGCCTTAATTACTTTTTAAGTAGGAGGGTTATTCGGAATGAGTAATGAAAATTTCGTGCAACCTTGTTGAGGCTATTATTCGCCAAACGAAGTGAAATTCCAGATTCAAATTTTTAAAAAATCAAAAACAATTTTAATCAAATCTCATTTGAAACGTTACCAATTTGACATTGGTCATATGAATATTATTCTTCCTCGCATCGCGTGCATTGTAAATTGAATGCATTGCGCGACGAGGAGCGAGAATCGTATCGCGTTCTCGCATCGCCATCACGCGGTATTGTATCTGGACCTTAAAAAAGCGAGTGACAGTCCGCGTTAAAAGTATTGCGGTAAAAGTGTTGTGAAATAAAATCGTATTCGAAATTAAGTAGCAAGTAAAAGTGATTATAAAAGTGATTGATTAATTAATGTAAAAGTGAATTCATAAAAGTGAATAAGTGAGATAGTGATTTAGTGAAATAATTGTAAAGTTTAAGTGATTTTTAAGATTAAAATTTCAAGCACATTGCTAATATTTGCGAAGAGCAAACATGTCGCGCACCTGGCTAAAGCGAAACAATATGAAAACTGCTTGACATTTGATGCGAGGCTTACGTCGCGAATATTGTGTTTTGTTCAATAAGAACCCAAAAGAAATTAAAATTATGAGCCTTTTCGCGGTCCTTTCAATTCTAGTAAGTAAAACTCACGGATTTTAATTTATTGTATTATAATTTATTATATTAAATATAAACACTTCACGGGTTATTAATATAATTTGTTAACCGGGCTTACTATTGGGTCGTTATGTATGAACTGCTCTATTTAATCTTGATCCAGGTCTTTTATAATAATATCATGCTGATGTAGCAAAAGTTACATTAATTAATGCAGCTGCTGAACAGAATCAAGGAATCAATGCAGATGTTCAATAATCATCAATATCTTCATCAGTCATCAATATCTTTTATGATTCATATTGAACATCTGCGAAAATTAAACTATTGGATTACATTTCTTTGTTTATTTCCTTTGTGAGTCATATATCTCACTTGCTGAAGTTTGCATTTTCGTTCTTTGTCTTCGATAACATGACACGCGCTCTCGCATCGCTGTCTCGCAGTATTGTATTTCGGCCTTGAATGTGTTTAGTATTACGTCAGCCATTGTGCGACATTAACGCTAACAGAGGACGACATTACTTCTAAACAGTCAAATCTTTATCTTTATTGTGATATATTCGTAAACGTGATTCAGACGACACAGCCAACACGGGTACGTCACTCATAATAAAGGCTTCTCTATTAAGCAAAAACATCAGCTGTCATGATATATAAAACACTGCGCAGAAAATTATTTTGGCAATTCCCCGAAAGAGGTAGAGGCTTGCAGTGAGAATGAGATGAATAGTGTGGAATGGTTTCGTTCATTCATGAATAGAAATCCATCAATCTGTGTTCACGTAGATCAAGCTTCTAGCCTTTCAAGAGCGACAAGCCTTAACAAAACGAATGTCAAAGCTTTTAATGACAATTTGCAAATTGTTATGGAAAGACAAACTTATGAGCCCCAAGATATATACAACGATAAAGTAGTAGCAAGACGTGGCACACGGCAAGTAGAAGCTGTTACTTCAGCCGAACGAGGCATATTAGTCACGGTTCCTCCTTTATTCATATTTCTACGGGTTCGTTATCACGATCATTTTATGAAAGACGGAACACGGATCGGTTGGGACTGCAAATCCTTCTGGCTGAACGTTCCTCGTTCCTAGTGAAACATTATAAGAAGTTTTCGAATGCTTCCCCAACGCATAGTCTTGCTAGTGCTGAATATTCATTCATCGCATACCACATGAACACATTGGATTTTTTTACAGATAATGGAATCGCTGCCCGCATAAGCTGCAGTCCTTAGACCGATTTGTCTTTGGACCCTGAAAAAAGCAATAAATACTGCTTGCGATGGATGGATGTGGAGTCACCCTGAAAAAAACTATGACAAATTACGATAAACCAGGAGTGATCCAAACTGATATTATCTCTGGCTTTCACACAAGCAAATATTCAGGCTGGTTTTTGCAAACTGGTATTTATCCGTATACGCAATGTGTTCCAAGAAATCGATTTCACACCGTCCTTTGTAACGGACAGACCAAACCCTGAAACTGAAGAAAACATTTCTGCAGCTAACAACGAAATATCATCGACACAAAAACTTAATTTTTCAGCTTCCTACGAAACAGACGGACCAAACCCCGACGATGAAAAGAACAATTCTGGATCGATCGATGAAATACCGCAACGTTCAGCTTCCTTGTTTTATAATCATAGCATTTTAAACCAACTGCGTCACCCTCAATCACGCCACCGGTTTTTCGCCTTATTTTATTCGGCCTTTTCCAAAGGCTCCCTAAAAGGTTTCAGAACCAAAAAATCAACCATATGTACAGATCCGCCTGAATACGAGGCATTAAGGCAAAAATATAAAGAAAAAGAGAGACGGTTGAATGCTAAGCAGGTAAAAAAAAATTTACTGAACGGAGAAAGCAAAGAAAAGAAAAGGAAGACACCACCATCGTCATCGAATGAAGAGTATTTCTGCATAATGTGTAATGGAGCTTGTTCTGAAGGTAAGGCTGGAGAGGAATGGATCAAATGCCAAGGATGCCAAATGCCAAAATTTGATCTCTGGTTCCACTTAGAGTGCGTGGTAGTATAACTGTGATGAGTCTGACTAGGTCTCGGTGCCTTATTTTTTCAGTCCTACTTTAGATGCCTACTATTTTTGGGTTTTTTAAACATATTTTTTCTAGTTAAATGGCATTCTAATAAAATCATTGGTGAACCATTGAAAATTGTCACAACCGTACCCAGTCTCTCCAACTGTGTGCTATGTTCAAACACGGAGTATGTGGCCATTTTCCCCAACCGCCTTAAATGTCCAAGCTTAGCAATTAACCTCTAACCTATAACCGCTTAGATTCGATTCAGAAACTTCAGAAGTAATTAAATAAGACCCTCCCATCAACAGAGGAACATTTTCTTCGTCGATAAAAATTTCTTTCCCTCATATTACAAGATATTAATGATGAGTGGAGCACCAATTCAACAATCCTGACCTTATTGCACTTACTTGTGCCTGGTTTTCTCTCTCTGCTAAAAACCTTGCTCATGCTTGCACGGTTTTTTATCGATTTAACTCTTATCAGAAAAAATCAACTATTAATGAAACATAAGTTGCACTTTCTACGGTATCATGAAATTAATAATATAACGATGAAATCATTGAAGGAGCCAGACACCTTTTATGGTATAACATCTCGATTGTTTTCAATTGGCATCTCTCTTGCTACCAGATCTCTCTATGTGTTTTTAATTTATGCATCCTTACATTTTCGAGGGCAGCTTGCTCTTGAAAAATTTCATCGTACTTCATCTTACGTCACTTCTATCATGAGGTCTTATGGCTCATTGCATTTCGGATGAGTAATGCCTTTAAGACCACTTCACAACGCGGAGCCCGTCAAAGATCGCCAAAATTTGTGTATTAAATTTTTTTTGGAACGCTCCCAGGATATGGCTTCGTTCAGTATCATGAGAAAGAATAGAGCTCCTTATACAAAAATAACACAGATGTGTCTCTTGGTAACACACTGACGAATCTAGGAATACTGTTCCGCTATTGGCTCAAAGTCAACTCTCCCGAAACGCGGACATCATAAAAACAATTCAAGCTTCTTCTTCGTTTATATCACTTCGCTCGAAAAAGGAAGTCAACAATATTAAGGTATTATTAGGTCATACCTTCTTAAGACGCATAACCCCCTCCGGTTTTTGGATTTGGTTGACCATCTCCCCTAACGTCAGCAAAGTTGCCGGAGAGGCTATATAAAAAAAATTTCTGGAATTATCAGTCAAAACACCGAAGACCAAGCAAAGTACCCTATTGAAAGAGGGTTATTCTTGGAGGAATAAAACTTAGAGCTCCTCTCACAATTATGTTTGAACGATGCCAGAGACTCTGAAAAATTGATCGAAATAGCCTCAAATAATCACACGTAACATGGTTTCCTACAGTATTACGCTAACCGATTGCCGCGCGGACTTAGTTTCCCGATGAAACTTCTATTCTCTGAGACCGCAAAATTATCATCCAGACAATGTACTTCCACTCTTATTGCAAGATAATTTGGATCCATTGGGCAGAAGGAAGGGTTAGAAAATCTATTTTGTTGTCAATCGACTTTTCAACTTTTGAAAGGGTGAAGCATTCTACAGAAGGAGGGATTTCTAGTCGATTTCTACTATATTCCACAGCAACATTTTAGCTATGAATTTTTGAATGTAACGTTTCATTGACGTTTCCTTTGGTGCAGGGAGAAGTCGTGTTGTTCTGTATTTGTTCTGTTCTATATTTGGAATTTCAGGGAAAATATTCATTAATAATTGTAGAGAATGGCCTACGCTTGGGGTTTGAATGCTTCCTCAAAATGAAACATGGTATGCCTTCGGGTTCTCTAGACTTCTTGGCGTTAACTATCCGGTGCGAATAGTATTTTATATTTGATATTCTTTGGAAAATTATAGCGATAAGCAATCGGAATGTGAAATTTCAGGTATTAAAACACTCGCTCGCTAGTTGAAAATAACTTTCAATAAATATTCACAGGTCACTTTATTTAATATCTGCACTTCGTTGAGTGAAAATACTTGATGCTTCCTTGTATGTTCCGTTAAAATGATGTATTCCGACGGGGATGGAATTATTTCCTTGTATTTGGAAAATTCCATCGTTCCCCGCCATTTTCTTCGATTCTTCCAAAGATGCATTTCGGCGGTACGCCATCATCGGTCTGATGTTCCATTCTCCTGCTTCCTTGTATGTCTGAAGGTGTGTCTTGCAGAACATACATGCAGAACATTCTTGGCTTAAGTTATTCCTCTCCTTTAAATATTCTCCTGACTCCACGTTTGATTTTTTCATGACAGTTACTTATTACAGGATATGCGCTCATTTAATTCACATGCCGAAAGAGATTGTGTCATATTTTCGGGGTAATACACTACCTGGACCACAGATCGATAAATTCTTGGTCGAGTTGCCATCAATACGTGACACTGCATGGATTCAGAATCCTTCGTGATGATTGGTTAAAGGCTGCTAGTGCACTAAACAGTGAGCGATCATCTGTTCATAGAAAATGGCGACAACCACAACTTGAAAGATTGTGAAAAAAACTACATGAAGTTTACCGATATACTATTGAAAGGTGTACTCGTGCTGGGGACTTGAGCGTTCGTTGCTGCAAACATGTAGTTCTCATATAAGTCTGATTATGTTTGTCTGTTCCTTTATGTTAGACCATAAGAGCCTTAGACCATAAGACCATAAGCTTCATGTAAACTGGTGATCAGCAGAAATAACTGAAAACAGACCATCACACCTAGGATGGCACAGGCTTAAATTTTTGGTCAGGATCCTTTGCTCGACGAAGCGGTAGCTACTACAGCAACGTGCTTGATCAGTCTTACAAAGTAAGACACTAGTCGCTGGAAGAACCGTCAAACATGAAACAACTCAAACTAGACACTCCTTCATCGGACTCCAATCATTCCATCATCAAAACACTAGGAAGGTCATATTAACTAAAAAACTTAACCAGGAAGTAATGGCTATTCAAGTTAACGATGCGATCGTCAAGACCAAGAAGATACTTTTCCGACAGTAAATTAAAGTATCGAGGTTGAGTCGTATGGTGGCCAACACAGAGGCATCTCCTTTAAAGCCAAAGAAGCCTGCAGATGCGTAAAGTGTAAGCAGTGCTCCTATCCGTTTCCAAGGTTGAGGCCGACACTCTTAATACGGTACCCCATCGGAAGGGACTGAGACTTTGTAAGATTGATTCGTCTGCGATCGCGAGAAAAGTCCTCTTTATTGAGGAGACCAAAAAGTAATAAGCATTTATTAGCGAGAAGTGGTTGTTTCACGAGAAAAAAGGGAAAGGGCGTTTGCTCGGTGACAAGAACAGTAGGTAAACGTCACGCGATGCAGGTGGCTATTAGCTTGATAAATGAGCGCAGCAGTAGTAACAAGTGCCTGACACAGATGCTCAACGGGCGAGGGTATTTTTAAGTCTTGCCTGCAGGAAATTAGAACACCACAATCAGTTTGCTTTGGCCAGCATCACAGTAGACAGTTCCCACAACATCTTCGCATACGAAAAGGGAGTTAGGCACGGTTCACGTCCTACTCAAAAAATATCCAAGCTGTCTCTAAATTGGTTGGGGGTAAGAAAATTGCATCACTAAATCATAGTTGGGGGAACCTTTGATCGCTTATTGTCCCAAAGGGAGGAAAGACAGTAATCACAGCAATCCCTTCCCTCCAATATTTGCACCAGACGAAACGATATTCATAACTCTAGTTTACCGTTATCTATCGACGCGAGACAAATAGAGTCCTGGTGTATAGTAGTGTGCCAACCAGTTCTAGATTACGTTCCACAGGTAGACGCCAGGATTTTCGGTGAGAAGATCGAACAACTTATGCTACCACAAGTTCTACATTTCGGGCGTAAATGGTCCTCACCTCTTACCGAAGTAATGTCCAGTTTTTTTTTATTACATTCAAGTCATTCTCTGATCTTTTCTAACTTAACACGATATTTCCAATTTTTAGTAGCAAATGTCGGTCTGTTATTGTCAATTTTAGATAGTTTATTTAGAGGTATTGCAATACAATAGGCCCACCGAAAAAAAATTTAACTCTAGTATATTTATAGATTTATACGGACTCCAAAAGCAACATTATTAATATTATTATCATCATTTACAGTTTCACTATCTACCGAAAAAAAAATCAAGTAAGCCCGCTTGTCTGTCTCACACAACGTAAATGCCAATATTAAATGGTGAAAGTCGAGTTGATTGACTGAATGTGAAATTACTTTAAATAATCTCCTCTTCGACAATTCAAATTGAGGAACTACATAAATTAATGATTCTACTATGCCTAGCAGCACAAAGCGTTTAATTCACAATCACACTTCCTGTGAAACAACACTCCAGCGTACCTCAAATTTCTACTTACATGACTGCAGGAGCTTAATATAATCCGATGAGCTGGAATCGGAGGACCTCCATCCGAGTGGCTAGTCAGCAGCATTACGTCCGCATACTTCTCGTTCCTGCAAAGAAGGAGTCGTTCGTTCAAAGGACATTCTCTATAAACGCAATGTAATCACGTTACACTTACTTGTACAAAGAATTCAACGATAAGTTCAGATAAGATAGATGCGAGTCCCATTTCAGGTGGTAATTCTCTGCAGCAATTGAATTCATTTTCACCATATGGTACAAACACCTATTCCTGTTTCAGCTCAATACGTAGTCAGTCCGAGTTTCAAAACGTATTCGAAATGTACTCAATTTAATGGTCGCGCCTGATGTAACATTGGCGAATATATTGATCGCAAGACGGAAGGCTCCCGGTCCTCAACATCGAATCGGAGCGGCTTGGCGTGGCATGGGGGTCAACGTTGTAGAGAGGCGGAATCGAAACTCACCCCACGACGTTATCCCCGGGAAAATTCCAAATCAATAAATCAATAGCGTCACTACTCGAATTTCTGTAAACAAAAGCTGAAACAGCAACAACGTTTATTAATTTCAGGTCCAGAGCGTGAGCATGAGTTCTGAAGCTGTTCAAATACAAAATTTGCAAATGTGACGATTGTTGTATTCAATAAAAGGAGTCTCGTTTGCTCAGGAGTTTAATATTTGGATTTAAGCATTATATGATTAATCTGAAACTTTTGAATAAATGCGCCCTTGTGGAGTATACAGTGTATGTAGTAATTCTTGAGACTGGTTTCACTCGCAAAAAATTGATTCTTTCAATAAAGCATTCATGCATCATACTATCGCAACTATTTCCGATGATGGCGAAAGGTGAAAGTAATAAAACAGACTTAGAAAACGATCGGAATGGAATGTTGAAATGAGACTCATTTTGTTGTATTGACAATAACAGTTTTTTTTTGTGGAATTTGTCTTTTTTTACGTCACGTATGCTAGCGTTCTGGGTAGTAAACTGGCATGTAAAATCAATATCGAGAAGAGGTCAGTAAAGACAACGATTGTTACTTCTATAAAAACATTGTTTGAGAAGAAGGGATCTTGAGTCAGGACTGCCGTGAGTTCTGTTTTCTTTGGCATTGTAGCCTGGTAGTCGGTTCTGAACAAAGTAACGCGGGGAATCAAGTGTAAAATGTACGAATACACGCGTCCTAGAACGGATAGCCTTCTAAATCCAGAAATATCATCTGTGTATTCCCTCCAATACACGACCTCTCCGAGTAATTTATAATCAGTCCATACAGACATTGCAACTATACATGTATTCATAGGTGTAAAGCTTCAGTTCCTAGTAAGATAGTTAACAGGAAGAAACGAGATGGCTACAAAACCAAAGTTCAAGCTGTGGTCTAACACCACTTTTGCATTGCCTGCTTATTGTTATATTATGCAAGTAGTGGCATTTTTCGCAAAAAAGGTATCGGAACTCTCCATCAGAGACATGGAAGAAGATAACGATTTACTCATATAGTCAGTAAGCAATAAAGGACTAGTGATGTTAGATTACAAGTGATACAAAACTGTCAAAGGGTACCTTTGAATCTATTGGATCTCAGGACATGCTGTTATCCCGATAAATTAATGAGTCGATGATCTTGTAAGAATACGAGTCAATCTATACCGCATATATGTATACATAAGGAGCGTATAACATCTATTGACATGACAGGTGCTCAGCAACCTGAATTGTAATCAGGAGATTATTGGAAATGGTAGGATTTGAGAAAAGTTGTTAACCTCATGATGCTTCTTAGATCAGTCGATGGACTCCTAGTAACAATCTACATAAAAAATTACATATCATGCCTGCAGATATACGCATATGCCTGCAGGCAGAAACCTTACCGCGGATTACGTTGGGCAACGAACCAAATATCAAATTCAAATTGGAACATTTGTCCTGGTGGGTGCTATACTTTGATAAAACACCCCCGGCGTGAAAATCATGCGGAAACAATCCATTATAAGTATCATACCGTCTCCATCCCGGCAAAACCTTCGTAAGCCTCCAAATATGTTTGAAACTTGCACTCTTGAGATGAGGGCAAAGATTCGGTTGGTGTAAACTGTAAATTTGCGCTGGTATGGATATGAGGATCCGTTCCCATATAGGCCGATTCCTGCTTAGTAGACATAACCATGATATCATAAATGAGGCGGAACACAAGTGTGGAGATAGCGATTCCGAAGGAGAACCCTTCTATAAAGATACTCTGTAAAAGATTCTCCACCACAACGACACAAAAAGCTTTGGACAAAAAGCCAAATCCTGAGGAAAAACAGACCAAAGAACATAAAATGTCACAGGACCTTTATCGGATAGAGGCCACATTAGGAGCCCAAAAAACGCATCACGCACGACGGAGTCGCACGTAAGATACGAGGAACTTCGTGAATAGCAAAAATATTAATAAATAGCGGAAGAAGTAACCGGTAATATTCAAAACATAATGATGAGAAATATGATGACGTGATACTGCCACTATTACCATGAGAGCACCAGATTCTAATGCGTTTTGCCTCAAAACACAGCGCCAGACAAATCGGATCTTCTAGATCTTCACCAGGATTATTACATGCCGAAAGGAAGTAGCGAAGTACATTGAAGCAAATACACAAAAAAATACATTGATAACAGAACTTTAGAATATAAAGAGCAATTAAGCCGAGATAGGCCCAGCTGACGCAAATTTCTAAAATCGAAGCCTTACAACAGACTTGAAGCACGCATAACACTACCAAATAATTTACTAGTAGCTAAGTCGATGATCACCGAGGCAAAAGGAGAATGGACTCAAGATGATCTGCAGGATATAGCAATAGGCAGATGCTCTCCGCTTTTTGAAAAACCTAAGTTACGCATATGCTGCACAAGGCTACAAAGAACCTCATGAGTTCCTTTTGCTATAAGTGCAACAAAGAAGGACATAAAATGCAGAGGTATCATTTTATCCACTACGAGAACTCTGACCTGAGAAACGAACTACTTGATCAGTTTACATGAGATATGAAAGCCAACATATTGTTGCTAAGTGAAAACCATCAAGATAAAAAGTCATCTACAGTACCTTGATGAATCTTATATTTAAGCTCTCCGATTTCTATACAGGACCCATCTGACACTTAAGAGCTGCGGACGAAGATATCATTTTGTTTGTGTTTGGTGTCAGGGTATAAAATTCTGCAGTGTACCTGACACCACACCAAAAAAAATAACATCTTTTCAAGCGAAGATTCTTTGGGAGATGCTGACTATAGCACAGAGGATCATGTCCGTGGCGGGACGAAATTCAATGCTAACTAAAGATTTTGCAGGAGACACGCATCAGTCAGATCCAAGGAGAAAACAAAATCCCAGATAACGGTAGCCAGAGTCAGACTAGCCATATGCACGGTTGGAAAACTCCTTGTTTGGGTCTCTACTATTAGTGTTCCGCATTTGAGTGGGCTGCTGGTAATGAACGTTAAGTAGTTCATTGAAATGCTCATAAGACGTATACCATAGTTTGGCGCTCATTAGAGACTACAGGACTGACTACTGAAGACATGGTAAATGTCTACAATGAGCACTCAACAGCTGCAAAAACAAGACGAGGCATACATCAGAATGAGGTGACTTTGACTTCGCGGAATGATCAATAGAATTATAGCTGGATGCTGACAGAACCTTGTCGAAAACGTGAAGAGAGAGACTTCAAGCTTCGACTATAAACTAGTAATGCAGAAACTGGGTTCCCTATGCGTGCCCTGTTTCTACTTAGATGATAGATTCCACTTAGATGATAGATTTCCACAAGATGGATATGATCGTGTGATATGATATGATAGTACAAGCTATCCACTGTGGAGCGTCAGTGAACTATCTACGAGGAAAGATATAGAAGCAAGATCCAGGAATGAAGTGGGAGCAAGTTACAGGACCAGCATCAGGATCACTTTTGCTTTGGCTTTCTGTTGAATACTTTCAACACCCTCTTGCGAAACACGATTTCCCCCGATCAAAGGAATGACAAGGCTTGTGCCGATTAGCAAAAGACGGGAAATCCTGGTCCTCATCAGCATATCTACCATTATATGTGTTAAATACGATCAATACGATCAAGAAAGTTCCCGGAGACATCAGGGAAGACTCACTGACGTTACTCATGCCACTGAAGACTTGTCTGTACAGCAATGCAGTTGTTGAGCAGCGCTTTATTCTTACTGGCAGTTACGAAGGTATTGACAGCAGTCTAACAGCAGTCTGATCTGCGACACGATCACCAGTCTGATCTGCGACACGAAACAAGGTTTTCGAGAGGTGATGGTCACATCAGATGCGGCCAAGATCTCCATCCACGGTTCAGGTATAGATTAAGACCAGAAACCGCAAAGGGGTGGAAAAATTCATACAGTAATTCAACGCGATGGGTTGGGTTGATAATTGCTCTGAACGTCAAAATGCGCTTAATTAAGCTTGATATATCCACGAAGTGCTTGAAAGTAATTTCCAAGTGCCATAAGATCTAACTGGGGCTCTGACGTTCTATCTGAAGAACTGTTGTTTACTCTAGGATACGAAAGGAAGATAACCGTAGGACGATAGTTTCATTACGTATCGCACAGGAATTTATTCTTGAATATTGGAATATCTATTTGAGAAACTAAAAAGGTTGGGCTCGTAGATGAGTCAGGTTTTTTATGATGTTGAAAAACAGAAGTGGTCATCATGACAAAGAAGCGAATTACGAAAGTCCAACCTATCAATATTGAGGAAGCGCCGGTCGAATAAAAACCAACTGTGAATATTCATAGTCTCGAAGATGAGCTCATCTGAGCAAATCAGGTAGGTTAAATGGCAAAAACGCGGGAACACCGCATCAAAGAGCCAGAAATATGGGATGATGCTCATGGCACGATTCTCTGGCACTCTTTTCAGGAAAGTGCAGAAATATTCATGAGTCGAAAATAGTGGATTACAGTGACAAGATTTTCAGGGAAGAAGAAAACTCTTTCTCAGTGAAAAACAACAGGGGCGAAATTGAGTGCATGGTGAAAGTGATTACTTCTTAAACCAGTTCTCCACAATTTTTCGCCGTCCACATTTTCAAAAGTTTAATGCTCGCTGTTTCAAATTATTCATCGACGCACACCAATGCTAAGACCTCATCGTTGCAAAATCCATATGACTAAACGAGCTAAGTGATGAGAATCCTATTGAACATTCCTTTTTTTGTGATAAAGAGGTGAAGACTCATTACGTTCTAAGTGTGGTTGAACATTTCCAAATCGTTTTGAACTATGGATACATTCCTGAATAACACAGAACAATTCATTTTGTTGCGTTTTAAATCAACTCTCACTCTCTAACTCTCTCACTCTTCCTCCTGCCATTGAAATTTGCAAGAATGACGTACCCCAATCAGAAATCTTGTTTTGTAAAATTAATGAAATTTATTCAACTTCTATTATCTATACAGTATACTTCAGGTGAACGTTAATTTCACTTTTTTAACTAACTGATTTAATTATACATGATTTAACTATATAAATCCATCTAGTTTCACACAATTCTAATTCAACTAAAATCTAATCAGCAAATGAGCCGTTATTTGGAAAATTAACTATTCTTCCGAAGCGTCATTAATTGTCGTTCTGGAAATTCTTTTTCCCCTGACATCAGATGGTTTCGGAAAATTCGAAAAAATAGTGTTTGTATTAGCTTTGTTTGAAATAGCTGACAACATGTAGTCATAAGATCGAATTCCTAAAATATCTTTGTACATTAAAACTTTAAAATATAAAAGGACATCATAATCGAGGCAATGATCAAATATTCTAATTCTAATTTTTTCTGTCTCTGTGAAATATTGTGTCTTAATTGACATCTCCATAAAATGGTCCGTTTCAGGTGTCGAAATTGACAAGACCATGTCACCGAAACAGTGTAAACGTTGTTCATACTTCGGATCGTGTCAGATGTCCACGAATAGAAAAGAATTATCAGTTTTAATCTGTATATGCGAACAAGTTGTGCAATTTTGTGTATTATATCTTAAATGTCATAACTGTAATGCATGCGGATATTCAAAACGTCACTATACACTGCTTGACAGCAGGCGAGCTAAACACTCTTTGAAATCTGTAGCAGTTTCCAATGCCATAACAGAGAATAGCTTGTTTGAAGTGAGAATTTTAAAGAGAGATGAGAATTTTAAAGCTAGTCTTAAAGCATAAATTGACGTAACTAAGCCTTAGACTAAGGTCATAATTGTTTATGCCTTATCAAAATATATATTGGAAATGTTGTATACCTGATTGCTAATGACAGGGCACATGTTAAAATGAAAGAACAAATAAGGTAAAGTACTTACATGTAAAATGCTTTCCATTACAAATCAGAGGCTTTGTGTACTATGAAATAACGTACACTGAATTTAGCTTTATAATGATATTTTGTTGGGTAGGTGAGCAACT
The DNA here is from genome assembly GCA_954870665.1 of Stratiomys singularior. Classification (NCBI taxonomy): domain Eukaryota; kingdom Metazoa; phylum Arthropoda; class Insecta; order Diptera; family Stratiomyidae; genus Stratiomys; species Stratiomys singularior. The sequence continues at coordinate 66,776,290 of OX940880.1, read as the reverse complement.
AAAATTTATGAATTGAACGAATGAGGGCCTAAATTAATCCTCCTCCATGAACATGTATCTGAAGAGATGCTGCTATATCAGATATTGCTATTATTTGGTGTGATAAAGCTACATGGCTTACATAGGAAAATTGCACATATTTTTAGTGTTAACGAGGAGTTCTTCGTCTTGAAATCATATTGGTTGACAGTGTGGGTTAAGTAAATGGCACGGGTCCTTCTTGTTGAAAGCAGAACGAAAGATCAATGAACATGTCAACAAAAAAATTTCGAATGAGTTTATTTTTCCTTCAAGACGGTCCATAATTTTTTCTTCATGTTATTCTGTATCACTCAATACCCAAAAATATTTCTGGAGTAACCGTGTTCATTTGTAATTTTTTGACTGGCAAATTTACTTTAAGTATGCTTTAAGTTACTATAAGTTTTGTTATTGCACAATGATCAGAAGAACCCGTCGAGGTTAAAAACACAACAAATTGTGTTTTTGTTTAAGCACTAAATAAGTAATTTACACTCTTTTTACACTTACTGTAAACTGAAAGTCATGACGTCGAAATTAATGTGAATAGAAGCAAGGATCTGGGGAAGATTTGCGCATCCGAAATCAATTCACGATTTTCTTACAATACCTATGCCGTTTAAATGGATTACGAATTCAGTATTTACGAGCAAATTGCATTTTGCGTTCTCAATAGAGAGACAAATAATGATTATTTTTTCATATTACGAAAACGATCAATCAGGATAGAATAGGAGCAAACAAATCGAGAATAATTCGACAATTTTAACACAATAAGCATGTGCTCATTTCATGTTCTGTTATGATAACACTATTCATGAGAATTGGCACAATATAGTAACACAAGAATCTGTTAAGCAATCAATACAACAAAAAGGATGTTGGCTCTCCATCACACTATCAACACAGTCGTCTAACTTAAATTGTTAAAGATACAAACCGTGTCTGAATTTTACCTAACAATTAATTTTCACTTCACGTGTACGGGGACTGTATTCTGTTTCCCGCCTTTTCTTGGAATTCTAATTAGCTCAATGACACCATTTAATCGAACGGGCTTTCACTCCACACTTCTACGAATCCTTGCTATAGCGAATGCAAGTGTATTAAAAAGTTTTTAATTGATTAGCACCACACACAACAAGAATTGTTAATTCCACTTTAATAACAATGAATTGACGACTCTTCCGCATCAACGTCCTTTTTCACATTGAATGGCTTTCTCGGACTACAACCCACCTTGAGTCTCGTCAACTCTACCGTGCATGTTGTGAGGATGTGTGTACATCCTTTTCGCTACTTCCCACCCACCGTGTTGCCTGCGGCCACGATGCCCACTTGGAGTACATGCAACGCTCCAAATGTATCTATACACCCATGGACCTGAGGAGTCTGCTCAAGCCACCCCCAAAAACTCGTACCGTTCCCAATCTGATTGGAAACGCGTGGTAGACGGCAGAGCTCGGCAAGACAAGACAAGAAATCAATAATTTTGGGTGCTCGTATTGATTTTCTGATGGCGATAGTGAGCGTTCATTGTAAATATTCTGTTGAGTCAATTGGTAGGGGATGTTTGATGTAAGGGTGAATGACGTTATCGATCCGAGAAGCACCGTCAGAGACAAATACAGCATACAACTACCAGCACGTTATGCGATTATAGAATCGATTCGGTTTTTCGATTTGCGCATTACATTTTTTACTAACGCGTCAAAAGTTCCTTTTGATAAATTCCTACAAACATAACTAAACGCGTTAATATTTCACTAATTCCTAATCAATTATTCGTATTGGTTACTGGCTGCCCAGAATATTTAAATATTACCAGTTGTAAGTTCAATGCTTTCAATTTTCAATTGCTCATGCGACATGCATGTGTGAAATATTTTACAATGTCCAAACTCCAGAAATAAATTTTGAAATTTTAATTCAACAAACTTGTTTAATTGTACATGACGTTGTCAATACCAAATTTTCCAAGTCAAAATTTGGTTTCAGTTATTTTCTAATGACAATTGAATAGAAAGAACGTGGATTATTCGCACTACTCATACATTTGGTTGATCCTGTGATCGAATGGAGGAAAAAGTAGTAGAGCACAATGATGGTAAAAATGAGGAGAAATTTCACATCAACGGAACGTAGGTTGAAAACAGCTAATTAATTTCGTACATCAATATTTTGTTTAAATCCTCTTTCTGACTGTTTCTGCTGAATTCTCACTGTTAACTGCTGTTTTTTTTAAGATCGTTCTGTTGCGATGTTCTCATTTGTATCTGTAGTGTTCCAGCTGGAAGGAATTTTGCTATGGCAAAAGACAAGATAAAATGAGAACGACATCTACAGACAACATCAAAAACGGTGCAATCATCACAAGCAGACTACACAAGAGAAGCATACACAACTACAAGATGGGGAGGCACAAACATCGTCATAAAATAAAATGAGCAGATGTCATAATGGCCAAAGAGAGAAAGCAAAATAGAAAGCTAGCTCTGGAAAAAGTCTCTGGCTCACCAGCCAGCTTGCCGAAACGAGGCTCAACGAAGTAATAATTAGGTTGCATACTGAAAAAACAACAATAAGTTGACTGAAAGTCGACTCCCCAGAATATGGGCTTTACTGCGTGTTAAACTCCGAGCCCTAAATTCAATGTCCCCCAAAATAAGTGTCAAAAAAAGAAAGTTTTGCAACTTATTAACATACACAAGAAAATCAACTTGGAAATGAGCGAAGCTACTCAAGAAATACAACTTCAACACAGCCTTCAAAAAAAGAAACAATTTGGGACAAATACTACGCCATGATGAAAAACAAATGTATACCAATATCCGTTAAGGGAACAGTGAAGGTTCTGTTGAGAATGTTTCGATGTTTTGTTTAGATGAAAACTAGTAACAATTAACCGTGACGGTGAATTTTTCGGTGTCGGTGTGCAACAAGACAATCAGATTTACCGAATGCTCTTTAAAGTGAGTTAAAACTAAGTGTTGCGAGAGAAGCAAATGTGCCAACTGTCAACTTGCGTGTCTGGCACGAACGAATGGGACACGTAAACAACCAATTTTTGCGCGAAATGACGTAAAAGGGCTAAAGGAACACAAAACCGGGAGAATACATACATTCGGACGTATGCGGACCATTCTCAACAGAGTCCATTGGTGGTGCAAAATTCTGCATAACCTTCAAGGATGACGCATCAGGATTTCGGTATGTTTACTTCATGAAACACAAGTCTGATGTTTTCGATATTTTCAAGAAATACGAAAGGTTGATCGACACTAAATTCGGCAAGCCGATGAAGGTGTTACGTACGGACAATGGACGAGAGTATTGCAACCGTGAAATGAAGCAATATCTCGAGGCTCGTGATATCGAGCTGGTATACACGGTACCTTACACTCCTCAGTAGAACGGGAAAGCCGAGCGCGACAACAGAACGATCATCGAGAGTGCGCGCATGATGACAACGGCAAAGAAACTTCCTCTGTCGCTATGGGCGGAAGCAGTCGGTACAGCATTTAGTTCTGAACCGAGTTCTGGCTACCGGTAAAGAGAAAACGCCATACGAGATCTGGTTTGGAAAAAAACCAGATGTGTCCCATTTTCGAGTGTTCGGATCGGATGTGTACATGCATATCGACAAACAATTTCACAAGAAGTTAGATCTAAAACAAAGATCTAACAATCAAACAACTAAGATCTACAAAGTAGATCTTAGTTGGGTACCAGAACGACTCGGTGAATTACCGTTTGTACAATCCACAGAACAAGAAAATATCTCTATCGAGAGACATTACATTCAACGAGAAGTCACAACTTGGGGCAGAAAAATGAAAAGAATTCGAATACATTCTTCCAGCGGACGAAAAAAAAGATGTGGTAGAACCCGTCGAGCAGCTATAGGAGGAAGAATGTCAGGAAGCTCAGGAAGAACCAGAAAGAAACGAACAACCAAAAGATCCTCGAGAAGAAGATCAAAATCAACCGGATAATGACAGACAACTGCGGGATCATGCAAACTTCCGACGCCCGATAAGGTATGAGGTCGATTTCGCTGAATATAATCCGCCAAACACATTTCAGGAGGAGATGAACAGTGCCGAGGCGATTCAGGAATAGTTCGATGCGCACGAGTAGAACGAAACTTGGTCAATCGTACCAAGGAAAACGGATCGAAAGCCCATAATATCGAAATGGGTGTTCAAGGTTATACGAGACACGTCAGGTGACGTTTAACGGTACAAAGCGACACTTTGTGCACGAGGAGTTCAACAAAAAGATGGACTCGACTACACGGAGACCTTCTCGCCAGTCGTAAGATATGACTCGCTGAGAGTTCTATTGGCCATGGTGGCTCACACAGTTTGATGTGAGAACAGCCTTTCTTCACGGTGACCTGAAGGAAGAGATCTACATGGAAATTCCGGAAGGACTCAACGTCAAGAAAGAAGAAAAAAGTGGTTTCGTGTGTAAACTGAAAAAGTCCTTGTACGGCTTGAAACAAGCATCCAGGTGCTGGAACCAATAGTTTCGTGAGTTCTTAGAGAAATATCAGTTTCGCAAAACGGAAGCCGACAAGTGTATCTTTCAAGGACGGATAGACGGTGTAGATGTATATTTAGCGCTTTTTGTAGATGACGGACTGATCGCAGCAAAAACAAGTAAAGCGTAAGTAAATTGTGAAGAAAATGCTTAATAAATTTAAGATGATCGATGCAAAAGTGGCAAGTGTGCCTGCCGATCCGTACGCGCGACTAGTTCCAAACGATCGCGACGATGAAAACTCAAGTACGGTACCGTTTCGAGACGCAGTGGGCTCGTTAATGTTTCTTGCGGTTGTGACGCGGCCGGATATTGCATATTCGGTGAATTCAGTTAGTAAATTTCTTAGCAATCACCACGAGAGCCACTGGCAAGCGGTGAAACGAATCTACCGGTACTTGGTCGGAACAACGAAAGTCGGGATAATGTACAAAAGCGGCGGGAGTAACTCGGAGTTACAGGGGTTTTCAGACTCGGATTTCTCGGAGACGCGTAGATCTACCACGGGATATGCGTTTTGTCTATCGAACGGCATTGTGACATGGTCGTCCCAACGACAAAAGTTAGTCACACTCAGCACAATGGAGGCTGAGTACGTCGCGGTAGCAGCGGCTGCTAAAGAGGCCATTTTGCTGAGAAAATTGTTAAACGATCTCGCGTGTCTACCGGTAACTGCGACAGTTCTGCGAGTAAACAATCAAAGTGCAATCCGATTAATCAAAAATTCGGAGTTCCACAAGCGAATCAAGCATATAGACATTAAGTATCGCTATGTTCGCGAAACTGTGGATATTGGAGAAATATCGGTAGAATATGTTCCTACGGATCAGCAGCTAGCTGATATATTTACCAAAGCACTTCCAAAGAGACAGTTTCAGCATCTATGTAACGGTTTAGGCATAGGGTCCTCGACGCACTCAAACGGCGGGAGTGTTGAGAAGTAAAGTTATCGTATGTCGATAGGCTCACCGCGCATGCGTGAGCGAAACCCAGTATTAAGGCGCCGGAGCGCTCTACTTGCGTCACCGGTAATTTTTGTTTAGTTGGTCCGTGACTGTTGCCCACGAAACATGTGCAATAAGAAGTTCCTTCATGTAAAACAAATAAAGCGTACTCATATATATTCAAAGTTATCTTTCATCTTATCTTTCTATCTATCATCTCTATCTTTCTCTTCAAACCTATCGTCCCTCTGTCCCTTTGCTAATCTCAACAGGTTCTACATATACAATATAAAGGACAACGGTTTAACGCATAAGAAAACATGGAAATATACAAAAAAACGTCTGAGTGACGAATCATAAACGACTAAAGAAGCACTCATTCGGACATAATCTACGAGCCGCTCAAACTGATTTATAAAACCCAAACGAAATATTATATACGACATAAGGAAACGCCTGAGAACAAACGAATCACAGACTTGTTCCTTCCTGCATAAAAGGACACCTACCTGATTGCGTAAACGACGGTCCTATATATTAGGACACTTGAAGATATTCCATGTAAGAAATTCATCCTTTGTCATATCCAATTAGCTGCACCTAAATTGTTTCACATACAAAAAAAAAAGTATAATAAAAGTGAAATCTTACCAAACACTTAAAAATCCAAATTGGAGCAGAACATCTCCAAAAATTTGCATTACTGCGGGCTTTGAAAGATTAAGGACTGCTATTTAGATTCGTGCGTTGTACGTTTGTTGCAGGTTTTGGTTACAGGTTTTTACAGGTTGCAGGTTACAGATGATCCATTTGGCGACGCTACAGATGCCAAGGGAACCCGTAATTCACTAATCGTCAGAATATTCGACTATTATGTGAATTTGTGAATCCTTATATTTGGAAGGCTACAGCTATGTTTGCCGTTTTTACATAATGCAGCGCTGTTTCAACGCAATTCAACTTGAGTTGTTTTTAAATATATGTATATTATGTATATGTATATTTAAAAATGTACGTCCCGGAAAAGAGACTACACTGATAGGTCTTTAGTTCTATCGTTATGCAATGGGTAGTCTATTTTTGTATGAAAATTATTCCTTCGAAGAGATTTGAGGGTTCTAGTCGTCCTAGTTTTTACCTCTCTTGATCATGTTGTCAAGGACCTCTGCTGTTTCGACTTTAAGCTCCTTTTCGATTTTAAAACTTTCATACGTTATTGGGACGTTTATAAGACGCTGCACCAAACTGTTGTATGCGGGTAGTTTTTGTGGAAATGTATGCTACGAAGTTGATGGAATTGTTCGTAAGGGGTTGGTTGAATTCCAGTTGTTCTCCGTTGCTTATGACCACACGATCAAAGAAATCGCTTTTTTATTTTCCACCATCATCTTGAACTTTTGATGTTGATTTTATCCAGGTTATTAAAAGTTGACTGAACTTTATCTCTTGGCACAGTCTCGACATGAAATTATTTTCTGCAATGGTTCCTTCTATACTGGATATGAAAATTTCAGCTGGCACCGGTGATAGGGGCTACTCATTGCCAAACCATTCGTACCTTTATAGTACTTATTTTGAAAGGTAACTTTACGAACTCAAAAGTCGCTTGTTTTGTCGGTTTACTCTGGAACCGTGATTCAACATCATACTACTTATACTAAAATTCCGTGTTTTAACGCTTCGTAAGTTATCAATCAACTCAAGCGAATTTTCGACAGATCTTTCACCTTCTATCTTGCCCTGTGTTTTGTACTCTAAGATTACCCATTTTGTAATTTTATAGGTTGGGGATTAGCTGTCCGCGATGATCTCCCACAATTTCTAGATTTTTCTTGTGGGTTTTCGGTTGGCATCTTATCCTAGGTAATGATGAGTTTATTATGGGGTAATGATGACTTTTAAATGTTTAATAATGACTTTTAACTGACTTATTTAAAGGGTTGGTTCTTAATTTAAAAAAATGGCCGGCTCGTAGCCTTTTCTTTTTGTATGAATTGTAAGATCTGTTTTGATGTCCTCCTAACGAGACTCTGATTAGCTTATTTCAATTATTCAAGTTGTTTCTTAATATTGGAGGAAAACATTGAATGGACTGGTTCTCTCATATATGGCAATATTTGATTTCGGAATTTTATTTCTCTTCAAACTTTTGAGAATTTCCGCTTAATTTTTCTATGTGATCTTGAGGATTTGGTTAAGCTGTTCTTCTAGACTACGATAATTTTTGATCAAGTTTTCTTCTAATGTATTTCGTACGAGGGTTGTTCAATAAGTATCCGTGTTAGAAGTAAAGGCACCAATTTTTCAAAAATTATTTTTTATATTTCAACATACTCCCCTTTTAGAAAGATACATTTCGCCCAGCGTTCCTGCAATATCTTCATGTTAGAGAGCAAGAAAAAGTCACAGGGAGCTAGATTGAGTGAATATGGGGGTGCGGCAGCATGTCGTAATGCAATTCATGCAGTTTGGCGGCGAAACTGCGGACCACCAACGGAGCACCAAAAAAGCATTATCATGGTTAAACAGCACTTTCTTTTTCGCCAAATGCGATCCGGTCCTTTTTTGTCGAACCGATCCAATTACTCACTGTAGTATTGCCCAGTGATCGTTCTTTCTTTTTCTTAGAAAAAAACATGAGGACGACGCCATTCGCATCCCCGAAAATCGTTCTTCCGGCCGATAGGACCGTCTTCGTCTTCTTTGGAGCAGATTCACCGGGAGAAATCCATTGTGTTGATTGTTGCTTAATTGGGTTGACAATTTTTTCATCGCCAACTTATCACGTAAAATATTAATTACCGTTTCAGTCGATTCGCCTACGACCACTGCTACTTCATGCACTTTCATTCGTCAATCAGCGAGAATCATGTCGTAGACCTTCTTAATGATTTTCTCGGTAATCACGTCTGCTGGGCGCCCTGGTCGCTCCTCATCAAAAAAGAATGTTCGCCCACGTTTAAATTCGTCGAACCAATATCTGACTGTGTCATAGAAGGCAAGTTGTCCCCATTAACAGCATCCAACTTTGCTTTTATCTACTCACATGTTTTTCCATCAAAGAGCGAATGCCAGAGCAACACTGCCCGTTTTCCATCTTAGCGAAAATCACGAAACACGTCTTCCTCGAATGGAAGCACACGATAATAGTACCAACTTTCCATGGTTCCATATTCAAGATGGACGAGGTTGTTCGGGCACTTTTTCCTATGCATCCCTTCAAATGAGGAAATGTCATGTTGTGTGCCCGCTTCACAGTACCATAAAGCTGGACAAAGTGGTGCAGACTTTTAAAAAAATTAAAAAGGTGACAGGACCAGACGGCATTCAAAAAACTGCGTTCACAAAATGCAGGAAGACGGTGAGGTTTGTTATTCGAGCTGTTGGGGGTCTATCTCTTCAGTATTACGGCTTCAGGAAACTTTCAATGAGAAATCACTTCATCGCATGTGGTATATGGTGCAGGGTCTCTCCGAGAAAATAAGCATGCTTGCTTTAGAATTTATAACGGGAAACAGGACGACATCTCAAGACACTCAGAACTGTGAATCACAATAAGTTGCGGACGATGAGATCTGTTGATGGTGCAGAGGGAAGGGGGTCCCTCTTATCAATCCCTCTCCTTTCCATCCGTCCCTGTTGAAACAGAGCTTTCCCTAACCTAAAGACACCACTAGAAGAGACCAAAGAGGCCTAGTTCGAAGTAATGCAACAATCATTTCCAGGCTAGGAACTCGGTGTAACAAGGGAGGTATAGTTGGAAGTCTGGTTGCCACTGGGAGTCCGACATTCAGGATGTAAACAGCCTTTATCCACCATCGCAACCACAAAAAAAATTATTGCTTCCAAAAATTGATGAAATCTTCGCCTATAATGAAAATAAACTTCTTTTACTTCAACTTCCTTATTTCACCTGAGTTACTATCACATGTTTATACAAATACAAATTTTATATAAGTTATAAGTATATAAGTAGGATAAATATATATTATATAGTTATAAGTATATAAATGTATAATATTATAAAAAATTGTATGTAAATATATTGTGTATAAATGTATGTGTTTGTTGTAAAACATACAGTGTCCTTTTTCACTGTTGATAGAATCGTTTATTATATCAATATGTAGGACGTAGAACATTCCTCATGCAATTCTTTGTTTATTAAAGAGAATACTTCAAAACTGGTCGAAAGAAAAGTTTCATCATTACGGTTGAGATTTGGGTTTGCCTTCAATGTTTTGCCTATGTTTTGTCGAATTGTTCTGCATATGTTTCTACTCAGTTCAAAAACAAAATTTCTTGTGAGTTGGATTGATATATTATAACTATTAATGTTTCTTCATATTTTTACATTATACATTTGCTTTGTACTAGTAAATGTTATCGTCATGATTTAGTTATTTATTCAAGATTTATTTGCATCCTATTGTAAAAGTTTTTTTGTCGGCTGCGCTAAGTTTTTCTTCCTTTTTAGGTATATATACGTCCAAGTGTCAGTTAGTACCTTTTATAATAGTGTTATTACCTCCTACTTTCATCTCTCTTACTATTATATTTTACAGAGTAAACAACGCGATTCTTCCAGTAGTTTGACTGTTAGAAGTTTTAGATAATAAATTAATTCAAACGAGTAGAGAGATCTATGAATATAAAGTAAATGTCTATTCTGGTAGTTATAAGTATATAACGTAAATGTAGAGATCGCTGGACAACTGGTCAATCGTAACTGTTAGTCCACTAGGTAAAGTCTGGAAAATGATACTATGTAGGGACAACTCGAAACTGTGGAATTTCGATTCATATCTGACATTCGTATTATCTACCTCACGGTGAAAGTCTTAGTCTATAGAATGCTCAGTTAAAACCCAACGATTTTTACAAACAGTTTCTCGTATGAAGATTTTTATTACTGAGTAACAAGCACAATTTATTTACAGTTTAGCGTTTATACATACTACAGTAATCCTACACAGCATTGTTTTTTGTTTTTGTTTTTTACTAAACTAGAACCTATTTCACGATTCGAGCTATCAATCTGAAGATTATTTCGAACACTGTCACGCTTTTGTTTGAATCGCAGTAATCGCCTGATTTTTTTGGCTATGATGTTTCGCTAAGGCAACTGTTAGTTTGTTTGTAAACCACCGAAAATAATCTTTGATGTTTTAAATTGCTTAAACCGAAAATGTGAGTGCTATCCCCAGAAATAAATACAAATTATTTCCGGTATTGATTGATGGGAGCGACAAATCTAACGAAAGGATAAGAATCACTCCCATGCGGTTCTTTCTGATGAACAAAAAATTGGACTAGAGGGTATCACGGACGTCAAGCAATCTGGATATAGCAATCATTAACCTTTAAGTACCGACGTGGGGCCTGTGAGGCCGTGGCGGGTTGACAAGTTGTTAGAATTACTCCTTCCCCGTGCAGGAGAAACCGATGCTCGTCAGTAGCTGCGAGTTTAGTTGCGCTGACGCCGTTGAGCGTGATAGTAGTGCCGGCAAATACAATTCCGGTAAGTTATGTCGATATAAAATTACGACGCGGCCTCTCAGGCCCGACGTCGGTACTAACGTTAGTTTTTTGTTTGAGCTACGATCAAAATCAAGCGGTTAATTTCAGAAATCCAACTGCTAATTTGAAGAATGGATGTACCTGGGACGTCGAGGGGTAAACGTGATTTACCTACAGATGAACTACGCTGTTCCAAAACACAACGTCGTTATATAAATTTTCTGGATCAAAATAACGTGGCTTTGATTGAGAACTTGATTGCAGAAGACTCCAGCGGATCAGAAGTAGATGACGTCGGAGATGATTTTATACCAGAAATCAGGGATCATGATACAGGTACTGACACTTATATATCTGATGCTGAGGCTACAACCCAGTCCTTACCTCGGATGGAAAATATTTCCGAATCCTTGTCAGAACACGAAGACGCACCGCTATCTAGGCGCAGTTATTTTAGGCGCAAAAATAAATATAAGTGGCCAAAAACTCCTCCTAAACGATCTTCAGTCAGAATACCACAACAAAATATTATTTTACGAGTACCCACTTCCAATTTGACAGAAAGTGATGGAAAGGATCCGTACAATATATGGAAACAATATATAGATGATGACATATTGTTAGAGATTATGACTATAACTAACTCTAAATTATCAGAATATAGATCAGAATATTCAAACCAAGATCGGCCAGAATCACAAAGTATTGATAGAATTGAACTGCAAGCGTTCATTGGACTTTTGATGTATACAGCTGTTTTCAAATCCAATCATGAAGACGCAGATTTTATTTTTCCTTCAGATGGCACTGGAAGGGAAGTTTTTCGGTGCGTTATGTCCAAAAATAGGTTTTTATCTTTGTTACATTGTCTACGTTTCGATAATGCGGCTGACAGGGCACAAAGAAAGGAAACGGACAAATTAGCTGCGATATCTTACATTTTAGATCGATTTGTGTCAAACTGCCAAAGAGTCTATAACATAAGTCAATATGCCACTGTGGATGAGATGCTGGTACCATTCCGAGGTCGTTCATTTTTGATGAATTACATGCCCAGTAAACCGGCTAAATATGGACAAAAAATCATGTGTTTGTGTAATGCTGAAAATGGATATTTTTATAATTTTTACTTATATTGTGGCAAAGGTTCAGACGGAGAAAGCCTAACAGATGAAGAAAAGAAGTTTTTGGTGCCCACTCAAGCCGTGCTACATTTGACGCAACCTTTACATGGAAGCAACAAAAATATCACCTGCACCAATTGGTTTACCTCAATCCAATTAATTGATGCTTTGAAGCAGAGAGGACTGACATGTGTCGGCACTGTAAAAAAAACACAAAAGGGAAATTTCCCCTGAATTTTTACCGGCTAAAACTCGTCTAGAAGGTTCAACATTGTACGGCTTTACAAAAGACATAACCCTTATTTCCCATTTACTAGGAATGGCACAGCTGTCATATTAGCTTCCTCGATGCATCATAGTGAAGGTATTGATATAGAGTCAGGAAAGCCCGAAATAATAAAATGCTATAATTCCACCAAAGGCGGAGTCGACGAAATAGACAAGAAGTGTTCGATATACACTAGCAGCCGTCGATCAAGACGTTGGCCTATGACACTTTTTTATAGAATTTTAGACATAAGTTCAGTCAATGCGCATATTTTACATGATTTGCATCTAAAACAAAAAACTAATCGTGGTGTGTTTATAAAACAATTAGCTCGACAACTAGTTTTAGAGCACATGAAGAGAAGGGTGTTCAACTTACGCTTGTCTCGTGACGTTCGCATGAGTTTAGCCAGAATACTCGGTTCTGATATGCCAGATTCAGTTCAAGGTGAAGCCAACGAAGAAAAAATAAGGAAAAAATGTACATCTTGTCCTCCTAAACTAAATAGAAAATCCACATATCAATGTTACTCTTGCAAGAAACATGTTTGTTTACAAATTCAAATTACATTTTTTTTTACATTTTCAAATTACAATTTGTTTCGCTAAACAAATGTGCCCTGATTGTGAGTAATTTTGTTGTTGGACATTTATTTTATTTTAAGAATACCAGATATGTTTTTTTATTTTTCTAATAGATATAACCCTTAAGTTTAAGACAGAATATATTTCATGGTTCCTAAGAAGTTATATTTTTTTTCAATGATTTTTATTTCGTCAAGTGCGATTTTTTAGTTAAATAACGGAGCCAAAGATTAAAAGTCACATAATTTCAAAATTTAATAAAGTAAAGTAAAGTCTTTCATTTATAGATCCAAAACTAACAATATAACCTATAGTTTGATGTATATTATACGTATTTTCTATAAAACTCAATGTTGTATATGCGACCTCTCAAGCCCCACGTCGGTACTAGTGTGACAAAAAAACCACGTCGGTAGCTAAAGGTTAATAAAGTGGACTATTTCAAGTTCCGGCCCTGACAGTGCCAAAGATGTGGTAGGCTCGGCCATTCTGCAGCTGTATGAAAAGACAAAACTAAGACCTGCCTCAAGTGTGATGAGCAGGACTGCGAGGATAAATATAGGAAAACTCAATGCATGTTATGTAAAGATACTGACCATAACGCCCTGGACCAGAAATGTCCAAAATGGCGCACGTATAAGCACGAGGTAGAGATTAGCTCAATACATAATATTACAAACAGACAAGCGAGATGGATAATGAAAAGTAATAGATATGCTGTACTTGACATACAGGAGCTTTCCAATGCTGATTTTTCGCAGCTACCAAACCAAAAGACAAGAACTTGAGGAATCCGCTTCATGATGTTAACAAAAGCATAACAAGTATGCGAAACACGTATGCGAAAGTAATGGTGATTCAACCAGCCCACAAGCCAGCACTCAAAAACCAGTACCCAACTGCAGAAAAAGTAATAACAACAATCGAACCTATTAAAAACAATCCACACAAATCATCTGAGATTGAAAAGATCCTTAACCAACTCATGGGTCAAATACAAAAACTTTACGACAACGAAAAAAAAAATGTACAAACAGACGGCAACACGCTGAAAGGATGGACAAACACCATCTCTAGCTTAATCAACAAAGAGAGTGGGAAAGCCAATACTCAGGACAAAACACAAACAAAGAATATAATAACATGAAGAAAAAAGGAAAGATAGATACGCAAACAACAACCACGATCACGATACTGCAACTCAACATTCAAAGTCTACAAAAACACAAAGAAAACATAAAATTCCACTTGAACAATAATAACATCACATTCGCATTATTACAGGAGGTACTAGGTAGCTACGACACAAACCACGAATTCCTTAACTATAACACAGTTTATCTACTCAGAGAAAGCAGTGTAGGAGGAGGTGTAGCTATACTTATCAGGAAACACATACAGTATAGACAAATCAAAATCAACACATACATAGAGGCCATTGCAATACAAACAGTTAACCTTGAACACAACATAAAAATCATGTCGATCTATGCACCACCCAACTATACAGCGAAAGACCTCCAAACAGAAGTCGACCAAATAACCAATCAAATGGACCTAACGAAAAATATAATTATAGGAGGAGATTGCAATGCCAGAGATCATACGTGGGGTGATCATATCACTAATGCTAAAGGAAAGACATTAAGAAGATGGGCAATGCAGATGGACTTGAACATATTAAATACGGCGGACTGTACTTTTCGAAGAATGGATAGGAACGGCAAATGGCTTAACTCAACACCGGACCTAACACTCAGCAATACATGCAGCAGCCATATAGTTTGAAGGACAGAGAACCTGGACATCTGCAACAGAAATCACATCCCCATAATAATCTGACGGACAAAACCAGACAGATAAGAGTCAACAGGAAAAAAGTACAACACGAAGTACTGAACACTACCTTCACTGCGAACCTAACGGAAATCACAGACACACTCTACAACATCATCCACAATAACACAAGACAAGAAAAACACGAATTCCAAACGAACTTCTGGTGGAATGATGAACTGAAGAAGGTATGGGACATGAAAAACAAGGCCCTAAGTGAATATAATAAGATGAAAAGTGCACTCAACTGGTCCAAACCACAGGAAATAAGCATACAATAGAAGGTAATGGTACAACAGGCTTAAAAAAAATAAGTGGGAAGAAAAGCTACAAGATATAGCAGTGACAGGAAACATCAAACACTTTAGGAACTTCATCAACAGCCTAAGGAACAAGAGTAAAAGTAATCCAAATAACAAGCTAAGCGAACAACAGAGCAACAACATTCATAGCCGAAATAGGACGCAAACAGACAGAAAAACAATCCCACTTCACAAAGGAAGAACTACAGCACGTGATGAACAGACACAAAATACGAACAGCTCCAGGACCGGACCTAATCGACTATGAAACAATGAAAACCCTCCTACTAACAAACCAGGACACCATGCTAGAGGCCATAAATAACGGTATAAACACATGTCAAATTCCGGATAAACTCAGAAAAATCAGGATAGCCCCTGTTCTCAAACCCGACACAGAACCACTGGACATTAAAAGCTTTGGACCCATCTCCCTACTTAGTGTACTAATTAGAATCGCTAACAGCCTGATCAGAAACAGAATTGTGAAACACATAGAAAACAACAACCTATTATCCTGAAACTGCTACACATATCGACAAAATATGTCTACTATTACTTGTCTCGACAAACTGCATCAGAAAATCACGAATATTAAAACGAGACCCATCAAAATAGCAATAGTAATGGACCTTGCTAACTCATACGAAGGAGTTGATTTAAACATACTAAGGTTAACGCTAAGACAAGCGCAAGTACCTCACCAGTACATAAGATGGATAATAAATCTATACAAGAAAAGAGATCTAGCGAACAAGCGAGCAGCATCAACAACGGACTCCCACATGGCGATGTTCTAAGTCCCACTCTCTTCAACTTGTATACCAGCAAATTACATTATACCATTGCCAAGAATAATACCACCGTACTACAATATGCAGATGACTTCCTGATCTTAGAAGAGGGTAGAAATGAAACAGACACCATAATATCTTTACAATATGAAGTCAACACGTTTGTCAGAATATGCCAAGGTCTCAAACTTGAGGTCAATCCTAACAAAACCCAAGCAATAATCTTCACCAAAGGCCATAAACCAGCACTACTGCTCAGGATTGGAGACAACCCAATAAATTGGCAAAACTGCATCAAATACCTAGGTCAACACATATATAGACACAAAAAACCAGGAAATGAGGAAGAATTCCAACAATCCGACAGGAACCATAGAAATATAATCAGTACCATAAACAAACCTACCAATAACTACAGTCGCAACATAGCCTTAAATCTCTACAAAATACTCGTCGGACCCCAAAAAGAATACGGAATCACCTCAGTAGCACAACTAATGTAGATTCTTCTTTATATCCGTAAAAAAAATAGAAAAACAATTTTAATTGTTTTTAAATTGACTGTATAATTCGGGAGTATTTCTTATACTAGCTGCTTTTTACAATTTTCACTTACCACTAAGCTTTCTCTTTTGTCGATATGATCTATATTCTAAATTGTGCATATCAATACATTTTGTTATTACTGAATTTATGCTTGGTCAATACATTTCCTCATTGCAATTGGAATTTCGCTAACTTGTATGACCAGCATAATTGTTGGAAATATTTGCTATGCGATTCATTCTATTCTTGTTTACTTTAGCAAATTAATTTTAAATTAGGTTGACCAGTTAACTGGGAGTTCATTAGCACTTGGGGTCAATTCCATATGATAGGTTTGATTGAGCAATGGTGGCGGCATCGATGTCGTCACCATTGTTTGTTCATTTAATTGAGGTGATTGGATCGATGACGTCACCCCTCCCTCCTTTAAGTGAAAACTCTCCTGAGTTTTCTTTGTAAATGTAATTTTCAGCAAATTATATTTTCTTTTCAGATACAGGTAAACAATTGCTAACAGAATTATTATCATGAAAATTAAGACCCAAGTCGTCATAGTAAAATATTCACTTTTCTTTCTGTGAAATTTCAGTTCATTAATTTTTTCAATGTTTTCGATTTGCCCCAGTACTAATTCATCAAAAGTTAACTGATCTGCACTTTGATTTATTTTAAAACTAGATTGAGTTACAAAGTTTTGCTTAAACGTTTTTAAATTATTCGTATATGTTTGGTCATCGACATTTATATTACATTGATGAAAATGTATGAGATAATTTCCTTTCAAGTATAATGCTCTATCATCACAAGTACTATTAAAATACACTTTGTTTACATTCTTGAGTAGTATTGATCCTGTTTCGATCTCTATTATTTCTGCTTTATAATTTTTTTTCTTTATACAGTTATTTTGGAAAATACATAAATCAGATTTCTTCAAATTTCCTTTATTAGCATCATTCACATATTTATAGTATACATTCTTAATTTTAACAATATCTTGTGTTTGAAATGATAATTGTTGCAAATTCTTATTAACAATTGGAGTTATTAATGATCTCTCAGCAATAAGAGTATCTTTTGGTATTCGAACAGCGAATAATATCTTATTATTTTCAAAATTAGCTGCACCTAATCTTATATTTTGAAGTTTGTAAAGATCTACTTGGTATCGAGAAACTTCTTCGCTTGTCAAAATGTTACTGCTCATGATATTCAGTCTAGCAGAAGCAATGTTATTTTGTATATGTTCGACATTATCACTCAGTATCTTAATTTTTAACATCATATCTAAGTAAATAAGTTGTTTGTAAATTTTCTCATTATCAGTTCTGATATCATTGAATCTTTCCAAAAATTTACTTCTATCGGATTGTATAATTTCTTTCAACCGTGCAAAAGTTGTATTAAAGTGGTTATTAATTTCTATATTTTTGTTAATATTGTGAATCGTATTGTGGCTGTTTTCGTCAAGTGTCCTCAAATGATCTTCAATTTCAGTTCTGTCGTTGTCGTCCATTGTACCGTATAACCATTTAAGTCCAGTTCCTATAATATTTATAAGTCCCCGTCTTTGTCTGTGTGGTAAAATTGTTAGTATTTTGGCTTTGATTGCGGTTAGTTCATGTTGTAATAATTGTCGACTTTCGATTGGTTCAATTTCATTGAGATTGGATTCGAGAGAAGTAATAATAAAACGAATATCTTCAGGATCTATTATATGTAATATTGTATGGTAATTTTCCACGATTTCAACATTTCCTCGTTTGATTTCAATAAAGCCATCTTCACTGCTTAGTTCTTCTATAGTAAGCGTCCCGTCTGTTGTTTTAGACATGATCATTATTGTAAGCATCAGTATCCAAAATATCTGAAAATTTTTTATCTCTTTTTATATTAGTTGGATGTATATTATCTAGTTTAAGTTTTCTATATCTAGGTTCATTTTTATGCCTTAAGGCTTTGTAATTCTTAACATACCCTTCCTCTTTACTTTGTTGATAAAACTCTCTATTTTCATTGAGTCTGTTGATTCTTTTTTCTTTAGTGGTTCGCAACAAGTTCTCTATCTGCTCAGTTTTAACATTCCCTTTCTCAACATCTAACGGAGTAGTTTTTATTGCAGAATGAAAGGATTTATTATACCATTCCACACATTTGAAAACTCTCTCCTGAATGGACATTTCCGATTTTTCAACTTCTAAGACTCTAAGTTTTTCACCTATTGTGTTATGGAAGCTATTAATATCTGCGTTTCCCGTATGGCTATTAGGCTTTGTAAAGTGTGCTTCAATTCCTTCAGATCTTAAGAATTCTTTCACGTTTATCGAATTGAACTCATTGTCCATTATTAGACGATTTGGTTTACCTTTAATCGAAAAATATAGTCGTATCTTTTCTGTTATAGTTATACTATTCCTATCTTCTAAATATAAGGCAATTACGTATTTCGAAAATCTATCAATAAATGTTATAAAACTATGCTTCTTGTTAATATAGATATCTACGTGTATAATCTGATTAATGTTACTTGGAGTTTCAGTTATTGCATATTTTGGTTTCAAAGGTTTTCGATCATACTTCGCTCTGTTACAAATGTCGCAGTTGTTTATATATTTCTGTATTAAAATTTTTAAATTTCTAAAATAAATATGCTTCTTTAATCCTTCATAATTTTCATTGATCCCAGCGTGTCCTGTTTCGTTTTTATGATACTTAGCAATTTGCCTGAAGGTCTCGTCTTCTGTTTTCATATCTTTAGCATGGTATGCACATCTGTAAAATTTTATGTTTTTATTAAATAATTCGATCAGTTTCTGCTGGACCAAGTTGTATTCGTGGTCAGGAAGTTCCGAATAGATTCCAACTTTACCTCCCGTAAGGACTCTTCGAAAGATATCAGACATGGAGTTATTTTTTATGTCATCTGAACTAATGTATACTTTACGTTTTTTATCAATAGTTTCAATCTCTTTTGTTTTAGCATTCGTTAATATAATTTGAGTTTGGAAACGATTAACTACTGTCTCTAAGATCGGGAAATGATCATTAAGTTCATCCTCTTGTGAGTGAATTGTGGCATTCGTACTATCATTATCTCCTTCGTATATATTCTCGTTACCTGCATAAATTTCTCCTGTTTCGGCATTAATTCTGCTCATGAAATCTGCAGCCTTATTCTCTTTTCCCTTTATATAGTTTATATTAATATCGTATTCTCCCAATTTCAGCAACCATCTTTGAAGTCTTGGGTTTATATCTTTCCCTTTATTTTTAGTTTGCAGCCACTTAAGTGGTTGATGGTCTGTCATTAAATCGAAACATCTACCGTAAATATAAGGTCTAAAATAATTAACCGCCCAAACGATCGCCAGAAGTTCTTTTTCCGTTGTGGAATATTTCCTCTCGTGATCGTTCAAAGTCCTACTAGCATAGCTTATTGGGTGCTCGTCCTGAGTTAGAACGGCTCCTATTGCAACGTCACTAGCATCTGTAACTAACTTGAATTTCTTATTGAAATCTGGATATTTCAAAATTGGTGGATCAGTTAACAATCTTTTTAATTTTTCAAATGCATCGATGTACTGGGGATCATTTTTATTTATCTTACAATTCTTCTTTAGATATTTTGTCATTCCTTGGGCTACCTTTGCATAATCCTTCACAAACTTTCGGTAGTAGCCTGTCATCCCTAAAAATGACTTGATCTGTTTTGGTGTCTCAGGAAGCTTTAACTTTAGTATATTTTCAATTTTATCCATATTTGGTTTAACTCCCTCAGTTGTAAGTATATGTCCTAGATATTCCGTAGTTTTTGCAAAGAACCGACATTTATCTATCTGAATTTTTAGATTGTGGGCTCTCAGTCTGTCGAAAATCTTTTGAATGCTTAACATATGCTCCTCTATAGTGGTGCTAAATATCAAAATATCATCCAAATATACGACACATATTTGATTGATATAATCTCTCAGTACAGAATTGATCAACCTTTGAAAAGTTGCTGGGGCATTTTTCAAACCAAAAGGCATTCTTACGAACTCATAATGCCCTAACGGTGTTGAAAATGCCGTTTTTCTTCTATCCTCTTCTTTTATCAATACTTGATGAAAACCTTTGGCCAGGTCTAATGTTGTAAAGTATTGAGCTCTACCCAATTTTTCGAGTATTGTCTCAATATTTGGAATCGGAAACTTATCACTTATAGTTTCCTCATTGAGATGCCTGTAATCTATAACTATTCGCCACTTTTTCTTCCCAGAGTTGTCTATCTTTTTTGGCACTATCCACAAAGGTGAGTTGTAGGGTGAATTGCTTTCCTTAATTATTCCTTGCTCAAGCATTTCTCTCATCTGTCTATTGATTTCCTCTTCATGGATCTGTGGATACCTGTAAATTTTGGAATAGATGGGACGGCTGGTTTTAGTAACGATTTCGTGTTGAATTTCGTGAGTGTGGCTCAATTTTTGGCCTTCTTGGAAAAATAAATCGTTATTTTTCTTGATTAACTTGAAGAGTTTTGCCCTTTCCTCAGAACTCATGTCGTCTCGTAATAGTTTGTTAAAAATATTTTCATCTAAGGGACATTCTTCTAAAGTATTAATTTCATCAAAGCTATAAGGACAGGAGTTTAAGAATTTTATTTTAACATTGTGTACTTTTATGTAACCTTCTTCTAAGTTTATAATTGCCTGCATAGGTTTCAGTATATTTTGGCCAATAAGACCATCGAACTTTTTATCCTGAAAATTTGTAAGTTTCCAACTCATGAGGTTATCCTCATTAAATTCAGTAGGAAGCTCTGTAATAATTTCTTGTTGAACAATAGTGTGTCCACTAAGTGTGTTGAATTGCATTTTTCTCGGTAAGTGTCTACGTCTGTATCGTGGTAATTTGTTCTTGTCCAATAAGGTTGTAGTCGATCCTGTATCAATCAAGCATTTGATTTTTGTACCTCCTACAGTCAGTTCAACTATCGGTAGATCGTTTTGTGAGGCGGTAATTGAAAATTTACCTCTCCCTGAACATGATCCACTTCCATGGGTTCATTCCTAGAAAACCTAGATTGTCGAGAATTTCCACTACCAAAATTATGTTGATTTTGCCGATATTGCCCTGAATTAGTCTGATTAACGTTAAAAAAATTTCTTCTAAATTGCCTAGAGTTGGAGGAATTGTGATTCCCCCTTAATATATTGTTAGCCTGAGGCTGTTCTGTGGGTTTCTCGGAATTTGATTTATAGTTATTTGTTCTAAGACGAAATTGATTGTTGCATCCATGTCTATTGTCATGTTGTCTAATAATACCAGTCTCGTCTAAAAGGTAAAACGCTTCTCTAAGGGTTTTTATATTTCTGCTATAAATGACACTAGCAAGATGTTGCTCGATACCATCGAGAAATATTTTTAAAATTATAGATTCATTTGATAATGGAGAAAATTCCACAGGTTTTTCAGTATCAAATTCGTATTTTGTATTTAATTTATCTAAAATATTCTTTAAATAATTATAATATTCACTTACATTATAGTTTCTAGCATTGATGGCTTGGTGGTGGAGGCTGTGGTAGGTTTCCCTGATGCCGAAATTCTTGATAAGCTCCGACTTCACTTGCTCCCAACTTGGATTGGTTCCTAGAGTTCGAATCGCCTGTAAAGCTGGTCCTTGAATTTTGTTGATGATGTATCTATTGTATACGTAGCTCTGCAATGTGCTGTTGTCCCGGAACATGGGGAGTATCAATTCCACTTCCCTGATGAATGATGACAGATCGTAAGTCCTGTTTCCCCAGAATTCTTTGATGGCGGATGCTTCCTTCAATAATTCTGTTGCGGATATGGTGAACTGCTGGTTCTGTGGACTGGTCATGATTTTTTTGTTTGTTTATTTATTATTTTTTTTTTTTCACACTGTTTTGGTTTCTGGTACCAAGGGACCTTTATTAACTACCTCCTTCTTACGAAAGGGTGGGAGCGAATTCTTAGAAAATTCTGCTCGAGGCGATGCTAACCTCTTTCTTAAGAAAGGGTAGGAGTGAATTCTTGGAAAATTCTACTCGAGGCGATGCTAGCCTTATATTATAAAATCACAAAACCGAATATACTTTCACGAATAAAAATCAATCTTTTGATTGATTTGGTTACCGACTGCGCCACTAATGTAGATTCTTCTTTATATCCGTAAAAAAAATAGAAAAACAATTTTAATTGTTTTTAAATTGACTGTATAATTCGGGAGTATTTCTTATACTAGCTGCTTTTTACAATTTTCACTTACCACTAAGCTTTCTCTTTTGTCGATATGATCTATATTCTAAATTGTGCATATCAATACATTTTGTTATTACTGAATTTATGCTTGGTCAATACATTTCCTCATTGCAATTGGAATTTCGCTAACTTGTATGACCAGCATAATTGTTGGAAATATTTGCTATGCGATTCATTCTATTCTTGTTTACTTTAGCAAATTAATTTTAAATTAGGTTGACCAGTTAACTGGGAGTTCATTAGCACTTGGGGTCAATTCCATATGATAGGTTTGATTGAGCAATGGTGGCGGCATCGATGTCGTCACCATTGTTTGTTCATTTAATTGAGGTGATTGGATCGATGACGTCACCCACACGCCCAAGCTCACCTTTTCAAATTAATAGATAATATAAAGGCCATGGCTATTAAAAGCTGCTTAGGACTACCTCCAAACCCACCGAACAGTTATATCTTCGAAATATCCACTGAATTATTTTGAAAAGAAAGAGCAGAATACCTCACGGCCAAGGAAATTGGAAAGCAAATACATCTCCAACATCTAAGCAAAAACAAACTAGAGAAAACGCAACCCAGCTTAAACAGTTATAGTTACATATACCACAAATACAAACACCATCTCAATAAGATCATTCCAACCAAAAAGATCCATAAACCGAAAAACTTCTAGATAATAACTGGCGATAACAGAGCACCTTTCCAAAATTACCGAGAAATCAAAGAGAATGAACTAAACACAATCTTCCACAATCATATTAAAAAACAGATAGAGTATAATACAGAAATTTACACAACAGATACAGCAAAGAATATGTTTGGAGTAGGAATTGCCTTCACCTATCGCAATAAAAACATCTCTAACACATTCAATATGAAAGACACCACAACAGTGCTAAACGCTGAGCTAATACCAATTCTGGTGACACTCCAAGACAGCGTAACCAATAACAGAAGCAACATTCATATCTACACAGACTCAATAAATGCCCTACGCCAAATAGGAAAAAACAATCAACTGTAAAGGCCATATGGGAGATTTTTCAGAATAACCCCTACAAGACATACACGTTACAATGGGTACCTGGACACAAAGGACCAGAGGATTTTGCACTTACGGACAGCAAAGCCACAGAAGGCATACTAACCGACGAACAAATCGAGACACACTGGGAACTAGACGAAATATTGGATGAAATACAAAAGAAAATAAAAGACTCTTGGTATGCAAAGATCAATAGACAAACAGAAAACTACCAACAAAGCGCCTGGAAACAGGCTCATCACATGGTTCTTTGGCCAACATTTGTCAGGAAGATCAATCAAAACGATTAACAGGCTTCTTACGAACAGAGCCTACAACAGGGAAAGACTCTATAAAACCAAGCAAACAACTTCGAACCTATGCACTTACTGCAAACAGGTTGATGATATAGACCACCGCATTTTTAACTGCACCAGATATGAGGAAATTAGGGCAAAATATAAGCTTTTCAAACATTACAACAAAATCCACAACCCATTAACCGGAAATAACATGAACCTCCTGGGGGAACTTGATTCCTTCCTATCAGAACGACATTATCATCTAAAACCCCCATATTCCTATAATTTAATCGCTCTTTTAACAAACTTCCTCCAACGTAAAACACATTAAAGAAATAGCAAATGCAGATATATCAAGCACGACAATATCATTCAACATCAACTATAACCATACAAAGACCGATAAACGCTGGCCAGTGCTATAGTGGCAGGGCCAATATCATCGGTTGTTTTTAACCGATCTTAAGAAAAAAATAGGATAATTTCTAAGGAAGGAACTTAATCCCAGAACTAAATGAACGCACCAAACATTGAGCAACTTTAACTTCGTTATGAGCGACTTTGATTTGTGCTGGCAGTGCTTTATTTCGATCGCATGCTGCACAGCCGGTACAAACGTCATTTGTGTTGTTATTTCCTTTGAAATACGAAAATTCTACCACGTTTAGATAAAAATGGGAAAGTGGGAAAATAAGAAGTCGCGAGGCAGATTCCATCATTCGAACCATAAATTCGACAAACAGAAACCACAATTCAATAAAAGAGACTATTCTGTGCGACCTCATGGTGGACGACAGGAACCCAGGTAATGCCCTAAATACTTGCATTAAAAAAGAAAATAAATATATGAGCGGGAATCTATTCAATTCTAGGGTAAATACTTTGTTTGATAGCTTAAAAGAAGACGAAGTGGGAATAACAGAATACGTAAGACAAAGTTCCGGATTCACGGGAACCATCAAGGCGAGGTATTCAGACTTTCACGTCAATGAGATCGATTCAGAAGGGATCGAAGTGAAGCTCACATCCCTTGAAACTCCGAAAGCGAAGGCTGACTGTAAGATATTTCATTTATTCTACGTATCCTGTTACTGCACCTTAATTTAACAAGTTGAACTCAGCTCTAGATGAAGTCGAATTGAACGAAGGGAAAAAAGAATTGGAGGAGACCATTACTGAGGCCATTTGGGAGCAAATCCGGTGCCTCGTTGAAAGCAAGGACAGTGGCAAGAAAAACTCTGTTGATATAGATGTGACGGATTTGGACAAGGAAAAACGAACTTTAGTCCACAAAACAATCAAATCAGAGTTTGGTTCAGCTATAGTCAGCACAACAACTACTGTCGATACCAAGAAATTTATCCAATGTTTCAAAGCGAAAAACCATCGTATGTTGCTTTAGGCATTTGATTGGATTGTGCCTTAATTTTATTTCGTTTAGAGGAAGTGAAACGCAACAGATGGCTTTGGCCAGGAGAATACGTATACTTCGTAGTACATAAAGAGAATACAGACACCGTGCGGACTGCTTCCGATTTAGCGAAAAATTTAAGGTACGCGATTTTGTTGCGTTAAGCATAGATTTGGTACTTAGCAAACATTTTCAGACTTCGCCCATCAATGGTGAATTATGCGGGGACTAAGGACAAGCGCGCTAAAACAACTCAATTGTTCTGCGTGAAAAAGAGGGAACCCAACGATATTGCTAAAGCGGCCCGTAAAATGCCCTACGTGAAAGTAGGGAACTACACGTTTAAGGATAAAGTATTAAAGCTTGGTGACTTGAAGGGCAACAGGTAATTAACATGCATTTCGCATTGAAGTCAAAGTCTAGTTTTCTTTTGCGTTTGGACAGATTCCGTATTGCCATTCGCCAGGTAAATGGAGATATGAACGAAATCAAAGAGTCGTTAGAAAGCATTAAAGCAAACGGATTCGTGAATTATTATGGACTGCAACGCTTTGGCAACTGTGCTGGGGTTCCAACATTCGAAGTTGGTATTGCTTTGCTGAAAAGTGACTACAAAGAGGTAACAGTCGCAAATAGAACTCCCAAATTGTTGAATTCCTAAATTAAAATTTCTAGGCATGCGAATTAATTCTAAAGCCCAGAGAAGGTGAGCAAGGCTTCATGAAGAACATCAGAGAAGTTTGGTGGAAAACAAGGGACTCTGTGAAAGCAGCAGGAATGTTTCACGACAATAAGTTTATAGAAAAGAAATTGCTCGACGGATTGGCAGAATTCGGAGAAAACGATTACGCAAATGCATTGCGCAAGGTACTAAATCTGTCAAACATAAAATTCAATGTGAATGTACACATAGCTTACAGATTCCGCGCAATATGCTTTTATTGTATACCCATGCATATCAAAGTTTAATATGGAACCGAATCGCTTCCCGCCGCATAAATGCCTTCGGCCTTAATGTTATCCCGGGCGATTTGGTGTTTAAGGACAAAGAAATGGAAACTGCTCCGGACACTTTGGAGCTTTTAGATGGTATAATTTTAAATTATTCTTTGTTTTAATTTTCTCATTTAATTTTATTTGGTGAATAGAGTCCAGTTTAGAAGTTGCTGAAGATGTGATTGAAGGAACAGAAGAGAGTAATAACTCAAATGAATCCGAATTCAAGGTAAATGGTTGCTTAATTTGATTTGAACGAATACTATAAGCTGCTTTCTTAGGCAATGGTCAAATCGTTGAGTGAAGAGGATATCGCGAGTAAGAATTACACTATTTTCGATGTGGTGTTGCCATTACCTGGGTACGACATAACATACCCTGGGAATGAGGTGGGCAAATGGTACGAAGATATCCTGGCTGAGAAGGAGCTTTCATCGGAAAAACTGAAGCATAATGTGAAAACATATTCTCTGGCTGGCGCGTATAGGAAGCTTGTTGCAAAACCTGAGAATTTCACTTGGGAGTTCAAAGGATACAACGACCAAACAGGCAATTTAATTGCTTCCGATTGGGAAGTCTTAAAAGGAACTAAGGCTGACCCAGATGTAGCCGATTCAAAATTCAAAGCACTTATATTGGACTTTGTTTTGCCGCCATCTGCTTATGCCACTATGGCATTGCGCGAAATCTTGAAAGCAGATACATCAGTTGCAAATCAACAAAAACTTGTCGAAGAATTAAATGAGAAAAATCTTGAAAAAGTGGAAAACGGAAGTAGGACCGATGAAATCAAATCGGAAGTTACAATTACTGATGAAAGGGATGTTGACGCTGATCGTAATAAAAACGAAGACATGACCAAAAGCGTGGAAGGCGATAGTGATACCACTAGAAAAAGAAAACCAGATTGCGATGCAGCCGAGGAAAGTAAGAAACTTAAAGGTGATTGAAATCCTTTTTTGAAAGCTATTATTTTTGAATAAATCAAGCATTGAAAAATATTTGTTTACTTGTATCATACCAATTGATGGTTGTTTTTTCACTGCAAGTTCCCTAAGTATGTTTTTAGTAGTTAAAGGTTATTTAGGCCCTGACTTTCGAACTCTTAACAGCACAAAGCAACACTTCAGTTCGGGTTAGTCTCTTTTGAACGTTTTAAGATGCCTTCAGGCCACAGAACTCCCATTAATAGTGCGAAGGAAAGACAATTGGTAAGGAATACCTTCGCTGGTCTTACGAGCAATAAAGTATGCCGTGCCTTGCTAGGATAACTACTGCGTAATGCATTAGCCTTTTCTATTTATCGACTGATCTCAGCGTCGGAATTTGTCCCTTGACATACAATAACGAGTCTGGCTCATCAAGCGCTTTGTTCGCCGAACAACCTGCAGTTTTTTTTTTATGAGCAACATCTGTCCTGCGTGTGAGATGTTATGTTGTACTCCTGTTGTGGTTTTTTACATTTCGTCTGTATGTTTAAGCTTTTCAGTGATTTTGTGTAAGGTTAGGATTTGTGTTCCATGTACTTGGAAGTGGCGGGCTAGTCAGATTTTTGTGTCAATGCCCTAAAGTTTTTTGCCTGCCTGGATTGGTAAGAAAAATCCTATTTGCATTCCTGAAAATGAAACAAATATTTTTCCTCTCTTCAAAAAAAAGGAAATAATTAAGAAACATGATCGCGCTCATGTTTTTCCATGCAGGCAATTACGTACATGTCTACATCGTTTTATTCCTGTGGTTAATCTATGCTACATTCAAGCCTTGCACTTCCTGCAAACATGTGTTCACCAACGAGTGGAATTTTCCACCATCCCCTCTAACTAAAATTCCTTCTGCCAGATGTGAAAAAACTTTCTCTTTCCCGAAACAAAAAGGGTTTCCTTTCAAGTCTTCCGACATGGTAGGTTCGATAGCGTCGGCTGGGTTTCGACACAACTTTTTTCGCGGTCTTCCTTTCTTGGTTTAGTAAGCGTCTGCTGCGCTTCGCCACAATTCGGTTTCAGGTTTTCCGAGACGGTTGGTGTCGTTAGCGTCGGCTGCGCTTCGTCACAACTTTTCACAAGTCTTCCGACACGGTCAGTTGGGTGTATGGACTCGCGTGTTTTCTGAAGAGACACACCGTGTGTGTCAGCGTTCCGCTCATAAGGTGATTGAGCGGAATCTCGTGGTACTTCATCGAAGGGCTAAGGACACAACGTGTGTGCCACGTTCGTTCGATCGACTTCTACTTCTTCACTTCATCAATCTCTTTTTTATCTTGTAGTGAAATTCCAAGCCCGGCTTTCCAAAGGGACCAGGATTTTGTCGCCCCACCTTGGACAGCGAGCACCAGCAAATTGTGTTGAAAACTATTAAATAAATAAAAGTGTATTGAAAATTCCGCCGTGTGTTTCACTAGCTATTGAGCTTTCAACCTCCGGATCCTTAACAGTCTACGTCTGCTGGAAGCAAACCAACGTTTTCCGTTCCGTTCATCTTGGACATCATTAAATGTATAGAAAAAATTGTATTTCATCGTGATCCTTATAAAGTTCGCGCATTCAAACAAGAGGTATGTAGTTCATTGTATTTGTATTTTTGCAGAAATTGTATACATACGTCCATTTTTTTTATAATTTGGAAGAGTCGAAATTCGTTATAATTTTTACATTAAATTTGTTAAAGTTTCATTAGAAGACTGGTCAACAGTTTTTTACTGGTTTTGATGTATTTAGGGGGAGGTTTTTCTGTTACGGTACTACGGTTTTCTGCTGTTTTTATGGTGATGTGCTTCTTCCCAGATGCACGATGAAAAAATTATTTGTGATCTCCATACTTCGATTGCCGATTTTTAAGTAGCTTTATCTTGTATTAATGTGATTATTTCGTCCAGCCTAACCTGAGTCTCAGTGAGCCATTGTCTCTATACTCCTTTCTTAGCTTGTTAGTCTGCCATATCTAATTCTTTGATTGTTGTGCATCCTGAGGCCTAAATGAAGTTAAAAGTTAGTTCTGCGTGTTTGTTCATGATATCGCATATGTCTTTTACTACTCTTCTTTTCATTTGTTTGTCTTCAATGTTTATGAGTGCACTGTTGGCATCTAAAAAGCTATGGTTGTGCGCGTTGATATTTTTTTGGGCCTCACATTTAGCTTACAGCTCCGCCTTGGCAGTGGTTACCCTGGTTTTAACTGCAACCATGCTTAGATTTTCTTTCCTCTGTATATGTACCTAAAAATTGTGAATGAGCTTTTCTTGATTGCAATTATCGAGTAGATAGATATAGTATAGATTGCTTCGTGTATAGTCATATAGATTAGTTCCTTCCTGCGTAAGCAGGAAATCATACACTTATTAAAGTGTGGTTGTATTTGGGTCTGAAATTTGCTGTTAGTTAATTGAATATTTATTGAAGAGTAGTCGACTTAAGGGATTCGCTTATGCTTGGGGTTGTTTTGTTACCGTGTTCATTCGGCTCCAGCAAAATAATCCAAAGTCGGGCATCTGTCAAAATTGTATGGAATGAACGGAGCTTAATTGTTCTGGAATTGGGGATTCAACATTCCCGTTCAGTCCGTTCTCCTGTATCCCTGGGCAGTACAAATTTGTTTGTTATTGAATGTTTGTATTTGTTGTATTTGAATGCTTCATGCGAATAACAAAACATGTACTTGAACCATAGCAAGGACATGTTGAAATGTTTGTTACCCATTTCTCAGTTACAATCTCAAAGTGTGACGTGTCTACGTTTTGTTTAAGTTACGTTAAAAAACTTTGAATACTGGTGCCAGAGTATCAAACTGAAAGTTCATTATGAAGCTTTTGTTTTTCAAACATTTTCTAATAAGGTACAAAAAACTCTCTATTGAATCAATTGGAAATTTATTTTTATACTCTGAGAATTGTTTACGGTTTATTCGGCTTAAGAAATTTAATTTATTTAAATCGTTAAATCTTACTTCCAATCGATTTATTTGCAAATGTATGATTTCAGCATAAAAACGCTTGGAAACCATGGCTTGGTGTGAGTTCGCTTTGTGGCTATTGAAGCATAAAGCTTACTAGACCTGGCAAGAAACAAGGAGTGAACCGAAAAATTGCCAATTTGAATGTAGAGAGATGAAAATGATGTTTAATTGTCGATTCTGTAGTGTATTGTTGCTGACTGACAGACGACTAGTTAAACTGAATGTGATGAACTGAATGTTCTGTTGCATGTAAACGAAGTAATGTTGAATGTTGAAAAGCCCGCATTGCAACATCAACCATCAACATCAGCGTAGTTGATGTCGACGGGGTGGATGTTACACTTGTACACCTGCTAAAATGTGAATTTGAAATTGTTGAGTTACATGTGAATTTCTATGTTGATAGAACATGTTGTGACTGTTCTCAACCCGGACCCTATAGACTTGTGCTAGGACTCCGGGTGACGAAGGGGGGCTGATGGTCTAGGCTTCGGCTTTTTTCTATTCAGTTTTTGGGGAGTGCCATCCCCACGTATCCGAGGTAGTGAGGAAGAGCTATCAGCCCGTGCGTCTGGAGAAAAAACAGTAAGGTTTTCTCGTAGAAAGGCGCAACCTGATCAGAGGTTTATCCGAACGACGTGTTGGGGGGACACCCATGACAGGTTACTTTCAGCCCCCATACGGTGAGGAGCCTATTCTTGGCTGAAACGTGGTGGTTGTGGTTTCGAAGCCTAGAAAGTATGGTTAGCATTCACCAATTGTGTTCGGGAATCCAGAAAACTTTAAATAAATTGAGACCTGGAACTGAAACTTGTATCAGATCTTGGGGCTGGTGGTTGACACATTGTTTGAATCCCGTCTACGGAGCCCATGAAATTAAGACATAAAGTCAGGTGTCCACGTTAAACCTTCCAACTCAGAAAGGCGCTTGGAATTTAATAATTTTTCAGAATGCCATCATGATCGAGTTTTCCTTTCATTGTTGGTTGGCCCACTGACGAGCAAACACAATCGAAAATATTTTCAAACCATGCATCCTGCTCTTGATACCGTTTAAGGATGGTGATCAAATTATTAATTATAGTTATGCAAGTAGTATAATACAATGAAAATATCAACCATTTGCAGATTGATCAAATGAAATGTTTTTTTTTTAAATTGAATGAGAAATCATTCAAAATACTCTTAAGCCCCATCGATTCGCGCAAAGTTTCTCGATTGCGGACAAAATCGTCGTTCTCTAAAATTCCCCAAAGATTTCCAACAGATCATATCGATTATTTAGCAAAATTTCAATAATACGCGTTTTGAAATTAAAACGAGCAAATTACATTTTGCATACGGAAGAAGGTAAAACACTACTTCTTCATTATTTTAACTTTTACCTGAATGTCCTATTCTTCCATAATATAATTTAGTTTTTCACATCACTGGCAAGTGCACGTTATTGAAAGACTACCACTCTTTTGGAAAGTTTCCGAAAACATGAAAATATTCGTTAATTTCTCAGAAAGTTGGCGTATCATCCAGTCAAGTCAACCACTAGAATATGATATAAATAAACGAAACAATGTTTATCCTTGTGTCAGAACTGGGAAAAGAGACAACTGGGAAGAACTGGGAAGAGACAAATGTTTTCGACTCAGTTTTCTTATTTTCTTCTACTTCATAATCAGCAGAGGTCGTTTTTACCCATCAGCGAAATCATGAAAACGTATTAACGACAACTGACATTTTTAATTTCCTTCGTATACAAAGCGTAACGCGTATACTAAAGTCTCCGTCACCTTGGGCCAGCGACAATTTGCCCACTCTGAAGTGCTTAAAAATTTGTTACACTACGGGCTTTGCTTTGACCAACGTAAAGGACGGGGTCGCCCAGTGCCACCGTTTATAAATGAATTTAACTTTAATGCAAAGGAATGTTTTCGGCCTTTGTTTGTATGGGAAAATACTCGAAAAGTTTAATGAGATTAAATTTTTAATTGAACGTTGAAGCTAAACTTATTTTCATTATCATTATATGGAAATACATATAAAACTAATACCACACACCCCTTTTCGGAATGCAAACGGATGACACCAGCCAAGCATGCAGCAAGGAGATCCGGGTTTTCCGAATCTGTCCAACATGCTTCATTGCACTGAAGCGTACTAACGTAACTTACTAGAAAGCAAAACATTCTATAAACAAGAATACCGTATCCGGGTAGGACCGATGCTTGCCTTTAGTTTTTGTCCAATAGAAGACGCCAGAAAAATAATAAAAGAATGGAGGAGGATCGAGCATCTTGAAGACCTTAGAACCTGGTTATAATACAAGAATGTTGTTTGTGCAAAACACGCGAAGCGCCCATACGGCCTTCACTTTTTTTTGAGAAACTATTTCGAAAATCCTTGGTTATTATTATTATTATTATTATTATTATTATTATTGTACTGGTGTCCACTTGCTGGAAATTAGCATAGGCCAGAAATCGGCCCTTATGTTCCATGTGTAGTACTATTGTTTACAGATGGTCCATCCTGTCGTCCTACAGAAGCCAAGGAGTTCCCCCAGTTCTGTGGTCGCCAAGTGTTCCAATTCTGTTGCGCCAGTACACCTCAGCCAAGTAAGACCTTTGTTGGCCAGACTCGGGCAATCTAGGAAGAAGTGTTCTGTACTTTCTTCCTCCTCGCCGAAAGCTCGGCAGGTGTCATCCGTTTGGGTCGCTATTCGTTTGGCGTGTTGACCTACAAGATTATGGCCCGTTAATACTGCCACCGATGTTCTAACGCCATTTCGGTTTTTCCCTAGGAGTTGTTTTGTCCTCATTTGATTAGGGTGAGGCCCAAGAGCTCGGCTTATCCTGCAGTCGTTCCTGTCATTCCAAGCCGTATCTGTCTCTTTCCAGAGGATTTCGTCTAGTTCCCTGTTTACCGTTGCTAGTGGCACTTTAATTGTGTCTATTCTAGTGGCATTTTGGTCGGCTGATCCAGCTCTCGCTAGCTCATCCGCTCATTCGTTTCCCTCTACACCGCTGTGTCCAGGGACCCATGTCAGTTTTACATTTACTCGGGTTGTTGTGGTTTTGAGAGCCTGCCTACAATCCTGCACCAGTTGTGAAACTACGCGGTTAGAGGCAAGCGCCTGCAGTGTCGACTTACTATCCGAGAGTATTTGTATTCTTCCGTTAAAGTTGTTTGTTGCCGCTTCTATAGCCGCTTTTATTGCAAACACTTCCGACTGGAAAACTGTGGTATGGCTCTCCAGTTTATAACTTCGGTTGAGTTGCGGGTGATCTGGGAAGAAGATTCCGGCGCCGCTTCCCCCATCCGTTGTGGAACCATCGGTGTAGATCACTTCCAGATGTGAAATCCACCGTTTTCCACGCTTCTCTGGTCGGAATGTTGATTTTGTATGGAATTGTTGTATCCAATATTGGTTGAATTCTATCCAGCTCCCTTTTACTTGACGGGGCCATTCTCTCCATTTTTTTCAAAATGTATACGTGGCCCGTTTGAGTGTAGTTAGATAACCCATATGTAGTTTTAATCTGATGCTCGCAAGTGATGCCTCTCTGAAGATGAATTTGTCGAGTGGCATGAGATTAAGCATTATCTCCATTGCAGCAGTTGGCGTAGTCCTAATGGCACCTGTGATGTCAAGGCAGGCCATTCGCTGGATCTTCTCTAGCTCTTTGCAATGGTTTTTTTTGTAGTGCCTGCCACCTAACTTATCGTCCGTAGTTATAGGCCTCACTACTGCTGTGTAGACCCAGTGGGCAATTTTGGGTTTTATTTCCCAGGTTTCCCCAACTAGTCTTTTCATTGTGAAGAGCGCCGCTGTAGCTCTCCGTCTGACTGCTCCTATGTGTGGAGTCTAAGTTAGCTTACTGTCCAAGGTTACTCCTAAGTATTTCACCTTGTTTACGAAACTGATATGTTTTCCGTCAATGGTCGGTGTGTAAATGTCTCCGGTTTATGGCGCTTTGTGTAAAGCATAAGCTCCGTTTTGTCGGCATTGATGCGCAGTCCGTTTAGCTTCGCCCACTCAAAAAGATGTGAGAGTGCGGTCTGCATCAATTCCGACATGGTTTCCGGAAACTTTCCACTTATCAGTATAACGATATCGTCAGCGTACGCTATCGTTTTGAAACCCTTCTAGTTCAGGTCTAACACTATTTGGTTAACTGTGAGTACCCAGGCAAGTGGTGATACTATGCCGCCTTGTGGTGTATCCCTGTTTGTCCATTTATTCAAGGTAACGACGTTTTCTTCGGCTGTAATCTTTTTAGCTAGTAGGTCCGTCATCCATTTAGTTAGATATGGGTCTATTGCATATCTTTGGATGGATGCTACCATGCTCACAGTTTTTACATTGTTGAAGGCTCGCTCAATATCAATGAAGGCCACCAAAGTGTAATCATTGATGGCAAAATTCTTCTCTATTCTGCTTACGACTTCATGTAGTGCCGTCTCTGTTGAGCGCCCTGGGAGGTATACGTGTTGGTTTGGGCAAAGCTCCGTTATGTTCACGGTGCTTTTTATGTACCCATCCACCATGCGTTCCAGGGTTTTCAGCATGAAAGACGTTAAGCTGATAAGTCGGTAATCTGTTGCTTTGTAGTGGCTGGCTTTTGCAGGCTTCGGTATAAAAACTACTTTAGCTTCTCTCCAGTCCAAAGGAATATAGCCTTTGGATATGGAGGCTCTATATATTTTCACCAAAATCCGTATTATTGTGATATCCGCTTTCATAAGCATGAAATCTTACAAATCACCACGAACTGACAAAGTGTATCCGAACACTTTGTCAGTTCGTGGTGATTTGTAAGGTTCGAAGGTATTAATGGCCCAAAGGACCTTTTCTTCGCTTACGATTTCTTTTAGGGGGGCCACGGTAAGGAGTCGCGTTGTTTATTTGTTCTGTCTCCTCATCCGTTGAGCCCAGAAGTAGGAGCTTGAGACGTTCTATGCTATTTGTTGTCCACGAACCGTCCTCCTTTTGGAGCATCGTGTCCACATGTGGTTCTCTGTTCAGAGCCCTGCTTAGCCTAGATGTCTCGTTTCCTCCCTCAATATTGCTGCAAAAAAGATTCAGGGATTTTCTTTTCTCTCTTCTTACAGCTGTTTTAAAAATTTTCAAATTTCGCTTATAGTCCTCCCAATCCGTATCTCGGTTTGTGAGGCGAGCTATTCTGAAAAATCTTTGATTATTTTTTCTGATCTCTTCCAGTTCTTTGTTCCACCAGCTTACCTTTATTTGTTTAACTGTAGTGGTTGAACACATTTCACTGAAACTATCGACCAGTATACTTGTGATGTATCTCACTTCATTGGCAATGTCCTTTCGACTTCTCAATGGATTCGCCTGGTGTGAACCTTTATATCTTTTAGTAGCGTTTTTGTAGCCGTCCCAATCAGCTTTCCTGGGATTGCAGTAGACCAATGGGGTCTTCTCGCCTCATTGGTGGTCCGACAGGCTAGCTGAGTCACATACTCTCCAGCCGTACAGATCCTCCAATGCCTCAGTTGTGATTAGAGTGACGTCAATCACTTCCGCTCTATTTTTCGTTATAAAGGTCGGTGTGTTACCCTTATTTGCTAAGTTGAGGTTCGTAGTTATAAAGTAATTGACTAACTGCTCACCTCTTTCGTTGCACTTGGTGCTTCCCCAGCGTTCGTATTGCGCGTTCGCATCGCATCCGATGATGGCCCGCTTCCCCCCATATATGCTCCGATAGGATGCGGAATTCGGTGGTCGGCATCGGAGCGTCAAACGGTAGGTATGCCGAGGCCAGCGTTACCTGCCCGTCTCTTCCGTCGAACACTGCTGTTGCAAGGTCCATGTTGCTGAACTGCGGTAGAAAAATGAAATTAATTTCCTTCCGTCATATAATGCAGCTACGGATTTTATTTACCTCACTTGTGATTCCAAGTATCTTTCCATTAAGTTGGTAAGGCTCTTGTATCAGTGCTATGTCCGTGTTCCCATCTGCTAGATGTTTAAGCAGGTTGGCTGTTGCCGCCCTGCTGTGGTACAGATTTGCTTGGGTCACCCGCATTGGTTTTTTGCTTTTGCTCCAAGGGCTCGGTCGCCTTAGCTTTGGCAGTCAGCTAGGTGAAGCCAAAACTCAGTCGTCCGTTTTTGTCCCTTAGAGTGCTGACGTCTTCTTTTTGCATGCCCAGTACCAGGACCATGCCTTTGTTGGCGACTTCTTTCTCCACGAATAGATGCCACCTTTCCGTTTCATACTCCGTATTTTGTAGTTTAAGTATCTCTAAATCCGTGGTTAATAAATCAATGTAAATGCGCTATCGATTTTTTTTCTTTTTTTTCGTGCATTGAAGAAAAAAATTCGGCGATTTTAGTTGTCGTTTTAACCCAAATTTCAGTTGAAGAGCTTTCAATCGATTTTACCCCACCACGTAATTCGACCTTTCCGCCGGGGCAATTAATGATTCGCAGAAGGTGAAATTGTGCTACTCCAAACTCCGATCCGATAGATCCCTCTTATTATTGAGACGTTTGAGATTTTGAAACTGGGGTCGTGTATGCAGCTCCTTTAGAGCCCTATAAATACACCATTCTTAGATAGTTCTTAAAGTTTGACATCATGCTACAATAGGGAAGATTTGTCAAGACCTCGGTTCTTGGGCAATAGAAATCGATTTGTCAAATATAATCTTCGCAAATTTCAATGTAGGTTTTTCGGATTTTTCTCGATAGTGGTTATAGTCGTAGTTATTATAATCTGGTACTCTTTTTTTGAATAATACTCTGCTGCAAGACCCCCAGTGTAACTTTGTGCATAGTTTAAAACTATTTGAACCTTGCCCGTTTAGTATATATGACTTTAGAATAGAGAAAATATTCTATGAACTTTATATTAAACCTTATTATATAAACCGAGCAATTAAATTGTTCTGTAACAAAAAAGTTATCAGTAGAATTGAAAGGTTACCAAAAAAGTATTGCGGCCAAATATAGTAAAATACATGTTTTGCCCTTGAAAATCATTTCTCAATTCAAATAACAAATTCCATTAAACTTATTGTCAATGGATAAGCCTCATGATGAAAAATAAAAATATTAGTTGACTACGGAATTGACATCAATCTATTTTCAGCCAAAAACTGAGTTAAGTGAGATTTTACAGCGTCATCATTATTGAATGTTTTTACAGGGAGTTTTTCAGAGATTGAAATAAGTAGTAATCCAATGGCGCGAGATCTGGACTATATAGTGGGTGTAACAT
Source organism: Stratiomys singularior (assembly GCA_954870665.1). NCBI lineage: Eukaryota > Metazoa > Arthropoda > Insecta > Diptera > Stratiomyidae > Stratiomys > Stratiomys singularior. The sequence goes on along the minus strand of OX940880.1, from coordinate 66,738,620 downwards.
CTAATTCCAACCAATATCCATAATTTGACGTGATGTGTGTACCCTTGCATTGTCCTGGTGGAAAATTACACCTTTACGATTGACCAATTCTGGTTGCTCTACCATGACTGCTGTATTCGATTCGTCCAATTGCCAACGGTTGGACAGCTCAAAATACACCGGACCTTTCCAATCCCACGCAATTGACAGCAAAGTCTTCTGTTGTTGGATATGTGCCATTGAAGTGGTTTGCGATGATTCATTAGACATGCACCATGATCGTTTTCTAATTACGTGACGATCCGCGTCGATGATGGTTTTAATTTCATCCTCATTAAGCTCGACTGGTCGACCTCACCGTTGGTCATATCTAAGAGAAAAATTTCCAGAACGGATTTTTTCAAACCAATTTCGACATTGCCTTCCTTTAAGGGCTTCATGACCATACACTTCATGTAACTCTTAGGCGGCTTGCACTGTGTTCTCTTTTCTTATGGAAGTAATAAAGTAAAATATAGCGCAAATTTTCGTTTAGTCACTCCATATTAATATTTAGGTAAAAAAAACTGTAAGATAATATCTACACAATGAACTTCTAAAGATAGGTAAGGATGACAGCTAACATATATAACAAGAATAAGATCATAACATCTTTGGATATCATAAAAATGGGAGTGGCAGAAATAAACTTTTCAAACGGTCATATTCCAATTTTCTATCGTTATTCAATATTAAGATGCAAGAGAAAATCTTTCGTGGTAGAGTTCCTTCCATGCAAGTGGAATCTGGCGAACGCTTGCAATTCGATATCCGTCAAAACATTCTATTCGATATTCTGCAACTGAAAGTGTATTATTTTCACATGCACTCCTCACAGTATTTTTGCGATGACGTTTTGAGTGCAGTGTTTAGACGAATGCAAGCTGTGTTGGGACCCCATCAATGTCATGTGGTTCATCAATTCGTTGTGCAAGCCGGAAGAGGGCGCACTATTCATCACTTTTAGGAGAAAATAGCGAAGATGACAGAGATTTCTAGTGAGGAAGACATATTTTACAATGCCATCAATAATGGAGAGGATGTGGTTGGCAAACTCAAACATTTATAACGCCCACCACATTCATGCAAACTTGCTAGAATCCGTGATTACAGGCGCTGACCTTTGGCAGTTTTTTTGCAGCTCTCCAAGTCCCAATGAAAACTAAAATGTTTTCATCGAATATAAACCACATTCCAAACAATAAAATAACCAAAACTTAATAGAACCAATGGGTCTTTAAATTAATACAATATCAATTAAAAAATACTTAATCAACAAGAATTATACCAAATTCGATTTGATTAAAATTATTACATACTTTTTGATTCAATTGAAAAAATGAGAGAAAAAAAGGCCAACACAATTCAAAAATTAACTATGCCTCTAATCAAACATTAAATATGTTACAATCTAATTCTGATATGATATGAATATATGCTTATCCTTAAAGTTAAACTTTGTCTCAAAACCTTATATGATAAACATAAAATATACTTAAAAAAATTCTTGTTAGATTCCATTTTTAGGTTGATATTTTTATTTTGCAACAGACAGCTGTTTCGAGGCCGATATGGTCCCTTCTCCAGTGTTATGTCTATTATAGATAATGATATAAGATATATGTCTATAATAGACATAACACTGGAGAAGGGACCATATCGGCCTCGAAACAGCTGTCTGTTGCAAAATAAAAATATCAACCTAAAAATGGAATCTAACAAGAATTTTTTTAATTTTTTAGAAGGTTGCAAACATCCGAACCAACAATTGGAAAAATAAAATATACCTATCCCTACTTTATAGCATAAAAAGCAACAACAATAAATAAAGCCATAATCAAAATTCAAAAACTGTAACAAAAAACAAAAAAAAAAAAAACAGAAAATAAACACCAATAATTTAGATAATGTCAGCCACTGATACCTAGATTTTTCCATCTCAGTGGGGCCAGCCTAAACAAATTTACCTCCATTGGAATTGTTAGCCTCGTGAACTCAAATTCGGAGGATATTTTGTATTCTTATCAGTGACCCGTCTACATATGTATGCGGCAAGTCGCAATGTACCCGTCTGTAAGGTGGAACGGCTGTGAAATTCAGGGGTTTTCGCTGACTATTACATATCTTGCGATATGATTGCGAAGAAGTTTCAATATGAATACGTTTGATTATTATTTCTATTCGATATATAGTGTTTCCAATTCGTCTTAGTCTGTCACTACAAACCTATACATGCCAAAGATATTTCCTTTCGAAAACACTTATTCTTTCCATTGTACTAACACTCTGGTTGTACCAGATCTGACAACCATATATGAAAACTCGTTAAGCCAGGATCTTGTAACAGATAATTTTGACCTTTTTATCAATGTTTCTGGAATCAAATAACTGTTGAAGGGCCATAACTACTTTTTGTGGTTTACTGAGCATGATTTTGGTATGTTGAGTATAGTACATATACTGATCCAGATGGAGTATCAGGATTTATGTGGAACCCTTTCTGAACTACTCTATCCAGTCAGAATGTGGAAATTCTTCCACTTACATTTTGGGTCTTTATTGGCCCCAAGCAGCGTTGCCCGAAATAAAATTGTTTTGCCCTTCTGTGAGTTGATTTTCAGTAATTTTTTTCAATTTTCAATTTTTTCGCCTATTTTCGCCAATTTTTTCGCCAAAATCAAAAAACGCTGCGACACGTTAAAATCAAACCCATTCGATAGCTTTCGAGTGAATATTATAGAGGGGCAGTAACTGTTCCCTGCGGTATACCATAAGATCATTAAGACTCGAAGTCGCGCATTGTTGTCAGATTCCCATCAGTTACAACAAAAAATTTTCGCATAACATATTTCTCATCATGGTAACAAGGTGTCTGGAGTTTAAATATGAGTCCATCTAACCACACCATATTGAAAGCTGTCTCCATTTCAATGAGATACGCTCCAACGCAATCCTTTTTGTTTTGTTTCTGACAGATATCTGAGATTGCTTCCGCTATCTTCGGCATCAACTCGTGGTTCTCGGTATGGGCGTGTAATGCTTGGTTCAGTATCACTTCGAATACCTTACTGATGTTAGGCAGTAAGCTAATTGAGCGATAGGCGTTTGGGCATAAAGATTCTTTTGCTTTCTTCAAGATTGGGTATACCTTAACCTTTTTCCACTCATTTGAAAAATATGTATCGCTCAACATGCTGTTGAACAATATGCAATAATTCATAACGACAACCCCAGGATAAAACTTTATTTGAGATTCCGTCAAAACCACATGAATTCCTGTTTATAGTGCCAAACATGTAAGACAAGTGCATAGTTGAAAAAGTAATCAATAAAATTCCGGCTCGGTATGAGGTCAGGTGTTAATGTTACATTTGAACGAAAAATTGATCCGGCGTTCAGACTTGATTTGAAATCGAAAACTTTTGTTTCAACGTCCTCTGAAAATATTTGATTCTCCCACATGGTTTGGTAGATGAAACAATTCAAAACATGTCCTAATTAGGGCAAGTTTCAACATTCCAATCCCGGAATCGTACTATCAATTTCGATACAAGCCCTTTCAAAAAGATTTGTCTCATCACTAGCGAGTCAAAGATTCGATACTTTCATGGGAGCCTTCGCACGTTTCATGAAAACTCCACCTGGGTTATGTGGGTTGTAGTTCTCATTTACCCTGATATCAATGCTATGGTGCTACATAAGTTGGATAACAGCTTTGAAAACGCTGAAAGTAATCAAATGAGTATGTTTATCCATAGCATACGAATGTCATAAAAAGAGGATAATTTAAGGTATCACAAAGATAAGTCGAATGATTTCCATTTACTTATTTATGATTTAATTGGTGAAATTTCTCTTGAGTGTAATGAATAAACTAGACCGGAAAACAACCGCTGTTTGTGAAATGAAATGGTGCTTGGGACACGCTTATTATTATTGTGAAAATTGTGCCAAATTCAATCGATCAGGATAATGTTTGTTTTTCACTAAATTTTCCTGCATTTGTAAAGTTGACTTTTGATATTGAATGCACAAAAGTAATGTGATCGAGTCTTTGAGAAAAATTCACGAAATGTCTAATTAAACGAAATGTCTAATATAAACTATCTAAACTATGTCTAATTAAAGTAATAATTTTGAGTTAACACAGTATCTTTTAATTCCTGCCTGATTTACGAAGAGCGAACAATTTTGTTTCAGTTTCATCTACCAATCATTGAAAATTAATATTTAGCAGTTGAATACCCAAAAGTTTTATAATCAGATCCTTCACATCTAGAAAAAATTGCGGTCTAGGAGATCCCACTTGGCTTTTCGCGTGTAAAGTTAAATTTTCAAGGCATTTGATTACATTTTGGATTCCTTTCAATCATCAAACCGTTTAACCTCAGAATCAAAACGGCGTGATGATGGACAATGCCGGAAATGGCGTCGTACGATCTTTCGTATCGTAATAACACAAAACATTTAATCTGGCAGTGCTCCGTGACAACATTGGATCCGTCAACATTTGACAATTCGAATTGTATCGACTGCTTGAATTTTTGTGTTGACAAATAGCGATAATGGTTTATATTCATTTTCCGTCACATTTAACCGAGGAGGAGCATATGCTTAAAGCAAAGTATCAAAAACTCAAAAAGAAGGTAAAAAATGCGATTGTGAGTTAGTTGAGTTGAAGATCTGAAAACAATTCTCAGAAAAAAGCGCTTCAGGCGTTGAAAGCCCCGAAACCAGAACCTGAAAAACCCTTAATATCCAAACGACCTGCTGATGCTCGGGATGCGCGCGAAGTAGCTAGAAAACTGATAAAAAGTGGCGCAATTCCAGCTATTCAAAAACAACAAACAAAACAGGACCAAACCTCTTTCAAAAGACCGAAAGGTAACGTTCCCAACTTACTCTTACTCCCTGCCAAATATAAACTCACAATATTCAATATAAATTCAATAAATGAATACAAATCCAGGTCAAGAACGTAAACGACCGCAACTTGAAACAACAACACCTGCTTATCAGCCATTCTCATCGACACAGAACGATGTCGCCCAGGAAACCATTGGCGATTTTTCCGACAAAGGAACCAGGTTCGTGAAACTTTTCATAAACCAATGATTTTTACCAGCTTTAACTTAATTGCAGCCGAATCCATCATTTGTATCAACAGTTTGCGTCTGTCCGTGATCGTGAAGAGCGAGGCATCAGCGAGAAAAAGGGTGACGCTGCGAAAAACGACAAACCGCGGGCAGGAAATACAATATTTGTATCAGGAAACAAGGTCACAGAAGAGTTCCTGAAGAAGAACTTCGCCGATTATGGCACTATAGTTAACGTGTCAATGGAAATCGAAAAGGGCCGAGGCTTCGTTACGTTCTCCAAGCCCGAATCGGCTGAACAAGCAATATCAGAAATGCACCAAAAGAGTATAGGTGGTATACAGTTACAAGTACAGTTAGCCCGTCGACAGCCGCAAATAGAACCGATCAACGAAGCGTCGTCGTCAGCCAGTTGGTCTACCATAGGTGAGGTTTCCGATTATATTGAAGTCTCCACCATATTACAATGTGATTTTATTTCAGCCGCAAGTCAATCACAAAAAGGAAGTCACAAGGATAAGCGGGAAATGGTTCAGTATGATGATATGTTTTAAATTGTAAGTGAAAAGTTTTAGATGTGTATATTATATGTCTTCAAAAATATTTACAGAATTTTCGCAATAAACGAATTTTGTCCAACCTCATTTCCTTTCAGTATCACTCGAACTGTTGTCCTTCGTGTCATGCTTGTGTAAATATCTTCATAACATTTGATTTTCAGAAAATACCTCAATCGATGATGATATCGCATTAGTAAAAGCATGAAAGATTGATAGTCCTTTTGTTCTGGCTTATTGGCTTCCATGAAAAATGAAAATTTCACCAATAACCTGTAATGGATAACCCTTCCCGGAGTCTGTCAGGAATAAATGAACTGAACTCGTTTGCATTGTTATCCTCAAATCAGCATTCATTTGATTCGTATACCCCTGAATCCTTCAAAATCAAATCTTCCTGTTGAAAGGATGTTGACGTTTAAACACACCCAAGAATTGATGATCTACTAAGGGGTGGGGTCTTGGAACTTGAAAAACGATTTTTTACAGAGAACATGGTTAACTCACGCTTATTTAGAAAATCTGTACAAGAAAAAATAACACCATAGAAATATGTTAAATTTATCAAATTCCTTTGAGCTGTTTGGTGAAGTTTTGTAGAATTTTCTAAACACTGCGACCCAGCGACCAATTATTCGTCATATATCCAATACGATAAGTGATTATTATGCGACTTTTACTACTCAAGTGTTTTCCTCATATGAATAACAGCCATTGGAATTTTGATTTCGTATCACGATCTGACCTTAACGAACTTTCACACGCATTGTTCAATAATGACGTTTAAGTGCGATATCGCAAATTGGGTGGCTTTTGATCAAACAGATCTAAATGTCGTATACAAGACTTTTTGCAGTTTCCACGTGATTTGTTCCATCCCTACATGGAGGCGCATTATATCTGCTCCGCATGACAAAATGTCGAGCAGATACTGTGCACCTTGTATGACAAAATAACGACTCAAATTCGAAGAAAAGGACCAGTGAATCGCTCGCCACTATTCTAAATCAAGTGCGAATGCCGGAGATTTTGTCGAAATGGCTTCCTATTTTGATGAACTTACTACAGCGATATCCAGTAGGAATACTAAATTCAGCAGAGCTATGAAATCAGGCGACATCCGCCTTATTTCGATCAAATCGCGTTTGTCTAATTTAAATTTTCCTAGCCATCTGTTGTTTGAACCTTGGAAGGAGAAATAACCTTAATCCCAGAACCAGAAAAGTGAAGTGTTGTTAAGTGGTATAGAAATACAAAGAAAGGAGAGTTGCTTATATTACAGTAACGGAAAACGTAAGCACCCTGATTTCTTGATTACAAACATATCTGGTGCATTAAGATTTCAAAACCCAAAACAAAATGAAGGAGTGGGAGGAAGGCCCACCGGATCCCAGGGACACGCAGTCGTCTTGCTGGTTACTCTGGATGTCCGAAATGCATTTAACAGCGCTAGATGGGTAGATATTCTGGAAGCGCTAGAAAATCGTTTTCAAGTACCAGTGTACCTGATGCGGATTCTCAGGAACTATTTGAAGGACCGCAGGCTACTTTACGACTCGAAGGAGGGTAGGCGAAGTAAAAATCTTACTTCAGGTGTCGCTTAGGGCTCTATCCTTGGCCCGGATCTGTGGAACATCTCCTACGATGGACTCGTGCAGGTTGAACTGCCGGAAGAGTCACGTTTGATCGGCTATGCGGACGATGTCCCGGCGCTGGACGCACAGTAGGCCATGCGCAGCTCAGACTCAATACGTTAATGCGGAGGGTAATGGACTGGACGACCGCTCACGGATTCAAGCTGGCACTAGAAAAAACCGAAGTGGTCATCCTAACGAAGAAGAGAATCCCAAGAATACGGCCTATCAGTGTAGGGGACGAGCTGGTCGAATCGAAATCAGCAGTAAAGTACCTGGGCCTCCTGATAGACTCGAAGATGAGTTTTTCCCAACAAATCAGAGCAGTAGCTGACAAGGCTGCAGCGCGTGTGACGGCACTCACCCGATTAATGGTCAACATAGGGGGGCCCACCACATCAAGGAGACAGCTCTTAATGAGCGTTGTGCAGTCGCTTCTACTCTACGGATCAGAACTGTGGGGCGACGCTCTCAGTAAGGAGTTACACTGGAAGCGGTTGGCACAGGTGCAGAGACAAGGAACATTGCGAATCGTATGCGCATACCGAACGATCTCCGAGGCGGCAGTGCTGATAATCGCAGGGGTGATACCCATCACCCTTCTTGCGGGAGAGCGCAGAAGTATTTACCAGCGCAGAGGCGAAGATCGAAGAGAAGAGATCACCAAGGAAGAGCGACGTCGCTCTCTCAGCGATTGGCAACAGTCCTGGGAGCAAGAAACAAGGGGAAGGTGGACTGCACGTCTGATCCCTGACCTGAGGCCGTGGTACTGTCGAGGGCATGGTGAGCCCGATTTCTACTTGACCCAGCTCTTAAGCGGGCACGGTTGTTTTCGTTCCTACCTGTACAAAATTGACAGAGCACGGTCTCCTAACTGTGTGTTTTGTGCAGGGGAACCGGATGACGCCTGTCACACATTCTTCTACTGCAAAAGGTGGGGCCAGCAGCAAGGGGTCCTACTCAGCGAAATTGGAGAGCTCTGTCCGGAAACTATCGTCGGAGTAATACTGAAAACAGTTGACAATTGGAATCGCGTGGCGCAATATGCTCGGGTATTGCTGATATTGAAAAAAGTTTTATTGGAGCGCTGGGAGGCATCGGGGATGGATGGATCTCTTTTGTAGCACTTCCTTCCTCTCTCGTCCTTCCCGTTAGAGAAGTGATACCCATAATGCGAAGGCGCCTCTAGGCGTAGGAACACGAGGCCTAGCCCGAAGTAATGTGTCAAACGGTTCCAGGTTGACAGGGGAGGTGTTTAGTGGGTAGTCCAAAAGCATTTTGCGTCTGGGAGTCCCACCCTAAGGGCGTAAACAGCCTTCACCTCCCTACCACAAAAAAATCAAATAATGGTACTCACTTGAACAAAAGATTAAATCTTTTTTTTTTGTTTTGTAAAAGTATGTATAACTCTTTGGTAAATCTTTTTTCGATACTTAAAACCGCAAGTGCGTTTAGCCTGTCTTGGCACATTGTGTTTCGCAGAAACGTTTTGATCCGCTTCAGTGTTGAAAAACATCGTTCACTTTCCACAGATGTCATTGGATTAATGATAATACTTTTTAAAACACTTTCAGAAAATGCTTCAACTAGTCCATTATTGTTGAAATACTGTAAAATTGCCAGAGCTCCAGTTGCTTTTTGAAAGTCATTCCTATTATAAATTGTACTTAGCTCATTTTTTAATTTGTCCAAAAAATCGTAGGTATTAACCGTCTGGAAAAGAACATTTTCTGGAAAATTCATCCTATAATCATTGAATTTCGCGCAGTAAAATAATGATCTTGAAATTCAAGCCTTTCTTTCAACTGTGTTAATATCAGATCACATACTTCTTTGCCAATAAAAGCATTCGATGTCTTACTTGTTTTTGATGGCGGCTGGTCAAAATAATCGGTTGAATCTCGGACATTTTGAATTGCCATTTTAAAACTATACACATGTTTTCTAACTTTGAGAATATCCAATGATCTGGATTGTCGTTGTTGAAATAAAATCTCACAGTGAGGTACAATTTTTGGTAGTGAGGTAAAAATTTAGCCATATCAGCGTAGTTTATTGTATTGGTATCATTTTGTGAGTCTAAAATTATTCCGAGGCAGTCAATCAGCTGTTCCTTATAAATGAAGACAGTCTTGACAGTTTGTATATCAAAGTTCCATCTTGTTTGTGGAGCTGAAGGTATTTTTTTCTTTTGATTGTTTCCATCAAAATTTGCGTCCGCCTTGCAGATCTTGCAAAAAAATTGGGGAAAGTGTGCAAATTAGCAAAAAATCTTTGCACTTTTTTGTTTTGTGAAACGGCTCAGTAATTAAATTCAATTGATGAGCGTAACAGTGAATATAGTGCGCGTAAGGAACTGAACTTTTTATTTTTGCACTAACCTCACCAATTTTTCCGCTCATGGCAGCAACACCATTATAGCACTGGGCAATTTTATTCGGTGAAATATTCAGATATTGGAGCTCTTCTGTCAAAGCAGAATAGATTCCATCGGTGCAAAGAGAATTAGGTAGCAAATATTTCCAAACGCGTTCATAAATATGACCTGCAATTTCATATCTTAAAATTAACACCAACTGAGTATCTGTAGAAACTTCTGTTGTCTCAACAGCTTGAATTGAAATAAAATCGGTTTTAGCAATATCGGATCTAACTTCTTCCTGGTAAACGTGCAACATCGCATCCAAAATATCGTTTTGAATAGTTTCGGGTTTGGCCTTAAAAACTGTAGAAGATTCTAAATGTTGTTTCATGACCTTATCCAATTCGGAAATGAAATCAATCAACCCTCTTAAAACTCCTTGATTCAAAGGAATGCTTGGATTCGTTATGACCTCGCAACGCTAATTTGACACAAATGCACCGCAAAAAACCACACAGTCAATTTTTTTGATAATATGTGCCTATTTTTATGAAATGTGGCGTTGTGCGTTTTTATTTTTAATCGATAGGCAGAATCTAACTGCTGTCTTATATCGACAGTTCCCAAGGCCGCCAAATTAATAAAGTTGTCTAGATGTGATTGAGAGCAGTTATGCTTTTTTATTTTTTCGGACAGATGCGCGAGGTCGTCAACTCCTTTCGCTGTCCATAATGAAGCACCCTGAAAAAGTAAACAGGGGAAACAAACAAATATACATTCTTCTACCATTTGCTCATACGGTTTGGTTCGTTAGTGGATAACAACGTAAAACTTAAAACTAACAACACTTAACCTATCCTAAACCTAAAAACTTATGTACTTATATTTCTTTACGGTTAAACCTTCTCGTTTGTTCTGGCTGGCCGTATGCTCTCTTCTCAGCGCTAAAACAATCAAACTTTCTAAAGAGGGCATATTTCTATCCGACCGGATCTCCAGGGTATGCAGAGGTATTTGGGAAACTTGTAGTGTAAGAATTAATTCATTTTAACCCCTATAGGTATTGACTGCGGCTATGTGGTAAAAATCCGGTTTTAAGGGACTATGTAGAGGGTCGGCATTGGATTGATATTTTTCTAGAATTCTGAATGGTGAGATGTAATAAGGGTTTTCGGGGCAAGGACATAGGCTTCGAATTAGTGCTGAGGTTTGAATTTGTTTGGCTAATCTTATCGTGCTTATCGTTTCGATCATATATTGCAAAATGGGAATAATGTTGGTCTTTTTATAGAGAGATTGATTTTTATAGTATTTTTTTTTTTTGAGCGTCGGTATTTCGATACACATTTTCGAAGTATCCTTCTTTTGAATATTTCTATTTCTTCTGCCACTGTTGGTGAAATAGTCATCGAAGCTGAGAAGGAGTAGGTGATGATTGGCCGGATAAACGTTTTATACATAAGGAGTTTTACGTTTGTCAAAACGGATCTGGAGGAGAGTAGAGGTGAAATTAATGCTGCTGCTCCTTTAGCTCTGTGTAAAGCTTTCTTTGCGTGGGGGTTCATTTTGAACCTATTACTGAAATTCACGCCTAAATACTTAAAAGTGTCTTTAGGCGATACTATCTTGCCCTCAATTTTCAGTCGTATCGCCTTGCTTTGTTGAACTGCTAGTCTGTGTCCTTTCCCGCTAGCATTACGGAAGCATATTAACTCGGATTTCGAGGCATTTATTGTGAGTCCCCAATTTTTTAAGTAGCTTGCTATTTCGTCTACTGCTCTTTGCACCTTTTCTACAGCGAATATGGACAAACATAAAAACCTTCGGGTTGCAAGACGGGATTTGGTTTCCACTTTTAAGGGTGGCGGGATTCGGCACATCGAAAAGGAAAAAATTAAAAAGGTATGGCCCGAGTATGGATCCTTGTGGCACTTCTGATAGGATGGGTATTGGTGTTGAAGTTTGATGAGCGGTATTAAAAGTTAAGTTCCTGTTTAGTAGAAAGTTATCTATGATTCTTGTAAGGGGAAGAGGGCAATTCGAAGAGATGATTGGATCTGAGACCGTCAGTCCAGACGGAGTCAAATGCTTTTTGTAGATCCAGTGCGCAAGCGATCGTGCATTATTTCTTGCGCAAGTTCTGAGTGACCGTGTCGTGCATCAGCATTATTGCTTGTTCTGTGGACTTCCTGTGTTGGAATCCAAACTGAAACTCTGGGATCAGGTTTTTGGAGAACAATTTAAAGCTACGTACGATAACTCTTTCTAAAACTTTACTTATGTTAGATAGTAGCGAAATAGGTCTGAAGTTTTTAATATTACCATCACAGTGTGGCTTTGAAATGAGAACAAGCTTGCCCAATTTTCAGGACTGAGGAAAGTAGCCATTATTGATGCAGTTATTACAGAGGATCGTCAACGTTTTCGCAACATCTGCTCCACACTTCCTCAAAACTTTGTTGGGTATGCCATCCAGGCCAGCGGAGGTCTTGCTATTTATGCTGGCTAGGATCTCTTCAACTTCAGCCTCATTAGTGAAAAAGTTGCCAAAGATATTATGTCTTGGTGACACTGCCTTGTTGGTATTGGAGAAGATGGTTAAATATGAGCCCTGGTATCTGATGTTTCTGGCTTTAACAGAGGCAATTACCTCCTGTGTTTTTACGTTCTCCGGGCTACGTTCTCGCTATAGGCTACTGTAAAAGGAGGAAATTGCTTGGAGTTTTGATTAACAGTAGAAAAAGATTGCCCTCCACTTTTGACAGGATCTCTATCAATACTGAACTTTTGTTCCTATCGTCCTGTTAAAATATTTATTTCTCTAAAGACATCCGAAGATGGCCTTAGACTGTTCACTCTACTTTGGTAGTTTTCGTTAATTTCCTTTCTCATTTGCTCCCTTATTTTGTTGGACATGGCATTGATTTCCGCTTTGAGTGTGAGATATTCCTCGCTCACTCGGTTGTAATGGCTTTGAAAATACGTTTCAGCCTCTGGAGTTTCCTCTTTTTCTCAATAATAAGGGCTAATGTATCCTCCGTAAGGCACTTGTACAGCATTTGCTTTAGTGGCTTTCTGGGGGCATGGTTGTCCTATTATCGACTCAGAGAGGTTTATTATATGGTTATCTATTTCTTGATTAGATAGTATTCTAGGGGGTAAGAAATCATCGAGGTCTTTAGTAAACTGTATCCAGTCTACGTGGGAATAGAAGCGAATTTTTTTCGGACTCACGATGTTGGTCTCTATATTTTTCAGATTAAGTGTTAGTAGTAGGCCGTAGTGATCGAGATATTGATGGAAAGGTTGAGCAGTTATATGAAGTCGAATTTCGGGCTAACAGATTATAGGATACTATGAAGTTATCAAGGAAGAAAATGCTTCTTGGGTATGTCGGAGTTCCTGCATTTATGATGTCGCACTTCGAAAAAGCGTTCGAATAGTACCACTGATGAATACTTTTGCCGTTTAAGTTCCGGCTAGAGTCCCCTACTGATCGTGTCTCGCGTTCAGGTCAACCCCCCCCCCCCCAAGATGATGGAGTCATAGTCAGAAGCTATATTCAAGATCCCATCGAGAAATGTTTGTATAGGATTTCCAAGGTTCCCTGGAATATATACTGAACCAATGAGTATTTTCCCAGGATTCCCATTGGTTCTCTTTGTATAAAGGGTGGCTAGCGTGCAAGAAATGTCTGTGTGGTCAATGGTTATTTGTTCGACCGAAAGGTTAGCGCGGTGTAGAATTGCGGTTCCTCTGCCCGAGTCATTCCTGAGAATTTGGTAATTGTCCATACGGATCTTGTGGGCCGATTTCAGTAGAGTTTCGTTTAGAAGTACTATGTCTGGTTGCACTGATTTTGTTAAATTAGAAATGAATATTCTTTTATCATGTGAGACTAAGGAATTTATATTTAGGCAAATGGATATCAGCTTATTTGCCCCCATAGATATTGAGGTATAGCTCTATCAGTGCAATTAGTTTGTCTTGTACTGGTGTAATATCGTATTTTGGCCAAAATTCTGTGATTTTTTTTAGAAGGTCGCCTGGTGACATTCCTAATATTAGCAAGGTTTCTTGTTGTCCGCACGGCTGATAAGTGACTTGGGGCCGTGGTTCTACAGAATGCATGGTGAGACTGATTATTATCTGACGCAACTACTCAGTGGTCACGGGTATTTTCAGTATAGATTCACAAGACTCCATTCGTATCTCTCCGAGGAAATTGGCGTAATTTCCCCAGAAAATTTAACGGGAAAAATGATGAAATCAAAGGACAATTGGAAATGTGTATCGCATTACGTACGGACATTACTCATTATAAAGAAGGACATAATGGATCGCTTGGCGAGGGAGGGAACATCTCTGTAACGCAATATTATAGTTACCAATCACAATTCCTTCCTATCCATCCGTGAAGAGAGATTTCCCTTAGCCTGAAGACATCGCTAAGCGATGATTAATGAGGCCTAGTCCGACGTAATGTGACAAACAGTTCCAGGCTAGGTTCTCGGTGTGACAGGGGAAGGTGTTTAGTCGGGAGTCCGACACTTAGGGTGTAATTAGCCTTCACCTCCAAAAAAAAAAAAAAGGTTTCTTGTTGTAGGCGTTGAAAGAGATGAAAGACATTTCCCATTTCCCTGTACTGATACGCTCCACGGCGTTTCAGCACAGAGTCCATTCGTGATTTCAGCGTAAGATACGCTTGATTGGATTTTTGTTGGAGTGGTTGTGTTGTTGTTGTGTTTTGCGAAGGACCGGGTCTGTAGACGGGAGCTGGGGTGGGGATATCTAGTTGTTTTGTTTTTATAAACGCTATTTTTTCCCTAAGCCTTTTCCTTTCGGGGCATCCGGAGTAGTTTGCAGGATGGCCTTTCTCTTTGCAAAGGACGCAGAAGGGTGGTTCATTTTGCTTGTCTGGTTGCCGTCGTGGAGACGCCGCATTGCTATGTCCTTCTCCACAAGCGACACATCTTGAGTGAAAGGGGCAGTTATGGTTCTTGCCTTGCAACTAATAATCTGCATGCCAGCTCTGACACAGTCAACTATTAAGTAGGCTCCAAAATGAGTGGGCTTACTCCGCAACAAAATATGTATATGCACACCAGAAATGAATGTTGAAGAAAACTTTGTGTCTGGTGCGGCGCTCGAAAATTTGATGCATCGCCATACATTTTGGTAATCTCACGGTTTGATTATTTTACTATAGAAAATTCCTTAGATGCTGGTGCGGTCTTAATATCGCACGCTCATCATGATGCAAGCACGGATTCACATTGCAATAACATTTATTGTAGATCGTGAATAAGGAGTTGCCTATCGATAAAACTATCTTTATTTAGATGGTTATTGCTAAATCGAATTGATTATTTTTTCCCATTATTTTTGTTTGCTGCACGAGCGCACTGTAAGACCAGCCGCCACTGTTATTGGGATATTATGTCCCATCAGTATTGAATAAGCTATATATTCAAAATTTTCGTTTTAGAATGGATAAACTTTTGTCAGACAAAGAGCTCCAAGATATTGTGGATAACATTGATTTTGAAGAAGAATTAGACCCATTTCAAGACAGTGATGATAGTGATATAAATAAAAACTTTGTACAACCATCTGGCTGCGATGATTCCTCAAGTGAAGTTGAAGATACTGCATTGACACAAATTTTGGATGATGCGTTTACTTCCGAAGATGAAGTATTAAACGGCAAAAATGGAAAGGTAAACGAAGTTCCGAATAGTAATTTAGGAGTTGCGTTTGACTGTAACATACTAATCAAGTGTTCAGAAATGGATGCTGTGTTCCTTGTGATTGGCTATAAGGCAATCGTTGATTGCCTTATAGCCAATCAACGATTAGAAATTGTAGACAAAACATCTAAAAGAAATATTCAAAAGACATCGAGTGCAGTAATAATGATCGTGCAGTAAATACGATCGTTTACCAGCATATCGCATATTTTGGCCCAACAGAAAATCTTTTAGGTAATGATGAAGTTAATAGTCTCATATCTAGGGATAGATGTCAGTTACACCTATCAAAACTGTACTTCAATAACCCCGAAAAACCAAAAGACGCTTCCAAGGAGTATTACATAGAAGAAGTATTATCTTGTCTAAAAAAAGCTTTTTTGTCTGCCAGAAGTGATAGTACGTATCAATCAACTGACGAGACGATGACAAAAGTCAAAAGAAGATCATCAATGAAACAAACCAATAAAATGGGGTATAACAGGATGTGATTCCAAAATTGGGTATGTATACGATACAAATATTTACTCCGGAAATGAAAATTCCACCCAAGAAGGCACACTTGGTGAAGGAATTGTTCAGAAATTAAGCAGATCAATTCGAGATACGAATAGTTTATGTTTTGACCGATTTTTAACCTCAACCCACCTTTTACATACACTACCATATGCTACCATTGGAACGTGCATAAAGACTAGAAAATATGTTCCATAATTTGAAAGCAAACTGCAAAGAGGAGACAATCAAATGATGGCATGTAAAGTAGATATTATTTGCACTCGTTGGTAATATACTGGAGATTTCTTGGTAGCAACCAACTGTCACAGTGACAGTATCGGTACTATAGAAGGAAAAGCAAAAGATGGCAGTTAAAAAAGAAATTACTTGTCCCGATTCAATTATGTTTTATAATGAATTTATGGGAGGCGTCGATCACGCCGATCAAATGATATCATAGTATGATTCGAATCGAAAAAGCTCCAAATGGTGGCGAAAGGTTTTCTACAAGCTATTCATGACTGCAATATATAATGCATATGTAATATACAATGACGTTCAAAACTGCCGTTTATAAACTTTATTATACCAGTAGCAAAATATGATAGCCATTGGCAAATCTCCGCTGGGCAGGAAGAAAATAATGAAGAGAAGACGTCCCTCAAATAGAACCAAATTCATGGATGGATGGGATGATAATGTTGGGGAATCATCTGCCTATTCCGGGAAATTCAAGAAAACGATATGTATGATGTGCTGGTTTCAAAAAAGAACAGAGGACAAAGATGACTTGCCAAATGTGCGCAGTAGCGCTCTGCAATGATTGTTTTGCTAAGTATCATTATTGATTACCTTGTAAATATGCAATAAAAAAGAAATATTGAATGACAATAATGTTTTTCTTTTATTTTTTTTTCTTATTAGTGCGACATATATTTCATATGCTCTACTATTTTACTATCATAAAATATTTTTGGGAAACATATGCCCCATTTATGATTGGGACAATATATATAATTATTATTTTGCAATAATCAATAAATAATACTATCATTTATTTAAATATTTGTTTTCCCCGTCAAACTAAATTAGCAATAAATATTTTGTGCTTTAAATATTACACGAGTTATTGAAATAAAAAAATTGTATTGAAAGGGTTAACTGAAACATGGAGATTCTGGATGCTATGGAGGTATAAGATCTAGAGAGGCTCTATCCGTGAACATGAGCGTACGTTAGCGTCTGAAATTTTAAAATTATCTTTTTTCACCTCATCAGCTGTTCAAATTAACGGCTCTATTCATTCCTGAAATTTGTGTCATATGTAGCATGATATCCGAAACTCTATCGAAATTTCAAAGTATTTCGCTCAATAAGAAGTACATTTTCTTACCATTCGCAATGTAATATCCAATCATAGGCAAAAATATTTGTTGAATGCCATTTATCTGCCTTTAAATTCAAAATTATCTATGAATATTACTACAGGCAATTTCACATACATATTACCTTACCAATTACAACATATAATTAGCAAATCAAAAACATTTTCATTCATTAAATGTAAAAATAAGACAATGTTTACTTTTTCCAAAATCTTCGGCTACCTTCGGTTTTAAATTTGACAGTGAGTTAACACTACAGTTAGAAAACCAAATTCGGTAAAGGAATGGCCATACACACCACTTGCATTTTGAAAATATTATCAAATCAGTCGCTGAATCATGCACTTTAATTAGTCAACGTTAGTTGAAAATGCGCAAAGCCTTATATTGAGCATTTCTAATGCTCATTAAGCATATGAAATATATCGATATGCTCATTAATTACGTTCGCAACGGAATTAAAGATTTGAAAACATTGGATTAGCTTAGTATAGCCTTGAGATCAGCTTCAGATTGCAATTTCCCCATGTTCAATCGGCTCGAGCAAATAAAATCCGAAGTTGATCAGCTGGGAAAGTTATCAGCTCAATTCTTCGGGAAATGATGTTCGTGCGGAGTTAACATTCCCGTTAAGTCGATTCTCCTATGTCCATGGGCAGTACAAATGTGTTGAGAATGGGGCACTTAGTGTGATGATATTATTTCGTAATTTGATTTATTTACGGATAAAAATAAATGCGAATGAAAACAAAATATGTGCTTGAATTATAGCAAGCAAATATGGTGATGTTTGTGACCATAGTTCAGATCGTGATATTTTTGACCATAAATTTATACTACCTCTGATTATTTATAAGTAAGTATTGGTGAGTTTGTGTTAATATGCGTTACTTTTGGTGATTTCAGACAGTAATGAGAGCGTAGGGCTTCTTCTCTATATCTGCTTCCTCTATGCTGGACGCTATCTGAACAATTTTGAAATTGTAAGATTAACAAATTTCACCAGCATAGAATTGATCGCTTCAAAACATTGAAGCTGAACTATTAGATTGGAACTTTCTGGAACCTTTCTGGAATCCCACATGGATCCATCGAAGAAATTGACATTGATGCGTGTGAAATAATTTCGTCCTGGCAGGGTCTATTGAGGAAAAAGACATAATTATCATCTCTGGAGGTTTTAACCGTCCAAATTTATCTTTTAAAGTAGATAAATCAGATAATACTCGTATGCCCGGAAATCTTAGCAACAATATAGATTTGAATATAATTAGAACCCTCCTTGACTGCGATTTCCAGAAAGTTGTTCCGACTCCCAACAAAAACGATCACTGTTTTATAGAGGATAAACTCCCTGAGAGTTACTCCCTGTTACTACTCCAGATAAACTCCCTGAGAGTTTATCCTCCTTATTTTCCTATCCTTTTAACCTTAATAGAGACCTTCATTACATGCGAAACAAAAGAAATAAATTCCAAAAAGTAATTCAAACAAGATCCTACCTGACTGAAGATAGCAAATAAAATAGAGCAAATAAAATGAGCTAGTCTAAGAATTTTAACTCAAATCACGAGGAACATATATGTCTTATGTTAGTATAATTGGAGAAACTGTCATCTGCGACATAAAGAAATTTTTTGGCTTTATTAATACGAAACGAACGAAACGAGTCTCACGGATTTCCTAAGTCTATGTCCTATCAAGAATGCAGCTCGTGTAGTCTTAAGGACATTTACGAATTTTCGCTGATCATTTCCAATCCGTATTTCTTCAGACTCAAATGTGACGTCTACATTTTAGGAACTTATTATATCGGGAGATCAAATAGATGAGGCATTTGAAACACTCGATCTCAATTTGGGGCCCCGATTGAATCCGTCCTCGATTTTTATTTCAATGCAATGATCAACAGACTTTGGCGCTATATATTCTTTTCAATAAATCTCTCTCTTCTGAACCTTTCCCATCTACTTGAAAAACTTCACATTGCATTTTTCGCAATAATCGCTCGACAGTAACGAATCTTTATGTAATGGTCTCTATCATTCTCCGTGCAATGGAAGAAGGTCACCTAATTGACGCAAATCGCGTCAACCACAAAATTCTATCTCATAAGTTGAGAAATTTCGGAATAAAACCTTACTCAGGGAATTAACTACTTTGTCAGGATGACCACTTCCATGGCATAAATCATTGCGGAGACGACAATATGGCCTCTCCTTCCTGACTTCAAAGGTGGCTGCATTTTTTTTTGGACAGGGGTAAAATATATTAAATTGATAATTTAGAAATATTTCACACAATCATTCTGTCATTTTTCTAAGAGGACATGCCTTTCAGGTGAGATTTTACGCAAGAAAATAGTTCTAAAAACACTTCCAAACTAGCGAAAAAGTGTCCTAAGGGTAGTAGCGAGGCTGTTATTGGAACCCTGGCAGCATAGGAGAAACTTTTGTAGAAAACTGAAACTGCGATGTACTCCGTTCCTACTAAAATTTGTGCGCTGTAGATCCATTCCATGCGACAATCTCATGAATCAGTGATAAAGAACAAAGATTCAAGCACAAAATATTACAAAAATATGAGATATTTTAACTGTGCTGTCATTACTTTCTCAAAAGAAAATACATTTAAACATTTAAATTTATGCTAAATTTTAAACATTATGCATTTAAAAGTTGTTATTGGCGCACTCGTGTCAATTTTTGTCAATATCCGCATGTTTGCACTAGTATCTGCGGTGCACCGGACTACTTCTTTACGAACACAAATGACGTTTCAGTACTGTTAACTACGTTGTCAGCATCAAGTATTTAATTTGCCATGCCAGCCAGAGCTTTAATGCGTCAAATGTTTAATGCGTTCAAATGCGTCATCAAATGCTTACGTCAGCAAGCATTTGAAACCAATTGTGTTGAGGTTCAGGCTTAAACTACAGTTGAAAGGGTGCAGATGACGTGAAATCATCTTGTTCGGGTAACCACACGGGCAGTTCGTATAAATTAGAATACAGATAAACAATTGTTTTATATCACCTATGAGGAAACTAGCTGACGCTTAGCTTATGTCACTTAAAGTGAGCAAGAGCTTGTTGACACTCTTAACATGTTCCCTGTCCCATAGAAATTGGAAGGACTGTCTAAGTCCTTCTATTTTCTAAGGGAACATGTTAAAGTTTGGACTCAGGCAGTTGAAATAACTTTTTCATCTTGAAAGATTCTAGATAGTTTGAGAAACATTTTCTACAAAAAAACAAAAAGAATTGAGAATTCCAAAAATAGGTATTTCAACCGCGTGTCACTAATGGACGTGTGGAGACGTTTTTGGCACAGCACGTTCGTGAACCATATACAGTTCACACTACATAGTACTATACTACGTTACTTTATGGCAGGTAACCCTATAAAATTGGCATGGTAATAATGTCAAAATTTCGCAGGTCAATATCATAAAAATGTTTCAACGAGTAACACTCCTAGTAGCTACCAGATGTGCTTACATGGTAGTGTTGTGTATACATCTATTGTGCGCTTTACATGGTTTACGGTTTTGTGGTACGATCTCTGTTGTTTATATTTCGATTGGGCTCATAGCGGGTAACGGTTCTATGAAAAAATACTCGTTTTGTGGAATTCAAGTGTGCGCATTGTGGATAACGGTTTGTGATAAGAAACTTTGTTTTCATGAAGGGCTGAGAAGAATTAATAGACGGTTTCAGAGGAAGATACTCGAGAAAAATTATTTTCTAGCGACGATGACGTCGTCGGTGATAATTTGTCTCCAGACGGTGTTTCCAATTCTGATTCCGCTAAGGCTATATCTTCAAATGCCGTAACCCTAGCAGATAAAGCAAGAAACGTGTCCATACCAGGAACAAGCAGCGCCGACTATTCTGAAAACGTTGCTACACAATCTACTCGCTTGAAAAAGTTGACAAGTAAGGAAGTCATCAAATTTTGTTCGGAAGTTTATCAAATAGAGGCAAAAAATTACATCTCAAACCATTCACATCCAAAGCGAACTTTTCTTTCTCATATTAAGAGCGCGAATCAGGGATGCAACCGACTCGTTATTCGAAAAAAAATTACTTCTCCAACTTGTTATCAATAATTGGAAGAATTTACTTACACCTGGAGAATGTGTAGTCACACACAGGATGAACACACTTTCCTGAACACAGGAAAGGTTTAGATGTATTAGATTAACTTTACAGCTACTACGATTCAAAAAGGATCTGTATTTCAAAACTTTTATCCTTTTAAGTTCAAACAAAAAACCAAAAACGCACCAGCAAGTTCCATTGAAATTATGACTGTTAAAGTTAATATCGATTTTTGGGCCACATGTGTCTCTGGAACTGCGCAGACCGTGTAGATGACACGGTCCGTGAACCACATATGGTTCACAGGACTGGGAAGGTGTTAACAGAAACTTTTCACATTGTAATGGCTGCCGATCATTGTACCGTTGGTTCTATATGTTGTCACTTTATTTCATCAATTCAGTCATAGCTTACGAGTTACTATCAACCATGTTCCATCCATTTATTTTTTAAATAATATTGTAATTTATTAATTCCCGTGGCTAAGACTATACATAAAGCTGTAAAAAAATCAAACAAAAGTCGGAGGATTTTTGCGCTTCTCAAGCGTAAATTCAAGCCTTTAAATATTTTTAAAATCTCAAATTTAGAATCTCAAATTTTATTGGGTTTAACAAAAACAAGGCAATTCGGTCAAAAGTAACAACAAATTGATGCGCAATCTTCATAATTTCTACTTTTCCAGGCAAATTGCAGGAAGCTTACTATTATACTGATCGTGTTTAGAAAAGTTGATCGTGTACAATTTTCAAAATGTATCCCACATAGAACTGGAAACTAGTGGTTATGCGACAATAGTAAAATTCGTAAAAAATCCAAATCAAATGCAAGGCTAACTTATCTTGTCTCGGATCAATTGAGGGTCACCAATTGTCCGCTAATGTGCGTAAAACATACAAATAGTAACAATGAAATATCACTCTCGCCCTTTGTGGTCAGGTGGATTGAAATAGTCCCAATGGTGGTGGTGAATATTTTTGTTGCCGGATATACCTAGCAATAGGAATCCGATAGTGACGAGAACTACTAGCACAATGGCCGTGCTAATGTTGCGATCGTTTCCTTCTTTCGCATTGGCCCGGAGGATATTGACAATATGGTTTACGGATTGCATGACCGAACTTCCACATGCTTGCAGCAACTGCCCGCCCAACTGTCCAATAGTAGGCTCGGGCGATCGCGTGCTACGCCGACTTCGACGATGCTCCCTGTGGGAATCTTCTTCAGAGGAAGAATCTCTTCGGCGATGATGACGACGTCTTCTGTGTTGGGGACTGTGGTGAGGCTCTGCTTCGGAAGGATCTCTAAGCGTGTAGAAAGACGGTGGAGGGACTGAGTATTCCATATATTCCGATGGGAATATTGATGGCTGTTGCGGTCGTTGCAGCTGTATTTGTGGAGGAGGCGGTCTCGGTGGTGGTGAGTCAGACGTATTTGGCACATTTGGAGACTCTGTCGGTTCCAATGGATGCTCCATGGTTTGAGTGCCAGCTGTATCAGACTCTTTTTCCCTTTCTGAGCTGCGGACCCTCCGTATAATTTCTGCTATTAAATTTTCAGTTATTTCAGTTGGTTGTGCGACGTTGCTGGACCTACAATCCAACTCATCGGTGCGTACAACAGAGCTTTGTAATTGTGAAACCGTGATGTTTGCTGCGTGCAGATCATTAACACTAAGTCTTTCTACTTCAAGCTCAGCCAAAGTTAGCCTGGTTGGGAATGGACTAGACCTTTCCACGTCCTGTTCATGGACAGGTTCGATGTCTGTACGCGCGGAAAGAAAGTCGGTGCGCGAGGGTAATATATTGTCATCGACACCACTAACTGAGGACCGTTTTCTCGGAGGTGCTATGGGCGGAGGTATCTCCTCTTCTTCCTCTTCAGAAAGCTCTGGCTTTTCACTGGTAGGCGAATCATGCGATAATTTATGTTCTAATTGATCTTGAATCAGTCTTTCTTCTTCCTCCTGCTGAATTGTTTTTGTGAGACCTTCATTCTCATCTTCAAAGTCTTGTCTAGGTAATTTCTGTTCGGGTTCTTCCTCGTCATCGTATTCATCGTCATTCAGAGGCATAACAAATAGTGAAGCCTCGAGCATTGTTTCACCTTGACGATTTGGGATGGGTGTTGGCACACGCCTTTCGATGACTACTGCAGACGGAGTAGTGGGTCGACTGCCATGTGAAGCTCTGGACCGGTCGGCTGTCGACGCACGTGATCGTTCAGAATAACTCCTTTGACTGGCTTCGCGAAATCGTTGCAGAGATTTAGTGAGGCTGTCGTCCTCTTGTTGCTCAGTTGACTGTTCATCCTGCTTCAATATGTCTTGTAGGGTTCTCCCAACACGCGGCTCAATTATTCGCATGTCATCGGTTATCTCGAATTCTTCGCAAACAAAGTCATCGGGCAACGGGTCCGTTTGAGTGGAAACTTCAACTTCAATGCACTTTTCAGTGTGTTTTTCAACGTTATAGTCTCCATTCAGCTGAAGATCACATACAATTCTTTCAGCTCCATCATCTTTGTTGTCTTTGTCATCGAAATGGTCGCTGAAATCTCTTCGACCCTTGCGCCGACTTTCACGAGGTGGTCGTGGGGGTGGTGGCAATGGCCGGTATTTCATCTTGTTTATGACATCCCCCGAATGTAGGTCACCACGCGGCGACTCGACACGATTTTCCCTGTCCTGTTCATCGCGCTCGTCGTCAATATCAAGTTCTTCGTATTGCGTTACATCTGGAGAACTCACGTCTCTGGAAAAAATGTTCAGTTGAGAAAAGCTTCTTATGCATAAATATATCGAGGTCGCTACTTTTTCGAATCTCCTATACTGGTTGAAGATCTTCGGCGCGGTGGTCGAGACGGGCCCATGGTGTGGAAACTTCGTTTCGAAGGCTCCGCACTGGATATGCTTCTTTTCGCGTGGGGCATCGTCGAAAAATGTTGGTCGAGGGCAGGACTAGCTTTCCGCTGACGAGTAGGAGCTGGTGGACGTGGAGGTGGATCTTTTCGAACAGTGGCGTACCTGCAATAAGGAGTGATGGTATAAAGCAAACCTACACTATTGCACGAAACAAATCATGTGTTGCCTATTTTCGCGGCTTCAACTCACCCATCCGTTTCTTTCATATCAATATGAAATTTGTTTTCCACGAGCGGAAATGACTCCGAAGCTAGAGACTCCGCGCCGCGGGAAGTGCGATCGTCATCCGTTATGCGCGATTGCGACCGGGAACGAGACCGTCTTGGAGCTGGTGTTGGAGTGGAGAACGTTTCCGCTTGAGCCAAGGGAATAATATATTCATGTTGCGTGCGATACACTATAAACTAAATATAATTCCATTTTTTATGAAGCATAATTTATTTTCGTTTGTTCGCTATATGAAACGCTAAAACATACTATACATGCGTTCTTCTATAAAACTATAACAATAAGCAATCGCTGTGTAACATTCAAAAACATTTTTCGTTAACTTACATCTTCATCACGTTCTTCACTAGGTAAAAAACTATTCGAAACTGATCGGCCCGCGAAGCGATTTACATAGGAGTCCTTATCCACAGAATCTCTGAGTGCCTTCTTCCTACGCTTCGGTGCTTTTGGAGGAGCGGAAGGCTGGAAGCGTTCGATGTGCTCCTCATCATACTCTTCGTGCGGTTCCTGTGATGTTTGACTTTGATGTTGCTTGTAGCTGTCGACGTTCATTTTCTTAAAAAGTGCATTCTCTTCTTCATCATCCAAATACGGCATATTCTCAAAAGGCACCTGATGATCCTCTTCACGAGGATAATGTTTTTTTCTGGATCTGCGACTAGGCCGGTTGGGTGGCATGCTCGAGAAATAGTTCTCTGCACTATGTGGCAAGGACATGTTATCGTCAAAGCTGCCTTTTCTTTTTATTTCAAACTCTTGAGACATTTCTCTTGATTCAATGTCCCTTGCTGCGTCGAAGTCGTTCAAAAATTTGTTTGCACGTTTTGGCTTTGGCGGTGGCACATCATAGCCGTAGTTGACGTCTTCATTGCTAATATCCATATCAGGATAATACGAGTCTTTGCTTCCAAGTTGGGCCAATGTGTTGATGGGAGTCGTGAGACCCTCTCGTATTGCGGAACTAATATATTGCCTTATTTCTATATTGTCCTGCGATATACCACGTTTCCGCAAAATAAATTCGTCATCATCAATCTCTTCTATAACCCCCTTCTGGCGGTTGCCTGAACTAGCAGTGGATTGAGTTTCATGACTTGTGTTTACCGTGTGTGCACGGACCATTTCTTCTGAAGGATATTTCTCTGTATTTTGCAGCATTTCCACATCGGATTCCTCCGCGCCTTTGAGCAGAGCGTTACGCATAACATCTTTTTCGCTCCAGCCAACATCTTTGCTCTCTTCAGAAACCAGATCCGAGTCTTGGTGAACGATAGGTCGACGCTTTTTAAATTCACCTTCACGAAACTTGGAGATCTCGTGAATGGCCCGATTTTCCTTATCGTAATCTGCAAATTGCTTTTGCTCTATCGATTCAAGTAGCTCCAGCTCTTCCTGTTGGCACGCACTCCGTTCGAGCTCCTCTTTCATTCGTCGTTCTAAAGAGGACTCCCTTCCTAAACTTTCCATCTCGCTTTCATACCTTTGGTATTTGCCGCTTTCACTATCCCCATAGCTGACTTCTGAGGATTTTTCAGTCCATCTGGGTGACACCGGGCCATCTGCTTGGCGTGGTAATGTGGTTGATTCAACTGAAGGCGGAGTCTCGGTGCTTGGCAAGTCATCCGCTTTGGCAATAACAATCGTTGAAAGTTTTTGCTTGCGTTTTTTCAACATTCTCGGGTACGTTCCAAAGTTGAATTCAAACCTTTTCTTGGGAGATGCCGCTGCTTCAGGCGTAACTGGCGATTCGGTCGTGGTCTCCGTGGTGGTAGTTGGAGGAGCCGTTTCCCGAAGCGACTTGCTGCGCCTTAGTTTCAGCGTCATCGTATCTGGAATTTTAAACCGTGACAAGTCCGGCTTGGTAAAAATGGGTTTTTCAAATTTGGTGAATTCCGGCCGCTTAAACTCAGGCCGTTTGAATTCAGGCGACTTGAATTTAGGCATTTCCGGTGCTTTGAATTTTGGCAACTCGGGGCGTTTCATTTCGGGCATTTTAATTTTCGAAAAATCTGGTTTTTTGAATCGTTTCTTCTCCTTGAGCTTTGGACTACCTGATGATGTTTTCTTGGGTCCTCGGATTCTTGTTTTGATCTTGCCAGCTTGTGATCGAATATTCTGGGTCATTTTCCGGCTGCGATCCTGAGCACTTGCCATAAAGCTTTTCTTACGATTTTCCGCTTTCAAGGGGAGTTCTTCGATTGCACTTGAGTCAACCTGGCTGGTATGAATCTCATTATCAGTGCGAGAATCCGTCCTTGGTGTGGTGGGAACCGAGCTGAAGTATCTTTCCTCGATTTCACGTTGCTGCTCGAGAACCGATGGCATATGTTCATCTGCGTCGTGAGCTAGCTCCTTGTCGATGGATGTTAGACTGGCTACTTCTTCCTCTCTTTCGGACGTTGGCGAGGCAGGTGGCTCTGAGATCGTGAAAGTTGGAATAGGAGATGCCTCTTTTTCCATTTTTGCAAGCTCTTGTGTTTGAACATCGTTCGAGGGTAATCCGATAGGTTCATATTCATGATTGCTGAAAGAAAATTTGAAAAGTATGATGAAATTTCTGAAAGTATTTTCGCATATTTTAAACAAAAGGGTTTTATACGACATTAGACAGGAAATATTTCAAGTACAGCAAAGTAAATTAAATGAAATTTCAGATTCATGGAAGTATTATTCAGCATTACCGCGTCTAGATAAGTTCAACGCTATAAAAGTGAATTCTCTGAGAAACTTCTCTTCAGGATAGTTTCATTAAAACCCAAAAAAGTTATGAGAGCGTTAAGTTTTAATGTGGTTCGAAGAAGATCCATTAGCGACCGCCGAAAAGCGACTTATACGTCTATAGTATGCAATGATTGCTCTTTGCAAGAGTAATGATTTTTGGAATCGCGTCGTTTTCAGCGATGAGTTAAATTTGAACATTTCCGGATGTGATTGCCGCAGTAAAATATGGAGGGAAACGAATTCGGCTTTCAAAACCAAAATTTTTATTACTACTAACAATTTGAAACCATTAGCATTAAGCCTTAGAGGGAACTGGGTTTTGAACAAATACGATTTTTTTATGCTTTTATGAATTTCTTTTTAGGTTCGTTATGAACACTCTTTGCCTTTTTTTAATGTTCAATATGATTTTTCGTTAGTTAAAAATGTACATCAATGAATTTCTGGTTAAAGCTTTCAATTAAATGGAACATGCTTATAAGGAGTTAGCTTCTGTCCGCTACTGTAGAAAACAGAAAAATTCAAAGATCAGACTTTCAGTGACTGCCAAACTGTAAGCAGTGATTGCAAAACTGAGGTCAGTGGCTGCAAAACTGCAGTCAGGGTGGAGCAATATTTTAGATTTACAATCCTACGTTCAAAGTATTGAAACTATTGCTTAATCTAATTCATTCGAAATAAGAGAAATAAAATTCGGGTTTTATCTTCAAACAAAATGATGATGCAACACATACAGTAGGACTCACTGATAATTGGTTTCAAGACAAGGATATTAATGTTTTAGAACGTTCACCTCAATGCCAAGCCTGAATTTCATCGAACTTTAACGGATATTAACATTAACAACGCTTAAACGTAGGATAAAACCCCACCAGATCAACGGAAGTATGGCGTTTCTTTTTTAAGGGACGAGGCCGGATCGAAAATTGTTAGCACTAAAGAATGGCAAATGTTTTTCACATCATACTAAACAGAAAAAAAGTTGTATTGTATGTTTTTCGAAATAATAGGCTTGGCTTGTCTGATGGCACTGAAGATGTGGTGATGACTTTCATTTAGCAGATTCAAATCGTTGGTTTCAGTTCAATATTGTTATCGAGAGTATCATTTATTCTACGCATATGAGCAAAACTTGAATTAAATTTTTAATTCGTTATATAATGTTTCCAATCCATTTCAAATTATTTGTACAAATCAGTACATGCGTACACACATTTCTTTTTGAAAACGCGTGACTAGTCCATATTGATACTATCACTTAGGCAGATCTGTCATTCGATTAAAGTAACGCGTTCCAGCCGATAATTTTGACCTTTTTAGATTTTGAGAGATTCGTTGAAAGGATATAGTGTACCTTGAGTGCTCTACTGTTCATGATTGAAATATGTTTCCATGATTTTAACAACAGATAATAAGGATAGGCATGCCATACGATGGATTCAGAGTTTCCCCCACTAGTCATTATATAGAAATCTCTCTCTAGGTCCTGACTGGCAAACTGCAGTATTGTTCGAAAGCAAATGGTTTGTGCATTCACTTCCCTCCACCGGTTTTCCATGTTAAATTTTATGTCTCACATTTTTGTACGTTTCTTTTGATTTGCTGGAATTCGCACATCTACCATACGGATTATAAGGTCATCAGCAAACGTTAATATTGGTCGCGTTGGGGACATTTTTCAATGTCAAAGTTTCAAAGATATCGAATAGGTTAACAAAAAGTGCTGGCACGTTATTTACTCAAAAGCTTAAAATCGTGCCTTTTCGTCAGATTTTCATCAGTAACAAGAGTAATTTCTCGAGCAACATATGGTGCCAAGGTTTCTGGGGAGCTTGTCCGTAAGGAGCTTACAAATCCGCCGATCTTAATATATTGTATCGAAGGCTTTCTTCAATCAATGAGACACACTTAAACGCATTACTCAGCTTCTAGTATGCACTGAGGTTACTTTCATTATTGCATAGCCAGTCATTATTGCAGATGCAGTCGAATGGCTCGCTTCGAATGCATATTGTCACTTTGACAACGTACATTTCGATGTTAGCATTCAGTGTCTGATTGACTACCACTGTCAATATTTTGCTGATGTTAGACAGCAAGTTAGTTAGGGAGAGAGTCTTGAAGAATGAAGCGTCCTTTCCCTTCCTCTAATTCAAAATCACTTTGGACTCTTTCCACTGCCACTGGTTACGGAAATATGGAAATATGAATGAGCATGCAAAAGGGCCACTTTTGGCAAATTTCAACATAACATCTTTGGAGTACCTTCAAAGCCGCTTGTTTGATGTATTGAGGTGTTTCATAACTTTTTCCTAACTTTAAGGCACAATATGGTTAATTAAATACCCAATAAGATAACATTCAGGTACAACATTAAGGTATGGGCAGACGTCAATGTTTCGATGCACGTAAGAATAGTTTCGTCGTTCTAGATTTGAATTCCGAAATATTTGCTTCCACAATCTCCGCTAGTATTTCAGTCGCTTTTCCAGCGTTTGGTAGATGAACAAATTAAAAATGCATTTCGATGCGAGAAAGTTTATCTATATCATCGCTTACAATCCTGCTTCCATCATTATCCAGAGCCATCGTATTTATTGATCTTTGATATTCATGTCATTCAATCAGGACTTTCCGAAAAAAAGTGTTTCACTTTTGTGAACGAACCACCTGGTTCCTGCGAAGTAATGTCCCTAAGCTTCTTAATCTGTCACCTACAGACCTCACTCCTGGAAAATGAACGAATTTAGTTCCGAGCATTTTCAGGAGGAATACCAGCAAAGCCAATATAGAATGGTTGCGCTATTGAAATCGACGATAAATATTGTTCCTTGGTGTGAGAAGAACCCTTCGCATATTTTACAACTATTAATCGCTATCTTATCATATCCCTCCATGTAGCTTCGATATTTTATCATCGGAGCCGTTTTTGTATCCTTTCCAGTATCAGATTCTCCAAGTTCGACAGTAGATACATTTTTCATCGTTAGTTAGTGGTCTAACTTTGGGAGCGATTGAACGTGCGTTACCACGATAAAAAGGTTGACATCTTTTGTCACGACATCTAGAGTCGTGATCCCAGTGATATCCCGTGATATCTCAGTGCTTTCTTAAACAGTGCAGTTTGCACAGCTTATTTTACTTATGGATTCAAAATATTTGAACACCATTGATTGGCATGGATTGAGGTAAATTTAATTAAGTCGAAAGATATTATGTTTATTCTTTACAAGAAATTCGATGAGATCCACACCAGGTATGGACATTAACTATCCTCAACACATATAGCATTCATGAGATAAGATTTGGAAAAGGACAAATAGAATAAAATTATAAAATAAACTTATTCCGATCATTCTCTCAATCCTCAAATTTTTACGAAACAATAAAATGTCTTACAACAACGAAAGATATTTCCTGCATTTTCTGTAGATATGTTTGTAAGGAGTAGATATTATAAGATGTTAGATTTTAGCAATTCTTTTTCTGATCGCAAAAATTAAGCCTTGTTTTAAAATAAAATGTTATAAGAATAAGTTAAAAGAAAAGTTGTTTTTTTTTTTTGAATTTGACGTTCATCAAGTTGAGACTCAATCCATCTTTGCGAGGAGGCTGCTAGGTGAAATATTTCGACACATTTGTAAATTTCGAAAATGCTGAATAGTGTTTATTTTGGAGATTTGGTTCCCCAATCTTTCGGATAAAGTATAAGGCTGTTAAATTATTATAGGAAGTAGCTAACTGTTGCCGTTCTTATTGCTTTTTTTTATTTCTTCTTTATCTCTTTCTTTTTCTGGAGGCATTTCCAGCTCAAAGGCCATAAGTCAAGTTTATGAATCTAACAGCCTTAGCATTTTCAAGGAGTCAAAACTATCCATCCCGCGGCGCTCGCTTCGCAATAAAAAGATCCAGTTCTTCTACTTTGGATCTGCGTTTGCGAAATGCGAAATCTTCGAATTTCCCAATTCCAGTAATTGTTCTTCCGACTTGTAGTCCTCCAGTGTAACTGTTCTAATTTTAGAATAAGGTCTTCTTGTCTTTGTATAATACTATATTTGTCTATTAATATTACTATATTAATTTGTAATACCACATTTGGCCGGCACCAGATGAATCCGTTTAAGGATGAAATATTTCCCTTTTGTGGGACCAACAGAAACTGTCGTTAGCTTTATTTCCATGCTAGAAATAGTCTTTTGAAGGTTATAGATAAAATTAATTTCCATTTGTTGAAAATAGTTTTCCGGTGTATTTGATTTTGGCCCACTAGGGAGGCCAAAACTATTGGCTATCCTTGTATGGCTTGCAAAAATAATTTTCACCTTTTTCCCTATTTTTTCCGGAGTCATTTTATTTTTTAAGGCTCTTTTTTGATTAAATTAAACATTTCTTCTTTTTTGCTCTAGACTATCTATTTACCTTTTTTTTGAGTAGGGAGGTGTGAAGGCTATTTATGCCCTGAGTGTCAGACTTCCAGTGATACAACAGACGTACTGGACTATCGACTAAACACCTCCCCTGTCAACTGGAGCGCCTAGCCTGGAACCGTTTGACACATTACTTCGGGCTAGGCGTTCCAATTTTAAGTCTTTTGTCGCCTTCGGGTTACAGGGATTCCTTCTCCAGCGGAAGGGAAAGAGGAGGAGGATTGTTAGAGAAGGAAACCCTCCGCCCTCGACGCCTCCAGCCGATCAATTATGCCCTTTTTCGTGGTTAGAATTGCCCGAGCGTAATGTGCCATCTGAGTCCATTTGTCAACTGATTTCAGCATCTCTTCGACTAGGCTATCTGGGTAGAGCCCTCCCACTTTTTCGGCAAGATTACCGCGCTGTTTGTCCCATCTTCTGCATGAAGAGAAAGTATGACAGGCGACATCCTTTACACCAATGCAGAATATGCAATCTGGATACCGTGATTTACCAATCTTATGCAGGTAAGACTGGAAACATCCACGTCCGCTCAGTAGCTGGGTCAGGTAGAAGTCAGTCTCACCATGCGTTCGACTGAGTCACGATCTCAAATCGTTGATGAACCACGTAGTCCATTTTCCTTTTAGCTAATGTTCGAAAGATTGTTGCCATTCGTCGAGAATGCATCGTCTTTCATTGCGAGCAACTTTTTTTTTATTTTTTTTTATATCCTCGTGCTAGATTCTTTTACACTCTCACAGGAGGTAGATTCTTTTACACTCTCTAGCAAGGAGAGTGATGGGTATCACCCCTGCAATTAACAACACCGCTGACTCAGAGACTGTCCGGTATGCTGATGCAATCCGCATTGCTCCTCGTCTCTGCACCTGTGTCAGCCGTTTTCGGTGCAGTTCCTTCTTGAGAGCTTCACTCCATATCTCTGCTCCATATACAAGCGTTGATTGTACGACACTCATCAGCAGTTGCTTTTGTCGGACTTGGTCCCCCATGATTGGATATTAGTCGACTAATTGCTGAGACCCCTGTTGTGGCCTTGTATGACGTTGCCTTGATTTGCTACGTGAAATACTTAACTGATACTTAACCAGATACTTAACTGATAGTTTTGACTCTACTAATGTGTGCCCGACTCGGACCATTCTTACTCTGGGGATCCTCTTCTTGATCAGGATGACCACTTCGGTTTTCTCTAACGCTAGGTTATACCCATGAGTGATCATCTAGCTTCCTACCCAGCACATTAGCACGTTTAGCCTTAATTGCGCTTGATCGACTGGGCGCCCAGCCACTAGTGCCGCAACATCATCTGTATAGCCGATCAGTCGCGACTCCTCCGGCAGTTCAAGTCTGAGCAGTCTATCGTAGGGACAAGACGTTCCGCAAGTTCTGACCAAGGATGGAAGCCTTGTGCCACACCTGATTTGACTAGCATCCTCTGTCGACCTTGCGCCGTGTCTTAGATCAGGCTGTGATCCTTCAAGTAGTTTCGAACTATCCGCATCAGATATTCGGGTACTTGGAATGAGTTTTCCAGGGCTTTCAGAATATCCGTCCATCTAGCCGAGTTGAATTCGTTCTTTATGTCCAGCGTCACTAGAAGGACTACACGACGGTTGGACCAACTGCGTGCCTCCGCCTGTTGGACCGCACCCACAACTTCCGCGACTGCATCTATAGTGGAACGTCCCGTTCTGAAACCATATTGCTTTGGAGAAAGATCCCCAGTGGCGTGGATAACGTTAGCGAGTTTTCTCTTTATCAGTTTCTCGAGCACTTTCCCAACCATATCCAGCATGCATAACGGTCGGTATGCTGACGGCGACTCGGGATTTCCCTTCTCCTTGCTTATCAGCACGAATCTTGCTATCTTCCAATGCTCAGGAAAAACGCCTTCTCGCAAGCAGGCATTAAACGGACTGAGCAGCAAGTCAGGGCAAGAGTGATAGACCAGTTGCAGTACCCCGGCTGGAGTACCGTCTGGTCTCGGAGCCTTCTTCGCCTTCATGGAAAGAACTGCTAGTTCCAGCTCGTTCCTCGTGAAGAGTGGACAGTTGGATGTTGTTTCCCTGTAGGCGGCATCAACATGGACGGGATGTGGGGGAAAAAGAGCCCGTACTTTCTCGTCCATCATGTCCGCTTCAAGTACGCAGGGCACACGTAGAGCGCCACGGGTCTCTGTTCACGTCTTCGACTAGGTTCTGCCAGCAGTAGGCCTTACTTCTGTTGATCAGTCCACGAAGGCATTTCCTGGCCAATCTATATACTCGTTGAGCTTCTCGCCGGAATTTGTGACACTCCCTTCGTCATTCACTATTTCAGTGGACCACTAATACATCGGAGGCTGCTCGTGTCTACATCTCCGGCGGGGCATAGATGACTTACAAGCATTGTCGTGGACCTCGAATGCTGTGTACTGGTCGTCACTGGGAGAACAGTCCTCTAGAACTCTCAGATTGTATGTCATTGAGGAGAGGGACTCCGAGGCGGATGCCACTTCCGGAATGGTACCCACGCAACCCAAGCGTCGGAAAGTGGGAGAGTTACCAGAGTTCACCACCGTTCTTCGACATATTTGTATAGCTTAATAAAATTTGATTTCTCAATGTTAATTTTAGAAAATTTTCGTACTTGGATTACTTCTGCTTTAAAAAGAATTTGTACGGTACGAATTAGAGACGGTAAGCATTGTACGGTATAGTACGGTAAGAATTGGTACGTAATGCAGCATCCTTTTAAGGTCACGCATTTTTGAATATGTAATGGGTGATTCAAATTCTATGGGAGACAGAATGTACGATTTCAGAGCATTGAAAAATCAACGTTGTTTTTGCTTTAAATCCATACTGTCATATGTGCTATCTATCTATCAGCATATATGCTATCAATCTTTAGAAATCTAGCATTCCTCATTTTTGTACTTTACTGTCTGTATCGCTTTTTCCGCCTTTGCTCATTATTTTCTCAAGGTCTTTTATATCTATAAATTTACCCATCATATCATTTACAATAAAAGGATTTTTCTTTTTACATGTCTTAACAAGTGACATCCAATCATGTGAAGTGTAAATGAATTCCTTTTTATTTTGACCCTTGGTAACAACTGAAAAATCAACGTCATTGGGCAAATAAGAATGGCCGCTGACTAAATAACAAATTACTATTTCTTCAAAGTTTGTTGCGACATTAACAATATACATCACATAGAAAAGCATTCTCCAATTACAATTTTGGCCTGATCAGGAATCACTAAAAGTCTAAATCTTTGTTATATTTTCAGGTATTGGTTTTGTATGTAATAATATAGACACGATATGATCTCTTGCGAACCTCTGCCAGCAGTGGTCTCATAACACATATTCTTAAAAATTTTGGCCATAAAAATGTGAGCCAAAGTTAAACGTATGTACAAAGTTGACGCAAGTAATATACTTCACCTGTTTGAATGGAAGGGTGTGTAAAGTACGCTGCAAGGCAAAGGTTCTAAGATTACAAGAACCTTTTTTATCCAGAGCATTATTTTTGTACCAGTTTAATAAATTCCTTGCGGTATTAGCAAGCATATGGTGGTTGTCCTGTTCTGATTTGTAACCATTTCTCTAAGTGACTTTCACTAGCTATTCTTATGTGGAAAATATCGCATATTTTACAGGTATATTTTTAAGGGGTATAAAAATGTAAATTAAAATGTCTGTTAAAAATATATTGGTAATAGCTTATCTTAACAGATTCTTTACCACACTGTTGACATTTCGTTTTGTACAGATTGTATAATTTGGATAAATTTAAATCAGGAGCTAAATATTGACGCGACGACGTTCGGTCGCCATAGTGATTTTTGTAACGAGAACAACTTTCAATGTGACACTTTATGTAGTTTATTGTAGTTTTTATTTGGTTTTCAGATATCCCTTTGCCCGTTCTATCTGGTGATGGTATCGAAGTAATCGAGTCTCTTTTCTTATTTAATGCATAGTCCAATATCTTGTTTGAAATTTGGAGCACTTTAAGGAAAAATTGTTGACATACCCTTTTAATTGCTAAAGAAATGTTGACGACTACGTTGTTTATGACGTGGTTGTCGGCTGCTACGTTTCTTCAATTGTTTTCAAATGTTTAACCTTTCAACTTTTTAATTTGATTTAAAGGCACAGAAACAAAGATCACTTCTCCACCAGAGATTTTTAGGAAATATTGTGATCCAAGTGACACTGATTAACATAGATCACTTTTGCACGGAGCAAAAAAAGGTTTAATTAAATAAAACAGAAATAGACACTTACATCTTTTTACCGGCATAGAAATATGCTGGTTGCTTAAATCGCTGCGACAATGTGAATTTGAAGTAATTAACTGCAGAAATGATGTTTACTCCATTTTGACACAAATGTCACTTGGATCACTTCCGCTCCAAGCTATCCAATTATTTTTATATATTTAGTATAAATTACTATTATTAGGGTACCATGTATAACTTTCACTGTCCAAGTCAGTACTTGTGTACAGCATCTTTAAAGTGCGATGGGATTCACATTCCTTAATGTTACAAGTCGTCAATTCCGCCCTCTTCGACAGAGGGGCGATGTAAAAGATATTTAAATTGCTGATAATTTATAATAATATAAAGTTATTGTAGTCAAAGAATATTTGGTGTTTCTATATATGCCTGTCTTGGTTCTCACCACAACAGTGGTTCGCTATCATCATCAAATTTCCTGCCTCGATGACGTTTCTTGAGTCGAGTGAAGAAGTTGAAATCGATTGCAACTTAATCTGACGAATAATGTTTTTGCGCAATGATTTTCATTTATTTTCTTTTTAGACCTGCGTAGTTAGAACCCAAAAGTGGCCTATTTTTCTAAGTAGGGGAGATCGAGGGGATTTGAAACAAAGGTGATTTGAAACAGTACCGATTTCTCGGAACATAAAACCGTTAGAGAGTTGGCAACGTCGCTTTCCAATCACTTCCCTCCGCGGGCTGCCGTGTCAATTCGCGTTGGTGGCGTAAGTCGTGTGGTTGTTGAGTTCTGCGTGTCATGTGACAAAAATCGTGAAAAGTAAGTTTTTAACGTTTTTTTACGATGCTTATATTTTGATAAGGGTTTTGTATTTTGGTTTAAGTTATTTATGTTTCGAAAGCTCATTAACTAAAGATTTATTATATATGTTTGGTAAAATAGATTTCTGTGTATTTGGTTCTTGATTATGGATTAAATAAAAATTAGAAGGTTTTTTCGTACTGAGGAGATTTGAAACAGGCTGTTTGAACTCTCCTCGTTTTCAATTTTATATCAACCAGCAGTCAATAAATAACGGGCACAAAAAACAATGTTTTTTTTGTTGATTTATTTTGTTTTAGAATGCCTACTGATTCTAAAAGAAAGACTGACAAAGGTATGGCGAGTCGCGAAATATATGATCTCGCAGCAGAAGAAGTAACTTTGCGACAGAAAAGTCTCCGTGACGCGGCTTCGAGTTACAACCTTAACCATACATCCCTCTACAGGTATATTAAAAAAAAAACTGCTCATGAAGCTAACGAAACGGCGACTGCTCCAACGGTTGGATATCCCGAAAAGACTGTTTTTACAGCTTCAGAGGAGAAGGTACTCTGTGACTATCTTTTAAACTGCGCTGCTGCTAACTTTGGCCTAAGTACTAAGGAAGCCAGAACTTTGGCCTACAGGTTGGCTGTAGAATATAATAAAAAAATTCCTCCTTCTTGGACTGAGCATGAAATGGCTGGAGATGTTTGGCTTCGACCTTTTATGAAACGTCATCCTGTTCTTTCTCTGAGACTACCTCAACCTACAAGTATCGGTCGAGCTACAAGTTTTAATAGAGTAAACGTGGAACTCTTTTTTCAAAATTATACCGCAGTAGTTGACAAACACAAGTTGCAAGGGAAGGATATATGGAACGTTGACGAATCTGGCATCACAACTGTTCAGAAACCGGACCGCTTCATTGCCCGACGAGGACAGAAACAAGTGAGTGCCATGACTTCCGCAGAGAGGGGAACATTGATTACCATAGCACTGGTAGGAAATGCCCTCGGGAATCACATACCCCCGATGTTCATCTTTCCGCGGAAAAGATTTCATGATCACTTTATACGCGATGGACCTAGTGGATCAATTGGCACTGCGAATGGGTCAGGGTGGATGCAAGAAGAAGACTTTTATATATTTGTTAAATTTTTCAAAGACCAAATTAGGCCATTAAAAGAAAATAAAGCACTAATGTTATTAGATAACCATGCTTCACATACAGCAAATAAAAATATCAACTTTTGCAAGGAAAATGGCATAATTCTATTGACTTTTCCACCTCACTGCACCCATAAGTTGTAGCCAATGGACAGAACCGTTTTTGGGCCAATGAAAAAAGCAGTTTACACTGCTTGCGACAATTGGATGCGGTCTAATCCAGGAAAAGTAATGTCCATCTATGATATTCCTGGGATAGTGAAAACATCGTTTGATATAGCCGTCACACCGCGCAATATATCTTCCGGATTCATCCATACCGGACTTTGGCCAGTAAACACTGAAATATTCCAGGACGCTGATTATTTTCCGAGTCAAATTACTGATCGACCTTTGGCAACTTCCGTTAGTTCTCGTACACCAAGTTCATCAATCTTAAATTTACAGGCTACTCCTCCTCAAATCAGCTACGAAACAAAAGAGGTACCCAAGTCTGCAGAGCACCTTGATAAGAATTCACCTGATCTGGCGATATCTGAAGTAATGCTTAATACTATCACGATGCCTTCAACCACTGAAGATATAATACCTGTAGCATCTACATCACGAAATACTTCAGTTACTGTGACAGCAATTCCATTCTCACCTGAAACTCTTAGACCCTTGCCCAAGGAAAGGAAATCAAACAAATAGAAGCAAAGTAAAATCCACTATCTTAACCGACACTCCCGTAAAGGATAAACTAGCTGCAATCAAAGCAGCTAGAACGACTAAGAAAAAGGTGAAAAAACCTAACTTTGAAGAAACAAAAACAAGAAAAAGATCAAAACTACTAAAACTAAAAAGGTCAAGGTTGTCAAGAAACAAAGAGGAAACAAAGACAGTGCAGAAGAACAAGAATCCTTTTGCCTTTGTTGTTTAGAGTCATATTCAAATAGCAGAGTCGAAGAAAAATGGGTGCAATGTTTGAAATGCAACAACTGGGCTCATGAAGCTTGCACTGGTGGGGAACTTTCTTATGTTTGCCACAACTGCTTCTCAGATTGAGAAGATAATTAATGTTACGAAAAGGACGTTATGATACTTCAAACTACTTTAGGAGTTGATTATTTGTATTAGACCTGTAGTTACCTACTTAATTGATATATCAGTACAA
Organism: Stratiomys singularior; assembly: GCA_954870665.1. Classification (NCBI taxonomy): domain Eukaryota; kingdom Metazoa; phylum Arthropoda; class Insecta; order Diptera; family Stratiomyidae; genus Stratiomys; species Stratiomys singularior. Next base: position 66,699,551 of record OX940880.1, on the reverse strand, counting down.
AATATTTATAAAAAAGTTTGTTTCGTACTTGAGAAGTTTAATTTTAATAAATACCTTCAAATTATATCATCATTTTTATTTTACAGCTTCTTTTATTTTAATATTTCTCAAAAATCATATGTTTCAACTCTCCTCGACCCCTGTTTCATCTTACCTCGGTATGAGGGGAGTTGAAACAAGTTGACTTGTTACGGTTAAGTTGATTTTTCACCACAATATTTAACGCTTCTAATTTTTTTATGTTAGTTATTCGCAAGTGTAAAGAATGACCTATCGATTGGTACTAATATCAGACGATTTCTGTTTATAGTATTTGGTGTACGAAACAAAATGTGAAAATTGTTTCAACTCCCCTCGGTCTCCCCTATTCAACCATTCTTCTTTCCCCTTGAAATGGGTACTTTGAACTTTTTCGCTGTCAGTGAGAAGACTCGCGATCAAATAATCGATGCTTGTTTGATTTCAGTTTGATTTTCAGTTAAGGGTAGACACATGTTTTCCCAATTTGATTTCAATTGTCCAGGAATTAACGTTGAAATTTGGACTGACTATTTCTTTTGTTCTTCAGTAATATTCTAGGTAACAAATATAAAGAGATCCTTTCATATGCCTTGCCTTTTAAGTGTTCGCAAGCATTTTTGAACGCTAACACATTAAATCCACTTGATACATACTTCTTCGGCTGCCTACTTCTTCGATATATTAATACAACATCTTCAATATTTTCCTCATTTTCCTTTGTGAAAGACTTGGATAAGCATACTTTATGACGGTCATCTTTAAAGGATGACCGTCTTAATTGGGATACATAAGTCCCCGAGATTCCCACTAAGTGGAAAGTGAAAGTGAAAGTGAAAGATTTCCACTGTATGTTTTTGGTTTTTTTTTTGCAAAGACGCATCTTCATGACTGCTCTAATTTCGTTTTTTCGATTATTATGTCATCTTTACAATATCGAATGTTTACATTTAAATAAATGTATCTATTTGGAATCATCTCTCTTCGTATAATTTTCAATGCCAACTTAAAACTAAGAAAAAGAAAAATGTTTGATTTGTTATGGGGACTGAAAATAACCGACTATCGTTATAATTTGAGGACCCCTTGAGATCATTCTCATAATCTCAAATGAATTCGTTTTCATTTCGGACGCGATTCATTGGACGTTGTGAAATCACTGGAATATTCTAATTAATTTGTATGCCATACACACCATCATTGCTTCATTTTGCTGTCCATTGGCTTGTGAGACACAAAACTACTACTAGGATTACTTGGACCTCGCCAACCCAAGCGGCTGGAAACACTTTTCTTGTGAAAAATGTAACATTATACTCAAATCAAAGAGTTTCCGAGCCGATGCATTGCGCTTTAATGGGAAATTCCTTTTATCCCAATTTTCGACTTAGTATTTTATCTTAGCTGCAATTAAGTTATGACATTTCTGAGAATTCAATCTCCAAATGTATTGTATCCGCTTCATTTCCGTATTGCATCGATTTCGAAAATACTTTTTGGGACTTTAAGCAGTTTATACATATGATATGATGTCACATTGGTTGACTCTACTGAATCTGCATTTGGGCAAAGTCATTCGAGTAAAATCACAACACATATATAGACCCAGTTGCGGTTTTCCTATCTCTACCGGAGGAAAGTCGCCCGAAAGTGTAAGCGCTGTATGTAGGTACGCTTTGGCATAATTCCTAATAGCGCTCACACTTCGGAGTTCCATCACGAACAAAGAGATACAACTACCCCAGTTAGAAAATAAAGCGAGCTTTGCAAGATAGGGAGCTTGTAGATTGAATGATGCAGGTTTGCGGAGAAGTCGCGTTGATTAGCTTTCTGAGCTTCAATGTCTGTGAGAACAACTTTTCCGGTTTAAATTTAAGAAAATGTGAATGTGTTTACCCCGCATCTTTTTCTTTATGTCCGGTCACCAACAAGTATTGCTTACAAATACCAATGCACTGGAAAATCGGAAGCATAAACCGATTGATTGGGAGTTTGTACGAACTGTTAATACTTGTTAGTAGTGACGCTATGGTTAATAAACTAATACCTTACTAATGATTCGGCTCTTTAAAGAAATGCCTTTAGCGTAACATGTCCTTAATTAGACCTGGTGATATGAAAAAGACCGATGTATATTAAAATACAAATAAATAAAAAAAAATTCAAAGTGAAATTTCCTAGAAACTTGTAAAGAATTCAGTCTGGTCTTACCGGTCATCTGGGAGTTCCCATGTTTTTTGAACTCTTTCTCCCATGAAGGTAGAGTCTCGAGTATAACCTTCTGATTCAATTTCAGCTTTTGCTGCTTGTTCAAACTCAAAGCTGACTGTTTTCATCATACGATTGATTTTTATATCACTACCATATCCACCGTAATTCGCTGCTCTGTCTTGCGATTGTGTCCTGGTGAAATACTGTTTTCGCTTCAATAGATTAGACCTCAAAATTTTCTGGTCTAGTTGACGTTGACTGCCAGATTCTGAAACGGCGCGTGGCAATGTAGCACTAGATGAGTAATTGTTCGACTTTGCCGTTGAATATTGTGGTAAATCATCAGCGCGAAATGGTAGTTCAGGCTCAGGACCAACTGTTTTTGCTGTGGATGACATTATTTTCTCAGTTGATCTTACCAGGACGCCAATTGATTTAGGCTGTTGTGATTCAGACGGAAGCTGATTTGTAGGTTGCTTGGTGCTTTCAAAAGAGAGTGTTTGTTTTGGTATCGCATTAGCCTCCGATACTGGGCTGCTAATCAGTGGGAGCTTATTTTGCTTAGACTGATTTTCAATGGACATTTTTAGCTCTTCATCAGGAAGTTGGGAAATAGCGGAGAAGATAGGGAAATGCGAACTTTCGTCGATAATATTATAAGGTTTTGGAGGTGAGTTCCACTCTTCAGGCGGTGGAGGAGGTTCTCTAAGCTGCTTGTCGACGACTGGCACAAGGCAGTGTTCGAGATCAAAGTCTTCTTCTTTTTCGGTATAGATTGTCTCTACTGGTTCTGCTACTTCTATGTCATATGCACTTCTCGCGACGGATGACCTTATTTCACGACTTGACTCTTCTTTTGGAGTGGGTTGATATTGTGGCAGATCTTCTGCCCGGAACCGCAGCTCTTCCAAATTGCCTTTCTTCTCTCCAATGTGCATTATATTTTCGGCCATTGCTTTCATCTTAGGAGCTAGATTTGCAATTTCCCTGGCAACGTTTAAGGCCTTTGAAATGGGTTCCTTGTGATCGCTTTCATCTGCTTTTATTAAATTAGGTGACGGCTGTTCAGCGTCCTCTGCTTTTGACAAAACGTCTCTAGGAACTCGTGACTTTGTATCGAAACTTAGTGGTTCTGGAGTTTTTGCCTCATTCCGGATTACTCCTGACATATGTGGAGGTTCTTGCAGTTGTAATTCGTGCACTTGTGCTATTCGTTGACTAATAGCAGATGGAAAGTCTGTATATTGTGTTTCAGTGTCAGTATTATCAGTTAAATTGGTCTCCTCTTGCTGTATTTCCGACTCAAGAACTTTACGCTGTTTTACAGGAGTCGTGTATTCAAGAAGAAACGCAAACTGTTCTGGTGGCTTATATTTAGATGCAACTCGTTCGTCGTATGCGGAGAAGATTTTATTTTCCTTGTTGTATGACATTGCTTCAGCCAAGGCTTGATGATGGTCGCCAAATGGCGAACGGGCTTCCATTATGGGAGTGGGCGCAATCACATTTAATTGGGGCAATTCAATTTTCGAGCCTCGTCGAGATCCTCGCAATGACGGAACGTCTATTTCCGCTATATATAAATCGCTTTGCGAAGGACTTCTTGATATTCTTTTCAACCCAACACTTCGCATGGATATCGTATCTGCATCCCGCCTTGATATATGAGTGTGGGAGCCGTAGCTTCGCACGGATATTCGGTCCGAAGCGGGTTTATTCTGCCATGCCAATGCCGCCATTTCGTTTTCGTCAGCATCTGATATACTCCGCACGACAAGTCCTCTGTTCGACACTTGATCGAATGCTGGTTGCCTTTCGATCCCGAAATGTCTCGAGGATACATGGTCAAATGATAGTGGCCGGTTTTGACCCATTGCGAAGCTTTTCGTCGACATTCTCTCCGGATCAGGCGCTGGAGGTGGTTTGGAGACAACAAAACTTCTATTCGATGCATGATGAAGTCCTGGTCTTTCTAACTGAATGATGTTAACATCGGGCGCAAACCCCGCACTTGATCCGGGTCGCGAATCAACTGGGTTGATTCTGTCCGGGAGCAATGAATCGCATTTGAAATATTGGCAACCGCACCGAACATCTAAAACAGCTGCTGAAGAACTTTCCGCTCGCGAGGTAGTATGCCTCCGTTCCCGGGGTAGTGCACCTACTGAAGCAGACCTAGTTGGCTGCGATGATGAACTCATCTAATTTTGAACTTCAGCGAACGTAGTGAGAGTGCGCGAACCAAAATTTAAAAGGAGCACTGCAGTATTTTACTTCTTTGGTGGTCTGGGAGAAACATTTTTTAATAAGTTACGTTAGGGGTGCTAAGAGAAAACACATTCCCGATTTCCACGGCAGAAATACGCGTAAGAGAGGAGTTTTTCAGAAAATTAAACAAAAAACGCGAACCGGAGTTGCCACTCTAATAAATTTAGCGTTTCTCCCGGACGAAATGTTCGGCGGACTACAATATAAATTCGCAATGTATAAAAGCCACATCAAACGTGAGGGGAGCTGATGAAAACCGAAAGAAAAATACTTTCTCAACACGTTATGTTCATCGTTGCAAATTTCTAGGGGCACTGAATGGCCTGGACCGACGAGTTTACTCGCTACATCCACGTCTAGTTACACATACTTAGTCTAGATACAGTCCGCATAAGAGAATATTTCGTTTTTATTACGTTTGATTATTTTTGTAAAGATCATTAGAACTTAGAAATTTGCTTCGCCTCTTTTTATTCTCCTAGCGAAAATGTTCGCCACTTCTAGGCATGAGACCAACATGCAGCATATACTCCCCGTGTTCACATCCGCGGTGTCAATTTGAATATTAACTCTGAATATGACTCTTCTGGGAATGACTTGGCAGTCCCATCAAATAACTAAATTATTCCCTTCAGTGGCAACGAACTTCCTTATAGAAAACTTTAGAATTTGTCCATTTGCTGCGTTAACAACTATTCTTTTCAGCATTCTTGTGCATTAGACATGGATGAACGTTGCCTTTGAATAAATTATCCTTTCTCGTTCTCCAAAGATTTCTTTCAACCCAACATATCAATGAACTGAACAGAATTCAAGGGTTAAATCTGCTCCCGAACTTTCAGTGCGAAATACGGACTAGTACTTTTGAACAAAGATCTTTGAAATTCAACAAAATAAGATCATCTCCGTCAGTGGGACCACAGTTGGCAAAGCATCTCTTGAATTTATTTTAAGACGCTACTGACAACAACAGTTCAACGAATGAATGAATGTCAATTTAAGATCTTTTGAAGAACGCCTGCCGCAGTCATAGATGCGGAAAATGAGATAGGTAGTAGGAATTCGAAACAAAAATATAAATAACCAAATTTTATCTTGGCACAAGTGCCGAGGAAATTTGTACAATTTTCAAAAAGAGCTGATGGCTTTCAATTTTTCAAATGCCATCATTGAGTTGGGGTTGAAAAATATCACTGAAGAATATGTTTTAATTATAGCCATTTAGAACTTCGAAGCAGTGTTAGGAAAGTAGAAAGCATATTTGTAAAGAGTAGAGACAATGCCGAATTTAATTGAGAGAAATATAGTTCAAACTAATGCAGCGAAGACTCCTTTTTTCATGGCACAGAGCAGCAACATCAATTACATTTTGCTCATTTTTAAGTTAGTCTGCACTATTGTAATTCAAAACTAGAAATCGAAAGAAGCAAAATGAAGCAGGAGAAGTCCAAGGTATAGAAAAAGTGAAAATTGACTATAGATTAGTGAAGATTTGCGTGAAAAAAATCAAGCATAGATTTATGTTGGAAAAATGTTTCTTAAAGATGAATTGTGACTTATTTTCTTGGATTTGGAACGTTATAGTTTGACAAAATAATAAATACTAATTCTAGCTTAGATCTTTGTAAAAATACCTTTACATAACTAGTTCGTTATCTTCAGACCACGTAATCAAGGTGGTTCAATTTGATTTAGTAAAGCCTCAAATAAATTTTAAGCCTCAAAATCGCGCCGTAATACGATTTACTGTGCCATTGCGTAAAAAGGTTTTCAGCGCTGTGCAATACTTTTCAATACAAACTGACAGTTTTGATTGAAAACTAAACTATAAGGTCCTAAATTGTTACATACAATTTCCCTTGTGAATCGAACATTTCAGTGATGTGCGGTTCTATTTATTGACTTTGAATTCTTGGTAATTTCAAATTTTTTACAAAACTTATTAACTCCATTCATTCTGCATTGTCCAACATACAGTGGCTCAATAAAGAAGTCGGACACACACCCATTTACACTTGAAAAAGGAATAAACGACAGAAGAATGTATTTTAGGAAAAAATAAAATTTATTTTTTTAGCTCTATATTATTAACTTACGAAAAATAAAAACATTGAAAACATAACTCAATGTTGTGATCATTAAAAAAATTAAAAGTTGAAATGCAGCCAAAATTCACGTCAAAAAAGAACTCGGACAGCACTCTCCTTCTTTTTGAGTTTAAAAGGGGGATTCCCCGGATTTTGTGTAGTTGACAGCTCTTAGCATCTGAGTGAAACAAAATGAAACCGTAAATTTTATACGTGAAATTGTGTGAATTGTGAACCTTCACGGGGGTGAAATTGTGTAAAATGGGAAGGCAGCGTGGTCAAACTTCTTTAGAAGTAAGAGAACTCATTTCGAAACATTATAAAAAAGGATTACCGGTCCGTACTATAGGGGAAATCGTAAATAGATCACACTCCACTGTTCACGATATAATTAAACGATTTAAATCATGCAGATCAGTGGAAAATAAACATAAAAGTGGTAGACCTAGAGTGTTTTCGAAGTCAGATGAGCGATGGATTGTACAACAAATTCATAAAAATTCGAACTTAAGTGCTCCAAAATTAGCTCAACAAGTATCGAAATATCTTAATAAAAGTGTACATCCTGAAACGATAAGGTTAGTTTTGAGACGAAGAAATCTACATGGAAGAGTAGCCCGTAAAAAACCATTCGTTAGTAAGTGCAATAGGAAAAAGAGACTCAAGTTTGCCAAAACATATAAAAATAAAGACCTCTCATTTTGGGAAACTGTGATATTCGCGGACGAAAGTAAATTTAATGTATTTCGCTCAGATGGTCAATGCTATGTTTGGCGAAAAGCTAATCAAGAGCTCAATCTACGATCAGCGCAATCTACGATCCACTGTGAAACATGGAGGTGGCTCGATAATGGTGTGGGGCTGCATGCAAAAAACCTGTCGAATCCATGCCTATAAGATTGGAAACCATAGTGAAAAATAAAGGATTGCCAACTAAATATTAAAAATAATAATAAATTTCAAAAATCTCACAAAGAATTAACTGTCCGAGTTCTTTTTTGACATGAATTTTGGCTGTATTTCGACTTTTTATTTTTTTAATAATCACAAAATCGAGTTATGTTTTCAATGTTCTTATTTTTCGTAAGTTAATAATGTAGAGCTAAAAAAATAAATTTTTTTTCTTCTAAAATACATTCTTCTGTCGTTTATTCCTTTTTCAAGTGTAAATGGGTATGTGTCCGACTTCTTTATTAAGCCACTGTATATATTTAATATAATCTATATGAAATTTATATTATGATTTTGTTTCATCAAGTGTTCCTCTGAAATACTCCCGTTTTTTTTTTGTGATGCCATGTCATCAATATTTCTAAACCTGCAACACTATCTTTCTCCCTATAGAAGTACCAAGAAACTGAACTAGAACTGCTTCTACCGTATTTGAGGATCTCCTAATTCAGCAGAACTTTATGAAGAACAATTAGTTAAAATTTTCTTACCGGAGGATTTATTCGAAGAATTTCTAACTTTTCACAAGCGAAAACTACAATTTATAAGTTGGAGCAGCTACTTTTCTACAACGATCGTTGTATTCGACACACTTTGTGCAGATGATGTGACGGGCTGTGAATTTTTGACGAGAATGTCAATGTTTAGATGTCTTATAATTTCTATTTATCGTATATCAAAGATCTACACTTACTAGGTGTTAATTGTATTAAATTATTTTTTGTTATATTTTTATATTATTTTAATTGTATTATATTAGTTAATTGTATTATTGTATTGTATATTACCCCCTCGCAATCTATTCAATTCCCCGACAAGAGGGCTTAAAGGAATCCACCTCCGAGGTGGGGTTATTTGGGTCCCGGAAGCCCCGTCGGAGACGGCCGTAGGCGCCACTCCTCTACCCCAATAAGCGACCCCCAGCCCTTAGAGGAGATGGGCTGGCCTCGGAAGCCGGACACTTGCAACCTCTGGTGGATGCTTTGCCACCACCACGCTTCAAACGCGGCTCTCGCGATTAATCTGCCGTGTGCCCAATGTCGCGAGCTGTTCTCACCTAGAGACTTAATTAGGTTGGTGCACTGAAAATTATTTAATATTTAAATTATTTAATTTATTAAATATTAATTATTAATTTTAATAACAAGCTACTCCTTACTTATACCTAGGACCCCCAGACGACTCGTGCTCCTCGATGGATAAAATGGCTCGTCGGACTGTGGTTGCACTCCTTGAAGGATGGGATAAAAAAAGAGGAAAAAAGCTCAGCTCCGGCTCGTCGGACGGTGCTCTTGCACTCCTCGATGGATGGGATAAAAAAGAGGAAAAAACCTCAGCTCCGGCTCGTCGGACGGTGTTCTTGCACTCCTCGATGGATGGGATAAAAAAGAGGGCCTCAGCTCCGGCTCGTCGGGCTTTTATTCCTTTCGCCCAACGGTCGCCTGCTAAGATGAATGCCCGCTGAGGTGATCGCCCGCAAGAGGGAAATTCCCGGGTTCCGTACCCCACACTTAGTGTAACCGCAAACCCTTCCGAGAGCTTTTGCGGTGATGTTGTTGGTGCGGCGGTTGAAACGGAACAAAATTTCCCCACAGTGCTTGATTGGCTGGCGAAATATCGCTGCTGGTTTCTTAGACTCCGCGTTGCCTTCGCTGGTCTTGGCGCACTGTATTGTACACTGTACCGTCGGTTGACAATCGCAGGTTTTCTCTTTTCCCTCGTCGCGAGCGTTATGGTTCCGATTATTAATATCATTTGTGCTTCTTACCACTATCATAATTATTGTGATTTAATTATAAATACAATTAACATTTTTTTTTCAACAGACAATTCATCATTAATAATTATAATATTGCTTTCGTGGAGAACAGCTCGCGGGATGAGCAATAACCCACCGTCAAATTAATTCATTCGCAAAAACAAAACAAAAATAGAGTTGCGTCGTGTCGGCTAGCGAGCTCACTGAGGAGAGGAGTCGACCCGTAACAGCATCCAAATTCGTCAAAACTTATTCTGTGGTCTCAACTTATAAAGTTGCTGGATCGCTAAAAAAGTTCAGTCAATCTTCAGTCAAAAAAAGTGACTATTATATTGCCAAAACTTCCGAATATTTTGGAAGAGTCAAGCAAATGAGAATTCCAATAAATTAAGTTTTATTTCTCTGCGAATGAGATTACTTAAGAGATAAAATATAAAAGCCGCGCGCCTATGACCGCTTTCATATTTTATTCTCTATAACCAGACACTAATGAATTGTTGAACAGGAATTGTTGATAGGAACACCTATCATCATCAGTTAGCGAAGAGAATGTCACAGACTTCGCCGCGAAGCCCAATGTTCAAGGCAACGAGACGAGTCACATTCCTGAATGCTGGCAAATGGGTCGGCTAGAAAACTGCTCCGTAGGTCGATTAACGAGAGGAAGGCTCGCTGCTGGCACCAGCTCGTTGAAGATATCAACAGGGACCCGTGAGGCCGGCGTTACAAGCTTGCCATGAGGAAACTAGAAGCCACACGCAAGCCCTGTGCGCTTGAAGCAAGAAAATGGACGACGATGTTCGAGCACTTTTCCCTGTGCATCCCGTCTGTCCCAGCTTCTCAGACGGAGAAAGTCCGGCAGAATGCCCACTTTTTCAGTACAATGGAGTACTATAAAAGTACCATCGAGCCATCGAGTACTATCATACTTTAGTACCATCGAGCTGGACGGGGTGGTGAAATTATTAAAAACTAAAAAGGCCACGGGCCAGACGGTTCCCAGCGGAAGTGGTGCAGCTTGCACATCAACTTTGCCCTGACATATTGCTCAGGACATTCAACGCCTGCCTGCAACAGGGCGTGTTCCCGAATTGCTAGAAAGAAGCGAGGCTTATGTTGATTAGCAAGTACGAGTATGTATGCTGAACGCCTACTTTCTCGTTATAAATCTGTGAATTGGCTTGCAAAATCTTGTGATTTAACATCACTGGACTCTTTGTTTTGGCAATACGGTAAATCGATCTTCCATGTGAACAAACCCGAGACGCTTGACTTCTTAGAAGACAACATTCGATGCGTTATTGTCGCAATATGGCCCCAATTATAATGTATATAAAAAATGGCCCCTCTTATGAACTTCTTCTGAGTCAGTCGAATTTAAGCGGAACGGATAGTGTAATAGAGTGTTGTTAACGTTAAGTTCCCAACTAAAGCTGTCACCAAGCGTGATTAATGGAATTCTCTATTTAGTAAATTCCTGAATGTTTTTTTCTGAGAAAATTATTCCATAGCTTTCTACTTGGAGCCAACCTTGGAGCAGAAAGGGAACCTTCAGTTCATACAGATATCAAGCAGTTGTTCTTACAACAACTTGAATTGATATTTTGTTCTATTCTCTGAATACGTTGAAGCTAAACTATGATTGAGACTATTTTCGGTTACTATCAGGCTCGTTTTAGGTTATATAGATTTATCTGCGGTCGTAATTACATTTTCTTTACGGAAGTTTTTAGAATCTGAGAAGAAAATTTGTATGCACAATATAGTCTTACATAAGAATCATAAGGATTATGCAAAATTTGCATTCGACTTCGACGAAAATCCGCTTTATTAGCCTGTTGATGTTGCTCCCTTTGAATGCTAACTCGTTCAGTATACTTAGAAACTGTTTTGATGGATGATTGCTTATTTATTCGCTGCTGGTTACGCTTCTCAGGATTTTACAAAAAAATCGTCTTATCTTTATTGAAAGACGGTTGATGTAAAAGTCAAAGATTCTTTCGCTGATTCGATTTTCAGCAACGTAGTGGGTCGTCTTTCCTCAAGTCAAAATCTTGTTATTTCTTGCGCTTTATCTTGCGCTACTTCGCCGGCTATTAGCACTAGTTTTGAATGTTAAGTCAGGCCCACTTTTCAAGCTTATTTTATAATACTAGAAATCAACGATGCCTTTTATTTTCCCATTCGCTTATTCCTGATAATAACTCTTGCGAATCTATTTATTTTATTGTGAGATGTGTCTTTGCTTTGCAAATATTTCGCTTAACAATAACTAGAAATCTAATGCAAATAAAAATCGAAACCTTGAATCACACTCTCATAGAAGGTAAACTAAATTTGAATAAACGTTGAGTATATTATTATTTCTTTTTTTTGTGATATTTAGTAAAGTGCAAGCAACATTTTGATTTTTATACTTTGTGGATTCCTCATTCTTGTTCTCTTTTTCATATGTCGATGTTAGGGAATATTCACATAATATGAAATAGTGGTTGAATAAAACATGGACATTCTAAATAAAACTTTCTACCCCAAAGGTGACAATGAAACGAATGCTCTATCGTTTGTAAAATACTTCACCTTTTACTTATTGAAGCCAAAATTCAAAAATTTCGAAATATGTTTAAAGCTCGATTTCAAAATATGTTGAAAACTTAAATATCTTTCTTAAAAGTGCTTTACTAAAATATCTTCAAATATATCAGAATGCATTCCATAAAACTATTACAAACGTTAAAAATTCCCTACATCCACCCTGCCTTGAATATAAACTCGTTTCTCTTACGCGTGGAACATAGCACTATTTTTGCCTACGCATAAGGTAGTAAATCCATGTGCAGCACGACTTTTATTTATGAAGGCTGAAATACAATAGCGCGAGACCGCGATACGAGAGCGGGACGACAGTATCGCAGCAAATGTCAAGCAGTTTTCGCAACATGCGTTTGCATGCGACATCATACAATGATTGCGAGGCGTCAATGCGAGGCGGGAAATATTCGGAAAAACGAAAATTCATCGCAACGAGGTGCGTGACGTTTGTCAAATGCAATATGGCGCTGAAATGAAATTTGAAATTCAAACGGCTTAATAACTTTTTAAGTACTTTGGTTATTATAAATGAATTTTAAATGAAAACTTCATGCATCCTAGTTAAGGCTTTTATTTACTAAACGAAGGAACATCCCAAATTCAATAGTTTTAAAAAATCAAAAACAATTTCATTTGAAACGTCACCTATTTGACATTTGTCATATGAACATTATTGTTCCTCGCATCGCGTGCATTGTAAATTGAATGCGTTGCGTGACAACGAGCGAAAATCTCGTCGCGCTCACGTATCGTCGTCTCGCGGTATTGTATTTCAGCCTTGATGGTTTTGGCCGTCACGACGTTTGCTTGAGACTTTTCGTTGAGTTCTGAGTGGATAAAACTGAAACTCGTGCTGTGATAAAATATTTTGCTGGAAAAACTTTTCTACCAAACAGGTTTTTCAAGAGTTACGACAAACATTATGAGAGGATGCCTTGCCATCTTCTCCAGTGACAAATGTGTAAATGTGAAGGAACATCGTTAGGAATTAATGACAAGTGTATACAAAACCCGTACTCATAAATCAATACAAAAACAAATTGTCACACGATAACTTCAGTAGTATTTTATTATTGTAAAAATGTTTACAGAAAGGCTCGTTAATTATTACTTATTACCGCTGATTCGCGAGTAAAACGTTTGCGCGGTTTTGCCGCAGGCGTAGCGTTAGCACAAAACAGCGAGAAACCTTTGAAAAAATCTACGAACTAACGAAATTCAGCCTAAATTACTAGCATTTGATTGCATTGGTTAAGTTTTTCATGTTATTTCTTTGACAAGATAACTCTCTCAATACGCATTACGGTGCGATTCCACCTATCTTGTGACCAGTGAGAGTTTTCTCGATGATTTTTTATTATGCTGTCTTAGGCACGGCGTAGCTACAAACAGTGCATACGGTGTTGAGCCACTTCTCTAAGACAAGAAAAATGTAAAAGCACGAGTAGATTATTATTATTTTCATTTGTACACAAAAGCTTGAGAAGAGTAATCACGCTTTACGCAGAAATGCGAGCAAATGTGCCAATCCAAATGAAATTCTACTTATTTTGTCCGTATACCGTTAGATCTGCAGTTTGTTCGAAGTATCAGCGCTGTATGTTATTACGTTATGTCTGATGTGTAAAGCACCGCAGTGGTGTTCAATAATGACATTTTTTTCGGATCTTCTTCCGTTACCGCGAGTTGTGATATCAAACGTAAAGAATCTGAACACCTGCGGACTTCAACAAATTGGATGTTATTATACATGTAACTGAAATAGTGTAACTTAGTACTTTCATTTTCGCATATAAATGTTTTTTCAATGTTTGATATGTATATTCAATTACAATTTCTGAAAACTAAACAAACCAAGGGCTTGGGAAGTTACTTAACTGATTTTTGCAAGCTAACCTAATAGAAGGTAGAAGGTATAAACAAATTTTCAACTGATACAATTAATATAGTTCACGTTGTAAGCTTGAAGGAAGAAGCTGGATAATAAAATTATTACAAATAGCAAGTTACGTTTATCAAGTAGACGGGACCACGGAAAGGTCCTGACAATCAATTTTAGGTGTTTAATGTAACCCAAAAACAAAATTACTCTGAATGGAGTTGAGAGTTTGCACCCATGCGGTGATGTTCGTAATAGTATGATGCATAAATTTCCATTACTACCGAAACTTTCAGTAACGCTATACTATGCCTTATGAGACGTCCGCAATATAGCTCAAAAAAAAAAATAATAAAACGTATCACAAAATAAGAGAGAATTCGAAAGATTAAAAGACTAAATTGGTACAACAATGAAATTTGGGTAGATGTAATGGGATTTGAGCTTTTATTATAGAACAAGACTTCAATGGAAATTATTTTAGCATTTTACCTAGTACCTTCAAAACTTCTTTTCCTTGGGACCACTAAATTGGCAAACGCACGTACAGAGAGAAGATTCGAAGAGTGGACTTGCATCATAGAGAACATAAAATCTTAGCGAAACTTCTGGTGGGAGCTAACAGTTCATAAAACTGTCAATCACACGATAGTCGACCGATACTTCGTAGGTGATACTTGACAGTACAGTTTGTGAAGATAGGCCATGAAGATGAAGGGGTGGAGAGTTGTAAATTAACATTCTCTTAAATTTCGTGTTCACACTAAATGACTCATATATACTTTTATATCGAAAAATTATATTTACTCACGTTTAAGCATAAGAAGCGAGCCAATGCGACTTGTTCCCTCGATTATATAAGTTTAATTCATATATTCATACATTCATAATTCAGGGCGAAATAAGTTTCGCCCTGAAAATGATACTGAATTGCCTACAAGATTTTTCGGAGGTATACAACGGAAAGCAAAGCTGAATGATAAGACTTATAAGTCTTATAAGGCGTAAAATAAAGTAAGAAGAGAGTTCCAGGCATTCTCCCTCTAGAGAAAGGGGAACGAGCAGTGTCACTAGAGAAGAGATCCTTCCACCGCCGACGCTTCCAACCGATCATGTATGCCGTTTTTTGTCATTCGGATACCCCGAGCGTCATGTAACAACTGGTTCCACGGGTCGGCCGATTTCAGTATCTCTTCGATTAACCTACTCGGACGCAGCTCTCCCACTTTTTCGGCAAGATCACAGCGCAGTTTATCCTCGCTTCTGCATGACAAGAAAGTATGAAAGGCGTCATCTTCCTCTCAAATGCAGAAGAAAACAACTGTGTCCGCTTAATAGTTGGGTCAGGTAGAAGTCAGCCTCACTATGCTTTCGATCGAGTCATGATCCCAAATTATTGATGAGCCGCATGGACCACCTTCCTGTTGGCTCACGCCCCAGTATTGTTGCCACTCATCGAGGGTTATTCTTTGTTGCCTTCAAATTTTCGGAGGTAGAATTTTTTTAAGCTGTCAGGCAAGGAAGGCGACGTGTTTCATCTGTGCGATTTCCAACACCGCTACACAGGTATTGTCCGGTATGCTAACACCATCCGCTGTGGTTTGCGTTTCTGCATCTACGCGAGCCGTTTAAGGCGGAGCTCCTTGTTGAGAGCTTTGCTACATATATAAGCTTAAATGGTACGATATTCATCAAGAGTCCCTTTTTTGTTGAGCCTGGTGCCCCAACATTGACCATCAGTCGTCTGTTTTCCAAGACTCTGCCGCGGCCTGATCTGCCGTTGCCCTGGTTCGCTCCGAGAAACTCAACTTAGGGTCTATCAGAAAGCCGATCAGTCACATCCTCTCCAGCAGTTCGAGTTTAAGCAGTCTGTCATAGACGATGTTCCACAACTGTTGACCAAGGGTGGAGCCTTGGATCACATCTGATGTAACTGGCATCTTCAGCTGACTTTGCACCAGTTCATAGATCAGACTGCGATCCTTCGGGTAATTGGAACATCCAGCATCTGATATTTTGGAAATTTTGGAATGTGTTTTCCAGGACATCGATCATATCCGTATATCTAGCAGAGTTGGAAAAATCGGAAAATCTACTATTGAGTTTTAGCAGAGAGTTTGTCCTTTGACTTTGAGATGACTTTGTCAATGTCTTCAAAGTATAAACTAACTCGTGAAGAGTTTGCTAGGATCGAAAGCAATGATTTTTGATAATAAAGGACATGTCTTTTCGACAGAAACTGCGCAAGCAGAAAAAAGGTAAATTGCTTTAGAGTGAGATTGCGGTTTACCAACCAAAGGGACAAAAAATTGAAATTGTGAACCTTCCAGGAAAGGATTCGGCGGCACTTCTGAATGAGGAGGAACTTGTAGTCGGTTAGAAAAGTGATCATCACTCGGTGCTTTACATGTCTTACAATAAGGCACATATTGCCTGTTTTCAAGCGTTAGAAACACTTTTCGGTTGATTTCTTCCCGTGCAAGGGATATCCACGTAGGAAGCCCACAACTACAGTTTAATACCTAACTGAAGTTCAACAATTGGTGAATTTTTCCCTGATATGCTCTTTCCCCCTTTCCTTTACACTAGAAAGAGGTGAGGATTGTGTTGATCAGGAAGGGAAACCGGAAATTGAAACTACTCAATCCGGATGTTAGGATCAAAGGAGGAAAGGAACTACGTCAGGCATTTCTCTTGTCTCACTTCACTCATTATTGCCTTCGAAGAGGGAGAACATGTTACTTCTCAGCTATATTTTCAACTCAACTTAAGCTGAAGATACTATCAGGGGAGTAAAAACAGTAAAAAACAGTTAGTTTTAGGTTTGGTTCTTTAGGATGAGTAGGTATTAAGCAGATAATTTAGAGGAATTTTGTTTTGGCTTGTGTTTAGAGTGTAAGCAGGCTTTGCCTCTCAATAAAAATGACATTGATCCTTATAGTTCAGTTGATAATTGTTGTATGTTTATATATTTAGATTAATTGCTTTATATATATATGTATATATATATATATATATATATATATATATATATATATATATATATATATATATATATATATATATATATATATATATATATATATATATATAATATATGTATAAAGGTTTTGGGTTCAACTTGAAAACTTTGGTTTTCGAACTAGTCGAATACAACAATTCTATGTTTTCAATTGTTTAGGGTATTGACTACGATTACGGGATATTGAATATATGGGCACTATTTTCTATTACTTACTCAGTGTATCGATTAGGCATTCTGTATTCTTCGGGGAGAATGATATCTTCCCTGTGAGGTTCAGCTTCGTCTTCAGTGTGAGAGAAGGTTACTCGTTTATCGGCACCAGGTGAAGATTCTCGTTTCAATGCAGACTTTAATTCCGGATCTTTTGACTCTAATTGATCATCCTTTTCAAAATCTTCAATAATTTTCAATTCAGTGGTTCGTTCGGCTTCCGGAGTCGATTCTCGGAACTCCTTTTCTGCGGACGCGTTCCGGATTTCTTCTTGTATTTGTTCAGATATTCTGGCAGCACTTTGAGCAGCTTCTTGAAGAATTTCATCAATTTCATATTCGATGTCTTTGTCTTCAATATCCTCATACACGTGCTCCTTTGGTCGCCTTGGTGACTTCTGAGGAGTTTTTTCTAGGTTCAATTTCAAATCTTCTCTTCGAATAGGAAGTTCAGACGAATCAACAGTGGACGACATTTCGCCTTGAGATTCAGACATTTGTGGAGAAAACTGACTTTCGTCGTCGTTTGTATCAGGTCGCGTTGGTATTTCTATGATTTCATCAGGAACAAGTATTCCAGAGTCCTGATGACTCTGGCCCTCAAGTCTGCATCTTCTTGTTTTGCTCGGAGACTCCTCGAGCTCCAGAATTTCAAGTACATCGTCGCTGTCTTGTTTTTCGATGAAATGCGGTATTTGACCATGATCAGCTTTTGGTGAGGCTTTAAGCTTGAGTATTTTTTGTTTTTCCGAAAGTACTATTTTTTCGTTGTCCTTAAGCGGAACCTTTCTGATGTTTCGCCTTTTCAGCTGTTTGTCGGCCATTGACTTGAGCTTATTCATTATGGGGTGGCAGCACTTTACAAGTTTTCGAGTTCCAATAATTCTTCGTTTTCTCGCAGTTGGCGTCGCTTCTTCCGCTCTACTTTCTGGAGCTGAAGCAGGTTTTGATTGTTTTAGTGACAGCCGCCTCTTTAGAATGCCTTTTATTCTTGTGATTTTTGTAGATTTGTCATCGGATGATGCAGATAAAATAGGTTCGCTTTGAATGCTGAAGTTATCTCCTGGTGGTGAGGGTATTACAGTGTCGTCGTGATACTCCTCCTGTTGTTCGTCCCTTTTGGAACGATCTTCTTCCTCGTCCGTCTCGTTGTCAGATAAATCACTAATATATCGTTCTGTTTCCTTTACTAAGACTTCTTCATGTATGCGCACGACTTTCTTAACGGATCGTGGAGATTCCGAAGAAAATTTCTGACGCTCTTGAAATCTTCGCAGTGTTATAGTTTCTGGGTCTTCACCCGGACCTAGTGGTCGTTTATAAAGATGTGTCCACGGATATCCACCCTAAAATACATGAACAATACATGAGTATTGAGAAATAAGATAAATAAAATATTTTTTTTTAAATGAGTATGATGAATAGAGTTTATGAGTTCACAAATAAGATGTATCAGCACAGTGTATGAAGTATATCAGTTGTAGTTGACAATATCATTTAAGATTACCCCAAAATAAGTGAAAAAATAATAAAATTTCCTAATTAATCTTCCCGTACACGGCCCGAAGTATAACATATAAGTAGTATAAGTATAGCATAAGTATAACATAAGTATAACATATGGTTAAATCGCCATGGGGGACAATGGGATAAGGGAACAAAATAAATAGCACCAATAGCAATTGGATTGGTTTTAAAAGTCCACAAGTAGCTCCTGACCGGCTTTTAACGGAGTTGTTTATATGCCGTTCTCATTGCGCAAAATTAGAGCCAAATCGCAGGTTGTTTAACATATACAAGGTGTCTCAAAAGAAATTTTATATTTAGTGGATCGATTTAAAAAAAAGTAAGCCGTATATAGAAAAAATGTTTGTTAATTATTAAAATACATTTTCTGGGGATTTATTTCTTAAAAATAATATCGTCTAAATGTAGACCCTCGCGTTCTCGGCACTCATTTAATCGAACAGTACAATTATTTATGACGTCTCGGCAGGTGGACTCAGGGATGGCTGCCATTTCGTGACGGATATTTTCTTTCAAATGCGCCAGTGAAGTCGGTTTATTAGCGTAAACTTTAGATTTAAGATAACCCCATAGAAAAAAGTCCATAGGGGTTAAATCTGGACTGCGTGGAGGCCAATTTATGTCACAGACATATTGGACGTGTGTGAAGTTGCTCCGTCCTGTTGAAACCATGTTCTTTGGTTATAGCTAGGAAAGTTTTGCAGTTCAGGTACCAAGAAGTTGTCTAACATCTCCACATAACGCTCTGAATTCACTGTAACTGCACGCCCCCTTTCGTCTTCAAAAAAGTAAGGGCTGACAATTCCTCGCGCCGATATCGCAACCCATACGGTCACTTTAGGCGAATGTAGGAGTTTCTGATGTTTGCGTTTCGGATTCGTTGCACTCTAGTGGCGACAATTCTGCTTATTTACGTAGCCATTAAGATGAAAATGAGCTTCATCCGAAAACAAAATGTTGGTAAACGTTGGAAATCGCTCAATCACCTGATTTACGAAATAAAGCCTCTGACTTGCATCTTGGGGCTTTCATTCTCGCACCAATTGAATTTTGTAGGGGTGCAGCTTTAGGTCTTTGTGCATAATGCGATGTAATGATGATCTATGCATATTTCAAGGACTTGCGCGCTTCCGAATTGAAAGGTTCGGGTCGTCACGAACAGACTGATTAACATTCTCCACGTTTTCAACCATTCTTGATCACCTAGGTCGCCCGGATTTTGATTTATCCAGCGTTGTACCAGTCTCTTCAAACTTTTTAACCCAATGTCGAATGAGAGGAATGCTTGGCGCATCATTTAAATGGCGAAAACCTCGAATACTGCAGAATTTTCTACGCGCTACAGTTGCCGAATCGCCGTTTTTGTAAAACTTTCGCACGCACAACGCGCGGTCTGCTCCCGAGAAACACTCCATAGCGACTGAATTCCCAAGAGCCAGGCTACCGATTGACATAACCCCCGCACTCCCCGGATACGTTGCGGTCACGCAGTAAGTTAAATAAATATAAAATTTCTTTTGAGACACCTTGTACTTAAGTCGCTAAAGAAACTGCATTCATTTATTTTCATTATTTTACTTTTCATAAATTTATAATATTATTCATAATTTATTTACTGATTTATATAAACTGACATGTAAGGAGTGTGACGTGAATATGAAAGGAAACGTGATGAACCAGACTCTGACATTACCACGAATCAGTATCATTGCAGTAATAAAATTCCAACATGTCAAAACACGTTCGATGGGTCAGACTGCAGTATACGGTGCTACAGACAAACGAAACGCACTTTTCACAATCAAAATCAATTCATTTCAAAATCAATTCGGGAAACTTTTGGAACTCTCCGTTCATGTTATGATCAACATACTCGTTAGAGTCAATCGAAACTAGTTGTTCGTGCTGTTATTGATAAACTGCGTGTCAGTTTTTCATTTCATGTGAAGCCAGTATCAAGCCACAGGAATGTGGGTACCGACGAAACAATCGCAACTGTTTCTGAAAGTGTTACCAAAGTGCTAGAAATGTCAATTCGTCGATTTTAATAACAACTTTTCCTGTGTCTATTTCAACCCATGGACCATTCTATTGCAATATTTATTCAAAATAATACAAAAAATCATTGAATTGTTGCTTTCAATGAGAAGAACGCCGCTAGATGCGACAAAACTTCCGGAACGATTGACTCATTGAAAACGAAATTTGGAGACTACATTCTTTCACCGAAAAAGATCCAATTAATTGGCTTAAAAAAATGATGCAACTCCTGCCAGTTATTTTCATTGTTGGTGGAGCAAATGCTTAGCTTATCCATACCACCAAAATATTGGATGCATTCGAAGAACATTTTCGACTTGACATTGACGAAATCGGACATGCTGTGATTGAACTAGTATCGAAAATTGAGTTGATCGAACACACTGTGAAACTTTGAATTGTTGAATTGAAATGTTCAAATGGTATAAATTTACTTTCATTAAAAATTAATACAATAGTTTTGAATGTTTTCTTTCAATTTAAACTTCTCAAGCTCTTAAAAATAGACTTCAGTAAAGCAAGTTGTTTTATTTTCAAACTAAATCTCATTACTTTTTAATTCTTAATATTTCTTGGAAAGAAGACTTGAATAAGTCTGTAAATAACAAAAAATTTTACTGTTTGAGTTTGGCATCGGTGCAGATTATCCTTTGGCGAAAGGTACATATCGTTTTGTTCTGAGTTGAAAAGGTCTTAAAACGTCTTTGAGCGGACAATTTACTTCATTTAACCTTAAAAGGCGAAAACAAAATACTCGGTTACATGGAAATTTCTTCAGACATTCCGCGAAGTTTTCTAAGGTTTCACCTGATGGACTACAGAAGTAGGGAAAAGGTTAAAAAGTTTTAACACGTAGCTTAACCCAGAAAGTTTAATTAAAAAGGCAATAAGCAAAAATTATATTAGGTACAATAACAAAAAAAAAATGTTTAGGCACTGGTCAACCCGAAATAGAAAGTACGCACTCTATCTGTCAGTTACGCTTTTACATGATGACATGACAAGGACCGAAATTGCAATGCATACAAGGTATAAAAAAACAAGAATCGGACAAATGAAAGTTTCGAAATCGGTACAACATTCTTTCCTGAAAAATGATATATTTTCAGTTCAGGATTTGCTTATTTGACTATCCATGTCCGTGTAATTTTGTTATATGTACAAGATAATCGTTTCCACACTTCCAGCTTAGTGAGACTGAATCTGCCCCGGATGTTGTCATGTAGTGAAACATACATACAAAGTCTGGCAAATCAAGGACTCTAGCCAACAGTGTCGAAATTAATTTCTATGGCGATTAAAATTAAACATTAAATAAAAGTGCTTGTTTATCATATGATCGTTTGTTTATGAGAGGACAGTGCTGCGAAACTGAACCCACCTTATGGTGTCTAAACTCAAACGCTAGTAAGAATCCGAAAAACTCCGTAAATTAAGTATCCCCAAAAATCCGAAACCAGTAGTATAAGCATATACAGTGCAAATACTTCGGACAAACTCCCGATCGAACGATATCCGAGCAAAGTAATTAAAATTATGTTAGGATTGGTAAATCGTTTTATTTTTGCATACAACAAGGTTACCCCTCGCAAAGCATTTGTGTAAAATCGGAATACATATAAATCGACTTGCGCTGTTTCTATCTCTGTCTGAGAGAAGTCATACGAGTATGCTTATGCTATATGTAGCATTGCTTAGGTAGAACACATTTGCTTCTCATCACCCAGTATACATTGAAAGAAAGCTGTTATGACGTGCATTTAGGCAAACGAATTAGAATCGGCATTAGAGGCCTTCGTCTGAAGCAGCGAATATCATCGGAAGACCGTTATACAAATTAAAGATATATATTATAAAGACCATAAATTTGTTCTACAATCTTACACAAGCTTATTTCAAAATATATTGAATTGACTGGTTGTTATTAGACAAATGGTCAGGGTTCCTTGTGAATTCAAAGTGACATTTGGTAGTTAGAATATGTCGCCATTACGCACTGTATCGGTCTCCCACTGGAACAAACCCTTCTGGACTACCGATAAGCACCTCCCCTGTTAATTGGGGTATCTAGACTCGAAACGTCGAACACATAACTTTACTATAGCTTTTCTAATTCTATATTACTTTACCATAGCCTAATGGTGTCTTCGGGTTGCATGAGTTTTTTCTCTAGTAGGAGGGGAAGGAAGAGGAGGAATTCTGGAGAAAATATCTCTCCACCCTTGACGCATTAAGACAATCAGGTATGCGATCTTAAGTTTTTAGTATTGCCGAGTGAAATCTACCATCTGGTTCCATTTGTCGATTGATTTCAGCATCTCTTCGATAACTCTATCTGGACCGAGCTCCTTCACATTTTCAAGATAACGGCGCAGTCCGTCCCCTCTTTTGCATGGAAACAAAATATGACAGGCTTTATCTTTCTCTCCAATGCAGAATATGTAATCTGAAGATCGCAACTTTTCAATTTTATGAAAGTGAACCAACGGCCGTGTCCGCTCAACTGAGCGATTATCACAATTTGATGATGAGCTCCGCGGTCTATCTTCCTGCCTACTCATGTTCCCTAAATTTTTGCCACGCATGGAGAGTGCGTCGTCTTTTATCACTAGCGACTGCTAGGGTGTGAGATACAAAAAAAAGGTCTAAGATAGATCAAAATCACCAATTGCAATTCACAAAAATTCAGCAGAGGCTGGACGAAGTTCTAGCTCAGCTGGAACGACGAAAGGGTGCCAAGAAAATTGCGCTCAAATATCCACACTCTCGACAGAATAAAAAGAACATTAAATACGACACAAGGTACAGTCTAATTACTCTAATCACTCAAAATGAAAATTATTTTTAATAGCCATGGGAAAGTAGTATTCAACAGAATAAAAAATGACAAAAATAAACGTCGAATTGTTGCTGAAAAAATTTGAACGCAGATTTTTGCTGTACAGTTCATAATGATTCACTTTATTTTCATTCGTAACTATTTTTAATTATTTCTTAACAATCGAAAATGAAGAAAGGAACTTAAAACAATGCCACAGATTATTTCGACCAGCTCAAAAATTAATCATTTTAATTCAATTCGAGAGCACAAAACAACAACTTCAAGGGTTAATGTGATGACCCTTCTGGTCGACAAAAATTTTTAGTCTCTGAGACAACGAATCGGCCAGTTTTTGTGTAATTTCGGTGCTAATTGTGGCACATCGCTCAGGTAATGCAGTTTTAAGGTAGTTTTTACTCGGAATTTTCCTTGATTTCAAGATATTGCACCATATTTATTGTTGTCTCATTGAAATGCAGATTCTCAATTCCCGTTGCAGACATGCCCAAACCATGACGTTACCACTTCCATGGTAATCGGCGTCAGTGAAGAGGTTTCTCGGATTTAACGACAAATTAAAATTTAAAATTTAAAAATTTTTAACGACACATTTAATTCTTGGCGATTATGAACGGCTTCTTGCGTGGTATTCTTCCTTTGTAACCATACTGCTATAGCACACAACAAAATATTTCCGGTTTGCACGATTTACCCAATGCAGCTTCCACTGCACTGGCAATTTTTAGAACTTCCCCCGAATTTTTAGACACTATGGCGCTTATCAGGCGCGTCGAAAATCTTGTTGGGGGCCTATCTGCCCTTATCTTATAAGCTGTTTATAAGAACCTGCACTGTACTGCCACTCAGTTCAACCATCTTACCACTGCGTGAATAGCCATTGTTGAAGTGACTGAGAACGAGTCGTCGCTGTTGAATTGAACGTGGTCACGTGGTGCTGGTCGATATAACCTGAGAGCCACTGTATATCAAAATAAAAAGTGGTTCCTCCAAGTTAATTCAAGTGCTCCTTCGGTAGGCAAATCCTAATAGTCAATATGAGCGCCGTACGTCAGCTAAAATGCACTGCGGAAGCTTAGTGTCCTCTATAGGCGCTAAGCTATGTGGCACAATCCCTAGAACCTTACTTATGTCTGCTTTTGGCAAGCTCGATGCATTATGCTCGTTGAACTCCATCACGATTAAGTTTGTCCAAAGCAGTAAGAAAAGGCGAAGTGCGTTGACAGAAATGGATAACATACAGCTAGCCCATGAGAAAATGCAAAGAAAACCTTTGCACAGATAGTCCCTGCACTACACAGATGGTGTATGCACAACACTCAAATACCCACGCAGATACTCAAACAAACAAAAATAGAGACAGACATTTCTGACCCAAATGTAACATTGTTTAGAAGAATGAAATACATGATTGCAAACATGGAACAAAGCATGTCCACTGCCTCATAAAACACTGTTCAATAATGGCGTCAAAAATTTACTTTTATGTTGACGTGGAGATGACATTAGTGGCTTTTGAAGATTGTCCAGAACATGTAGTCATCCAGGAAACCATGCCCGGATAACTGTTTTATAGAATTCGCAAAAACAGAGGATGGGTAATCTTTATCACATATCAATACCAATATTGGCAAAGGTTGGATAAATTGTAATATTGGTCAAAAAGCATCCATTTGAAGTCATTATAGTCCCGATTTAAAACTCTTTAACCTGAATAGCCTCCAAAATTTTAAAGACCTCATTATAATTGTTAACGATGTACGACCGTCAATGGAGAGCAATCAAATTTCAGGAAACTGCACGTCTCCAAAATGAATAGGTCCACAACAGCTATGCTCTCGACATCTGAATTTTACAAGATTTCACACACAGCGTTAATCGAAACCTTCCCAAGTCACATTTCCACGCAATTTTAAAACATCTGAAATAGCGAACGACGTAGATCATGTGATCTAAGCAAGATCTAACCAAAAGAATATAGCATGCAGAAGAGGCCAATAGGGTTCAACTAAAGGGCGAAAACTATAGAGGTATATCACTACTTTTTCCGGCGTACAAAATATTTTCGAAGATCATAGAAAATAATATCAGATCATATGCCAACCCTACTATTGGAGAGTACCAAGGTGGCTTTGGAGCTGGTAGATCGACGGTAGACCAATTGTTTACTGTCAAGCAGGTAGTTGAAACATGCTGGAAATACAACATAACGTTTGTCATATTATCGTTGACTTTAAGCAAGCTTTCGACAGTATTGATCTTAACGTACTGTATCAAATAAGGCTTCGCTTTGATATCCCAGCCATATTGGTCCGTCTTAGTAAAATGACAATCTTCCAAGTCCGTATCAATAACCAACTCATTGAGGCAATTGACATAAATACCGTATTAAAGCAGAGAGATGGGCTGGCATCTTTGCTATCCAATTTGGTTCTCGAATGTGTTGTAATCTGTTGCGTGTATCTGTCCTATGCATAGTACACACAAATTTAAAAATTATATGCGCTTAATTTTACCAGGCAATACAAAACTATTGCACTCGTAGTAATCATTGAACGCATTGCCATATGATAACTGATAGGAAACATCAGCAGTCATCTGTCATAGTCTTCAAAAAAGCATATAGACATCACAATATGCATCCATTACTATCTTTTGAATTACTTAGTGATCATATGTCTTTTGGTGATAAATAGCTTGATAAGTGTTGTGAACTGAAAACTCGGTGTAACATCTCCTTGAAAAACTAGATAATAGGCTATTGAGTTGATATTCTTGCACATGTCCTTTGCAAAGTAAAACAGCACGTAATTAATATTTGTATTGCCTGTGTTCCCATTTCCTATCCAAAGAACATAGATGGATTTTTTGTGCGTTTTATGTTGTTGTAGGTTTGACAAGTAACGAAACTGCAGAAGCTTTGAATGGCTTCGAATTCAACTGTTCTGCGGACGGTTCGGATGAAGATCCAGCGTTTCTTCCTTCAGAATTTCAACAAAAATCGTGTCACCGTAATAGCGAATCTAGTAGCTCGCATGAGAAAACATTGAACACTCACTCAGACAATTCGCATTTGGAATCAACCACTTCGTCATATGTGACGCCAGCAAGGAGACAAGCCAGCAGTACTTATCGTGCGTGGGTACGTATTCGTCACCAAGCTCGAAGTGACAATTCGAAATCATCATCTTATTTCATTCAATATTACTTCGATAACATTCTTACTAATATGGTTGACCGTATCAATAAAACCCATACTTTAGAAACTGGTCAGTCGATGAGCTTATATTAAAAGAGCTCAAAGTCTATATTGAAATTACCATGTTCTTACCATGGTCATGTCCGCATTAAAATATTCGCAGATATCAATTTATTGGCCAGAGAAATGGAAGGTACTAATGACAGCAATGACCATGATCCGAAATAGATTTTTTTCATTAGACTGAGGTTCAAATGTGTCTATGATCCTGAAGTGACAATAAAACAAAAGCTTCAAAAAATTTGGAACATCCAGCTTTTATTTGAACGTATCCTAGCTGGATGTCACGAACAAAATCGTCCAATGGTTTTGGGTATTGATGAGATGATCATCCTTTTTACTGGAATCTGTCGCATGTGGCAGTACTGTCTAAACAAACCACATCCAGTTGGCATAAAAGTTTTCAATTTTGTGACAATTTCAATTTCAAAGTGACAATTTATCAGGGACACACAACATTTCTTCATTTGATCAACCAAAGATTTAATTACGGAGAGGCTGCTATTATTCATTTGACTAGAACTTTATTTTGACTAGAAGAAAAAAAATGCCCAGGAAATTTATCGCCAGGTCTCAACGATTGTAAGCTGCAGAAAATTGAACAAAGAACGAAATGGATGAACAACGGATACCCAAAAAAGGATATTCAAGGTCGGAGACGAGTGGGAAAATCAAGGAAACTCTGTTCACTAAGACAGTTCATCGCTGCTCGGATTTGAAATTTGGAGAACGTGGTCAATGGATCGAGATATTCGGAGGCACTTGTTGCAGGAAGCGAAGACCCGAGATGGGCTGTAGTGCTAAAATAAGAAGAAGTACGATATAGTTGGCCCAAGAAGACGAAGAAAAGCACAAGGAAATCCTAAATTTTCCTGAAAAACTTCTTAACATCAATATATAAGGGGAAGGTGCGGCGTCACCGGCAGATATTCATCATACAAATCCCACAGAAACGCAAAAAACGACACATTAAACAACAAAAAAGTGACATTTTTAAGGGCAATACAGGGCTACAAACAATATTTAACAATTGTCGACATAGATAATCAACTCAATTTTCAGTCCAGGAAAAGGGAAAATTATGGAGAAAATGCGCAATCACAGAACCACTACAGATAAAAGAATCCAAACGTTAGGATATTGTAAAGCCGGATGCTTGTGAACCTCACGAACTTTCGCAAGGGAACAAGGAAGACAGAATGGTTTGCTGTGCTGTCCTTCAACTTATGAAGAATTTCCCGACAGATTGTTATGGCGGCTGAAATTCGTGTCCTGTTCAATACTCTACTGCCCGGCTGCAATTGGAGTGGGTGCAAGCAATGCGTGATAAATGTCCTGCTTTAGTTCTTCCACTACAGCTATGGGAGACACCACAAAGCTGCAGTATTAGAGCGCAATTAACGGGAATTGGCTGGGAACTTTCAACCCACCCACAACATTTTTCCTATCTTTTATAGTTTTATAGTTAGACCTTTTTCATAGTTTCGGTCTCTGAATAAAAGAGAATGCAGAATAAATGAGAATGCAGGAAAGGGGATCCAATACTGAAGCGGATCTTCGTAGAGGAGGAGGTAAGGTAAGGGGAAACATTTTTACAGGAAAGGGATATCTTCTCTATCAACTTCCAGAACGTTTGAGACGAGTCATAGATAATATTTTTTTATTTTTGAGGTAGGGAGGTGAAGGCTGTTTACGCCCTGAGTGTGGGACCGCCCGTATCAACCTGAGAACCTTGAGTAGTTTGACAAACTACTTCGGGTTAGGCACCTTTGGATTAGAGAAATCTCTTTTCAATGGGAAGGAAGGGAGAGGAAGGAAGTGTTAGAAAAGAGATCCTCTCATCCCTGATGCCTCCCAGCGCTCTAATTCTATAGTATCAGCACTGCCCGAGCATATTTAACCACGCAATTTCAAAAGTCAACCGTTTTCAGCATTTCTCCGACCGTAGTTTGCGCACAGAGCTCTCCAATTTCGCTGAAGAGGTCCCCACGCTGCTGGTTCCATCTTTTGCAAGAGAAGAATGTGTGACAGGCGTCATTCAACTTTCCTGCACAAATCACACAGTTAGAAGAGTGGGCCCTGAGAATCTTGTGCAGGTAGGACTGAAAAGATTAGTCGTGCCTGCTTAAGATGTGGGTCAAATGAAAATCGGTTAACGAAAAAAAAGGTTAAAAAACAAGGCACTCGACTGAGTTGCGGATCACACGTGCAGTCTGTCTTCCTCTTGTGTCTTACTGCCAGGACTGTTGCCAATGGCTGAGAAATCGACGTCTCTCTTCCCTTGTGATCTCTTCTCTTGGTTCCTCGCTTCTGCGCAGTTAAATACTTCTGCGCTGTCTTGCAAGGAGGGTGATGCGTATCACCCCTGCAATTACCAGCACTGCCACCTTGGAGACTGTTCGGAACGCTCTGGGAACACCCCTTCGAGTAGGCAAGCATTAAACGTGCAGAGGAGCAGGTCAGGGCAAAAGTGAAAGACCAATTGTAACACCTCAGCTGTAAGCCCATCTGGTCCTGGAGCCTTTCTGGCCTTCATAGACAAAACTGCTTTCTCCAATTCCATCTTCTTGAAAAATGGTACTTTCATTGGTGTTTCATAGTGAACATCTTCAACAATGGCGGAATGGATAGGGAAAAGAGTCCGCACAATTTCGTCCAATTTTTCGGCCTCGTATGTGTATGGTGACCTTTGGACACCGAGTACACATACGAGGCCGAGCCCAGGCCCAGGCCAGGCCCACCTTCGCCAGGCGCTGCTTCCGACAGCGGTGATCGTGCCGTAAGCACTTCAGCAAACTTCTCAGTATCCGCTTTCTCAGTATTCTTTCTCAGTATAGTACAGAAGAACAAGCGCGTGCTCTTCGGGAAGCACCGTTATGGATCTCCAGAACTATGTACTGGTGATCCTCCTCTAATCCTCTAGCACTCTCCAATTTTTAACTGATTGCACAAGACACTCCGAAACAATTGTCACATCAGATATGGTGCCGACGCAACGCCACCGACGAAAATTAAAGGTGTGGCCTGTGTTCAGTACGGCGAGCCCAGTTCTTGCTTCCATATCTAGGATTCGTTTGCCCCGAGCATCTGATTGAGGCATACCCCAATCGATTCCTTTTGCGTTGAAGTCACCTCCGACGAGCACATGACCCTCAATACTTGAAAGAGCGTTGAGGTCCAAAGCATTGAGCCTAAGTTCAAAAAACGACAACGATTCGTTCGGAGTTAGGTATACACTCAAGAGTGTACTTCCCGAACACCGAACCCAAACGAAACAAGCCCGGACCCTACACTTGGAGGTGAGCGCTGTTCCAAACCCAGGTGGCGGCTGTACCGAATTCGTCAGGATACCATGTTGGTGAACTTCTTCTGCTTGCCTGGTTCTCGTAAACTGTTCGAGCAGACCTTGGGCGATGATGCTTCGATGCAGATTGATTTGAAGGATGCAAATCATTGCAGAAGCGCTTTAGCTTCGGTTAAGGCTTCTTGGAAGACCCGAAATTTCCCTGTGCCTGGAATGTGATTCAAATCATCTGGTCACGGGTCAAACTCCTGGCAAAGAACACAGAATGACTCGTCTGTGCACTCCTCCTTTTTATGCCCTGTCTTGCCGCAATTATAGCACAAGGAATTCGGTTCGTTCCATTACATGCCTGTGTGGTAGGACCGTATTCAAGGCACTTGAAACACCGGAGAGGAATCGCTCTTCACCGTATCCGACAAATAACCCACAATACTTTCATTTTGCTCTGCTTCAAAAGCTGTTCTGCTTCCCTCTCTGTGGGGGACTATGGCGATGCGTTGACCCCTGTTGTTCGATTTGGCCAGCCTGACTTTCCAGCAGTGCCTGCCTAATAGGTTGTCGGCGCTTCTTTATCTTTGTTTCTTGGGTTATATGCGGTGGTTCATTGCATTTCGGTTCCTGTGGAGGTTTATCGATTTTCAAGTTTAGGAACGCTTTTTAGCTGCTTTCTTTGCAGTTTTCGATAGTTCCGTCTGAAAATCCTCCTCCATCAAGTTTTGTATGTTCGACATCGACGTCCTGTCCTTGTCCTTCCTCCGTTTATCCAGATACCCTTTGATTGGGCTGCAGGCCAACGTTTTGCTGGCAGTAGAAATCTACGACTTCTGCGCTGTCGAAAGAATTAACTTGCTGCTCTTCCTCTGCTTTTAGCCACCTGTATCTATTGTGACCTATTCGGGTTAGGAGTTCTTTCAACTCCAGAACTCCGTTTTTATTTTTCTTGCTAAGGGTCGTTTACCCTTTCTACTTTACGGTAAAGCAGCTCTTCCTCTGCACGATCCAAGATAGTCGAAGGGCTCGGTGTCTGCCGTGCAGGGATTACTTTATTTGTGTCCCGTTCTTCAGTCACTTCGGTGGTGGGTTCGCCCGTTTAGAAAATAGTTGCGATTATATATTAAATTAAGATTGGTCGTTTAGTAATTAGTTTTAAAAGTAATTATTATAATTAAAAGAACTGTTTCTCCGACCCAATAGTTTCAACGAATTATCAAAAACTAAAATATTAAAAAAGTTGAGTAATACAGTTACAGTAGTGACATACGCTCTTGCCTTTTTTGACTTCTTCTGATAGTTTTGTTGTTTAAAGCTGTGCTCTTATGAAATTTCTCAAAATTTTTTCATCTTTGAAATTAAAACGAGGCATATAAATCCGAAATCAAACATTTGTTTGACAGCAAATATACTTCGAATTAGCTGCGTATAGCCAAAGCTTAGAAATGCATACAAGGCCCGTATTATGTTTACAGGACTTTCATAGGCAGGTGTGTCATATCTATGACCATATGTTCAAATCAATGTTGAATTAAGCAATTGAAATTCGTTTTAAAATGTTTAAGAATTTTTGATCTTGTTTCAATTTCAAATAAAGCTTACCTGTTTCTTTGCTCGGCGTAAGTCTTCCCACTGGTAAGTTTTCAAAGGAACTGGTGGTCGATTTAACTCTTCGTTATTTAGGAATTCTCGGAGACGCTGGTAGTATTCTCTTTTGGCTTCACTGCATAAACTTGTCGTTTCGGAGTCTGGTGATTCTACAGTCAGGGTTTCTTTGTGTTCATTGATGTCCGAAAATAAAATTTCCGTTATCGGCGCAGAAGGATCGGTTGTTTCTTTATTTTCTAAATGACTAGAACTTTGATTTCTTTCGTCGACGGGTTCGGGTTCAAGGATAATTCTAGTCAGAAATCTACTAGATTCAGAAGTAAAAACTTTTGGTTCAGGACTTGTGCTGTTGTTTGCTAAGCTATTGGTGATGGCATCCTCAGTACTTTGGTTATGAGTTTCGCTATTTGGACTTGGCACTCCACTGTCAAAGCTGATCAGTTCGATTTCACTGGGACTGCTTATTGTAGGAGAAGGTTCAACAACGTCAGTTAGGTTTTTGTAGCTATCACTGGCTCCTTCTATCGGCTGAACAGTTGTTAGATTGGGACTGGTGACGCCACTGTCAGAATCTGCCTTTTCGGGTGTAAGGTTCTTTTGAGTTGGATCGAAGCTGGCTTCCGCAATCTGAAACAGATCATCAACAGGTTCGTTTATACATGAATCGTCATTTAAAGCGAAGAAGCTTAGAGGATCGCCCAGTAGCAAATTAGGCGTTTGTAGCGGGAGTAAGTCTGGAGCCGTTGGCTCCTTTGGACCGATATCCTCTTCACCTGTAATGAGATTTACCCGCTCTTCAGCAAGCTGTTTTTTAGCGTCTTTTAAAATGCTTTCTACGGCTTCCTGGATGATCCTTTGATCTTCAGGATCTAGATCATCGTCGTGGTACCAAGGTAAGCTTGCATCCTTATGTTTGGCTTCAGCCGCTAACGTGTGTTTGTTGCTGTCGTCTGAGTTCGATGACTCAGACTCGTTGGACTGCTCCTCCACGGACGAAAGTCGGTCCTTCGTCCTTGGCTCCGAATCAACCACGGGCTGTCGCAAGTCCACCGACTTGCAATCAGTATTACTTTCACTTAATTCAGTACTATCAAACTGAGCAATATCACATTCAACACTTTTCGTTTCTTCCGATAAACTCGGGGTCCTGTCCGCGACCTGTGCTGGTAATTCTATTTCTAATTCAGATTTGACTTGACCACAAGTACTCTGAGCCACCAAGTCTTCTGCAATCGAGTACGTGTGAAGCTCTAATACATTATCATTATCTTTCTCATTATCGTCTAGATCTAAATCGGTCACTGGTGCCGGAGCAGTGTAACGTACTTCTGGCTGATTAGTATCGCTGAGTCCGCCGCGGCTGATGTCATCAGATGGGCGATCTTCGTCTATTTGCTGCAACTCTTGTGGTGGTGGATGTTGGGCCGTTACCTCGTTATCACATTCACCGATCACGTTCCTATTAAGTACCTCAAGAATGGTTGGCTCGGCCCCTCCGGCGCCCGGAAGAGATACTGCAAAAAAACGAGCAGAAATTGTGATTTGGCGTTACATAAGGAACATCTGGACATTTTGACGAAACGGATGACTTATAAATAGACACATTTCGAATGAAGCTTCACAGGAAACGAAATGAAATGATCATGCGAGTCTCGAACTCAATTAAACTTCCACAGAACGTCCACAATGAAGAAAACCCGGACTTTTTCCAAAAGAAAATAACGGACAAACACAATGGCAAACCTAGAAAGAGGAAAGTCGGCGGTTGAGAAACAACGGAAAAATCAGAGCAACTAAACTTTAGCTTCCCTCCACTAAAGACTTAGAAAACTGACTCCGTCTAAGTTTTTTGCCAAGCTTACGTAGCTGGTTCGCCTTCGTACGCTAACACTTTTCTTTTGCCTATTTTTAGCTGAGCATCTTTTTTGTCGTCGCGCTTCCCACCGCGCAATATTACACAAATAAACAAAACACTACATACGAGCGGCGTGACACAAAAATTAAAGGAATCTTTTCAAAATCGCCGAATTTCTTGGATTTCACAAGCTGGACTGCCCAACGCTCGGGCAAATGCGGTCCCAAGAGAACAGGAAATTGGTTCGCAAAGCGCGAAAGATATCCCGAAAACTTGGCCAAACTTTCCACGAGGCCGAGAGGAGGCCGCGGCCCACCATAAATATTTATTGTTTCCTGGACCTGAAAGCTATTGAAAGCTAGACGGCATCTTTTCGAATTTCGCATATGTCCGTACGCACTTCCCAATTAAACGGATCGCTAGCACGCAGAAAAATCACAAGATCAATGTTGGGGTAGTAGTCAGAAGAGCGAAAGCGAAATCTAGGTCTTCTGCATGGCGGCACTAACAGGTAGTTGCTCTATTTTCACATCCAAGGTGCCAAAAATAGCGAGCCTTACTGTGGCGCGACGCGATACTGCAGTCTCGCACAGTCCATTCTGTTCGTGCCTCAATAAAATCATTGTGTTGGTAAGCGTATGAGCAGCACACATGCTCCGTTAGCAGCGAACGTACGACACATACTCGGGCGGGCACACGTATGCAATCAAACTTAAGAATAAAGTAGACGTTGAAGGCGTCGCGGTCTTATGGTAAGAGCAACGAAAAATAAATACGAATATTTACTTGGAAATTAACAAATGTTAACTATGCTTCCACGCGAATATAGGAGTCTCGCGTTTTTCTAGAAAAAGTTAATTCATTCCTAATCTTGCGCCAAAACATTGAGTGTTGCTTGGTAGTAAACGCAACTGAAAAATATTTACATTGAGGCTCTAATGGTTTGCCTGATGCTCATTGCGCTTCTAGATAAAATGTCTCTAATTCCAAGATGTTGATATTTCTGTCCAATACATACGAGCATATCTGACTCTGAGATAATGATGGAAAAATTAAAGCTACTAAAATGAACACACAATTCGTTTTGGGTTACAATCAAATCATATCCCATTCACAGCAGACTCAACAATGGTCCACTAGGTTTTGAAATGTTGAGAGAATACAGGAGATAGCGTTAGATGTCATCCCTTTTGGAGAAATTCACGCATGTCCTTAGAAACTTTAATATGTATCGTTTGTCGTCTGTAAAATATTTTCCCACGCTTCAGTATTATTTTCTTGCAATGCTTATTATTTCTTGGAATGGAATTATTTGTTATTTCTTTCTTGAAATGCTTTCAAGAGAATATTTAAATTTAAAAAAAAGACATATAAATGCACCTATTTTCGAATAATACAGAATCTGATATGCAGACTAAAGCAAGGCGGGCATCCGCATACAGTTTAGAACCACAGCTCCGCGAAACCGCCTCTCTGGAGGAGAACCTTGACAAACAGGAGGAGGAAATCAGGATAAATGTAAACTAGACTCGATAAAAAGAAGTATGCGGAATACTAAAAAAGACATATTGGGACCGAACATGATTTCAACAGACAATATACTACAATTAATAATAAACGCATTAAACAGTATTTCATATACGAAAATACTCCAGGACATGAAAATCGGCTGCCATATTGTCATCCTAAAACCAGACGCAGATCTCTTTATTCTCAAAATTGGACACCTCATAGTATTGCATAAAACACATTTCGAGAGGACAACACAAAGAAAGAGATACGAGTCCCCATTTGGCAAATAGAGCGAGCTTTGCAAGATAGAGAACTTAAAAATTTAACCACTTAGGTAAGTGAAACGATCGCGATGGCTGGGTTTCGGAGCATGGCGTATCCACTCAAGAGTCTCCACTTACCTGCGTCATTTAATTTTTAAGCCTTTGATCTTGCAAAGCTAAATATATATGCTGCATGATGTATTCGTACCTCTAGCTCCGCCCACCCTGAGCTCGAATAATTTGACAGAAGAAATAGTTTGCATATATAAAGCAATTATTAAGCCTAGAATGTTTATTTATTTATTTTTATTATTTAATTTATATTTCATCTCGCAGACTAGTTGTCAATTACAAAATAAAACTAAACAAATATGAATAAGAATTTAAATGGAATGAAGTAGTTCGGTTGAAAAGACGTAAGTCCCATAACCTAGGCTCAAAGGCAAAGTACGAAGGAAGAAAAGGACCATACTCGAGGTCGTTAGATGTTCTATGAATGGGAACAGTTGGTGAGTAGAAGTAGGCATTAGTACCAATAAATTGAACCACAAACGGACTATTCGTTCGCGTGGAGCGCTGAGGTTGTCGAAAGTTATTAACGTAGAGGTTGAAGTCAATCTGATGATAGCAAAATTCATACAAAAGGCATAGGTTTCCCTTTAAAGAAGGGAGACAAAAATAAGTCAAACGGGAATCATAAGCTTGATAAGGTATTTTATCCTTACAGAGCACGAAGCGTATAAACTTTAGTTGAAGGTATTCAATCGCAATTTTGAGATAGGAATAAGGGTGGACAGACTACAGAACAGTACACAAGGATAGGACGAACTAAAGAAAGAAACAAACGAACGGTAGAGGAAAGGTGATTAAATTAATGTTAATTTTAAATTAAATAATTTATTTAACATGCCCAAGAATCAGGCACGAAACTTTAGTTCCTCGAGTGATCATATCGAGGGCATGAGCGTCAAATTTGAAATTTTGGCCAAAAGTAACACCTAGCTCTGTTAAAAAGAAGAAAGAAAAGTGGTTCAAGAATGTAACCGTGGGGGATACTAGATGACGGACAAATCAGAGTCAAAGTTATGTCGTAGAGACTTACATAACTGGGACGATGGAACAAGTAAGACTGCATGCATGTCAAACCGTGGTGAAACCAGGACCATAACAAATGGTTCCGAGAAAACTGTGAATGTGTTCGAAAGTAAAATGCTTAGGAGCATTTTCGGCTCAGTAATGCATGGAACAGAAGGGAAATTCCTCTCTAATGTTGAGCAGTATGAACAGTTTGACGACCGAGCCGTGTCCACATATGGAAAAACTACGCAAACTCAAAGAGATGAGCCATGTGGAGCGTTCGAATGAACAAAAACTACCGAAAAGAACAGCGCAAGGCAAAGCACAGGGGAAGCATCTAGTTGAAAAGCTAAGGAAGCTTGAACACCATTGCATGATAATAAATTAAATTAAAATGGAATTCGATTGTAGGATGAGCGTTTCTTAGTGGTTAGGGCATTCCAGCATTGAATGCCTTATGAAGTTTGCTCGAGATGTTAGTGCTTGTTAGTAGTTACGCTATAGTTTGACTGGGATCTGCTTGACATTCTCTTTAAAATGAAATTATCAAAACTTTATGACTCATCGACATAATATGAGGTGTTGTTTTTGTTGACATTCGGGAAATTTCGAACTGATTTATTCTATAAAATAATAAGCCCCAGATGTTTTTGTCGATTGGGAATATTGGTTGAAGTTTGTCTTGAGTAAAAGTTTCTGAAAACAATGAATTTTACGGTTGAACTTGGTAGGCCAATATTTTTGGAACGAAGGCCAGGCATACTTCCCGATTAACATCACTGGGTATTATCTAATAATTAATTCCTCTTCTTGTTGATTTGAATTTGCAGAACGGCTTGTCTCGTTTATTATGGAAACTTGTTAATGTCTAATTGTTCTTTTAAGTAAAAATTTGGAGGAAGTCAGCTCTGATCGTTCCGTGTGAGGAAAGTAATCGACGTAGCGCAACCAACAAAGCGTTTGTTTGCAAATTGTTTGCGCAACTAGTAACCAGCTCTGACAATCCAAGCAAACTCCCACTCCAACGGTACCGACTCCAAATTTTCCTGATGCATTGATATTTGTAAGCACAACTTATTGGAGATAAGACATAGATACGAAAGTGCGGAAGGATACGCATTAACATTCTCTTAAATTTTGTATTCATACGGAATTACTTGCATATACTTTAACACTGGAAACATTACGCTCGCATACAAATGAGATCAGCCTTGTATATTTCATTTAAAAGCTCTCTATCTTGCAAAGCTCTTTTTATTTCATACAAAGGCATTCGTAACCATATTTTCGTAAGACCCCTCCGGATTGTAAGCGTTTTTATGCTTTGATATGCACCGACGTATATGGCAGTTAAGTTGGCATTCAACTGTGGTATTTTGAAGGTGATCTGATCGCTAGTTTCGGTTTAAAGAGTCTCAGAATGTGATGAAACCTGGAATGCGTATGTAAGTCCTGAAACAAAGAAACAGCAAATGCTGTGAACCCAGAAATATCCGTACAATAAACAATAGAAATAGTCCCGGCAAGATTCATCTGTCAGGAAACTTATCGCAGCCGTAGTCGAGATGATAAAGGAGCGTTGTTTGACAAGTTTCTGGAATACAGAACAACAATTACCGAGGACGTTTTCGGTAAAATGTTGAACATTTTGATAAGACGTGCGCAAAAAAACGCCGTATGCGCTTAAATTCCAACATTGCGATAAGAACAGATTTCACTTTGCTCGAGGAGGCAAGGAAACTGTGACAGTTCGAATGCGAGGTTTGCAATCCTCTGGTGGAGCCTAGATTAACCTTTCAACGATTATCACCTCATCATGATTATGAAGGACGGGCGCAGACGGGGAACGATGAAATTTTGTTGGTTCAAATAAGCAAAATTTCCATCGCTGTCGAACTAAACAAACACGGTGTTTAGCGAAATTCCTGTTATGAAAGTATTAAAAGAAAGTGGGCAAATTTGAGACAAAGAGATTCTTAATATATATGGTAATTTTTAGAGGTGAAGAACTTTGGTTTATCAGCGTAAACTAGTGATTTGACGTATCCCCACAAAAAATAGTCCAGTGGAGTTAAATCACAACATATTGCAGGCCAGCTCATAGATCGTAGGCAAGAAATTGTGCGCTTATCAAGTGCTTCTTTTAATCAGTCTATGGCTGGATGATCTGTATAGCATGTCGCGCCATCCTGTTGAAACCATGGGTCCCCTGCAATACGGCGAGTCAATTTCGGAATGAGAACGTTATTGTCCAATCTATGGCTAAAATCGGTCACCATTGACTATAATGTTGTTGCCAGTTGCACTTCTGGTTTCCGCAACGACGGGATTCCGTTCGGAGAGCAAACAAACAGTATTTCCATTCGTGTTAGATAAAACACGGTTTATAGGAAACTTTTCTTTATGAAATTATGAAAAGAATATAAATTCGATAAGGTGATTGTTTGTTTCTCCGCGAACGAGCGCGGTCTTTTAGAGCTCCTTAGAAAGCGCTAACATTTTGAAGGGGAAAATCACGGAAAGAGATATAAATATCACATAGAAAAGACAAGTTTGTAAATTAAATGACGCAGATAAGTGGCAAGATTGCGATGTTGTTCTTTTTGCAAAACATCCAGTTGTGGTCGCCTTTGGAGATGAATACCGTTCGATTGGGAGTTTGTTCGGAGTATTACCCACCCTCAGTGGTTACACTAAGGTTCCAACTTTGACGAGTGCATGCAGCGATTTTTAAATTTCGATTTTGAGTGATTTGAAGCTTGACTTTTTAAATATTCGGCACACTTATTCCGTGCGGGGGAACAGAACATGATTTTGGGTTGCATAATAATTTTATCAATTATTGAAGTGTGAATACTGATCGCCATGTCTTGTGATTTATATGTCCAATTTAATTACGAAATGTAAGGTTTGGTCTTCTAAAAGCTCCATAATTTTCCAGTGATACAGTAGGGAAGATTCCCTTTTTTGGTGAAAAACATAACATTAGTTTTAAAAACGTTTATTTTTTTCTTTTCTTCTTCTTTCCGAACAATTCAGAAATTATCGTTATTTCTTAATTATATATATTATCTTTTGGTTAATTTCCCGTCAATGATAAAGATGTGTCATCTGCAAATGTTGCGATTTTCCAGGCACGAATACTTGTAAGAATTTCAGGCGTGTGTATATTGTATAGTATGGTGCTCAGACCTAAATAAGGAAACCTGCAGTTTTACCTTTCCTCCGTGAATTTTGTCATGGAAAGAGGCCAGAGACAATACAAAGAAAGGTGAGAACTTTTACTAATTGAGCTAATTCGGAAATTCGTTTCAAAATTAGTTCATTGAAGATGATTCTTGACAATAAACTTATTGGCCTGTGTTTTTCAGGTATGTGAGGGTCATTCCTGCCTTAAAGATAGGAATAATCACTGCCTGTTTCCAATCAGATAGGAAGTGGCACAGTGTAAGATAATCAAAAGACAATCTTTCACTAGAACTAAAGACAATCACCACCTTGAGTTGAATATGCTTTGTCTTTGCCATTTGCCCCTCTACCTAATTTCTATCACTTTCAATTCTCAGAATATTACATTATATGACAGAAATTATCACATAGTATCTATATCACTACCAGTTTAACAGGATTCATAATTTGGTTCAATGTTGTTGCAGTATTATGAGTATAAGGTTGTGTGTTATCATTTCTATTCCCTCTCATTCATCATAACTTCTTTCAATATCTCAGTAATTTTTAAGTGAATAAAAAATCCAATAAGTGCAAGAATTAAAGTACAACAATGTTGCACTTATATAGAATCTAGCTTTACTAGGTTTATGAAACGAAAACGAGATACTAAACGCATGGTCCATCCAGCGAGGGTAAAAATTATATAACAATAATTTACAGTTCTTAATTATGAATGGGGTAACTAACTTAAAGGGGTTCGTTGGAGCCTTTCAGGCACAATGCGAGTAATCCTTTGATCCAACAACTTTAGAAAGAGGAAAAGCTGCTAATTGGAGATCGCAACACTAATCGTTACCGTGCCTTGCTAGTAACAATACCAACCTGGGCATTTTTTAACTATTTTTCATTCTTCGGGTCAATTCTTGATTAAAAAGTTCCGGAATCACCACCATGTGGCGCTCTCAGTCACCCGATTTGACATCACGTACATCGGCCCTAGACATTCTATGACATTTTCAACTGAATATTTGTAAAAGTGACTCTGTATTGACTACATTTGTAGAGTGTGTGCTAAATTTTGCGTTAAAAGCGTTTTAATGGTGCAACGACGTTGCATATGTTAAAAAAAAAACTCTATACAAAACAGTCATTTATCACTGGAATGTAAGTTTCAGAAGTGACCGTGAATTCGTGAACGATGATAAACGCAATGTCGCATCAAAAACCAACGAAAACATAAACAAAATCAAAGAACGAATATCCGTAGACTGCAAATTGACCATTAGAGAGGTGGCAGAGCACTTGGACATTGCTTTTGGATCCACCCAAGACATTTAAGGTAATGATTTGGCCCTCAGAAGTGTCGATGCAATGCTAGTGCCACAATAACTGAATTTCATACAAAAAAGGGACCGCGTTGACATCGCAAAAGACATGGTTCCCAGGGCCGAATCCGACCCAAAATTCATCAATCGAATTATTACTGGAGACGAGACGTGGATTTATGAGTATGACACGCATTCCAGACATCAAGCGAGAGAATGGCGTGCACGGAATGAGATGCGACAGAAAAAAACCATGTGGTTTTCAATCGAAAAAGAAGGCGATACTCACAGTTTTCATGGATTAAAAGGGTTTTGTGTATCATGAATTCCTTACACACGGTCACACCGTCAACAAGAAGTATTTTTTGGCCGTTATGAGACGTTTGCGCGAAGTAATTGGGCAAACAACTTGTAGATCTGGCACCACGATAAGGCACCGTCGCTTAATGCCATCGTTATCCGTGAACATTTGGCTAAAAACGAAATGAACTCACCTTATCTGGCTCCCTGCAACTTTTTCCTATTCGGTCGACTCAAGAAATTGCTTCGCGGAACGCGTTTGAGCATCTTAGATGAGGTCAAGTAAGAATCGAAGAAGGCTTTGAAGGCCGTACAGCAAACCGTATATAAAAAATGTTTCGAGAATTGGATCAAGCGCTGGCAAAAGTACATTGCAGTCGATGGGAAGTACTTCGAAGGGGACATCGATATCGATTTGATGTATAATCTTGTATTTTTAATTTCCTGAATAAATTCCGGGAATTTTTCGGTCAAGGTGGTATAGACTTGTTCAGTTCCTTTTTTTAATTTTTACTTTTATGATTTATATCGCAAATTAACAGTATCAGAATGTCCTATCAGAACAGTTTTTTGAATTTTATTCAAAGATAATCATTTGTTTTTGATATTATTAATTTCACTAAGAACAAAATCAATCTGACTCCAACGGATCAATTACAATTAAAAACAGTGCGTGTGGTTTTGTAACACATGATTTTAGTTTATGGGCGATGGAAAATAAAAAATATGTTTACACTACAGTCGTGGCTGGATTGTTTATAGAGTGCGCTAAATGAAATTATACAAAAATGTGCAACCATGATTAAAATGTAATAGTGAGTTCAAATTTAGTGTAATTTGGCAAAAGTAATTTGTCACCATCATAAAGAACTTCCTTTATTCTTATAAACTGGTTTAGAAGGTAGTGCAATGAGGCGTCAGATACGTAAAATTGAATAACTTTTGCTTTGACAAGTACTTGACCGATAGAATACTATTTAAAAATCCACTTACTTTACTATCAAGCAAAACATATTTTTAAAAATATATTTTTAATTTATTAAAGAGGATCATTTCATTAGTTATAGTTTACTGATACAGAGCCATTTTTTGCTAATAATTTTTTAAACTTTGATAATTCATGTATTACTTTTTAGATACCTATGTATCAGAGAAGGGAAACGATCAGGATGGACGATGCTGTTTTTTCAATTTCAATTGTCAATCATTATTCTATGTGTGTCTTTGCTTCTAAATATTGAGTGAAGGACTTGATGGCCATATATTTTAAGGAACAGCCTTTGATTCGGACCACTTTTTGGTCAAATAAATCTTTCCAATTCACTTGTTAAGGACATTCAATATGTAATCCAGCACTTTACATAAGTTCAATATTTATAAGCCCATTGACATAAGATGCTAAAGAATTTGATGAGGCTTTCGAAACAAATTTTCCAGAATCCTGGAACTCTGGGTGGAGGTGAACCAAACCATTAAATGCGTGGGTGAAGGAAAAAAATAGAGTCACCCTTGGCGCACGGGAAATGATTTGCCCGAAACAGTAGGATGTGTTAAAGAGAATAAGACAAAGGAGGAAATCTCCAAAAGTCTTGGGCGTTTGCAAACAAAGTGGTAATTTTAATATCCTGGGGAAATACCCAGCGTACAAATTGATTAACGTAGACATCAAACAATCGTACTATGATATCGTTTTGGCATGGCAGCAAAACTTGTCCGCCTGACCAACATGACATTAACATTGACAACACAACGAATTGGAGCAAAACAAAAATTCAACTGACTAATGCTTTCACAATAACGGTTCTTTTGACGTAAATTTCGTTGACGATTAAAAATTCCCATTGATACAAGACGTACGGTTCTCTATAAGCTGACGATAATAATATCTTACCAAAGCTATATGCACTTCCTGCAATATCCTTTAACCTAGCACTGCTGCGTAAAACGGGCAGGGCTATAAATTAACGAAGCCACATGCAATGGGTTGCTGAAGTGGAGTGGATGCATGGGGATTCGATATCTAGGTAGTGAAGCTGATAGTGATCGATAGTGAAGCTGAGAGGCACTGACAATCGGATTCGATACCCGAGAATAGATTATTGCTATTCGAATTTTTTCATCAGAGAGTATAAGCGGTGGGGAGAAATAATTTGAGGCATCATGGTAGCCATGGTTTTATCAGGATAACATCGATATTTTAAGTCAACGAAACAAAATTAGACGGCAAACAGAGAAGCAATATTATCTGTCTTGATACTGATATCCCCTGAAATTCGTCATAAGTCCTACTGATAGAATGAGTGTATTGGTAATTGTTTTTAATCAATATCCAGCATGTCCCGAATATGACAACATTACCAATAATTCCAGATTATGATGAGCGTGTAGCCTTTCAATCTGCTTCGAACATTGTCATGATCAACAGCGGAGCACAAAGAAGGGTTTTGAGTCCCACTAAAGGATACAACTGAATGCAGACCACATGGAATCAATCAAACGACTTATAAACGACATTAAAAAATTTATTGAATTTGCCAATATAATATGTGAATGGAGAAATCTGGTAGTTCATTTGGTGAACCATAACAAATTTGAACGAAAAAGACCACCATAATAGCAACAAAGAAGATGTATTTTCTGATAATCAATTAGAATCATTAGCATCTCCGCAAGACATACACTAGGCTGTGACACTCCAAACCTACGTAGAGCGCTAACACTCTCTAACGACTTCTCTCAGACTGAGATAGAGGAGGCACAAAAAATAGGTGTTTGCGGTTTATCGCAAAAGCCCAGCGAAGAAAAATCTTACCTTAAGTTGATATGAGAGGATGTTTACCAATCTAAATAAAATGCAAATTCTATTGGTCGAATGCCGTTTTTTCTATCTCTGTCTAAAAGGTCTCGCCTGACAGTATTATGGCTGTTTCGCCTTTAGCAGTATTTTACCATTAAAGAGAGGGAACATGAAATGTCTAAAATAGGGTTGGATGAACTCCATATTCAGGTCAAAAAGGTGCTGACAATGGACCTAATCATTAAGCATCAAGGACATCAAGCTGTCGAAAGAGGAAGTTCACAAGGAATCAACACACGTAAGGGCAATCTATGAACACAGCATCCGCCATAAAACTATGAAAAAGTTCTCAACGATAATACTTTTACGTTTGCGTAGCATCTTTTTATTGCTCTTCGTAATTATTGGCATGCGAGAATTGTAACAATGTATCGAGTCCTATGAAGTAACCGAAGGCACTTAAGCGGGGGGGAAGACTCCAAGACAATAGTTCTTTCAATTTTCTTCAACAAAAAACAGATAAAAGAAATTGCATTGAATGACATCACATACTGAAGAGAATGTTTTTAATGCTTAAGAATGATTAAGAAAATAAAAACAAAATAGCGACGCTACTGATGCTCGAACCTGCCCAGCATCTGGTAGTCAAGTGGAATCAACCAAATAAAGGTTTTTCAGGAAAAGATGATAGTTCGCTTTGTATATAACTATATGTAATAAAAAATAATAAACAATTAAAACTGGAATGAAAGAAAAAACAAATCTTTTTTAATAAACAAACTGTTAAAA
Organism: Stratiomys singularior; assembly: GCA_954870665.1. Taxonomy (NCBI): domain Eukaryota; kingdom Metazoa; phylum Arthropoda; class Insecta; order Diptera; family Stratiomyidae; genus Stratiomys; species Stratiomys singularior. The sequence continues at coordinate 66,654,894 of OX940880.1, read as the reverse complement.
ACAATTTTTTCAGTTGTAATTAATGCAAACTTTGAGGTATGTGCAAAGACCAATACGTTAAAAAATATCTTTGTAAAATTTCAAGTTTATAGCGTTATTACTTTATAGTAAAAAAACATGTTTTGAAAAAAAAAAAACGCGTTTGAAGTTTCTTGTAAAGGAGACGTATAAACGATTTATAATTTTCCAAGCTTAATCTGCGAATTCAGGACCATAAAGCAAACATTCTACTTCCAAAAAAGTTTCGATAACGGCTGCATTCTGTGCATTTTTTTCAGCTCTGGTCTCTTTGCTCTTTAGAATCTAACGAACGTCGCTCTTGCTTTCTTACTCGATTCTTACAATCGAGCGAAAAATCTTACATTCTACTTCTATTGGCAAATCTAGATATTTTTTCGACTTCAAGCACGAATGAGTAGCTATTGTTAAATATTTCTACAGCTAAAGCGTCGCGGTTTCAAAAATTGTTGGGCCACAATCCAAATGCTCGGTAGTTAAATACCATACAGTTGCATTGTAGGAGTCATTCACGGTTTTGGTAAAACCTCCAACCGCAAACACTTGGCTGACAATTATATTGCTCATAATATCGTTAACTTCCATATTTTGCATACGGAAAATTTATTTCTTTGATGTTTTTCAAGGGGAGGACAGCTTGGACCATAACATGGACAATTTTGGATAAATAGTGCGACTGACTTGATCAAATAATTGTTCCAAACGCGATTAAAACAAAACAGCAGACACTGGACTGTAAACTACCAACAAGCCGTTTCTGCGAATAATCTTCAAATAATCTTACAAAATAACTTCCACTTTCTAAAAAATAACCCCGTCACGGTTACCCGCCTTGACGTGGCGAGGGTAACTCCAATGAACCCAGCGGCTACACTGCAGGAGACCTTCGGATCCAACCTAGCAGGTAGGCAAAGGGCGAGAAGTGAAGCGAAGAGGTAACCAAATTTAAAAAATATGGAAGTACAAGCAGAAGAAGTACCCTCAGTACCCGGCATACAAGGGGGAGAAATGTCCGGGGACTGGAACACTGGCGTGACGGTACCAAGCACCAGTTTCCCAGAGCTATTGCGCCAGAAATGTACGCTGAGGGAGCAGTGCGTGCATTCGACGAGTGACTGCAACAAAACAAGTGCAATGGCAGCTACCGCACTCACTGGAAAGACGGGAGCATCAGCCAGAACGCTAAGAAGAAAGGCGCAAACGAAACTGAAGCGTCAAAATACAATCGGGGAGAAGAGTTTCTCACGAACCCTGCCACCAGTCAAGAAGCAGTAGCCAACCAAGGGAAACCTGGGAAATTGGCTGCTGCTGCCAAGGAAGCTGTACCGCCAACCGCAAAGGAAAAGGGTAAAACCGGACCTAAGCGGATGAGATCGGATGACAGCAACCAAGGCACTGGTAAAAAGCTACGGAGGGTAAGCCCCGAACCCCAAACTCTGGCGAGGAAGTCCTATCGGAACGCCGCAACCGATGCACTTACGGTAGTGGTGATAGACTACCTCAATGAAACTGGTAAGATCCAAGACGATCAACTCGCGAAGCTGCGAACCGCCCTGAAGAAGCACCTCTTCGAGCATCTATGCAGCAAACCAGAAAAAATCCCAACACTAGATTATCTAAAGACTACAGTTGCCAAGGTAAACACCACCCTGAACGAAGAGTTTAGAGTCGTCCCCATAAAGGAGGTACCGCGCTTATGTGCCGTCAAGGTATTTAGACCCGAAACGGAGCAGACACCGCAGGAAGCCTTCGAGACGCTTAAACTACAGAATGCGGGGTATGAAACGGAAAGGTGACATCTCTTCGTGGAGAAAGAAGCCACCAACAAAAGTATGGTCCTGGTACTGGGCATGCGAAAAGAAGACGTCAACACTCTAAGGGACAAAAACGGATGACTGAGTTTTGGCTTCACCCAGGTGACTGCCAAAGCAAAGGTGACCGAGCTCTTGGAGCGAAAACGAAAAGTCAATGCGGGTGACCCAAGCAAATCTGCACCACAGCAGGGTGGCAACAGCCAACCTGCTTAAACATCTAGCAGATGGGAACACCGACATAGCACTGATAAAAGAACCTTACCAACTTAATGGAAAATTACTTGGAATCAGTGCAAAACAATTCAATATCTTTGCCACAAGCGGGGTAAATAAAATCCGTAGCTGCATTATATGTCGGAAGGAAATTAATTTCATTATTCTACCGCAGCTCATCAACATGGACCTTACATCAGCAGTGTTCGACGGAAGGGACGGGCAAGTAACACTGGCCTCAGCATACCTACCGTTTGACGCTCCGATGCCGACCACCGAATTCCGCGCCCTATCGGATCATAAATGGGGAAAGCGGGCCATCATCGGATGCGATGCGAACGCGCAACACGAACTCTGGGGAAGCACCAAGTGCAACAAAAGAAGTGAGCAGTTAGTCAATTACTTTATAACTACTAACCTCAACTTAGCAAATAAGGGTAACACAGCGACCTTTATAACGAAAAATAGAGCGGAAGTGATTGACGTCACTCTAATCACAACAGAGGCATTGGCGGACCTGCACGGCTGGAGAGTATGTGACTCATCTAGCTTCTCGGACCACCAATGCATCACCTTTCAAGTGAGAAGAGGCGAGAAGATCCCATTGATCCTCTGCAATCCTAGGAAAGCAGATTGGGACGGCTACACCAATGCTACTAAAAGATATATAGGTTCACACCAGTCAAACCCATTGAGAAGTCGAAAGGACATCGACATTGAAGTGAGATATATCACAAGTATACTGGTCGATAGTTTCAATGAAATGTGTCCAACCACTACCGTCAAACAAAACAAAGGTAAGCTGGTGGAACAAAGAACTGGAGGAAATCAGAAAAAATACTCAAAGATTATTCAGAATAGCTCGCCTCACAAACCGAGAAATGGATTGGGAGGACTATAAGCGAAATCTGAAAATTTTTAAAACAGCTGTAAGTAGAGAGAAAAGGAAATCCTGGAATCTTTTTTGCAGCAATATTGAGGGAGGAAACGAGACATCTAGGCAAAGCAGGGCTCTGAAAAGAGAACCGCATGTGGACACGATGCTCCAAAAGGAGGTCGGATCGTGGACAACTAATAGCATAGAACATCTCAAGCTCTAAACCAACACTTTCCGGACTCAACGGATGAGGAGACAGAACAAGCGAACAACGTGACTCCTTACCGTGGCCCCCCTAAAAGAAATCGTAAGCGAAGAAAAGGTCCTTTGGGCCATTAATACCTTCGAACCTTACAAATCACCAGGAACCGACAAAGTGTATCCGATCATGCTCATGAAAGCGGATATCACAATAATACGGATTTTGGGGAAAATATATAGAGCCCCCATATCCAAAGGCTATATTCCTTTGGACTTTAGAGAAGTAAAAGTAGTTTTCATACCCAAGCCGGCAAAAGCTAGCCACTACAAAGCAACGGATTACCGACCTATCTGCTTAACGTCTTTCATGTTGAAAACCCTGGAATGCCTGATGGATGGGTACATAAAAAGCAACGTGAACATAGCGGAGCTGTACCCCAACCAACACGTATACCTCCCAGGGCACTCAACCGAGACGGCACTACACGAAGTAGTAAGCAGAATAGAGAGGAATCTTGCCATCAAAGATTACACCTTGGTGGCCTTCATTGATATCGAGGGAGCCTTCAACAATGTAAAAACTGAGAGCATAGTAGCAGCCATTTAAAGATATGCAATAGACCCATACCTTACTAAATGGATGACGGAACTAAAGATGACTAGCTAAAAGGAAGATTACAGCCTAAGAAAACGGCGTTACCTTGAATAAATGAACTAACAGGGGTACCCCACAAGGCCGCATAGTATCACCACTTGCCTGGGTACTCACAGTTAACCAAATAGTGGAAGACCTCAACGGGAAGGGTTTCAAAACGATAGCGTACGCTGACGATATCTTTATACTGATAAGTGGAAAGTTCCCGGAAACCATGTCGGAGTTGATGCAGACCGCACTCTCACACCTTTTTTGTCGGGCGAAGCTAAACGGACTGCGCATCAATGCCGACAAAACGGAGCTTATGCTTTACACAAAGCGCCCTAAACCGGAGACATTTACACCCCCAACCATTGACGGAAAACATATCAGTTTAGTAAACAAGGTGAAATACTTAGGAGTAACCTTGGATAGTAAGCTAACTTGGACTCTACACATAGGAGCAGTCAGACGGAGAGCTACAGCGGCGCTCTTCACAATGAAAAAACTAGTGGGGAAAACCTGGGGAATAAAACCCAAAATTCCCCACTGGATCTACACAACAGTAGTGAGGCCAATAACCACCTACGGGGCATTGGTTTGGTGGCAGGCATTACAAAAGAAAACCAATGCAAAAGAGCTAGAGAAAATCCAGCGAATGGCCTGCCTTGGCATCACAGGTGCCATTAGGACTACGCCAACTGCTGCAATGGAGATAATGCTTAATCTCATGCCCCTCGACAAATTCATCTTCAGAGAGGCATCACTTGCGAGCATCAGATTAAAATCCACATATGGGTTATCTAACTACACTCAAACGGGGCACGTATGCATTTTGAAAAAATTGGAGAGCATGGCCCGTCAAGTAAAAGGGAGCTGGATAGAATTCAACCAATATTGGACACAACAATTCCATACAAGATCAACATTCCGACCAGAGAAGCGTGGAAAACGGTGGATTTCACATCTGGAAGTGAGATCATGATCTACACCGATGGTTCCAAAACGGATGAGGGAAGCGGCGCTGGAATCTTTTTCCCAGATAACCCACAACTCAACCGAAGTTATAACCTGGAGAGTCACACCACAGTTTCCCAGTCGGAAGTGTTTGCAAAAAAAGCGGCTATAGAAGCGGCAACAAACAACCTTAATGGAAGTATACAAATACTCTCGGACAGTAAGTCGGCACTGCAGGCGCTTGCCTCCTACCCGCCGATGGTGCAGGATTGTAGGCAGGCTCTCAAAACCGCATCAACCCGAGTAAATGTAAAACTGACATGGGTCCCTGGACACAGTGGTGTAGAGGGAAACGAAAGAGCGGATGAACTAGCGAGAGCTGGATCAGCCGACCAAAATGCCACTAGAGTAGACACAATTAAAGTGCCACTAGCAACGGTAAAAAGGGAACTAGACGAGATCCCCTGGAAAAAGACAGATACGGCTTGGAATGACAGGTACGACTGCAGGATAAGCCGAGCTCTTTGGCCTCACCCTAATAAAATGAGGACAAAACAACTCCTAGGGAAAAACCGAAATGGCGTTAGAACATTGGTGGCAGTATATAATCCCCCATTATCCGAACGGATCACACTTGCCGAGCTTGCGGCGAGGAGGAAGAAAGTACAGAACACTTCCTCCTAGATTGTCCGAGTCTGGCCAACAAACGCCTTACTTGGCTGAGATGTACTGGCGTAACAGAATTGGAACACTTGGCGACCACAGAGCTGGAAGAACTCCTTGGCTTCTGTAAGACGACACGATGGACCATCTGTAAACAATAGTACTACACATGGGGAGCTAAGGGCCGAGTTCTGGCCTATGCTAAATTCCAACAAGTGGACCCCAGTACAATAATAATAATAATTCTAAAAACTAAAATGCATACCTTGTTTGTAAAGTTGTTTGGGTGACATCAGAATTCATATATCGCAGAGAACACGCGATTGCTTACCCGCGTTCGATAATTTTGACCCTCATCACTTGAATTGCTTTCAAGGGACGTTTTAAACTTTCTGGTGAGTTTAAAATTCTCAAAAATGTATTCTTATGTTATTAATGAATTTTTAAAGCAATCAAAAACTGTAAAATTTGAAATTTTCGATGGGTCCTCCCCCCTTAAGTCTGCCAAGGATTCAAACTATCTACGATGTGTGAGTGACGTTCTCATACGTACAGTCTGAATTAAATTTTAGCAAAAGCAAAATCTGTTCCACTTACTTATTGATTTTTTTCTCCGATTTTGGACAATGACTTTATAGAATTTCGAATATCTTACAAGTAATAATACTTAATATATGTATTTCGTTTTAAATACCAAAGTAAAGAAAAATTTCGAATAGAAAGGAAATGTTTTAGTGGAAAAAGTCATTTTTCAAGATGAGGAAGGTGAATTGTCATATATGTCATGTGTCATGAATAATGTCATGCGCTACTGTAATTGTCAAAATACATTGCGATGACACAATGCATTACAAAACAACAATCACTAAAAAACAACAACAAATACATTATGATACGGAATACGACTATTTGATGCGAACACAAATCATTTAGCGCGTGAACTCGAGAATGATCTACATAGAAGGTATGACGACTAGAGCAGGACGAGAAGTATTGTTGAAAACAGTGACCTATGCGCGCCAACAAAAGTGCCAAATTCAATAGTCGAGGTGAAGTCAAATTGTAAGGGAGTCGAAGTGATCAGTTTAAGTGAATACCCGTGCAAAAGAGATAAAGCGATAAATGACAGTGATTTAGTGAAGTCGTAGTTGAATTAAGTGAACTATTAGTGGAATTCATTGAAGTGTCTTCAATATAATTATAAGACAATTTAAAGTAAATTTGTTTTTCACTTGCAAGAAATTTAGAGTTTACAAAGCTAATTGGCCACGCAACTGGATCAGTTATAAGATCAGTTCTAAGTTATTAATGTGTTATTATCGCAACAGTATTTTTCAAACTTTCTGCAACTCTTACTCGAAGAAGATACATCTAATTAGGTTGAAATATAAGACATATTGGTTAGACGATCAACTAATGTAATTGCATGAATAAGGACGACATTATACTTCAGAAACCCAACGGTTTTATAGTGATTTGTAGGCCAATTGTTCAAAACTTCAATAGTTTTGTCAATGAGGTCATAAATAAGACATCAGGTACACTTCAAAAAGATGACTCGCCCATTTCTGCTTCAATATGCATAACAATACATCAGCCGCGAAACGGCTGTGTGCTCTAAAATAAAACAAAACAAAAAACTCGACCTGAAAATAATCGGAACATCTTTTAATTGTTTATTTTGGCTATTTTTTCATAAATCCGAGCTGATTGTATTATCTGATTTTCTGTTTCCACTGATTTATCAGTCACTCTAATATTTAATGCTCTAACCAGATTGTGCAGAAATTTCCACAAACACCTTTATTTAATGCTACACAATTCTGCGAGTTTAGAAAACAGTTTACAGTTTACTTTCTAAACAGTGAGTTTAGAATTTCGTTTAGTTGAAAACTTGGCGTTTTCATGATTATTTCAACATTATATTTTTAAAGTCCTTTGCTAGGCTCGACATAATGTGACAGCTTCTACGAATTTTCCAACTGACAATAAAACTGCAAGTAAGGAAAATCTGGAAAGTCTATTAAACATGGGAACAAATTAGCAAGGGAGAGCTTCCTGCGCCATATTCAAGATATTTACCTGAAGCACCGCAAGGTTTTATTTACCGAAAAAAATGCAGAAGCCATAACATTTTTTGGTAATGGTAATATACTATAAAAATAAATTAAGTTGTTTGCGTCGATCTCAGAATCTTTTGAGGACACGGTGAATCATTTCTACTGTGGGATACAGCCTACAGTAAGTTATTGTAGGTGTTTAGTATAGATAATTGATATGTGTAGATGTTTATTTACGGTTAGGTGTGAATTCTCATTGTGTGGGCAATGTGTTACGGGTTAGGGATATTTTTTTTGGTTCAGCGTAGACAATGCATTCAATTTTTGATTGCATTGGTAATTACGGATACGTTTATTGGTTTCGTATGGGCAATGCATTCAGTGTCGGAATGCATTGTTTATTACGGTTCAAAGATATGTTATTGTGTTAGCATAGGAAATGCATTCAGTACATTGTTGATTATTGACTGCAAGAATGTAGAAATTTTCTGCTTTTATGAGGCGCAGGAAATCCCACACAAGGAGAATTCTTTACGTTAAGTTAGTATATAAGGAAATCAGTTGTATAATAAAGTTCAGAGTAAGTTCATAATTCAACGTGCTTGGATATATCAGCGCAGCGTGGATCAAGTTCCCAGGATTATTGTGACCCAAGCCAGTCGACAAACGAAAATTATCCTTACCAAATAGAGAACTCGTAGAATCTGGATTAGAGCTTCCTAAGCCAGTGTACGCAGCCATCTATCGGTAACCGGATAAAAAGAGTTTTGACCAGGCCCATTGCCGATCACGACAATTCCGGCATAAACATACATTTTGGTGACCCCCACGTGATGAGCATGGATCAACTAGCAAGGACTCAATCAGAGTTGATAAAGCAACTCACGGCGCTTTACTTAGAATACGATCACCTAGCAGTAGAAAGGAGGACGCTTAAGCTCGTGCAGGAGAGACGGAACAAGTTAAAGGTTGCTAGATATATTAGATTAGAACAAGTTGGGAGCAGTTTAACGCAATCGACGATCAAATACGGAAGGAGCATTCCGACCGAGTGGATCACCTTTATTTACCAGAAGACCTGCACAGCCAAGCATGGAAGCTATACGAAAGATTTAAATGAGTTCTACAGCAGACAATTTTGGAGTTGAGAGAACGTTCAGAAGGATGTTATGCTACAACTGAAGCTGAGGACAGCGATGAAAAAGCAATTCATAAAGTTATTTGCATGTGTCTCAAGAAGCAAGAGGCGCTACAAGCAGCTATCGACAGGATTCAATTCGAAAATCAATTGAGTGAATTTTATGAGACCAAAATCGAAAGGCTCGAGGAAGTTGATCTGTTGATATACGAGTTAACAGACAAGGAAGCTGAATACGGGTACAACGATCGAGACCTATACGAATTGGATGACAAGGTACAGAGTACAATGATAAGGTTAAAGGAAAATTTGAACCGCTTATCATAAAGAGTATTAAACAGGACAGAGCCATAGAATAATAAAACAAGGTTTCTGTAAGACTGCCAAAGATCACAATCCAGCAATTTGATGGGGATTATTTAAAAGGGCCAAAATTTCACGATATGTTTTCACAAATGGTATATAAGTAAGCCATGGAAGATGTGGAAAAGATGTAATACTTAGAGACGAATCTAACCGGAGATGCAGAGAGGTTGATCAGACATTTGAACATATCGACGCAGAATTACGCGGTCGCATGGCAGATATTAAATGATCGATATAATAATAAACAGCTATTGGTGACATCAATTCGGGAGAAGCTGTTTAATCAAGCAAATATTACAATGGATTTAGCGAGCTCATTGAAAAGGATGTTCGGTACAACAAGAGAGTTCATAATAATGTTAGAGAATGCTGGAATAACAGTGAAAGGCTCTTGGGATCCACTGTTGTTGCATATATTGCTAAAGAAGCTGGACAAAACGACACACATGTAATTTGAACAATCATTGAAGAAACCTAAGGAATTACAAGCAGTGGCCGAGTTTTAAGCTTTTCTTGAATCAAGCTTTCAATCTTTGGAAGCTCTGGGAACCAAAACTAGCAGTAGTGGAAGCAGTCAAAGATACGCCAAAGTGACATCAACTACCGTCAGCACTGAGGAAATGAAATCTTTGATTTGTGACAAAGGACATGTAGTCAATAATTGTGAAGCCTTCGTGAAGAAGTCCAGACAATAAAGAGAGCAAGCAGTAAAGGAAAACAAACTATGCTTCAATTGTCTAAGGAAATGACATTACAGAGTTACATGTCAGTCCGTCGGATGTCGCAAATGCACTCAAAAGCATCACACTTTGTTACACGAGAATAGAGCAGAAGACAATCAACGAAGAAGTCAAAACAACCAGACGGTCGCCGCAAACATCGCTGCACAAGATGAGGACACACCAAATAGCATGGGAAATACATCTACGCCATACCACAGGTCAAAAAATTAATATGTATTCCTGGGAACAGCGATAGCAATCATTTACACGAAAGATCAAAAACTAGTTGACTGTAGAATTCTGTTTGATTCAGGATCGCAAATTAATTTTATTTCACAAAGACTACACAATAAGTTGCGGCTCAATACAAACAATGCACATCTGTAGGTAGTCGGCATCGGAAAAACACAGCTGCAATCTAAAGATTACGTGAATATACATATTAAATCCAAGACTAGCGAATTCTCAACAATGGTGGAGGCACAAGTGATTAAGAAAATAACAAACTGTCAGCCACAAAGATTCATAGATATCTCGCCATGGAAGATACCAACAGACATGACTCTAGCAGATCCAAATTTAAACCCCCTGAAGGTAGGTATTCTGCTTGGAGCAGAAATATATGGAGAAATTGTGCGGTCAGGACAAATCAGACTGTAGCCTAACCTACCAATGCTACAGCGCACGGTCTTTGGGTGGATGATATTGGGAATAATGTCAACCAATCCAAAAAAAATGTGTTTGCAGGTTATCGAATCAAGGGTTCAATCAACAGTTGGAGAACTTTGGGAGATCGAAGAGATACAAAAGGAAAATCCTATAAGCAGCGAAGATCTCCATTGTGAGGAGTTTTTCAAAAATACAACAGTGAGACATAGTGAGGGAAGGTTTACAGTGAACTTGCCAATATTATCATCGCCAGAATTATTGAGAAGATCATTGCCATGCAAGATACTTCAACTTGGAGAAAAAATCCTGAGCTACATTTAATACTCACGATTCCTGGAAGAGTGCCTTCAGTTAGGACACATGATGGAAATTAAGGAAGAAGATATTCCAGAAAACCATTATTTTATGCCACATCATAGAGTAATACAGACGGAAAGCAGCACTACCAGACTCAGGGTCGTATTTGATGCATCATGTGGAACATCCACAAATTCATCGCTGAATGATATCATGATGAAGGGATGCAAAGTACAAGATGACCTATTCGATATGCTGTTAAGATTCAGCACCTTTAAATACGTATTGATTACAGACATCAAACAAATGTACAGACAAATAAACGTGGCAGAAAAAGATCAACGGTTCCAGTTAAACATATGGCGTAACACACCACAAGAAAAACTGCGTTTCTTTCAATTGACAACAGTCACTTATGGAACTAACCCTGCTCCATATCTAGCAACGAGGTGCTTAAAACAACTCGCTGACGACGAAAGCATCATCGATCAGCTGGATTTAATCTTCATAAATGGGCATCCAACGATGAAAGGGTCTTAGGAGGAATTCCAACAAGAGATAGAGAAAAGGAAAAGGAGTTCGAAAATGGAGAATCGGGTTTCATTGAAACCTTAGGGTTAACATGGCAACTGTCGCAAAATGTTTTTACATTCATGATTACTAAACAAACAAAGCAGGACTCGTGTACAAAAAGGATCATATTATCGGAAGTAGCGCAGCTGTTCGATCCGTTAGGATTGGTAAATCTATGCTATGGAAATTGAATATTGAATGGGATCAAAGATTGACTCACGAGTTGAAGCAGAAATGGGAAGCATACTTGAGAACAATCGATATAAAGGGAATAACACGCACGAGGCTCCTATGCTCAAATTCACGAGTAGCGCCAGTCCAAATAAATACATTACCAAGACTGGAACTATGTGCGCCACAACTCGCCGCAGAGCTAATGGAAAAAATAAAAGGTACGTTAAGGATAAAGATTGATGAAATGTATCTATGGACCAACTGACAGATAATGTTATCATGGATTCAAGGAGGTTCTGGCACATTCAAAACATATGTAGCACACAGAATTGTGGATATTCAAAAACTTACGAAACGAAGAGATTGGAATTACATAAATACCAAGAAAAACCCGGCCGACTTAATATCTCGAGGTGTCTCAGCAGAGAATTTAATTAATTCAGAGTAATGATTCAGTGGACCATCATTTTTGAAACTGGAAGAGAATCAGTGGGGATACGTCAAACAACGGCAATGGTCAGTACCGTCGACCACAACCTGAACGAGGAACATCCAGCATACAGCATAAATCACAGAAACTCATTCACACATTTACAACAAAGTATGGCCTACGTTTTACGCGCAGTAAAGAAGATGAAGAAAGACACAACAGAGATAACGGAATCATGACTATCTACAAGGAAACTCGATGCCGCGTTTACTGAGATAGTCAATTCAAAGGAAAAATTTCAAGGATGAAATTCAACAATTGAAAAAAGAAAACCAAGTTAAAAAACAGAATCGCTTAGCAACTCTGGCACCATTCATTGATAGCAAAGGAGTATTAAGAGTAGGGGGATGGTTAGGAAAGGCACCAATATCGTATGATGCAAAACACCCAATGCTATTGCCAGGAGTAGACTTTAATCTTGCAGCAGCTACATAAGCAGCATTTGCACGCAGGACCTTTGGCATGACTTGCTATTTCAAGGCAAAAGTTCTGGATAATTCGTGGACGAGAAATAGCGCGAACTACGGTTAGCAATTGCGTAAGCTGCGCAAAAAGCAATCCACAGATGATGGCCAATCTACCGGAGTGTAGATTTTTTCTAATGCGACCTTTTGATACATCGGGTGTAGATTTTCGCGGACCAATTTGGACCCACTACCATACACGAGGAAAGAAACTGCAAAAAGCTATATTACGTTAATTTTCTGCTTCACAACAAAGGCGATCCACATGGATGTAGTCTCCGATTTGACGACCGAGGGATTTATTGGAGCGCTACGAAGATTCGTAGATCGTGCGGAGTTATTTTGCGATAATGCAACAAACTTTGTAGGCGCATGAAATAATTTGGAAGAACTATCAAGTGAACTCAGGAAACAATCCAATCAGAAGAAGGTGACAAATGAATTCAGCACAAAAGTTTTGCAATTTCATTTCTCACCACCAAGAGCGCCGCATTTTGGAGGGTTGAAGGAAGCAGCAGTAAAGTCGGCAAAATAGTTGTTACAACAAACCCTAGCTTCAGCAACATTAACATTTGAAGAATTAAGTACAGTGGTATCAGAAACTGAAGTGATTTTAAATTCAAAACCAATAGCCCCCTTATCTTCTAATGCGAACGACTACACTGCACTAACACCAGGTCACTTCTTAATTTGAGAACCACTGGTTACTATCCCAGAATGCAGCACAACATATCCAGAAATGTCCAAAATGTCCAGATGGAAGCTTGTATCAGCCATTCGACGAGAAATGTGAATTCACACCTTACCCTAAATAAACATCTACATATATCAATTATATATACTAAACATCCTCCCCGCGTTCATTTTTTATCCATCAATAGACCTTTGCATGACATGTGCTGTTTGATGATGATTCGTCATCATGGGATGAGTTTCGTTTTTGTATGTTTAATCAATCGAGTTGGATTATTGCACATCATCTAGTCGCCTCGCGTGCTTATTTCGAGATGGTCCTTGTGTTTTTTCCCTTTTACGCTTATTCGTTTCTGTTGTTATCCTGGCGCCGATTGAGTTTCCTGGAATAGTGTTTCTTAAGCCAGTCGATAAACGAAAATTATCCTTACCAAATAGAGAACTCGTAGAATCTGGATGAGAGCTTTCTAACCCAGTATACGCAGCCATCTATCGGTAACCGGATCACGACAATTCCGGTATAAACATACAGTAGGTATACATGATACTGTAAGTTTCAAAAAGAAAAGGAAGGAGGCGGGAAAAATGGACTCAGAAAGATTGAAAAGAAAACTTTAACGCATGTTAAATTAATCACGAGACAGTATTTATTGGATCCGCTTAAGAGCTCGTCGACCATAAGAACAGAAATGAGTAATGAGCTAGGAGTTTATCAACAACAAAAACAAAATACAAATACCGACCAAAATGGTTTGCGTGGGCCGAACTACTCGAACATTGGGTCGAATAACACAGGAAAAATGATATCTATTCTAATGAATCAAAATCTAATTGTAGGTCGGCTGGATTCAATTTCGTTTAGTGAAAGACAGATAAGCAGTCGCGCAGCGAGTTCACTCTACCAACAGTGAACAATCATTGAAAGGACTAATTCATATCCTGTGTCGTAGAGCAATATCAGAAAGATATTGAAATAGCGTTTCAGGATCATTTTGCACCGTGTCACCCTTCAGATGTTGTGAATATCATTTTTATGTACATCACTTCAAACCAATTTATTATTACTCATTATTAATTCTTTGTGTTACGCAGATAAGAGGTTTCGGTCTGAAAGATTGGTCTGAGGTCTACCTGGTAGAGTCTGAGAACTGAGACAGGGTACTAGGGTGTGGATTAAGATAACGAAAACACAAATTTTACGACAAAAAAACTAATGAAAAATCACCGAATATTTAGTTGGGATTTCATAAGAATTTTGGAATTACGTTTATTAAGACGAACAGTATTCCAAAAACAAAATTATCTGGATTATTTTCTTCGTATGAATTCAAAATAGCTTTAAAACTAATAATAATTAAATTTTTGAGGCAATGCTGTGCAACTTGAAAAGAAAAACCTTTAATTTTCGCTCAATACTGCATATGTCTGCATATGTACACAAATGTATAACTAATGTCATATGAGTATTTCTTAGTTATCTTGACTGCGATATTTTATGTAAATTATAAACAAATTTACACGCGCAAACCTACCATAATTCGCAACTATGGAAAAATATAAATAAATCATCACAATCAGTTAAAAGTTGAGTTGGGAAACAAGCATTCGAAAAAACAAATCGCAAAGGTTGCGTCGAAAAAATAATTTACGAAAGTATGAAAACCGCGGAGCATGTGGCACTGTTCCATTGTTGTAACAATTAAATGTTAGATAACAATTCTCGTGAAACCGCAACTACTTCGGTCCGACTTTAACTGCGAATTCTGCGAATTCTCGCGATTTCATGCTTCCTAACTAACGTTTAAAACATAACTAAATTATTGAATCGTAAATTTACAAATTCAGTTTTGTCATTGAAATGCTCGCGTCTAGGCCCGAACAAATTCACCTCGAAGTCGTTATCTATGAAAGCAGATACAATTGCTTTCTTGTTGTGCTTCCAATCGGCGGCGCGTTCAAAAGCGCGAAAAATAAATCCGAACAGTTATTGAAAACATATCATGCCATTATACCAAAAATGAATGGCTAATGAGTACCACCACACATTTCATCGCAGACATATTCAAAGCAAAGATTCATACACACGAATCTATAAATCACATCTGATAAACGCACGAACCGCTGCGCCAGCTTTGATTCAAATTTCGCGGCCGCTAAAATTTCGCTCACGTAACTGTGATAAGACAAATTTCGCCGCAGCGAAAGTAAAAGTGGCGCAAAGTACACCCGAGCTTTTCTCATGCATTCCTCATAATTTGGCACTTATGTAGACGACATTTAGTTCAAGGCATTTAATAATACAGGTCCTTTTAATTATTGAGTTGCGTTCCTCCCGTTTTAACGACACCAAAGTGAAGAAACGTCGACTACAAGATGGTCGATTGCGTCATCAAATCAGTCGTTTCATTAAAAATAAGCACAAATTATCATCGTCCAATATTTCGCGGTTCGCTTAACGCGAATTGATCGAGATTCCGCAGAATCTGGCCTGTTACGGATGGTTTAACTTGAATTGATTTATTCTAATATTTGTAAACGATACATTCAATTCCATAAATTGAATTCAGTGCTTTAAAACAAAAACCGCTGCGATTGAGACAGTTATTATTTTCTTTGATGGCTGTTTTGATTGCCACTATTGGTTTCGGTATAGACCAGCATTGGACCTTTGCTCCCCACGTGTTGTACCAAAGTTTACAGATGGTTCATCGTGTCGTCTTGCAGAAACCAAGCATATCACCCAGCTCCTCGTTTCCTTTGTGTCCTGTTATTCTATGTTAACTTTACGTTTACTCGAGTTGTTGCAGCGAGCAACTGAGGCGAGCGATTGCAGTGTCAGCTTGCTGGCAGAGAGTGTATGTAGTATTCCGTTAATGTATTTGATTGCCATTTCTGTCGCTGCTTTAGCCCTTTTAACAGTGTGTAAAATTATGAACTCTGCTCCAAAAAAATCTTAATTTTTTTCTATTTTCGGAAATACTTTAAAACGAAATAAAAGATGTTAACTTTTTACGGCGAAAGAACGAGTTTTTGTTTTTTGTAATTGAAAATATGTTATTATTATTACTATTGTACTGGGGTCCACTTGTTGGAATTTAGCATAGGCCAGAACTCGGCCCTTAGCTCCCCTTGTGTAGTACTATTGTTTACAGATGGTCCATCCTGTCGTCTTACAGAAGCCAAGGAGCTCCCCCAGTTCTGTGGTCGCCAAGTGTTACAATTCTGTTACGCCAGTACATCTCAGCAAAGTAAGACGTTTGTTGGCCAGACTCGGGCAATCTAGGGGGAAGTGTTCTGTACTTTCTTCCTCCTCGCCGCAAGCTCGGCTCGGTGTCATCCATTCGGATTCCTATTCGTTTGGCGTGTTGACCTAGAAGATTATGTCCCGTTTATACTGCCACCAATGTTCTAACGCCATTTCGGTTTTTCCCTAGGAGTTGTTTTGTCCTCATTTGATAAGGGTGAGGCCCAAGAGCTCGGCTTATCCTGCAGTCGTTCCTTTCATTCCAAGCCGTATCTGTCTCTTTCCAGAGGATTTCGTCTAGTTCCCTTTTTACCGTTGCTAGTGGCACTTTAATTGTGTCTACTCTAGTGGCATTTTGGTCGGCTGATCCAGCTCTCGCTGGCTCATCCGCTTTTTCGTTTCCCTCTACACCGCTGTGTCCAGGGACCCATCTTAGTTTTACATTTACTCGGTTTGTTGCGGTTTTGAGAGCCTGCCTACAATCCTGCACCAGTTGTGAAACTACGCGGTTAGAGGCAAGCGCCTGCAGTGCCAACTTACTGTCCGAGAGTATTTGTATACTTCCATTAAGGTTGTTTGTTGCCGCTTCTATAGCCGCTTTTATTGCAAATACTTCCGACTGGAAAACTGTGGTATGGCTCTCCAGTTCATAACTTCGGTTGAGTTGCGGGTGATCTGGGAAAAAGATTCCAGCGCCGCTTCTCTCGTCCGTTTTGGAACCATCGGTGTAGATCACTTCCAGATGTGAAATCCTGCACCGTTTTCCACGCTTCTCTGGTCGGAATGTTGATTTTGTATGGAATTGTTGTATCCAATATTGGTTGAATTCTATCCAGCTCCCTTTTACTTGACGGGGCCATTCTCTCGATTTTTTTCAAAATTTATACGTGGCCCGTTTGAGTGTAGTTAGATAACCCATATGTAGTTTTAATCTGATGCTCGCAAGTGATGCCTCTCTGAAGATGAATTTGTCGAGTGGCATGAGATTAAGCATTATCTCCATTGCAGCAGTTGGCGTAGTCCTAATGTCACCTGTGATGCCAAGGCAGGCCATTCGCTGGATCTTCTCTAGCTCTTTTGCAATGGTTTTCTTTTGTAGTGCCTGCCACCAAACCGATGCCCCGTAGGTGGTTATAGGCCTCACTACTGTTGTGTAGATCCAGTGGGCAATTTTGGGGTTTATTCCCCAGGTTTTCCCCACTAGTTATTTCATTGTGAAGAGCGTCGCTGTAACTCTCCGTCTGACTGCTCCTATGTGTGGAGTCCAAGTTAGTTTACTGTCCAAGGTTACTCCTAAGTATTTCACCTTGTTTACTAAACTGATATGTTTTCCGTCAATGGTTGGGGATGAAAATGTCTCCAGTTTACGGCGCTTTGTGTAAAGCATAAGCTCCTTTTTGTCGGCATTGATGCGCAGTCCGTTTAGCTTCGCCCACTCAAAAAGATGTGGGAGTACGGTCTGCATCAATTCCGACATGGTTTCCAGGAACTTTCCACTTATCAGTATAACGATACCGTCAGCGTACGCTATCCTTTTGAAACCCTTCTCGTTGAGGTCTTCCACTATTTGGTTGCCAATCGATGCA
This sequence comes from Stratiomys singularior, assembly GCA_954870665.1. Classification (NCBI taxonomy): domain Eukaryota; kingdom Metazoa; phylum Arthropoda; class Insecta; order Diptera; family Stratiomyidae; genus Stratiomys; species Stratiomys singularior. The sequence goes on along the minus strand of OX940880.1, from coordinate 66,637,041 downwards.
TCCCAGCCTGTGAGTTGGCACCTGACGAGAAGCGGCAGGGACGCGTGTTCGAAACCAGCTTGAGCTCTTTCCACCTTTCTCAATATCTAAGTTTTATGTTTTCCCTATATTTGTTTTGGGACCACATGTGCTTTGTGATGTTGTGTTGACTTTGGTACTGGGTACTGGAACAGCAGGTGGTATCTGACATGGCTGAACTGTGAGAAGTAACTCGGTAGCAAAATGTTATCTTCCTGATCTTCTAGAAAGGGTATTTCGCGTTCCTCATCCGAGTCTTGGCGTAAATTCTGATTTTCGCAGCGCAGTGTTGTGCTAAACTGTTATGTTTTAAACTGCAAAACATTTGAATTGCATTTCAGCAATTTCACGGCAATATTTTCAATAATACCACTCAAAAAAAAAAACAACGAAAATTACGCGCGAACAACACAAACCGTTTCTAAGAGATTCATCACTTCTAGTGGCCAAAAATTAAAAATAACCTCGTCTAGCGCAAACGTGGGTAACTAATTCAAAAGAATGCTTTGCTGCTAATGTGCATTGCTGTGTTGAAACGTATTTTATTCGTTGCTTTGAATTACTTTCCTAGTTCGAACAGTATCATGCAGATCTTCTACTCAGCGCCGTAAAGCGTTAATGTAAGCAAAAGTGTGCATATGCACCCTGTTAGTGATCATGATATGAAAGATGTAAAGAAAGGGATACATAAGTCGGCTCCGCAAGACAGTCTATATGGTTTGGCTTTGTTGGTCTGTCTGTCGTTATGTCTAACAGAGCGGTGTCTACCACCTTTTCTTTTATAAATTTTGCTACTAATTTATCTATCAAGTCGAAATTGCAAATGAACCTTGCTTCTGCCTTCCTTTTCATGCAATATATATTCATTTCATATAGCTTGGCGGTGATGGTCTATGACTATGTTATGCTAGGATTTTTTCCGCCGTTCCTTGTTGTAGAGCAATATCGTAGAATTTTGTTGCCTTTCAGGGTCAAGTTCAATAATATGCTATCTAACAGCAAGACTATTGAAGCCGGAGTACCACAAGGATCAGTACTTGGCCCAATATTGTTTAACATTTATCTGTCTGACTTTCCAAAGGATATATCACATATTTTACGCAGACGATACTCTTATATATACCAGTGGGCCTTCTGTAAAATTGTCTACACAAAGACTTAATGCCTTTCTTGATATTATAGTTAAATACCTGGATAAATGGAAGCTTAATATAAATGCATCAAAATCAAAGTGTATACTTTTCAGAAAGTACGAAAAACACATTATGCCAAGACAATACAGGAGTGATGCCTGTGTTAAAATATGCATTAAGAGCAAAAATTTACAAGTTGTTACAATATCTAGGAGTTCTTCTCAACTCGAAGTGGTCGGCTATCCCCCAAACAGACAGTGTTCTACAGAAATCTAATTTTGCACTAGCCAGAATAGCTGGTTCCCTTAGAATTCGAGATCTAGATTCTAACATGAAGCTAACGGTTTACAAGCAATTAGTCAGACCTTTGCTCACTAATGGATTTGAAGCATGGTGCAACATTCCGTCTCACCAAATGGAAAGACCAAAATATTTGAAAGTATTTGAAAGCAAATGCCTATATAAATCCTTGCCTGTGAATGAAGCTTATCGAAGATTGACGGAGGACATATTTGTTAAAATCAGTAAAAGCAAATTATATAATAAATTCAAAAAAATTTTAATTATTGATGAATTTCTTATGAAAATCTTTATAAAGAAAATTGAAAAACTATGCGAGATTGATGTACAAGAATTAAAGCAAATCACTGATAAAAATTACTCAGAAAATATGTACAGAGATATAAATGAGAAATATAAATTTTAGATATTCCCACCATCTTTCCTTTATTATTTACACTGCATGAATCTACCGTATTACCAGAGTAAACTAGTAGTTTATAATAGAAAGTATAACTCAAATAACCTGCAAGATATAAGAAATTAAGATGTTAAGTAATAAATAAACAAACAACTTAAGTTAGAAATATATTAATTGTATAGAATTCCGCCCCTACTCTCTCTCCAATATTTCCCTCTTTTCTAGAATAAGAACAATGAATGTTAAAGATAGCGGGGTTTTCTGAGGGTTTCCCCGAAACATGTATGAATAAATTTTTGCTTTCAAATTATGTAATGTAACTATATCTATGTCAATTTCCTTTCATGTCAAGACCTTTCCACATTTCTTTATAAATATTAAATTCACTATCGAGGTACTCGAAATATTTGATCAGAACTTCCGCACCCATGAGTCTTCGCTGAGTTAGCTTAGCAAGGGTATAAATCACTTATAAGTTCTAAGAGAAAATGGAAAAATTGATCTTCCAAAACTTCTGAATTTGATAAAGCCAGACCAAAGGCAATTTGAAGAGAAGGAGAAGTTCAAAGCTGTAGAGCAATATTTATAACTAGTAAATAACCAGCCGACATCCACGTAAGCTGGTAGTGTCAACCGACGCGTCCCTGCCTGTGAGTTGGCACCTGATGAGAAGCGGCAGGGACGCGTGTTCTAAACCAGCTTGACCTCTTTCCACATTTTTTTATAAATATATCTATGTGTTAAGAAGAAATGTAAACGATTATACTAGACGAACCATCATACTGTCAAGTGAAAAACAAAAATTAAAGTGGTTCATTTAGATCTTCTGACACCGTTAAAGCAGCGCATGTTACTTCAGAAACTTATTCGTTACGAGCAAATCAAAGCATAGGGCAGTGGAGCGTCAAAACATTGCTAACTACGATTGTATAGATTCCAGCTAATTCAAATATGTCAAAGTTGAAATAATATTATCAATAATAAATAAATAATATTTGTATTTTCCAAAAATTACTTATTTCTTGGGGAAATGAAATATAATAAACGACAATATAGACTAACGAAATTTCGGAAAAACTGATTCATATGATGAACAGTTTAAAGTTAAAGTGTATCCGGCGAATTGTGCAGGAGTCGAACTAATTGAAATACGTAAAATGATTAATTGATACATCAACTAAGTTCGTGAATTCGTCAATAATGAGTAGTGGATTTCAAATGATTCGGGAATTAAATAAATTTTATTAATATTACAAAACGATTTATATTATTGGCACAATTTAGTAATCAAACTTAAAGCTTCATTAAATAAAGGAACTATCTATTGCGGCCTGATAAAACATAAAAAAGGTATCATGACCATTTCGTATTTGAATAAAAGTACTCGGCACGGAAATTAAATCATTTTCTATAGTTTGACGGAGCTTTGTAACAGGAGATATATTTTTTTGCGTTTCAAGATTAAGGGTCAGTGAAATATTATACCTGTCAAATCAGTATTTGTTGAAACCTCAACTTCAATATGTTTGGCAAATATACTCGCCAAAAAAGATATGATTGACCTCTTACCCTTGTTCCTTGACCTAGGAACAAAGACACAAATTGTACTTGGAACCATATAAACTTTTCATTTTACTGCCATAAACGCAACATATATTTCGAGACACTCGACGCTTATCTAATCGCGAAAAAATAAATTTACGTTAATATTCATTGCTTTTTGGCTAAAATCCAAACCATTTTTCTCGTTTAATGTTCGCAATCCAGATTCGGAAAAAACCATTCTGGTTTCCTCTAATTCTGAGAATTTATTTTTAATATTTGTTAAAAGTTCGATAAAAACAAGATTCAAATGGAAAAGCCATATGCAAAGTTTCCACTTAAGATTTTTCAATTAAAATGTTTACTGTGAAGTCTGATTACAGAGGCAATGGCTAATATCGTCTTTACGATTGTTTGCGAGTCGTTTTTGAGTTGAGCTTTCTTGGATGACAAATGGCTTCGAAATGAAAAAAAAGGAAACACACCGAGTTTCCCTCACACCCGTTCTGTAGGGGGAATTGTTTTGAATGAGCTAGTGGTTTGCTCCGCATAAATAAATAATAAAAAAACTATAAAGTTCACTTTTGGCCTCATATTGCATTTACATTACATGTCAAAAGATTCATGCACGGTTGTGAAATATTGGACCATGCTGGGACACAACATGTGTCCCACTGCGTCGAACCATTTGAGAAAATGAATATTTGAATTTTATTTTTATGGTTCAAGCTTCAATACTTTTTGGAAACAAATCTATATAAATATTTCGTGGCGTCAAGTCGAAAGCGTTGAATATTAAACAAATTCGTATAAGATTCCGTATTTTGGTTGTTTTTTTCGCCGATACAATCCTCTTTTGAGTATTATGTCTTTTGAAGTACAAATGGCCGAAAGGTACTTTTTATATCATTTGATATTTACTCTATAATTACTATCCCCCCATTGTCAAAAAATATTTCTTAGATCTTGTTAATGGACTTCAATCGTAATGACCGAATTTCAATCTACGATTTATAGTTATTTGTGGTATAAAGCTTGGATACCTAACTTATTTATCTTGGATGCAGCCAGCTTCGTCAGTATAATGTGACAGTTTCTTCGTTGAGCCTATTTTGCTCTTTAATTGTTAGAATGAAGGCAGGGGAAAAATAATTAAAATTTTCTAGAAACAGACACAGAATAGTGCGAATTGATAATTATGTAAACAACGAAAGTTGGGATGCTCGACCCTTATTCACACAAGAAAAAAGGCGCTAGGCCGCCATACGATTTTTAAAAATAAATAAGATTAAAAAAATTGTTAAAATAGAAAAAAATAAAATCTTACTGTTTTAGATGGCATCTTAGAACTTCAAATATGAAAAAATATGGCCGGAAAATATGTGCAAGTAGAACTTTTTCCAAAATCAAGCCTTTCATGGCCCGACAAAGGACGGCACTTTATCGGTCTAGGGCATGGCTTAACCACTAATAAGCGTTCATACAAAGAAAAACCAACTCCCAATCGAACGAAATTCGACTCCAAATTTTCCAGATTCATTGGTATTTGTAGTAAAACTTGCTGGGGATTTTTATTTGGATTCTCTTCAATATTGTGTGACATATATTGGCGCTGTCGCGGCGCTGGTCGCTGGTCGCACAGTAGACCATGCGTAACTCAGACTCAATACGTTAATGCGGAGAGTGATGGACTGGATGACCACTCACGGATTCAAGCTGGCACTGGAAAAAACCGAAGTGGTCATCCTAACGAAGAAGAGAATCCCAAGAATACGGCCTATCAGTATAGGGGACGAGCTGGCCGAATCGAAATTAACAGTAAAGTACCTGGGCGTCCTGATAGACTCGAAGATGAGTTTTTCCCAACAAATCAGGGCAGTAGCTGACAAGGCTGCAGCGCGTGTGACGGCACTCACCCGATTAATGGCCAACATAGGGGGGCCCACCACATCAAGGAGACGGCTCTTAATGAGCGTTGTGCAGTCGCTTCTACTCTACGGATCAGAACTGTGGGGCGACGCTCTCAGAAAGGAGTTACACTGGAAGCGGTTGGCACAGGTGCAGAGACAAGGAGCATTGCGAATCGCATGCGCATACCGAATGGTCTCCGAGGCGGCAGTGCTGATAATCGCAGGGGTGATACCCATCACCCTCCTTGCGAGAGAGCGCAGAAGTATTTACCTGCGCAGATGCGATGATCATCAGGGAAGAGAGACGTCGCTCTCTCAGCGATTGGCAACAGTCCTGGGAGCAAGAAACAAGGGGAAGGTGCACTGCAATTGTGATCCCTGACCTGAGGTCATGGTTCAGTCGAGTGCATGGCGACACCGATTTCTACTTGACCCAGCTCTTAAGCGGGCACGGTTGTTTTCGGTCCTACCTGTACAAAATTGACAGAAATTGACAGGTCTGCTAACTGTGTGTTTTGTGCAGGGGAACTGGATGACGCCTGTCACACATTCTTCTATTGCAAAAGGTGGAGCCAGCAGCGAGGGGTCCTACTCAGCGAAATCGGAGAGCTCTGTCCGGAAACTATCGTCGGAGTAATGCTGAAAACAGTTGACAATTGGAATCGCGTGGCGCAATATGCTCGGGCAGTGCTCACATTAAAAAAAGCTTTATTGGAGCCCTGGGAGGCATCGGGGATGGATGGATCTCTTTTGTAGCACTTCCTTCCTCTCCCGTCCTTCCCGTTTGAGAAGTGATACCCATAATGCGAAGACGCCTCTAGGCGTAGGAACACGAGGCCTAGCCCGAAGTAATGTGTCAAACGGCTCCAGGCTAGGTTCTCAGGTTGACAGGGGAGGTGTTTAGTGGGTAGTCCAAGAGCATTTTGCGTCTGGGAGTCTCACACTCAGGCCGTAAACAGCCTTCACCTCCCTACAACAAAAAAAAATATTGTGTGACAAAATCCATAATTCAAACTTTTACATCGGAAAAATTATACCTATCTATCACCTATCACGATACCTCCACTTATGTACATAGTTTAATTTTTAATATCAAAGTAACTGTTCGAATTGAAAGCGCTATATCTGCTTACGGAGTATAACGTAACCACAAAGAATTGTAATCAATTCAGGTGGTGGTAACATGTGGTAACATACTTTATTACCCTTACATATATTGCTTTATTATATATTGCTTAATTATCCTAATATTAACCACCTTAGTTAAGAGGGTTTATTTCTACAAAAAATTCACAAATTATAATTATTAGTAATTACTGTTGTTATTGTATATAACAGGCCAATTGAAAAGTCCCCGGTCTATCATAGTAAAACACATTTTTTTGGCAAAATTCGATTTTATTATTCAACATAGTTGCCTTTGAAGGCGATACAGCGATTATAGCGATCTTCCAACTTTTCGATACTTTTTTTGTAGTATGATTTGTCTTTCGCTTCAAAATAGGCCTCAGTTTTGGCGATTACTTCTTCATTGGCGCTAAATTTCTTTCCAGCGAGCATTCTTTTGAGGTCTGAGAACAGGAATAAGTCGCTGGGGGCCAGATCTGGCGAATACGGTGGATGCAGAAGCAATTCGAAGCCCAATTCATGCAATTTTGCCATTGCTTTCATTGATTTGTGACGCGGTGCATTGTCTTGATGAAACAGCACTTTTTTTCTTCAAATGGGGCCGATTTCATTAACGATTTCATCCTTTAAACGATCCAATAACCCTATATAATAATCGCAGATAATGGTCTGGCCCTTTTGGAGGTAATCAATTAATATTATACCTTGCGCATCCCAGAATACTGATGCCATAACCTTGCCAGCTGACTGTTGCGTTGCGTTTCCTCGCTTTGGATTCGGTTCATTGTGTGCAGTCCACTCAGCTGACTGTCGATTGATGGTGAAATTATGGAGCCAAGTTTCATCCATTGTCACATATCGACGCAAAAATTTAGGTTTATTGCGCTTCAAACAGCTTCAAACACTGCTCAGAATCATTAACACGTTGTTGCTTTTGATCTATTGTGAGCTCGCGCGGCACCCATTTTGCACACAGCTTTCTCATGTACAAATATTCGTGAATGATATGATGTACATGTTCAGATGATATCTTCACAATATCTGCTATCTTGATCAACTTCACTTTACGGTCATTCAAAATTATTTTTTGTGTTTTTGATGTTTTTGTCGGTGACAGTCTCTTTTGGGCGTCCACTGCACTCGCCGTCTTTGGTGCTCATTTCACCACGTTTAAACTTAGCATACCAATCAATGATGGTTAAGTTTCCTGGTGCAGACCCCGGAAACTCTGCATCAAGCCAAGATTATGCTTCAACTGTATTTTTTCAATCAAAAAGCAATATATTATCAGCACACGAAGTTCCTTTTTTTCCATCTTTTTTTAAATAACAAAATTAGCTACCCTCACAACGTATTATCTCACAAACTAATGGTCGGACTGCTGTCAAATTTTGACACGTATCGTTTGAACGTTGGTACTAACCAAAAATCATATGGATTTAATACTAGCACCACCATCTGTGTGTCAGACCGGGGACTTTTCAATTGGCCTGGTATTATTGTCACATTGCTATTTAGGTCTAATTATCTCCAATATACGTGAGTAAGCGTTACCAACATCTTCGTTAAGCCTTGAGTTTTCCGGTTGTCGAATGATCCAAAGGCTTCCGTATACGTCCAGTTGTCCTGTATCCCTTACTTCTTGTACTATCTCTAGATCCTCCCAATACATTGCGTGGTACTCCCGAAATAAATATATGTTTATTTAACAAAAGAGATTTGCGTTTTTTGGAAAAATTAAAAAAATTCAAATCGAAGACATGAAGTTCTTGAAAACGTGTAAAAAATATAAAATTGTGCCAAAAAGTCATATAGTAAAATTACAATCGGGTTTGGAGAAACATAAACAGGAATTGCAACAGAAATTAATCACAGATAGTATAAACCGCCTTTACGTGAGAAATATTCAGAGTCAACATTGACGGCATATAATCTCCACCTTCGGCTGGCAAACCAAACAACAGGGATGAAGGGAACAACTGAAGAATGGCTTGGTAAAATACAGAGGGCGTTTGAATGTGAGAAAGATGGGAAAAGGGAAATTTTGAACAAAAAACTCGCGAGCCTACTAAATAAGCGGAACGGTACCCCTAGAAGAATACAATACACAATACAATACAATAGATGACTTTGTGGTGAATTGGTCATCTGAATCGTTTACGGATGAACAATTAGGACTCTTGAACAAGGTCTTAAATTTTGGAATTAGGGACAAGTAGCTACCAAAGGAACACATTATAATAGAGGTAGAAACAGCCATCAAACATCTGTCCATAGAAAATAAACAAGCCATCAGAGAAGATACTATGAAAGTCGTGAAAATTGGTAATTCGACAGTAAGGAACAACGAAAGGATGATCGTAGGGGAGCTGAAACAAAAGCCGGTGTTCTACCTTAAATCCGACAAGGGGAAGAAGGTAGTTATAATGGATAAAACGAAATGTTATGAATTGGTTTTAGAGGAACTAAACAATCGAGATTACCATGACCTAAGGAAGAACCCCTTACCGGGCTCTATAAAAAGAGTGGAGAAGGCCCTGACTGACTGCCAAGTAATTATCCCGAGTGAAATCGCGTTAAGGGTGACTAACCTAGTACAGCCTTGGATCAAGTGTCTTCCAGAAATTCAAAAACCAGGCAATGAAACGCGTGAAATTATAACTTCCACGGACGCCCCAACAAGTAAGATTGCGAAATGGTTGGTGGAAGAATGTAGAAAATATCATAAACCTCCAATCAGCCACTCCGTTAAAAACAAGACAGAATTAATGAACATTCTAAGCACAGTCAACCATATTGAAGCTGACAAAATATTAGTATCTTTCGACGTGAAGGCCCTTTTTCCAAGCGTCCCAGTAAAGTAAGCATTAGACTTACTGGCTAACAAGCCAAAGGACAACGAAAACGGATTCGATCATTTTATAAATTGACGACTCTTTGTGTCTATGAAAACCACTTCACCTTTAGGGGATGGTTCATCAGACAGAAATCTGGCGTAGCTATGGGGAATCCACTATATCCCCTCTTAAGTGAAATTTTCATGGGTGGAACAGAAGATTGCAGAGGAACACGTTCTTCCAAGGGTAGGGATACGATATGTTGATGACGTTTTCGCTATAGTGAAAAAAGATAGTGTAGAAGACTCTAAGGAAGATAAACAATATACATAAGAATATCACCCTCACAATGGAAGTGGAGAGTGGGAATGAATTACCTTTTTAAGATCTGAAAATAATCAGAAATAATAACATATTAGAATTTGATATCTTCAGAAAAACCACGAACACACGGAGGACGATATCAGGGACATCCCACCACTCGCATCGAACAAAGATGGCAACATTCAACTGCTGGATATACAGAATGCTGACCACCCCGCTAACGAGGCGACGTTACGAACAGGGTAAAGGGGCCGACACAAGTCGAGACAGGAGACATCAGTCAAGGGGAGGAGAGAGGAAATTCAATTAGTGCGCTCTAAATCGCAACAGAATGCTGCGAAGAAGATATACCACGCGACAGCAAAAGATTCGAAAGAGGCGCCCGAAAAGCAAGAAGGCACGAAACACAGCGTAATGCCTAAAAAGATCAGGAGCAAGCAGCGCAGGGATGCTCTACTGATCAAGCCTGCAGACGGGAGAACTTACGCCAAGATCCTCAAGGAAATCAGGCAAAATGTGGAACCCGAAAAACGGTGTCTGTATACGAACGGTAAGAGCGACCAGAGGAGGCGGTCTCCTCGTAGAACTCGGAGCGGAATCCACCGACAAGGGCCTGTTCGAGAGCGCTGTCATGGACCATCTTGGCTCTAAAGCTGTTATCTCGACATTACAGCCAATGGCCTCTTTGGAAATAAGAGACCTTGACTGCATTGTGGATGCCAAAGAAGTAGAAGATTCCATTAGGCAAATCCTTCCTACAGCAGAGAGTTTTAGGGTAAAGCTAACGCTTACCAATCCTAGAGGGAAAGGGTGGCAATAATAGATATCCCAGAGAAAGATGCTGTGCAACTCCTGGCCAAGGAGAAAATTAAAGTCGGCTGGGTCGTGTGCAGGATACGTTGGATGGTAGCCCTGACTCGATGCTACAAGTGCCTTAGCTTCGGACACATCTCCTTGAACTTCAAGGGGCCAGATTGAAGCAAACTGTGCTACAAGTGTGGCACTTCTGGCCATAAGACGAAAGACTGCCCAAACGAACCCAGTTGCATCTTGTGCAAAGATAAGGGGCGGAAGTCTGAAGATCTGGCTCATATCCCAGGAAGTGGTAGGTGCCAGGAGTTCAAAGAGGCACTAAGCAAGAAAAGAGCAAAGACATGATTCAAGTCCTGCAGATCAACCTACATCGCAGCTCAACCCACAAGATCTACTAGACCAGGTTGCGAGGGAGAAAAAGTCGACTTGTTGCTGATATCTAAGCAACACCACAACAAAGAGGAAGCTGGATGGTATTGTGATCGATCCGGCACCGCCGCCATCTGGGTACATGATAGGGCTCTATCTACAGCTCGGACATGCTCCAGCGGAAACGGCTTTGTGCTCATTGGGTGCGCCGATTTGACATTCATTAATGTCTTTTTCACGCCGAACGAGTCATGTTTTCAGAGCAGGCTCGATGAACTGGAGGAAGCTGTCTCGAGCACGGAAGGTCGAGTCCTTGTTGCCGGTGACTTTAATGCCAAGGCAATAGAATGGGGAATGCCTCTTCCAGACCCGAGAGGAATAAGAATCCTAGAAATGGCGGCTAAGAGGCAACTTGTCATCATGAACGTTGGGAACACACCAACTTTTCGACGGGGAGGCTGCTTGGGAATTCTGCCGGATGTGACATTTGCTTCGGAGTCCTTAGTGCCTAGGATACACAGATGGAGGGTACTGGAGGACTACTCGGCGAGCGATCACCTGTACATTGCTTTCGAAATTAGCGAGCGTGCTACTCGACGCGTAGCAACCCAACCCTCAACTGTAGATTGGAACATTTCTAAAATAGATGTCGACGCGTTCGCCGCAGTTCTTATGAGCGGTGAAACTATGACGGCAATGGGGGCAGCCTCAGCTGAAAACACGGTGAGCTCAACCATGAAGCTCATCAAGAATGCGTGCGACTGCTCTATGCCCAGGTGACGGCCTCGACACAATAAGCCTGCTGTATACTGGTGGTCGGCAGAAATCGATGAAAAGCGGAGAGAATGTCACAAACTCCACCACGAATCTCAACGCTTAAGAAATCGAGACGAGTCACACTCCCGAACGCTGGCATACAGGTCGGCTAGAAAACTTCTCCGTAGGTTAATTAACGAAAGCAAGGCTCGCTGCTGGCGAAACCTAGTTAAGAACATCGACAGAGACCCATGGGGGCTGGGTTACAAGCTTGCCATGCGGAAATTAGGAGCTGCAAGGAGGCTCTGTGTCCTTGATGTGGAAAAAATGGATGAGATTGTTCGAGCGCTTTTCCCTATGCATCCTGTTCGTCCCGATGATACAGATGTTGAATGTCCTGGGGAATGCCCACTTTTTAGCGCCATCGAGCTGGATGATGCGGTGAAATCTTTAAAATCGAAAAACGCCCCAGGGCCAGACGGTATACCAGCGGAAGTAATACAGCTTGCACATCAACTTTGCCTTGACAAGCTGCTCACCACTTTCAATGCCTATTTGCAGCAGGGCGCGTTTCCAAATTGCTAGAAAGAGGCGAGGCTCGTCCTAATCCACAAGGGGAAGGGGAACGCCAAGCAACCATCTTCATATCGGCCCCTATGTATGTTGAACGCCGCTGGGAAAGTGCTCGAGAGGCTCATTAGAGAAAGACTTGGAGAGGCCATCCGAACTGTCGGGGATCTGTCTCCTCAGCACTACGGCTTCAGGGCTGCTCGATCCACGATCGGTGCAATAGCAGAGGTAGTGAGTGCGGTCCAGCAGCCAGAAGCCCACAATCACTACTCGAGACGAATAGTACTGCTCATAACATTAGATGTGAGAAATGCCTTCAACTCTGCTAGATGGACAGATATTCTTGGTGCTCTGGAATATTTCAGAATGCCGAGGTATCTGATGCGGATATTGAAGGAGTACCTCAAAAACCGGAAACTCATCTATGACACATTGGGAGGCCGGTAAAGAATTGATTTGACACCAGGGGTGGCGCAAGGTTCCGTTCTGGGCCCGGACCTCTGGAATGTCTCGTACGATAAGCTTTTGAGGCTGTAGTTACCGGGGGAGTCACGCCTAGTTGGCTACGCAGATGACATAGCAGTACTAGTCTCCGGACGTACTTTCGGACAGACGCAGCTCAAACTGGGTGCAATACGCCGAGTGAGCGAGTGGATGACAGACCGTGGGCTTAGCCTAGCGCTGGAAAAGACCGAGGTTGTCGTCCTGACCAAGAAGCGGATCCCTCGTGTTATTCTCGTTCGGGTGGGGGAAATGATCATCGAGTCGAAAGAATCAATCAGATACCTTGGCTTGATGATTGACTCGAAGATGGGTTTTTTCGAGCAGGTTCGAGCGTCATCGGATAAGGCTTCTGTGCGAGTATCGGCTCTCAGTCGCCTTATGGTCCACACGCGGGGACCAACCTCGAGCAAAAGACGTCTACTGATGAGTGTAATGGAGTCAGTGCTCTTGTATGGCTCCGAGGTTTGGGCTGACGCTCTTAGTAAAGAGACGCACCAAAGGCGTCTTTGCGGATAGCTGCTGCATATCGCGCTGTCTCTGAACCTGCAGTGGTGGTAATCTCGAGGGTGGTTCCTATTAAGTTACTTGCAGACGAGCGGAAACGTGTATACTTACGTAGGAGGGAGTCGGCAAGAGAAACCGTCAGCCGAGAGGAACGGAGAAGGACCCTAACCTTGTGGCAGCAAATATGGGAAAACGAAACGCGAGGCAGGGTGACGGCTGATTAGTGACTTGGGGCCGTGGTTCTACAGAATGCATGGTGAGACTGATTATTACCTGACGCAACTACTCGGTGGCCAAGGGTATTTTCAGTCTTCCCTGTATAAGATGGGAAAGTCACCATCCCCAACTTGCGAGTTCTGCCCGGGGTTGACAGATGACGCCTGCCACACGTTCTTTACGTATAACAGATGGACAAGACTCCGTTCGCATCTCTCGGAGAAAATAGACGTGCTCTCCCCAGAAAATGTAACGGGAAAAATGATGCAATCAAAAGACAATCGGAACTGTGTGTTGCATTACGTACGGACAGTACTTCTTATAAAGAAGGGCACTATGTTTCGCTTGGTGAGGGAGGTTTCTGTTTCTTCCTTCCTATCCACCCGTGCAGAAAGAGGGATCTCCCTTAGCCTGAAGACATCGCTAAGCGATGATTAATGAGGCCTAGTCCGAAGTAATGTGACAAACAGTTCCAGGCTAGGTTCTCGGTGTGACAGGGGAGGTGTTTAGTCAGTAGTCCGGTAGCGGGAGTCCGACACTCAGGACGTAAACAGCCTCACATCCCAAACAAAAAAAAATGTATTAGTTTTCTGTTCGAATCAGAAGAGAGTTTGAAAGTGGAATGCCAATTTAATGAGCAGCATTGTATCAATCCTTTGAAAAATCGCATTGTCCTAAAACCAGCGGTGGATGGTTATGAAAATTTCGAGTTTAAGTGTAGGAGACAAAATCGACTACTCTTGCCGAGCAGACCTTCGTGAAATTTAAGCAGAGCAAAGGACATCTAAACAGGACAAAGACACTTAAACATTGCAGAAGTGCTGCAAATTGAATATTGTGACGGCTTTAATGTTGAAGGAGAAACAGATATACGTTTTGAAATGAACGTAATAATCAGATAGACCTTAAAATCCTTAAATAAGCGGTTTTTTATTATAAAGGATGAAATTCACAGCTTGACGAGAATTGGTAATATTACTGTGAAATCAAACTGTATTAAAAATCGGTGAAAAGTGTTAAACTTAAAATAAAGTGCGAGGTGGTTCATAGGCGTCAGAGTGGAAAATCAACATGGACAGTGAAGGACTTCTACTGCAGTGATGATTTTATTTGATAGGGACGGAAGCTTATCTGTTTTTAAACAAATATGTATGCCAACGCTAAAAAGTTTCTGCATTTCGTATGTTTAATAGGAAAATTTTGAATTAAGGACTTATAACCTCGAGTTGATGCGATTGTTTGTGATATGAATTAAATTCTAGTTCTCTGAAAAATTCGAATAAAAGAAAAATAAACACAGAATCAGGCATGAAGTAGAGACAATTTATTAACAGTTAACAGTAAAGTAGAGACAATTTATTGACAACTAGATTTTGGTTTTCCAAACAGATTACAGAACTGTACACATCTATGCGAGTCGACTAAATGTATGAAAAATTACTGAACTGATGGGTTTCTATGTTGAGTGGCCTATTTTGATAATCAAGTTTGACTTTTTGAAAACTGATTTCTCGTTGAAACCAGCACTTACTTCTGTTGTTCATTTACTCGTTAAGGATAATGGAATGTCAAATTCCAAAAATGTCAAATGGATCTGTTTCATTTTTATTCTTTGCTAGTTTGTGTTGAGAGTTGTTGCGAACATGAGATCAATTGTTACACTTACCCAAATCGAATTAATGCAAACAAAGTAGGCATTGATATTTTGAATTTGAAATTAAATCAAGTAGGCGACGAGTGGTATAAATAGAAGTGAAATTGTCTTGAATGGGAGAGTTAGTTCTTCGCGTCAAAAGGTACGGACAAGCCTCTGTTTCCTACCACCCAATGTGAGGCTGCATTGGGGTGAGTTTTTGAATACCGGTTCATGTATACAATATAAATTGTATACCGGGAATAAATAGAAATATAAATTAATAAAGTTGGTGTTATGAAGTGAAACAAGAGTTTTATTTATCTTCTCTGTCGATGAAACATAAATATTAAACGCCTTTCGCGATTTATGGATGCCTTTTTTCTATATATCTATAGACAATTTTCAGTTCTATTTGTACTTTTCTTAATTGTCTACCCTTAACATATATATATTCTCTTCTTAACCAACGCTTCACATTTTTAGGAAAAGTTGTAATATCCTAACTGTTGTTAATCATCTGGTAATTGAAACCGTCACGGTTTGACACTTCTTTTTTATGTTTTCCAACCCTTATGGATATTTATATCTTGCGCCTGCCGTTTTTATTTTTAGGAGTAAAGGAGCTAGCAACCAATGTAAGATAGGTTGGTGCCTGCCAAAGCTACCCACATTTAAATTATTACCAATTTGAATTATTAAACTAAAACAAACAGCGTTGCATCGTAAATATTTTCAATCGCAGAATTGGTTCTACATCAGAACATCTGATTTTTTTCTAAACAAAAAAAAACCAATCAAGTGGTTCTTGTATGTCATCGTTGAATAGGTGGAGAGACATAAAGTACAAATGAACGTTCATCTGAACATATCTTAATTACAAATGTTTGTGCAATGAAACGTTTTAGACATTGGACATTGACCAATGAAAATGGGTTACGTTGATCTGATCCGAGAATTGACATAATGAGGACGCACTAAGTTCTAATGAATCGTGAATTGAATTAAATGGTATGCGAAGCACGTCACATTCAGTTTTACCCATAACTGGAACAGCGCATATTAAGAGTTTTCTTAGATCAGTTGGTCTTATATCTGAAAGAAAATTCAAGAATTTTAATCGACAAAATACATTGGAAAAGTAAAACAAAATAAAGAAATTAATGTAACTTTCGTCGGCCGTTCGATGCACTACGACAAACATATGATTTGCTTGGTCAATTCCGCTTGTTCCAATGTCCCAAAAATAACGATTATATTTTTAAAAAATATCATGAACTCATCTGCAAAATCTTGCATTCAAACGTGAGCCCACCGAGTATAGCGCTTCCGATTTTCACTGTGCCAAAATTTTCAATTTCGATTTTCTCCGCTTCACTGTCACAGTGTTGAAAGCGTACGCAGTTCGTGATCCAGAAAGTTTTCACACAAACCACCAAATTGATGCCGCACAAACGAGTACCAAAATAACACAGGAAAATTGCTAATTAGCTTCGCTGACGGTTGACTTTTTGAATCATCCCACGAAGATCATAATAAATAAGATCAACATTTCCATTAATAAACACTAACACATGCTATCTTTAGGCTACTTGCATATAATATTGAGGTGATCATGCTATTTCCAGCCTTGTAATTTGATTGAAAACCGCGTTTTTAAACAATTTTTTAAAAATTGGAAGCTTTACCGTCGAAAAAAGCGCCTGATTTAATGATTAAAACGATAAAATCAACCAAAAAGTGGACTAGAAATGGAACGTACTTTGTTTGGATTCGGGTGAATGGCATGGATGTATTTTGTTTGTGTGAGCCAGCAACATCCGATACACAAATTGAAAGCTTCATGAATGAAACGCTTTAAATTTCAATGAATATTCCATTTGAAGGCTGAGTCGAAAAGAAGAATTTATTCTCATATAAATAACTTTTTTGTCACACATGAAAAAATACAAAAAAAAATCACTCAAAGCAGAGTAGACTAGGAGGCCTCCGATTTTCATGTCACAACCAGTTTGAAGCTTAAACTCAGCATAGACAAAAGTAATGCGAAAATATTCCTACAGAAACCTTTGCAAAATAACATCTGAGTGTACAGGGGTATCTATTCGACCTCTGTTCATAACTCCACAAGGACTGATAATACTTTCACAATTATCAATGAGACGTTTTACATCACACGAAGCTTCAATTTTTTCATAAAGTACAAAAACAGTTACTCAGCTTCTCCCCGGTTGATTGGTGTCTTTACATCACCTTTTTCGAATTTTGATTGTTCCCAAAATTGAAAAATCCGCTTGAAAATCCTTAAAGGTGTTATGTTCAAACTGGGCTACACGCAATAATAAGCCTGAGTCTCCACTCGCCCACACAAAAGACGTACTCGTAATTTGCATGGAAGTGCGGGATTTTATAGTGCTATGCGTGAATACATGTTAATATGACAAGTTTTAAAGTACCAACCAAGCAGGACACTTAAACAAAGTGCATCGTCAAAAAAAGAAAGAGAAAACCAAGGAAAAAAGGGAGTGGGAAGTGAAGATGTAAAAACTTTGTTATTTGTTTACGTTTCGCTCGTACTCATACGCGAAACGTCAAAGTTAACAAACACGTGCGGCTCTTAGCATGAATATCCGCTCAATTTTACTAGAACCCGGTTGCAACGGAAGGGGGGATGCTCCGGTTCGAATTTTTCATTCATAAAACTACCGAATAGTACAGTAAAACCGCACTTTCTGGTAACAACTTTTGCACGATTCAGACTTCGTGCAAATTTTTCGAAACGTCCCGTGCAACACAAGTAGGCAACTAATAACACCAAAGGCAGGTGCCTTTATATTAGCAGGTGCTAATATAAATTGAATAGCATATACATTCACTGCGCAAAAAAATATATGCACATAAATTTCATTTTAGAAACCTTGTCATCGTGATCCCTCAAACTCATTGACGTGGCTTAATATCTAAGCTCGTTATCTCATGGAGCAGGTTTTATTTGCTACTTGGTATATTTGTATGTCCTTTTTTGTGATGCCCATTCATATTACGAGCGCGCTTTTACAGTTATACTATGAACATTTTGAACTTTTTCCGGATGTTCATCGGTGAGAGCGTGATCCTGATCAGAATGAGATTTATTTGAACAATACATTGACCGGAAAGATGAAAAACTATGCCAGTGCAGAGTTTCCATCATTTAAATTTTCATTTATTTCCCGCTTGAGTAAATCTAAGCATATCCGATCATTTTTAGGAGAGTATATGAGGAAAAAGGACCGATCCTGGTAAAAATAGAGTCTTTTTATTAAAAGGATTTATTGATGAATGATGGGCAACATGAAATTTCATACAAAATACCGGCAAAGCCATCCATCAGAAATAAAAGTTTTAAATGACAACTGTAATGGTAAATAAACCCTTAAAACGCAGAGTGAATGGGTCTGTGAACAAGACAATGAATATTAAGGTGCTTTTTTCAGCCAACAGGACAGTAAAATTCGCAATACAGCCACAGTACGAATGAGCCCATAATAAGCAGTTCAATGACACATAAATCGAGTATTGAGGAGAATTTACCCAGGCACTAGAACAGAAGTTTGACGAAGCAGTCAGCAGGATATCGAAGAATTCGGCCATCAAAGATTATCATTTCGCGGCTTCAATCGATACCTATGGAGCTTTTGCTAGATTGAAAACGAAAAGTGTACCCTTCAAAACAGAAAATGTATCAACTTTTAAAAATAGATGATTTTGGTTCAGTTTTTGTAGTTTTATTGTTTATAACTAAAAGGAAGATTGCAGTGAACGAAAACGGAGTAAACTTAAGGCCGAAATACAATACTGCGAGACGGCGATGCGATAGCGTGACGAGAGTCTCGCAGCAAATGTCAACCCGTTGTCGTAACATGCGTTTGTATACTACATCGTACAACGATTGCGATACGTTGGTGAGAGTCGAGAAACATTCGGAAAAATGAAAATTCCTCGCAACGAGGTGCGTGACGTTTGTCAGATGCTTGATGGCGCTTAAATGAAATTTGAAATTCAAACGCCTTAATTACTTTTTAAGTAGGAGGGTTATCCAGAGTGAATTTTGAATGAAAATTTCGTGCATCCTTGTTGAGGATGCCATTATTTGCCAAACGAAGAAAAATTCCAAATTCAAAAATAATTTTAAGCAAAGTTCATTCAAGACGTCACCAATTTGACATTTGTCATATCAACATCATTCTTCCTCGCATCGCGTGCATTGTAATTCAATTTAAATTGAATTCAATTTGCATTGCGTGACGACGAGCGAGAATCGCATCGCCCTCTCGCATCGCCGTCACGCAGTATTGTATCTGGGCCTTTATGAAATGAAAAAAAGGGTCCATCACTGAGTAGTATTGTACTAACACAGCTTGCTAAGTCTCTGCTATTAAATTAACTTTAATTCGCAGCATGCGAAAGTGTCACTGAGACAAACGATGGAGCTTTCCACAATAAAACGGCTAGTGAAAAAAGTTTACTCTGGGTATACATCGATGACTCTGAAGCCTATGAGCAAGCGTCTTCAGGTTGCATTGTCGAAGCATAAATACAAAACGGGACGAACTCTCCCGGTAGACTAGCAGATTAGATTTAAAAAAACTTAGCAAACTTGAAGTTATATTGCAGTTGTGCTCAAGCGTTATGATAGAATTGTTGTTAAACGAAATAATCATAATAAAACTAGAAAATATTCAAAATATAAATTGAATTCTATTAATTTTAGTCGACACCAATTAGTTCGAGAGTTTGTTCAAAGTTTTAAAATATTTGGAGCTCATCCTAAAGAATTTGCAACATCATCCACACTCAACATACGTTGCTAGCTCACCAGGTCCACACCATAACCATATGTATTTGTCATTAAAACGACCACAAAACGTCATCGGACGACTTTGACAGAAGAATACATCTACTCTCCGTGATGTCACATAATGTCTTCGTAGTTTCACAATGAGTGCACGATGATAGGCAGACCTTTAAAATTGCAATGACCCGGCAAATGTTATATTAACATGCATCCTTGGACACAACATGTTTGAAGGAAATCAAAAAGCCGGTTCGACCAGCTGCTGCTAGTTAGCAGTCAAAATGGAAATATATAAGGCATATAGATATTTCTATATTATAAGGCATATAGATATGATGTATATATATATTTCTCTGAATAACAGGACCAACTACATAACACGTCCCACTCTCACATAACGTGGACAGAAAGACTACTTAGGAGAAAATGCAAATGACATCAGAACACCTGACCGGATTTCAGCGAGAAAGAGAAGAGCTGATCACACTTTCTTTTCAGGCCTTCAAGTCTGAATACTCCACTTGGGCTAATTGTTCACTTGTTAGAGGTCAATTAACATGACAGATTTTCAACTTCTAGACCTTCAATCATGGACCATCGAGGCTTACTTTATTTTTAAAGAGATAATAGTTTGAGAATGTTTTGTTGGCAGAATTACACCGTCGTTGTTCTACTACTTAGCACTACAGCCCTTCTTGGGCCTTCTATTTAATCTATATACTTTAATCTTTGGAATTGGATATGTGAATCTGGAATCAGTAAACCAATAATTGTGGTTGCTGCGCTTTGGGAGTTAACCAGTGTCAAACATTTTGATTTCCTTAAAGAATCGAATGTGAGAGTCCATTTTTAATGACGAATAAAAAGTGAGCCGAGTTAATGCGAAATTGGTTTATTAATTCTGTAGCTTTTGACAATTTTCTATTGTAAACCTCACAATGTTTTCAATCATGACACACCGGCGGTCCAGCCATAGAGGTATAGCGTAATAGAGAGGCTTTATCCGTGTACTGCATGTGAAAGCCGAGGGAATCAGAATGACTTCGTTAATTCTTCTCCTGGTCAGCTTTTCATTTGTTCCACTCCACCCCTGGCTGCAGGTGAGTAATATGAACTGTGATGTACGAGAGTTTATCGGAATTTCAATAATTCTCCAGTAATTGGTAAAACAAATACATAGGACTGTCAAATACATGACTGACTGGAGCTCATAGAACAACGAAGCAAAAGAAAGCACATGATGCAGTAAAAAAAAAAAAAAATACAGTAGAAAAAAAACAGTAAGTAGGTGAACTTGTGTATCGAGGTACCAAAATAACGAGAAACACTAATGAAAAAGACCAAATACGCCGGAGAACACAGCTCGCAAATAAAAGTTTTTATTCAGTTCTGATGATTATGAAGACCATCTGCATACACAGGAAAGTAAAGTTCCAACTATACAAATATGTGAGACGACCTGGGCAAGTTTTTTCAGTCACGAAATGCAAAAGTAATTTCGAATTATGCAGCTCATGCCCATGTGCTTAACATTGACAGGCAGTTAACATTTCCGTTAGGACTATTTGTAAAGGAATGGTCACACTTTTGTTTTGATTTCTGATATTTTAATAATATTTTTCGAAGAATCACAAAAATTACCATGTCAAAGATAGATAAATACACCAGAAGCGTTTATTTTTGGAATCAAACAATCTCGTGATAAGTGTGCTCAAGGGATTTTATGTTTAATGGTTCATTTAAACATATTTCAACTGCATAGCTTGGATTCGAGACCGACTGATGATTGAGGAGGATTGTGCCTGAAGTCGACCATTTGTCAGATTAACTTGTAAAGTTGTATTGAATGAGTGGAGCTTAATCCTTCGAGATTATTTTTTCGCGTAGGGTTACCATTCGCGTTAAGCCTTGTATCCATTGGCAGTTTTTAATTTATAACGTCATGGCGGAGCTGCCCTACCACATTCTCTAGAAAAAGGAATGTCAATTCTTCGGGCCCTTACAGGCGCAAGGAAAAATTCATTGAAAACAGCCGACAACGTAATAAACATAATTTTTTAGAATGCCCGAGCTGAGAATTATCTGCTCCCAAGTTAGGAAAAGGCAAAACGATAACCGGTGTTATGTATTGTTATTGAACTAGTTGTGGAAACAAAGTAAGAAAAAACATGTTCGTATGAAAAAGAAAAACATTTTCTTAGACCTAAAATGTATAAGTTCATTCATGTATCCATTACTGACCAGTTTTGATACTAAATATTAAACAAGGAGTTTTTAGTTACATATTTATAACAATAATCATTCGTGAAGAATCAGGCTCTATTTATTTATTTATTTTTTTTTACAAAACTTGAATAGGATCTTGACAGCCTTCTAAACCTGTTTTCAACCACATTCCGTTCTCTGACTTAAGACTGCTCAAATGGCAAATGCTTAAAAACACTTGAAAACGCAAAGGAAACTCTACTTCGAAACGTTTTGGTACCAAAAGTCGATAATAATTCAGAATAAAATTAGTCCATAAGGTAAAAGTACTATAGGATTTCATTTAGGACCGAGTACAGTCAAAATTTGAGTATACTTATTCTCCTTAAGAAAGGTCAGACTAAAGTGCGGCGGAAAGTTAAGGGGCAATATATATTTTGAACGTAAAATATCTCTTCTTCAATAATGTCATGTTTTTGTTATTTTAAAGTTTCTTTAATATTGTGCAAGTTTTTTGTTTGGTTCTAACGTATTTAAAGATATTCTTTTGGTCGAAATTTCCCTATAATCATATCCTGACTCAAACTTTAAAACCGTCTTCAACGAAACATGGTACTGTAGATCGGTTCCTTAACTAAATTTTTCGTCAACGGAGTTAATTCAAATATTGCATGGTTCTTCTAGATAATATTTTCTAGTATGAGGCGCAGCATTTTAATATTTTATAATGAAAAACACGAGATTTGTGGCATACTTCATATTTCTTTGCATATCTGCTCTGGGTTTACTCTTATTATCCCATGGTTTACATCCTTCAAAGTAGTCTTCCTTTGCTTGAACAACACGCTCCAAGTGAAGTTTCAACTTTCTGTAGCCCTGGAAGTCCGTTTTCGGAATTACCTTCAGTATATTCTTCGCTTTAGTTTGAAGCATCTCTTTGTCATGTACCCGATGTCTCTTGAGTGGCGTTTTTAATGCAGGAAAAAGCCAAAAGTCGCAAGTGTCAGGACTGTACGAAGGCTGACGAAACTGTACGAGTTTATACTTCATCAGAAGTTGCTGCACAAGGTTCGATAAATGCGCCGGCGCATTGTCGTATGAAGCAGCCAATCACCGCAATCTTTTTGACACTTCAACGTTTTAGGACTTAGATCAAAACCGCGGTGCATGACATGGTACACATGAAGGTGCTTCGTGATCAAAGAAAATATTCACTTTGACTTTGACGTGATTTGTTTTGGCATTGGTGATTCAGAATGCTTCCTCTGTGAAAATTGTCGATACATTTGTGGATTTGAGTCGTAAGCCCATGATTCATAACCAATAATAATCTTTCTGAGTACGCTTTATTCATCAGAAAACATTTATAAGTTATCCTGAGCGCTTTTAAAATTAACATGAAGATTCTTGTGTCCTGCCTTTCGCAATTTCGGAAAATTTCGCACGCACGTGAGTCCTTCTCAAATTCTTAGTAAAAATTCTTTAATATGTGGTTTTTCGTGTTTAGAAGTAGAACCCTTTTGAGTTCACGTCTCGTTAACCAACCATGCTATGAATGTCGGCAATAGCGAGCATCGCTGCTAACTGACGCATCACTGCTAAACTGTCACCACTGTTAAAACCAAATGATTCTTGTTTTGCTCATTCACTCCACATGCCTTATTCAATTGTTTAATTCTTTAATTGTTTTTGAACTAGTCTTTCCGGAATTAAATCAAAGTTTAATGCAACTGCTTTAATATACTTTTTCTGTCAGTTTTTGCAGAACATGTTTCCGGTAAACACAAAAGTCAATATAATTATATACACGCTGTGTGTGAACCAGATTTGGGCATTATTCGAATAACTTGTTATCTGGATGATTATTCGAATAAAATTTTATTCGCAATATAATTATTCGCGAATAATTCATTCACGAATAAATTATTCGTAAATAAATTTCCTACGAATAAATTATTCGTGATTTTATTCGTTATTTTAAATATTAAATATTAAAGCGATAAGACGAATTGGTGCCAATCGTATATCGTCAACTGCCTGCCTGATTTCCGGAATTTAATGAATAATAGCAACACAAGAAAGGGATCGTGACAATACGAGAGAGCGAGACTTGCATTTAAGTGTGAAAGAGAGAGCGCACTTTCTTATCAGTTGTCGTCACAGAAGAATTATTTTGTTTTGGTAAATTGCTAATATTCTGGATACTCTCCCCAGTCACTCGGAATCTGTTTACCAGAGCGGTGCGGCTAATCAAATCACAAGTATTGTATTGTGGTATTTCTGGATTTTGAAAGTGTGTGATTTATTCATCGAAATTATGGAGTTAGAGAGTTTGGACTCTCAGGATAATTCTCAGTCAAATCAAATTAGTTCAATCAATATGGAAAGTTCTAATGAAAATGTTGCCAATGTTTCGGTGAATCAAAACAATGTAAAAACAACATTAACTTTGTTCGCTGGCAAATTTTTTAAGTATGACTCTTCATCATCGAATGGAAAAAGCATTCTGATGGCCTGTGTGAAGTGTGAACCTAAAGTTGTAAAAATTAAAGGTTGTCCAAACTCGTCGTCAAAGTTTTTGAGCCATTTAAAAAGCAAACATGGGGATGAAGCCGTTGCAAACATGGGGATGAAGAGAAATCATAGTGCCGACACTGGAAGTGGAAACACAATTTCCCAAACAAACTTTGAACATGATTTGGTACTATTCTTCATTAATTCAATGATTCCACTGAATGCAGTAGAAGATCCATTTTTTATTACGATGTTAAATAATTTGGGGTTACGAAACCACGAAATAAATGTCATCAGCCGAAGAACATTGAGCAGATATATGGTCGAGTCGTAAACGAAGTTTTCTTAGAGTAACTGCTCATTGGATAGATGCGGATCTCAGCCGATAATGCAAAACACTAGCTTGCAGGAGGTTTCCTGGAATTCATTATTATGAACGAATTGCCATGATACTTGACGAAATTCACACTGAATATAATCTGAATTCCACGAAGATAGTCGCAACAGTTACTGATAATGGTTCCAACTTCATCAAAGCATTCAAAGAATTTGGTGTATCAATTTTAAACTCAGATTCGATTGATTTAGAAGAAGATGATTTGGATGATGAAGAAGATTATTTACGAGAAATTATTGATCCACGTGATTTTCAATTAGCGTGTCATTTCAGATGCGCTGCTCATACTCTGAATTTGTCTGCTACTACAGATGCTAATCGAATACTTAAACTAGATAATAATACATCATTATCTGAAATGCATCATAATGCTATTGAAATATGTAACATATTGCGGAATGCTGCTGGACGTCACAAGACAGCAGAAATCATTCAAGGTGTTTTAGGACATACACTTAGCAAACCTGGCGTTGCAAGATGGAGTAGCTTATATGATGCTATGAAGCAAATTTACTCCATCAAAGACAAGAACATTCAACTGCATAGAGCTTTGTGCCTCAGAAGTTATATCAGTGACCGTGAATATGAATATATAAACGAATATATCACATGTTCATGTCCTACTGCCGAGGCTTTAGATATACTGCAAGGAGAAACAAAAATGTATTATGGACTTCTGATTCCATGTTTAATGGCTTTACGCAAGAAACTGCAAAAATTAGAGAACTTTCCATTAAGGTACTGCCATGATTTAGCAGCAGCATACAGGCAAAGCGTTGAAAGAAGATTCGACGATTTTTTTAAACTGTTTACGCCTAAAGGTCAACATACTATAATTGCGACGTTGTCCTACCCGAGATTCAAGAACAAATAGTTTAGTTGCATTACACCACATGAACAAAGAAGAATCAAAAAATTCTTTAAACATGGAATAACAAAAGAAGTGTCCAGGAATCTTTCGTATTCTGAAAATAGAGTTGCTGCTGATCCAGAAAACTCATTTTTTGATTTCGAATCAGACTCGGGAAGCGAAGCTGACATACAAAAGCAATCACCGAAAATCAGGGCTCATGTAATAGTATCTCAATATTTTGCTGAAGAAGATCTTACTTTCAATGTTTTAGATCGCTATCCTGAAATAAAAACTAGATTTAAAAAATACAATACACCATTGCCTTCATCTGCATCAGTAGAACGCGTTTTTTCCTACGCCACTATGATAAAACTTCACAAAGTCAAGCAGATTGTCTAACAACATGTTTGAAGAAAGAGTAGTGATGAAAACGAATATTAAGAAATAATCATAACTGTAAATACATGATAATTGAAAGCAAATAAATATTTGATTTAAATGCCATTATTCCTTGTTTTATTCATTAACCGACTAACGAGTAAAATAATTTATTCGTCATTCGAATAATTTTCCTTTGAATAAAAGAAATTATTTATTATTCGTGAATAACGAAATAGCAATTTATTCATTCGTTATTCGTCGTTCGAATAAATTTTGCCTAATACTGGTGTGAGCTAAGGCATCTCGAGACAAACTGTGGCATAGAGGAAGTTGCTAGAGAGTTGACGTTCGTATTGATGCCGAGATACGTCCATAGTTGCGGGGCAAACCTCGTATAGTGGAAATTTAATTTAAAAAGTTTCTAATTTCTTCTTTCCACCTTCTTAACTTGGACTAACTTGCGTATGCCACACTTGCTTTCCTTAGGAGATTTACTAATACTAGGAATAAAATACTAGAGCCAGGGTATTAGTTTGAAGAATAGTTGTCGATCTGGCTTAATACTACCGTACCGAAGTATCCTTGCGACTCTTACTACAAACCTCAAGAATGAATGCATATTCAGGTGCCATGGGTAACTTGGAAGCCCCCATCTGTGGAGGCCTGGTAAAAGGTGGCGTTCCCCCAAAATATGTCTGAAAAAACTGAGCTCTGTACCAGTTTAAAAATGTTGGAGATTCTCAATGGTAACTGATATCTCATGACGATACGTATCCGTTCTGGTAGAAGTAGGAAACAGTTGTTGATAAATCTCAATTCGTGTATAAAGAAAATGTGATGGCAGATGATGGTGGCAGGTTCTCATGAACATAGATTAGCTCTATCAAAAGATTGCGATTCATCGGTCTTATCTATTTCATCCTTTTCAGAGCTTTCTTACCTACTTTGCTTCGTACGTGCAGATTGCATTGAGTCCAATTCAAAATTATTTCATTCTAATCAAATGTTACTTAGAACCAAGCCAAAAAAAATGAGCGGAGCAATCAGATGTTATACAGGTATCATTATTTTGTCAATTAATAATATGTGATAAGATTCAAGAGGATTTAACCTTCCAGCGAATGAGAATTCATCTCGGCAATATAAATCCCGCAAAAAAGAAAACAAATGAAACAAGCAGAATGTTGCGGGAGCCTCAATCTTGGATCCCAGTCCTTGTTCAAGAAAAGTTCAAAATTTTAGCAACACCCATCATTTTTATGATTTTTTCATAAACTGTGTGGACAGTGTCATACAATTTTGATTTCGAGAATGTTTTCATATCACAACTGTGCCTGTAAGTATTCTGAAGGGGATTATGGACCACAGAAAATTCTTGGATTTTGAAATTATTTCAAGTAATTGGCTTTTATCTGTGCATCCTATCACAACATCAACAAATTATCTTTAAATTTAAAGCTGTCATTCTGAATGTCGGGCAGATTATCATCGACCAGTACAATAATTCGATTAATCATGGATCGTTTCCGCACTACGTTTACGTTTACTGAAAATAAATATTCATCCCTACGTCGTACAGTGCGTAATGCAGGGACCATGACAGCTGTAGAGCGTAGTATCGATGAAAACCAAAGTGAGTCCATTCGACAACATTATGGAAGATTAACGGAAACGTTTTGGTTTACGAGCTTACGAAATCCAACACGTGCAGGAATTGAAACCGAACGAACAACGGGCATGTGGTACATTCGTTGTTTGGGGCTAAGTTTACATTGCTGCTGATCCCGAATTTCATAATAAATTAATAAAATTCATAAAAAATATTTTGTTAAGCGATGAGGTTCATTTCCGGTTGAATAACTACGTCAGTAAACAAAACTGCCGCACTTGGAGTGAAGAACAACCACAGGCCGTTGTCTTAACACTGTTACATCCGGAGAAAGTCACTGTTTGGTTTTCATTATGGGCCGATTGGAACCATTGGTCCACATGTCTTCAAACATACTGCTGAGAATAACATTATAGTCAATGGTTCCGAAATTGATTTGATTTTGAATTTGCAACAAGATGGCACGACATGCCATGCAGCTCGTGTAATCATCAACTTACTGAAAGAAGCATTTGATGAGCGCATAATTCCTCGTTTTGTACCTGTGAACTGGTTCTAAGATCATGTAATTTAACATCGCTGGACTATTTCTTGAGATACGGCCGCGATTATTGGTGAGAGTAATCGAAAATTCGACTTCATGACAACCAAAACTATTAATATGTGTTTTATTACATTTCAAAATTCTATACCTCTTAAATTTGTTTTTAAAGGAAAGAATTTTTTCCTCTAAACTAAGCTGAAAAACATTTTCCAAAGGAAAATATGTTTTGACCATTTTTAACGGTTATTTAGATGCCTGGATCGATTCATGAATTTTATTATAGTCGGGTGTTCGAACAACCTGGAGATGTGTAAAGGTTTATCTCTAATATTCGTCAATAATCGGGCAACTAAGCAACACTGCAACACTGAAATCTGCTCAAACAATAAATCAAAACAATACGATCGCGATTGAGAGTCGTTTACAAACAGCCAGTAAGCAAAATAATTCTGGTCAAAAATGTAATACAACGACTCGAATAGATCAAAGTGTTTAAAAATAGCTTGTAAAACCCGTATATCATCCTTACATTATTTGCATCAGATTTGGTTGCCGGAAGAATATTTATTTCGCGGATGATATTCAGGAGACCATTATGTAAAGTTAACTGACACATCTGCCAACCTGCAAAAAACCGAAATTAACAGCGGAAATGAGCTAGACTGCAATTTGCCAAGAGACATAAGCATCATTTACAATCAAGTTTGTGTTGAAATAGCTGTCAAGCTAAATTACTCATTATGATGTTGTCTTGCTTTTCAACAGATGGATTTAAACCGCTGTATTTTGTCAACTGGACAATGGACACTCTCCAGTACTCGAAGTTGATGGAAGATATATTAATTTCATATTTCATTTGTTTTAAATGCAGTGGAAGCTGTTACACTTGGCATGATCAAGCTTTATGTGATGGTAGCGAGTACGTCGAAATATTGAAAAAAGAAAATAGAAATATATTGCAAAACAGTTAAAAAATTAAGGACATGATTGATATGTGCATGGACAGAATGCCCAAAGAATAAAGCCAAAGCTAGTATGACGCAATATTAATATTCCGGAACAGGTTTTATTATGTGCTTAAGCCGTTACATTTGCATTTAAGATTTCAAGCAAAAGTGGGAAGACAAACATGACAGGAAAATAAAGATAAGGCGCACAGTTGACATTATTTACTATACGAGTTTGATCTTGGACGCCATGAAGCGGAGGCTCCTGGAAATATAAGCAGAATTTGCTGAGTAAATGTACTAACAGAACGAGTGTGTCAATAGTAGTTTCAGCGCTTTCGTGGTGCAGAACGACTGTTTGAAAGTCAGTACAGTCTAAACAGGTAGCAGATGATGTTGTGATGATCTTGGGAGTAATACAAGGAGTTGATAAGATGACCATCGTAGAATTGTTGTAGAGTTTTTGGGTCCACATAACTCCTATAGAGAGCAGAAATCAGACGCTAGACTGTTATATAGTTTGGATACCTGGTTACCCCATAAACTTTCGCAAAAAACAAGGAAGACGGGATGATCTACGGTGTTTCCCATCTTGCTCATCTTGCTCATGGATATTAAAGTGGCTTGTTTCATCCTATGTGGCAAATCAAATTCAGGTTGGTACAGTTAAATTTAGTAGACAAATGTACTTTTAAAAACTTTTCAGGTTAGTATAATAAAAGTTAAACAACGAATAAAAACGGAAACGAGTTTCATTTATCGAAAGTGAAAAAAGTTCGTTGAAACATTAGACATGTTTTATTCATTAAATGAAAAGTGGAACAATTTCCAAACCAGGCTTAATGTCTTATTCTCTGTTAAATGGAATTGGCGTGGATTAATGTAGCTTCTGGAAAGAAATCAAACGATAGACGAAGACTTGTTTTTTCACAGATTGGAGAGGCGTCAACAAGCAATGCGTGATAAGCGTCCTGCATTAGTCAATCATTTCGGAGTTATCTTTACCATTAACACTTCCTTCGGTCCCTGGATAACTAGATGCAGAGATGAAAACGCAATACTAAAGAGAATATTCGTTCATGACTAGCAACCTTTTTTAATTGAAACAGCAACTTCCACAGCATCTGAGATAAATTATATATCCTTTATTTTTTGATTTCCCGTTCCAAAATGCTATGTTTTTGTTTTAATTTTGACAGATTAAATTTCGGGAGTAAGTTGCCTCTTTCTTCAGTGTCAATTATTTTCCATATGAGATAAAATCAATATTAGAGAGAATAATTGACACTGAGGTAGGGAACAACTCACTCCCTAAATATATTTGACAGATATATCTAAAACAAAATAGAACTAAAACAAAAACATGGCATTTTGGAATGTAAAATCAAAAATAAAGGATATTTGGGAGGTGCTAAGGCCAGTAAATCATACATTAATTTGTTTCACATAAAGTTTAAATAAATTAGTCATCAAATCAAGTGATATCAAAAATTGTATGTAGATTTTTTCGTCGTTTTAAAAAAAGAGTTTCCAGAGCAAAATTGTGGATTTTATTCAAATATCTTAGTAACAGTAAAGATCTTAGTAAAATCTTTGTAACTTTGTAACAAGGGGGTGTAAACAATAGGGATGCATTGTCCTGCAGCAATGGATCAATGATCCCCGTAAGTTTTGCGTAACCCTCGAGATTGTAAGTCTTTCACGTCATGCTCAAAAGACTTGAACTGGCTACTTTTAGGTAAATATGCAGGCTTATCTCTTAGCAGTTTAGGACATCGGTTTCAGTCATCTTACAGCTCTTTCAAAGTACGTTTCGTTGTTGAAAATGTCTTTTATAAAATTTTCTCTGCGCCGTTCAACACAGAGAGCGAAAAGAATCATTTGCGGTATGTTATGCTTCATTGCTTTAAAAAAGGTAATAGTGTAAAGGACACTCAGATGAAATTCGCACCGTTTTCGAGAGTGGTACTTCAACTTTTAGGACTGTTCGCTTACAGTTTAACAAAACAAGATCCGAACATCGAATTGAAAGATGACGTCCGCAACGGGGCCGAGTAACGATGGATACGGACCTTATCAAGGCTATGATGAATCGTGAGCGTGAGACAGTGAATAGCACACGCATTTAATCAAGATGGGCTATGCTTACCGATATGAAGTTTGAGTTTCAAACCTTTTAACGGAGACCAGCCGTATAAAACGCATCTTGACCTTCGACTTGTTTCTATATCGACATGAAATCAATTCCTCAAAGAGTTTTGGAGGTAAAACCGGGATTCAGCCGTTTTCACCGCAACGCACTGCGTTTAAAGAAAATAGCTCTAAAACTGTTGCAAAGCCTTGCTTTCATCCGAAGAAGGTTTTTCATGCATTTGGTGGAAAGGTGTAGTCCACTACGAGCTTCTTCCTCCAGATGGTACGATTAATGCTGACAAATATTGGAATTAACGCGATCAACTGAAAGCCTCCATAACAGAAAAATGGCCGGAATGGTTGGCTAATCGCCGAGGCGTCGTTTTCTATCACAATAACGCACGTTGCGAAGTTTTACACCACCCTCTCTATGCCTAAGACCTGGTTCCATCCGACTATTACTTGTTTCCTACTAGAAAAATCCCTCCGCGTAAATATTTTAAAACGATAAGTGAAAAAAGCCTCAACGATTTCAGTAAAAGAGACCCTTCCTGGGAGATGGAAGAAGACTCTTGATCAAATCAAAATCAGAGATCGTATTCCCTTATAATTGGAAGAAACTTTTGCGTTTCTAACATTCAAAATCCGTCTGATCTGCTGAATTTCGTCTGGATTGGGATTTTTTTCAGAATTAAAACTATCCTTAATTGTTACTTTGGGAAAGCCTCATTAGCGAAGTGTGCATAACAGATTGTAAGGAGTTTTACTCAAAATGATCAGAGCCCAAACCAAAGAATTGAGCCCAGGAATCATATGTTATCCAGCTCCCATTCATTTGCTACGTTGAAAACTTGTGATTGGATTCATGATTTATGGTAGAATTTATCTTGATGATGTAATTCCTCGAAAGAACCAAAACAAATGGAGCAAGCAGAAATGTTTGAAAGCTTAATTCTTGGATCTATATTTCACGCTGCCACTGTGGTTTTTCACACTGATCGCGGTCAGATGAATTGTGAATGTGTGACATGTCCAAAAGTTATAAATACGAAATGAACATTCGCTTCGAAGCAGCCTTCGCGCAGGTGAATCATTTCAAACTTTAATATTCAAACGCAGAATAAACTTATCCAATAATTTTATTCGATAAAGTAAATTTAATCGCCATGGCCACCGTTAATTTTATCCTACCTGCGTTTTGCTCCTCTTTCTTATCCATTTCCGGCGCAATCACTTGTTTTTGTACAAACGTTAAGAAACACTATTTTTAAACTAAATACTCATATTAGTAAGAAGGTGCCAATTGCTTTCGCGTTGTGTGCAAATTCTAGTCTACTACCAGGCAGTGTCCAGCCAATGTTCGTTATTGTTAAGATTCAGCGAGATTTGAAACTCGAGCGAAAAAGTAAATAAATCAACAGCAATAACAAATGATTAAATGGATCAACGGTCAATATTAAGTCACTAAGTATCCATTCACTATGTCACTAATATCTTTCGGATTTTCGAAATTGGAAAATATCAGAATGAAAATAGGCAAATGGATCATCTCTCCAGATAGTCGTCGAGTCTGGGGAAAGATTGTTGCAACGGGAACTCAGCTGCGACTTTCTTCCATTTCCTCCACTAAGAAATCAACTCCACACTCGCGATTTATTCTTAAAATCTTTTTCAAAGTTGCATCTCACCGACTAAACTGGTCGTTCGAACAAACTTAATTTGAATGTGCACTCCGTCCGCGGAGTCGATTCGCGCCTCTTGTTCCTAAGCTTGAAGGCTTGTGGTTGATGTGTCGTCGTCCGTCCGTTAATTTTAAGACATTACAAAGCGGCCGTTCTTGGTCCATATGTTCTAGCCGTTTGGCGGAATGGTGAAGATTTTCGCGACAAGTGCGAGTACATTCACAGCGAGGTTTCCTGAATTGTCAACGGCTCCTACTTAACGTATTTTTATTTCTTTCCAACTATTGCGAGTCTAAATTTAAACCATTTTCGAATCGACACATTCAGATTACTATTTTATTGATCGAATCCAATTGTCCTGACACTATCGCGCCAAGACATTGCGCTTTGACCGTTGCGAAAACACAATCCCTAATCGCTAATTATGGACTGCGGTAGGAAAAAAAATTTAAGGCGCGCAAATTTCAGTTCAGTGTATTTGGCCATTGGAACAATACTTGTGCGCTATGCATGAGGTGCTCTTCAACCTAAGTCATGAGTTTTAACAGGTTGTAAGGACTGCCTCAACTTCGTCTTTACAAATAGTAATCGCACAGCTGAAAGTATTTCGGACAAAAAATGTATATCCGTCTACAATCTATGAACCATCAATTTAATCAAATGAAAACAAACTTTCATTTCTAATCGATTTGAGTTCTAATCGAGCAATGAAAGAAAATTCAATTATTAATTTCTTGTACAATTACCTAAGGCTGGTATTTTGGTGTGTGTGAAAGTACAGACTAATATTCTCTAGGGATGACCAGAACATCCTATTTAGCAATTTCATGTTGATGGCTCGTTCAATGGTTGAACACATAATTGACCCTGGGAGAAACACCTTTGTCTCAAATCAATCAGGGGAGTATCAAACTTAGGAGTCAAAGAAATGCCCGTTCTATAGACGCCTGACCGAGTCACTATTAGTACCCAACCAAAAAACATGATGAACGACATAACAAAAAATAAATTCGGGGTGGGGATATACACTCCAACGTGTGAGGGAGCCGCGACCTCATGCGGGCTTCTCCCCGGCTATCAGGTTGGGGATAAGTCGCCAGGGCACTATTCAGTGGTGGAACACTTGGCCACTGAAGAATCAACAATTACAAGTGGTCAATCCATGGAGGCAGGCATGTTCCCCCGCAGGCCAAAACTACTGCGAACACCGCCCCAAAAACTGAAAAAATCGACGCAGACCTGCGAGAAAACAACGAGTATTCAATTAACCATTGAGCGCTTCGCGTTAACGACAAGGGTGCGAGCCCAAAACACTCCTCCTGCACAGGCCTCTCCTGCTCAAGGTGATGGAGCAAAACCCACGAGAAGTGTAGTTGAAGTGCAGGGGTCCGGAACCGTCGGCCCCGAGCGTTATGCTCCAGAAACTGTTGAAAGCCACACACCGGATTCTGTTGGTACCGGAAACAATTATGCTCAGCAGCCACAAGACCCCCCAGCTAACAGCGGGCCGAAAACTTCACTTGAGAACGAGCTGGCTACGAGGATTACCGTCGACAGAAGTGAAGAGAAGCGGCTTACGCGAAACATAAGCACGGTCTTAAATCTTATGAAGAACGCCATCAATGTCCAGAAGAATGTCAATAAGGACATTAAAAACGGGATCGGCGAACTTGAGGACCTGGTCGACAGGATCCAGCACTATCGACGCAGGTGGCTAAGGGCAGAGAATGAGGTGAAGGAGCTCAGTAAAGTCACAACAAAAGCTGCAAATATCACTCCCTGCGCAAACGGTAAAAGGTCGGCATAAACCACTAAAGCCGAATCGCGGAAAAAAAGTGAAGCGGCCTGAGTCAACAGCCCCCAGCCAAGGGGAGGAGACTGGCGATGACTTCCAATTGGTACGCTTCAAAGCGCAACAGAAGGCTGCGAAGAGGACACAGCGTGTGAGAGCCGAGGAAGTGACCAAACCCACGCCTGAAAAGTATAAATGTTCGGAACTCGGCGCAATGCCTAGAAGGACCAAGCACATGCAGCGCAGGGATACTCTACTTATTAAACCGATAGACGGGAGGACTTACGTCGACGTCTTCAAAGAAATAAAGGAAAATGTGGAGCCTGAAAAAACAGGAGCCTGCATAAGGACGATACGAGCGACTAAAACACGTAGCCTATTCGTGGAACTCGGGGTGTAATCCACAGACAAGGGAATGTTCGAGAGTGCAGTCAAGGACCTCCTTGGCTCGAAAGCTGTTATCTCGACAATACAGCCAATGGCCTCTTTAGAAACAAGAGACGTTGAATGTGTCGCGGAAGTTAAAGAAGTGGAAGAGGCCATTAGAAAAACTCTTCCTACGGCAGACAGCATTAGGTAAGGTTGACGCCTACCAACCCTAGAGGACAAAAGGTCCCAATAGTGGACATCCCAGAGAAAACCACTGCGCAACTCCTGGTCAAGGAGAAAAACAAAATCGGCTGGGTTGTATGCAGAATTCGCCGAAGAGTGGTCCTGACTCGATGCTATAAATGTCTTAACTTCGGACACATCTCTCCGAACTGTAAGGGGCCAGATCGAAGCAACCTGTGCTACAAGTGTGGCACTCCTGGCCATAAGGCGAAAGAGTGCACAAATATGGAATGCTGCGTTTTGTGCAAACCTAAAGGCCTGAAACCTGAAGATCTGGCACATGTTTCGGGAAGTGGAAAGTGTCTGGAGTTCAAAGAGGCACTAAGCAAGAGAAAAGGCAAACTATCATCCAAGTCCTCCAGATCAATCTGCACCGTAGCACGACCGCACAGAATTTGCTTGACCAGGTCGCGAGGGAGAAAGAAGTCGACCTGCTGCTAATATCTGAACAGCATCGCAACAGGGATGACGCAGGATGGTACTTGGACCGATTTGGAACCACCGCTATCTGAGTGCGGGATAGCATTCGGCTCCCAGATCAGAGCTGCATCAGCCGGGATGGCTTTGTGCTGCTCAGGTGTGTGGATATGACATTCGTCAGTGTCTACCTCACGCCGAATGAGCCAATGTCATCTTTTCAGTACAAGCTCGACGAATTGGAGA
Source organism: Stratiomys singularior (assembly GCA_954870665.1). Classification (NCBI taxonomy): domain Eukaryota; kingdom Metazoa; phylum Arthropoda; class Insecta; order Diptera; family Stratiomyidae; genus Stratiomys; species Stratiomys singularior. The sequence continues at coordinate 66,600,915 of OX940880.1, read as the reverse complement.
GAGCCGTTCCGAGCATAGAAGGGCGAATCCTTGTTGGCGGCGACTTCAATGCCAAGGTGGTTGAATGGGGAATGCCTCATCCAGACTCCAGAGTGAAACAAATCTTGGAAATGGCGGCTAGGACTGGACTTGTCGTCATGAACGTTGGGAACACACCAACTTTTCACCGGAGAGGTTGCTCGGGAACCATCCCGGACGTGACGTTCGCTTCAGAATCCTTTGTGCCCATGATACGCAAATGGAAGGTACTGGAGCGTACTGGTACTGGAATTAGCGAGTGATCACCAGTATATTGTAATCAAAGTTGGCGAGCGTGCTCCTCGATGCGCAGCAACCCGACCTTCCGATGTAGATTGGATCTCATCACATCTGCGTGCGACGTCTCTATGCCCCGGCGACGGCCGCGACACGATAAGCCTGCTGTGTACTGGTGGACAACAGATATCGCTGAAAAGCGAAAAGAATGTCATAGACTCCGCCGCGAAGGCCAACGCTCCAGGGATCTGCATGAGTCACATTCCCGAATGATGGCATACAGGTCGGCTAGGAAACTCCTTCGCTAGTTAATCAATGAAAGCAAAGCTCGCTGTTGGCAAAACCTCATTGAGGACATCAACAGAGACCCGTGGGGCCTGTGTTATAAGCTGGTCATGCGGAAGCTCGGAACCTCACGGACGCTCTGTGTGCTTGAAGCAGAGAGAATGGACGAGGTTGTCCGGGCACTTTTCCCTGTGCACCCCGTCCGTTTCGATGCTCCATGCGTCGAAAGTCCTGCTGACTGCCCGCTTTTCACTGCGAATGAGCTGGACAACGCGATGCTCACATGCAAAATGCGAAAAGCGACGGGACCAGACGGCATCCCAGCAGAAGTGTTACAGCTTGTGTACCATCACTGCCCTGACATGTTGCTCAGCATATTCAATACATGCCTGCAAGAGGGTGTATTCCCGAAATGCTGGAAGGAGTCGAGGCTTGCGCTGATCAGCAAGGGGAACGGGAATCCAGAGCTACCTGTATATCGGCCCCTATGTATGCTGAACGCCGCCGGGAAAGTGCTTGAGAAGCTCATGAGAGAGAATCTCGGGAAGGCCATCCGAGCCGCAGGGGATCTGTCTCCCCAGCAATACGGCTTCAGGGTGGGGCGATCCACGATTGGCGCGATTATAGTAGTGGTGGACGCAATTCAGCGGGCAGAAGCCCACAATCACTACTCAAAGCGCATACTATTACTCGTGACGCTTAACATAAAGAACGCCTTCAATTCCGCTAGGTGGATAGATATTCTCAGTACTCTCGAAACTTTCAGAGTGCCGAGGTATCTAATGCGGATATTGAAGGATTACCTCAAAGAATGGATGTAAATTCTGGGGTGGCGCAAGGCTCCATTCTCGGCCCAGACCTATGGAATGTCTCGTACGACGAGCTATTAAGGATACCCTTACCGGATGAGCCGCGTCTGATCGGCTATGCTGACAAAGTAGCGGCATTAGTCGCCGGACGCACTGTCGAGCAAGCACAACTTAGACTAGGTATGATAATGCGTCGAGTGAGTGAGTGGATGACAGAATTTGGGTTCAGCTTAACGCCGGAAAAAACCGAAGTTGTCATTCTGACCAAAAAGCATATCCCCAGAGTGATACCCATCCGGATTGGCGAAGAGACTATCGAGTCCAAGAAGACGATCAAATACCTTGGCATTATGATTGACTCGAAGATGAGCTTCTTCGATCAAATCAGAGCGGCAGCGAACAAAACCGCAGATGGAGTATCGGCGCTCAGCCGTCTAATGGCCAACATTGGGGGATCCGTCGCGATCAGGAGATGCCTACTGGTGAGCGCAGTGGAGTCGGTGCTGCTATACGGCTCCGAGGTTTGGGCTGAAGCTCTCAGTAAGGAGTCGTACCGGAAGTGACTGATGCAAGTACAAAAACGAGGTGCTCTGCGGGTTGCGTCTGCATACCGCACTGTCTCTGAGCCGGCAGTGCTGGTCATCGCTGGTACGACACTTATTGTGCTCCTTGCTTAAAAACGGAGGAGGCTCTACCAGTGTAGGGGAGAAGAAGATAGAGAGGCTGTTTCACGCGAGGAGAGAAGAAGGACTCTCGCTTTGTGGCAGGAAGAATGAGTAAATGAAACACGGGGCAGGTGGACCGCGTGCCTAATCACGGACCTGGAGCCATGGCTCAATCGAAAGCATGGCGAGACTGATAACTACCTGACACAGGTTCTCAGCGGACACGGGTGTTTTCAGTCTTACCTGCACAAAATGGGAAAGGCATGGTCCCCTGACTGCCTATTTTGCCCGGGGATTACGGATGATGCTTGCCACACCTTCTTCACATGCGAACGGTGGGTGAGACAACGTGTACATTTCAGGGAAAGAATAGGGGAGATCTCTCCAGATACCCTGGTGGAGAAGATGCTGGTGTCTAAAGACAAATGGAACTGTGTGTCGGACTTCACTCGTGCGGTTCTCACTATGAAGAAGGACATCGTCGATCGCCTGTCAGCGCAGAGGGAAGAGGGCTCACTCTCTCAGTAATCCCTCTCCTTTCTGTCCATCCCTGCTGGGGGAGTGATCTCTCCAATCCGAAAGTGCCGGTAGGCGAGACGTAAGAGGCCTAGTCCGATGTAATGTGACAAAAAGTTCCAGACTAGGTTCTCGGTGTGACAGGGGAGGTGTTTAGTCGGTAGTTCAGTTGCTGTGTGCCACTGGGAGTCCGGGAAATCTCTTTTGTTGTTTTTCAGTTTACATGATTAGCTACACCCATTCAAAACCAATCAAAATGAAAGTCGTGGATATCTGCGGTGTCTTCATTCCACGAATTTGTTATCTCATCGGTCCCATTTAAAATATTTATGTTGTTAGAATCTATTGAATCAAAAGATAATGATGTTGATAAATTGTTTGTTCGACATAAATATGTGAGGGGTACTCTCTCTTGAATTTTTGGTGAATTTTCCATGTCCTATCCCAAAGGTCTTTATCAGATATACTGATTTCATTTCCATTTATTTCCGTCATACACTTACCCATATTTTGATCTGAATCAAAATCATCAAATAAGTTCGCGAACGCTTATGTGAATTCATTTTTCTTCAAAAAATTTATATGATAACCTTAAAAGCAGATGTTTTCTCTTTGATTTTAAATGTCGAACTGAAGCAGATAACGAAATGTCTAAGCATTTCCAATCCACATTGCAGAAAGCAACTGTAATTATCAAGAAAAAGTTTTAATACTCGAGTCTGCTCTCTGTCAGAAGTGTGCGATATAATGAAAGTAACGGTAGTGATCAGAAAAAAATTACAATTATAAAGTCTGCTCTCTCTCTCCCTCAGAAGTGTACGTAATATAATTGCTATGGCATTCACGGCAAGTATTACACTTCTAGTTATTCAATGTGCCCGCTTAAGGAAATTTGGAAATATACGGAGAAAAGATAAAATAAAATGAAAGTCCTAATGCATCAGTTGTTCATTACTCTCAAATTTATATTACTTACAAAAACTTAACTTACTTACTTAACTTAAACTTAATTAAATTAAATAAATAGAAATTGGCTGTATACATTTTTGATATTGATATCTTTTTGAACAAACAACAACGAAAAGTCTCCAAGAATTATCTAGAATTAATATCTAACAAAAAGGCACACTTAACTCAATTCTTCCAGATACCAAACCTATCTACCTAAAGGTGCCTGTTAATTCCTTATTACTGGGGAATTCAAAAATAACGCAATATAGGATAATAGGGAACCCTTAAGCAATCAAAATATGACGTTATTGAAAAATTGATTCTTTCAAGGTCTTAAGTTTCCAACCCTTAATAATTTGTTCTCACTCCTTATGGTAAAATCTTATTACATTAAAATATTGAATTGCATTTAAATTTATTTATTTATTTTTTTTTTTTCAAGAGAATGTTCCTGATTACGCCACGCTCATTCTTGAGTTTTCCTTTGATAAAGATAGAAAGATTGAAAGAAGGAGAAAAAATGATAAGAAAAACAAAAAACGTATATTCGTATAAAGTATAAAAACGTATAAAGATTTCACTTCTTGACTTTTATCAAGAATTTGTAACTGATATAAAGTATCATTTATTTATGCATACGAATGATTGATTTTTCTATCCAAATCGATTGTATGCAGACCCTGTATTTCCTAATAGTATCAATTAATTACATTTTCTCAGCTTTTGTAATACAAATAGAAATATATATCGACAAATGCTACAGTGTTTAATCTACCCAATGAACTGGAACTATGCTTTTCTTACCTTTTGCTTTTTCCACATTCATTGTAATCTGCTTCATACCACCAACACACGCCTCTTTATAACTGTATTACACTTGTATTGAATACACATTTCTTTTGATTGGATTTACAGCGCTGATGGCACGTGCAATGGAATCAATATCTAAATAAAAATAAATGCCTCCCAATCGTGCTAGACCATCATTCAAGGACAATTTTCGAATAAATCATTACTTATCACAATTATTTCCACAAAAATAAACCTTCACCTAGCTTTCATTTAGTCGTCGAACCAAACTTCGTTTCACGTTCATATATCGAAGATATAGAATATCGGTTATTTTAAAAGCGGCGTAAAAACTAAGCTAAATTCTCCTCAGTTTACACGAGAACTGATCGAATCAAAATAATTCCATCTGAGGAATGCCACGGTAGCGCAATGTAAATAATGCGATTTGTTTTGCTATTGTTTCCATTAGCGTGGCATAACTACAAACTAGCACTAACAGTCGGAGGTAGTAACGCTTAGAAAGAGATACAAACACCCAACGCAGCATGGACGTTCATCAAACGGCATAGCTCAGTAGCCGTAGCTCTGAATGTATTGCAAGCAGGCGTGCCCCCATGTAGTTGTATGAGTATGTCATTGCATATGAATGCAAGAGAAAGAGCACCTTACCACCTCTTCGTCTTTACGCCCTATCGCCATTTAGATTTGTTTGCAACCACAAATGCGTTTAGAAGGGCATTCTTCCTTCGATTGGGAGTTTTTCTAAGTTTCGCTTGCAATTACCAGTACCTTTCTCCAGGCTGAGAATGTTGAGGCAGTTCAAGGTTCTAACATCAAAACGTGTTCACTTTTCACTATTGGTTTCCTTGAATATTGATTAGTACCAGTGCTTGCCTCGTTTAATTGCATAAAATATAAATTCTATAGAATAAAACATTTTTACGACAATGTTTACATTCTTCTATTTTGGTCACGTTTTCGTCGTAGACTTCAGTATCATGTGTTTCACTGCACAAGGACAAGGAGAACCATTACGCTGACACTCAGCAATCGTAATTTTTGTCAATGAAAATGTTCCTTGATAAGCATTGGACACGTAAATCTCTCGTTACAAATGGAGTTCTAAAATCAATAGCTTTTGTACATTAAAGTTAAGCCTTACTGAAAGAGAAAGATATAGTAACACGGAATTCTATGTCGCAGCCACCAAATACAATCCATTTAATGAATAATTTCAAGTTCTTCGTAAGATGACAAGTCCAAACTATCGAGCGACAGCTTCACCGAACTATTGACAAAGAAGCGTGCAAAAGCAAATAGTTTCGTGTCACGCTGACCTATAAAAACGCTATCTGAAAACCTTTATGTGTAGAAACGAACAGTTATATTTAAGGGTTAACCTTTTTATTTTATAAAACCAATATAAAGAAAACCATCAACGAAATTCGACTTGTAAAATAAAAACTTTATAGATTCCTTTATAGATTTCCTTTGATACGACTCACACTCAGAGTCGAACAAGTTAAAATAATGTCTATTATAGTTTGTTTTTTTTCATTTAATATTTTGGGGAATAAGCTGACTTCATTCTCACGGCATCGAGACGTTCTGGTAGTCTTTGCACAATTTTTATATATATTTATATCCTTTATATAAATATATAGTATATCATTCAGAGCTCTTAAGTTTGGGCCATTCCTCCTGGTCACACGATCATATTTAGACCGAAAATGTTCTATGACATTTAAATCGCGAGACTGTGTCTATGACATGGACATAGTCTCTCGATTTAATGTTCCCGAAAATATTCTATGGCGCTTAAATCGGGTGGTAAATACACTGAGGTAGTCTATAAGACTGGGGTGGCGTAGCATGAACATTAGCGCAATTGTCAATTTTCGACACACAAACTATATGCTTGGGATCATTGCCTTGATAAAATACAAAGTTATCCCCAGTCCCAACACTCTCCACGCTATCTTTAACATTTTCTTCAGTCAGCATGAAGATGCACTTGACATTATTTACAGATGTAAGTTGTTGTACTTTTGCAGTAGCAGCATCTTCTTCGAGGACATGATTGTGTTCTTCGATGACATGAGCAATATTATCGTAGCGAGTATAAGATGGCAACGCGTTCTTCGATGGTATTCCTAGGTTTGTTTTTTGACTACTCAATAAATACGAATTTTTTACACACTGAGATTCTTCAGTTTTCAACTGAGTTACAGCAATCTAAGACTAGAATTCCAGTTGGCTCAATTTGTTCTCATTCGCCATGTTGTAGATTTTCAAGACATTCACCACAACACTGTCAACCAAGTAGATAAATAGCGGCCACCAACACTTTTTCCTCTAACTTGAATTCTGGAGTTTGCTATTCCATTATCATGGAAATCTGCACCTGCCATATTTATGTTATAATCTGCTTTTAGTTGGGGCTGTTATTTATTGACCTTTTTTTCTGTCGTAACGCTTTGCTGTAACTCTTGGTTCTATTTTGGCATTGTTAGTTGCCATAGTTACTACAGAATTATCATTCCATCGAACGAACATTACTTCATGTTTTTTATCGAAGCAATAGTCGAATGATCCTCTCTCATTTTTCTGAAGACATTTCATAGCTACCAAAGTTTTGTTTATTGTGGAGTAGTTGTGACCAATGGAGTAGTTGCCTCTTTCCTGCAGAATGCAAAACAGTTTGTGAGAAGAAAAAAAGTTTTCAAAATAAACGCGATGTTTCCTTGGATCCTGTATTATTGACAATGAGTCCAGAACGGTATTTTCTCCTAGACCCAATTCACTTCTAGTGACGTAGCTGTTCTTGCCTCCATATGGAATCAACTGATATAGGTAGCGTTTTGCACTGCATAAGCCCCATAATTGGAATCCAAATTTGACTGGTTTCCCTTTGATGAGCATTTTGCATACATGGCGTCCAAAATATGGCACCATTTCTTCATCAATTGACAAGTTATGGGAAAACATCCCAAACTGCATATTTTTTATGTTGATGACATCAAAAATAGGACGCAATTTAGCGAATTTATCATTATTGTCCAAGTCTGTATTGTCACATAAATGAATATTTTTCCTTTATAGAGCCGCATTCGTTATGACTCATACATTTTCTTACGATAGGTATATTTTTGTCTTCATCTTTTGACTAGTATAAATGCGCAGCTGGCAAGGTATGATAGCTAGTCAGCAATAAAATACCGAACAACTTCTTAGGTTCTGCTATAGTGAGGATGAATGAATGACGATTATGATCACAAGCCTATTTTAGTGAAAAATTCACAATCTGTTCCAAAACTTCATTACTGAAAAAAAGAGGAAAATATTTCCAATGACGTTTTCTACCTAAACGTTGTTCGATATTATGTACCACCGCAGTTTCATCATTTCCAGGAACGTTTCAACAGGTGGGATGCTCTCTTTTCCAGTTTGGGACACTTTTTCATGACTTGTTTGATTGCTGTGACTTTTTAGAAGTCGATGGATTGGGCTCCTCATACATTTTTGCTAACTCAGTTGGTAAATCAGAGTGGATTTCATACGTCCCAGCGATATCAGGTGGCAGGGTATTGTCGAAACAACCAAGCGCATGATCATCGAAGTCTTCTTCGTCTGTGAGATTGTCAACCAGCGGAAGAATGTACACAGGATTGATTTGGCTAGCATATTGTAAATCGTCGTCCTCTTCCAATATGCTACTGATTTCTTCAGTAGTTACTGGTTTTCTCCAAGCCATAATGTTCTAATTTTTTTTGTTTTAAAACGCACTTTTTGTCCTATTATATACTGATTGTTTTTCACTAACTTTACAAAAGCACTGCTTAACGATCCAAATTGACTGACTTCGAAATAAATATAAACCGCACTACTTGACGTTCAACAGTCAAATAACAACAAAATAAAAGCGTTTATATCGTTTGAAATCCATAAACGAACTGAAATTCTTTCTTGTACATGCTACAGGAGCTTACAAATGGACCGTTTATTGGAAAAAGGCTTTTTCCAAAAAGCCTTTCCTTTTTCCTAAGAAAAAGGTCCACCAGTACTGTAAAATGAAAAGATTAACCGTGCTTTCTCTATGATAAAAGGTTGTATGTATGCAGGAACCATTCTTCGAATTCGGTATACAAATCAACACTGCTCTTAGGATATTTTTTCATTATACATAATTCCGAATGAGAAGTAGTTGGACTTTGGATAGGGCTTTTTTGTTTAGTCTGGCATTGCCGCGTATTACAATAGTCTCGCATTTGGAGGGATTCGGGATGAGCTTCCATTTCGTGAAGTATTTGTAAAGGGTGTTTAGGTATTGACTGAGGCGTTTTTGGCAGGTGGGATGCTTAGCGCTGAGTGATATAATATTATATACCTGTTATATACCTATTATATACCATCCGCAGAACAGTTGCGGGATATCAGCAGTGTAGATGGAAATGAGGGCGGGGAAGATGACAGAACCTTCCGGGATACCTGCTGGTTTCCAGGAGAAGAGAGCGTGTGGAAGTTTAACCTGAAATTTCCCGTTAGCAAGGAAGGACAGAATGAGTTTACTAAGGTGCAAGTGAAATTTGAAGATGCTGACCAGTTTGGTAACAAGACCGTCTTGCCAGGCGAAGTCCAAAGCTTTATGAATATCAATGAGGCAGGCGATTGTGGGAAGGTTACTGTTGGCGCTTATTTGGATGTGGGGTTTAAGGGTGATTAGTGCGTAATCTACTGAATGGGAAGGCCGGTTTGCATGATGTTGAGGGTAGAGCAGTGTTGATCAATGAAAGTTTTGATTACTGTTTCAAGGATCTTGCCTGTTGAGGACAGGAGTGAAATGGGCTGACTGGAAAGGACTCATCGTTTTAGCGGGTTTCTTCAGGAAAATAATTGAAATCTGGTCGGGGCCTGCGGATTCTTTATTTTTTGGAGAGCAGATAATATTAAATATTTTGTAGGAGTAGTAAAGTATATGGGCTCGCAATCGGCTATAATGTTGGTGGGCTTTGAAAGAGGTTGAATGAAAAGGGAGAGGTGAGGGTTCGTGGTTTGATAGAAAGTGGCATTTTTGCGTAGTGAGCCTATTGTAGCATTGATTGCACTATCGGTGTAGGGATCTGATTGATGGGTAGATGTGACATGTGTCGCATGGAAGAGGTCAGCTAACATTTCAGCTTTTTGGGGAGGGGATATGTTATGCAGCAGTATATTAGACTGATGTGGGGAGGTTTTGAATAGTCGGGGACAAATTTCTTGGAGTTCTGAGAAGGTGCTTTGATTACGTTCGATGTGAGGTGTTGCTGGTAAAGATGTTGGATACTGGAACAGATGTGGTAGTCTAGCTATTTGCTTTGTTGGCGTATGTGGGGATTATTAGGGTTAAACTGATTGCGAAATATACGCCTACGGAGAGTTCTCTTTAGACGTATGTCGTCGATAAATTCGGGGGGTAGTGTTAGACGGGAATTGTATTTGAGGGTTCTCTATGGTATGAACTTTTCGGTGGTTTCTTGGATGAGGACAGTGTAAAGGGATACAGTTTCGTCAATGGATTGGTTGGTGATGGGATTCGAGTATGGAGGAGTGAAGAGTTTCAGTTTTTGGGACAGGTAGCGGTTTAGTCTTTTCCATTTGGTGTTATGGAAGTCAAGGATAAACGGGGGTCGTGTGTGAGTGGATGGATTGTTGATACTTGGTACCGTGGGGAGGTAGGAATGTATGGGTGAGTGGGGTTTAATGGGGATATCATTGCTGACTATGACTAAATCAAGATAGGATGGTCGTTGTGGGTGGGTGGGGCTCTGTAAGGAGATTAGGTCTGGATTCGAGTTATTGGTATACCAGCGATGAAGGGTCAATCCGTTGGGATTGGTGCGACAGTTTAGAAAACGGGGTTTTCTTGCGTTGACAACCGAGCAAAAGGAGCATGTCAACAGTGGTTTCAGAGCTTTCGTTATAGAGAAGGCCAGTTTGAAGATGAGGAGACAGTTGATGCTCTATTGGAAGACATAAAAGGAGGTGATTAGACTGTCATTACGGAATTATCAGAGATCTTCCAGGCATACAATTATCCATGTGCCAAAATATATGGTATAGTTGGATGTTTTGGTATCCGCGAACTTTCCCAAGAAAACAAGGAAGGCAGAATGAATATTGCTTGTAATGCCCATCTTGGTTACTGGAGATGATAACTGGAACCTGAACTATAACGTGAAACTGCACTGGACGATTTCCAAAAGAGATAAATAACTAGCAGATAACTTTGCCCAGCGCAAACTCATGGAGAATGACTGGGAACTTTCATCCGACCCACAAAATTCTCCGGATCTTTTGTTCCTTGGACAATTAACCGCAAAAAAGAGAGTACAATGCTGAAGATGATCTTATATGAAGATGATGTAAGGGGAAAGATTTCTACAGGAGAGATGGATAACAATGTCAATATACATTGTTATCCATGATTGATTAAATTTGAATAAGTTTGAGATTAAAAAAGTAAATTATTTCATTCAAACTCGAAAACTTTTGCACAAACCTAATACTTACACGAGATCTAATGTTTTTACCTAGAACCGATACACGTTAAAGGAAATTTCGAAAAAATGTAGCAATAATGAAGCAAGATATATACGAAATGCGGCTAGGAATATTTATCAAAGTGTCGGAAGAGCATAGCACCCACCATAGATAGACGAGTGGCAGAACGTGGCAGCTATAATGGTTGTACTTATGACTCAAAACGAAAAGAACGTCGAGAATGTGACCCCAAATGAGCTCACAATAGATGCACTTAAGCATCTTAGCGTAAGTTTCAAACAAGAAGCAAGAATCAGCCTACTAGGACACTACAAACCATGATAAGACACGAGAGGACACTCGTAGTAAAATCAACAAAACTCCGCAGTAGATACAGGATACACGCAATCTGAGCCAGGGAAATGAGAGTGCTGAGACAAATGTAAGGAGAGATTCGAGAATCAGCCTTCATATTTGACAAAAACTTAGAACCTATCAGTGGTTCCAGCAGAAGCTCCATATGCCGCGAGGAAAAAGCATTTCCTTTCAGCTCATATTGAATGCATTTCCAATGCAGTCCGGTGGTATAATGCTATATATTCACAATCATTATTGGAGACATAGGGTTGAGGACATGGACTTTTACCATTAGAAAAACTGTCACCCTTTTTGAAAGACGGGGTGGTTTGTAGGCATATAGAACTCAACTTCATTCATACAAGACTCGTGTAAGAAAAAGAGTGTGAGAGACAGCGTCTTGGCAAACATATGAGAAGGCGTCAAGGTCGAGGTACTTCAGGGAAGCTGTTCCAGCTATTCCATAGACTTTAGAAGCAGAGATGGGTAAAGCTCCTAACCTGATATAGCGGTTATTCAATTAATTACCACTTCATAATATTGTCACGGCACAAACAGACGATAAGAAACGGTTTTACAATTCTGGTGGAAAAACCTTTATGTACCGTGTGTATTTTTCCGTGTTTAGCACTTCCAAATTATCCTTTATTTTTTGATTTTGCAAACGAAAATGCTATGTTTTGTTGATATATATTTCGGGAGTAAGTTGCTCCCTGCTTCAGTGTCAATTATTTCCTAATGTTACAATACCTTTTTAGGGATATGTATACTACGCTAACACAAAGCTCTAATTACCTGAGGTCTAATTACACATGGATTTTCGAGTCTGTGTTCCTATCTTTAATTTGCTTATTCTTATTTAAGCCCTAATTACAATGGGGTTTAATTACCTGCGTACATACCTAAGTATCACTTTAATAATCACTAAGTATCAAACTTTCTACTTATTTATTAATTTGAAAAAGAGAACAAACATTAGCGATGTTTCATTATATCCAAGAGGCTAGAGTATCCATTTCCCAGGTGATAATTGAGCTTACTACTTAAGATTTGACATCCCTCACGTTTCCTCGTCTCATCGCTAACTGTGCCTCCTTTGTGTCCTCCTCGAATCTTATTTTAACCGTTTGTCTTGTTTGTCCACTGTAGGCTTTATCACAGTGTTTGCATTTAATTTTGTAAATACAGCACTTCTCTTCTTTCTGCTTTGTCTTTCTTCTTCAGGGTCCTTTGTGTTTGTGAACCTACTCTTTAGTTGAAACACAAAGTAAGGGCTCTTCTCCTTTCCTCTCGGCTGACAACTTCTCTCGCCAACTCCCCCTTCGTAGTTACACTCGCTTTCGTTCTTCCGCAAATAGCATAACAGGAACCACCCTCGAGATAACTAGCACTGCTGGTGCAGAGACAGTGCGATATGCAGCTGCATTCCGCAAAGCTCCTCGCCTCTGTACCTGTGCGAGACGCCTTCGATACGTACTGACTCCATTGCACACATAAGTAGGCCCCTGTTGGCCATAAGGCGACTGAGGGCTAACACTCCCACAGCAGCCTTATCTGCTGTCGCTCGAATCTGCTCGAAGAAGCTCATTTTCGAGTCAATCATCAAGCCAAGGTATCTTATAGATTCCTTTGACTTGATGATGTAACAGTTGTCATGCGTTTTATGGTTAGTTTGGTTTACCATTTTATCACATACAGCATCTGTACAGCGAATGTATCAATGAAACCCACGTGAGTTCATTCGACACTGTGCTCAAAAATTAAACTTGTACAACTTATATTGCGAGCTTACCAAATCCAACACGCGCAAGAATTAAAGTCAACCGACCACCAGGGTAAGGTGGTCGGTTGACCAGTTTGTAAGGATTTGGTTTGGCGATGAGTCTCATTTTTGGTTGAATGGCAGCGTCTACAAAAAAAACTGCCGCATTTCGAATGACGAGAAGCCATAGACGGTTGAGCAAACACCGTTACACCCGGAGAGAGTCACTGTTTGGTGTGCTTCATGGGCCAGTGGAATAATTGGTCGATGTCTTAAAAAATACAGCTGGGAATAACGTGAAAGTCAATTCTGACCGCTACAGATGACCTTCTCGTTCCAAAATTGGCTCGCCGTAATGCAAGAGGTTGAAACAGACAACAGGATGGTGAAATATGCCATACATTTCGTGCAAATTATTGAAACCGCATAACTTCTCGTTTGGGAACTGTGAACTGGCCCACAAGATCTTGGAAAACGTCAAATCACTCGTCCACGACGCCCAAGACGCCAGACGATTTGGATGACAATATTCGGCTCGTATTTTTGGTTAGAGTAATCAAAAATTGGACTTCCTCCACGCTAGTTGTGGCACTCACATGCTCTAAATTATATTTGAATAAAAATGGCAAAGAACTGTCTTTTTTCCGATAATACTAATTTCATAGCAATCAAAATAATTTTTTTATAATTATTCTTTATTTCATTTCAAATTTTGTATACGTTGAAAAAATACCCTTCATATACAGTGAAACATTTTTAATTGGGACCTCAAAGGGCCTAGAGTTATTTATCGCTTATAAAGGTTTTTCATTTGCCCAGTTTCCAAATTTCCATGTTTCTTAGTTAAATGGATTCTACTATGAGAGTAGAAATTTTAATGCGTATGTACATGCATATCTAAAAGACATGCATAAATATGTAAATGTCATGTGACACAAATTTTATGTATTATTAAAAATATTCTGTATGGCTTCAAAAATCAATGATATTAATTTATGTTAGATTAAAAGTTGTTTTAAGGTGTTAGCATGAACTTTGTCAAATATGTCAGCGTTTCTAATGATTCTAAAAGTTTCTAATGATTTTTCCGCATCACTCTTTGATAGTTTCTTAAGTAACTTCGAATGCTTAGCTCACCTCTTCTCTTCTTGTTCTATCTCTATGAACTCAAAAGTCAAATAGTCAAATATAGTAATAGTATGTAAAACAATAAACATTGTTTTTCTATCCTTCAGCCACCTTCTCGCCGCAAGCAAACTCTGGCCCCGCGACAAATTTTCTCTTGCCAACCAGATTCGTTCTCTGCTTGGTAGGGTCGCGTCGTTTTTTGGATTCATCATCAAGAGACACACACGTGCTGTGTGGCGACGAGGAGCTCCAGAGTCGAGTGGTATCGGTTGAACGGACGTCATTGTTGAAGAGCTTTTCATCCCGTAAAGACGTTCGCGTCTCGTCGGATTATTGAAGTAGAAAATATAGCGTAAGTTCGTTATAACAATAAAGAACAAATAAGACAGAGTTATCGCGAATTATTACACATGTTTGAAGACTCGTTATTTTGAATAATTCTATGATGAGTTGATATTGGTTAAGTAAACACTGTGCATAATTAGTCGTGCGACTTTTTACTATCATATACCTATAGCAGCTTTAATTTATCAGCCGATGTTAGAGAATTACACTTTCATTACAAATTTTTTAGCCCTCTTGATCACTCATTTTTCGTACAAATCAAAAGAAAGTACTGGCAAATGACGAAAGTATAGAAGAAATGAGACTGTTTGTTTGAGACTTTCTTTGATCTTGTCTAAAACTGACATATTGTCTCACTCATGCAGGCTATTGACTCCGTCATATACAACGAATTCCCACTAAAAGTGATCGAAAAAATCTATGAAATCTTATCTTGGCAATGGCTTAGAATTCCCAGTAACAGTTGCATGTCAATACAAAAGTTTTAGGATGCCATTGCAGTTATGACACAAGCCCAAGGCCCCGTTAAACAGGGTTCACTGTAGTTTCCAAGAAACGTCTTCCAAAAGCTATCTTCAAGTTTTACGGTTTTAGTCTTGAATTCGATTTCCAAAGTCATTTCATAGTTCTTTGGTTGTGAATTTACTTACCCAAATTTGGATACCACAAGGTAAGAACGATTTCGAACACTAAAGTCAGCTAATGCTAATTGGATTAACTGTTTACTTGACCAAATACCCCAGGCAACACCTTATTGAATTAAGTACAACGAATCCTATTCACGTGGAACATGTTTTGGTGTCGGCGATCACCACTTGTAAGATTTTAGAATTATAACAGTACAAGCGTAAAGTGTTACGAGTCCCCAAAAATAGAAATATACTTCGACGCTTTCGAAACGGGTGATAGATGCCGTGCCGAAATTTTCTCCTCGAATTATGCACAACTCAATCAAAGTTACAAAATTGAAGGCCTAACAACGGGTTTGCAGAATGAGGGATGATAGAGAGAAATCAAAAACAGTTCAAGCTAGCAGGAGCTGTGCCAGACGACTATAACGCAGTTATCATAGACACGATGAAAGTTCCACTAGGAACGATGGAAAGGGAACTAGGGAAAGTTTCTGGTAAAAAGTGCATACGGTTTCGAATGATATAATTAACTCCAGGATAATCCAAACTCTTGGGCCTCATGTTAACAAACCACCCACATGATAACTTCTGTGGAACGGAATTGATGTCTGAACTTAAAAGGCAATATAAACACACCACAAATTTCTGGATCAACATGCCAAAATATTAGATGCCGAATACATGACACCTGCCAAGTTTGCAATGAGGTAGAAAAATGTACAGAACATTTCCCTCTAGATTAGCCGATCTTAGCCAACAAATTTGCTAAGGCGTAATCTTAGAGCTATATTGGCATCTACAGAGTTAAACGATCTCCTTGATTTCTTCTACAGGACGGGCATGATAAACCATTTGTTAAAAAGAGCATCATACGCAGGAAGCGAAGAGCTAATAACGGCTAATTATTTTCTTTTGTCTTATAAAGGAATAATGCAGCTTTAGCTTTTAACACACACCATCATCCTTATTTCCTGCTTGCATTAGGGTTTGTTTACCAATATGAATAGGAATCAGTTCTAGATTTGAGCGCTTGCCAGAAATGAACTATTTCAAAAGCATGGATTTTTGGACCAGGACGTAGGTGCTGAGGACGAGTGAGGACAGTAATTGAATGCCTTAAATTTTTAGTTGTTCACATCGGATTTGACAAATTCTTTCATCTTTCTGTCTCGTTCATTTGTGTCTTAAAAGAACAAACCATTCAATTAAATTTAATTGTAAAGCAATGGCGATTATAAAAATATCTAAATAATTTAATCCAAATTCTGACGAGGCTTTTGTTGACCTTTTCGAAACATGCGAAATCGCCATCTCCTTTAAATTACCGAAAGAGTAAAACGCGATATAGGAAAGTATGCAAGTTTTATTAGAATACAATAAACAGAAGGAAAATTGACGCTTAACCCGACAGATATGAATTTCATGGGAAAAGAAATTATCATTGGAAACTCCTTTAATTCATACTTGGAATCGTGTGTGTGTTCTCAACTCATAAAGACCATCCCAGCAGTCGCGAAGGACAATGTAAGTGGGCACATCATTCAATCAATAGTTATAAAAGGCTTCTTTAATATTTCAGTTAGCCCGGCCAATACAGGCAGGTAAATGGAGGTATGCAGACATAGCTCTATGTACATATTCGTTTATAATAAACGCACTATAATTATACGAAAGTCACTCACCGATCAACAGCCGCCTTATGCGGGACGTGATCTGAGCTACAATTCCACTAAACATTATTACATCTCACTCGGTGTATCACAACATTATTTTTCAAGGATTCGGGATAGTAATATATTCACATTACACTAAATGATTCCGCTAGACAATACTTCCGCCATCATTTTCCCGGCAAACCAAACTGAAAAGCAAAACTCATGCTTCCCTTCGAAAACGTAAACATATCATAAAGAGAATACTGGAGTGGGTTTCGAGCCGGTCGCAGGACATGCGCCTTTCGAAATGTGTAGGCGATACGTAAAGGATTATGTCTTCGATAGAGAATCACTCAAATTATTTGAAAATGATTGAATTACGCTCCACGAAAACGTTCATCAGGACAAGCTATTAAAATTTTACAGATATCCAAAACAAATAATTAATTGAAAAATTGTTCTGCTTCAATAAGGATCTGTACGTATGAGCTACATAAAACATTTCTCTAGTTTTCAAATTCATACGACAATTGATTAAACATACTTATGTTTGGTCCAACTGGCAAAAAGTGCTATCAGGAACTCTAGGATATCTTCGATTATTCAAAAAATAGATGTATATAACAGAACACATAGTAGAAAAGCACTAAAACATATGATTTAAAGCTAAGACAAACCAAGGCGACCCCGACTAGCTTAATATCCTCTCTACAGTGCAATTAATTTTTTTGTAGGTGACGGTTGTTGAAGCTCTGAGAGGGACTTCCAGTAGCAGAATTCTACCTGGCCACCCGCCAAACATCTCACTTGTCACCATGAGAGCACAGCTTGAAACTATTTGTCACATTATATAGGGCTAGGCCTCTTTTTTCTTGGCTGTTAGCGCCTTCTTTACGATTAGGGGAATCTCTTTTTTCAGCCAAAAAGACCGGAAGGCGCTTAGTTACCAGTAAAAATTATCCCTTATCGCTCTGTTTCGTCCAGTTATCTTAAAAATCCTTTTTTCCTCAGAAGAACCACCTAAACATAATATACCAGACAATTCCATCTGTAAATTGATTATATGATATTCTTACATCCATCAGACTGAGAGAGGACACTGACACACTAGGACAACGAAACTGAGTTGACTGGATGAAATAAAGCGTAACTCCTAACAATTGCTAATAACTGGTTGCACCCCGTTTGATCGGGAAATTAATCTCAGCTTAAAAGTCCAAGTGCCAGCACTCGCCAGACAAACGTCATAGTATAAAAGTTGAAAATTTCGTGTACAATTGTTGTACAGCCTGTAGTAACGTTTGGATACAATTGGCTTTGAGGGATAACAGGTGTCAAAGGTGTGAAAAATTTGACATTAATTACGTCATATTGTTTGCTGATATTTTGTATAGGATAGAATTACAAGTCACGATGAAGAGCCAGACACTATGAGTGGTGGAAACACCCCGCCAGACACCTCCAAAAGTGCAAATAAATTGGCATATTTTCGTCATCTTATAAAAGCTGAAATTTACATATGTGATTAGGGACGTATTTTGATATGTTAGCCAAAAAGTCAGAAACTTTTGATCTTTTCAACATGTCGCCAGACACCTTTCAAGTTCAGGTGTATGTGCAAACGCTAATGCAAAATAAATAAAATAAAAATTTTATGCAAAATGCATAAAATATAAAGGGGGCCTACCCGTGTTCATGAACGTACGTGGGCGTCGGAATAAATAAATTGATCTAATTTTTCCCCTATCAACTGTCGAAATGTTCAGCTTCATTCGTGCCGGAAGTAATATCATAAGCAACATGAAATATAAATGATTTCCGACCTATGAGAAACACACATACTTATAAATCGTTTATATTCACAATGTACTATCGAATCATAAGCAAAAAAACCATATCACATTCATAAATCACTAAAACATTTGAAAAAGTTTTAATTTTAAATTTTATGTTCGAGTGTATATATATGCCTTGAAATTGGAAACATTTTATTAATACCATTTCTGATAATTCCACATTACAGTTCCTAATCGATAATCTGCAAAATGAAATCTTTCGAAAATAATATCATGATTTACATTTCCATATCATCTTAAAAAGTAAGCAAACATAAAAGTTAAAAAAGCAATTTCTATAAATGGATAGTCACACTTTTTATTTGGATGTTGAGGTTATAAAGAAATCGGTCGCTGAAACATATACTTCACTCAGCCAACATTAATTAAAAGTCGGGCGCGACCTTTTAATTGAACGCACCCTTTATCGACCGAGCCCTTTTTCGTGTGTTGCTCACTTCGGTCAGTTTTCTGATTCTATTCGGTCACTTCCGTTTCTATCTGTCGATTTGATCTCCTCGTGTTTATCAAAAATTATTATTCACTTGGACGCTACACAACAGTGACTAAAGAAGCTGTTTCCGTGTTAAACCTTACTGACGGAAATATTGGACATTGTACCAGTTGATCCAGCCGACGACAACAATTAACGGTAGCATAGCAAGGCGCTATCCTCATCATCTATCTCCAATCTCAAATCCATTTCCTCTCATCTATATACCCCTTCCACCCATTAAACGAAGTCGTCATTCCAGCCACGACATGGTGAATCGCAAGTACTTTTTTATCAATTTTTTTTGTGGTGACGCGAAGTGTTTATCGTCCCACGCATCAATAACTGAATCATTCGTTTAAAAAAATGTTGGTAGCTTATACTTAATATCAGTTGAAGGCTGCATTTTCCCCATATTCATTGCGCTCCAGCAAAGTCGATAGTCGAAGTCGCTCCAGATATCCAAAGTCGGGTATCTGTCAAAATTTTTGGGATGGGGCTCAATGCTTCGGGAAGTGATTTTCGTGTGGAGCTCATCTTCCCGTTAACTTCATTTTTCAGTATCAACGGGCAGAACAAATTTAGTGATGATTTTTCACTAACTGGAATGACATTTTTTCCTAATTTTATCGACTTAAAGACGAAATAATGTTTATGAGTGTTTGAATACTAAAATGCGAATTAAAACAAAACATAACTCTGGGTAGCTTGGGTCCGCTGGGCCTTGCTTCGTGAGCCTCAAGGACGCGTTTCGGCCGCTCACAGCCATCTTCAGCTCGTTCTGATGTCTTTGTCGCGGTATCCATCTTTTTTTAGGTCCTTAGGTAGGTCTGGTTAATTAGGTGTTAACGAGGGTCATTAAGTTTGGGTCTTTTCAGGAACGTGGGATTATCGTTGTCGGGTTCGTCGCGTTTTCTTTTTTTGACAAGGATTGGGTCGAGGACTGAAAATATTGTGTCGGAGTTGGTCATTATTTGTTCGTTGATTATATTGTCGTGGGTTTTTTTGTGTTTGTAGATCTCTCATTTCTCTAGTACGTCAAGTCTAAGTCCCTTCTTTTGTTTGTGTAGTAGCGTCATTGAGTTTGCCATGGTTTCGGGTTCGTGTGTGTGATTCTGTAGGTGTGTTGCGTGGTTGGAGTCTGCTTTGTCATGTGTAAACGAACGAGGGAGCACATACGTACACAGAGTTAATTTTGGCCTGCGGCAACACCAAAACGAACTTTAAAACAAAACATGCTTGTTACCATAGTTCAGATCACGAATTTTTCGTCCATTTATTTATACTACCAAGTTTCTTCTCAAGGTCTTTCTCTGGGAAGTCTACTATTGCGACCCTATGTCCTCTAGGATTGGTAGGCATCGACCTTACCTTTAAGATGTCTGTTGTAGCAAGGATTTGTCTATTAGACTCTTCTGCTTCTTTGACATCCGGAACACAATCAATGGTTCTTATTCTCAAAGACGTCATTAGTTGCAATGTCGAGATAACAGCTTTTGTGCCATGGAGGTCCCAAACGGAACAAGCCCAAGCATCGCGCTGTTCGGGCGTCTGTCTAATCATATCCTTAGCCCTCGTTAGCTGCACCTTCTTCGCAACCATTTGTTACGCCTTTGAGCGTACGAATTTAAAATTGGAATCTCCCCTTGACTAGTGTCTGTTGTCTCGGGCCAGTTTACCCTCATTCTACGATCTAGCTTTAGTGGACAAGTCGCCATTTTGCCCTTTACGGAGGGAGTAATATTTTCGGTGCAGGAGGAATTTTGTAATTTTTTGGACGTTCATCGCATTGAAAAGGATCTATATGGGAATTCTCTGTTTTTTTGAGTTCTCAGTCTCAGGGGAATGGCACTTGGCTCCCGTCCCCAACGCTTCCACTAAGCTTCGTGCATTATTGCCTCCGTCGCCTTAAGCAGGAGCAGTAGTAGAACCTTTGTTGCTAATGCAAAGCGGTCAATAAAGGTTTGCTTGCCCGTTATTTTCTCGCTGCTCTAGGTAGGCTTGGATACTCTTTAAGGTGGATTCTGCAGCCGTTTCGGCCTGCGAACGAATATGCTTATCTTGATGATCTGCTCAGAAGTGTTCCACCACTGAAATATGTTCTGGCGACTTATCCCCAGCCTGGTTGTCCGAGAGAAAACCCCATGAGGTAGAGGCTCCTCAAACGTCGGGTCGTATACCCTCACTCCCAGTTTTTCCTTTATTTATTCGTTCATCATTAGTTTTTAATAGGAGACTGGGTCATGCGCCTGGCTAAAAGGCCCCCAAGGGTACTACCTTGGCGTGGTGTGGGCATACTTCATGCAGTAGTAATTGCGTGGCTTATATTATAATAAACTATTTTATAGATTAAACTTTAGACAAAGTTCAGTCAAAAACTGAGCGCCATCAATAAACAACAAATTTTTAAAATAAACTTCTAAATGGACAATGAAAAAGAGCATTATCGGTATAATTGTTTTAGAAAACAATATGACTCTTGCTGAACTTGACTCTTTGTTGAATTGTATTTAAAATGACCCATTTCTGAAAAGAATCATTACGGGTGGTTTACGATAACGTCGTATGAAAAATATCATGTATCAAACAAGATGAGCCTGCACATTTGACATAGAAAGCCAATATTGTGGTGAGATGACAAGGGTATGGTGAACTTTGAACTGCTTCTAAGAAATCAAACTATTGATTCGAATAAAAAATTGAACGCAGAAATCAAGAAAAAACGACCAGGCTGAAAACTGGCTAATTGCAAAGGCGTGATGCTCCACCATGTCAACGCCAGACTCCACACCTGTTTGACAAGCCTTCAAAAATGAATGGAACTCAATTGAGAACTGAAAAATATTTTTCAATTTTGTCTTTAACTTCGGTCGACTTCGGTTCTTTGACATCAATCAGTTATTACTAACGATTAATATGACTGGAAGACAAGTCTTCTTTGCAAAATCTTTAATAAACACCCAATAAGTTCACAAACCCAAATACGTTTCAATTAATTTTTCTTATTTTTCTGAAGACTTCCATTAATAAGTAGTTTTCTGCAACACAATAGTGTTTTTGAAATGCCTAAGTTGGATCATAACAATCAAACTTAGATTTCAGGTTATCAAAATACGTAACATTGATAGCCTATCAGCATATCACATTCCTGGAACAAATATTTCTATCGTTGCAAGTGGAATAAGTTTACAATATTGATAATCAAATCAGATCTATCTTTCAAATACAAGTATAAGTTTATCTCAATATGAGTTTCATTGGGTTTTACAATTAACCACGAAAACTTTGAGGTGATAATAAAACAAAACTCACGCAAGGTGCTCTTTCGAGTCTTGTTTCTATCTTATCTCGGTCAATTTTTGGTAGTGGAAGGTGAGGATTAATAGATGCAAAAGGAAGGTTAACTATATATTTGTTATGTCTTCGATCAATTAACATCATACATGAACTCAATAAAAATGTGGTCGTTTTAAGGACTGTTTCGAATTGAATTCTAGCTTCAGATGCTCAGAACGTCAGGAATTTCCCTCTATCAAGTAAGGATTCTTGAAATTTTCGGAAATTGTTTCCATAATATTTTGAAGACTAATCATCACACGATTGATCTATTTTCTGATCTTGTTTAGTTGTTCCTTTGGTGTTTCGTTGTAATATAAATTTAATTATTGCCAAAATGTTACACTCATCAAAATACTAAGCCAGTCGCCCGACTGAATACTATTTTAACTAAGGAAACTATTTCATTCCTAACCCTAGAAACTCAGTTAGGATGTATGCATGCCACAGGATTTTTGAATTAATGATTTATAATGCACATTTCCCTCGCGTTTTGTCTTAAGGACACGTTCTATGAACTGCAAAGTGACAGGGCAACATCCGTAGGTTATAGACTCGTATATGGAAGTCTAATTAAAACACTCAGGGCGACGAAAATCATGTAGAGAGTTACGTATTGCCAACTCCACCATCATTTGTAAAACCAGTATCTTTGATACCGCTAAAGGGTAGGTTGTTTGATTTTATATATATTTTATACGTTAACAGTTTATAGTGACTCCGTTTTCGGTGGGGGCGAGGGCGAGGGCCTCACGAAGATCGATTTTTCTAAGAAAGTTAATGATCTGCATTGGCTTTCGGCGTCTCAATTTCCCTTCTTGTTGTCTTACAAAGTGTTTCTTTACTTCCGGGATAACTTCCCAGTTTATCCACCGCATTAGAGTTGCAAACGAAAGTGTACTCGGTGGTGTGTCCTTGTTTTTGTTCATACTATCATACTCGTGTCTAGCTCATACTATAACCGTGAGTAACGATAGCCAAGTGGCTTCAATTTTCCAGCAAAATATTGATCTATCGGTAAAACAAAAGGTGCGTGCCTTAAACTTCACTTTTTATGTCGTTAAAACAAAAAAAAAAACACTGATATCATAGGTTCGCTTCGTGGCTACCACAAGAGAACTGATTGTAACCGGTATCTACCCCCTCACGGTTACCCGCCTTGACATGGCGAGGGGGCCCACTAACTCCAATGAACCCAGCGGCTACACTGCAGGAGACCTTCGGATCCAACCTAGCAGGTAGGCAAAGGGCGAGAAGTGAAGGAAAGAGGTAACCAAATGTTAAAAAATATGGAAGTACAACAAAAAGAAGTACCCTCAGTACCCGGCATACGAGGGGAAGAAGAAGGGACCGGACAACTGGCGTGACGGCACCAAGCACCAGTTGCCCAGAGCTATTGGGCTAGAAATGTGCGCTGAGGGAGCAGGGCGAGCATTTGACTGCAACAAACTGACTGCGAGTGACTGCAACAAAACAAGCGCAATGCCAGCTACCGCACCCACTGGGAAGACGGGAGCATCAGCCAGAACGCTAAGAAGAAAGGCGCAAACGAAACTGAAGCGTCAAAACACAATCGGGGAGAAGAGCTTTCCAAAGAACCCTGTCACCAGTCAAAAAGCAGTAGTCAACCAAGGGAAACCTGGGAAATTGGCTGCTGCTGCCAAGGAAGCTGTACCACCAACCGCAAAAGAAAAGGGAAAAACCGGACCTAAGCGGATGAGATTGGATGACAGCAACCAAGGCACTGGTAAAAAGGAACGGAGGGTAAGCCCTGAACCCCAAACTCTGGCGAGGAAGTCCTATCGGGACGCCGCGACCGATGCACTAACGGTAGCGGTGATAGACTAACGCAATGAGACTGATAAGATCCAACAGGATCAATTCGCGAAGCTGCAAACCGCCCTGAAGAAGGACCTCTTCGAGCACTTTCGCAGCAAACCAGAAAAAATCCCAACATTCAGAGGTATCAAAGTCAAGGTATTTATACCCGAAACGGAGCAGACACCTCAGGAAGCCTTCGAGACGCTTAAACCGCAAAATACGGGGTATGAAACGGAAAGGTGGCATCTCTTCGCGAAGAAAGAAGATGCCAACAAAAGCATAGTCCTGGTACTGGGCATGCGAAAAGAAGACGTCAACACTCTAAGGGACAAAAACGGACGACTGACTTTTGGCTTCACCCTGGTGACTGCCAAAGCATAGGCAACCGAGCCCTTGGAGCAAAAGCAAAAAGTCAATGCGGGTGACCCAAGCAAATCTGCACCACAGCAAGGTGGCAACAGCTAACCTGCTTAAACATCTAGCAAATGGGAACACCAACATAGCACTGATACAAAAGCATTACCAACTTAATGGAAAGATACTCAGAATCAGTGCAAAGCAATTGAAAATCTTTGCCACAAGCGGGGTAAATAAAATCCGAAGCTGCATTATATGTCGGAAGGAAATTAATTTAATTTTTCTACCGCAGTTCAGCAACATGGACCTTACATCAGCAGTGTTCGACGGAAGGGACGGGCAGGTAACGCTGGCTTGGCATACCTAGCGTTTGACGCTCCGATGACGACCACCGAATTGCGCACCCTATCGGAGCATATACGGGGGAAGCCAGCCATCATCAGATGCGATAAGAACGCGCAACATGAACTCTAGGGAAGCACCAAATGCAACGAAAGAGGTGAGCAGTTAGTCAATTACTTAATAACTACTAACCTCAACATAGAAAATAAGGGTAACACTCCGACCTTTATAACAAAAAATAGAGCGGAAGTGATTGACGTCACTCTAATCACAACAGAGGCATTGGAGGACCTGCACGGCTGGAGAGTATGTGACTCATCTAGCCTCTCGGACCACCAATGACGCGAGAAGACCCCATTGATCTTCTGCAATCCTAGGAAAGCGGATTGGGACGGCTACACCAACTCTATTAAAAGATATATAGGTTCACACCAGTCAAACCCATTGAGAAGTCGAAAGGACATCGACATTGAAGTGAGATACATCACAAGTATAATGGTCGATAGTTTCAGTGAAATGTGTCCAACCACTACCGTGAAACAAAAAAAGGTAAGCTGGTGGAACAAAGAACTCGAAGAGATCAGAAAAAATACTCAAAGATTATTCAGAATAGCTCGCCTCACAAACCAAGATACGGATTGGGAGAACTATAAGCGAAATTTGAAAATTTTTAAAACAGCTGTATGAAGAGAGAAAAGGAAATCCTGGAATCTTTTTTGCAGCAATATTGAGGGAGGAAACGAAACATCTAGGCTAAGCAGGGCTCTGAAAAGAGAACCACATGTGGATACGATGCTTCAAAAGGAGGACGGATTGTGGACAACAAATAGCATAGAACGTCTCAAGCTCCTACTTCCGGGCTCAACGGATGAGGAGACAGAACAAATAAATAACGCGACTCCTTACCGTGGCCCCCCTAAAAGAAATAGTGAGCGAAGAAAAGGTGCTTTGGGCCATTAATACCTTCGAACCTTACAAATCACCAGGAACCGACAAAGTGTATCCGATCATACTTATGAAAGCGGATATCACAATAATACGGATTTTGGTGAAAATATTTCGAGCCCCCATATCCAAAGGCTATATTTCTTTGGACTGGAGAGAAGTAAAAGTAGTTTTCATACCCAAGCCGGCAAAAGCTAGCCACTACAAAGCAAGGGATTACCGACCTATCTGCTTAACGTCTTTCATGTTGAAAACCCTGGAACGCCTGATGGATGGGTACATAAAAAGCAACGTGAACATAGCGGAGCTTTACCCCAACCAACACGTATACCTCCCAGGGCACTCAACAGAGACGACACTACACGAAGTAGTAAGCAGAATAGAGAGGAATCTTGCCATCAAAGATTACACCTTGGTGGGCTTCATTGATATCGAAGGAGCCTTCAACAATGTAAAAACCCATACCTTACTAAATGGATGACGGAACTAAAGATGACTAGCTAAAAGGAAGATTACAGCCAAGGAAAACGGTGTAACCTTGAATAAATGGACTAACAGGAGTACACCACAAGGCGGCATAGTATCACCACTTGCCTGAGTACTCACAGTGAACCAAATAGTGGAAGACCTCAACGGGAAGGGTTTCAAAAGGATAGCGTACGCTGACGATATCGTTATACTGATAAGTGGAAAGTTCGCGGAAACTATGTCGGAATTGATGCAGACCGCACTCTCACATCTTTTTAAGTGGACGAAGCTAAACGGACTGCGCATCAATGCCGACAAAACGGAGCTTATGCTTTACACAAAGCGCCGTAAACCGGAGACATTTACACCCCGACCATTGACGGAAAACATATCAGTATAGTAAACAAGGTGAAATACTTAGGAGTAACCTTGCATAGTAAGCTAACTTGGACTCCACACATAGGAGCAGTCAGACGGAGAGCTACAGCGGCGCTCACAATGAAAAGACTAGTTGGGGAAAACCTGGGGAATAAAACCCAAAATTGCCCACTGGATCTACACAACAGTAGTGAGGCCTATAACCCCCTACGGGGCATCGGTTTGGTGGCAGGCACTTCAAAAGAAAACCATTGCAAAAGAGCTAGAGAAGTTCCAGCGAATGGCCTGCCTTGGCATCACAGGTGCCATTAGGACTACGCCAACTGCTGCAATGGAGATAATGCTTAATCTCATGCCACTCGACAAATTCATCTTCAGAGAGGCATCACTTGCAAGCATCAGATTAAAATCCACATATGGGTTATCTAACCACACTCAAACGGGGCACGTATGCATTTTGAAAAAAAAATGGAGAGAATGGCCCCGTCACGTAAAAGGGAGCTGGATAGAATTCAACCAATATTGGACACAACAATTCCATACAAGATCAGCATTCCGACCAGAGAAGCGTGGAAATCGGTGCAGGACTTCACATCTGGAAGTGAGATCATGACCTACACCGATGGTTCTAAAACGGATGCGGGAAGCGAAGCCGGAATCTTTTTCCCAGATCACCCGCAACTCAACCGAAGTTATGAACTGGAGAGCCATACCACAGTTTTCCAGTTGAAAAAGTTTTGTTTGCACAAAAGCGCCTATAGAAGCGGCAACAAACAACCTTGATGGAAGTATACAAATACTCTCGGACAGTAAGTCGGCACTGCAGGCGCTTGCCTCTAACCGCGTAGTTTCACAACTGGTGCAGGATTGTAGGCAGGCTCTCAAAACCGCAACAACCCGAGTAAATGTAAAACTGACATGAGTCCCTGGACACAGTGGTGTAGAGGGAAACGAAAGAGCGAATGAGCTAGCGAGTGCTGGATCAGCCGACCAAAATGCCACTAGAATAGACACAATTAAAGTGCCACTAGCAACGGTAAACAGGGAACTAGACGAAATCCTCTGGAAAGAGACAAATACGGTTTGGAATGACAGGAACGACTGCAGGATAAGCCGAGCTCTTTGGCCTCACCCTAATCAAATGAGGACAAAACAACTCCTAGGGAAAAACCGAAATGGCGTTAGAACATCGGTGGCAGTATTAACGGGCCATAATCTTCTAGGGCAACACGCCAAACGAATAGGAATCCAAACGGATGCCACCTGCCGAGCTTGCGGCGACGAAGAAGAAAGTACAGAACACTTCCTCCTAGACTGCCCGAGTGTGGCCAACAAAGACCTTACTTGGCTGTAGTGTACTGGCGCAACAGAATTGGAACACTTGGCGACCACATAGCTGGGAGAACTCCTTGGCTTCTGTAGGACGACACGATGGACCATCTGCAAACAATAGTACTACACATGAGGAGCTAAGAGCCGAGTTCTGGCCTACGCTAAATTCCAGCAAGTGCTAAATTCCAGTACAATAATAATAATAAACCTGTATCTATGGGAAGAAATTCCGAAGAACGAGAGAAATATGAAGCTATCTGAAATATTTTTGAAACAACGGCTAGTTCACCATAGTTGCGGCATTCATCCTATGCGTTTTCCATTCATGTCGCAAAGATTTTGCTTTGTCTTTTAAAAAAACGCTCATGTTGGTACTGAAATAGAATAAATTATGTTTTATTTTACAAATCTTTTTAAGAATTTAAAAGATTCCTGCTGCAACAAAATTTTAACTATGCATTAATGTTCGCATTAGCATTATGTACTACAGTTAAATCTTTGAAAACAAAGAATCAGAACACCTACGAACATGCCACACTTCAGCAAATCGAATATACTTAATACCTTCTTTTCCGCAGATTTTCAATATGATTCATGGGAAAGTATAAAAAAGCTTATCAGTTAGATGTATTAAAATCCATTTTCCGCAAATCAAACAATTTTAAATCCCGGAAATATATTTAATTGATTTGTGCAAGCTAAGCAATTATAATGTATGAAAGATCTGAACAAATTCGCGAATTATACTTGATGGAAGGAGCTGTTTAATAAATGTATTACCCAAAAAACGTTCTTTCATTAAAAAGTAGAGACCGCGGAAAAGTTTTGATGTTTTATAATTTCGAGTTAAAAACAAAACAACATCATCTTGTTTATATAACAATTGTCTGTTGCACCTGATCCATTTCTGCATATTCCAGCAACATACACTTTTCGAACCACATCCGCAACATGTATCTACGCTTTAGTCGCAACAAATATTTTCCCACCATCTGACAATCACGTTTGTTCCGCAGCAGATGACGCTCGCATGAGAAGTGTCATGCAACTAATTCGCGATAAGTAATATTTTTGCAGTGTCGTGTGCGCACAAATTCTTATCGGGGTGTTGGGCAGTATCGGATTGTTAATAAATAGTTGATAATTTTATCAAAACGGAAACTAGGCAACCTGCAGCTCTTCCTTTCAATAATTCAGACCCGTAAGAATGGCAGCCAGACTCCTTGGTCAAAAAGTGACACGGTTAATTACTTCTGAAGCCACAAAGGTCAAGGTTGGGTCGTTACGTTACTTGTCATACCATCCTATTGACGACACCGTGTTTGGATTGACGGAGGAGCAAAAAAAGGTAAATAGTTTGATCAGGACTCGGAAACATTCACACAGCCACATCCCCTTGTATTCCAGCTCCGGGAAACGATTTTCACATTTGCTCAAAAAGAGTTGGCGCCCCATGCCCAGCAAATTGATAAGGATGACAACTTCCCGTAAGTCGAATGAACTGGACACTAACTTGTTGATCAACATATTCAAATTTCAGGCAATTCCGGGAGTTCTGGAAGAAATTAGGCGGACTCGGCCTTTTGGGAGTGACGGCGTCCATGGACTACGGCGGAACTGGTGGCACCTACTTGGAACACTGCATCGTAATGGAGGAAATTTCTAGGTAAATACACAGGCTAATACTTAAAAAAAAGCAGAATTTTCTCATGCTTTCAACCTACAACTGTGCATAATATCATTCCTGTTGCGTCAGCTAATCGGTCACGCCACAACTAAAATTATTTCATTTCATGCTTCTGTGTCTTTGGCTGAAGTTAGACTCTAAACCACCATTTATATGTAAGTAAGATTCAAGTGGTCCCTCAGTATCAATGTCTAGTTTCAAACAAAATTAATACGAAATCAGGATAAGATAATGCTAAATAAATTTTTAAGGCAGACTATTGTTAATGAAGTTGTTACAACCCACAGAGCCGCTGGTGGTATCGCTCTCTCCTACGGCGCGCATTCGAACCTGTGCATCAATCAAATCAATCGCAATGGAACGGAGCAACAGAAGCAAAAGTACTTACCAAAACTATGCAGTGGCGAGTTCGTTGGAGCGTTGGCAATGTCCGAGCCTGAATCAGGAAGTGATGTGGTATCAATGAAAATGAAAGCCGAGAAAAAAGGCGACCACTACGTTTTAAACGGAACAAAGTTTTGGATCACGAACGGAAGCATTGCGGATGTTTTGATTGTGTATGCGAAAACGGATTTCAACTCAAAACCCCAACATGGCATCACAGCCTTCATTGTCGATACAAAATCCAAAGGATTCAGTGTCGCCCAAAAGTTAGATAAACTCGGAATGCGCGGAAGCCCAACTTGTGAGCTCGTCTTCCAAGATGTAAAAGTTCCAGCTGCGGATGTTCTGGGCGAAATAAATAAAGGCGTGTACGTACTCATGTCGGGTTTGGACTACGAAAGATTAGTTTTAGCAGCTGGACCCGTCGGACTGATGCAAGCAGCACTGGATATTTCGTTTGACTACGCTCACCAAAGGCGTCAGCACGGGAAACGGATTGGTGAGTTCCAGCTGATTCAGGGCAAAATGGCGGACATGTACACGACATTGAGTGCTTGTCGATCCTACTTGTATTGCGTTGCTCGCGGCACCGATGCTGCTGCGGCCAATCCAAAGGATTGTGCTGGTGTGATATTGTACTGCGCCGAGAAAGCAACTCAGGTCGCATTGGACGCACTCCAAATTCTTGGTGGAAATGGCTACATCAACGAATACCCAACGGGCCGCATCTTACGTGACGCGAAAATTTACGAAATTGGTGCTGGAACTTCCGAGGTACGAAGATGGTTGATTGGACGAGCTTTGAACAAGGAGTATTCCTAAATCATGGCCGAAAGTTTGAGAATTTACTTCTGGATGGCAATACTATGAACAAACAGACTTGATAAAGTGCATTTATTTTCAATACATTTTTTGTAAATAAATTTTTACAAATACATAGTGATTTGAGGTTTTAGAAAAGTAACGTTACACTTTAGAATAAACGCTAATTCAATTCTAGATTTTCCTTTGCAGCTTTTCATTTCAAGTCCTGACAAAGTATGGAGTCCAGTCCTACACATTAAGCTATTCTATGTTCAGTTTATTTGAAATCGCCGAATGAATTCTCCACAACAGTGGCCTGAAACTTATATTATTGCAGGGTTATAAAAAGAGTGGTTTAGTATGCAGTAATTCGAACTCCTATTTATAATCTACTATATTAGAAATTCAAGCGCGTGACATCTGTCTATTCGTTGTCCAATGCATTTAATAACAGATCATTGCCGCCTTCAAGCACAGCAAGCAACCCTGCGCATGAGTTATAATTACCGAAAGGTTTAATTGAAAGGAAACAACATTCTAATTTTGTTGAATAAACAGTTATTTCTTTCTTCATAACGCAATAAGGGTTGTGAAGGAAAATTTTCCAAATGTACACAATTTATTGCTCGCTAATGGGTTAAGGATAAAGAAACTAGACTTTATCCTTTGAGATAACCCAAACAGCACGTGCGTTCGAGTTTATGCGCACAAAACAATCAACATTGTTTTCCGAAAACCTTTAAAGGTTTACAAGCCACTCGTTCACATTAATGTGTGAATTATAAACGTTTCATTTGTTACTGAAGCGTTTATCTTTTCCCGCATCCTTTGTTCAATTTGAAGTCCCTTTTGCCAGATGTTGAACTCATCATCCTTTTTGTTATTAAAAATCTCAGCCGAATTCGCTTCTTTTGCTTTCTTCGGTTTTTGTTTAAAATCCCAAGAAGTGTCTGAGACAGGGGGAGTCTGCTCAAGACTCGCGTTACGAGCGGATCGCGCATTACAGCGAAAAGGTAATGGGCGATCTGTTCGGGTCAATATAGAGGTCCTGTGATCGTCGCATAGTGTTTATCGGAAGATAAACACCAAGAAAGTTTCGTGACGGTCACAACCTTAACGAGGATTACAACATTTCTTTGGGTTAAGTTGAGCACTTGACCCAAATCACTATCCAACGACTAATTTACATTCATTTAATTTTTCAGAGCTTACAGCAAGTGTGCTTGTCATCAAACAAATTTTAATGTTTGATTGTTCAGTTTTCGACTTGCTCCTCGTTCTTATATGGATTTTACTTTAAAAGCAAAAGTTGCATGAATGCAATAGTGCTGAATTGAGAAATATGAAGGATATTAAGAACTGTCCCAAGTCCGCAAACAGTAATTTGATTGCTCGAGTCGGATGTTCCAAGGGTATAAAAGATCAAATTGTTGTATGGGCCACGTGACAGGTGTGTCGGTCGTAACATCTCTGTCCGTTGATAAAGCGAGGACCATGTGATTTTGAGCTCCTGGATCGTTCGTAGTGTTTGGTAGATCAAACCGTTTTGCAACCAGGGACAAACCTCGATGCAACCAGGCACAAGACAAAATAATAGAAAGTACGATGAAGGTAACATAGAATGTTTCATGCATTGAAGCTCTTCTATTACGTTGTTTTCAGGGAACGATTTTTTTTATGATTTCCGAACGATATGTCCATGTAGTAGTTATTTAGTTGGTAGCAAAACGTGTTAATTGTGAGCTGCTATGAATAAAATGATTTATAATATTATCGAAACGTTGTACCAGTTACTATTGATTGCTATATGATGAATCCGATTCAATGTCAGGCTATTTTCGTTAACCATTATCGTTTCAGTTCGTTTTGGTGTTGCCGCAGGCCAAAATTAACTCTGGGTGGCGTCCTCGAGACCCACAAAGCAAGGCCCGGCGGACCCAAGCCACCCAGAATTATCGTTTCAATTTCTTATTTATTATTATACCTTAATTATTAGTACCAGTTATTTATTTTATAACTGTTCCAAGTCCGTTCATAACTTTTCTTTTAGTTTTCAATTTTGAGGTGATGGGATCGAGTTTTTAATTTGATTGATCCAGTTCGTGATTTTAATTGAAGTTTTCAGATTTGCGATGTCGTCGAGAGCAGTTAATGAGTTCTGGATTTTGTCCATGCTCGTTTGCCATTGCTAAGTGTGAAAATATGAAATTAACGTTTTCTTTTCTTTTTTAATTTTACTAATTAATATAGCTTATGTATATACCTTATGCTTAGTAAGTTTAGGTGTACTGGTGTCTGAAAAGTTTCCGACCTAAGAATGATACAAGACATTTTTCCCATTTTTGTTTTATTTTTCTACATATTTTCCTTGTAGCTCTGCACTACAGCAATGGGGGCATCCGAGCGATGCTCCCATTTCTTTAACCCGTTCAAATAGCTCTCGGTGTTTTTCTCTGCAAAAATAATTGTTCACGAAGGTGATTGCCTCCTTATTCGACGAAGAAGTTTGCTCTCCGAGGGCAGCTTTTAGATGAGTTACCAATAAAAGTCGACGGGCTAGATCTGGTTAGTAAGATGGATGGTCGAGCAGTTCAAACCGGAATTGATAGATTTTTGCCATGGCAATCGCTGAGGTATGAGCGGGAATTATGGAATCTTCCCAACATATCCTCAAAAGTTTTAACTTATTTTATAAACAGAGTAACGTTCCGAAAAAAATCTCTTTTACAACTCACTTCCTTTATTTAAATCACAGATCTTATATCTAGGGAAATTGTCTACAAAGCTGGCACGTGCATGAACAGGTGCAAAAAATATATAACAGGTGCATATCAACATACTGCAGCTGTAGAAATTGATGCACGTGTGGTCCGTTCCAGTTGGCTTGAATATAACTCGGGCGCGTTGTCTTTGTTGAGGTGTGGATTTAATAATAAGTCAAACATTGATAATAATAGTATTAATTTGTAATTAAAGTGAATTACACAAGCGACCGCACACGACTTGTGCACCGGACGACGACCCGCGTTAAAGTGAAGTGACATAATGTATCGCACGCGTACATATGTAGTATACATCGATTATCGATCATTGCGCTATCTCTTTATATACAGAGATGGCGTCATGAGTACAATAAATTGAGTATTATAGTCAAGATTATGATATTTAATTATAGTTTCCAACACGTCTCCTTAAACTAATAATCTTCACTTTACATTTGATTTGCATGATTACATTATTTTAAATTAAATTTAACGCTTTTCTATTGTCTAAGAATTTTTGCTTATTTAAACTTTTTGTTAACATATCCGCTAAATTATTTTCAGATTCAATCTTTACAATGCCAATAACTCACGTTTCGTAATTTTCATCAACATAATGATATTGGATTTCGATATGTTTTCAATTTTTCGTAAAGTTACCAAACTTTCCTATAGCTATAACGCCAGAATTATCTTCATATATATTAATTGGTTTAATCAAATTTATATCAAACATTACGCTTATAGATTTTTAACAAATAATATTTCAGGTTCTGCTTCGGACAAAAGCAGTGTATTCCGCAAAAGTTGAACATTTAGTAACTACATTTTATTTATGCGTTTATGGGTTAATGGGTTTATGGGTCATTTGTTGACTTGACATGTTGTGTCGCGCGAGTTACATACGACCAACTCACATTCCTTCACATACGACCAACTCACATTCCTGGACACCAGACATTCACGCGACCATAATTCACCGTACCTTAATTGCGACCTTAATTCACCGTACCAGATTTCATCACTTTTCTGTTACTTTGCATTTCACACGAAAATTAAATCGTACATGTACCTTTTCTGATTATTCTGCATTTCGCACGAAATTTGAATCATATATGCACTTTTAGAATGTACAAGTTAGAAGTTCAGTAAATCTAAAAAGATAAGTCAGTCGTAAATTGGAAATCAAGAAATAAAGTTCGATATACGTAAAAGCTTTGTTTTTTTGTCGGTTGAATTAAAGGTGGACGTAACTGGCGCAGTCGAATAGGATACTTGTGTAGTGAGAATCGAAGGATTATCGATTTCAGATACAACAAGCTGAATAGCGACGGCTCAATTTTTGTCAACCCTCGAAGGACCATCGGGACGGAACTCAACCCATCGACGGCTGATCGATATTTACGAGATCCTTTGCGACGGCTTATTGCAAAGGACGAATTAAAATGATGCTAATTATAATTACGTAATTCAAAATAATTTGGATACTTTCCTTCTATTCATATATATATATATTCCTATGCCATATATAAACACTAAGATTAAGAAGTGGCCATACCCAAGAACAAGGAGCAACCTAAAAGTGATCCCCTTAACTTCCTCGTTAGAGAGTGAAAGTGCAAGTGCCTCCTGTAGGGTGTCGGAAGATAGTGGCGAAGTACTAAACGATAATCAGTCGAATTGCTCTAACGAAGATTCTCAAATATCGGGAAATAGTGAGATTTATTCGACAAATAGTAATATGGCAAACATTGTTGAGATTTTTAATTCCTTGAGAATCCCTGACGCCGTCAAGGATTTGCCAAAATTCAACGGCAATCCGCGATTGCTGTATGATTTCATTGAAAATATCGAAGAAATAATCTCCATTATTCCACCCGTTTCGCCTGCTTATAACAAAATGATACTCCGTGCTATACGCAACAATATCGAAGGTCCCGCCAATGAGGTACTTAACATGTATGGTACATCATTGGACTGAGAAGAAATAAAGAGAAATCTCGTCCTTCATTACAGCGATAAAAGAAACGAGACTTCGCTGATTAGAGATTTGCACAATCTCAACCAACGAGGCAAGACAGTTGAGAAGTTCTATAGCGAAGTTATAGAAACCTTATCGACGATGATTAACCACATCCAACTTCATGAATCTAATACAAGTGTAATCACCGCGAAACGTGAATTATATTCCGAAATGTGCCTTAACACATTTCTGGCAGGACTCCAAGAACCACTTGGGGCAACTATACGTGCCATGAGACCAGACTCCTTAGCAATAGCATTCTCATATTGCATTAAGGAGCAAAACACATTTTACGCAAAGTACAACAACTCGAACTCTCATAGTAAAACTCAGGCTCCTTCGACTGTTACACAAAGAAACCCCGCGACACAAACGATCGGTCGACAAATGAACTATACGGGTAACTTAACACCCTCAAACATTTTTCCAAAACCAAACTTTCAGGCAACGAATATTTACCCACAAAGATTCATTCCATCTCATATTGCAAAGAACAGGCTTTACCCCCCGAATAATACATCAAATAATAAATTTAACGGACCATCTTTTCCGAAACCCGTTCCCATGGACACAAGTTCGGGCTACACCCATCTCCACTACAGAAATGGCCCACAACCCCAACAACAGAATAACTTCTTCAGACCCACTGGACAACTTAGAGTCACCAACCCCCCAAATCACAACTTCCTTAGATCAACAGGACCACCTAGAGTTATAAGCAAAGAATAATTCAACGTCACGGAAACAGAACCAACCGACAAAACAAATTACACTAATACGCCCTCATACTTCCAACCTTCCCCAAACGACTCCTATAGACAAAACCTTGACGACTACTACTA
Organism: Stratiomys singularior; assembly: GCA_954870665.1. NCBI lineage: Eukaryota > Metazoa > Arthropoda > Insecta > Diptera > Stratiomyidae > Stratiomys > Stratiomys singularior. The sequence goes on along the minus strand of OX940880.1, from coordinate 66,564,435 downwards.
CTATACAGAACCTGATTACTTCCAAAATAACCTCAGTGAGCAGAACACAGAAAACTATCAAGACCAATATAATAATAATGGCCAAGATACCCAAAATCAGCTCGATACACATGAAATCGATGACGGAAATTTTATGCCACCCGCCTCAACAACCCAACCGGATACATAGATGTCAATACCCACGGTTCAAATCTTCCTTTTGTAGAAATATCTTCTCCATTTGGACGAAACCTCAGGTTCGTCATTGATACGGGAGCATCCTCTTCATTCATTGATCCCGAATTCGTCCACCCAAAGGATATAATAGAAACCGAACCCATCTACATTAAAACTATCCTTAATAAATATGCATTGAACAAACAGGTCTTCTTGCCAACATTTAGTGAATTTATGCAGCCAGGAAAATTAAGATTCTTAATATTTAAGTTCCATGAATATTTCGACGGACTATTGGGAGTCGACACCTTAACAGTACTTAATGCTAAAGTAGACTTAGCCCAAAGGGTTTTAATTACTAACAACGCAAAAATCCCTTTGTTTTTCAAACCAAACCTTACTTCTTCGCAATATACAATTCCCCCAAAATCAAAACTTATCGCCAAACTCCCAGTTGATGTTCAGAATGGAGACATATTTATCGGCCATACCGAAATTTCACAGGCACTACTCATCCACGAAGGCATTTACACCGCTAACAACTGGCATAGCTTAATTACCGTCACAAACGTATCCAATAAGGAACAAACGCTTTTCCTCGAAAAACCCTTAAGAGTTTCCACATTCTCATCATACGAATTCACGGAAACCAATAATTTTAATATTGATTATAATTGCGAACCCGACACCTTCATCCCGCCTGAGGATGTCACTAAATTAATTCGAGTTTCCCATCTTACTAAAGAGGAAAAGGACCTGATATTTCGCATCTGCCGTGAATATAACGATGTCTTCTACCGCGAGGGGCAAAACCTCACATTCACAAGTAAATTCAAACACAACATCCCAACTAAAGACGACGTACCGATATATACAAAATCTTATCGGTATCCTCATGTGCATAAGGAAGAGGTTAGGAAACAAATTAATGATATGTTAGACCAACATATCATCAGACCAAGCTACTCGCCATGGAGTTCTCCAGTTTGGATCGTCCCCAAGAAATCGGACGCAAGTGGGAAAAAGAAATGGAGACTAGTGATCGATTACCGTAAGGTCAACGAGAAAACAATAACCGATCGAAAATTTAAATGACGGTATCCCAATATCTGAGAGACCGTTAAACGAGTTTACACTCCAAATCATTCTAGAGAAATCTACAAGCACTCCTCAAACCTCGTTGCAGATGCCATTCAAAAACCGGCAGAGACGAACAATTCGTATGTTTGATTATACCGAAAAGACCTTATTAGATCTCTTAAAAAAATTTCTGGCCCCGAATAAACTCAATGAAATCTACACCTCTGGCGAAATCTTCAAAATCATTCAATCCGTTTACTCCAAATTCTTTTCTCAATCTAAAACTTTCAAAATAATCCGCTGCATGGAAGTCCTACAAGACATCATTGACTCTGACGAACAAGATCGACTCATCAACGAATACCATCTAAACAATAATCATAGAAGTATATGTGAAACATTGCTACACCTAAGAAGAAATTACTACTTCCCCTGCTTAAAAGATAAAGATACTAAAGTAATAAACCAGTGCGAAACCTGCCAAACCCAAAAGTACGACCGTAGTCCACACAAACCACAATTTCAAATCTCGGAAAACCCAAAAGAACCATTAGACAGCATATACATTGACGTATACACTATTAATGGCAAATCAATCCTAACCATTATTGACAGATTCTCCAAATTCGCAGCTGCTTACACCCTAGAGACAAAAAATAGCTTGAATATTCTTAAGGCGTTGAGACACTTCATTTGCCTTCATGGTACTCCTAAAATATTAGTAGCCGACCAAGGGACCGAAATGTCTGCCTCAATATTCAAAGATTTCTGTGCACAATACGGTATCACAACACATTTCACATCATTCCAACAAACTAGCAGCAATACATACGTAGAAAGATGGCACTCAACCTTGACCGAAATCTACAGAATTGTTCTGGAAAAACGGAAAAAGAGCATACTCAATACTGACCATGACGACATACTCAACGAAGCCATAATAAATTACAACAACGCCATACACTCGACAACGAAACTCACTCCTTATGAACTATTTTCAGGTAGAACGCACGTATTCAGTAAAAATTTTAGTTGCAGTAATGAACACGAATACCTACAAAAACTTAAAGAATTTAGGGCTAAACTATACCCAAGCATAAAAAACAGAGTAGACGAGCTAGTAAGCAGGAATATAGAAAAATTGAACAGAACTCGAGAAAACCCCCAAGCATTACAGCCAGACGAAACTATATACAGAAAAAAATGTAGAAGAAACAAAATTACACCTAGGTTTACCAAACATAAAATAAAAAAAGACAACAAAGTTACTGTAATTACTGACAAAAACCAAAAATTCACAAGAAAAAACGCAAATTTCAGAATGATCATCATGACACAAGGACAGAAGATAGAGACACAGGACATGACTGAAAACCACGGCCTACTACCATTACAACTTGGGACGAGCAGAATAATACGAACCTACGAAAATCTAGTTCACATTGTAAACCTAGACAAGTACGACCACGCTGTACAGAAGATAAAAGACTCGCTTTCAGAATTTGATAAAACTAAGGACACGACAAATACTATCCAAATTACAAAAGTGAAAGTTAAAGAGCTAATCCATAAGTTACAAATACTAAAGCCAAGACAACGAACCAAAAGAGGTTTAATTAACGGACTTGGGACACTCATCAAGGGCATTACAGGCAATATGGATGCGAATGATGCTTCACGCATAAACAAGGATGTCGAAACGCTTTTGTCGAATCAATCCAATATTAAAAACGTAATAAATAAACAAACTAGACTAAACCACTTCATGATAGAGCGATTCGATAATATAACAAATCACATCAACAACCAAAGCGATACCATCAGGAAGTACTTAGAGCACTCACAGAACAAAATTAACAGAGAGCTTGATTCCATGGTACGCATACAGTACCTCAACCAATTACACTACAATATTGATTTATTAAATGATCATCTGTCAGGAATAGCAGAAGCTGTTCTACTTGCTAAACTAAATGTAATATCCAAACAGATTCTAAGTCCACTTGAACTAACTGAAATCTCGAGCACTCTTGAAAAACAGTCGATAAAAATTCAATCTGATGAGCATGTTTATGAACTATTAAATCTTCAAGCCTATTATAATGGCTCCAGCTCCATCATATTCAACATTCAAATACCAATTTTATCCACGGAAAACTTCTCCTTTTTCCACATAATACCTCTTCCCATACAAAAAACTCAGCTAATATCCTCAAAATCTTATATGATCTTCAACCATAATAGTATCCAATTTTTTGACAAAAGATGCCCAAAAATCGAAGGGATATACTACTGCGAAGAAATGAATAACCAAATAGATTCGAGTAATTCCAGGTGTATCCTCAACATCATGAATGGTACACCAGCATCATGCCAATTCAAGAATACCACAGAGCCATCAGAGATAATCCAACCTGAAACAAACTATATACTCACCATCAATATACCCGAAACTATGCTAAGTTCGACCCGCGGATTGTCGAACAGATCCATATCCGGAACCTTATTAATCCACCATCAGGACTGCCAGGTCGACATAAATGGGATAACCTACATCAGCCAGACCAGCGTTTTCTGGGACGAAATCAACATACTTCCTGTCACCCTCAACAATAACTCGACCTTCAACGACACCATCATTCTACCTACCTTAAGGAAAACCGAGTTGCCAAACACCGACTTCAGCGAATTCTTTAAAACCTTCATCATCATCAACGAATCCATCTTACAACTACTCACCATCCTGTTAGCCGTTATTACAACAATAAGCCTATACCTACAGTTTAAAGGAAGAAACCACGATCAACAACAACATCCGCCCTCGCTCCACATTAGAGAAACTCCAACATTACAGTTTCTCTAAATGTCGCTCATCTTAAGGAGGGAGGAGTTACATACGACCAACTCACATTCCTTCACATACGACCAACTCACATTCCTGGACACCAGACATTCACCCGACACCTGCGACCTTAATTCACCGTACCAGATTTCATCACTTTTCTGTTACTTTGCATTTCATACGAAAATTAAATCGTGCATGTACCTTTTCTGATTATTCTGCATTTCGCACGAAATTTGAATCATATATGCACTTTTAGAATGCACAAGTTAGAAATTCAGTAAATCTAAAAAGATAAGTCAGTCGTAAATTGGAAATCAAGAAATAAAGTTCGATATAAGTAAAAGCTTTGTTTTTTTGTCGGTTGAGTTAAAGGTGGACGTAACTCGCGCGAATTATATAAGTCGAGCGGTTTTGATAAAAAAAAAACCAAATTCGAATTTAATGTTTTATTCAAGAAAGCAAAATCACCACTGCTGTAAATCTGAAATATACTTTCAACCAAAGCTTACAAAAGTTGCATTTTTGCATAATTGCAAAAATGCAGAATTTAGAAAATAACAAAATAGTGTCAGCTTCGCGGACAGTAATTTGATTATGTATTCTGCTCGTAACGGATGTTCCCAGGGTGTTCGAGGTCAATTGGATGTACAGGCCACGTGACAGGTGTGTCGGTTGTCGGTCGTAACACGCGCGCTCTGATTCTTTTGTAATAGTGCATCATTTGTTTGTTAAAATATGACTACAATTAATCGAAAGGCATTGTCACTTCAAGAAAAAATTGAGATATTGAAAGTTTTCGATAAAAAATCACAAACAACAAATCAAACTCAGTTAGCTGCTGAGCTTCTCTTACCAGTTTCTACGTTACGTACCATTTTAAAGAATATAGAAGAAATTAAAGAAAAATACAGATTAGGAGGTGTGCAGAGAAAAAAGCAAAAGGTAGGAAAGTTTCATAAATTGGAAAAAGTTTTAGTGGAATGGCTTCATCAAGCACGAGCTTTAAACTGTCCATAAGTGGCCCCATAATATGTGAGAAAGCGCGTAAAATTGCTGAAGGCTTACAGATCACTGATTTTAACGCTTCAAATGGCTGGATTGATTGTTTTAAAAATTGCAATGGCATTGTGTACCGTCAAATCAGTGGGGAATCGGAGACAGTGGCACAACAAGATGTTGATACATGGATGGCAACACTTCCCGAATTGTTGCAAAATTACGAACCGCGAGACATTTTTAACGCAGGTGAATTTGGTTTATTTTTTAAAATTGATGCCAGATAAATCCTATGTTTTCAAGGGAGAAACTTGTCATGGTGGTAAAGTAAGTAAAGAGAGACTGACTGTCCCGGCCTTTGCCAATTCTGATGGGTCAGAAAAGTTACGTTTGCTGGTGATTGGCAAAGCAAAAAATCCGCGTTGTTTCAAAAATGTAATATATGATGCACAATCTCGAGCTTGGATGACCGGCATTCGGTTCATTGACTGGTTAAAAGCTTTAGATGATCTGTTCCATATTAAATGTAGACGCATAATTCTATTCATTGACAACTGCCCCGCTCACCCTAAAGGTGTTGAACTCAAGAATATCAAGCTTGTTTACTTACCTATAAATGCGACAAGCAAATTACAAACGATGGATCAGGGAATTATAAAGGTCCTAAAGCAAGGTTACAGGACAAGACTGATACATCGCTATCTTCAAGAAATGGAAGACCCTGACAGCAAACGACCCTTGACTGTGCATGATGCGATTCTAAACATTACAGCGGCATGGGAAGCAATTAAGCCTGAAACCATTCAAAATTGTTTCAAGAAAGCAGGTTTCAGAAATAACGTGGTTGACGTCGTGTTGGAAGAAGAACCCGAGATACTGCAGGGTTTTCCTGGGTATTCTTCCATTGATGACAATGAAGCACCATACGAAATTCAATCGATTCAAGATCTTATTGAGAATGTGAATAACACACAAAACGAGGCCCTAAGTGATCATGATGAAAACGAAGATGAGTCAACTCCGGCTTTGTCAAACGCCCAGGCATTATCAGCTGTTAATGATTTAAGACGCTATGTAGCTTCTTTGGATGAAAGCAAAGACGCACTGCAAAAGTTGAATTATCTTGAAAATCTTTTAATTGCTAATGCATCAAAATCTTTCTGTCAAACCAAAATAAGTGATTATTTCAAATAATGTAATTATAATTACACTACGTATTTAATGTAATTTATAAACGTATAATTTAATGCCTATATATACCAAAATTAGAACATAATACATAATAATATGTAGTACGTATTATTTTCCCTATCCCGCATAATACGCTCTCTCGCGTAAGACGCGTTTTTGGTAGGGTCCCTGAGAAATCGTCTTAAGCGGGTTTTACTGTATATTATCTCCTGCATAATCAGAGTCTACCATACAATCTAAGATTTCACAATTTAAACAATCATAATATGTTAGTTTCAGATCTTTTGTTTTATATAAATACTTCAATATTCTCATTGCATATTTAAAATTTATTTCATTATGAAATACGCAAAATGATATATCAAGTCTAGTACCTATACTTATATGCAGTAGTTCACCTATTAAATTTCGATATTTTATTCTTTCATCAATCTCAGAATATTGATCTAATTTTAAATTTGTTTGCATAGGAGTATCATATAATTTTGCATTCTCGAAGTTATATTTTTCACTAAAGATTCAATATATTTTGTTTGATTTAGAGTCATCTTATTTCTTTCATTTTTGTAATTAATATCTATGCCTATATAATTTCCAATTTTACCCGTATCTTTCATTGAAAATCTTTTCATTAATTTAACTTTAATCTCATTCAATTTTCTTAATTTCTTACAACATATTAACATATCAATTACGAAGACTAATATGTATAATAAATATTTACCAGAATTATTTACATACAAGCAATGGTCATAATTACGTCTTACAAAATTTAATTATTTCATAAACTCATCAAAACATTCGTACCAAGCCTTAGGGCTTTGTCTCAATCCATACAATGTATTCAGTAGTTAACAAACTTTATTTTCACCAGTTTCATAACCTCCTCGTTCCTTTATATGCACTTCACTTTTTACAAGTCAATTCAAAAATGCTGTTTCTACATCCATTTGATGTATATACAAATTATTCGCACAACAATAAGATAATAAAATTTTTAAAGTTTGCATTTTTGCTACAGGCGAATAAACATTTTCAATATAATCCTTTCGTTGAAATCTCCTAACAACTCATCTAGTATTATTATTTTTCTTTTTATATACCCATTTAACCGAACTGCAAGGGGCCAGATGAAAGCAACCTGTGCTACAAGTCTGGTACTCCTGGCCATAAGACGAAAGAGTGCACAAATATGGCATGCTGCGTTTTGTGCAAACCTAAAGGCCTGAAACCTGAAGATCTGGCACATGTTTCGGGAAGTGGAAAGTGTCTGGAATTCAAAGAGGCACTAAGGCAAACTATGATCCGAGTCCTCCAGATCAATCTGCACCGTAGTACGACCGCACAGAATTTGCTTGACCAGGTCGCGAGGGAGGAAGAAGTCGACCTGCTGCTAATACCTGAACAGCATCGCAACAGGGTTGACGCAGGATGGTACTCGGACCGATTTGGAACCGCCGCTATCTGGGCGCGGGATAGCATTCAGGTCCCAGATCAGAGCTGCATCAGCCGGGATGGCTTTGTGCTGATCAGGTGTGTGCTGATCACCTCACGCCAAATCAGCCAATGTCATCCTTTCAGTGCAGGCTCGAGGAATTATAAATTCAGTGCAAGCATGGAAGGGCGAATCCTTGTTGGTGGCGACTTCAATGCCAAAGCGGTTGAATGGGGAATGCCTCATCCAGACTCCAGAGGGAAACGAATCTTGGAAATGGCGGCGAGGACTGGACTTGTCGTCATGAACGTTGGGAATACACCAACCTTTCGCCGGAGAGCCTGCTCGGGAACCATCCCGGATGTGACGTTCGCTTCAGAGTCCTTTGTGCCCATGATACGCAAATGGAAAGTACTGTAGGACTACTCGGCGAGTGATCACCAGTATATTGCAATCGGAATTGGCGAGCGTGCTCCTCGACGCGCAGCAACCCAACCTTTCGTCGTAGGTTGGAACATCACCAAAATGGACAACCCAGCCTTGTGATCAGAACCTAGGTTCTACCACATGACGGTCCCAAGCCCGTGTAAATGGGGAGGGAAGGTGTTGTGGTGTTGGTCCTTTGTTGAGTGGAATTGTTTATAAAATGAAGTGACGACAGACGAACGAAACGACTGTAAATGTTTGTAAACGTCCTGTTGAAACCGGTGGATAAAGTTTTATGAACGGATGGATGCGCAGATGCAGGGTTACAATAATGAGTACCGAAGACGTCACTTACGGTTTGGGCCCGTAAGTGTACCGAGAGAAAGTTATAGTAGTATGCAGCCTTGCCTCTGTTGTTGAAACGTTGTATGGGCGGATGGATGTGCAGTTGGCAGGGTCTGACTATAATGAGTACCGACGACGTCACTTACGGTCTAGGCCATAGTGTACCGAGGGAAAGTTATAGCAGCCTTGCCTCTGTTGTTAAACTGTTGACTGGTGTACTGAAGGACATGATGAAAGTTGTAACTGACGATTGACTCCACGGATAGATGATTTGACTCTTGACTGAAGGCTGAAGGTAGATACGACGAAATTGACGAACTGTATGTTGACTGTTGTGCAAATGTCTGATTGAGTGATGAAGTGGATGGATGTAAGTTTTTTGCTGGAATAGCAGAAAAGTAGGTGGAAGAAGTAAGGCAGAAGATTTAGAAGTAAAGTTGGTAGAAGAAGAGGATGAAGTAGTAGTAAAGTTGATAGAAGAAGAAGATGACGAAGTTGTAATGAAGGTTGAAAAAGAAGGAAAGACAAGTAGAAGTTGTAAAAGGTTTTCTTGCTTGAATTGCAGAAAAAGCTGGTGAAGGAAGTAAGGCAGTGAGTAGAAGAAGAGTATGAAGTAGAAGTAAAGTTGATAGAAGTAGAAGATGATGAAGAATGTAATGAAGTAAAGAAGATGATGAAGAAGTAATAAGAAGAAGAAGAAAAATATGTAACGTGTTGTTGCAGAAGAAGCTTCAGATTAATGTGTGATGACTGTTGGAAGAGTCAGAATTTTGTTGGTATAGATGCTATTGTTGAAAGTGTTATATGTTGCCTGACAGAATGACGACTGATGAACTGAATGTAACGGACTGATTGTCGTGTAGACGAAGTTTGAAAATGTTGTTAGCAGGTCGAAAAGCTCGCATTGCAACATCAACTATGTTGATGATGTCTATGCGAGACTAGTACACCTGCTAAAGTTGTGAAATTGATAATGTGAGTATTGTTGATGTAAACGTTTATATATATGTTGTTAATGTGTTAACCCGGACCCTATAGACTAGTGCTATAGGTATCCGGGTGAACGCAGGGGGACTCATGGTTTAGCTTTCGGCCTGTTCCATTCGGTCTTTGGGGAGTGCCGTCCCCACGTACCCGAGGTGTGAGGAAGGGTTATCAGTCCCTTGTGCCTGGAAAAAAAAACTAAGAGTTTTTCTCGGTCTGTAGAGAAGCGCAATCTGATCAGAAGTTATCTGAACCACGGGTTAGGGGGAGCCCATGACAGGTTACTGTCATCCCCCTACACGGTTGAGGAGCCTTTTCTTGGCTGAAACGTGGTGGTTGTGGTTTCGAAGGCTAGAGAGTGGCGATGAGCACACACCAGTTGTGTTCGGGTATCCAGGTAACTTATATAAATTGGGACCTAAGACTGGGACTTGTCTCAGATTCTAGGGGTGGTGGTTGACACATTGTTTCAACCCCGTCTGTGGAGACCGTGGAATTAAGCCGTCAAGGCAGGTGTCCACGTAAAACACTTTGACTTCATCACCAAAATGGACGTCGAGGAGTTCGCCGGAGCTTTCATGGGAAGTGAAATCATGAGTCTCAGCCGAAAATGCGATGAATTCTACTATGAAACTCATCACGTCTGCGTGCGACGTCTCTATGCCCCGACGACGGCCACGACGCGATAAGCCTGCTGTGTACTGGTGGACAACAGATATCGCCGGAAAGCGAAAATAATGTCATAGACTCCGCCGCGAAGCCCAACGCTCCAGGGATCTGGATGAGTCACATTCCCAAATGATGGCATACAGGTCGCCTGGGAAACTCCTTCGCTAGTTAATCAATGAAAACAAAGCCCGCTGTTGGCAAAACCTCATTGAGGACATCAACAGAGACCCGTGAGGCCTGGGTTATAAGCTGGTCATGCGGAATCTCGGAACCTCAAGGACGCCCTGTGTGCTTGAGGCAGAGAGAATGGACGAGGTTGTCCGGGCACTTTTCCCTGTGCACCCCGTCCATTTCGATGCTCCATGTGACGAAAGTCCTGCTGACTGCCCGCTTTTCACTGCGAAGGAGCTGGACAACACGATGGTTACATGCAAAATGCGAAAAGCGACGGGACCAGACGGCATCCCAGCAGAAGTGTTACAGCTTGTTTACCATCTTTGCCCTGACATGTTGCTCAGCATATTCAATGCATGCCTGCAAGAGGGTGTTTTCCCAAAATGCTGGAAGGAGTCGAGGCGTGTGCTGATCAGCAAGGAGAAGGGGAATCCGGAGCTACCATATGCATATCGGCCCCTATGTATGCTGAACGTCGCCGGGAAAGTGCTCGAGAAGCTCATCAGAGAGAGAGACTCGGGAAGGCCATCCGAGCCGCAGGGGATCTGTCTCCTCAGCAATACGGCTTCAGTGCGGGCAATCCACGGTTGTGGATATATATTCTCAGTACTCTGGAATCTTTCAGAGGATGAGTCGCGTTTGATCGGCTATGCTGACGACGTAACGACATTAATCGCCGGACGCACTGTCGAGCAAGCGCAACTCAGACTAGGTATGATAATGCGTCGAGTGAGCGAGTGGATGACAGACCGTGGGTTCAACTTAGCGCTGGAAAAAACCGAGGTTGTCATTCTAACCAAAAAGCAGATCCCCAGTGTTATGCCCGTCCGGATTGCCGAAGAGACCATTAAGTCCAAGAAGACGATCAAATACCTTGGCATTATGATTGACTCGAAGATGAGGTTCTTCGATCAAGCCAGAGCGGCAGCGAACAAAGCCACAGATGGGGTATCGGCGCTCAGCCGTCTAATGGCCAACATTGAGGGATCCGTCGTGACCAGGAGATGCCTACTGGTGAGCGCAGTGGAGTCGGTGCTGCTATAGGGCTCCGAGGTTTGGGCTGAAGCTCTCAGTAAGGAATCGCACCGGAAGCGACTGATGCAGGTGCAAAGACGAGGTGCTCTGCGGGTTGCGTCTGCATACCGCACTGTCTCTGAGCCGGCAGTGCTGGTCATCGCTGGTACGAAACTTATTGTGCTCCTTGCTTAAAAAACGGAGGAGGCTCTACCAGTGTAGGGGAGAAGAAGATAGAGAGGCTGTTTCACGCGAGGAGAGAAGAAGGACTCTCGCTTTGTGGCAGGAAGAATGGGTAAATGAAACACGGGGCAGGTGGACCGCTCGCCTAATCAGGGACCTGGAGCCGTGGCTCAATCGAAAGCATGGCGAGACTGATTACTACCTGACACAGCTTCTCAGCGGACACGGGTGTTTTCAGTCTTACCTGCACAAAATGGGAAAGGCATGGTCCTCTGACTGTCTGTTTTGCCCGGGGATTGCGGAAATATTACTCTTGCTCTGAATACCTCACGGTGGATAAGATGCTTTGCCCATTTAGGGGAAGATGTTTGTTCAGGGTTTATATGAAGTCCAAGCCTGCAAAATACGGCATAAGGATTATGTGCCTCTGTGATTCAAAAACACATTACCTCTACAATGCATTCATATACAGTAGCAAATCCGATTCCAGACGAAAAAACGAACTCGCTGTCCCAACCCAAACTGTGTTATCACTGGTTGAACCAGTTTTCAATACAAATAGAAATATTACCGGAGATAATTGGTTTTCTTCGATTGAGTTAGTCGACAAACTAAAACAAAATGGATTGACGTTCGTGGGGACTATGCGGAAAAATAAGCGTGAAATTCCACCACCGTTTCTGCCACTCAAAAGTCGACCCGTAGGCTCCATTCTTTTTGGATTTACAAATGATAAAACATTGGTTTCATATGTACCAAAAAAAAATCAAAGCGTATCATGATATCATCCATGCATGCCAAATCTGTAGATCAGGAAAGTGGCAAGCCTGAAATTATTCAGTTTTATAACGCCACTAAGGAAGGTGTTGATTCCTTAGATCAAAAATGTGCTAATTATTCCGTTTCGAGAAGAACACAGCAATGGCCATTCGTTATATTTTCCGCCATTATGAATATTTCCACGGCTAATGGTTTTGTTTTGTGGAAAGCTTCGAATCTAGGAAAACGAATGAAACGCAATGATTTCATCAAGCAAATTGGCATAGATTTGTTAACACCATTTGTTAAAGAAAGGAAGGATGAATATTCTAAATTTTCTATTGACTTGAAAAAAAGAATAGATAATTTTCTAAAGCACATTGATAACGCAGCAACATCTACAGAAGGCCAATCAAAAAGTGATCATCAAACTGTAGCCAACCTATTAGCCAAGCTATTTATGTGACCGAAAAAAGGACCAAAAACAATCCCGAAATTCTATTAAATGTAGCGGATATATATGTAAAACTCATTCAGTAAAGACTGTAATATGTACCAAATGCCAAACATAAGTAGTCGGTGAGCTTTTCAAAGCAAATGGTTTTTTTTTTCACTAGTATTTTTAAGTTATATAATGCCTGTTATTTTTTCATGTATTATTGCTCTCAGAAGAAGTTCCTGTTTTTGTTAAGTTTAGAGTATGATAAAGCATAAAAAAATAATTTGTTTATTTTATTTTATATATTTACAATTTTTTTTAATGTTTTAAGTACAGACTGAAAATAGTTACCTTAAGTCAAAGACTGTATCTTTATAAGTGACAAGATTTATCAAAGAATTAATAAAAGTTGATTTTTATAATTGAAAAAGTGTGTTCTTTGAATATATAGAAACTCTCACCTTCATTAATTTATAGAGCACGTCTTATTTAATTTTTTTCTATTGGGGTCCACTTGGATCCCCGATACCAAGAATGTAATTTAAAATATCAATACCAGCTTAGGGTTAACAGGGCTCGTTATCTCGCTTTGCAACCTTAGGATGAAATGTTCCGCTTTTCCATTTCTACTTCCAATTCTAGCAAAGCTAGTTATGTCAGCACACATTAATTATAAAAACATTTCTCACTCGTCTGCATCTATTCTAGGAAATGCAGTAACCTTAGAACGTTCCTAAAAAATAATAAGACGCCAGATACATCGTCAGCGTAGTTAAAACTATGAAAACCGCGAAAGATGAACTTCTCGCCCAGTTGTTCGTATACTCTCGTCGCTTTAACGTACGGAAGCCAAAACCTGGCTTAACTTGTAAACCAATAAAGTTGTTTCAATCTGTTGTCTAACTCTTGTTTCATTTCAATCCCGGTGGTTTATGGGATTCATTTATTTTTTCTCTCCGCTCGCTTCCCACGACATAATTAGCTAGTGCTTTGATTTTGCGCGGCATTTTATCCACGTGCTGATTTCGATGTTAAAGTTCACAAAAATAATTTTATGTTATGGACAGCCTTTAATTTATTAAACACAAAACTTCTTGCAAGTAAATCAACTCTTTTATAGTTCATTAAAAAATTTTTTTGGTTTCATTTCAAAACACTTCACTAATCTCAATCAAAACTTTACGAACGTCACTAAATTTGCTATTCGTTGAAGCAAGGAATTAGCATTCGACTTGAGTATCAAGATACGACTAAACTAATTCTAGTGATTCTTGTTCTCATGACTTGCGGTACAAAGCTTTTGGACCATTTTCGCCATAATGTCTTGCATCATCGGTTGAAACTGTGATTGCATGTTGGCCAATAGTAGCCTCATATCTGGTGGTGTGAATATCTGTGCGTGTTTTAAAATTAATTGTTTTTGATTGTTGTTACCCGGTTAATTGTATGTATTGTTGTTGATTGATTGGTATAACCCGAATATTTATATTTGAGGGTATGAGTTTTTGCTGTTGGAATTGCGGGCTGCTTGTTTTCGGCAGCGATCTTTATAAATGAATTCTTAATGTTTTTGGGTTTTTTCGGGCAAGTTGCATGGCATGCGGCATGTTCTCCGCCACAGGTAACACGTTTTGGCTTCTCTTGCGGTGTTTTTTACATTGTGTAAAGTGTTGTGGCCCATCACGTTTCGTACATCTAACCTGTGCATGGCAATTGCCCGAGGAACACGGAGAAAAACATTCTGTTAACTTTTAAATTCATACTGATTGACTCACATATACTTTTACACCAGGAGATTTATCCTCACATGCATTTAAAATCAGAAAACTAGCCATATCAATCTCTCCAGTCACCATTTACGTTGTCTAATCTCTATACTTTCTATCTTGCAGCAATCACTCCATTTGCGATACCCGTCCGAAACGGAAGCGATTTTTTAGTAGTTCCGCGATGGTTCTACGCTGTGCTAAGGGGTCAATGTGAAATTTACTTGAGTATGTCTCATATGTTCTTTTGCACGCGCATTCAACGCTAATATGACCTTGGTCCTATCAACTTATAACGCATTTGATACCGCTTTATATCTGTAAGCTGTTAGCCAAAAATAGCAATTGGATTCAAGATTTTACTATTAAATGTGATATGCAAGTCGTAACATTCGCGAGCTAGCGTGAACACGGCCCCTGAGCGGCGCGTTGGAAAGAAAAACGTTCGTGATGCAGCAAGTTGAAGTGAGATCGCGTGCGTGAAATTTAACCAATGTAGATAAGTGACGGAAACGCGATGGTTACCGTATGAATTTGAGTTCACTGTAAGCGTAATTTCCCCATGTGATTGGATAGGTGAGTCCTTGTGTCTACATATAATATTTGAGAGAGTGTAATTGTGCATCTCACCCTAATTCGTTTTCATATCCTTTCGAATTTCCAGGTTACAAATACAAGTGCACTTGAAAGGCGTTCAGAGTTCTAAATGTTATCGTGATACTTAATATTAAGGCATCACGTAAACCACAAGTATAAGTCGATGTAACGATTAGCAATTATTGGGACATCGTATAAGAGTAGTGTAGCTTGCTTTATCAGGTTCGTATACTTTCTGGGGAGATTCCGGGAGGCATTTCAGTATGAGCTTTTCAGGCTAATTTAATAAGTTGAAACTCCCGAACAGGTAGATTTTGGTGAAAGAGCAGATATTTTCATAAATGTGCAGTTCGAGACCGCCCCAAATGGCAGCTCATTTTATCGGTGGTTTAGCTCATTTTACTTCTACCCCCGTTCGAAATGCTAATGCTAGGAATCTGCAATATTTGCTGCATCATCCTATAAATGACAGCGTTTTCGGATTAACTGAGCAAGAAAAAAAAGTTAGATAAAACTTAATCCTTATTTTCAACTTAGCCTTGTTATTCGTTTACTGCAGCTTCGGAAGAAAGTTTTCAGATTTGCACAAGCAGAACTCGCGCCTCATGCACAACAAATCGATAGGGATGATAAGTTCCCGTGAGTCAAAAATTTCGAAAATATTTATCATGTTGCTTTCAACTTTTGATATTTCAGGCGGCTTCGAGCGCTCTGGAAGAAGTTGGGTAAGCTCGGTCTGCTTGGAGTTACTGCAGCTGTAGAGTACGGAGGAACTGGAGGAACCTACTTGGACCATTGCATCGTCCTTGAGGAGATATTTAGGTAGGTAATTCGGAAAGACGTCTTCGCCGTCTAGATACTGTACTTCTATGTTACTATACTACATCCTTTACCGACTTAATACGCTCTTCTGTCAAAACGTCTCGTGAGGACACACAGAAAGGAGATTGTTTCAGTAAATACGTATACATTAGTATACAAAATTAAAAAAAAAGTTATCCTGAAGAACTCAGGCTTAACGTAAAATTTCAAAAAGAAAAGGATATTAGTTTTTCAAGTTTAACTAGTCTAGCCGCACCTGTCAGAAATATTAATTATCGCTTCATAATTTCTTAGAATAACTGTATGTTATGTATGTTTGTATGTATGCCCTTAAGACTGTATGCGTTCTGACTGTATAATGCATCGAGATCACTCGTTTTTGCTCGGAAATTGTTCTCGCTTCTCTAGGTATTATTCATACACAGGGAAAATATTACCACTATGAAGTTTCCCGTTTGCAAAAACTTTTTCTTTGACAACATGACTTCTGCCATTGCATCAGCTGCTGACGCTGCAGTTGAATCGAACTGATGCTATTTCGAATCGAATTTCGGAACTCGGATTGCAGGAATTACCGATGAATTGAATACCGAGTCTCAGATGTTCCTCTAAGTTTTGTGTCTTTGGGTGCTAGTTTATCCAAGATTCGTCTGCAAACTTAAAGCTGGCTTGAAGAGTAGGTCCACAGTCATTATCATGGGAAACTTATCAGAGGAAGAATCGCTCACGTGATTCGTGCTGCCGGGAACCTATCTATACGGCACTATGGCTTCAGAGCTTGCCGCTCCACCATCGATGCAATCGGAGAAGTGGTGAGCAAGGTCCAAAGTGCGAAGTCATACAGTATTCCCACACGACAGGTCGTCTTGCTCGTTACTCTGAATGTCCGCAATGCATTTAACTGTGCTAGACGGGTGGATATGCTGGATGCGCTTGAAAAGCGTTTCAGTTATCAGTTATCTGTATGGATTCTGATGGACTATCTGAAGGACCGCAGCCTACTCTACGACTCGAAGGAAGGTAGCCGAAAGACGATTCTTACTTACTTACTTCTTTGCTCAGGGCTTTATCCTTGGCCCGAACTGTGGAAAATCTCCTACGAGGGACTGCTGTGGCTTGAACTACCATGTAAGTCACGTTTGAACGGCTTTGCGGACGATGCCACGGCGCTAGTCCGTGGACGAACAGTAGACCATGCGCAACACAGACTAAATGAATATCTGGAAAAACCCGAAGTGGTCATCCTGACAAAGAAGACAATCCCCAATGTAAGACCTATCAGTGTTGGGAAAGCAATAAAATACCTGGGCGTCCTGATAGTCTTGATTAATGGCCAACATAGGGGGGCCCACCACATCAAGTAGACAACTCGTAATGACTCTTGTGGGACGACGCTCTCTGTAAGGAGTTACACCGGAAGCGGCTGGCACAGGTGCAGACACAAGGAGCATTGCGAATCTCATGCGCATATCGAACATTCTCCGGGGCGGCAGTGGTGGTAATCGCAGGGATGATACCAATCGTCCTCCTTGCGTAGAGGTGAAGTCCAAGAGAAGAGATCTCCAGGGAAGAGAGACTTCGCTCTCGCAGCCATTGGCAACAGTCCTGGGAGCAAGACATAAGGGGAAGGTGGATTGCACGTCTGACCCCTGACCTGAGGCAATGGCTCAGTCGAGTGAACGGTGAGACCGATTTCTACTTGTTGCACTCATAAGCGGGCATGATTTTTTTCGGTCCTACCTGCACAATATTGACAGAACCCGGTCTCCTAACTGAGTGTTTTGTGCAGGAGAGTTGGATGACGCCTGTCACACATTCTTCGCTTGTAGCCAGCATGTAAAAAGATGTAGCCAGCAGCGCGGGAACCTCTTCACCGAAATCGAAGAGCTCTGTCCGGAAAATGTGGTCGGAAAATTCTGGAAACGGTTGACAACTTGAATGTAGCGCAATATGCTCAGGCAGTGCTGATACTGATAAAATGGAGTGCTGGGAGATGTCGGGTATGAAGTGATCTCTTTTCTAGCACTGTCTTTCCGTTGAAGGAGAGATTTCCATAATCCGAAGTCACCTCTAGGCGTAGGATCACGAGGCCTAGCCCGAAGTTAGATGTCAAACGGTTCTAAACTAGGTTTTCATGTTGACACGGGAGGTAGTTGAAGGTTATTGTGCGTCTGGGAGTCCCACACTCAGGTCGTAAACAGCCTTCACCTTCCTGACTCAAAAAAAATATCATCTGTAAAATCTTAGCCGATCTTTAATGTTAGTAATGGCTAACTCTATTGTCAATATTTCCTGCGACTCATGTGGACTTATTGGATTTATCACTGCATCGTCGTTCACGGCACTTCCTTTACCTCGTTGAAGCATTTCGCTACTTAATGGTTTATTTTCTCTTTGGAATGAGTTCTGATGCCTGATAATCGACCAATCCTTACTTTACCTACCATAGAGCCTTGTAGTTGTTGCCACAAGTATTTTTAACAATTTGTAGTTGTGTGTGTGTGTGTGGGGGCGTAGGCCAACAAAGGCAGTTTGTAATAAATACTTTTAAATATGAACATTGTAATACTTAAATACTTTTAAAATAATTAAATTTAAAATAATAAATTAATTTCCCGAAAGTTTGCGAGGCGAGGATCACCTTTCTCCCAGGACCTTTCAATCATTTTCAAGAGGGATCCTATCACTGCGAATTTTTTCTTAAAAAGGCGTATATGCATTATTTAACGGCGCTGTTCTTTACCCATTGTTCATTCGATAATCTTAATGTCTTAGTCAAAAATAGCAGACCTAGACATATATATATATCCACATAAGTCGTGATATACAAGTGCGGCCCGATAAGTACTTAGCCTACAATTGAAGAACGAAAATTTTGGAAAAGTGGTTTATTTCTCAACGTACTCTCATCTTATCTCGAGACACTAAACCCAACGATGCTTCTGTTTCTTCAAACCGTCTGAAAAATATAGTATGTTGTCTCATGGTCTGGAAATAAGGCCTCATCGGCGGCGATGACATCCTCATTCGACTCGAATTTCTGATGAGCGACTGAGTTATGCCGAGGATAAAAGGAATCGCACGGGCGCAAATCTGTAGATAGCGGTGGAACGAGTAGCCTAATGCGACCAATTTGGAAGTGGCGACGTCGGAGATGTGAGCCGGTGAGTAGTCATGGTGGAAGAACACTTTTTTCCGTCAACTTTAACCTTTTGTACTGCAATTAGAAGTTAAATCGACCCAATGATTAGGTAAGTAAAGCCCTCTCACTCTTTTGCCCTTGTCCAGGTAGTCTATGCGAATCAAACCTTATGAATTCCAGAAAACTATTACCTTTCCGGCCGATAGGACAGTCTTCGTCATCTACGGAGAACGTTCGCCGGGTAAAATCCACTGTTTTGACTGTTCCTGGAGTTATTGTTAAAGTTACCCATGGACCCATGTTTCGGTGACGATCACGACACAACACAGGAACTTCTTCGGATTATGCTTAAAGAGCTTCAAACACTGCCCTGAAGTGGTCTCATGGTTGCGCTTGTTTGCCAGGGTGAGCAAACGCGGCACCCATCGCACTTACCCATCGGCTTCTCAAGCCTAAAAGTTCATGAAATTTATATGACCCATGCAATGTTTTCCTACTGATGCCTACTTTCTCAGCTATCCCGCGTATCTTCAATCGGCGATCTCCCAGTACGATTTGGTTGATTTTTGGCACGTTATCCTCCCTGGAAGCGGGTTTCGGGGTACTTGGCCCTGGCTCATCAAAAACCGACACGGGGTCACATTGAAACTCATAAAACCAATCTGTTACGATTATCATCACAGGAATAGTCCCTTTACATATCATCCAAGCTTTCTTTGATTTCACTGCGAGATGTCCCTTCCAAAGCAAGAATAAAATCACGCCCGATATTGCTCTTTCGCCGTATTTCTAAAATCGGCGGACATGTCCACTTCCACACGAGGTCAAAACGAAACTAAGAGTCTGATTATGATAAAACTTTGGCAGAAGCAGAATTTACAATACAGTGCAAGAATGAACTACGCTAGGCTCCTGCGTAGAGGCTAAGTACTTATCGGACTACCGTCGTATATATGCAGTGAACTGTATTGTCGGGTAAATCATTTTATTAGTATTTTCCTATTGTTCAGATGTATATGGGTGTCGTTTCTTTCCTATTTTGGATGCGAAATTAAAACATGAAATTTGTTGTTTAAAGTTGATCTATTATGTTACGTTAAAATCGTTTTGTTCTATAACCCGCTTCCACCTCTCATAAAACCTCGTTTTGCTCTCTTTCCATAATTGGTTGTGGATTACATGCAAATTATTTATCTAGGTTCGTTTTTATTTCGCTTATGGATTTGAAACGTTTGTCACGGAGAGAATTTTTCAAGGATATGAACAAGAAAAATTCGGATGGAGCAGTTTCTGGGAAGTACGAAGGATATGATAGAACGTCTCAATGAAGCTGACGCCTCGCCGATTCACCAATTCTGACCGTTTTTCTACTATTACTGTCAGCTTTCAATCGGTTGAATGGATCGCCATATTTACCAGCATTTATCGTATTACCTCGTAGAATGAGCTCGTAGTACAATACACCTTTGAACTCCCACCAAATGTTATTGATGCACACTTTGAAACATAATTCGGGTCTCGTCCAGTGATAAAATTCTTTAAGAAAGGGTTTATTCCATTTTGCTGAAGAAGCAAATCGCATATAGAGATTCGGAAAGTCCATATCCATATCAATTTCAGACAGTCTTAACTGTCGAAGGCCCACCCCCGTGAACAACGCAAATTTCGCGTAGTGTCCTTTGGCTCTATTTCCGTATTTAAAATAATGAAGCATTAGATACCGCATAGGCTTCTTTTGGCTCCATACATTGAACGATGCAGAAACGATTTGAACAGAAACTTTGTCATCAACGAAACTTTCTTTGAAAAAGCTCTGAGACGGCTAAGAAATAAGCCTGTATGTTTGTGAAAATATAGCCAGTTAAAGTCATTCATATCGGAGCGCGGAAGAAAATTACTGGACACCCTAGTATCATCTCCATTTGTCACTCACTCCTTAAGGATAATCATATATTATCTATTGCTTCGTAGCTTCTAATCTTTTTGGTTGAAATGTCTTGATTTTATGCAATTTATCATATGAAATATTTTTTTCCAAACTATCCATGCAACAACACTCCTAAATCTTCAAAATGTGTGTAAGGGAAACATAACTTTCCTAATGTTTCGGTTAACGAACGAAGTTTCGCATAATGGCCAACCGAAAAAGGGGAAACACCAAATTATCTGATCGTATTATTTTCATGTTGGTATAATATTGATTCACCATTTGTCGTGAATAACTGTTCAAGCCAAAAGTTTCTACCAATTTGAAGACAAAAAAAGTTTGAACAGGCAAATGTTTTCAAGCGAGTTTCAAGAATATATTCTCAAAGATTATCAATTTGGGAAGATTTCGAAAGACTTCTTTTATTATGGTCAAACGAGAAGCAATTGCAAGGGCATTCTCAACTTGTGAACAAAAAATTGGTTATTCAAAGGCTGAAATAATTTAATTTAATTCCTTTATTTACACAAATTAGTATTCTGGCTATTGGCGCTGCTGAATGACCGGAATAGGAAGATGCAAATCCAAATAAAATACCCCCACTACATTCCTTCGTGAAAACCGAGAACGGCTTATGGGAATTTTAGAAAGTTTCCCGTAGTTTTGGTTGGCAAGTGAAGACTTGCCGTGGCACTAATTATTGCTTACGACGCGAAAAATGCGTCGGGACGTTTCGAGTTGCCATAGTGACTCCTTATCCAATGACCTTCACATATGTCGAAGGGAGTGACAATGTGACTCTCTTGTTGACGGCAGTAGGTGTTTGGTGCTGTTGTTTCGGACTACTGCGATCTGAATGAAAAACTTGCGATGACGGCGGAGGTAGTGGTGCATGTGACTGTTTAGGCGGTTGGCAAAACTGAAGCGATTGAGGTTGTTGCGGGGAAACCGAATGTCAAATTGTTCCAAATGAGCCTTGAGATGATCCGTAGTGACATGCTGAAAGCCATTTCAGCAGGGGACGCTTGCAGGTCCTCCTTTAACATTGTGCGCAAGCCTAACAAAATAATCGGGAGTGCTTCCGGTCATGATGCTTCGGGGACTAATTTTAAGGCGGCCTTAAGTGAGCGGTGCATTCGTCCCACCATGCTATGGATTGTGGGTGGTACCGCGTGGTGTGCACATGGTTGGTCTCTAAGAGGCGGATCAGTTGATTTAAAAGGTCCGCTTCAAATTGACGACTTTGGTCTTGGTCAAAGGCAAAGAACGAACATGCAAACTTCAGCAAGTGAGATATATGACTCAGAAAGGAAATAAAAAAAGAAATGTAATCTAATACTTTCATTTTCGCAGATGTTCAATATGAATCATAAAAGATATTGATGACTATTGAACATCTGCATTAATTCATGTAACTTTTGCAACATCAGCATAACATTATTATAAAAGACCTGGATCAAGATTAAATAGAGCAGTTCATACATAACAACCCAATAGTAAACCCGGTTAACAAATTATATTAATAACCCGTGAAGTGTTTATATTTAATATAATAAATTATAATATAATAAATTATAATCCGTGATTTTTTCTTACTAGAATTGAAAGGACCGCAGATGGGTTCGTATTGAACCAAAAACAAAATTTGCAGCTTAAGTCAGGGCCTCTATAAGTGGTGTGGTTGTTGTTCAAAAGCTTGAGCTTCGCTAATGATTCGAGTTGTGATTGTCCCAGGTATTTCATCGTTTCTAAACGTGAAAGTACGTGAGCAACGATGATGTTGTGCTGCGGAGATGCCTTGTTTGCAGCATTCGAAAGCGGCTTCGAAGGTGGGTGTAAAAGTATGAAGCGCTTTCCTAATGCTGCTTTCTTTCAGCATTTCTGACAGCGGTGCTTGTAGCTCGGCCGCATGCGATATGCAGCGGCGATAGAAATTACGCTTCCCAAGGAAGCGTCTTAGCTGTGAACTGTCAGTCAGCTTGGGAAAATATATGATAGCCAGTGTTTTTGAAGCTAGTGGTCTGAATCCTGTTTTGCTTACTTGATAGTCAGCAAAAACAATCTCGGGCAAGCCGATTTGACATTTGCCCCAATTGGCTTGATGCTCGGCGGCTTGTAACACGGAGAGAAGCTGGTCAAGGTGATGATCGATTTATAGTGTCAGCAAGTCTTAGAAATCGTCTTCGTTCCGGCGTAGAATAGCACCAGCTACTCAGAGATGTTCGAAGTATGATTGTTAATGATAGAACAGTAATAAAAGGTCTCAAAGAACGTGATGAAAAACCATACAGACCCGCAATAGGGCCTAAATTCACCACAGCTCATAAGATAGCAAGATGAAATTTTGTACGCGTAAGCCGTGATTGGTCTTTGGCACAAGGGGGGCAGATACTCTTTTCTGATGAATCTCGTATGTATCTTTATACTGCTAATGTTCGTAAAAGAGTATACCGTTGACCAGGAGAACGATACGCACAATGTGCCATATCCGGAAGGGTGAGTTTTGTAGATGGCTCAGTTATGTTTCGAGGAGGTATCAGTTTAACCGCTCGTACAGAGCTGGTTATCGTAGATAAAGGGACTGTAACCGCCAAATCGTACATCGGTGACATTCTTGAAGAGCATCTAGTGCCATTCTCATGGTTTATCGGCTAAGGATTTAAATTAATCCACGATAATTCGCGCCCCCATACTGCGATTTGCGTTAGAGATTACTTACGAGAATTGGAGATAGATGTTCTGAACAGGCGCTGTCCAGTCCAGAGCCAATAGAATACTTATTGAACGAGCCAAAACTTCGAGTGAGACAACGAGAACCGGCTTCAGTGAACTTTAAACAGCTGAAAACTTCTTTAGTGGAGGAATGGGAAAATACATCGCAGTCAACCATCAATTTACATCATTGATAGAATCCGTGAATGGTATTTGTTATCAAACTCAAGAGAGTTTAATCTTTTACTGAAAAAGGTTAAAAATAAGCGAGCAAAATTACTCTTCTTTTAACCACAGCAAAGTTTTTGTGATTTTCACCTTGTTTACTTTCAACTTTTAACTTAATTTGTGATTTGAACTTCCTCGATTTTCTTGTGTTCTTGTCTATTATCAAAAGAAACAAAAAAAAACTATAATGTAGTTTAAAAAAATAACAAATATTAATAATAATTGGAGCAACCGATAGGTCGCACCTACAGTGAAGAAAGAAAATAATTAGACAGGTCATGGTAGTTTGGAAATACAAAGCCGCATAATGACGACCGAAGGAAGTTACTTGAAAACGACGAGCTCACCACGAGCGTGGTGTTTACTACATTATGAAAGCTCTGATCTTTTCATATCACACACAAACACACGGAAAATTCTTACTGCTTCATTTTATAATTTATAAAAATTTTAATAGAAAAAATACCTATACAAATTACAAATACAAAATACATATTCCAATAATGCAAAGTAGTTAAGAAGCTAAACAAGCAAATATAAATAATCAAAATAGTCAACTTACATGAATTTAATATTGTCGCGTTGATTCTGACCACCTCTGCTGCCTCCAACACGAGGTTTTATCTCAGCTCAATATCGGGACTTTACCTGAGCGTCTTCTTTCACTATATCCTTAACTTCGTCTTGATATCAAAGGTATTGTGCTCCCTCAAATATAACTTCTTGGCATCCATTAATATTTATCTCAGTGACTTCTCGTGCAGTCAAAATTTTATGTAAGCACAAACAGACATAATTCCCGTTCCGAAAAGCTTTTTTTCGTATTCAATTTTCAGTTATCCGCTGATCAGTATGATGAAAACTATTGCACTTGTACTCACAGCTTGTTTGGGGGAAATGTGATACATGCACACACGAATTTATTCACACTCCTTATTTGATTTATTTCCACGACCACAAACAGCTTACCGTGTCCGTTTGCCTTGTCTTCATCTTTTCTCAAACAAAATCCTTAATTTTTTTCTTCTTGATTTTTTGCTTATATTTCCTTTTTCTTAATTTTTTCTTTATTTAACCTTTTATCTTATCTTTCCAATATTTACTTTTTCTCTATTCACTTTTTCTTGTGCCTTATAAGATCTTTTCCTCCTTCTTAAAGGTAGTTGAGCACAACTAACAGCGGAATTATATTAACTGAAAATTTGTTCTGAAAAGCGTTCTGAGATTTCAATGGATACTGAGACTTTTTGTTTTGTTTAATATTATGTATCTAAATTTTACTAAACACCTGAATCGAATTATAAATGCTTTCGTTTGAATTCCTGTCTTAGTTCTATTTTTATTTCGTATGATTTTTTCATAACTTAAAATATTATGCATGCAAGTTAAAATTTTAAGCAAAACTTCATTATAACAAATAATCGTACTTGCTCTCTTTTATTTTATTTTTTGTTTTGTTTTTCTTTCTTCATGACGCCTACACAACAGAAACGTTACAGAGTATTGGCAAAAAATAATATTAGGTGATTTCGTAATGTATTATTTTGATTAATAATTAACTAACAATTAATTAAAAAAATGTTCATTTTATTCATTTTTAAACATAGCCAGCACAACCGGTCTGGTAGGTGGCCTCAATTTTTTGACCACCAGTCAAGTAATGGTTTGCTGAAAGAAGGTTGGCCCATTCAGTGAGGATAGTAACATCAACTGTCGTGGTCACTTTATTTTTAAGTCATATTAAGTCGCTTTTGCACACTGAGTTGCTGGTTTTCAAGTTCAGATGACCGTTATTGGTTTAATTCCATGGGTTTGGTTAGACATGTGAAGACCTCCGCTGTAGAATAGCTTTTCTGTCTCTTAATTTCGGGTGAATTTGTTCTCTTCCTTTAACATTTATGGAAGCCTCTTCCATATATGAATGTTTCAGAATAGTCTTCCTGCCAACCCTGATTCGATCCCTGAAAGTAGAGGTTTGGGTGCCCTTTAGACTCTGAAAGTTCAAGTTCACTATGTCTTCTAGGTCTTACCCCGCATATCTACTTTTTTGCTTCTCTACTTGAGATATTCAGCATGGAACTGAGTTCCACTTCTTGCTTGTAATTTATCTAGTTAGGGAATTTCTTATCGATGGTATTCTGATCGTTGTTGTAGAGTATGCATTATCTGCTGCTACAATTACCTACGAAATTGATTGTGTTGTATTTCAGGCATGTCCTATCTTTTCTTTATTTATCTTTCAGACAGTCGCTGAGTGTCCTAGTTTACCACATTTATTAGACTGTCTGTGCTTGAAGTTAGAACAGTCAACTCTGGAGATAATTTATTCTATTTTGATTGCATCTGGGATTGTGTTATGAAATTATTCGCGTCATTTCTGCCCCTCGTAATCTGTCTTTGAGATTAGCACGGTATAGACATTTTGTTCAGCTCGTCCGTTCTAACTTCGAAAGCTATATCCGGAACAACTGTGCATCAATCCACGAAGTTTCCTGTAATAAACGCCTTAAGATCAATCGAGCTAAATTTGGTATTTTCGGCCAGTTTATTCGAATTGTTCGCAGAGTTCAAAAATATTTTAAATATTATATTTTTGTAATATTCAAGACACCATTAAGACTTACTATCTTATTGACGGTGTAGAACTTCATAAGAGTAATCCTTTTTCTTTCACTTTGCTTATTTATGCGATCTACCGTCACAGGGAAATTGTTTCCTCTCGACTGGAAAAAATATATGTTTCTCTTTCATAGATTTTTTATGAATATTTGAGGCACTTGTATTTCTATAACTTGTATTTCTATAACAACGACCTCATTTCCAGCAAAGCTTTAAAGTTCAGCTTTGTTTAGGATCCTATTCGTGGTTTCCAGTAATTTTCTCTTCTTAGGTATCGTAGTGTCTTTTGAAATTTTCCGTGCCCTCTGGAGGCGGTGGTCTTACTCCTGCCGTTTCATCATAAGCATTTATAACCAGACTATTTCTCTGTTGTGTTTGTAAGGATGTTAATGATGACAGACAACATCAATATAAAAAGAGAATCTTCCTTGATTTAAAATATTGAAGGCCGAAATACAATACCGCGAGACGACGGTACGTGAGCGCGACGAGATTTTCGCTCGTTGTCACGCAACGCATTCAATTTACAACGCACGCGATGCGAGGAACAATAATGTTCATATGACAAATGTCAAATTGGTGACGTTTCAAATGAAATGTTTTTTTTGATTTTTTAAAAGTTTTGAATTTGGATTTTTCCTTTGTCTAGCAAATAAAAGCCTCAACTAGGATGCATGAAATTTGCATTCAAAATTCATTTGAAATAACCATAGTACTTAAAAAGTAATTAAGACGTTTGAATTTCAAATTTCATATAAGTGCCCTATTGCATTTGACAAACGTCACGCACATCGTTGCGAGGAATTTTCGTTTTCCCGAATATTTCCCGCCTCGCATCGACGCATCGCAATCATTGTGCGATGTCGCATAAAAATGCATGTTACGAAAACTGCTTGACATTTGCTGCAATACTGTCGTCCCGCTCTCGTATCGCAGTCTCGCGCTATTGTGTTTCAGCCTTGATTAGAAGGTTTTGTGGAGTTCGTGCTATATCGTTGCAATGCGAACTAAGACTGACTGAAGAAAAAGAATCACTGGTTTTACGATTGGCGTTAGAATAAAATCTGAAGTTTTCTCTACATAACATTCCCCACACCAAAAAAGCACAAAAATTTGTCTCAACAAAATCAATGTGCTTACTGTGATTGGATCAAAGAATTTACTTTCATACTCTAAAAACGACTTACCTGTTAAGGCGAGTTTTTTTAATTAGAAAGATAAATAATGATAAATAAATAGATAGATTTATGTGTTAATTGAAACTTTTATACCTACGTATATTCGTATGTGTATATCTTTTGTTACGTATTCCGATATGTAGGCGACGTTAAACAAACAAAATATATATATATATATATATATATATATATAAATAAATGAATAAATAAATAAATAAAAAAACAATTAATTTTGAATATAACAATTAATTGTTTTGGTTAAGTTTTTTTATATGTACATATTTTTAAGTTTAAAGAAAGGCATACGAGATGAAATAGAAGTGAGAATAAAATTACAATAAAAACATTTATAGTTAGATTTAGGTATTTAATAATATTTAGTTAAATAATATTAGTAACAAACAAAACAAAATTAATAAAAAAAAGTCTCATTAAAAATAAAACGTTAGAAAAAAAAGTTTCAGAAAAAAAATATTCCGAGTAGCAAAAAAATTTCTTGGAAGTTATTTGCGATAAAATTTTCTATTGATTTGCTTCACTGGGTTGTTGTGTACATACCGCTATAAAAAGAATAGACATTGTAAGGTATGGGATTATTAATGCATGAAAGTATCAATCGGAGTATCAATAGAAGTATCAAGAAGTATCAATAAAGTATCAATCGGAGTATCAATAGAAGCATCCAGAAGTATCAATCGGAGTTTCAATAGAAGCATCAATAGAAGTATCAATCGAGAATCAATAGAAAAATAAACCAATAGGACTATCAATCAATAGAGCGAGCACGATCAGAGGTAACGCAGCAGAGCAAGTAAAGTCCCGAAACCAGCTTAGGTGCAGATTTGTGCTAGAGGAAGCACGATCCGAGGTAGCGCAGCAGAACAAGTGAAGTCTCGAAGCCAGCTTAGGTGCAGATTCGTAGAGGAAGCAGAGGTGTTCAGAGTCAACGCAACACAATTGACAGGTGGTCAGAATCAGCCCAGCAGAATTCATAGGTGGTCAGAATCAGCGCAGCACAATTCACAGGTGGTTTGATCCTTTGATTTTTGATCTTTTTTATTTATTTATTAATATAATATGAAGGAGTAAGCTCTTTCTCTGTGTGTGTGTGTGTATGTGTATGTGATATGGAAGGATCAGGGCTTAGATAATGTCCTAACCCCCACGCCCGCGCGGTGAATTAGTCGGTTAAAAGTAACATTCTTCGGCCGCCATTATGCGGCCTTTGTATTTTCAAATAACCCTGTCTCTTTAACCTTCTTCCTTTCTTTCGCTGTAAGAGTGACCTATCGGTTGTCCCAATATTTGTTTTATTACTAGTTATATATATATATTTTTTTTAAATACATCACACTTTCTTATCTGAGATGATAATCAAAAGTTTTGATTATCATATCAAACAGCGGCAGATTCTGCAGACGGCTCTTTCTATTGATCTGGTTGTAACCGATGCTCAAACTAGAATTAGAGCATTTTTTGCTAATTTTAACTTTAGCTCATAAGGCCTTTTGGTTGGCACGGAGTAAACCTTAAACCTTACTTATTCTAACTTATATCACGTACTATGTTTTAATGGAGGCTGAAGTGAGATTTGAGGAATCTAGAGGTCTCTGGAGCTTGCTTTGAAGGCTCGATTGGTTTTTGTGATCAGTGTAAAAGTTCGCCTGCTGCTAGCCAAAATTGGAAAGCTGCGGTCTCCATACTCTGTTTGTACGCAGAAGGGGTGCTTATGGGTCCGTAAAGTGATAGGGTTTGTTATGATACACTACGTTACTAGGTATTACTATGTTACTAAATTTAAATACTAAAGTAACATTATTACTATGTTACTTAATTCTAGGTGGTACAGTACGCTTAAGTTTTCAATAGAGTTTAAGGGTACAGGAGCGTGATTGATATATAGTGAGAGTTCTTTATTGTCAAATCGGGCGAATCGGTGGTCTCTGCCAGAAGCGTTACAAAAGTACTGTAAGAACACAACTAACGCGTAATCTCTTCATCAAAGTAGAGCGTAATGCGAAAAAGCGCTAAACGAGGAAATCTTAACATGTAAATACATATGCATGTAATTGGGTCAGGAGTAGATGGATAGAAAATTGGTTAGGTATTAAATTTAATAATTATGTTTTTTTAATAAAATTTAAACCAAACATTTATTTCTTACAAAAATAAAAATAATATAAACGAATAAATTGCGTTTTCCTTTTGCGTTCTGTTAGAATTTGTTGATAAGTGGATAAAGCATCTACAAAACCCGTCTTGCTTTTGAACTCCTGTCAAAATTTTGGTAATTTTTAACAACTTGGTCAATAATTTCAGTTATAGTGGTCAAACCCCTTTTCACAATGGCCATCGAAAGTTCTTTTCGCTCTTCTTCGAAATCAATATCTTTGTTTTCTTCTTGCTCAGTTAATTCCTTGAGCTCATCATTAGAAAGACTAGCTGCTGTTTTTGAAATATTTCGTCGACATTTTCCGTATTCACCTCATCTAAACCGGTTTGTTTCGCTATTTACGCTATTTCTTCCACTATTTCATCCATATCGAAGAGTGTCCAATGTCTTCGCTCATACTTAAATCTGGCCAAATGTTCTCCCCTACTTACTATTGATTGCTTTCTTTGTCCGTCTGTTTTTCAAACATCTTCTTAAATATTCGCCGCAAATAATAAGCCTTAAAATTGGATATAACGCATTGGTCCATTGGTTGGATAAAGGCAGTTGTGATAGGCGGCAAGAAAACCACTTCGACTGGAATGTATGATGTTATGTCTGATAGATTTGTTAGGCGGCGTGGAGCATTATCAATGAGGTGCTCTTTGTTTAAGTTTTTTAATTTTGCAATAACGTCTAACAGACGGGCAGAAATGTTCAGTGAACCAATTCTGGAAAATTTTCATTGTTATCCATGATTTTTTAATTAGACTCCCAAATTATAGGGAAAGTTGATTTAGATATGCCTTTCATCGCTCTTGGGTTTTTGGAGTGGTAAACTAGTAGTGGTTTTAATTTGAAATCTCCGCTTGCGTTACCACCATGTAGAAGTGTTAAGCAATCTTTTGCAGCTTTAAATCTTGGTGTTCGTTTCTTTTCACGGGATTGAAATGTTTGTTTTGGCATTCTTTTGCAAAACAGGCCTGTTTCATCAACATTAAAAACCAATTCTGGAGGATAGTTTTGTTGTTTAATTATTGTTTTTCATGTCGCTGGGAATTCAGCCGCCGTTTTCGTATCACCACTTGCGATATTTTTTGTGAAATTTTTGAATTTCAATTTTGTGAAAATTATTTCGATGTTTAAATCTATTAAACTATCCTCGACTAGCGACGAAAGTTTCACTTATGTCACTTGCCACGGCCTGAATGTAATAAAAAATTCTTCTAGCTTTTTCCATTATGCTAGATGGGCTTAATGGCATATTGCGTGCAATTTTGTCGTCAACCCATATAGACAGTCATTTTTCCATTTCCTCTATAATGTTCTTTCTACAACGGGTAGTTCTAAAAAATAACTGATCTGATATCTGATAAAAGATAACTGATAACAATCGCTGAAGAAGACCGAACGATAACGGTCGAAAATCGATTACGACAAATAAAATTTAAAAAACGTAAAATTAAAAGGAAGTTTTTTCTGTTATTTTTCAGAAATATTTTGCGAAGATGAATTCAATTACGAACAGGGTAGTTCTAGTTGTGGAGCTTGACGTAATTACAGTTATCGATGACAGTGTTTTTTCTTTATTCTTAAGAATTGTTCTTATTGTTGAAGTTGCCAAATTCAATACAGCCGTAATTTGCGGTTGACGTTCACCAGAAACTAATCTTCTCATCATGTGCGTTTTAGTTTACAGTGAAATGCTTATTCTGGTTGCTTTCTTTTCTTGTCTTTCATTTTCACACATGAATAAAACTAAAGAGCATAATATTTGTCACTGTGTTAATCGTTATAGATAAATTTATACTTACAATAATGTCAACAAATGTTTCAAATGATAAAAATGCGTCCGTACAGCACCGCACCAAACAAGAAACACAGCAAAACTGTTTCGGATATGTTATGTATGTATTTCGAAACCTAGCGCTGCGCATAATTTCGGGGAATCCCCGTAGTGCTGCGAGCGATTTCGGGAGGTTGAAATAAATGAACGCTAAACCAAAACAGCGCTAAACGATGCAGCGTTAAGCGGAGTCTTACTGTATAAGAGTTCGCATTTTTCTGCATTGTTTGAGAGAGCCCATTTTGAGAAGTACTTTCGTAGGGATTCGATATGTTGCAATGTCTTGAGTGCATTAGTCGTTTAGTTAGTATCGGAATCCAGGATGTCATGTATCGTATAAGATTATGTGGAGAAGGGGGTTGGTGATATAGGTTCGAACAGATTGTTGTTTATTCTTCGTCAATTGCAATGGGATGTCGTTGAGATAGAAAATGAAGAGTAGAGTGCCGAGTTTTCATCCTTGGGGAATACCAGAGTGAATGATGATAGTACTGGAGTAGGTATTGGCCATTTTCACTGTGGTCTAAAAAGTTCACTGTAATGCGCGTCAGTGGGGTCAGGCAGTAAGCTTTTAGTAGTTTGTATAAGAGGCGTTTGGTCCATATAGATTCAAATGCTTATTCTAGGACGAGTGGGTAATTACTTTTTTCTTTATTAGACTGGATGAGATATAATCGTGTAAGAGGAGAACTGCTTATTTGGTAGACGCCTTCCTTTAAATCCAAGCTGTTGCGCTGGTATAAGCTGCGTTCAGCGAAGGCTTTGACGGTAATTAGGACGATCTTTCAAAAGATTTTACTAGGTTTGAGAGTAGATATTATGCTCTGAATTTTTTTAAGCTAGACATTGGCCTTATTTTTGCATGTGGGGAATAGTAAAGCAGTTTTCCACGAGTGCAGTGTCTATTGTTGATGTTGGTGATTAATAATGATGGTGTACGGCCTGTGAATGGCGTTGGAGCATTTCCTTAGAATATAATACGGGGTATCGTCACGGCCGCTAGACTCCTTGGAAATAATTGAGCATAGGACGAGTAGTACCCGATCAGGACTTCGAGAGAAATGCTCGCTAAACGGAGACTATTGGTTCGCAAGGAGCCAGTGAGATATAGGAGCCTTGGTGTCCCTGTAGAAATCCGGTGACCGTTTTTCTACAATTGTGTTAGTGCCTTGGTACGAGGACGATCTCTCACTTTAAAGGTGGGCATAATGTAGCGAGCAAGCAGCTAGCCTCTTTTCGGTTGTTGTGAACACTTGTCCGTTTAGTTGACTAGACATCTGTTTTTTTTTTTTTTTTTTTGAGAACTATTCAATATAACGGTCTCCTTGATTACATAGGGGGAGGTTTCAGAGCGGTCAGCCTGTCTTTGAACGCTTTGTTAATTTCAGTTTGGACATTTTCCATTATCAGGGACCCCAGTTAGTTCATTTCGAATTCTAGTGTGACGCATTTTGAATTGATCCGATTTTAATTTCGATGGAAGATTCTACTTACGCGTTGCTGCCATTTGGCCCTCATTCGAATCAGGTTCTCTGTGTGACGCAGTATATTCCCATATTTTTGGCAAGAGTTAGGTATTTTTTAATTGCTTCCATCTTCATAAAATTGTTTTGCTAAAAATAAATAAAAGCCTTCCTTTTAATTTTATATTTTTTTATTTACCTTGCGGAATCGATTTTCGACCGTGATCGTTCGGTCTTCATCAGTGGTTCGATCGCTGATTAAGACGAAAATCGATTCCGCAAGGTAAATAAAAAAACATTAAATTAAGAGTTAGGTTTTACTGGTACGTGAGTATTCGTTAGGTCTTGTATACAGATCGACAGTATTAGACGCGAATTGTCTATTTCATAATTGTTGTATATTATGGTCGGAGAATTTTCCTTCAAGGCGGTCGGAAAGCGGTCCCATTGACGGTTGGCCAGTTTACGCCCTAGAAGACGTACTTCGCCTAGGTAAAGCCTGTATTTCTTTAACGTATACTGCAGTGTTATACGCTTTTCGTTCGTGTCGGAGAAAGTTTGTGTTAATTGCGAGGGTTCTGAGCCTACTGTTCACCGATCACATTCATGTAAAAGTTGAGTAAAGCTTCTGTTTTCTCCTCGCTTGTCATCTAGAACTGGCGAATTCCACGAGGGAAAGATTAAGCGATTTGTTTTTAACTGCGAAAACGCAATAATCATCTGGGTGACTGATAGGTATTAGATTTCACTAATATGGTAGACGTCTACAAATGTCAAGAACGACATTTCTATCATAAACCACGAGTACATTGGCTCCCTTCGACCTGACTTTGTGATCGCTACCGGAAGATATTTTTGAATTTATTATAAGTGGATTTTGCCATAGTAGAATAATTTTATTCACTTATTTCATATTTTGATTAACTCGCAGAGCTTCTGGAGGAATCGGCCTGTCCTGCGGGGCTCATTCGAATCTGTGTATCAATCAACTCAACCGTCAGGGAACAAAGGAGCAAAAAATAAACTTCTTACCAAAACTATGCAGCGGTGAGCATATTGGTGGACTAGCAATGTCTGAATCGGAATCAGGAAGTGATGTGGTATCAATGAAAATGACAGCCGAGAAAAAAGGCGACCACTACGTTTTAAACGGAACAAAATTTTGGATCACCAACGGAAATATCGCGGACGTTTTGATTGTGTATGCGAAAACGGATTCCAACTCAAAACCCCAACATGGCATCACAGCCTTCATTGTCGATACAAAATCCAAAGGATTCAGTGTCGCTCAAAAGTTAGATAAACTCGGAATGCGCGGAAGCCCAACTTGTGAGCTCGTCTTTGAAGACGTAAGAGTACCTGCTGGGAATGTTCTCGGTGAAGTAAATAAAGGCGTCTACGTACTCATGTCGGGGTTGGACTACGAAAGATAAGTTTTAGCAGCTGGACCCGTCGGACTGATGCAAGCAGCACTCGATATTTCCTTTGACTACGCTCACCAAAGGCGTCAGCACGGGAAACGGATTGGTGAGTTCCAGCTGATTCAGGGCAAAATGGCGGACATGTACACCACATTGAGTGCTTGTCGATCCTATTTGTATTGCGTTGCTCGTGGTACCGATGCTGCTGCGGCAAATTCAAAGGATTGTGCTGGAGTGACATTATATTGCGCTGAGAAAGCAACTCAGGTCGCATTGGACGCACTCCAAATTCTTGGTGGGAATGGCTACATCAACGAATTCCCAACGGGTCGCATCTTACGTGACGCGAAACTTTGCGAAATTGGTGCTGGTACTTCCGAAGTGCGGAGGTGGTTGATTGGACGTGCAATAAACAATGAATACTCCTCAAATTGAATAATGCCAAACTTTATGCTAAAATCAAAAAATCTTCAGGCATTGAATAATGATCAAACGATTTTCGTTGATATCAAACATAAAATTCAATAAGGTAGTTATTTACTGATATGCTTTTAAAACGGTTTTCAAGAAACACCCAAAAATGATGAAACCCTATATTCGAGTAATTAATAACATAACCATCAATAATCAACCGAGCTGTTGTTAAAAATTATTGTTGTTTTATATTTACAGGTTATTAAGCAGTTATCTTATATATTTATGTTGTTCAGATGTAAAAGGTGTTTTTGCAAAGGTTTAGAACTTTAAAATGAAATAAAATATGGATAAATTGTTGTGACTACCATGAAATTATTTTTATTTGAAACATAATTCTTCGCCGTTTTTATTTGAACCTGATCCCGGGCATGTGAGCGCCACGACTCGTGCGGAGGAAATCCAAGCGAGAGGTATAACTTTCGACTACTCTAACAAATGATTGGGTGAAAAACAACTACGTGACGAATGGTGTCTTAATAATAGTCAAAAGTCTCAGGTTTGTGGACATGGACAGGTATACGTATACGGACAGGTGACGTATCCCCACAATAAAAAGGCCAGCGGTGTCAAATCACAAGATCTTGCAGGCTAGTGCACAGGTCCCAAACGAGAAATTGTGCCCTCATCAAATGCAAATGTAGATGGTTTCTCGAGCTGTCGTGTCACCCTGTTGGAAAAAGGTACCCTGCATTACGGCGAGTCAATTCCAGAACAAGTAAGTCATTGATCAAAGCTCTATAGAGGTTTCTATTGACTGTTATGTTATTGCAAGCAGCATTTTTGAAGACATAAGAGCCAAGGATTCCACCGGCAAAGCACACAAATCAGTATCTTTCTCCGAATTGAACAGTGTTGAGACAACCGCAAGTGATGTGTTGGATTTTGTAAGCCCGACTACCTAGTTTCTTCCGTATAGTCTTCCATGAGAACAGTGGATGATCACAGATTTCATTGCGTAGCACGATGGCCAATGGAATCACTTGGGTCTTCATCGATACTATGCTCTACAGCTGCTACGATTTCTGCATTACGCACTGTACGGATGGATGAGCGTAGGATTCGTAGCTCGACGATTCTGTCGGCCACCCGGATGGACGATTATGTCAGGAGCGTATTTTTCGAAATAAAGTAGCACAATTTGCTGGCGTTGCTCAGGCGTCAATCTTTTCATCATAAAATAAACCGAAATAACCATGAAACACATGACAGATGTCAAACAACATATTGAATTTAGAGCGTCTTTTGTTCCATCAAGGTGAGGGATCAAGATCTTGAACATTTATATTAAATTAAGTTTTAATCCATAAAATCAATGCACAACATTACAAGCGAATTGTGTAAAAATTGTAAATACATCGTTGCCAAACTAACATTGGTGTGACTTTTTTATTTATTTATTAATTTATTTTTATTTTTACCTCACAGACTAATTATCCACTCACAAGATAGAATGAAACAGATAGAAATAAGAATTTTGTCAGGCTACAATTGGCTAGGTGTAGCATCCAAAAAATACGAGAGAATTTGTCTCGTGTAAATTCACTGCCAAAAAAGGAATTTGACTTTTTCATCCGTTGACCAAAATTATTAGATATTTGCAAGTGGCATTGTTCCCATATTTAGGATGACTGCAATAAATTTCCGGACTTCTTGCGTGGTTACTTTTCCGATAATTATTTGTTTTGCAACTTATTATTTACATATGTATGCATATGTTTCAATAGCAATTACATATATAAGCAGGACGATATAAAATATTTGATGCATTTGCACCAACTTGGGGACCTGCAGTTTTCTCACCAGATCTAAATTGGAATCTTCGAGGTATTTCAGTACATTCCGTGACATCTTCCCATTCAGAACTATTTTCATTTTCCGTACCATCTGAAGCTTCACTCAATCCATTTCCGCTTACTATTATTCTAATTTTTTACTCCTGGTATTAACTACAATATCACCATCTTTACTGCCGACGTCTTTATCGCTTTTTTCTTTGTTTTTATTCAGTATATTATCAATCGATCTAAACATTACCAAATTCAACTCATCTCCGCTACTGTAAGTTTCTTCCTGTGAATCCATTTTTATGACCCTTCATGTTGTGAAATATAATTCTGTTTCAAAAATCAAAAACATTGCAGTATTATAGTAGATTAACGATTATACGTATAACGTTTAACGTACAACGATTATATTATAACGACAATATATTAGGTTAACAGAGGGCGTTTCTGAAAGAAATCGGTATTATCATCGTATGCTGTCATCTATCAAACCACGATAAAACAAATTATCCGATTGTTTTATACCTTGATTGATTATACCGATTGATAGGTTAGTTTGGATTTGGAAGCCATTCGAGTACCACGTATTTCGTGATTTTGCTAAGGTGGAAAAACAGCAGGTTCGTTCTGTAATTCACTTTTTGTTTTTGGGCGGGAAAAAAGTGCGAGGGGCTGAAAGCAAAGTTGGATGCGGACGAACATCCGTTTTTGATGAGGAGCGGCCAGGATGCCTGGCAGACGTGTGTAGTGACTACTGACCTGAAGAAGGCGCCACCATCTTTTCCCGCAGTCGAAAGTTCAGCGGACAGGTCGAAAGTCAGCTGACATACGACCTGGCGACCACTTCAGGTCAGAAGAGAAGACAGTTTTGCTATTTCCGGAACGGGGGAGTTCGTCGAGGGCCGCGAAAAGTGAAGCACGCGCTTAGAAAAAAAATATATAACAAAAAAAAAAGGAAAGAGTGTACAGAAGAAAAGAAAACTCGTCGTACATCGCTAGGCTAAGTCGCGCAAGAATGGTTTAAAAAAAAATAAATATTTAGCTAAATAATAACAGTAAAACTAAAATAACGTTAGAACTTAAAACAAAAGCTACTGTGTGATTCTGCAAGTGTGCATGTATAACAGTGAAATAAAGGTAAAAGATACAAGCAAAGAAGAACATTTATGATTTGGTCGCAACCTTAATTTGATTGCATAATTCTAATGATGATGTATTTGAAAAATTAATCGTCGGAAATCTCGTGAGAACAGTGTATATTTAAAACTATTGAAAGAAAAGAAATTAAAAATATGAAGGTTATAAAACTTAATTTAAAGCAACAGTAAAAATGGAACAAAAAAAAAAGAACCCCTAGAAATATGTAATAGTTATATAAACTTTACTCTTTTGTTGTTCAACAATGCTCTACGAAATATTTGAAGTGAAATAAACTAAGAGATATCTAAATTATAAAATGGCACATTACACGGGAGTAAAAATTACGGCTTTAGTGAAGGTAAAGATTATTATTAAAAGAAACAAAAGCGAACAAAAAGAAGAGAGAAAATATTGAAGTCCTCTGATATTAATCAACTATCCGTAATATTAAAATCGTAAACGCTAGACCAAGAGAGAAGAGACTTGGTTTTTATTACATACAAAATGATAAATACGAGAGAAGTTGATCTTTAATCTCTAAACGTTGTATTTAAGCAATTACTTAAACAAATGAAAAGAACTAGGAAAACGCAAATTAAAGAGAACAAAGCTATTTAAATTACAATTATATGAAAACGAATGTTAAAATGCAAAGAAATATGAATTGTTTTAGTTTGTTACATATTTTCACTGATCATTTATTCGAAATGTTTGAATTTATTCATCACAATTTTTTTTAACATAAATTCCTGTTAATTTTTTCTACATTTCATATCATAATTTTCATAGAAATACACCTATAAAAAAAAATCATTTTTGCTGTTTATTTAAACCACTTAGCTAGGACAATTGAAACAAATCCCCCTCAGTGGTTTAAGGTTTCTTTCAAAGATCACATTGAAACACTCATTTAACAAAGAATATGCTTCTCTTAAATACTTAGTGAAAATAAATTAAGATGTTTTTATTTTAGATAGTAAATTAGAAATAAATGTTCACTAAACCTGAAAAAAAAATTACAGAAGAAAATTATAAATATATAATGAAAATGATAACCTAATATACATAAAAAAAAAATATATATATATATATATACATATTTATATATATAAAATAAAAAAATAAAATAATAAAGCGAATTACCTATTTAAATAATCAACCATCTAACTAATTCATAATAAAAAGAAAAATTCTAATTTAGAATTACCTAGAATTACATGTGATGTAAGACGATACTTTAAGCGACCGAATAGTTTGTAAAGATTGTAGTCACGATAGTTTGTTTGATCCATGAAAGAAAGAAAAAATATATAAAATGAAGTGCTGAAAAAAATCACATTCTTTCCTTCCAGCAACCTTTTTTTCTTTCAGGAGGAAATGGCGCGAAGGTAAGTGCATGAGGATGTAGGGCCAAAATTGTGTTTCGGCGTTCGGGTTCCGCGGTGCAGTAGTTTTGTTCCGGTAATAATTTGTAGTCGTGTCGCGGACTACTAGTTCGGTTTTTCGGGTTCGCGTGTTTTACGTTCGCATGAAATTAACGTAGACTGTTTTCGGGCACCGCGGTAATATCGGTTCGTGAATGCGCGTTAGTCGGGGAGTTGGATTCTTTGATCTTGATGGAAAAAAAAAATTAGAGTAAAGTAACGTAATTTGTTTAGAAACGTCGCATAGTAAATCGGGCTTTTCGGTGGCTGGTTCAAATGGAACCAAGAGCGGAAGTTCACTTGGGTCCGACCCACGTCCGCAATCCTCGCCGCACTGAGCTAGTTAGCCAGCAGCCACCACGCGAGTGAACTTCCGAGTGGCCGAGTTGTTGACCCGCGGGGTACGACTCGTTGCCACGTCTCAAGGACTGCACGTCCAAGTGTCGGTGCGAGGCCGACTTCAGTCCTTAGTCGTCGTCGTGACGTCTGGGACCAAATCCATTACACGTGGTTACCAAGGAAATTAATCAAAAAGTCTACGATATGATTCTCGTTGATCGACGAACGACAGTGTGATAAGTAGCGGAGGCCGTAGGTATGTCAACTGTAACGGCAATTAATATTTTACATGATAAGTTGAAGATGAAAGCAATCTCTGCCCGATGGGTGCCACGATTTCGCACGGTGGACTACAAGCGGGTGCGGCTGTGAACTTCGAAGCAGTTTTTGGAGCAATTTAAGCGAAATCCGGAATAGGTTTTGAGTCAAATTGTCACCGTTGATGAAATCTAGATTCATCTTTATAAAGAAATGTTGAAAGAGCTCAAGCTGGTTTCGAACACGCGTCACTGCCGCTTCTCATCAGGTGCCAACTCACAGGCTGACCTCACCAATATTTGATCAGAACTTCCGCACCCATGAGTCTTCCCTGAGTTAGCTTAGCAAGGGTATAAAGCACTTATAAGTTCTAAGTGAAAATGGAAAAATTGATCTACCAAAACTTCTGAAATTGATCTAGATTCATCGTTCCACACCAGACAATGGATTTCTCGCTTTGAATCCGCTCTAAAGAAGGCGAACACAGTTTCATCGGCCGGAAAGGTCATGGCGACGATTTTTCAAGATGCAAACCGCGTCATCCTCATGGATTTTTAAGAAAAAAGGAAGAAGGATCACTCAAACGATGAAGTCAACGCCGAAACAGAGCCGTATTTTGGAGAGTTCAACAAATCCTTTTTTGTAGGCGTCAAATAATGGTAGGATCGTTGCGAGAAAAAATAAAACACAATTTCTGAAAAAATGGTGTCTTTTATTACACGGATACTTATTCAACCGCCCTCGTACTTACAATCACCTTAAACACTACAAAAAGTAAAATGCTATTTGATCTTATTAAAAATAGTTTAATTATAATAAATTTAGAAATCTATGTTTTCGCTTAAAATTGCACACAAAAACTGATGTTACGATTGTGCTAGCAATAAATACAAAGAATTCTAATGGTGAACAAAAACAATAACAAAGGCGAAAAAAATACATCTTTGACTACTGTGAAATTGTTCCTTTATTTGGTGTCCTTCGCAAATATTTTTCGCTACTGAAGATTTCACGTTCGTGACGTTTCCTCGTCTTATCGCTAAGTGTGCCTCCTTTGCGTGCTCCTCGAATCGTATTTGAACATTTCGTCTTGTTTGTCCGATATATGTTTTATCACAATGATTGCAATTGATTAGAAATATTTTTGAAGTTTATTTTGATTGCGCCTCTCAAGCGCCATTCGAGTTAAAGCAATGGAGAGGATGGCGGCAATTGAGTGCCAAGGATTAAGTATATTTTGGTGCCAAAACATGCACAAACAATCCGTCGACAGAGCATTTCCTCGTCGACGAGGAAATATTATGTGCGTGATGGTTTCAAAATTTTATTTCCAAAGTTCCAAAATGAAACAACTTAGAAATACGCACGGGTTGTAAGATGTTATGCTTCAGGATTCTTTGTGGCAACAAAGTAAACTTTTGTCAATGTTTCTGATAAGAAGAAATTTTCAAAATATCAATGTAATTATTTATTTAACCTTTAAGTTTGGACGTGGAGTAGCATCTAACAGCATAAAAAACAACACAGACCTGGTCAAAAAGTTGGCCAATCTTAATATTCCAAATAATTGCTCTCTTATCTCATTTGATGTTACAAACATGTTTTCCAATATTCCATATAAAGATTCTCTTGATATAGTCAAGAATCTTTTCGCCTCCAAGAACATCGACCTGGTTTTAGAAACGGTAATTAGAACTTTACTAGATTTCTGTCTTAGGGAAAACGATTTTCAGTTTGAAAACACTTTCTATAGACAGAAAAAAGGGTTAATAATGGGTTCCCCTCTGAGTCCGCTTATGGCATTTATGGGTAATATTGAGGCAGCTGTTTTACAATCTGAATTCTCAAATCATGTTATCTTTTGGTATAGATACGTTGATGACATCCTTATTGGCTTTACAGGAAACAATTATCAACTCTCCCAGCTTCTGAATTTCTGCAACAATATACATCCCTCCATCTCCTTCACAGGAAAATAATCGGAAAATTAATTTTCTGGATCTGACCATCACCAGGCATCTTTTAAATAGCCTAGAATTTAACATTTTTAGAAAGCCCACCTTCTCGGATGCAACTATTCCAACCGATTCATGCCTCCCTTGGTCCCACAAGATATCGGCTTATAGATCGATGGTTGACCGTGCTTTTTCCGTACCTCTTTCTAAGGAACTTCTGAATACCGAAATTTCAACCATTAAAGAAAAGCAAATAATAACGGGTTTTCGAATCAGCTAATTGATCATCTTATCAATAAAAAACATAAGAAAGAAACAATTTATCATATAAATATAACGACTATTATATATAAATATATATATAATTTATATATAGAATAATTTTTTCAATTTTTATCTGAAGATAGAATAGATCCAAGATAGAAAAATCCACAGAAAATTTGCACTCCTTTCATATTTTGGCCCAATATCCGATATTATTTCTCGAATTTTAGCTAATGATAATATTCACATTGCCTTCAAGCCTAGCCAAAAAATTTCCACCCTTTTCTACAATGCCAAACAATCTACGAGCAAATTTAATAAATCCGGAGTCCATACAA
This sequence comes from Stratiomys singularior, assembly GCA_954870665.1. Classification (NCBI taxonomy): domain Eukaryota; kingdom Metazoa; phylum Arthropoda; class Insecta; order Diptera; family Stratiomyidae; genus Stratiomys; species Stratiomys singularior. The sequence goes on along the minus strand of OX940880.1, from coordinate 66,521,887 downwards.
TCACATGTGGATAATGTAATTGTGGGTATATTGGCCAAACAGGTAGATCCTTTAAAGCCAGATTTAATGAGCATTTCAAATCCTACATTCACCAAAAACCCAATTCTAACGTAGCAAACCACTTCTTGGAAACCAAGCATGAATTTCCTTCAATTGAAAATTTACAGATCCTCCATAATTTATCTAAGTCCCATAAACTCAATATTTTAGAAGCACTAGAAATTCATAAACACCATAAAATTAATGAGTTTACTGTCCTACTAAACCAACATATTTAAATCTTCTCTCTTTGATGCATTACCATAATTACCTTGTTCCTTTTTTATATTTTATTTTATAGTATATAAAAAGTAGACTTAAGTCCAAAAATGTTATTGCACTTGATAATGCTGACTAGTTCAGCGAAACGCATAGTGTGATAAAAAGAAAATATATTGATCTAAATAACAGCGAACTAATTATTTTTTATAAAACTTCTTGTAGTAGTCAGTTGTTCAACTACACAGCGACAATCTCAACGTTCAAAACCATTCTAGATTTTTCAAAGTCTTACCAAATGAAGCATTTTTCATGTCCATTGAAGCACCCATCCAAATGTCAGCTAAAACAGACAAAAACTGCTGCACATTGTATTTAATTTTCAAGACTGTTGATCAAGCCACAAACACCTTTGTGGTGTTCGCCTAACTTGTAGGAACAAGAACGACAGACGTCAATATAATTCATTGCTGACAAATGTATATAAGCCCCGTAAATTACATCGCACCAAAGTGGCATGATCCCCTCGCGTGTTGCTCTTTGCACTTAAAATACCGTTGTTACATGACATTGTTGACAGCTGAATGACATCTCTCTGCTAAGAAGAAGTTTACTTCACTCTTTTGAAGGAGGTCCTGCCTCACGATGCAGTAATTTAGACACCTTATCTGTTGCAAAGCACTTGGTCAACTATCGGAAATATTAGAATAATATAATATGGTAGCATTAGACCTATGTCGAAACGTTTTTTGACGCAAATTTAAAACCGGTGCTTCTTCTCTTAGCATATGAAGAAGGACATCAACGTTTTTCCCATAGTCCAGACCTTTCAACAGGTAGGTCTGATGTTTTTAACGTTGCGTGTTTGTATGATTAAAATCTAGAATTTTTGATTTTTAAACCACTTAAAAATTATCTTTTTCTTGCTCAACGCCCATTTAACCATTAACAACCCACAAGTGTTTCGAGGACACAGTTTTGCATTCATGTTTTGATAAAAACGTAAGGATTTATTTTTATGAATCGGCTTTGTATCTAATTTATCGCCAATGTTCCACGAATCTAAAAGTGCAATAAAAATATGTGTAACATGAATAATTTTCTACTTATTGCTAATAAACGAAAATAGTACTTCATCAATCCACAAGTGTCCAACAGACATAGTAACATTTTGTTTGATGCGAGTGTGAAGGTAAATTGTTATTTATTTACATTTACTTATAATCTCATGGTGTCGGGTAGTCAATAGCGGCTGCCAGACTTATGTTTGCGTTATAATCGTAGGCTTTGTAATCGTATCAAGTATTAGTGACTAGAAACTTTCGTCATAAAATAGCCGTGTTCTAATATCGTTCCTAATTCAAAGAAATGGCTAAAAGGCAACTAACACAAAGTGAAATTCAACGTACTCTTGTTGAAAGGGACGACGAAGATTTTTTTGTGCGTGAGCCCGATAGTGATGATGAGAATTTTGCTGTTGGCAGATTTTCTGAGAGCGAAAGTAATGTGACAGAACCAACATCTGAAAACGATGATGAACAATCATGGAGTGAGAGTGATGATGTACCTTTACAAGAATACTCTATTGACACTTATAAAGGAAGAGATGGAAAAATTTGGAAATCAGAACCTGACAGGCAACGCCGAACGCCTCGACACAACATAATTCGCGGTGGTATTCGTCAGGTGATTCTTCCTCCGGGGAAAGCTATAATAGATCCGATTGACAGTTTCAGTTTTTTTTCGACGATCACGTATTAGAAATAATAGTGACATGTACCAATACTGAAGCACATAGAGTTTTACAAAATCGATGGAAACCAATTGGCAAAATCGAAATGGAAGCATTTCTACGCCTTTTATTGACTATAGGCGTCAATAAACAGTGAGGTGTGGATTTTAGAGAATGGTGGAATCCAATCTTTGGTAATCCGATATTTCGAGTTATAATGGAAAAAATAGATTTGCTTCTTTACTACGATTCTTATGATTCGATGCTATTAGATAATTATGGGAATACGTAAACCGAAACCTGAAAAAGTTTTATTTGCCTGGAGAAAATCTCACTATTGACGAGCATCTTGTATCTTTTCGTGGACCCGTATCATTTAAACAGTACCCACCCAGCAAACCAGATAAATATGGTAGGATAATTTGGTTATTATAGTTATTAAATTATAGATGTTGTTGGTATTGAATCTCTTATTATATGGAAAATATTCATCCTGAATCCGATAAAAAAAAATTCACTTAGTAAAAAAATTCACTTAGAAAACTATTTTTACGAGAAATCGCAACCGAGTTGGTAACACCTCATATACGGAGGCGAAGTAAGAAAGGCCTATCAAGCTACCACTTAGCAGCCATGCAGGACGTGGCAGGATCAGTTCAGGAAGCTACTCAATCATCTGAACCTGTTGTTAAAAGGAAGAAGTGGTGTTATATTTACCCTTATCATTCAAAATAACTTTCTTGTCTTTCATTCGGCGTTACATTTATACAATGAGTTTTTTGGACACTACTGGTAAGATATGTTACAAAAGCATACTGGATAGTTAAGGGTTAAGCGCCGTTTAACTCAACGTCATTTAACTCAACGTCGTTTAAAGTTGATAGAACCGCGAATCAATTATGGCTATCCTTGAGAACTGATAAACCCATTTATTTCTTCCTTTTTCGTTGATGCCTTCTTCATTCTTTTTTCAGTATTGTTGGTTTTTGATTTGCTCGCTTTCTTGTTCGCTGCCTCAACTTGTCTCTCCCTAAAGTTTGCCCTAGCAAATCGTAAAACGTCAAAAGCCTTTATATAAGTTCTTAAATCTCGCTTTGAATTTTTTCAACATGCACCAACCTTTTTTTTTTTTTTGTTTCGACTGTCACCTCACGATCATAAATATTTTTCACCCATTAAACCAGATAGCTCTTCCAACATATGATTGGAATTCTTCTATGCGTGCCTGAATTGTGGATACGGACCAGGCCGGTCTTGTAAGGGCGAAAACTCGTCGTCCTCCTACAACTTCTTCACCGAAAAGTTTTTTTTTATCCTTCTTTAATTGAACGACGAGTTTTCCCAAATGCGATTTATTTCAACGAATTTCTCTTATTCCCGAAATCTGCGTCCTTTGCGTATTGTATCAATGATTGTCTCCTAGGAATGTAACAGGAACTCTCCTTGTCTGTCTCCAATTGTTTTGGCTCACTTGTGCTATGGTTCTTGCTGCCTGTGGACACTTGGAAATTTCACGTTGGTGTTCGAATGGATAAAGCCCGCTTGGGTCTCTTTATACATTGACAAATTATGATTGCTAGAATGAGCTCTAACTTTTCGTTTTTCTATATTTTAATTTAAAAAAATTTCTTAAAATTGACAATTCAATTCGGTTCAAAATCGCTTTATTAGTCATAACATATAATAAAAAGAATATGAAGCCAAAATCTAAAATTAACAATTAAAAAACACTAGCACAAAAGGCACTCTATATTGATACGTATCAATATCCGAAAATTTATCAAAAAGAACTTCGATATTAATTTAATAAAAATTATGTAATATTTTCAAATATTTGGAAAATGGGGAAAAAACCAACAAACATTAGTACAAGTTTTTATATTTAACAAAAAACACAATGGAACTTTCGGCTTAGAAGAACTTTTTTATAGTTAAATCTAATAAGATACTCTAATATTGATCCTAATTCTAATATACAATGTGTAACAATATCCCTAATCTCGATTATACATGTCACTGTTTATTGAAAGACTCAAATAAAACAAATAACAGAACCTTAACACGTAGCAATAATAAGTTACTACCGAAACGCAAAATACTAGGAATTTCGGTATTTTCATTCAATTGCCAATACTTAGATCTCCGCGTCTCAGTTCAATCAATTTCAACGTACCTTGCAACATTTTCTCTCCACCGCTAGTGTTCAACTCTCGCGCTCAAATTCGGAGGATCTTCTATTCTTTTATCGGTCTCTATACAAGTTAAATTAAATTCAACTCGATTACTAAAAAAAATTAACTTTATTTTGTATAAACACACATTTCGACTGAACAAGAATACAATTGCTTTTTCATATAAATAGGTAAAAATCGATGACCCAGTAAAGTCGATATTGCTGCGCTTTGTCGTCTCTGCGGAAATTACATGGTATATAACTGAGACACCATCATAATCAAAAACAAATCGATTCCTGTCTAAATACACGAACGCTTCGAGTGGTATGAAGCCAGTTGTGAGAGAAGTCTCAATGTAGGGTGGAAGGCCGTCTGTAGGGTAGAATGGCTGCGAAATCCAAGGATTTTCGCTCACAGTCACACAATTCGCGATATGATTCCAAACAAGTTTCAAAATGACAATATAAATCGTCTTCATTTTGACAGCTTGATGAAGTCTTCGGTTTGATATATTATGTTTCCAATCTGCTTCAGGCTTTTTATATAGGCTAGTACATGCACGAAGACACTTCCTTTCGAAATCTCGTAGCACTTTGGTTATACCAGATCTGACATCTATATGTCAGCACTGGTCGAAACAAAGCCTTGTAGCTGATTAGTGTGACCTTCTGGTCTACGTATCTGGAGTGGAATAGTTTTCGAAACGACATGAAAACTTGTCGCGAGTTAAGGTAAGCGAGTGTTACTCTTAGAAAAAAACAAACTTTTAAATTTGAAGATCGAAAATAATATATTTTGCGATGTTATCGTTTCCATAGTTAAATTACAACTCAACTAATAGCTAGTTACAAAGGTGAATTTAAATTGACAAAAGTGCTTAATGCACATAAAAATTCTAGACAAAATTCTAGGAATGTGCTCGGGTTCACTGGCTCGTAGGAACGTTGTACACCCATGAGATGTTTGCACCTGTATTGGGTTCATGGTCGCAAAGATGACGATGAGGATGTTTATGATGATGATGATATTGGAGCTGATACCGTAATTCGCGTCTACCTAGAATGACTTTCACATGTCGAATGTAGTAAAGGTACTGTTCTAGATGAACACCGAGGTATTGTACACAGGATTTATGCGGAACCCATTCTGAGCTACAGTCACCAGCCATAATGTGAAAATCTTTCCAATTGCTTTTTAAATCCTGACTGCCTGCACGTAGTATAGTACGAAACAAAATCGTTTCGCACTTCTGCGCATTAACTTTTATTCGCCAGTTGTTCGTGTAGAACAGAACATCGTTAAACATTCGTTGAAGATTCGTTTACACTACCGAAGCTTTTATGTCTGCCGTATAAATAATTGAGTCATCGGCAAACGCAACTAATGACCGCGTTGGGGACACATTGAAGTTAAAGCCGTCAAGAGGTTGTGAATTAAAATTGAAAAAAATTTTGGCGCAGTTACAATTCCTTGCTGTAGACCATTCAAGACCTCAAAATCGCATTTCGTTATCAGATTTCCATCAGTAACCAAAAAGACTTATCATATAACATATTGCACATTATGGCGATGAGGTGTCGGGGAAATTTACCTTGGAGGAGTTTAAAGTTAGTCCATCTAGCCAAACCGTATCGAAATCTTTCTCAATATCAATAAGACACGCTATAATACACTCTCTATTATTCAGTTTCCAACAGAGTCTGAGGTCACTTTCGTAACTACATGTATTGTCGAATATCTAGCTCGGAATCCGAACAGGCAATTCGGTTAACTCATATTTCTCAAAGTGGCTGTTGTCGCATTATTCAGTATTACCTCGAACACCTTGTTGATATAAGGAAGAAAACTGATCGGGCGGTAACTTTTCTTTCTTTTCGGGAAATACGTTTTGTTGAACAAATTATTCAACAATATGCAATAATTCCTAAGGGGAATTATTACTAATAATCCTAATAGGAATAGGAACCTCAGGCCAATGCCTCAGTACTGTATTAGGTACACCATCAATACCACATGATTTCCTGTTGTTGACTGCGTTAAATATGAGACACAATTCCTCATATTTTACAAAATAATCAAGAAGATTCCAGCTAGGTATGACGTCGAATGTCAATGCTTCATTGGATTGAAAAATGGATTCGTCGTCGAGACTTGACTTGAAATCGGAAATTCTCGCTTCAACGATTTCCGCGGGAACTGGATTCCCTCGTTCAGGATTTGGTAGATGAACCAATTCAAAATGCGCACCAATGAGATCAAGCTTGTGCAAGTTATCGCAAAAAATTTTATTTACATTATTATCCGGAGTCTAGAATATTCTTCTCACTGTTAGTGACTTTGAGATTTGATAGATTCACTCGCGACTTCTTACGAAATATGTTGTTCACTTTCGTAAACACGCTATCTGGGTCCTGCGGGCTAATGCCTTTTAGTTTCTCCGCCCATTGGGTGCTGACCTCACTCCTATAGAATGAACGGATTAAGTCCCGAAAATTCTTAGGATGTAATTTCAGCAAAGTCAATGTGGGATGGTTGTAGTAGTCCCGTGTAAGAAGCGTGTAAAACGAAGGCTTTTCAGTCTTTTCAACCTTGTGATGGCCGGGGTTTCATACCATTCCATGTTTTTTCCATGTCTAATCTTGGGAATCACTTTCTCAATCGTTTCCAATGTCACTTTCTCCAACTGCCACAAATAGACAGCTATTTCTTCGTTAGTTAGATTCTTGTCATTGGGAACCATTGAGCAAAGGTTGCCGTTATCTTCTGGTACTCAAGATTAAATTTCCTCTGAAACTTTGCCCAATCCGTTCGTATGAAGTCCAACCTGTGACTTCCATTTGGAACTATATTGAGGAAGATATCATCTCTTGCTGATCACACATTACAATCATTATGACCTCAGTGATCACGAAACAGTTTTGGATTCATTCAAAACAGTGTCGTGATCACTAAGGTCATAATGATAACCCTGCAGTTTTCGTTGCGGACCACGAAATTGAAGTTCGAGTACAGGAGTACTCCTAAAAGCCAGTATTCTTTGGGGAGTGGCGCCCCCACGTATCCGAGGACCTGGAGGTCTCTGTAAGGCCCCTCTAGTGGTTGACGACAAAGACTATGGAACCGACCAACGAATTTCAGTTGGCGCATTTGGGCTGGCGGACACGATATTTTGGACCAAGTACCACCGAGGTGAAACTCGAGCTCGAACGGCTTCAATATAAGTATCGTACTATCTCCGTCCCGGTAAAACTTTGGCAAGCCTCGGAGCACGTTCGAAGCTCGCACGAACTCCTGATCAGCGCTGGTCTGGCTCTGAGCACCTGTCGCCATAAGGGCTGGTGCCAACCCTCGCATGGCCTCTCTGCTTTGGACAGACGACCATGGGACCATGTAGGTGACTACACACATGAGTGGAGATAGCGGCTCCGACAGGGGACCCTTTTAGCATGATGCCTTATAAATCAATATCAAATACAACAAAATCAAAAGCAAACGATGTCATGCTTGTGCCTGACAAGAAATTCGAGGAGATGCCTTAATTTGGCGTCTTAATAGCGCGGGCAAGCTCTATAGCATGCAATATGTCCAAACAGACCACAGTTCACGAAGAAAACATTCTCTTTTGGCTCATTTGTCGCCAATTTATATTCTCCGCGTGAATGAACGTCTTTATACTTTACGCAGCGCTGCTGCATTGAGCAGTTCGCAGCCAAGTGTCCGAACCGTTTGCATCGATAGCACTGGTTGATATCACGCTTTTGGACGCGCTCCAACCTCACAACTCTATGATTTAAGTACCTCATTTGTTGGAGGGCACTTGTACTGCTATCCTTTGAGATTTGTACTAGATAATGTGGCAAACTAATATTATCTACAGTCCACCTCCTAGTTGCAATGTTGCTCCTAGGAGATCCTCCTCCTAGTTTTACGCTGATAAATTTAACAGCAGGGGATGCATTCTTTAAAGTTTCTAAAAGATTGGCAGTATCTTCTACGCAGTCCAAGCCCTTCAACAAAGAAGTCTGGTCTTTTTCGCTTTTCGGAGTATATGTGAAATGGGGAACTTCGCCCGCCTCTAATGCTTTTGTGATGACTTGAAGTCAACCAGTGATTTTGTTTTTATCGATATTTTGTTAGCATTGACTCGCGTGACTTCGAATTCTTTGATCTGACACTCGGATGTCAATCAGGCAAACCATTTCCGAGCCATATTGGTCGAAAAAATTTATAGGGGGAATTGTTTCTTTTTGTTCTTGTATAATTTTAGGGGCACAACAGAAACTGGTGTTGGATTTTTCACCTTAGAATTTTTCTCTTTCAAAAATTTAACAAAATTACTATTACCTAACTCTTCGGTGCCTATGTCTTGATGTGAGGTTGTTTCTTCACCCATACTTGCTCTACTGCAATACTGGAAAAGGTCCTTTGGGTCATTAACACCTTCGAACCTTAAAAATCACCAGGAACCGACAAAAGTGTATCTGATCATGCTTATGAAAGCGGATATCACAATAATACGATTGTGATTTTGATTTTGGTGAATGAAATGAATGATTTTGGTGAAAATATATAGAGCTTACATATCCAAAGGCTATATTCCATTGGACTGGAGAGAAGCAAAAGTAGTTTTCATACCCAAACGAGCAAAAACTAGCCACTACAAAGCAACGGATTACCGACCTATCAGCTTAACGTCTTTCATGTTGAGAACCTTGGAACGCCTGGTGGATGGGTACATAAAAAGCACCGTGAACTTAACGGAGCTTTGCTCCAACCAACACGCATACCTCCCAGGGCGCTCAACAGAGACGGCAATACACGAAGTCGTAAGCAGAATAGAGAGGAACCTTGCCATCAAAGATTACACCTTGGCGGCCTTTATTGATATCGAGGGAGCCTTCACCAATGTAAAAACTGAGAGCATAGTAGCAGCCATCCAAAGATATGCAATAGACCCATACCTTACTAAATGGATGACGGAACTACTAGCTAAAAGGAAGATTACAGCCGAAGAAAACGGCGTAACCTTGAATAAATGGACTAAGAGGGGTACACCACAAGGGTTGCCTGGGTACTCACAGTTAACCAAATAGTGGATGACCTCAACGGGAAGGGTTTCAAAACGATAGCGTACGCTGACGATATCGTTATAGTGATAAGTGGAAAGTTACCGGAAACCATGTCGGAATTGATGCAGACCGCACTCTCACATCTTTTTTTTTTGATTGGGCGAAGCTAAACTGACTGCGCATCAATGCCGACAAAACGGAGCTTATGCTTTACACAAAGCGCCGTAAACCGGAGACATTTTCACCCCCAACCATTGGCGGAAAATATATCAGTTTAGTAAACAAGGTGAAATACTTAGGAGTAACCTTGGACAGTAAACTAACTTGGACTCCACACATAGGAGCAGTCAGACGGAGAGTTACAGCGACGCTCGTGACGATGAAAAGACTAGTAGGGAAAACCTGGGGAATAAAACCCAAAATTGCCCACTGGATCTACACAACAGTAGTGAGGCCTATAACCACCTACAGGGCATCGGTTTGGTGGCAGGCACTATAAAAGAAAACCATTGCAAAAGAGCTAGAGAAGTTCCAGCGAATGGCCTGCCTTGGCATCACAGGTGCCATTAGGACTACGCTAACTGCTGCAATGGAGATAATGCTTAATCTCATGCCACTCGACAAACTCATCTTCAGAGAGGCATCACTTGCAAGCATCAGATTAAAATCCACATATGGGTTATCTAACCACACTCAAACGGGGCACGTATGTATTTTGGAAAAAATGGAGAAAATTGCCCCGTAAAGTAAAAGGGAGCTGGATAGAATCCAACCGATAGTGGACACATCTATTCCATACAAGACCAGCATACTGACCAGAGAAGCGTGGAAAACGGTGCAGGATTTCACATCTGGAAGTGAAATCATGATCTACACTGATGGTTCCAAAACGGATGCGGGAAGCGGCGCCGGAATCTTTTCCCCAGATCACCCGCAACTCAACCGAAGTTATGAACTGGAGAGCCATACCACAGTGTTCCAGTCGGAAGTGTTTGCAATAAAAGCGGCTATAGAAGCGGCAACAAACAACCTTAATGGAAGTATACAAATACTCTCGGACAGAAAGTCGGCACTGCAGGCGCTTACCTCTAACCGCGAAGTTTCACAACTGGTGCAGGATTGTAGGCATGCTATCAAAGCCGCAACAACCCGAGTAAATGTAAAACTGACATGGGTCCCTGGACACAGTGGTGTAGAGGGAAACGAAAGAGCGGATGAGCTAACGAGAGCTAGATCACCACAATTAAAGTGCCACTAGCAACGGTAAAAAGGGAACTAGGCGAAATCCTCTGGAAAGAGACAGATACGGCCTCGAATGACAGGAACGACTGCAGGATAAGCCGAGCCCTTTGGCCTCACCCTAATCAAATGAGGACAAAACAACTCCTAGGAAAAAACCGAAATGGCGTTAGAACATTGGTGGCTGTATTAACGGGCCATAATCTTCTAGTTCAACACGCCAAACGAATGGGAATCCAAACGGATGACACCTGCCGAGCTTGCGGCGACGAGGAAGAAAGTACAGAACATTTCCTCCTAGACTGCCTGTCTGGCCAACAAAGGCCTTACTTGGCTGAGGTGTACTGGCGTAACAGAATTGGAACACTTGGCGACCACAGAGCTGGGGAACTCCTTGGCTTCTGTAGGACGACAGGATGGACCATCTGTAAACAATAGTACTACACATGGCGAGCTAGGGGCCGATTTCTGGCCTATGCTAATTTCCAGCCCCAGTACAATAATAATAATAATTCCGGTTGCATAGTTTCGGTCGGGATAATCTGATTTTTTCTTCCGGAATCGGCGTTCGATTCACGCTCGATTCTTATTAATACATGGGTTGATGGGCCAGCCTCATCCTTCCGGGGGCTAAATTCGCCTTCCTCCATACCGCTTAGATGCGGGTGGTAGTTCAATTTATTTCGTTATTTTCTTGAGTTCTTAATTTGCAAGTTGACCTGGCCGATGAACAATAACTTCAAAAACTTAACTTTAAATAAAATATTGAATTCTATTGGCAGAATTAAATTTAAATTATTCAATTGAAATTGACAGCGAATTACAAGCACGTCTGAACAGTACGAATGCTAGATGTAGATCTATAAAAATTGGCAGGAGCAAATTAGAAATCTACGTGTGAACGCTTTGATTGCTGGACGTCGAACAAGACGGTTCACGTTGACCTAAAAGTTAAAACGAAAACTATTTTGTTAAAGTTAAAATTTTCTCTTTATTAAAATCTTTTAATGTGAACGAAGTTACATTAACTTGCATGAATGGATTGTTACTGTTACAAGCATTCCAGTAAAATTGTCCTATATATTACGTTTCAAAATATCAATAAAATAAAATCTTGGGTCTTACTTTTAACTGTTTTTTGTTGTATTTTTAGCTTCAACTTTTGTATTAAGTGTAATCAAGTCCAATATATATTTTTTTTTTGGTATTTTAATTAAAAAAATAACAGTCATGTAAAACATTATACAAACTCATTATAAAATCGATTTTTCAACCGTTAATGTTTTGAACTAAGAATTAATGAAGTAACTAGTGAAATATTTTTTAAATAAAAATTAAAAGAAATATTAGTACTAACAACAAGCTCCTCTGTATTTTGTATCAAATTTTCATAGTCAAATTTTTATCTAATTTCCAATACATTTTAATACAATTGGCAAAGCAATGGCAAATTTGTATTTTATACATTTCAAAGAAAAAAAAATTTATATAGTTAATTTGTCAATTCTAACAACAATGTTTAATGCTGCTATCAATTTAGATTATCGCCTCACAATTTTTAACGCATGGGTGCTACGTTTTTGAGGACATTTTAACGCGAAAATATCCATCAACTGTTAGGCACCAACAATTTAATCTCTATTAAGACAAATCGTTCGTTGAATATTTTTTCTCAAAGTCCGAAAATTATGGAAATTATTTACAAGACCAAAGCACTTATGGTGTCAACAATTTTACAAATTATAATACACATACGGTAGCCACATTAATTTTTTTTTTAATTTTAAGCAATTAGAGCTAAGGAAATTATTAGAAACAAATAACAATTGTATAATTACTAGTAAACTCTTTAAATCAATGAAACAAATTAGAAAATTACGTGGCACTTGGTGGTTATGAATTCGTTTGTTAACAAATCGATTAAATCCTCGAATACGAATTTTACAATGTTTTCAACCCAATTTTTGACGTTTAGAGGTTCCGTTAGCATCGTTAGTGAACTGTCAATATATTTGAAATATTTTCAAAATCTTGTCCAGTTTTCTGCAGATGGCCAAGTATTTACTAGTAGTACAAAAACTTGGCAATCAGATTAGTTGACAATAATCTTTGACACAAACAAATTGCACATATGCGGAAGAAGCTACTGATTTCCCTTCAATCTTGGAAGTATCTTAAATCTATTACTTTTATTTTGATTTATAAAATTATTCCAGTCGAAAACTGCGTTGTTCGCTCTTCTTCTCCATCCTAGATTCAGTTGTTGTTGTCATTGTTTGACGCTCAATTACTCGTTGTGTCATTGATGCCAGGCGTGTCGATCCCTCCTCCATCAAGTGCAATTTGCCGTCTTGCGAGTGCAAGCTCATCTGCGAGAATTTCGTGTCGAGAGTGGTAGGCTGTGAATCAGAGGAGCTAGGTTCGAAGGTTCTTGTCTCATATCTGTAAGAAGGACTGGCAATTAGGAAAAAGCAAAACGTTAGTGATTGACACGTTATTAGCACCCACAGAGGAAGAAATATTATTCATACGATAGACAAAAGATCACACACTGAAAGAGTTATTGCATATTAGAATCGTTCAGATACAAATGTTAATCGTATTTGATTACACGCGTCAACAAAATTTTGTGATTACAATTTATTGTCAGCCGCTGTTTTTCGCCTGCTACCATGGTTCATTTTCATTTCCAAATACATAAATAAACACACTCCTTACGCCGACGAATCAATTTAATTCGTCGTTTGAAAGCATTTGATTTTTGGGAAAGTTCAATAAATTGGAGGAACTCAATTTCAGAGCATTTCTTCTAAGAAATCATTTATCACTAGGAATTACTTTTTTCAATGACTACATTTTATCATTGATAGGATGAGTAAGACTATTCTGCACATCAGACTTTGATACATAAATAAAACAATAGTTAGGTTAATCCAATTTATCTCACATTTACAGATAGAAATTTCTATCCTAGTGATTTTTTCCTTAAGGAGTTAAAATAAATTTTTAAGTTATTCAACAATTTTACTTATTTTGAAAGGAAATAACATTTAAAATATATACAAAGAAAGGTGGAAAGAGCTCAAGCTGCTTTCGAACACGCGTCCCTGCCGCTTCTGATCAGGTGCTAACTCACAGGCTGGGACGCATCGATTTGCACTAGCAGCTACGTGGATGTCGTTTGGTTATTTTTTTTCTGATAAAGCTTAAGAATTAAGAATTGATAAAGCTTACCAAAGGCATTTTGGAAAATAGAAAAAGGTCAAGCTGAGAGCAACACGGTAAAAAAAGAAAAAAAAATTAGCCACACGACATCCACCTAGCTGTAGTGCCAATCGATGCGTCTCAGCCTGTGAGTTGGCACCTGATGAGAAGCGGAGGGACGCGTGTTCGAAAGCAGCTTGAGCTCTTTCCACCTTTCTTTGCAGACTAGAGAAAGACATTGAGGATAATAATTGCATATCAAGTTTTGAGGATACGGAGCCAGAATTCTAAAGTATTGAGGATAATAAAGAGAATCAAGAAGTATTAGCAGCTGTGTGAAGTGTTTAGCCCCAGAAGGCCTCGAGTCGCAAAATCTTTGAAGTACAAAGCCCAAGAGAAAATTTTGATTAAGATCGATGCCAAGAAGATAGTAAGCAGGCAGCAGAGGTGGTCAGGCCGTAGAGCAGCGGAATTCATTGAAGTCCTGAAATCAGCAGAGGTGGTCAGCACGCAGCGCAGCGGAATTCATTGAAGTCCCGAAATCAAGCAGAGACGGTCAGAGGTAGCGCAGCGGAATTCATTAAAGTCCCGAAATCAAGCTGAGGCGGAGATTCGTGTTGATGGAAGCGCAGTAGAATTCATACGCTCAAGTGAAGTCGCCAAAACAAAGCAGTGGTGGTCAGAATCAGCGCATCCTAATTCACGTAAAATTGAATATTTTATATTTACTTACTTTCATTTGATTATTTCTACTTATTTATTTATTTTGACTAATATGAAAGAGTAAGCTCTTTCTGTGTGTGTGCATGTAACATGGAAGGATCAAGGCTTAAGTAATGTTCTAAAAGCCCGACACACACGCACTGAGCTAATCGGTTAGAAGTAACTTCCTTCGGCCGCCATTATGCGGCCTTTGTATTTTCAAATAACCCTGTCTATTTAACCTTATTCCTTTTTTTCGCTGCAGGTGCGACCTATCGGTTGAGACAATTATCATTATTAATTATTTAATTTTTTTTTTTTTTTGGAAACACATCATACGATATGGCAAATAAAAGAAAAATTTGTGAACATTATGGTGATGTCGAAAGTAGTAGCGATGAATTAGAATTTGAAGTTTATAGTGAACATAAATAATTTAGACGCTCTTATTTGTGATAACGTAGACAATATTGAATTAGGCTATGAATTCGATTCTAATGATAGTGATAGATTTCCTGTTATACGACGATACATACTGAGAATTGAAAGTAATATTGAGGGATCTGAAAGCGATACAGCTGAAAATGTAGAAGTCACAGCAGATTCAACTGAAAATGACGGATGGATAGATGTGTCGGAAGTGGATAATATTCCATCTCCTATGGATTTCGATATTTCAACTCGAATTGCCGGACCACAAATTTTCAACGTTAAAAAAGAACCATAAGAGTTTTCCGGTTACACTTTGATTGATTCCATAATAAAAGAGACAAATGATTACGCAAATTCAAAACTCCGAGGAAAGCAATTGTCAAAAAGATCAATATGTATCAATATTCAGGGTGTGATGTTAATTGGAAAGAATTTCTGTCCTTCTTCGGAGTGATTTGAATATGGGAACCATGCCGGTTGCAAATCTCCAGGAATATTGGTCCACCAAATTCACAAGTAAGATTCCAATCTTTTCAGACGTATTTACCCGAGATAGAATTCAACAAAAATCTTGGATGTTACATTTACAGAAAAATGCACCAGTAGGCAAAAATAAATGTTTAAGGACCCGCATTCAAAAAGCTAATAACTTTCTACAATACATCAACTCAAAATGTTCCGAACATTTTATATTTTACCAATCGTTTTGCGTAGATGAATCCATTTTAAGGGAAAAATAGGTTTTATGACATATAATCCCAGCTAAATCCACTAAATGGGCAATTAGAACTTACGTTTTCACCGACTCAAATACCGGTTATGTTTATTCGGGTTTGTTTTATTACGGCAGTATTACTTCTAACAATATCATAAGACCTGATCTGCCGATCAGAACCAGAATTCCCTTAGATTTGTATAGAAAACTATTGGACAATGTTGCTGATGCTAAAGGTTATGACATTTATACCGACGGGTATTATACAGGCATACTCCTTGCTGTAGAACTGCTAAAAATTAATTCTTTCCTCACCGGCAAAATAAAAACAAATAGGAAATATTTACCAATGGCAATGGAAAAAACGAAATTTGTAAGAGGCAAAACAAAAAAACAGTGACTCTCATAGAAGGAATAACTCTAGTCCTCGCATGGAATAACGAAAGGATTGTAACTTTGTTAAGTGCTTGTAATGGAGCGGGTTGATATCGCGATAGAAGAATACGCGGTGTTGAATTAGTCCGTATACAAAAACCTAAAATTGTGATTGATTACACAAAAACTATGCGTGGAGTAGATCGGGCCGACCAATATGCTGCAACATATTGTTTTTTGAGAAAATCTCTGAAATGGTGGAGAAAACTATTTTTCAAGTGGATGGAAATGTGTACATTAAATTCATATATATTGTACACTTTTGTTGAAAAAAATAAATAATGAAAAACCAATGTCACATTTGAAATTTGTAAAATTGTTGGTGGAACATTTGATTGGGAACTATCGACAAAACAGCACATCTCGAGAATACACTTACACACCAATTACGGAGGGCAGGCTCAACAACCACCTACACATTATACGTTCTGGAAGCAAGAAAGATTGTGTAGTGTGTTCCAATATTAAAATTCCAGGCGAAAGACGGCAGACTCATTATTTTTGTGGTTACATATTGGCAATTGCTTCGGATGTATCACACTTTGGACGATTACAAAATACAATAATTTTACAATTTTCTGTTTTTTATATACATATATTTGTTGTGATTAATTATTTTCCATCCATCAACCTCAAATTTCAGAACTGTCAAAACTTAGTAATGAGGAGAAACTTGAAAGAGTGAAAGAGTAAAAGAAAAAGAAAGCAATTGCATTGTAGAAAGGTAGAAATTGGCGTTCGAATTGTAAAAGAAAGTGTCTGTGAAAATCCGCCAAAATCAAGAAAGATATTGTAACTGCAAGAAAGGTTACGCCGTTCCCGAATTGTCGAGAACAGGCTATTCGCTTTTGATTATCCAAAACTATGAAATAAAGGACGTCTGCAAAATAAAAAACTGACTTATTTGATAAACTATTTGGCATTAAAGAATAACAGGTTATGGGCCCAGTTCATGCCCAAAAGTCAGACACGCCAATTTATCAAAAAAAAGTCATGTCAGTCTGGAAAATTGTCATTGTCAAGTCGCAGTGAGCCGCCCACGTAAAAACCAAAGTCAGAGCAGTCGCAGTGAGCAGAACCAGCCTAGTCAAGTCGCAGTAAGTGCCAGCAAAGTCGTTCAGCCAAACCGAATACAACTCAGCCAGTTCAGCCGTGTGTCCAGTGGTCGTCATCGGAGCACCAACTTGTGAGCAGTATCAACATAATCTCGAAACGTCAAAGCGCAAGTAAAATTGAGTCAATGAAGATAAACTGCGACAAACAAACAGACATTGTAAAATCTTGCGAAAACAATTTTGTAAAGTAACTTTTGAGGTTAGGTTGTCAAAATTTTGATTTGATTTGAAATGGAGTTATCAACAAAGTCGAATATTGAGATGTTGTCAGAAGATCAAGACGGTGAAGTAGATTTCGAAGCTTGGCAATTTAAAATTGATTTAACATTAAAATCAAAGAAAATCTATGAGTATGTAACTGGCGCGAAACCAAAACCTGCGGGTAAAAATGATGAAAAGGATGTAATTGAATGGGTTGAAAAAGATATTGAGGCACAAACCGTCATTGGCATAAATGTTAGTAAAGCTATTTCGAAAAAGATTTTGAGTTGTACAACGGCACTTGAAATGTATGAAAAATTGCAAAACTTGTATGGTAAAAAGTCAGACTATGAAATCGAAGGTCTGCAACGAAAATTCTTCAGCTACACATTTGAAAACTCCAAATCAGCTGTTGCAAATTGCAACGACATTCTACAACTCGCCGAGGATTTAACCTCTCTGGAAGGAACCAACTATGAACAATGGGCAATGACTCGTATGCTAACTCGTATGCTATCAATTCTGCCACCTCATCTGTAGCATGTTCGCACATCTTGGGACAACGTAACAGGAAATCAACGAACCATACCCAACCTCCTGGAGAAGCTGAGACTTGAAGAAGACAGAATCAAGGCACAAGAAGGGTCAAGTGAGTCGACATCAAATAATGCCTTGGTGATGCAGCAACGAAAGAAGACGAAACAGCACAACAACCAGAAGCCAGACAAACCAAGTGGGGGCGCTGCAATCACTCGTTTTAAATGTGGACTGAAGGGGGACATGAAAAAACAATGCAGAGGAAAACCGTGTGCAAAGTATTTAGCCTACTGCAAAGAAAACTATCCTTGTCGTGTTTACGGTCAAAAAGGACACTTTGCCAGAGATTGTCCGAAGAAAAATGATGACAGATCGGACAACGAGAGATCAGACAAAGGTGATAGAAGATACGGAGGTCGGTCAGGAAAACTTTATGTCGCCATTGGATTGTCAAGTGCCGAGGTGAAAAACCAAAAACGAGGAGCAAGTGAAAACTGGTACCAGGACAGTGGAGCCACACAACATATGACTTCGCACAAAAGGTGGTTTGTCGAAATGAGAGAACTGGAACAGCCAATCACAGTGTCGATGGGAGACTCTCGCAAACTCAAGGCCACATCAGTGGGAGGATTTTCATTGTTTCATAGTCGATTAGGTCCGGTCCTGGAGCTGTTCGTCTTTTGTGTCTGTCCATCAAGTTCTGTAGTTCTTCTTTTGTGAAGTAGGGTTGTTGTTCTTCAGTCTGTTTGCGTCCTATTTCGGCTATGAGTCCTACATTTTGTTTCTACTTGATATTATTTAGTAACTGTTTGCTCTGTTGTTATTCTTATTCTTGTTCCTTAGGCTGTTCATGAAGTTCCAAAAGTGTTTAATGTATCCTACCTCTGCTATATCTTGTAGCTTTTCTTCCCACTTATTTTTTTAGCCTGTTGTACCATTACCTTCCATTGTATTCTAATTTCCTGTAGTTTGGACCGGTTGAGTGCACTTTTCATCTTATTATATTCACTTAGGGCCTTGTTTTTCATGTTCTATACCTTCTTCAGCTCATCATTCCACCTGAGGTTCGTTGGGAATTCGTGTTTTTCTTTTCTGGTGTTATTGTGGATGATGTTGTAAAGTGTGTCTGTGATTTCTGTTAGGTTCGTAGTGAAGGTAATGTTCAGTACTTCGTGTTGTACTTTCTTCGTGTTGGTTCTTATCTGTCTGGTTTTGTCCATCAGATTTATATTGATTATTATGGGGATGTGATTGCTGTTGCAGATGTCCAGGTTCTCTGTCCTCAAACTATATGGCTGCTGCATATATTGCTGAGTGTCACATCCGATGTTGAGTTAAACCATTTTCCGTTCCTATCCATTCTTCTAAAAGTATAGTCCCCCGTATTTAATATGTTCAAGTCCATCTGCATTGCCAATCTTCTCAATATCTTTCCTTTAGCATTAGTGATGTGATCACCCCACGTATGATCTCTGGCATTGCAATCACCTCCTATAATTATTTTTTTGTTAGGTCCATTTGATTGTTTATTAGGTCGAGTTCTGTTTGGAGGTCTTTCGGTGTATAGTTGGGTGGCGCATAGATCGACATGACTATTATGTTGTTTTCGAGGTTAACTATTTGTATTGCAATGGCCTCTATGTATGTGTTGATTTTGATTTGTCTATACTGTATGTGTTTCCTGATAAGTATAGCTACACCTCCTCCTACACTGCTTTCTCTTAGTAGATAAACTGTGTTATAGTTAAGGAATTTGTGGTTTGTGTCGTAGCTACCTAGTACCTCCTGTCATAATGCGAATGTGATGTTATTATTGTTCAAGTGGAATTCTAGGTTTTCCTTGTGTTTTTGTAGACTTTGAATGTTGAGTTGCAGTATCGTGATCGTTGGTGTTGTTTGAGTATCTATCTTTCCTTTTTTCTTCATGTTATTATATTCTTTGTTTGTGTTTTGTCCTGAGTGTTGGCTTTCCTACTCTCTTTGTTGATTAAGCTAGCGATGGTTTTTGTCCATCCTTTCAGCGTGTTGGCATCTATTTGTACATTTTGTTTTTCGTGGTCATAAAGTTTTTGTATTTGAACCATGAGTGAATCTTCTCAATCTCAGATAAATCGTGTGGATTGTTTTTAATAGGTTCGATTGTTGTTATTACTTTTTCTGCAGTTGGGTACTGTTTTTTGAGTGCTGGCTTGTAGGCTGGTTGAATCGCCGCTAATTTCGCATATGTGTTTCTTGTTATGCTTTTGTTAACATCATAAAGCGGATTCCTCAAGTTCTTGCCTTTATGGTTTGGTAGTTGCGGAAAACCAGCAATAGAAAGCTCCTGTATGTCAAGTCCTGTATATCTATTACTTTTCATTATCCGTTTCGCCTCTCTTTTTGTAACATTTAGTATTGAGCTAATCTCTACCTCTTGCTTATACGTGCGCCATTTTGGACATTTATGGTCCAGGGCGTTATGATCAGTATCTTTACATAACAGGCATTGAGTTTTCATACATTCATCCTCGCCGTCCTGCTCACAACACTTGAGGCAAGTCTTGCTTTTGTCTTTGCATACAGCTGCAGAATGGCCGAGCCTACCATATCTTTGGCACTGTCTGGACCGGAACTTGAAATAGTCCACTTTATTAATGACGTAATCTGTCTTTATCGAGTCTAATCTCTCTAATCTGTCTTTATCGAGTCATGTAGAATGATCCCCGTGAACTTGATTTTCAAAGTGTGTCATTATGAACTTCGTGGGGTCATTCCTTTCCCGTGTACTTAGTCTTCGAGCATCAACGATTTTGATATCCTCAAGGGTGTCTCCGTTCTTATTGCACGGAGTTGATATTATGATGAAATCCTCTACATCCATCTCTAGTGGGATGTCTCTTAAAACGCCAAATCTGAACAGGAAGTTCCCCGGAATGAAGGCCTTAAGGTTCATCGTTTCCATCATTTGATTTTCTTTGCTGCTGTTTACTGTACTGGCACTTTCAAATGTCGCTTTGAGCCTGCTGTATGCTGATTGCTTGACGTCCGTGATACCCTCCAGTACTATTTTTTTGTTCATCAGAAAGAACCGCATGCGAGTGATTGTTATCCTTTCGTTAGGTTTGTCGCTCCCATCTATCAATACCGGAAAAAAATTTGTTCTTCGCATCGCTGGGGTATTTATTTCTGGGAATAGCACTCACATTTTCGGTTGTTGTATTAGTTATAGCTGCAATTATTGTCACCATGATTTCCCTAGTTATTTCGCCAGTTCCGTAACTCTTAAGTTGCGCTTTGCTTGGTTGTCTATTCCTTTTGTGCGTTAGTTTCCTCTTTTTTTGTACTGTTATATCAGTCACCAACCCCATATCACCGGGATCCGGTGGGCCTTCCTCCCACTCCTCCATTTTGTTTTGGGTTTTGAAATCTTTATACACCAGATATGTTTGTAATCAAGAAATCAGGGTACTTACGATTTCCGTTAGTGTAACATAAGCAGCTCTCTTTTCTTTGTATTTATATCCCACTTAACAACACTTCACTTTTCTGGTTCTTCTATGGGAACACCTTAGACGTGTATTGGTAGGTTTGGGTGGTATGGATTAAGGTTATGGTCACCGTCTTGTAATTTTCCACTGTTTGAGCGGTGTTTTGTTTGATGCGTCGTCTCTTGATGTTTATCCTTCCAAGGTTCAAACGATCTTTTTGATTTTTTTTACTTTGTTTTTCGATTGGGTGACAAGTTTCCAAAAAAAATCGATCGTTTGGTCTGATTTTTGAACGTTGTTGAATAAGTGTCGGTTTGACCAGACAACCAGAAAAACAGAATCATGTCAACCGTACTGTTTTGTTATTTTTTTACAAAAAATTTTGGAAACTTTTTATTCTTCTATTGTAAAAAAAATGTAAAGTTGCATACAAAATTTTATAAATAACCCGCTTACTGTTCAGTTCGATGGAACAGTAGCAGCCTCCCTTTGTGCTGCTGATCATAGGAAATAGAGCAGTTGTCTAGGATGTTAGAAAGCATTCTCAAGAACCTTACATGTCATTTTTGAGATGCAAACACAGGGTACTAAGTGCACGTTGTGTCAGTTGGACATTTGAAAAGAATTACAAAGTACATATTTTCGGCATTCGTTTCTCTTTTGTGTATTTAAGACTTATGATTATCGGTTAATCAAATTTTTTGAGCAATGTTTGAGAATAATTTGGTGTATAATGGAAAGAGGGCGAAAGCTACTACTTCTGTGCACAGGCCGTAGCACAGTCGGACCAAATCGTCCTTGAA
This sequence comes from Stratiomys singularior, assembly GCA_954870665.1. Lineage (NCBI taxonomy): Eukaryota > Metazoa > Arthropoda > Insecta > Diptera > Stratiomyidae > Stratiomys > Stratiomys singularior. The sequence goes on along the minus strand of OX940880.1, from coordinate 66,499,804 downwards.
AGAAAAAAGCGGTGAACTGAAACTGGATAAGTGTGATGTATAACTTGGGCTTTAAAAGAATGGGAGACAGCTAATCATTGTACTGAACTAACTTAATGTTTATATAAAACGGATTAATTAGTGTTAGAAAATACAGGGAGGTATATGCAGTACAATCATAATAAGGAATCTTAATAAAGGCGATTTTTAACCAAATAAAAGTTTGTTTCCCTCTGTCAGAAGCACACAATCAAAGGCCCCCACCTAAAACGCGCAATTGTGTTATTATGATTGAGTTCGCATGCTGATGCCAATTAAACAACGTTTGATTATTTCAACTGCATTCTGCCCGCTTGGCGCTTTAAATACTTTTGTTGCAATACTCTACAACTAAATATTAGATAGTTCTGTGAATATAATCACCTTGTGTCATACTTGTAATGTGTTTCAATATGGCAAAAGTTCACTGGTTTGGTGATTTGCAAATCGTATTAAATTCTCAAATACAAGATGCAAGCAACTCAATTTTTGTTTAATAGTTATCTTTTCTTCGCGGAGCTTGACTTACCTCGAAGTGAATCCTTCGTAATTCTTTCCAGGACTTTTATAAGCTGCACTCATTGACACAACTCCATCCTGTCCGAATGTTTTCTCATGTAAATCTTTGATGCAGGCCCCCAAATTATTATTCTTCACGGATTTATCTTGTTCGTTTTGTTGTTGACTTGTCGTCGAATACATTGATGTAGTCGTTCCAAAAGATTTGTTGACTAATGGACTGGTTGGGGATCCTTCACCGATATTACCAATTCCCGGATATGGGCGTGGCACCGCATTAGCAGTTAGTGTGGGATTAGAACGATATGTAGACGAAATATTTGTTGATGTCGAGGTTACATTTTGATTTTGATTAACGTTTTGATTGTAGTTAGTGTTATTTGCCTGTGGGTGATGGAAATGTTGTGGCGATGTAATATTTTGTTGATAATATTGCTTTTGCTGGGACTGCTGGTGCAGTTCCTGCTGCTGCTGCTGGTATCCCGGCGATGCGTTAAGTGCGTTCCGATTATATGGTTGCTAATTGTGAAGTTATAGAATAATGTTATTTGTTAAACCGTTAGTAAATATCTAGGTGGAAATTACAGTTAAAAAACGTCGGAATAATTTTTCTATCAAATTCGACTAGTCACATGTGACTTGTCAAGTAAACTTGTATTAGTACCCTTGCAAAATTTCTAATTTTTAAATTTTTAAATTGATTCGGATTGAAATGAGCTGTCGTGCAATGTATTATACTGACGTTTTTAATGTTATTATTGGGCCTATCTCCAAGATATTTAGCATGCCAAATTTTTATTAGATTGAATTTAGAATATTTTCGACAGAGACAAAGGCCAATATTAACTAAGTCAAAACAAATTAATACACTTAAACCCGTACATTATTAGTATTTTGAACCGGTGAAATGTATCCTTGCTGCTGATATTCGGAGTCACTTTCATCTGTTGTGAAACCACCAGCGTTTTTCTTTGATCTTGCCTGTCGGATTCTTATCAATTTATGTCGTGCTTCTTCCAGTTGTTTTTCCATCCTCAATACATCTGAACGCGCGTTTATTTCTTGCGCCATTCCATCTACCATGCTCGTATTAATCTTGAGAATGTGTTCCTCTTCCATGTCAATAGCTTGTTGGGCAGCACGCACCAAATTGTCCGTTGACTTAATAACAGCATTGCCCGCCGACTGCAGTCGACGACCAGTTTCGGAATTCGGATCTGACTTAACTTTACATGCGATAAGGAGTTGGGCAGTTGAGGCAGCGACTTGTTTTGCGGACGATATCAACATTTCCTCGGTTCCAATTCCACGTACCAAGTTCTGTGCAGCTTCTACAAGGCTGTGAGTGGCAGCGGCAACTAAGCGTGCGGCAGATATTAAACCTTCCGACCACTGACCATCATCCGACGAGGTAAGAGGTCGTCTAGACACTTTTCCCTGATCAATCAGCTCCCGTTGAGCAGCGTTTGCCGCACGCACTAATGCGGAGGAAGCTGCCATTATACCTTTGGCTGCCTCTAAAATCATTTCGTCGAATTTCATGTTTTCATCGGCTGCCTGGAAACGCAAAAATTGAATTAGAAAATAAATACTCATTTGATTTGGTTTAATTTTAGTCTAATCTATGAATGGAATATTTTTTAAAAAGGGAGCATGTGAAAGCAACCATTCAATTATTAGTATCGACAGTATTAACTTCAATCAGACTTGGAGATAATTTTTCGTTTCAAAACACCTTCACATATTTCCTTATTGTTAATACTTTTCTTAAGCTTAGATGACACTTTATTATGAGAGTAGTTATTTATTTAGTAAGAAGCCCCATGACAACCACGGTAATAATATGTTTGATTCCTGGGTGAGAACTTAAGCAACAACCAAGAATATCAAACATATCTAACCGTAGCCACCAAACCACCACCTGTTAGTAAAGATTAAGTGAAATGTTTTGCCAAATTGGTTCACCATGCGAATGTTATATTATATGTTAATTTGGATATGTGAATTGAATTGAAAAAGTTAAAAAGAAAGTGCAGCTTAAGATAAGTACAAACCTTAATATCTGGTTGACGTCGTGGCCTCAAGTTGGCCAGTTTTTTGGCGGCAGCGTCGATTGAAGCAGCTGCACCTAACAGTTCGTTTTCAGCAATGACTGTCGGATCTTCAGGATCAATCCAATCAGAACCTTTCAGTAACCGAGCCATCGCTACTAAATCTGTAACACATTTGGCCACTCTGCGTGATAAGTGCATCCTCTCGTCAGCAGAACAATTGCGCAGAATTCCTTCTAAGAGCTCACGATACGCTTCGCCAACGGCAGCTCCAGATTCCAAGGTTCGATTGCGCAGCTCCTCGGTTTCCGCACAATTCCATGCAACCGACTATAATACAAAAATAAATGACAGTGGTAAAAACAAAAAGAAAAATTTAGAAAATCATTAGCATTTGTGTGTCGATATTTTGTTTGTTTTCATTGTTTAACTTTGAATCTCAAGACTAATTTATGTTAAAATTTTAACACGGCATGTTAAAATTTTGATGCTCATTATAATTGATGCTACGGAGAGAACTTTGCAGAAAAATAATATAGAGAATAATATAGAGAAAATCAGAAGAAAAATAAAATATGATTTAACATATGATAATTAACGAATTGATTTATGCACTAAAACTATGCACACAGAGAATAGCTGTAAATGATAGAGTACTACTTCAGGTAGAGTTCTACTTCAATCTATTGCCAATGCACCAATCTTTAAGATTGTTAATGAAACGCTATGCGTTAGAAAATATCACGCAATTATACGTCTGAAAGGAGTTCTGAAAGATTACAAGTTGTTGCAAGAAAAGTGCTGCAGAAAATTATCGTATAATGCTCGATGTTTACGATGATCATGCTCCACCTGAGATCACTTGCAGAGAGTGGTTTCGGCGTTTTAAAAATGGTGATTTTGACGTGACTGATAAGGATCGTGAAGGGCACTTGAAAAATTTCAAGATTCACAACTACGGAAATCGTTGGATGAAGATTCAAGTTGAAGCCTAGAAAAATTGTCGCAGAAGTTGAATGTTGACAGATCTACCGTCAGTAAGCGCTTGCACGCATTGGAAATGATCCAAAAACCAAGGACTTGGGTTCCGCATCAACTGAGAGAGAAAGGGACACCGAATGGCGTTTGGTGACGTGCGAGATGCTTCTTGAAAAAAAAGGGTTTCGTGCATCGAATCGTGACAGGGGGTTAGAAATGAATGTATGAAAACCCTAAGCAACCAAAACATTGGGTAGTGCCAGGTCCATGGAGGCAAAAACGGAATATTCACGATTCCAAGGTCATGTTGTGCATCTGGTGGGACCACTGTGGCGTCATCTATTACAAATTTCTAAGACCATATGAAACAATCAATGGATGTGTACCAACGACATCTCACCCCTCTGAACTGAGTTCTGAAAGAAAAACGGCCAGAATTGAATGACAGACATGACAAGCTGATTTTGCTGCATGACAATGCAAGACCACACGTTGCCAAGACGCTCTAAATATACTTGGAAGCGTGAATTGGGAAATCTTGCCCCACCCGCCGTATTCCCTAGACATTGCTCCTTCGAATTTCCATCGCAATCGGCCCTCACTGGAGAACGATTTATTTCTTACGAAGACATCAAAAGGATGAGAGGAATCCATCTACTACCCGAAAGACGGAAGAAGGTAATAGTTTCAAATGGCGAATCAATATTTCGAATGACGTGCTTTTATCCTTTAATGTTGAAATACACTAAAAACTTTGTCGAAAAAACGGCGGAACTTATTAACTGTTTGTTGGTCTTTGAAAAAACCTGGATGTAACTAAGTATCCAGGTACCTTAAAGTCACTTCAAACCTAAATCTTAATTCTCATCGCGAATCACACGCAAATCAGTTACATCCGAATTTAAATAACCGAGAAGTTGCACCAAGATCTCGGGGATCAACATGTAATGGATTTCTTCTGGAGCATCATGTAAGAGTGTATTAGCGCGTAATCGTATACAAAAAAAGAAATGAATACATTTCGAATTAGGGAGACTACTAAAAGATCATAGAAACGCCTTAGTTTTGGCGGTGAACTCATTGTAACAGCTTGGAGCTGTTTCAAGCAGCGCAGAAACATTTGCCTTTGCGTTTTTAGTTCGTTTTTTCTGTTTAAAACTTTAAGATATATGAAATAGTTGCATCTTAAGGATCATCAATTTTATCAATTCATATTTAGTTGCATACTGTTTAAGTTACGTTACAATTAAGTTACATTATAGTTATACATTAAGTTACGTTACGTAAGTTACAATTGCAATTGTCGGAATTAAAAGGTGTACTCACCCTGCAAACAACAAGCATTTCAGAGATAGCACGTCTTCCCATGTTGGCCGCAGCAACGATGTCGGCTTGAAGATTTGATGCGCCGGCTGCAACTGCTTTCGCAGTAGCAACTGTTACATTTTTCGTCACGCGGATAAGTTCCTCTGGATTAGCTGGCGGAGATCCTGGCGCAAGCGGTGAGTTCATTGCCTAGAAAACAATTTATGTTGGTTTCAACTATAACACGCATCTTATTCATTCGATAGTACCCTAATTTCCTGAGAAATTGCTTCTACTGTTGCCTCCATGGCGCGTGTTCCTCGGGTATGTTCATCCTCGACCGCCTTAACTGTTTTCAATAGCGATGAAACGTTCAACACCATGACCTTTGACAGAAAAATTACGAAAAAATTAGTATGATTCCGCACAGTTTCTATAGAGAGCATGTTGTGACAGTAATAATATAATTACCTACAAAAACAATTCAAAAGATGTAAAAGCTGAATGAAATCACACCGTGAATGTTGGTGCGTTCAGTTTTATATTAATCATTATAATTATACTTAAAAACAGATGAAATTTTCAACCGAACGGTGATCTAATGATATGCGGTGCTTTGGGAAGAGTGGGGAAATTTTAAACAATTGAATTATGAAGTTAAACTGTTTGCTTTTATTTCTAGTTAACATAATCAAGCTGATTTTCTTCATATTTCCAATAAAACTTACTACTATATGAAATTGTGAATTTTCCACTGGATAATATTCAGAAAAATTTCTTAAGTTTTAGTTATGGCACTTAACGAGAACAATCCGCATTGAATGACTAATTGTTTCAATAGGTTTTGAATTAAAAGTGTCACGACAAAAATTAGTTGCAGTTGGGGTTGCATTTACAATTGTGTAATACATTTAATACCTGTTTCTTACCATCACAAACTTAAATAATAAAATATTTGAATTCCTTTTCAATGGTAGAATATTTTAGCATATCGGGATCGTACTATTCGTCACATGATGAGTTTACATTTGTGTCGTATTTATTAATAAAATAAATTTTACCAATTCGTATAAATCTAATTCAATTCATATAATTTCGGCTTCATTTTCAATTAAAGTAAGCTTCGTAGGAGAGTAGGCAGTATTTAAACATTTGTATGTGCTGATGAATACTTTCAATTTAATAAGACCAACTGATTGAATGCCATACAAGACGTGCGAGAGTCCAAAACTCACTGCTTCCAACAGACATTTTTTTATCTGATATTGTCACTGATATTGCTAGCCACGTATTTATTACGATTTCATTTATTAATAAGTCATTCTTACTCTTAGTTAACAATTACTCGCAGGACCATATGGTTAATATGGAATAAAAATGCTATTGACAAGGATTGCGTTTAAGAATCCCACAAATGCTTCCGATTTGGTCGAATTAAATGCTCCTTCAAATAAAAACAACATGTCCGTATTCCGCCTACATCCTTTACAATCGCATTAGTCTAGAATACTTCAACTTAAGTACGAGCAGTGCCTTAAACATAACGGTACATTTAGAAAACTAATTTAAGGTCAGATTAGAAAATTGATATTGGTTAGCACTCAAACATCCACTGATGCCATTGCTACCGTTAATAGGAGTGACTTCTGAGACGCACAAATTCCTAAGCATCTGTCAGAAATAAATAAAAATAATTCAAATGTACTCCAACTATTATTTTACTTCTGTATCGGATTTGCTTAGTGAAATTTTGATAACCAAGAATACAAAGTTTAAAGAGATGCAACAGGAAAACAATGAAGCCTTAGTTAAATTAGCCCAAGAAAAAGAGAAATTCGACATTCCGTGTGATATTCTAAAAAAGATAAATAAAGTAATTTGATAAACAAAACAACTGGTAGAGCAGATGCGCACAATTTTTCCACCAACAAGTTGAAATCGTGCAATTTTGAAAAGTTTCTATTCATAACATTGTCGCATTATCAACTAATTAATCTACAAAATTTCATAATTAAGAGTAAATTGAATGTGAGTGAGTGACAAATTGATTATTCTAGGTTCAGGCAAGCTTGTGTTCAACTACAATGCATTCAAAGAGAGGAGTGACTTTTGTTTAAGGACAGTCGTATTATGTTGAAGCTGAGTCGTAAAATATGAGGAGAGCGGTATCACTAAAACTACATATTTATCATTATTTGCCTTCCCCTTTGTTCCAAACAAGGTTATTAATGGTCAGAAACACAACTTTTTTTTCTTTAATTCCAAAAATTAAAACGAAATATAATGCGCTTGCAGTTAAGTGCCATTTCCACGGTTTACTGCGTCAAGTTTTGGAAGGAATGTTTGGTAAAATCGAAACAATATTTCGGTATTTTATCAGTCGCAGAACTAACAGACAAACCAAAATAATTCTGTTATTTATTGCGGAACAACTCATCTTTACATTATTGCTACGGAAGTGTATGATATGTGTAGAAAATGCATTCCATTTGCAGTTAGTCGTTTGGTTTGAATTTTGCAACATTTGCTTGTAATTTAGAAGATAGTCCAACTTTAAGTTAGACTCTACAAATTTTCAATTACATCTTGATCTGAATGAATCTTGATTAAATCTAAAGATTGCAAAAATTTGAAATTTTGATACGAACATTCAAATGAATTATCCATGAAACTAACTAAATCTATGTAATTTATTGTTAAATATAATGAATCAATTGTTGTTTGTATTTTCATTAGGGACTAGAAGGTGAGGAGATTTCAGGACGTCCATTCAAATAAAAAAAGAATAGCCAAAACATTTCAACCCGAAAAAATCGTCTCTATGAGCTGTTTGAATAGTTTTTGTTATCATACTTTACAAAGCATTCTAACTAAGACTGAAAGATCCGAATAATTCTTGCGTTTCAGACCTTTAAAAAAGGAAGATTTGAAAAAAAAAATTCCTTTTCACAGAATGCTGAATGACTTTTCTGACTTGATTCGGATTGTGCTTTTCTGTGAGCAGCGAAATAAGATTATTAGCGAACAAATTGAATATTTTGGATCTGTGTCTGATTCGAAAACCGGGTAAATATGTCAAAGCGCGTTGTTGCGATATTAGGAGTTTATTCTGCACATTTACACATTTGGCACACTTTTTACATCAATGGGAAAATACTTTTTATATTTCCAATGTCGAATGTCTTTCGTCTTATTAAGTTTTCCTTTTTTCATAGAGAAATTTTTTCTATTCTCTCTTAAATAAATTCTTTTGTCGACTAAAATTCCCTTCCCTGCTTCTCAAATAACGTTTTAACAGCCAGAATCTTATTTGATTTGCATTAAAAGTAATTAAAATCAAAATTTATTTCAGATTACATTAGAGTTTTGTCTTGCGATGTGTCACGGTTGCGAGTTCTAATGTTTCAATCGCCGTCAATACGAAGAAAAGATGCAGCTAATGAAAATCGGCTTCCTTAAAAATATTTCTTAACTAACGATGCCTGAATTGCACATTCAAACAAAGTACGCAACTGAGCAACAAATAATGCTTGTAGCTTGATTTCATTTGATTGCCCCTTGCGTTTAATGAAAATGGAATACACTTCTACAACTTTGTTAATTATGAGCTGACAAACATATTTTGTTTTTCAAAAAAAGGTTAAGTGTTGTTATGGAAACACCGTACAGCCTGTGAGTTCTCTAGCCGAAATAGTGCAGACGTTCGTGTTAAATTAATGTATTAAATGTACAACAAACATTCATTGCTTTATGTCTATGGTTAAACCCAACACATCTTATATTAACGTCATTAAGTGTTGATTTTAAAGAGCAAAATAAATCAAACGTGTGAATTGAATCAGAGTGAAATGATAGTGAATGAAAAATTCAATAAAAAATTAAATCATTGTATATCGGACTTGGAGACTAATTTCACTGTACTTACCCTTGCGCTTTCTTTTAAATCTTGCATAGCCGGATCGTGAATAGGTTTACCAGAAGCCAATTTGGTTGCGTTGATAAGTTCTCCGAGTGCGGCGGCAACATCTTTGACAGCGTTGATCACCATTACTTGTGAATCAGGTTGAGTAGATCCCAAGCTGCATGCACCCCTTTTTACAGCATCAGCGAGTTGTACTAGTTGGATAGAAAAAGGATAGGTTTAAAGTTTACGCTCAAGCAATGAGCGAGTTTATTAACGATGTTAAAAGTGCATTGAGCACATTCTACAAACTGCACAAGTGTATACTCACATATTGTCGTGACTGCATTTTGCGCGGCCGAAGCTAATTGGTCTTGTGTTCCAGCTGCCCCAGTTACAAGTACTTTAGTATCTTCAACGAGAGCCTTGGCTGTTTTTAGGATGTGCTCACGATGATCGGCGAACGATCCATCTCCATCCGAATGTAAGGTTCCAGCAGTTGCAAACATTATAGTTGTATCCAGGTCTCCAATGATTCCAGAAACCGTGCTAGCTGCGTTAATACAAGCTTGAGTTCCACGGGAGCCAGCTTGCAAGGATGCCAATACTTGAGACACCTTTTCCGATACGTCACGAGCATTGCGTGAAATTTCTGTTTGTCCCGAAACATCGTTCGGCCGTAATCCCGCAGTTGATTGAATCAGTGAAGTAACTGACCTTCCAAGATCAATCACACATTGACGAATGCGCATTCCTACTTCGGGAGAAGTTGTCGTGGTGGAGGCACCTACCGAATCTTGAGTGAGCTGGGTGTAATGATGGGTCATGTCGGCCGCAAGTGATGGAAGTTTCGTTGTGTCATATGGCGCTTTGGCATTGATTTCGTTTGCAAGACGTGCAATCTCTTTCGCACTTTGAACCATACGTGTTTGATAGTCAACGAAACTGTCGCTTATCGATGCATTCAGCAACGACTGTCGTTTGTCTGTGAGCCGTGAGATAGCCCGAGCTACTTGTTCCATCAGTCCCGTGACAGCTCCTGTTTCAGCAGAAAGTTTTTCAGCAGTAGCATTTAAATCTTTGATCGCGACACGAGTGTTTTCAATGGATTCATCTAATTTGGGATGGGCGTGAGTAGCACGAGGATTCCCTCCCGATTCCTTTGCGGATTGAACTAAGTGTGTTGCACTTTCAACAACTGATTTGACTTGATCGATTAAGGCCGTTTGCTGATTCGAATGGATAATATGAGAACACGCACCGATAGCTCCGTTTGTCATAGGAACAACATAGCGAGATATTTCGCCAACTGCATGGCCGAGTTGCTCTGCGTTGTGTTTCGCGGCATTTCGAATTGGTTCTAGCTTATCCCCCAGTTCCGCGGCTGCATTCAAAGTCTGCACAGTGAATCCTTGAAGATTATTGTCCTTTCTTTGAACAAGGCCCTGCGCATTGATGGCCAATGCAGTACTGTCCAATTCTCGAATACAGGTGGAAAGAGTATCCAGAACTTGATCACATTGAGCTTGGCCAGGCGCCTTCTCCCGGATGCTATCTACCAACTTCTTGACACTTTCAGAGACCGGCTTGCTATGCATTGCGAGTTGCTGCCATACTGGCGGATTATCGGGCGAGACTGCCAAGGCCTTGGCTGCCTTGACCATTTCAATAACACCGTCCAGAACGCCGCGTCCCGCGGTTAGTACTGGTTCTTGCGCCTTGCGTCCTTCCGTTGAGATTCGTGCCGGAACTGATATGAATTCAGGACTTGAAGCATACTGGCGAACAGCTCGTACTGCGTCCAGCAAGGGATCTACATAGTGTGAACGCACTGGCGCCCCGGATTCATCTTCCATCGCTTTAACTTCCTGTACCAAATTTGACGTAGCATTTGCTACATGCTTTGCGCCTAAAATGAATTCATTTTTCGCGACCGGATTGCTCGTATTCATGCTGGCCTGACGACATATTGTGCACAAGTATGATGTATGTTTCGCTATTATGGTGAGCGCGGAGATTTTCTGCTGCTTTGAAGTGCTTGCGCTGCTTACAATGTCACAGTGTTGGCGAATGCCTTGATATGCGCGAGTTAGCTGTGCTTGATCTATAATTCCTGGACGCCCAGAAATACTACTTGGGTGTGAAACTCCAATCAAATAGGCAGCTTGAGCAGAAGATTCAATAAGACCGTGAATTGAATCCGCTACATTATTGACGGAATGCCCAAATTCTACATGTTGCGATTGTTTTGCATTTTTTATCATCTCAGAAATGGCATAGCCCAGATTTCTCGACTTCTCAGTTGCCGACTCAACGCAATCATAATATCCCAGTTCGTTGATGGGCTCTTGAGGATATTCTAGCAACATCCTCAAGTTTTCAATTGTCCTTATAGCGTTGTCACATTCCTTTTGGCCTGGTGCCGATGATACGTAACAATCAACAAGTCTATTGATGCTATCCGTCACCTGGCGAGCTGCTTGGTTCAGCAAATTCTTGGAATTGTGCTGACCTGGATCGGCTGCAATAGATTTCGCTGTAGACAGAAGAGAACACGATTGGGTGGAGACATTCCTTAGACAATCGATCATTTGCGAGCGAACTGCCTCATCTTTCGTTTGTCCAGCCATTTCCATCGAAACCGACAACAAGTCTTTGTAACAATGACCAAAATTTTCACTCGAGCTAGCCAGATTGGCGGGACTAGCATATGACTGAGCAACCTGAGTTCCAGATTCGTTTAGCGCATCAGCAAATTGTTTCAGGTCCGTCTGAAGGTCTTTGTAGTGTCTATTTGAAGGTGGATACTCTCCCATTGTCAACACTTCGCTTAGTTCACTGACATTCCTAAGCACACTATCCACTTCACGTTGCCCTGGAATGCAGTCCACAGTTTCAGCTAACGAGTGGTTCACATCCTTAGCGGCTGCAGTTAACGAAGCTTCACTGCCTACATTCTGTAAGATTCTTTGCGCTTCTTCGATGAGTCGAACCGAGTTTATAATCGCGTTATCCGCCGAGTCTATGACATTTACGTTATTCGTAGTAGCAGCAACACCGTGAACACTTTTCGTGAATTCTCCGAGAGCTAAGGCAGTATCACGTCCTGCAACACCAGCGTAAAGCCGCTGACCTTGCAAAACAGCTGAAACTAGCTGTGATATGGCAATTCCAACGTTTTTAGCGGACTTGCTCAACTGTTGCGCCGTGTTCTCGACGGTCTCACCGGGAAGGGGTCGCAAGTTACCCTTGTGGGCGGCTGTTCTGGTATCATCTAAAACAGTTCGCAGATTCTTTACTGCTTCAAGTGCTGATTCTAATTCTTGACCACCACATGCTTCGCGGGCACGATGAGCTGCGATACTCAATTCCTGCACCGATTGGCTCAAATTCAATGCACACCGAGACAACTGTTGCGCAGCTGGAACATCTCTTACCGTTGGTTGTAGAGCACGGGCTGAAACTGACACTTGGTTAGCTGGTTCAATAAACTGCTCCGCAGCTTCAATCAAATTTAATTGAGCGTTTCCATCATCCGGCTGGCTCAAAGTGCTCTTCACGCCATTGATCAATCGAGGAATCGAATCAGCTACAATTCGGCAGTCCTGGAGGAGTGTTTCCCTTGTGTGATGGTCGTCACTGTAGCGCCCAGCATTTTGAGATGCCTGTATAGTTTGGGTGGCTGCTGACGCTGCTTGTTTCGCACAATGCTCTAATCGGTTAATGAGTTTCCTCTTCATCGCTGGTGTATTGGCAGCGGCTGTCGTTACTTCCCGCAACTCCTCAGCGGCCCGACGAAGTGCTTCTTGATGCTCTGAGTCATGGGGACTGCTAGCGCACAAACGCGCGGCTTCCACCATCCTGGACGTAGCGTCTGCGAGTTGTTTGGCTGCTGCTAGTAGCCTTCGTTGAATGTCGGAATCTTGCTGTGATTCCGCCTCTCCTTTAATGCTTTGAATTAATTGTGCAGTAGCTTGGCCTAACACCTTGGCATGACGAACCATCTCTTGCGGGTCAGTGGACGAAACAAGAATATCCGTTCCAATTATCACATTTTCAACTGGACTAATTTCTTCGGAGGATCGGGTGGCCCTTTCTCGGGTCGACAGGCGAATGTTGTCAAGCAAATCCGTCAAAGTCTTACTGACGTCTCGCGCGGCATCAAGCAATTCATTCTTTAGCTGTTGATTGTTTGTCGCATCATTGCAAAGTTGGACCAACTGGTTGACAGCTTTTGCGACTTCTCGTGCAGCTGACTCAAGTTGCTCTCTGCAGGCTGCATTGTGAATTGTTGGAGCAACAACCTTTGCACAAGCAACCAACTGACTGGTGGCCAGAGCGCATTGTGTAGCTTGATCGATGACCCTGTTGCGTTTCTCTTCGTCATCACAACTAGCTGCTATTGACTTGGCACGCAATACAAGGGCGGCCGTTGCATTAGCGACTGCTTTAGCAAGAGATAGCAACATGTCATGCAACTCACGGCTTTCTGCTGTCTCCTCGCCGATAGTGCTAAGCATTTGAGTGCTGGCCTCGCCAACACGACTTGCAGCATTAATCAGGCTGCTACGTGGCTCCTTACTTTCGGGTTCAGCTGCTCTCAGCAAATCGCTAAAGGCATTGCACAATTTCCTTGCTGCCTCCAGTAATTTATCTCCACTGTTGTCGTCCTCCATGAGCGCAGCTATTAGGCGAACTTCTTTTGTTACTTCCGGAATTGTTTGTGCGATCTGTGAAACAGCTGATCCAATCAAGTCAGTATCTGCTTCATCGGGTGACGCAGTAACAATTTGAGCGGTAGCCGCGTTCATTGTAGCAACATGAGTTGTAACAGCTTGTTTCGATGTGTCCAATGTGTTTTCTCTCCATTGAATAGAGTGGGGATCGGAACCAAGGTCTGGAATCGAAGCCTGTGGAAAAAAATCTATGAGTTCTAATTTCAGTGAACGTTAAATCCAACTGACCTTTGATTGAAGTTCTTCTTCAGCGCGGGAAATTGCTTCTTGGCCGGCAGAAATGTAGCCTAGTAAGGCACGTTGCGGTTCACTCAGGTGCACTGAGCTGATTCGTATTTCTTTTGTCTGCAACAGTTATATTCCATTAATCAAGTTTATTAGAGAAAAGAGAAAGGAGCAACTTTGTAATAGTTTTTTTTTTATTTCGGTGTTATTTCACACTCTGGAATAAGAGAATGTATATTGCACTATGGGTACCGATTACCCGTTAAGGTAAAAACTAATTTGAATTTCGAAAAACTATTACAAGTATGAAAGCATCTCAAACATACTCCACAAATATATTTGACATCCGCATCCGAGAGGGAGCGTGAAAGAAAAGTAATTGTTTTTCAATTTCGCGTTCAACTTTGATTGTTTATTCAAGAAAAAATAAACACACAAAGCCTAATTACAAAACATATGCTAATAAAAGCAGCATAACGTGAGCCAAATTTTCCATGAAAATTCAAATAAAATTCATCAAAAACTTACCGTTGGCGGTTGATGAGCAACATTCACTTGCCCGACTACCGCACCATATTGGACAGACTGCATTTCTCCTTGAGTGTAGGGTCTTTCACCTGAATTGTAGTAATTTGGTTGTTTCAAAGTTAAAAAAAAAATAAAAAATTGCAAAACGTAGTTAACTTAAGGATGTAAATAATTCGGCAAAGTAAATATTGTCAATTAAACAAGCAAATCTGTTTCAGCTGATTGCAAACGAAATGTGAAAGTTGTGTATGTACAGTCGATTTGTTCATGTGAAGAAAATCAGTATGCTTTATCGAGATGTCAATCCTATTAACAGAAGCGTGTTTGGTTTAAGGACATAATATACTAAAAGCGGACCTTTGCATTAAAAAGTTTGCGGTACAACATTCGGAACATAGTGTAAATTTTACACATAAAGTACACAAGTATCAACAAGACTGCTTCTGGTAACAGAATTTTCTTTGCCACCAAATAATTTCCACATATAAATTACCGTCATAAGGGCGAATAATTCCTGGTTGGGCCAAAGATTCTGTGGTCACTTTCCCAATTCGGCTTGTCTCGTGTTGCAAGAATGTAGCTCTATTGAACAAAGAAAAGCAATGTAAGTTTGACTTTTTATTTCACAGTTTCATGTTCCACTCACTTTGAAGGGGCAACGCTTTCCTCAACCATCGTCGATCCTTCGTCTCCTTCAATGCCAAAATGGTCTTTGGCTTGTTTCTTCTTTAAAATAATATCAACGTATCCAGCAATCAATAAAACAATTTGTTCAGCCTCGGTTGTTTGCACAGAATAGTATGAATCCGCATAGTCACCAAAATCCAATGTAAATGTGTTTGGTGAGGCACACCATCGTCTGACCGTGGTTAAAGGCCACGTTTTCAAAATTTCCTTCGTACGTTCGTCCAATCGAAGTACGGAATCTTTTGAAACACCCAACAAACGTGGTACTAGCTTATTTTTGCCAGGCATTTTCTCTTTCACTAAGAAAAAGGAAACGCCATACGTTGGCAATTCTCGGGCGGTTTTTGTGTACAACACCTTGGCATCGATTTCTGATAGATCAGCGTGTTGACGATGTTCTTGGAATACTTTCTTTTCGATGCCTTTCACACGAACGTACGATTGTGGCAGAAAATCTTTAAGACTAGAAGAGAAAAATAGATTATCCAAATATAATCGATCATTGCTAGTATACTGCAAGACGCCGAGGTTCAATGTCAGGCTTGAATTCGAAGAAAATTAATTTTATAATCATTAACAATTTAAGAAACATCTTTGTTTTCATTTTCATTCATTTTCTGGGGAAGAAAGCAGTTTTAAAGCTAAGAGATTGTACCCTAAATTGATGGGTTATTTATTAATTAATTGATTATTAACAGATAACCTTTGGGATTTTGTTGCTAATAACGTAAATATGTAAACGTCTCAACAAATGGCAATAAATCGAATTCTAAAAAATTCACAATAATCCCAAAACGATTTGAATTTAGTTTTTCGAATATTAAAAGGAGTGAAAGCATTGAATTAATTTAAAATCTGTCAAAACCAGCCTATAATAGAAGTCCATTAGGGCCATCCTTGAATAAATAATTTGTATATTGTTATATGAGTAAATGATGGCCACTACAGAAGCAAATAACTGGACGAAACATAAACGATGAATAAACTTAAGAGAAGCGATTAAACGACGACGTCTTAGTCCTGAACACTTTTCATATTTTAATATTAGTACTTTAAGTGGAGTGTAAATTAAATATTTATTCTTCAGTATTTTATCTATTAGATACTCTACTGCGCCAGAATCAAGAATAAATAAATAGAATAAAATTTTTGGTTCTGGGCTCATGTTTTTCAATACTTTATATTAATTTTAACGCACGTAAACAGTCCTTTACGAATACTTATTTAGCCATATCAACACTAAACACTTAGGAAATGTGACAACAAAACTAATTTGGGTAAATGTCAAAGTACTCACTCCAAAAATCCAGGTTTATGTTTTTGTTCGTTGTGGGGACCGAATTGAATGTGTACTTGAATTCCTGCAAACTCACATGCTGAAAAGTAAGGAAGTAACGTGTGATGAATATGAAATGAATTATATTTATCTGACGTGATTATTTTAACAATTCGTGCTTTACCTCTTTCCTGTGTCACGGGATGTTTGCCAACGAGAATAGCATCACGTGCTTGAACGTATAGCAAGTTCAATTGCACCGGATCACGTGAGTCAATGTTTTGATCGGAGAAGAAAAACTTGCGACGCAGAAGAACTGTTTCGGATTCATCGATTCCTTGCTCACGTAGGGTTTTGCCCATATCAACCCAATTGACTGAATTAACATGGAAATGAAAAAAATGAAGTATTTTAAAATAAGAATAAAAGCAGAAACAGATTCATTTTGTAGAGGAATGCATCACAGATGCATGATTGCATGATGCACAGATTGTCAATATTGAAACATTCTAGTCATAATTTGGAGAGTTTTAAAAACATTGCTAGAGTACATTACAGGAGTTCCCTTTCATCTCTTTCATGAGAATTGAAAACACGAATATTAGAATTAGAATAGAAGGCAAAGCTTTTCAATATCTTATGCAACCAGGATATCGTGAACGGAAATAATTATAATCGTTTTCTGTACTCACTTTCGTCATCCGTTTTCAGTTTCTTCCTTAAACTTTCCATTTTGTGGTCGCGATCCTTCTCGGCGATTTTGCGTCGTAAAGTCAACGTACCGAATTTATTATCAGATATATTTTCATTTTGCTGTTCTTGTTCTTCGCGTACGAGACCATATTCTTCATAATTTGTGATACCGATTTTGGTGCATATGGTGACCATCAACTGTGACACAGGTTGTGAATCATCCACTAAAATTGTTTTAACAGCTCCATCCAACATTCGTACTCGCAACGTGCGAATTTTTCGTCTGTATTCCAACACATCCTGATTTCTTAGCAGGTAATATTCAAGTGTGCGTCCAGCTTCAAGCCAAACACCTTGTCGATTTTCTTCGTCCGACAGGAAGAGACCATATTCTTGGGCTGAGGTGCGTTCAAGAGAATTGCAATTGGTATTTCTGAGCAATTTACATGAAATATGGTATACTTACGCTGTCCTTGAACAGCTTCAGCAAATTTATCTCGTATTATTTTACATGCATCAAATATCGTCGTCTGCGGGTCGAACTGTATTGTTTTTGTAACGCGTCCGCCTTCGAGGCTGATGCGTAGCGATAATGTCGCCATGATTTATTGAAGGCACTGTAAATTAAAAAGAATCACAATTATTACAGATTATAGTCAAAAAAAAATTGAAATATAAAATAGACGAATCGTGATCGGAGAGTAATATGCGATATCAGTAACACAGAATGTGATAAAAAACGGAGTTCAGTTGAGCCTTGTTTTCCAAATGAAATAAAAACTCTTTGCTATTGGATAGTTGTACATTCAAGCATGATGTGTGTGTAAAGGGGAAATGTATAAATACCCAATACTAATATCATGGATGATGGATCGGACTCTGTCGATCCAGATGCATTTCAAATGCATCAATCAATCATTCAAACGTTCACAATGAAAACACGTACGACTTTAAATTGCTTTGTAATCAATTGTCGTATGTTAGCCCCCAATTGCATATAAAATTGGATATCAACAAAATTCATTGAATCAATTATTGTAGATCGAAGTCTAGAATTTTTATTACGATTCCTTGGGATATTTTATGCATATTTCATCTGATCGAACATGAAAATGAATTAAAGCTTGTTTGAACGTACTGTGGTTTTAATATTAAATTTAAGTGCTTCAATAATGAATGGCCATGTCAATGTTCAACAAATCGTGGGTAATAATTCCGAAAATTAAAGGGCTAAGTATGTAAAGTCAATATTGATTGTTACTTACGTATGTGTGTTGTTTGGAGTTACGGACGGACAATGTTTGGTATTGACAGGGTAATAAGAGAATAGCAAGGAATTGTAGGAAAGAGTGTGTCTGTTTGTTTTCCCTGATCCATAAAACTCCCCGGATATAATGCAACAAAGAACGAAAAAAATTAATGTTGATGGCACAGGAGCATATTCCTGAATCGATATTCTAACTTTACGGGATGTACTCTTTGCATACCAGATAAACAGGATGCTTGTACTATCTTCAAAACCAGTTATAGAGGATTTCACTACACGGGAAAATCATTCCTAAAGGTGGAGACTAAAGACAAGAAGAGCCGGAAAACGAGAATTAGAATTAAAGTCTGTAGAAATGGTGATGCTGTAAAACAAGCATGATGCATGCACTTAATGTACATACCATTCAAGTAATAATTTTGAAATATGGAAACTTAAAGTATTCCATTAAATTGAGCATTTAAATTTTCAGATTGAGAGATTTACAATAGTATGTTTTGCATGCGAAATAGTTCTTATGAACGCCCACATAAATTCTGTTAAAATTGGGGAGCTACTAGTGAAATTCCGAAACCAAAACATTATCACAGTGATAATGACCATAACGAATGGATTACTTTTTCCTCATTAATCAAATATTTACTTTTGTCTCATTAATTAAATATTCATTTTCTGATGTATGTATATTAAGTATCTTTCCTACTTCTACTATTCAGCCACGAAACAGCTCGTTTTGCGCAAAGGCTCCTCTTTATATCTGATTCGCACTGAATGCTTTGATGCTCGAGAAGATTATTTGTACATTGAAAAACATATTATCATCTCATTACTGATTGATGTGGTAGTTTTTCTTTAGGAAAAACTCACTTTTGAGAATGAAATGAACGATAATGTACAAAACAAGAAGAAAATCAAAGAATATCCCGTGAAGTCCCTTTAAATCCACATTTAAATTTTTAAATAATTGGATTTTTTGAAAATTATTATAAAAGGTGGTTCAGTAACCGACTGCTAATTATGAGTTATGTAAATATGCTAATATTTGAAGGAATTGTACTGAATCTCTCCGTACAAACGAAACTACTTGCTGTTTTTTATTTTTTTATGTTGCGAGGCGAAAGGACGAGTACATTTTTGACCAGAATAAGTTTCATAATCAAATAAATGGCGTGTAAGGACTACACAACTAAAGAAAAGTTTTGGCTCTTAGAACAACTTAATTGACTCAAAATTTGTATTCTGAAACTGTTCAGTAGCAAAAGTAACATTTATATTTCTTCAAAAGAGTTAAAGTTTCTTCTTATAAGCTCTACTTCAATACATAGAGCAGTATTCAGCAAATTGGTTGACAGCAATTGTTTGAAAAATAAAGATCCCAACGAGTTTTAATGCAAAACCTAATTGAGTTAAACTATATTATTTTGCAAGTCACTAAAGTCAATTCGTATTGATGTTACCAAAAATCCGCTGCCTTCGACGACCAGTAAAAAATACAAGTTCTTATTTCGCCCTTCCTAGAATAATTTCAATGATACTGATAGGGAAAGACAGAAAGCGACAATTGATAAAAATAAGCAACATAACTTGAAAGAACAAATAATCCTTGATGTTCTAATGTAATTAGAAATCTCTGAAAATAATAATAATAAATCACTGAATGTGAATTTGCGTCCGGGATTTTCCGCAGGTGTTTGTTGTTCATCTTACAGAAAACACAGTTCGAATGGTCACTTGAAATTTCAACCCCCCTTGTAAGTGAATTAGCTGCAAAAATGGCAGAAAAATTGTCAATCATTTTGAGCGATCAAACTCAAAAATCTGTTATCTTTTGATAGTTGTATAAAAATGGAAAAATTTTTGAATGGAAAAATTTTTTTTTGCCCAGGACGAAACCACATACCGTAGATGGTGAACACAGCGCTGAAACGCATATGCTCACGATACAAGGAAAATGACGGGCAATGACGGAACTTCGTTCGTAGGGCAAAAATTTGTATATTTATATAAATGATTTGTTTAAATTTAAAGCGAAATTTAGCTCTTATATTTCATAAAGAACTACAGAGTTCTCAAGGTGGGTTTCCAGTGTTGCTGCTGCAACGTTGCGACGTTAAACCGGGTACAATCTTTAGTGATGGCGAAGTAGATGTGAACGGTCGCATTGTCATGCTGGAGCATCTAGGCGTCGTTCTTCTCCGAGCGGGTATCTGCAATCATTTTGATGGTGAGACATCGTTTCCCGTTGAAAAATTGTTGCACTTTGGCCGGGTTTTCACCAATTCTACTCATTGAAGGTTTCTCAGAGCATTCATCGTCCTCAACGTCTTCGCGGACATCTTTAAATCACATGTGTCACATGAAAACCAGGGACCTACAAAAAAGACAAGGCGTCTTCTTTGTAGGCCCCTGTAGTCATGTTGAAAGTTTTCTTACCGGTCTTGAACAGTTTGCCACAAAGTTTGATCTAACACATATATATATACAAATCCAATAGCTCGACAGCGATTTGACAACGGATACGCACTGCCCTCGAGAAACTCTCACTGAAGAGTTCGGTCTAGTCGACAACGCCCATCCACTCGCAAACGGCTCGTACCGGTCTTCGCGCTCTCGGCTACATCGCAGAAAATCAGTCAAGAGAATTTGATTACACACATTGCACCACTTACAAGGATTTGAAAGATAAAAGACTGTCTCATACATTTATTTATAAAATGCACATTAAACTAGATGAGTAAAATGAGAACATGATATATGGGCAGTGTAAATCTTATATCTCATATTTAAGCGTGTTTGCTTACATATGAGTGAAGTCTTAAAAGTAAGAAAAAATTAGTCATATGATATTCAATCAAAGTCATTTAATTGTTAGTAGTTCAGTATAAAATGAATCCTGTTAAATGAAAAATGTGCAGCAGACTTGCGTAGAAATAACTTCCAATTAAATTGTATCTTCTTGTCGAAAAAAATTATAACTACATCGTTTATCTGTTTATATATGAACATCGAATAGCATAGAGTTGGCTTTTAAGTTTAAGAATTAAAGTTTAGTATTATTAAAGTTTAGTCTACGTATTGAATTAAGGGAAATATATACAAAAAACAATGTATACCATTCTAGTTATGTTACTTAGTGAGTTTCTGAGTGATTAATAATTGAGTTGAAAGCTCTGGTAAACCTTAACTCGGTGCCACTGAGGCTGAATCGAAACTATCCGACTTGTTAGAAACTCTTAATATTTTTGAACGGAGGCGCTAGAGTTCATGAGTTGGAGCCAACAGAGTGTTATACATTTTTAACTCAGGCGACCGCCTCGAGGGGAAACTGCACACAATTCTTCAAAAAGTCATTTTGAGTCATCTTAACAAGTTCCAATGCAATTTTCCACAATACAGAAATTTGTTTTTTAATTTTTTTTTGGCATGGTAAAACCCCTGACTTTTTAATAAAATTATTAAAAATCTACAAAAACTATAATTGTTTATTGCATAACAGTAAATAAATATAACGTTTTTAAGAACATCTTTCTGCTGCTAATTTATTTCACTAATTCACATGAATATGTTCAAAGTTTGATCATGAGAGCCCTGATATAAAGAGAGCGACGTTTTTTACAGTTCCTGCTTCTACAAAATCGCGTTGTTTTCATGCCACTGGTGCACACTGTGTCGACTTGATGAGCGACGGACTGGGACTGGCTCTCATTGTAACGGGAAAATAGGAATACACTTTTTGTTCCACTTTTTAGGTTGGAATAAATGAAATTCCTAGAATTATTACTACCAATGTAAACAAATCGAACGGAATTAAAAATGTGTGGACATTTTTTTTAATTTCATATTTTAAAAACCGTGTAAAATTGAAATTGTGTAAATCGAGTAACGTGTAAATCGGGGGATAGGTGTACTCTGTTCTTCGGTATATAGTCGTTTTTTGGGTTTTTAATTTGTATGATTGTAATTTTGTCTGTTTTACTGTTGATACTTTATTTTGCTTATGTGAAAACAAATATGGCATAAGAACAGAATTTTCACAATATATACCTTCCAAATCGGCGAGATATATAGAAACAACTTTTTGAACCTTTGGAAAGTATGTATACCGGAAGACAATCCTTTAGTTCTATTGTGACGAGCAATAAACTCTACGATGCAGCGATTGCTACTTTGCAGCACAATCGAACTATAAATTCACTTTCACTGATTTACCAGTATCGAACTTGATCATCATCTGCTAAAAAAGGAGCGTAGCCACGTTGACATCAGTTTGTAGGCCGCAAATTCCCCTTGAATGGTGTTATAGTTTCATTTTTGGTTCCAAAAACATCTAACTCTAGTGTCACAAGCCTCTTAGAATAATAAGGTAGTTTTGTTTATAATAAGTCTGATATAAGGGTGGAGTAAAAGCCGGCAACCAACATCCATTAAAATAAAATAAAATGCCGTGAGATGCCACCGACGACCTTTTATTACATCTTGCTCTCTTTGGTGAACAATAGAAAACACAGGTAAGCACTTTGTGAGGATTTTTGTTTTTGTTAGTGCACACTCATTAAAAATATATAATAGTTTTGTTTCAGTTACATCTAGATTTTTGCGACTTCTATACATTCATTTCTGACCTTATATACGTTTCTCTGTTTGTATAAGTTCATTTAGGCGACTGTTTAACAATTGCATTGAACTATTTTTTTTATTTACGTTAGGGTTTTGTATTATGCCACGAAAGTGTTCAGCAAACTCGACAGTTTTTTTCCTATGTGTGGAGAACGTCTCAGCGTTAATATTTCACATCATTAATTGCACAGTGTTATTTAGACTATTTTAGATTTCCTGAGAGGCATCAAGATAAATTCCATTTAAATGTTGAGTAACGTGTATCATACTCCTTTCAAGTTGGGCTCGACTAGAACTAAGACATTTGCCATTTGCTTTAACACTGGATGGAACGTAAGGGTAACTTCTTTTTGCTCGACTCAAACATAAGGTATTACCAAGTCCAAACACACTATCTAGTATTTAAACTTGTTTTCGGCCAATAGACCCATTTTACCTCGTGTCAAACTGCCTGTGCGAAAGCCTTCAAATCGATTAGAAAGCCAAGACTCTAGTCCGGAATTTGACCTCAAGCCAGCACGATAAGATGTCTCAAAATAATGACCCAAGTTATGAACCGTCCAGTTCAAAAGACTCGTTCTTATCGACAGGAAGTGGTTTAAACGATTTAATGCGTGATTTGAATATGTACAGAAAAGAAAAGGCGATCCAGATTAAACGACAAGAATTTATTTTCTCCTGATGTGGAAATTGGTCATTTTCCACATCATGGTAATAAAATAAAACCTTATTTTTGAAAAGCATGTGATTTAGTGTATTGTTATATAGGTCCTGTTGTGATGAGATTATTACATTTTAAATATGATCCAAGTCACTGGCGATTTTTTATTGACCGTTGCAAAAATGCTCGCCACGATAAAAAAATTTTGCTATGTTTTGCAATAATAATCCATGCCTAAAGTTGGCTGAGGATTTTTATATCTGAAAAAGAAATTGCAGAAGTTGAGCGAGACAAAAATTAAACAGGGAATATTTGTAGGTCCACAAATACGACAACTGATCAAGGGTACGAGCCTTGAAGAAAAACTGAATAAACGGAAAATTACAAAGGCGTAGTAAATGAATTCATAACGTCATATAAAGCTTTGTGTTTTTAAAATGTCCTTAGAAATATATACGCTAGACTGTCGTCGGGTTTTCTTTCTGAAAAAAATTAGGTGCTGTGAGTGACGAACAAGGTAAAACGAACAAAAACTAATCACTTTCTAAAGGAAGAAATTGATAAACTGACAGAAGAGGAGAGAAGATTTTATATATAAGTGGTGAATACACAATAAATTATAAATTCTAAAGAACGGAAGTTGCTTATGAATCGACCTCATAAATTAATTTGAATAACGAGAAGAATGATGCAGCGTAAGTAAATCTTGCAACCTAAAAAAGTAGACATACAAGGACATGCCATTCGACTCACGATAATGCACTAAGTTCCAATTCCACAGCGACGTACTCTATATGTCTCGCAAACAATTTATCTGAAAAGGATATAATCGCTGAATAAACATTGGTCTTTTTTGGAATTTGTTACTCAATGCGCTGGCGAGATTTTCTAACAGTTTTGCGTGCAGCAGTTTTTGTTCTGAAAATTTCAATCAAGTTAATATTTCAATTACAGTCGTTATCATTGATTTAGACTGAAATGTCAATAGTTTTTGTATAACCCCCCCTCCTCTGGCGTGTAGAAATTATATCATGAGCTAAAAATAAGCGCATCTAAAGAAAATTGACTGTTCATGTTATCAAATCAGGATATTGAGGGACGGCCATCGCTACTAGACGCTGTGTAACTAGCGGGTTGTAAAAAACAATATCAAACTCACGGTCCAAATTCGAAAGGAGGACATGTGACATTGTTATCATCCGAATCTGAGCTGTATTTATGTCGAATTACTACCATCGGTGACGTAGAGGTCAACTTCGGTCTGTGGAGTATATGTGATGTTAGTGTGTCCCTTGAGGCAGTTGGACGTTGTCCTAAAACTAGAGAGTTGGTAGTTAGAATAAAAGGCAAGAAGCTACTTGCACGTGATCACCATGAGAAAGCCTAACTGGATTTTCCAATCAACTTCAAAATTGGAATGTTGATCTTTTCAAGTTTATAATCTGGTCCGATAAGACTAAAATCAATCAGCTAGGATTCGATGGGAGGGCTTGGACTTAAATTGGAATTAAAATTAGTGGATGCAATGTGGCTACAGAATAACAATATGGGGGCACTGAAATGGCTGGCTCAATAATCAGATCTCAATCATATTGAAAATTTGTGGTAATTTATAAAAAGAGGATAGCTATCAACGCGTGAAATTCAAGGAAGTGCGAATGAACTATGATAAAAAAGTTCAAAATCAATGGGACAAAATTTAGACATTTTATCGTGAACATGGCAATGAGAATTCAAGCTGAAGGAAGCTTTACTAAATATTAGAAATGTGAATGTGAGCCAGTCGCAAAAGTGTTTACAAAACTGAGTAAAAATACTGTATCCAATTTTTGTTTGAGTTTGTTTGTTTGGGAAAAACAAAAAACTTGTTTACATTTACATGTGTATCAAATTTGAGTTAGATACAAAAATCGTGGATATTGAGTTGTCAAAAACCCTGCCATTATTTTAAATCATTTCGAAACATTTATTATGTCAATTAAAAGATACGATGTCTCGAATTCGATCAAATATTAATAAGCTTGAATGTAAGATGAAACTTTTCCAGACATTTTAGGCAACGAGATCTGGGATTGTTTTGACACAGACACATTGTAGAAGTTTAACGATTGATGTTTCCATTTTTATTTCCCGAGTAAACTTTCCTGATAGCCAAAACTAACGCCAAAAATCGACCTTGCAATCGGCAATCTAATGATTAGGATCTTGCAATCTGCTGTATTCATATGAACAGCTAGTTTATGCTTAACGTTCATCGTTCAAAGAAAATAAAGCAGTATTACAATTAAATTTGATTTATACATCGAAACCCCTTTCGAGTTTTTCCTAGTACCCTTTAAACGTAAGCTGTATGTACAGAAAACCTAATAGGAGTGCTCGTTTCTTTTATACATATGTGAAAAATTCAATGTGCAACATTAACATTTCGATGAACTATGAACATTGACCATTCGTTCGTTCGATTTATATAGTCGAACAAGAAATGTCGGCATTTCGATTGCACTTTCACGAACGCAAGATTAACTACAGTGCTCCCAATAAACATACCAATTTCAGATCCTTTACTGTTCCATTTCAAAACTGAATCAGTTTGCAGATTATTATGAACACCACTTAACTAGTAGATCACATATTTCATATTTAGGCTCTCAGCATTTCGTGCGTCAGCCAGACCTTCGTTTCAATCGATATTTAATTAAATCACTTGGTAAATACGGCAATAAATTCAATTGTTGACAAGTCAACAGTCCTCTTCAACTTCCACAATCAAATGAAAAATCAATACACAGTGCTTAGTGTCCCCTACAGATTGAATTTAAAAGTCGTTTGGATTTTTTCACTCATTCGTACTGGTATATGGTGCCGAAGAACGTTCTTGAGTCAAGTTGACTTGGGGTTTACTTTAAAAGCAAGGTGTGATATGTTCAGGACAGAATCCAATCCAGGCAATTGGCTACTTGCGACTGGAAATCGACGAGAAAATTATTTGCAAATAGTGCAACATGATATCTTGTAGGCCACTATTGCCACTGCATTAGTGCATTTCCACTCCCATTATGTAATACAAAAGGACATCTCCATGGGAATGTCATGACTTACACTCTAGTGAATTGAGAAGAGAAACAAAGATAAACTCTTTGAATTATGGCTGATATTTAATTTGCAGAACAAGGAGCGAGGGAGAGCAAAAATAAATTCAGACATTATGCTTCCCTTTTGCCTTTCATGTCAAACAATGGGAGGCAAGGAGTAGGACGAATCCGCTACTCAGTATTTCATAGCAAAGGAAGCCACACAAACGTGCTCACAGAGGACGTGATGAGTGGGATAGATTGTGTCGAGTCAGCTGAATATTTTTCTCATTTTTGACTTGGGTACAGGCTTGACGACGAGTGTAGGGATACAGGAATGTTGGTCCTTTGCAGCTCTAAAGATATTTTCATAAAGGAGCAACGATGATAGCAAAGTGTAGAAGAAAAAAAAAGAAGCGTAAGCTATTTCATACTCTTGGAGAGACTTTCAGACAAGAAACAATTCTCAGTTATATTGAACGGATCGCCATTAATTTACACTTTCTAAGATACAAAAATTTTTACTGCATAGAAGTGTTGAAATATAACATGGCTGTTAACATCAATATCTCTCACGCCCCATTCCATCCTCTAGTGGATGCTTTCCGTACTGCAAGCAAATGCTGAAATCAGGAATAATTTTAAAAGTGGGTAGAAAAGATTGCGTAGGCACTTCTTTAGATTAAGATTGAGAACTTGCCCTGTCGTTTTCAGTTTTGTCCGCCTAGTTGAGTAGATCATAATGATAGATCCTGTTTTTCACTTTAAGCCGTTGTTTTTATGAATTTTCACAAACAACACACACTATAGCAGCTAAAGTTGCTCTAATAAAATATGTACAGAAGCAAGGACCGAATTTTTCAGTAATTCGAAATAATACAACTTGCAATTCGTTCAAGCCACTCACCGGAACATAATGGACGCGAAAATCTTGTTGTCAAGACACCTCACTGCAATATTTCAATATTCCCGAGACGGATATTTAGTAGATTAGACTTTTATTTTAGTGTTCGAACTGAATATTTTACACTAATAGTAACACTTTGACACAAACTTTTCAAATGTAATTTTTTCGCCTTCTATAAATCGAATAGATCAAATCTTTTCAAGATGTAGAAAGGAACTGCGCCAATGGAAAGTTCATCTCGAAAATTTCATCTTGGTATAATCATACCATGTCGCCAGTATTCTTTGAACTGAGTGATTCTTAAGCCCTGAAAACTGTTATAATGTGATATGCGCAGATATTCACTTTCCAAGACTTCCCCTTTTCTATGCTTTCCCCCAACGTTTGATTCTATTCAATAGAGTTCTTTGGAGCAATTTTATCAACTTGAAATAGAAAAAAAATCTTGTTTTCTTCAACCACAGAAAGAGCGTCGCGTGACCCGGGTTATCCTTTTAATACATTTGATTCAGATTCGGCTTTGGGGAATCACAGTCGATGAACTCTCTCTTTGGACGTGCGCTGCGCATCTGTTTTTCATAACATCCTGTCAGACTCATTTTATTCAATTCTCTCTGCTCTGCAAACACATCAAGTTTGAATATACACTATTTGCATGTAATCAAAAAACCTAATGAGGTCCTTACGCATAGATATGCGAGCCCCAGTAGAGTAGTACAAGTTGATTGCTCCACAAGGCAAGAGGAATTATAAACAGATTTTAGTTGAACTTAGGATAATTGTCCATGTGTCTGAGCTTTTCGCCTGGAAAGTATTGGCTCCGAAGGCATTGAACAAGGATTTTAAGATGTTGATGGATTAAGCGCGTCTGGAGCACGGTGCCACTGAGTCGCCTACATTTCAGTGATTTATTTTGCGTACTTTATTGCGTATGAGTAAGGGGATAGTGCAATTTATTATTTGTGTTATTTATTATTTATTTTGGTACTCATTTAGCTCGACTAATTTACGACTCTGATTGCATGTAGGTCGGTCGGCATAAAATTTGATTTTGCAATTTTTCGATGCTTCACCTTTCTTCTTGCAGATGTACAGCTTTACGGTTCCTTGTTTTAGTTATATTTGTATTACCAAGTTTCAACCAACACGTTCAAACGATTAATTAACTAGATATTTCATTAATCCTGGATACAAAGTGGGATATTATCGTAAGCTTTCTTGTTCGTTTTCGAATGTATCCATCCATGTATATGCGTGTCACACATATATATATGTGTCAATGTTTGTGGAGCACTGAAATGAGAAACATAAAACTGATAAAACTAATTATTGACTCAATGCTTACATTCAATGTCTGATGGTGGTCTTTCCACGCGAGACATACAAAGCCAGTTTGCTGGAGTGATAAGTATTTGAACAATAGCAAAAATTTTGTAGTTGGCACTAAAAGCATGAGGATCAAGAGATAAATTTTAGCAATTTGTTAGATTTCATTGCGATGTCTCATTAAAATTTTACTGTTCCGATGTAACCGAATATATAGCGTGGGATAACATACGATAAAGTTTGTAGATCGTTGGGAAATAGAAAGTTATCAATGAAAGGATTTCGTGAGGAGTTTCTTCAACTTTGACATTATTGAAATGCATTTGGAAGTGGTACGGCGGAATCTGGCAATGCATTTTTCATTAAAACGAATGTCTGCATCGGTTTTTTGTATATTAACGGACGAGTCGGTCGCATGGATTGAAAGGAAGCTAATAATAAGGTTAACCACAAAGAAAATTAACTTCAATAGAATTTAGTTCTAGTTTAATTTCGACATGCGAGCTTATCACATTCCTAAGGATTTCAATTTTCTGAAACATTGTTTAATTGATCATTTAAATAAAAGTAAATAACTGCCGATTTAATCCACTCCAGCAGTTTAAGGATAAAAGCAATATACTAATAAAGCTCCTGTATGTAAATTAATAAGCAATAAAACATTTTCCTAATATGTTCCAAAAAGCTCACTAAGCCCCGTAGATATGTTTTGTTTATAAAATGACAATGAGACGAAACAACTCTGAACCAAATCGACAAAATGTTCTCATCGACGATGATAACTTACTTAACTGACTTAACTTGCTGATAACTTACAAATAGGAGATTTGTGGTTTCGTGGTCTGGAGTCCACCACACAGGGCGTAACAGTATTTACCTCTCCAATACGAATCAAAAAATGTCTAAACCATGTTTTCTTCGTTTTTTAAAACATGAAAATGTTTTAAAAGTCAGAAAATCAGCGAAAATGACAGTCCAAAATGTAGAAAATAAACATGTTTAATAATTTTTTTATAAAAACATGAAAGTAGAGAAAGAGAGCCTAAGGCATAGCTCGTATAATAATTATTTAGAAATCAATACTAATTAATCTTGATGTGCTTCTTATGTATTTTTCTCTGTATGACGAAGAATATGTTTGAAATGAGACGGTGAGTATAAAATTGTGAGTCTACTTGAAAAGATTGTGAAATGGAGCGCAGTGAAGACAAATGATAGTCGAATGGTTCGAGAACAAGTATGTTTGTAAATAAACTTTCCACCAGGTATTTCGAAACATGAGGTCATTACCAATGTATGCATTTAAAGTTTAAATATTATGAAAATGCATTAAGCTATAATTCCTGCTACATGAGAACTTGTTTAGATATTTTGGGAAGCAAAACAATGTTGTTTTTTTTGAGAAATAGTGTATTTAAGTACTTTTATATTTTTGGTTTTTAAACGATAATTAGAAAACGTACAATCCGGCCCAAAAACAACTTTCAAAAGACAAGAATGTAAAGTAACAAAAGACTGGTGATTGCGTGTAAGCGGAAGAGTAGACACATACACTCATCCTGGTTTAAATCAAACGAAGATTTATGCCAAATTAGGCAGATGCCTAAACATTTTCAATTCAATACACATCAAAGGATCTAAATAGTATGAAGGCGATGGTCACCAACGCACAATTGTTTGAATCCATTATAAACTCGATTTTGTATGGGGCGATACGGCTTGTGTAATGTGCAAAATTGTTGGAGCTGCTGCAATATATTAGGGAAAAAAATTCTGTTGTAAAAAGCCAAATTTGCTATGAAAATTCTTTTCAACATTTCGAATTTATTGCAAGTGACCAAATTTAAATAAAGCCAACTCCTAGTCAGTAACATTATGTGCATTTATAGTAATTGATATAGTGCATTTTAATGCCACTGACAAAGTATGCAAGTCATAGCAATTTGGCAACATGCAGTGCTCGTAATGGATCTTAAGTTGTTAATCAAATTCTACTCTGGCTTTCCAAGTCATTAATTCGCCTCCTCTCAATTTCCTTTCCTCCCATTTGTAAGTCTAATTAACAACAGACTAGGACATGCTACTTAGTGTCAATGTATTTTCTTCTGACGGGGTGTTAAAATCACTTTGTAGCCTGGCAGGGAGTTTTAATAAAATTTGAATTAGAAGACATCGACGAAGAAAAACGTGTACAGCCAAAACAATCAAGATAAATGAAAGTGTCAACTGATGGATTTGCTCGTATATCGAGAATGTATCTTAAGTTGATCACTCATTTTTCAACGCAACGTATTTTAAATGAGACAATTTCATAGAAAAGATATCAACCAAAATCAGAGGAGCAACTGCTCTTAATCCGATCCTTTCTTGAGCTCTGAGTGGGTCTTCAAATTACAAGCGTGAGCGAGTCGTTTTGAAAATTGAAACATCGCAAATCTCTATCATTGAATGTTCAATAAATAGATATTTCGAGGCTACATATAATTTTAGGTTACCTGCGTCGTGTTTTGCTTCGCAAAATGCACAAAACGATACATCGAATCGTGATTCCTTTAATTCTCATCTAAACTGAATTTTCACTCTTTCTCATCACACTTTTCTCATATCTACGCAAAAGGACAGACTTTTGTTTCAACATGTCTACAAGTATCCAGAAAATTGTTCGGTTCCTCCTTTTGAAAAAGTCAACAAAGTATTTCAAATTAAAAGAGGATCATTGAGTTAAAGGAGGAAGTAACCAGAAAGTTATAAATATACGATGAAACTCGCAGTTACAGTCAACTCTTTCGAGATATAGGGAGCGCATGGAAGAATAAAAGATTATTTGATACGTAGAGAAGAAATGTGTCTTGAGTTTGTGCATGTGTATGTTTGAACGAAGGAAACACTCAAGCACATATCACAAGATATAATGGTTTCTCCGTCAAACTGCGAAGTAAATTTAACTTCACTTTATCAAGTTATCCACCATTTGGTCAAAGCATTTTAAAGGGTTGTTACAAATAATGATTGGTCATGTGGGCTTCAGAATGACGAAACACAATCTGAGAAGCAAAGAATTATATTTGAGGTGTAAAAGGAGTATCAACAAGTTAGGTCATAACTGGAGGCATCACTTTTTTCATGTATTTAAATTAGTTTGTTATTGTTGATTAAGCTAAAGCAGACTTGAGAACTAATAAAATTATTTGTTTAGGATCTCATTTTAGCCACCAAATTGAATTTGATTTCATCCTTAAAGCCTCTCAACAATTGATAAAATTAAATGGGCTTTAAACAAACACTTATATTACTAATGTTAAATTTTAATTTAATGTGCGAATCAATAGAAAAGGTTTCTTGTATCTAATTAGAAAGGTAATACAGGTTTTGTTTTAAGTGAAACCGAAGGGAGGCTGATATTGACTTCTTTTATCTGGAATTTTATTTATTTGCTTTGGAGATTTATAAAGTGATAATGTGTAATATAAACAAATATTCAATAAATATGTGCATAATGAAGACAGCATAATCTTGACTTATATCGAATATTGACTTATGAAGCCAAGACATGTTTCGATGCGTTTCTTGTCAACTCACCTAACGACTTTTTAACGCCTTATTTACTTTTTAACAAAAAATCTGTAATATTGGGAATATTACAAAGGAATATTACACGTTAAAATAAAGAAAGAACTACGATTGGCGTCAAGAATTAATGACAATTAACACTTGTGCAATAGAATATCGTTAAAATAAACTGACCAAAATGAACCTTCGCGGCCCAACAGGAAACCATACTAACCTATCAAGAAGCAATTGTGGAAAATAAAATAAGGCAACGAATGTTAATTAGTGGTAAATCGTAGCAATTATAACCAGGAATTTATTTTAGGGTGCACAGAATTCCTAAAAAAAAAAAACCTTGAATAGAATTGACTCACACCAAGTCTCTCACATTTGTACGATGGTACGCAAGAACCTATTGATTGAGTCCCGTTGAATATATCCTTTGATAAGATTAAGTTGCCAGAGATGCGAATATACTTTTTATTTCAGCAAACACCACATGAAGTAGTTGAATTTTTCGAATTTTGTAGCGGTCAACTGAATCCAAAACACCAAAAGGATTTTCTAAATCCTATGATTGATCTGATGCTATTAATTTGATATTATACATTTATATTTTATATAAGCGTCATTAACCGCAAATATTCACGAAGTCAATCATTTAGGGAAACGTTACACTTTATCAACGATAGAAATATTATCAAAAAACCACGGAACCAATGAGTCCTTGCAGAAGTAAAGACTTGTAGAATTTATAACTGCGACGGTTCATAAGTTATGTATAAGAACCGCAGAAGATGTTGCAATTTGAAAAAGCAACAAATGGAACAGGATTCCATTAAAGATAGTTAAACTGCACCTTTTTGAAATATTGCTTCGCTCACTTAAATCACTTAATACGGTATGACATCAACCTCGGGAAATCACAAACCTCAGCAAAAGAAATCTCATACACTACTGCCAAAACTGTGTTACATTTTTTCTTTGCACAAAACAGACCATAGGTTGAGTTTTCTAGTTGTTGAACACTTTTTTGACGAGTTTCTTACGCTTTGATGGTAACGACAACGCGTTGATGGTATACTCTTTTCTGATGTTGAAATTTCGACGAATTAAGAGACGTTGGGCTTTATTCGACCAATCATAACAAAAGTCATTTCGTTGAAATAAAGCTTGATCCATATACTTTTTCTATTTGTACTAGTTGAAACAATATAGTAACCTAAACACTATCTGAATAAAAATTGAATATTTTGTAAAGTTATATATAATGTTTAATATAGTCAATCGATGTTATTTGAGATTTAACTACGAACGTTTTACCCGATACATGTTTACTGTCGAATTATTTCAAATAATTTATTAGTGCAGATCTAAGCTTACCAAATCAAGAAGTGTAATCAATACAAAAGGATCATTGGGACTATTTAAAAAGAGATATTTTGGCCAATGAAGCCTGGAGAAGCGTCAGGGCTCCTAAACAGCTGCGAGTTGCATATTCTCCACAGCGAGACATAAGCGTTTATCCTCACTAAGCTTCAAAAATTACAATAGTCCAGCCACGACGTGCGAATACCCGATAAAAGTCAACCGAGAAAGATACTCAAAGGACGGGTTGGAGGTAATTGGTCACGAAGGGCGCCACCAAAACTTCCGGCGGTCTCACTGGTACAGAAGACAGAACACGATTGAATTCCCGATTTATCTGCGAGGCCGGAGTCCCTTTTGAACCTTACGGTCATGGAAGAGGGAGAATCGTGTTTTTTAAGGACATTTTACCTATAAGTTCCCCTTTGGAAAAATTTAGAGAATTACCGCGTAAAACTGATCTGCATTCCAGCGTTGTAAGTTCAGAATGCAATATGCAAGGAAACGCATCAAAGAAATTCAATTGTAATAAATGTAATAATGTGTATTTCACTCGCAGATGACAAGATATTTCACATGCATCTGAAATACGCGCATCCAACACTTTCTTAAATTCAAATTCTTACCATTTCATACTTCTGATTTTAAAAAACGCGAAACATTTTCTACTGAATTTTAATCTGCAGAAAATTTTATAAAATATTTTTAATAAACGTACTATCCAGCAGAATGACGATTTGATCACCAAAATTGAAACTTTAGTTTGCATTGTTGTTTGCATCAAATTCAAAATCAAACATTAATTAAAAATCAAAATAATTTACTTATTAAAAAATTTTCACGCAATATCGCCATCAAAACTTTAGCACCGCTTTTATAGTGGTTAGAGGAAAGGATCATGACACTTTCGCTGGTGTAAACAATTCAAATAAAACTACACTTGGTAAGATTCGACATACTTATAGAAATTTAAACTATTTATCAATAAAATTTTATAGCACCTTTTATCTAGGCAGATATCATCTTCGGAGAACAAACAATTACTGCTGCATGCAATCAAAATTAAATTTTTAATACTGTCCTGCCATTAAAAATAATTCAGTTTAGTATATTGAAATGTACTCACTCGTTGTATGAAAATAAACGGCTAAAAAGGCACCGGATGATACTTTTAACATTAACATCTTTAACTTAACTTTATAATACTTTTTAAATACTTTCGGAATGTAGTTACTGGCACTTGTTAGAACTTACTTCATTACTATAGGCACGATTGTGTCAACCGGGTAAATGGAAAAGAATAGCAATGTTACAAACAAAACCACGAAACATTTACTTAGCGACTAAATTGGTAAGGCACATTGAGTCGTTAGTCCAGAAATAAAGGCAAAGACGGTTAAAATATTTCATTCTTAATAAAAACGAACTTAAGCACCACTGATTCAATGAAAACAGACAACTGTAAGAAACACTGTCACGTTGAAAATAAAATATTGGCTTCAACAAAACTATCTTTATAATTTTTTAAGATGTTAACACGACGAAGTCAACAGTTAGAATAGTTACAGAAGTAGAAACTAAAAATTTTTAACTGATTCTACAGAAGAAGAGGAAAAATGAGAGAAAAGTGTCCTTCCTGATCTGTGGTTAGGCCTAGAATGATGTCCTCGAGGGCTGGCATCCACGGGCTTACGTTCCCACAGCCACAAGGAATCCAGCAAGTGAGATTTTTCGAAAAACTGTCGTCGTTGTCGCTGCTGCTCTTGTCGCCACCGTCGCCACTATCGAGGAATCATTTACCAGATTATGTTTTCCCTATTTTCAAAGGGCGCACAGAATCGTCCTGTGTGTTTTTCCCGTGTTCGTGTCCTTCGCAGCCAAAGGAGTTTCTCACTATATTTGCGCAACTATACTATTGTTCACGTTGTGCTTGTGCACATATAATATGGACTATCGACACAATCATGGGACGTATGGAGCAATCCGACGACCCTTTGCTATGTCCTTTTCACATTATCCTTACTCTCGCTGCTTTTCCCCGCTGACCATGCTTTCGCGTATATCATAAGAGTATTCAAGTTCGTTTGCGACCCCCTCCATTGCTTACTCCGAGCACTTGTTGGGGGAGCCGAGGACATTGCATGGAAAACAATTTTTCTACATTTCCACGCATTTCTCTTTCTTTATTCTTTGCACAAACCGTTGCAAGTGCGAATGCGATCCCATCAAAAGTACAAAGCGAGCAAGAGGGACGGAGCAGTCGTATTGGATGTTTGCACTATCAAATTGTTCATGTATTAACTCGTAGAATGCCAATGATATAGAAGAGCAGCGACCAAATGATAATAATTTCGGTGGTAGTTGCTGTTGTTGCTGCATTTGTTTGAAACGGCCAAAATTGCGAACATTGTGTACAATTTTCTTGTAACGTGCGTTTGAACTAACAAATCCTACGGGGCGGAGTAGAGAGGCAAGCAAGGCATAGCTGTTTGCAAAAAGGCTTTCGAATGTGAGCTTGGGGAAAAAATTAAGTAAGCATCACTTTCAATCGTGGAGTGGAGCAGCCAACTCAAATATATATGGTTAAATGCATTGTAAGGCAAAGGGGCTCTAACAACAAAAATGTGCTGGCTTTTTGGCCGTTGTTTTGAATTCAAATAGTCTCGTTGATCCACGCATATTCTCTGTTTTACATTCCTTTCAAATGGTAGATGTTGCAGAAACACTCTGCGACAATCATCAAACATGTGGAATTTTTAAATTCTTCCCAAATCAAGATTTGTTTGCAATTTTTAAATATTCATAAGACGTATCTTATTTTGTTTTGCTTCTTAATTTTAAAGTTGTGGAAAACAAGAGCTGTTCAATCATCAACACTTACCAAATTTTCCTAATAGGAATCACCAATGGGAATGAACCTGGTCGAATATCAGTTGTTCAATTATAACCTGAAAGACAAGAAGAACATTCCATATTATATACTCAAAAAAGTTGAAAATGCAATCAAAAACACTAAAAAAGATCTTCACATCGTACACCATGAAAGACCAAAGCAAAAATCTTTTACTACAAACAACAAAATTCTAGTGCCCATTGATACATGTCTCAACGAATCCTTACAATTCACGCATCAGCACTAATCGAGAGGAAAGAGAAATATACTTCGATTTTAAATATCCCGAAAAAATGTGTATATTTCATCGCGAGGAGCAGGCGACTGCATGCTTACACATTCCGTAGGATACCATGGAGCCAACATCATCGATATATGGCGCCCGACAGACGGGAACCGTCATTTTTTGCCCACTGACGCCACCACATTAGCAATCTCCCGAAAAACATCTCTCGTGTTTCCGTCGTTGTTTCCACACTACACAAATTTGTGGATGAATATTTACCACCACGAACATCTCCCTCGGAATCATTGTGCTGTTATCAACCCACTTTGGGTTAAATCTTACAGTTCAACGGTTAGCATGAGGGCAGGTTCACGTCTAGGTAATGAAGAAATCACAGGATTAATTTTCCCCACATACATTGATTGAGTAACGTCATCGTGACAATTATAAGTTAACATATAAGTTTTCTTTGCAAAGTAATTATTAAAAGGACACTCGAAATTGGCTTCTAAAATCTTCCAATTTTAAGCTAGATACGATTTCCTCCAAAAACTTTGTGCGTGAAATTTTACATTCATCTTCAAGGCTTGAGCCTCCTTTTACGTTAAGTAAAGTCTAAATCTATAAATATATTTTACACAAATAAATCTATAAATATAGAAAGGAAAATAAATGGTTAAGTTTGTCAGATTGAAGTTGGCTAAAAGCTGAAGGACAATTCACGACCAAAAAATGATATTCTTGTGGAGTTTGAACGAGAACAACCTTCAGGGATCTGATTTCAAATCAGTGCAAATAACGAACAAAACAGCTACCTCGTAGTTGTTCAGAAACTATCAATTTGACTCACAGCACGGCCACGATTCAAAATGCACAGAAGAAATAAGAGAGTTTTGGGACGGAATTGAGAAAAAAAATTTTACACTTTTATTCAAATACACTTGGAATATCCAAATTGAGTAATTAAGATGAGAAGAAGTAGGAGACATATTGACAATAGTTTGCTCTTTCCATATCATTTAAAACCACGTTGAAACTTCCTGGTTATAATTTATTTGAAACAAAAAATCAATAGGGCATATACATGACAACACGGAGAGGATAACGGAGCGGCCTGTTCGAAAATCGTACTTGTGTTTGTTAAGAATAGTCATAAATTTAAAATTGTATAATCGGCCCTTAACTCGGAGCTTATGTTAAACAGGCCTTAACTTCTAAGCTGTCAAGCAAGCAGTCATCGCCTCATGCCACAACATATACAGTGGCTCACAGCTTATTTCAACCAACACTGTTTTCAGATTTTGAGAAGGTTTAACTTGTAAGCAAAGGCAGGTATCAAGGGACTTGAAAAGCAGAACTATAAACAAAGAAACATAAATTGAAGGAGTGAAAGACAAATTCGGAAAATATTTTTTCTCCTGTAGTAAGGAAAGGAAAAAGAATTTGTCACCAATAATTTTGCTCACAGCTTATTTCAATCACAGTGTTTATCGAGCATTAGAGATCGCTTATTGAATAAAATAGCGTTGTTTTTTTCTTTTATCGTTTTTCTCTATCTTTTCGGTAATTTGTTAAAGTGGTTTGAGTTTAATTTCATCAATCGTTTTTAAGAAAAAAATCTTTTTGATAATGGGGCGACGTACCACTATTGAGCAGCGTAAATTGCTCCTCCACCATTTTGAAAATGGCAATTCTCGGCGGAAAAATAGCAGAAATGGTAAATTTAAGCGACGGGACAGTGCAAAGTATAATATCGCGTTTCATATACGAGAATCGAGTAGACGATAAAGGCAGAAAAGCACAAAACAAAATTTTCAACCCAACTGATGAGCGCTATATTTTTGTTATTTTTTTATATTTTATATATAGTTATATTTTTTATTTTTATATAAGATTTTTGAAAAATTATTCCGACAGAGGAAGTTTAGCCCGAAAAAGTGGTAGTAGTCGAAGCAAATGTACAAATCCCAGGAATGATCGTTATTTGACACGGTTAGCGTTACCAAACAGGTCCTAATCAACGTCAAAAATTAGAAAAGAACTTGGAGTACAAAGTGTATGGACTGAACAGCAAAAGCTCAACGGCCAAAAAATCCCTTTTCACAAAAACTACAATGACACAGCGTATAGATGGCTGCCGGAACGGATAAATTGGACAGTTGAGGATAGGTTAAAGAGTTACCATTTCAGATGAGTCAAAATTTAACTTTATGGGTCCTCGAGGAGCAGCTAGAGTTCAACGGAGAAGAGCCGTAAGACATTCAGATGAGTGTATTATCCCCACATTGGGGCATTCACCTAGTATTATGGTTCGGGGAATTAGCCCGTCAAAGGGAGTTCGAGCACAACTTGTTCTCCAAGGGTCTGTGAACAACACTGCAGAGTACAAATCATTGACCGTGGTATCTTTAAAACTTTGAAGCAACTGTACAGTGATATCCCAGATTCTACTTTTCACGGTAATTTAGCTCCGTGTCATCGTGCTCACTTTGTAAGTATTCAAACCATCACACTGCAACATGATATTTTCCAGGTTTGCTAATGACTTATTCTTTTGTGAAATGGTGCATATATATTATTCAACCAGCAGTATCATTAGTAAACATGAAGATGAAGGCGATGATTTAATTTATAATAATAATAATTGGAAAGATGCATCGCTATATGATAACTAAACCAAAAATTCAGTTTGTTGGAAAAGATATTGACCCAAATATTTCAAACACCAATTGGACCCATAATGTTTATATCAATCCTATTAACCCGTTTTCTAATATTTTTTCTTAGCAAGAAAGATAGTTCAACAAACTAACTTTTCTGCCAAGTCCAAATAGATAAACCTAATTTATCTGAATGTTTCACATGAAATGATTGGAGAGATGTAATATCAAAAGAAAAAATAGCATTCTGTCAAATATGGGCTTTATTCAATCAAATAATGTGTAAAACTTTTGGATAAAGAACACAGCCCATGAATATCGTGGTTCGCTGAAAGAGATGTTCGCCAAATATTTTCAAAATTTCCAACAACAGAGAAGCTATATTTACAAACCATAACTCAAAAAGAGTAATTTTTTGATTTGCTTTGAAGAGAAATTCCGAACCTAGTTTATACTGGGTCTAGAAATGTCCTTGGAGGAATCCGTGATGAATATCAAACAGAATATATGTTTTATTCTATACAACTCTAAAAAAAACGGACCGACCGACGTCTGATTAAGGAGTTATCAACATACTTTTTACCTACGATTTGTCAAAGAAGGTAAACGTAACCAGATCTGAGAGAGGAAGAGTTCAGCGCGAAATAATAAAACAACAAGGAATCAAATTATACCTATAATTTGGGTGGTGTAGATAGAGCAGATCACCTTTTTTCATCACAAAATTTCCTAGGGAAGATTTCAAAATGATGGATAAACTGTTTTATTATAGATTACAAGCTGTACTGGTAAATTTATATATTTTATATGAAGATATGTCACGTAAAGGACACACACCTCCGATGAGCCATGAGAAATTACAACGTCTACTATTGAATCAATTTATTTGTAGTTTTCGCCAAGGATCAGTTAACCGCGGAAGACCCCCTACTTCGTACCAGGAATTAGGAATGTAACTTGACTAAGTTATCGGTCGAGGATGGAGGTTCAAGTAACTCAGTTGATTCGAGATATTGAGGGGCTTTACACCCGATTCAATTTAATGTCAGAAATACGATTCGGCATTCTTTGCTTGTCAAAACAATATTATAGACAAGGACGGCCTTATATTAGCGATTTCTACGCCAGACAACTGTCAGAGTGATATGATGAAAAGAAACGGTTGTTTTTAAGTTAAAGATTGTTTTAAATTAATTATACAGTATTTTTTAGAAGGATTTAGGATTTTACATATTCAATACGAATATGATCACCATCTAACGATAGAGAACCAAAATAAGTAGAATTAGCTTGAATTGACATTCAAAAGTATCTCCGTTTGCATGACTCAATTCGCTTCTACTTGAGAAGGCAAACACTTTTGAAACCCGTTTTTTCACAATTTTGATTTTTTTTTATTTTTGTAAAAAAAGAAGAACGCTTTCATCAAAACGCTCTTCAGTGCAATTAATCTGATGTAATAACTTGAAGATTTTTCAATCTTTAATTTTTTTTCAATTTTTAATTCCGACCTACTTTCAAAAATTTTATAACAGCAGCAAAAGGAATTAATACGTTATTCAGAGTATTTACAAAGATAGCTATGACATTATTCTACTTTTTTGGCAATATATTCTGATTCAAAAAACGTATTGCCTTTTGAAGCCAAATATAAATGTAGAGATATTGGCCAGATATAATTTTCTCGCCAGATATAATTTTTGATATTCTGTTCTGAAATAAGACCCGTAGTAAAGGGGTTTGTAAATTGATCTAAACAAATATTAGCCAGAAAAGCAAGTCTCTTTTTATATTCCAGCTTTATTTAAGCTGCTCATAAAAAAAGAACAACCTTTTGTTACACCAAATAAAGATTGCCTTGGTGCCATGTATACTATGCTTTTTTGTTAATTTTACAGGATGCCTGCGTTTCACATATATTTGCTAACGTTCCTGGTTGTAATGAATCTATTTTACGTCCCCAAAACGATTTCTTTCACAGCCAAATACCGCCACGTTTTTTTTTTATTTAAAATTTGTTTCTGTCAAAAAGAGAGAAAGAGATGTAATTCGACATTTTCAGCGTGAAAAATATTCGTTTTATACTCACTGGATAGTTAATACCAATTTTCATTTGTACTTTTACAATTCATTGAAACGTCAGTGAAACCAGTATTGTCAAATACGAATAGGTATTACTTGTGTCATTTATCAATAAACGCAGAGTCATCGTCTGGATAGATGTGCATTTGTCATTTTAAGATGTTACTATTTTGAACAATGTTTTGTAATTCCGCACTCATACAATATTCCTCGCTTAAAAATTTGATATGTTTTCATAACATTTGCTAGAAATGACTTGAATTTGAATCGTTGCAAACGCAATGGTCTTGATTTTTTTTTCATTTTGACTTTTTTCGATGGTAAGACTCCAATTAAAACTGGTAGAGTGTCAGTAGCTCAATATAGCAAAAAGCGTTGCGTTTAAATGGATACAAACTTCAGATACTCATTCGCTGGTCATGTAGTAAGAGACATAACAGACATGATTTTAATGTCTTAGGTGATACAAATGTAATCGTAAACCAAATTATTATAAGAAAGTTAAGCCACAAACGATATAAAAGATCTGTCATATTTTTGAAACTCACGAGCAGAAACTACTTTTGCTGGGACACTGATTTAAGTTTTTGAACTTTTACTCAGATGTTTTCGTATTAAATTCTTACACAGAAAGCAAGCTACTGATCCAAACTTATGACTTCTACTCACGCATCACTTTTGTATTGAAAATTGAATGGTTTTGGCAAATAATAACGAAAATTATCCCATTAAGTGGCACATCTTACGAAAACGTCTTGTTTTCATAAGAAAAACGCTCCAACATTTACGGTGGAAATTCTCTCGTGAAGAGAAATCTCCTTTTTTCACCATTGAAATTATTTATATATGAGCGCTTTAACACTGTAAGAAAATTTTCCGTTGAACAAGGAAGCACACCCTTAAGCTTAATACTTAAGCTAACTAATTCAGTAGCTTGGATACAACCAAGTTTTATCCTCCAACATTGCTGCTTTCCTCAATTCTGAAAATATCCTGTCATCAGTATCTTGGTATATCCGAACATACATAATATAATATAACTTCAGTTCATCCATGATATAGATACGAGTACGTAAACATATTTATCCCGGCGTCAAGCAGAAACCTTTTTCTTTTAGCGAGATCCTAAAACTTTACCACTTTACGGCCAACCAACCGTCAAATGTTCGATGGGACTTGTGTATATACGACTCCTTGACTGGTATTGACTGAGAAGCTCCTTTTTTGGGCCCAATGGCACTGATTAAGCATAAGAAATAATTTCTCAATGGCAAAAGCACATAAAGATGACAGAATGAATGTTAGTGCGGAAGGAAAGTGTAATGTGTCGCCTTGGCATACAAGATATCTGGAGACATGGATTTATCTGCATATAAAAATTGGTGAATGAACGATAAACAATAGAATTTTGCGAAATAGTTTCGAGAATTCGTTGGTAACATTTAATAACATTGAAGTTTCCCATCAATTTAGCTTACAGATTGACTTCGAATTGTTAGATATAAATCAAGTGCCGAGTTCTTAGAAAGAGAATCATACGACAGCGTAACCATGTTTCTTAAAACAATGGAAAATTTTTGGATATCAGCATTTACTACTTCAGTGTATACATGGGTGAGTTTTACTAGCGGGAGGTCTATCAGTTAACATCATCTTTCAGCGGCGTTTACACAAGACATGTTCAGGAGAAAAATTATAAATTAAATATTTTTGCTATTCTAAGGATGTAGATGGTTGACAGGCAGCGCTATATTCGGTCTATTCAGGGGGCAAAACACTGAAGAAGGGACCTTATCAGCCTCGAAATAGCTGCCTGACTACTAAAATAATAAAAAATTAACGGAAGAAGGAAAATCATACGATTTTTATATATTGTTTAAAGTTTATTTTGTTTTTGCATGCAAAAAGGACGTTGGAAATATAGTGACTGCAAGAAAACCAGGGAAAGGATCAGTGCGAAAGGATGAAAAGCCAAAAAGGATGATGCATTTTCTAGTTTACTACACAGCATTCAACGATGCTGCCAAACACAGATTTGGTTTTTGAAAGATGAATTGGATTTTATAATTTTTTATGGTAAACAACGTCCAAGGATCCTTAAAGTTGACACTATTTCGTACGCAATAAAGGCAAAATAAGTTAGCTTCAGATCAAGATTTTGGAGAGCACCCTTTCCTTCACAAGCTTTGACGCTCCAAAAAAATATATTCAATTGTAACTCATCAGCTTTGGCAGATCATGTCCTAGGATAATTTTGATCATTTGCAGGGTCCAGCTATACTTTGGAAGTTGCCTTTATAAATTTTGTCCTTATATATACACTATTTTGATTAAAAAATTTATAAATTTCCATTAAATATTCTTTAAAATATTGATATTTTAGAAGATCAGAACTAGATCTTGAGAACAAGATCAGAACTTCCAGGACATTTTTGAAGCTTATTGCCTGTAACTGATAAGTTTTCCACTTTAATTGAGATTTT
This sequence comes from Stratiomys singularior, assembly GCA_954870665.1. Taxonomy (NCBI): domain Eukaryota; kingdom Metazoa; phylum Arthropoda; class Insecta; order Diptera; family Stratiomyidae; genus Stratiomys; species Stratiomys singularior. Next base: position 66,455,777 of record OX940880.1, on the reverse strand, counting down.
ACTTTATTTCAGAGAAATAACGAGAAACATAAGAAGAAATCTATTTCCAATATAAAAATAAAATGTTTGGTCATACAATTGTTTCTTGTACAAGAATTTGAAAGCAAATACCAACAACGGTTATAATTAATTCAAAATGTTGCCATACGTCAATTCATACTGGCTAGTGAATTTTGATTCCATACTATATTTGTTTTTTTTTCTTGATTATTTTACCAATGACAAATCAATCGGGCACTGGTCGATGCATCTATTTGCTCATATTTTAAAAAAGCAAAATAAATTAATATAAATAGCAAAATGAAGAATTTTCCCTGGTCCCTTGATATCCTAGCACTAAATAAAAAAACCACAAAGGTTAATTTGTGTTTAAAAATGATGCACGTGTACAGATATAAATTGACCCATCAATCATTAGAGTTCATTCTGTTCGTACGTTTCCGTACAACAAAACCGAATTGATTGTCAAACAACATACTTGAGAGCATGTCAGATTTCGAAGATAATAATCTGCAAGAGGAGGCTGATTATGCAATAGAAAGAAAATTTCACAGTTACGATATTCAAACTCACCGCAGGAATCCATAACCAAAGTTGGATTATGTGCATGCTCGTTGCACAGTTCCCAATCTAGCACAATGCATTCAAATTGAATGAATTCTGCTGAATTTCAGTTTAATTAGAAGGACTAAGGGAAGAGAAGCCGAATGTAATGGGATCAGACAACGAGTTTTGATGTAATTATGACATTCACGTTGAAGTTTATTTAACAATCAGTAATAAAATCGCAACATTAAATAAGAAAAAATTTGGGTGCAATAATACAAGTTGGTTTGGAACGTACGTCTCTGGCGAATTTTATCAGACAACTTGGCCGGGACGCATCGGTTAACACAGCAATTCATCACTGCTGTTTTTCTTTTGTCATTATTAACGGCAATTTATAATGTCTGAAAGTTTACGTTTGATAATTTGTCATATGATCAAATTTACCGTTGATCAGTCATGCAGCCTCATCCGTAAGTTAATTATAACTGTCAAGCTGATACAGCAAGGACTCAAATATGTTTATGTTTATATCATTATATAAATATTTAATGTGAAATAGGCGTCAAAATGTTTGTAGAATTTTTGTGGGGCACTAAGTCAACTGAGGCCGATAATCAACTCACCGGCTGTCATAATTACCCATGTGACATGTTATTTCCTACACAGCGTTTAATCTTATGGTAAGTGTTTTATTTTCTAGAGACCTGAAATTGTGTTGTGAAAATACAGTTCGAAGACTTTGAAAAAATGTGAATAAAATTAAGAATTAAAATAATTATGCGTGCATGTCATAGAAAAAGGAATACGTTCATGACGATATAACCGGCAGCATTTAATAAAATAAATATCTATAGTTCTCAATATTCATTACGAATAAAATGCAATCATATAATATTTACTGGGGATAAGTTAAGAAGACAGCATATAAATAAGAAAAATATATCAGTCGCTTCTAGAAAGCCAAGTCAAGTTTTTCATTTAGAATAACTACGTAACTAGAAGATGTACCTGGTTTCATATTAGTTAACCAAGGAACTTGACGCTAAACCTAGTTCCAGCATCACAGAGACGCGACCAGAGCACCGGTTGCTTAAACTTTGGGTCACCCAAGTCTTCTAAGTCATCCTGCCTTTTTAATAGGACTCAACGAATGCTTGTGATGTAAGAAAACAGCCCATGTTGAAACTTCTGACCCCATAGTTTTACATACTACTGTGTCCAAAAAATAAGGTGACATTGTATTTATTTTGAAAATTTATTATTTATTCTTCCAAATCAATTTCATTCCCTTCAAAGTAATCCCCTCCCGATTCAATGCACGTATGCCAACGGATTTTCCAATCTTCGAAACACTGATTGTAGTCACTTTCCGGGATGGCCTTCAGTTCCGTCTTCGCTGCGGCTTGAATCTCCTGTATCGTATCGAAACGGTGTCCCCGGAGCGGTCTTTTGAGCTTGCTGAACAGCCAGAAGTCGCACGGCGCCAGATCACGTGAATACGGTGGTTGCGGAACGATATGGGTTGAGTTTATGGCGAAATGATCACGAATTACGAGTGCAGTATGGGATGGTGCATTATCGTGGTCTAAAAACCAGGAATTGTCTTTCCACAATTCCGGCCTTTTTAGGCGGATAGCGTTACGCAAACGACACATAATGTTCAAATAATATTCCTTGTTGACTGTTTGGCCTGGCGGAAGGAATTCATAATGGACAACACCACGATAATTGAAGAAAACAGTCAACATTACGTTGATTTTTGAGCGACTTTGGCGCGATTTTTTTGGTTTAGGCTCCCCTTTGGCACGATATTCGCTCGATTGATCGGTTGTTTCGGGGTCGTAAGCATAGATCCAAGTCTTGTCTCCAGTGATAATGCATTGTCACATTATCCTGATAGTCAGAAAGCAGCGTTTCACACACTTCAACGCGACGCGTTTTTTCCAAAAAATTCGATGTTTTCGGTACCAGTCGAGATTTGACCCGCTTGAGGCCCAAAACATTCTTTAAAATGGTATTGACCGAGCCTTTCGATATGCCAACCTCATCAGCAAGGTCTCTAATCGTTAATCGACGGTTTTTCAACACCAAATCTTGGATTTGTTGGACGTGAGCTTCGTCGGTTGAGGTTGATGGTCGCCCAGGACGCTCTTCGTCTTCGACACGTTCACTGCCGGCTTGGAACTCACTTTACCACTTGTAAACATTTTTTCAGACATTGCCATCACCAAAGGTTTCCTGCACCATCCTCAATGTATCTGCAGCAGAAAATTGATTCGGCAAACAAAATTTAATGCAAATTCTTTGCTCAACAAATTTCGACATCGCAAAAAACGAAAAACTCACTTTTAGCAGCTCACAAAACGACGCGTATCTCAAACACTAATGAATATTTTGACATGTAAATTTGACATAGACAGACATAGACAGTACTACCAACCTCAAAAAAAAATAACTCTCCAACTCCTTCGACGCGCGCAGTTTAAATTCAAATGTCACTTTATTTTTTGGACACAGTAGTAAATACTTTTTGTATCAGTAGGCGTACCTTTAAAAAAATCAGATCGCGGCTCTAAACATGTAAAGTTGGCGCTATGTGCAGAAGCTTCTGTTATAAATGAAAATAAATTATGGAGGCAGGTATATGGGGACGTAAATAAAGTCGCTAAGTAATTATCAAGATTTAATAAATGAATGGAGAATGTCCCAGTCAACGTGAGCTTTGGCTCAGTATAAGGAACAAGAAGCTAGTCTCACAGAATACTTGCTTCAACTTGCACAAATTTTCACTGGCGTTGATCCCGAAGAAGTTGCTCGCATGGCTTATGACTGCATCAGTAATTTAAAACAAAAGTAAAAAAAAAAAAAAAACAAGTTATATAGTTAAGTTTTCTACGTCTAATTCTAACGAAATACAAGCTCCTCCCTTTGAAAACCTGAGCATCATTAGTTCAACGAATGGAATGTGCAAAAGCACCAAGCACCGATTTAAATTTGCAGGTTCTTCCATACGGAATGCAGATCAAATTAACGTATCGACTGTCATCGAACAACCAAAAATGGTTGCTGATGAAGGAAAGCCAAATGTTTATCCAGGAACAATAGGAGACCATGAAACGAATGTAACTCTATTATTAATGGTTTCAGCTACAGGTTCGTCGATTCAATCGATGTTCATCTTCCCTCGGAAAAAATTTCGAGACCATTTCAATCGGGATGGTCCCACTGATTGCATTAATACTGGAAATTCTGGTTTTTATATTTGTGCAGGACTTTATCTTTTACATGAGGAATGTTCTGTGAGTTTCAAACAAGCATTCTAAAGAAAATGTATTGGTAATACTTTCTTTTTCTCAACAGTGTTCCTGTAAATTAAAGCCATTTGACATGCCGGTATTTGGACGGTTTTAAGAGGTTTTATCTTCAGCTTAATATGTGTGGATACGAATTAATGCTGAGAAAGCAAGAATCTGATGATATCCCTGGAATCTTTCCCAATTCATTATATTTAACTTTGAAACCGAGTAATGCAATAAGTGGATTGAAAAAACTAGCATATTTCCTTTGATGAACACCAAGACAAAATTAAGGTAATATCTAATTACGTAACCGATCGCCCCATCAGAACTGATAGTGATGAGTCACAGCCATCAACATCGTCTAAACGTTTGCATCGGTTTTGTCTATTTTGCAGCCTAGAAAGTCGTAGGACCCGCAATAATTCACATCGAAAGATGCATAGACACCAACGTTAGTTAATCCGCAGGGAGTTATTTCGATCGAAATCGTACAATGGGTACCTAAATCAGGACCACGAAAGTGTGAAACCGTGATACTGCTATTTTGACGGATACATCCGAATAGAAAATAATTGAATAATTATTTTTAAAAATTAAATTAAAAATAATTATTTAAAGTAGTTATTTAAAAAATTTAAATAATTAAAATAATTTTCTAAAAATAGAAAATAATTGTTGCGAGCTCTATGGAAATTAAAAAAATCCATTCATAAATCATTGTGAAAAGTTGATAAATGCGTAGTTTTTCAATCGAATGCTAGCAGGCATATAATTGCTTAGCATTAAGATAGAATCGTCGAAAAGCAGTTTTCGTGATTTTAATCGCGTGCATTCTTAGTAGTGAAAACATACAAACCCTAGAATATTGGTTTTTTAAAACATGGATCGTATATTCAAACAGCTTTTTATAATGTTTTTTTTTTTAACTACGCTAATGTTCGCCCGCGTACATTGTTAAAGCTGTCAAGGAGTTTAAAGTTCCGTTCGAAGATGTATTGCACGCACGAATGGCTTCACGGTTTTACGCAAAATGATTTAGTTCCCAATATATCATTCGATTTGCTTTATAAAAAATTAAGTAATTAACAAACCATTTTCCTGTAAATATAAGCAAAGAATTTTCTTATTTCTCTCAAAGCATGCCAAATGCATTAAGTTTCAAATTTATAACGCGCCCTAACCTCAATCGCTTAGCAGGTACGTGCATTTAAAATAATTGACATTTAAAACTTTGTCACATGCTCATTCGGTTCTCCAAAAATTTACACGGAGTCAAATAAATGTCAAATCGACTAAAAAATCTCTTCACATTTGTAAATCATGAATTTTGTTTAAGTTTATTTCAAATCTGGTTTTATTATTTATCTGAAAGTACTCGCATTGCTTCATTTTAAATTCTAACTCAATTCTTTGGACAGTGAACTTCGTGTGGAGTTTGGAGTTCCGCCAAGTTTACTCCTAAAAAAATTGGCATGCGAAATTTATTTATTTTTTGTCATTTGAAAAAAAAAAAAAAATTCAGAGGGTTGATTTAATTTTTTGTCAGTGTTCTGCAACTAACAGAATATATTATATTAATGTAGATAACTGTTTTAACTTTTGTAGAGTTAACATATTCCTGCTCCTGATTTTTTGCTGTCTATGTGAATATTTAATAAGTGTGGTTACTTTTGATATGTGGTAGTGGTATGTAAAAAGTGGTAAGCTGTAAATAAGTGGATTTAGCGAGATTCAGGACAGAAAAGTTGATTGTTGTCCTCTTTATGATCTTGCACCAATCTGGGTTTGCCATTTGAAAACACGTTTTGGAATCGTCTGATTGAATGATTGACATCACAAATTAAGAAATATTATTACTACTCATTTCAGGTAGTCATTCCGCCCCTTAAGTCATAACGATTTCCCATCCAATGGGAAATTCAGAAAATTTCGCTCTTCTTGATAAGCCACAAAAGCGCCGCCATGGTGCGTATAGAGTTCTCATCAGTAGACAAGTGGTGGAAAAAACGGAAATGTTTTCGATTCGCGCCATTTATAAGCCATTTTTACTTGTTTGACATATAAATAGAACAAATTCGTAAGAATATTAAATACACGAATTTTTTAAAAATAATGACCAATATTCTAACTTTTATGAACGCTCTTGTTTAACACGAGCATGCAGTAGAGTTCTGAGAAAATTTTTTACTGTTATCATTCAGAAGTTGTTTTACGCGTTACTTTTAGTAAGTGTCAAAATGGGTAGCGGAATGAACTGTGGAAAAATGAAGGATAATGAATGAGAAAGCCGAAATATTGGATTGTTCCAGGAAAATGGCCTACAATGCGGTTCGTTTAGCAAAGACAAATTGTATTTATTTAAAGGAAAATACAAAGCAAGAACCAAAAGCACGGAAACTACAGGTTCTACAGATACGACCATAGTTCCAAAGTGCAAAAAAGATCCTTTTACGTCATCAAGGCAGATTATACGTGAAATAAATGAAGAATGTGGCATAAACGTATCAGATAGATTAGTAAGAAGGCGATTAAATGAAGCTTAACTCTAAGGTCGGATAAGTAGAAAAAAACCTCTTCTGCCACAAAAAGAAAAAACATTAAAAAAACGTTTGAGCTCTGCTAAACACCACAACAATAAGGATTCCCAATTTTGGAAAAACGTAGTTCGGAGTGACGAAACCAAAGTAAACAGAATTGGGCCAGATAATAGAATAAATGTCCATCGTCCGTAAGGACATTGAATCCCAAATACACAGAGAAGACCACAAAGCACGGCGGGGGTAATACATCGGTGTGGGGAGCGTTCTCATGCCATGGAGTAGGACCTCTTGTCAAAATAGACGGAAACATGGATAAATTTCGGTATCTGGACATTTTAACAAATACGATGGGACCAAATATTGGTCTTCAAGAGAAAAAATTAGCGTTTTTGATTGGTCAGCACAAAGTCCTGACCTTAATCCAATAGTAAATATATGGAACGATATAAAGGTCAGGGTTTGTCCAAAAAAAAAATTGAAAACACTGATGAACTCTGGAATGGTGTAAAGGAAGTTTGGTATTCCATTCCAAAGGATCAATGTCAGAAGCATTGAAAAAATTCTGGCTACAGTACTAAATACTAAAAAGAGTAAAAATAAAACTAAAAATTTATTTTTAATATTCTAACGATTTTTTAATTTAATTTCAGGAAATATTTTATTGTACTATTTACGTGTCCAACACATTTTCGTATCATTTCTCTGTTCCTATATTATTTCTATGAATAATTTTGCTCAGTTTCAAATTAAATTTTTTGTTGTTGATTAAATTTTTGTTTTTGTGCTATTTGTATGCCCATGGCTGTACCTTTAGAAAAGATGAAATTTGCGCAGTGATTCAACCGCAGAGACCATTATTTACGTTGGAACTGGATACGTTCGATTTTGTCCTTGAATATGACATGTAAATTTCATGCTGATTTTCGCAACTCGGAGTGCAAAGAGTCATCATCGAATTTGAGTGAAATTTTGATTAAATCATAAACGGCAACAAATCAATGAGTAACAAGCACTAGCCTTAACTGAAACTCTTCTGTTTGTTTTCAAATTATATAATCAGTTTATATGTAACCAAAAAGTAGCAACGTCTGAAAATCTTTTATTCACTGTACTGAAATGTTCTTGATTTCAATTATTCCAAGGCAGAAAATACAAGGAAACACGATGGTTGTAATGAGTAAGCGAATATTCCATCAAAACATTCAAAAGTAAATTTTAATAATATTCTTTACTGAGCTTTGAGTTTCCTTGGCAAATCAAATATCAATAAATATGAATAAGAGAAAACAAATTGGTTTACTATTCATTCCATAGTATTTTCTTTTGGACCCATTATTTACTGAAATTGCCTCGATTCGACCTTGAGTTCTTGACTTGATTTAATTGATTTGATGAAATTTTTACGCTTCGGACGTAGGTCAGTGACAGATCCTCTCTTCCGCAACATCTGTCACTTTTTGGTTATTCTTTCACGTTTCGCCAGTTGAAGATTCCAATTTGAGCTCGTTCTAAAGATTCTGAATTGGGTTTAGGTCAAATGCCTTTAAAGATACTTCAGAACATTTTCCGAAATTTTTTTTCGATGAACTTGCTTTTAAAATGGAATATCTTTTGAAGTTCGGAATTGAAAGACATTCTAAATAATTCTGGCCCTTGGCTTTAAAATTTGTCCATTTTTGTCTTTGTTTGACATTTACGTGGCCGTGATCTTTTAATCTTAAACGCCACACGTGAAAAGGAATTTCAAAAATTAACGATACCTCTAATAGATTTACCCTGGTCGTTCAGGACTCCAATTGTGATTATCGCGGTATGCATGAAATCTTCCGCCAATTTTTCAAAAATATTCTTCGAAAACAACAACTTTAACTTAGCTACTATACCGACTTTAAATACAATTATTTGGTAAAATATTTCCCAGACGAGAAGAATCACTTAAGTATTTGCTCTTGCTTTTATTACGACCAAACTCTTTCGCGCCTTTGAAAACAATGTGTCAAACCAAATGCAACCACAAGTGTCCTCGCACAATACTAAACAATGAAGAGTCACGCCACGGCCATTTTGCCTGAACATGAAAATTGCATGAATCAGTTAAAGGATGTTGCGATTTTGTGGCCATAGCTATTAGATATACACATGTTTAATATATTTATGCAAATATATTCCTATACTAAATCAATATATTGGATAGTCTAAACAGTATTGAGCCTTTTTTGTCACTAGATGGTGTTCGTTGTCATATATCGGGCAATACTAATCAGATTTAGTCAAACTGCGTTTGAAAGGTGACATTCCAGTCTACGATTTTCGCATGGACAGTTTTGTATTTCGTCATTCATGTCAAAAGTTGTATACATTTAAAACTGAAGGAAATTTCTGAAAAAATTCGTTATATTTTACAATATCACTATGATCAACGTGAGAATTCATCGCAATCAACCCAATTCGAATTGATTAATACTAAGAATTAGTCAATGAGAATCAGAACTCAAATTGGGCAATCAATGGCATCAGTGCAAGCAATATACAAATTCATATTTCCTAAGAAGAATTTTACGTACTCATTACTAGCATATTTGATAAGAAAAATGACAGATTCCATGTAATCTCGTCAAATTTTGCGGAAAACACAAAAAAATTTTTGCTTGCATAAATTCATTGAGCAGCTGTAGATAAAATACTTCGTGCAAATGACGTAAATAAAAGAGTGAAATTAAAAACAATGCAAATCAAATGTGATGACTAACTCTGAGTACCGGAATGCTCAGTCAGCATAATGAAGTTTAATTCTGACTAATTTTACATTTTGTTATTTTCATGCACAACTTTTAGCATAACTTTTCCAGCGATTTCTGGTAATTTTATGCGGAATTCTAGCATTAGGATTGCTTGATTACGTACTACTTTGCGTATGATTAATAATTTTTGAGATTAGTCATGGTCAGCTTGCAGGCTTGACTTTATGACTAAGAAAGTTCTATTAAAAAATTATTAGATTTGTTCGTTCGTTGGAAGAGAAGTTCTTGCAGTGTGTTATGATGAGGCTATATTTCTGCAGAGGTAGGACGCTGCTATATAATCAATGATGGAGCTTTTAAGATAAACATTGTATCGAAAAATATTTAATGAGATGAGACTGGTGCGAATTGCTTCGGTTTTGAAACAAAAAAACTAACAAGAAAGCCCATGAACATTAAATTGAACTAGGATCAATTATATCAGGGCTTTCCAGAAATTGACACGCGTTTTGTCCTGGCGCAACACCTAGCGCCATTCTCTTGGCCGTACCGTTAGCGCAAACAGCAAGAATACTCCCGGGCAACTTCCCGCAGAAAGAGATAGAAAAATCATAGGTACATTTTCATTTATATTGCGTTTTCACACAAAAGGTTTCAGATGGGTATCCTTGTTTTACGCAATAATGAGAAGAAAATCACCAATTCAAATAAAATTCCACTAATTTGGTTGAATTCTGTTGGATGGGGAGTTTGTTCAAAGTGCTCTCGCTGTAGAGCAGAGTCTCGCGAGAGTGCTCTATCTTAGTAGAGTATTTGTATATTCTGTATACGACCAGACGTGACAGCTTGCGCTCTGTGACTACGTACTTCGACTACAATGGAGCCCTTCAATTGAAAATCCCAACTGGTGTGAAGTTTGAGCCATAGTGAGGTTTCTGTTGCGAGTATAATAAGTTAAGAAACCCAAAAAGCTAATTACCGCAAGATTTATTGATTGAGGAGCATTGATTTAAAAAAATGTCCATTTCTTGGGAGTAATCAATTGTCAAAAATCCATGAAAATAGTCATGGCACGATTAAAGATATCTCAGGACAAATCCCAAAGATTTCACAGAAATTAATTGCAGAAATAATTGAATTAATTACACAACGCTTAAATGCATGCCGGTGTGAATCAGGGGTTGAAATTGCGAGTGGTGGATTTCTTTGGGGCTGTCTAAAAGCTTGCACCACGCAGCATTTCTGTAAAGTTAAATTTTTATAGACAAACAAAACGGCTGAGTACCAAATAAAGAGAACTCACACATAATAAAGAAAATGTCATATATAAACTAAATAGCTCAAATCTCCAATTGAATGGAAGGTTCTCGAAGCGATCCCCAAACCAAGTGATCAGAACATCGTTGATAATTTACTAGGTCCAATTTATGTTTGAATCGAATCTTATAACATGTTAATCCTAGATAAGATCTCAAGCAAAAACATGCCCTTGTTAGTCTTTGGCCTTCTTAGCTTTTATGTTTTACCAATGACGAGGTGTAGAAATGAAGCAGAAATTGGGTCTCACACCAAAAAAAAAAATGAAGCATGTTGCTGATTTATTTGAAATGCAGCGTTCGTTCATATGAAAAATAGAATTTCAAAATCGTTTTTATTATCCGATCCGAAATGTGATCAAAGATGGCACTGCAAAAATTTGACCGACGATCCAATGATTGCAAATGTTTCTATGTGACTAATCAGAATCCCTGCCATTCTCTATAAAGGATCTAAAAACTTCCTATTACGTAAATTTTTTTCTGCATGAAACGATCTCTATTCATACATTATGCGAATTTTCTAATTAGCATTCTCCAGATTCGCTGTTAATTATGCGATTTTTCCTCCGCTCATTATAGTAGATGAGAGGTACGTGTATCTAAAAGGAATATTTCAAATTGATTTGAAAAGATATTTTCAATTTATTCGTATGATAGCTAAGGAACCCGTGGGAAAGATAACTTTTGCTAGATTCAGCGACCCTTAATAATCACTACTGTGTAGGAAGCATTTAAGGTCAACAATATTTTCTTATTTTTTTACTATAGAAGTATAAGTTAAAATAAATGATTTATCAGGAATAAAGGAAATGGATAAACCCAAATAATCTAAATATATTACAACATATATTGAATGATTGATCTAGATTTTCGAGTTTTCTTGTTCTTGTTATTTCGGTTGCGCAGTATAGACAATAAAAATAGGTGAGTAACTGAATTCATTCAATTTTGTTTTTTAAAACTATTTTAAGCATTCCCAGGGAGCGAATTTTTCCGGCATTAAAGCGACCCAAATTGTACGATGTTCGTCCAAAAAGTATCGGATCTATCTTTATATCTACACGTCACAATGACAGAGCACCATCTAATGGGTAACATTATAGACTAAAACTCTTCAGTAACTCCGTTGAAGCTTCTGTTCTGCTTAAGACAATCTATCTTCTATCTATCGCGTATTTCTTAACAGACTTTGACAGAAAGTAGATCAACAAATTCAGATCAATTTTTTTGAGAAACTAGCGCCAAAACAATTGATATGAATAACCCATTGACACTCTGAAACATTAGAGTGTAGAGTGAGAAAGTGAGTAAAGCAAGAGTAAAAGAATGGTACAAGCGGTTGAACGTCAGTTTGCAATGAATCCTGCTCTGGTCGATCGTCGAGCCCAACAACACAAAATGGCAATCGTGTGCGCCCAGCAATTGAATGTAATTGTTGGATGACTTTACACGAACTAGAAAGTGATCATGAAATACCAAAAACTGTTTTGAGAACATTAATCGAGAATTTGGGAATGACTCGCGTATGAGGGAAATTTATTCCAAATTTTTGAATGACAGAATCGCTCACGACAACTTGCTTGCTTGCTCAGGACAACTTGGACAACTCGCTCAAGACAGGCAACAGGAAATGTTCACTTAGAAATCTGAAATCGAATTAATTATTTACACTATCAGAATTTCAATGCCAAATATCGTAGGGGTCAGGTATAGAGGAGGCCACTTCCAAAATTATACGCTTTAGGTTTGGACCGATATTTTTTTTTTGCTCGGTGTTTGATTGTCACCGGAATTGTGTGCATTTGTCTACAGTTTGATTATATTCGATACTGTCGATCAAGGTTTCTGCAATACATTAAACAGGGTTTCCTTATATGGAAAGGACAAATAATAATTTTCTAAATATGTGTACCAAAGGCGATATATAATAAATAAATTTTGACCCCTACCTGGATCTCGGTTATGCGTGCTCAAAACGTCCAGGGATATCTCGCTACCAAAACTTTTGGACGTGTTTGGAACCTCTGCACAAGGATTGGTATGAATTGCCTGCTCTCAATGGCTACAGGATAAAGTTGTACACTTGTCATAACCGTCTACTATAGACGTCGGGGTCAGTGGTTTTTTATATGCCAAGATTGGCATATGGAATGCATTTTAAGGTTGTGAAAGTTAAGTTGCTCTCACGCGCGTTCACGTCATCGCATCGTCACGGCATCCAAAAAGGATGCCTTTTTCTTTTATAATTTAATGGCATTGTCAGCGTTCCATAAGAGTCCTTTCTGGCTTATTACATTATGACCTTTTTAAAGATCTGGGCAACAAGCCTGTAAATATTGCTTTAAGATACAGCTTCGAAATAATATAATCAAGTGTTTATTGCTTTAGAGAAAAACGCCGCTAATGTTAATGTAGTTTAGGCAGGTGACTATGTTCCAAAGTTTATTGTGGTATATTGTTTTTTTTTTAATTTTTTTCCCCACAAAACCTAGAATTTTTTTCTAACATAGCAATCAGGTAAAATCATTTCCAAGACGGGTTTTTGACAAACGAAAGTATTTCGTGTTTGCTGGTAACATCTGAAGGCTTGATCATGGACGAGCTTATATGATTTCAATGGTTGTTATGACTCCGTCGTAAACTATAAGAGGAAAACTAGTTAGAGGAGAGGTGCTCATTACCATCAAAAATAAATTATGAGGACGAGCACAAAGGCTCGCTTTTATTATCTAAATACGAAAAAAAATAATCGATTTTTCAATTTCATTCCTTATAGAAAAAATAAATTCATGTATTTAATAGCAAGAATACTTCAATTCAGGAAGGATATAGTTTAATTTCCCAACGAATCGAGACAAGCGTGTAGAAAAATGTATTAAAATCGTTTAAGAATTTGTCTTTCTAATTGTATTTTGGGACAAAGAAGCTTCAAGCCCCATCGTTCAACATTCTAGCTTGCGTTTGATCAAAGCGAGATAGTTTTCCACTGCTAATAAACTCCCTCATATACATGACATCACCAATACTGGAATATTTGGTATAATTCGCTTATACTTTTTTTTATCATTTTGACCTGCTTGCACATTTAAACCACCCACTAAATGTAGCAACGAGATCATCACGAGTTGAATTAATTTAGTCAATCAAGACAGATATTAATTTGTAATTTTTTATGTTTATTTCATTTATTTAAGTCAGAGCCAGGGTTATAGTGAAAATTTTGGCTTTGCCAGATACAATAATTTTAAGGAATTCGTAAAACATATCATATCAATAAATATTTACATTTCGTATTAAATTAAATGTTTTACTGCTTTCAGGAAACAAAATTTATTTCCACTATTGAAACTCAGTAAAATTTTCACTTATATTCTACACAAACTTATTAATTAGAAATATTCAAAATAAAAATTTGTTCACTCAAAAAATGTAGAATTTATATTATATTTGGGTTTAAGTTGGCAAATTTCCTCTGAATTATATGTAAAGCAGCATTTGCTTTTACTTTTTGTCGAAGAGAATGCATTCGATAATGTTGGCGCTGTAGTATTACTTTGAAACATAGCATAACCACTAAAAAGCGCTAACAGACCACATCACAAAAACAGAGATACGAAGAACTCATGTAATAAACCGTAATATGTAATAATGCGAGCTTTATTACATATAAGCTCTCGAGATAGCGAGCTTTGTAAAATACCGAGCTTAGAAATTTAACGACACTAGGTGAACGGGGTGATCGCGATGGCATTCTCACACACATTTACGCTCAGAACGCTGTGAGAAATATTTTTCGTATTTAAAAGTATATGTGAGCCATAGTGTATGAATAAAAAATTTAAGAACACGTTATTTCGTCTCTATTTTTTATCTCCAACTTTAGCTTACGAATATTAATGCACCTGGGGAATTGGTGTCGAATGGAGCGTTAGCGCTTTTTAGCGGTAACGCTATGCTTTGAAGGATGTTTTTCCATTTGAAAATTTGTTGCCATGGCGGCTGATGGGAACCTTCCTCCCTATACACCCTAAGTGAATTACTGAAGGAATTAGGGTGTACAAATTTTAGGCAAAAATTGTTTCCCGGAAAGGACGCTATCACTCAGTGATTAAGAGGAGTTGTGTTGGTGGTTTTAACCATCGTTAAAAATTTTCTAATCGAAAGCTTTTCGGTCTTCAGTGTTTTCGAATCAAATTGTGAAGCTGTTACCCCTATATTACAAATGATTTTTTCAAAAAACAGGCGGGAATAATCCCAAAAATTAAAGAATTAGCGAGTATTAGCTATTTAGTTTATGAAACTAAGACTCTGCAAATTAGGTGAAAATAATGAAAGGTCTGGTTACGTGCATGAACTTTTCACCTCATGTCAATTTAATGTCAACTCTGCCTTAAGTTTGCGACTATTAGCAGAAAGGTTGTCAGAAAAACTCAAAGAAAAATTATCAAAGTATTAAAGAAGTCCTTAACGGAGTCTTTGCGGAAAAGGAAACATTGCAACTGAAGTGAGCAACGTTTGGCTTTATTCTTGGATATTTTGAAAGGAAGCATACCCTAATGATGTATCAATAGATTTAATGACTCTTTTCAGCGAAAAATGCAACGTCAACCGTATTGTTTACGTCAAACTCATATTGGATTTTTTTAAATAAGTGTAAATTAAATAAGACATGTTTCAAGAAATTTTAGCATTTAAGAAACTCGCTCCCTTCCATAAGGAAAGAGCATCGTTGGCTACAAATGGAGATTCAGAATCTGATGTAAATTTGCTTCCAACTTGAAATTTTATTTTAAGCAATATATTACTTTATGGAATTTCCATAAATTTTCAACATAAGTTTCCCGTCTATTGATTCTTCTTAATGTAATGAATTTTCAATTTACATCACTTTTCCGACATATTGTACGTTTAAAAATAACTTCGAAGGTAAACATAAACTTTTATTTTTAAAATCATTTACGTTGCGCTCACTTGTCGCCCGTTCCTCAGACATCCTTGTGCATGTTTTATATCGTTCGCCGGATTGTGGGAGAAATCGGCTCTAAATAAGATCACTCTGTGACTAAGAAGATCTAACATTTCAGAAAGACGCGTCACTGGGATGCTGTGCATATGTGTTATGAAGCTAAAAGAAAAAAACTATCTCATTTGGCATGTGGTTCGTTTATGCTTGAAATTATGACTCAATCTTTTTCGTTGC
The DNA here is from genome assembly GCA_954870665.1 of Stratiomys singularior. Lineage (NCBI taxonomy): Eukaryota > Metazoa > Arthropoda > Insecta > Diptera > Stratiomyidae > Stratiomys > Stratiomys singularior. The sequence continues at coordinate 66,440,129 of OX940880.1, read as the reverse complement.
CAACTTGAGTTTTCTGCAAATTATTTTTGTTTTGAGTATATGCTAGAAGTATATTCAGTTCTAGCCAAGGATTTGTCGCGTTCACTTGTTTACACAATCGAATAACAGAAAGGATTATGATGCCGAAAAAGATTGTGGGAACGAAAAACATTCAAAACAAAAAAAAAAAAAAAAAACGAATGTAAAAAAATCTAAAGGAGACAAATACGAAGTATTATGTATTCCAATTTTATTTATCAAGGACTGAAATATTTAATTTGTATATGTAGGATATATTACGACCGGCGTGGATGACACCACTCACACAAAATTGCAAACAGTGCGTAAATGAGTACTCTCTCCTTTGCGAGAGGATTGATTAGCTCTCTTCGAAAAGTCTGGTGAATGTGACATATTCAATTGACAAATGAAACTGCGTGGCACATTGCGCTCGGGTTGTAATTCTGAAGAACAAAGGATTGTTGGACCACTGATTAACGCAGGAGAAAGAGAGATGGTTTGACCCACTGGTTGGAGAAGGGGCTACTGTAACCGAAGACGCCGATGGGAGGAAATAGAGGCCTAACGCCCGATGTAATGTGACAAAAAGTTCTAGGCTGTGTTTTCAGGGCGACAGGAGTGGAGTTTGTAGTTTTGCAACGTTCTACTTCTGGAACTCTTTCACTTAGGGCGATAACAATCGACAACATTCAAAATCCAGAAATCCTTCTTAGTTATCAATTATATTAAGAACGGAACGCCATTAGAGTTAGGGAAAACACATAGAACATAGTTTTTACGAAAATAAAATTAGGAAGCCTCACTCTACCATGGTTTCAACCATGGTGGATCAAATCTTATACTTTCAAAATGTAATATAACATAAACTTATGCCAAACACAGAAATCGCTTACTGATCTACGACATAATACATACGGCAATAATCCTACAGCTGGTTCTTTACATATGATGAAGCCTCTCGATCCGAGCTAACGAGCACAATCCAATTGACTTTCTTGGTACAATGATAAAAATGAGACAGCTATTTACAGAAACTCAAAACTGCTGAAAGATGAGTATTCAATTTCAAATACTTTCATTTAAAACAGGCATTTGTGTCAGTGACAATACTTTTTGAAAGTGAAAAAAGTATAGTTGCAAAAATAATTTGTCATGTCAGTGCCAAAAAGATTTGAGGTAAATTTATTTCAAAACACCCTTTCCAACAAAATTTTGATCCAATCTGGCAATCTAGCTTTTTCGACCAATTTTCAGTTTCTCATTTGATAGTTGTTGTTTTTTTTTGGATATCACAATAGGTAATAGCAAAAATCTTTAGCAAAATTAAAATCTTTTTATACTTTTAGCTTTTTGATATTGAATAATAAAAAATTTCAGAGCGAGTATGGAAATAACTGACATCTTAATGTATGTATTTACTTATCGCCTTTAGCATGCAATCAGCTCAAATCAAATGCAATATAGACTTAATTTTTTTTATTATTTAATATTTTTTTATTAATTAATATAGACTTTGTTTCAAAGTCTCTCACAATGCCAGAAGTAAAAGAGCGCTATGCAATCCAAAAGTGGCTTCTGTACGATGCTGGCAAATAAGTTACGTTTAGTTCCAAAATATGTTGCATTTTAAGAGTAGCTTTATAATAGCACAAATGATGGGAATGGGATGGTGGTCCGGGGGATTCATCCAAACTTCCCCATCAAGCTAGACGTGTGTGGCATGCTGATGTCCTGATGAAAAACATCACTTCCGTTGCCCAATTCTGCCCATTGTCGGCCAATCGCTGTTGAGCCAGTTGTTGACAGTAGAAAACCGCATTTGGTGTTTGGACATATGAAAGCAACTCATAATAAAATATTCCTTTCCAAGAACGAGCTGAAGAAGGTCGCATACAACTGAAATGCTTCCTCGACAACCGGCGGACCAAAGCAACAACAAAGATTCCTTTTCAGTTCCACCAAATGCACAGCAGAGCCTTGCTGGCCGTTAGACCTCGATTAGTCACCATTTGAGTTGCTTCACCGCGCTTTGACAATGATGGTTTTCCGACAATGATTTCGGATGCAACCATGCATTCCGTTCGGCTAAGGCTTTGCAGATGGTCATTTTACCTATATTTTGAGTGGTGATTGATGTGGCGTCCAAACCTTACACTCATTTTGAAATGTACTTTTGCGAAAATGATTTAAAACCGTTTTTAGACCGTCTCGTCCTCTACTGCTAACATGCCGACGAGCTTCGATTATCTCCGTGATTTTATCGACACTTTTGACGTTGATGCTTCCTTCGCGGTGTGCATCTTTAACATCAGAAATATCTGAATGAAATCGACGAAGCCAAATTGCAGGTTATAAGTTGTTACAATAACGAGACCATAAACATCATTCAAAATTTGAGCAAACTGGCTTGCATTTTCGCATTTATCTAAGAAGAACAGTAAAATGTACCGAACTTTCTCTTTTTTCACTTCCATTTTTAACACCTCACAACTGAATGGCGCAACCAAAAACCAAAAGAATTGTTTTAGTCAACGAGCATAAGACTAAAACCGTAAATCAGAAACCTGCAGTGATCTACCGAAACAATAACGGCTTTATTTTTTATTCCTATCTAATGGTAGTTTCAAAACGGGTTCTAACAAACGAATCGCAGTTATGGGAGAATATCCAGAAAATTTGGAACATAATTCCCATTGAAACACGTCTCTACTGGAAGAATTAAAAATCAATTGGTTATCACCAAAGCTTTTCTGCCAGCGGCATAAATCATCAGCAAATGGAATTAATGACCTATTTAGGGACACATTGTAATCACAACTGTTTAAAGGTTGGAAATGAAAACTGAGAATGCTTTGGCGCAATCGCTGTTCCTTGCTGTACACAGTTCAAGTTTTCAAGACACTTAACATATCGGGCTTGGTTATCAGATTAGCATCAGTCATCACAAATGACTTCCCATTTAATATATTGAACATCATGGTGATGAGGTGTTAGGGTCAAACCGTATCGAAGGCTTTCTCCGTATCAGTAAGGTAGGTTCCAACTCATTTTTTATTATTCACTTTCCAGCAGATGTCTGCGGTCACTTTCGTGTCTGCATGAACAGTAGTCCAATACCTAGCTCGGAATCCGAACTGGCAATTGTATAGTAACTAACATTGCTCGATGTGGCTGGTTATTACATTGTATTAGGTACACTATCAATACTGTATGATTTCTTCTTGTTTACTCTGTTAAATATGTGGAACAAGTCCTTAAATTTTGCAAAATAATCAAAACGTTTAAAGCTCGGTATGACGGTCAATTGGTCAATGCTTCATCAAATTTCCTATGCCGAGGTACGGCCGAAATTATTGATTGGAGTAGTCGAAAATTGGGCTACTCGTTCGAACTTCCCCGCCGGAACTTGTGGCGCTACTGTCCCTACACAAAAATGGCAATGAATCATTTTGCTTATGAAACAACGCCAAGTAAAAAAAATCATGGCAATCAAAACAACATACGGATATGTTGTTTTTTATTTGATTCCAAAATTAAAACACCCGTATCTTGTTTAGCACTGTATTCAGTTTCAGCAAACACAGGTTTGTCGATTGAAGTCGAAATGTTAATTTTGGATTCAGCCGAAAATGAAACGTTACGCCCCGAAGCTGATATCATAAAAGGATGCTCTTTAGCGGAAGCAAAACGACATTGTTGTATTTGGCTCGAGAAAGGCTTTTTGCTGACGACTCGGACGTTAAAGTGATGCCCGCGAAAAGTTTCAGCACTACATGATTCACCCAGCTCATGGTTTAATGTTTTCTGCCCTGGGAAAAGGGACGACGCATGTCACACCTTCTTCAACTGTAGAAGGTGGAACAGGATGCGGCAGGACTTGTGGGAGGTGATGGGAGAGCTTTCTCCAGACAATCTGGTCGGCGAAATGCTGAAAAGTTTCATTACTCTCGGGCAATACTTACTGCCAGAAAATGTACAATGGATAACCTTGGGCGCGGGTTCTAGGAGGGGTCTCCTTTCCAGCAGTGCTCCTCCATCCTGCCCCCTCCCGCTGCGGGGAGATTTCTGTAGGCTGACGGCGCCCTAGGGCGAAGTAAAAAGAGGCCTAGCCCGAAGTAATGTGTTTAGGGGGTTTAGTGGGTAGTCTGGTAGCATGCGCTGCTAGGAGTCCCACACTCCGGGCGTAAATTGCCTTCCCCCCAACCCAAAAAAAAAAATGGTTTAATGTTAAAACTCGAAATTATTGGGTTACCTGTAATTTCTTTCTAAAGAAATTTTCTAACTTCTTTTTCTTTCCCTGTCTACAAGCGAAAAATATTTTTAAGGTTTATTGCTTCACTCATTAAATTAATGTTTGTTTGTTTACAGCTCTGCTTTTAACGTCCCTTGATATGTTTTCTTTTACAATATATCTTTTCAAAATCTTGAAAAGTGTTGGTTGAAAAAGCTGTGTGACTGTATAAAAAGAGCAACTAAAACTCACTTCCCGAGCACTGAAGAATCTTTGGCAAAAACATTCTGTGGGGTGATGGTCCTAAATTCAGGCAAACATGAAAAATGTTTCCAATGTGTCCATTATGACATAAAATATTTTGTTGCTTACTTTAGATTTGTGATAATTTGGTGAAACAACAATTGGATGAAAATAAATTTAACTTTGTTTGGTATTATGCGATCGATCTCGCAAATTGGGATTTTTAATGCCTCCTTCTCTCGATGAGCAGGATATGGAAAAAGGTTCAACGCCCTTTCTCTCCATTCGACATAAAATATTGGATATGTGCAAAAGTTGTTTCGATTTTCATATGAATTTTCTTCGATCTGTATATCAGAAATCCTAGTCCACTTTTTGGCAGCAGGTAGCATTTTGGAAATCTCGTTATTCCGAGTATAATAAGAAATCACCTGTGCTGAATTTTATTTATCAAGCAAAATTGGTAAGACAAACTTGGAAACTGATAAGGTGCATGTTAAGTATTGTTGACTATATATAGATCTTGGACACCGCGAAGCGGATGCTCATCGGAATATATGAAGAATTTACGGAGGAAACGTGCTAACATAACATGCATGTCAACAGTAGTTTCAGCGAATTCATGAGCTTGAATATTCGGTAAATGCTTGATGCTACGGATGCTTGGATGCCGTTCGAACTTTAACAAAGAGGAAAGTAGACAGAATGGCCTGCGGTGTTCTCCACTTCGCACGTTAAGCTATTGAAAGATTTCCCCGACGGATGGTCACTAGAGATGAAAAGCAGTTCTTAGTGGTTCAACTTCAAAACCAGGCTTTTATCCACGGTGTGTTTTAGTGCCCGTTTGGTGGGAATCTCGAGGATTCATTTATTGGAAGCTTTCTTAGTGAGAGAACGAAATAAAATCCGGACTGTTAGAACATGGTTGCATTTATTCAGCGCAAATTAACGGAAATTGGGTGGTAACTTCTATTTCACCCACTATTTTCTCGCGATCTTGCTCCAAGGAATTATCAATCCTTTCGGTCCCTACCTATAAGTATCTGCTGGGAAGCGAATATGACATTGAAGAGGATCTTCATACGGGACCAGTAATGTTTTGGGAGGGTAACGGGGAAGATTTTTACAGGTGATAGTGATACAACATCTTCCAAAACGTTGGAGACAAATAATAGATAAAAGTGGAGATTTTGTCTTAGCATAAGTTTCAATAGTTTAGTTATTAAAAAAATAAATTATTTAGCTCGTAACCGAAAAAAAATTTGCACACACCCAATACAAACTAGGTTCACAGAATATTTTCGTTATGAGTTCGAAACTTCTGGTAGAATGGAAGAAGCAATGTCAGCAACAACCTTTCAAGACTGGTGACCGTGACCATTCCAGGGTGTCTAATTTTATATTTTGATGGCGAAGTCCCTCAAAACTCACCAAATTGCGGGACTCTGGATCAATTTGATTTGCCATAATGATTCAATTATGGCAACTTTCGAAATTTGCTGCAACGACCAAAAGCAAGGCGGCCAACATTCCACATCCTCTTTGTTCTTGTAAATGCGCGGGTAAAACATGATCATATGGTTACAATTTTTCGACTTATCCACTGGTCGTCGTAGATAGTGAAAATCATCATACTATCGAGTTTCAAACCTTCACTAATGTATGAATAGCGCATTTTCGAAAGGCTTAACATGCCCAGGCTCAATAAAAAGGCTCGGCCTGTAAAATTTCACCACAACCAGAGGCAAAAACATAAAATGCCATCGAAACTTGGATGCCTCAGCACCGCAAAGAAATCCCAAGCAATTTCAAGTGGTCAGTCATCATTTAAAACACTCGAAGACTCGGACAACAATTACATGGAGCTAAATTTTTTTATCATGCGAAATATTATATTTAACGGTACTCATATGAGTTTACTTCTGCTGCCCTCCCACCTTCGTCTTCTTCGGTTCGAGTCTTGGAATTCAATCCGTGCTGCACTTAACTGAATATAGACACTTGGGTCCATCTGTGGAAATGACGTCATTTCCCATCACTCAATGCTACACATTAATCCGTGCCTACATTCACATTTATATGTTAATATTTTGTAAAGAACTCTGCTCGTAGTCGTCGGCGTCGCGCCATTTACCATCTACATATGTCCATATACATAAGTTGATGTTCGTGATCGGAACGATATCTAAATTTGCATAGAAAGGCATTGACAAACAAAAAGTATAAGTATTTATAATAGCACAACATAACGCGAGAATATGAGTGAGTACACATGCCACTACACACAATATATGAAGCGGTTTCCATTCATGATGCCAAAAGAGGGAAACACTTGTTTAAAATTTACACACGTTACAACGTCTTTGCATATGCATTCTATGGTGCACACGTCATGATGCCAATGCGGTCGTGTCGTTTATTCTTCCTTTTGTTATCTTGGAGAATGAAAACGAACGTGATTTTGCTGATTGCCTTTATTCCCGTTATTCAGATCGCGTCTTTTTGGTTGGGGCCTTCTGCACGCAGTTTATTGCTTGCGATGATTGGAACTAACAAAGGCTCAGCAGCAGATGAAAGTTTCATTTCTCGCAGCAGAACGACCAAGGCACCAACATTTGTTGCATCACCTCATATGCAAATAAATCTGAGAAACAGTTAGGCTTAGTTGTCCGGATGCAAAAGGATCATTTAGGACTTTATTATTTTCAGACGTATCTTAAGAATATGTGAGTGAAAAGTGTTTAAAGTGAACAAAGTCCTTTCACGTTTCAGTTTCAGACGAGTGTTTGCGCAGCGTCAAATTACCAGTGAAGTCGTTTGAAGCTAGTTAACAGGTACAGACCTTAATTCTCCTGAAGTCGGTCTCCAGCCCGACTCAAGTCATAATCTATCGGCTTAGATTCTTACATTGAACGAAACGTATTTTAAAATTATTGAAGCATTGAGAGGTACCCTCTGCATCTCAATACATTCAGCTTCTATTTTCAGAGAGACTCATATTCGATCTTTACATTTACACACACTTCCCTCTCCCAACGGCCATTATATTCGCTTGATATTTTTAATCTCAACATCATATAATCGAAGAGTTCTAGAGGACTTTTTGGCAAGTGCTCATCAGTTCATCACCACTCCCTTTCAGTGGTATACTGAGAGCATGAAACAACCAACACTTGAGGGAACTGAAGTGCCTACTGAGAAAGAAGAGGATCGTTAAAGTAAGAACGAACAGATTCCTGACATATGAACTAAGTCACACACTAAACCTAAGTTTCGCAGAGCACATTAGGGGATTGACCGACCACGGAAGGGACTGAGGCCAATAATTTGTCGGTGGTAAATGTAGGAGAACCGGAACAACTAATAAGGCGACTCCTTATCAATGAGTCACAGTTGTTTAGGAACTACACTGAACACAGTTGGCTCAGATGCAGAGTACTGCAGGTTACTGTCCGGTACCATGATACCATATCATGATGTAACGGTAAACTGACTGGTTATCAGCACCGCTTTTGTCCTCCCTGCCGGAGCGGGTACAAGAATCTACCGCGCAAGACAAGAGGGTATCAGTCGTTAGCGATGAAAGATAACGCACATTCAAAAATTGACAACGACCCTAAGAATATGAACCAAACAGGAGACTGGTCGCGCGGCCCATCAACGATCCGACATCACAAACCAGTCAAAAATAAAATGAGAATATTGTGAAACGGTTCTATTCTAGATCGTTCAGTTGATAGGGAGGATTTAACTCACACTCTGATCGCTTTTTGCCCCTGAGAGTCCGAAAATCATAGCATAGTAGCATTCATATTATCACCCCAGTAACAGCGATTAAATTTACGAAACTTTAACGATTTATTTTATATTTGTAACGATCGTTATCCTAAAGTGATGTAAAATGAGTTTATCTCCTTCTTGAAATGATGAAAGAAAATGCAGATCACTTTCAGCCTCCCATTTTCGTATTATTATTAAAAATATATTTACTGGTTAGTACAATAGCCAAGTGCTCACTCTTCTACATAATAAACTTTATAACTCTCAGATATGTACTATAGACGATAATCGAAATCTAATCAGCTCAAAAATTGAAGCTAGATGATCCCATGCACCTAAGTTTTTTAATTGAAGGAGTTACATCGATAATTTAACTGCAATTTTTCGGCTTCAAAACATTCGACAGGACGGTGTTACAATATAAGTCCGTAAAATAAAATCACCTCGTAATGAAAAGACACCTGTCATATTGTCACGACCAGGTAGTTACCAGTTGTAATCAATGTCAACTTTCGAGAAGTGAGCACGGGTATGGATGGGAATGAGAAAAACATTTTCAAAAACAAATGGCGCAAAAGCAACCTGATGTTCCAGGACTTCTTGCGTGCTCGATCGAAGATGATCAACTCTATAGGCGCAATGTGTCTTAAGCTTTTTTCGCTGTAAAATTAATGGTCTCCATTTGATTTTTACTTTTTCAATGTTTTTGGATAATTTGACTTAAAATTTTGATAACGTTTATTCCTACATTTGAATTTTGCGGTCTACTAGATCTACTTTAGATCTTTATTTCAAATTAATTATCTATTGAAAATAATGTAAAAATTTGACAGCGTTGGGAACTCCAGACACTTTGAACGTAATAGTAAATGACACCCCACACCATTATGTAACCCCCGTTGGAGGCCAATATTCCAACTTGTGCACTTTCGTTAACCTTTTCTCCACGGCATCACACATTTAGGTTCCGCAAAGCAATTCTTGCTTTGCGGGAGACAAGAACTGCCATTTATTGTTCTGTTGTTCGACTGAAGTGTTTTTAAACAAACTCAAATCATGCTTTTTAGTGAACTGAAATCAGATAGCGGATTTGGAATTTGCTGGAATACCTTGGAAAGAACCTTTTTCTTATTAATCTCCTATTCGCACTAAGATTGCGTACCTTATGCAAGCGGTAATGAGTTTCTGATCTGTTTGATCTTATCCAGGTTTCTTTGTGTAAGAAAAAACATGGGAAAGTGTAAAAGTTAATTTTTGTAATCAAAAGCGTACATAACTACTTTATTATAGACAAACAATCTTTGTGAAACCGTCCGAATGGAGAAGGTGTCTCAATGGAACCCCAATCGCGAATGAGAGTCCTTTGCAAACAGCTAGCAAACAAAAGAATTCTAGCCAGGAATAGAACACAATGCTCAAACAGACCAGAGAATTTTAGAGAACGCCTGCAAAAACTGTTTTTCGTGCATATGAAATTTGAATCAAAATGTTAACGCAGAAGGAATATTTATATCGCGAATAATACCCAGAGAAGGAAAAGCAAATATGCTAGGCGATCAACCGTAATCAAGACCCAAAATGGACACGACTAAATAGACGAGAAGCGGCAACAGAAAGCAAACAGTTCTTTCGGAGCAACCCACAGGAGCGAAACAATCAAGCTAGTGTTGTGAAGACCGTCAAGCATACACCAGTCGGTATAACGTGGTCTGGCATTTCACCGAAATTTTGCTGTTTTTTTTTCAATGGAAGAATGAATACTTCTAAGTACGCATGGTCATAGAAGACATATAAATTTCATATTTCAATTCTTTGAGATACAGTGGATGCTGCTACATCCTTATGCATTATATTACTCCATGTCATTATGTCCAGTATGCACAAAATATAGTTGATGGTGCCACTGCCCCTGTATTTCTTGGCCTGACAATTCTTAAAAGTTGATGCCTCTAGTGATTCCCCTGTAGACGTAGTAAAGGAAAATATTTATATATTAATTTTAATTGGGTTAATACTGACAAAATAATGCGGAAGAAACGGTTATAAAAGCTATGTGTGGGCGCCTGGGAGTGTCCTGACTGTTTGTGCTTACGCTATGAGAGCGAATTTGAGGAAAGCGCAGAAAATTGACTAACGCAGATATAAGACTATTGTTCAGGAGATACAGCACACAGTTTTGGCTAAACGAATGAAACGGCCAATGAACGGCAGGGCTAGAATCGAAAAGATTTCTAATTACTTCAGTTTTCGAACTAGTTCATTTCATCCCTGAAATGAAATGGAGTAGACAGCGAGGTGTGACCTCATTAAATGTAGTAGCTCTCACACTGTCAGGAGGCTTATTCCAGACATAGATGAACACAGCACAAGTAGATTTATATTTTTAATGTAATTTTATTAGAAAGCTTTGAGATCGGTAATCTAGTTTTAGTAGGCAAAAAGGAGAGGATATTAACTGATCTTAATATGATTGCAATTTTTTGGTCGAGTACCGTTAAATTGGAAATTTTTTCAATGTTTTAACGCGGTATGGACTGACGCTATGGTATGAATGAAGTCGTCCTCACACTTTGTTTAGAGGAATACATATTGCAAATGGAATCTTGTGGGGCGTTTCTTTGAACGGTCATTTAAATAAAATGGATTAAATATCGGCCCTCGATGGCATTGGGAACAGTAGAATAACTCCTAGAAATTATTCTTCTTACCATTCTTCCTTCGGGAAAATTGATTTGAATAGTTAGAGTGTAGAAAAAACATAGTCTTATCTGAAGTTATATGTCCAACGGTATCAGTGTATGTTCTGAAGTCGATAGGGAAGGTGTTTACTGGGTAGTCAAGTATTTTACTCTTGTCGTGGAATCTTCTCTCGAGGCATAAATGACCGTGGTTCCCTATGACAAAAAGGCATCGATATCTAAACGGAGTTCAAATTAAGAAAATTTTTCTCAACAAAAACCGTGAACAAAATGTAAAAACTTGTCTGAATTATTGAAAAGCTTGAAACTTGAAAAACTTGTCCGAATTATTTGAATGAAGTGTAAAATTAATAATGTTGCTCCGAATTACTCGGCTCAATGACTAACGCGTGGATTTACACTTCTAATAAGATGACATTGATTCTTTTTTGCCAGGATATTGCATTTGATAAAAGAACTAATATGATCTTGCAATAATATGCTATAATAATCAGGTGTCAAATTGACATATGAGTATTATTCCAAGGTTACCCAAATTCAATAATTCCAGATAAATTTGCAAGGATAGGTGTGCCGGAGTTGGCAAATATTGTTATTTCGTTGGAGTTGTTTGCATATGGTTTCAAATTGAAGTTCGATGTGAACCATTCTATTTGTCCGAAACCGCGTTTTCATTTTGAAACCCGAGAATGGAAAAGTTGAAGAAATTGGTTGAAAGAGGAAATTAAAAGACCCGACGATATAATTGCAGCATTCCAAATGAAAACATTCACAAAGCCACTAACTTTATGAACCAAACAAATTTAAAGCGACTTTTTTATGTGTCAACGTTCACAAGGAGCACAAACTATCGGAGAATTTTATCAAATCGTGCTTTCGGAACTTTTTTCAGTTGGAAATCTGAACTTTTCGTAACCATGAATTTTTGATAAAAACTTATTCCGCAAGTAAGTCATCACACGTTTTCGTTTTGCTGCGTTGCTCGAATTACAGAAGTAAGTAAACAGCGAACGCCAGCCGGGCGAGTGTGTATCTTTTCAACAATCAGCAAATATTTACAACTAGCTTAAAAGGAGTATAATATTTTTATCAACAAAATGCCATCGTAAATATTCATACATAAATTCTTATCTCTTCACAGTTTTCCACTGATATCAGTTTGATTTATGCTACACCCATTTTTCCAAGATAAATTCAAATAAAGCTAAATTTAGTCATCGAAGTGAGAGATTCCTGAATGCGAGCGAATCGACTCTTTGGGAGTGTCGTTATTCGCTCATTTAGCATTTGCAACTCTGACGCCGAATCCAGCGATGATGTCGGTCCTCTCAATGAATAAGAACGGTGGCTCCAAGTGTTACTTCACCAATCCCAAAGATTGATCGAGGAAATCGCGGTTCGTAGGAGACTGCGCCCGCGCACTTCCACCACACAACAAACAACTATATTGTGAGATTATGAAATCTCGCTTTCCCAAACCAACCACACGGAAAACTCGCTCGGGAAAACTACAGACACTGAAAGCGACGTGCAAAGGGCTTTTCCGAGAAAAACTACACGTACAACCGGATATGATGAATTTAAACTCAGCGCCACTAAACAAACCACTCCAAACCCAGTTATCTTTCACTACTTAGCAGTGACGCGACAGCGGATTCTCACCTTTACTACCTTCGAAGTTCGCAGCTTGTGTTAACTTTTAACTCGATTCTTTGGATTAACGCAGAAAATCAGCGGACGCCAATTCGCTCGGGCGGACAGGTATTGGTAAAAATAATCCAACGATTCAATTAAATTCAACTGAAATTAGTCATAGCTGGCAGAAAGACACAAGACAAAACCGCGAAATGATCATGACCGCCGTACCATGATTTAAGTTTAGCGTCTACAAAAGCTCAATTCATACTAAATACACTTCTGCGCGCTCCACTATGGCGTTCGCGGGGCCGCCTCAACCACTAAAATTTAAAATCGCCGGCGTCGATCCGGAGAGAGTCAACTCTCCAAAAAGACAGGCCTTGGGGCTGCATACCACGCTAGTTGGAAACTCATTCTGGTTCGAGTCTCTTTATCTGCACTTCATCGGACGTTCCAATTGAACCTGAAGATAACTTTCAGTGAATTAATTAAATTGTTAACAGCAAGCTCCAGTTACGCATGTAGGAGCCATTGAGCCGCGAATAAAGAAAATTTCGCGAATCGTCACTGCCTCCAGCAGTTTTGTTGTTATTTTGAATCTGGAATTCGCAAGACTTTGTTGCGGAATCTGTCTTCTTATCAAATAATCCTCCACATTCGCTCTGGAATGCCAGCACACTAGCTAGAATGCTGACACGTCTCAACAGCACTAGCTCCTCCGTTCCATCTTCGAGGAGCGCGAGCCTTGTTTACTTTTCCGTTGGCGTCCAAGAAAATTCCACTCTTTTGGAGCCGTTAAATCGTGCATAGGATATCCGTGCGAGGTCCAATTTCGGCGCTAGGCCTAATGAAGGAAGGTGCGTGTCAATGTTCGATAATGTACACATGCATGCAAACACCATGCAGGGGGAGAATCCGACTCCGCTGTACTCTGATAAGATAATGCCTGCAGACCCGCATTGAGATGGAGACAAGCATAAATGTTCATATGTGAAGCGACAGTCGCACCCAAGTCGGCAATGGCCATTAAATGCATACATTGGACTGTTGGCGACCAGCCACATATGTTAATTAAGAAGTCGGCCAATCCCTCGCAGACCTCACAGCGATCTCAATTTAATTATCTATCGACAGTAGTCATAACAAAACGCAAGCAACAATGCTGGCATTTCATTTTTTCGCAGATTTTTCAACCAGTTGTGTTCGATTTCTTTTGTTCGAGAGGGGAAAACGGAAAACGGAATCAACATCTCAAAATTTACGATTCTACGATGCAGGCTTTGACCAACAGAACATTTCTTGATCCCATAGAAATTCGATCAATATAAAGACAAATTGTGACTCGTTATTATCCGATTTTATTCAAACTACGCATTTTTCCCATACATGTATATAGTTTTCCCGCCTGGTATTATTCATGTATAATATTTTCCGAAGCGAGAAACGCTAAGTCGAGAAAGTTCACTGAGTATCCACTGCCATGGAACCAGGACAACAGCCTCGGATCGGAAAAACGACAAGGACTCTCGCAACGAATTAGAGGCTATTCTTTTGTAAATTTGAACGTCTAGTCCTTGAAAAACCAGGTGAACCGCGGCAGCTTCTTGAAGTAAGAAAAAACAAAATCCACATCCTCGCAGTGCGAGAGGCCGGATGGCATGGCAATGACGAGATACGAATGCTCAGCACTTTTAAAAGAGGAAAATCGCAAGGATGCCATGAGTTTGGAGTTTTTTTCAATTTTTACCAATTTTAAGGCTGTCAACGAAAGGATCTGTTCAGTTCATATTAAATCAAATTTTTGATGTCTGTCTGGTTCATTGTCATGCGCGTACTTGAGACAAGGAAGAGAGGATCACGGATGATTTTACCGGCACCATAGAACGGACGGTAAATGCTTTGCCTCCAAACGACATTGGAATTATTCTCGATGACTTTAATGCAAAAATCGGCTGAGAAACGGCGCATAGAAAGCGACTACGTTCCTCTATAAAATCGGGCGGCCACCACCATTCTTGATGCATGTTCGTTTCGTGGTGGTTTCTGCAATTCAGACCATTATCGTATATGAGTCAAGTTCCGATGCAACGTCTGCAAGAGCTGGAAACAAGAAAGAATAGTTGAACCCAAGGAGGAGGAGCCGATTTTGGGTCATCAGAACAACTAGTACGCCGCGGATTGTTACGAAGCGGTGGATAAAAAGAACCAGGCGTACAAAGAGCGCATTCAGCAACCAACTCGGGCCAAGGAAGACCACTATATCACTCTACGAAGGCTGACCATCAACGCCAAGTTCCAATTGTTAAACGAATCCCGGACGCTACATGAACTCACATTGGCATTGGCGATTATTAAACAACTGAGAGAAGAAACAGCTTCAATACACCAACAAGTCTTCGCCAGAGTACACAAGGATCAATCAGAGGTAACTCGATCTAAATCAAAAACAAATGGCTGCAATATTTTCAAAAGCTTTCGATTTACAGCGCCTCTGAAAATTGAAGCTGTGATATTAGCAGTAATACTTCAGATCAGAAAAAATAAGGCTCCTGGAATATTTGTAATCAAAGCGGAATTGCTCCAGTGTGAGGACCCTCCTGGATCCTGCTCCACATTTTGACTTCGAAGATATGGTCAGAGAAGAAGTTATGAAAGAACTGGCGAAAAAGTATTATTGTACTATGCACAAAAAGTTATAGAAGTAAAAATTAAAGAGGCATCGGATAACTGCGCAAGGGAAGATGGGGCATAAAGAAATATAGATACACGACCATTATCTTATAATGGACTAAATCGATTCCATTCGTAAAATCTCTAAAACGCCCCTTCCAATGTGAACTAGCCAATGAACTATAGCCAGGGAACTAGCCAAACACAAAACACCTGATACGGCCAGCATAATGGAAAAGGTCTGGAGAAAAATTACTAACAACAATCAGGCTAAATAGGACAACACAATCACAACTCCGACAAGAGAAAATAACCCCTATGAAATCTTTCAGCAAATTAAAAGTATGATACGGAGGAGGAATGAAGCTCGGAAACGAGCTAGGGACACAGGTTACCCTAGAAGTAGAAGGCTAACCAACCGGTTCACAAAACTAATGCATGGTCAGATCAATATATTTCGCAAGGAGCAGTGGGAGAATTCTTTTACAAAATTTCGAACAGGGTCAAGACTGATTCTGGAGAATGACCAAATAATTCCGTACCAAAAACAAAACCCTTTCGATTTTCGAAAAGGTTGGCAAGGCTAGTGCTTTTGAAGACACACTTGATATGATTGATCTGCAGTTTCGCGAGAACTCTTCCTCAGAGGAGAACATTACCGACGAGGAGGAAATATTTAAAAAAAGTGCACGAATACTGCGAACACAAGTCCTTTCGGAAGCTGGCATGAGGCCAGTTGACTTTCAGGAAATAAAACACCTTGAACAGAGACTAAACATCCGAAAATCACCCGTTTAAGATACGCTCACGAACATGACAGCAGAAACTTCTTGAGAATTTTACTCAAAAACTGTCTGATGTAACTAACTCAATCTTCCACCTGCAAAGGCTCTCAAAGGCATGGAAACCAGAAATCGTCACAGTTTCACTAAAACCGTTAAAACATATCCCATTCCGCCGGAATAAGTCTTTTAGCCCATATGTCTTTTAGCTTCACTAAGCGAAATTGCGGAAAATTGCAATACTCCAAAGATTGTCAGAAGTAATTTTGGAAATCAAAATTATCCCAGAGGAACAATTTGGAAAAACTTCATGCTCCAACACTCAACAGAACTTCAGATGACAGAATTGTCACAACACATACAAAATGGCCTCAAGAGCAGGAAATTCACCAGCCACGTTATGTTGTACGCATTCGATTCGACGCAAAGGCATTAGACAAATTCTGGCACGCGAGACTAGCATTCAAAAGACATATAGTACACATACCCCTTGTTATTATGCAAACGAGAGGAACTTTCCTTCAACGAGAACTTTTCGCGTCCGAATTGACAACCACATCCACAACCTGCGGCAAATTGAAGTCTGAATCCCACAAGGATCGGCACTCCCGCCCGTACTTTATAATATCTACAAGGCGAATCTTGCAAATCACCCACAAACGTCAAATTTCAAAAAAAAAAAAAATTCATACCACGACGAATAGACCAAAGATAAAGGCTCTTAACAAGGCAATAAGAGCACAGAATAGAAAGAACAGAGCCGACTTTCCTGGATAGAACACATACAAACAAAACGAAGACTAGTTTCTGGTATCTGTACATCCCTACTCCCCCAAATTAAATCAAAGCAGTTAAATAATCAATCGTGTCGGAACCACGCTCAGAGGAGAATTACCGGATATCCATGCTGCATAAAAAACAAAGATATACATACAAAAATACGACTAAAGTTGACTTATACATTCGGGAGGAGCCTTTAAGCTATTCGGCGAAATTGGCAATCACGATAATACTACTTGGACATGTAAGGATAGTTCCAGATGTTAGAAGTGAAGCAAGAGTGGCAACACTATCTTCAACAAACCCCGGTTTCCTAGCCTTTTGCGATTCCTCCCAAATTATATAGATATTTTATTGTTTTTGGCTGAAAATGCTGTGGACGTTCAAGCGTAAGACCGAAAGATCAAGCCCGCCATACGTGAAGTAACTACGAGTGTATTTTCGATACGAAAATAAAACAGCTACCAAATATGGCGTCAATCCTGCAAGTTCCAGGCGCGTTGAGAAATTTAGAAAAGCTAGTGACGAAAATCAAGCAACATCTTCTAATAAAAATAAACACGCGGGGAAAGACCGGGCAGCAGGATTTACAATGGGGAATCGGTAGCTCTGCCTATGCAAGTCTGAAAATACAAATGCAGTAAGAAGCTTCGCATTTAACAAAACAGCTGCCTTTGTTGCCAATTACAAGATGTATGCGTAATTTTTGTTTATATTCAAAGTACTGGCCATCGACACATTTCGACAATCTTTCAGGTAAATTACCATGCCAGGAAAACTGCTTGTCTTTTGGAGCAAGTCATTTGTCGAGCCACTTTCCAGCTTCCTCGAAATCGCTGAAGCGCTGCTGTGCGAGCGCGTGCCTCACTAATGCGAAGAGGTGATAGTCAGATGGCACCAAGTCTGGGGAGTACGGTGGGTGCAGAAGGATGTCCCATCCAAGCAATTTCACTTTGTCTTTCCCTGGTTTTACTGTGTGAGACGATGCGTTTTTGTGTAACAAAATCACTTTGCCATGTCTTCTGGCCTTTTCCAGTCATTTTTCGATTGATACGCGGTTTAAATTTATCATTTGTTGATTATAGCGTTGTGTTTTAATTGTTTCGCCAGGTTTCAAGACATCATTGTACACAATATTCCTCTGGTCTCAGACCATAGTCTTCTGGCCGAAGCGATTTGGCCTTGGTGTTGAAGGATCGGCTTCATCAGGCGAAAGCATCGATTTTTTCCGCTTCGGGTTTTAAAAATAAATCAATATTGCGTCACTCGTCACACTCCGATGCAAAAATGATTTCCTTTCGCGGTATTTCACAAATGATTTTGACATTTTCCATTTGATTTTCATTCAAATCGTGTGGAACGTATTTACCGAGTTTATTGATCTTACCCATTGCTCGTTAACGTCTGATGATAGTTTCCTGTGACACATTTAATGTTTCTGCTTATCGCTGTTGACATAGAGTTACTCCTGCAATTCTTCCTCATCGCATTTTTTGGTCTACCAGAGCGCTCACTATCTTTCACATTAAAATTACCACTTTTGAATTATCGAGACAATGTCTCACATGTCCTAATTGATGAAGCGTGTCCAGCATATGTGTTTACCGGCAATCGATAGACCTTTTTTTTGGTTCAACTGTTCATCTGGTTTATCTGTTTGTAGCTAAATGTCAGGCGATAGAAATGGAATATATGCCAAAATAATGCCCTGCGTACTTTTCGCTGTCGCCATCTCTTAGTAAAACCAGATAAAAACCTATGCATACACCTAGTATGAGTGTGTTATCACGTGAAAAATTCACAGCTGACCATATAATAAATTTGAGTGAAACAGGCAAACAAATTTTACCAACGCCTAAAGTTTTGGCTAAAAAAATGCAGAGGCAAGTACAACAAATTGTTTCTGCTGATCGTTAAGAAGTAGTAACATTTTGCAAAATACAAGAGCAACAGATGTTGCTTTTCCTTCTGATTATGTGTTTCTACGTGTCCATTTCAAAGACAACTTTTGAAATTGTGCTCCCCAAGGCAGGCTTGACTCAGCGAAAAGGAGGCAGGATGACAGCCGAATTATTCATTTCGGTTCTTCAACACATTCAACAAACAAACTAACAATTTCTCTCTTTAAGAAAAGAAAAATTATTGTCTGGAAGTATTGCACCAGTTAACACTTCTCGGTCTTATGTCAACCTTCATGTGACAACTTGTGACACTTTGCCGCTGCATACATTTGTTAGATGGGCAACGTGCTGTATATGAGGAGAAATGTGGGCTGTGTCAAAGCTGTCTTTGAAAAATTTAAATGGAATTTTAAACAGATGATAAAATATAAATATTCTGTGTTGCTTGGGTCCGCCGGACCTTGCTTGGTTGGTTTCGAGGACGCGTTTTGGCTGTATATAACCAAGTAAGGCCCGGCGGAACCAAGCAACACAGAATTAATTTTGGCCTGCGGTAACAACCAAACGAACTTCAAATACAAATATATTTAAGATGAGATGAAGATTTTTAACTTATCTCTCGATACCCAGAGTTCACAAACTATAAGACTTCCCTTGTAAGCGGTAATTGCATATACTAATTACCGGGAAGCTTTTAATTAATTAATATTTATCCTTTTTACAACTTATTAAATGTTGCGAACCTACAATCATTTTTAATGTTAGAATTTGTTTGAAGAATTGACAAAAACGAGATATTTTCCCAGCGCCAAAATTGTGTATATGTGTGTGTAGGTATGTATGTATGCATGCATTAATAAACAAATAGAAAGCTGTTTCTCGTCATTCAAATGTCTTGAGTACTCGAACATTCCAACACAGACAAACCGACGAGCAAAATATAATTGAATCAATTCGCTCGCAGAATTTTCCTTCACCAATTGCTAGTCATATGCTAGTAAACTATGTCAGAATTAGCAAACTGGAGACTTTTTATGTAACTCGTTTGGAAAAACGTTCTACAAGTCAAATCAGTCGGGCATTGTACGACTAAGGGGGTTCAATGGCTTGCGTCCTGATCTTTTTCAATGTCTGAATTATGGTGAAAAGCGGAGCAACACATATTCGCTCCAATTGATTTTCTTAAAATATCTCTATGTTATGAATGCACACTAGCATTGACAGACATAAAAGTCTGCTCGAAAATTTCAAGCATATCCTCTGGTCAGAGTGAAAAAAAAAACATTCTAGCATAAACATAATATTAAAACAATGTATGCAATATCTATGTGTGTTTCACCTGATTCATATTTTTCAGGTGGGATGATTCGGTACTATGGATGACAGTTTTGGTATTCTGGATTAGATATGATACGACTAAGAACATGTGAAAACTCTTTAAATCTTGCTGATTTATTTGTTTCGATCAGGTTAATTCATACATTTGTTGGCTTTACTTTAAAAATTGTAAAATTAAAATTGTTAAAGTAATTTCATAACCGCACGTTTGCTAAATTTTGGCAGCCATTTTTCAATACGTTAGACATTTTCAAAATAGTGTTTCTATATTTCCTCTTAAACCAAGAGAGGCAAATATAAACAAAAAGCTGCTATAGTAAAAATCAACCTTGCAAAAGTTAATATTGGTTCAACTATGATTTAATTTATGTTAGGATGTCCCAAATGATTCTATGTCTTCGCGCGTTGAATGTCTATATCTGTCTCTGCTTGGGCAAATATGCAGCTTTATCTAATAACCGTCTAAGTGATCGGTTCCAGTCGTGTCAGCGTTTTTTGACAGGCCGTCTCGTTTGTGATGCAGTCTCTTTTAAAACGTTCATACACATACAGGTGAGAGAGAGACAGGAGTGACAACATAAAAAATAAAACAGATGTTTACTTTTACAAACTTCTGTGTCAAAATTTCAAGTAAATCGAATTTTTTTTAATGTTGGTACTCACGCAGAAATCCTTTTATAATTTATTGGAATATTATTACAGGGGCCACGACTGGCAGGGGGAGAGACCACCCTAACCAATAATTGTCTTTCGGTGGTCGTTCTCTGAAGCTAATATGGTTTCTTCATTATGCACTGTAAGACGCTTGGATGGATGCGTATTATCAGTGACAATAAACATTCGAAAACAATCTATGATCAATGTAATCAAATGTTCTGCGCGGACGATTGCATCAACCAGAAAATTGACGAAAGGCACGATGAGCTTCTCCAACAGAAACGGTTTTTCCCAAGCAAATATGAAGTAACTTGAAGTGCGCCATGAAATTATGAAATAAATAGAAATAAATTTGCAGATGTTGTTAAGGGGTCAACCTTTATATGAAATATTGGCAAACCACACTAAGCGTATGACAGCTGTCACATCATACGCAGCATGAAAAGTGTTGCCAATTAAAGGTTTTGCACCTTAAGAAACGATCCTTATCACCCCCAGCGAGTGTGAAACCCCTAGATTCCTTGATATCCATTTTCAAGTCAAACTCGTCGTTCCGATAAGATACGATCGGTACGCGTGTTGAGGTGTGTTCAAAAAGTAATTTGACTTTGTATTTTGACGAATAAATATTGATTTATTCGTCAATATTTATGTTGTCTCCTTCAAAGTAATCGCCCTCGGATGCAATACACTTGTGACAACGCTTTTTCCAATCCCCGAAGCACTTTTCAGTATAGCCTTGAGCGCTTCCAGCGATGCAGCCTTTACCTCCTCAATCGTTGCAAATCTCCGTCCTTTCCAAGGTCTCTTCAGATAACAGAAAAAGTCACATGGGGCCAAACCCGTTGAATATAGTGACTGAGGCATGATTGTAGTGTTATTTTTGGCCAAAAAATTCCTCATTAACAAAGTTGAATGAGCCGGAAAGTTTTATCGTGATGCAAAAGCCATGAATTGTTTTTCCACAATTCCGGACGTTTTTTTGTATTGCTTCTCGCGACAGGCGCATAACTGCAACATAATAGTCTTTATTGACTCCACGACCATATAGTAAGAACTCCTAATGCACTACAACACGGTAATCGAAGAAACCAGTGAGCAAAACTTTGACATATAATTGAGCTTGGCGTACGTTTTTGGTCTCGGCACTTCCATTGAAACGATTGGGCTTTGGTTTGGATATCATAACCATATACCCATGATTCGTCACCAGTCATGACCGTTTTAGAAAATCAGGATCATCATTGACGTCTGTCAACAGCCCATGCGACGATTCTTTCGGTCAAAATTAAGTTTCGGAACAAACTTCGCTGACACACGTCTCATGCCTAAAACGTTCGAAAAAACTTCATGGCACGGACCAACCGATATGCCAACTTACTCAGCACTTCTCTGATAGTGATTCGACGGTTTTCGAAAACAAATTTTCTTCACCGCTTGAACCTTTTGATCTGTTGTTGACGTGCTTGGTCATCCAGAGCGAGGCTCGACATTGGCATCTTCCTGGCCACCTTGGAAATGTTTGTACCACTTGTAACCATTTTTTTACTAAGAACAGTTTCACCGTATGCCCCTGTCAATATTACAAGTATTTTCGAACACTTCATTTAATTTTTTCACGAAATTTGATTTCATTTTTTTCGATAGCAAAAAATCGCTGAAAGCGCAAAACCGTTCTAGCCGTTACACCTCGTACAAACAAACATAATATATAAATATAAATATATGTTCCTGATGAATGTACCAACATAAAAAATTCGATAAACGAATGTACGTTACCCGCGACATTTTTGAATTTCCTTTTGAACAACCTCGTAAGTCGGTTGAATTTTTTTTTGTTTTGTGGAAGTTGACATTAAATTACTGTTTTAGTAGTCAGATTGTCGATTGTTTCAAAGTTGCTACGGTACCAAGAAGGCTATTTTCATGAATATTCGAATACTTTCAGATTCATAATGGGACCAAACCTCATTTTGCAGACACTAAGAAAAAAGTCCAACCGCAGCTTTTAGGACGGGAAATCCCAAAGTATGAGCAATTTCTCACGTACCGATTCACTGAGATTCAGGAGATTCACCGTATGTTGAGGCGCAAATTTCTAAAAAGATTGAGGAGAGTACACGAAATATATACTAGAATACACTTGCTCAAAAAGAGCAAATTGTGGACGTTAAAAAAGAGCCGACCGTAAATTGCGACTTAAACTACTGCAATATGGAGGGCCCTTTGAGAGAACTGAATAAAATGATTCTTGAGGCTGGCGTGGAAATTTCAAGTTGAACGTTACGAAAGATTTTGGAGGGTCAATATTGCTTTAAAAACTTGGATTTTAATTTTATTTTTTCTCGAATATTGTTCAGATAGTGCATGAATCAACGCTTTAATTCACCACTGCAACTGGTGAATTTGTAAGTAGGTACACGTTAGTTCGTCATGCATTCAGAGAACCTTCAGAATGGGGAGCGATTACGGTGAACAAACCAAGACTACTGTACTTTGTCAAAGGAACAATGCGACAAGACCAGTACAAAAAAAACTTTGGAAACGGTAGCACTGTCATATTCTGATGAGATCGACTTTTGGAGATCCTCATTTATAGTTATGGAAGATGGTGTCCCATGGTGCACGGCGTAATCAGAAAATTGGTTTCCCGGTAACTTACATTTGAATGACAATTGTTGGCAGCCTGATCAAGTTCAACCAGGCTTAACCTTTTCTACACAAATTATTCGAAAAGTTTCAGGAATTTATAAACCAGAGCAAGACGAATCTATGATAAAATTTACGGGTAGATAATTTCACCCATATATGCCAAAAAGCCAATCGAATGGGGACGTAACGTAAGGTTCGAGTTCACGCTGATAAACATAGATACATCGATAAATTTCAGGTATACACTGTGACAAAAAAGTATCCGGAAATTGTAATTTCAGTCCTCCGGGTAAATGATATTTCAAACAAATGTATTTTGTTAAGTTGGTAAGACTGTCCTTAATTAACTATGCCAATATGAGTGCGGTCTGTCAACCAGTTTGTTTCCAACAGCTGTTTAATTCGGTACGATACAGTAGTGCGTTGCGATTTTCAGTGTGGATAAAAATATTGAACAAAGAATTTGCATGAAATTCTGTGTTTCTAACCAAATTTTGTGTGCGGAATCATTGCGAATGTTGGAAAAAGCTTACAGTGATTCAGTTTTATCAGAAACACAAGCCTACGAGTGGTAAAAACCCTTCAAAGACGGTCGAGAGATCGTTGAAGACATGCCTCGTTCAGGACGATCTTCGACCTCATTAACTGAGGACTACATTTAAAAAATAAAGGATATGGTGCTTGAAAATCGTCAAGAGAGCTCGATATCTCTCGCGAGTCTGTTCGAATGATTTAGGTGGATGTTTTGGGTATGAAACGCGTTCTTGCTCGAGTCGTCCCGATAAAGCTGAATTTTCTTCAAAAAGAGTACCGTAAACAGGTCTCTTTGGACATGCTTCATCGTGCGAATTCCGATCCCACATTCATGGAGAGCATTATAACTGGCGATGAGGCATGGGTGTATGAGTTTGACATGCAAACAAGTCAGCAATCATCGCAATCGAGGGGAAAAAACGAGCCGAAATCGAAAAAACCACACCATTGTTTGGCATTTTTTTCCATGTTCGTGGTTTGTTGCATCATGAATTTGTTCCGGAGGGACAGACGGTCAATTAGAAGTTCTATTTAGCCGTATTGATGCGTTTCCGTGAGAACATTCGTCGAAAACGGCAGAAATTGCGGAAGAACAATTCATGGATTTTACACGATGATAATGCCTCATCGCATCGAGCCACGATTGTGACCGAATTTAAAGCCAAAAACGCGACAAACACCATCGATCAACCATCGTATTCAGCGGATTTGGCTCCGAGTGACTTTTTCTGGTTCTCCAAACTGAAATTGCCGCTCCGTGGAACCCGTTTTCAGCCGATCCAAAACATAAAACAAAATTCGCTGAAGGAGCTGCAGGCCATCCCAAAAAGTGCTTATGAAAACTGTTTCGAGGACTGGACAAATCGTTGGCATGGGTGTATTGCATCTGATGGAGATTTCTTTGAACGTGACAAAATAAATATTGATGAATAAATTCAAATTTTGCTTTTTATTTACAAATTCCGGGTACTTTTTTGTCACAATGTACACCGATGAACCTAAGATATTGCAGAAAAACAACTTAGCTTCAGAGTGTTGACAGATCTAAAATATCCTCCAGAAATCAGGCGTCCATTTAAATGGACATTTCTTTAAATTGATTTCCGTTATGAAGCAAACGAGAAAGAAACATTTTTCACGTTCCAATTTTATGTCAATATTCAGGCAACATTGCCAACACTGTATTATCACTGTCATTTCTCATCAATTTGCAATAAGTCCGCTGATATGGAGGCCAGAAAGAAATGTTGGTTATTAGGTAATTTCATGTGTTTTCTTGTTGATTTTGTTCAGTTTGTATTTTGAGATGAGTGTATTAGTAGGTTCCACGATTTTGATGTCCTGCCTAAATTATCCGTAAATCTGCATGTACTGGTACAAAGTAACCAGAGTGCAAAGTATTGCTGATGCAATACCCAGAGAAAAATTCGTCTTAATCAGAAAGCATCTCAAAGGAGTGGATGATAATCTTGTTATGTAGCACGAAAGAGACAAATATAAATCTTGGAGAATACGACCGTTTGCTGAAAGGGTAAGAGAAGGATGTTTGCGCTTACCTAGAAGTCATAAGGTTGCTGTAGATGAGCAAATGACCCCATTTGCTGGTTCGGCTTGCGTCATGAAGCAATTTGTCCCCGAAAAACCCCAACCCTGAAGGCGTTAATCATATTGTGCTTACAGCACCTAATCGACTTGTATTGAATTTTGAGCTAAACCAGGGAAAAGAGCATCTTTTGAGAGATAATCCTGAGGACTTGCCATTCGGAGAAACTGTTGTACTTACCCTAAGCGAAAGCTTAAATGAGAAAACTCATTTATTTTTTGATAGATATTTCACGACTATTCACTTCTTGGAAATATTGAGGGATAAAAACTTGGGTGGAACCGGAACTGTTATGATCAAGAGGGTTGCCAAAAAAACAATTGAGAGATCTCACGAGTGATGCTTTCAAACAATAACAAATGAACTATGAAGATATTTTTCATTTTATTGATTTAGCTCTTGCAAACGCATGGATCTTATACAAACAAAATCTCAAACAATGGAGACACTTCAGTACTTAGAATTCAAGACAATTGTGGCTGGAGATTTGCTGTTCTTCTCCGAATCATTAACTCTTCGTTCAGGTGCTCGAAGAAGTAAGCAAGAGGAGCCACGCACCTTCCAGACACGAGGAATTCAGCTCGTTGTAAGTTACAAGGATGTGATAAAAAACTAAGTTTATCCTTGTGTGAAACTCGAGAGAGGATCTGCTTTTCAATTTATCATTCAATATTTTGAACTATATATCATTCGATTAGTGGCTAAGGGCTGAATAACTCATATGATATTGCTCTATGTTTTTTTACTAAATAATAACGATATGATTTTACCTTATTGTTTGAAGCGTTTTTAACATGATTTTTAACCCTTTCTTCTCCCAAATTTATTTCAAAAGATATAGAAAAATAATTCAAAATATGTCAAATTGACCAATCGTTCATTCAAGTGGACGTCAATAAAGTTGATTAAGACCGAATGTCCATTTAAATTGATATTGCATGTCCTTTTTCGAAAATCAGGATTGTTTTATATTATTTGAGTTATATACGAAACCCACAAAAACAATAAAAAACGAATGCTCATGCAAGCTTGGGTCTGTGGAGGATAAACGCTTGTGGAAGTTGATAGAAAAGATATCCCGAAACCGATTAGTAGCTAAAAGGAGATGAATATGACCCGAGAATAACACACAAAATGGCTGGGCAAAAGACAGTGTCTGAAGTTTGCATCGTTGCAAACGCAACGGTCTTGAATTTTTAACCACATTTGGTGAGGATTTGCAAAGTAAAAATAATTCAAAATATTTAAGTCAAATTAAAAAAATCGAGACGGTCGCGTCTGCAATGATGCCAACTTTAGACACGTACAAAGAATCGATATTCTTTGCAAGTAATTTCGGGAATCGCAATATTACAGAAAGTGTTCAAAGAAATAGCAAAAAGGAAAATATTTGATGTCCTTCATCACTGAAAAGTTATAACAAGCATATGGAGTATATTGATAAAGCTTATATGCTTGTAAATCCCTACGAAATTGACAGAAAAGTATGCAGTAGTGGCCCAGAATTTTCTGGCGTTTTATTGACGCCAGTATCGTCAACTCTTTCATTACCTGCCACCAGCGAATAACAATTCTACGTCTAGCATTCATTGCGTTCAGACGTGTTTTTTTTCCAATGCAATTGTCAAATTTTCATTGTTTTTTTGCAAATTAAATTAAAATATAAATTAATTGAAAAAAAAAAGCAAACGAAACGTTCATTGGAAGAGGCTTATCTGAAAGCTATCGTCAGTATCTATCGACCGATATTCGTATCTGTAGTTCGATAAATTGAAACAAAAGGCAAAATCAAAAGGCAACTTCGGGGCTGCTGGTATGGAGAAGCCCGATGGCTTTTCACCTTTGAGGCAACCCGAGGAGACAGCAGGTACGAAATTAGCAGCAGTCGTCAATAAAAGAAAGCACCAGGAAAACTCCGCAGATGACGGACGAAAAACAAAAATAATAGAAGACGAGCGTGAAGTGACAAGACTGCGTAAAGAAAACCAGGAATTAAGACTACGACTACAGTCCCTCGAAGATCTTTACAACATAGGGATGAAGAGACAAGACCCGCAATCGCAACAGGAACTAAATAAAGAAAAAAAGGCCAAGAAAAATGCGAATCAAAATATACAAGAAGAAATCCTTAGTGCTGGAGGCACAAACGACAGCAAACAAAATTAGTATGCAGCGCTGGACGGATTGCGAGAAGAAATCGAAGTTTAAAGTAATAAAGGTATTCCTATTAAAGATAACATTAATTTTATACAATATTTAAAAACAAAAAATAAGGAGAAGAAACCAACTAGTAGATCTGCTGGTTTCTCTGAAAAATCCACCAATAAAATTCCCACAGAAAAAGTTCCGCCAATTAATGTTTTCGGATAAAGCGGAAGAGACATGGTTCGGTTATTGGCAGCCGAAAAAAAACTAACGAATTTTGAAATAACAAGAGTTAACGCAGAAAAGTTAACCATCAAAACTAAATCGATTGTTGATTTCAAGTCAGCAAAAGATGCGCTGAATTCTGTGGAAGTTCCACACTTCACTTATACTCCAAAAAGTGAAAAAAATCAGACCTTTTTGTTGAGGGATTTGGACTGCGGAGAGGATACGGTCGATCTTTTCCAAGTGCTCAAGGAAGCTGCACCAGAAATAGAATTTATTTCCGTTAAAACCTTCGCGACAAGAAGACCGACCATAGAAAAGAAGAATTTACCACTTTATCTGGTACAAATTTCAAATAGAAGCAGTCCAAGTGACCTTCAACAAATAAGATACTTGAATTTCAGAGTGGTGAGGTGGGAACGCCTCCAGAAAAGAGAAATCAACCGGTGTTACCGGTGTCAAAGATTTGGTAATTCGGCTGCCAACTGCGCCATGCAATATCGGTGCGTTAAATGCAAAGACGTTCATGCCCCCGGTGAGTGCAAATTGGCTCTGACGGAGCCTAAAGAAAAATTATACTGCGTTAACTGCGGTGTTTTTGGTCATCCAGCATCATATCGAGGATGCTCGCGATATCAAGATGCAAAAGTGAAATTAATTTCAAAGAAATCTCATGTCATGCCTTCCAACTTCGTCAAACCCGGAGTATCATTTGCACTTGCCGCGAGAGGACCAGCAGATAATGCAGCAGACAAT
This sequence comes from Stratiomys singularior, assembly GCA_954870665.1. Classification (NCBI taxonomy): domain Eukaryota; kingdom Metazoa; phylum Arthropoda; class Insecta; order Diptera; family Stratiomyidae; genus Stratiomys; species Stratiomys singularior. The sequence continues at coordinate 66,411,495 of OX940880.1, read as the reverse complement.
GTAAGTGGAAACCATGAACTGCTTTTGAAAATTCATCAGCAACTTAATTCTTTATCGGATAGAATCGATAAACAAGATTCAAAAATTAACTTTGTTTTTCAGCGTTTAAATCTTAAAAATGTCTCAAAATAACTTGTTATCCAGTCACATTGCTATGGATAAGCTTCGTCTCATCTCGATCAACGTCAACTCCATTGTTACTTTACATCGACGTGACTATCTCCTTGAATACATTACTAAGCAAAAGCCAGACATCATGCTTCTTACTGAAACCCACCTTAATCCATGGCACAGCATGACATTCAAGGATTTTGAATTCATAAGAAACGATAGGCAAAACGGTAAGGGGGGAGGTGGCACCGGGATATTGGTTAGAAGACCATTTCGTTTTCAAAATATTGAAAAACTCGAATTTAAAAACTTTGAATTTCTAGAAGCGTCTGTTATCAAAATTTCACTGCCAGGTAGGGATAACCTTTTTGTTATCTCTGCCTATGCAAGTGGCAGAAATGTTCTCAAGTTCAAGGAGGAGCTTAATTCATTGTTTGAAATGCTTGAATTGAACACGCTGCATAACTATTATATTCTTGCTGATGACCTTAACGCACGGCATACATCATGCCTGAACGTCAACAATAATCCAAAAGGTGTGTTCCTGAAATCGTGGATAACAGAGAACCAAATCGAATACAGGTGCAAACTTTATGGGTCGGAACTCCCAACGTACCCTAGGACTAATTCATATTTGGATCTTTGTATTGTTGACGCAAGACTTGAATTCAGTTTTAATAGTCCTCAACGGAAACTACAGGTGCTTTCTTATGATAGCGACCATAACGCAATCGTAATGGAAATCAATCATCACAGAGATGATGTCTTCCTTATTTCAGTTCAACATGAAAATCATTTCAAAAAATTTCAAAAAAACGGATTGAGTTTCAAAAAATTTTTAATCGGGATTACAAAAACCAATGCCCTCGTTCTGATGATAGCAACTCTTTCTCTATGGTTCCTAATGACAGAAATCTAACTAATAGTGAAATAGATCTCTATTTGTTGAAGTTGGAGAAACTGACGTTGGTAACGATTGAGAAAGTAGTGCCCAAGATTAACCATCGAAACAATATGGAAGGTTATGAAACACCAACCATCGCAAGGTTAAAAAGATTGAAAACTTCTCACACGCGTCAACAATATTTATCGGCGATTTTTGGACTGCAACCATCCTTCGTTGACTTTGCTGAAATTACACCTGAAAAATGTTCGGAACAATCAATGGGCGGAAAAACTGAGGGGTATTAGCCCACAGGACCCAGATGGCGTTTTCACAAAAGTGAATAGTTTATTCCGTAAGAGGTCTCGTGTGAAGGTATCGAATCTTGGAGTCACTGGTGATGAATTAAATCTGATTGACCTCAGACATCTGTCGGAATCTAAATCATAAAGAATGTGTTGGAGCGTGTCTCATTGACATGGAGAAAGCGTTTGATACCGTGTGGTTAGATGGATTAATTTTTACACTCCTTCAGGACAAGTTCCCAAGACACCTTGTTGCCATGATCTCCAGTATGTTATACGGAAAATCATTCGTTGTAACTGATGGAAATCTGACAATTCGCGACTTCAAGGTCTTGAATGGTCTACAACAGGGTACAGTTACTGCGCCTTTACTATTTTCAATATTCATTCGCAAACTACTGAATGGCTTTGATTTTAATGTCTCACCAACACGATCATTGGTAGCGTTTGCTGATGATTTGATCATTTATACAGCAGACCGAAAAGCTTCAATAGTCCAGAGCAACCTCCAAAGAATGTTTAATGATGTGCAGCACCATACCGATAGTTGGCGAATGAAAATTAATGCGCAAAAGTGCGAAACAATTTTGTTTCGGACCATGCTTCAAGGGGCCAGCCAGGACTTAAAACTTAATTGGAACAATTTCCATATTATGGCAGGCGAGGGTAGTTCAGAGAGGATTCCACATAAATCCTGTGTTCGATACCTCGGTGTTCATCTCGATCAATACCTGTACTATACAGATCATATCAAAATGATGCTGAGTAAAGCACAAAAAGTAGTCATGGCCCTTCGTCGACTCTTTCATTCCAAATACATCCATCAAAAGGTCAAAGTTATTTGTTACAAGACTCTGGTTCGACCAATTTTGACAGATGGGTGCCAGATCTGGTTCAACCAGAGTGCTAGTACGATGGAAAAATTGAGAGTTTTCGAAAGGAAGTGTCTTCGTGCATGTACTGGTTTATACAGGAAGCCTGAGACGGATTGGAAACACTCTATATCGAATAGGAAGATTTATTTCAAGAACCGTGAAAATAATTTTGTAAAAGACCTTGATAACTTATTTGATATTGCACATGCTGATGCCTTCGACAGAATGAAGTTAGAGGAAGACAAAGAATTTTTAAGGAAACAGAGAGAGCCTGGTCGACCGGGATGCTTAGGTGGAATTGACAAAAAATTGGCGGAGAAAGAAGAACGAATTAGGCAAAGACGATTGGAAGAATAGGAAAGAAAGTTAAAACAAAGAGAGTTATTGGCTGTTGCATCTACTTCTTCGATAGATAGCTTGGAATATCTTGAGAATTCGTATGAGGAACAGATTTCGAACTCTGAACTTAGTACTCAGATTCCTTGCCCTGAAAAAAGTTCTAAAAGAGGCACGAAAAGTTTCATAACTCCTAAACTGGTAGCAGCTTTAGATCGATGCCAATTAAGCATAAGGGACTCAGTTTACATTCTCCATGCGGTTGTAGAAGCGCTTGGTCTGAACAGCGATGATTTCCCTATTAACAAATCCTCGATTCAGCGAATTCGGACTCAGGCGAGAAAATCCAGGGCAGAAGCAATAAAAACTGACTTCCAGAATAACTTGCCTGACGTAGTCACAGTCCATTGGGATGGAAAACTATTACCTGGATTGGATGTACGAAGTTCAAAAGAAGAACGCTTGCCAATTATTGCTTCATTTCACGATAGAGAACAGCTTCTTGCAGTACCAAAATTAGAGAGTTCTTCTGGAAAACATCAAGCTAAAGCCATTTCAACTGCACTCTTTGACTGGAACCTCCATGATAAAGTACAGATAATGTGCTGTGATACAACAGCTTCAAATACTGGCCGTTTCAGTGGAGCTTGTCCTATTTTGGAGCAGACTTTAGAAAGGAAATTGCTGCTTTTTGCTTGTCGTCATCATATTTATTTATGAATTGGTGCTTCAAGCTGTTTTTGAAACTAAGGTAAAGCAAATTACAAGTAGCCCAGATATTAAAATTTTCAAAAAGTTAAGAGATAATTGGAAACATATTAACACCGATAAAATTGAGCCACCTTTCGATTTCGTTAAAGCACATATTGCTGAGACAAACATTACATCTTTGTTAACTTTTTATAAGACTGAACTGGAAAAACCTTTTATTAGAGACGATTACCGCGAATTGGTTGAACTATGCGTTGTGTTCTTAGGAGGAGATACAGAGAATAAACTAAAACTCAGGCCCCCCGGAGCTTTGCATCAAGCGCGATGGATGGCGAGAGCAATATATTCTATAAAAATATGTTTGCTTCAATCGCAACTTAAAATTACTGCAAAGGACGAAAATGCTCTACAAGATGTTTGCTTATTTATCGCCACCTTGTATACTAAACTTTGGCTCGAATGCACAGTTGCAATTAAAGCACCTAACCAAGACTTGTGCTTTTTGAAAGCTCTAAAAGAATATGAGAAAGTGGACGCGACAAGTTCCAAGGCATCCATAAGCAAGTTTGTTCATCATTTATGGTATTTGTGTGAAGAAACAGTCATGTTATCACTCTTTGATGAAGAAGTTGATTCCAAAACCAAGACAAAAATGATTAATAATTTAAACAAAGACGAAAGTTCAGATTCCGCTAAAAGCTATCTCCCATTGAAGGAAGAAATTACGCAAAATTTGTTTGGTAAGCTTAATATTTTCTTGTTTCTTTTTTCAAAGTTTCGTAGCTTAGTTTTTGCATATTTAAACTGTTTTTTCTTTCTTACAGAAATGACGCTGGATGATTTTGTGACTCAAAGAAGCAAACAATTTCTATCTCGACTGCAGATCGACGAAAGTTTTCTTCGGGAAGATGTATCTTCTTGGGGTGACAATCCTGCTTTTTTGGAAGCTAGAAGACAAATAAGTCGTTTGAAGGTCGTAAATGACACTGCTGAAAGAACTGTTAAATTAATGCAAGATTTTAATGGACTTATCACGGCTGAAGAAGAGCAAAAACAGTTTTTGTTGCGTTGTGTTCAGGAACATAGAAATCTGTATCCAGACTGTAAAAAAACTACACTAAAGAGAAGTTACCCTAATTAATTATTTATTTATAATATAATTTGTATTTAAATAAAAGTTTATGTTGATCTTATTTTATTTTTACTCATATTTACTTTATTTGTTGCATTTTTATTAGTTTTGGATCAAACCAAAATGTTAGACCAAAACACCATTTTCTATTAAACTTTAGAGCTCGGTCGGCACGGGTTGCAATCATGCTACAAATATGAAATTTCATATTTAAGTACATTTTAGCAGTAAAAGGTATGCGTTTCGAAATTCTAAAAAAAAATTTTTTTGTCATATAAGGGACACCCTAATGAAGAGGTATATCTTTGATTCCAATGGCGTCCCAATTATATATCATATATATAGACGGGCCACCGATAAAAAGATAAAATATCCTCCGAACTTGAGTACACGAGACCAGCGATTCCAATGGAGATACTCATTTGCTAAATTCGTTGAGTCTGGTCGAGCTGAGATGGAGCAGGCTATATATTGGTGGCTGAATGACAAAGACTAAATTATTCGTGTTTTTTAGTTTGTGTTTATGGAGTTTTTTGTTTTTTTTTTTTGTTGAGTTTCAGCTCATGGTTGTTACATTTAGCGTTTTGTTAAAAACTAGGCATAGGTTTAAATATTTAGTACATGTTGATGGTGTAATATTAGGCTTAAGAAATTATGTTTAACATTTAGGTTACGAATATTGAGTATTGTAGTATAAAATAAATTATTTTGATTAGAATTAGGGTATAATATATTAGTCGTAAGATAAGAGATCCCTATGATGTTGTGTAAACATAATTGATTTTTTGAATATTGTTGGTTGGTTTTTTCTCCTTTTTCCAATCGAATTTGATATTGTTGTTTTTGTTCTGTCTATTAGTAAATGATAATGTTCAAATTTAGAGAGCCATTTGGGCCAATACGTTTTTTCATATTTTTATTGTTTAGAACTGCTTTATATTCTTAAAAAATTGATAACGATGAATAAATAAAGCGCTTTTGACTTGACTTGACTTGACCAGCGAATAACAGAAACTGGCTTATATTTAAAAATATTTGAAATATAATCGGCGCTAGAATTGAATCGCCCAAAAAAGGAAAACGACGTGGAGAATTCCGACTAAGTTCATATAAACCATCCATACCTTAGGAGCGGCGTTGGCCCTACATAAACTCAAGCACGGAACGTCACGAAGATGTGCAGTTTGCAGTACCCGAACAAAACCACATCATCCTCGTTTGGTATGGGAAACTTAAGGAGTTGGATAATGTCTAACAGGCAAAATGGACTGTTTGCTAAATACAATTCAAAAAAAATAAATCAAAGAGTTAAGAAACCTGACTTGCTCAGTGTTTTCACTGTGTTAAAATGTGTTTTGTTTGTCTATAGCGGAACACATTTATAGCGAATAGAATTGAAAAAACTTAGAATTGAAAAAAATTTCAATTGGGTTTCAACCCAGAATTTTCCTCGTAAAGGGTTAAATCGATAACGCAAAGAATGCATAGAAATTTTGAAAAAAATCACATAGAACTGCTAAATTGACTCACACTCTTCGAAATGATTAACATCATCCCGCACTTAATCAGTTTTTTTCATCGATTTTATCGATTTTTCCATTCAATCACTGACACAGTATTAAATTTCCAAACGTAAACAAATGTTGACAGGGTTGAACCCAAAGAAAAACAATCAGACGAGACAACCCCGCGCACTCCCATCCCGGCAATCTTCCTTCGGGTACAATTAACTGAAAATACGTCACCAGATCGTTAAATCCAAAGACAATGACCAGCATTCAACACCTTATTTGCCAAATAAGGAATAAAATACGCGGATATGACGGTCCAGCGGACATTTCCGTCATCAGATCCGCCACAGTATGCGGATCCTGGCGACGGCCGGAACGGAATCAAAACAAACCTTGATTTGCCAACCATTTAATCGTTTTCGTAATTAAGCGAAATATCCTCTAAATTTCTGCTAAATTGAATAAAATCCAAGTCTTCGATTTGCAATCGGCTGGAAAATGGCGGAAAGCGAAATCACAAGCAACATATGCATCAATTAAACACTTTTCCGCAGAGCTTGTTAGATCAAAATTGTGCATTGATTGAGTAATTAGTCTTTTAGTTGCTATTTAACATCCACTTACGTTTTTAACATAGCTATCAAGGTTGCAAAAGTAATAAACACAAAAATTCGACACTTCTTAGACACTTTGACACTTCACCTGCAGATAAACTCACACAAACAAAGCATACACGCCCGTTTGATTTGTCAGATGTAGAACGCGGCAGCTGACATCTAGTGTGGGGTATTGAAAGGTGACTAAGTAGACTCGTTTCAGAGGACGTTGATTGCTCACTAGCGAAGTAATAACTCAAATCATATTAAGCAAACAAACCGATAATTAAATTAATTTGATTAAATTGTATGAATGACTCATTCGCTAATAGAAAATCAGGAAAGTAAGAATGGAACTTTAGCGTTTCTTTCGAGGCCACTCTAGACGCTTCAACTTAGGGAAATTAAAGCTTTCGTGGCTTTCGTTCATTTTGTGGGTGATTTCCTGTGATCCTTATGCCACAAACTAATGTTCGCGGCCTGATAGGTAAACGTTTACATATGTTTGTTTTTTAATTGATATTTCGTGCGTTAACACCTGCAGAGCATCATAGGCCAAGTGCAAGAAAATTTTGCTTCAACTGCTGTTCAATCGCGCTATAAACCGAAGGCGCCAAAAGACGTAAAATTGGGAGGCCTAGCCCGAAGTAATGTGTAAAAAGGTTCCAGGCTTGGCGCTCCGGTTTAAAAGGGAGGTGTTAAGTCGGTAGTCCAGTTGGTCTCTTGTGACACTGGGAGTCCGACAAGCAGGGCATAAAAAGCCTTCATCTCCCTACCCAAAAAAAAGGTTCGTGAAAGTTGTGTTGTACGTAGGAGTAGGTTCACGCCTATTCTCTAAATGATCAATTTTCAATTTTTTTCAATTCATGTTTAAACAACTTTAGATAATTAACAAACCGAAATGCTATAAATGTTGAGAACTATCCTTATTCTCGTAAAATATGCCCAGTGCGTTTAGTGTCAAATTGATTGCACACGCTCGTTTCAATTGAATAGCATGTACAAGGTTGTGGAAATTTAGAACCTCGACACGTGTTCATGTGGCTCTCCGAAACTTTACCGAATTCAAATAAATGTCTAATCGACTAAGAAATGTAAGGTTGTAAAATCGCCTTGCCACATAAATTATCGGTTACGTCGAAGTATCAAAATAATTGCAAATGACATGTGACTAACAAACTTTTGCAAAAAGTGACTACAAATGGGTAGGTAGTAGCTTGTAAAAAAAGTAGTAAAAAAACTTTGAATAAATTGAACATGTGTCCAGTCCTGGGCAAACCACGAAGGTGCGAAATTTTTCTCATTTTTCGACTCAAAGTCCTGAGCGTTGATCTTTTGCTCGTATCCCTGCTCGAAGTGATTGGACAGTCAAAAAGTACACATCCCTGAACCGTCCAGAATCTGAAAATGTCTAAGGAGCTGGCACCGAAACTCAAGTTGGGACCGAATGGACTCGCAAAGAATGCACATTTATCTCTTTTATATTTAAAGAAGTTCTTTGAAAAGAACCCGATTCATCCCAAAATTCATCTTCAAGTGAGCCAATCAACCAGGAGATGCAGCAAAGGTAGACATAGCAACTAGCAGCACCTCCAGAACAGATACCGAGATTTCTGGTCTCCGCGAAGGTCAAAAAAAATTTAAATCATATTGTGCCACCAATATCAGTTCTAATAGGCTTGAAAATATTTCACCCTCGAGCCCCACCCCTTCTCTACTGACACTTTACCACGCACCTAACAGCAGAGAAAAATCATCTTGGCTACATAAACAATGGTCCTCCATTGACTTGGTGACTGATTTTAAACAATTTTCTTCCTAATTCGATATCAGGCGCCTACCATAACATAGTCCTATATAACCTCACGGTGTAGATCATTGGGATCATTGGGAGCGCCCTGCCCCAGAGAAACAGATCCGTAACAGATCCCGCAATACCATCTGTATATTGTGTTCTTTGTGCCAGTACGGGTCCTCCGACCAAATTTTCCAAATGCCCACGCGGTAAACTTAGGGATCTAATGCAACGAAAAACGACAACCAGCTGGTCTTCGGCTCACGAAACTTTCGGCGTATATAACAAACAATGTGTGTCAGCAATAATATCGCACCACCTACCAACGGATCAGCAAACAGAGTAGTATGCCTTTTTGACGAAGAATTCCTTGCCTCACAGCGATTTCCAGGGAGAACAGTTCCAGGTAGAACGGTTCCGGGGAGAACAGTTCCAGGGAGAAAAACTGGAATGCATTGTCAGTGGGTAAAGTGCACGAGGAGGCTCGAGCACCTCTCGTGTATTTAAATCAATGTTCACCTGCGATAGAACCAGAGCCATCTACGTAAAATTTTGCTGGGCATATTATACATATCATGCAATATCGAAATCCTTGTCCAACAACAGACATAGATAATGCAACAGTTTTTCACTAGTGTTACTTTATTAACCATATATTCCTATGTATATCCGAGAAACAGCTCGTTCCTGGACAATTTTTTCGTATCCACCTCACTTCTCCCTATACATCACTCAAGTGCACTACTCGACATATACCTACCCAGAACCACATCAATTAACTCCCGCCCATCCCTCATCATCCCACACTGGTCAGCATTCACCGACGAGCTTTCAGACCAAATCGGTGGCATTCGACCGGACCATTAAATACCCACCAAAACATAAATAGACAAGTCTATCCAGGATCTGTCTATCCTACCAGTCTACCCGCAAAGCCACACGCGTTCTTCAAATATGTAAAATATTCTCCCTATATGATAAACCTCATCCAAGGTGGAGACAACGTCTAAAGAAAGTTTTTCATAAGATCCTGTATCACATCCTGCATCACAGAATAGCCTCCAACGAAATCCCAAATAAACTGTCTTGGCACTTTTATAAGGGCAATCATGCGTGCAGAGACGAACAAAATGTTTGAAAATTGTACAACCGCCTTGAACCTCTCTGCAAGTTTTTTCAAAGAAATGAATGTTCTTACCAGCTGGCGGACCGCAAACTTCGACACAAACAGGAACCCAATGCAAGGAAACGGGGAAATATTACCGATCCAAAGATATCTACTTGGACTAATTACTTCCACCATCTGTATTGATAACTAATCGAAAAATTAGTATCATTGTAGAGCGGAAGGTCAATCAGTTCCTCCAAGGATATCAGGGTTCCATTAATACAATCTTCTCCCGCACCAATTCCACTTCCTTCCTCCCCAACGTTGCTTCATTGCAACACGCGTCCAACTTCTTTTCTTACTAAGCTCATTAAACCATAAAAAGTCTGCTAAGCCAGATGAAACCTCGAACTTTGGACTAAAGAAATGGTCCTCTTTCATAACTACAGCGCCCACCACAATCATAAACCACTGCATAAATAATGGGTAATTTCCTCGAGCCAGAAAAACCGCAGTGCTAATCCCCTTACCCTGGAAATATTTCTAAAGATAACATAATCAAATTTGGAGCAAAATTCATACTTTTTAATTTAGCCAAGAAACTAGAAAACGTCATACTCCTCTCGTTCAAGCCATTTGCCAAAACCTTTAGGCCTGCCCCGCAATTCGGATTTCTAGGGAAAGTATCAAAGGAGTAACCAGTGCTGCTGCTGCATGACCGAATTTCGAAACAAGCAACCGTTGCATACTTTATTGAATGCGATCTTATTGATCTTATTGACTTATTTATAAAATGCTAAACAACGAATGCCCCATTCAAGGAGTGTGTTTCAACGCTGACCTAACGAAAACTTCGTGATCAACTTCATCAATGTGAAACTGGCAGTGGGCCCCATCTCTTCAACTTCTTCCCCCAAAAATTCCCAAAGCCCTGGCAGTAATTATTTCATATCACCGCACCGAGAATGCGAACCTCCCATTACCTCACATTCACTATTCTCTTCGCAGACGACGTCATCATACTTGCCTCAAACTCTTCCCCCGAATAAACCTTGAAGATCATTGCACCCCGCATACAATCCCTGCAGAAATACTTTGTCAAATGGGCACTTTCCATTACGGCTGGGAAATGCGAACCAATTTATTTATTTTCGAAATGCATCCGTCAAAGACCACTGATTGGTGCCGTCAGAGAGTAGAGAGGTCACTCCATTACACCTTACATTATTTAGACGTACTATTTCACCACGAAATTCAATTCCCTAATGATCGCGCGGCTGTTACGAAAGCAAGCAGTGCCTCTGCAACGATGGCACCACTACTCTCCAGCAGATCTGTCATCATTACTTCAAAGCTGCTCATGCACAATTGCCTGTAAATGTAAATTCTTCCCGGTATGGCTGACAATCTCTCCTACCGTTGCCGAAGAGCTGAAGATTTTCAAAAGAAAGATTCTCAGAAAGTGCTTGTCCAAATAATGAAAACCTAATAAAATACTATACGGTAGCAGTCTATTTTACATTAAACAAAACTTAAACCCATTCCCAATGATATGATTGAATCAAGTGCCAAGAGATTGAGTAAGTGGTCAACGCATCCCGAAACCAAGTCCTCCTTGACTTGTTTTGTTTGAACATGTCGCTAAACTCCTCCATAGTTTATGCAGTCCGCATCAAACTAATCTGCCAACAATGACATCCTTCCCATGGGTTATGAAATTATAGCCCGCCATTCTGTTGTCCAGACCGGTCAATGCGATCGCTGGTGATTAGGCGGCACTCATTGCATCAATCACAAAGGTTATGGTCGGCATATATCACAAGGGAACATGGATCGTGCTCAAGTCAGCTGAAAAGTCCCTGCTTGTTTCAGTTCATGGGGTTGGTAGTTGGTACATCGTTTCAACTCCGTCTGTGGGGACCGTGGAATCGGGCTTTAACGGCAGGTGTTCACGTTAAACACGTCGATTTCATGAAGAGACACTGCTCCACAATCTCTTCAACTTACCAACCATGCCTTTATTAGATCAATAACCCAATTTGTAAATAGAATTTGTTTGGAAATTTAGGTATAAGATGGGACAATAATATTAAAGGTTACGACCAGATTTTCATTGTCCAAAAGCTGTTGGACTATTTTTGCTGCCAAATGTTTACCACTAGCATGGAAGTATCTGTAGGTTGTAGAGAGGCCCTAGCTCTATGCACGAGAGTAAGTTAGTGTTCGAAGAAGTTAATTTTTCTCTTCTTCCCTCATCAGCTGTTCAAATGTTCGGCTCCATTGGTGTCTGCAGTAGTGTTATATGTAACATGATATCCGAAATTCTATCGAAATGTCAATGATTTCGGAGCCATTAGAAACACATTTACTTACATGTGTAAATTTCATTTAGACATTCAATATTCACAATATACCGTCAAATCATTGGCAGAAATATAAAAACTACATCAATGTATCACTATAAGCACTGTCAATATATAAATTTCCGTAATCTTCGGCCACCTTTGGTTTTAAATATGACAGTCAGTTAACATTATTAAGGGATGATCGCACATTGTACTTCAATATTGAAATTGTCATGAAATCGGCCTTTGAATCAAACGTTTTACTTAGTGAACTATAATTAAAAAGGTGAAAAATAGTAGTTTTTACCATTGCCAACTCTCATTAAAATGAGGGACATTCTCGTTCATGACGTTAACAACGGAATTCATGATTTGAATGTATTCGATTCGCTTAGTGTATAATTGATATCATCTGAAGATTGTATTTCGTCCATGTTCATTCGTCTCTTGCAAATTAATCCGAAACCAAGCATCAGTCAAAATTGGAAGAGATAGGGCGGAGCCTAATTTATCGGATAATGATGATCGTGTAGAGCTCAAATTAGAGTTTAAGTCGATTCTCCTTTGTCCATGTGTAGTACAAACTTGTTGAATATGGGGCGCTTGATGTAATTATATTTTTTCGTAATTTTATTAACTTAATGAAGAAATAATGTTTATAAGTATTCGAAGACTCCAGACCAATGAAAACGAAACATGTGCATGAATCATAGTATGCAAGTAACATAATGTTTGATGCCATGGTTCAGTTGACAGATATTTTTCCATTTATTTATATTACCAATGGATGATTCCACAAAATTGTTAGTGTATTTGACTCAATACTCGTAACTTTTCGGGATTGTGGGTAAAAATTTGGGCTTAGGGTCCTTTAAGACAAAAAAAAAAGACTTTGAATCGTTTAAAAGGAACTTTACTTTGATCAAGATCTATAACACAGCACTTTCATTCAAACAACAACCGAAGATTACAACAAACAACAACTGACCTCTAAAACGAACATTTATTCACAATAATCTGTTCGCAACTGTTTCTTAAGAACAACTCTCTCTTCATTATGTGTATCGGAATCTTTTAAGACATTTTTTTATCGCTTGTTAATGCGGACATGATCGTATTCGCTTATGCTAAATTGGTTCATATGCATTTTTCTTTGTGATTCACATGTTTTTAGTTTGCATATTTCTTTATGATTCATTATTATTAATTTTTATGTGTGACCAAGAGTCGGAAGTAATTAGGACTTTAGGCTTGGTTATCATAATTGGATTAGGACTGGTTAATGACGTCACTCATGCGAGCCTTAAGTGTAAATTTAGAACTTCGACCCATGCTTATTTCGCTCTCCGAAAAGTTACCGAAGTCGAGTAAATGTCAAATCGACTGAGAAATGTAAAGGTTTACACGCCCTTGGCCACATATGTTGACATTTAATTTTTATGATAATGGTTACTGTGAATACCAAATAGAAACAAAAAATGATAACAATTTATTAACTACAGAGGCCCAAATCAATGAAGTAAACATTTTCTGATTTGTCCTATCTGGATTTCCGATGCATGCTTAGAAAATAAGAGAATTAACTCTTCGACAGATAGTAACTATTGTTGGATAATTTGAATAAATTTGAATAATACTGGGTCTTTTAAGGAACAGTCAAAATTTGTACTTCAAATTTCTCTCTAACGAATAGAGGTCAGGATCGGGGGATCCCCCCCTAAAAAATCTAGGTAGTAGCAGGGATTAAGGGCCTATGGGATGCGCGGGTCTGACAGTTTGCCTGTAAGCGCCAGCTAGTGAAAGTCACGTTTGTTCCCTAAAAGACCCAGTGTACACGCCACGTCAGCATTTTTTTTGAAGGTAAGTGAACGTTGTTATTCTAATTTTTTTTTTAACAAAAATGAACGTTTAATGTAGTTATATGCTATTGCGGCTACTTTTTACGAACTACACAATTTTAATAACATAACTCCTTTTTATTTTCAGTTTATCAATTCTCGTTCAAACGGTCAAGATCAATTGTCAAAGGCAAAAATAATTTCCGTTGGTCGCTGAACGCACCTGAGACCAGGGGGCGCCATTCACTTATAGTCCATTTACCATCAGCAAAGGAAGAAGCGAAGAATGTGACAACACCTTTGGAAGCTTGGGCCCTACTATTCAATCAAGAGATGCTTGTAAAGCATACTAATGAAGAAATTGATAGACGACAAGAAGGAAACGAAAATAATCCTCCATTCGCCAAACATATCAATATACTTGAACTGAAAGCTTTTATAGGCTTATTATATTTCGCTGGGATGGAAAAAAATAATCACGTGAATTTAGAAGATCTCTGGAGCCCTGAGTTTGGCTATAATTTGTACCGAACTGTGATGTAAGAACGTCGATTTTAATATTTACTCCAAAATATGCGATTCGATGATAAGAACACACGAAAGGAAAGAAGAAAAAAGCACGCCTTAGCCTCAATAAAAGATCTGTGGGATGTGTTTATGGCAAATTGCAAGAAATACTTTTCGCCATCTTTCAATTGTACGATCGACGAACAACTATTAGGATTTCGTTTTGTTCAAATAAGCCAGATAACTATGGCATAAAAATTGTCACGTGTAATGCCGCACAAACGTCATACCTTTTGAATGCTGAACCTTATGTTGGGAAGGTAGAGACAGGTACAGGAGATACCGTGCCGTCTTATTATACCAAAAAATTGACTGAGCCAATTCACCGTTCGCAACGCAACGTCACCTGCGACAACTGGTTCATGTCCGTAAAAATTGTCCAAGAAATGAAGGACAATTACTCTTTAACAATGGTTGGGACATTTCGATCGAACAATCCCGAGATACCAAGGACGTTCACACAACCAACTGCTGCCGGTATGGTGCGATACGCCTACGCCAACGATATGACGTTACTGTCCTATTGTCCAAAAAAAAAACAAGGTAGTTTTACTATTATCTAGCTTGCACAAAGCCGGCCGAATGAATGAAAGAAATGGCAAGGCAGAGATCGTAGCATTTTACACTGAAACGAAAGGGGGAACGGACACATTTGATGAGTTATGCAAAAATTATTCCACAAGCCTTATCACCAAACGATGGCCTATGCGCTTATTTTTTGGAGTCTTAGATCAGACAAGCGTAAACCGCGCAATTTTATATAACTTACCAGAAGCCAATCGTACCATGATTCGTCGCGCTTTCACCAAAGAATTAGTTCATAGCTGGTTGAAACCGCATTTAGAGGCTCGTTTAGAAATAACAACCTTACAGCGAAATATTAAGCAATTGATTTGCGAAATTCTAGGAATAAATGAACATCGTCTCTTCGTGAGTGGAAAACTAGAAAAACAAAAAATTCTGTCTGTGTCAAAGAATTGCCTGTTCGTTCATTATAACATGCATAAATCCTTAAAATATTCCTCACTTTCAGGTGTTCAAAAATTCAACTTTTTGCAATCTGCGCGAATGAGACCACATGATTTTGAAAGCTCGTACTTTCAACTACAAAACCTTGGAACCGTTTTTTTTAATTTGCTTTTTGCAGAATTACGATTTTTTTAACAAAATCCCATTTTTCAACATATTTCAACATTCTGCATTTTTAAAAATAACAGGTTTAAATTCCTGAATTTAGCAACTACTGGGCCACATAGTAGACACTGAAATAGTATCTCAGAATTTTTGCAGATTTTTCTGAAGTCGAGAAAACTTTGTAAGCCTGACTGTTCCCTCAAAGGACCAGTGTACACACCGTGCCCTTAAAAATTGAGTATACACACGCCGGGTTAATTTTAAGTTTTAATAATGTTTAGAAAGGTGACTGTTAAATAAAGTAAAAAAAAAAATAATTCAAATTGTACGCCCTCTAACCTAACTTTAATTCTCATGTTAACACTCACTCTTTTCATATATTCAGGCCTTTAAGGCCCACCACAGTCATAGCAACCTTTGACACAAAACTCACGACATAAAACTTTCACCACACTCTCTTAGCATTCAGCTTTCGTACTGTTCAGACGTATTTAAATATATCCTCAATTTATTCAACAATCCTTGCTGTTATTTATTGTTCACCCTGCTTGTTTAACAGTGACAAAGATAGTTCCTGTGAATTTTTTTTAATTTCATAAGAAATTACTAGTTGCACAAGTGTGTACAATACCGTTCGAAGCAATGGTTTTACTCAAATACAATCGTAAGTAAGTATACTTTCATAATTCGTGTAAAAATAAAATTTAACAAACACCCAAGTTCTTACAGGAAGGCAAAACAACGAAAATTCCGACATTGAAGATTTGGAAATATTATCTGGTACGGAAAGTGAAAGCGACTTCTGCAGACCAATTAAGGTTGAGGAAAGTGTTCAATATCGCCGTCCGCAGAAAAGAAGACGCGTTTTCTAAGGTGAAGATACGCAGTCGATGCGAGCGACATCAATGTTCTACAGTTTGAAACGCTAAACAAGATATCGCATTCCCTGAAAGTCCACATCCCCGTTAAATAAAAGCAGACGGTGCAACACCATATTCGTACTTCATCTAGGTGTTTACCAGCGATATTTTTGATAAAATATACCATGAAAATATCCAAAAGGATAAATTTATTGCGGAAAGGATTCATTTGACTCAAATATTTCAGAAATTCTACGTGATTTATATTATAATGACATGTATTAAATACCCAAACTATACATGATATTTGTTTTAGGATGCTTCACTTCGACTTCCTATTATTACCAATGTTATTATTTTTTTAAATATCTTAAGAATATTGAAATATCTTAAATGCATAACTCGAAAAGAACTATTGACGTTAATTGAAGGATCCAGCAGTTTCACAAGGTTAGGTTACATTGGTTGATTTATAACGACTCGATGACGCGGTGGTGTAATATTTCATCAGAAAGGTAGTGTACATGGCAAAGTTGGAGTCTTGTTTCATCATCGCTGTCTAGTTGATTGTAAAAACTGAAGCCAACTAGAATAAAGGCCGAAATACAATACTGCGAGACGGCGATGCGAGGGCGCGACGAGAGTCTCGCAGCAAAAGTCAAGCAGTTTTCGTAACATTCATTTGTATACGACAACGTACAATGATTGCGATGAGTCGATGCGAGGCTAGAAATATTCGGAGAAACGAAAATTCTTCGCAACGAGGTGCGTGACGTTTATCAGATGCTCTATGGCGCTTCAATGAAATTTGAAATTCAAACGCCTTAATTACATTTTAAGTACGAGGGTTATACGGAATGAATTTTGATTGAAAATTTCATGCATCCTTGTTGAGGGTATTATTCGCCAAACGGAGAAAAATTCCAAATTCAAATTTTTAAAAAATCAAAAACAATTTTAATCAAATTTCATTTGAAACGTCACCAATTTGACATTTGTAATATGAATATTATTCTCCCTCGCATCGTGTGCATTGTAAATTGAATGCGTTGCGCGATGACGAGTGAGAATCGCATCACCGTCACGCAGTATTGTATCTGGGCCTTAAGTTACAACAGGATATCCAAGATGACCTGTTAAGTGATGAAAATGTTAGGCTCCTATTGGTATGGGAAGGTGTTATCAGCTGCGTCGAAATTGAATAACATTTTAGGTGCACGGTTTCATTTTGAAAAATCACTGTGCCCAATGGAACACTCTGCAAATTGAAAATGAAATCCATAGCTGTTAGTGGGAAATAAAATTATATCATACGTTTGCAAATCGTTCTTGCGGAGAGTCGGGTTAGCAACGCACTTCAACTCGCCCGATAAGTCTCACTTTGTACGAACAAGGTTTGGTTAAAGTGCCAGGAAGATTTTATTGGTAGGTGAAGAGAAGTAGTGCCAGATGTCAGATCCAGGCTTATGCCTTAGATTGAAACCTTACATGGAAAACACGAGGCCAAATGCAATCCGACGACGTGTGCGTGTTGTTCGAAAGAATATCTCTTGACGTCGCGACCCTTTCCTGGGTCTGGTTGGGGAAATCAATATATCCACGTTGTTACAAATTGCTTAGGAAGCGGCCGGAATTATGCCCAACTTCTTCCAAAAAAGACCACTATAGCCGAACAGATCATGATACACTGGGTCATAGGATTTTTTTTAAAATAATGCAGGAAATTTCAGATTAAAAGTTGCTAATTGAAATTGAATTGATGTGAGCTGCTAGAAATGAAAAGACGGAAACGATGCCTGTTCAGCTTTAGTCAATGGCATGATCTCACGACTTCTTATGGACATTGTCGTAATAAACATTTGCAAAATGGTCAACGAGAACCAAACAAACCTGGAAATGGCAAATTTTATTCGGTATACGTTTCTTTGACAGCGAACATAGCTGAAGAACTTGCCTCCACTTTTTAAGCCTCGACCTAAGCTGATATGAAGACTAAAAGACCCTATGAGCAGTCTTAATTCCTCTCACAGTATGGAAGTCAACTTATGGTACCACTAACATACTGAGCTGGACGGTGCTGCAGACGTTTTTTAAAAAATCAATCTTGCTATGCTTGTATTCCGACAGGTATTAAAAGTAAGAGAATAAATTTATCCTCGTATCCTTATGTATTTAGGAGCAATACGCTTGTAAATCCAAACTAACCGTTGGGCAGACAGCGTTAGGCGACGGTTTTTCAAGGTCAGTTCAAATTTCAAGTTTCAAATAATTTATTGGGTGAATTTTTGTTTGTTTATGTACAATTATTCTTAACTTATCACTTAACGTACGGGTTCTGCCTAATGGCTGTACCCGGAGCTCACTTCTAACTTTATTTATTTTATTGATTCCTTAAATTAGTTGTTATATTAAAATTTCTTATTTATTACACTTACACCCTAAGTGTGGCCTTTAATATCAATCTTTTCGCTTACATTTACATAATATTAATTTTTATTATAATTACTTATTCTCTAAAACAATATTTAACTACAATGTTTAATCTTCTTATTAACTACTTCTTGCTAACCGTTGGCTACCTCGACTGTCTGACTGTCTGCTCTCGACTGCCGCATTGCTGATCGCGATGGTTTCATGTTCCACTATACGCTTCGCCGTTCGCTCGCTCGATCAACCTCTTTTTTCAAGATCAGCATCAAGGCGCCTAGTTACATCTTAAGTATGTATAGCGCAAGGACTAACGGGGGATTTCTCTCAGACAGAGATAGAAACAGTGAAAGAAGATTTATATTTGCTTCGCAATTTTATACAAAAGCTTCGTAAGTCAAATACTTGCTTTACGCAAAAATTAAGAAAATCTACAAATTCAAATAATATTTCAACATATTTTGGTCCAATACTGATGGATCGAGAGTTTGTCTGAAGGAAAGCGCAACAACTAACAAGCGCTAACAATACGAAAAAGCTGCTAATCTAACAGTATTCGACCACAGTATTTATAACACACAGGATTTATAACTTAAATTTATTGGAGTTATAACATAAACATGAAAGTACGGACACATAAGCTTAAACATAAGCCACTTACACATAAGCCCTTAAAATTTGTTTTCATACCCAATCACACAATCACACATTGAGTCCGGCAAAATTATTCTCACATAGTTTTAAGCTCAGAAAGCTTGTTATGTCGATCTATGCACTCAACTATGTCGTTTAATTTTTAATCCTTCTATCGTGAAAAGTTTGCTTTACAAAATAGAACGCCTCACTGGTTCCAAGTGTCAAAGTTGGTGAGCAGGTACGCTGAAGCTGAACCAAATAATCTTTTTTAAATTTCGAATTTCGGTACTTGGGCTAAGGAAATTGGCTCTGGCACTAAATTACCAGCCAGCGGTAAATGATCTTGTATGATTCTATCTGTGATATTTTCTCTATTGTCACTGAGTTCTGGAGGGGTGAGATGGTATATGTTGTTCAAGAGTTTGAGGGAGACTTTGTCCTTGGAGTGCTATATTTCAGGTGTTTACATTTTATTTACTTTTTTAAAGGAAACGAGTAAAGCTTTTTGAGTGCGGTTTTTTTGCTTTTATTCATGATATACACAACGCTGGAAATTTTTTTTTCAAAAAAAAAAAACTAAAATAGCGGCAGTGGCAGCTTCGCGAAAACAGGTCTTCAAATCACGAGAGGCAAACGGCTGACATCACTCTTTGTTGATTTGAAACACAAATTCAAAGCATATTATCAATCTGTGACCCTTTGGTCATGGAATGATAGATGGGGTTTTCGTTTAGTACACATTTCGGGAAATTTTCCATTTTTTTCGCATAAAAAGATAAATGCAAAAATGTATCTATCGTAAAAAAGATCCAGCGTTCCGTGAAGACATATTTTCTGAGTATGCTCTCCAAATTTCAGGTCGATATGTTAATTACAGCGGTCAGGAGAATGTCTGCCATTTTTAAAAACGTATTTTCGAGAAAAACGCGTTTAAAGTATTGTAATGTGTTTACACAAATGTGTTTCTAATTACTGGTCCAATCGGCAATGCCTCGTCCATAGAGGCATCGCTTCTCTTATTCTATCTGCTCATGTTGAGCCGCTAACATCTCCCGCTGCTCAATCCGCTGTTTGAGTATGACCACCCAAACATCTTTCGAGCGAATCGTCCGAAAAGTCTTTGTAAATTGGCTCGATCCCTTCAGAACAGTGTCACTAAGAAGTGCCTTGTGTTTATATAAAGACAAAGTATCCGACGCTTCAGCTTTACCCTACGTAAACCAGCTATTTTCTCCTGGTGGATACTTCTCATACTGGGGTTTTTTATCCGTGGAGCTCTTGTGGTAATACGTGGCTCATATCACGCCCTTCATGACTCGCACAGAATGTGAGTTTCAGCGGATAGTATAGGCCATAGTAGGCTATAGTATAGAAGGCCATAGTATATAGTGAGTTCTCCGATCGCTTTATCTGTGAGTTTACCTGCCCTGTTTCCTCCGAGTCCCTTGGTTTCTTTTTTCATATTTCTCAAATTCGTTACTATTATTTTTTCGACGTGACCAATACATTCTTTTTTTGACAGTAACGTCATCATTGGAATTGACTTCAAGTAATCTCTTAAACGTTTTACTGTCACCATCTCCGCCGTAACTGACATATTTGACTACGTGCGGTTCTACCGATCGGAGAAACATTTCGGTTTCGGATTCCGTCGGTTTCCATCTTTCCTGCGGTACCGACGTGGTTTACGGTGCAAATTTCCTAGTGTGCGTTCTTCCATTCATCGTAACCAGCAGGATCCTCATCCTTTTTTTCTCGCAAAAGCTGCAAGATTGGCAAAACTTTGATCATGGCGTTGACAGCTTTTTTCGTTTGGTATCCAATGAGACTAATCACGCCAATGAGAGATGAAAACTCTCTTTTTTTTCACGTGCCATCTCCTGAAACATTGAAGTGATCTTCTTGTAGTCCTTGAGAAACGTTTTCTTTCTACTCTTCTGCTACTGCTTTCTTCAGAGCCATGTGGTAAATCGATTTCGTCGCGATTCGTATATCTGAATTCGTGTTATATATTATTATATAATATTCGTATATACTTGAAAATAACGAGAAACAAAAAACACAGACGCTACGATGTTTTCGCTTTTCAGACTTAAATAACCGTTGTGAAATCGAGAAACGAGAAAGTAGGGACCCTATTCAAAGGTTTCTGAGTATAAAAGGCTCTGTATACCTGCGACAGACGCGCTGAGACCAGCAGGAACCCAGCTAGCCGGGTGCCCCGCTGAGACGGTCAGAGCGCTTCAGAGGATTCAGAGACTAAGAATCCGTAATAAAAAAATTGATTTTTTGAAAATTTCAAGGACAAAGTTCCCCTTGATGTTTTTTTAGAAGTAAGTCTCCTACTTTATTTAATTTCTGGAAAAACCAGTATTCCTCCCTGTTATTGTTTTGTTTGGTTTGCTGATAAATCTGGTGAACCACGGCGCGTTGTTGCGGAGCTAAAATTTGTTGGATCTTGCCTTTTTGATCTAGAAGACGCGTATATTGCTGTAAAATTTGTTAGTTAACTACCTGCTAATGTCCTTAATACATTTGGTAGGAAGTTTTCTATTTTTGAAACCAAGCTATGTTATGATTTTTTATGTGACGTACTTCCTTTCAAATATATCAACTGAGACACGAATCGGAAGGCTCGCATCGCAGTCTTGCAGTTTTGTATCTTGTTTTATTGTATCTTGGACTTTAACTGATTAAAATTTGGAGTGAGAATAATTACTTCAGATATGTAATCTAGCTACAATTGAAAAGTCGCGGTGCAATGGTTTTTAAGTTCATATTGGGAATAATGTCTCAATTTATGCTTAAACGTTTCTTCAATTTTTTAGTACACAACCTCATCAAGCTTAAGAGGGACGATTAAAAACGAACTTTGATTTGAAGTTCTTAAATGGTTGAGTGATCCAGGAAGAAAACCACTGAAATGATGTGCGTGTTTCGTTTATAGCTTCACTTTATGCTCAAAACTCTTGATGAGAAAAATACTTCCTGAAGACTGCCTCTTCGGAACAACGACGGAAAAGCGGACGGGATGGTCATTCTATCTCTTTCTACCAGAAGCCGTGCGGGAATATTATCACTGTTATGTTGCCTACGCGATGGCGTTAGACTGTTGTCAGTGGGATAACTAGATATCGGTCATGAAGAAATGACTATGGCCTTAGATGTATAGCATCCTCTGATCAGTTAAAGGTTTGAATTGAACATCCATACACTCCTAGAGAGGAGAAAACGCAGACGTTCCTGCTGAAGGGACTCTGTCAAGGGTACGACCCTATTGAGCTTCAAAAAGAACTCGAAACCAAGGCTGAGACAGTGAAATTCGTTTCAGTGAAACCTTTCACTACGCGTCGCTCTATAGTAGAGAAGCGAGTCCTCCCCATATATCTCGTGCAAATATCACACGAGAGCTCTGCAGCCGAACTACTAAAGCTGAGGTTCCTCAACCATCAAGTAGTACGGTTTGAAAAATTAGTAACGAAAGACATCATGCAGTGCTTCAAATGTCAAAGATTCGAGCACAGTTCGGCGAACAGTAACATGCAGTTCCACTGTGTTAAATGCAGCGTTGTCCATGAACCTGGCAAGTGCGGGTTGGGGGAAAATGACGGCAAAGACAAGATATTTTGCGTCAACTGCAGGACATATGGACATCCTGCTTCCTTCAAGGGCTGTCCAGCCTATAAGAAAGCTAAGAAGCCCATGCGGATTGAGCGCGCCCCACCAAGTCAACCGGTGATTGCCCCAGCTCCTATTACCCCTGGAGTATCTTCCGCAGCTGTTGCGAGGGATACTGTAGATTCAACACCCCAAAAGAGGGATGAAAGTGATTTAACCGCTATGTTCAAGATCATCTTGGACAGGCTGGGAAAAATCGAGAACACCCTGATCGATCACAGCTCCAAAATCAGGGGCCTTATAAGCACGTCTAGCTATTCCCATGACCAGTACTAGACACCTCTCTGCAGTGTTGGCTCGAGATGAACTTCATTTAATAGCTGTGAATGTCAACTCGATAGCGAGTGTCTACAGGAGGTCTGATCTACTGGATTTTGCGTCTGAACAGAAACCTGACATTATACTGCTGAACGAGACTAAACTCAACGAAAGACATAACGTACAGTTCAAGGACTACAACTTCATACGTACTGACAGACCCAACTCGACTAACGGAGGAGGGACAGCAATAATGCTCACACGACACATCAAGTACGAACACGTGAACAGACCAGAATTCAGTGGATTTGGAAAAATAAAGAGATTTTTTTACTTTTACTTTACTTTTTGAACATCCATATTTTTGCTTTTGCAAGGAGCATTTGAAATCCATTTTCAACATATATGAAATGATGGTCATTTACATCACAGCCTTCATATAAGCTACTTTGGTATATGTACGCTACTTTCGTACTTGTGCGTTTGATGGTTTCATATTCGAGCTACCAAGTGTATTATTCTATACTATTCCTAGTGTATTTAATAGTGTACTGAGGTCAACATATGATGTTATGTAGACCCGACGTTTTAAACTCAAAAAACTATCCTGCTTTTGTCAATGGGGTGGCCGTTGATCCTTTTCGAAACCACCTGTTCTCTTTCTGCTATAACATAATTTTCAAGGGATATATAGTGTAAGGCCAATGTCAAACTACTTACCAACCAACTCCTTTGATTCGCCATCTGTATTATATGATACTCTACCTCGATTTGTGAGTACCGGCACGAGCAAAGATGCTTAAAATGAAGGATGTTGGAAGTAACTTTGTGAAGGATAGAGAAAAGAATTATATACCATCACCTTATTTAAAACTCTCCTTTATGTATGTGTTCAATTCAATTCAAAATCAATTGTTTTTTTTCCTCAGGTTTATACACTCATAAAAACGAGTTTCACAGAATATATTCAAAAAATTTAAATTTCGATATGCAGGAAATTATTTCTTTGTAACAAATTTAGCAAAGTTAAGTTGGACTGGATCTGTGTTGCATTTACTTTCGCAATGATAAACTCCAATAGTTTACCCACATTGAACTATTGGAAAACATTGAAAAACCTTGTAGAGCCAATGCAGATTGGAGGTACACTAAATCCGCAAAGGATATTTTCCGTTAAAATATAATGAAGTTGTTCGGCAGGAAACATTAACGTTTGAGCATGTTCATTTCGCTAGAATCCATCTTATTATTCTCATATTCATTACCCGACAGTTAATTGGAGATTCAAGTGCTTACCAACTTAATACGAGTGTATCAAATATCCTTGCACATTAACGCACAAATTGCAGCAAAATTGTACATAAATCTTTCGGACCCTCCCTGTTGAATCATTTGATTCAACGCCTGTTGTAAATTGGTCAAGGCGGTTTTCAGGATTGGTCATAAGTCAAGAAAAACTCGGGGATAGTTCTATCATAAATTACAATAAGGGACAGAAAATCACTACCGGATCAACACTAAATAAAAACCGGAACTAATGCAGTGCCTTCCTTGTACTGCTTGCTTGGTACGAAAATTTACAATTTATGTCGATTCCATCTTCAGAGATAATTCCAAGAATCAAAATCAATTGGTTAATTTGCCAGTTAGGGGAAATGTGATATGTCGCAGACAGGCGGCCGATTGATATAAATTCGTTTCACAAGGATGTCTATGCATTTCCTGAATGATTTTCTTGATAGTGTTCGTTGATATCGTTCAATGGAAAGTATCTAACGTTCAACTTTTGCCAATAAAGTTGGGGTTTCGAAACGAAGACTGTTTATTGTTAGCCAACAAATCATGCTGAAGTCACAAAGTTAAGAAAAATCATCGGAAAATTTCGTGATGCGTAACGATAGGGTTCCATGCAAGGATTAGGGAAAGTCTTTTTGAATGTAGGAAAGGATATGACGAACAATTTTTTCCCGGAAAGAGAATAATTTGTTAACAAAAAAAAAGTTGTGGATATCGTTCGCTCTTGCAAAAACTGCACGCTCCTTTTCCAAGAATTTAATGGCACGAGACTTCCGGATACAATTTTGCTAGACGAGATAAGTATTTTGTTTTCTTCTCTTCTACTTCATCGGCTTTCAAGTGAATTCTTCAACATGCACAACATCATGGAACAGCCAACTTTCTTGTTTCAGGTCTAAGGCTTATGTTCTTATTGAATATTTGTAAAACTCAAAACGTTTCAATTCGCGAAAATCCGTCATAAAGTTCCAAAAGATTCCGTTCTAGGACGTAATAATTATTTATCTCTTGACCAAATTCATGTTAACCCTTTCCTACAGAGATACTTAATTTTTATGATATTTTGAAATTTTTGGTACATTATTAAAATACGATATGTAAAAGAAATCACATATACAGTCAAAGTCAAAAGTTTGTATACACGTACTTGTTATCACTTCGGAAGTCTAATTTTCCCAAGTAACAAGTGATAAATGAAATCTTTTGAAACACAATTAAGGCTTATACTTATAAGTGTTTTCTTATATATAAATATAGATATGAATATAAATATAAATATAAATATATATAATATTGAAAAATTTGAGAAAAAGTAATTCACGAAGTATTAACAGATAAAGATGAAATCATCCAAAAAAGACAGCGAACAGTGTGTATGCAAACAGAAAATAAACATTTGTTGTTTCACCTAGGCCTTGGAAAAAAGACCATCAGTACTTCGTGGCACCTCCTAGAGCTTTTATGACAACTTCCAATCTCCTTTTCATGGCGTTCACTAAGTTTTGAGTAACGTCAAAAGCCATATTTTCTCATTCTTCCGTTAATGCGACCCCGAGATCTTGTTAAGATTTTATGACACGTTTTCTGATTTTTGTTTTTTTCAAAATTTCCCATAGATTTTCAATGGAGTTAAGGTCTGGCGATCCAGGAGACGAGTGTAGCTGCTTAAGTGTATTGTACACCAGCCATTCCTTCACAATTTTTCCTGTGTATTTTGGATTATTATCCCATTGGGAGACTGTTGAGTATGTTTACTAAGCGATGTTCGATTACACAATAGGTTATGGGCCCAGGCACCCGAAATTATTTGTAAAGTAAATAAAACTTCAAATAAAAGTGACAGTGTAATACAGCGTGTAAAAAGTTCCCCAACGACGAAATAAAAATGGCGGCGTCGAGTTTGGTGAGAATCGAAGTGTTAAATAAAGAAAATTTCGACACATGGAAGATCCAAATGGAAGCGCTGCTTGTAAAAAATGATTCGTGGTCGTATGTCAGTGGACTAAAAATTAAACCCGAAGTCGTTGCTGGTGAAAATGCTGCGATTGACGCTGCATCTATTGAGGCTGTAAATAAGTGGGAGAACGAAGACAGAAAAGCGAAATCTGATATCATATTAGCGATGAGTCCGTCCGAACTCAAGTTGATAAAAGGATGTGTCACATCAAGAGAAGTATGGTTAAAATTAGAATCTATATATCAATCCAAGGGTCCTGCTAGGAAAGCAACTTTATTAAAGCAGTTAACCTTACACCGAATGGATGAAAGTGCTGACGTGCGTGAACATATTCGCAAGTTTTTCGACACCGTCGATAAGTTGGAAGAGATGGAGATCACGATTAACCCTGATCTATTAACAGTGATGCTGTTGTACAGTCTTCCGTCAAGTTTCGAGAATTTTCGGTGTGCTATCAAGTCGCGAGACGAATTACCAAAGCCCGAAGTATTGCGCGTAAAAATCATAGAAGAGAGTGATGCCCGAAAGAACGATATGCCCATCAGTGAATCTAGTGCGATGTTTACAAAGAAAAATTTTCCGAAACACTGGAAGTCAAAGAACATTAGTGGTGATCGTGGTGCAAATGTGCAAAGAAACGATAAACCTTTTAAGTTTAACTGTCACCGTTGCCACAAATATGGTCATAAAGCCAAAGAGTGCACGGAAATTAAGAAACAAAAGAATGTCGTAAAAAAGGCCGAGGACGTGAATTTTTACGCATCTCAAGAATTTCCTCTCGAACAAAGCGCGTTTAACGTTGTGAACTCGGATAAGAATAATCTTTGGTGTCTAGATAGTGGGTGCACGTCACATTTATGCAAAAATCCAAAATATTTTGTAACGATCAACAAAAGAAAGAGCGGAAAATTGAATTGAAAATTGAGAGCCAATAGTGCATCAGCAAAAATCGAAGCAAGTGGAACAGTGTCAATCACGGCGGAATCAAACAATCAGCTGTTGAATGTGAAGTTGGACGAGACTTTACATGTGCCAGATTTACGAACGAATTTACTTTCGGTCGGAAAAATTACCGACAAAGATTTTATTGTTATTTTTGATAAGAAATCAGCAACAATAGTCAATAACGATGGAATGCCGATTATAAAAGCTAGTCGAATAAATGGATTGTATTATTTACATCAAAGAAGCAACGAATGTAACTTGACAGAAAATAGTTCAGTAGTGGCAAAATCAAACACAATGGAATTGTGGCATCGGAAGATGGGTCATTTGAATATCAAAAGTCTTGTCGAATGTCAACGCAATGGATGTGTTCGAGGAATTGATTTAACGGGCTCAAAGGAAGATTTTGTTTGTGATGTTTGTGCTCTCGGTAAAATGACTAGAGCTCCGTTTCCAGTTAGAAGCAAAAGAACTTCAGATGTTCTTGAAATTATTCATTCTGACTTGTGCGGACCAATGCGAGTCGAATCCAATGGAAAGGCTAAATACTTTGTAACTTTTATCGACGATTTTTCGCGTTGGTGTGAAATTCGATTGCTGACGAGTAAAGATAAAGTTTTTGAAGCGTTTAAAGACTTTAAGACATTTGTCGAGAACAAGTTCGGAAAAAAGATCAAGTTTTTGCAAACCGACAATGGCACGGAATACGAAAACAAGAGTTTCAATCAATACTTACGAGAAAATGGAATTGGTCGCAGGTTAGCAGTAACGTACACTCCTCAACAAAACGGATTAGCAGAGAGAAAAAATCGCACTCTTCTAGATTCTGCTAGGTGCCTCATGATCCAATCTGGATTACCTCCGTATTTTTGGGGTGAAGCCATCAACACGGCGAACTATATAAAAAACAGGTGTCCTTCACGGAGCATCGATAATAAAACTCCCTTCGAGATATGGAGTGGTTATACGCCTACTGTGAAATACTTCAAAGAATTTGGCTGTGAAGTATTTGTTTTGACTCGGAAAACTCAAGATAAATTTGAACCACGATCAAAACGAGGAATTTTTCTCGGCTATTCGGAGCAATCGAAGGCGTATAGGATATGGATTACCGAGGAGAAAAGAGTGGATATTGCTCGAGATGTCAAGTTTCTCAACTTAAGAAAGTCAATCTTGAAGGACAATTACCACGATTTTTCACTCGATACTGCAGAAAATTTTGATCAAAGTTTTGTTGACATTCAGATAAATTCCAATCAAGAAATCTCAGATAATGAAATCATCGAAGATGGTGAAGACAACGAAGTTGTTGAACATGATGAACCAGTCAGTGTTCCAAGAGGAAATTCGAGAAAAGGTATTGGCAGGCCAAAAATTGTAAGGACTGAAAAAAGGGGAAGACCAAGAAAACAATACAACCTGGTTCCAATTGCAGAAGAAAATGAACCCGATGAAAATAATGAATTATCTTGTTTAACAGAAGTTCCTTTCCAGAA
Organism: Stratiomys singularior; assembly: GCA_954870665.1. Taxonomy (NCBI): domain Eukaryota; kingdom Metazoa; phylum Arthropoda; class Insecta; order Diptera; family Stratiomyidae; genus Stratiomys; species Stratiomys singularior. The sequence continues at coordinate 66,382,695 of OX940880.1, read as the reverse complement.
CGCCATGAAAAGTTCAGATAATGAAGAATGGATGAATTCTATGGCGATGGAAATGAAATCAATCATCAAAAACAACACATGGATCATAGTAGATCGTCCCGAAGATCAGCAGGTGATTGGGAGTAGAGTTGTTTTGACAAACAGATACAATAACGATGGAGCCCTAGAAAAAAGAAAAGCTAGAATTGTTGCGCAAGGCTTCTCTCAACGCCCGGGGATAGATTTTAGTCAAACTTTTGCTCCCGTAGCTCGTCTCAGTTCAGTTCGTTTAATTACGGCACTAGCGGCTCAACAAGATATGAAAATCACTCAACTTGACGTCACTTCAGCATATTTAAATGGCGATCTGGAGGAAGATATTTTCATGGAAGTCCCGAAATGTTCAAAAGAAATGCTTGAAACACTCATTTAGATTGAAGGAATATGTAGTGACATTGGACAGAAAGCTCTAAAAATGTTAAATGAATTGAACCACGGTGACAATTCAATCTAAATACGATCCGTGTGTGTATCATATTCAACAAGGGGAAGAAGTTGTCCTTATTGTAGTATATGTCGATGATTTCCTACTGGCATCTAAAAATCCTGATATAGTCATCAGCCTAGTGAAACATCTATCGAAGAAATTCGAAGTCAAGAATCTAGGAGACGTGAAGTTGTATCTTGGAATCGATTTTTCACAAGACGAAAATGGAATTTACTTGAACCAGAAGGGATATGTCAACGACCTTCTGAAACGATATGGAATGTATGATTGCAAATCAATCTCAACTCCATTGGATCTGGGAACGAAACTACAAAAAGGTGAAGATCAATCTAACATTACGGCACAAAGTCTACCATACAGAGAGTTAGTCGGTGCCTTAACTTATTTAGCAATGTGTACTCGTCCAGACATTGCTCATATTGTCAGTCGTTTGGGCCAATATAACTCCTGCTACAATGAAAGTCATTGGATTGCCGCGAAGCGAGTCTTACGCTACTTAAAGAGATCAGCTGATGTCGGTCTTCATTTCAAAAGGTGTTCAAAGTCATTAATAGGATACGTGGATGCCGATTGGGCAAATTGCTTGGATGACCGAAGATCATTTTCTGGCTATGCGTTTATCTTAAGTGGTAGCCCTATTTCATGGGAGTCCAGAAAACAAAGAACAGCTGCTCCTTCATCAACAGAAGCCGAGTACATGGCATTATCAGACGCATCAAAAGAAGCGGTTTATCTCAGAAGATTCCTTACTGAGCTCGGATTTGATTCCCTTGCTAGAGTCAAAGTATTCAGTGACAACTGCGGAGCTAAGAAGTTGGCAGAAAATCCAGTATATCATGGAAGAACCAAGCACATCGATGTGCGTCATCATTTTGTTCGAGAAATGCTGGAGAATAGATCTTTGGAAATTGAATATATTGCAACAGAAAACATGGCAGCAGATATTCTTACTAAAGGATTATCCAAACCAAAACATGAAAGATGTATTAGACTTCTAGGTCTTAAAACGTGTTGATCGCTCATCGAGGGAAAGTGTTGAGTATGTTTACTATGCGATGTTCGATTACACAATAGAGACCCATGGAGTTTTAAAATCAAATTTTTCCACACGACACTTTAAATTGTTTTTCAGAATCTGATTAAAATCCCCAAATTTCGTCTTCGACTCAGTGAAAACAAGTTATCTGTCCCAGCAGCTGTCTTGAATCCCCAAACCATCAGTGAACCTACATCATTCTTCACGGTAGAAATGAGGTTTTTGGGAAGGAGATTGCTGCTTGATGATCAATATGATCACCTCTGCTTTTAATCCAAATACCTCCAATTTATTTTCATTGGTGAAAATGGTGTTACCCCAAATTTTTAAGGGTGTTTTCAAACGACTCTTTGCGAAGTTCAATCATTTAGGACGATTAACAACAGAGATACATTGTTTCTTCCTGAATACTCTTCCATGCGATCCATTGGCATTTAGCGTTCCACATATCGGGTAATCGCGTTCTGTAGACACATCTTGCGTTATTTGTACTGCAATAGATCTCGGGATTTTCCTCACTTGCCTCACTATTTTTCGGAACGGGGTATAGTGGTATTTCCTCGCAAGGTATACCTTTCAATAATTTTCTGCACTGTAGCTCGACTTTTATTTACAATTTTAGCGTTTTCTCTGAGAGACCTTCCCTTTTTCGATGCTGCAAAATCAAGAAGCCCATTTCACCTGATAATTTTAAAATGGACCTAAACTGACGGATTCGTTTAAAAAATCTCTGAACGTAAATTAAACTTAACGGGAAAAACCCTTATATTTTTAAATGGAATGCCCTGTATTAGAACGTTTGGTTGCATTTTTCAGATGATTTCATCTTTCCTTGTGAATAGTTAATGAATCATTTGTGTTCACATTGAATTATAATGAAAAATAAACGATTTAAGTAGAAGCTTTACTTGCATTCCAAAATATTTCACTTATCATTTGCTACTGAGGGAACTATCACCTTTGTAGTGGCCCGAATTGAGTGTATACAAATTTTTGACTCTCACTGTATTTCTTTAAGATGAAGATATGAGTGTTTAAGATTTTTTTGTATCTAGAAGTACTATTTCTATAACCTGGACTAATATTTACCAACAGCATTTTTACGTACCCCAACCATAAACTTAGTTCAAATAAAAAATTATTCAAAATGAAGAGATTAAACGTTTACTTCGTGGTATCTCTTCTTGGTGGCTTCTTCTATTCTTTGCATTCGTTGGCCAATTTGAACCTTCATTATCCAAATATACATCAGGGTACAGTAGTCCTCAGGGTACAGCAGAGTTGGAAAATAGAATTTTCAATAGAGGATCTTTTTTACTACCAGCGTATTTCATTGTCAGGTATTCAAAGACAGAGCGTTGAACATCTTTTATGGTATTTTTTCTGAGGAACAAACTATGGATGATGAAGGCGTTGAAACATACTTAATCCAGGACACCCCAAAACAATCTACACTACAGTTTAAGTGGGTTTCGATTTACGCAATATAGGGTTCTCAACTGATCGACTGTATCACACCCCGTATGGGAGTAATATAAACTTTTAATCCCCCAGGACAAGTTATTGTAGACTATGATCCGTATTTTTTTTTGCGTGATACATTGGTCTTTTGACTTCCGGGAAATGTGAAACAAAGTGGAATATTTTGTTATCTTTGGATTTTCAATAACTAATGTATATGTTTGAAAACCGATACTTGCTTTCACCTCTTTTAAATTTCGAATTAGTAATCATGTTTCCGGTAAGTCCTCTTTTGTTACTTCTGATCTACCCGCTAGATTTTTTCAGTTGTCAATATTTCGAGTGAAGAAATAGATGAGTCATCAAAATAGATAATTGTCCCATTCATTCATGTTCAGCCAATCATAAAACGATTCTTTCTTCCAAGCTGAAATTTTGGAACCTTAAGCCCATTTCTTGGTCCTTTCCTTGATCAATTTTGCCTTTCTTTATAAAAACTCCATGGCGAGCCAAAAAAACACAATTTATAACATTCTTTGATCGGTTTCCTAAGTGGTTACTGTTTAAGTATGGAACTACCCATAAATTCGATCATTGAATGCTCTAGACCCAGTTCAAATCTCTCATAATAACACTCTTGATATTTTTGGATTAGCTCATCTATTAGAGGTCTGATTTTGTACGGCTTATCTATGCAGTTTAAAAGCATCTGATTATAATCGTTGCAGTGTAAATAGGATAAAATTTAAGCAAACCTATCTCTTGGCATATCTCCGGCGCCCGTAGAGTATTGGTATGTCCAAACTAATCGAGTAATGTAAACCATGCACAAATCCATACTAAATGCTAGAGGCTCCTTCTTTTTGAAATTCAACACCTTATCTATCTGTTTAGTATTTATTTTATTGATATTATCCAATATTCCATCAATCAACATCAGAAATATATCAGTCAGTGTGGTAAACTTCTTCTACTACCTCAGTTTTTGCAGAATATTCTGATAACTAAGTCTCTCTTAGGCAATCTTTTGAAAGGTAATTTTTGGCAAGGATGCACTTGATGACGACAAATCAGTTTCAGCAGTTGGGCTTGAAACTGGGGATGAAGATACATGATGAAACGCAGATTCAGGTGTAAATTTGGTATTCGTAGACAATAATGGATAAATTTCGTGTAAGGCCATTTCAAGAGCCTTCTCAAACTCGTCAGCAAAGCCTATCTGAGCTAGCAGGTTGTTACTACAATCTACTGGTTGTAGTAGGTCTTTTTCGTTGTCCTCACCGGAAAAATCCACTACCGACTTGTCACGGCGGTCTGGAAGTTCTTCCAATAACAGAGCTTCGATGAGAGTAGTATCTTTCTCAATATTCATTTCCAGGAATGCAGAACAAATAAATCGACTATTGAAAAGCAAGTTTCAAAATTATCGACAGAAATTATAAGAAAAACAAACTATATTTCTTAGTTTACTTAGTTTCCTGACGGTACTTTTTATCCTCGCCAGTTCTCACCGAAAACACCATATACGATCTAAGAATCTAACTAGTAATATACCCTAATTAAATAATAAAAAAAAGTTCACCGGCCTAAGATCTGCTATCATTTTTTGATTAAAAACGAACTTGCTAACTGCGTGACAGGTTGTATGTAAATCAAATGTACTGGCCGTTTACTAAAGACCGAATAATACCCTTTCTTGGCTTACGTATATGGTACTTTAATGGATCATTTACGATTATAAGGGCAGAATATTCGCATTTAAAATATATATGACCAAATAAAAGGCGGTAGAAATTAGCACTTACAGATAGATAAGGGTTAAAGACTTGTCACGGAGGTATTTTCCTGGTGCTATGTGAATTTGTGTTTTCCTATCTCGAATCCTTTCTCATCATTTTATCTCATCGTATTGTGCGTTTAGATGAGGTTCAGATCACACGCCGGAGCTTGTTCGTTCGTTCGTTTATTCTCCGAATAAACGAACAAAATCTCAATGCACTGTTGCACCTGTATTTGTCTATTGGTTCAATCGTCGTTCGCCAAGCATCTATTATGGACATAGAAAGGATTTAAGGCCGAAATACAATACTGCTCGACGGCGATGCGTGAGCGCGATGCGATTCTCTCTCGTCGTCGCGCAGCGCATTCAATTTACAATGCACGCGATGCGAGGAACATTAATGTTCATATGACAAATGTCAAATAGGTGACGTTTTAAATAAAATTGTTTTTGATTTTTGAAAATTTTTGAATTTGGAATGTTCCTTCGTTTAGTAAATAAAAGCCTTAACTAGGATGCACGAAATTTTCATTCAAAATTCATTCATAATAACCAATGTACTTAAAAAGTAATTAAGCCGTTTGAATTTCAAATTTGATTTAAGCACCATATTGCATTTGACAAACGTCACGCACCTCGTTGTGAGGAGTTTTCGTTTTTCCGAATATTTTCCGCTTCGCATCGACGCATCGCAATCATTGTACGATGTCACATACAAATGCATGTTACGAAAACTGCTTGACATTTGCTCCGAGACTCTCGTCGCGCTCTCGTATCGCAGTCTCGCACTATTGTATTTCGGCTTTGATACTGATGACGACAAACCAAGTACAATTTGCATTGGAAGCTCAACGAAGGACTCTCGTAATTTTCATGCACTTTCAAGATCAAAACCTCTACAGAAGTTTCAGAAAACGTCAAATAAAGTACACATTCTTCGTACATGGGGTACATCGTACATCGTATTTGGTTTTCTAATGCATGCCAAAAAATAGGTTTGGAAACGGACCGGAGGTTTGGAATGTTCAAAAGTTGATTCGAAGGATTATAAATAAAAGAAGGAATGTGCTTCCGGTTTGGAAGGGGTAACATTACCTTATTGGCAGGACATTATAGGTAATTTTGCAAAAGTGGGAAATAAATTTATATATCAAAACTTGGGTTTTATACAGTTTTGTTCAGCTTTTAAGCTACCTAAACTCTTTTATCAATTTTTGGATTCGAAATGGCGGCAGGGCATCTCTCCTTAAACACTGTTTTTGTACAACTTCTTCAGCCGGGCAACTGGTGATCTTTATTTCGCACGTAGAACAAGAAATGTGAAATAGATTAATTCGCGAAATAATTAGAGATAATTAATACAAAAAACAGATAAATTATAGTATGACAATCTGACGGGAAATCGGCCGGAAATGGGTTGTTAAATAGGCAAAATTTAAATAACGAAAAAAAAGCATCCTCTGCATGAATTATACGTTTATGACCGTATTCTTTGAATGCTTGCATGGTTCCATTAAATTCATCGTTGAATTTGACAACAGGAAGATTCACAACAAATACAAATAGATTCTTGCAACTGGAAACATCCTTCGAGCCACAAACCACTCTTCTGCGTTAAAGTTCTCACTCGAGATCTTAGTGCTCCCACCCAAAACAACTTATCCGTAGGTTACCATTCCTCAAATCTTCATATATCGGTTTAATTGCCTTGAAAACATTCACTTGGAATGAGAAGGTTGTGTTCGTAAAAGCTCCTTTTGTCCAGTTGCCTTGTGTAACTGCCACAACAGAATGACTTCGGACCGCCGTGATATAAAATAATTTGCGACTTTTTGTTGGATATTTTGTGAGATAGTGCTATCCAAATAGCGTTATTTATATCCTCTAGAGTGACATTATCTGCGACTAGTATGCCGTAGAAAATCGCCAATTCATAAATTAACTTACCAATTAATTTGGATCATTTCAAACATTTCGTATTCTTCGCAAAAATTTTGACTAGTTCTGTGGAAAAAATTCTTTCAATTTTAGCGTAAATATACCAAAGTTGTTATGCCAGAAAAACAGATGCCCAATAAGCGCTATAACAAGCGATACAACGGTTGGGTTTTATATTTCTGGTCGAAGGCAATACTATTGTTACCCAAAGCAAATCATTGTCACATTCGTAAAGTTTGACAATTCTTAGCATATATGAACTTGCAACGTGGTGACGAACGAAAGCTTTTTGCTTTATTTACAGTTACTTCGAATTTAATCTCTTCCAAAAAAGGAATTTCATCGTGAACATTTCTGTGTGTTTTTCGACGTGGATTATAAAGAGACGAGTGTAACGTCAAATTCAAATTGACTTTTCGTAATAAAGCTCCATCCTTAAGTATAAAACAACTGGTAAAACGAATGTTATACCGGTGAGAAACCAAAAACCACTGTCAACGTTGGCTCGTGCAGGTCCAAAATCCATTTTTGCTTAAAAACATCGATGCAGTCAGAAAATTGATAATGGAGCTTGTCATGGAACATACCGTGCGATTGAAGCATCCATGGACATTAGTTCCACCAACGTAGAAAATACATGAACATTTGGCCGCGAAAAAATGTTTTCCACCACGGATCCTACATAAATTAATAATCGTTGTAAAATACACCGGTGTTAACTGCTTGTATATGAGCGTACGTGGGCGTCCGAAGTTTTAAACTTATATTTTTTCCCCCTCATCAGCTGTTCAAATGTTCGTGTCATTCGTGTCATACGCAACATGATACCCGAGATTCTATTGAAATTTCAATGTATCCAAATGTAATAACCAATCATAGGCAAAAAATTTAAGCTACATTCATAAATCACTTAAAGCAGCTGTTAAATGCATTGATTTTACATATTTCAATGAAGGGCATATACCTGCCTCGAAATTGCAAATCGAAAACATTTCCATTCATGAAATGTACAAATAATACAATATTTACATTTTCCAAAATTTTCGGTTACCTTCGATTTGAATTTGACAGTGGAGTTAACATTACAGTTACAAAAGCACTTCCTGTAAAGAAAAGCTCACACACACCACTTGAATGTGAAAAATATTATCAAATCGGTATCTGAATTATGCACTTTAATCAGTCAACGTTAATTGAAAATGTACAAACGCTTGTGGTGAGTTTTTCCGATTCTCATTTAAACATAAAGTAATGAACATATTTGATTAGTTCAGTGTAGCCTGGATATCAGCTTCAGATTGCAATTTTCCCATGTTTGTTCGGCTCGAGCAAATTAAATCCGAAGTCGAGCATCTGTCAAAATCGTACGGAATGGGCGGGACTTAATTCTTTGGAAAATGATTTTGCCGCTTCTCATCAGGTGCCAACTCACAGTCTGGGACGCGTCGATTGGCACTACCAGCTTAGGTGGATGTCGACTGGTTATTTACTAGTTATGAATATTGCTCTACAGCTTTGAACTTTTCTTATATTTCAAATTGCCTTTGGTCTGGCTTTATCAATTTCAGAAGTTTTGGTAGATCAATTTTTCCATTTTCACTTAGAACTTTCTTTATAAATATATAATTTCTTTATAAATTTCTTTATAAATATTAAATTCACTATCGAGGTACTCGAAATATTTGATCAGAACTTCCGCACCCATGAGTCTTCGCTGAGTTAGCTTAGCAAGGGTATAAATCACTTATAAGTTCTTCTGAAATTGAAGAAATATTGTTTATGAGCCTTGAATAAAATAAAACAAAGTAAACAAATATTGTAATGTTTGTGACTATAGTTCGGATGACAGATTGTTTTTAAGTGAATATCGGATAATGTTTTGAAATAACTTTTCAAAACGACTTTGAACCTTCATTGTTTTGATGCTGCTGGAGAAGGTTTTGTTCTTTTTTGGAATGAATGGGGCTGGGCTGTGGGAATGGCGCTGTGACTACACATGGAATAAAGTTTTATTAGACCAATTAAAGTATTTTTTCTTACAGAAAATCTTTGAATATCATTTTCCGGAACCGAAAAATGCGTTCAATCTATAAATAAGGCTATAAATCTATTTTTACTCTTAATTTATTTCTACTCCTTAAATTAATAAATAAATATGTATGAGTATTTCCAATCACGATCTTATTCTCCACAATCGATTAACGCTATGCGTGCAATGCGGATCTAAGTGAGTAGGACGTCAAAATCGTTTAAGTAAATTATCTCTCGACAGATTTTCTCGAATTGGTAATATTTCTTTGTGCACGTCGGGATGAAAAGGACTAGGATGGGGTTCAGATTAACAAATACCATCAACGCCCATTAAATAGTTTTGGTGTTGAGAGTTTTTGTTGATAAGTACCATATGAATGAACGTAGCCATAATATCTGTATCTGCATAATATGTGTTCAACACTTCTAGTATTTATTCTGGTCTCTGAACTGTAATTAATTTTCAATTTCAAATTTTCAGATAATATTAATTTACCTTTTTATTTTTGAACCTTCCTGCAGTATCGAAGTCGAGTTCCCGTTTTGTTTTTTTGAAGGTTTTTGAGGCACCATCACCTAGAGTTCCAGACAAAATTGTGGGGACATTGCTTGTTTTGTCGTGTTTTTTTTTTTGAAATGCGAAAGATGAACAACACATCCTGACGATCTTTTAAACCATATTCGTATTGGTATGTATGTCATTAACTTACCTCAACATTTTGAAGAAGTAACTGCATTTTAATGAAAATCTTTTAAAACTAACGTAAAGTAAGTTAAATTCCATGCCAAAAGTTTGAGTGCACACTTGTGAGCACTCTGAAACTATTGACTGGCAACCCGATTTCTGATGTAACATATAGAAATGTCAAATGAGGGAAGCTGCCGCTTTACTTGTCATAAGTTTTCGAAGAGATTGTTTGTTTGTTCGAATAAATAATACTTAAAAATATGGAAGTTGGGAGAATCGAAAATCATAGCAAGCAAACAAATATAACTGAGAGGGAATTAATTCAAAAATTGCATAAGGAAAATATATCATTAGTGAAATTGGTAGCACAGTTGGGTGAGATAGATTTATAGTAAGAAATGTTTTAAAAATATTTGGAAGAATGGAATTTTGGATAATGACTTCGAAAATTAACAAGCAATGAGGAATACACAATCATGGTTATGATTAAGAAGGATCAAACATTACTTCAACGCGAATAGCAGCGCAGTTTTAAACGTATTTAAAGCCAAATATATTAAAAAATTCATGTAAAAACGATCTGAAGGGCTATGCATCGTGGTGGTCATAAGTACCGAGTAGCACGTAGAATAAAAATAGAAAAACAAGATTGTAATTCACTGATCAGTTTTCTAGTACAGCCAGTGGTTTTTCATAGTTCTCACAAATTGTAACTCAATAAAGATAAAAATATACTCGGTTGATTATATGAATAATAGATGATATAATACCCTGACAATAATTCTCATAATATATTTAATATTGCCAAATCAGACCAGTTAACGATGAATTTGCAAAATGCTGTAATGTGAAGGAGTTATGATATGGGGTTGTATGGCTTCAAATAAAAGACGGTAGATGGAATTTATGATGACTAAATTTTGATACCTGTAAATATTAAGAAATTGTGTCTCTGGTGTCAAAACCTCTACAGAAGTTTCAGAAAACGTCAAATAAAGTACACATTCTTCGTACATGGGGTACATCGTACATCGTATTTGGTTTTCTAATGCATGCCAAAAAATAGGTTTGGAAACGGACCGGAGGTTTGGAATGTTCAAAAGTTGATTCGAAGGATTATAAATAAAAGAAGGAATGTGCTTCCGGTTTGGAAGGGGTAACATTACCTTATTGGCAGGACATTATAGGTAATTTTGCAAAAGTGGGAAATAAATTTATATATCAAAACTTGGGTTTTATACAGTTTTGTTCAGCTTTTAAGCTACCTAAACTCTTTTATCAATTTTTGGATTCGAAATGGCGGCAGGGCATCTCTCCTTAAACACTGTTTTTGTACAACTTCTTCAGCCGGGCAACTGGTGATCTTTATTTCGCACGTAGAACAAGAAATGTGAAATAGATTAATTCGCGAAATAATTAGAGATAATTAATACAAAAAACAGATAAATTATAGTATGACAATCTGACGGGAAATCGGCCGGAAATGGGTTGTTAAATAGGCAAAATTTAAATAACGAAAAAAAAGCATCCTCTGCATGAATTATACGTTTATGACCGTATTCTTTGAATGCTTGCATGGTTCCATTAAATTCATCGTTGAATTTGACAACAGGAAGATTCACAACAAATACAAATAGATTCTTGCAACTGGAAACATCCTTCGAGCCACAAACCACTCTTCTGCGTTAAAGTTCTCACTCGAGATCTTAGTGCTCCCACCCAAAACAACTTATCCGTAGGTTACCATTCCTCAAATCTTCATTTATCGGTTTAATTGCCTTGAAAACATTCACTTGGAATGAGAAGGTTGTGTTCGTAAAAGCTCCTTTTGTCCAGTTGCCTTGTGTAACTGCCACAACAGAATGACTTCGGACCGCCGTGATATAAAATAATTTGCGACTTTTTGTTGGATATTTTGTGAGATAGTGCTATCCAAATAGCGTTATTTATATCCTCTAGAGTGACATTATCTGCGACTAGTATGCCGTAGAAAATCGCCAATTCATAAATTAACTTACCAATTAATTTGGATCATTTCAAACATTTCGTATTCTTCGCAAAAATTTTGACTAGTTCTGTGGAAAAAATTCTTTCAATTTTAGCGTAAATATACCAAAGTTGTTATGCCAGAAAAACAGATGCCCAATAAGCGCTATAACAAGCGATACAACGGTTGGGTTTTATATTTCTGGTCGAAGGCAATACTATTGTTACCCAAAGCAAATCATTGTCACATTCGTAAAGTTTGACAATTCTTAGCATATATGAACTTGCAACGTGGTGACGAACGAAAGCTTTTTGCTTTATTTACAGTTACTTCGAATTTAATCTCTTCCAAAAAAGGAATTTCATCGTGAACATTTCTGTGTGTTTTTCGACGTGGATTATAAAGAGACGAGTGTAACGTCAAATTCAAATTGACTTTTCGTAATAAAGCTCCATCCTTAAGTATAAAACAACTGGTAAAACGAATGTTATACCGGTGAGAAACCAAAAACCACTGTCAACGTTGGCTCGTGCAGGTCCAAAATCCATTTTTGCTTAAAAACATCGATGCAGTCAGAAAATTGATAATGGAGCTTGTCATGGAACATACCGTGCGATTGAAGCATCCATGGACATTAGTTCCACCAACGTAGAAAATACATGAACATTTGGCCGCGAAAAAATGTTTTCCACCACGGATCTTACATAAATTAATAGTCGTTGTAAAATACACCGGTGTTAACTGGTGTAAAGTGATTCAATCGCAATGTTTCAAAAGACATTGACAAGATCGTGACCAGTGACGAATAATTGATTTATGTGAGTGAGCCCGAAACAAAAGTCGACTGTGTCGGTCTTACAAGACCAACCAAACCCGACAACTGTCATTCGTGCAAAAAGAACTGCGAAGCAATTGGTCGGATTAGAAGCAGTTGTTTTTTTTGCGGACTAACTTATCAAACATCGGTCAAAACCTGGAATCAACAATCCACCGACAGTCATATTTTGGCACCTAACGACTTCTTCTTGTTACATCGAAAATGTTGTTCTTCTCTAACATCAAAATTAAATTGCGTGGACAACGATTTTCCACGTCCAAAGAAATGGTTGAAGCGTTCAGAAACCATTATTGGGAGTGTATCGAACGAAGTGGAGAAATTGTTCTGACATTTGGTTTAAGCGTATGCGAAAGTGCACCGTTCTTCATGGAGAATATTAGAAAAATAATAAAGCGACTTTTATCGATAAATTAATGGCTAGTAATTTTTAGAATAGAAATTTAAGTAGCTATCCGTGTATATGAGCCCTTTTTATTTAGGGCCCTATCCGTGTATATGAGCGTACGTGGGCGTCCGAAGTTTTAAACTTATATTTTTTTCCCCTCACCAGCTGTTCAAATGTTCGTGTCATTCGTGTCATATGCAACATGATACCCGAGATTCTATTCAAATTTCAATGTATCCAAATGTAATAACCAATCATAGGCAAAAAATTTAAGCTACATTCATAAATCACTTAAAGCAGCTGTTAAATGCATTGATTTTACATATTTCAATGAAGGGCATATACCTGCCTCGAAATTGCAAATCGAAAACATTTCCATTCGTTAAGTGGAGTTAACATTACAGTTACATAAGCAATTCCTGTAAAGAAAAGGTCACACACACCACTTGAATGTTAAAAATATTACCAAATCGGTATCTGAATTATGCACTTTAATCAGTCAACGTTAATTGAAAATGTACAAACGCTTGTGTTGACATTTCCGATTCTCATTTAGCATAAAGTAATGAACATAGTTGATTAGCTCAGTGTAGCCTTGATATCAGCTTCAGATTGCAATTTTCCCATGTTTGTTCGGCTCGAGTAAATTAAATCCGAAGTCGCGCATCTGTCAAAATCGTACGGAATGGGCGGGACTTAATTCTTTGGAAAATGATGTTCGTATGAAGTCGACATTCTCGGTAAAACGATTATCTTGTAATATTTATAAAGAATTGTGGAAAGAGCTCAAGCTGGTTTCAAACACGCGTCCCTGCCGCTTCTCATCAGGTGCCAACTCACAGGCTGGGACGCGTCGATTGGTACTACCAGCTTAGGTGGATGTCGACTGGTTATTTACTAGTTATGAATATCAAGCTCTACAGCTTGCTTTATTGCTCTACAGCAATCAACGCGTCCCAGCCTGTGATTTGGCACCTGATGAGAAGCGGCAGGGGCGCGTGTTCGAAACCAGCTTGAGCTCTTTCTACAATTCTTTATAAATAATAAATTCACTATCGAGGTACTCGAAACATTTGATCAGAACTTCCGCACCCATGAGTTTTCGCTGAGTTAGCTTAGCAAGGGTATAAATCACTTATAAGTTCTTCTGAAATTGAAGAAATATTGTTTATGAGCCTTGAATAAAATAAAACCAAGTAAACAAATATTGTAATGTTTGTGACTATAGTTCGGATGACAGATTGTTTTTAAGTGAATATCGGATAATGTTTTGAAATAACTTTTCAAAACGACTTTAAACCTTCATTGTTTTGATGCTGCTGGAGAATGTTTTGTTCTTTTTTGGAATGAATGAGGCTGGGCTGTGGGAATGGCGTTGTGACTACACATGGAATAAAGTTTTATTAGACCAATTAAAGTATTTTTTCTTACAGAAAATCTTTGAATATCATTTTCCGGAACCGAAAAATGCGTTCAATCTATAAATAAGGCTATAAATCTATTTTTACTCTTAATTTATTTCTACTCCTTAAATTAATAAATAAATATGAATGAGTATTTCCAATCACGGTCTTATTCTCCATAATCGATTAATGCTATGCGTGCAATGCGGATCTAAGTGAGTAAGACGTCAAAATCGTTTAAGTAAATTTTCTCTCGACACATTTTCACGAATTGGTAATATTTCTTTGTGCGCGTCGGGATGAAAAGGACTAGGATGGGGTTCAGATTAACAAATACTATCAACGCCCATTAAATAGTTTTGGTGTTGAGAGTTTTCGTTGATAAGTACCATATGAATGAACGTAGCCATAATATCTGTATCTGCATAATATGTGTTCAACACTTCTAGTATTTATTCTGGTCTCTGAACTGTAATTAATTTTCAATTTCAAAATTTCAGATATTAATTTACCTTCTTATTTTTGAACCTTCCTGCAGTATCGAAGTCGAGTTCCCGTTTTGTTTTAGCATGACCTATACTATTACGCTTGAAGACTATTGGATTGTCATTATTAAGATAATTACCCAGAAAAGCAGTGAAGGTTTGTGAGGCGCCATCACCTAGAGTTCCAGAAATAATTGCAGGGACATTGCTTGTTATGTCGTGTTTTTTTTTTTGATAAGCGAAAGATTACCAACACATCCTGACGATCTTTTATACCATATTAGTTTTGGTATGTATGTCATTAACTTACCTTAACATTTTGAAGAAGTAACTGCATTTTAATGAAAATCTTTTAAAACGAACGTAAAGTAAGTTAAATTCCATGCCAAAGGTTTGAGTGCACACTTGTGAGCACTCTAAAACTAGTGACTGGCAACCCGATTTGGGATGTGAAATAGCGAAATGTCAAATGTGGGGAGCTGCCGCTTTACTTGTCATAAGTTCTCAAAGAGATTGTGTGTTTGTTCGAATAAATGTTCCACAACAAAAATATAAACCCCATTGTTATAAAATCAATAAATAGAGCTATGGTAAACCGAACATACAACAGGGAAAGACTATTTAAGATTAAAAAAGCGCCCTCGGAGGAATGCCATCACTGCAATGAGACAGATACACCGAGCCACAAAACTTTCAGATGCACCAGATATGAAGCTTTCAGAGCCAATTTCAATTTCTTTACTAAATATAATAACATAGAAAATTTATTATGCAAAAACGATGAGTTTTTGTTAGAACAACTATGCAGCTTCCTTGATTCCACAAATATCATCCTTTAAATACAAAGTCCGTATAAACCTAGGAAAATCCTAATTAACCACTCCCACCTTTACCTAATTTCCTACCCCCCGTGTTCCAACGGGTAAAATATCACAATAAATAAGCGAATACGCTGGCCAGTGCCTAGAGAGCCAGGGCCAATTTTTGGTTTTTCGGCTCTGCCGAAAACGGAAGGAAAAAAAAGAAAAAAAAAAAAAATTGATCGAATAAATAATATTTAACAATGTGGAAGTTGTGAGAATGGAAAATCATAGCAAGCAAACAAATATAACTGAGAGGGAATTAATCTAAAAATTGCATAAGGAAAATATATCATTAGTGAAATTGGTAGCCCAGTTGGGTGAGATAGATTTATAGTAAGAAATGTTTTAAAAATATTTGGAAGAAAGGAATTTTGGATAATGACTTCGAAAATTAACAAGCAATGAGGAATACACAATCATGTTTATGATTAAGAAGGATCAAATATTACTTCAACGCGAATAGCAGCGCAGTTTTAAACGTATTTAAAGCCAAATATATTAAAAAAAATCATGTGAAAACGATCTGAAGGGCTATGCATCGTCGTGGTCATAAGTACCGAGTAGCACGTAGAATAAAAATAGAAAAACAAGATTGTAATTCACTGATCAGTTTTCTAGTACAGCTTTTCATAGTTCTCACAGAAAGTAACTCAATAAAGATAAAAATATACTCGGTTGATTATGTGAATAATAGATGATATAATACCCAGACAATAATTCTCATAATATATTTAATATTGTCAAATCAGACCAGTTAACGATGAATTTGCAAAATGCTGTAATGTGAAGGAGTTATGATATGGGGTTGTATGGCTTCAAATAAAGGACGGTAGATGGAACTTATGATGACTAAATTTTGATACCTGGAAATATTAAGAAATTGTGTCTCTGGTGTCAAATCTGTCGAACATTCACAGGATGTACTAGAAAGGCACTTCAGAAATCATAACAATATGTTCAAAGTCAAACAGAAGTCGATACAGGAGATTCCCTCCAGGAGAAAAAATTTTTTTTCAAGGAATGTATCAAAAAGTAAATAAATACTACATCGAACTCTTTTAATTTTATTTTCTTCGGTTATACAGTTTCCACAAACCAATATAACCGAAAATCCAGTAAATATGCTAAAATAATTGATAATAAAAACAATAGATTAGCAACCACTTGTCTAAGTTACAGTCCACATTTTTTTCCAGAGGCATTTACTTCAGCGACTTCACATTCTTTTGTATCTTGAGAATGTTGATTGTTGTGAAATATGCAAGTGACAAGGACCATAGGTTGCTATAAGTGCCACAGTTACGGACATATTTCTTGGAACTGCAAGGGGCCAGATCGAAGCAACCTGTGCTACAAATGTGACACTCTCGGCCATAATGCGAAGGAGTGCCCAAATGAATCTAGCTGCGTCTTGTGCAAAGCTAAGGGATTGAAGCCTGAAGACCTGGCTCATATTCCAGGAAGTGGTAGGTGCTTGGAGTTCAAAGAGACACATAACAAGAGAAAGGCTAAGACATGATCGAAATCTTGCAGATCAACCAACACTGCACAAGACTTAATCGACCAGGTTGCGAGGAGGAAAAAACTCGACCTGCGACTAATATCTGAGCAACGCCACAGAAAGGAGCAGGCAAACTGGTATTGCGACCGATCTGGCACCGCCGCCATCTGGGTGCAGGTTAGCGCTCTACTCTCAGTTCGGACTTTTTCTAGCGGGGATGGCTCTGTGTTGATTTAGTGTGCGGATATGACATTTGCAAGCATCTATCTCACGCCGAAGGAGCCAATCGCACTCTTCCAGAGCAAACTCGAAGAACTGGAAAACGCTGTCTCGTGCTCGGAAGGCCGAATCCTTGTGGGCGGTGACTTTAATGACACGGGGGTAGAATGGGGAATGACTCACCCAGATCCCAGAGGAAAGCGAATACTAGAAATGGCGGCTAGGAGGAAACTGGTCATCCTGAACGTTGGGAACACACCAACCTTTCGACGGCAAGGCTGCTTGGGAACCATCCCGGACGTGACATTTGCTTCGGAGTCCTTAGTGTCTAGTATACGTAAATGAAGAGTGCTCGCACTACTCTGCGAACGATCAGCAGTACATTGCTTTCGTAATTGGCAAGCGTGCTTCTCGACGCGTAACAACCCAACCTTCAACTTCACGTTTGAACATTGCTAAAATAAATGTTGACGCGTTGGCCACAGTCCTAATGGGCGGCGAAACCATGACTGGGGTGAGAGAAGTCTCAGCTTAAAGCATAGTGAACTCTACCATGAGACTCATCAAGTCTGCGTGCAACTGCTCTATGCCTAGGCGACGGCCACGACACGATAAGCCTGCGGTGTACTGGTAGTCAGCAAAAATCGCTGAAAAGCGAGGAGAATGTCACAGACTTCGCCATGAAGTCAAACGTTCAAGGGAACGAAACGAGTCACATTCCCGAATGCTGGCATACAGGTCGGCTAGAAAACTCCTCCGTAGTTCAATTAAGGAGAGCAAGGTTCGCTGCTGGCACAAGCTCGTTTAAGACATCAACAGGGACATCAACTGGGCCTGGGTTACAAGCTTACCCGTGTTCTTGAAGCGAAAAAAATGGACGAGGTTGTTCGTGCGCTTTTTCTGGTGCGTCTCTTCCGTCCTAACGACTCAGGCGGAGAAAGTCCGGCAGAATGCCAGAAAGAAGAATTTTTAGTACCATCAAGCTGGTGAAACTAATAAAAAACTAATAAAAAAACTAAAAAAGGCCACGGGGCCAGACGCTATTCCAGCGAGAGTGGTGCAGCTGGCACATCAACTTTGCCCTTACACGTTGCTCAGCACATTCAACGCTTGCCTGCAACAGGGCGTGTTCCCAAATTGCTGGAAAGAAGCGAGGCTTGTGTGGATCAATGAAGGGAAGGGGAATCCTGTGCAACCATCTTCATACTGGCCCCTTTGTATGTTGAACGCCGCCGGAAAAGTGCTTTAGAAGCACACCAGAGAGAGACTTGGGAAGGCTATCCGAGCTGCTGGGGATCTTTCTCCTCAGCAGTACGGCTTCAGGACTGGCCGATCCACCATCGGTGCAATAACAGGAGTGGTGAATGCGGTCCAGCTGGCAGAAGCTCACATTCACCACTCGAGACGAATAGTACTATTTGTAATACTTGACGTGAGGAATGCCTTCAATTCTTCTTGATGGGCAGATATTCTCGGTGCTCTGGAATATTTCAGGGTTCCGAAGTATCTTATGCGGATATTGAAGGACTACCTCAAAGACGTATGACACATTGGGGGGTCGGCGAAGAATGGAAGTGACATTAGTGGTGGCGCAAGGCTCCATTCTTGGCCAGGACTTATGGAATGTCTCGTATGACGAGCTTTTGAGGTTTCTACGCAGATGATGTGGTACTACTAGTCGCCGGACGTACTGTCCAACCGGCGCAAACTGGGTGCGTAAAGCGTCGAGTGAATGAGTGGTTGACAGACCGTGGGTTTAGCCTAGCGCTGGAAAAAACCGAGGTCGTCGTCGTGACCAAGAAGCGCATCCCTCGTGTTATCCCCATTCCCGTCGGAGAAACAATCATCGAGTAGCAATCGATAAATTACCTTGGCTCGATGATTGAGCAGGTTCGTTCTTCATGCAGGTTCGAGTGACAGCGGACAAAGCTGCTGCGGGAGTGTGAGCTCTCAGTCGCCTTATGGCCACCACGAGGAGACCAACCTCGAGTAAGAGATGGCTATGTATGAGTGCAATTGACTCAGTGTTATTGTACAGCTCCGAAGTCTGGGATAATGCTCTTAGTAAGGAGTCGTACCGAAGGCGTCTCGCACAGGTACAGAGGCGAGGAGTTTTGCAGATTGCAGCTGCGTATTGCACTTTCTCTGAACCAGCAGTGCTGGTTATCTCGAGGGTGTTGTATCTTATGCTACTTGCAGAAGAACGAAAGCGAATGTTCTTTTGAAGAGGGAGTCGGCGAGAGAAATCGTCAGTTGAGAGGAAAGGAGAAGGACCCTAATTTTGTGGCAGCAATCATGGGTTAGGCAAACGCGAGGCAGGCGGGCCGCACGCCTCATCAGTAACTTGTGGCCGTGCAGAACGCATGGTGAGGCTGATTATTATCTGACGCAACTACGCAGTGGCCATGGATATTTTCAGTCTTACCTGCGTAAGATGGAAAAATCATCGTCCCCAGTTTGCTTGTTCTGCCCGGGGATGACAGATGACGTCTGCCACACGTTCTTTGATTGCGGAAGGTGGACAAGACTCCGCTCGCATGTCTCGGAGGAAATAGGCATGCTCTCTCCAGAAAACGAAACAGGGAGAATTATGAAATCAAAAGACTGGAACTGCGTGTCGCATTACGTAAGGAAGGTTCTTCTTATGAAGAAGGTCATAGGAACAAGAAACTAAACTTTACCCTTTGAGATAACCCAAACATCACGTGCGTTCGAGTTTGTGTGCACAAAAACAATCAACATTGTTTTTCGAAAACCTCTGAAGATTTACAAGCCGCTTGTTTGCATTAATGTGAGAATTAAATACGTTTCATTTGTTACTGAACGTTTGCTTTTTCTCTCGCATCCTTTGTTCAATTTGAAGTCCCTTTTGCCAGATGTTGAACTCATCACCTTTTTTTTTTATTAACAATCTCAGCCGAAGTCGCTGCTTTTACTTTCTTCAGTTTTTGTTTAAAAGCCCAAGAAGTGTCTGAGACCAGGGGAGTCTGCTCAAGACTCGTTACGAGCGGATAGCGAATTACAGCAAAAAGGTAATGGGCGATCTGTTCGGCACAATATAGAGGTCCAGTGATCGTCACATAGTGTTTATCGTAAGATAAACACTAGGAAAGTTTCGTGACGGTCACAACGGACATAACATTTTTCCAACCAAAAGGCTCCTGTGGTCGTCACATGATGTTTTCTTTGGAAAACTGATAGAATGTTTTGTGACGGTCATGGGAGCACATTAAAAGACTTCTTATGATCGTTATATGTGTTTCTTGCGAACAAACAGAAAGTTTCATGACGGTCACAAGAGCACATTTAGCAAATTCAAAAATCTGTGATCGTCACATAGTGTTTATCGTGTGATAGACACCAAGAAAGTTTCGTTACGGACACAACGGATATTTCATCTAGATGTTGCACAACAGGTCCCGTGGTCGTCACATGATGTTTTCTTTGAAAACATATGGAATGTTTCGTGACGATCACAGAGAACCTCACTCCTAAGCAAGTGACAGGAGATTACTTCAATTCTTAGCGAGTATCGCAACATTTCTTTGGGTTGAGTTCAGGGCTTGACCCAACTAACTAACCAAAGACTAATTTACATTTATTTAATTTTTCAGAGCTTGAAGCAAGTGTGCTTGTCATCAAACAACCCTGTTTGTGAGCCCTCAGAGACTCAGGATACTCGCACTTCAGCAAAATTCCAAAAAATCGGCTGGGGCTGATGGAATTTCAATTTTTTTTTATAAAAAACTTCCCCAAACTTATTTTGTTCTTCTCGCAATCCTTTTTAACAATTGCATAAACATTTGATACTTCCCTCAGCAATGGAAACGCTCCAAAACATTTGTCATTCCGAGTCCAACAGTACTGACGCAGTGGATACTCGTCCGATATCTATACTGTCCAACGTAGGGAAGTTACTGGAAAGAGTAATCCTTCAATGAATTGCACAGTTCTCTGAAGAAACAGGAACTGTACTGGAAAGACAATTTGGCTTCAATAGAGCTCACTCAACGGTAGACGCGTTTGCTGTTTTTCAAGCCAGTATAATAGGAAATTGGCAGGGCAGAAAGGCCGTAGTAGCGTGTCTCATTTATGCAGAAAAAACCTTTGATTCGGTTTGAATCGACGGACTTATCTACAAACTCATTCAATTAGGCTACCGGGCGAGCGTTACAAAAATTGTAGGCAGTTTCATGAAGAGACGTACTGCCTTTTCGGTGTCTAGTGGAGCTAGTAGCGAACCCTTTGGTATCGAGTCAGGGGTCCCTCAGGGGTCTATTCTAGGCTCCTTCCTCTTTAACATATTCATGTCTGATATTTCTGGGATCAGAGATGAATTTAAACCTGGAAGCGAGGTGAATCTCTTCGATGACGACTTATTAGCGTGGTCATTTGAGCACAATCTCTGCTTTGCGCAAACGAGACTCCAAGGGTACCTGCACTCGTTAACTGCATACTAAGGAAAGTGGGGAATGAGGGTTAACGCTAGGAAAAACGAGCTGATTGTATTCAAGGACCGATATCAAAAATATGGACGTCGAATGAAGAACATCTGTGATACCAGAGTAAAGTTAAACGGACAGATGGTGCACTGCTCCAAGCAAGAGAAGTATCTGGGGGTGATTTTCGATACGAAAAATATCTTCAGTGCCCACATAGACTCCGTTTGGAAGAAAACCATTTATGCATACCATTTCCATATGCCTCTTTTCAGGAAACAGTCAGCGACCAACAAGTGATTTAAGATACTTGCCTACAAGGCACTGATCGTTTGCGCTGGCTTGTAAAAAAGGGAGGACAGACGGCCCTACCCCACCGACTACTGTACGGAGATGCAGCGGTGGAACCGATCAATCTCTATGCTAAGAGGTTGATCGAGCGAGCGACCAAACGTATGGCGGAGCACAAGACCGCCACAATTAGGAATGCTGCAAAAAGTCGAACGTTGGAGGCAGCCAACATTAGGATAAGTAATTATATTTAATATTTCTAATAATAGTTATAAGAAAAAATATTGTATAATTGTAAATAACAAATTACTGTCCGTAATTTAATACTCCTTAAATACGTTTAAAAAAAAACGAACATAAAAATAACTGAGGTCACACTTAGGGTTTAAATGTTTTTTTTTGGGGGGTTGGGGGGTGAAGGCAATTTACGCCCGGAGTGTGAGACTCCTAGCAGCGCATGCTACCAGACTACCCACTAAACACTCCTCCTGTCAAGAGATTCTAACCTGGAACCGTTTGACACATTACTAATTCCACATTACACATTACCTCTTTTTACTTCGCCCTAGGGCGCTGTCAGCCTAGATAAATCTCCCCCCAGCGGGAGGGGGCAGGATGGAGGAGGACTGCTGGAAAAGAGACCCCTCTAGGCCCCGCACCCAAGGTTATTCATGGTACATTTTTTGGCAGTAAGTATTGCCCGAGAGTAATGTGCCACACAGGTCCATTTGTCGAAACTTTTCAGCATTTCGCCGACCAGATTGTCTGGAGAAAGCTCTCCCATCACCTCCCACAAGTCCTACCGCATCCTGTTCCACCTTCTACAGTTGAAGAAGGTGTGACATGCGTCGTCCCTTTCCCATTTAGCCACGATCCCGCGTCGCCTATAAGGCGGGCAGTCCAGCGGCCATTAGAGTCGCCTTCCCAGGACATGACTGTTGCCACATAATTATTGTGCGCTGCCTCTCCTCTTGGTTGACAGCATATCTGGAAACATCCCCTTTTCTGTCGTAAATTCTCCGTCACTCTCTAGCAAGGAGGGCGATGGGTATCACTCCTGCGATCACCAACACCGCCGACTCAGAGACAGTGCGGTATGCAGATTCAACCCGCAAAGCTCCTCGTCTCTGTACCTGTGCCAAGCGCATTCGGTACAGCTCTTTACTGAGAGCTCCAGCCCAAATCTTAGAGCCGTACAGTAGCACTGACTGTACAGCCCTCATGAGAAGTTGGCGTTTGCTCGGTGTGGGCCCACCGATGATGCACATTAGTCGACTTAAAGCTGAGACGCCTATCGCGGCCTTTTTCGCCATTGCTCTGATCTGTTCCGAAAAGCTCATTTTGGAATCGATCAATAGTCCCAAATATTTTATTCCAAGTTTAGACTCAACAGTCGCATCTCCGCTCTGCAAAGGAATTACCGTGCGAATTCTTTTCTTCGTGAGAATGACCACCTCGGTTTTCTCCAGTGCCAAACTGAACCCGCGGGCGGTCATCCATTCCCTCACTTGACGCATTAGCATTCCTAGTCTGCGCTGCGCATGTTCGACTGTGCGTCCGGCGACCAGTGCTGCTATATCATCTGCATAGCCGACTAAGCGCGACTCATCTGGCAGCTTAAGCCTCAATAGCCTGTCATATGTGGCGTTCCACAAGTCTGGTCCCAGTATGGAGCCTTGCGCCACACCAGACGTTACCTCCATACTGCGCCGCCCATCTTGTGTGTCATAGAGCAGACTGCGGTCCTTTAAGTAATCCCTCAAAATCTGCATCAGATACTCTGGCAATCGGAAAGAATTCTCAATGTGCCAAGAATATCCGACCATCTGGCGGAGTTGAAGGCACTCCTGACGTCAAGCGTCACTAGCAAGACAACTTATTTGGAATCAGTTTTGTGCGTTCCGACTCGACGGATTGCATTCACCACTTCCATGATGGCATCGGAAGTGGATCGCCCTGCTCTATAGCCATACTGCCGAGGAGATAAGTCCTCTGCAGCACGAATTGCGTCAGTGAGTCTTCCCTTGATGAGCTTTTCGAACACTTTCCCGGCTGTGTCCAGCATACAAAGCGGGCGGTATGTAGATGGCAGCCCGGGCTCCCATTTTCCCTTGCTGATCAATGTAAGCCTCGCCACTTTCAAGCGAGATGAGAGTGTAAATGTTAACATTAATAATTTTAAATCGTAATATAAAGATAGGTCTATTTAATATAATATCTGTTAGTATAGAGTTCTGGGCACAGTCATTAGGCAAAACTCGTAGGCTTAGTATTTGGATAAGGAAACCTTGTGAATAGTGATTGTAAATACTGTAAAAATCACTCAATAAAAATAATTTGATTTGATTTGAGTGTGTCACTCTGCCGGCATTGTGACACTTGCGAGGTGAAATGTGTTAATTTAAGAACTCTCAAGTGTGTCATCCTGTCGGGATTGCCATACTTGGGAGTTGGATTGCAACAACCTACTTAAGCTATGTTTAATGGGCGCCAAGGTGCCCTTGAAATACTAAAGCTCACCATTCGTTCCGAAAGACAATTTCGGATTTAAATCAGTATTGCTCCAGGAAACTAGGAAAAATGCTTTTCCTTGTTTGTAATAGCGCTAATATTTATGTATTACGATAGATTAATAAGACCGCAACTGTGTAGTCTGGCTCAACTGCCTGCAATTGCTCCATTCAACCGGCATGTTCTTGCTGTCCTTCTTCTTCTCCGGAAATACAATCAGGACATCAAAAATCGATTTAATTTTTTTTAAGTCTCTAATGTGATTTCCTCCTGCGTAACTCTTATATAAAAACCCTGACTTCGACTTCGGAAGCTGTGGATTACATAAAATTAAACCAACCTTATCTGAATTGGACTTCTAACTTTTCTTCTAAGGTTCTAAGAGTTCTAACTTCTAAGATTCGGCGCAAATTTTTTGATAAATTTATTTTGAAATGTTGTCAATACAGCAATATTTATTGTTGTGGTTGAGTTTCAATATCGTTTTCATTTGAGTCTGATGTGCAAGCCTTTTCAAAATAAGACCCTGATCTGTCCGATTAAACCCTTCATTGCTGATGTTGGATGACGAGTTATTTCGTGTGTTAAAACAAAAATGATTTATGAATACTTGAAAATATTTTCCAGAAAATGAATAGATATGTTGTCTTTTCTGCAAAGCCAGACACGAGCGCGTGAGGGAAGCATTTGATTAAACTTGGATGTCGGTTTTTGCTAGCAATTCACATTTTCTGGGGGACTTTCACTTAAAAGCATCACTTCAGCCATAAAAGACCTCATAAAGAGATAAAAATTGGATATCCTTGCAACGTTAAAACATTTCTCAAGATATTTATCGTTCAACAACATAATTCAGCTTTCGGCTTTTTTGGCATGTTCATGTCTGCACTATAAATTGTCCGATGAGTAATGTATGCAAAGGAACGAGTCTTAAGCGAAGGGTGCCGTCTTTGTTGGCAGGAAGAAGTGAAGCCTTTCAGGGTGGAGTAGTGGCATCGATAAGCTAGCAAAATAGAGTCATTTAAGTCAAGAAAGTATTAAACGCAACGTTGTACAAATGCATTTATCTCTTTAGATGTCCTAAAATAAATATGTGCTTCTCTTCAGAGTTGCAATGATTTTAATGTTTTTCTTCATATTCCAGTTCAATCCAGGAGAAAATCGAAGTTTCTATAATCGAGATAACCCTAACCCTGCATGTGCATTCACATTTCATTGGGGTTCAAGTGCAGCTTCCACCATCGTCCTTCAAACTCAATGCTATGAAAACAAAAATACAACTAAGTGACAACATCGTCCAAGTCATTTGTCAATCGGAGTTCACAACAACTTCCATGAAAGCAGAAGGCAAGGATATAGACCCCAGCATCAGAAAAAAATCTTATCCGCTGCTAAGTTATAAAGTGAACGAACAATTACAGAATGTCGAGGGTTACAAGATAACAAACTTTGTCAACCCTCCACTTCACCCCATTAGCTTTTCTATTTTGCACTCATGCATGGCTGTTCCGCAGTCCGCAGTCCGCAGGACGATTTCGTTTCGTGAAATTTTAGACGCTCGCTGTTGCTGCTCACTCAAGCGATGCCTTCATATCGATAATCGAAATTTATTATATGTATATCAACAATAGAGTCGGAAGTTTTTCTATTTTCTAATCACAACATCTCTGTTCCTACATGTCAGATTCGATAGAGTAATTTATGATCAATGGGAGAGTGAATCTTCTCCCTGATTGCATGGCTCGGCGCTCATATTGGGGATTTGAATCCGATAGTCATCGAACGAAATTCGGAATTGCAACAATAAAGATAAAAATCTTTATGAATATTAGAAGATTTCAACAAAATTATCTTAATATTCATGCGAGCGCATGGCAGTTGCCGCTGTTATTGCTCCTTGATTAATTGCTTTCGCGAATTTCAATCTAAGGAAGGTATCTGTTCCGAATTAATCTCTTGTATTTTTTTTTTCTCTTGTATCTTTCTTTTTCTCTTGTATCTCTTATTTTTCCCACACTACTATCGAAAGGAATGTTTTTTTGAACATGGTTACTCAAAACATTAAAGGATTCTGGTAGCTATTTTTATCATTTCGTTCTTATTATCGAGTTTAATCTGTTCACTCTGGCATAACAAATTTTAGAAATGAACCATTTCTAATTACAACTCCTTACATTTATTCAAACGTCCTGATTTTTGCGTTTAATATTTGTTTTTGTTTTTTAAGAAAGTTCTCTAACTACCCTTGAAGCCACGGGAGTGGAATGTATCTAAAAATAGGTTCAAACAAATAGTCCATTCAGTCCTAAAAAGTATAAACAGTCCTTCAAACAAACTATCTATTGGATACCACCAACAAGAGCATGGAATATCGAAAAGTTTCTCCCCATAATTCAAAATGCTTTCATCCCTATTGGGGTCATAAATAAGATAAAGTATCTCGGAAACTGATGGACAGTAGACCAGCGAAAATCAAAAGATTTCAAAAAAATTTTGACAATGTTCCAGAATGGACTTGAAAAATCACAGGGATATTGTTGCTCCGCGCTAACTTTTCAAAAAAAAAAAACTCCTATTCTAACGGTACTCGTCCGAAATTTCCCAGATACATTGATATTTGTGAGCAAAACTTGTTGGAGATATGACATAGAGACGAAGATAAGAAAACGGAAATGGAGTACCGTCTCACAGGAGAAGACTCAATCGTGGAAGCTACTTCCTTGCCGACGAGAAACTGGGTACTGCAGCTTAGCGGGAGTATGAGGAACGAGAGCACAATCGGTACTTTCAAAATCAATCAATCAATTGGGTTATTTTTTTTTCTTTTTGTGGTTTGGATGTGAATGCATTTATTCAGGAGGTTTGAGGATTCCATGTTCGCGGGTAACTGACGTACCCATTAAACAACTCACCCTGCAACCTGAGAACCTAGCCTGGAACCGTTTGATACATTACTTCTGGCCAGGTCTCGTTTGCTGGGGGATCCCTCCTTAAGTCGGAGGGGAGGGAACGGGGTTGCTAGACAACTGATCGTACAACACCAATACGCTTAGCTACTTTGAATCCATTTTATCTTTCACAACAGTCCGAAAATAATGTGCCACGTGGTTGCATTTGTCAACCGATCCAAGCATCACCGTAAGTAGACTTTTCGCGTTGATCTCTCCTTTTTCTTTTTAGAGGTCCTGTCGCAGCCTGTCGCATCTTTTAAATGCGAAAAATGTCTAATTAGCGTCGTTTTACTCTCCAGGGTTAGAAATGCATTCAGATTCAAGACAATTCTTTGCCGACTTCTACTCGGTTGCATGCCTCGTCACGGTTCCGAGTCTGTGAGCTTCACGCCGTAACTCGCGACACTGCCTTTGGTTTTCAGCGATTTCAGTGGTCCAACAATACACTGGGGGCTTACCAGGCCGGAGTTTCGATGTTGCATAGAAGCACGGTGAATGGAAGCACTGCATTTAGTCTTGATACTTCATTTGCAATCCCCTGCAAACCTTCCAACGGCTTTGACGAAGCTCTCGAGATCCATCACCTAAATGTTCTACCCAATAGTAGAATGTAGACAGCAATGAACATCGTAAGATAGTGCTACGAATCTCAAGCTGAATATACTTATGGCCACTGGCTGACGAGTCCTCTAAAACTATCCCATTGTGCCACTTTTGTACTAAAGACTACGAGATGAATGTCACATCCGGTATATGTCCTTCCTAGTCTATACGGCGGAAAGTCAGTATATTTCCGTTTTTCGGAATAGTTTTACATCTCGATCTGTTTCAGACTTGCCACATTCGATTACTTTAGCGTTGAAGCGCTCGAAACGAGCACGTCGCCTTTTGTGCTCAAGACAGCGTTCCCAAAGTCTAAAGTTGCCTTGGAAAGAAACTATGGTTTCATTCAACGTTAAGTGGACACTAAATGAGGTGATTCTAAATGAGTATCAAAACAACACAAACCAACTTCCCGCTCACATCCATCGTCCCGGAAATCACTGTTCCAAACCCACATGGCGGCAGTACCAGTTTCCTCACAGTTCCACGCTGCAGAACTTCTATCGTTTCATATTCCTTGCAGCTGAAGCATATTTTGGGTGGTTGTACCATGGTGAAGGTTTACCTACATAATACGGATCATCGCAGTTCTGTTTTCGCTTTGACTAGAGCGTTCTGGGATACTCGACACTTATTGATCCCAAGAGATGCCCAAGGTCCACATATGAGTCAGCGTCTCTGCAAAGGACAAGTTGTAACATCGGGAGCCCCTGTCGGAGTCTTTACATCCTTCTGTGGTATGGCCGTAGCCAAGGCATTTGATGCATTGCAGAAGCCCTGCCCTGAAGATGACCCACCTTATTCTTTCTTTCTCCTTACTTAGACTGAGTTCGACGTCCCTCTTAGTCAGGTCGATGATAGTCATACGTTGTCCCTATGTTGATTTGGTCTCTGCTGGTTTGAATCCTTCGCTCACTAGAGAGCTCCCTTTTGATAGTAATGTCCCTAATTTCTTGACTTTTGTTGTCTTTGGATGTTGGTTGTTCCCTGGTTGTTGTCCTCTACGCCAAATTCGACCATTATATGACCCGGGTTGGTTGTATTACTTTTATAACAGTTCTTATGTTCTCTTGCCATTTATTTCCCCTGATATCCCACAGCACAGCTGCGAAGGATCGGCCGACTTGAGGATCCAGACGCAGTGCTTGATGCTGGGTTCTTCACCGGGGTTTTTGCTCTCCGGTCCCGTGTTAGGTCTTTCTTCTTGCAAAGCTCACACGGAGCTTTATTTTTGTTTTGCAGAAGTTTCTTTCGGCTCTTTTTGCTCCTTTTGCCAGCACAGTCTGGAACATCTGAGATATGATTCCACGTCCATTGAGCGTCACGGTCACCCCATTGATTGTTGGAGTCTTAGCGTTCTTGTTTTCGCCAGCACCACGGTTATCTGGCACGTACTGCGGAATTTCCTACTCTTCTTTTTTTGGACATTCTGGCGCCGGAATCCGGTGAGGAGAAGGTCGTCAGTTGTTATCCGTTTATCGTAAAAATTCACTGCCTTGTTTGTGGTGGTTTTTGCTCACAGGCTGGGACGCTAGGTGGATGTCACCTGGCTATTTTAACGTGTTATGATTGTTGCTCTCAGCTAGAACTTGTCCTATTTTCCAAATTGCCTTTGGTAAGCTTTATCAACTCTACAAGTTTTTGGTAGATCAATTTATCCATTTTCATTTGGAACTTATAAGTGAGTTGGCAACTGATGAGAAGCGGCAGGGACGCGTGTTCGAAACTAGCTTGAGCTCTTTCCACCTTTCTTTGTAAATATTAAATTCACTTTCCAGGTATTCGAAAAATTTGATCAGAACTTCCGCACCCACGAGTCTGAGTTAGCTAGCAAGGGTATAAATCACTTATAAGTTACCACCAAAAACTTCAATGAAAATAATGTTATAACATGAATGCGACCATTATAAAAAACTTTTTCAAACTTATGCTCAGTACAAATAAAGGCCGAAATACAATACTGCGAGACGGCGATGCGAGACCGCGACGAGAGTCTCGCAACAAAAGTTAAGCAATTTTCGTAACATGCATTTGTATACGACAACGTACAAGGATTGCGATGCGTCGATGCGAGGTGAGAAATATTCGGAAAAACGAAAATTCCTCGCAACGAGGTGCGTGACGTTTGTCAGATGCTCTATGGCGCTTCAATGAAATTTAAAATTCAAACGCCTTAATTACTTTTTAAGTGCGAGGGTTATTCGGAATGAATTTTGAATGAAAATTTCATGCATCCTTGTTGAGGCTA
This sequence comes from Stratiomys singularior, assembly GCA_954870665.1. Lineage (NCBI taxonomy): Eukaryota > Metazoa > Arthropoda > Insecta > Diptera > Stratiomyidae > Stratiomys > Stratiomys singularior. The sequence continues at coordinate 66,352,550 of OX940880.1, read as the reverse complement.
TTATTCGCCAAACGAAGGAAAATTCCAAATTCAAATTTTAAAAAAATCAAAAACAATTTTAATCAAATTTCATTTGAAACGTCACCAATTTAACAGTTGTCATATGAATATTATTCTTCCTCGCATCGCGTGCATTGTAAATTGGATGCGTTGCGCGACGACGAGCGAGAATCATATCGCGTTCTTGCATCGCCGTCACGCAGTATTGTATCTGGGCCTTAAATCAAAGCTAAGACTGCGTTTGCGATTTCTCCGTCCCCACCTCTGCACAGTCTTATGCACCTCGGATGCCATCAATTGAAAATCAGTGTCACAAACTCCGAGGGAGTGACAATTTAGAATGAGGTCGGCGTAAGTCAGGCTAGGTCATTAAAAATACATCACTTCTATGAATGAACATTTTTTAAAGTGTTAAGAACTGACATAAAAAGAAATATTATTCAACAAACTCACCTGGCACCTCCATTTCCAAAGTGTTTTTAATTTTTGGTCGCAGTTAACTCCTTCTCCTGCGAACACCAAAATACGATTGAAGTTGATCGGAGATGTCATTTGGATTCTGACTAACCCAGGTTGCGCAGTCTTAACTCCACCGTGATCTTGGGGCACCCTATTCTTGTAACTAACTAAGAAGAAGATGATATTGAAAAAAATGTAATGGTCTTATTAATTTAAAAACTTATCAGAATGCATTGCATCGCCTTCAGTCTTTAGCCTCTAGCTTGGTTCACAATATTATTGAATGTTGATCCACTCGAGAAAATTATTCATTTTTAAACTTTTAAGGTCCAATGTTCTAGGTCTTTGGACCATAGAAGACCTTATCTGGTTCTTCATAAGCCGCCTACGCGCAGAGCAGCGAAAACTTAGCCACATTTCACTAAATCTTCTTTCGATTCATGGGACGTCAAGGCATTTTCATGGATTTCAGAAACTTTGATCATAGCTTTGACGCCAATTTGAATCTATTTGCAAAGGTTATGAAGTTCAAATGGCCTTCATCTTACTTTTCCTTAAAGCTTCTGTTATCGTGCTTTTTTTAATTAAATTACGAATCGTCCCCACTCTGCACCCTTAGAAAAGGGATAGTTTAAAGGGGGTTTACGTTAAATATTGAAAACTTGAACCAAATATTATCGAATTCTAATTGCAGCCACTTCAAATCGTTATCAAAATTTGGTATCTTTCTAATGTCACGGGAAGTTTTGACTTTTTTTGCTAGGTGACCTAATCGTTTTTCGGAGACACAGAGATCACGGTTCTAGTGCAAACCAGATGACTTTATATTTATGCATGCCTCCTGAGCCCAGTCTTGAAATATCTTGTATTGAATCCTATCCTACTTGAATTCGCATCCTGATAAAGAAAAAAAAGCTTAGTTGTAATCTTCTTTACTCACATTTTCAAGTTTCTTTTGACCTTAACCAAAGCTTTAGTGTCTTTAATCATTTCCGTTAATTCCTTTTCATAAGGTGAAAATGTCAAAATTCCGATTTTTTTTGCTTCTTGTCCTTGCAGTTGGTCGTCATCTTGAGGTAACTGGAAAAGGTGACAAAACGTTCGTTTATCGCTCGTGGTATTTCTGTTGGTATTGCTTCGTGCAGTCGGGAGGCTACTGAAGGAACAGATGGAGCGCTAGTTAACGGTTTCAGTTGGCTTTCAGGTGCTCAGGACTAGGATCCGAGATTGCTGGCTGACTAGATACTTCACCAATTCGAATAGTAATTGATAGCCTTAGCCTTAAAAACCTACCTCGATTTAAAGTCTAAATACCTGTGTAGTGGAAACCACTTTTGGCTAGGTCCAATCTTGCAGCTTTGTTAAACGTTATATTTGTCAGTGCAACAACATCATGATCTGTAAGCCACGCCTGTTTGATTGGCTTAAAATAAAACAGAAGCATAAGTCTGTTTAAAAGGCTTGAAAACATACCGTCTAATGTTTGACACTTATGTGTCATGTGGGGCAGTGTGCTCAGCATTTGAACGTGGTTATCTTTAGTACATTCAATAAAAATCAGCTATTAGTGGCTGTTATGTACATCGAATACTAGTAGAACAGGATGAGCGTTAAAAGGACATGTTTCTTAAAATGTTGTAGTCACTGTAGAAAAAGCGCCCCATGCATGCAACCACTTTCGGAGGCAACACTCATGTATTACGCTGGTTCGCCAATCATAGACGGTCCATTGTTTCCCATATTCTTCATAGGGCACAAAATTATAAAATTATTATAAATAATTGTAAGGGCACAAAATAGTCAAATTAACTCATAGAAATCATGACAGTGATGTTACGACCTCGTTCTGCGGAAGTTTCAACTTACTTTTTACCTCTTACTGAGGACACTCTACCATTTTCATGGACAGTTTCAGCGCCTGTCTCGTTAGAACTGTTAACTTGGGGAGCTTGAAAATTAAATTTTATAAAGGTTGAAGAGGAGGTAGTAACGCCGATCGACTGCAGGTCTATTTAAACCTCAGGAGTTCTTAATGCCACATCTGAGCTTTTGCCCTTGAAGTCACAGAGGAAATCCCTACCAGCCATTCGCTTCTCTTAAGTTAACCTAAGAGGAATTTTAATATTTTAGGCCAAATCAATGGGAAGGCGCTTAATCTCAAGTCTTATTAAAGGCATAAGACAGTTATCTAAATTTAGTACATGCTTACAAAGTTGCCTTACAAACTCAGGGTTAAATGGTTGTTTAAAGCGTCATAATTTGGGAAAGATGAAAATTTAAGGACGGTGATTCTTCTTTTAGGTGTTAGATGCGTCAGATCCATAACCACAATACTCGTGTAAAGTGATAGCGGAACATATCGGCACGAAAAGACACGAGTTAACAATGGGAGATGCAACGATCATCAAGGAAATTAGATGTCATCGTGGATGTTATGGAATGCTTCGTAATCAGTCCCGAAAAGCAAAAGCTGATAAACCAGGATGAAGGAAACTGTAGGTGATGGTCGTTCCGACTAATAAGGTGATATCATTTTCTGGAAAAAGTGTGATTCTTTTGTAATTATGTTTTTTGAGTTTCAGTAATTACCTTTGAAAATTTCGTTTTATTACAAAGATTAAGCCGTTATAGATTAAGTGTCTTTAGACCTGTTAGCACTTAACATAAATTGTAAGGAAAATACATTAAGCCGCTGGAAAAGATCGAACGATTACGGTCGAAAATCGATATCTTAAATACAAGAATCACAAAATTAAAATGAAGCATTCTTTCTTTTTTATCTTGAACGCTACGTCGCGCGAAGTGCAATTGTTTGCTATGACCGAGGCTATATGTCAGACGAGTTACCTCGCTTTCCCCGATTTGACAATCCACTTCCGATTTGGACTTACCCGATTGGGAGGAAGCCTCGTCCCTTTGCTCCATTTCTCCAATAAACAATAATAAGTGCAAAAGTTGTACATTTTCTAGTTTCTAATGGATTCATTGTTTCTACTTAGCTCACGCCTGGAAAGGCCGATTGAATTATTTTTATAATTTTCTGGAATATCCTTAATCGTAGATTTCTTTGTCACTGGCAGAATCCAATCTCGACAAGATTGAAATAAAAAGTTGAAAATGTAATACGGGAGCATTTGACAAGTCTATCCATTGTAGGCCTTTCCAGATAAGCACCGAGGACTAATTATCTGATAGTTGGTCGCAGTAAAGCTGAGCAGTCCGGGAAATAATTATACCTACTTACCTTCGCAATTTTTAAAGATTTCAGACACACATATAAAAAGTATAAATTGGATTAAAAAAGGAAGTCAACAACAAGAACGAAACCTTAGTTATGTGCGAACATGTCAATACCTCCTACAAAACGTTCCCACTTAAACAGGGAGTTGATTGTGCCTCGCTGTTATGTAGGCTTATTTTTAACTGGATGATAGGAAAACCACTTGTGGTGCAACAAGGGACTTATTTTGAATTAGTGTAAAGAGCGGTTTAGTTTCTCCTCGCACAAAACGTGTAGCGCCGGGAACGCATCACTTTGTTTGAACGACTGCAGCTTATAAAACGATTTATTGCTTCAAATAAAAGCATAATGACCAATGAGCAAAGGGTCCTTGCAACAATGAATAAGACTCAATCATCGTTGACAACTTCTTCATGACTTTCTCCTCAGCAGCTATAAAACAAATTATATATCAATTTCTTCCACATCCGCGGTTTCTTACTGTCATGCTTCGAAAATCTGCATATTCCATCTGTGAAATGATTGTGTCAAGCCTTGATGACATAACCGTGGTGCAACCCTTGGCATCATTCGGGACGATGCGCTATTAATAAAAACAATAAAGCAGACTAGGGGATGATTCGACGGAATTCCTTAAACCGCAAGTCGAGTGTAGACTGCAGTCAGTCAGCGCAACAATATAATTTTCATATAATCCACGACTCCTTTTTACATCATTTTCAGCAGTCATAATAGTCTCTCTATTCAGAAGTTAGTCAATTGTCGCTATGCCACAATATCCCTCACTAGCCAGGACACTTGACAGTTTTTATGCTCGTGCAACCCTAAAAATTGTTGCCTCCTTGTTATGCATGCCTGCAGTTTAATTGAGAACAATTTCATTAGTCCGATAAAATCGTAACGGAAAGTGGGACTTAATGGGTCTTTTGGAATGTACGTTGTAAGTTGTAAACAGGATATGAATTGGTTGGGTGTTGTTTAATGGACTACATTCTATCTAGGAGGATTTTTATTTGAACTTTTATGATGGCGGCAGAAAATTTATGGATCTTGTTTAAAATGACGAGAAGTTCTTTTCAATGAGGTTCATTTCAAATGTGTTTTATTCCATCGCATAATGGATTCGAATTTTATAATATTTCGGCAGTGCAACTCTGATTATCCTTTATTTATTACCCCATCATAACAATGAAAGTGCTTTATTTGGAAATATGTCAGAAAAGCCTTTATTGATACATAAAACTGATAGGGAAACATAGAAATTTTAAGGAGTTACAACTGATTCATATCATATGACTTGAAAGGCTCTACCATGAACTTTCACTTGATTTAATTCGGCACACCTTGATCGATCCAATGAAGGATTCAAACGTTTTCAAAACACAATCCGAATGAACCCACTTTTACGCTCCACACAGAGTAGGTATGACGGTAGTATTATACTTTGCGAAGAAACCATCCATGCCCCTGAATGGAAAGTATTGTAAGTTTATCGTCCTCACGCTTACCAGTTCTTTGCTCCCTAAAATGAAACTGTAGCAAAAAACTAGTCAAAATGAAAATTTATCATCATTCGATACCGTAGGAACAGTGAACACTGTTGCTTTCTTTGGTGAGTTACTCCTTGGATGAGTAATTGAAGTAATTTAAAGCAATAACTGGCATGCAATGGACTGAAATATACAAAAAGTCTCTAAGTCCTAGAAAGAATTTAATTTAATTGTGCACAATTTGGAAACGTAATGTCTCACAACGATAGTGACAGAGCAACCAGGATCCTGCGTTAAAAGAAGGGGTCAATAGCTAATCGTATGCACTCAAAAGCAAATATCTGAATAATTTTTTTTGGATACTTCCTCCTCATCGTCAATGTTCTTCTCTGAGGAAGAGTTCTTGCGAAATTCCTCGTCAATCATGTCTGCAAAAGCCTCTGCTTTTCCAATCGAATCTCAATTGAAAATCATGCTGTTCGGACTTTGGATTGGAGGGACTAGTGTGAAAGTATTTGGACATTTCCCAGAATCGGTCTTCGTTCGATTCGAGATATTGCAAAAACTTCTCCAACTGCTGGGTGCGAAATAACTTCAATTGATCGAGAATTATGTTTTTTTAGCCTTTTGGTTACCTTTCTAAGTCTAGGGTCATCAGTGGTCCTAACTCGTATTCGGGCTTGATTCGGCCTCCGTAACAGACTTTTAATTTGCCGTGGGAGTTCAAAGGGGTTCTTATCCCTTGCTAGCATTGTAATTTTGGTGCTCTTCTTGGCCTGTGAAATTTTGCTTAAAATTCCTCCGATTACTTTTTAAATATTGCTGGTGTGGTGGTTGGGTGGAATTTTCATTGGTCAATGCGTCTTTGAAGGCTGACCAGTTTGTTTTCCGTTTTAGAAACAAACTAAAGATCTAACGAAACATCTTTCATAAAAACATCTATGTAGATGAACCGGAGTACCGGTTTTTGATCAGATGATTGATCGTACAGGACGTTTAACCTGGAGTGGTTGTGGTTGAAAGTATCTAAAGCGTACCTGTTCCATGGACCAAATGTGTAGGATCAGCGGAGACATACAAACTTCCATATGTCTCTGTGATAAATGAGTTAGGGCTCAATCGTAGCACCGATTTTGCTTCTTTGCTTCCTAGACCTGAATTGCTTCTCACACTCCCCTATCTCCTGTAGTAAGGATTGAACCCTCGAATTTCCACAGAGAACGGTTATACATTTCCAAGGATTCCAAACTCGGCAAACAAACTCAATGGGGGTCGTTTGCACTTTAAAGATTGTAGCAACTGCTAGGGACAGAAGGTTTAGGGTATTTATCATGTTAAAATAAACCTGATAATACCTCTCGCCACAAAGATTGCTTTTTCTCCGCTCCTACCACTCATTCTATCGTTACGATATAGAGTGTTGTTGGGGAAAAGTTGAGCCACTGGCTTCAAAAATGTTTCTTGCAGAAGCAGAATATCTAATTTATGATCTAACTTTCTTCAGTTTTTGCAATCTGAGAAGTGGTGAAATTCATCACATTTCACAATTCGTCACGTACGCACCTGGGTTGCACATGTGAGTTTCTGGCAGTAGGATCAAATTGCTGGTATTTTTTTTGCGCGTTTCTTCTTCATATGGCTTCGACATTGCACACAAAATTGCAGATTGAATGGACATTAAATTATTTCGATCTATGTCGTTTGGAGGAGAAACTTGACAAATTAAGAGGGACCATAACTGAGTTTTTGATAACCTCTAACCTCTATTAACCTCATACCTCTATTGAGAAAAGCCTGGACCTGCAGGTCTTCTTGTTGCTTGACCATAATAAGGCCATGTAGACCTCTTATCATAAATTTTTCTCCTCTGCAAGATAGTAAGTAGAGTACTTCAGTTCAGTGAACAGTTTTGTCGTTAGTTGGTGGTCTGTGGTGGCCTTGGGTGTTATATGTGTACCTAAATACACTCTTTTAGCAGCCTTGTAGAGAAAATTACGTTATTTCATTTCTTTTGCGAGGCTCGTTCATTTCTCAGGCTCTGGCAGGATAATTGATACTAATATTGAGGTTTTTGCAGCCAGCTTGCGGCCGGTATATTGAGGGAGAGTGTATTGGCGGGTTTTGGAATGGAGGTCTTGAATTTGAGGTGTTATCGGTCGACAAGTGCGATAAGCGAACTGCTGATTTTGAGCCTGTGAGTGCTAAAAACCCTTCGTTTTTCCATCTCTTCAGTTCCCGTTTATTACTACGGCTAAAGTATTCAAATTCGGATTCAATGAAAAACAAAAGTATTGGTTCATACGCGGCTGTTTGGAGAACTTTATTATTTTATTTCCAAGGGACTCTCCGGCGAAGACGCCACATTTTATATTCGTGGCTCATTTGCTGACCTTCCTGTATGTTCGGGTGAGGTCTAAGAGATTCTCGTGTACAGATCGCAATCATTTCCGAAACTTTCACGCAACATTTCCCAGTTTCTTGCAATTGCTTACATGTGAAACGTACAAAATCAAAAGTTTAATTTCCAAGCAAACTACTGTGAATGCTAATAGAAATGGAAAGCCACAATGCAACCCCCTCTATAAGAAATTTTTGAGATGCAAGGATATAATTTAATGTAAATGTCACATAGTGTGTAGGTACTCACTTTTTATCAATTAATTACTTTAAGAATAATAAATAGTTCAAAATTTACGAACCTTATAATATAATATAATGCATAAAAAAATAATAATAATAATAATAATAATAATAATAATAATAATAATAATACAAAAATATACAGAAATTCCAAACATTCTCAGATTCGATTATTCGCGCAAGTAAACAAAACACACAAAATTAAAAAGTAGAAGAGAATTGCCTTTACGACATTTCTTGCATTCTATGAAAGTATGAATAATAACATACAATTATTTATTCATTTTTATTTATTTTAACTTCTGATCAATAAAAATGTTTTCCATTTTTCTAAATTTTATGTTAAACGCTGCGCAAAACGCAAATTAAATTTTTCACTGAACACCTCAATAATTGCGGAAAATGTATGAAGTGTCTCCAGAGTAAACTTTCCACTTTGGGAACCACTTGACTAGATCAACCTTGGATGTAGTGCGCTAATTCGGAACTAAAACATCAAAGTACTGAATTGAATGCAACGCATTCCCCTTCTCCGACAATTTCAAAGATGAGTCGTAGTGTCGGAAACGTTTTGATGATTTTGATGAACCTTCCATGATAACGAAAATGTTTGTACCAACATGATGTCCCTCAAGACCTTCCAGTCACCACTGATTACAACAAATTGGAATTGATTACAATGTCGCATCACGTGTTGCAAAGATCCGTCCACGATATGGCTGTTTTCTGAACTAAAGTTTCCTCTCAGCAGTGGAAATTCAAGAACAATTACGAGCTCATCATGTTTGGCGCAAAATATTTGGGAATGGTGGCCTGTGTCCATATTGTGACGTGTTGGAATAATGTCACGCGCCACTGTAGTCGTCTTAAGAGCAAATCAATACACCGATCATTCCCGAAGCGGAGATAGGCATAACGCAAACACATTGCGTGCATTGAGTACAACAAATATGTGTGTAAATGACTCAACGCGTAAACTCGAGAATGATCCACGTGGAAGATTCGGGATCGGTTGTACATGTATAAAACCGTCTATAGCGAACGGCGATGAAATGTCTTGTGGATGAAGCGAATTTGCAAAAGCGAAAGTGCGCGTTAGAAGTAGTGCGGTAATCAAATAGTGTTGAAGCAAAAAAAAAACCGTACGCGGATTAAAAAAGCGTGTGAAAGTGATTAATATCATTAATTAATTTAAAAAAAAGTGAATAAGTGAAGCAGTAATTTATTTCAGAAGTTTTTGGTAGATCAATTTTCCCTTTTCACTTACAACTTATAAGTGAATTATACCCTTGCTAAGCTAACTCAGCGAAGACTCATGGGTGCGGAAGTTCTGATCCAATGTTTCGAATACCTCGATAGTGAATTTAATATTTTTATGAAGAGTTGTGGAAAGAGCTCAAGCTGGTTTCGAACACGCGTCCCTGCCGCTTCTCATCAGGTGCCAACCCACAGGCTGGGACGCGTCGATTGGCACTACCAGCTTAGGTGGATGTCGACTGGTTATTTACTAGTTATTAATATTGCTCTACAGCTTTGAACTTTTTCCTATATTCCAAATTGCCTTTGGTCTGGCTTTATCAATTTCAGAAGTTTTTGGTAGATCAATTTTCCCTTTTCACTTACAACTTATAAGTGAATTATACCCTTGCTAAGCTAACTCAGCGAAGACTCATGGGTGCGGAAGTTCTGATCCAATGTTTCGAATACCTCGATAGTGAATTTAATATTTTTATGAAGAGTTGTGGAAAGAGCTCAAGCTGGTTTCGAACACGCGTCCCTGCCGCTTCTCATCAGGTGCCAACCCACAGGCTGGGACGCGTCGATTGGCACTACCAGCTTAGGTGGATGTCGACTGGTTATTTACTAGTTATTAATATTGCTCTACAGCTTTGAACTTTTTCCTATATTCCAAATTGCCTTTGGTCTGGCTTTATCAATTTCAGAAGTTTTTGGTAGATCAATTTTCCCTTTTCACTTACAACTTATAAGTGAATTATACCCTTGCTAAGCTAACTCAGCGAAGACTCATGGGTGCGGAAGTTCTGATCCAATGTTTCGAATACCTCGATAGTGAATTTAATATTTTTATGAAGAGTTGTGGAAAGAGCTCAAGCTGGTTTCGAACACGCGTCCCTGCCGCTTCTCATCAGGTGCCAACCCACAGGCTGGGACGCGTCGATTGGCACTACCAGCTTAGGTGGATGTCGACTGGTTATTTACTAGTTATTAATATTGCTCTACAGCTTTGAACTTTTTCCTATATTCCAAATTGCCTTTGGTCTGGCTTTATCAATTTCAGAAGTTTTTGGTAGATCAATTTTCCCTTTTCACTTACAACTTATAAGTGAATTATACCCTTGCTAAGCTAACTCAGCGAAGACTCATGGGTGCGGAAGTTCTGATCCAATGTTTCGAATACCTCGATAGTGAATTTAATATTTTTATGAAGAGTTGTGGAAAGAGCTCAAGCTGGTTTCGAACACGCGTCCCTGCCGCTTCTCATCAGGTGCCAACCCACAGGCTGGGACGCGTCGATTGGCACTACCAGCTTAGGTGGATGTCGACTGGTTATTTACTAGTTATTGCACCTGATGAGAAGCGGCAGGGACGCGTGTTCGAAACCAGCTTGAGCTCTTTCCACAACTCTTCATAAAAATATTAAATTCACTATCGAGGTATTCGAAACATTGGATCAGAACTTCCGCACCCATGAGTCTTCGCTGAGTTAGCTTAGCAAGGGTATAATTCACTTATAAGTTGTAAGTGAAAAGGGAAAATTGATCTACCAAAAACTTCTGAAATTGATAAAGCCAGACCAAAGGCAATTTGGAATATAGGAAAAAGTTCAAAGCTGTAGAGCAATATTAATAACTAGTAAATAACCAGTCGACATCCACCTAAGCTGGTAGTGCCAATCGACGCGTCCCAGCCTGTGGGTTGGCACCTGATGAGAAGCGGCAGGGACGCGTGTTCGAAACCAGCTTGAGCTCTTTCCACAACTCTTCATAAAAATATTAAATTCACTATCGAGGTATTCGAAACATTGGATCAGAACTTCCGCACCCATGAGTCTTCGCTGAGTTAGCTTAGCAAGGGTATAATTCACTTATAAGTTGTAAGTGAAAAGGGAAAATTGATCTACCAAAAACTTCTGAAATTGATAAAGCCAGACCAAAGGCAATTTGGAATATAGGAAAAAGTTCAAAGCTGTAGAGCAATATTAATAACTAGTAAATAACCAGTCGACATCCACCTAAGCTGGTAGTGCCAATCGACGCGTCCCAGCCTGTGGGTTGGCACCTGATGAGAAGCGGCAGGGACGCGTGTTCGAAACCAGCTTGAGCTCTTTCCACAACTCTTCATAAAAATATTAAATTCACTATCGAGGTATTCGAAACATTGGATCAGAACTTCCGCACCCATGAGTCTTCGCTGAGTTAGCTTAGCAAGGGTATAATTCACTTATAAGTTGTAAGTGAAAAGGGAAAATTGATCTACCAAAAACTTCTGAAATTGATAAAGCCAGACCAAAGGCAATTTGGAATATAGGAAAAAGTTCAAAGCTGTAGAGCAATATTAATAACTAGTAAATAACCAGTCGACATCCACCTAAGCTGGTAGTGCCAATCGACGCGTCCCAGCCTGTGGGTTGGCACCTGATGAGAAGCGGCAGGGACGCGTGTTCGAAACCAGCTTGAGCTCTTTCCACAACTCTTCATAAAAATAGTAATTTATTGACAGAATAAATTCTCAAACAACTAATTTTAAATTAGCCGGGTGTGTTTAATTTGCTTTTGCGAACATTTGCAAAGCAAACAGGTCACGCGCCTGAGAATGCGCAACAGTATTCAAACAGTGGTGCGAACCATGGCAAAAGTGCAATAGAACGGCCTGACTTTACTTCGAAAAAGAGTATATAAAATTGGAAGATTGATTAATTTTACGCAATTTGAGGTTGCGTATCAAAGCAACCGAAAAGTCTACACTGTGGAGATATTTCGATGCGAACTAATAATTTTAAAAATGAAGATGCATAAAAGAGAACATTGAAATCACATCAAATTTGGAAAAACTCCTTGCAACCTAAATCATCAAGGACTCAGAATTTTTCCAATATAAATAAAGCCGAAAATCCAAATACCAGCCTCGGAGACGGAAATTCCAGGAACATAAAACGGAAACTATCAATCAGACCAATAACAATACAAACAGAACTTTAGGTTTGCTGCAACAAACCTGTGACTATAGTTAACTATGGTTACAACACCTCCCTTATAAATAATGTATATTTGACCAAGAACTCACTCATAACTCAAGAAACCTGTTACTTTAACAAAGTCTCCATTCTAAGGAGATAATTTATTTTGGCATATAGACCGCGCATAGAATAGAAAATCACAAAATTCGATTGGGTGGTTGTATTGAAATTTTCGGTTTCGGACATAGTAAAATATGTAAATTTTTTAAATTAAAGGTAATATATTTAATCTTGAAAATAGTTACCATCGGCATATATGACTCATTGCCAAGGTGATGGTAAACAATATATTCCTGTTTGATAAAAGTCTCTGTCTCGCCCATCGACGAAATTTCGTAATGCTACTTGTAAGTCCATTCGGTTGGTGAATTGTCGTCCTCGCATGAAGTTATCCATCGCCCGGAAAAGGTGAAAATCTGACGGCGAAATACCGGAAGAATATGGTGGATGTGGTAAAGTTTCCCAGCCAATTTCCTTTATGGTGTCCCTAGTGACTGCCGCTGTATGTGGTCGTGCGTTACCTGGAGGAACAAGACTCCCCTCCTATGCACGATTCCTGATGAACTTCTCTGAATTGCTGACTGTACACTTCAGCTGTAATGCTTTGGTCAGATTCCAACAGTTGATACCACTCGATGCCTGTGTGATGCTACCATACACACAACAAAGTCTTCCGCTGATGAAGGCTTGGCCTTGGGATAGTTCCAGGAGAGTCGTCTGGCGATAACCACTGATATGTGCGTTGGCTACTGTCATACATAATCCATTTTTCATGGCACGTAATCACTCGATTCAAAAATTACTCCCGTGCGTTGCGCAACAACAGTGAAGTACATATATACTATACTATACGCTTCCTTTTGTTGTTGTCGGTAAGTTGATGAGGAACCCTCTGATTAAGCCGTCGTTTCTTTCCCAGGCGTCGAAGATGGCAACTAATGGTACTCTTTTCAACGTCAAACTTTACGCTTAATTCGTGCAAAGTTTGGTTTAGATTTTCCTCTATGTCGGCAAAAAGCTCCGTGTCATTTATCCGAAACATCGCTCTAGGATGATCGTCGTCTTCAAGACTGTCATCCCCGGTGCGGAATCGGGCAAACCATCTTTGAGCTGTATGTACATGCTGATACAATATCGTCTCCAAATGCGGCACATTTCCTGCGGGCAGCCGTTGCTGCATTTGTCCTTAATTTGAACTCGTAGGAAAGAGCACAACTTACTTTTACAGTTTCACTGACCATCTTTACACTTCAATATTTTCCTAAAAGACTTAATTAATTTGAATCACACTCGACCTTTTATAATGGCCGTCGGCATCCCTTTTCAGTTAGTATACGTATTCCGGGAAAATGACCTGACGTTCTGGAATAAAGGGGAATACAGATGAGTCATCTCTAAACCGACATTTTCAATGCAATCACCCAATAGTACGAAAACTTTGATGCAATTTTAGGCCAAAATATTCCTAGTCCTACCAAATCAATTATAAATAATAAAGAAGGATCTACTGAAATAAATAACAATAAAGTACCATTTATAAAGAAAAATCAGGCCACCGCAGCTGTAGAAAACTCTTTAAATCTCACAGTAACAGAACCAACACCAGTTAAAGATTTGAATATTAATGTGGACCGTTGAAACGAGGAATAAAGACGAAAAGAAAGAACTATAAAAGCTAATAAAGCAATAAACAAATTTTAAAAATTTGTCAAAAGGTGAATTTCACGCATATCCAACATGAGATAAAGACTACAAGTGATAAGCACATAATCACTAGAATTTATAGATTTTCTCAAGCTCATCTGCAAGAAGTAGAGACACAAATACAACAAATGATAGACAACAATATAATTGTATATAACTGACTTCTTTGGACTGTCACCTAAAAACCAGACAATCCAAAATAAAGAAGAGCGAAATGGAGGATAATCATGGATTACAGGAAACTCGATGAGATTACTTTAAGCGGGAAGGTTCCAATTCTAAACCTTTTTGATAAACTTGGAAAAACAACATACTATACCACTGTTGCTAATAACTCCTGACATGTAGATTTTGCAAAAGTATTCCATCGGATAATGGTTCATCCTAGAGATGAACCAAAACCAGCATTTAGTCCAGACAATAGACATCATAAATATTTATACTTTCATGAAAGGCAATTCACACTTTAAACCATAGAGGTATACCTCTATGCTTTAAACAGACCTTAGATCGTTAATATTGCTAACAAATATCGAAGATCCAAATCAAAAACTGAATAGATGGAAGCTTGAGCTATATGAATTTGATTTTAAAATTGAGTATATTCAAGAAAATGTCAAGAAATTAGCAATTATTTATCAAGACTAAACAATAAGATAGACGAAGGTCAAGGATTCAATGGGGAAATATATTCAATACCAAAATAGGAAACATTTATATATACCAATACATTCTGAAATTAAAAACACTACATACAAATAAAAGAAGATTATATCAATAAATGCACTCCACAAATAGTACTAGCTGATAAGGAATACCCTTATACTTTACATTCTTCAAGAATACAATAATTGGAAGACCGGGAAGTACGTTGTAAATCTCCTGAATTTACATATAAAGAGAAAAATTGCATTTTTTTAGATATCGTCGATCATTCACACAATAAACTTCAACTTAAGTTGAAGAAATATCCCGGATAGTTAAACGTTTGCAGAAGTAACTACTTTTTAAATCATACAACATATTATTACGCGTTCAAAAAAATTCATGCGCCACTTTAGTTGCCAAACACCAAAACAAACAACGACGACCAAAATAACTACGTTGGACATCGATCATACTTGATTTTCGCACATACCGAGAAGCTAACTGTACCCGGAGCACTACTTGGTTATACTTATATATCGATTTCGCAATTCAAAGGCGTCTTCGATGAAGACGAGTCCTCAACAAAAATCCGAAATCGAATGACTCCAAACGGCGTCAAAAAAATTTCACGCAGACCCTTGAATTCCAGCTGTCTCTCAAC
Source organism: Stratiomys singularior (assembly GCA_954870665.1). Lineage (NCBI taxonomy): Eukaryota > Metazoa > Arthropoda > Insecta > Diptera > Stratiomyidae > Stratiomys > Stratiomys singularior. The sequence continues at coordinate 66,337,449 of OX940880.1, read as the reverse complement.
CTTTAAGGTACCTTGCTGAAAACAGGCAACGAAATATGGGTAGAAGTTAAGTCGGCTATTAACAACGTCACAGAACAGACGATCGGACATCAAGCCCGGCGCAAAAGAAATGCTTGGTTTGATGACGAATGTCAGGACGCGTTTGGTCAAAAGAATTCGGGGTTAAAAAACTAATAAGGTAGGAACACCAGGATGAAGACAAAAAAGTATGAAGTCTCAGAAGAATAGCAAAAAGGTAATTTGAATTAAGAACAGAAAATACTATGACAGCCTGTTGAGACATTGATATAAGTCTAGCGGTAAACACCGGAAACTTGACCGCTGATAAAACCAGGATGAAGGGAAGATGGGCTTCATATTTCAAGAAACCTCTTAATCCACGACACAGCTTCTGAAAATTGGACGCCATAGATATAGATATTTCAGGAACTCTTCCATTGGCCCCACCAAGTGTGAATGAAATCTTTTCTGCCATCAAAGCCCAAAAGAATAATAAAGCGCCGGGCATTGATGAGATTCCAGTAGAACTCATTAAATGAGGTGACACCAGTGTTCAGAAAGCCACCTACAAAATCATCCAGCATATATGGCAACATCAACATATGCCACATGAGTGGAGCCAATCAATTATATTTCCTATCCACCAAAAGGTGACAAGCTACAGTGCGGATACTATATAGGCATATTACTACTTTGTGTGGCGTGCAAAATATTTTCGAGAATCTTAGAAAATAAAACCAGATTATACGCCAACACTATTATGAGGATGTATCAAGGTTGCTTTAGAGCTAGTAGATCGACGACAGACCAATAGTTTACTCTCAGCAGGTACTTGAGAAATGCTGAGAGTTCAACATAGACGTTTGCCAGATTTTCGTTAACTTTAGGCAAGCATATGATAGTATTGATCGTAACGTACTTTATCAAATAATGATTCGCTTTGGTATCTCACCCAAATTAGTCCGTCTTACCACAATTACATCGACAGCCTTTCATGTTCGCATCAATAAATAACTTGCCGACGCTTTAAACACAGGGAGATAGACTGCCTACTTTGCTATTCAATCTGGAATATGTCATAAGAAAGCTACTTGTCGATAAAAGAGGCACATTATAATACAAGTATAATACAAGTCAACTCGACGTCGAAGCAAACCTAGTAGGGCTACAAATCAATGAAGAGAATACAAAGCTAGTGACGCAGTGATGAATAAATGTCCCAATACACAGTTGTAACTATCACAATTGGCAGTTGGCACAGTTGTAAATATCACAGTTGGCAAAAACAGTATTTAAAATTTGGGCGAATTTGTATAACTAGGCGCCAAAATAACAAGAACCGCCGAGGAGTGCAGTTCGCAAATAAAATGATTTATGCAGTTCTGACGATTATCAAGAACAACTGCATACAAAAGAAAACAAATGTCTAAGTATACAAATCTACGACCTGTGGTTTGCTATGGGCATAGCGTAAACACAAACAGCGCTCACACTCCAAACAAACGACCGATCTAACGGTATTTGAAAAATTCTGGAGAATTGCATTGGTGTTCGAAAAAATGTTTATTTTTCTCTATTTTGTCTATCTGTTTACATTGTACTTGTAAACAAAACGAGCAAAAAATTAATATTTTTACTAACACTCGTACAATTCTGTAAAATCCGTTAGATTGGTCGATGGTCGGAGTGTTATCGCTGTTTGTTTTTACGCTATGCTATGGGTATGAAACATGAACCTTCACCCAAGCATCCGCAAATATATTGAACATCTTTAAGTGACGGGTCTTGAAGCGGATAATTGGAGCGAGGCTAGACGAGGACCAGTGGCGAATTCGACATAATTTTGAGCTGTATGAAATTTATGACGAGCCGCAGGTCGCAACGGAAGCTGCAATCGGCGGGCCGTGTGAATCAGACGAACATTAAACAAAGAACGAAATGGACGAACAACGGGTACCCACAAAGGTATTGGTTGGAGGGTGGAGACCAGGGGGGAACCGAGGAAATGCAGGACAGTTAATCGCTGCTTGGACTTCAAAATTGGTGGACGCGGTCAATGGACCGAGATAGTTGGAGACGCTTGCTGCAGAAAGCGAAGGCCCGTGATGGGCTGTCGTGCTACGAAGAAAAAGAAAAAGAATTCGCGTGTCAAATTATAAATTGAAAAGCTTCCATAAAGATTTGATGGCTTACTATTGAAGGAGTAAGCGCGAAATGCGTATTTATGTAAAAACAAAATCCTTCAAGTAATGGATGCTATTTTATTTAGTTTAAATGCGACTACGTTATTCGGAAACTTTCACTTAATAGAGTAGACAAATTTCATAATCTTCTTTAAAATGCAACCGAAAAACGAAGGAGCGGTGGCGATTCTAGTATAAAAGAAAAATTAAAACGGTCTTAAATAAAAGACATGAATGAACCCCTTAATGTTAGTACACTAGACTAATGTGGAGCTGCGAGATCGTGGGAATCAAATACAAGTAAAATAAATAGTCGTGAAAAAACAACAGTTTCAATATCCCTGCACCACAAGTAAACAGATTGCTCCTACGTTCACTGCCTACAAAGTCCCCATTTCGCATTGAATTCCTTCATAAAAAACTCTGCGATTGAATATTCTTCTTAACAAACATTTCTATTTCTATCTACTAACAAAATTAGGGAATTAAAATACTGTTTGAATTGTCGTCTTTACTCTGTTACGAAACAACAAAGAATTATTATTTCGTTTTATCTTTGCAACATTCTTTCCCTTGCTTTCCTCCAAAACACAATTCATTCTATACATGCAAAGACAGCAATATCCATAGAAATCGTCCTCCGGTTCTTGGAAAATGAGGCGATACGCTTGTCCTCTCCAACCAAACAACCCATAAAATGCCAACAAGAAAATGTTCTAAAGTTGACTCTGAACGACGGGGGAAAATAACAATCGTTAAGTGGAGAGTAAAAAAAGATATTCTGATGAAAAGACATTTGCCTGGCGCCAGCATTTTCCCACAATTTATCAAATGGACATGAACGTTTTATTTCATAAGTTTGTATGAAAATTTGACGGCAGCATCATATACATACAGAATTTTCACGAGCTGCATATTAGCTTGGAATGTGAGTTTGTATGACTATATGTATATACGTGAATTATATGTAGATGTATGTTGCATATATTTATGCTAGATAAACTTATTGGAAATTAGAAGATTTTGGAAACATGAAATAGATTTCCACTGTCGATCTGGTTTCAAGAAAGTCGGATTCAAATTATTCATAGAATGCGGCGATATAGTATGGGATTTTCATGTTTTCACAGTAGATCCGTGTATTTTTGCTGCACCAAACCATCAAGGATTGTTAACCCTTACCGTGCAACGTCGTTTTCGGCACCTCTTCCGTGCAACGTCGGGTCACTCGTGTCCGATGCTTAAAAAAGAACATTAAAGTTTTATAAAAAAAATCTGAAAAAATTTATGTTACCTTATTAACTATCCTACTTTGAGGATCAATCGGAATATTGCTGATTTTTTCATTTGTTTAAACAATATATTTATATAAACAAATGAAAACGTGAAAAATATTTTTTTTTCAAAAAATCGTAACTTTGTCAAAAATTAATAAAATTCAAAAACTCAAACGGGAAATTAAAGCTGAAGAATAGTACTTTGAAGAAAAAAATAGTGGAATTATGTATGAAGTAATGGGATACTTAAGTTTTGAGCATCAAAATCAGGTTTTTTGAAAGTACGTAAATAGATAGAAATTACAATAAAATACACATTTTATTCATTTTTATTCAATTTTATTTATCGAAATGACATGATAGACAATAGATTATTAAAGAAACATGAAAAATACAAAATGATGAAAAAACCAAGAATAAATTATTGCGCACATACTAAGCATAGTTCGTATCTGTGCTCTTGACACACAAGCGTTTGGTATTTGGCACAGCAAATATACGTTTTTTGTCTTTTTTCGGATCGCAGACAGCACAGCGTTTTCTTTTCTCCATTTGATTAGGCTGAAGAGTATTATTTGTAACGTCTGCTCCTAATATTATGCGAATGTTCGTTTTCGTTGCTTTAGGCAGTCGTGGTAGCTGCATCCGATGGATCAAATGAGGCTTTATCAAAGCGAGACTTAACTCCTCCAAAAAAGCGCTGCGATTCAAAATATCGTGATCAGGTAATAAATTCCATAAAATGCAGGCATTGACTCCAGCTTGATCGATAATACCGAAGAATAAACGCAACGGCCATCGATATGTTTTTCGTGCACACGAATAATTACCGCACAACTGGTCGAAAACATCTGTCCCACATTTGTTTTTGTTATAATACAAAATAGTATCTGGTTTGCATTTATCACTGTCCATCTTGACCGATTTGTGCACCGATGATAACAAGAGCACGACTTTGTTTTTTTTCGGATAATAGGACGTCAAGGAAAGTAGACCAGCGTAACCTGCTCTCATGGTACCAGCTGAAGCCGGGGACTTGAATGTATTAGGTACCTGTCGTTTATTTTTTCTCAAAGTACCGACCATCTTCAATTTATGATTGTTATACATATTTTGAATGCATTCTACAGAAGAGAACCAATTGTCACAAGTGATAACTCTTTCAGTATTATGTATCGGCTCAGATAGACGTCGTACAAAGTATGTTGGTATCGATTCGGCTCGCTCTGGAGTAACTCGACCAGTGTAGGGAATCGCATTCAACATGTAAAAAGTCCTCGAGTCATTTATCGATAACATTTTTATACCATAGCGGGCAGGCTTCGACTTTATGTATACGCGAGCTGAAAACCTTCCTCGGAATCCCAGTAACTGTTCATCTATAGTAACATTGTCGCATAGGGTGTAATTACTTATACAATTTCCAATAAAAATATCCCACAGTTCTCGTATGGGAGCCAGCACATCGCTCTCGCGTCGTTCATGTCGTGTGGTTTTATCATCGAATCGAAGCCGTGCTCCGATAAATTTGAAACGCCTTAGCGACATCACCGTTTTATATGAATTCGAGCCAAATTTATCGGACGATAAATTATCAAGAAGCACGTGATTACTTTTATTTACTCCTTGATAATACAACAAGCCTATGTATGCTTTTAATTCGTTTAACGACAAATTAGAAAACGTGGCTGAATCAGCGACGTCAATCGTGATAGTAGTTTTATATTTTTCAATTTCCGCGTTTGTCCATTTCAAAATTAGATCCAACATGTCGTCCGAAACCCATACAAATCTTGGAGCTTTCCAAGATTTGTATGGGTTTGTTGCCTTTAAGCTGTTACCTTTAGCTGCAGGCAAATGCATCTTTAAAGATGATCTTCGACCACGTGTCTCCGGAGTATCAAGACTCCACTTGAATTTGTCCTTGCCGTAGGCAAATCTGCGCTTTCTTTGCTGAGGCGCTTCCTCTTCTTCATCGTTCTCTTCTTCCTCATCGTTAGAGTTGAACTCGTCACACGAAACTTCAGACTCGCTAGACTCCATATTCTCCACATTATCCTCGTTGTCGGAATCAGAAACATCGTCGCCGTAATGAACTTCGGGATCTCGTTAACGTCAAACGCGACTTATTGCCAAATCTGATCTTTGCGCCATCGAATCTGAGATATAAAATTGAAATTCTTTTAACAATCACATACATTTTGATTACAATAATAATAAAAACATGTGAAAATTTGAAAACAGAACACGTGTTCTGTTAGGTTAGGAAACTCTAATAGAATTTATTTATATATATATAAGATTAATTTATCAATTCCTAATGAAAAAACATGAAAAAAACCTTCGAAATTAAAATAAACATTTCACTCACCTGCGATTTCAAATCAATGTAACGTGCAACGTCGGGTCACTCGTGCCTTTCCGAAATTTCGTCCGGCTCTCACGACTGCTGTTGTGGCACTAAACTGATAATAGGTAGATAATATAGGGTACTAGTACACAAATTTTTTCATTGTAGTTTGGGACCGCCCTCCCTCCCCATTTTCCAGGTACAGGGGACAATCACTTTCGCCAAGGCACGAGTGACCCGACGTTGCACGGTAAGGGTTAAAAGATCAATAAATAAAGTCTCTACCTTTTCGATCGCCCTATTTCGAACGCGCCCTTTTTTTCTTCTGTCTATTGAGTTGACTCTCGTATTGTGTTTTTTTTAGATTCGGAAGTTAATTTTTATCTGAGTCATTCGAGGCTTGGAGAAGTTAAGAACGTGTTTCAAGAAAGCACAGAAAAGTCTACAGCAATCCACACCCATCATCTTTGTATCATCTCAGTGAAAAATCATCAAAAGTGGAAAATTTCAATTTCGTGCCTGCATTGTTTTCATCACTAGCAATTTAATTGCGATCCATCTATCTCTGCTCTTCTAAATCTCCCAACACCATCCAATCTTTCTCCTTCCCTGTCCTGCACCGTGTCGATTCACCGTGGATGTCGCCATCTGATCACCATCACCAAACCTGAAATCGAACGGTAAAGGCCCAGATACAATACTGCGTGACTGCGATGCGTTTCTCGCTCGTCGTCGCGCAACGCATTCAATTTACAATGCACGCGATGCGAGGAAGAATCATGTTCATGACGAATGTCAAACTGGTGATGTTTAAAATTATATTTGCTTGCAATTGTTTTTGATTTTTGAAAAGTTTTGAATTTGGAATGTTCCTTCGTTTGGCAAATGATAGCCTGAACAAGGATGCACGAAATTTTCATTCAAAATTCATTCAGAATAACCCTTATACTTAAAAAGTATCGGACATAGGTCAACACACCTTTCTGCGAGGAATTTTCGATTGTTCGAATATTTCTCGCTTCACATCGACGTATCGCAATCATTTTACGATGCCGTATATAAATGCTTCTTAGAAAAACTGGTCTACGTTTGCTGCGAGACTCTCGTATCACAGTCTCACAGTATTGTATTTCGGCCTTCAGTCCCTTCAATTAAATCGTATTAGCTCGTCGGAGAGGGCGAACCCCGTTGATCCTTTGGGCTAGTTCGCACTTTCAAATAGTAAGAAATTGCTGTTGAACTTCACTGAAGAATATATTAGGTGCTTACACATTTGAATTCATTAAATATATTATAAAAAAAATATACTTTGAAAAAATGAAGTAATATCTCAAGTACATTGACATAAAAACATTCACAATTTAATTAATATGCAAAATACAAACCCAGATGTTGAGGAATTTATTTTCCTTTAGTTTCATCAAACTTACCGATTTTCAAAATTACCGATCTTAGAAATAATTTAAATTCTTACAATTTCGCTTTCATATCACTTTTAGGTTGATGGATTATCATTCTATCCCTCATTCAATTAGCTGCGTTTGCATACTATGACCATTGAGTTTGTGGTGGGTATTTTTGATATTTCACACAAAATAGTATAACAAGTCACGTTGCAAAGAGCCAGACACTTTGAGTGATAAATTTTTTTAAATATTTTAATTAAGGTTATTTTATTAATGCTAAATTTACATAAGTTAATTGGGTCATATTTCAAGATATTTTGCAAAAAAGCCAGACATTTTTGATGATTGTAACATGCTGCCAGAAACCTTTAAAGTTTAGCCTTTGGTGTAAACGCTAAGCTGAGACGCGTTCAAACGACCGCAATGGGGGTTGTCAATTGTTAAATGGACTAATTAGATAATTTGACTATACAAAAACTTTTTTAACTATACAAAAATTATACATTACAAATAAAATAATGCTTATGCTTAAGCATTGAATCAAGCGATTTCCTTGAGTTGAGAACTTACAGGGAAATTCTTAATTTTACAATTTAAGTCTAATTAGTTTTGGAAAATGGTTAATGTATCTACTTTACTAAGGCTATTGGAAAGATCTACCTCAGAAGATCAGTAGCATTCAGTCTGTCTCTACTAGAGTAGGTACTACCCAGGGGTAAGAGAGATCACGCTCTCTCAACGAATGGCAACAGTCCTGGGAGCAAGACACAACGAGAAACTAGGTACTGCACACCTGATTCCTGACATAACGCCGTGACAAGTCGGTATGACATAGAATGACATAGAAATTGTTTCCAGAAATCAATTACTGTCTAATCTTCATTACCATTTATCCTTTATTGGAACGAACAATGTGCGTAGTAAATACAAAATGGCACATTTGAGTGCTCCAAGACCAGATTGCCAGATGCATTGTCTAGTAGCATAAAATAATTTTCACCAATTAACAGTCGAATTTTTCTTGAGAAAATGGGTAAAAAAATGGTCACCTTTATTGTTATATCGACTTTATTTATTCATATAATCAATTAAGGGGCTACATGGGTTTCGCAGTTTCAAAAAAATCAATTTTTTTATTGTCTTATTGCTTTCTACATCCTTTCAAGAATGTTGTCGCTCATCGTACGAGACATTCCAGAGGTCCGGGCCCAGAACGGAACCTTGCGCGACCCCTGATGTCAAATCAATTCTTCGCCGGCCTCCCAACGAGTCATAGATGAGTTTCCGATTTTTAAGGTAGTCTTTCAATATCCGTATCAGATACCTCGGCACCCTGAAATATTCCAGAGCACCAAGAATATCTGTCCATCTAGCAGAGTTGAAGGCATTTCTCACATCTAGAGTTATGAGCAGTACTATTCGTCTCGAGTAATGATTGTGGGCGTCTGCCTGCTGGACCGCGCTCACTACCTCTGCTATTGCACCAATTGTGGATCGACCAGCCCTGAAGCCGTACTGCTGAGGAGACAGATCCCCGGCAGTTCGAATGGCTTCTCCAAGTCTTTCTCTAATGAGCCTCTCGAGCACCTTCCCAGCGGCGTTCAACATACATAAGTGCCGATATGAAGATGGTTGCTCCGCGTTCCCCTTCCCCTTGTGGATCAGCGCGAGCTTAGCCTCTTTCCAGCAATTTGGAAACATGCCCTGCCGCAAACAGGCATTGAAAGTGGTGAGCAGCTTTTCAGGACAAGGTTGATGTGAAAGCTGTATCACTTCCGCTGGTATACCGTCTGGCCCTGGGGCCTTTTTCGATTTTAAAGCTTTTACCGCATCATCCAGCTCGATGGCGGTAAAAAGTGGGCATTCTCCGAGACATTCAACATCTGCATCGTCCGGACGAATAGGATGCATAGGGAAGAGCGCTCTAACAATCTGGTCCATTATGGATTATGGTTTGGCAATAAGTATTAAACTTATTATGGTTTGGCAATAAGAAGAAATTGTGAGTCAGTTGAAAAAATGAAAGATGCTATATGGGCTACTTATTACCACTACAGCCTTACACACCAAATTCCTCAGCACGGAAATTGCCCAAAAGGTCCAGACTCCTGGTGCGCCTGGCTGCGAGCATCAGCTACAAACACTATTTCATCATTCAAATATGATTATACTACATTCACAGATGAGTGAATGTATGTATGTATGTATATGTAATATGATGAGCATCCTAAATTTAAAATTGGCTTCGTGAAAGCCATGATAATTTATATCCCTATTCTATGGTCTTTATAATTAACATTCAGTATTGTTCCCTTCCCTGTGTATATTATAAAAGACCAAATATACCCAGATATTGATTCACAGAGCATATATGATTGGATGCCGAACCTGGCTGGTTTTAAAAGGACATACTGAATCTAACCTAACCTACCTTTATAGAGCATAAGACTCTCGTCTATTGTCTCGCCTCTCTCAGGTGTAATCGCAGAAGAAAACTTTTTATTTGGTTGTTCAATGATAGTCCATAATTTCTTTAGCTTATTGCACATTTGCACCAGGTGTATTTTTGAAAGGGAACCTTGGCGGAGGAGTTGGTATACTTGATATATTTATTTGACAAAATTCTCTGAATGGAGGTACGACTTCAGTCGCTAATTCCGAATCATATTCCGAGGATTCTGGGAAATCAGCATCATCATGATGATCATCATCACTGTCATAATCTAACTCAAACATTTTTGGAACCTAATCATGTAGAATAAAACTGAAAATAAAACCGAATATAAGTGTAAACACAACAAATAAAGCCTGCAACTAAACTGTAAACAAAAACTGCATTAATGGTAATTAAATTATAACAAGCTGTAATACGAATAAATGCTAGACAACACGGACGAAACGCAACTGTGATCTGAAAATGACTAAGCACCTTTACAACTTCATACCGCTATCTATTGTACTGGGATACTTTTTAAAAATGAGCGACGTTAAATACTCGTGTAAATCACTTTACACAAGTTAAAACAAAACTTGCTCGAACGAGACTCGGGATCGTCAGTGTATGTCAAAAATGTCGAAAACTGTTCAGTGGTCAAATCATATACGTTTGACATTTTGGAAATTCAGGAATCATTGTATAAAGATTGGGCTGGCTATTCACGTCTTTTTGTTTGCTGTCTAGTGGAACGGCCATTTATTGAAATCTACACATATCATTGATTGTGGCCTGAATACACAACCAACTAGCAGTGATTTTAGCATACGTTCTCTTGAAGGATTCAAACAAAATAACGTTACACGGTCCGTTGCTACTTTAATGCCACCGTTCTACTCTGCATTTTTTCTCACAATATTTAAAATGACTATTCGTGTGTTATTAGTTTAAAGCTTGTGAGATAGACATTGTGATATAATAGCTTATCTCAAAGTATTGTCGCAATAATCGACATTCAATAAGCTTCATTCTAATAAGCTTTAATCCTGGAAAACAGGTCGATACGTCTCTTCAACAACACTATTTATAGTCCTCGGGTAAGAAGAAAAAGGAAACTGAAGTCGGGTCGCAACGTGATAAAATTTTGAGATGGAAAAACTCTGATTGGGCAGTTTCTTTTTTTATCCTTGGATTGCCATCTACGTTTTCTCGGCCCCTTCTTCTAGAAGATGTATTATTTGACTGCGATTACAATTCGAGAGCTTCGTGGTATAATAATGTTTTTGCGAGGTCGTTAGTGTAGTAAAGTTCGTAAAATGCTAGTAGTTTGCTCTAACATGGGCTTTCCGCAACCAATCGCGTCATGCCTGCCCCACCTTTGTCCACTTTTCGAAGTTATGGTCATATGCACAATTGTAGGAAATTTAAGCAGTCCCCAGATAGCTGCGGATGAAACATCTTTTTAACACATAACACCTGTTTAAATAATTTTCCACCTCATCATTCAGGTATTTCATATTAAATGTGCCTTGATCCAAGGGCGTTGACCCATTGATGTTAAGATTTGATCAATTGACATCTTTTGTTTTATATAGAGTCAAAGTTGGTAATATGCTTTCTTTTGTATTTTCTCTAAGTTAAGTTGGCAGGCGATAAGCATTTTTTTGATAACTTCATGTGATAGTGAAAAAGCAAAATTGAATGACGACAAGCAAACGTGCTCCAAATTTGTAATTAACGAAAGTGTAAAGTATTGAGCAACAATCCGTCGATTTTCATGCAAGAGTTTTGTTCATCAAAACTAGTATTGTAAAACTATTCAAAAGGTATGTTTATTTTGTGTAAATTCAAGTCATATTTTCGCACTCAAAAATTGTCGCCACATGCCTAACTTTTGTTGTTTATCTTCTGCACAGTTTTGTAAGAAACTCAAATGTTGTAAACAATTTTCTTTATGAATTTTGTCATGAATAGAAACTCATTCTTTTGTACATTGACAGGTACTTTTTGAAATTCAGTTCAATAAATTGAACATTTTGTCAACCTTGGACTCGACTTTTCTCAACCCAAAAACCCAAACCCACTGAAATTTAACAACAATTGACCTATTAGTATTTTGATTTGCGAGGTTTGAGGGAACGATTTTTGGACACGAGCGTATTTAAAAAGAATTCAGACACCAAACAATGTCGAGTGCTGACACGTGTAAACACTGCCGCTTCTAGGATTTCTTGTTGACAACTCGAAGAAAAGCATAAACAAAAAATTTCAAATGAAAAGCAGCGCACAGTCAACGATTCGATTATGTTCTCTCTATCTCATACTTCCTTGAGTATCGTCAGGCAATCGCAGCGAAAGACAAAGAATTCAGTTTTGTTCGTTTTCCCTTTATAATGGACATGAGAAAGTTTTGCGGTGAGTATTTTGTAAATAGGACAAAGATCAATTGCCACTACTTTTTGAGATCTATTTTCATGATTTTCCATGTTCCGTTTTCGAGTAAATCTGATAAGAAAAGAAAAAGGGTCGAAGAACGGGGAAGCGACACCGACGAGCACCATGAAGAAACACAAAGGAGGAGCTCAGAAATCGTCGCGCAAAATTGTGGCTTTGTTACGGGAATACAAGCCGGCCCAGAGCAATGCTGTGTTTCTATGGTAAATGAATCCAATCAAAATTATATTGGTCATTTTATTGGTCGTGCCTCGCTTTTCTATCCGCTAAAACAAAGAAAGAGTTACTCGAAAATTGTTGGGTGCCTCCTCAAAGTAATAACTTCACAAAAGACGCTACTGATTTGAAACGAAAATTCAATTTCTCGTGATTGGAGACGTACTCGCCATTTCTTGTTTATTCCCGCCGCCAGAAAGGAGCCTTTTGTAAATATTGTGCCTTGTTTCCGCCAAATGACAATTCTTTTCTAGATGTCTTGGTGTAATTTATTGTTAAGACGTTTTGCAATTTCGAGGACATTCACGAGCAGTGCAAAAAGCATGCGGAAACTCACATTCATAAGACACCGATCGAAAATGCTAGGTCATTTTATCGAAGTTTGGCTGTTGATGTGCAACTCAATAATTACTCCCAGAACCTGATCTCAGATGACAGAAAAATTATAACATCAATTTTTTCTTGCATTACATTTTGTGGCGCTCACGACTTAGCGCTGCGAAGCGAAAATCATGGCAAAGAATACTGAAGGATTTGTTCAAGCTTCGAATCGATTAACGGGATGCGGTTTTAAAATCACCCATTGAGCACGGGAAAAAGAATGCGAGTTATCGTTCTGCTGACATTCAAAATCAAATAATTGAGAATTGTGGCGACGTGCTGAAGACGGATCTTATTACCAAAGTGAAACCAGCAGACGGCTACAGTGTATTGGAAGACGAGATAGCTGATATATATGGGAAATAGCAATTATCCATTGGTCTGCGATATTTTTGTTAAGCATCAATGCAGTTGAAGCTTAACGGTCTTGACGCAAAATGTATTGCTCAGGCAATTGATGTTTTTCTAGCAAGGGAAGGGGTTGACCTAGCAAAATAAGTTGGATTGGGACTCGATGGTTGTTGAACTATGGCTGGGAAAAACAGTGGATTACAAGCGATCTTGCAAAAGAAGATCGTTCGTCACACAAAGTGAATTAAGTAATTAATGATCTCAATGCTTTGCCTGAAATTCGTAACACTATGGGAATCACCAAAGATGTTATTGAAATTTTCCGGGAGTCCATTTTAAGAAGAAAATTAGCACCCAATATTTCTGTGAAACACAGCGAAGCAAAAAACACAAGAACCTCAGAATTTTAAAGAACACTTCTGGGCAATCATGAAGGCATTAGAATCCCTATCAATCGAAGGCAATAGTGCCACTCAGAAACACGCTTTCCAACTCGATTCCGCTGCTTCTAGAGTTCCTCATATTATGTGCCTTTTGTTGATAGCCTTATACTCAGCTTTGATGGAAACCGGTGATCAATGGACTTCAGGCAGTTGCTTTGGACACGGTCAAGGCTGTACATTAAGCGTCTTTTACAACTTTTCAAAATGCACTGGATGATTCAGATCAAGTTACAAATGAAATTTTTAATGACGCTACTGCCATAGTAGAAAAACTCAGATTGGATGAAAATATTTCGGCAATTCCACGCCTTGTTGAACGACAGCGTTATCGGAGCAACCATCCAGCAGACAGTCCATCAGAGTTTTAGAGGAGTTTTTTGGTAATCCCGTACTTCCATTACAAGATCCCTAAAAGAACGTTTTGCTGAAGACAACACTCCAGCTGGCGCATCATCAAAGTTACACCCTGACCAAATGCAAACCATGTACTTAAAAATATTAAGTGTTGCTTGCGAAACCTTCAGCAAATTTTATAATTTGCCAACTATGAAAAATTAAATTTTATTGTGGCGGAAATGTGGGAGAACAACCCAACGCCACTGATTTGACCGTTTTTGAAGGGCTAGAAGGCATGAAGTCATTCTTCCCGGAAATCGCTAGAGCTCTTAAAATTTTGATAGCTTTACCGTGCACCACTCGTACCGTACGCTCAGCCTAAAGCGTATCAAAACTTGGCTCCGAAATACCATGGTGGAAACTCGACTGAATTGCCTGGCAATGATGAGTGTTCACCGAAAAATTATCGCGAGGAACTTGTCAGATTTCCAAAATAAAGTGGTGGATAAATTTGCGAGAAATCCCAAGAGACTGTGCTTCAATTGAGATAATTTTTGTTCATTATATGGCTTAGAGCGTACTATTGTTTGTGCGTAAAAATATTTGTTGCAGTATAGTATTTGTTTTATTTTCATAACCTGCAGTTATTTTACTTCCAGTTGTACAATGAGGCAGCTCGTCCCCCCCTCCCCATAATTTCAGTTGCTGCCGACACCCTTTTCTTGATCTCACGCTTTATGTATACGTTTACAAGTATATTTGATAGCCTGAACAGAACGGCGGTACTGCACGTTAAAGTTGCAATAAATTGGAGAACATGGTTTTCATCCACCTGTTTTCTCTAGTTTTCTTTATTCCTTCCCTGGTGTTCAAGGTAGCGATCCGACCTCCGTTTTAAATGTCACAGCAGCAATATTTCCCCGGTCTGGGGATTAGAGACGAAACACCCAGGGTATGTTTTTTTTTCTTTTTGAATAAATAACGTTTTTCATACAATGTAAAGTAAAATGTTGCTTCCCCTATTGCCCATGTACGATATTTCTGTTCACAATATCAAATAATACCGGAATATCGTCATTGTCCAACTATTAAACTATAAACAAAGTATCGCAACTATTAGACTATAAACTTTATCAGATTGTATTTTTCTTTCTAATCAAAGCAACATATGACACTGTAGTAAACCACGTATTCCGACTCAACCGCGAGCATATGTCATTTGTCATTTGACATGAGTCCAACAGAACCAGACATCACGTCTTCATAATTCTCTTCATCTTTTAATGCAAAACTCTAGCAATTATGTCATAACGATCGAAAGGCCGCTGACAGCTCTGACGGGAAACAGCTCTTTCTTTATCTGTGGCTGCAAGTAAACGTCACGAATAAATCATATCTCCCCTAGTTGCGCACGTACGTACGAAATAGGTTTGAAAGTGAACGTAGAATGCAGGTGCTGCATTTTTTGGACAGACTTTCTACGTTGCTCTTAGATTGTTCATCCAAATATACAGTGGCTTAATTATGTAATCAGACAGTACCACGGTGTGAAGATTTTAGTCGGTAACTGTATGAAAAATTAATTTAGTAAACAATGAAACGCATATGTATTTACTAGGTAACAATCCTTTACAAAATAAGAAAAACATAAATTTCACTTTTAATTACAAAAAAAAAATATAAGCCAAAATTCAAAATATGTGATTGTTAAATTCCAATTAAATATTCGGACATATCAAATAATGATAGTAAACTATGTAAAAAAGATTTTTTTTTCTTATTTTAGTATTTTGTTGGCAAACCTTTGGTTTTTAAATAGGCCTTTTCTAAATGGGCCGACAAATGTTCGATAACATTTATATCCGAAGATTGTGGGGTCGTTTCCTTCACGGAGGACAATAATTCAACAATCACATGCACGTATTGTGAGCTTTGTATTTTGGGTCATTGTCTTCATAGAACGAAAATGTCTCATAAATGCCCAATTTATCTACATTTTCATTTAAAATGGATATGTTCTTGTGTTGGTTCATTATGCTTTTTTTTTCTTAATATTTTCTTATTCTTAGATCATAAAGTAGTGTTAACAAATAAATGTATATGGATTCCATTTACTCCTAAAGGGGATAACAAAGGGTTACTGACAAAAGTCTTCGTCTCGTAGCTCTGTCGAATTATTTATTTGAGCCACGGTATCTCCTGAAAATGTCAAAAATTATTTGAACAAAGGTACTTATAAATTAATTAAGGCTGATAACTCAGCTCTTAAAAACTATCAAAAACGCACCTACAGGAAACTACTCATTCCAGGAACAATCTACGTCTATAGCCGAGCTTATTCAGCTTCTGACAACCCTATCCACAACGAACATAACACCAGTAGGAAATCAAATTGAAATAATTGAACTCATTAATTAACACATGAACTCCAACATTACAAAAAAATTTAAATTTTTACTATTAAATATCCAAAGCATCTTTAAAAACAAACACAACCTAGAACTTGCTTTAAACTTTTTAAATATCGACATCGCGCTCATGCAAGGGACTTGGACCTCAGAAGACAAATATATCCGCAGCCTAGACAACTACAATATTGAATATAAACATAGGAACAACAAGAATGGAGGTGGCGTAGCCATAGCCTTAAAGAAATGTATAAAATACAAGACAATACCCACAGATAGAGAAGCAGAAATTACAGTGATTGAAACTACCAACATCATCCCCAATCTTGTAATAGCCTCAGCATACATCCCTCCGGATACTAACAAATTAGAACTTAAACAACAAGTTGAGCAGCTTTTGCGACTCAATAACAAGAACAAACCACTGATCATTGGAGCTGATATGAATGCCAGACACAGCATGTGTGGAGACTCCTTCTGTTGTCCCAAGGGCAAAACATTCAAAGCTATTATCTACAACCACAGATTACATATTCTCAACTCTGGAGTCCCAACTTTCTACAGGATACACTCAAACGGAAAGACACACAAATCGAGTATTGACATCACTCTTACCAATTTTAAGAATGAGAGCAGCAATTGGAGAGACGCTAAAATGAAAATCTCAAAAAGCGAGCATATGTCCCTCATCTTCGAAATCAACATAAGCCACCTAATCTCAAACAACTTCTACTCCACCAACAGGAAAAAAGTAAAAGAACAACAAGATAACACTGTCCTATCGGAAGACCTTGATAAAACCCTTCACCACATCAACCGGGTCATCATAAACAACACAATCAACAACGCATGTTTCAAATACTCTTCTAAACCATGTTGGAACAAAGAACTTAGAAAACTATGGAAGGCCAAACAAAAATGTTGGAAAAACTTTGTCAAACTGAAGAATTCCAAGAACTATGAAAGGCTATGGGAAATTAACATGAAATGGAAAGAAGCTGTAAAATTGGAAAACAATAAAATGTTGAAAAACAAATTCAATGATTTTGGTTAAATCCAAATAACAAAAATTTTTGGATACTCATCAAACACATCAAATCAAATACAATTTTCACAGCGAAGTTACAATGGGCTCCCAACAACAACTTTAAATTCCTAGAAATTATTAAACATAAACACACCACAACTACGAATCCAACCAACCCCTGTTCGAACTCAGCCACTGTTTCTCCAAAAGGCTTCACGTTACAGGAACTCGAGAAAATCCTAAAAACTCACTCCTTAAAAACATTACCAGGTCCAGATAAAATAGAGTACAGCACTACCCAATGTCTCAACAAGGAAAATAAAGAAGCTCTTCTAGCATCAATCAACAAAAATTTAAAAAATAATCTAATACCGTCCTCCCTCACAAGAATCAGAAACGTTCCTGTACCAAAAAGAGACAAGCCGCCATACCTTATGGAAAGCCATCGCCAATTTCTCTCCTCAGTGTACCACTTAAAATCATCAATAATCTTATTAAAATCAGAATCAACACTTTCATTGAAGCAAGGAAACTACTAAGTGATAACAGCTTTGTCTACAAGCAAGGTAAATCTCTAACAAAGCCCCCACACTAAAAAGATGCCTGGGAGTCCCCCTAACAGCTTCTAACACAATCACGCTAGCTGTATCCAAAGATCCCACATCTAAATTAAGAGCTTGCCTTCTTATAGCGAAAGAAATACTTAAAAACCTCCACGACAGCGAATTCAGAAAACTACTTTCTGAAAACGTCAGTTCTAACTATACATTAACACAAATTCCAAGACCTCATAGACGACACGTGCTGGGGAGAAATTAACACATCTCCAAAAAATTTCTTATTTCAACTCAACAACTTCGACAATAACTTCACTCACAACATGCTCCTTATCGATTACAATGATCTTACAACTTCATTACCCGCAATAGTGGACTCATTAATAGACACCCATGAAGTCTTCTGCACGGATGCAGCCAAACATCCCTTTGGCACAGGATGTGCTATCACGTAAACACTGGAACAACAAATCTCTACAAACTTAACAACATATCTGCAGTTAATAATGCAGAAATTCTGGCAACATACCTAGCCATTATGGAACACACCACTGACAATGCTAAAAATATCATCATCTTCACAGACTCACAACACTGTATCCAAGAAATAGCCTACAATAAAAACGTTAAATACGTATCTTCCAAAATGAGGAAACACTTCAGTGACTTCAGCAACAGAAAATACATCTTCTACTGGATTCCAGGAATTCTGTGAATGGACTAGCTTCAGTCAAACTGATACTGCGGCCAAAAAAGCCATTATTTAAGGCAAGGATGCTCCCAACTATACAGAATGGGACGACACGTTAAAGTTAATCCATGAAATACCAAATGATGAATGGATCACGGAGTACAAGGAAAATACAAAGTACTTAAAATATTGCCCTGGGCTAAAAAACAACCTCTTATTCGACAAAAAACCTTGGTTCCATTACATACACTTAGACAGCAAAGTCACTAAGCAAATAAACAGGATACTGACAAACAGAGCGTACAAAAAGACAAGACTGAAGAAAGCTAACATAGCTACATACGACCATTTGCACTTGGTGCAATAGTCGTGATGATCTAGATCATCAATTCTTCAAATGCTCGTACTTTGATAATTTAAGAAATAAATTTTCACTCTTTAAAGAAGTATCCTCAATGGACAAAATTTTCAATTCTAATAAAAAACATTATATCTGACAGCTGGGCAAATTCCTGGAGGAAGCCAAGGTAGAGCTGTGAACGTCCTTTAATAACCATAAATAACCATAATAACCATAACTCCCCCAAACGGGTAAACCCATTAACGAACCGAACAATATTTACTACCAAACTAACGAGGTCACAAAGACCAAATAAAGTCGCATTACAGTGACCCTATAGGGGCACACGCGTAAGCAGCCTAAGCGCACTGAGATCGAAAACGCTGGCTAATGTGTGCAGCACCATAGCCAATACCACCTACTAGTCTGTAGGAAAACGAAAAAAAAATTTGGGTTTTAATCTGAACACTGGGGATTTTAACCACGACGACAACTCAGTTCCTAGTCATTTTCTTATCACAAATTTGACTCTATTTGTGATTTGTGATTCGGAGCTTTGGGGATTTGAGCCCCCTGAAGCAAACTTTCATACATACAAAAATAAAAATTTAACGTTATTTCAAACATAATTAATT
This sequence comes from Stratiomys singularior, assembly GCA_954870665.1. Lineage (NCBI taxonomy): Eukaryota > Metazoa > Arthropoda > Insecta > Diptera > Stratiomyidae > Stratiomys > Stratiomys singularior. The sequence goes on along the minus strand of OX940880.1, from coordinate 66,317,960 downwards.
TCTTACATGATCTTGAAAAAAGTATATGTTCCTCCATGGACGGGTGAAACTTCTTGTGGTAGAAATTTCACCCGTTCTTTAACAAGATCAAAACGGATCAAAAACTTCTGTTTTCTCACCAGCTCACCCGTTCCAGATGGAATTGATTCCATGATGACTTGGGGGGACCATTTTATATGGGTAAGTTATCATGGGAAGCACCAATGATTTGCCTGCAGGAAACGTACCGCAAAGTTTTCGTTTGCCTCTTCTCTATGTATCTAAAGGTTCCAAACACTTGTTTCCCCAGCCCACAGCTTCCATGATTCCTCATCCCAAATCCGACGAATAGATGATAGCAAATGGGGTTGGGCTCGCATATTGGGTGTACTGGTTCTCCAATGATAGGAAATTTAGAGAAACGAGAAACTAGAAACGCGAATAACGTAAATACACCTACAGCTCTGCAAGTAGATCCTACGGGCGCCACTTTCATGAGCCTAACCCTACAGCAAAGACCTCGCAAACGAAACGGAATGTCAGATTACTAAATAACCCTGGTGCTGTTAAGACACTTTTCCAACATCCAATGTAAACTACACATACTGGCGGTCCATGAAACGAACTGGACTGGAAGTGATATTTAAGATATGAGATCGCGCACAAAATTCAAAAATGGAAAGCCCACCGGAAAGCGATAATTTAGAGTGGCCTTCATTGTAGATAGAGTGTTCATATTGCATGTTGTTGCCTTTAGGGCAGTCAATAAACGGTTGTGTGTGATCCGTATAAAAGCGAAATTCTTCAAAATTTAGCTGATAAACATACACGCGCCAACCGAAAAAAAGGACGAAAAAACGAAGGAAACGTTTTAAATCATTTGGAAAGACTAGTCGACTCATTGGCTACAAACGACATAAACATAATTCTGGTTGACTTCGACGCTAAAACTGGCAATAAGCTATCTCATCGGGGAATATCTGGAGGATATAGCCTCCACAAGGAAACAAACCGAATACAGCCAACGGCTGATTGACTTTGCATGTAGCAGAAATCTAGTCATACGAGTAAGTTCAACTTTCCACATCGAAGTATACCTATAGGAAAAATGGGAATCAGCAGATGACAACACACAAAACCAGATCGGCCATGTTCTGATCTAACAACTTTGGGAACCGAGCATTCTTGACATTTGCATAGACCGAGGAGTCTATTGAAACTCCGATCACTATTTGATTATACTAATATATCGATTTCCACGTCAATGTCGTATTAGACGAAGATCAGGCCTCTACAAAAATTCAACATCGAATGGCTCCAAAAGGCGCCTGTATCCAAACATTTCACGGAGACGCTCGACTAACAGCTATCTCCTTTCCTTCCAGATACCTCACCGAAAACAAGTCACGATTATGGGTAGAAGTGAATGCGGCAATCAAGACCGTGGCCGAACAAACGATCGGACATCAAGCCCGGCGCGAAATGTTGGTTCGATGACGAATGCCAGGATGCGTTGGATAAAAACAATCTGGCGTACAAAAAATATTCTGTAGAAATACCAGGACAAAGAGAAAAGAGTATGAAAACCTCAGAAGAGTAGCGAATAAGAAACTGAAAATTAAGAAAAGACAATACTATGACGTCCAATTGAGAAGCATCGATGTAAATCTAGCGAGCAACAACACACAATATTAGATCTTAGAAAATAATATCAGATCATACGCTAACATTATTAGTTGGGAGTATCAAGGTGGTCTCAGAGTTGTAGATCGATGATAGACCAATTGTTTACTGTCACGCAGGTATTTAAAGAATGCTGGCAGTTCAACATAGACGTTGCCAAATTATCGTTGACTTTAAGCATGCATACCACAGTATGGAATAATGCATCGCTTTGGTATTGCAGTCAAATTAGTCCGTTTTAACAAAATGACAATGTCGTCGAAAAGCTTCCATGTCCACATCAATAAACAACTCACCGACGCTTTTTACACAAATACTGGACTAAAGCAGGGAGATAGGATTGCCCCTTTGCCATTCAATTTGGCTTTGGAATACGTTATAAGAAAATTAACTGTCGATACAAGCGGCACTCTATTATACAAGTCAAGCCACGTGGTAGCCTATAGGTATGACATCAATATTTTGTCACTCTCGCTGAAAACCGCCAATAACTTTTTCTGTAACTCGACAGCGAAGCAAAACTAGGTTAAAAATCAATCAGAAGAAAACAAAGCTCATGACACTGCCGAGAAAAAATCCCTCAAATCCCCAGAAAACTACAGTTGACGAATACAGTATTGAAAATATGGGCGAATCGGTGTATCAAAGAGCGAAAATAACCAGGAAGGTGAGTGACAGAGAAAAAGTACGCCGAAAACTACAGCTCCCACATAAAACGTTTTATTTAGTTCTGACGATTATGCATACTAGTTGCACCGGAAAACAAAGCTTCAGGTATACGTCTGAGATCAGACCTGTATTATGCTATAGTTGTGAAACTTAATCTAATCCAAGCATCCGCCGATACATTGAATGCCTTTGAGCAACGGTTCCCGAAGTGGATAATTGAAGCGATGCTAGACGGCGACCAGTGGCCATTTTGATACAACCATGAATCTCATACCATTCTCTCATTCCATTCACACTATGCTATTCGCAGAACATCCTCTCAGACAGGCATCATTAACAAGTTATCATTAAAAGGATTTTGTCTGAGGTTCGAATCGAAGAGTTCCTTCATCGACACGCTGACATCAAGTTTACTTCTCGGAAATCTCTACAATTTTTAAGGTTTAAGCTTTAATCCATTTAACTAATCTTTCTTCCTCTTTTTCTGTAAGAGCAGGTGTGGGTACAAAACGAAACAAATTTGTTTTTCCACTGATCGTGTTTGGCAATTTATCACATGTAACTTGATAACGTTTTGTTGTTTCATAGATTGAAATCCCCTCGTACTTATTTTCTCCTAGGCTTTGGCTAACTCTTCACGAATGTGAAAATAAAAGCAATATTTTAAAAGAGTGTACACTAATTTTTTAATAAAATTTTCCTCATTTTACCATATAAATCACATTCTTCACTGTTTTCTTTTCAAACAAACAAATCCCTTCATTTAAATCCTTATCCTTGTCTTGCTACAGTAAACATCAACTAACTCACAACTAGCAGAGGGGCTCGAAATTAACATTTTACTCCATGTTTCTAGAATCAATGATTCAAGTTTTTATTTTATATTTAAATGGTTTCTTTTTCTCCAACTCCTTATCATTCAGAAATTTCTCTCGAAGCTTGGCGCTTTGTGTTTTCAAAGCTCAATAGAATTACGTGAAAATTTACTGATAGAAACAAGAATTATCGAACAATATCAGCAAACGCATTTTCAGCTAATTTTTATTAGCACCACTATATCGTCGAAGTCTCGATAACCATGACTATAAAAAAAGTAATTATAGTCGAAATGAGCTGCAATAAGCAATATAAATTTCAGAAAAATGCTGGCATTTAATATTTACGGATCAAAAGATATGTCAGAAGATATTATAAAACTTATGAACATAAATATAAGCAAGAATTTATCAAATACTTTGAAGGAAGAATGCTACAAACCATTCAGTCAACCATAAATCATTTCCAAGCGCCGTCAACTTTATACATTTTTATATTGGCTGTTCCAAATAAGTCCTTTCACTGATTCCTGATACCTAACTCACCGAAAAACAAAGTTTAACAAAATTCAATAACAAAAACAAATGTTGCCTTGCAAATCCGAGCCACTGTGGAGCCCGTAAGTACTTCAATCGTCTATACACAGTCTACAGAAATGTTCGTTTTGTACGTGGGTAAAGTTTGTGGAGCCGCCAGCATCCAGGACAACACTCATAAAAAAAGTTACTATGAATGCGAAGACGACATAAATAAAGTGATTTCATTGGATTTTATCTGAAAACTTTCCACCATATCCTTACGCTGAATAAACAAATGCCTAACCGTTAGAGCTGCCGACAAATGGTGCGATGACACTCACGCAACAGACATCCAAGTCCAGGGTCCTGCTCCCATTCAAACCTTCACCCTCACTACCAGTTACTTGGATCTGGAAACGTGAACGCGAAGATAGTATCAGTCATTCGTCCATAAATCTCTTCATCTGAAGCAGCTCGAAGTAACTCCCATCCATTATCCTGTGAGCTGCTACTTTTTGCTGCCACATATCTTTCCTCAAATACGAAACGTCTTTTATAGCGCGGAGGCTCCATTGGCGCCATTGTGGCGACAAACTTAGCCAAAAATCCCATTTGTTCATGATTACGTACGTATTCCGCCAGGATGGAGTTGAGGACATGAACTCATTCAACGGCAAGGGCAAATTTGCAGACAACCAATCCCAAAGCTGCTTCCAAGGCGAATGGGGTGAACGATGGGAGCCAGAGGGAGCGGCTTTGCAGTGGAGGCATGGAGTTTATAGAGTGTGTGCTTAAGGAGCTTGTGTACAGTAAAAAATGTTCAATTGAAAAGACTGAGAAGATCCTGTTGAAAACGTTCGATGGATTCCTTGACATTGCATCAACAAACAGAATATATGAAGTAAGAAATATTGAAATGAGGACCCCTTAAAGGACCTGCCATTGAGCATGTTTCCAGCTACTCCCACATGCTCCAATATGAACGTGTACAAACATAACACCAACGAGGACATTTGAATCTGAGGGATGAGCAGAAAAAAACAAAATGGCAGATTTAACGAGGAGGGAAAACGTTAGATATTGTTAGGATTCGAGCCAACTTTTGACTATGAAATAAATTCTATAGTGCCAAAGAATGGGTTGCGAGATTCATGGTGACTTGTAGTCTTTACGACGCGACACACAGGAATCCGTTCCTTGCTTTATTTTTCAAATAAAAATCGCTACGAATCACTTAAATGACAATTTGTATCTGAATTAAAGGAAATTTTGACGTACACCAAATATTCGGCAATGTAAACTTGAAAAAAATTCTCGGATGAAAAATCCTTTTTTATTCTTAAGACCTTGCGGAAGTAAAAAACAGCGACAATGCTCCCGGGAGCTTCTGGAAGAAAGAGGAAAAGACAATAGTAGAATTTTAATTTGTATTGCATTTGTTCTCGAAAATTCACGAAAAGTCTATTCTTGTCAAACGAAATAATTAGAATAATTTTACCAACACCTACAAAATGCTACTAATTTAGGTTAAATCCGGTTTGAACGGCAATTTGTTCAATGCGTTCATGCGATTTTTCTTATGCTATGGTGGAGATTTTGAGAAACTAATCGTATTCCAGGTTTTATCAATAAAAACGACTTTAAAATCAATTTTATTTAATTTTATTTATTTATTTTTTTATTATATTTAGTTTATTTCTCAATTTTATTTAAACCAGATTTCTCTTAATATTGTGTTTGGTGAATTTGAAGTAAAAATTAAGGGAATGAACGTTATAGAGGAGCCGTTGAGGGAAGGGCCAAAGGACACCGGTGGTGCACACCAAATTGACGCTCAAAGTGTTCAGAAGAAAAGAAAACTGTGAAACTGAACAGGAATACGTTTGGAAAGGTGAACGGTAAAGTTTTCTGCCAACAGATGACGGCCTTATAGCTGACATGATACTGCATGTCGGCTATAGAGCCGATAGGGTGTGTGTCAAAAGTTCCCGGAGTGGTCAAGAATAAAGAAGACTACGAATGATTTCGGTAAAATGGACTTATGATATTCAGAATACGTCACTTTGGCCTCTCGACACCGCTTCGCACGGTCTTTAAGCGTGTCAAAAGATTTATTTAAGTCTTTCTTCGTTTTTTATTTCTTTGTTTATTTATCATGTTCAGAAAGGCATTCGTCGACTTTTGCATGTCTTCAATGTTCGCAAAACGCTTTCCTTCCATAGAAAAATGCAATTTTCCGAACAGAAAAAATGCACATGGTGCCAAATAAGGCAAATACGGCGAGTGGTTGATAGGTAAAATGCCATTTTTTATCAAAAAATCGGTCACAAGCGTTGAACAATGAGCCGGTGCATTATCATGTAGCAAACGCTAACGTCCACATTCAGGATATTCTCGCTGAACACAACATATTCGTGAAAACAAACGCTTAAACAATAGGAGAAAACAAGATAAAACACAGCATTAACCGTTTGGTCTTGTGGAATGAACTCTTTGTGGACAATCCCCTTCGAATCTTAAAAACAAATCAACATTGATTTCACTTTTGACTTCTCTAAACGCAATTTTTTTGGGTTTGAGTTCATCCGGATGCTGCCATTTAGCACTTTGTTGCTTGGTTTCGGGATCATATTGATAACACCACGTCTCGTTAACCGTTACAATGCATTTTGGTTAGTTTGGGTCCCTTTTGTCTTCCTTTATCAAGTCTTTGTAATGTCGAATGCGAAGCAATTTTTGGTCATTGGTCAGCGTGTGAGGAACGAATTGTGCATAAATCTTCTTGAGTGCTCAACTGTCCAAGTTAGAATGTGCTCCGTCAAATGCGATGAATCGACGCACAAGACATATTAAGCACCATTTCCATGAAACGCAAAAAGAATTTTGGATAATTTTTAATAAACTCACGCACAAATTCTACGTTCATTTCGTTCAGAATTAATCTTGGAGAGCCAGAACGTTTGTCGCCATCCAAAACATCCCGGCCTTCTTTAAAACGTTCAAACCACTTGCAAATAGAGGTACAGGATAAACACTCACTACCATAAGCATTTTGCATCATTTGATGCGTCTGGGCCGCCGTTGTATCGAATTTAAAACAAAATTGAATATTCGCTCTTTGTTCAAAATTCATTTTTCGACCGATGATACAAATGTACTGTCACTTAGTGCGCAATAAATTGGGTTCTATTCATCCAAATGTCATGAAATTTTGACACAACGTCTATGATTGATGTTAGATGAAATGCCGAAAAGATCTTATAGATGCCACTACCAGTTTTCTTTATTCTGGACCAGTCTCGGAACTTTTGAGACAGTCCTTGTGTATCCCCAAAGCAGTTTAAGTGCTAATCAAGCACGGAAAGAAAGCAAATACCCAGTAGCCTCGATGGTAAAGATGTTCCCGGAATTTATGAATGAAATTAACGAGAAAAAGGAAAGAGTGAAGCTCTTCCTATTGAACAAAACATTGTACTAAAAAGAATAAAAGACGTAAAATTGTCAAAATACAACAGGTTAAAAGTCTTATTTAACTTGGCCATTCAGGCAAACGATGCTCTCGAAAACACTTGGCTGAAAGTCCTGGATATTAAGACTATCATCTCGTAATATTTTGAACACTGATTTGGGGTACTCCAAGGCTTTTCGCCAGAGCTCTTCAATGAACAAATTATTAGGATAGCAAATATTGTGCAACAGAATGGGCACGCAGCTCTAAAATATCAAAATTTTAGATGTACAGAATTTGTTCGAATGGACTTTGTGAAAATTAACTTCTCAGAAAATGTATTACCAGACACCGAGATGATGTACGTTAACAGTAAAGAAGATTATATAAGTTAAGTCCATGTCAGTGAATGAATTTGGAAATTTAGGACGCTCAGAGCTCTATTGGAAACTTATCGAACTCCGACATAGAGAAAATTGCTGAGCATAATCCAAACCATCGTAATAATCAGACGAACCAAATTACAGGCATCCAGAAATCGTTTAATTTGAATTATTCACGCACAAGTATCAGCCCTTTGAGGACAAGCTATTCACAATCCCCAAGGAGGGACATCACGAAAATCTATTTCCTTTCAGTAGAACGCATTCAAAATTCAACGCAAGAAAACACGATCGAAACAACAAACGCCTTACAAGAATAGGTCACTATCTTTAATAAAAATAACAACCGACAATATTGGCTCCAACCCTTTAAGGGAATTGTTCGAATTACAAATCCAGAAAAGCAATGACCTCATCACCTTTATTACAAAATGATACGAAACTTTTTACACTACATTATTTTACTCGTTAGTGGCACAACATATTATTTTTTCTTTTTAATTTTTTACAATTTAAACAACGACGGCAAATTCGAGACCCGTTTTCGCATGGGAGACTCTCTGAGAGAATCTCTGCATTGGCACATCTGAAACAAAAAAAAATCCAATGAAGTTTTAAAGAAGTTTTTACACACAGTAATCCAGGATCAAAATTAAGAATTTCGTTCAAGAAAAAAATGGTTCAAGAAATGAAATAAAAATTTAGTTTTTTCTTTTTTCGTTTTTCTCCGTATACCAAATGAATTTTTTCCCCCTATTTTATTCAAAATCATTGTGAATTCCTGTCTTAGACATTTACTCAACATATTTTATTAATTTTATTAATATATTTTGTTCCTTATTAATTTTAAATTGATTGGTATTGATAAAATCTTGCTATTCTTATTGAATTCTTTACGAGAAATTTTATTTTCTTTACTTATTATTTTATCATTACGAATTGTAAAGCAATAATTAATTAGTTTACTATTCCTGGACCGTATAAAAGTATTCCCTCATCAAAATATGATTGTCCTTTCATTTATGTGGACGTTTTTTGCTCTCCACATGGCCCTTCTAGGCATCTACGTCGCCTTTTCAGGCATCAACACTTTCTCGGCCTAAAGTTCGGCCTTGGTTACACACGGATACTAAAATTTATACAGCAAGTTCCACAACATCCTTACCAACAAAGGTATGTTTTGGCACAATGGCCCAAAGAGTCTTGTTCAAACACTCATTGTTCTTTTGCGTTCTTTTACAGGCATTGAGTAAGCAAATCCTCGTTAATTTATCAAATACTGATTCTCTATACTCTTGTTTTTTTCTGGATTCAGCGCTGAATGTATGAAATCTAATTTAATCTTTCCTTTAGTTTTGCGCATGTCTGTCAACGTTTTTTTTTTTTTGACATCTTTCAGGTCCCGGAACACGCACTCGAGGTTTTTGGATGATGAAATTGCCCCGCCAGAGATTGGCATCGGAAAGGTTGCTGAACATTGTTGAATTTCCATCACGAATGCAGAACAAATATTTTTTATTACTAAATTTTATTAGACTTTTTGAACATAATTATAACATCTTTTATCTCCATACCACCAGTGCTACCATCATAATTTGCCGAAAAATTTTCACGGTGCTCGCTCCCATATGGGATCACAAATTTGACGTGTTTCCTTTGTTCATGTCTTCGCATTTTTTACATATTTTTAAACATACAAAAGGAAAAGCTGAAGCCACGTTCCCATTAGGCCCCGTCTCTTGAAACAGTTAGTTGATCTACGGGAAACGGATTTCATAATTTTTTTTTCTCTTTTTTTCCTGACCAACTTTTTTTATGTATATCGGCAACAGCGTTGTAAGTAACAAGTCTAAACTTCTAAACCATAACGACTATTAGGCTTGACATCTTTGTTGTACTTTTTACAGTTTGCAAGGGCTGGCTGAAAAGTTATGAGCCTAGGGAACCCCCACTACCGCTAATTACTTGAGTGATAGTGCGTAACATCTAATGAGTATATAAACTAACTTTAAGGTAAAAAGCATCATTACTCTCTGAGTTATTAAATAGTGAACATCACCATGTCTGAGTCATCGCTGCACTTAAGGAAATTGGAGTACCACGCCGTCATAAAGTTCCTTGTGAAGAAAAGAAAAACGGCTAAAGAAATTTTTGAAGAAATGTCTGACGTTTACGGAGATTCTGCAACAATCAAACGTTGGGCTCGACTATTCCAAAAGGGACGAGAATCATTAGAAGATTGGGCGGGCGGCCCGCGCTCAGGCCGCCTAAACACAGCAGTCACGGATGATAACATCGCCAAAGTCAAGAAATTGGTATTGGACGATCGAAGAATCAAAATGTGGCAGATAGCTGAGGAGTTGAACATTAGTAAGGAACGAATTTGTGACATTTTGCACACTCATTTGAATATGAGAAAAGTGAGTACGCATTGGGTTCCAAAAATGCTCACGCCCCTTGACAAGCAGCGTCGAGTTCAAACATCACAGGAGTTTTTGGACCTCTGTAAGGACAACTTGGAAGGAGTTTTGGAGGCTCCCAGCGACTTCTTTCTTTTTAGTAATTTAAAGAAGGACTTGCGGGGGCGAAGATTTGGAGTTGAAGACGAATTAAAGGCGGCAGTTCACAAGCATTTTAAGGACAAAAACGAAAAATATTTTTTGGATGGGTTACAGGCTTTATATAAACGGTGTGAAAAATGTATTGAACTCGACGGGGACTATATGAAAAATATATTTTTTTTAATTTTTATTTTTTTGCTCATAACTTTTCAGCCGGCCCTCGTACATGCTCAAAAGCGCCATAAAAAGCACGAATACGCAGCAAATAAAATTTTAATATAAAATATATAATTATAATATACATAATTAAAATATATATCAATTTAACTTTAAACTAGGTTTTAGTTGATAAATTTTTCGCTGATGAACTCGTAAATAAAACAGTCGTAGTAGTATGGTGATTGCTTCCGAATTCTTAGATCTTCCTGTAGTTTGCTTTTTTGTTTTGAATATTTACTGCCTTGTATGTTGCGTGGCATCTTTTCATCACATAAAAATACGATTTTCAGTCGATTTTCAGTCTGCAGCTGCGAGAACACGGGAAAAATACAAAGTGGCGCGTTCCAACATATGTTCAAATATGGTGTGCAACCACAAAACCAATTGGCGGCCCATTTGCATGTTTAATAATATGCTTTCATAGCGGGAATCAACACTTACATCATATATTGCCATAATGTGTTGACATCTGGAGGTAAACCATTACCACGAAGAGGCTTCATGAAGAAACTGCTCGAGCAGCTTTATGAACTATGGTTTAAAAATCGAAATTAAGTGACGACAATTTCTAAAAATATTGAAAAAAATATAAGGGATGTGTTGAATTTGCAAAAACGGCAAGCACTGTGAAGGACAATTTCCGCGCCATCTTGTTTTTTAACGTCTGGAAATCGCTCAGCAACGAAAAACTAGGCTGCAGCTCATGCAATGCAAAAAAACGAAAGACAGAGAGCAACTTTAAAAAGTGGCAAGTTTCCATTTATTGGGAACACCCGCCAACAGGTGCCCGAGGAATGGAGGGCGCGAAGGGGCTCCTCCTGGGATAGCGGGTGACAACCCTGACTGAACCTGGACCACGCTTTCGGTAAGGAACTGGAGTTGACCGTTTGGGCTTGCGAATATAACGGCTTGGACCTAGTTGCTTTGCAGGGTAGGGCCGAGATTACTGGGTAGTGACCAAATACAGCAGGTCGTTCCATTATAGATTCGATTTCAGAAATGGTGATGGTGAGGCGCATTGAACAACAGTTCGTTCTTTTGGTTCAACAATTCTTTTAATCAAATAAGTGTGGAAAATAAATATTTCAAACATAATTTGCCGCAATGTTGAAAAATTATTTACATGCAAGAAAATATCGTTTAATTTAGGAAGAAGCTGAATTGGACCAACATTTTTAATACGGCTTTTCATAACACTGGACAAAATCTCCTTCATTACTTTAAAACGCCATTCAGTTCAAATCTGACAAATACTGCAGGAAAGATTACAGCCATCAAACCATCCTAGCCTGAATTTTTATTTGACAGAAAATAAACAGACTGTCATTATGACAAAAAGGACCACAGATATAGATTTATGAAAAGATTAATTATTTGGGTGATTATTTACAATTATTTTCACCCAAATATTTACCTTTCGAGTTTTGCCTTATGGCTGTACCCAGAATTATATCCTTGCCTAGTTAATCTATAATCCTTATTTTAGTATTTATTAGATTATTAAGTAGTAATTAAGTGGAAATAATTAAAAGTGAAGTGTTAATGAAATTTATTGAGGGAGAATAAATTAGTAGACAATTTTAAAAAAGAAATCGTTTGTGTTTAATTGACTTGCAAGAAAATTTGCGAAGCAAAAAGTGCGCACAACTGGACGAAGCGCAACACTAACATGAACTTATTCCTATTACTACACCCAAGTGTGATATGTCTTTGTATTTTTCGATTGTTTAATTTTTTGAAGTTATTGAAGTAAAATGCTTACCAATTGCTTATATCCTACTACAATATCTACAATATATCTATCAACTACGAAAACAGGAGTAAAGTGATGGCATGCATAAATTGTTTTCTTCAATCAAATCCAAGTGAACACTGGAGGTGTTTTTCGTATCGAAAATCTCCCCCTTATACTTCGTTTGTTTCAAGCAGTACACCACGTCCCTGTTTAACTTGAGTCTGGTTTCACCTTTTCCGGATGCTTTCATTCGCATCCATATTATTGATGCGGATCTTTGAACACAATAGCCTCGCTTTTCTTAACTTTAACACTTATGTCCCACTTTTGGTAAAAGCATGTTATAGAGGAAATTTTATAAAAAGATGGATCAAGAGATCAACAACGAAAAGATTCACTTCGATTTAAGGTTTAAGTTTATCTCTGTTTCCCTGGATATCAGACGTGAATATATTAAAGAGATAGGGGCCTGGAAAATACCCCTGAGGACCCCATACCTAAATGTTCAGATCTAGCTGCAATAGATACCGCATGGGCAGTACTTCCCACCTAAAACCGACCAACATTTTCGGAAGTCAAATTGAATTAGTTGGTAGATAAGTCAATCGATACAAATCTAATCAAAGGCTTTTTCTATATCAATCAGGCATACTGAGCTGTTTTGCCATCCATTTTACTTTTTACAATGTCTTGTAAAACAACCAAAGTATCTAATGTTGAATGAGCGCTTTTAAAGCCGAATGATCTTTCTGGAACAGTTAAACTTCTTAAGAGAACTGTGTGATACTTTGAAGAATGACAATTTCGAGTCATTTGCCCACATTTTACAAGAGAGATCAAGACGACTCTGCGACGAGTTGGCCTCGCACCGACATCAGGACGTGATGTCCTAGAGGCATGGCAACGAACTGTACCCTGAAGTACAATCTCTCGGCCTCTCGGAAGTTCACTACGTTGGTGGCTGCTGGCGGACTAGTTCAGTGCGGCGAGGTGTGCCGATGTGGGTCGGACCCGCTCCGGTTTCATTAATGAACCAGCCAGCGTAAAATCCGATTTTCAGAACGTTACGTTGCAAGAATAACGTTACTTTACCTTTTACATTTTTCACAAATCAAAACAACAAAATCGATCGCGCCTTCACTCACGGAAATACCGCAGTGCGCGAAATAATCTACGTTAATTAGACTACTGCGAAAAGAATCAAGTTATTACGCGAATACCACAAAAAATTATCGAACGAATTACAAATTGCGACACTACGGAACCCGAGCCGACGAAACACCTAAAGCCCTACATTACGGGAACACTTACCCGCTCGCTATCACCTTCCGCCTGAAAATTACAAACTACCAATGGAGGCAAAAAATATTATGGATTTAGTAATTTATTTATTTTTGATCAATAAATTTACCTTAATCTCTCTTATTTAATTTATAATGAATTCTTATTTCAAAATTGATCTCAATGTCATTTTGTACGTTTCTATTACTCGATATAAAACAAATGAACCATTATTTTTGATAATCAATGCATTGCAAGCAAATTCACTAATTTGTCACACGGTTTTTTACTTAGCCACTCTGAATTTTTGTGATTTCCCACAAGAAATCTTCACTTCCGAAAAAAACTTTTTTCCTTTTTTTGTGTGACATTGCGAATTAAAAAAAAATCCGTTCAGCCCGATCGGCTTTTTTATCTTTTTCTCCGTTCTCGTATTTTTCCTTCCTTTTTTTTCTTCTTTCCGCACGAGACCCGAAATGCAAACTGACTCCCCCTCCACATTTTTCCTCTCCACCACGTGTCTTTTTTTTCCTTCTTCACGAGATTCAAACTGCCTTCCCCCCTTATCCTACAAGTTCCGTTCTCTTACCTTAATAAAACCCCCAACATACCGGGTGGTCCGTTGAGATTTTTTTTCCCACGCAAGTGTGGCACTCTGGCGGCTTGAAACACTTACGAGGTAAAAGGTGTCAATTTAGAACTCTCAAGTGTGTCATCTTGTCAGAATTGTCACACTTGACAGGTGGATTACAACAAGATATTGGACGAGAATCGACTGCATCTGTATCATTCGACCCTTTAAAAATAGGAAATATTTTGGCGCATTTCCATTATTTAGGAAAGTAGAGAATGTTTCAGCAGTTGTTAAACAGGACTGCGAAAAAAGTATCGAGAAGCTGCTTCAAGAATAAATTGAAATTTCATCAGCCCTAGCTATTTTTTTGGAATTTTGCTCTAGTTCGAGCATCCTGAGTCTTTTTGGGCACACTAACTGCCAATAGGCCCGGCCAAGGGATAGGTATGGGTGAATTTCGATAAGCATAAGATCTTGTGATGACTGCCAAACGTCGATATTGTTCTCATAACCAGCAAACTAAAGCGGTATCGTTACTTCCTATCTGCCCTTGATGATCTGTCGATAACTAATGCGATGGAATCGAAGAGCCTTCTCATCCCGGTTAACTACATTCAGGATGCGGTGGTTTATTCTTGAAAGTAGTTTCCTGAGGGTGCTACGTCTGCATTGAAACTCAAAAATGAAAAAAATCAATTAGTAAGCGGGATTCTTCGGAAAGTTGGCTCGTTTTGTGCAGCCGGAATTGTTACGGACATGTTTGAAAGTTCCCAATTGACTAGAGCCATTTAATATCTATTTGATATGTGATTTCCCCATGAAGGATGTCTTGCATTGAATGCACTCCCTATTGTAAAGAATTCAAGAGGTTCACAGTAAGTCGGTAACTTTTTCAAAGCCTTTAATGAGGTCGCTCCAAAATATGCAAATTCAACTTATGGTTAAATGCAATAATGTACCTTCCCAAAACTGAGCTCAGTAGAATGGGGACCACGCACTTCAGACTTCAATGACAGTGGCTTTAGATTTGAAGATGTTTCCTAAAAGCCATAGCTACTCCAAAAATTCCATCAGGATCACCATTCCTAATGACTTTTTTCTTCGCCAACTGTGTTTCTGGACGATGCATGTCCAGTTATTCTTGGTTCCAGTTTCGGATTCCAGTTCCTTTAACATTGTGGAGCTAGCGAACATATTCTGAGAATAAAGAACTTAATGGTGGTCATCGCGGCAACGCATTTTGAAGGCGAAGTCTACATGCGCCGACTTCTTCTTAGTGAGGTTAGTGGGTTTTTTATATTGTGGAAAGAAGGAATCCACAATGCGAATTACAGACACATCCGAGAAATTGATTGCAGCCATTATATGAAAGAATTATGTTCTTTTTGCTTCTGTTGGTTATGACCAATATTGCATATTACCTAAATTGCCTTCCCGTACAGACTTAGCAGAAGTTCGTTTGGCAGCATATCTAGCTACACGTATATTAGCAAAGGAAACCCCATTTCGAATGGTGTTTTTTTAAGAAAGCAGCGACGAAACCCCTCCTTTCTTTCCTTTCTTCCTTTTCCTTTTACGCAAAACTTGCATCTTTTCGTTCTTTATTCTCACTTGTGACTTTTATCACATTTAACACAGCAGTGTTCTAGGTTGAAGTTGGATCCAACTCGCCAAAACATTGGCAATTGACATATTGCGACGTGTTGGATCGAATAGTCGAACACTTCCAATCTACCTTTTGGTGTAAGAGCGTTTCAACCTCCATAGTTTTTTTTTTGACATAAATGTCTGACTTAAATTGAATAAGGAAAGAGGAGAGAGTACTGTTTGCCTGCCTCCAGCCCACCGTTGAGAACCTTGTGGCTCCCAAAATATCTTCCCCTTGGTCGGTTGGGAGGCATTTTATTTTAAAAAGTCAAAAAACATTTATGATCATAAATTATTTCCGGGTGCAACAAAAATCATGTAGAACTATTCACCGTTATGTTGGATTTCGATGTATCAAGGTGATTTTTGTTACATGCCCTTAGCCTCTCTCTCTCTCTCCTTGAAGAGCTTTAAAATTAAGCCTGTAATAAACAATACGAAGAACGCTTGGTTTCTTACTG
Source organism: Stratiomys singularior (assembly GCA_954870665.1). Lineage (NCBI taxonomy): Eukaryota > Metazoa > Arthropoda > Insecta > Diptera > Stratiomyidae > Stratiomys > Stratiomys singularior. The sequence continues at coordinate 66,301,986 of OX940880.1, read as the reverse complement.
GTTGCAACGTTTACTTGAGCTTTTTTAGGTCCGACAGCAATTCTATGCACTAAGGTGGCTGTAATATCGACTTTACTTACGTTGCGGAAGCTTTAGAGAGCGCAGCATGATGTTGCGGGAAGTGCTTTTCGCCCAGGTTTGCTGAGCGCTTTCCTTGGGAGAGGTTAAGGGACACAATGGGTCTTTTCCTGCCACCCTGTTTGCTAGAATTTGCGCTAGCAGCTAAAAATCCCTCTTTGCCGTAGAAAGTTCATCCTCAGAAGGAATTTGTAGTTGTAATTTACAACTGTTCGAAAGGCTTTGTAAAAATTCTTATTTATACAGCCCCGAATTTGTTACAAAATCTCTGTAGGTTTTTCGATACTTTTCGGGTGAAAGCAACCTTGCGGCGGAGAGACCCTCCTCCGCTTTCACGTCAACCATTTCCGCTATTTCCAAAAGAGTGCGTGGATCCGGGATGAACATTGGAGAAATTTTAGCATGCGCCCTTATTTTCTACACAAATGGGAGATAAATAGTTTTTATAAAATATACATAAAAAAAATCAAAGCTGAAATCAAATTTCAGCTTAAGGTACTCACGAAGGCACGATGTATTATGTTAAAAAATGACATGGGTTACAAAACTATAATGGTGGTTCTATTGTTATATGAAACAATGCAATGCACACATAGGCTCATACATGCATTGAAGGAAACAGAGAGAGAGAGAACATTTGGAAGCTAACGAGATTGAACAGAAGGTTACATCTCGATTACATACCTAAGAGTTTCATATATACTGTTGCGCTTTGCCAGGTGCGCGACCTGTTTGCTAATCGCAAATATTGGCAATAGTGAAAATAAAACACTCGCGTATTGTTTTATTAATGAAACTTTTCCAACACTTTTCAATTCTAATTATTTCACCGCACTTTTCTTGCGCGCACTGTTGCTCACTGTCGCGTTTTGATTCACAATGCTCGTCTCGTCGCTCGCCGTAGTCGCTTATATACAACTGCCAACCATCCTAGTCGCTTGCACCGGGATTTGTTGTACTGAGTGCACGCAACTTTGTTTATGTTTACGCATTCGAGAACAATCGATGTGTTGGTAGTTGTAAACATTTTTACGACAGTGTTACAGTATGTGTAACCTGAACACGTCACAATACTATAAATCAAGTCGATTTCATACAACGGGCCAGCAGTTGTTCATTTTTGGCCATGAGTGATAGAAAAGGAAGCGAGTCCGGTAATATGAACTGGAAACCGACATACAGTGGAAAGTGATGCTGAATTGATACAGCTTCGTTTAAAAAACTCAAAGACGGTATGAACGTGGAGGTGCCCGTTGCTTCTTATTACGTTTCTTGCATTCTAGAGTTTGTCCCGGCTTGTACGGCAGTTTCTGGAAATGTGATTTGTAAAGAATGCAAAAGTTATGTGTCTTTCGCGTAATCAAAACTACGAGGATGGGGTTTTAAAATAATTCAATCGTGGGATAATTGGTATGAAGTTCATCAAAATGATTGCAGAATGAATCAATCTGAATCCCCATTTTGCATCCAGATTCTGTAGAAGAAATGCAGAAAGAAGTTTGGGCTACTTTCTATCATGAAATCTCGTTAGATAATACGCCACGGCATCAAAACTGTCCAAAGAGCGAACAGAGTTGGTGCAAATGGTCACAAGCGAAAGATACGGCCTTTCACACCCGAATTTCAAGCAAGCACTAAACCTGTCTTCGAAGACTTATCAAGAGAAGACTCGCTGACCCGATGTTTTAACTTGAATACGATATGTAAATTAATTAAATTATTATGCGGATTCCATTAAAAATATGTATTTCCAACTTTCTTACGAATTTACAAAGCGACTGAAACTTAATTCTAGTATCGATAATTGCTTTTATCCTATATTTCTGCTGATGATGCGTCTAGGATTGTTGCTATTGATTCTTACCGATGCATTTTTACCTGGGCGCGTGTTCGCTGCGTTTGGGGGAACGTGTCGTTAACTTGTACACCCTAAATACGTAAGAAATTGCCATCACCTCCTTGCCAGCCTCAGCAATAATTTAAGGGTTTTGGCCTCAGTTTGTATACTCATAATATTTATTTCTCCGCCGGTTTTATGAAATCCACAGAACTATTTATCACTGAGTCACGTACACACGCGATTTTCTGGTGAACTGTAGTAATGATTATGCGTGTGTGTTGAGTAATGATTCTGCGTGAAAATTAAAACGTCCGTTTTTTCAATATAACACTTTATTTATAACTTGTAGGAACTATATCCACGACTGCTCTTCTTCCTCGTTTACATTTCCCTTGAATACTATTTCGCATCTTTGGCCAATTTTATAGGGTGTGAATAAATTCTATCATTCATTTGACATTTCGATCATTATCGTAATTCAACTTATTGTTTATATTGAGGTATTTCGCATCATGGTCAATTATCCAAAGTGCGAATAAATTCTATCATGTTGATAAATAAGTCAACTTGGATCCATGTTTACATTAGCAGAGAGACCGTTCAGAAAATATTATCACAAACGGCATTTGTTGATGAGGTGGTGACACGCCCCTCGTTAGGATGCGTGTCCTCACGCAAAGAATCAATTTTAAATTTCAGTTGTTTCCAGTTTTTACAAATCAACAATACAACAGTAAATACAATTAATATGATAAGGAAGTCAACTACTGAACCTGTCCAGGATATGATTTTGTGTTTATAATGTAACAAATTAATATGTTCTAAATTGTCAATATTCCTTTGGCTTAAATATTCTAAAGTAACGTTTGATTCTTCGGAATATGTAATATTTCTTATTATATTGGGAAGTAACATGTTATTGGCTACATACATGTTTTTATTTCTAAAGTTGTGATTTCCTATTGTAACATTACAATTGTTGAATTTAACAATACAATGCTGCTTTATTGTTATTTCTTGGTCACTACAATCATGTTGTACTATACTTGGGGGTAAATTTTTTCTTACAATTATATTTCCTGAAATTCTCTCGACACTTTCTTCAATATTCGGTTTCATTACACATTTATTAGGGTTATTCAATAGGCTCCCAATGCATTCGTCAACAATTCATATCGATTTATATTCTATATTTTCTTTAGTATCAATATAAATTTTATTTTTACAAATGATAATGTTTAAGTACTCTGTTAGTAATTCCAAATTATTTTTGGAATTTCGGAATATTGGTACTATTCTAGTTCTGAAATATGATTCTTGTGAAAAATTCGATACTTGTATAATGATAAATATTATGTTTTCTTTTTGTGCGACAGCGATCCGAAGGTTCTGCATTTTAATTAGATCTATTTCATATTTATAAATTTCTTGGGTAGTCAAAATATCTTTGCTCAATACTTCCAATCTCGATAGCAGAATGATGTCAGTAACCTCAGAAATTTTGTTAAGTATCTCCTGTAGATTCTCTTTGATTTCCTGTTGGTATCGAAACTCTAAAAATTTTCTTTCAAAACGGTTTGAATTTTCGTTTAATTTATTAAATTTTTCTATTAAGACTTGTAGTACTCTGTTAATATGACGAGTTAAGTTTTTAACCTCGTTACTTGATTGGTCATTAATAATAATCTGCTTGTTCATATTGTCTGCGACCATATTTAAATTCTTATCGAAGACCTCAAAATGTTCTTCTATATCCTGCCTATCAGCGTCGTCCATGGTTCCACCAATCCAATGTAAAACTTTTCCATAAAGATTGATCAGGCCCCCTTTACGACGCTGAACATGGTGTGGTTTGAGAGCCTGGATTCTATCGATTATCTGATTTTTTAGTGACGTGATTGAGGGATGAGATTGATAAAATGTTGGTGGGACAGTATTCTCCATATACAGCAACATGTTTTGGAATTGATCTATATTCACGGTATGTATGATTTTTATAAAGTTCTGAACCATACTTATCTCTTGAAGTTTGACGAGGTATCTATTTGCCTGTTGGACTTCATCTATTTCGATACTTTGCCCCTTAATGCATAATAGGATGGAAAATGAAAGGACGAAGGCAACGATCCCTATAAAAGAGTATGGGTTTAAGACTTCTTCTATTGCATAAAAAAAGACTTGCTAAAACATCGCCTGGAGACTCTATTACATGATTTTGGTGGTATCCGATTCATTATTGTCAACCCCATTGATAATACGCACTATCCATTAATATGGATAAAGTTTCACCGGCTTTCTACATCTTATAGTTAAGATGAAGTTCGGCTCGGACGAACGCCTTGCGCATGTTGGAATCTCTTTTTCTTCATAAAGGCTTTCTCGTTACTGATATTATGATTATGCCTTGTCACAAATGGTGTATCGAATTTTCTTTTCTTGTTTTTATTCTTTATAAACTTCGGATTAATTTCTTCTTCTTTCCGAGTTATGTTCTTATTTTTAAGGCTTTAGTCTGTTTCCCTTCAATATATTTCTTAATTGTTCTTAATTTCGGTATTCGTCGGATGGTATTGTGCCATTGTGGATTTCTATTGGTCTATAATTTGTACTAGAATGAATGGTTTCATTGTAATATTTTAATAATTCTTGGGCATCGATCATATTTGGTCATTCTTTAGTTTCTGTTATTTTTATCCTCATGTGTTCATTTAGAGTGTTATGAAGCCTTTCCACATCTGAATTGCCCGTTTTAATACCAGGTGTAATAAAGTGTAATGTAACTCCTTCGGTATTAAGGAATTTTTCCAGATTGCAAGTTAATGTACTTTCGTTGTCTGTGATTATGTGTTTGGGTTTTCCGTAAGATGTGAAATGCTGATTTAATGCCGATTGAATATCTACCAAATTTCGAAAATCCAAGGGAATTACTTGAGCAAATTTCGAGAATTTATCAATGAAGGTAAGGTAAAAATGGTTTTTATCTACAAACCACATGTCCATATGGATTACTTCATATGGTTTATCTGGAATAGGGGGCTGAAGAAAAGGTAATTTAGAAGGTTTTCATTCGTATTTACTGATCTGACAGACATAGCAGTTATTAATGACTTTGGTTATTTTATTCTTTAGGTGAGGAAAATAGTATTTGGACTTTAATTCTTTAAAAACTTCTTCAATTCCACTGTGATTGTTACGTTTATGTTCCTTTAAAATTTCTTCCTGTATGGCTCATGCGTCTGTGCAATCGAACAAATGTAATGAATTAATGAATTTTACATTTGTATGTGGAGTTTTCCATTTAAGATATTCAGCTTGAAATTTCCTGAAGGTTTGAATATCTGGCATATACAGTGGTGGTCATTAAAATAGAGCCATTGGTTATAACATAATAAAATGTTCGGTGGGAATTGACATAGCTTGCACAAAAGAAAAAAATAGCCAGCAACAAAATATATATTCCAAGTATGTAAATATAACACAAAGATAGTATCAAAAGCTACCCATTAAAAAAAGAAAAAAAAATAATATACTAAGCAATAGTAAGTAAATTTCTATGGTCATTGAAATAGAGCCATTACATATTTCATTATGATTTCTACAAAATCAAATATTAAATCACATATTTCGGTTTTCGGATCCTTACTTTTGACTACGGCTCTGCCGCGTCGGGGCATAGAATCAACTAACTGCTGACACCGTTTGGTGGCGATGGACGCCCATTGCTTTTGAACAATCTCCCACAATTGTGCTTTCTTGCTTACGTTGTAATTGCCAACAGCACTTTTTAATTGTTGCCATAGATTCTCAATCGGATTGAGATCGGGCGATTGAGAAGGCCACTGTAAAACCGACAGCTTATTTTCTTTTATCTAATAAATTGGTCCGATTCCGTACCAAGAAAATCATCCCCATAGTTTTATGTTCCCTCCTCAATGTTTTACGGTTTTTTTTTTTGTGTATTGTGGGAGGAATTCTTTGTTCGGAGGTCTTCTAACGTAATTTCGACCATCAGAACCAAATAAATTTATTTTCGTTTCATCCGTCCATAAGATATTCCTCCACCGTTTTAGGCCATCAACGCCATCCCAGTTGATATGGTCAGAAGCAAACTTAAGCCGGCTTAGATAAAAGAGGTACTTTTCTGGCAACTCTTCTATTTAAACTATGCTCTTGAAGTCTTCTGCGAACATTTCGTGCACTTACGTCTATATTTAATTCACTCTTAATGCTTTTAGAAGACCTAAACGGATCTCTTTTTGAGGTGTGAGCAATGAGTCGATCAGTTTGGGAAGTCGCTTTTTTGTGTGCTCCACGATTTTCCACAGTTTGCTTAGGTTTGAATGCATTTTCAACCATTTTCTTTGAACAGCCTACAATTCTAGCTATTTCACGTTGAGATTTTCCTTCGCCCCGTAATGTTAAAATTTTGTTCGTTCTCCAAAAAACAATGCATTCCACGTCCCATTTTCACTAAAATTCGACAGGGATATATCCTGAATTTGATATTTTTTTTTAATAATCACTATTACCTAATAGTACAATTGCAAAAAGGCTGACAATAATTTCCTTTAAACAATAACACTCGAAATAAACTCAATGTCTCTATTAATCTGACCAGGCAAAATTGACACGTTTCCAGAAAGTGCGTTGCCGCGAAATAATGGAAATGCATTTTAAAGGAAATAGCCATAGCATTTTGTACTAAACTTATTGTACAATTCATATCATTGATGGCGGAAGAGTAAGTGTATAGATCTGTTCTAAGATTCATACAAGAACCATATGTAACGTCGTGGCTCTATTTTAACGACCACCACTGTATAGTCCAATGACTCCTTTCTTTGAAATGTGATTATTCAGAATGTACTGAAAGTATCTTTCGTCGAGTTCTTTGGAAATACAAGTTATTCGTAATTTACCGAAATATTTCCTTTTCGTGATTTTATTTTCGCGACCCAGTTTGATGATCATTCGATTGTTATAGACATTCAAGGGAGATTCGGATATGGGTATATAATATGTACTGTTTTCTTCTGCGCTGTGGTATGTTGCGCCGATTGATTCGTTTTTGCTCATTTCTTCATGTATTTGGTCGGCATTTATTTGGACTTCTGATCCTTTTCGGTTTCTTTTCTTTTTCTGTACAACTTTCTTTATTGATTTGTGTAGTTCAATTTCACTGACTATTGTCTCGGATTCGTTGTCAGACTCGATTTGTGGTATGCTTCTGGACAATGCGTCTGCGACTTTGTTTTTCTTGAAATTAATATATTCAATTTCGAAATTGTATTCTTCTAGTCTTAGCTTCGACCTTTGTAATTTTTGATTTGGTTCCTTAAAGTTCACTATCCAGGATATTGGTTTGTAAGCGGATCTAATAGTGGTTTTTATTTTTATTTAGTGAAATATTTGATTCCCCAAATTATACCTAAAAGCTCTTTTTCTATTGTTGAATAATTTATTTCGTGATTATTTAACGTCCGGGACGCAAAACATATAGGATGTGTGTCCTGACATAAAACGGAACCAATTGCATAATTGGAGGCATCCGTTGTTAAGACAAATTGCTTATTAAAGTCGGGGTATTTTAATATAGGTTCTGAAATTATTAATTTTTGGAATGCATCAACATAATCTTTATCAAAAGGGTTTATTTTTACGTTTTTCTTAAGTCTGAGAGTTAGTGGCTTTGCTACTTTTGAAAAATCTTTTATAAATTTTCTGTAGTATTCAACGAGTCCTAAAAATGACTTTATTTGCTTTGTTGTTTTTGGGATTTTTATTTTTTTTTGGGGTGGGGGGTGAAGGCAATTTACGCCCTGAGTGTGGGACTCCTAGCAGCGCATGCTACCAGACTACCCACTAAACACCCCCCCTGCCAAGAGACCCTAGCCTGGAACCGTTTGACACATTACTTCGGGCTAGGCCTCTTTTTACTTCGCCCTAGGGCGCCGTCAGTCTAGAGAAATCTCCCTCCAGCGGGAGGGGGCAGGATGGAGGAGGGCTGCTGGAAAGGAGACCTCCCTAGACCCCGCGCCCAAGGTTATCTATCGAATATTTTTTGATAATAAGTATTGCCCGAGAGTAACGCGCCACGCAGGTCCATTTGTCGAAACTTTTCAGCATTTCTCCGACCAGATTGTCTGGAGAAAGCTCTCCCATCACTTTCCACAAGTCCTACCGCATCCTGTTCCACCTTCTACAGTTGAAGAAGGTGTGACATGCGTCGTCCCTTTCCCCTGGGCAGAAAATGCAGTCTAGGGACCGTGACTTACCAATCTTGTGCAAGTAAGACTGAAAATACCCATGCCCGCTAAGAAGCTGGGTAAGGTAATAATCAGTCTCACCGTGCCTTCGATTTAGCCACGATCCCACGTCCCCTATAAGGCGGGCAGTCCAGCGGCCATTGGAGTCGCCTTCCCATGACTGTTGCCACTCGAGTATTGTGCGCTGCCTCTCTTCTCGGTTTACAGCATATCTTGAGCCCTCCACTTTACGGTCATAAATTCTCCGTCGTTCTCTAGCAAGGAGGGCGATGGGTATCACTCCTGCGATCACCAACACCGCCGACTCAGAGACAGTGCGGTATGCAGACGCAACCCGCAAAGCTCCTCGTCTCTGTACCTGCGCCAAGCGCTTTCGGTACAGTTCCTTACTGAGAGCTCCGGCCCAAACCTCAGAGCCGTACAGTAGCACTGCCTGTACAGCACTCATGAGAAGTCGGCGTTTGCTCGGTGTGGGCCCACCGATGTTGCACATTAGTCGACTCAAAGCTGAGACGCCCATCGCGGCCTTTTTCGCCGTTGCCCTGATCTGTTCCGAAAAGCTCATTTTGGAATCGATCAATAGTCCCAAATATTTTATTGCGACTTTAGACTCAACAGTCGCATCTCCGATCCGCAAAGGAATTACCGTGGGAATTCTTTTCTTCGTGAGAATGACCACCTCGGTTTTCTCTAGTTGTTTTTGGGATAGAAAAATTTTGAATGGCTTCTACCTTTTCTGGATTGGGTTTTATACCCTCAGTCGTTACTATATGTCCAAGGAATTCTGTTTCTCTTTTCAGAAATTCACTTTTATCTATTTGAATTTTTTAATTGGCTTTCTCTACTTCATCCAATACCTTTTTAATGATACCATATGTTCTTCCAACGATGTGCTAAATATAATTATATCATCCATATACACAAAGCAGATTTTTCCAATATATTACGATAATATATCGTTCATTAAACGTTGAAACGTAGCCGGGGCGTTTTTCAACCGAAACGACATTCTTGTTAATTCGCAATGTCCTTTATCAGTAGAGAATGCGGTTTTTGGAATGTCGTTCGCATTCACTTCGACCTGGTGAAATCCGTTTGCCAAGTCAAGGGTAGTAAAGTACATAGCTCTACCCAGCTTATCTAATATGTCATCGATATTAGGTATCGGAAACTTGTCGTCGATCGTTATCTCGTTTAATTTCCTATAGTCCACCACCAAACGCCACTTCATATTCCCTGAAGCATTTGACTTTTTTGGAACTATCCAAATTGGTAATGAATAGGGGGACTTACTCGGACGAATAATTCCTTGAGACAACATTTCGTTAATTTGTGATTCCACCTCAGACCATCAAAATAATTACTAAAATTATATTCCACAAATTGAAATTTTTTATCTTCTCCTAATTCTTTAAAAGGCTTTATTTCAATTGTATGAGAATAGGATTATTTCGAATTAAGGGTATTTATACTTGAGACTTCACTTTTAATACGTAATTTGGGGTCACACAAATTGGATCTTATAATGCTCATACTAGCCCCTGTATCTATAAGGAATCTAAATGGTGTACCATAAGAGTCTATCCTGATATATGGTAATCTATTGTTTCCGGAACAATTTCCGACGCATTTCTCCGAAAATTTTCTTCTTCCCGGAGATTATTTGCTTCATGGGTTAGGTTTTCATTCACATGGACTTGTCTACTTTGGTCTACTTCCATTGGTTGAGGAGCACCAAACCTGTGTATTCGATTTTGGAGTGAATTATTAAATTTTTGATGCTGAAATTGATTGTTTTGATAATTAAAGGGTCTATTAAAATGATTATTTAATAGTTGATGTAAATTGCCGCCTAAACACCGAACTAATTGCAAAGCAGAAGGCTGACCTCCCAGAGATAAAGGGACTTTAAAGGGTTTCTTGTTAAACTTTTTACTTTTATATTGGGTTCTACTATCATTATAATATAAATGACCCATTTCTGTTAAGACACTTATAGCTTTTTCGATACTATCAGGATTTCTGCAAAAAAGGAGAGTTCTACTAGGTTCTGATAAATTATTCTTCAAAACTTCAACAGCCAACTTATGATAATTATTAATTAATTCTGATAAATTAGGATGATTTTCTTGCTGCACTTTTTTGTAAAATATTAATAAATTATATTATAGAACCCCGAAACTCTATCGCCTGAGTTCGTTCAGCAACTGAGAACTGTTTCTCTGGTCCATGAAATTTGCAAACAATAAATTTTTAATTTCTTTCCACTTCCCTAGATGTGAGTTTGCATCTATTATCCTTTTTGTTTTTCCTATAACATTACTTTTAGTGATGCTTAAAATTATTTGCTAGGATGCACTATCGTACGCTGAAACGGTTGTCGCCACTTTCTCCGTCGAAGATCGGCAGCCTTGAAGCGTACTTCAATGGATCGATCACCAAACTCAGTTTGTTCTCCTCGGGTCTATTGGTTTTACGACTATCGTTACCTGTTGCCATTTTGACAAAAATGGATTCAATTCCTTTTCAATGCAATTGCCTGTGTAATATGCGTTTACACTACTCAATAGTTGCTGCGTAATCTTCCTTTACACCTATATACGGATGAGCGAAACGGTTGTGAAGGATTTCACACTGTGTAATTTTCACGCACTTTATTTGATTTTTATACACTTTAATTATACATAAGAATTTTGATCGAGGGTCACACTCCAGCCTCAGAGGACGTTTTCAAGCTAGGCTTAGGCTTGGCACCTAATTCCCTAGAGTCAAAATTCTTCACTCGGATTTTAAAGACTTTACTTCAATTATTCCGATTGTCGCGATATTCACTCGCAACACACTTTCCGAATTGCCACGAAAATTATTTAATCCGTCGTTATCGTGATTTTCATTCGGGATTTACTTTTCAGATCTTTACTATAGGGATCTTTTGTTAGATCCTACCGACTGCGCCAGTAATGATTCTGCGTGTATGTTGAGTAATGATTATGCGTGAAAATTAAAACGTCCGTTTTTTCAATATAACACTTTATTTATAACTTGTAGGAACTATCTCCACGAGTGCTCTTCTTCCTCGTTTACATTTCCCTTTTATACTATTTCGCATCTTTGGCCAATTTTACAAGGTGTGAATAAATTCTATCATTCATTTGACATACTGATCATTATCGTAATTCAACTTATTGTTTATATTGAGGTATTTCGCATCATTGGTCAATTATCCAAAGTGCGAATGAATTATATTTGACATATTGGTCATTATTGCAATTCCACTTATGGTCAATTATCCAAAGCGCGAATAAATTCTATCATGTTGATCAATTAGTCAACTTGAATTCATGTTTACATTAGCAGAGAGACCGTTCAGAAAATATCATCACAAACGGCATTTGTTGATGAGGTGGTGACACTGTATCTCAATTTATCTCTTCTCGAAAAGACCACTTTCGTCTTTCTTGATTCGCATATATGAAACTTTGTCCCCTCTTTCGAATTTTAACACAATCACCTACAATGTTCGTGTACCTCTGTTTGCATTTGCAGTGGTTTGAGTTCGTAAGTAGAAATGCGACTTTACTCATGATTTATCCTATCTCTAATCCAATGGAAATTTTAAGGCATTATGAACATATTTCCAAATGAAATCCTTTATTTCACAACAAAGTTCCCTTATTATCTATACCGGTTTCTTCAAAGAACAAAATTTGTTCTGGTTGGTTATTGATTGGGAGGTGGCTCTTGTTGAATAATAATGATAATTGTCTAACCAGAAATTGTAGCATTTGTCACGAAACGATTTTATCCTTACTTAAATTGTAACACATTGTTGCTTTGTCGCGTTCAAATGAGAGTGCAACTTTTGCGGCAGATTAACAAAATCATCTTCTTGTGCACGTCGATTGATTTCCAAAGTACATTCGAAATTATTCATGGTGATAATACATTGGGAGATAAGGATTACTATATACTATACATGCGTAAGGATAAATATTATCATACACTTTATCATCCGTCATAATTTTCCCCTCGAACAGTCTCTCACCACTCATATTAATTGCATGAACTTTAGCCGGGAGCCCAGTGGAAACGCGGGTTGCGTCAGGATAACAAATCTCTTAACTGCTATTTACGATAAGACGCTTCCATGACAAGTGAATTTTTAAGCTTGCGCTACCATCCATCATACGTAGGCTCAACCGAATGTTATTTTTCGCAAATGCATTAACTAATTGAATTAATAAGTTGCGCTGAGTTTTATGCACAAAAATCGAATTACACTTTACGAGCTGGAATAAGTACTGAGCGGGAATATGGGAGCCATTTCATTTTGGCAATTGCATCATAAATTCCAATTTATGTCGTCACACATTTTCTAATATTCGCCAGAACATTGAACCCTTACTGAGTATTCGGCTCATTACATTTTATAGGCACGCATAGGGGACCGAGATTAGAGCAGGGTGAAATGTCTAAGAGGGACTTCATTAGAATTTAAAAGAAATTAAAGCAATCATCATGATGATCCGTTTCCTTATTTTGCATCTGGTGTAATGTGAGGAATTTATAACTCAGATAATTCTTAATTTTTAACATCATTTCATTGTGCTTTCGACGCACTAGTCAAGTCAAGAAAATTTAAACTTGTGAAAGTAATCATCCTTTGGTGCTAATAACATTAATTCTCCTTTTGGAACTATATATAAATCTGTAATTTTTAAGTTATCTTATACTTAGCAAAGATAAAAACGGAACGCAGACCTTTCAGGACCTATTTCGCTTGAGAAACCCATTGAGGATTCGGATAAATTGAAGAGGGATAAGTGCGAATCATCGAAACATCTAATCGAGTTAAATGAGAGTTATGATATGACACATGATACAATTTAAAGCAGCAAGAAAACAGCTAAAGAGTAAAGGGCACATCTACAGGAATCATAACACAAAGGACGATTAGATGTAACGCAAGAAGTAATGAGCGTCGGAACCTAGTAACGCAAAATGCTGGTCAAACCCATCGACTTACAGAGGGTTGTTTGATGCAAAGACCTGGTCAAAAGTCGGTAGTAGAAAATTAAAAAGGTAAATACCCGGCCATGGTTAAGAACCAAATAAATGGTTTACTGCAATCTTCGCCAAAGGATATCTGTCAGTCGTTATTTGAACACATTGATAGTAAGTAAGTTGTTTCACGAAGTAAGTTCAAAATGCATATTCGAGATTTCTGTAATTTTTTCAGGAACTTATTAAAAGATTTTTGCAACAGATAATAATCAGCTATTCATTTCTCAACAGTTGAGTAGTGCAGACGTGTTTTTTCCTCTGTTGTGGATCGTAGTGTCATTAATTTTTTTTCTCCGTTAATTCCAATTATTTCGAACGTTATATAATTTATTTGAAATAATATTTAACGTTGAGTGTCAATCCATCGGATGACTTTACTCCTGTGCAAAACAGGAACAGAAGCTGGTAGATCTCCGTTCATTAAAATTAACATTATCAGGGCTGCATGATTTGATCTGTGAAGATCTAAAAAAGATTCTGAAAGCAGAAAACAATCTAAGCGTGAATGTCAACACCAACACCAACAAAGAAGCTCGCGAGAATGTATACTACCTTCTTCCTGGCGTAAAAGGCCCACACAACGCAGAAACTACCAGAGATATGGGAATGACTCGAGTCACTGCCATCTTCCAACAAGATGAAGGCCGAAATACAATACTGCGTGATGGCGATGCGTGAGCGCGATGTGATTCTCCGTCGTCGTCGCCCAACGCATTCAATTTACAATGCACGCGATGCGGGGCACATTAATGCTCATATGACAAATGTCAAATTGGTGATATTTTAAATGAAATTTGCTGAAAATTGTTTTTTATTTTTTAAAAGTTTTGAATTTGGAATGTTCCTTCGTTTTGCAAATAAAAGCCTTAACTAGAATGTACGAAATTTTCATTCAAAATTCATTCATACTAACCAAAGTACTTAAAAAGTAATAAAGGCGTTTGAATTTCAAATTTAATTTAAGCGCCATATTGCATTTCACAAACGTCACGCACCTTGTTGCGAGGAATTTTCGTTTTTCCGAATATTTCCCGCCTCGCATCGACGCATCACAATCATTGTACGATGTCACATACAAATGCATGTTACGAAAAGTGCTTGACATTTGCTGCGAAACTCTCGTCGCGCTCACATATCGTCGTCTCGCGGTATTGTATTTCGGCGTTGTTCGGCAACCACACGGAATGCACACTTACTAACGAGGAAAAAGGCAAGATTATGTGTAGCAATTCCAAACGCTCTCATTTTTCCAATGCACCAGAGTGTCAAAGCAGGAAAGAATATATATCTGTTAAGCAGAGAACCTTAAAGAAAAGCAATCCTCAAAAAGGAGTGTCGGTGTAATAATTCATGACCTTAACTTGAAAATATACGCAACTTACTTTCCAGGAACAAAAGTCACTAAGCAAAAAGTAATGCAATTCGAAAGATACTTAAAAAGGATTTGTAATCAAAACCATAGATACCTCCTCTGTGCTGATCTGAATGCCTGACATTGGCAATGAAACTGCTTACGTTCCGACCAGATAGGACGTGTACTCTACAAGCTGACAGCCAAAAACAACATTTTCGTACACTATCCGAACAAACCCACTTTTTACTCCCCAATGGGAACTGGATCTACCCTTGATATAGCGCTTAGTGACGAAAATGTTAATTTGTCCGAAATAACTGTATTACAAGCACTTTCATTTCCTCATCTGCCAGTCTTTTTCTCAATCGAGCACAATAAAAATTGTCACCAGCCCCCAAACCACTCTACTGCTGCTGAAAGCCTAATTGGTCTAAATTTCGAAACCACATTAATGAAAAATTAACACCGAGCTTCCGCATCACTATTTTGTAGCCCGGGTCTCTGTTCACGTCGTCCACCAGGTTTTGCCAGCGGCTGGCCTTGCTGCTGCTGATAAGTCCGCGGAGGCATTTTCTAGATGACTTGTAAGCTGCTAATCGGATACCTCTACCTGCTACGGATGCCTCTTCCCGGGTTGGAGCTCGCTGTGTTCTGCGTCGTAGTTTGTGACACTCCCTTTGTTATTCGGCAATTTCAGGTGACCACCAGTGTACTGGGGGCTTGCTGTTCCGGGGTCTTCATAGGGACATTGAAGACCTGCAGGCAGAAGAACAAGAGCATGGTCTTTGGGAAGCATCGTGATGCATCTCCAGAGCTATGTACTGCTGATCGCTGGCCGAGTAATCCTCTCGCACTCTCCAATTTTTAACTGATTATGCTAGGCACTCCGAAGCGAATGTCACTTCAGGTATGGTGCCGATGCAACCCCATCGACGGAAAGTAGGGGTGTGGCCTGTGTTCAGTACTACGAGCCCAGTTTGTGCTGCCATCTCGAGGATCCGTTTGCTCCGAGCGTCTTACTGGGGCATGCCCCAATCAATTCCCTTTGCGTTGAAGTCACCTCCGACGCGCACATGGCCCTCAATACTCGAAACAGCTTCTTCCAAAGCATTGAGCCTAAGTTGAAAGGACGACAACGATTCGTACGGAATTAGGTATACACTGTAGAGTGTAGTTCCCGAACACCGAACCCAAACGAAACCATCTCCTTGCCCCGATCCTGCACTTGTAGGTTTGAACTGTTCCGAACCCAGATGGCGGCTGTACCGGATTCATCAGGGTACCATGTTGGTGAGTTTCTGGTGTGATGTTACTCGCTCAGCAGTAGTAAGTCAGCTTGCCTGTCTCTCGCAAACTGTTCGAGTAGGTCTTGGGCGATGATGCTTCGATGCAGATTGATTTGAAGGATACGAATCATTGCAGAAGCGTTTTTTCCTTGGTTAGGGCTTCTTGAAAGACCCGACACTTCCCTGTGCCTGAGATATGTTTCAAATCATCTGGTCTCGGGTTATACTCCTGGCAAAGAACACAGTGTGACTCTTCTGTGCATTCCTTCTTTTTATGCCCTGTCTTACCGCAATTGTAGCACGAGGAGCTTCGGTCAGTTCCATTACATGTCTGTGCGGTATGACCGTATCCGAGGCACTTGAAACACCGAAGGGGAATGGCCATTCGCCGTATCCAACACCCTATTCTTATTTTGCCCTGCTTCAGAAGCTGTTCTGCTTCCCTCTCTGTGAGGTCGATTATGGCCATGCGTTGACCCCTGTTGTTCGGTTTGGCCAGCCTGACTTTCGTCTCGCCTAGTACGGGGAAGTCACGTTTTAAGGCGTCTTCTATTTCGGGCAGATCCGTAACGCAGTCAATGTCCCTAATTTCCAGTGTGGCCTTAGGCTCGAGTGAGGCTACAGTTGCCTTCTCTCCAAGGACTCTTTTGACTGCGTCACGGAACGTGTCGTTATTGTTTGCATCTGACCCGAACTCAACAAGTACATCCCCCGAGCCCAATGGGTTTTCAACGCTTCTTAATCTTAGTTTCTTGGGTTATCTGCGATGATTCATTGCATTTCGGTTCCTGTGGAGGTTTATCGATTTTGAACTTTAGGGCCGCTTTTTTAGCTGCCTTCTTGGCAGCTTTGGATAGTGCCATCTGAAAACCCTCGTCAATCGCGATTTGATCGTTCGGCGTCCTGTCCTCGTCCTTCCTCCGTTTATCCCGATTCCCTTGGATTGGGCTGCAGGTCAACCTTTTGGTGGCAGTAGAAATCTGGATGACTATTGCTGTCGAATGAATTAGCCTGTTGCTCTTCCTCTGCCTTTTGCCACTTGCATCTCTAATGACCTTTTCGGGTTCGGAGGTCTTCCAGCTCCAGAGCTCCGGTTTTAACCTCTTTGCTAAGGTTCGTTTGTGCATTGCATATGGCAGTGATGCGTTTAATAACCCTTTCTACTTTACGGTATAGCCGCTCTTCCTCTGCACGATACATGGTAATCGAAGTGCTCCGTGTCTGAAGTGCGGGGATTTCTTTATTTGTGTCCCGTGCTTCAGTCACTTTGGTGATGATAGGTTTCATCAGGACAATCATAGGTTTCTCAACGGTTTCGCATTTCTCTACCGTGTGTTCGTCTCTTCCAGATTGCGAGAGGCTCTGTTCTTCTTTTTTTGGTCGCTCTGGTGTGCGCATGGTTTTCTTGCTGCGCCCAAATGCTGTTAAAATATCTGATTGTACCAGATTTCCTACTTTTCGTCCATCCGTTTTCGAATATTTCTTTTCTGACATATTTTCTTTTGTGTATAATTTGTTTGCCTATCATTTCTTATGGGTCCCCCCTCAGAGCCGCTACCTCCACTCGTGTGTGTAATCGCCTTATTGGCCCCATGGTTATCTTTGCTAAGCAGAGAGGCCATGCGAGGGTTGGCACCAGCCCTTACGGGAACAGGTGCTCAGGGCCAGACCGGCACTAATCGGGAGTTCGTCTCAACCGAACCTGCACCACCAACTCAATGGTGCGAACTTCGAGCGTACTCCGAGGCCTGCCAAAGTTTTACCGGGACGGAGACGGTATGATCGTTAGATTGAAACCGTTCACACTCGAGTGTCACCTCGGTGCTACCGTGCGACACAACTAGGCCCAAAACATCATATCCGCCAGCCCAAAGCGACAATTTTGGTTAATCAGTCGAATCGTAGTCCAAAATTGGTTCACGGTCATATTCCGTGATGTCCTCAATTTCCTCGGGTACGTCGGCGCGGCACTCCTCAAAGAATGTTGGCTTTCAGGAATACTCCTGGTAACCAGCATTTCCCCTGCGGGAGCCACCTTAAATTTATTTATGATTTTAGCTTCAGTGTAAAAGCATATTTGTTACATTTTCTCATGAGTAATTCGTATTTGATTTCATTTTCGGAAAATATTTCTACAAAATGAAAGAAAGACGCTTTCTTCCATTTGTCAGGAAATATCTTAAACAAAAATATTTTCGCTTTTGTCAAGGAAGGAGATCTACAACAAATCCTGTGGGAATTAAACAATGTGCACACGAACATCAACTTTAAGGTGAAAGAAGAGAAGGATCGAAAATTAGCTTTCTTTGGTATATTGGTGTCAAAAGCGAGTAGTAACATCAGTTTAAAAATTTATAGGAGAGCAACACACACACACACCTCACATTTTCTTTTGAGGGTGGACGTGGTGGTGCTAGATCGACTGTTTGAGAGCGGAGTGGCTGCTTGCTAAGATTTGCAGTGAAATGTGTTATTTCTTCGCAAGTTTGTGAAACTCAGTTTAGTGTTTAAATGTAAAGTGGAAAAAGGAGTGAATAGAAAGTGAAGAAATACTTAAGAATAACAGTAAAAAAAGTTTAAACTCTTAGTGGAAAGCACTATCAGTTACTTAGTGGTAACTGAACTATACACATGCGCGACTCAATACCATTTCCAATCGTCTGGAATGAGTATTTCCCAAACAGCAAAAGGAAAACACTGACATCAGATCAACAACCATTACACCGATCTGCAGCATTTTTGCGCACGGGTTAGACATAAGCTAGTTTTATTGCTTTTATATCTAGATATCTATGAATAAGAAATGGGAAAATCAACATCAATGACAACATATAAGAATTGGCATAGAGATGATTTATTAAAAGATACCGAACATCCATTTTTGATTTTTCCTAGAATAGAAGTTTTAAAATATAGTTCAAATGTTTTAAAATTATCGGTTTTACTTTTCTCGTCATGTTCAGTAGAAGTTTCTCTTGTTAACCCCGAAATATAGTCTCCCATCATGCTTTCAGTATACTGGCCTTGGTCACGTCTATGAAATTTGATTATATCTTCCCGGAAGCGTTCCTCTTGTTCTTCCAAATAAGCTCCCATATTATCTTCAAATTTATCCAAATAAAACAACTTTAGAGAAATTCTACATCCGATAAATGTAAGGATACAGAGGAACTCCGTGATGGATGGCTGACTTGAGAGACTAGTTGTTTTTCCAACAAAGGGGGTACAGGTACAGGATTTTCTTCTGTATGTGGTATTGGAGCTGATGTCGATGGTAGATCAAGATAAAATGTGTTCTTTGCATTGTTACCTATAAGTGGATTCACTATGCGAACATAACAGTGTGTGTGATGACCAATAAGTTCCCTCCAAATTCGCGACACTGCAAACTTTATTGCACTGTACCAGCGTACAATAAAACGTAACGTATATAATATGATTGATGTCATTATAAAATAGTTAATAAAATAAAAAAAAGACAAAATAATTTCACCGTCCATTGTATCCATTATATCTGCAAGAGTTACATGACACATGTGGAACCCATGTGTTTGTCTTGATTTTTAACAAGTACATTGAAGTAAGCTTGATGCGACTCGAAACTCTTTAAATTTGTACTTAAATCAGACTTTTTCTTTCTCACTTTAACAAATTCGCCGCAAATAAAGCAAAGAGCGACTCGTTTACAACTTCTCGTAGCCATTTGGTACAGGTCGATACAGCGAAAAAGATATAAAGCACGTTATTTCTCTGTAATATTCAAACGCATACTGTCGTGCACAACGAGCAACACTTGAAACACTACTGCATGCCCTCTTACCTCTCTTTCTACTACTCGTGCTAGTCCACCATTGCCCTTTACTACCTGTTGTAATGTGTCCAATAGCAATTTTAGCGGTGAAATGTTTTCTTCCTTTAGAATTACCATCATGCCTGGTTGGACGTTAGCCGTTTCGGGCTTCCATTTGTACCTATGCTGTAACTCACAAAGGTATTTCTTGGTCCATCTTTTCCAGAGTTCTTGTCTGAGAGCTGACACTAGTTTCCACCTAGTCAATCTTGTCATGTTACTTTGAGACATCCTTGGCTGAGGTATGGAAGTTAATGGTTCTCCTATTAAAAAGTACCCTGGGGTGAGTGCGGCCAAGTTGTTGGGATCTGTGGAAATTTTTTTTGGGGGTTTGGGGGGTGAAGGAAATTTACGCCCGGAGTGTGGGACTCCTAGCAGTGCATTCTACCAGACTACCCACTAAACACCCCCCCCCCCCCCCCCTGCCAAGAGATCCTAGCCTGGAACCGTTTGATACATTACTTCGGGCTAGGCCTCTTTTTACTTCGCCCTAGGGCACCGTCAGCCTAGAGAAATCTCCCCCCAGCGGGAGGGGGCAGAATGGAGGAGGACTGCTAGAAAGGAGACCCCTGGACCCCGCGCCCAAGGTTATCCATGGTACCTTTTTTTTCTGTAAGTATTGCCCGAGAGTCATGTGCCACACAGGTCCATTTGTCGAAACTTTTCAGCATTTCTCCGACCAGATTGTCTGGAGAAAGCTCTCCCATCACTTTCCACAAGTCCTACCGCATCCTGTTCCACCTTCTACAGTTGAAGAAGGTGTGACATGCGTCGTCCCTTTCCCCTGGGCAGAAAATGCAGTCTAGGGACCGTGACTTACCAATCTTGTGCAAGTAAGACTGAAAATACCCATGCCCGCTAAGAAGCTGGGTAAGGTAATAATCAGTCTCACCGTGCCTTCGATTTAGCCACGATCCCACGTCCCCTATAAGGCCGGCAGCCCAGCGGCCATTAGAGTCGCCTTCCCAGGACTGTTGCCAATCAAGTATTGTGCGCTGCCTCTCCTCTCGGTTGACAGCATATCTTGAGCCCTCCACTTTTCGGTCATAAATTCTCCGTCGTTCTCTAGCAAGGAGGGCGATGGGTATCACTCCTGCAATCACCAACACCGCCGACTCAGAGACAGTGCGGTATGCAGACGCAACCCGCAAAGCTCCTCATCTCTGTACCTGCGCCAAGCGCTTTCGATACAGCTCCTTACTGAGAGTTCCGGCCAAAACTTCAGAGCCGTACAGTAGCACTGACTGTACAGCACTCATGAGAAGTCGGCGTTTGCTCGGTGTGGGCCCACCGATGTTGCACATTAGTCGACTCAAAGCTGAGACGCCTATCGCGGCCTTTTTCACCGTTGCCCTGATCTGTTCAGAAAAGCTCATTTTGGAATCGATCAATAGTCCCAAATATTTTATTGCAACTTTAGACTCAACAGTCGCATCTACGATCTGCAAGGAAAACATCGTGAGAATTCTTTTCTTCGTGAGAATGACCACCTCAATTTTCTCCAGTGCCAGACTGAACCCGCGGGTGGTCATCCACTCACTCCCTCGACGCATTAGCATTCCCAGTCTGCGCTGCGCATGTTCGACTGTGCGTCCGGCGACCAGTGCTGCTATATCATCTGCATAGCCGACCAAGCGCGACTCATCTGGCAGCTCAAGCGTACAGTAGTCCGTCGTATGAGGCGTTCCACAAGTCTGGTTCCAATATGGAGCCTTGCGTTACACCAGACGTTATCTCCATACTGCGCCGCCCATCTTGTGTTTGTGTGTCATAGAGCAGACTGCGGTCCTTTAAGTAATCCCTCAAAATCCGCATCAGATACCCTGGCAATCGGAAAAAAATTTCCAATGTGCCAAGAATATCCGACCATCTGACGGAGTTGAAGGCATTTCTGACGTCAAGCGTCACTACGTCACGACGGACTGCATTCACCACTTCCATGATGGCATCGGAAGTAGATCGCCCTGCTCTAAAGCCATACTGCCGAGGAGATGAGTCCCCTGCAGCACGAATTGCGTCAGTGAGTCTTCTCTTGATGAGCGAACACTTTCCCGGCTGTGTCCAGCATACAAAGCGGGCGGTATGTAGAAGGCAGCCCGGGGTCCCCTTTTCCCTTGCTGATCAATGTGAGCCTCGCCACCGTCCAGCGAGATGGGAATACACCTTCTCTAACGCAAGCGTTAAACGCATTGAGTAGCAAATCAGGGCAAACGGGGAAAACCGTTTGTAGCACCAGCCTTACTCTCACTCGCCAGCAGCTTGCCTTACTCTCATTGATGAGTCTTCGGAGTTCTTTCCTCGCTGATCTGTATGCTGCTGTCCTATTGAATGCTTCCTCTACGTTACTCGACCGCTGAGCTGCACGTCGAAGTATGTAACACTCGCCTCGTTTGTCTGCGATATCTTTTGACCACCAATGTACAGCAGGCCTGTCGTGTCGAGGCATAGATGAGCTACAGGCCGAAGTGATGAGGTTCATCGTTGACTCCACCATTCCCTCGACTCCAGCCCTTCCGCTCCCCGAAGGGCACCCCGATGTCGTTCCGCCTTCCAGAATCACATTGGCGAAAGTCTCCACGTCCATTTTTCCGATATTCCACCCGGGAGTGAAAGATCGTTGAGACGAACGAGGAGTGGTATCGCGATGTATTGGTGATCACTCACTGAATAATCCTCGAGTACTCTCCAGTTCAGTGGCGTCGGAGCGAGGGACTCCGAGGTGAATGTCACATCTGGGATTGTTCCTTCGCAACACCAGCGCCGGAAGGTAGGTACATTGCTGGTATTTAAAACCACCAACCCGGTCCTCGCCGACATGTCCAGAATGCGTTGCCCTCTGGAATCGGTTTGAGACATGCCCCACTCAACGGCTCTGGCGTTGAAGTCTCCTGCTACGACTACTTTGCCATCTGTGTTCAGAACAGCATCCTCTAGCGCGTCCAGTCTATTTTGAAAAGATGGCATTGACTCATTCGGTGTCAGGTATACGCTAAAAACGTTATACACGGGCACCGAATCCACACGAAACCGTCTCCTTGTGACCTTTAATCTGGAGTCGCATGCTGCCACGAACCCAAACGGCAGCAGTATGGGAGTCATCGGAGAACCAGGTTGGTGAGGTCTTATTTCGATGTTGTTCGCTCAGCAGCAGCAAATCAGCTCTCTTTTCTCTGGCGAACTGCTCTAACAAATCTTGTGCATTGATGCTACGGTGCAAGATAATTTGAAGGGCCCTGATCATCACCTGTGGACATTGGAGTTAGTGGTTTTGAGTTGAGAACTGCTTCTGCTTCCGCAGGTATGGTACTCAGCTCTTCGAATGTCAAGGAAGCCGAGGTTACTGCATGCTTGAGTAGTCTCTTTGTTGATTTGACGGCAGCCTCCCAAAATCCGCGGGAATGCGGGGCTCGTGGTGGGGCGAAAAAAGTTGTGCACCCTTTTCGGCACAGCTTCTATTTATTTTTTCGTTTTCCAGATCCGCCTTTAACAGAGCTGCAAATTCATCGAGTTATTCTTAGCTCCCACAAAATTTTCACGTTGTCACTGTGAAGATCCTTGCAATAACCACGCCGGACCATGAACCCTAGTAGATCGTTTATAAAACCTTCAGCGGCTAAATCGGACACTACTTCCAAGTGTACGGCCATCGTTGTAAAACAGCAGAATACTGTTGTAGAGCCTTTCGTCGGTCTTTTACCCCTTAGATTATAGTGTGTCCATATGGGCTCGCAATAGTGTGTCCATATGGGCCCGCAAAAGTCAACACCGGCGGACAAGAACTCTCTTGTGGGTAACACTCTTTCTCTTGGCAAGTTTCCCATTTTTTGGGTACGCTTATGCGGGTTGGTTCTGATGCACTGTGTGCATTGATCTAGATAAGTTTTGAACGTAGAAGGCTCACCCTTTATCCATGATAGGACATTTTTCGAGTCGGACCAGAAGTATGTTTGGTTGATTGTTTTCTTCGATTCTCATTTGGTATTCCTTCTAAAAATCTTTCGTCACTTGCTGCCCATTTGTGCAATTCAAATCTTCCTGCTCTCAGCATGCCAATAACCTGATATTGTTTCTGCATCGCTTCGTCTAATGAACTAGTGCCCGTTATTATGTCGTCCATGTAGAAGCCTTTTAGTCCATCATTTGCCTTTGATCCCATCGGGAACCTGATTTCTTCTTCTTCTGAGAGCTGCTGGAGACATCTTGTAGCTAGAAACGGAGCTGCCGTAGGTTACCGTGCACAGTTTATAGTAGTGCATTCTATCCTCAGGTGATGGTGGCCACATTATTAGTTGTAAGGGCTGGTCCTCTGGAGCTATCTCTATTAGCCGGAACATTTGCTTGATGTCTGCCATTATTGCGTATTTATACTTTCTGAATCTGATCAATGTGTTCATGAAATAATCTTGGGTTTTTGCTCCCTTCATCATGATGTCGTTTAATGAGATGTTCGACGTTGTTTTGCATGATGCACCGAACACTACTCTTAGCCTTGTTGTGCTCTTGTCTGGTCTCAAAACTCCGTGATGTGGCATAAAATAGTGAGTTTCCGGGATTTGTCATGTCTCCCATTTCTTAGTATTCTTTCAAGCAAAATTTATATTTCTTGCAGAGCTCTGTGTCCTTTTGCAATTTCCGTTCCAGGTATCTTCGTTTATGTTTTGGTATCTTCGCCAGGCTATTCTTCTTGAATATTCCAGGGTGTCAGAGGATCCTAGTATTGGGAGCCTTACTCTAAATCTTCCATTCTTAGCTCTGTTTGTCGTGTTTCTGAAGAATTCTTCACACCTCCATTCGTGTTTACTTAGCGGCTTCCCCGAAGTGACTTCTTCCATTTCCCAGAACTTTAGAAATTGGTCCTCTAATAGTGCATTCGAAAGTCCTGCTAAAGCCTTTGGCTGGAGCGGCTGTGATATCTTGTCCAAGATCATCCACCCAAATACGCTGTTGGTACATTTCTGCACGTAGAAGCATGTCTACCTTTTGTGGTTTATTATAGCTGGGGTCAGCGAATAATATATTTTTAGGCCATTTCCATTGCGATGTGTCTATATTCTTTTGTGGCTACGTGGTAGTGATGCTTTTTATGACGTGTGCTTCGATCGATGTTTGATAACTGGTAGTTCTGGTTTGAATTTCCACCGTTATCCTGTTCTTGTATTGTGGGGACGTGTTACCGATGTCGTATATTGTCAGTTGGCTATCCTTCTTGTCAAGCTGCCATCGTCGTTGAAGTCTCTCTGATACAAAATTGATCGGAGAGCCTGAATCCAATAAAACTCTACTTTCAGTCCGCTGTCGATTCTTGATTCATGCTGTTAACATTGCTGTTGCTAAAAAACATATTTCATCCCCCTTTCCCGGTTTGGTGCCACAATGTTGGCTGGAGCTTGTGTTACCTCCCCTGCTCTCTTATCTCGATGCATTAACGTGTGATGTTTTCGGTTTAATTGCGTACCTCCTTTCGTGTAGCATTTGCTGTAGCTATGTCCTCTCTCCAGGCAGATAAAGCAGAGGCAGCATTTTTTTATAAATGCTTCTCGCTGTGGTAATGCTTCGTTTAAGAACTCCTCACACTGCACTACTTGATGCATTCTGGCGCATATTATGCATTTGACAGGGATGTTGCTGACTGTTAAAGTTGCTGCTCTTTGACCTTTTAGATACGGTTTCGCCTGAATCTGCGTTTTCAGTCATAATGTCTCCAAGGACAGAAATCTGATTTCTATGAATTTAAAGAAGCTTTCCAAGGTCTGTAGCTCTCTTGGTGCATCTAATGATTGCTCATAACTGGCATGTGACGTGCGATCCAGTTTTTTAATTATAATGTGCAATAGTAAAGGGTCCCAGGAGCCATTCTCTTTTACTCCACCTTACCTTTACACTTTTACTCAATTCTGTTCTAACATGAGCATACATTCTCGTGTGAAATGAAACAGCGTCTTTACGCTTTTTTGTACAATCTGCTGCTACAATTGCTTGATTGAGCAGCCTTTCCAAAATTGAGAAAACTGTGAGCCTCTTATTGCTGTATCTCTCGCTTAGCATTATCCATGCTTTATCGTTGTTTTGCGCTAATATGTTCAGGTGTTGTATCCATCTTCCTGCTTCTCCGATTACATTCATCCTTAAATACCACATTTTCTCGACCTTTTCTATGGGCTGTTTGTCGATCATTTGCAGGAACACGTCGCAAAATCGAGTCCCCTTATAGTAATCTCCTTACAGTAATCTCCGCCGAACTGAGGAATTGTTATTGTGGCCAATTTGACTGTTGCCCTTGCTGATCGGCTGTCTTTTATCTTTTGTAGCACTCCACCTTGAATCAATGAATCCAGCATTTGTTCAAGCTGATGATTACATCCTGAACCTTTATGTCTAGGTCATCAGTTTCATTGTAATCAGATCCATATTGTGATGGATCATCAACTTCGGAGCAAATTCTTAATTTTTTCTTGTTAATGCTAGCCAAATCTGCCTTCAATCTTCCAATCTTAGCTTCATAATACTGAGAAGCTTAGCTCTGCATGTTTAGTCGCTCATTAATATTTTTCATTGAGGCTTGTCTCATATGGCAGCTTGGCACTAACTGCAGTATTTCTAGCCTTAGACTGGGTTCGCTGGTTGCGCCTTATGCATATAATTTTGACACAAGCTCACTCTTATAGCCTTCGGATAATTTCATTTTCAATTTCAATTCTCCGTAAAATACGAATGGTCGAGATGGTCTTGATACTCTTTACGGATTTGATCATCCGTTTCTTCAAATCTGGCGCATGCCTTCTCAGGGGCCTGCAGTTGATCTTCAGCTACCTCTTTTTTTAATACGTCTTTCGTTCTTCCTCTAAGCATTGATATGCGAGGTAGTTGGCGTGGACTTTCTTCGCTAGCGCAGATTGCTTTTTGGCCAATTGGTCCATGTTGTGCGTCACTTCGCCCTTTTACTTGTTCTTGCTTTGATTTGAAGAGGGCTAGATTGTGCCTTTTTACCTTCACTCTGCTCAGATCTATCCGCTTCTGGTCGCTTTACTTCGATGTTTCTATCACGTTGGGGTCACCAAAATGTTCGTGTCCAGAACCCTCCGGCCTGCTTAACAGGTGGTATTCCGGTGCAAACAAATGTAATCAAAAATATTGAGTTTGGATTAGGAATGTTTTGAGAATTTAAGGATCCGTGAATCAATATTTCTCTCTTTTGTGGCTGATCTCCATCCATCGGCTCGTTCCAGTCATTACACCTTACATCGAAATAATTCTGCTCAGAAGAAACCCATTGTTGCTCTGCATTGGAATTACGTAATTTTCCTGAACTAATAAGCATTGCTTTGTTGATTATATGTTCAAAATTTTCAGCCATTTCGATCAATACGCTGCTGCCATGCGGCAAAATTTACATTCTCAAACCCAGCTCAGACGTGTTACAACATTTTATGTTCCAATCAAACTGCCTTATCCTGAGGTTTATTTTTACATTACGGTTACGGCGCGGTTTCACCCAAAAGCACCCAAACTTAGATGTGGTGTTCTGAAAAGTTCTCAACTAGCGTGAGAAAAAGAGGACAGAAGTGGTTTCAGGATGGGAGCAAAAGCTGATCAGGCCTCGTTACATGATGTTATTACAGTTTAGGAAATAAACTCTGATTCTCCGATTCTGATCCAACGGGGCAGAAGGGGGGCTTCTACCAATCCGCAATCACTAAAAGGAAATGTGATGTGATTCATATTCCTTACCAAACGAAACCTTCCCTATGCCATGGACCGTTCGCAAAAAAAATTAGGATTGATTCAAGATCCCAGGTTCACAGGCTAGTAGCACATTGTAGAGAAAAAAGACCACTCTTGATTGGATTGGCTGACTTCCTTTGATCGAGGCTGTCCTGAAGGCGTCAACAGGGGTGAAATTGAACCAATTAGATAGTATTAAGAATTAGCAATACTAGAGTGGAGGGACAAAAACTCAAAAATGAGGCTAAATCCACCAACGATTGGGGCGAATACCCTAAAATGCCAACACACTATGAAATTTTCACATCTTTTTGCATGAATGTCAGGGAATAACCTGCAGCAACTAGCTGCAACCAAGCTGAAACTAGAAACTGGCGCACTCTACTGCTCATAGAATCCCCTTGTTGGGAATCGTTATAAAAAATCAAGGTACCGACGAAACTGTCTAAGAATGGAAGTCAAACAGCTCAAAGTGGAAGGAGGTGCCAAGGATCTGTGCAAATAAATTCATTATTTCATTTGTTTTCATCATGCCGTCATCCCAAAATCCTTCGTAGCGCCTTTCGCTATGTCTTGGTGTAGCCGCCCTTTCGATCGTATCGCCCAAGGCTAGTGGGGAAAAATGAATATGTGAAAGCAGAAAACTTTTCTTGAGAGAAACTCGAGCCGATTAATTTCCTGTCGATTCATTTCCTGTAATCCGTTGATAAGTGGTTACCGTAAAAGTTGTCAACAAAATATTGGAACGATAGTCGTGCTGATGTTTCATCAGACGTTAAACATCTTCTTTGCATCTACCATAAGCATGAATATACAACGTCCTGTGAGTTCACAAATAATACACTTGGAGTATGCGATACTTGGAGCTAGTGCGATTTAGCACTCTTGCTCCATTTCTATCTGTGAGTGTTGATCACTCACCACACCTAACGCAAAACTCTATTAAGTCCTGTCCGTTACTATTGAGCGGAGGTTCGGGTAGGTGTTGTGTGTTTCCGCGAGCGGGATTTTCAGGAATTCCATGGTACTGTTTGGAATTTCGTCTATTTTGTCGAATAGTTTTAGTGCTTTGTCGCGTATGTATTTCTCTATTGTGTGAAGTCGTAGGTCTTTGTGTATGTCCGTGTTCCTGATGTACCATGGAATTCGAAATATCCACCGTAGTGCTTTATTTTGCAGGGATTGGAGCGCGTTTTCGTGCGTCTTGGCTGTCTGGCAGAAAGCGGTACTACCGTATAGTAATGTCGGTCTAATTATTTGTTTAAAGAGCAGCAGTTTGTTTTTTACGTTAAGTTTACCTGACTTAAGGAGCAGATTGAGGGAGCAGAGTATACCCAAGCAATGTGCACGTTTCGATCGTATATGGTCTTTCCATGTCAGTCTGTGGTCAATTGTTAGTCCTAAGTACATAAACGTTCTGGTCCAGGGTATTGTGTCTGTGTCAATGTGAAGTTGTGTTGGTTGTTGTCCTCTGCATCTGGAAATGATCATAGCTTGAGTCTTGTCTTTGTTTATTGCAATCTTCCATTTACGGAAGCATTCTAACATTATATCAATTGAGTGTTGCAGTTTTGAGGAGATGACTTCTGCTTGTCTTGAAGTATAGTATATGCAGGTATCGTCTGCATAAAATGATACTTGCACGTTGTTCGGTAAGAGGGGAATGTCTGCGGTGTACAGGTTATATAGTGTTGGTGAGATAGGTGATCCTTGTGGAACTCCAGCTTGAATCGTTCGCAAGTTTGAGAGGTGATCTTCTATTCTAACTTTAAAAGATCGGCCTTTTAAAAAGGCGTAAGTGAGTTTTATGTATGGAAGGGATATAGAGAACTCATGCATTTTGAAAATAAGTCCTGCATGCCAGACTTTGTCAAAGGCTTTGGCTATGTCAAACATAACTAAGCCTGTTGATTTCCTGCGATTCATGCCATTTCTGATATGTTGGATCACCCTTGTAAGTTAGAGTTCCGTGGAGTGTGCTTCTCTGAAACCAAATTGTTGATCGGGGAGAATGTGTTTTTTGGCTATCACTTCCTTTAACCTTATCAGCAGTGCCTTTTCTGCCACTTTGGAGATGGATGAGAGAAGACTTATTGGTCTCCAGTTTTGAGGGAAGGCATGGCTTTTGTTGGGCTTAGGTATAACCGTTATGATAGCCGATTTCCAGACTTTAGGAAATCTACGTAAACGGAAAATTGCGTTAATTATGTCCGTCAAGTTGTTTAGAATGTTGTCAAGAAGCCATTTCTGCATGGTGTTTGTTACTGTGTCTGGTCCGGGTGCCTTCCGTTTTTTAAGTATCAGTATTAAGTTCTTAGTTTCATGTGCGTATAGTGGCCCTATCACATCTTCTACCTCTACCTCTGTTCTCATGAGCTCGCTCACTTTTCTCAGGACGTGGTCCTCCTCGTCAAGGTCCTGCTTCCAGAAGGTATTGTCTTGGAACTGCAGCTCCAACGTATCTGCAAAGGCTTCCGCTTTTCCGGCTTTGTCAAATTGTATCCCGTTTGAGCAGTGTATGGGTGGCATAACTGCTTTGTTTTGTTTGCGGAAGTATTTGAACATTCTCCAGAAGGAATTCTCGCCAGACTCAAGACTATGCAGGAAGCTCTCCCACTGCTCGTTACGGAACTGGAATATTTGGTCCCGAATTTTATTCGTCAACCGGTTTGCTTTCGTTTGTAGTATAGGATCACCCGTGCTCCTAGCTCTTCTCCGATATTTATTCTTCCTCCTTATCATGACCTTAATTTCGCGAGGGAGTTCATAGGGGTTATATTCCCTTGCCGGAGTTATGACTGCGTTGTCCTCTGTTGCCTGCTTGATCATGTTTGTTAAGTTTTCAATCATTATTTCGACATCATCGTGTGTGTTTAAATCTTGGGTGAAACTTTCGTTAGCCAGATGGTCATGGAAAGCTTGCCAGTTTATTTTCTTCCTAACTTTTGGAGGATCGTCAATGAAGACGTTCTCAATTAAGAAGTGGACCGGTTGATGATCCGAGGAGAGCTCGTTGAGGACACTTATTTTTATGCTGGCATCAAATTCGCGGGAAATTCCGAAGTCGAGGATATTTCCTCGTGTTCGCCCGAAATGTGTTGGTTCATTGGGTAGGTGCAGGCTTGCATTCGTGCTTGTGATGAATGTATTTAGCTCAGTCCTAGCTTGATTACTTCTCACAGCGCCCCAATGCCTGTGGTAGGCATTGAAGTCTCCAATGATTAGAGGCGGTGCTTTTATCTGAAATAGGCTATGGAGGTCTTGTTCGATTTGCCTATTTGATGGTGGGTTGTACACCGAAATAACCATAAACTCAAAGGAGCCCGTTCGCACTTTCATGGCTGTCGCTTCTGTTTTTGTGAGATGTGGTGTGTGAATCAGGTCGTGATTAACATTTCTTCTCACTAGAATGGCCGTTCCTCCTCCCTACCAGTTAATCTATCGTTTCTGTATAGATTATAGTTGGGACGTTGGAGACGCGTACCGGGCTTCAAGAAAGTTTCCTGGAGGAGAATAATCTCGAATTTATTATCCAGAATAAATTGTTTAAACTCTCCGGTTCGTTGAAGCAGGGAATTTACATTCCATGTGAGAATGAAAATGTGATCACGCTGATTCATTTGCGTGCTAGTGTTGTGGCTTGTGTATTTTCGCCATCATGTCCTGCATCATCAGTTGAAACTGAAATTACATGGTGGCGAAGAATTGTCCCATGTCTGGTGGTGTGGATGTTTATGTATGGTTGTTTGGTTGGGTATTTTTGTTTGCTTGGGGTGTTTGTGGTGGTGCGACTTGGTGCTTGTGCGGAGCTATTGTTTTGGGCAGCTATCAGTGCGAGCGACTTCCTAATGTTTTTGGGGTTCCTCGGGCAGCCTCCGTAGCTAGCGGGATGTTCTCCACCGCAGTTGACACATTTCGGCTTCTCCTCTTATTTCTTCTTGCATTGCGTGAAATGGTGTAAGCCGTCGCATTTCACGCACCGAGCTTGAGCGTGACAATTGCCCGAAGAATGTCCAAATTGCTGGCAGTTTTGACACATAGGCTGTCCGTTACGCGGTTTAGTGGCTTCCACCTTGCAGATAAGTTGGCATACTGCAGTTATATTGAAGATTTCGGTTTCTTCTTTTGGGAGGAGGACCGTTATTAGCTTTGAAGGGCCTGACTGGGTTTTTATATTAAACATTTTTATAGTGTGAAAGCCCTGACAAATAATACAGAGGAGCACCGGAACTTTGTTCGGAGAACAAAAAAATCAACTTTGCTTCCTCTGTCAGATAAAAGTCGGAGTTTAGCGAAAAACTCTTAAATCGATCGCCAGATTATTTGGTAATAAAAACAGTAGGGACACCTACAATGTCAAGAATCTTCCATAAACTAAAAGAAGATGATCTCCCAATTGGGCACTGCGACCAATTTAAATAACCCAAGTGTTTAACATTAAGGGGTTATACCTATGTGAAGCCTTTTTTCAGGATTTTTTTTTCAAGGATTTTGAAAAAAAAACTTTTATAAATAATATATCAATATAAAGGGCAACTGTTCGGGAGTGCAAAATTTTTTTTTATTTTAAATTCAAATTTTAAATGCGGCTGTAGTGCACGTCAAAGTCACCAGTATTTACAAAAGACGTTCCGCGGCCGGACAATTTTCTCAGCCCCATTTGCATCTGGAACAATTAAAAAAAAATTTTTCATAAGCTTCATGAGTTTTGCTAGTGAAGTACACAAGATAATAGTTTAACCTTTAAGTACCGACGTGAGGCCTGTGAGGCCGTGGCGGGTTGACAAGTTGTTAGAATTACCCCTTCCCCGTGCAGGAGAAACCGATGCTCGTCAGTAGCTGCGAGTTTAGTTGCGCTGACGCCGTTGAGCGTGGTAGTAGTGCCGGCAAATACAATTTCGGTAAGTTATGTCGATATAAAAATACGACGCGGCCTCTCAGGCCTGACGTCGGTACTAACGTTAGTTTTTTGTTTGAGCTACGATCAAAATCAAGTGGTTAATTTCAGAAATCCAACTGATAATTTGAAGAATAGATGTACCTGGGACGTCGAGGGGTAAACGTGATTTACCTACAGATGAACTACGGTGTTCCAAAACACAACGTCGTTATATAAATTTTCTGGATCAAAATAACGTGGCTTTGATTGAGAACTTGATTGCAGAAGACTCCAGCGGATCAGAAGTAGATGACGTCGGAGATGATTTTATACCAGAAATCAGCGATCATGATACAGGTACTGACACTTATATATCTGATGCTGAGGCTACAACCCAGCCCTTACCTCGGATGGAAAATATTTCCGAATCCTTGTCAGAACACGAAGACGCACCGCTATCTAGGCGCAGTTATTTTAAGGGCAAAAATAAATCTAAGTGGCCAAAAACTCCTCCTAAACGATCTGCAGTCAGAATACCACAACAAAATATTATTTTACGAGTACCCACTTCCAATTTGACAGAAAGTGATGGAAAGGATCCGTACAATAGATGGAAACAATATATAGATGATGACATATTGTTAGAAATTATGACTAGAACTAACTCTAAATTATCAGAATATAGATCAAAATATTCAAACCAAGATCGGCCAGAATTACAAAGTATTGAAAGAATTGAACTGCAAGCGTTCATTGGACTTTTGATGTATACAGCTGTTTTCAAATCCAATCATGAAGACGCAAATTTTATTTTTGCTTCAGATGGCACTGGAAGGGAAGTTTTTTGGTGTGTTATGCCCAAAAATAGGTTTTTATCTTTGTTACATTGTCTACGTTTCGATAATGCGGCTGACAGGGCACAAAGAAAGGAAACGGACAAATTAGCTGCGATATCTTACATTTTAGATCGATTTGTGTCAAACTGCCAAAGAGTCTATAACATAAGTCAATATGCCACTGTGGATGAGATGCTGGTACCATTCCGAGGTCGTTCATTTTTGATGAATTACATGCCCAGTAAACCGGCGAAATATGGACTAAAAATCATGTGTTTGTGTGATGCTGAAAATGGATATTTTTATAATTGTTACTTATATTGTAGCAAAGGTTCAGACGGAGAAAGCGTAACAGATGAAGAAAAGAAGTTTTTGGTGCCCACTCAAGCCGTGCTATGTTTGACGCAACTTTTACATGGCAGCAACAAAAATATCACCTGCGACCACCAATTAATTGATGCTTTGAAGCAGAGAGGACTGACATGTGTCGGCACTGTAAAAAAAACAAAAGGGAAATTCCCTCTGAATTTTTACCGGCTAAAACTCGTCTAGAAGGTTCAACATTGTACGGCTTTACAAAAGACATAACCCTTATTTCCCATGTACCTAGGAAAGGCAAAGCTGTCATATTAGCTTCCTCGATGCATCATAGTGAAGGTATTGATATAGAGTCAGGAAAGCCCGAAATAATAAAATTCTATAATTCCACCAAAGGCGGAGTCGACGATATATACAAGAAGTGTTCGATATACACTAGCAGTCGTCGATCAAGACGTTGGCCTATCACACTTCTTTATAGAATTTTAGACATAAGTTCAGTCAATGCGCATATTTTACATGCTGTGCATCTAAAACAAAAAACTAATCGTGGTGTGTTTATAAAACAATTAGCTCGACAACTAGTTTTAGAGCACATGAAGAGAAGGGTGTTCAACTTACGCTTGCCTCGTGAACTTCGCATGAGTTTAGCCAGAATACTCGGTCGTGATATGCCAGATTCAGTTCAAGGTGAAGCCAACGAAGAAAAAATAAGGAAAATATGTACATCTTGTCCTCCTAAACTAAATAGAAAATCCACATATCAATGTTACTCTTGCAAGAAACATGTTTGTTTACAGTGCGCTAAACAAATGTGCCCTGATTGTGAGTAATTTTGTTGTTGGACATTTTTTTTATTTTAAGAATACCAGATATGTTTTTTTTTATTTTTCTGATAGATATAACCCTTAAGTTTAAGAAAGAATATATTTCATGGTTCCTAAGAAGTTATATATTTTTTTCAATGATTTTTATTTCGTCAAGTGCGATTTTTTAGTTAAATAACGGAGCCAAAGATTAAAAGTCACATAATTTCAAAATTTAATAAAGTAAAGTGAAGTCTTTCATTTATAGATCCAAAATTAACAATATAACCTATAGTTTGATGTATATTATACGTATTTTCTATAAAACTCAATGTTGTATATGCGGCCTCTCAAGCCCCACGTCGGTACTATTGTGACAAAAAAACCACGTCGGTAGCTAAAGGTTAATATCGATTTTTCGCAAAATGGCAACCATTTAACAAAAAAATTGCATTTTCGTCTCAAAAAAATGACTTCAATTGTTTATAACTTTTTTTAAACAAACCCAATCGCTAAAAGCGTGTGTACTTCACTAGATAATCATGTCAAGAAGCTACAGTTATAACGGCAAGTCAATCGGATGAAACTGAAAGAGTTTCGTTTGAGGCAAATGTCAAAAATACACTTTCGAGATAAACGCGTTCAAAGTTTCAAAACCTTATAAAGTTGTGAATTTTCAAAATTTTACTATATACAAATTTTTTTACCTTTACACTGCTATCCCAGCACCATACAGTTGGCCTTCCAAGCCCGTGGATTTCTCCTCCTCGTTATTTCTTGATGCTAAAAGGCCGCGTCTCGCCTCTTTTACAACGTCGGAAATTGAGCGCTCAGCAGCCTTTATTCGCTCGGCGTCTGTTTCTAAGCAGAAATTGTAAAAATTAGGTTCTGCAGTCAATCCTAATGAGTCGTAGATGGGGAGAAGGCCCGACAGTCCATCATTAAATAAGATAACTGCGATATCCGTCGCGATATCGAGCACCTCCTTGCCGCTCGCACATGTTTCGGCGCGATGGACCACACGACTGCATTGAACGATTTAATATAGTACTTTAACCTCAAATGCAGCGTGTAGTCGATCGAGCTCTGTAGTCGAGAAGCTCACCTAGCGTCGTTTACGAAGGAACGTGCCCTATACAGTGTATATTAATTAGTATAATAGTATAAAGCGAGCACATTTTACGTTTTTCGAGCATTGGAATTGCTTCAGAAAATTGATTCTCAAAAATTTTCTGAAGTATATTAGTATTTGGGATGTCTTGAGAAGTCTAGGGATGTGTTAGCATACTTTTAGCCAATAAAAAAAATAAAAAAAAAAAATTCACATAGGTATAACCCCTTAACATGTGCCTTTGAATTGCATGACGGCAGTATTCAATTTCCACAATAATTTTTTTGTAATGCTGAGCGTCAAAAGGGAACGAAAGAAATCGGGATGCGCACAGATCGTGTACAGTTGGTTTCAAATGATCTGAGGGAACAGAAATCGGAGTATGTGGATCTGGCACCAAATACTGCTTATCGATGGGAAGCGTACTTCTGGCTAACATTGATGCCGATGATGCAAAAAAACTACTCAGCATTGACAGAGGACGCAAAGCAAAACTATAGGTATTTTATCTGACAGCCAAGTAGACTCAAAGAGCTATAATAATTACATTGATAACGGTTCTGCCTTGCTGTAATATACTCAACAAGTTAGCACGTCATTTAGCGGCCGCTTAATTCAACTGAAACGAATTTAATTTACAGGGCCTTGAAGGCCTTGCAGAGTTTCAAATGACGGAGAAGACTTCAGTGCATCCGCTAACACATTGCAGCGTGCTGTCCTGCAGTAAATTTTTAAGCCAGCTGAAATATATATAATCCTACAATGTAAACGCTTTTTAGATGTACTTCGTATGTATTTCATTCGTGTATATTCGAATATTAGCCTGTAAACACCGTACTTCGCATTATGGCATTTACATCAAAAACGGTTCTCATAGTTTTCGAAAAAAAAACGCAAGTTCGCTGATAATCAGTTTGATTCTTTGGATAGAGAAACAGAAGCAAAAAAAAAAAAAATAGACAGCAAATTTGATTTCGAAATTAATAAAGATCTAACGGCTGCTTATTCAATAATAAACTTTGCACTTGTTTTCGGATCGTTAAAGTGCATTTGAATGTGTAAAAATTTGTTGACAATGTAAGTTTTGAAAAAGAGTACCGAGCGAGGACTTAGATTTAAAAATATGTTACACATGAGAATTCTTGTGGAATTATTAGACGTTTTAACAATGCTTATGAAATAAATCGCTGCATTATTTTTTTGCTTCATTCGTTAGGACTTGGATTGAAAGGTTTGAATATGTTTTACCGTTTGATGGATTTTGATGCAAAGTTTAACATTTAATTGTGTTATGAAGTCGTTAATATTATTCACAAAGAAGTAAAAACCATATTTCGTTACGACTCGTGGGAATATGTGGATTCACTAATTGGTATTTTATCGATAGTTGTCAAATTTTATAGTAAGGTTTTAGATATCAATGTATTGAGTACCATCTGTAATCGTGTGAAATCGAAGCCAAAAAATAAAAATAAATCGCAGCTAGACAAAGTCTTGAAAGATACTGAAAAGCAGCAAACAAATATACCAAAATCCAAACCGAAACATATAAAAGCAAAACTTTTAGTGCTCAATATAGTAGCGCCAGTTGAAAAACCCCCTCATACCAAAAAGCTCACCTATAAAGTAATAAAAGAGTTATCTTTTTTATGGTCTTGCTATTCGTAGAAATCCTAATTCAGTTAAGAAAATGGCAAACGAGGCATTAGCTTCACTTCACCATAACGCTTCAAAGAATGCTAATTTTCAGTACTCATATTGCCCAGATTTTCGGTGTGGATGGCAAAAAGCACAGACACAGAAACGAAACGATGACCATCCGCCTGCACCTGATAACTAAATTTTTGAAATGCTGCCGTCCATTTATAAAGAGTTCAGAAGCTCTAATAAAAAGATGTCTTGGCTGCAATACGCAGAACAACAATGAGTCATTCAGCTACACACTCTGGCGATAGCTCCAAAACACACGTTCAACGGCTTAAAAATAAGTTTAATTGTAGATATGGTGAGTTTATGGCTTTTTCACGAAGGGTATTTTCCCATTTTCAAAATTATCGAATGTATGGACGTCACTTTTGGTCAAAACACGAAAAATTTTGGGACAAATCACGATAAATTGTACGTTTCCGAGCGGAAGAACACCGAGGCGTCTAGAGGCAAGAACCGCATAAAAACAGAAAAAAGCAGAGGCGAAAAACATGACAGAAGGGAAGTATTATATGGCTGAGTTTGCGGATTGAAAGTGAGACCATTAATTTTGACATTATTCAAAAAAAATTGCTTAAAAAAACTTTAAACGCATTTTTCACGAAGCAGGTTTTATATGATAGTTACAAAGAAAGGTAGAAAGAGCTCAAGCTGGTTTCGAACACGCGTCCCTGCCGCTTCTCGTCAGGTGCCAACTCACAGGCTGGGACGCATCGATTGGCGCTACCAGCTAGGTGGATGTCGTCTGGTTATTTTTTCGTGTTATGATTGTTGCTCTCAGCTTGAATGCGTCCCAGCCTGTGAGTCGACACAAATTTGATCAGAACTTCCGCACCCATGAGTCTTCGCTGAGTTAGCTAGCAAGGGTATAAATCACTTATAAGTTCTAAGTGAAAATGGATAAATTGATCTACCAACAACCTCCAGAAGGTTTTATATGGTTTTTGTATTTAGTAAATGGATTACAGTTCACTTAGACGAACTGGGCACTATCCAGCGTACTTTGGTCTCGGCGTAATATCGCGCCCCGTCAATTCACTGCAGTAACTGCCATTTTGTTTTTATATGTGGTACCAATGAAATTTTAATATTCTTACTTCAATTCAGAGGCATACAAAATTTCATATCCACAGTAAATACATACAGTATGTAAGGAATACTGCGTCATAGTTTTACTGTTGTTGTTTCGTTGTTTTCAACGAAAAGTGCTCTATTCTATTAATATCTGTCTTAAAACAATATCCCACAATTGAGACCGCTTAAATCATTGCCGAAAAGCAAGATACCAATAAATAACTTCTACCTAAAGGACTCTGAACTCATTATGGCTAAGTTACAGCCAGTACTAATTCCTTTAGTCGTAGAAGTTTTGTTTTGTATCTGTTCAATGAGCAATAGAATAGCTCTTTTCTAATCTATTTACTGTTCTTGCTATCTGCGAAGCTCTTGTTCTTCCATAAGTTATTCTAAATGAGAGTTCGAAACTGTACTCCATTTGTCGCAGACCGACAATTATATTAATGTCCTTTAAATGGAATAATCTGAATCGATTCCAAAATGTTTCAACATATTTGATGCTTTCTTCAAATGTTCAAATTTATTTCCATTATTTGAAATGTAACACCAGTAAACATAGGCAAATCTTGGCTACTTAACAGTTTTTTTTTATATTATAATTTAAGTCTATAACATACAATAATACGTTCAAGTTATACACGTTTTTCGCTTAAAATAAATTTCGATTTTCATTTTATGAGATATGTAAAAATATGTAAATATTATTGCATTGGGTTCGACCACTAGGCCCGATAAAGTATTATTCCGAAATAACAGAAAAATTAATACTGGAATAAAGAATGTTTCATTGGAAATCGAAAAAATCTACCGCATATCCTTAACATAGTAAAGGGAATAGTTACAATTTCGGAATGCTTCCCCACGACCTAAGCAAACCGGATCGGTTTAGTTTCTTTCCAATAGTCTGAACGTGGAACCCGATTTGTTGAAGATGGTCATGATCTAATATTTTTCGTCCGTCGAATATGTATGCCGGTTTCATCATTGAAAGGAATATTCTTTTGTAATCAAGGGTCTGAAATCGGAAATAATAGAGTTTCTACTTTTTAACCTTGTTATGAAATCACTTACAATAAACTCATCCCACTCGGTACAGACAATGATCGCATGTGTGCCGCGCACCGCGCTGTATGGATCACTATGTATTTGGACCGCTTGCTTCACTTCTTCGGGAGAATCGGTTACGCACGGATGAGTTAAATCGTCGATTATTTGCTCTGGTTCTACTTTCGGGTCATAAATCGACAGTTTCGCGCCTTCCTCAAGTAATGTTTTACAAACTGTAATTGCTGGCGTTTCTCGAGTGTCTCCAGTGTTTTTCTTAAATGCAAATCCGAAAATTGAAATCCGCTTATCCGAAACGGTGTTAAACAGGCATTCAATAATCTAAAAACATAAGACATATTACAAAATGGAATCACACAGCATAAATGTCAGATAAAAATTGATCATAAAATACTGATTCAAATTATGAACCAGCAGTTCTGACACTACCGTTTACCTTTTGTGAAAATCTAGTCTTTTGATATTCATTCATATCAATAACTTGTTGCCAATATGCAGCTACCTCAGGTAAGTTTAATCCTTCGCAAATATAAACAAGGTTGAGGATGTCTTTCTGGAAACAGCTTCCACCAAATCCTACCGACGCTTGTAAAAATTTTGAACCTATACGAGAATCGAGACCGATAGCTCGCGCCACTTCTGAAACATCTGCTCCAGTCGCTTCGCACACCGCTGACAAGGAATTTATACTTGAAATACGTTGGGCTAGGAATGCATTTGCAGCCTGAAGAGGACAGAAATGTTGATCACACTTTTTATATTACTTTGTCATTCAGGCGTACCAGTTTTGAAAGTTCCGAACTCCAAGTATTAGTAGTAAGAATATTTTCTTTTGGAATCCAATGCTGATACACCCAACATAAGGCTTCGACGGCTTGATGTCCTTCGGGGGTCTCTTCTCCTCCAATCAGTACTCGGTCTGGATGTAGGAGATCATCAACAGCTGTCCCTTCGGCTAAGAATTCTGGATTCGAAAGTATATCGTATCTGACCCCTGAGAAAATAGTCCAAATATATTTTCAATGTAGGTTTTCATTGGGGAATCTCAACTTTGCATTGTAAATGGTTGTTTTGGAAGAACATCGAAATCGTATAATACTCTTCTACCATGAAAAATGTTTTGTTACATTTTTTATTAGAATAAATAATTTACAAAATATGCTAAGCTTTATATTGTTACATAACGACAAAAAGCAAAAATACAATTTTCAACCACAAAAACAATTTCTAACAATTTTCGAAGATCTGTAACTCTCGATGACTTAAAACGTCGTGAACGATTGCAATTTTTCAGGTGCAATATTTTGAAACTAACAAAGTGACTTCAAGCTAGAAATAACTCCTGCCGACGCGTACTACCTTCGTGTGGTGGGTATGCTTGGTAACGCCACCCGTCATCCATAGCCTATGTGAAGCGAAGACATGCAAAAAAATTCTACCCAACCAATAAAGAATAATGATAATAAAAGTTTCATCTTCTTCGTTACGATGCACCACACGGGGAGGTCCTGCTTGACTACCCATTTTTAAATGCGGAGGAACTAGAAAAAGTCACGATGTCTATGAAAAGCAGAAGGCTACCGGACCGGATCACATACCGGCTGAGGTTTGCCACTGGTCTACCACTGTTGCCCCAATCTGTTGCTCCCTTAACGCCCGCTTCGAGGAGGTTGTTATCCCACTACGCTGGAGGAAGCGAGACTAGTGCTAATGAGCACATGGAAGGGAGACGATGAGCTACCATCCTAGAGCCAGCCGCTGTGGATGCAGGCACTGTGCTGGAGAAACTCATCCAGAGAAGCCTCGCTGACGTAATGAGAGCCGTTGCAGATTTGTCCTCACACCAGTACGTCTTCGGCTATGGAAGATCCACCATAGACGCCGTCGTTGATGGTAATGTAAGCGGTTGGGAAAGCGAAAGCTCTAACTTGCACTCAAGGCGAATTGAGCTGCTCAGGACATTGGACGTGAAGAATGCTTGGGCTGAGATGGACAGATCTCACTAGTGCTCTCGAACATACCTTCTGAGTATCGGAATATTCGATGAGAATTATGATGGAATACTTGAAGGACCCCGAGATGCCGTACGATACGCAAAAGAACTATGATTGATTTTCGGTGACGAGTGATTTCCGTACGCCTACTAGGACAACTTTTGAAGCTGTGACTGACGGGAGAAATGCGACTGATCAGCTACACAGACGACACATAGTGGTTTTTTTTACAATCTGGCAAGTCCTAAATCGTACATTTTTCAACATCTATCTTTAAGTTACATCCATGATATGAACATGCTACCGTATACATCAAAATATTGGGTGGTTGCATTGAAATTGTCGGTTTTGGACATCGGCATCTATGACTCGTTGTCAACGTGATAGTAAACAATATATTTCTGTTTGATAAAAGTCTCTGTCTCGCCCATCGAAGAAATTTCGCAATGCTATTTCTAAGTCCTCCCGGTTGATGGCGAAATGTCGGGAGAATATGATGGATGTGATAAAGTTTCCCAGCCAATTTCCTTTATGGTATCCCTGGTGAATGCCGCTGTATGTGTGGCTTTGGCCAGGTTCCAATAGTTGATACCACACGATGCCTGTGTGATGCTACCATACACGCAAGGTCTTCCGCTGATGAAGGCTTGGCCATGGGATAGTTCCAGGAGGGTCGTCTAGCGATAACCACTGATACGTACGTCGGCTATTGTCATACATAATCCATTTTTCATCGCACGTAATCACTCGTTTCAAAAACGCCTCCCGTTTGTTTCGCAACAACAGCGAAGTACAGATCCCTATACGCTGCTTTCAGTTGTTGTCGGTAAGTTGAACGTCGTTTCTTTCCCAGACGTCGAAGATGGCGACTAATGGTGCTTTTGTCAACGTCGAACTTTACGCTTAATCAGTGCAAAGTTTGGCGGAGATTGTCCTCTATGTCGGCAAAAAGCTCCGTGTCATTTATCTGAAACATCGCTCCAGGATTATCGCCGTATTCAAGGCTGTCATCCCCGGTGCGGAAGCGGGCAAACCATCTTTGAGCTGTACGATCTGTCACAATATCGTCTCCAAATGCGTCACATATCCTGTGGGAAGCCTTTGCTGCATTTGTCCGTAATTTGAATTCGTAGTAGAGAGCATACCTTACTTTTACAGTTTCACTGATCATCTTTACATTTCAATATTTTCCAAAAGACTTAATACATTTGAATCACACTCGATCTTTTATAATGGCCGCCAACATCCCTTTTCAGGTAGGTATACGGATTCTGGGTAAATTACCTGACGTTCTGGAATAAAGAGGTATACATATGAGTCATCCCTTAACTGACATTTTCAATGCAACTGTCCAATAAATTCATTTCCCTGGAAAATATACGCAGCATGAACAGTGGAGCGGCCGAACATTCGAAAAAAATTGTAAGCTGCTATTTAGTCAATAGAGTTAAAGCGATTGGTTTTTACACTGTGTTTTTGTGATGAAATACTTTTATGAAAACTTAAAGTAATTTCGCATAAAATTTTTGGTAAATTCCTTTCTAATTTAGACTTAAATAAATCTATACGCTTTATATTGAGTATGAGTGTACGTATTCGTGTTTTCCTTACATTGATGACATGTTTGTGAAAGATTCATTTCTTGGCTTTTGTGAAAGATTAATTTGTTAAGAGAAATTTTTTTACTTGGTTTTACTTGGTTAACTCTTGCTTGTTTTCTCATAAAAGAAATAAAATTCATTTTCTGAAGTTTAGTTTTCTAGCAACAAAAAAACAAGGCAAGCGTTTTTCTTTATTACGTTGTCTGAACTTGGTTTTCATTCTACTTCAGATGAAATATATAAAAGTTTGCAGGCAATTATAAGCAATGTTAGGTAAAGGTGTAAGGTGGTAAAAATCTGTTCAAATAAAGCGTCTTGGTTAGAAAAACATATTCATTTAGCTGATATTTGTAATCAATCTTTTGTTGATGTTTTACAACCGGGAACAAGGAGGCGAGCTGGAAGACCTCTCAATATTCTTAGAAGTGTCTCCCAGTGAATAAACAGAAAAGCAGCGAATTCATTAGCTTCTCGGAACGCTTAGTCGAAAGAAATTTCTTTGGCAAACGAGGTTTAGTTTCGTCGGTTGGGGAAAAGAGATTTAGCCCAAATTTTAAAAGAGCGTAGCTTCCCTCTGCTCCGATGAGGTACAACAATAAAGCAATGTCAAATATGTTCAATTAACAAAACGCAAAGTGGGCTTTCAAATGAACAAGCGGCCCATCAATACCTCACCTTATACAATCAATACCAAATGTCGACCCATCAATACCTTACCATACGGGTGAATGTATAAAACTTAACCCCAAAAGGTACAAAATCAACGCTATTACAAAATAAATGTACTATCCCAGTGACAGCACTGATACAGAAAGGTTTGCTGCAGTTAAAATGCAATCTTTGATGGATCACGCAACAATGAGGACACGCATCAATTATGCAAAGAACTCGATGAGGATCATGAAAAGCAGACCGACTTCAAAAGCTTACGCTTTATCGTTAAATGGGATTGTGAAGGATTTTACGATGTCAATCGGAGTCGGAAAATTCATTAAATCCTTCCAGAACTATACGATATTTTGGATACGAGAGATCCAATTGTAAATTGCATATAACCACTGGATACTACACATGATTCTGAGGGCTCAAATTCTGATATCATGTTTAAGATCGGAATCGCTAGAACTACTGTCGAAACAAGTACTGTCGAAACAAGTAGTTCTAGCGATTCCGATGAACTTGAGTTTAAGTTAATTTTTACTGG
Source organism: Stratiomys singularior (assembly GCA_954870665.1). Classification (NCBI taxonomy): domain Eukaryota; kingdom Metazoa; phylum Arthropoda; class Insecta; order Diptera; family Stratiomyidae; genus Stratiomys; species Stratiomys singularior. Next base: position 66,257,928 of record OX940880.1, on the reverse strand, counting down.
ATTAAAACATAAATAATTCCTAAATAAAATGGCAATAGGAAATACCGAAGTGGTCATTCTATTATGTCAAAGAACGGAGCGAATTCCTGAGGCATGATAATAGGCTCTAAGGTGATCTTCATTAGACAACTAACGGCAGCGGCTCACAAGGCTGCAGCGAGTGTCAGCACTCAGTCGGATTATGGCACCATTTATGAACCATCCTCAATCGCAAGCCTATTAATGAAAACCTTAGAACCTTCACTTTTATATAGATCCGAAATTCTAGGCTGACGTCGTCATAAGCAAACGTACCTGAAATAACTAAGTACAGAAACCAGGAGCACTCCGAAGCACATCGGCACCGGACCATATCAGAACCAGCTGTGATGATTGTTGCGATTGTGGCAACTATCGGACACCTAGCCTAACAACGTTTTATGATCTTTTTTCGAAAGGATATACAGGAAAGTGATACAATCAAACGAAAGGTGAGACAACTGACTCCCGATATATGGCAGAACAACTAGGAACATGAACCACTGGGTAGTTAGACGTCAGCGACGTGAGACCATGACTTAGTCAAAGTCACGGTGAAACCGATTACTCGACTCGCACTTTACTCAGCACTTTAGTGAGCATGGCTATATCCGATGTTGCCTGCATAAGATGGGAAATACGCAGTCTCACAGCTTGTTTTCCCCGAGGAGTGTGGACGATGTCTACCATACCATTTTCAAATACCGATGGTTGATAAATGGGCGCTTTCTCGTTTGCGAGGAATTGGTGAATTCTCTCCTGATAGTCCGTTGGATGTGATGATGTCGCGTAGCTTGTTCTTCTGACGTAGAGAAGAAGGGTATATTTTATAGTAAGCTATTAAATAACCCATAGCAGAGAGAATCTCCTCTGTCTCCTACTGAAAAAGAACACCTCTGATCTAAGTGCCTCTGAGCGCCAACTGGCGAGTGAATAAAGGCCAAAGTCTGGTGGCCTTCGCGCCCGCTGTGAGATCTTTCTCATGCGATTGTTAAAAAAACATGATATTATCGAACTGGTAGCTTGTCCAATTCATGTGAGATGGTTTGGGTTGGATGAAGGAACATGAGATGTATTTTATTGTTTGCTTTTGCAAGGTTCCTTGGACATATGGGTTTGGTTCGCCTAGATCCAATTTTCGTTGGAAGGAAGGATCTAGCTAGAACAGATAATATTGCATCGAAGTAGGTTGAAAGGTATCCGTTGTACATAACTATATTCAATTGGTTACAATGATGTTTGTATTTGCAAATCTAACGCTGGACACATCGAGCTCTTATAGCATCTTTTGAATGTAAGTGAATATGAAAAGTGATTTGGCACGAATAATAATCTAGAGTTGCCAGCAGTAATTTTGCGGGTAAGTCTGACTATTACTGAATCATGATTAGACTTCAATGCCTGTCAAACACAAAAAAGATTTCTCGCGAGTTACGTTGGATAACGTTGTTGACGCCCAAAAGAGATATGACGCCACGAATTCTATCGTGAACATTAAATTCAATTAAAAATCTTTTGCACAAAACGAAAATTAATTAAACCTGTTAAACATTTCTGCGAAAAATGAAATGATGAAAAATGAAGCATGATGATATAAATTTGATGAGGCGTCGATTTCAGTGAATATGAAATTCGTGTGAAATTCCTCTTCAGCAATATTTTAAGTAAAATGAACATTTGGTATTGCAAGCTATTTAGCAATTAATGTAAAGAAGTTAGTCTTTAGACCACGACCCCACTGTAAGGACCCCGAAGAGTTCCTATCCATCGATTAGTTTAATTATTTATAAAAAAAAATAACGCGTTTTACTGAACTGAAATTAGTTTAACCAAGTTCAAAGTTATTTTTTAGATATAAAACGAATAACGTTTAAGTAAAATAATTGGCGCAGTTGGTAGGATCCCTTTCCGAAGAACAGGGACTCAGTGATACGAAACTGTCGCACTATTCGGGAAACGTGATTAATTTCGCCGTCACGATATAATAGAAATCATCCATATGTGCACTGTTAAGCCAAAAGAACATCTTAAAAACGGTACTGAGGCTGGAATCGAATTTGGATCAATAATATAAAAACAATCACGAGAAGCATAATAATAACAAAAATTAACAAAACGACGAGTATGAATGAGTGATCCTTTCTAAAATTCAATGCAAAGACGATTGACAACTTGTTGATAAAAAAAAGGCTCAGCACAGAAATAGAACAAGAGCTTCACAGGTTACAACAAGTTCCGCACCAAATGCAGGAGCTGCATCGCATCGAAATGGACAGCGTACGACAGCAGCTGGTGCAACCCGAAAGAGCTTTAAAAGTAAGTGTTGACCAAGTCCTAAAAAAATTTTAAAGGTTAAGCCTTGTTACGGAAAACGGGAAGATTCACTACAAGGGTTCCTGAACGCAGTTAAAAACATGGCTTTATTGTGTGGTGAAACCCTTTGCTATTACAATTTGAATTTAAGACTATCTTTACGAAAAATATACAAGGGGAAGAAAATTGGCGATTTATCACATGGGAAATGATAAAAGCAGAGCTCAAACTTTACTACAGACCAAGAAACACATACAAGAAGCTGATGGACGAGACTGGGAACATTAAAATCATTCTGGCATAGGGATCGTCTTTCTCCCGGTCCCTCTAACCCAATGGAAACTCACGACAGAGAAAATTAACTCGGAATTAGGTTATTCAAAAATGAAAACCGACGAAGTTGAATTATTGAGCAAATTTAGCATTGCATTGCATGTCATCTCCCCCAAAGAAATTACGAAAATTCTCAATGAATTAGAAGAAACCACTAATACTCTTTTACTCGGTATAGATCGAGACATCGTAAATTATCACATAAATGAGAACCTCGTGACGAGTTTCCTCTTATCTTATCCCTCGTAGGCACAAAAGAGCCCTAATTAACCTAGGCCAATATTAAAATGGGTACTTGGGACAATGGACGATCTTGACCTACACGTCATTGAGAAAAATTTAGAAACTATTGATAAAAACCATCAAACGATAAAATATGTAAGCCAAAATTTCAAAATAAACGACAACTTTTACATATTTTCGTCCTTATTCAAAATGCGCTAGAAATCGACAGGACAAAGCTTATTATTAATTTTACAATTATGAGTAAGAACCATAGTACTTAATCAAAATTTAAATCGTTAGCTTTATCGTGTCATTATTAAATTAAAATTGTGAAAACCGTAGCTACCAAATTAAGAGATCGTAGATGTAACCAGATCACAAAGTACTGGGAGATGATATTTGGCAATTATTTACCAATGACTGCACGACAGTGCAGTTAGATTCCCGAAGCAAGTATTCACGTAATATCTTTCAAATTAATGTGCACCACCAGTAATTATATCGCGTTTCACCATAAAGATATCTGGCATATTTACTATTGATTAGGAGTATAGGGTACGGAAACAAATACTCCGATTCCCGTTCCCATTGATAATTTGGAGCCATCTGTTTAACATCTAATCGTATTCGGCGTTATAAGGTGAATGTTGGGTTTAAGGCTTCACTCCCTCTTTTCGCTTACCATTGTACTATTGTTGCTGTTATGCGATTCGACAGAGCGCAGAAGAATGGAACTAACTTGGCTAGTTTTCATTGAACTTTATTTGATTGTACTTTTCTTTTCCTTTGTATGACGATCTCATGTCATGTAGCAAAAAATTTGAGACAATTTCAAATATATCGCGATTTCACTGAATGATTGAGACACTAGTTTCATCTTCTTATCGCTGGTTTAAACATAGTCTGCTAGGTGGTGGGTGGACTCGCCATCATAGATTACGTCCGCCGCAAGATTTCAGGTCTGGACTTTCTGACTTGCTTCCTTACATCATACAAAATAAAGCGGCCTTTATATGGCATCAGATCAGTTTTTCGAGGTTTATTTTATTCTGAACCACAATTTCAATTTCAAATATATATATAGTGCGAAGTTATTTAATTTTCCACAGTTCACATGCACGATGGTAATAATTGTCTGTAATTCACAGATGACGGCTCGCTTTGCCAAGGATGGAGCTAATCAGCGAATGAAGATAAGATTCAGTTCCATTTTCACTAGTTCGTACTACCAAAGATCCCGTCACTGTCAAGAAAGGCACCTGGTGCTTCTTTTTTTTTTCAAAGATTGATGCTTGTAGTCAACTCACACAAAGCGGCATCTGTTGATTTACCTATTTCGTTTTTATCAGATATGTTATCCTTGTATAATTACCCACTTCGTTCTCGGTTGTTCTCAAAATAAATGAATCAATTGGCACGACTTTGAGTTTATTTTTCCAGTTCCATCAGGCAAGAGTCAGAGGAGCAGGCAAGTCTCCCGCTGTACATTTGCCAATTCAATGAGATATCTCATTCGTGAAAGATTCTCAAAGTAGCCATCTACTCCTAGTGATTTAGAGGGTACGAGTATCAGATAGCTTACCGTATACGTTTCTTCGTAGAGAAAATCGCTTCCGCCTTCAGTTTCGAGCCGTTTGATTTGCTTGGATGGATGCTTGCCTGGATGCTTGGTGTATCTTTTCATTTGTTCTGACGCTTCCCGGTAAATGGATTTTATGAGTAGAAAAATGCATTTGTTTTCAGTTTACAAGAAACTATTGTGTCCTTCCATTTATCTAAGTAAATTCCAGCTTCGGTGTGTTTTTCGATTTCCACAATGAAATGCAATTTCTGAAGGCACGCCAATGCTTTTCTTGCAATCAGCTGTTGCACTATGCCTATTCAATAGATGTGGAGTTAGGTGTTGGATGTGGAGTCGAGGTGGTCTCCACCGAAGCCAATTCTAGGGAGCATCTCCAAACTTTGAATCCCGACGTGAAGATTTCATCACAACCCTGCCAATTTTCAATAAAGCAGTCCGTCGTTATACTACTAATACCTCTTCTCGTCTTAAATCGAAAGGGTGATTGCATATGACAGCGTAGGCTGATTTGCGTTTCTATCCTGGAAGAACTGTTCAAGAACTATTGCAATCTTTCGGAGAAAATGATCTTCATGCTAAGAGTCAAAGGACCCTTTCCAAAACCTTGCAAGGAGCCTTTTCCACAACAGTTGTTGACAAACTTGGCTCCATGATAGCAGTTACGGTAGCTGCTGAATTCAAAAAAGAAGTTGAGAACGTGAAATGCGGTCACAACATTCTTAGAGAGACTATTTGCTTAATATGAAATGACTTTCAGTGGGCTTCAAGGTTCAGGACCTTGTTTCAAGACCCTGATGTTTTGCGGCTCTTTTTCAAGGGACCTAGCGTTTTAAGTAGTCTCCGCTGGCCGTTCTACGCTTTTCGGAGTGTGCGTTTATGGAACGTTGTTTCAGACGGATTCCTCCAGACGTTTTATGGTGTTTTCTAAAGAAATTCTAGTCTGCAGTGTAAACGTTCGAAATGGAACCCATTTGAGAAACTTAAGATTCGCAGTGTAAGTAGTTGGTAAAGATTAACACGCGTAGATACTTGCGTCGAGTATGAGTTTAGGAATTGCTCTCCAGTTCTATTGCTGACAAAGGGCATATGTTTTTTAGTTTATTTTACATGATTACAAATTCAGAGGAGCTTATATAATAAATACTTTACGAATACTTTTGTTTTTTTTTTAAGGTGACTTTTGTTAAATTTGTTAAAAGTTAGTGTACGTGTTGCTAAATATAAGTCTGTATCCAATAAACCTTTAGTTATAATTTGGTTCCACAATAAATATGTTGAATACTTAGTATAAGAATTGCGTCGTCATTTGCGTGCGCAATGGTGGGAAGAGTAGGAAAACATTGAATAAAAAGAAAATGCGGAAGACCACACGCGCCTTATTGTCAGTCAGCATTGTGAATGAAATTTTCTGTAAATGCCGAATTTCTTAAATACCAGCAAAGGCATAAATATTGTCTTCAAAAATGACTTCTTTGTAATATTTGATTTGAAGGGGAAAGTAATGAACGCCATGCATACTAACGAAGCTGAACAAAAAAAATCCAATAAAATATTACAATGAGGGTTTTTATATGCATCGATTTAAGGTTTCCATCTCGGGCCTTAAATAATTTAAGGCCCCCGCGACCGAGAATATATATTTTTCGTTTAAGACATACAGTGAACGTCAAAAGAAAGTAAAGACCAGCTTTTCATCTTTAAATTGTTACATTACAAAGCTATTATTGACTTGCGATAAAAAGTAATGTTAATGAGTTTACTACTAAACCATTTAGAGATTGATTACTATTAAACATGAAATCAAAACAAGTGGCAACATTGCACAAATCTCACCAAAGTGGAAATGCATCAGATTTTAAACATCAAAAAAAGTAAACACTGGTAACACTTACTTCGCTGCTTTTATATTTCGGGGAAGAACCTTAACTTTTGGTGACATATTTGTGCTGTTCGCGTGCTTTACTTCACCAAAAGTAGTTTTAAGTGCATTTGTTCTAATTAATATTAAAAATAAAGACGTAAAAGAAAAAAGTTTCACTGTGGGATAGCAAACATCGCCTGATACTCGGAAAATTATAATAGACTTAAAAGAAAAAGGTAAATCCTTGCGTGTAATTGGCAAAATCGTGGGTAGAAACCACTGCACAGTGAAAAAAATTATTGATAAGTATACCAAACATCATCTCGTTGAAGATTTACCGAGATCTGGACGCCCAAAGCGGCTTAGTGGTACTGAAGTTAGAGCTGTAGTAAGAGAAGTAAGGGCATATCCAGCCTCAAGTGCAGTTAAATTGTCAAAAGACATAACGCAGGCATCAGGCAAACCAGTAAGTATGAGTACAGTCAGGAGAGCGCTTCATAAAAATGGTCTACATGGAAGAATAACACGGAAAAAGCCATACATATCCAAGGCGAATCAGATCAAGCGTATGGACTTCGCGAAAAAATAAAAAAACGAGGCTCCATCTTTTTGGGAAAACGTATTATATACAGATGGGAGCAAATTCGAAATTTTCGGCGCGAAAAGGCCCCTAAAAATATGGCGTGCTAAGAATGAAGCCTTCAAAGAAAAGTGTGTTACCAACACTGTTAAGCACGGTGGGGGTTCAGTTATGGTATGCGGGTATATGGCGGCAACTGGTGTTGGTAATCTTGTTTTTATTGACTCCACAATGGACAAAATGGATTATTTAGCCATTTTTAGGGACAATGTTGCCCCTAGCGTCGAAAAATTAGGCTTGTCTGGAAATTGGATCTTTCAACAGGACAACGTTCCAAAGCATACGTCCAAAATTGTGAAAGAGTGGCTACTGTACCCGACTCCTAAGACACTTGATCATCTGCCGCAGTCCCCGGATCTTAACCCGATCGAGCATCTGTGAGACACCTTGACAGAAAAGTGAGACAAAGGGTCATTTCAAACAAAGCCGAAGGAAAGTTATAAAAAAAGAATGGAGCCAAATCTCTCCCGATGTTACAAAAAAACTTGTCGCGCCGATGCCTAGAAGACTAAATGAGTTGCTTAAGTCCAAAGGAAAACAAACGAAATATTGAAAAATTAAAAAAAATCGACTTTTTCTATTGAAGTTCTGTTATGTTTTGTTTGCTGTTCACCTTTTTTTGACGCGTGAAATTTGGTATTTTTTTGATTAAAGTGAATTTATCTTTGTTTTGTATTACTTTTGTTTAATGTTTACGTTGTGTTCAGTTTTTATTAAATAATTCTTTAATTCCTTATACTTATTTTGGATTTTGTGTTAATTACTTTGTTTTAATAAAATTCTTAATACAAGTATCTAAGGTGTTTACTTTCTTTTGACGCTCACAGTATATGTATCATTTTTACATATGACCTCTGGAGAGATTCAAAACTATCTAAAGTAAAAACTCACATTAAAGCATTACTACCTGGCTTTTGATTAGCTCTTAAAATATGCATTATGCTCTCTGCTGCACGTACAGGAACAGTACTCTTTTCCACAACTATTTTATTGTTTTGCGCAATTTCTGCTATCATCCTCGCTGCACTTTCAACATATTTTAAATCAGCCGCACGGCCTGCAATGAACAAGTTGAACATTTCATCACACATAAACAAATTTTATCTACCTTTTCCATTTCCAAACATTTTCGTTGGAGTATTAACCGATATGAAAATAAGATCAGCTTCCTTGATGGCGGTTTCCACGTCCGTTGAAAAGAATAAGTTAACATTGCGACATTTTTTCACAACTTCATCCAAGCCTGGCTGCAATTAGAAATCGTTTGTATAAAAGACATTGCAATGAAAAGAATAGAAATAATCGTATTCAAATATTACCATAAGTAAAACATGTAAAAAAATTCAAGAAATATTAAAAAAATAAAATGCGAAGAATTATTTGCACAGAAAAAAATGGCTAGAAAAATAAGGAACTTGCCGCTCTATAACTACTCTCTTACCAACAGTGCTATCAACGCTGGTTGCGTAACGCTTTCACACAAACGCCGAAATGCGTGACCATATAAACCAAAAATATAGTCACAGAAAATTTCTTTTGAAAATAGAATACAGAAAAATAGTTGCCTTGAGGCTCCACGCAAAAAATAACGCCCAGTTAATTTCCCTGGCCTTAACACATCGGCCCCAAATTTCCCTACAGAACTGTGGCAATCGACTTATAAGCCTTGCAAAAAGAAGACAATATAAAAGTTGCTGAATACTGGGAAGGAGATCACCCTACGAAAAGGCAGTTTTCGAACAAACGGCTGCAAAAGTTAATCTTGCATCATCTAACTAACGATTGTTTTGGACCCTACAGCATTGAAAACGCATCATGTTCTCAGTTGCAGCGAAATTCGATTTTATTTGACCAGATGCAACATTGTGAGAGATATAAAGACTGTAACCGATGTTCAGACGAATGTATTCAAGCCACTGTATATTCAAGCGGATTCATTTCTGTGACGTAAATTATATACTTCTTGGAAAACCAGCGAATACTATGAATTAAGACGTATTGTCGCAAGACGACAATTTATTTATTTACAAAAAATAAAATCAATGATTTTACTTACGTAATGATTACCGAGTTTTGTTAAGTGTTCTAACTTTGATTTAAAATAATGGTGCAGTGTGAAAAAATTTGAAACCAGATATATTTTATCGTGTCAACAAATTAGAACAGTGTGTGGAGTTAACCACAGTTTACTTCATTTTTACTATGCGAATTTTAGGTTTTGTGCTTGCCAAATATAAGAATTTCTGCGAATTGTTCCTTTTTAAATCAATCTACATATGATTATTATATTTATAAAATTTATGAATGTATCACAACATATAATCCGAGACAGTTTTCTCTCCTGCTGCAAAAAGGACAAGACAAAATTAACGAGCTATGAGAACGGCTTTGAAGATACGGCAGAAATAAGTGCGTGGTTTTGAACCATTAGATGGTGTTAGTACTTTAATTGGTTTTTACTCTGGAAAAGTTTTAGACGTGTGTGCATTATGAATCACACCCAATCACAGAAGCTGGCAATATGGAAGTATCATCTAGTATTGAAATGTTTCAACGCCCATGGCCTCTGCAACGTGAATTATATCCGCGATGGTGACTCCAAAACCAACTCCAGAGTTCTCACAACCGAACCTTATGATAAATATTTTGTTATCAAGAAAAAAAGCAATGGACACGTTCTGAAGAGGTTAGGTGAATTAGGTGAATTCGATCGGTTTCACTTCTAAGCAAGTAGCACCGCTTTTTTAATTCATTTCACCAAACCTAAAACGATTTTTAAGGAACCTTTCCTCTTTTTTTATTGGCCTAAGGAGACTGTTACTCTTGCGAACTCTTATTGAAAATCAAGTTCAAAGGATTAAGCTAATGCAGTTTAACAGATAATTTTCTGTCACTTTTCTATTACTTTCATGCAACTTATTTTCTCTACAAGCTGTGTCAGTCATATATGTGAGACACGTCTAATCATGTTTCGATGACTAATGGTCGCTTCAAATGTTATGACTCGGAACAGATTTGAATTATTATTATGCCTCTCACATGTCTCAAACAATGTAAACATTATTCCTGGTACCAGATTGGCAAAACTTAAGCCACTGTTAGATTTGCTTGAAGCCAAAAATGCCTTTATCCAAGCCGAAGATTGTCCCCTCGAGAGGCAGGCTAATCTTTCGTCAATAAAGACCTAATAAAACGCATAAGTATGGAAGTTAACTTTTGAAATTGTAGACTTCAGATAGATACACATGGACAAGCTAAATCTTTTTTTATCAAATCTGGAACTTTTGATAAAGATTACGTGTTAGCTGCAAAAATTTCTTGGGATCTTTCACAATATCTCCAGAATATAGATAGCACGTTTTACATAGATAACTTCTACACCAGCTGTACGCTAGCATTCGCGTTTCTTCGCCAGACGACGCATGTTGTCGGCACTATAAGAGGAAATAAGGCGCAGAAATGGTAGCTAAAGAAGGCAAAAACATTCGACTCAACTGGCTGGACATACGAAATGTCAGAGTTTTGACAACAGCATGCCCCAGAAATGGTGAATTTCAACGCAGCTATTGCCAATACAAGCAGATCTAGAAAAAGTTTTGTTTTGTACTGATTATCGGACGTATGACTGACAGACCGTTTGTAGAAATTGTTAGTCTCAGACACATATGACTGACGTGGCGGTTAAGCTGTCAAATTTAGGCTGTACTATTATCTCTAAATAAAAGAAATTTTTAAGGTGTTAATAGCATCTATATCATTTTTACGATTTAACCCTTGTGGTGCCTGGTGAGTTACTTACTGGTGGTAACACGATTCAGGTGGTGCCGAGGAGAATAAGACCCTAATGAACGAAATGATAATGACAAAAAAGAGTGTGATATTCAGATGTATGAGGCAGTGAATAATTTTGCCAAGAGATCAATATCTAAAAGAAGAGAACACCAAATGGCACTATTATACTGCCAGTTCTCGTGTGCGCATACCTTGCGTAAAACTTCTTGAAAACATTCCCAGCAAAAATTCATTGCTTTTACTTATTTGTCACTGAAAACCTGTTGAGTGTAATTCTAGCACAAAACAATAGTAAAGTTCGTAATGTGAGGCAAGATAAGGACAATACTTCAAACAAATATGCCTACTCAGAGACCAAAACGAGTGTACTAATTGAGACGGTTCGTGTTCATTTCAAATTGTATAAGATTCGATTAATTGGATACGCGTGAAGAAATGCATCTGTTAGACAATTGAACGAAAAGTTTTGTAGTGACTACCGACCTGAAGATGGTGTCACCATCTTTTCCCGCAGGCGAAAGTTCAGCGGACAGGTCGAAAGTCAGCTGACCTACGACCTGGCGACCACTTCAGGTCGGAAGACAGTTTTTTCGATTTTCCGGAACGGGGGGTTCTCGATTCGCGCATGGTGTAAAAAAAAAATCCGAATAGCATTGAATTGAGTGAAAAAAAAACAAAAGCTACTGTGTGATTCTGCAAGTGTGCATGTATAACAGTGAAATAAAGGTGTTCATCTATATTATGTAGCGGGTGAAGTATACGCAGAGTCTTTATCAGACTCTGCTATCTTTGTGCAGTCTCGTAATTGTAATTATCATCACGGCTTCCACCCATCGACAGTGTGTAAAATTCCACCAGGTTGTTCTCTAAAAATTTTCAACAATCAAGAATTTGCTCAGTTACTATCGCAGTCTGTTAATCATGGATTTGAAGCTGTTTTTGAGCTGACACGTATGTGCACAATACGTATGAGCTTTGTCAAAGGTTGGGGTGCTGAATACCATCGTCAAGATGTAACCTCGACACCATGCTGGATCGAAATTCATTTGCACGGACCACTTCAATGGCTTGACAAGGTGCTCACGCAAATGGGCTCTCCCCATAATGCTATTAGTTCGGTATCCTAAGAATTTAATAATTCTCGTTCATAGATTTTTTTTCTTTTTTGTTCTAAGCATAAGCGTAAAAAAATATTAAAAGAGATTTTATTTTAGATCAACTGCATGCCATATAAAACTGTATTGAAAAATAATGAAGAAAAAACACATTTAGAAAAATGTTGATCTCATTTTACAAATGAAAAAAAAAAAAAATAAAATTATGACGATCATTCATTTTAACATCATCAGAATAAGCACTTTCGTAAAAGAGAGAAAAAAAAATATTGGAAAAAGTAGAGTTAAGCAGTTAAAAATATATTTGATTGTAAAATATTTTAAATTTAAAATGGATCGCTTCCTCTTTGATTTGAACTCATTGGAAATTTCGACACATCAATGAGAATCAATTAAAGAAATTGTAAAAAAAAACCTCGTACAAAATTAAGCCTTTTTGAATACTTATATTGATAGTGGAAAAGAAATATTCATTTGTGTAAGAATAATGTGCAATTCAAAAGTTTGTTATAAACCCAATGAATGATTAAGAATAATTTTTTGAAGTAGGTTAAGCAAGTATGTGTACACATATAATAGTATTTCGATGTTTCTGCTTCACTATCGTGCTTTCTTTTCATTTGATTTAATCAACAGTGGACTTAATATAGCGCGATTCTGGTACGTTTGTCTGACTTGTATGATTTGACCTATAAAGCGTTAAAATTTTACATAAATTTTTAAAAACCAGAATTAAAATGAAGTGCTGAAAAAAATCACATTCTTTCCTTCCAGCAACCATTTTTCTTTCAGGAGGAAATGGCGCGAAGGTAAGTGCATGAGGATGTAGGGCCAAAAGTGTGTTTCGTCGCTCGGGTTCCGCGGTGCAGTAGTTTTGTTCCGGTAATAATTTGTAGTCGTGTCGCGGACTACTAGTTCGGTTTTTCGGGTTCACGTGTTTTACGGTCGCAAAATTAAAGTAGTTTGTTTTTAGGCACCGCGGTATATCGGTTCGCGAATGCGCGTTTGTCGTCGGGTGTATTTAGATTTTGAATGGTAGATCAAAAGAAAAAAAAAATTAGAGTAAAGTAACGTAATCTGTTTAGAAACGTCGCATAGTAAATCGGGCTTTTCGGTGGCTGGTTTAAATGGAACCAAGAGCGGAAGTTCACTTGGGTCCGACCCACGTCCGCACTCCTCGCCGCACTGAGCTAGCTAGCCAGCAGCCACCACGCGAGTGAACTTCCGAGTGGCCGAGTTGTTGACCCGCGGGGTACGACTAGTTGCCACGTCTCAAGGACTGCACGTCCAAGTGTCGGTGCGAGGCCGACTTTCATCCCGAGTCGTCGTCGTGACGACCTGGGATGCTAAATCCATTACAGTTTTTAGGAAAGTGCCAAGACATTTATTTTCCATAGGAATATTTAGCAATTCACGAAGAGCTGGCTAGCATTTTGCAGTAGATGCGGGTTTCGTCACTACTTATTCAGCAGAGTATCTAATAAAAATTATAACTCTTGTCGATAGCCAAACATATTATTCTTTGAATAAGGAGATATATGTAGTAAAACAACCGGATGGTCTATATAAGGTGAGCAATAAGCCACATGATGATGTTGATCGTATAGTACAGCCAACCTCTCGAACAGGAAGAAACGTAACGATGAGCTATGCCACATACATGGAATATCTGTTAAAAATTGATCGCTGTGGGGACAATGAAGAGTAGGAAAGCCTGTATCCCGTCAAATTTTGAAAAAAATCGTGACGTCACCACAATCAGTTTCAGTTTGAGTTTCGAAAGGATATGAGATTTATATCTTATTTTCTAAAACGAAATAAATATGTTTTCATGCTTCGGTCCGTTTGCTACGATTGCGAGATAGATCATAAAATAGGTGAACAACAAAAACCTATAGTAATGACCTCCTATAACCAGGCAAAATGTTGCGTAGATTAAACAGACAAATTGATACGCGTATATTACGTATTTCAAAATTCAAAAACTAGCCTCTGACTATTTTCTTCTCAACACCGCTGACTGAAACACAAAAATTTTTAGATGTTAAACAATTCTTGTGGAAGTTCAACTAGAATAGTATTTATAAAAAAATAAATATGGAATTGACGGCTTAACATCAGGCTGAACGACAAAACGATTTGCGTCTTCCAATTACCCTGCGTAAGAAAAATAATCCTCATATTCTGCACCAACAGCCAAAAGGCAGGATGCTGCCATAAAAGGGAGGTGATACTTATATTACTTAGTCCCAGTATAATGAGTCTCGTGTGCGGATCACATTTGCTTGGAACACGCAAATTTTTTTATGCGAAAACTGTCACAGAAATACTGAAAAGTTATAGGCACTATTCTTTTGTTTTATATTCAGCGATGATACTAAATTGACGTATTTGTGCCTCAAGAGTACAGTACACCCCTGGGTTTTTAAAAAATTAAATTTTTAAAATGCAACTCTTTTTAAAAATAAAAAGGAAAGAGATATCTTATTGAAACTTTACGTATTTATTTTCATGTAAAAAAAGTATACAGAAAAGTTCTTTTAACGTGTTTTTTGGCTGCTGCAGGTTTTTGAAAATACCACCAAAAAATCACGGCGAGCGTGATTTTGGCTCACTGAAACGTCTAAAATAAATAAAAACGGTGATTTAATTAGCATCAAAACCGCTTTAGATTGAATTAAAAGAAATTTTTTTGGCCGAAATTGACAAAATGGCGGCGTTTTTTCGAAATTATCCGATTTTTGGAATCTAAAAATCCCTTGAAAACCAAAAAATACTTTACCGATCGTTCTACCCGAAGTTCAATCTATAGATTTATATGTGTACAATAACATATTAAAATTTCAGAACGATCAGTCCTGTAGATTTATTTTTATCACGCCCGCCAACTCAAAAAATATGATTTCTAGAAAAAGCGCTTTAAAGTTTTTAACAATAATTTTTATATAAAATGTTATCTAAATTTAGTCGGCAATGCCTGGGCCATATGATAATCCTTCCTCCTGCTCATACTCTTCCTCTATACGTGATTTTTCACCCCTACGAGCTGTCCTCGCTTCTTTACACGCCTTCATTCCACTGCTTGATTCAAGCATCGTCAACAACCTCCACGTCATGCATGGCTTGCGGGCCAATTCGCAAGTCTCATAACTTGCATGCTCTCCAAATTGCAATGAATCCTTCATGGAAGATGCATGCAGAGGTATTTGCAGCAAATTTAATGATATTTTTGCCGGTGTGTTTCATCTGAATCTGGCTTCAATCATCTGAAGCCAATTCTTCTTTGAAATCTTCTTGCACTTCAAGATCTAATGTTGCTGGGTCTTTATAACTCTTTAAAAAATCCGATCCAGCGACCTCTGCTTTACGCCATTTGTACCAAAAATCTTCGCCAATTGGGCAATTAAAGTGTTGCGGATTTTCATCTGTGGAAATTTTATGGTTATATCCGGCCCAAACTTCTTGTCGCATGTTTTCAAGAACCAAATACGAGAAAATCACCGATTATACGGCCTTAACGCTCTGCGTTTAAAACCTTCGCCATTTAACATAGAAATTAATTTCGAATTTTAAATTATTTAAAATAGATTCTTTGAGGTGTTTTGAACCAAAATCAATAATAATAAAAAAATTGATCTTTTTGAAAATTCTCGGGGTTTACTGTCCCCTTAAATTAATGTAAAGTCAGATTTTTGACCTCTTTTTAAAATAAGTTTGATATGCTGATTAAAACATAAATGTTAATTTTTCCTACCAAAAATCATAGGTTTATCATTTATTTAATAAACCTTTCTAACCGCAGTACAGTTTAATTTTATAGATTATATAAACAAAAGACAAGGTTCGAAATAAATTAAAAACTTGTTTTTGACTATTGAATAACAAAGAAACCGACTTTGTTTATGGACTCGATGGATCCAGATCCGATACATCCCATTCATAACTTTCATGAATTTGTTTTGGTTACTATAGCACCAAAAAACTTGAACCCCTTGTAGTTCTTTGTTCTAGATTAGTGCGATGTCTTTCTGATAAATATTAATGCAAAACTAGTTATCACAATGAAAACGAAAGTAACACGAGATAATGCATAAGAATGAATTTAAATATTTAATTTCAGGCATAAGCTATTGATAATGTATACTTCACTTTGAAGCTAATTCTATTCTAGTTTATTAATTTAGTTGAGATACAAATTGTTAATTCGTGTTGAAGTTTTTAAGGGAAGACATGAAACGTTATATGTGTCAAAATGGGACCAATTTTTTGGTTATTTTTTGTTTAATTTTTTTATTTCATCGAATTGATAAGGTGCAAGATAGATAATTTATCAGAAAATTATAAATCGTTCGACAATTCATCTTCGAAAAGTCAAGAACTTCCCAGGCTATGCGCGCCGATCAACGATAAGTTTTTGACGTAATCGCCAATTAATTGGAATTTGATGGTGACTCAATCAAAACTATGATGCCTTGTGATTCAAAACTGAAAATAAACAAGCACAAATCTTTGAACCTCTTCGAAGACACGTAACAGCCTCTTCAAGGTGAAAGTGAATCTTCAATACGCGCTTCGGTAAAACGTGCTTAGATTGAAGCACCAAAACATGTTTTCGCATTGACAATGGTTAAGTCATCATTAATTTTGTTCATGTGCAAATGTACAATGTAGGTGAAGTGCATTCGGTGAATTTGAACTGAACATAATAATAGTAAATAAGAAAATGAATGTGCCGCCTTCAAGGAGATGCCCAAGTTGAAGACTGTTGTAAAACTTAATTGATTTTTCAGTTTAGAAAGAAATGAAATACCATGCACGTTTCACTAGTCAAAATATTAGTTAGTAGTTGAATGATTGTCAACATTTGATACGTAACATCTTTTCTAGAGAAATTTGAAACATTAAAATTGGACTAACACAAACAAACACCAGCAGCTTTTTGGCGTTCGATCTTCTTGAGGTATGAAAAGAAACGTGAAGATGTCAAATTTAACTTTTGCTTTTCCGAGTTTGATTGCAACAAGGATCCAATGACTGTTATAATGTGGAAGTTATTTCAGCATTTACACATTAAACATCAAGTCCGTGGAACCAATACAAGAACCAATTATTGGATGGACCAGTTCCTTAAGCGGTAGAACCACTCTATGATGTCCAAAATTTCAATATTTGCCCTTTGGGATCATCAAAGGGATATTCTATTGGTCTTATGTTAAATAAAAATTATAACAGTTTCAGTTTTCAACTTCGGCGCCGAGCCTCGGAGTGTGTATTTATAGTTTATGCTGTACTGTGCCGAATTTTTGGTTCCACTTGATGAAATATTTTTATTATCACTCGGCATGGTATATCCAAATTATATCGGCGAAAGAGATTCTAAGACTTTCGAAGGTCTCTTCGATAAGAATATTATGGTACAGAAAAAGGAGTTAATCCATCACGCCCAGAGACGAATGGCTTTTGTCTTGAAGGAAAAGGTAAATTGACTGGGAAAGGAATCGATGTGTTATCTAATTTAATTTCTAACTATTTTCTTTTTAACCCTTTGCACTCGTAAGCCATCTTTTAGGCGGCACACCATGTCTTATCATTACAGCGGATTGGCCGGACTGTCTTCTTCTAAGCCCATTTCACATACTTCTAAATTGATTTTTTAAACGTTTGTTGAGTACCTGTTCGTGTAAAAATGAAAGATAACATGATATTTATTTTAGACTTGATATCGTAAGTTGTTCATTTTATATCTGCTGATGAATATATTACAACCACTTAAGTATACACATGTGCACCATTTTTGGGTATTGAATATAACTCAGTTTTATAACTAACACGTTGGATAAAATTCGGTGTGTTTTTTCGTTATATTTAGTAAAAACAATTTTAAAATTCCCAAAAGATTTTTACAAGATGAAATTGAAAATGAGTTGGAAAGTAGTGACGATGAATTTAATATTGACTCTTCTTAAAGTGATAAATTGGATAGTGGTAACATCAGTGAAGAAAACTACTCTAGTCATGTGATCTCTGTCATGACAATAGTCATGTGAGTTATCTATTGAACTCGATGGTAAATACCTTTACCATCAAGTTCAAGCAGCAGTGGAGAATACCAGAAAATTACACAATTCTTCGGGCTCCGACTCAGTAAGTCAGCAACTATGATCATTTGGACAAACAATTCAAAAAGCATTTTGTTCCGTCAAGGGAGATATCAGTAGACGAATCTATTGTTGGATTTAAGGTTAAACTTAGTTGTTTTTAACGTACGACCCAAACCTTCTAAAGATTTAGTGAGACCTAACTTACTTGTAAGTACAAGGATTATGTTACATCTTTGCTAAAATTTATTGGACAACAACCCATGTACAACTCGATAGATACTATACAAGCTTGCCACTTGCAGAAGAGTTGTTAAAACTAAATGTTCATTTGCCGGGCACTTTTCAAATCAACCACAAATTTGTACCTAATTCAATCAATAAACCAACATTTTCCGAAGATAACTCCTTTGCATGCGGATCAGATAATTTGAAATTATTGGCATGGAAAGATAAAAGGTGCGTTACTACACTTACATCGTGGGATATTTCAGGAACACAGAATAGTACGTGGAGGTAACCTACAAGTTGTAAATAAGCCAAATGTAGTGGTCAATTACAATAAATTTGTGTCGACCGCGCGGAATATTGCTCAGCGTCATGCTGTGTCCTGAAGAAGCCAATGAAGTGGTGGCGAAAGTTATTTTCTGAGGACTCAAGATGTCCAGTGTCAATGCTTAGTTATTTAAAATTTCACAAAGAGGCCAAAACAAAAAACCAATGACACAGCTAAAAATTTTTCGAGAATTGGTTGACGAGCTGATTTTCGACAGGAGTCCAAAACTTCTAGCAGATCGTCATCTGTAGATACAGAAGAGCGGCTAAATGGGAAACTACACATTTTACGCCAAAATTGATGGCAAGAAAAAGGACTGTGCGGTATGTTCAAACCGCAGAGTACAAGGTGGCAGGCGGGAAACTAGGTATATTTGTGACACTTGCACCCGTATGCCTTGACCCGTAAAGCCTACAAAATTATAAAATCTAATTTTTTCATAGTTTTATATAAGTTTATTTAATAATAAGAGTAGTGATTGTGATAATATTAGGTTTTATTTATGTTTCTTCCTCCTGAAGATATATTTTTTTTAATATTTAGTGTTTTTTCCATTTTTTATTTAGTTATTTTTCATGGTATAATGGTAATAAATTATTGTGTTTAATTTGGATAGACATCTGTGCAAAAAATATTATTTTTTTAAAAACAGCCCATAGTTTTTACATTGCTTTTTACTAAAACAATAAAAAAATCTCCTGATATTTATTTCGTTTCACACTAAGTGTATTTACTACGCAATTTTAACGCATATTTAAAAAATTTCCATACGAAAAAAAATTCCGTGTAGATAGATAAGTAGATAAAACAATAATCCGAGTGCAGTGTAATCGCAAAACAACATAGACACGATTGCAAAGGATTAAATTAAATTTCTATCTGAAGAAATTTATAGGAAGGATCTCCTCTGTTTATCAAGAGATGAGTATTGCGATCTTCTTTCATGTTGTTTGAACGGGTTTCCGCAAAACACAAACGAAGGCTTCAACACGAGCGTCTTCCTTCCTTGACAAATATAGACTTGTTACAGTTGTATTCTATAGGTATCCTACAATGGTAGTCTGTCATGTAACATCCGTATGTTGAAAAATTTAGAGATAAAATCAGGTCCGCAAACAGCTACAATCTCTACGTGGAAGCTGATGAGCATCGAATCAAATTTTCCGAAGAAACTTCCACCGATGCTGCAATAAAGGCTCGGTTCGATTTAAAATCAGCCAAAAATTAGAAATTAAAGAAAATATCGATTTGTTTGGCGAACCGTCCGGTTCAGCACAGCAGGTTACAGACAAGTCGAAACTTGCGTCCTCAGTTCAAGACAGAATATTACTCATTTCAAAACGGACGCAAATGCTTCTCAGAAGCCGCTCGATAGATGACTTTAAAATTTTTACTCTAATTTTACAATAACATAATCCTTTTGGTTATTGAAAGTAAAAAAATTAATGATTTAAGGCAGAAAAAATGAACCTTTTTTCAAAAGTTGTGTAGTTCTTTCAAATATTTAAAAAAATGTTGATGAGTTTCGACGATTTTACTGGAGTTAAAAACTAGTAGAGTGTCAGTAGAGTCAATATTACAAAAAGAAATAACAAGAAAATTAATTTAAAGTATGCAGAAATATTCAAAAAATGAAAGACCAAAAGACTAACTGCGTATTTACTTCAGCAACAATTTTGAAAACATTTGAAATTAATCAACAACGTCATACATTAAATAAAGAAACCATACAAGGGCAGAAATTTTGGTAATTTTAGACGGTTGGTCGTAATCAACTGTGCAAGGTGTTATATAATGCTTTAAAAATGTAAGAAAGGATATTCTATAAAGTAAGAAGTGGGCGAACACGAAAATTAACGAAGAGGTATATTCTACTTTTGTTAAAAAACATACCCTAAACATCAAATCGAAGGATACCAGTCAAGCGTGTTAACATTCCAAAAAAATCGTTCAAAAATCACGCCGTGCAAGAGCACTGACGTACATGTCAAAAACGAACATACTTAAACGGTTTGTTTAGATAGTTGGTTTAAGATACTCTTTAAGATGAGGAATACTGACTTTTGGTATCAAATTATTTTCTCCAATTAGGTGAAATATGTTTTTGAAGACAATGTAAAGACATTGGTATGGTAGATGTGGTAGATGTTTGAAAAAATAAATTACGACAGAGCGCTGAAAAACTAAAGCAAAGTGACACGTGCTACTTTGTTCAGGATAAGGATCCAAAGCACGCAGACCACAACGTGCGAATTTGGATTGTTCATCTCGATTGTGATTTTGTGAGCTAGACAGAGTAAATAAATCAAAGATGAATTTTATCATTCCAAATACGGTGGAGTAGGATATCAACATATTTGACTGAAAACTTCATCAATGGTAAGGGGTCTACAAGCTATAATAAAATCAAATGGCTTTTTAAGAATATTTGTTCTTACGTTGTAGATTAACTTCAAATTTTTTAGTCATTTCTGAAAATAGTTCTCATGTAGTAGTAATCTTAAATTAATAATTCTTATTCATGATTTCCATAACAATATAAATAATTTCCTTATTCTTAATTCTCCCCAATTTTCAACGATGTATAAGAAAGCTCAAGTAAGATGAAATTACAATACTTAAGTGGAGTTTTGTAGAGGCATAGAACTTTGAGTTGGCAACACTTAAATTTCTATACCTTGTCTAAGACAGCTGTTATGCGTTGATTTGGTTTGACGTTTTATCGCGAATAGAACGCTCAAGTCACTGCTGTAAACTGTGCAGATTTATTCCGAAAAAAAGTTTCTGTTCGAGACTCTCATCGCGAACTCCGTCAATTTGATGGCCAACATAATCGTCCATTAGAACAACTAATTCGATTAACCATGTATCGTGGCCGCACCACGTGTAATCTCATTGATAACATGTCGTACAGTGCGTAATGAAGAAACCATAGAGCGTAGTATCAGTGAAGACCATAGTGCGTCCATACGACACCGTGCTCAATAATTAACCCTGGGCCCATCTTTATTATGGACGATCTTACGAAAGGATCTTGGTTTTTCGGATTACAAAATCCTACTCGTGCCCGAACTCAAGCCGAACGACCACCTGGCACGGCGTTGCTTCGGTGTATCAAACTGCAGATCCCGAATTTCATAAGAACATTTTGTATAGCGATGAGGCTCATGGTTGGATGGCTACGTCAATCAAGAAAACTACCTCATTTGTAGTGATTGGCAACCACTGGCGGTTGTCCAAACACCGTTACACTTCAGGGAGTCATTGTTTGGTGTGATTTATGGGCCAGTGGATTCATTTTTCTATATGTCTTCAAAAATGCTGCAGGAAATGATATTACAGGTGATCGCTATAGAGCCATGATTAAGGACATTCTCGTTCCGGAATCGATTCGCCGTAATGCAGGGGACCTCAGTTTTCAATGGAAGACGTATTTGATTAGCGCATAATTTCACATTTTGGACCTGTAAACTGGCCTTCAAGATCTTGTGATTTAACACCGCTGGACTATTACTTGTGGGGATACGTCAAAACTCTTGTCTACGCTGACAAGCCTGAGGCGCTTCACTATGTTGAAGTCAACATTTGCCTCGTCATTTGCGAGATACGGCCCAATCATCGGTTAACGTAGCCGATAATTGGACCTCGCGTTTGCACTTTCTCCCGCCCCACAAGGCACTCACATACCCGATGATTTATTCAAACAGTGGAAAGAACTATCTTTCTTATAAACCTAATTACATGGAAATCAAAATAATTTATCCGTATTTTGTTTCATTTCAAAGTTCTATACCTATAAAAACATCCTATTAATCAATATAAACTTTTACATAAAAATTTGGAGGAAGAAGATAATCTTATGAGATAAATTTCTTTCTCTATTACGACTTCCTAACTCTTATGTCTTCCCTATTATAAATAGGAATTATTTTTAAAAGTATAAGCGATGATAATGAAAATAGTTTATCGTATTTCGACATTGCATTGATGACAACCAGTAGGTTATACAACATTTTGACGAATAAAACTTGATCAAGCGCACAAATCAATACACCAGAGCTGTATAGTAGTCGTTTCTTACTACTTTATAGTAGAATATAGTATCGACTTCAAAGTTAACGCTCTTATAATGAAACACGATGAAAAGTCTGCAAAAAATAAGATTTTCAAAACAATTATCGTTTTTAAATTTCGCAGCTGTAAGAAGTACCTTACATTTCTAAGAAATGTTTCATTTCTCAATCATTTTTGCTATCCTCAAGTTTCTACGCAATTCAAATTTATTTTTATTTATTTTCCGGGAACTGAAGGCTTGGTTTGGAAAGTTTCAAGTTAAAATTTCAAATATTATTTACTTTATCACACTTGTTCTTGACTTAGTAACAACAAATGATCAAACAATAGCGACAAGTGTGCACTATTTGTCGCTTGGGAGTAATTAAGAAGTAATTCAACTACCCTATGGAGTTTTTCTGTTCTCAAAGCAAGTTTCAGCATTTGAAAAATGATCTTGGAATAAAAACTTGATCCAATATGATATTTGAGATGGGTCACGAAATATCTTCTAATTAATTTAGATCAGTATCTACCAAATAAAGAGAATTGATGAACAAATGTTGGTTCATAATTATTAAGACATATCAAAAGAAAATTCGCAACCAGTAGAAGTTTTATTTTTGCTGCGTATACATGCATGTTATTCCATGATATAATTAAAGAATACATGTGTTTTAAATTGACTTTATGCTTTAAGTCTTCTCTAAAGTCAATACACCGATGATGAATGATTTCTTAATTTTGTACACAATTTTTGGCAAGTCTTCCTAAATATGCATTGTAGAAATAACCACTGCAGTTAGCTTTTGAACTGAAAGAAAAATAGAAAATTCGCTGCACGGTGGATTTGATAAACACGGAGGGTAGAATAAAGCAATTCATAACGTGATCCTTTTTGCACCACCTTTAATGATGTGGAAAACGAACACGTTTCCATTCAAAAACACATTTTTTCTCAGACAAATGAGATTTTCTTGATTTCTTCTTTCATTAAGTCTAATGTTAAGCCATAAAAGTCTTCTGGTAACGTTTTCCCGCTTTCCAAAGCGGGCTAATAAATCTTTTGACTTGAATTCAGAAAGCACACATCTAACACTTTCTTTATGACTGAAGAGTTAGTCGCCGCGTCGAATAACAATTTTTTGAATTCGGTCTGTAGTGATACTCCATTGACAGGTATCGACGCGGATAATGATTTGCATTACATGTCACTATGTCCAAGCAATCCTTGGAGTCGCCAAATCGTTTCAACTTTTAAGAAAGTTTTTCAATACTGAATGTTTTTCTTTTAGCATTTTATTGTAAAGGTGCGGGCCGAATTTTATTAAGTGTTTTTGATAGACGTTCAGGTATTTAATTCAAAAAAGCCGTTAGTTCTTGCAGCACACCTTTACACGTTACTTCAACCAATGGAGTCCCGCTGGGATCAGCTTGCGGACGCGTTCGGCTTATTTCTTAGGAAGCCGGCGTATTTCTTAGATGACAATAAATTGGATTGTCCCAACCCAAAAAACAGTATAAAACAAGAACGCCCATACAATATTGACTCAAATGGACAATATTGAGCCACCTTAGACTTTAAACTACCACAACCCCTAAGGACATATCAGTTTAACTCAATATAAGGACGCAAATAACTCAAAAGATTTGAATTGCGCGATTCGCCTATCGATTTATACACAAGAATTCAACTTTGGGGCCATTTCTTTGGCAATATTACGCAAACAGAATAAAGGACCAACAGTAGATGTGTTGGAAAACCCAAGTATAGCGAAACACAGGTAAACAAACAAACAATTGATGAACTGCTATTAGCCATCTCCCCATATCCTGGAGTTGACAAAGCCCAATCAACGCTCTTAAGGAAAAACCCGATGAATCAGACTGTCAATTAACCAAAAAGACCCACGCTAGATAACTTTCATTAAACCGGAAATATGTTGAGGCATTTACTATCATGCGCACAAAACTTGATACGAAAAATCGCGGAGTGCAATCAAAAACATTCATCAATGCAAAAGCGGTAAGGAAACATTTTTTTGATGCGCGTGAATTCGATAGGATTTTCTCCTTTAATTCTTCTAAAATAAAATTCAAAAACAAAAAAACTCTGTGATGAGTGGTTCACAACAAAACTGGAAATTGTTTCCAAACCAAAACTGCTTTCGAAAAACTTTTGACATTTTATTATTGGACAGTTAAAAAGTGTTGAATTGAAAGGGAGTTATATTTGGTTTAAAACTTTACTCCCGCCGTTTGCACTTTGGTGTTATTAAAAAATTATAAATGTTAATCTAATTCCTCCACAACTTCCTCCACATAATTGCTAATTGATTTGTATCAGGCTCAATGTCTTTGTATAAAATAATTATACTTAGGCGCTATTTATCGCCTGCGAGCTCGTCCATCAAATTTCCCAAATACATTAAGGACACCATGACATTTTTTTTGCAAATAAGACACATTTGCCATGCGCTCTTAAAACCCGGATTCGGAACAATCCTGCCATTGGTTTGTATAAAATGTTTCGGAAGCCGTGTTTTGCTTTTACGCACGGTTTCAACATACGTTAGTCCATTTTTTTAATAATTCCAGCGTCAATGCAATGCTGCAGAATCAGTTATCGTCTGTTATATGTCTTCCCAGAACGGCTGTGCTAGCCATAAGAGTATGCTGTTGACAGTGTTGAATACTACATATGGCCATCTGCAATGCTGAAAAGTACCGGCAATCTAAACCAACTCAAATAAAGATTGTTGCATAAGCATGTTTATTATCTGTTTACTTCAGTTGCATTTGTGGCGCAATTTGTCGCAATAATCTTCATTAATCAAACTCCAACACTCCCAAACTGTCATATTCTTTGGCAAATGACTTCACTCCGGGACTTCAATCCTGGAAAACAATATGTCGACGACGTGTACGAACATTTCTGTTACCTGGTGTAGTTTTCCATCTAGTTTATCTATCCATGAGCGTACTTGAGTATCCAATGGTTCATCGATCTGTCCTGTATCATCTTCTGGATCCATATATTTAAAAATAGGTCCAAGACGATTTTGCCCTCTCCCGTATGTACCAATCCATCACTAAATCGAATCTCTAATACAAGGAATATTGACGGAACGAAGATAGGAAACAATTGAAATACTACATTCTAGGGAAATTTCTAACCCAACTTGCCATTTTGGCGTAGTTCAGCAGATAATTCCACAAAGCAAGTTGCTGCAAGCTACACCACGCTCGAAACAAAAATAAATCCAAAGTAGACAACATTATCCAAAAATTATATAGATGGAAGATCCAGGGCGTACGGAAATAAGACCAACCAATACCGAAAGATTGACACTTAAAAGCTTGAAAATAAGTCACAAGACGATTTAAACAAAGCCAGAAGAAAAATGGAGTTGAGAAGTCGCTGAGGAATCGATGAGACGTGCAACCCTGCGGAAAAGGAATCACTTATCCAAAACGGAGGTAGTTCCATTCAAAGACGTATTGCGATTCAACGTATGCATCGATTGGTTTACAACTGAGACAACATATGCAGAATGCTTCGGGTCAGAGAGGACACCGTGAAAAAAAAGGTCCAATGCCGTGAAATGGAACGTGGAGGATATGCAAAAAAATGTGATCGACCGTGGATACTTTCATCAAAAGCGAAAATTCATACATTAGCTGAAAATAGACCAGGATTGGGAGGAAATAAAATCTTAAAACTGCGGAATGGCTGATGACAATGTGTGCAAACATCCTTTTTATGGACGATTCGTGGATTCAACTGCATCACATACCCAATTGATAGAACACTGTGATACCTCTGAGAAAAAGCGGTCCCGAAGTAATAAGGTGGAGTGAGAAGTCATGGAGAAAGCCAACTCCACTTTTTAAGCAACGAGCATCTGTTAAAGGTTTTGCTTTTTACAATTCCTTGTTTTTTACAATACCTTACTAATAAATCACACTTACAAAATGAAGTGGTTTTAACGCAAGATGGCGCTTGGCGCTTACTACTTTTGCATTTTATAAGGCAATTTATGTTACAAATATTCCTTGTGTGTGAATTGATTGGCCTGATCATGCCCTGATTTAAGCACCATTGAAAATATGTGGTCCCAATTACAGGAGAGCGTCTTTAGAAATCCTAAACCAAAATTTGCAATTTCAGCAGACTATTAGTTTCTAGTTGACTGACTACTAGTTTCAGCTAACAACTTTCAGAGTGTATGGAAATAGAAAGAGGGAATACTTCATACTGCGTTATTTATTATAGACTTGCCAGAAAAGTATCCATACAACATCAAAAGAAAGCAATATATTAGGAGATTCATGCTAAAGAAAGCTGCTACATTCAAATATTTAAGCAACCAAAATTATTCATTAATGAAACTATAAATTGTTCCTGTGATATTCCTTTAGCAACTAGATTTTACAAAATAAAAACAAAAAAGCCCCACTTAAACGAACCAGAAAACGTATCCGTACATGAAAATATTAATTTGAAATATTCAAATATTTTATTAGACATCAGGGCTTAATAACTTTTCGGATAACCTTTTCTCTTAAGGACCTCCTTAAGTCGATTTGACATGGAGTGAACCAATTCGGCTGTGTCCTGCCTGGTAATTTTGCCCCATTCATCGGCGATGACGTTTTGCAGCATTTCCTTCGAGGTTATGCTGTGCTGACGGATCCTGCGCTCGAACAAGTCCAACAAATGCTCAATGGGATTAAGGTGTGGGGATTAGGGCGGCGTACACTGTTGATGTTTTGTTTTGTGTTGTAGAGCAACCAAAGCTTCACATTTTGTTCAATAGGTAACCGTATTGATCCATAGTTGATTTTATAAACACAAGTTGACCAACTCCTTCTACCACCATACACCCCCAGACCATCACACCACCTCCACCATGGTTCACGGTTGGTACGAGATTTCTTTTTCGAGGGCAGTACCGCTCTTCTGCCACACTAACTTTCTTCCTTAAATGTCTAATATGTAAAATTTGCTTTCGTCATAGAATAGGATCTGTTCCCAAACCTTAAATGGCTTCGTTATATAGTTGTTTTGCGAATTCCACACGTTTCTTCCTGTCAACTTCCGAAATTAATGGCTTCTTACCTGCTATGCGTGAGTAGTATCCTTCTCTCTTTAGTATTTTCGTATGGTATGTTTGTGGAGAACCTGGACCTGGAGAACCTTTTTGTATTTGTAACAATTTGCGAAGCAGTTACTCGAGAATTCTTTTTAACTGCCTGCAAAACGTTTCTCTTTTCGCGTTTAGTCAGTATGAAGGGACGACCCTTTGCCCTTGACCCAAAGCCTCAACGAGGATTTGACATAAACGAACCAGTTGTATAACATGTTTTCACCACATACTGGACACAGGAATAAGTTCTGCCTACTATTTGACCAATTTCGCGGAAAGCTTTCTCTTAACTCTCAGCATAATTTTCCTCTCCTCAGCACTGATTCCGCTAATTTTGAGCGTCATCATGTATTTTAGCGCACAACAAATTCAAAAAAACTGCACTCACTTTTAAACCTATCACAACTTAAAGTAGAACTATTATCGGACCTTAAAACATTAACATGCATCTGCATATGTCATCGGGGAGTCACACGGGGCATCCCCCTGTTGTTTCGGTACGGATATTTTTTCTGGTCTACTGCGTTGCCGTAAATTGATTTTGTTTGATTTAAGTCTTTTTTAATAGTAAGTAGTAGGTTTTAATAGTAATAGTAATATTGGGAGTCATGCAAAAGTGTAGATTTTATAATGTTATAAAAGAAAGCATTCAAATTAAGCGAACATATCCTTTTTAATACAACGATAACTTTGTTATCTTGCATGTACGAATACTTTTGCCAGGAAGTGTACATCTCATAAGATATTTATTATATTACCTAATGTGCGCAGTTTAAGGGAAATTTATACATTAATCACTTTTCTTTCAAATTTTATACAAGAAATGCTATAATCAGGAGATTCTGTGCCATTCTGTACATATTAATGTAGTTAAAACGGAAATAATGAATAAAACACGAAAATTTATGCCGATGAGAGAAGGAAAATGGGACATTAGGACAATCGTTGAGACTCGGGACCGATACTGTCAAGATGAAGCAAAGAATCCAGGTCGCAATTGCATTTATCCTGTCTAGTAGTCTCAAAATTTCGCTTTGTACACAGAAAAGCAAAAACACAACTACATAATACAGCCTGTTCTATACAACGGATACGAGGAATGGACCCTTACACAAGCATCCGAGAAAATACGCCTACCAAAACACGAAATTATCTGAGAACTATCATTAAAGCTAAACGAGATTGAGATCAGTGGTAAATTCAGGGGTAAAGTTGTAGGAAATATTCAATGGAATAAAAATCCTCAAAATAATGAAGGTGCAAAAACTTCTGTGACCTGGAAGAACCAATTCCTGAAAGTGACCAGTTCTGGCGCATCGACGACTGTCAGATTTCACATAAGAGATTTGAGAGGAGAATGAAAGGACGAAGCGCCGTAGGTGAATTTGGAAAACGATGAGCGTATTTAAATGACGCACATTGGAAAATATGACCGATTTAGGTGGACAAAATTCTTAAACTTGTCCATATTTAACCTCTAGGGGCCCAGATTAGGGGAAAAATAAATAGAAAAAAAAATAATTAATTTTTTGACACGACTGACGAGGACACAGTGGTCAAAAATCAAATTTATTTGCTAAACTCTAATTCTTTCCTAAATTTAACGTTTGAAGTCGCAGAATACGGGAAAAATAATACAACAAATATAATAATCGCTAATAAATGTATTTTAAGTCTTTTCAGAAACTCTTCAAATTATAGATTGTAAAACTTTTATTTAATTTTTTTATTCTTTTTTAATAATCAATGTACATTAAATAGAATTTAAATCAATTACAGAAATAAAATTAGGCATAATTTATAATAATTAACAAACGTTATTAAGCAGAGGTAGATAAATATAAAAAAATATGAATATTAAACAACTAATTATATTCTTCACTTGTACCATAATATGATGATCTAAACTGATCTGATAACTCGTCTGTCATGTCATCATTTGGTTTCTCAAGATTTAAGTTTGATAAGGATAATTTTTGAAGTTATTGGTGAATCAATTTATCCATTTTCACTATATAAGTGATTATACCCCTGCTAGCGATTTATACCCCTAGAGCGAAAATGATAAAAACGTAATTATAACCAGACGACATTCACCCAGCTGTTAGTGCCAATCGATGCGTCCCGGCCTGTGAGTTGGCACCTGACGAGAAGCGGCAGGGACGCGTGTTCGAAACCAGCTTGAGCTCTTTCCACCTTTCTTTGTAAAGGATAATTGTTCGTTCGGAGTAGTGCACTTAAGTAAATGAAGCACATCTGAATTTAACGGTATTTTATTCTTTTTTTGACAGGTTTTCGCAGTGAAGCAACAATAGGGTCCGACGAAACTAATAGCATTGTCAAAAAATCACTATTAGTCGCTATTCCTGAAATTTTTCTCGTATTTCGTTCCCTGAAACGCCAAAAATTTTTGTTTCTGACTTCCTGAGCCACTTCAGTCAATTGTCCAATTGGAACACATTGATTTAAATAATCTAAACGGTATGGCCGAAGATTCTATGAAACGTGGGAGTCACCTGGTACCAGGTGTAGAGCCTAATCTAAGTAGAGTCGTTTAGTGACAGACGTGTATTCCTTGAACTTTTCCAAATCGATTTCGTATCGTGACGAAGGATAACCTTTTAATTTTATGTTTTTATTTACCTTGCGGAATCGATTTTCGACCGTGATCGTTCGGTCTTCATGAGCGATTGATTTTCTTAACCTAATCATACTGCTTATATACTAACCTTAGATAGAATAAAAACTAACTCCAAAGGGAAATCTCACTTAAGCTAAGTAAATAAGTAATTAAATTTTAATTACGCAGTCAGCCTAAATAACCAAGACTTGCAATGATTTTCCAATTACATTTTTGAGCTGGATTTTACTGCTGGATTCGAGGAGCCGTATTGATTTGTGTTGTTTGAGGTTAAAATGGAAAGTAAAAACCAGCTCAAAAATATCCTTGGATCCACATAGGACAGAAGACATATCGACAGCCGCATGAGAAATCGGGTATATACCGAATTGAATGCTCTAACTGCCAGGAAGTTTGCATGGGGCAAACAAGGAGATTGATCAAGACCAGAGTCCGAGAGCATCTAATAGCAGCAGCAGCGAAGAAGAAAGGAAACTTCGCACTCAACCGGTTTATGAGAGCTTTATCTGAACCAGTGATAGAAGCAATTATATTCGAATTTTTGAAAAATAGTCTAGCCATGGTATCATCATTGGTGTTGCCGAATCCTTATTTTGGTTGGTCTACATTAAGACCTGACTGGAATTTGAATTCTTTTTGAATCTTTGCCTTATTCAAAGTAAATGCTTGTCGATCTCCCTCAGTTTTCGAAGCTTTTTTTCGTTTTTCATAGTTAGTCTTTATACAATGTTAAGGAGCCAGACCAAAACCATAATTTTCTTCTGAGTGTAGTGAGAATGAGCAACTCGGATCTTTTGGGGTGGCTTTGCATATGTAGCAATGTTGTATGTTGTACCTGTCAATGCGTTACATGCTTTACCATCCAGCACAGTTAACGCCAAATTATGTATGATGGATATTTCCTCATCTTCGACATTAACTTTGTTGGTTGTTAAGACTTGAATTTCTTGTTTAATCAGTTCTGTTTCAGAATATATTTTAGAGGCCGCTTCTTTTGAAATCGTTAGTTACGCCTTTTTCCCATCTTTCTGTCAATTGATGGATTCCCTCCCAGTACCACTTCTCATTTTTTGAGGCTAACTAATCATCAAGCCAATTTTTAACTTCTTCGTAAGAATGGAAGTGCTGTTCCGAAAGTCCGTGCTGCATCGATAGAAACAAATAGTAGTCAGAAGGAGCCAAGTCTGATGAATATGGCGGGTGGAGCAGAACTTCCCAATTAATGTTTCCCAAGTAGTTCTGGACAGGTATTGCAACATGCGGCCGAGCATTGTCATGTTGAAAAATGACTTTGTCATGTCTTTGGTGAAATTCTAGTCGTTTTTCCTTAAGTGCGCGGTTCAATTTGATCAGTTGTTGTCGGTAACGTTCGCCAGTAATAGTCTCACCAGGTTGCAGCAGTTCGTCATACAAAGGTCCCTTACTATCCCACCAAATACACAGCAAAGTCTTCTTTCCATGAATATTTCGTACTGGTTGTGATGTTGATGGCTGGCCTGGGTCTACCCATGATTTTTTCCGCTTGGGATTGTCGAAATAAATCCACTTTTAATCGTCAGTAACAAAACAGTAACAAACCGATGCCAACAACTTTTTCTTTTCTGCCTGGCACATATGGTTTTTCGCCTTTCGATGTCTCTTTCTTTCAATACGGCACCCATTTTCCAGGTTTTTGGATCTTTCCCATGGGTTTTAAACGTTGTGAAATGGCTGCCTGTGTAACTTCCAACGCTTCTGCCAACTGTTTTTCAGTTTGTGTGTTGTCTTCATCCAATAATACTTGCAAATCTATATCTTCGAATTTTTTTGATGGTTTTCCACGGTCTTTGTTGCTTTAAATCTTTTAAACCATCGTTCACAAGTGTCTTGGCTTGGGGCATGTTCACCATATGCTTCCAATAACAATCGATAAGTTTCTGCTGCTATTCTCTTCAAATGAAAGAAGGTTATTAGACTCCCTGCAAAGCCTCTTTTTCTGGCACGTAATTCGACATTTTGGAAGCGAAAAAAAACTATGTTGTTTGTACAATCAAAACCAATGACATACTGGAATTTGTTGACAGATGTTTACCCTCCAAACTGCCATATTAGTTACCCCCGACACAAACCATATATAATGGTTATTCCATCTGTTAGTAAAATCTGCATTTCATATTTATTGACTCGGATACGCTGTTTTGCCATATATAATATTGACGATTTAAAGCTTGCAAATTTATAGGTACCAGCGAGAACATGAAAATATTTTCATCATTATTAGAATCAGTAGAAAATTTCAGTTGTATTTGCTCTGTTCCCCACTTCCATCGCAAACCCTTTCACTGTATAAATTATATTCATAAATTCCCTTGTCAACTACTTGCTTCAAAAGGTGTTGCAGTTCTCATAGCCTGAATGGCAATTCAGACCTTTATTCGGTAATTGTAATATATTCTTCTTCATTCTTGTAATACAGCTTTTTTGGCATGTTGAAATTTGTAATAGGGAGTATATAAGACGTGACCCACTTCTTTCATTTTTCAGGGCGTCCTGGAGAACAGGGCGGTTGGATAACTGAAATACTAAAATCCAAGCCATCTGAATTAAGCCAACTAGAGTATTTATAGAAAAAATAAAACTAATTAAAAAAAACTAACTAAAGAAACTACCCTACTCTTAAAAAAATTTCCTCCTCGTGATGCGGAATGTTGTGTCTGAAAAAATTATGTATCACTCAAAACGCAAAAAATCGCAAAAATTCTTTGCATCATTGAAAGACTAGAACGATTGATGAAACAAATCCTTGGGGTAACTTGGGAGTTATATAGATTTTCGTTATTGACACAATAACTACACAATAATTGACTACAGGTAGATTGCAATGTATATTCAATAACGGGTGTGGAAATATAATGTCTTGCCTGTCTCAGCAATGTCCATTGTTAAATAAAAGGAAAAAGACTTTGCGCTGCACAAACTTGGACCATAATAAAAGGCTATCGAATGAAGATAATCTCACTGCCGGTTATTAGTCACTTGTGATTTACTCATTTACTATTTATTTGTAAACACTGTATGGTGGGAAATATTAGTATGAGGGTGGGTCAATAAATCCTTAGAAAAAAACATTAAAACAATTTTTTGGTATTTTTTTTTATTTTTCAACATAATCTCCTTGGAGCTCAACACACTGGGTTATACGTTTCTCATATTTTTAACCCGTCAGAAAAAAACGATTTTGAAGGGCCTTAAAATAGTTTGATCGATGACTTCTTCATTTGAAAAAAAAAAAAACAAAAACGTTGTCCAGCGAGCCACTTTTTCAGGTTTGGGAAGAAGAAAAAATCACTGTAGGCTAAATCTGGCGAATACTGCGCGAATGGTGCTCGACCAATTCGAACTTTAATTCTTCAATTTTAGCCATTGATCGTGAACATGTTTGAACATGGGCATTATCCTGATGAAGGAGAATTTTTTTCCGTTTAATTGAGGCCGTTTTACTTGAATAGTTTTTTTTAGCTGGTCCAATAAACTTGCATAAGATAATATTACGTGCATCCCAAAAAACAGTAGCCATAACCTGACCAGCTGATTTTACGGTTTTCGCCTTCTTTGAACATGGTTCGCCTTTAACCTATTCACTGTTTTGACTGTTCTTTAGTCTCGAGATTGTAGTGGTGTATCCATGTTTCATCTAAAGTTACATACCGACGAAAAAACTAACCCGGATTACGTTGCATGAGCGACAACAGAGCTTTAGAGGCAACCACCCTATTGCGTTTATTGTCAACTGTGAGCAAACGCGGCACCCATCTTGCCGAAATCTCTTTCATACACAACTTGTCATGTAAAATATAAATGACGCTCCCTTTTGAAATCCCTGTGACCTCAACTATCTCACTCAACTTTAATCTTCGTTCACTTAACACCATATCGTGGAAATTATTATTCATTTCTGGCGTAGTCATCTCTACATGGCGTCCTGAGCGTAGTTCATCCTTTGTTGATGTACGAGCACGTTTAAATTCATTTAACCAGTTATAAATAGTTGCAAGTGAAGGAGCAGATGTGCCGTGAACTAAATCCAAGTCAGTTTTTATTTATTTCTGTTAAGCCTTTTGTTAACAGATCTAAGCTCAATTTTTCCATTTTTGTAATCAAACAATTTTTTTTTCAATACACGAGAAACACAACAACCCAACCAATCCGGCTAAAATTGCACAGCATACCTAGTCGGTTGTCCAACTAAATTGGTTATTTTGCCGTGTGTCCAACGCGAGTATAAAGTTGCTTCTGGTTTTTCAATTGAAAGACCCGATTAAGGTATTGTGAAAGTTCAAGGCCAGACATCCTAGAGCCATGGCTCATGATGGGCCTTGAGAAGACTTTTTAACCCCTCTAAACGACGATATTCCATATGAAATCCGAGTGTCATACGAGGTGTGATCAATAGATACGGTGAATAATTTTTTATTAAGAAAAGTAATACGCTTACATAGAATCTGATTCAATCTCCTTCGAAGTACTGTCCTTGGCTAACAATGGCTTATACCAAAATTGACTAAATGACTGGAAGCATTTCTGGAAGGCATCTTTCGGAAGGGCTTTCAGCTGCTCGTTCGTGCCCCTCTCAATGTCAGCAATTGTGTCAAAACGTTTTCCTTTAAGCACAGTTTTAATTTTTGGGAAGAGCCAGATGTCGCATGGTGCTAAATTCGGTGAGTATGGCGGATGTGGATAGACAGGATTACTTTTTTTTGCCAAAAACTCACGAATGAGAAGCGAGGTGTGACGCGGCGTATTGTCGTGGTGAAGTAGGAAGCCATTGGCCCATTTTTCTGACCGCTTTCTTCGTAAGTCGTTTCGCAAACGACCTTATAAAATTCAAATTGTGCCCCTTGGAACGAACTTTGATCATACTACGCCCTCACTATCGAAGAAAACAATGAGCATGACCTTGATGTTGAATTTTGACTGGCGTGCCTTTTTAGGGCGAGGAGTTCTACTGGTTTTCCATTGGGAATTGCATTTTGGTCTCAGGGTCATAGCCACAGACCCAACTCTCATCTCCAGTTACAATTTTGGCCATAAAGTCCGGATCTGCATGATTTTCCTTTTGTTTAGCACTCAAAAGTCTGGGAACAAATTTTGCACTCACTGGTCTCATTTGCAACGTAGCCAAAATGCTTTTAACGTAGTCAAACGAGATGTTAAGGTCTTCCGATAGCTCTCGAATAGTCATTCGCCTGTTTGAATGAACCATTGTTTCCACTTTTTGCACATTTTCATCTGTTTTCGAAGTTGCTTGACGTCCCGCACGCTGCTCGTCTTCAACAGACTCTTTTCCGTTTTTAAATCGGTCATACCACTTGTACACAGTCTTTTGAGTTACCACATTATCGCCCTACACCGAATTTAACATTTCATGAGCTTTTTTGGCATTCTTTTGCAACTTAAAACAAAACTTAATGTTAAAGCGTTGTTCGAAATCCATGTTGCGCGACAGACACGATAAGCTCAACATCACTCTAGCGGTTCTGACAGCTGAATGACAAGTTCGAACGTGTTAGAACTTGTCCCTGCCTGTCTCATCTGATCACGCTACTGAACAAATTACAGCATATGGATGTAGCATCAGCAGTTGCCGGTATAAAAATTCATTCATCGTATTTTTTGATCACAACTCGTATTAAAATACATAGGAATTATATTATCATCTACCTTTCGAAACAACACACAAGAACATCGTAACGATTTTCAAGTTTCTTTTACTTATCGGTTCTTAACACAATATTATCGTATAGCACTTATAATAGAATTGATACATAAAAGTAAGGACTGCGGAATCATTGATTGATCCATTTTGCGTTTAAAATTTGAAATTTTGATATAATTTTGAAACTGCTTGTCTTTTAAACGTTTCTGCTGTTATTCATAACACGTAGTTCGCCCATGTAGCTCCGATTTAAGGACTAGTAACTTGATTTTCAATTTGTTATTTTTTTATTATGAATAAATGAAAGCGTATCTAATTTTATAATACATATATAAATAGTGAATTTATATATTATTATAAATTGGTTTTATTTTACGCTTTTGTTAGAAGTTTATTCAAAAAAGTGTATATTTTTACACAATTTCCTAACAACTCCCAGTCTACGGTACGTCGAATGTGTAATCGTTTTAAAATTTTTAGTTGCCGCGCTCTGGTATAGCGAAATTTTGCGAGGGAAAACAGTGATTTCACTATAATTAAATTCAGTTCGTGTGAACACTGTCGAACATTCATTTAGGTTTTGTTTATCTCTGATATAAGAAGTAGGAAATGAGTTGTTAACATAAGTTAATTGAGTTCTCCAGAAACATTTCAGTGATTAATATAGTCTTTTACGACAAAATTCTTCAATTTTATCAATTCCGTCCGTCAATATTGATGGGAAACGAAGATTGTGTTATTTTTGCTTTGGTAGGAAACAGATTTGCTGCGTTCCTGACATTGAAATTATATCATCAACGAAAACTTTTTGTTTTTATTATCTGTATATATAATAATTATTTATTATTTATCATCTTCATCTGTATAGATGGTACAGGTCTTGTTTAAAAAATCAAAAATCTTTTTGTCTATTGCTGTGAATTTTAAAGGTGTTGATAGTGTTTGAGGTGTTCACTTATGACTTTTTTTTAATCCCGACCTCAAACAATTTTTACAGATCGAATTTTTTTTGTTTTTGACTTTCGTAGTTTATGCGTATTTATCCGTTAAAACGTGAGTGTTTCAGTAAATATCAATTCAATAAGTTTTTGCCACATGAGTAGTTTAAGGAGAAATTGATTAACTTTTCCCCGGATTCGGTGTCAATTTGACACTATTTTGAACTCAAATTAAGCATAACTCGGTGAGTTTCGACTAAATTTGCCAGAGATTTTAGCTCAACGCAAAAATCGTATATATAGTTTTGAAATTATTTTTCGGTGAAGCGGAAAAACATCACCGAAACGTTTCAAGTGTCGAATTGACACTGTATCAACAAACCATGCTCTCAGTATATTATACTAACTGACTCGTTTCCGGTTCTGTCGGTTTTATCTTTTCTCATCAGTATTAGCAGAATTGTTACCGCAAAATGTGAGAGAATTCTCACCCGCTCTAGTATTGTTACGGGTTTATTACTGTTTTTACAATAAGGGAAACAACTTTTACCACCTTGCAATGCACAGGCCTTTCTTTTCTCATTAGTATTAGCTTGCAGGTTGCAATTATAAGTTCGATTTGATCCTCTCCTAATATGTTTTCGTGTATTTATAAAAAAAATGGATAGTAGTTGGTTTGAACGGTTTGCAAGTGACGATTGTGAGCCCTATGCCTCAAGGGAAGATGCTGATTACGAACCAAACACTGAAGAAATTGATAGCGATGAGGAATATGATAGTGATGATTCGAACGCAGAATTGTTGTCACAAAATATGAGAGAAGAGATCTACTTTTGTGGAAAGACAAGAAATCACTTATTCTAGGGATCTTTTATCACTTGCACGGTCAAATGCATCGTCCTTTCGCTTATTTGCTGCTCGACAAAGTTAATTCTTATTCTTTATTACTTTGTTTTATTACTCTGCGTCTTTCTTACTTTATTACATTTATTACTTTGTTTTTATAATAGTTATAATAGTGTTGCGCGTTGAGCAGGTGCGCGACCTGTTTGCTATTCGCAAATATTGCTAATAGTGAAATAAAACACTCGCGTTTTTCATTCACAACTGCTTGTCTCGTCGCTCGCCGTAGTCGCTTATATACCACTACCAACCATCCCAGAACCTTCCATACAGATTGTTCTCGCGTGTACGCGTCGAGTCGCTTGCACCGGGATCTGTTGTACTTGATGCGCGTGACGTGTTTATGCTTGCGCACACGAGAACAATCGATGTGTTGGTAGCAGATAGTCGTAAACATGTTTACGACTTTTTGTTTACGCCGACTACAGTTCGCGTGACCTGAACACGTCACACTATCCCCGCCTTAAATCTTTTTCGCCCCGAAAAAGTGTGACATTAACCATCTCCGCGTCTTCCTGCTGATAATATGGGGCAAGGCGGTCCAGATGCACAATTTTCATTTTTGCCCTAGGTTTCTGGTGTTCTTGTATCCGGTATACCACATCGTTGATCCGTTTGACGATTCTATAGGGTCCTTCCCAATTCGGCTGTAGCTTCGGAGATCTGCCTTTACGACGCCGGGGGTTATATAGCCAAACCAAGTCGTCCGTCTGGAAACCTGATGAGTTTGCCATTAAGTCATATCTGGTTTTCATGCGATCAGTGGCTGACTCTATTTGTTTCCGCACTAATTGGTGTATCTGACTCAGCCGTTGCCTTAAGTCGCTTGTATACTCCGAAATAGGTTGGGGCTTCTCAGGGGGTGTCCCAAACTTCACATCAGCTGGTAGACGAATCATTTTTCCAAAGATGACTTTTGCGGGTGCTTCTCCAGTCGATGCATGTTCCGCAGTTCGGTATGCCATCAAAAATAATGGAATGCGTCGATCCCAATCTCTCTGGTTTTCATCCACCATCTTGGCCAAATGTTTATTGAGCGTGTCATTGAACCGTTCGACCATTCCATCGGACTGAGGGTGAAGTGGCGTTGTCCGTGTTTTCCGTATACCCAGCAGTTCACACATTTCAGCAAAAACTTGTGACTCGAAGTTTCTGCCTTGGTCTGAATGTAGTTCATGGGGTACGCCATATCTACTAACCCACTGAGAAACGATTTGTTCCGCTACAGTAGTTGCTTCCTGGTTAGGAATTGGGTAGACTTCTGGCCACTTGCTGAAGTAATCAGCTACAACTAGTAAATACCGATTTCCCCATTCGGACTCGGGAAAGGGTCCTGCGATGTCCACAGCTATTCTTTCGAATGGTACCCCCACGTTATAGGTCTGCATTCGTCCTCGCGTTCTTCGACTTGGGCCTTTGACGGAAGCACATATCGTGCATTTTCGACACCAGTCAAGAACATCCTCTCGAGCGTGGAGCCAATAGAACCTTTCTCGCACCTTTGCCAGAGTTTTGTTTACCCCAAGGTGACCTCCCGATGTGCCTTCATGCATCTCCTTCATTACTCCTTTGACTCGACTCTTGGGAAGAACAATTTGCATCCTATGTGAAGTGCCATCTGCCGTTTCCCATTTCCGTTTCAAAACTCCATCTTCGACCTCAAGGGAGTTCCATTGAGCCCAATAACTTTTCAACACCGTGCCGCGTGCTGATATGTCCTTCCACTCAGGACGTCCAGTTGTCTCCTTCCATACCAACAATTGTCCAACATCATCATCTGCTAGCTGAGCGTCCCGCAGTGCGTGCTGCGTCCAACCCTCGTCAACTTCTGTTGTGACTACACGCAGATCCACGCCTTGTTCTTTTTCCTCAGACCGTCGGCAGTGTTTACAAGCTGCTGGACATGAGCGACGGGATAAAGCGTCGGCATTCCCATGCACTCCTCCTTTTCGATGGACGGTTTCGTGGTCATATTTCTGTGGTGTT
This sequence comes from Stratiomys singularior, assembly GCA_954870665.1. NCBI lineage: Eukaryota > Metazoa > Arthropoda > Insecta > Diptera > Stratiomyidae > Stratiomys > Stratiomys singularior. The sequence goes on along the minus strand of OX940880.1, from coordinate 66,218,029 downwards.
TCCATCCTTGTAACCAACCCTTGTTCCACGAAGTTGGTTTTAGTTCGTTTCCCTAACCCTTCAGTTAGAGGGGCCTTATTTTCAAGCTCTGGCTCTGGTCGGCGTCTCCATCTAGTGGCACAGCTTTGGCAATGGCTTGATGTTTTTCGCTGTTTGCAGCCCCACTGCAGGTGCCCTTGTTCACCACAAATCCAACATCTAGGTGAAACATACACCTTCGATCTATTGTTCGTGCCCACACGTTCACATCTGCATCCTTCTGTTGTAACCTGTCGGATCCTGACTGTGTTACGAGTGGCTGTTTTGGCAGCTTCGAAGTTCAAACAATATGACAGTGCGTCCTTTACTGAGCACTTTTCGGCTAGGCGTACAGCTTGTTGCATTTCCCTGTCCTGCAACGCACTAATAAATGCTTCTGCTGCCACATCATCCCGAATATATTGGTTGTATGCGGGGTAAGCCAACAGTGCAAGCCTTTCAGTATCCTGAGCCAACTGCTGTAGAGTTTCACCTGGTTTCTGCATCCGGTTGCGCAGCTGCGACCTGTAGATCTGCTTCAGATGATTATCCCCATACCTCATGTCGAGTGCGTTCATTATAGCGCTTGAGCTTGACTGCAACTCGACAGGGACCGTTTGGAGTATTTCCGCAGCTGGACCTCTCAGAGCAAGAATTAAGGCTGTTGCTCGGTCCTGGTCATTCCAGTGATTTGCTTGAGCGGCAGCTTCAAACTGGGTTTTGTAAATGCTCCAAGCCATTTGTCCGTCGAAAGTTGGCGCTTTTACACTCCTTGTTGAGATACTGGCTGTATTCGTTATCGGGCTTGGGTTACTCGCTATTGGGCTCGGGTTACTCACTATCGGGGCCGGGCTACTCGCTATCGTTACTTTCGCTTGTTTTAAGTCTTCTTTTATTCTCTCAATCTCTTCCCGAACCGTCTCCACTTTGCTCATCCTTTCTTCCACTTTGTCCATCCTTTCTTGGAAACCTTCAATTTGATGGTTAAGCTTTCGGTTTAGTTCACTTAAATCTTCTCTTATTTCAGCAGATTGCTTGTCGAATTTCTTGTTAAAGTCTTCTGATTGCTGGTCCAGTTTATGGTTAAAGTCTGCTGATTGCTGACTGAACGCTGTTGACTGTCGGTCGAGCTTCTCATTCAACTCGGTTGATTGCTTTTGCATTACCATCAGCATCCGCATCAGCCCTTTCGCAGTCAGGATTTGTTCCTCCTCCTCACCTCCAGTGCAACTTTCAGCGTCGGGAAACTCAAACGACTCTGGATCTATCCCTTCCGCTGCCAGCGCATCGTTCAACCGCGTGATCAGTCTAACTTTGCTTCCTTCGGTTGAAATTTTCCGCTTTTCTAATTCCTCCTTCAGTTCCGGCAAAGTGAGAGCGTTGATTTTGCGCGGCATTTTTCTTACGAGTTTTCTTCAATACCAAAGTTCAACAATTTTCATTATAGTTCGCGTACTTTTTTTTTTCTAAAGTGTTTGAGTTTGTTCACTTCACTATTGCACAAATAATCCCACTTCTGACACCAGTGTTGCGCGTTGAGCAGGTGCGCGACCTGTTTGCTATTCGCAAATATTGCTAATAGTGAAATAAAACACTCGCGTTTTTCATTCACAACTGCTTGTCTCGTCGCTCGCCGTAGTCGCTTATATACCACTACCAACCATCCCAGAACCTTCCATACAGATTGTTCTCGCGTGTACGCGTCGAGTCGCTTGCACCGGGATCTGTTGTACTTGATGCGCGTGTCGTGTTTATGCTTGCGCACACGAGAACAATCGATGTGTTGGTAGCAGATAGTCGTAAACATGTTTACGACTTTTTGTTTACGCCGACTACAGTTCGCGTGACCTGAACACGTCACAATAGTTTTTATAATATAATAATATCATATTTCGTCTTTTGCTTCCTCGCAATACACAGACCCGTTATCGATTTTTTTATTGTTCATCCAACCGTTTGAAAAAATTGTAATGGATACGACGGACTTGCAAGGATTTCGTGAATATAAGGATGAATGGGTGAATGCTGATATAGCCACAATGCATGCGTATTATGGTTTATACCTGGCTGGCGTATATCGGTCGAATGGTGAGGCCATCGAAGAATTATGGGACGATAAGCATGGAAGGCCAATTTTCGCCGCTTCCATGTCTCTGATTCAGTTCACAAAGATCAACCGTTTTCACCGCATCGATAATAGAGAGGACAGAGCTCATGAACGAGACAAACTGACCCCGATTCGCGAAATTTTTGACAAATAGGTTCAGCGGTTGATGGTAATTTATATTCCAGGTGATTTCATCACAGTAGATTACAGTAGTAGATTCTTGGTAGTAGATACATTAGTAATTACTTGGATTACACTGTGGTAGATTCTCAAATGCTTTTGCCTTTTCGTGGGAAATCACTGTTCACGCAAAATATCCCATCGAAACCAGCAAAGTATGGGATAAACTTATGGTTTGCGGTTGATGCAGAATCGTATTATGCATACAAAAATCCAAGGCGAAAGGGTCGTATTTTGTTCTGTCGTTTTTTATATTATTTTTCGCACCATCTTAATTTTTTCCTTCATTTTTTATCTAGGTTTAAATAGTAGAAATGTAACTTGCGACAACTGTTTCACGTCACATCATCTGGCTTTTGAATTGGATGATATGATAAGGAAGCCATTTCATCATACCGAGTTTCTATTTGAACATAGCCTCCGGGCCTGCAGGCTGTCGTTAGTACCGAACAAGAGGCGTTTTGACATCATCATTTTCTACCTGCCATGCTACAGTGAATATTGATGCAACAAACGACAAACCAATCCCCGAAATAATAAAATTTTGAAACCAAACGAAAGGTGGCGTCCATATGTTAGACAAGCTCGTTGGAACAAATCGTTGTAAACGGAAGGTAAATCGTTGGGCTGTGGCTTTTTTTGCAAAATGCTCGATGTTTCGTTTTTGTAAAACTCAATCCTGAGTGAAATATCCACAAAAACAAATTCTAGGTGCTGATTATTTCTAATCGTGCAATGTGGTCAATCGTTTTGTTTTCCTTATATTCAGGAATGTAAAAATATGCCACGTGGTGTACATGCTCTTTCTGTTGTCTGAAGTGTCCAAAATGAACCACAAGAACCAACATTATCAACATCGCATTCAACTTCATTTGAATTGACCCATGCGCAAGCTACCAAAAAAACGAGTTCGGTGTCATTTGTGCCAATACGCTCAAATGTCAATGTCAAATGTCCAAAGTCGACGCTACGACAAATGCGTAAAGCGTATGTCCTACACATCGTTTTATTTTATGTGAAAAATGTGCTAAAGAAATAAAAAAAATCACTTTGATTCAATTTTTTTTTAATTGTTGCTGGTTTTTTATCTCCCTTTTATGTATTCATTTAGTAATTATGGATAGGTTTTTGTTAAACATCTTAAATTTCTTTCATTTAACAATTAAAAATAATCATTCAAACAACAGTGTCAATTTGATGCTTCAAATTCGAATTCGTTTCTGAAAATTAAATCCGGATGAGGGTTGAACAACCCAAATTATTTTTGCTACATACATGGAGAATATGTGTTAAAAGAAAATAGAAAATCAAAAAGATCAGTAACCCTTAAAAACTTCTATTAATTTGTCTTAAAAATACGTCTGGGTCAATAATACAAGGCAGTCAAGGACCAAGTTCATCAGGACATCATACTGGTTTTGTAATCACATGAATCGAGTCAAATTGCTTACCACAAAATGAGTAAGATGATCTTGTAAGAGATTTGAATCTTTCTAAACAAGCTTTAAAATTGTTGCCATCAAAACTGAAAGAAAAAACTTCACTTTCCGCAGGCACTAAAATTAGTTTTCTACCGCGAAAAGGGAACCGATTTTTCTGAAGAAGACTTCATTCATTTTGGTTTTGATATTAAAACCATGTAGGTTAAAATTTTGAGATTTGAAGAAATATGGACTAAGTGAATGGGGTCCATTAATAAATAGCTCAAAATCGAGCTTGAGGTGCATTCTGGTAAAGACCCGAAATAAATACACAAGGATACCTTTTGCTCACAGTACAAAGCCAAATGAAGAATATGATAATATCTACATCTCGTTACTCTTGAATAAAATTATATACGATGATCACAAATGCTACATTTCTTTTGATTTCAAAGTTATGAAAATTCTTCAACAAAAAAGTTACGCCTATGTTCCATGTCTTTGAGACAGCAGATATAAACATGAGCATTGGATAATTATGGATATGGATAATAAGCATTAGACAACTTACAAAATATTCTGAATTTTGAAATTCTATGACTGGGCTTGAATTACGTTTATGAGCAGATATCGTATCGGTGATGCGAAACTTTCTCGGAAACAAAAAGTTAGAAAATTACACTGTACTTGTGCAAGACCTCCTTTTACAATTCAAAATTCCAGGATGCATTGTGAGCATAAAACTCCACTTTCCCGTCATTTTGACGGTCTTGGTGGCATGAAAATCGCAACAGCATGATTCTGTGTTCCTCTGCGACGTCTCTTATAGGCGTCCTGGTCCCTCAGTGGTCTGTAAATAGCTCCAAAATATCTGAAACTCAGTAAAGAATGCAATCGCACAAGAATTCATCTGAGTATATTCACAGAAATATAATCATCAGCAAGTACAGCCATATACTTGCATGAAACTCGCAATACAGCATGACTCTGTGTCCCTTTACAGCGTATATTTTAATGGCTCTGTGTCCAAATTCATCTGCATTCGGAATATGTGGCACTGATTTTGTAATGGTTTCCAATAACAAAATTTGATAGTTGGCTGCCAGGAGTTTGACTTTTGCCTAGTAAACTATAAATTACGTTGTCCTTGTACGGTGCTGGTTTGTTTTCTTTCATATATTTCGTAGTTTTTCGTTCATACCTGTAGTTGGTGAGTTGAATTTCTTTATTTGCAGTAGAACTAAGCTAAGAAAAATGATTTTAGGTAAAAATCGCGGTGTTCTACGTTTAAGACGACCACTTAAGGTACTCGAATATGAAAAAGGTTGGGAACTACTAAAAAATTTTGGAAAAAGGTTGGGAACTACTAAAAATTTTGTTTCGTAATTTTCACTTATTTCTACCATACTAGTGCTGATTATCTATAAAAATGAAGTCCCAGCTCAATAATCAACAAAATTAATAATTGGAAACAAACAAAATTACTAATTTCGGACCGTTGAAATTTCAAGTAGGAGATATAACAATTTTTAAAATTCGTCACGATAACCTTGGCATGACAAAAATCAACGCAAGATGGGTACCCAGAATGTTCACGGCACCTCAGAACAACTCAGTGCAGTATTCCCGCGCATTTTTGGACCTCTACAGACCAAACAAGCTTGTGAAGCTTGTGTTCGTTTCTACAGGTACACACCACTCAAGTAGGTCAGGGTGTACAGTCGGCTGGTAAAATCATGGGGACGGACAAACCATCTATTCAGAAGGGATCCTGTTGCCTGATAAAAAAGATAAAGGCATCTCTATAACCGATGAATATTACGCTTCAATCATAGAATTCCAAGAATAAAAATATTTCAAAGGGAAAACGGGACAAAATAAGCAAAAATGTCCTCCTACTACACGAGAACACGCCTGCTCTCAAAAGCCATATTGCGCTAGCTGCCTTGCACATTTTGGTTTTTTGGATCACCCACACAACAGTCCTGATCTGGCTCCAAGAGATTGTTCTCTGTTTCGTGAAAATGTGAAGGACGCAGTAACAGCTTATTTTTTAGACAAACACAAAACATTTTTTTACAAAGGAATACATAAGCTCATTGAAATACCTGAAAATTATATCAGAGAAGCAGGTGAATATATTAAAAAAGAAATGAATTGTATATTTGGTAGAGAAGTCCTGCGACCGGCAAACTTGCCTGCCAGAATCGTAGTGACAGGTTGATGCTATGTTTGTATTTCACAAGCAATCGAAAAACATTGAAAAACTTAAAAAAGTTCGGTGTGTCGACATAGTATGCAATGCCAATGCGGTAGCAAAAATGAACTGTATAACTTGTTTTTTCCTTCAAATTTCCTTCAAATATATGTACATAAATCACAATCAAATTTCTTTTTATTATTATTTTCGCGTTACTCATTGTTTTTTTGCTAAGCTATTCATTTATTTATTTTATAGAGCGTCATTTGCGGGCTTTTAAGTTACAAATTTTTAAAAAAAATTTAAATTAACTTTTTTTTACTGATTTAGGTTCTAAATACAAGGTGTGTCCCAAAACTTCTCGGACTGGTCAAAAATAAAGAAAACTACGATTTATTTTATTCAAAGTAGTTCCCTTCGACCTCTCTTCACCGCTTTGCATGGTTTATAAGCGTAAAATCAAAAGATTATCAAAAGATTTATTCAAGTCATTCTTTGATATCATGTTTAGAATGGCGCTCGACGTCTTTTGGATGTCTTTAGTGTTCGCAAAGCGCTGTGCGTTCATAGTTTAATGTAATTTTCCGGAAACAGGAGGAAGTCACATGGTGCCAAATCAGGCAAATACGGCGAGTGGTTTACGGAAAGATCAAAAAATCGGTCACAAGCGTTGAACGATGAACCGGTGCATTATCATGTAACAAACGGCAACTTCCATATAAACGATTTTCTGGCCGAACACGAAGTATTCGCGAAAGCAAACGCTTAATAACCCCAAGATAAAACACAGCATTAACCGTTGGCCTCGTGGAATGAACTCTTTGTGGACAATCCCCTTGGAATTGTAAAAACAAATCAACGTTGATTTGACTTTTGACTTCTCCAAACGCAATTTTCAAGGGTTTGAGATCATCCACCACCATCATAACACCACGTCTCCTCACCCGTTACAATGGATTTTCGGTAGTTTGGGCCCTTTTTGGCTTCCTTAATCAAGTCTTTGCAATTTTAACAATGCAATGTTTGCAATGAACGAATCGTGTACAAATCTTTTTGAGGCCCAAGTGCGCCGTCAGAATGCGATGAATCGTCTCACGGAACATATCAAGCTCCATTTCTATGTAAGGCAATGAGGATTTTGGCTCGTTTTTAACAAATTCACGCACAAATTCTACGTTTATTTCGTTCGGAACTGATCTTGGACGGTCAGAACGTTCGTCGTCATCCAGCACATCCTAACTTTTTTAAAACGTTTAAACCAATCGCAGATAGAGGTACGGGATAAACACTCACTACCATAAGCATTTTGCTTATGGTATCATTTGATGCGGCTGGGCCGCCGTTGTATCGAATTTAAAACAAAATTCGCTCTTTGTTCAAAATTTATTTTCCGACCGATGATACAAATGTACTGTCTCTTAGTGCGCAATAACTTGGGTTCTATTAATCGAAATGTCATGAAATTTTGACACAACGTCGATGATGGACGTTAGATAAAATGCCGAAAAGATCTAAAAGATGTCACCATCAGTTTTCTTTATTCTTGACTAGTCCGGGAACTTTTGAGACAGACCTAGTACAATCGAAAAAACAACGAAAAGTTTTTAGAGCAATATGAAAATTTTGAACTAGTAATTAAGCGCCTCAGGCGAAACACAGCGAATCCATTTTCGAACTCTCCAACGTATTTCGGTACCCGGATGCTACAAACAGTACCTTAAATTAAATGACATAATTTTTCTACAAAAGATAAAAATAGAGAAAAAAATTGTGATATTATGGCGAACTGAAACGAACAAGCTTAAACTTTAAGCATTGCATAAATATTTCTTTTTTAAGTTAACGTTGCGTACCCGGGTACCCGGAATCTTACGTAAGGGTTAAAGAAAAGTTATTTGGAGCTCAATGTTTGTCTAACTTCTTTTCATAGTAAATACTTTTATTTTTCAGATTTGACCATAGGTACCGGAAACGTTCTTCATTATCCTGTGCATTGCATAAAGACAAGAGTCGAATGTCAAAAGTACAATAACAGTAGCAATCGTACAAAATCTCTCAGGAACTACATTCTCAAAATACCAAGCAAAATAATAATCATTTTTCATCTTAATTTTGGAATTCCAGGGATTTCTATCGATTGTGCAGAATTGCATTGTGTTCTGTGTACGCGTTTTAGTGGAGATAATGCTGCTTTAGATAAGATCAAACAAACGCATAGTCGAAAGCAATAACTAGATACATTTTAGCAGCGATGACTGGCGTAACTCAGCCCAACAACATAATTTTGAATCAAGTAATTCGTTTTGGCATTTCATGAAGAGCTTTATACGACCTTGTTTAATATTATCCACAACAACTTCTAAATATTGTAAGCCGAGCCTGAAATGTTTTTGTGAGGAACGTCGAAAAATATTTGAAATATGGAGATAATTCCGTGAATTGCTCTCAGATTTGTGGCCACATATACCTTAGCCTAATGTGTATGATAAATTTCCAAGCAAGATTAATCTACTAATGTAAAACCTTGGAAATATACTTGCACACTGGGTAGTAAATTTTGATAGAGACGACAAGCTGTTTTGCTTATTAGATCTTCAATGGAACACAATCGCACTATAGATGTTGGTAACTATGGAGCAGACAATGATGGTGGTTAGTCTTCAAATTTTAAGATGAAGTATGTTTGATCGCCCATCAGACACCGATTAGATTTCCTTTGTAAAATCAATCAGAAAATTAAGTTGGAAAATTGCAACAAATTTTAACAGAAATCGAGAGACCAAGATGGAAGGATACATCTGCCAAGAAAAAATACTGGAAAATAGGAAATACCTAAAGAGGTCGAGAATTTGCAAATTAAAAATGTCGCCCCAGGCGTAGCGCAATAATTACTTATATTTCAAATATAGAAAACAAAATTCTGCGACAATTCAGCAAAACTGTTTTATCTCGAAAAAATCACAGCCCAACCGCTGGCCGTTCGGATGTGGCCGCTCTTCCCTTCTTATTCCCAAGGATCATGAGGAACTTTCAGGGCTACCACTTCGGAAATATAGCAGAGGTTCAAAATACTACGACGACATACTTGAAGGAGGCACACGTCTTTGAAGATGCATTGCGCGAGTAAAATCTTACGTTGCGAGAGAAGCCTACACTGAAGAATATTCGAACCACTTTTGTCTATACTTTCAATAACTTTTTTCTAAACTTTTCAACTTTATTTTGGGATAGTTGTATATCAGTTATGGTATATCCCGAGATGAAATTCCAAAACAGACCATCATTTTTTACAGTCAAGATCCAGCATAGGTGTCTACTTTTTTCCTTTTTGCTTTGTGATGTATTTTCCATAAAATAAATATAATTAATAATAAATAATAATGATATATTTGGGCAGCCGAAAGGTCGCACCTGTAGCGAAAGAAAGGAACAAGATTAAATACCGCGCGGGGATGGGGGTTTTAGGACATTATTTAAGCCCTGATCCTTCCATGTCACATACACACACACAAAGAAAGAGCTTACTCTTTCATATGAGATAAAATAAATAAATGATCAAACAAATAAGTAAATATAAAATATTTAATTTACGCGAATTAACGCGAACGTGCTGCGCTGATTCTGACGACCTCTGCTTGATTTCGAGACTTTACTTGCTTCTTCTGCGCAGATTCTGACCACCTCTGCTTCCTCCACCACGAATCTCCACCTCAGCTTGGTTTCGGGACTTCAATGATTTCTGCTGCGCTGCGTCCTGACCACCTCTGCTGCCTGCTTACTACCTTCTTAGCCTCAATCAAAATGTTCTCTTGGACATTGTGATTCAAAGATTTTGCGACTCAAAGACTTCTGCAGCTGAACACTTCAAAAAGTTGCTGATATTTCCTGACTTTCTTTATTCTCCTCAATAATTAAATTCACAATTTATATTCTTTATTTTCCATCACTTGATACTGGATTTCTATACTTTATTTTCCTTAATCTGATACTTGATTTCTATACTTTATTTTCCATCATTTGATACTGGATTTCTATACTTTATTTTCCATCACTAAGTCACAATTTCTATCTTTCTTATAGCGATATCTAAACAACAAACAAATGTACCAAATCAATGGAAAATTTCATCCCAAAAAAACTTCCAAAAGGTTTTTTTTGTTGTTTTTTTTTCTAAGGGGAATTTTTTTTCTGATACGTTTTTTTCTGACATTTTTTTTACTGATATTATTTAACTAAATATTACTTAATGCCTAAATCTAACTATAAATGTTTTCATTTTAATTTTATTCTTAGTACTTTTTTATTTATTTATTTGTATATATTTATATATAAATATTTTGTTTGTTTTTATGTCGCCTCGTCTACGTATTTCGAATTATGTCGAAATACGTAACAGCTTATCACTTTCCTTTTTGCCTTTTTCTTCCTGGTTGTTGCGGAAATTCTTTGCCGATAAGAAACAATAATGGCAAATCTGATTCATAATTGTTCGACCGTAAATATTGAAATCATAAACATTGCCCTACGGGAGTACGTGGACCTATGTGGGGCAAGACGAAAGCCACTGGAACGTATCATCCTCTAAGGAGGCATATTCGTCACTTTCAAGAAGATCCTTCCAAGGCAGTGCCCATTTCCAAATATTTAGGCGGGCACACACTGAATTCGAATAAGACCTGATGCTACGGTCTCAAAAATTAGACCAAAACATTTGAACTCTGGCAGTAAAGATATTACGATTGCAGCGTACTTAGTAGCTTATTATTTTTATTATATTATTTATTTATTTTTTTAACACTGCAGTAGTCACGCGGATTACTATTGTAATCAGACCCTACAAAATATTTTTTTCCTTACTGTTGGCAGCACTGACGAGCTCTTATCTTTCAATACCTTCCTAAAAACAATCAGTCAGCATCGTTGCAAGATATTGTGTGTTTCAGATTTTTTTTTTGGTATTGAAACTTCATGTTCTTTCAGAAAAATTCAGAAAAAAGTTTTAGTATTGTAAATTAGTCTGTCTAGTAAAAAAATGAATGAACAAATATTGAAGTGGCTCGATGAAACGCATAGTGGTGACAAATTACTAGAAGACGTATCGGATGATGATGAATGGGAGCCGGATATTGTAGAACAACAGGATTTAGAAGTTGATGAACAAGAAAACGATGACGAAATTTCTGTACTAAGTGAACAGGCTGTAACAACAGACTTTTTTAATGATAAAGATGGGGTCACAAAATCGAGTAAAACTGTATTACTACCCACTTTTCGGGTTCGAAGTATTCAGAAGACTTTTCAGAACCCTGGACCAAAAGGTAATGCAAAACACGCAAATACTTACTTGCAATGTTTTGAATGCATGATTGTTATGAATATTGTTCAATGTATAACTTTGTACACAAATATTGATAAAATAAAAATTAAATTTTCTCGTGAGCGCGATGCCAAACACACAGATTAGTGTGAAATTCGATTCTTGATTGGTATCTTAGTGTTAGCTGGGACATTAAAATCAGATTGAATATTCTTGACATTTGGGACAATAGTAGAGGGACCAAAATTGATGCAATTTATGTTACAATGAGTTAACAAAAGATTTCGCTGATACGCTGCCTGCGGTTTGATGATATCAGAGATCGAGAGGTTCGTAAGGCCCTTGATAAAATGGCTCCAATACGGGGATTGTTTGAAAAGTCAGTCAATAACTGTCAAAATAGCTATTTAGCAAATGACCATTTGAAAATCTACGAACAGTTGATTGCTTTTCGAGGAAGGTGCGCTTTCAAACAGTATATTCCTTCAAAACCATCTAAATATAGGATCAAGACTTATGCACTAGTTGGTGCTCATAACTATATTATGAGCACCAACTAGTGCATAAGTGCATAAGCTCATAACCTTGAAATTTACTTAGGAACGCAACCGGCAGGTCTCTACAAACTAAGTAATAAACCAGAAGATGTAGTATTGAGATTTGTGAAGCCAGTTGAGGGAACGAATAGAAATGTTACTGCCGATAACTGGTTTAGTTCAATTTCTTTACAAAAGAAGCTTTTGAAGAAAAAATTGACCTACATTGGTACATTAAAAAAAAAGTAGGCGTGAACTACCCTCACAATTTTTACCATCTAAAAGTGGAGAAATGAATAGTTCAATACTTGGTTTTGATAAAAATTACACATTAGTCTCATACGTGTCTAAAAAATATAAGACAGTCCTAGCCATTTCATCAATGCATTTTGACAATAATATAGATCAGACTAATGGTGAACAAAATAAACCTGAGATTATAACAGATTACAACAACACAAAATGTGGGGTAGACCTGTTGGACAAAATGTGCAACTTATACGATGTGTCCAGAAATTCTCGCAGATGGCCCTTGACAGTATTTTTTCATATGCTAAATACTGCAGGAATAAATGCAAACATTATTTATAAAGAAAAAAATAAAGAAATTAAATTGCGTCGAAAGGACTCTTTGAAAAATCTATCATTAGAGCTGACAAAACCAGCTATACTGAAAAGCATCTACACAGAGACAACGCCTAATGAAATAAAACGACGTGGGAAATTGTTTCTAATAATAGAAGAAGTAATTCAACCCCAGAGCCAAAAAAAACAGCAAAATTGGGAAGATGTCATATTTGCGGACGATCCTGAAATAAAAGCACTCGAGAAACTTGCCATAAATGTAAAAACTGGGTTTGTCCAGACCACCAAAAGTCCGTATATAATAATTGTATTGAATAAGATTAATTTTAAAGTGTTTAAATAAAAAAATTTAAAATATATGTGCTTATTTGCCTTTTTTATTACGGATAACAATAGTAATGAAAGCGACCCTTCACGTTCGTCTGGGAAGATCGACTACCGCAGTGTTAAGAAGGCTATTCGACTGTTTTAACGATGATGGGATTGCTTCATTTGACAAACGGGCAGCAATGCAAAATCTCTCTCTCTTTCTCTCTCTCTAAATCTCCAATAGCAATTGGACGCAATTGGACATACCAACCACCGAAAAACTTCATTTTGTAGTGCTAAGAACTGATCTATACAAAGTGTAATCTGTATAGTCAGTGGCTATGAAACGACTACCAACGACACTGAAATTATGTTTATTGACAGTGACAATATGATTTTTGATTGGACATTATGTTTAAGCAGTGAAACGAAACATTTAATTATTTTAATTTAATAAAAAAATTTTGTGTGGTAATTTATATTCATATAGAACTGAAAGTTCATAGATTCATCAGAATAATATCTCCGTGTTTCAGTTAAGAATCGCGAACACTACCACGCCCCCAATTAGTTATCTGTTTGACATTCTCTTCGCCTTTCAGCGATTTCTGCTGACCACCAGTACACATCAGGACCGTCGCCGGGACATAGAGAAGTCGCACGCGTACGTGAAGATACTTAAGATGGAGTTAATCACGTTTTCGTTTGAGGCTTCCTAGTCCTTGCCTTGAAGTCATCAAGACATTACCCCCTCCCCCAAATTTCATTTTAGCAATGAATATCGCCGATTTCAAGTGCAAAGTACGTTGATGTAGTACCCTCCATGTTCTCCCAGTAGTTCTCGAGTACTCTCCATTTGTTTATCATAGAAACTGAAGACCCCAAAGCGAAAGGATGATTCCGAAACAGCTTCTTACCAACCGGCGAAAGGTAGGTGTGTTGCCAAGGTTCATTTCAAAAAGTTCCGTCCGTTCGTGCTCGTTTTCTTCTGGAATCTGGATCAATTTTCCAATCAATCGCCTTGGCATTGAAGTCGCCGGCAACGAATGTTCGCCCTTTCTTGCTCGAGACAGCTTCCTCCAGTTCATTGGTTCAAAGGATTAAATTTGCTCATTTGGCGTAAGATAATTACTGATAAATATGATGTCCTGTTCTGCGCGGTTACACTATAATGTAGGCTGATCCGCCTGACTTGAATCATGTTTTCTTTTTTCTCTCGGTAAGCGCCTGTTTGAACTTCTAGTATCATCCGCTTCCTGGAAAACGCTCCACATGTCCGGACCAATGGCTTTGCACAAGATGCAGCTTGGTTGATTTGTGCGCTTTCTCGCCTTATGGACAGGAGTGCTACACTTATAGCATAGGCTGTTTCAATCTGGCCCTTTGCATTTCAGGGAAATGTGCCCGAAACGAGGGCATTTCTAGCATCGAGTCAGGATTCCTCATTCGGCGAAATTCTGGAGACTACCCAGCCGATTGATATTCCCCTTAAACAGGAGTTGTCTTTAAACACTGTGTCTTTCTCTAGAATCACCTTCAAGCTGACTGCCGTAGGAAGAGTCTGTATAAAGGATTCTACTACTCTTATTTGTTAAGGGGTCATTGGCTGTCATTTCGAGATAACAGCATAGGAGCCAAGAAGCCTTCTCTCGAACAAGCCCTTGTCGGTTGACTCTGCCCCGAGTTCTATGAAGAGGGCGCCTATTTTGGTCACTCTTACCATTTGCATGCCCGCTTTAGGCCTTCAGTATCCGATTCAGATACTTTGGCACCCTGCAATATTCCAGAGCGCCGAGAATATCTACCCACATAGCAGGATTGAAAGTATTCCTTATATCGAGTGTTATCAACAGAACTATTCATCGAGTAGTTATCGAGTGATGATTTTGGGCTTCTGCCTGGAGGACCGCCTTCGCCACCTCTGTTATTGCACTGTTCGTGGATCGGCCTGCCCTGAAAATCTACTGCTGCGGATATAGACTCCAAACAGCTCCGAAGGCATCCCTGAGGCTCTCTCTGATGAGCTTTTCGAGCACTCACCCAGCAGTCTTCAGTACACATAGGGGCCGAAATGCAGATGGTTGCTCTGGATCGCCCTTTCCTTTCTGATCAGCACAAGACTCACCTCCTTCCAGCACTTTGGGAACACACCCCTTTGCAGGCAGGCGTTGAGTGTATTGAACAACGTTTAAGTGCAAAGTTTATGCGCAAGGGAAACAATAATAACCATTATAACAATACTAGAAATGAACTCGGTTATAATGCAATTCTGATAAGATTTACTTTGTATATGCACAATGTTCAGAACGCTGGATTTGACTCATCGCTGTCTACTTCGCTTGTTGTAATTAATTTTTTGAGTCTTTATTTAAATAAAAACTGAAAAGGTAAGTAAAGCCGATATAAAGTCTTAACCATTTTAAATTTTGGAAATTTCAAAGGAAGCCCGAAAGTTGAGCAACTATTATGCGTTGCTGGATGAACTGAATTTGCCTTACAGATTATGTTTGTAGCAAGACTTGTACAAATTGTTGCTATCCATTCAATGTTAAAATCAAAGCTGGCCTCATTTTTGCATGCGAATCAAACGTTTTAACTGACACTACATACAACACTTACGTAGTTTTAAGTGCGAACCAACACACATTTCTATCGCTTCAATAGTCTCCACGCATTCTACAATGGGATTACTTTGGCCGCTGCAAATCATTTGTTGTTATAAATGGCCCAAATTGATATTCGTGCGTATGAGTCTTGCACTTTCGTCGCTTATACAGCGATAAATTTATACAAAGCTGATTAAGAAAATATCTAACTGATAACTAATCTCGAATCGAAATACCGCTACCGGAAGCGTGTTGAGATATCTGCAGCCGCCAATAGAGATATTGATAAGGCAGTATCCGTGATGACTTATCGTACTAATTTTGACTTAAAAACAATCGAAAGGTGCGCCTGAGAGGAATGAACATGGGCCGGCTTTCTTACCTCGTATATTGGCAGTTTATCGGAATTCCATTGCGCGATTCTTTCGTCACTACGGTCCACAACAGTCACGCAAATGTTCGGACATTTGAGGGCCATCACGCTGCAAGTTGGTCCACCAACATAGCCAGCCCCGATGCAACAAATCTTCGAAATTACCGTCATCGTTTCGATTCACTTGCGAACGTAAAACCGAGAAAAGTTAAGTCAACTAGCAGCGAAACTTGTAACGAAAAATTAAGCTGAATGAAAGGTCTCAAGCAGAAAATTCCATTAAGCAGGTTCTATTCACGCACTGTAAACTAATCGTTTCACTAAAAAAAAATTCTGAAACGACGAAACGCGGAAGCGGATTAATGACACGTCCGTCCGGGTTCCTCTGCTGAATCAAAACGTCAAACTCTAGCACAGCCAAAAGATAGATAGATACTTTTATTGAGACTTTATAGTGCACGCCTGCTGGCGTTTGACAACTATCAAATTTTCCTGCATCGACTAAACTGTCAAGTATCTTATTGGTCTAATTCCGATCGCAGCCCATTTAAGTTTGTTTTTATTCTGAATAAAAAGCGCGTAAAGGATTTGTCCTTTAGTAAACTGATTAAACCCATTATTAGTCAAACCTGTTTATAAGCTGCAAAATCTTCAGTGAACGTGAAGCATTCGCTGGGAGGATGTTAGCAGTTTGGGACATTTCATTTTTGTCGCGAAAAAAACCCACAATTACTTCGTCCGTATTTCTCTGAAATGTTTTAATGTGATGAGTCCGAACCCCAGTAGTAAGTGTTTGAATCGCATGAATCAACCATGTGATAATGATTGAAGAGCCATGAAAGAATTGCATTAGAGCCAGCTCGGTGGGCGTCTGGAAAATGTTTTCATTAACTTTGCAAAATCGGGGGATTTCCCGAAATTCAAAGCGGTCAGACTTGGATGTTTTACAGATATGAAGCCATTTCTTTCAAATTGTTGGCAAGTTTAGACTGTATTAACAGTTTTCGTTCGCAATGTCCAATGTATTGGCAAAGAATATAAAGCATAAAGAAGTCGAATTGCGAACAAAATTTTTGCGCGCAAATTTCCATACCGTGGGTTCTGGCGCTAGAACTCTGAGCTTAACTCTTTCTCGCTTTAGGATGAGAAAGCTTTTGGTTGAAAGCCCATGATGCATACACATACTCAAAAAAATTTGCGTACATCTCATTAGTAAATACTGAATGTTGTTGGAATCGTATGAATCAATGACGTGATCTTGATTTAATCGTTTTGATAAAAAAGCCTAATCCGCAGGAAACGTATTGAAGCAGCTTTGATTAAAAAATTCCCAAAACTAACGAAGATATAGTAATTTCAATAGTTGGAAGTCTGTGAGCGGCCCCAAAAAAGTCTGCGTATAGATCACAATTTTTGGGAATTCCCCGAAATGTGTAGTGGAAATGCCTACATGTTTTCATTGATCTGCGTGGATACACTTCATTGGAAAACTTTTTGTGAGTTTTGCTTGAATAAAAGACTATTCTTTAATATGGAAGCTAAAAATAAGGAAATCAGTGTCAGTGAGCGTAAAGTAATAATAAAATTGCGTGAAAACGGGAAAAGTTTTCGTGAAATCGCAAAATTAGTTGGGAGAACCCATTCCTCGGTCCAAAGGGTTGTTGCTAATTATGAAGAAACCGGTTTGATTATTTCACGGCATCGATCAGGACGTCCTCTTAAACTTACAACACGTGAACGTAGGAGTATTATTAATGCTGTGAAACAAAATCCCCGATTAACGGCGTCCCAAATTGCGCAGGACATAAAAAATAAATATAATAAAACAATAAGCGATGAAACAGTGCGCATAATTCTCGGAAAAGGCGGTTACCATGGTCGAGTCGCACGTAAGAAGCCGTTCATATCGAACCGAAATCGCCGAAAGAAGATGGAATTCACCAAAACGAAAAAGAATTTTGGGAAAGTGTTCTTTTTTTGGACGAAAGAAAGTTTTGTATATTTGGGATAAAAGGACGTATTAGTATGGAGAAAACGCTCGACAGAATTCAATAAAGAAAATTTGATTCCCACTGTAAAGCATGGTGGAGGTGGTGTGATGGTTTGGGGGTGTATGGCAGACAGTGGAGTGGAGCAATTAGTTTTCATAGAATCCACAATGGATAAATACGGGTGCCTTAATATTTAAAAAAATAATATAAAGCAAAGTGCCGAGAAATTGCAGCTGGGGAACGTATTTTTCTTTGAACACGATAATGACCCCAAACATACTGCTGAAATAAATAGGCTTTAGTTGGCCTACAACGTCCCAAAAGTCTTAGGTACACCTCCTCAATCACCAGATTTAAACTCAATCGAACATTTGTAGAATTTACTTGAAAGGAAAATTCGAGAGCATGACATAACAAGCAAAGAGTCATTAAAAAATGTTGTTTTGAACGAGTTGAACAAAATAACGACCGAAGAAACATCAAAACTTGTTCAATCCATGCAAAATAGGCTAAAGGAAGTCATTTATAGGAAAGCCTATGCTACTAGATATTAAGGTTCTTAATCTGATAAGCTAATATAGTGCTTTTCAAATAAAATGATTAAATTTTTTCAGTTGTACGCAGACTTTTTTGGATGAATTTCGATGACTTCTTGGAAGAAACTTTTTTATTTTGGTTATTCTAAGCAACGAACGAGTATTCGGTTATATATTTATCGAGCATATAGTTTAATGGAAGTAATAAACAAAATTTTTTAAGTTATAAACAAATGGCAAAGGTTTTTATATTGATATGTTTGCTACGATCAGCAAGTGTACGCAGACTTTTTTGAGTATGTGTATTTGGCGATGTGCTGAACGAATGCATCGCGGCAGTTCATGTTTGAATATTACGATTGTCGTTTTCAATATGAATATTAATAAAGTTAAATCTGGACTACAATGTAGTTTGGAGCTCGTAGAAAGTCCTGAAGAAGTTCCAATGTACGTTTATTTAATTTTGCACCAAATGATTCACTAATGGGAATTTTATGGCGGCAAAGTTGCGATTTCGAGCACGTAGCGGTGGACAAAAAATTGCGAATTGGCAATCGTCATTTTGAGGAGGAGTTTGTAGGTCCCCGTAGATTAAAGCTAGGTGCGATTCCAACATTATTTTTAACCAACAACAAAAGGACAAAACAAGGAACAAATGGACTTCAATCGATTTACTCCACCACCTCGAAAAGACGGAGACCGTCAGTAGATTCGGTAATTGATTGTTTAAATTGCCAGAAACGTGTTTGAAACGATCATTTTTGTATTAAAAAGTGTAAAAAATTGCAGGTCGAGTGTTTGAAGTTAAAATGTGAACTAGCGAAGTACAAGAAAGTAATGAAAAACTATCCGAGAATCTATAATGACAGTAGAAAGCTTTTAAAAAATAAGATTAAAGCTCCAATTGAAGTATTTCTAAATTCTAAAAATATTAGTGAAGAAAATAAAACATTATGCAAGATTGTCCTCAATGTTAAGAAAATAAATTATAATAATGACGAAAAGAATTTGGTTAAAAATATATTTTACGTTTTCGATTCAAGCTACAAACTTTTGAGAAATAGCCTTGACATTACTTCATCCATCTACAGAGAAAACCCGGCCGCCTGTCAAACAATTGCAACGAGGTATACGTAACAGTGCGATCATACAAATTAAAAATAAATGTCTGTTGCTAAGTGAAGTAGAAAATATGTTGTGTTAATTTTTGATGAAATTGCAATGAGGAAGGAATTAAGATATAACGTTTCACATGACTTAATAGACAGTTTGGAAGACATCAGCTTTTAAAGGAAAAACACTATTAGTAAACAAGTGTGTCTCTTTATGATAAGAGGACTTATCAGCAAGTGGAAAGTGTAATGAATTACTTTGTCTCTGAAAATGGCATTAACGGTGACTGCCTGAAAGATATCCTCAATGAAAACATAAAGACTCTTTCAAGTTGGGGTCTTAAAATCAAAGTTGCAACTCGTGACCAGGGCTCAAGCAACAGAAAATGTTTTTCGGATTTAGGAGTTTCCACTGAAAAACCATTTTGTCTTGTTAATGGGGATAAAGTAATGTGTCTTTTTGATTTCCCGCATTTCATTAAATCCCTGAGAAATCTTCTTTTTTATAGCATCATTTGTAAAACAGCTGGTCGTGTTTCTTGGGATGTGATAAAAGAATTATGGGAGCTTGAGTAAAAGAAAACTACAAAAATGTGCACAAAGTGAACATTTCAGCACATTCAACCAACGTCTTTTGAAAAAATGCGAGTAAATTTAGCATATCAGGTATTCAACAGAACAGTCGCTGCTGCCATTCAAGCTGCCGTTGAAACTAAACAATTCCAAAGAAATTCGGTTGAAATAGCGCTAAGAACTGCTATATTTGTAGAAAAGATTAATAAAATTATTGCCTGTTTGAATAGAGGATCATTGAAAAATGGCAATATTTTTAGGTGTGGTTTAAAATTGGATCATGAAGTCCATAGGTATATTAACTATTTCATAACATAAATTGCATTTGTTAGGAATGAAAACAAGTCAAAAACTGTTTATTTCCTTAAAGGTGTGAAGCAGACTTTGACTGGTGTTTTAATGTTGGCAGACATCAATATGAAAGAAAATTCTAGTATTTTTTGATATTGACAAAACGCCTTTCACAAGATCCTTTAGAAAATCTTTTTACAGTAATAAGGAAAAAAGGTGGTAATAGAAGAAACACATCAATTTCTGAATTGAATATAATATTATCGAAAATAATTTCCTTTAACTTGATCGAGTTTAGCGAGCGAAACAACTGTGGAGATGACAGTGACACAATGCTTTCAATAAATTTAGATGAAGGTGAGGAGAATGACAACAATTGTGAAAACTTCAGCAAACAGATTTTTCAATACGGCATGAAAAGGAAACAGAGCGATTTGATAGCCGATACATTTGAAAATCCTGAAATCCAGATTTAATTTCCTTCAATGAGGTATTTCATCGGGTATGTGGCATTCAAAGTTCTGACAAAAATGAACTGTGAGTTTTGCGATATCATTTAGCGTGTAGCTTTGCGTACCTTGAAGGATTAAAATACCACACAAGTAAATTATATAAAACTATGTATTTGTCAAAAGATTTCGAATAATACAGTTACACGCGGTAATTGCTTAGCTTGACAGCGACTGTGTGTCGTTCTGTTGGTTCCTGTTGCTGCACTGCATTGCCTGTGATATCTCTAGTGTCATTACCCTTTTTAAAAGCTGAGCTTGTGCAGCTGACCTGCCACAATCACTAGGAAGACAGACAAAATTTTGTCGTGTCCTTTCGAGGTTTGAATATTTGCTAAAAATTACGGCGCGGCCTCATTAGATTTAGGGAATTTATTCGCTCCATCTGATGAGTTCTTTGGTGTCTTCAAGCACCATGTTATCTGTTTCAATAATATAAAAAATAAAGTTTTATTTTTAAAAAGTGAGATTATATTAGAATGAACAACAATAATAACTGATTAAATGATACACAAAAATGATACACATTACAGAAGTTTCTATTCTTTAATTCTTCTTTTTCTTCTATTTATTTCTTATTAAATGAAATAAATAATAGTAATGGTTTAATCTCATGGCAACCAGTACAAAGGTTTTGTAATAATTACGATACACCCTCATCAACAATATAAAAACACAAAAAGCACTTCAATTATCTATAAATAAAACAAAATATTAAAGATAATAGTAATATATGTAAAGCAAAGAAATTAATGGAGAAAATAAGTATTTCATTAGGATTTTATCCTTCATTTCAAGCAACTTGAATGTACATAAAAAATACTCAATATATTGGCAACCTCTCTTTCTCAACTAGGTCAAGCAAAACCAATAATAGAAATGCGGAGTAGAAAGAATAAGAACCAATGCGGAGTGAGAATTGCTTTTTAGATTTGCATATTTACTAATCCTACATAACCTACTAACTGGTCATAATTGTTTTCATCTCTACCCCTATTATGTGTCTGTTTATGTTATATTATTAAACTAATGCGAATGAAAACAAAAATTGGAAAACTAACATCGAAAACATTTTTAATTTTTTGTATTGTGATTGTGGTTATGAGATCCTATGCCTTTTCAGGATAAGATAATTGCAAATACATTAGTTCTTTCCGAAGAAGTTCAGTATCCATTCTGATCCTATTGTCCATTGTCTTTCGGATTTTGACTTTGTCAAAATAGTCCTCAGACCGGGGAACCGAACGTAAATAATAGCGTTCCCAGGTTGCCAATAGGGAAGACCTTTTCTTGAACGTTACTGTGAATAACAAATAAGCAGTCGCGGGCAATGGTCAGAAGAGAAGGGAATGTGTCATGATGATTTCTGTTGCCATTAATGCCTTCACTGGCTCATGACGAAGTACTTTGCCATCTAGATAAGAATCAATCAAATCAATAAAAGAATTATCGAGTTTTTGGCGATTAATTTAATCGGGTTTTGTAGATATTAACACAATCCTGTCTTTCCACTACTATCAGTCAGTGCGGACGTACGAGCGAAAATCCGAGTGTCAGAAGCAATAAATTCCATTGTTTAATCTGCCTCTGAAATTTAATAAATTAATTGTAACATAAAACCGGAAGTGAGTGTTGATTGTTGTGAAAACTCAAACCCTACCCAGCGCAGACAAAGAAACCGGGAATTATCCCCGATTGGAACGCTCCTCAGGGACCGATTCAAGATGGCGCGAACCACATTTAAGTCATCCGTTTCCAACAGCTTCCTGCCATTAACTGACCTTAAGGATAGCAGCGACATCGGTCAACAACCCAGTATTGAGCAGCAAGCTAAGGTGAGAGTCCCCCCAATCACCTTTATTGATCTTCCCCGCGATACAATTGATGCCATCCTCAAAGAGTTTAAAATTGAAAATTTTTCAATTAAATTAATCTTTATTGAAAAACGGCTTTTTCTACAAACGTATGAAGATTAAAATAACATTGAAAAATATCTAAAGGCTAAGAAAGTTAACTTTTTCACTTTCCAAGGGCCAGAATTACGTACATTGAAAGTAGTCCTAACAGGGCTCCATGACATTCCTACGGAAGAATTACAAAAAATCCTGAAAAGCTATCATGACGTTAATTCATTCGACATAAAAAAGTTCATTTCCAAGGTAGGAGGAAGTGATCAGATAGTAGGAAGTGATTTGGCAAAAATGGCAGATCTGAAAAAAAATTTAAACAATTCTTCACACAATTGTACGTTGGAACTATTACTCTAACAATCGTAAAAGCCCAAAGCAATGTCGAAATTGCCAAATGTATGGGCATGGCTCCTCACATTGTCATTTACCCACTAAATGTGCCATATGTAGCGGCCCTCATGAACACTCTAAATGTACACTACGAAAAGAGCAGAGTAATAAAAAAGTATGCTGAAATTGTAATGGTCCGTACTTCTCTAATGCTCCCGAATGCAAGAGCAGAACAGAAAAAATCGCGCTTAAAGAAAAGCTACAAAAAAGGAGAAACAACCCAAAACTTCAGAGGAGCTCCAATACGTTTGCACTTTCGGAGAAAAATTTCCCAAGTCTTCCCTTACTTCAATCTAAGACACAAACCTGTATTGAAAATTTCCTAACTTGCCGACAAACTTAGTTAGTGCAACGAACGCAATTGGAATTAAACCTCGACCTCGACTATCGTAGAGTGCGGCGACCAAAAACATTCCAACACTCTCTGGTAAAACTCGTAACGAGGAACTTTTTTCACCAGAGGATTTATTAAAATTCTCTCATGAACTGATTATGAATTTATCTAAGTGTAAAAATAAACAAGAACAATTCAATGTAATAGTTAGCATTTCAGTTAAGTTTCTATAAGGCTAAAGTAATGAAAATTCTATTCCGGAATGCGCAAATCATTTGAATCATCTGTCATTGAAAACATAACATGAATCTCAAACCAAAATATACGCAGATTATTTTCCTGGGACAAAACTTACCAAGGAAAAATTAACTAATTTTAAAAACGATTTAAAAAGGTTTACACGTCAAAACCAAAAGTACTTGCTCTGTAGTGATCTTAACGGGCGTCATAGGCTTTGGAACTGTGTTCGAGCTAATAAAATAGGTCAATGTTTGTATGAAATGTTGAGTGAAAGGAATATATTTATTCACTTCCCGACTGAACCCACATTCTGTTCGCCTCGAGGTGCCGGATCTACCCTTGATATTATATTAGGTGATGATAATATTGGCACTTCAGAAATTAGTGTATTACAAGCGCTATCATCTCCTCATTTACCAGTGCTTTTCACACTAGACTCGAAGGGAGTTTATCGCTATAATCCCAATCAAGCCTTGCTCTTGAAAAAAGCTGACTGGAGGAAATTTCGAAGACATATTACCGACAATATATCGATTTCGTAAAATACGTTAAATTCTTTGAACACAACTCATGCCGTCGACGAAAAAATCAACGAATTTAAGAACACTATATGGAGGGGTATAGAATACAGTGTACCCAAATCTAATGCGAAATATACAAGCTTCGAATTAGATCAGGAAGCTCTGAAGCTTATTCGGACTCGAAATAACCTAAGAAGACAGAGGCAAAGATCTAGGGATCCGGCCTTGAAGTTGGGTGTGAACACACTCACTACAGCAATCCGGAACAAAATCTGAAACCTACGGAATCAGTACTAGAATCAAATGCTCCAGAGCTTAGATTATAACTCAAGGGGACTTTGGCTCTTAAATAAAATATTCAGAAGAAAATCTCACAACTCCCCTACCCACTTAAAGACGCAAGCGGCCAGCAGACTTACTCTTGTGAAGAAAAAGCAGAAATTCTTGCTGATAAATTTCATAAGTACCATAACATCTCAAACAAAATGCGCAATGATATCACAGAAATGATGATAGATAACTCTCTGCAATGTATATCCAACACATCTGACTTGCCCTTTAGCGCCTACATCAAGACTAGAGAAATAGTTAAGCAACTAAAAAACCTTAAGAATCGTACTGCTCCTGGGACCGACGGAATTCCCAATTCTGTGATGAAAAATCTGCCAAAGAAAGGGATTGTGCTCACTTGCCTCTTATTTAATGCATGCCTCAAACTATCCTATTCCTGTCCACTCGCCGAGACACAAGCCGTTGTAGCACCACTTCTAAAGCCTGGGAAGGATCCACATGAGCCAGATAGCTACAGGCCAATAAGCCTATTGCCAGCCTTTTGTAAACTCTTCGAAAAGTTAATCGTCAAAAGACTCACCAAATTGCCTTTGGTCTGGCTTTATCAATTTCAGAAGTTTTTGGTAGATCAATTTGGAAAAATAGAAGAAGTTCAAGCTCAGAGCAATATTCATAACTAGTAAAAATAACCAGTCGACATCCACCTAAGCTGGTAGTGTCAATCGATGCGTCCCAGCCTGTGAGTTGGCACCTGACGAGAAGCGGCAGGGACGCGTGTTCGAAACCAGCTTGAGCTCTTTCCACCTTTCTCAATACTTACGTAATTTGATAGCTTCCTACCTCAAACATAGATCATTTAAGGTACAGGTTCGAGATAACACCTCTACTGTTAGAAGCATCCCTCCTGGTGTTCCCCAAGACTTATGTCTAAGCCCTACCCATTTCAACATCTATGCATCCGATCTCCCTACAAGCCTTTGCGGACGATACCTGTTTTGATACTTCAGGAACTCACCCAAGTACCATAACATCTAACATAGGGAAAATGCGTGAAAAAGTATATCAGTTCGTCTACAGGTGGAAAATAAGCATCAATATTGACAAAACTAAGGCAATATCTTAGGACAAACCATACCATGGTCCGAAAATCTGCAGTACCTTGGGCTAATGTTGGACAAGAATCTCATGTTCAAAGACCACATTGAACGAATATGTTCATTACTCAACAGAAGGTCCCGATTGAACATAAAGAATAAGCTAATAATTTTAAAGGTGGTCATTCAGCCTATAATATTATACGGAGCGCCTACTTGGAGCTAATGCGCAAAATATTTGAAATCAAAGCTTCAAGTCACTCAAAACAGATACTTAAAAATGGTGCTAAATAAGCCTTTTTATTTCTCACCACGCAAATTACATGAGCTTGCTAATATTAGCCCTATCAATAAACTCATGTGGGTTCGTAGAAATCTGTAGAATAAAAATGTTAATAATTCATTCATAAACAATCCAAAAAGTCAACTTACCTTTTCAATAACTGGAACCGCGTTTGGAGATAATTTCGGTCTTGTTCCCTACCAATCAATATCCTCCGCATATCCTATCGCTATGCGGATTGACTATAATTCCCATGTTTCTTCTCATGACGCTGCTCCATATCTGCTGCCGACGTCTATTTTTTGGAATCCTAAAATATAAGAAAAAACAGTCAACTTACGATGTTAAATCATGTGCCCCCAAGAAGTGAATCCGACTGCTTTGCAAAAACTTTTAAAGCTATAGCTCGATTAAGTTTACTAGGAATATTCTACCGTATCACTGGTGCCGGCGGATAAATAGAAAAATTCCACATCAAGGATGAATTCGAACATATGAACCGATCAGACAATCAGAAATTTCATTTAAAATGATTAAGTTTTTGTAAAAACTTCAGTTCGAAGGATACGACGCACTCATTTCAAATAATTAACCATGAAACTAATATTATTAGATGTCTAATTTAAGCAAAAATTATTAAATTTCTAATGCCACTGTTAATGGCGGTCTATCGTCTATCGAACATATTTTCTTTGAAAACAAGCACTAACTCTCCGAATTAAGTATTTGTCTTGCTATCACGAATTCGCATAAAAATACCCGTCTGTCCACTCTTCACGAGAAACGAACGGGAACTAGCAGTTCTCTCCATGAAGGCGAAGAAGGCTCCGGGCCCAGACGGTATTCCAGCCGAGGTACTGCAACTGGCCCATCACTCTTGTCCTGACTTGCTGCTCAGTACGTTCAATGCCTGCTTGTGGGAAGGCGTTTTTCCTGAGCGTTGGAAGACGGCAAGGCTCGTGCTGTTCAGCAAGGGGAAGGGAAATCCCAAGTCGCCGTGAGTCGGGATAGTGCTCGAGAAACTGATAAAGAGAAGACTCGCTAACGTTATCCACGCCACTGGGGATCTTTCTCCAAGGCAGTATGGTTTCAGAACGGGACGTTTCACTATAGATACAGTCGTGGAAGTGGTAAGTGCGGTCCAACAGGTGGAGGCACGCAGTCGATCCAACCGTCGGGTAGTCCTTCTAGTGACGCTGGACATAAAGAATGCTTTCAACTCCGCTAGATGGACGGATATTCTGCAAGCCCGGGAAAACTCTTTCCAAATTCCAGAATATCTGATGCGCATAGTCCGAAACTACCTGAAGGATCGCAGCCTGATCTACAACACGGTGCAAGGTTGTCGGAGTATGCTAGTCACATCAGGTGTGGCTCAAGGCTCCATCCTCGGTCCGAACTTGTGGAACGTCTCCTACGACGGACTGCTCAGACTTGAACTGCCGGAAGAGTTGCGACTGATCGGCTATGCAGATGACGTTGTGGCACTAGTGGCTGGGTGCACGGTCGATCAAGCGCAATTAAGGCTAAATGTACTAATGCACCAGGTGGGGAGCTAGATGACCATTCACGGGCTTAACCTAGCGTTAGAGAAAGCCGAAGTGGTCATCCTGACCAAGAAGAGGAGCCCCAGAGTAAGAATGGTCCGAGTCGGGGACGCATTAGTAGAGTCGAAACTATCAGTCAAGTATCTGGGCTTGCTGATAGACTCTAAACTGAGTTTCTCGGAGCAAATCAAGGTAACGACAAACAAGGCCGCAGCAGGGGTCTCGGCAATTAGTCGACTAATGGCCAATCATGAGGACCAAGTCCAATAAAAAGGCGTCTGCTAATGAGTGTAGTGCAATCTACGCTTCTTTATGGAGCAGAGATATGGAGTAAAGCTCTCAACAAGGAACTGCACCGAAAACGGCTGGCACAGGTGCAGAGACGAGGAGCACTGCGGATTGCATCAGCATACCGTACAGTCTCTGAGCCAGCCGTGTTGGTAATTGCAGGGGTGATACAAATTGCTCTCCTTGCTAGAGAGCGCAATAGAGTCTACCTCCGAAGGCACGAGGGTAATAATGAAAAAGTTGCTCGCGATGAAAGACGATGCACTCTCGACGAATGGCAACAATCATGGGAACGAGAGCTAAAAGGAAGATGGACCGCTTGGCTCATCAAAGAGTTGAGATCGTGGCTCAGTCGAACGCATGGTGAGACTGATTCCTACCTGACCCAGCTACTGAGTGGACACGGTTGTTTTCAGTCTTACCTGCACAAGATAGGTAAGTCACGGTCTCCAGATTGCATATTCTGCATTAGTGTGAAAGATTATGCCTATCATACTTTCTTTTCATGCAGAAGATGGGACAAAGAGCGCGGTGATCCTGCCGAAAAAGTGGGAGAGCTCCATCCAGATAGCCTAGTCGAAGAGATGCTGAAATCATTTCACAAATGGAATCATGTGGCACATTACGCTCGGATAATCTTAATAACGAAAAAAGGCGTACTTGATCGGCTGGAGACATCGAGGGTGGAGGGTTTCCTTCTCTAGCAATCCTCCTCATCTTTTCCATCCAACTGGAGAAGGAATCCCTGTAACCCGAAGGCGCCAAAAGGCCTAAAATTGGGAGGCCTAGCCCGAAGTAATGTGTCAAACGGTTCCAGGCTAGGCGCTCCGGTTGACAGGGGAGGTGTTTAGTCGGTAGTCCAGTAGGTCCACTGGGAGTCCGACACTCAGGGCGTAAAAAGCCTTCACCTCCCTACCCAAAAAAAGGGCTCAACTTCACCAATGAACTAAATCATGATGAAAACAAATGGAAGGACAAAGGGGCACAAGTTGTTTTCCGACAACTATTACCCGTCGTTCAGATTGTTTGAAATTTAAAAAAGTCAATCTATTCGTCAACCCACTCTTCCAATACGACAAAACGACTGCATTCTGCGACTGTGGCTCCAGGTAAACCCAAAGAATCGCCGCCAAGGTCTTTATTGGAAGAAGACTCAGGAGTCCACTGATTCTTCGTACGGTTCACCGCAGGAAGCGCATCAAACCATACCAGAGAAAGAGATAAGAACAGACAACTGACAAATCAGACACTGTCAAATCTAAAAATGCCAACAGATTTGAAAATCATGGATATGACAATAAGTGAAAGATCACACTTTACTGAACACTAATTAACCAGTTAACTGTGATTGACGAGTATACACGGACCAGGCGCTGAGCCTATTGATGGCCCAGAGTTATCTAGCTATCGAGTGGTAAAAATGCCAATTGTTTAACGTTAGAACCGTGTGCTGACATGTGAGTAATGCCCCAACACCGTGCTGCCTAAAAACAGTTATTCTATTGTGGTGGGAAAGGCAAGGACGCTTTCTGGTAAGAGAACTAATTTTGCTCAAATTGATTGAATACACTTTTGTGACGTATCCAATTGAAAGAAATAAATTGACACAAACTCAGCCATTTAGGCTTAATTTTAGCCAATTAGGCGGGAATCATGTTCCGGATTATATACCCAGAACATCAAAAAAAACCCTATCCAAAGGTGTTCGCATTACTACAAACGTAAGATCAGGAAGAATTCGCGTTACTGGTGTTCGATTTGCAATGTCCCATTGTGTATAGTACCCTGATTCGCTGAATATCACTCCACAGCAGAAATTTCAATTCCTACTCTTCTGTGTATAATATTTAAATAAATTTATTGCGTTTTAAGTTTAATAAGTATTTGATATATACTTATGTGAACCAAATAAGTAAATATTAGTAATAAAATTTTCATTTTGATAATATAAACCCATATTTTTCATCCAATATGTTACCAGCGCAACTCACTCTGTGATTGACGAATATACTAGTCATGGCTCGATTCTGGCGACGCAAAACGTGCGCACTCTGCAACGAGGCCGCCACAGCTAACTGGTTAGATAAAAAACTTAAATGCCACACGAAATATTAAATAAATGTGTTTGATTGATTGATTGATTTACTATCGGGGATGGTGAACGTCAACCCTTACACGTTTATTGTGCCCCCGCTTCCGGTGCGCCTAGAGCGCCTCAAGCAGATCGATCTTCCTCAAAAAGTCAATGATTTGCTTTGGCCTCCCAAATCCTCCTCGACAAGTAAGCAGCTTCCCAAACTGTCTCTTCTCCTGCGGGACAGTGCGTCGCAGTGTGCCAGCAGATGCGCTGGTGTCTCCCCCGCAAAATTACAAAATCTGCACTCATCATTCGCTGTCAAGCCCATCCTTTTGAGAAGCCCTCCGAGTGTGCAGTGCCCCGTGAACTTCCCAGTCAGGACCCTTAGCTTTCTTTTATTCATTTCGATGCACGCTCGAAACTTCTTCTCGTCATAAACGTCGAGGAACAGCTTCGACATTCGAAGCCCTGGAAGTCCATTCCAGAGCCTATTGCATTTTCTATCCTCATTTTCCTTTAGGGCCCTGATGATGAGATGAGACCGATGAATGCTGTCGATGCTCCTTTCCTCGCCAGTTCGTCTGCCTGCTCATTACCCTCGATGCCTGCGTGCCCCGGCACCCAGTATAGGGTAACCCTATTGTCCGCACTCAATTTGTTGAGTGCATTGCAACAATCGAATCTAGAACCATTCCCGATGTAATCACCGGGGATTCTAGTGCTTTTAGTGCTGCTTGGCTATCGGATATTATAGCTATAGTTTTGCCTTTGTATCCTCTGCCTATGCTGAGTCGTGCGCTTACAGCAATGGCATAAACCTCATTTATAAATATATAAACCATAAATAAATGTGTTTAGAATAGAAAAAACTATTCAGGTAAAAAAGGAAAAATCGGACGATTGAATATGTCCAATATATTGGAGATACGTATCCAATTGTCTGATTTCACAAATCACGCGAATAGCTACCTTAAATCCGAGTGCATTTTAAACTCAGCGGTTTCATATTGGTCTAGATATATGTCTTTAAAAATCTTAAGCGATCAGAGTTAAATAGTTAAATAAAAAACATGTGGGAATCATTTGTTGATTTCACGGCATCGGTCAGTACGTCCTCTAAAAGCCACAGGACGGGAACATCTGAATATTAGTTTTGCTACATAAAGAAAATCCGATTATTGCGGTTCCAACTTTGGCAGGCCATAACAATTCTATATGAATATTGTATTTATATTATTAACTCTTTCAGTCACACTTTTACAATAGGAACATAATTATCAATTTCTGTTTATTTAAGCAACTTTTACAACTAAAATATCACAGAAAATAGAAGAAAAAAATTATAGGTATTAAGGCTTTCAAGGAATGAGGTGGTCACTAACGCTAACCACCATGACTATTGCTATAAATAAAACTAGGATGATTGTGAATGTTATTTATTAGACGAATCATCATTACAAAAGCACAAAACTAACAAAAAAAAATTATTTTATATGAAAATCTGCAAAACATGTTTTACTTTTGCGTAAGCAAAGAGGCACTTTACATGTACTACACTGCCATACAGTACGCACTGGAGATATTTTAGTGCTACAATTGCAGCATCTTCTTGATATGCTTCTTTCAGGTTGATGGCGACTGGATTCTAGACGAATTTCCTGAGGGACTGTAGGTTTGTGGCGTTTTATAAATGCAGGTCCTGGAGAAGAGGCCGCAGAATTACGGCTGCTGTTCACTGAATCCGGCCTGTGTTTGTCTCTGACATATGCTGGTGCCAGTAGGCCCCGATATGCTTCTCGACTGAATTCTTTCAGAATCAGCTTGTCTAGGTCTGGGCGTGAAGAGGACTGCAGTTCTTTATAAATCAAAAAGCATTGACAACACAACAATCAAGATAGCGAAAAAAAATCCTATGCCACCACTTATGGGATTTTCTGTCAATAGCATACATAGCTTCCTTTGAGCTGATCAAATTTGTCGACAAAGTTCATGTTTGCGTTGTAGTCGATGACGGCTTGAGGACAGGACACTTCAGTACTGGTGCCATCACGCTCTCTGCGTTTTACTTTTCCCACATTCTTCGGATCATGGTAGTTTGACAAAATAAATACTGATCTCTTGTCCTTCCTTTTCAGTAAACTTACTTTTGTGTCACTAACCCGGTAATCATGTTGACCTCTTTGTAAATGCTTGTCATCTTTTAGCGTTGGCAAGAACTTTCTATATCAGTTCACAGTTCCACAAGCGAAAATCTGGTCCTCAAGTAGTTTCACTTGCAAAGGGTAACTATTGAAATAATTGTCAAAATAAACCTTATGATTTTTATTTTTCAAGGTTTCGCAAAAATTCTTGACAAATTTTCCACCTAAGTCAGTTTCAACGTTACTACCCTGTTTGCCTGTGTAAATATAAAAATCTAGACAATAACCTGATTGTGCATACATCATCCAAACCTTGTATCCATGTTTCGTCGGCTTTTTTGGCATGTATTGTTTTAGTGAGTTTCTGCCTTTGAATTTGATCATGCTTTCATCGATTGCAACTCTCTCAGATGGCTTGTAATTTTTTTGAAAATTGTTTTGCAGTATGTCGAGTAGAGGTCTTATTTTATAAAGTTTGTCGTAATTAGGGTCAGTTCGGTCGGGCATTACACTATTGTGATTGACATGTAAGTTATTCAAAAGCCAACTGAACCTGTTAAAGCTCATGAACTTCGAAACATAGCTGTCATGCAAATCAGGCACTGAAGACCGATAATCTCGGTAGCTCGGCAGTTTTTTTTATACCCATCACCAAATTCAAGGCAATAAAAACACCAAGCTCTTCTGTTGTGATAGGTGTATATGGCTTTTCAGTTTGAGTAGCGTAAAGGTTAGTTTGGAAACATAAAAGGTCTTGTAAATGCTCTGTCCAAAAAAGGCGAAATAGTAAAAGAGGTGTCACATTCTCCATGCTTAGAATTTGATCTTACAAACCCATTCTTTCAGAAAACTCACCAGGCATATCCATTCTATAATTCTTCTTCCATTTTGGAGCAATCATAACCGGCATGTTTGAACTTACGTTATTAGACTCTGTAGAATCAGGATTCCGTTGTAACCGGCTAGACAAAGGGAGGTCATCATCAGAATCATAAATGTCGTCATGAGCAATTTGAACTCCAATCAAATCACCTAACACCATCGGATTTGGCTGATTTTCTGCCTCTTAATCGTCATCTTCATAGCTACAAATGCTCTCGTTACCTGAAGGGATGTCTTCAAACAAGTATTTTTCAATCTCTTTCTCTCCTAAGTGGCGCGTGCGGCGCGACATAGTGTAAAGAATGTGAAAAAACAAATGAAGTTACATCCATAAGCTAACCAACCACCGTCATGGTGGTTTGTAAGCTAACCACCAAATTCCCTTTGTAAATACTCATTGAAAACACAAAAGTAACAGTACTTGCATGCAAACCCACATAAAATAGGTATATGAGAATACGTTCAATAAAAACATTACAGAAAAAATGTTACTTATCCGTTTTATAGATTTTTTTATCAGACACTTGAGAAAAAGTACGTTAGCGCTATATTCAATTCAACTGGTATGAACTGTCATTAATTAAATTTACCGGGAATCTGTCATTTGTTTTGAAGCACAGTCCAAACTTTCGTAATAATTCAACCGTTTATCGCTAGATGACGTGGATTATAATTAACGTAATCGAAAAGAGGTGGTTAGTACCACTAACCACCAAGACTTAAAGAGTCAAACAATATGGGATTAAACCGTTCTATTATTTGTCAGGAAAGCCGGTTATCATTGTTGTAAAGAGCCGTTCATCACGTTACGAAATCGCCGAAAGAAAATTGGATTTACCTAAAAGTACGTAAGCACGCAAAAGAATTTTGGGAAAATGTACTTTGTCTAGGCAAAAGTAATTTTTCATGTTTGGAATAGAAGGACGTAAATTTGTGTTAAGAAAACGCTCGATAGATTTCCAAAATGAGTATTTGATTCCCACTCTAAAGCCAGTGCCAGTGGTGCTCTGGTTTTTCGGAGTATAGCCAACCGATTTTGATATAGGCCTTAATCTATCGAATTCTGAAATACGAGAAAGTCCCACCTTAACATTTTGAAAATTAATTTTAAACAAAGTGCTGAAAAACTGCTGCTAGGGAATGAATAAATTATACGTTAGGTACCATACAGACCTCAAACACACTTCTGAAATTAAAAAACATTTCTTGGCCTAACAACGTTCCAAAATTATTGCATACACATGTATCTCACGTCAGCATCCAAACACAACCGCGTCGAATCCTTTCGTTTCATGATTTTTGTTTTGATTGGATTAAAATGAAAAATTATGATAGCGCAAGAATATTAAAATTGTGGTAAAAATTTAAACTTAGGCATATTCGTAAAAACAGAATTTCTAAATAGGAAAAAATTCAGGACCACGGCCTTTGCAACCATGCATACTTCAGGTACTTTACATAAATAACTGAATTGTTACACCCATACTCATTGAACAGATTTACATAAAAGGAAAATTTATATGTAATAACTAGCAAGGATTTATTATAAAATGTTGACATAGAATAACAATCGAAGAAACAAAAAAGCTAAATCGCTCTTTACAAAGAAAGGCTTTTTTTTGAAAAATTGTCTTTGAATGAACGGGTGTTTGTTACGAAGTATATAACTTATATATTTTTTATAATATAGACTTTTTGATGTTATGTATAGTGTGACAGCTGTCGTGCATTCTATAGTTAGTGTGGTTTGACATGAATAAGTTGACGCCGTGACTCTCGGCTGCAAATTGCGTAAATTTATTTGGAACAAAAAACGGGTTCTGTTTGAGAAAATCATTGCGCACTCCGTCAACTTTATGGCCGACGTATGTCAGTATAATTGCCCACAAGAACAATTCTATTAACCATGGATCGTTTCCGCAACGTATTTACTCTTACTGATAGTACGCAATGAAAATATGTAATGAAGAAACCATAGTAGGTACAGAGCGTAGTATCGATATTATGCGGGTTTACAAAATTGGTAAACACAGGTAGTTGTCCAAACATGGTTACATCCGGAGAAAGTCACTGTTTGGTGTGTTTTGTGGGCCGATGAAATCATTGATTCAAATGTTCTTCAAAAAAGCTGCTGGGAATAACATGACAGTCAAAGGTTTCGGATTAGACTCGCCGTAATACAGGGCGACATGCCATACAGTTTGTGCAACCATAAACTTATTGAAAGAAGCAAAAGATGAGCGAATAATTGTTCGTTTTGTAACTGTTAACTGGCCTGCAAGATCTTGTCATTTAATTCCGCTGTACTATTACTGGTGGGAATATGTCAAATTACTCGTCTTTGTACAAGCACAAAGGGCACAACCCCGGGCATTAGTCTTACACGATTGATCATCAACAATTACCGCGTTATTCGCAAAATATGGCCGAAATTATAGGTTAGATCGGTCGAAAATTGGACCTCTCGTTTGGAGTTCCTACACGCCAGTCGAGATGAGCAGACGCCGAAAATCATATTTAAATTAAAATGGCAGAAAATTACGTTATCAATAACACGAATTTCATGGCTCTGAAAATAATTTTATTTAAAAAAAAATTATGCTATTTAATTTTAAAGTTCTGTACCTCTAAAAAACAATCTCTATGTGTATATAAATATGAATATAAATATATGCTCAAATAAATATCAAATCCAAAGCTTTTGCGGAATTCTTGTGTTAAATAATTATTATTTAATTTATCAAGTTTCTCAAACAAATTGTAACTGCAATTAAGAAAAATTTCTCTCAACCAAATTGTTGTTATTTTCCATTAATACTGTTATTAGTCATTATTAGTGTTAAGAGTTACATACACACTTGTTTAATTCAATTTAATAATAATAATAATTTTTTTTTTTTTTGTTTGGGAGGTGAAGGCTATTTACGCCCTGAGTGTCGGACTCCCCCGCTACCGGACTACCGACTAAACACCTCCCCTGTCACACCGAGAACCTAGCCTGGAACTGTTTGTCACATTACTTCGGACTAGGCCTCATTAATCATCGCTTAGCGATGTCTTCAGGCTAAGGGAAAACTCTCTTCACGGATGGATAGGAAGGAATTGCAATTAGTAACTATAATATTGCGTTACCGAGATGTTCCCTCCCTCGCCAAGCGATCCATTATGTCCTTCTTTATAATGAGTACTGTCCGTACGTAATGTGACACACAGTTCCAATTGTCCTTTGATTTCATCATTTTTCCCGTTAGATTTTCTGGAGAAATTACGCCAATTTTCTCCGAGAGATGCGAACGGAGTCTTGTAAATCTATTACACGTAAAGAACGTGTGGCATGCGTCATCCGTCATCCCCGGGCAGAACACGCAAGTTGGGGATGGTGTTTTCCCCATCTTATACAGGTAAGACTGAAAATACCCGTGACCACTGAGTAGTTGCGTCAGATAATAATCAGTCTCACCATGCATTCTGTAGAACCACGGCCCCAAGTCACTTATCAGCCGTGCGGTCCATCTGCCTCGCGTTTCGTTTTCCCATGTTTGCTGCCATAAGATAAGGGTTCTTCTCCGTTCCTCTCGGCTGACGGTTTCTCTCGCCGACTCCCTCCTACGTGAGTATACACGTTTTCGTTCGTCAGCAAGTAAATAATAATAATAATAATAAAAATAATGTTTATTTAAATGTAATATTTACAAAAGTAGAGGAGTCTTGATTAGTAGATCTGATTTGAATTCGTTACATCCTTATAATACATAGTCAAGCAGAACTAAAGTAAAGTTTTTTATAATTGTAAAAGCGTAATTCTAAGGGAAAAAACACTTTTTTAACTTAAAATTAACTTATTAAGAAGGCGCAAAAGCTTTAGGGAATGGGAATTGCTTAATGCTGCAACAAAGAAAGAAGATGCACGAAAGAAAGGAGGATGCACGAGTAATTCTATTTAGTGATAATAATAATTATTTGGTGCTTATCTTACCACAAGCGTAAAGCGTAAAGCTTCTGTCTTCTGTTGATTCATATACAATGTCTTGTATATACTTCTAAAACGTGAAATCTGCTGTGAAAAAATCATTGAATCATTTTACTAACTAAATTAAAAGAATGTTATAATTGGTGCAACCCAATGGCGCGAGCTCAAATAAAAGTGAAATTATGCAAATTTGATTTTGCGAAGATTTCAGGGGCATATCCGATCAGCGCAAAGCGTATGAAATGGAGAATGGAGAAAAGCCAGAATAGGAAGTGCGATCAAGCGCCCTTTTCCGATCGCGCCCTTTTCCGGTTGAGTGACGTCTTCTGTCCTTTTCGTCTCTTTCTACCGTGACCCTTTTAAGGTTGGAAAGGGTGATATCGCGTGGTAATAAAAAAAATGAAATTTTCGAGACAAGGGACAATATCCGCCATCATCCATTGTTCAAAATCATCAAATTAAACATGACCGAAATAGTTCAGTTTGAAAAGCATTAAACGACGTTGCACACGTGTGCGCTACAAAAGTGACTCTGACAAGTGAGACAACTTCCCATCTTTCCGTTTTTCTCATCTGTACCCTGGTCGACTCGTCGTTGGACGCGGCTATTCCACCAACGGCGAACGTCTTATTCATTTTTATCAACAATCAACAAGGCTATTCCAGCAACAGCGAACTGTAAGTCTATTCCTTTAAAAGTTTTGTGGTGACGCGACGCATAGTATCTTCGCCACGTCTTTTTGCGCCGAAACCCGGGAAATTTCCACATTCGCCGGTCGTGATGCCCCCCGCGAGCAATAAAATCAAGCTCCTTGGTTGCAGCCATCGTGCGTCGCGATAATTTTCTCGCACCTGAGATCATGTTGCTCGATAAAGCAAAGAGCACTGCTGCCATCCAGCTACACGTTACCCAAGCGTGGCTTGATCAATTCCGCGATATCGAGAAAAAAATTCGAGAGGCTGACGACGCAAGAAACAGCCTCAATGCTTAATTGCCGGTGGAGGATCAAGCGGACCCTCCTTTGAAGTTTGCCGCCTTCTTCGAGATATGCCTCGAAATTAAACCGCTGTTGCAGGAGTTCATTGAGCGTATCTCAAAGCCGTCTTCAGCATCATCTACCTCCTCTCTCAATTCACGCCTCCCGAATGTCAGGATTCCCACGTTCACAGGGCAGGGCGGTCGCCAGAGTTTATCGCCTTGAACGACGCTCTGATGCAAAACAATTCATCCTTGACGGTTGTAAAAAAGTTTTATCCCCTTTGCTCGTTCATCCAGGGTGAAGCCGTCGCCATCGAGGCCAGCCTGGACCTCATCACGCTCAATTATCCCCTGGCCTAAAGCGTCACCAACATACGCGTCGTCTAGCACATATATATATGAATCAGGTTTTAGACTTTCCCTCGTCATCACCAAAGCGCCATGCAAGCATTGAGGGCGCTCAGCATCTCCAACCTAGGTGACTTTGGGCTAGTCGCGTCAACTATACGAAATTTGAGCCCCAAAATGCGACAGTGATTCGAGGCACAGATCGCCTCAGAGTTGCCCCAAGTCGATGACCTTCTCACCCTCGTGACACAGCAAATCCGCGTGCTGGAGAACACGGTCACTACCACTGCCGCGTGCGTTTCATCACCTCCTAAATTGTCCGGTCACACCTCGTGACGTCCAACGCCAAGCACCTCCCGCACTGTCGCTTCAACCGTTCATAGGAAGCCGCCCGCGCCACGAAAACCAAACTACGCTGCGACTAAATCACGCTCATCAGCAGTGTTGAACCAGGACTCTCGCAGCAGCTGCGTCTTTTGTTCTTCGCAGCACTCCATTCGTCAGTGTTCCCATTTCTAATCCATATCATGGCAGGAGCGTCGATCGTTCACCGACAGAGCCAATCTTTGCCGCAACTACCTTTCCAATCTTCATCGCACCGACGACTATGATCCAACTGACTCTTTCAATCGTCTGTTCTCTTCTTCGTTTAGTGCTGTGTTTAATTCAAATCTTTATTCCATTCTAATTCACATCTTTATTCCGCTCCCACACCTTTGCTCTAGACCATCTCATGCCCACCGCATGCGTCAGACTCAACAACGGTTTTCTCAGCTACTTTACACGCGCTCTTCTCAACTTAGGGAGCCAGCATACTCTCATAACCTCTGAATGCAATCAATCTAGTTGAATCTGACCATCCATTCGGACATCATCCATTTACAGACCCTCGATGGTTCAGGATTCTTACGCGTCCTCGGACACGTTCATGTTACGCTTCATCATTCCGGGGATCCTCTTCTACTCCCCATTAAAGCGTATGTCATCAGCAACCTTATTTAACCAATGCCACCTGTGCCGTTTGCCCGACAGTAGCCTGAGATGAGCAGGCTAGGTTTAGCTGATCTCGCCTATAACTTGCCACGACCCATCAACTTCTTGTTAGGTACGTCCCACTTCTCAACTTCCGGGTGCCATATCCACCACCCTCGGTTGGCCTTTACAGGCCGTATACCCGACATCGGCAGGTTCTTGTAAGTCCGGAGCATAAAGACTAGCAGCGTATCGTATGGCACTTCCCAAAGCATGACCCCATTCAATCACATCGTCTGAACACAGTCATTTATGTGTGTCAAGTGAGCCCTTCGCACACTTCAGCAATTAGCCTTCGACGAAGGAGTCGAGTATACTGTGGCCAAACACGTACTGTTGAAGGAAGTCTATGTCGATGACCTTCTAACTGGCAGTTTATCGGAAGCTGAAGCCACTCATTTGCGCCAGCAAGTGCAAGATTCGCTCATGGCGGGCGGGTTTGAGCTACGCAAGCGGGCTACAAACCATCCATCCTTGCATCCTTGGAATTCCGTCTGACCATTGCCGTGAACTATCCTCTGTTGACCCTCTATTGCTTGATCGTGATCCAAGTTTCAAAATTCCTAGTCTTGGCTGGAATCCATCATCGGATCACTTCTTCTACTCACTGCGGTTGACTGCAGCCGTAATTACCAAGCGCATAGTGCTCAGTCAAATGGCTCGTATCTTCTATCCGTTGGGCTGGCTCGCATTAGTTACCTTCTCAGCCAAAGTCTTCTTCCGTCCTCTATGTCAACTCCATCTAGATTGGGATCAAGGTTTGCCTCATGAGTCAAAGGCACCTTGGTTAGGTTTTCAATCTCAACTACGCTCTGTGGCTGAAGTACGGGTCCAACGTTTCATACCTGAAGCTTCTTGCGCATCTACTCACCATCTCGTCCGATTCTGCAACGTATCGGAATCCGGCTACGCAACCGTCGTTTATCTTGATACTTCCGAATCGTCCGATAATCGGCATGTCTTCTAGTCCAAAATCGCTCCCTGCAAGGCAATCACTCTGCCATGATTGGAGTTATGTGGTGCCCCTCTGCTGTCCAAGTTGATGCATCAACTGGCCACTCAAGTGCTTCGACATCTTAACTTCGGGCTCATGGCATTCTCCGATTCCTCTGTGGTGCTCGCTTAGATCCGCGGTGAAAGCCACAAGTGGAAAGCCTTTGTGAGCAATCTGATCGCCGAGATTCAAGACCTAGTGCCATCCTGTTGCTGGAGACATGTCGTTTCTGAAGAAAATCCAGCCGACTGTGCGTTACGCGGTACGTACGCGCATCTCATTTGTTTTTCCCGGAGATGACTCCTCCCTTCCTTCCCAATGAACATCCGTTTCATTTTCGTTCCCTTTGTCCTCATTTTCATCTAATCCCACTCAAGCGAGGCTTCAGGGCGGGCTGCATGTTGAGTCGCTGAGTCTTTTTCGAATGCGCGCCTTTTCCGAGCGTGCCCTTTTCTGGCTGAGTGACGTCTTCTGTTCTTTTTCGTCTCTCTTCCATGTGGCCCTTTTGACAGTCCGAAAGGGTGATATTGCCTGGTAATAAAAAAAACGAAATTTTCGAGACAAGGTACAATATCCGCCATCATTCATAGATGCTCTATGGCGCGTAAATGAAATTTGAAATTCAAATGCGTTTGTTACTTTTTAGTACGAGGGTTATTCGGAATGAATTTTGAATGAAAATTTCGTGCATCCTTGTTGCAGGCTACTATTCGCCAAACAAAGGAAAATTCCAAATTCAAATTTAAAAAAAATCAAAAACAATTTTAATCAAATTTCATTTGAAACGTCACCAATTATTATTCGCCAAACAAAGGAAAATTCCAAATTCAAATTTTTAAAAAATCAAAAACAATTTTA
This sequence comes from Stratiomys singularior, assembly GCA_954870665.1. Taxonomy (NCBI): domain Eukaryota; kingdom Metazoa; phylum Arthropoda; class Insecta; order Diptera; family Stratiomyidae; genus Stratiomys; species Stratiomys singularior. Next base: position 66,177,186 of record OX940880.1, on the reverse strand, counting down.
ATCAAATTTCATTTGAAACGTCACCAATTTGACATTTGTCATATGAATATTATTCTTCCTCGCATCGCGGGAATTGTAAATTGAATGCGTTGCGCGACGACGAGCGAGAATCGAATCGCCGTCACGCAGTATTGTATCTGGGCCTTGAAATAGTTCAGTTTGAAAAGCAATAAATGTCGAAAAAACCTACACGTGTGCGCTACAAAAGTGAGTCTGATGACAACGACATGCTTCAAGGAGTCGACATCCCATCCTCCCCATTTTCCTCATAAAGTTTATAAATGAGTACAGAGCTCGACACAAAAGGATGCACGTAGAGTTAGCAAATTATTGCTTGCGTTTTAATTTAGCAAAGTATCTGACCTTCGTTTGTATAACAGAAATGTTGATTGCTAGCATTTAGTTACTTTTGTGAGAATAATAAAAACTAAAAATCCTAAAACAAATTTTTTTTTTATAAAATCAATAACACTGAAAACGAAGAAATTCGCTTCTGAAACGTGTTTCTGAAAAATGTTTTTATGAAGAAGGATGATGCATAGAATGAATGCTATGAAGGATGCTTTGTTGCTTCTTAGTTTTAGCTGTCATGTGTATCATACAACAAAAGAAGCATGGTGACGGTTTCCAATCAATTTTTGTCACTTCACATACAAATAAGGGACATGAAACTATGAATGGTCTCGCACAAGTATTGACTTGATTCCTAATGAAAATGCGATGGGAGGTAGAACAGCGGATTGAAATAAACTTACACTTATCTCATAAACGAAAGATTTTGTATTATATCTTACAAATAAAAGCAGACTAGAGTTATTTGCTAGCATCTATGTTTTCTTTCTTCGAAAGTCATCAAATCTTTCGAAATTGAAACGAATTTCTGCTGTCCTAGCAACCGACATTTTGAAAACGTCAGCATGGAGACAAAACATTTTTGTTGATTTGTTGGTATCCGATTATTCATTAGGATTTTTCTTATAGTATAGTTTACTCTATCCATAAGGGAAGTGCGCATCAAGTGCTCTTAAATTAATTTATTTCATTTATTTACACTTTTCTATACGCGATGTGTGAAGATGTTGAATCTGATTGCAAGAGGCTCGAGCCGGCTGTAATATTTGGTTTCGACGGCCAAATTCCTAGAGGGCTCCTTCTTCATCCCGATGGAAAACATATGATTTTTCCATTGGGAAATAAGATAACCATTACGAAATTGGCGAATAGTAAACAGGAGTTTTTGTGTGGTCACACCAATTCAATTTCGTGCTTGGCTATCAGTAATAGGTGTGTTTAACATTTGAAATAAGTTTGGCGTGAAAATAATTTTGTTATTGACTAGTGGTAAGTTAATTGGTTCGGGACAAATTAGCCAAAGGGGCTTCCAAGCCTCGGTCATCTTGTGGGACTGGTGCAAGAGAGGAGAAATAACTAGACATGAACTTCACAAAGTGAGTAATATGTTAAGTGTTCTCAAAATAGTGTCAGATTTTTACCATTTACTTGCCAAATGAAATATGTATTTAACTTTTTATCTTGTTTCAAAATTTTCATTTTTTATTTTTCATCATTTTTTTCATTTTTTACTAAACAGCTTCATTTGACTCACTCCCTTCCTCTTTCTCTACCCTGTTTACAATGTTCCTCTATTTTTCTGCAAGGCACTTACTCGAAGTGAGTACTCCAATTTTTATTCAATTCACTTTATTTAGTCTCCTCCATCAATTTTTACTAATTTTGATTTTTGATTGGGAATTTTAGGTTGTTATTTTTTGTTGTGGTTGCTAGGTAATGCCAATATATTGGAGTTAGGGTAACAAAATAATTGCCCTTAAACTAAACAGTGGTGGACAAAAATATACAACTTCTGATACTGAGATTTTGATTACTTGGAAGCTTTAATAAAAAATCAGTTGATGCCCATTTTTCAGTAACGACATTCATAAAAAGACACAAACTTCTCATAAAAAACTTAAGGAGAAATTCAAAACACCAAAACTTAAATCGAACCAAGTTTGCGACAGTCAGCCAGTGCAGAGCAATGTACCAATAATTCACGAAATCTATATGTCCTTATATATACTAAAGCGTAGTAAACAGCTTTAATTGTTGAGGAGAACCTATTTTTATGATGGTTCGTTCATAGGGGGTGTGAATAAGATTCTTCATAGGAACCCATTTTCCAACTTTTCGAATCTTTTCCATTGCATGTAAACGTTCAGAAATGGTTGATCGGGCGACAGCTAACTTCAAAGTAATTTTTTTTTGCGTTCGACACGAATTTTCATCCAACAATGCTTGCGATTCTGCATCTTCAAATTTTTTTGGCTGACCTGACCGTTATTTGTCTTTCAAGTCAAAATCATTACTTCGGAAGCGTGCTAACCATTGTTTAAGTTTTCTGAGTTGGAGCATGTTCACCGTAAGCTGCTACCAACTATCGAACTTTTAGCAGCGTTTTTTTTTTCAAATTAAAGAAGTTTATTAAACTTCCCCCCCAAAACAACTTTTTTAGCCACAAAATTCGACATTTTCGAAGCAAAGCAAACTTTGTTGGTTACGCTATTTCGTTCAATGACTAGATGTTTACCCTACAAAATACCATTTATGTTATTATAGACACAAACCATATGTAAAAGTTGCGCCATCTGTTATCTAAATAGACATTACTAACCGACACTCCCAATATAATATAATGCTGCTTCAAGGATACCGTGTTGTGAAAAATTATAGACTATAGATTATAGTTCATATACCATTTAATAATTGAGTCAGGAGGCTCGATATAAGACTATTTCATACATATTCGAAGGTTCCTCTCAGACGTAAACTTTCCTCGCTGAAATTTCACATGAATTTTCTACAGGGTTCAAGTCGAGACTTATGCTAACCATGGTAATAATTCGTAATATCCTGCAAACACTTTTTGTTGGTGGGAGATATTTTCATCTTTCAAAGTGCTAGAAAAGGTAATAGATGTTCTTCTTATATCCCTGGCAGCACTAATTCTTCCATTTGTGAAAGCTATTTCGTTTCGAGAATTTCTTCAAACGGTCTCCAAACCACAAAAGATCCACCTTCATATGGTTTTCTTGAGATGGTTGCTTTCCTTTTGTAAAGGGTTTAGCCGGATAAGTATGAAGAGTCGGCCCCCAGAAAGGAATCTATATCGAAACCGTTTTATCGAAATGTTTTAATATCTACTTGATGTATAAACGTGATTTATGTACGTTTCGCGTCCAGCTTCGGCTTTGACCTTGAGATATAGGATAAAATAACCGTACGCATAACAATTATTCAAAAAAATATATTTAAAAAACTAATTAAGCTAGAGAAGTGAAATCAACGCGAGGCTTTAGGTAACTTTACAGTGAATTATATATATATTTTTTTACATTTTTAAGAATAATTTTTCATAAAAATAAAGTAAACAAGCAAATTAATAATAATTTTTTTTATGTGTTCCGTGAGTTACAATCACGAAAATAATATGTGCTATGCTCCTTTATGTGCACTATCACGCATAAAAATTGCATGAGAAAAAAATTGGTGCAACACTTTGAAAAGAATAAAATGTGATTGGCGCCTTGTCATGTACAGGTATGCACGTGGCTACTTTTGTCTATAAGTGGGTGTTACTGCACTTCCTACACAATAATATACTCCGTAATGACAAATGCACGGGCACCCTAATCATGTTTCGAACGATCCATACCGCCTACCAGGTGGGATACATCGTCACTCCCCTTTCTATGCACGTGGCTACTTTTACCTATACGTGGGTGTTCCGTCTTGTAACATGCATTCATAGAACGAATTTTGAATTCGATCAAAATAATTAAATGATAAATGAACAATTTACTAGAGAGTAGAACGACAGTGAAATAATAAAGTGAAACTACCTGAGAAACCCGTTTTATTCCATATGGGTTTGAACGCGACAGTGTGCAAGGTTGTAAGCAAATAAGTTCAGACTTAGTATCACGCTGTTTATTATATCACATATCTTACCAAGATCGATTCTTTGGTATTTTATTTCAAGATTTTAAAATTCGTAACAGCTAAACCAAATTGTTATCAGTAATGTCGGACAAGTGTAAATACTGTAACAAGTCGCTTCGTGAAATTAGTGGTTATAAAAAAGATATAAGAACTGAAAAGAATTATTCGAACTAAATTTATTACAACTGGAACACTTTGAGTCGCAAATAACTTAGTTCGGACCTCAGCAGCACGCAAGATTCTGGATAAATACCGTCCATATGACAAATAATAAATAATAGCTGCTACATGCGAACATCTGACCAAATTGTTACCGTCAGAAATATCATGAAGGTATATGCGATGGATTTTACTATTTATATATCTTGATTTTACTTCTGCTTAAATGATACTCGGTGCTGATTTCAATATGTGAAGTCAGCAAAGATTAATTTGATCATCCATTATTTCGGCCAAGTAAGATAGAGCTTGTGAAAATTAGTACGAGGTTGTGAGTAAAATCCTGAGCTGCTCTTCAATCAAACGCGGAAAATCAAGGAGTTCAGATGATATTAAACGTTTAAGGTTATTCTTCGGTTCCAACGCTAGTTTTGTACTTCTTCGCTCAAAGCATTTCCGACGTCTATTCTAGGTTCATAAATTGTACTATAATGCCGTTTACTTCACCATCCGAACCAAGACTCTAGCATAAGTGTTGTGCAGAAAACCAATTATTTTACATAGCGGTTCCAACTTTGGCAACACTTTGTTATCGAGAGAATGATGTAAAAGTTTGTACTTTTAGGAAATGTTACCGTGAAGAGCTTCTACCACCCGCCTGATTTTCGTTATATATCCAGATACATTGGCCTCTTCTGTAGTCAGTTGAGGCTTATTACCTTTAAAATCTGGCATAAGAACGATAAAACCCATGTGATTCAAAAGTTCTACGATATCACTAAGTCCACGATCTACAATGAAGATATCAACAGGTAACAGAAGTTTTTTTTCAGGCCTAATGGATCCTACAAAATAATTTTCATACTTGAAGCACCATTTAGGATCCTGCAAAAAGCCGAGCAAAATGAACGACAAAGCCATACATTTGCTGTACATATTGCGATAAGTTTGCCAGCGGAAATAATACAGCTTGCACATCTACTTTGCTCTGACAAGCTGCTCACCACTTTCAATGCCTGTCTGCAGTAGCGCGCGTTTCCAAATTAACGGAAAGAGGCGAGGCTCGTGCTGATCCACAAGGGGAAGGGGAACGCGGAGCAACCATCTTCATATAGGCACCTATGTATGTTGAACGCCGCTGGGAAGGTGCTCGAGAGGCTCATTAGAGAAAGACTTGGAGAAGCCATCCGAACTGTCGGGGATTTGTCTCCTCAGCAGTACGGCTTCAGGGCTGGTCGATCCACGATCGGTGCAATAGCAGAGGTAGTGAGCGCGGTCCAGCAGGCAGAAGCCCACAATCATTACTCGAGACGAATAGTACTGCTCATAACCCTTGATGTGAGAAATGCCTTCAACTCTGCTAGATGGACAGATATTCTTGGTGCTCTGGAATATTTCAGGGTGCCGAGGTATATCACGCGGATATTGAAGCACTATCTCAAAAACTGGAAACTCATCTATGACACATTGGGAGGCCGGCGAAGAACTGATTTGACATCAGGGTTCCGTTCTGGGCCCGGACCTCTGGAATGTCTCGTACGATGAGCTTTTGAGGCTACAGTTACCGGGGAGTCGCGCCTAGTTGGCTACGCAGATGACGTAGCAGTATCAGTCGCCGGACGTACTTTCGGACAGGCGCTACTCAAACTTGGTGCGGTAATACATCGAGTGAGCGTGTGGATGACAGACCGTGGGCTTAGCCTAGCGCTGGAAAAGACCGAGGTCGTCGTCTTGACCAAGAAGCGGATCCCTCGTGTTATTCCCGTTCGGGTGGGGGAAATGATCATCGAGTCAAAAGAATCAATCAGATACCTTGGCTTGATGATTGACTCGAAGAAGAGTTTTTTCGAGCAGATTCGAGCGTCAGCGAGTCTTCTATGCGAGTATCGGCTCTCAGTCCCCTTATGGCCAACAAGCGGCGACCAACCTCCAGCAAAAGACGTCTACTGATGAGTGCAATGGAGTCAGTGCTCTTGTATGGCTCCGAGGTTTGCGCTGACGCTCTTAGTAAAGAGACACACCGAAGGCGTCTGGCACAGGTGCAGAGGCAAGGACCTTTGCGGATAGCGGCTGCATATCGCACTGTCTCTGAACTTGCAGTGCTGGTAATCTCGAAGATGATTCCTATTAAGTTACTTGCAGACGAACGGAAACGTGTATACTTACGTAGGGGTGAGTTGGTGAGAGAAACCGTCAGCTGAGAGGAACGGAGAAGAACCCTACCCTTGTGGCAGCAAACATGGGAAAACGAAACGTCAGGCAGGTGGACCGCACGGCTGATTAGTGACTTGGGGCCGTGGTTCTACAGAATGCATGGTGAGACTGATTATTATCTGACGCAACTACTCAGTGGTCACGGGTATTTTCAGTCTTACCTGTATAAGATGGGAAAGACAGCATCCCCAACTTGCGTGTTCTGCCCGAGGATGACGGATGACGCCTGCCACACGTTCTTTACGTGTACCAGATTTACAAGACTCCGTTCGCATCTCTCGGAGAAAGTTGGCGTAATTGATGAAAAATTTTCCCAGAAAATGTAACGGAAAAATGATGCAATCAAAAGACAACTTAGTAACTGTGTGTCGCATTACGTACGAACAGTACTTATTATAAAGAAGGGCATGATGGATCGCTTGGCGAGGGAGGGGGGATCTCTGTAACGCAATTCTCTAATAATCGCAATTCTCTCTTATCGCAATTCCTTCCTATCTATCCGTGCAGAAAGAGGGATTTTCCTTAACGTGAAGGCACCGCTAAGCGACGATTAATGAGGCCTAGTCCGAAGTAATGTGACAAACAGTTCCAGGCTAAGTTCTCAATGTGACAGTGGGGTGTTTAGTCGGTAGTCCGGTAGCGGGAGTCCGACACACAAGGCGTAAATAGCCTTCACCTCCCAAACAATAAAAAAAAAATTGTGAAAAGCTTACATAGATGAGTCCTTTATTGTCCCGAGCATGATCTCATTTGATAATAATTATTTTTACTTTTTTGGTGTCGTATATACGCTGCCTCTACGATCAACACAAGCTGATGTCCATCAACATTTAATAATTTTCTTGCAGTATTATAGGTGTTCGCTATAAGTTGTTGTCGGTAAAATGTCTTTTCAAAGCTTTCAATTATTTTTGTGAAATATTCGGAGACTTGTTGGCCGTAAGGTGAACCAAAAATACTAGCTATTGTTTGGTTTGAGTTTACGGTCTTCAGCTTAAACAAAAATATAATTATAGCTAAACATTTTCCCAAGATAATCCAGTTAAAGCTTTTACTTGATCTTCTGACAGATCAAGTTCGTTCATTTTATTGAATATTGATGACTGGGACTTATTTGATAGCGTATTAGAAAATAGTGTCAATTCTGTTTTTTCTTTTGTAACGGTATTAGAAACTGTACATAGATGAGATAAATCATCTTCAAAAAAATATTTTCCTGTTAAATACGTCGAACAGCACCGATCACCTTTTGGTATGAATATTTTTTTTATGAATATTTGTATTCGCGACAATACGTTTGTCTTGAGATCAGTTGTTTTTGACATATAATGCAATACCTGTAAGTAGATGCAACACGTTGAAATGCAATTTCAATATAGTCTTAGCTCAGATGATATTCATAAGTAATTTTGCTCTCACTGTATTTGAATCCTTGGAGTTAACATAAGTTTCTTCTGGCACTCCAGTATTCGCTGCTTCTTTATCGCATACTTCCGTGCTTTAAGGCACCTCGTCAGACGATGTACATTTCGAACAAGAACCTTTTTCGTTAATATATAGGATGAGCTTAGCATCTTTTCAGTTCTAATAACTTTTTTATAACCACTAATTTCATGAAGGGACTTGTTACAGTTTTTACACCTGTCCGACATTACCCATAACAGTTTGGTTTAGCTGTTACGAATTTTAAAATCTTGAAACAAATTCCAAAGAATTCAACTCACAAAGCTATCTCTTAGAACAATATTGATGACAATGCGATCTTGGTAAGATATGTGATATAATAAACAGCGTGATACTAAGTCTGAACTTATTTGCTTACAACCTTGCACACTGTCGCGATCAAACCCATATGGAATAAAACGGGTTTCTCAGGTAGTTTCACTTTATTATTTCACTGTCCTTCTACTCTCTATTAAATTGTTCATTTATCATTTGATTATTTTGATCGAATTCAAAATTCAAAACATATTTTCTAAACCATTCAGCAAAGTTTATAACAATCACTAATTATTTTGCACTTTTGAGTTCTTGGTATGTCGGCCTAGGTTGTAATCAAATTAATTACAACGAAGTATTAAAGTTACAAAATAAATAAATAGATGGGTGAAGAATACTATCTCGTTCTATGAATGCATGTTAGAAGACGGAACACCCACGTATAGGTAAGAGTAGCCACGTGCATACCTGTAAATGACAAGGCGTGAATCACATTTTATTTATTTTTTTTCAAAGTGTTGCACAAATTTTTTTTTTGTTGCACATGTAGGAGCATAACATATTGTGACATGTTCGGAAAAGGTTACGCGCCACTGTAGTCGTCTTAAGAGAAAAGTCGTAAACAAGTTTAGTTTGTTTATTTAAACATAAACATGCCGCGTGCATTGAGTACAACAAATCTGGGTGCAAGTGACTCAGCGCGTAAGCACGAAAACAATCGACATCGAAGATTCTGGGTTGATTGATAGTTGTATAAAAGTGACTATGGCGAGCGGCGAAGAGATTATTGTGAATGAAGTGAAGCACTATTCCTAATATTTGCGAAGAGCAAACATGTCATGCACCTGGCGAAGCGCAACACTGGTGTCAGAAAGTGGAATTATTCGTGCAATAGTGAAGTGAACAAACTCAAACACTTAAAAAAACGCGAACTATAGTAAACACTTTTGTGAACTTTTGTATTGAAGACAACTCGTAAGAAAAATGCCGCATAAAATCAACGCACTTACTTTGCCAGAACTAAAGCAAGAATTGGAAAAACGGAAAATTCCCACCGAAGGAAGCAAAGCTAGACTAATCAACCGGTTAAACGAAGCGCTGGCAGCGGAAGAGATGGATCAACAGTCGTTTGAATTTCCCGATGCCGAAAGTTGCACTGGAGGCGAGGAGGAGGAACAAATTCTGACTGCAAAAGGGCTGATGCGGATGGTAATGCAAAAGCAATCAACCGAGTTCAACGAGAAGCTCGACGGCAGTTAACTGACTTAAATGAGAAGCTCGACGGCAGTTAACTGACTTAAATGAGAAGCTCTACCGACAGTCAACTGACTTAAATGAGAAGCTTGACCGGAAGTCAACAGCGTTCAACCAGCAATCAGCAGACTTGAACTCGAAACTGGACCAGCAATCAGTAGGCTTCAACAAGAAATTCGACAAGCAATCGGCTGAATTAAGAGCAGATTTAGGTGAACTAAGCCGGAAGCTTAACCTTCAAATTGAGAGTTTCTAAAAAAGGATGGATAAAGTGGAAGAAAGGATGAGCAAAGTGGAGACGGTTCGGGAAGCGATTGAAAGAATAAAAGAAGACTTCAAACAAGGCAAAGTTACGATAGCGAGTAGCCCAGCCCCAATAGTGAGTAACCCGAGCCCGATAGTGAGTAGCCCGAGCCCAATAGCGAGTATTGTGAATGAAGTGAAGCAGCGAGTGACAGTGCGCGATAAAAATAGTGCAGTAAAAGTGTGGTGAAGTAAAATCATATTCGGATACTAAGTGATTATAAAAGTGATTGAATAATTAATGAAAAGGTGAACTAATTAATTAATCATAAAAATGTGAAATAGTGATTCAGCGAAATAATTTTAAATTATTCGGGTGTGTTTTATTAACTATTGCTAATATTTGCGAAGAGAAAACAGGTCGCGCACCTGGCAAAGCGCAACAATATATTATTTTCATGATTGTAACTTACAGAGAACATAAAAAAAATTATGATTTTTTTGCTTTTTTACTTAATTTTTATGAAAAATTATTCTTAAAAATCTAAAAATTTCACGTCTCTATCTTAATTAGTTTATGAGATATATTTTTTTGAATAATTGTTATGAGTATGGTTATTTTATCCTATATCTCAAGGTCAAAGCCGAAGCCAGACGCGAAACGTACATAAATCACGTTTGCACATCAAGTAGATATTAAAACATAGGTTTCGATATCGGTTCCCATGTGGGGGCCTACTCGTCATACTAATCCGGCTACACCCTTTAAACAATCTGGTCTACCAATATTTGTTTTCAACGCTGAAGATCATCCCAAATGTTTGGTTCCCGCATGAAATCCAGATTACTTCGTTCTCCCATAATATTCGGTTTCCAGCTTCAAACATTTTTAACTACACATTACAACCTTTAAACTTCACTAAATGTCAACGCATCAAAAATTTTATTATTTATTGTTAATATAATATAAAATTTGCAAAAATTTAAAATTTACAGTTTATTCCAAATTGCTATATAAACACTTTCCAGATCTTCCAAGTATTAAAGTTCTATTTAAAAACTCAAAACCTATCACACAAATGTCGTAGCAAACTCCAAACTGCGACTGAGTTTTTTTAAGTATTCACGGCAACAAGACTCGTTTTCAATAATTTAGAATATATGAAATATAAGAATATATATAAAATATAAGAATATAATATATAATATAAGAATATATCTCTATAAGATAAAAAGTTGGATATGATAAGTTGGATAAGATATAAAAGATCTATAAGATAAAAGTAAAGTTTTTACTTTAATTGTGAAACACGAAACCTAGTTTCCAATGAATGCAACACCTTCGGTAAATGAACAGGATGGCAATATGACGAATTTTGACGTAATTTCCTTCCTAAAAGTAACAAAATATTTGAATCGAATTATGTATGTAAATTCATTCATATACCACCTCTACAGCAGATTATGAATACCACGCGGAAAAAATTTCTTTCTTGAAGCAAACCAGTTGCCAAGCGATTCCCGTACATTTTCAGACAATTCGAAGTGTTTCTCGGCGATTGCATGTCCCAAAAATGGTAATTGGACGGAGCCAAGTCTGGAGAATATGCCGCGTGAGTGATGTCATCAGCAAGTCCCAAACCAAATATGATGACCAAGCCTAAAATCCAAATCACTACAGACTCTTGGTCACAAATAAAATTCGACAATAATGAAACTGCAAACTCAATATTTTTGATATTATCTCAATAATAACGAATCACAAAGAAATTACAAATTAAACATTTTTGGTAATATGATATGCAAAGTAAACATTTAGATAACAAAGAAATGTGTATACTAAACAATTTAGCATAAGAAAATATAATCATGTCAGCATTAATGAAAGATAAGAAAATATTGTAAAAGATCTATACACAGTTGCTAAGACACAGTTGGTTTTAGGAAACGGTTGCCCGTGTTCAACTTTAGAGAAAAGCTAGTTGTTGTAGAATTCAATAATGTTTCTTTTTTAACAATTCAAAGTGTTTAATTTTTTTTTGTCTCATCGCTCGACGATTGACAAAAGTGGCGCAGTCGAAATATACTAAAGTTCAGTATCCGAGTAAAGTAAAGTTCAGTAAAGTGAAACGAACCTGAATCAAAAAGTGAGCTAATGCTTTTAAAAGAATTCATAGAAACTTAAGGGGAAAGCCACTAACGCCCGTAAGCCTATACAGAGACCGGTATAGGACTAAGTCGAGAATTCGACGCAAAAACAGTGAAATTCAGAAAGTGCTACAGAAAAAAGTGTTACTATAAATCAGTGCACAGGAGTAACTAAGAATCAGTGCTCCATACTGAAGCCAGTTTACGAAAAATCAGTAAACATCTGATCTCAGTTCAATCAAGATCAAATCCATAATTAGTGAATAGATAAAATGGTATTTTCTTCGAAACAGCATACCAACACGCTGAGAGATCCCAAGTCTTTGATGGAAAAGCCACCTACAAACTACCTGATTTCATCATAAATGTGGAACGGATAATCAGCCTCACAGCAGTAGAAGATCGGGATATAATCTATGGAGTCCTGATATCCAAACTGAAAGGTATCGCTGGAGATGCCAGAGACACAGCAAAAAACATGGAATGGGTTACTGTGAAAAAACAACTCATCCTTCGATGTGGAATGACCGAGTCCTTCGAACAATTACGAGCCAAATTGGAAGCCATGGAAACAAAATCAGTCACCGCTCTATATGAACAGATACAATACATACTCGGCCTTCCCAACACAAAAAGTCGATTGGAAACTCCCGCACCGTTAGATTTCTCACCTAGCAACAACGAAACCAAAGCCTTGCGAGTGCTTTTAAACCAAACCGAAAAATGAGATGCTGCCTTCCTCAGAGCCTCCCAGGTTGCTAATATATCAGAAGCTTACACCAAACTATTAGAAACAAATCATCTGCAGATCAATCATCATTCGACGAGAGCCCACCAACCAACACAAATTAATTTACATAGAAATCATATAAATTAAAATAATTTTTTGCAACACAGAAACAATTTTAGACAAAATTTGAATTTTCCACAAAAACATAATACAAGGTCTAATATACAACAATTTAGGGATAACTTTTCCCATAATTTACCCCGCAACACTCAATACCCCCAAAGACCGAACTCAAATCCACATCGACCCCCTCCAAATTATCGATCTCAAAGTCAACAATTCGGAGATGGTTTTTTCAACAATATTTCCAGGAACAATTATCGATTATCTAATACCCAAAGACAGAACTTTGCAGCCCCACTGGACGTTGAAAGTATAGAAAGAACTTCTAGATCTAATAATAATAATCCTGAAACACTAGCTGAAACAAATGTTTCTCTAGGAGCCTCACATCCAATAAAATCCCCTTGATATCTATTACCCTTAATGATGAACCCTTTTTTTTGTTTGGGAGGTGAAGGCTATTTACGCCCTGAGTGTCGGACTCCCGCTACCGGACTACCGACTAAACACCTCCCCTGTCACAACTGTTTGTCACATTACTTCGGACTAGGCCTCATTAATCATCGCTTAGCGGTGCCTTCAGGTTAAGGGAAATCCCTCTTTCTGCACGGATGGATAGGAAGGAATTGCGATAAGAGAGAATTGCGTTACAGAGATCCCTCTTCCCTCGCCAAGCGATCCATCATGCCCTTCTTTATGAGAAGAACTGTCCGTACGTAATGCGACACACAGTTCCAGTTGACTTTTGATTGCATAATTTTTCCCGTTACATTTTCTGGGGAAATTACGCCAATTTTCTCCGAGAGATGCGAACGGAGTCTTATAAATCTGGTACACGTAAAGAATATATGGCAGGCGTCGTATGGCAGACGATAAAATGCTGTAACTATCGAAGATAAAAAGATCCTTTACCAAACATAAACTCTGTTCTAGAAAAATTAGTTAGAAGTTTTTCACCAGTTAAAAGTACACCCCCACGATATCCCTAAGACAGCTTTTTCCACATCCCACGGGCATTATGAATTTTTAATAATACCTTTTGGATTAAAAAATTCACCAGCAACATTTCAAAGGATAATAAACGAAGTCCTTTCAGAAGTCATTACGGAAATTTGCGTGGTTTAACTTGATGATATATTGATTTTTGGGACATCTCTCGAAGAACACTTGCGAAATATAAAGAAAATCTTTGAACTCTTTAGACAAGCCCACCCCAAAATTCAAATAGATAAATGTAACTTTTTAGCTAAAGAAACCACTTTTCTTGGACATTTGGTAACTCCAATCGGAATAAAACCAAACCCCGACAAATTTCCAAAATTCTGAATATTACCCTTCAAAGTGTTTGATTTTTTTCCCATCGCTTGACGATTGACAAAAGTCGTACGCTAGTATTTCGCAATTGAAGGCCTCGATTGTATCCGTGACCCGTTTTGCTGTGTTTGAGCGGGGATTATCGTTATCGATATTGAAATCGTTATCAAATTGATCATTTCTTGCTGGTAGCGATCAGTATAACCATTTTTACCAGGTAGCTCATTATATATTACACCCTTTTAATGCAGTGCACGTTAATGGTTTACCTACATTCACCTGTGATTTACGACGATTTAGGATTCTGAAAATATACCCACTTTTCACCACATGTCACCATTCGATAAAGAAATGATTTTCTTTTATATCGGGCGAGTAGCATTTGACAAGTGTTTTTTCTTTCGATTTTCTTGCTTTCTTTCGTTCAGTTCATATGAGACCCATTTTCCCAATATCTGAATCATGCCCATAGTTTCAGACGAATTTTTTCCGCGAGCTCTTGCTGAGTTTGAGTATGCACTTCATTTCCCACGCTTTACGTTTCTCACGTCCAATTCGCTTGTTTCACATTTTTAAACCAGTCGAAGCACCGACTTTTGCTAAAAGCATGTTCATGTCGCGATAGGCGTTTCTACTTTAAGTCGACTAATGTGCAACATCGGTGGACCCACACCAAGAAAACGCCGACTCCTCATGAGTGCTGTACAGTCAGTGCTACTGTACGGCTCTGAGGTCTGGGCCGGAGCTCTCAGTAAGGAGCTGAAAGCGCTTGGCTCAGGTACCAAGACGAGGAGCTTTGCAGGTTGCGTCTGCATACCACACTGTCTCTGAGTCGGCGGTGTTGGTGATCGCAGGAGTGATAACCATCGTCCTCCTTGCTAGAGAGCGACGGATAATTTATGACTGGAAAGGGGAGGGTTCAATATATACTGTCAACCGAGAGGAGAGGCAGCGCACAATAAATGAGTGGCAACAGTCCTGGGGAGGCGACTCTAATGGCCGCTGGACTGCCCGCCTTATAGGGGACGTGGGATCGTGGCTAAATCGAAGGCACGGTGAGACTGATTATTACCTTCCCCAGCTTCTTAGCGGGCATGGGTATTTTCAGTCTTACTTGCACAAGATTGGTAAATCACAGTCCCCAGACTGCATTTTCTGCCCAGGGGAAAGGGACGACGCATGTCACACTGTAGACACTGTAGGCTGTAGACACTGTAGACACACTGTCACACTTCAACTGTAGAAGATGGAACAGGATGCGGCAGGACTTGTGGGGCACATTATTCTCGGGCAATACCTACAGAAAAAAAATGTACCATGGATAACCTTGGGCGCGGGGTCTAGGGGGGTCTCCTTTCCAACAGTCCTCCTCCATCCTGCCCCCTCCCGCTGGGGGAGATTTCTCTACGCTGACAGCGCCCTAGGGCGAAGTAAAAAGAGGCCTAGCCCGAAGTAATGTGTCAAACAGTTCCAGGCTAGGGTCTCTTAACAGGGGGAGTGTTTAGTGGATAGTCTGGTAGCATGCGCTCCTAGGAATCCTACACTTCGGGCGTAAATTGCCTTCAACCCCCAACCCAAAAAAAATCAATAATCAAGACATCGATAAGCTTGTAGTAAGATTAATTATTTGCTGAAAAAGTTACCGAAAAGGAGTAAGCTTAGAGTGCTTTGCAAGGGATGCTCATAGCGTGGGAGTTTGTGTCGTCATTTGTTCAAAAATATCACATCAATCAATCTGTGGCTAAGTGGGTAACCAACTTGTTCAATGACCGTGCCGTGTCTAACTTTCAACAATCTCACTTTCAACCAAATTGTCAAGCGCTACTAAAGTCAAGGAACGGGACAGGTCCGAACAGTTTCATACCTAACAATTTTGCCATACATTTTTTTCAAGTTTTTTTATTTTTCTACAGAGATATTACAAAGATATTATCCTTACTACTCTACTTACTTCTCCGAGCGATGCTCCCATTTCTTTAACCCATCCAAATAGTACTCGGCGTTTTTCCTGCAATATATTTGTTCACGAAGGTTGTTGCCTCCTCATTTCACGAAAATGTCTGTCCTCCGAGCGCAACGTTTAGATGAGGGAACCAAAGAAGTCGCTTGTGGCTAGATCTGGTGAACTCGTGAGGGGTGAGACGGCGCGTTGTCTTGGTGAAACCGGATTTTCTCTTTCCGCAAATGTGGTCGTTTTTATTTATTATTTGCCTACAGTTTGGCATGTGATGATGCGTAGTATCCTGTAATGGTTTTTCCATTCTGAATAGAATTGATTATAATTGATCCTGTAATGGTTTTTCCTTTCTGAATAGAATTGATTAAGATAACTCCATGACCATCCGAAAAAAACAGCCACCATCACTTTTCCAGCAGTTTTTGTTTTTCTCGGAGCCGATCCAATCTTTGCAATCCCCTTTGTTTTGAGGTATAATGGTGTATGAAAGTTTCATCTACAGTAATGATTCGGCGCGGAAATTCGAGTCAATTGCGCTTAAACTGTGCCAACAGAGTATTGGGAATGTGTATTCGAACACGTTTTGGGTCTTATCTGAGCAAACGCGGCACCCAACGCGCGGACAGCTTTCTTATGCCTTGATTTAATATGCGACAAACACATTTTTTAGACAATACTAACACTTCTGCTATCTCTCTCACTTTAATTCGGCGGTCATATAATACCATTTAGGAACGGTATCGTCAGTAGTCGCAGTTTTTGGACGTCCCGAACATTCATCATCTCCCAAGCGCTTACAGTCACGTTAAAATTCAGCTGTTCAAATGATGGTGCAGAGTCCCCATACTCGGCGTTTTTCCTGCAATATATTTGTTCACGAAGGTTGTTGCCTCCTCATTTCACGAAAATGTCTGTCATACAGTCACGTTAAAATTCAGCTGTTCAAATGATGGTGCAGAGTCCCCATACACACAGTTCAACTCATCTTTGATTTGCGAAGGCGTATTGCCTTTCAAAAACAAAAATTCAATAACAGCTCTATTATCAATCTTTTTCATTTTCATTAAAATACGCACGTCAACATACTCAAACGACTGACTATCAACTAAAACCTGCTCTTCCAAAATGGCTGGAACTTTGATGAGTAGCTGTCACAATATACACAATTACATTCACTAGCTTTCATTGACCGGTGCCGCCATCTTTACGTTGTGGTCGGAAACTTTTCAGACCACCCTCGCATTGGTATTATAAAACAAGGTATACACTTGAAAACATAATTTCTTATCCGTTTTTCCTTTTTCAGTTTTGATTTCTTCTTCAATCCGATTTTGAATTCTCGAAAACGTTGGTTATGTTTACATTATGAAACATTTCGCGCGTTTTTTATTTTTATTCTAGCGTTCATTATTAAAAAAAACACACACACAATACATAAAAATATTATATTCACTTTGGGAAAAATGCTTTCGCTTAACGAACGTGATTCTCGAACGGATTGTGTTACTGAGGGTCCACTGTATACGCTTCTCATCCATTGGCTAAAGAAAAATATAAGCAACTTCGTACATTTACAATCCATGGAAAAATATTTTGAAATAACTTAGGTTTTACAGCGATTTATTTATTTGCTTACGAATTTCCGTCAATTTACTGAGGTTGAATTTTGATCTGAAACAAAACTCTTTTTTTTTATTATTTTTGCTAATTCTATTACAATTTAAATGATTACTAGGTTTGTAAAATTAAATAAAGAAGTTTTCAGACTTGATTTTCTACAATTTGCTATAGGAACGAGTCCAAGCAGTCTGCTTTACAGGCCAAGAGCAATTCTTGGTTACTTTGGGTGGAGAAGATGATGGAACTCTTATTGTTTATGACATTTTAGCCAAAACTCCAATATCTCGTACTCCTGCGACCAAAAGAACATCGGGACTGCCATTAAGTCTTATTCCACTAAGTAATTCATCTCTGTCGTTTGTGGTAGCCGGCGAAAGTAATTGCGTCGAAATTGAGCGTTTAAAAAAACAATACTAAGCAAATTTATTTTAGGACATTTGCGAGTGTGGACTATTGAGAGAGAAAACAAAAAGATGCATGTTTTGGACGCTTCCCTGGGAAAAATCCAAAGGCGATTTACAGGCGTCCAAGTTACTGCGGACGATCGCCTTCTCTATGCCGGCACAATGAGTGGTGACATCCTTAAGATCCGCTTGAATTTAGGTGATGATACGAATAAGGAGCATCAACAAGTCGTCCTGCTGGGATGCTACGCGCGACATAACCCCAGCAAGCCGAAAGGCAAAGACTGCGAAAAATACACAAACGGAGTCAGAGAAATTTTCATCATGGGTAATGACCGTTTGCTGGTTGGCGCAGGCGATGGGTCCGTCGAGCTGGTTGAGGAACGGAAAGTGGTACTGAAAGACTACAATAGCCCAACATGGCCACAGTTCAAAAGCGTAAGTTGGTCTGCTAAGGCCCAAATCACCTCATTGATATGTATCCGTGCAGCTTATGTTATTTAAATTGCTCATTTAAATCCTTGGTGTCACATTTCACCTAAATTCACTTGCCATTAATGGAAGAGACCCTCACACGGGAGACTTAAATTATGCTTAAAATATTACAGATCAAGAAAACAAAGGTCAACGGAGCCGTCACGTCCATTACAATGTTGTCCAGTACGATCTTTTTCATCGGCACCGACAATAACGACATATACACCTTGGCCCTCCCCTCGTTTGATCTGAAATTGCATAAGACCTGCCACAAGGCCACCGTATACGATATTGTGTTCCCCAAGTAAGTACCGCGAATTGCAATGTTAATGTGTGGACAAACTGCTGAAGACAGGTAATAAAATGCAGAAGAATGTCCAGTTGAATTCACGGCATCCCTTAATCATTTTTCGAAGGCCGAACACTTAATCTCCAATAAATTTGGGCACTTAAAATGTTAACGACACGTCTTCATATTTTTTGCAGAGATTTTTCGCGCGTTTTTGCCACCGCCAGCTACGAATGCATTCGCATTTGGTCCACAACGCGACTAAAAGAAATTCTGCGTATCATGGTATACAATTTTTCGGCGGCGTCCATTGTGTTCACGAACGACGGTAGCAGCATCATTTCAGCTTGGAATGATGGCGTTATTCGATCTTTCACACCGATCACCGGACGACTTATTTATGCAATTCCAAACGCCCACAACAAAGGTATGTAAATTGATTTTCTCTGTTGCAAGGAAAATGCGATGTTTTGTGATCATGTTCAAAGAACTTTCCACCTTGGCACGCGAGAATTAATCCCGACCATTCAATTTGTTAATAAATTAAAATTATAATTCTGCCTTGCCGTAGCCTCCCTCATGCAGTGAAAATTCCAAAAGTTCATTTTCAAAATTCCCTCTTGTGTCCTAACTTGCCAGAGTCCCTTTGAGCTTTTTATTGCATTATTGCAGTTTTGCATCAACTTTAATATGGACAACACTTTATAGTACGTTATAGATAATCACACGTCTATTCGACGTGCGTAGGTTTCGGTTGTCAAATTTTGAATTGTGTCCATATTTTTCCTACTTTTTCCAAACATTTTCATTGAACAACTTGCTTTAATGTAAACAAGTCAAAAACACTGTCTATATATGAATTTTTGAAGTTATACTAAAAATAATAAAAAAAGCATTTTTGCATTACAAAACTAAACATACCTATAAATCTTCATACTACAAAAGTCAAATTTTTAGAAGTTTGTGTCATAATTGTAATACCAATTAACTCACAATTTAGGGTATGTGCTTTAGTTATAGGCCACATAGGCTAACTTTGTTTACTTATTTATCGCTAACAAAAATGGGTTTGGGCAATTAATCGAAACATAGGAATATCAAATGGCCGCCTAAAAAATTGTGCCAATCCTATTTTTATGATTCATGCATTCATAATGCACTTTTCAAAAATCCAACTATGTTGAACATTTCAGGACGCCCCGTCGGTATACCGACTTCATGAAACTGTCACTAAATTCAAATCGGTGATTGAAGTTCTGTTCTTTTTACTTCTTATTTACTGATAAATATGGATCTTCACGAAACAGAAGTTGCTCGAATTGTTACAGTGTTACAAACAGGTACGAATCAGCGAAATGTTGCTCGTACATGCGATGTAAGTCGTTCAACGGTTCAATATCACTAGTAAAGGTACTTGGCGACTGGTGGCTACATCAAAAGACCGCTACATCAGTGACATTCTTGAAGAGCATGTAGTGCCATACTCAGGATTTATCAGGATAATGCGCGCCTTATACTGCGACTTGCGTTAGAAATTACTTGCGAGAGGCGGAGATAGAGATTCTGGACTGGTCAGCTCAAGGTCCACACCTTAATTCAATAGAACACTTATGGGACAAGCTAAAACGTCTAGTAAGACAACAAGAACCGGCTCCAGTGACCTTGCAACAGCTGAAAACTGTTTGGGTTGAGAAATGGAAGAAATTATTTTTTTTAACCATAGTGAATTTTTTTGCGATTTTCTTAACATTTTTCGATTTTCTTGTCTATTGGTAAAAAATAGAGTTGGTTGATTGCGTAGTGTTTTTTTGATCAATAATATACAATTAATAAGAAAAATGCTTTCATTATATTAATTTTTGCCCACGAGGTCGATTCACTGGAATGTCCATTGTTCACAAAAGATGAGCTGGAGGATGCGGTGCGTTCTATGAAAGCCAGAAAGGCACCAGGACCAGACGGCATTCCAATCGAGGTGCTACAAATGGTCTCCAACGTTTGTCCTGACTTGCTATTTAATGTGTTTAACGCTTACTTGAGAGAATATGTATTTCCATCCAGCTGGAAGGTGGCGAGGCTCGTATTGATCAGCGAGGGGAAACGGGATCCCGGGCTGCCTTCAAATACCGTCTGATTTGTATGCTGGACACAGCCGGGAAAGTGTTCGAAACGGTCATCAAGGGAAGACTCACTGACGCAATTCGTGCTGCAGCGGACCTATCTCCTCTGCAGTATGGCTTTAGAGCAGGGCGATCCACTTCCGATGCCATCATGGAAGTGGTGAACGCAGTCCGTCGAGCCGAAGCGCACAAAAATGATTCCAAACGAGTTGTTCTGCTAGTGACGCTTGACGTCAGGAATGCCTTCAACTCCGCCAGATGGGCGGATATTCTTGGCACATTGGAAAATTCTTTCCGATTGCCAGGGTATCTGATGCGGATTTTGAGGGATTACTTAAGGGACCGCAGTCTGCTCTATGACACACAACATGGGCGGCGCAGTATGGAGATAACGTCTGGTGTAGCGTAAGGCTCCATACTTGGACCAGACTTGTGGAACGCCTCATATGACGGGCTATTGAGGCTTGAGCTGCTAGATGAGTCACGCTTGGTCGGCTATGCAGATGATATAGCAGCACTGTTTGCCGGGCGCACAGTCGAACTGGGAATGCTAATGCGTCGAGTGAAGGAGTGGATGACCACCCGTTCAGGTTGGCACTAGAGAAAACCGAAGTAGTCATTCTCACGGAGAAAAGAATTCCCGTGAGAAAAAGAAAGAAAAAAGAAGAAAAGCGATAGGCGTCTCAACTCTAGGTTGGCTAATGTGCAACATCGGTGGGCCCATACCGACCAAACGCCGAATCCTCATGCGTGCTGTACAGTCAGTACTACTATACGGCTCTGAGTTCTGGGGCGGAGCTCTCAGAAAGGAGCTGTACCGAAAGTGTTTGGCGCAGGTACAGAGACGAGGAGCTTTGCGGGTTGCGTCTGCATACCGCACTGTCTCTGAGTCGGCGGTGTTGGTGATTGCAGGAGTGATACCCATCGTCCTCCTTGCTAGAGAGCGACGGAGAATTTATGACCGAAAAGAGGCTACAAGATATGCTGTCAACCGAGAGGAGAGGCAGCGCACAATACTCGAGTGGCAACAGTCCTGGGGAGGCGACTCTAATGGCCGCTGGACTGCCCACCTTATAGGGGACGTGAGATCGTGGCTAAATCGAAGGCTGATTATTACCTTACCCAGTTTCTTAGCGGACATGGGTATTTTCAGTTTTACCTGCACAAGATTGGTAAGTCACGATCCCCAGACTGCATTTTCTGCTTAGGGGAAAGGGACGACGCATGTCACACTGTAGACACTGTAGACTGTAGACACTGTAGACACACTGTCACACTTCAACTGTAGAAGGTGGAACAGGATGCGGCAGGACTTGTGGCAGGTAATGAGAGAGCTTTCTCCAGACAATCTAGTCGGAGAAATGCTGAAAACTTTCGATAAATGGACCTGTGTGGCACATGACTCTCGGGCAATACTTACAGAAAAAAAGGTACCATGGATAACCTTGGGCGCGGGGTCTAGGGGGGTCTCCTTTCCAGCAGTCCTCCTTCATTCTGTCCCCTCCCGTTGGGGGGGGGGGGAGATTTCTCTACGCTGGCGGCGCCCTAGGGCGAGGCAAAAAGAGGCCTCGCCCGAATTAATGTGTCAAACAGTTCCAGGCTAGGGTCTCTTGGCAGGGGGGAGGGGGTGTTTAGTGGGTAGTCTGCTAGCATGCGCTCCTAGAGTCCCACACTCCGGGCGTAAATTGCCTTCACCCGCCAACCCAAAAAAAAACTTATATTAATTTTTACACAGCCACAGAACCGGTTTAAGAGGTGGCCGAATTTTTAAATCCAACAGTTTATATATATATAAATATATATACATATATATATATATATATATATCCTTTTTTTGTGACATTTGTACAATGCCTGAAGTTAATTGCTCGTATCTAGAGGTCTGTGAGGAAACTTGATTACATCTATGGTTAAATAAAATTATACTTGTTACGTGATTGATTGCCTTAGACAGGGCACTAATAACAGCTTACATCTAACTTAAAACTTTTATGCCATGATTCATCCATGATTCGTGAATGAGGACACTTGGTCTTGATTTTTGTAGACTTTACATACCACTTAGTGACTGGCTTTAAGCTTTCTTGAGCAGATAAACTCTGTGTGAAGCTACAAGCTTGTTAATAGAGCTAATATTAGCTATTTTAGATCTATAGGTAGGGTTTGTTTAAAGCCATATTTAAATAGCAAGTCTTGGTGACTCAAAGGTTCGCTCTAGTTGGATGTTAGTTGGATGTTATTACTAGTTGGATGCTCATTTTAAGGCTAAGGATTTTATTACGAAGACTCATGAACGACTCTGTGACCATTGAGTAATGGGTACAGAGACAGAACAGACTTGAATTTCTTAGAACTTCTGTGCTCGATGTAGCTTTTAAACGAAAGCTTTCTATCGAGTTCGGCTTTCTGGACTTAAATAGGTTTGATCTTCGCACCAGGTAATCATCTGGCCGTGAAGGTTTATGGGTCTGTAATGCAACGTTTTCTGCTCAAGAATATTGCTGTGCAACGTCAATTTTAATTTTCCACCTGTATTTCCATTTCCTCTAGGTTGGAGATTATCTGGTTAGCGTTGTTACCAGGAGTGTAGAAACAAGCGTCGTCCACAAAAGTAGCTAGTTGGTACTTTTGGCTTGTTGGTATGTCAGACATGTATATAATGAAAAGTGTTTGACTCAGTCATGAACCTTGTGGAACACCATGAGGAGTGGTCTTGATACTGGTTGTTGATCTTCGAACCTAAGCCTGGTGTGTTCTCAGGAAGGATAAAATTATTTCATGCAGTAATAATTGGGTACTGCCCTTATGGAGTAAGCAGCTTATGGAGTAGGCTGTCATACCAGTCGGTATTGAAAGTTGTTTTAATATGGATGGGCAGTAGGTCCACCGACTGTTTTGTATTTAGTGTTATTTTTTTGTCTTTGGAGATACGTCGTAGTTAGGCTGCTGTTGAATGAATCTGTTGGGTAGATGTTAATATTTCATCAAGATAAGCTTCTCAAATTGTTTACCAATCGCAGGCAGTAAGCTTATAAACCTGTAGTTGTTAGGGTCTCACGGATCTTTTCCAAGCTTCAAGGTTGGTATTAAGCGAAGTTTTCAGGAAGGCGTTGAATATTAAGCGGATCTAATGCTGTTTCAGGGAATTTTTGATGGCTTAATTGGGCACTCCGTCAAATCCAGGGGCTTTACCATACTTAAACTTCATTAATCGCTCAATTCGTTTTCGTTTTTATAAGTGCTCCGGGAGATACAATGGCAGTGTTTGACTCGATTTGCTGTGATTTAACGACCAGTATTTCTGTCATGCTGTTGCTCATTCTATGGGAGATATCATTGCGGTTGCGGAAAAGTATCAACAAGTAACTCTGTTCTCTTCACATGAATGAATTGGGATACCATTGTCATGTTTCAGAGCATACGGAAGCTCGTGATGTCCAAAATTTTAGCTTTTCATCCTCAGGGACATTGAATGGACCAATTTTTGGTTCCTGTTTTTGGTGGAATCTGGTGACTGGGGCCGACTTTCCAGTTGTCTGGGCGGATTATACAAAAAAATTAATTTTTCGGTGCTAGAATTTAAATATTTTTCAAAATACTTAAATAAACAGTTTTATCCATGATACCGTCTATAAACTCGAGGTTTCCTACACTAGCTGTTGAAATACAGCCCCGAGCCATCAGAGCACAACCTCCAAATTTCGCCGTATGTAATTTTTGTTTCTCAAATCCAATTTTTCCTGCAAATCCTGCTTTTCTTTACACATTTTTTCAGTAATTATTTAATTTAATAATCACAGTAATTTTTTAATAATAAAATAAACTGAAGAATGTCACGGCATTCAACAACAAAACACGGTTTTGAAGAAAATCCCCCTATGAAAATGTTAACTAAGAAACAAGCATTGCCTGTATAATAATTTCGCATCAATCAGCAAAACTCTTTCAAATTTTTTTTTACACATCATTTCACTTATATTCATTCGTACGTTCCACTTGACAAAAGTATTCTGATTCTGTGTTATCACTGATACTGTGATAACACGGCAAATTCAAATTGAATTTAAATTTAAATTATGAAAATACCACTTGAAATATCAGATCTTGTCACAATGACACTCCAAACCATCACTTTATCGCAAAAACCATCTATGCATTAGCGTTTAAATTATTTTTTGTTTCCTCTCGTTTCGGTTATAATAAATGACATTGGCCCTGGCTCTCCAGCACTGGCCAGTGGTGCTCGATCTTTTGTCATTTCTCATTTGTTTATTCAAAGGTGTTTTCTGTTTGTGTGGTTTGGACCACTAGCATTTTTGTTGAGTAACGCGTTTTTATTTGTTGTCGATTTTGAAGCCTAAAGCTTGAAACCTAAAGCTTCAAAATCGACAACAATTGACAACAAACAAATTTGACAACAAACAAATTTCGAAGCCTATCCTTTAGGCTTAGGATATGTGTTTCAGTTAGGAAGGAGTTAAGTTCCCAGGATATTCATATTATTTGTGGTCAGTAAGTTGTCAAACTTATGGAATTGATTAGAGAACTTGTATATTACCCTTATTTCGAAATAACTGGTGCATTTGAATATACGGTGGTCTAAATCATCTTTCACTTTGAAGGAATTAGATACGTCTAATGTTGTCTATTTAATTTTTTTTTAGTGTTTCTCTGTTAGTAAGTCATGTTTGTGAATGGTCTGCTGATGATTTTGAATGATTTTCCAATTTGTTTTTGACTATGAAACCATAGTTTGTCCCCTTTAAGGTGGTGTGCAGGTTCTCAGGGTCTTGGTTGGAAATTTTTTTTGCTCGGTATTTTCGGCGTGCCATGTTTCCTGTATTTCATTCAATATACCGTCTAGTATTTCATCTAGTTCCCAATGAATCTCAGTTTGGTCGTTGCTTTATACCCCTTCCATACTTTTGTCAGTCCTTTGTGCCCTGGGATACACAGTAGGGTATAAGTTTTGTTAGGTTATCCTTGAAGATTTTCCAAATGGCTCCTTTGACTATTCTGTTGTCCTTGTTTCGTTGTATACTGTGTGAGGCGTTCGTGGAGTCAGTATTGATATAAAAATCGTTTTTGTTCCTGAGACTGCTGTCTCGTAGCGCAGTTACGATTGCCACTAGTTCATCGTTGCTGTGGTGTTACTGCAATGGTTCTGGCCGCACCGTTTTTTTCCACTTCTTTTTAAACTACCCATCTAACGGGTAGACGATCCTCCCGCTGCGGCTGTTCAGGTTTCGGGCGTTGACCCATCCGAGACTCGACCCACTCGTACAGAACTGCGGTAATTGCTGTGTGGTGAGTTTTACCAATTGCACATCACAACACCTCGGCTCGACCCTTGACCGCTGACAGTGTTGGCTTTGGTTTGAGTCGCGGAAGTGGCTCGAATTCAACGCTACTCGTCCGTCTCCATCATCGAGTGTTAATTCTAAATACTAATCTAATTGAGTTTCTAATTCTAATCTAATTAATTCTATAATGCCAAATACCCATATCGCGCATCAACAGAGGGTAGAGATTTACTGGTTTGCCTCACTCATTCGCTCTTTTCGTGGTGCAGTTCCCCCGAGGATGGCGAAACAATACCGCAACATGTCTGGTAGATTCGTACATTCTTTAAGATTAGGGAATTCATCAGCGTATTGTAATACTGGAGTGTTTTCTCAGAGATCCTTTGCAGTTTGCTGATGTTCAAGTTGAAAAGCGCGGTCGCTTTTTGGCAGTCTGTCGTTTATGTAGGTATTTTGCCAGTTTTGTGTACGCTGTCTTTTTCTGTGAAGGACGTGATCCACTTTGTGTAGCAGTATGTTTTTTGTAACTTCATTAGCATCTTTGCCAGTGTGCATCGGTCTTTTTTATGCGGTTTCAGCAATTTTTGTGCGGTTCATTTTTCTGATAGAAAAATAACTTTGATAATTGATTTTTGTCCATTATGTCTTGTAATTTTCCTTTGGCGAAGTTAGGTTGTCATTCTGCTGTATCTTTGTCATCCAATTCTGGTATTAGTCTTGGATATTGTTTCTGCTCGATATCTGCTAAAATTTATTTGCTTTATTTTTCATTTAATTGTTTGGGTTACTTCTTTTTATTTCCTTTTTTTGGTTGCGAGGTGAAAGCTGTTTACGCCCTGAGTAAGGGGCTCTCAGTAGCGGAAGGCTACTAAACTATCCTTCAAGCAGCTCACCTGTCACACTGAGAACCCAGCAAGATACACCTCTTCCCTCAGCGTCAGCCAGCGATCCAAGATGTCTTTCTTCATCAGAAGAACCGCCCGAGCGTAATATGCCACACAGTTCCATTTGTCAATTGATGATATTATCACATCCATGAAACTTTTTGGAGAGAGTTCACCTATCCTCTTAGAAAGGAGAGAGTGCTTGTTTCCCCATTGTCTGCACTCGAAAAAAGTGAGGTACGCATCGTCCACCCTCCCCGGGTAGAACAAGCAGTCGAGGGACCGCGTCTTTCCCGATTTGTGCAGGTAAGACAGGAAACACCCATGCCCACTGAGGGGCTGGGTCAGGTAATAATCGATTTGACCATGACCCCGACTAAACCATGGCCTTACGTCGCTATTGAATCGCGGCGTCCATCTCATGCTCCCAGTTGTTTTGCCATAGAGCGCGAGTCCGTTGCCTCTCTTCGCTTGCGGTAGCCTCCCTTTTGTGCACGCCCCTCTTAATATAGACGCTCCTGCGCCTTCCCGCTAGGAGGGCGATTTGCACCACCTCTGTAATAACCATCACCGCTAGTTCTGAAACGGTGTGATATGCCGATGCGATTCGTAAGGCTCCACGCCTTTGCACCTGAATCAAACGCTTCCGGTACGTAGGGTTATTTAGGGCGTCAGCCCAGACTTCGGATTCGTATAAAAGTATGGATTCCATCGTGTTCATTAAAAGGCGTCTTTTGCTTAAGGATGGTCCACCTATGTTAGCCATGAGCCGGCTAAGTGCTGAAAACCTTCACTGCAGCCTTTAGCCAAAGAAGCTTACCTTACCAGCCGCGGAAGCTTACCTTAGAATCTATTATCAAGCCCAAGTACTAGACTGCGTTCTTGGACTCGATGATAGTCGCTCCTACTTGCAGGGAAAGGAGTCTGGGGATCCGTTTTTTCGTCAGAATGACCGGTTCAGTTTTTTCCAGCGATAGGCTGAAACCACGGCTGATAATCCAACCATCCACTTATTCCATAACCGTACCCAGTTTGAGTTGCGTCTGTTCGATCGAGCGCCCAGCGATCAAGGCCGCAACGTCGTCTTCTTCAGTACCAGCTTATAGCCTAGTCTCCATGGGTTCTTGTTCATTTCGTTGACGAGCTCCTGGCAGCAACGGATTTTGCTGTCACTGATCATTTTGCGAAGGAGTTTTCTTGCGGATCTATAGGCTACCATACGAGGGCTCACTTCTTCGCGTCTCCTTGAACGCTAAGCTTCACGCCGGAGCTTGTTACACTCCCTTCGTTTTTCGGCTATGTCTGCTGACCACCAGTATACGGCAGGCTTGTCATGTCGTGGTCGTCACCGGGACATAGACAAGCTGCAGGCAGTCATGAGGAGGCTCATGGTAGAGCTCACCACGTCTTCAGCTGCACCTTGTCCGGTCCCCGCAGACGATCCCGACATATCTGCATCCCTCGAGAGCACTCCATCGAATTTCTCGACATCCATTTTCCCGAAATTTCACCCTACTGCCGGTGGTCAGGTCCCTATAGGGCGGGAAGCAGAATCGTCAATCTCGAGTGCTATTTTCTAATGATCGCTTGTCGTGGAGTTCTCCAGTACTCTCCAGTTTTTCATCACAGGTACAAAGGCTTCCGAAGCAAATGTCACATCCGGGATCGTTCCCTGGCAGCCGCTCCGGCGGAAAGTTGGTGTATTGCCAACGCTCATTAATACGAGCCCATTCCTTGCCGCCATTTCTAGGACCTAGTTTCATCTGGGGTCAGTTCGAGTCATGCCCCATTCAATGGCTTTGGTGTTGAAATCACCTCGAACAAGGATCCACCCTCTTGTGCTCGAGACAGCGTCCTCCAACGCATCCAGCCTGTCCCGGAAGGGTAGTATTGACTCGCTTACGAGTAGTATATCAAATCCTTTCTTTCTCGCAGTTTGTTCTAGCAAATCCTGAGCGACCACACTTCGGTGCAGATTTATCTGTAGAACTCGGATCATCTTAGCTTTGCCTTTGCCTTGCTTAGCGCCTCTCGAAATACCAAGCATTTCCCAGTATAATATCTGTAATCGTCTTCTCTATGTCATAGTAGATGATGTTTCAGATATGTTAGGTGCGTATGTGTATTCTGTACTTCATGATGTACTGGGTTCTTATTTACTTTGACCTGTGTGGCCTTATCCGTCAGTCTTTTTTTTATTGAAATGGGGTATGGTTTCTGTTGTTGCTCTTATGATGATTCTGTTGTTTGGCTCTATGTTATGAGTTTTAATGTCTCTAAGATTTGGCGTTTGTTTTGCGTTGCTTCTAAATGTATATTTTTTGAAGTAAAACATCTTTAGGCACGCTTGACTTGGGGAGTAAGCTGATGAATGCGTGAAGAGAGCGTTACGAAAAGTGTGATCGGGTGACGCGAACGGAAGGTGAAAGGGAGATAAAAGTTAGTAAAGATAGAAAGAGAGAGGGTTACGTTTCGTATATTACTGTAGGGGCAAGAGGGAGAGGTGCGCGCGCAGTTTTTCTTTTGCCACTAATTTTAGCAGGAGATTTCAATGTTAATTTTGCGTCCAAAGATGGACAACGTTTGGTACACTTTCTACACAATAAATTAGAAGTACAAATGAATAATAACCGCAATGAGTCTACCACAAGATATGGAACAACAATCGATGCAGGTTTGTCTAGATATCTTTCTAATTATCATTCGATAACATATGTATCTTATTTTTCATACCATAAGCCTATTGTCTCGGTCTTACAATCAACCACAATAATGACTGATATATCCGATAGTGAAAAAAATAAAAATAATGAATAAAAAACCTATTCTAAAATACTAATTTATCATTAAAAACCGATAATAAATTTATACATACATATAGTAAGAGTATATATAGAGAGTTAGAGTACATTACTCTAGAGTATATATATACATACTCTAACTATATACGATATATATATACATACATATAGTTAGAGATAAAAAGTTTTACTCCAGTCGTGTGGTCTAAAGCACACTCGTTTTTTTTGGACCTTCCCGATTTTCGGTTTCGATAAGAATTAAACTTCTACTACTTTCTCGCCAAGAGTTGTCACTTCGTAATTGTATATACAGTCAAAACTGTTTACGAAGACATCGTTTAGAACAACATACCGGTTGTATTGACCAAAATCATAGGTTCCGAATGAATTCTATTAGACCGTCTTATAAAACACACTGGTTTTAACGACATTGCTTATTACGATATATCACATTTAACTGATATTTTCGAATTGCGAATTATCCCTTTTGAACAACCAGCTATGTTGTAAACATTTGAAAAATGCGATTGCGAGGAATACCGAGGAGATGACATTTTAAACGCAGACAAAACCAAACTTTTTTATAATATGACACCAGACAGGACTTTAAAGGCTGAAGGAGAGAAGTGTTTTGGTGGGAAATTGTCTAAGAGAAGACTGATGATCATGGTTAACAATTATGACAAGGTCCTGTAAAAGGAAGCTTAGTTATTGGCAAATCTAAGAAACCAAGATCCTTTAAGAACAAACAATTTGAAAACAATGTGAAGTCATGGATGACATCGGAAAATTTTTGAAAGATGGTTGCGAAACTGGAACGCTGAATTGTACACATTAAGAAAATCCTAGTTTTGGTTGTTTTCGTTGTTTTGCTTATACGGTTGTTATTAATCTGAAGGGCATTAAAATTGTATTGAAAGAGAGATCGAAAGAGCTCAAGCTGGTTTCGATCACGCGCCCCTGCCGCTTCTCGTCAGGTGCCAACTCACAGGCCGGGACGCATCGATTGGCACTATCAGCTAGATGGATGCCGTCTGGTTATTTTACTTGCTATTGTTGTTCTCAGCTTGAACTTGTCCTTTTTTTCCAAATTAGGTTTCGGTGAGCTTATCGAAACCAGCTCTTCCCACCTCTTTTTCAATATAATTTGACTTTCAAGCTACTAGACAAAATTGATCTAAACTTCCGCACCTCTGAGTCTTCGCTAAAATCAGCATTAGCAATGCTATAAGTCACTTAGAGCTTATAAGTGAGAATGGATAAGTTGATCTACCAAATAAGTTTCAAGAATTAAAGTTGTGTTTTTACATCCAAATGTTACATGTGTACTGCCATCAACGGACCAAGATGTAACTAAATTTTAAAATCCCATTATAGAAAAGTGCAAGTGATAAAGTTAATTCAAAGCCTTGACAGTAATGACCAGAAAATCTTAACGGTTCTTGATGCTATCTTGATTATATCAGAAGCATGGAAAATGTTTCACCAAAATTATTGCGAACTACTTTAAACATGAAGGTTTCAATTACCTCTTTTGAATATCCTCAGATGGTGTGACTGTTGATGAGGAGAAGGTAAATATTTTTTTGGCTCAATTAGCCTAAAATTAACGATCCGTTTTATCTACTTCTGAAACAGAGGAGTTTATTGATGTTTAGAGGGTAACTCTATTGCAATTTGTGCAATAGCTACAGAAGATGATATTGTACAAGAAGTTCAAGAGGGAAATGACGAACAGGAAGAGAGACTGAGGAAAAATTTACAGTGCCAACTTTGAATGATGGTCTCAATGCTGTCATGTGTTACGAAAAATTGTTCTGTTTAATAAACAGTTTCACATGCAGGGAAGTTATGACGATATATTAATTTAAACTCAACGTGAACAGCAAAGTGTGCATGCACTACAAAAGTGTTCCAAGCAGACTAAAATTACAGGTTTTATTGATTTTTTTTGGGGGGGGGGGGAGGTGAAGGCTTTTAAACTTAACACTAAACACCTCCCCTGTCAACCGGAGCGCCTAGCCAATTTGACCTCTTTTGGAGCCTTCGGGTTGCAGGGATTCCTTCTCCAGTTGGGTGGGAAAGAGGAGGAGGATTGCTAGAGAGGGAAACCCTCCACTCCAAGAAAGTATGACAGGCGTCATCCTTCACACCAATGCAGAATAATTACACCAATGCAGAATATGCAATCTGGAGACCGTGACTTACCTATCTTGTGCAGGTAAGACTGAAAACAATCGTGTCCGCTCAGTAG
This sequence comes from Stratiomys singularior, assembly GCA_954870665.1. Lineage (NCBI taxonomy): Eukaryota > Metazoa > Arthropoda > Insecta > Diptera > Stratiomyidae > Stratiomys > Stratiomys singularior. The sequence goes on along the minus strand of OX940880.1, from coordinate 66,145,174 downwards.
CTGGGTCAGGTAGGAATCAGTCTCACCATACGTTCGGTTTAGCCACGATCTCAAGTCGTTGATGAGCCGCGCGGTCCATTTTCCTTTTAGCTCACGTTCCCATGATTGTTGCAATTCGTCGAGAGTGCATCGTCTTTAATCGCGAGCAACTTTTTCTTTATTACCCTCGTGCCTTCAGAGGTAGACTCTTTTACGCTCTCTAACAAAGAGAGCGACAGGTATCACCCCTGCAATTACCAGCACCGCTGGCTCAGAGTCTGAACGGTATGCTGATGCAATCCGCAGTGCTCCTCGTCTCTGCACCTGTGCTAGCCGTTTTCGGTGCAGTTCCTTGTTGAGAGCTTCACTCCATATCTCTGCTCCATAAAGAAGCGTTGATTGCACTACACTCATTAGCAGACGCCTTTTTGTTGGACTTGGTCCCCATGATTGGCCATTAGTCGACTAATTGCCGAGACCCCTGCTGCGGCCTTGTTTGTCGTTGCCTTGATTCAGCTTAGAGTCTATCAGCAAGCCCAAATACTTAACTGATAGTTTCGACTCTACTAATGCGTCCTCGATTTGGACCATTCTTACTCTGGGGATCCTCTTCTTGGTCAGGATGACCACTTTGGTTTTCTCTAACGCTAGGTAAAGCCCGTGAGTGGTCATCCCACCCGGCGCATTAGTACATTCAACCTTAATTGCGTTTGATCGACCGTGCACCCAGCCACTAGTGCCACAACGTCATCTGCATAGCCGATCAGTCGCGACTCTTCCGGCGTCGTAGGAGACGCTCCACAAGTTTGGACCGAGAATGGAGCCTTGGGCCACACCTGATGTGACTAGCATCCTCTGACGACCTTGCACCGTGTTGTAGATCAGGCTGCGATCCTTCAGGTAATTTCGGACTATCTGCATCAGATATTCTGGAACTTGGAAAGAGTTTTCCCGGGCTTCCAGAATATCCGTCCATCTAGCGGAGTTGAAAGCATTCTTTATGTCCACCATCACTAGAAGAACTACTCGACGGTTAGATCGACTGCGTGCCTCCGCCTGTTGGACCGCACTTACCACTTCCACGACTGCATCTATAGTGAAACGTCCCGTTATGAAACCATACTACCTTGGAGAAAGATCCTCAGTGGCGTGGATAACGTTAGCGAGCCTTCACTTTATCAGTTTTTCGAGCACTTTCCGTGTCTAGCATGGATAACGGTCGGTATACTGACGGCGACTCGGGATTTCCCTTCCCCTTGCTGATCAGCACGAGCCTTGCCGTCTTCCAACGCTCAGGAAAAACGCCTTCCCGCAAGCAAGCATTGAACGTACTGAGCAGCAAGTCAGAACAAGAGTGATAGGCCAGTTGCAGTATCTCGGCTGGAATACCGTCTGGGCCCGGAGCCTTCTTCCTTTTCATGGAGATAACTGCTAGTTCCAGCTCGTTAATCGTGAAGAGTGGACAGTCTGATCAACACGGACGGGATGTTGGGGAAAAAGTGCTCGTACTATCTCGTCCATCATGTCCGTTTCAAGTACGCAGGGCACCCGTAGAGCGCCGAGCTTCCGTATAACTAGTTTATAGCCCAGGCTACACGGGTCCCTGTTCACGTCTTCTACAAGGTTCTGCCAGTAACGAGCCTTCCTCCTATTGATCAGTTCGCGAAGGCATTTTCTGGCCGACCAATATACTGCCATTCTGGTGCATGCCTCGTCCTGGCTTCGCGCTCGTTGAGGTTCTCGCCGGAGTTTGTGACACTGCCTTCGTTGCTCAGCTTTTTCAGTGGACCACCAGTACACTGGAGGCTTTCCGTGTCTAGGTCTCCGGCTGGGCATAGATGACTTACAAGCGGAGATGATGGTATTCATTGTGGAGTTCACCATGTCTTCAGCAGTCAGTCTTCTGGTCCCCGGCGATGAGCCAAACGGTGGTAAGCATGTCATGAGTGTGTCGAAAAACTTCTCCACGTCCATCCTCTCAGTATTCCTCACGAAGGCGGAGTGCTGAGTGTCTGGGAGTTTAGGAACGTTGTTGCGGATCTCGAATGCTATGTACTGATGATCACTGGCCGAATAGTACTAATGAACTCTCCAATTGTGTGTCATAGAGAAGAGGGACTCCGAAGCGAACGTCACGTCCGGGATGGTGCCCATGCAGCCCAAGCGGCGGAAAGTGGGAGTGTTACCAGTGTTCACCACGGCTAGCCCTACTCTGGCTGCCATCTCCAGGATTCGATTCCCCCTGGGATCTGACTTAGACATGCCCCATTCAATAGCCTTGGCGTTAAAGTCTCCCTCGATAAGAACATGACCTTCTTTGCTCAAGACGGTGTCCTCCAAAGTGTTGAGCTTCATCTGGAAAGATGTTATTGGTTCGTTCGGTGTCAAGTACACACTAAAGAATGTTATTCCTAGGCAACGGACCCACACGGAACCATCTTTTCGCCCATGACTCCGAACTTACAGTTGGGTGCTGTTTCGAACCCATATGGCACAAGTACCAGATTCATCAGGGTACCATGCTGATTAAGTTTTACCTCGGTGCTGTTCGCTAAGCAGCAATAGATCGGCCTTCATATCCCTCGCGAATTGGCCAAGCAGGTCTTGGGCGTCTGAGCTCCGATGTAAGTTTATCTGCATGACACGGGTCATTACAGAGCTGCTTTGGCTTTGGTTAGGGCTTCTCTGAATACCCGGCACTTCCCTGTCCCTGGAATATGTCTCAGGTCATCAGGTCTGGGATCAGCGTTCTCGCAGAGGATACAATGCGCCTCTCCCATGCATTCTGTTCTTTTATGTCCTGCGTTGCCGCATTTATTGCACAAGGAGCTCCTATCAGGCCCTTTGCAGCCTTGTGCTGTATGACCGTAGCTTAGGCATTTGAAACAGTGGAGAGGAACTGCTCTTCGCCCCATTCTGCAGACCACCCAACCTATTTTTATTTTGCCCATGCAGAGGAGTTTTTCGGCATATTTCTCGATTAAGTCTACTATGGCCATGCGCTGCCCTCTATTATTTTCAGGGATTAGTCGTAATTTGAGCCCACTTAATTCGGGTGAAACCCTTTTGAGGCACTCTTCCACCTCCGCCCTGTCCGTAACGCAGTCAATGTCCCTGATTTCGAGGGTGGCCATTGGTTCAAGTGAAGCTACCGTTGCATTTTCCCCAAGAGCCTTTTTGACTGCGTCCCGGAATCAGTCGTTATTTGTTGTCTCAGGTCCAAATTCTACAAGGAGGCCACCAGAGTTGGTTGGTCGGACGGTACTGATGGCAGTTTGAGTGTCATCGGGTCTTACAGCTCCCTTGATTTCCTGCAAAACTTCTGCGTAAGTTCTCCTATCTGTCGGTTTGACCAGCAGTGCATGCCTTAGGGTTTTGCGGCGTGGCGTGCTTCGTGGTTCTTGTTTCTTGTTTGGGGTATCTATTTCTTTGTCCCCAGGAAGGAGCTTATCATTGGTGACTTTTTCGAGGAGGAGCCTTCTGGACACTTTTTTGGTAGCCTTGGTTGCCACCACCTGGAATCCATCATTCGACGTTACCTGTCTGTTCGCTGCTTCGTCCTTCCTCCTTTTGTCTCGGTCCCCTTGGTTTGGGCTACTGGCAACTCTTTTAGTAGCGCTATGCGTGGGAATCACTTGCGTTTCGACCGAGATACTTGTTTTTTGCTCTTCCTCCGCTTTAAGCCATTTGCGTCTGTAGTGCCCGATTCGGTCTAAGAGCTCTTTCAGCTCTAAAATACCGTCCCTAATGTCATTTCTTATGTTTTTCTGGGTATTGCAGGAAGCATTGATCTTTTTAACTATGTTTCCTGCCTTACGCATGAGGCGCTCTTCGTCGTGCCGATCCAATACAATGAGATTGTCCTGCGCCTCGTTTTGAGGCGGGCTTTTTTTGTTTGCGTTAGGATCTAGAGCTCTGATGGCATCAGAAGCAGTGTCAGTGGCAACATCACATCGAATCATGATCTGAATGTCATCGGTGGTTTCTCCATCCGTGTGTTTCCCAGGCATTGGTTGTTCATGCTTTTCCCCTTCTCTTACGGGACGTTCCGGCATGCGCATTGTTTCTTTGCTGCTTCCGAATTTCGCCAGTATTTATGGTTGGTAGAGGCTCTCTGCCTTTTTGTGTTCGTTCGTCCGATTGTCGTCTGGGTTTGGTAGTTTGCTCGATGTTTTTGATTTCGTTTCAGTAGGTATTAATTTGTAAGGCATCGTGCTAAAAGGGTCCCCCCTCGGAGCCGCTATTTCCACTCATATGTGTAGTCGCCTAAATGGTCCCATGGGTGTTTGTGCAAAGCAAGTAGGCCATGCAAGGGTTGGCACCGGCCCTTATGGGGACAGGTGCTCAGAGCCAGACCAGCGCTAATCGGGAGTTCGTCTCAATTGAACCTACACCACCAACTTAATGGTGCGAGCTTCGAACGTACTCCGTGGCCTGCCAAGGTTTTACCGGGACGGAGACGGTACGATACTTATATTGGAGCCATTTGCGCGCGAGTTTCACCTCGGTGGTGCTTGGTCCAATATATCGTGTCCGCCAGCCCAAGTGCGCCAATTGAAATTCGTTGGTGGGTTCGTTTTTCAGAGTCGTTGCAGGGTCGTTTTCCACTGGAGAGGGCTTGCAGTGACCTCCATGTCGTCGGGTACGTGGGGGCAACACTCCCCAAAGAATACTGGCTTCCAGGAGTACTCCTGTTGACCAGCATTCCACCTGCGGAGATATATTATTGATATAGAACAATGATAATTATATGTACATAATGTCTTTTTATTATACGGTTCATGTGAAATAATGAAAAATTGTTTTATTTTATACATGAGTATATTAATGACACATTCAATAATAGGTATCCGGTGATTATTAACAATATCAATGTGTTATGACTATGGGTTTTTACGGCCAAATATTAATTGTCCCTTCAATGTCTTTATGACAGATTGTGATTGTATATAATTCTCTATATTGCATATATATAAAACTACCAAGAATTTTAGATATCTCTTATATTATTTGTTTGGTATGACTGTTTGGTATGACTACTCTTGCGTCATTAAATAAAACCATTTATGTAGTTCATTTACTTTTAATATTTATGTCCCATTTCAGGATGCTCTGCAGTAGCAGTTTCCTCTAATGGGAAAGTTCTTGTTAGCGGCGGATTAGAGGGTCAAGTAAGAGTGTGGAAAATTGAGCCGCATCGTCAAAGTCTTATTGGCGTGTTGAAAGAACACTCCGGAGCCATTGCATCAGTTGATTTCCATAAGTTCGACACCGAAGTTGTTTCAGCGTGCAGCGACGGCACTTGCGTCATTTGGGATATCAAGTAAAAATATAATACTGTAAGATTCAAAGATTCATTATTGTTTTGCCACAGTCGAATGACCAGGATACACGTACTTTATGCAAATACACAATTCAAATGTGCTCGATACCATACTTCCGGGGTCCAAATTTTAGCAGCAGGAACCGATAGGCGAATTAGTTACTGGGAGGTAAATTTGTCAAATTGTGAAAAGAAATAGGAATCCTTTTTTGTCTAACGTCTAACGTCTGTCTTACGCAGGTATACGATGGAACGCTGATTAGGGAAGTTTTGGGATCTACAAAAGGATTTATCAACAGTTTATCATTGAATCAAACTGGAGAATATTTCATATCAGTTTCAAATGATCAAACAGTCAAGGTAATAGAATGTATTAAGTTAATATAATAACATCAAGAGTTTTTTTTAATCGTTTGCTTCTATGCCTAAATAATTAAAGTTTAACTCAGTACTATATACTACTATAAGATATGTCCATTATCACTGGAAAAAGGGTTTATTTTCGGCGATTAGTTTTTATAATTTCATCAAAATCGATGTAAAAGTATGCGTTATTGTATATGAATACAAAATTTAAAAGAATGTCGATGAGATCTGCTCGCAAATTAGTGTTTTTTTTTCTAACTCGAACTTTTGCAAATATCAATAACTAATATCAATGCATCTGGGAAAATTTCGATGAAAAAAGATCCGATGAGATCACAATATCATTCTCTCGAATTTCGTATGTATATCCTAGTGTAACTACACCCAGCGTCAACACTGTAGGAGGCTTCTCTCAGACAGAGGTGGAAAAAGCACACGCTGATTTATATTTGCCTTGCATTTTTACGCAAACGCTTTGATATTATCCGTGTCTACTGCGTATATGAGAGACAATTAAATATTCGAAATTCAAATAAAAATCCACTTATATTTGTTAAATGTCGTTTTATCGGGTGTTATTCAAAGTGACGAATTTATATAGGTTTATATTCACAGAGCTTCCTTTTCTCGCATTTGTTTTTTAGTAAACCAACCTTTAGTAACCTTGTGCCTAGACCTGAGGATTGCTCTCATATGAGTCAGTTTTAGGTCAATGTTTTCGTTAAATTTGTATGAATATGTAGCGCAAATGTAGTTGCGTTACTGATTCGAGGTTCCGGGAAATTTTCATTGCAGGAGTGGATCGTGATATTGATATCATTTTCACACGCAGTGTTAAGTTGACTGGGATATGGACCAACATTACACCATGTTTCATTACAACATATGTTTCAAACAGCCATCTACCGGTCTGCTTTTTTTAACTTGCACTGAAATATTTGTGGATACACAAATATGAAATAACCGCTCTGTAAATACTCTTAATTTTAACTTATATATATCCTTATATATGTTCGGTTAATAAAGCCGAACAATGATATTTATTCGTTTTAATTATCCGTATCCTTTATTCTTCCTCCATACCAATCAAATAGTAACCAGTAACCAGTAAAATAGTAACCAAATAGTAACCAGTAAAACAAACAAATATATATATATATATATACATATATATATATATATGAAAATGGGATAAATGAACAAGGAAAGATGTCAACATCGGTCCATTGCTACGTAGGAAAATACCGAAGCAGCCGTGGTCGCAACAAACCCCAACTACCGGTCTTAGATTCCCCTCCCTCCTGATATTATCCTCGCCATTAAAACAAAACGACAACTCCACCGCCACCAACGGTTCCGCAACTGATTCAAGTCTAACCTAACCCACCGCAAAGAATAAATTGATGACCATCTCCACCCAAAATCGGATCACAGATATTTATGCACGGATCCTCGAACGAAAGCTAAAAAGTAACTCCCAGGGCCCGCATACGTTCAAAGAACTCCGGGAGACTCGTAAAAAGTACTGATAGATCTTCCCATACCCTCTGTGAAAACATGTCTTCCCTCGATAAACCTGACTCGTAAGCTGACCACTTTGTAATTTGCCAATAAACACCTAACCACCCAACTGAGCTTACTGTTTTCCACTCAATCCAGAACCTAAAGAGTTGCCCTTCGTTCCAAACGAAGTCCTCCGACCCCGAAAACTCTTTCAATTCTCCGCTACACCCTCGCCCTTACATTATCAGTCCTTACGAGCCAATTAATTTTTGTTATTTCCCAACAGTTACCGGCCCATCTCCCTTCTGTGTTGCCTTGGCAAGAAAGATCTACGTCATTGTCATCGAAGCTTTTTGTGATACCCTAACAACAAAGGAAATTCGTGGGGCAAGTTGCAAGTCCTCGCATTGACCATTTCCTCATGACACACCTTCTCGAAACATTAACAAAATGCATTGACCATTCAAGCCCCATTGTAACGAACCTCAACATCTCGGACAAAATCGCAACTGCTATTCCACCCAACAAGCCCCATTTCCCCCTACTATTCAGAATGCTCCACTCTAGAAATGATCTCTTCGACCCTAAAAATCGAATCCGCCACTTAAACTCAACATTTGTCATCAGCATTTTTTCATCACCTGGTGATTTACTAAGGTCTAGATCATCCCTTCTGTCTCATTATTCGTCTTCTTACAATTGATTGCAGCAAATAATATAACGTTTTAAATTTAATACAACGTACGTAGGTTCTTGACCACTCCTCTAGCATGTGTATTAGTAACTGGTGTTTCGGACCAATTGGTCACATTGTTGGATGAACTCTGATGAAATGTCGATCCCTGACGCTTTTTACATCACTTGCTATCTGAGTTTATTCAGTTGCTCTTTCTTCGTAACAGTGTTTCGTTGTTTATGTTGTCATAATGCCAGCTTCTTCTTGCTGATTGCTTCCTGGGATTCCATGTATAACCACTGGTTCATTTTTGCCGGATCAAATCCGATCATATGTATCGCTATATGTGCTTTCCACGTGACTTCGTCTCTGTTCAGTCAAGATCAATTTCAAGTTATAATATTCTGCAGCAAGTTCTCACAAATTGACAGTTTGATTGACTTTGCACACATAGGCCATAGACTTCCCAAGGATTTGGAAGCTCAAACTTACGGGTTGGGAAGAGTTTTATCTCATATGATTATGCTGGTCAACATCTGCACACAGACTTTTGGTCGAGGCATCTCAGCTCCTCTTAAGCCTTGGTCTCCCTTGTCTGATAACAGTCCGGGTCCAGAGATTGCCTACTCCAAATAGTCAATCCGAGTAGCGATTAGTTATCGTCGTCCGGGGTTCCTGGGTATTCCCACTGGTCTAAATTCTTCAGCCTTACTTTTGAATGACTTTGGGAAACTGCTGTTCATTAGCATTATATACCTCTCTCGTTTCACTCTTATAATGCATCTTAGAACTGAAATGTACGGCTTAGTATTTTCAAATATATTTGGAGTGCAAGAGATTTGTCAGGTTTTCCATATGAAATAACTTCACGTATCTGAAGTTTGCATCTTTGCAAGCATAACAGCCTGAATTTTTTTTATTTTTTGATATTTTTTGACAATTTTTTAAAAGTAAAAAACTAGTCTCAGTCAAGTTCAAATTAGGTAAAAAAATTACTTAAAAAAATCGAGACGGTTGCGTTTGAAACAATGTAAACTTCAGAGAGCGTTCTCGTTGATCCTTGATCCCAGTCCGATACCATTCTTGAATTCTTATTTTTGCGACTATAAAAAGATGTCACCGTTGCATTCGCTTTTTAGTGTTCGAGCAAAAGTTGTAAGATAATAATGGAAGCTTAGAAAGTGCATATAATGCATTTTTTTCTGTACGAGTATGATCTTGGAGACCAGGCAGCAGAGGCAGAATATGAGCAGGACTTATGGAGAAAAACCCCTGTCAAAAGTTGTTTCAGCGGTTTCGCAATGGAGAACGAGAGTATGAAGGTTAGTCACAATCATCTTTGCCAGCATGCTCGTCAAACTGATGAAACGTTTCTCCGACGGGTGGTTACTTGATATGAAAAGTGGGACCTGTACAATAATGTGAAATGCCATCAGACATTCTATAAAAAATGTTAATCACCAGCATCCACTTCAAAAACGAGCCAACATCCACGGAAGGTCTTGTATCTGTTTGATGGAATGCTCTCGAAATCGCTTATCGGGAGTTTACGGAACGAAATCAAACGTCAAATTCGAACTTTTCAACAATTGGAGCCGTTTCAACAAGCAACGCGTGATGAGCGTCTTGCATTGATTATAACACTACGAAGCAGCACGCATGTGCAGTTACCCAGTGCAAATTAACGTAAATTGACTGGGAACTTATACTCTACCCACCATATTCTCACGATATTGCTTCAAAGGATTATTAATTGTCTTATTCCCTGGTATCAAAACCATTTATCTGCGGTAAAGAGAATACAACACCGGTCTTCTGGTGTTGCGAGAAGAAGACCAGCAGTTGTATTCTCAGACCAGCAGACCAGCAGAAGACCAGCAGTACAGAAACAGCAAACTTTTTCGAGGTTATGGGGGAAGATTTCTAAAGGAGAGGGATGCAGTAACTTCCAGAATGTTGGAGACAGGCCAAAGACAATAATGATTTTATATTAGATTAAGTATAAATCAATTAGTGCTAAGAGGCAGTAAATTATTTAGATTGAAACAGAACAACCGTTTGCATACACTAATATTTATTTTAGACTAAGGATGTCGTTTGGTGATTTCAGATCCCAAGTCTCATAATGGTAGCATCATACAGGTTTTACGAGCGCCTTGTGTGTTTAGCACTTCGGTCTCCTGTGCGTGTCTTAAATGTTGACAAAACAGAAAAATTCGTATATGGAGCTATATTATTCTATTTGCTGCAGCTAATAAATTTTCGTTTTTCACATGCTTTATGCCAAAACATACAAAATCGTCATAAAAAATCGTCACCATTTTCCGACTCTTTGATCATTCAATATCATTGTATCGTATTCACGTATTATACAGGGTGGGGCAAATCAAACAGTGCAGTTTTGAAAGGTTGGTACTTCCCGTGTGGTGGGATATTGCAATTATGATGGTTTCATTTCGTCGGGCGGGCCATGCCGTTATCAGTCATTACCATGTTTTGGTCTGGTGAAGAGGCTTCGTGGTCCGTACTTTTTTTTTGTAAATGGTCGATCTTTCATCGAAACTCAGCAAGCTTTCCGGCTGCAGTTTAACCTTGCGCGCCATGATACCGTCACCATAATATAATCGCGAATTGGGTGCGTATATTTGAAGAAACTGGTTCTTCCCTAAAACTTAGGGGTTCAGGAAGACCCAAAATGGCAAGAACACCCGAAAATTTGACAAGAGTGAGAGAAGCTATTGTGCAGTCGCCTACGCGTTCTGCCCGGAAGCATTCAATTGCGTTGGGCATTTCTAACCGCTCAGTAAGGAGAATTTCGCATCAAAACTTATTCTTCCACCATTACAAGATTATGGTTGTCCAAGAGTTGAGTCCACTCGACTATGATAATCGCATGAATTGCTCGCAAGAAATTTTGAACAGGATCCATGTGAGGACAACATTTTTCAGTAGTGACGAGGCTCACTTTCATCTCAGTGGAGCAGTGAATAAACAAAATTTTCGCTATTGGGCAGAAAATAATCCACGGCAAATTCACGAGAGACCTCTTCACTCCCCAAAAGTGACCGTGTGGTGTGCGATTTCAAAATTTGGGGTGATTGGGCCTTATTTTTTTTGAGGAGAATGGACAAACCGTAAATGTCAACGCTCAACGTTACGTTTCCATGTTAGACAATTTTTTGAACCTCAATTGGAAGAGCTAATGAAAGAAACATATATTGGAGACATCTGGTTCCAATAGAAAGGGTCTACGGCACATACTGCTCGAGTTTCAATGACCAAGCTGCGACAGATGTTCCCTGCGCACCTCGTCTCTCTGAGGGGTGATGTGAGGTGGCCCACGCGGTCACCGGAATTGAGCATTTGTGATTTTTTCTTGTGGGGCTACCTGAAGGAAAAGGTTTTTAAACATCGGCCTCACACCTTGGAAGAACTCGAGCGAATTAGGGAGGAAATTGACACTATACTAGTCGAAATGTGTAAAAATGCGGCAGAAAACTTCAGTTATCGCCTTCATCAATGTATCGCTGCTGGCGGCCATCATCTTTTTGGTGTCATTTTTAGAACTTGATACATAAAACGACATGATGTACTGAATAACATTAAATAAATATAATTTCTGTTAGTTGCGTAGTTTTTTGTAACAGCCTTTCAAAACTGCACTGCCTGTTTCGCCCCACCCTTTAAATCGAGAATTCTTATATGTGAATGGGAGTGTTATGCTGTGTGAGAACTCCGCTCTTCACAGTGAGTGAGAACTATTTGGAAAGAACTGACAGTTAATAGAAATATAAGTGGTTCGTGTTCGAAAGAACAATCGTTTTGAAAATCAGCTCTTGGCTGATTTACAGCGATATCTCATATAGAACTACGCTGGACCAATGGAAATGAAAATATTGGAGAGCAAACAATCTTTCACGAAGAAATATTCGGTAGCATATTTGTTTGTCAAAGACTAGAGCAGTGCACATCGATCACGTTACAATCTTAACTACTATTGATTTGCGGTGAAGTTGCAAGGATGTATAATGATGAAGAGATGTATAATGATAACGGCACAGCGTTCGTGGGAGCTGCATAGTAGATCTGTATAACAAATAACATTTGGACAGGAAAGGCGATTATTGATATTGAACCTCAGCTAAGAACAAGAGACACCGAGCGGAAATTTGTGAGTCCAGCTGCACCTAATGCATCTATCTTACGTAAGGATTTGTCTACGAGGCAACAGTAAAATCAATGAAATCCCACATAAAGGCCCAGATACAATACTGCGTGACGGCAATGCGAGAACGCGATGCGATTCTCGCTCATCGTCGCGCAACGCATTCAATTTACAGTGTACGCGATGCGAGGAAGAATAATATTCATATGACAAATGTCAAATTAGTGACGTTTCAAATGAAATTTGATTAAAATTGTTTTTGGTTTTTTAAAAATTTAAATTTGGAATTTTCCTTCGTTTAGCGAATAATTGCCTCAACAAGGATGCACGAAATTTTCATTCAAAATTCATTCCGAATAACCCTCGTACTTAAAACGTAATAAAGGCGTTTGAATTTCAAATTTCATTTACGCGTCATAGAGCATCGAATATTTCTCGCCTCGCATCGACGCATCGCAATCATTGTACATTGTCGTATACAAATGCATGTTACGAAAACTGCTTGACTTTTTCAGCGAGACTCTCGTCGCGCTCTCGCATCGCCGTCTCGCAGTATTGTATTTCGACCTTAACTCGCGTTATTGGACAGAAAGAGGTGATTTACAGTCAACTCATGACATTGCTGATACAGATCGGAGCTATCCTAAATTTGAGGCCATTTCACCCGCCCAGTGATTATCCCAATTACATACAGGGATTGACGCCTGGTAATTTTCTGATCAATGAACCGCTAGTCCTACCATTACCGTTCGCTATAGACCAACCAACGCAGGCAAAAAGCGTAAACATATGGAGAGAGCGTCAGACCATGTTCAAATACATATGGAAAAGATGGACGTTTGAGGGTTGATCAACACTTCGGGAAAGATAGAAATGGCGGAAAGAGAAAGAAAATTGAAAAGTGAAAATATTCCACAAGTTCAATGGGGCACTGGGCGAATAACTGAACGCAATTCGCAATAGATTAGTACGATCAATTGTGGTACGAATAGTAACTGGCGAACTCAAATCACCCGTACAGAGGATTTGTATCCTGCCGATTGACAAGACAGAAAATTGCCACGCACTCTACTCAGAGAGTCTATGAATGAAAACTATTTGAAAAGAACGGACGGTGAATGGAAATAAAAGTTGTTTTTTAGTTTTTCCGCTTAAATTAATTGTGTCATTTGTATTGATTCTGATAGATTTCTCTGAGATTGACTCTCTTTTTGTCTGGTACGCTACAATTTTGTTCGGCTGGTTGGCGTCGCTTTTTTCTTGCACTTTGTTTTTGCCTCATTAGTTTAAGACCAACCTACTTTGCTTATTAATGCAATTGACAGACTTTACCGAAGTTATCCAGTTGTTAGAACTTATAATTGCCACTTCGGCTGTATCTCGCTTCAAGACTAAGAACCCATAGGTTCGTTAAAGGCCAATGTAAGGTGAATTTGGGAGGGGTTTTTTATGTAAGCGTGCAATGGAACTGCAAATATCATTGGCTACGATTTTAGGTCCTTCGCATAGTTAAAAAATTTATTTCGATGCAAATACTACTCAGAACGTAAAACCAATAAAGATGGCCCGACATTATTAAACCACGAGAATTTATACGATCTTTCGCAGACAGAATCGGAGTGTTCATGAACGAATTCTAGGCAGTGGAGTCTTGTACAGAAAAGATACATTTCGGTTCTTGTTACTTTTCTAAAGCATGAAAAGTTTCCTAAAATGAATCGCAAATAACATTAACTTCTGATTTTTTAGTTAAATAGCAACTAAATAAGAACAAGTTATGTTTTGAATGCTTTATTTAGGCCTATTTATAAGTTTGTTAAAAAAAATCTAGGATCGTCTTTGTGGATTCGATTGTTGCTCATCAGGCTCAGCAGTTGGTGGATGGGCTTTAATCCATTCAATTGCCCGTAAGATATAATCAGGGGTCTTTGGGACAAAGTCCCCGGTGGCTACGTATCCATTTTCGTCAGCGGTGTATTGAAACGAAACCGGAACGCCATCTGGAGTGTTCCATTGGGCAGATCCCGATTGTGCCAAAGCGTCCCCTTGGGCGCTAACCGCGATTCCATTACTTGTTTCGAAGCTGTAATGGAAAGCGCCGTCTGGATTAATTTCTTTCTCTAAACTCCTAATTTGGGCATCTCGATCGGAATCTTGACTGGCCACCAGACCGACGAAGACGGCGAAAATAATCTGGAAAAGTTGAAATAATTACTATCGTTACAAGGAAGCGTCATTGTTCTCAAGATGCAGTCGGATGTGACTTAAATATCTTCACTTACTAGTTTGCACATGGTTGTACTATGGGTTGTGATTTTCGCAAATGTGCTCAGGTTAATGATGAAGATGGCTCTTGTCCAGCTATTTATACCAACCGGTTGAAGGAAACATTAAGCCTATACAAATATCTCTTATCACTCGGATTCGGTGACGAAACTTTTCTGCAAAGGTCAATGGGATACTTTGTGGGAGTCAGCATAAAGATAGCACTTCAATAATGTAAAAATAAGATATTTAACCATTGGCGAGTTTAATTATAAACAGGATTATTCTTTTAAATTGCAAGAATGAAGAATCGATTGCTAATAAGCACCTTTGAATTTTTGAATAAGTATGAATTTCATCACGAAGTCGTAAAAGCTATCAATGACACAGCTTTGTCGTGACAAAAAAGCATCCCATCATACTTAATCATTTTAAGGTTCGCAAAAATACCGAATTTTCAATTGAATTCGTCTCGACTTTTAAAATAATCTTTTCTCAATGTGTGTGAACCGAAATCGCAGTGGTTAACATACAAAGCGTGTTTCAGTTCAACTTTATCTTTAATAATTCAATTTTATCGCCGTACCTTCGCATAATTTTAAAATTTAATTTTTTGTGTGGAATGTTAAAGTGAATGATTTATGCATAAGTATCGAAATTACTTGGGATCTAAATGTATAATATTTGGTCGATAATTGAAAATCTAAGCTTATGTGCACAATATTCTCCAAGCTGACTTATGATCTAACTTAATATGTTGAAAACAAACGAAAATTTGGAATGAGAATCACACGTTATGTGTGGTTAACATGAGCCGACAATTAAAGTTAATCAGAGTAAAGAGAGCCCAAAATTAATCAGAGTCAAGACATAATTTGAATAGTAATTTGCAAATTGATGCATACTGTTTAGCCCAACATGATGAAAAACCCTGTTTGCTTTGAATAACTATCGTTTACAAAAAGAACAAGAAAAGAATGTGGGACGAGTCAAACGATAGAACCCGACCTCAACAGTATTCTACTCAGAGACAGTGGCCACGATAGAATTACTCCATCCACTCCCAATTTACTTTAGGTGGAGACCTAAGTGCGAGACAGTGTGTATGTCTTGCATTGGGGAGAACAAACTGCAAATGCTATTGGAACTTCACTCTTTGACCGGATCTTTCAGGTACCCAAACTTCTCAATGCGTCATAAATACCGGAGTGCCTGTATTTCCCAGACAAAGCTTCTTCCTGGATAATTTCTTGGTGCCCGCAGCCTTCATTAGCCCGGACACTATAAACACTAATTGTATAAGTGTGCCGGCTCCCTTCGACCACTATGCGTTATTACTCAATATGTTTCTCCCGGAAAGCGCTCCAATCAATCCCCCGCAACGCTCTCCCGTTCATACTCCAACGTGGATTGGAGCACATTAAATCAAGCATTTTTGCTACAATTAGACGGGAAAGTCACGGAAAATGGTTCAAATTCAATCATCGCATATCCGCAATTCGATCGATCTGCATGCGGCAGAAAAGGCGCCCCTGTTTACAAAGTTTGGACAAGTCTCCGGATGCACCTTACATTTGATACGTACCCGGGCCAGGTGGCAACAGCGGCTCAAACGAACATTTCAACGTAACTGGAACCGTGTGAATCGCGAGTATGTGATGCTAAAATCGCAAATTAGCTGCCTAGACACCCTCACCAGAACAAAAGTACGCGTCAAGGCAAACGCTGCATTTAAAAATCGTCTAGCTGATATGAAACCTGCCCTCCATCTTCAGAGCGAGGAAGTTACATGACGCCTCACTGCAGAGTTTATCATAAACAAGGACCCAATAAAAGACATCGGCCAGACAAATACCACCACTGAGGTAAAGATAAACCTATTTTCAAACTTCTACAGTCAGATGTAACACCCAGAAGATAAAGCAATAAGCGCAGCCGCTGAAATAAAAGTGTGCTCCTTCCTCAACCGTCTTCAAACTAAACAAAACTTTTAACCGTGTTCTCACCTAACAACAGTGCTTCCACATTTACATGCTCCAAATGCAAAAAATTCATCGTAACACCAGATGAAGTAATCTTTTATCTTCAATCTGTCAACAGAAAAACGTCGACATTCCTAATTACATCCTCAAGAAGTTTAGCAAGGCCATTTCTAGACAATTCACCACGATCATCAAACATTGTATCAACTACGGATATTTCCCGTATGTATGGACAATCGCTGCGCTTCTTCCTTTTCCCAAGAAAGGATTGATAGGGGAGTTGAACAAATTCAGACCAATATCTTTACGATCCAACCTTACAAAATTACCAGAAAAAGCAATACTCCGACCTTTCAAGAGTTTCGCAAAACCCCTAATCCTCTGCAAACAATTTGGGCTTGGAAAATTTGGAAAACTTCTCTACCGAACAAGCTTCAGTCTTCTTGCATGACTACATCTCAACCGGTTTAAGAAGCAAAACTACCACCATAGCATGCACGATTGACAGAAAAGGCTTTCGACTCAATTTGGTCAAAAGGACCTATGCACAAACTTCTTCAGGCGCAATACCCAATACACCTAAGTTGTGTATTCACCAATTTCCTGAACAAACGTTCTTTTAGAACAAACATCGCTAAGACCTTTTCAGAAGCTATTGATGTTCGCTCCGGAATTGCAAAGGGCTCAATAAGGTCTTGGACCACATCTATTCAATGTTTTCCTGCACGATACACAAGTGCTCTCCAACAAGCTGATAGGAACAGCACAAGTCATATTCCTCGTAAGCTGGTATCTCCCCTATCTCGGATTTTGAGGGATTACTTAAAGGACCGCAGTCTGCTCTATGACACACAAGATGGGCGGCGCAGTATGGAGATAACGTCTGGTGTAGCGCAAGGCTCCATACTTGGCCCAGACTTGTGGAACGCCTCATATGACGGGCTATTGTGGCTTGAGCTGCCAGATTAATCGCGCTTGTTCGGCTATGCAGATAATATAGCAGCACTGGTCGCCGGACGCACAGTCGAACATGCGCAGCGCAGACTGGGAATGCTAATGCGTCAAGTGAAGGAGTGGATTACCACCCGCGGGTTCAGTTTGGCACTAGAGAAAACCGAGGTGGTCATTCTCACGAAGAAAAGAATTCCCACGGAAATTCCTTTGCAGATCGGAGATGCGACTGTTGATTGATTCCAAAATGAGCTTTTCGGAACAGATCAGGGCAACGGCGAAAAACGCCGCGATAGGCGTCTCAGCTTTAAGTCGACTAATGTGCAACATTGGTGGGCCCACACCGACCAAACGCTGACCTCTCATAAGTGCTGCACAGTCAGTGTCACTGTACGGCTATGAGGTTTGGGCCGGAGCTCTCAGTAAGGAGCTGTACCAAAAGCGCTTGGCCAAGGTACAGAGATGAGGAGCTTTGCGGGTTGCGTCTGCATACCGCACTGTCTCTGAGTCGGTGGTGTTGGTGATCACAGGAGTGATGCCCATCGTCCTCCTTGCTAGAGAGCGACGGAGAATTTATGACCGAAAAGAGGGTTTAAGATATGGGTTTCTTCAATTGTAGAAGGTGGAACAGGATGCGGCAGGACTTGTGGGGGGTGATCGCAGAGCTTTATGCAGACAATCTAGTCGGAGAAATGCTGAAAAGTTTCGACAAATGGACCTGTGTGGCACATAACTCTCGGGCAATACTTACTGCCAAAAAATGTACCATGAATAACCTTGGGCGCGGGGTCCAGGGGGGTCTCCTTTCTAGCAGTCCTCCTCCATCCTGCCCCCTCCCGCTGGAGGAAGATTTCTCTGGGCTGACGACGCCCTAGGGCGAAGTAAAAAGAGGCCTAGCTCGAGGTAATGTGTCAAACGGTTCCAGGCTAGAGTCTCTTGATAGCGGGGGTGTTTAGTGGGTAGTCTGGTAGCATGCGCTCCTAGGAGTCCCACGATCCGGGCGTAAATTGCCTTCACCCCCAACCCTGGTATCTGGTATCTCCCATAGCAATTCTGTACGCCGATGATGTCCTTGTGCTCTCCAAGCATACTAGCCTAATGGTTGCTTTACGTTAACTTCGCTCATCAACTTTTTCCACAACTACTTCAAAACATGGACTCTAAACATAACGCAAGGAATGCGAATTAATATACTTCCGAAATGCCTACGGAAAAGACCATCTACCTGGTCCTGCAGAGAATAAAGAAATATATCTATCTATAAACGGAGTCAACGTCCCCATACAAAAATCAATCAAATACCCGGAACGCTTTTCAGTCACCGCTTCAAATTCAACCCCCACGCCCGCCAAGCAATTGATATAGAGCCACTAGAGCCTAGGCTGCACTAGCGCCACTGCTGTTAAGCAATTATATTGACAAAAGTTGGAAGTTCCTCGTACACAAGACTCTAGTATGAACCATAATTACTTACTGTTTCCCAGTGTGGATTAAGAAACATCCCTCTACTGCGGAAAATATACAAATCTTCCAAAGACAAATTCTCCGGAAGTATCTTTCAAAAAATAGACGACTCAATGAAAAGCATTTTGAAAGCTGTTTTCCTGGAATAAATGATCGTACAGACAAGAAAATGACTGAAAAAGTGGGCTGACCATCCACAACCCATAATCAGGGAAATGTATAATCGGAATCTGACCCTAAGCAGCTCGTTGAATTCCCTTTCTCCCATACCACTTCTCTGCGTCAAACAATCGTGGCTTACTGCTCTTCCCCAAAGGCAGAAACTGAAACCATCGTTCTACACAAATTCAAATCAGGGCGATCCTCCACTTACTTAAAGTATTCACAATTGTACATAGGTTTAAGTTATATTAAGTTAAGGAATAAGCACTTTAATGTAAAAGCCTGAGAGCTAAGGTGATGTATTTACAACCATAGTCATAATAAAATTAAATCGGCATCGACCATCGCCGGATTTAGACAAATAAGGAATTTGACAATAGAGACGCTGTGAGATAATTATGCAAAATTCCTAAAAGATCACAATAAAGTCTCAATAAAGTTAACTGTCTATCTGTCCAAAAAGTCATGATCCAACATTTATTCCTTGTGCAATAATCCCATTTCTCACCTATTCCTCTTGCCAGTCATTTCCTTTTCACGATTTTCCTCACAGAAATTTTGCAAACATTAACCTAAAATAGTTGGTTCACGATCCAATGTATTTGAAATTCGTATAATTCAAATGCACTGAATACTACCAACGACAATCCTCTCTATAATTGAAGGAAATGGCCTCCACAGACGTACGTGCAGGGGAAGATTGCGAGTGGCAACGTAGATGCTTGATGTATGTTATATAAAATAAATCATGTCAAACAGCTCCGAATTGGCGATGACTTGTGGTTCATGACGCTGGGTTCGAATCCCCCGCGGGTCGCGTCATCTTCTTTAGGATGATTGATGCCATATTCAATCTGCTCTGAGGAAGTTGACTTTGACCAAAGGACCAACAGAAGAGAACGGGACGGGTTGTTGGCAGTGCGACTTTGATGGGGAATCGCAAAATAACTGGAACCTGCAAAACGAAAAAGAGTATTTGAATAAGAAACGTATATAATAGTAAAAGTTTACGTTTAAATATGTGTAAAAGTAAGTAGTCTAAGTAGTAAGATTTGTGGACAGATTCGAGTTCGAACGACGGACGTTTTAGGATAGTGATTTAAAAAATAAAACAATCAGCGTTGAACGCAACTTAAATCGTACGACCTCGTACGAAATCGTGTACTATATACGTTATATATATACAACGGAAACACTGTATGCCCGACCTTGGTCCGTGTCAACGTTCGCTTCCTTTCCCTTTTCCCATAATGGTGGCTCAGCATAGGCACTGATGTTCACCGTCAGAACCGCTGACGGGGGTCCTCAGTGAGCCGCCTAGGGAACCCAAGTATCACTTTAACATAAATGTCTGCGATCTCGCGGCCACCGTGGTTCGCAACAAATGCTCTATGCTCTAAGTGAAATGATGCACCATGATCATTTCGATGAATATATTTGATATTCGAATAGTTTAATTCTAAAAACAGCAATCCCCGTTTTCAAGTACACAGAATGACTTTATTATACGTAAAAGGTGTTTTTAGAGGTATAGACTTCTAAATTGGCAACACTTTTTAATACTACGTATAGTGTGACAGCTGTCATGCTTTTTATAGATGGCTTAGTTTACTATTTCATTATGAATAGGTTGTTGCCTGAGCAACGTCAGCAAATTGTGCGAATTCATTTCGAAAAAACCGTTATTAATTTTTTTTAAAAACAGAACAATCAATTTGGTTAAGCATGGATCGTTTCCGCACCACCTTTAATCTCACTGGTAATACGCATCCAATCAGACATCGTACAGTTCATAATGTAGAAACTATTGCAGCTGCGGAGCTTAGTATCGGTGAAGATCCATGTGAGTCCATTCGTTATCGCGCTCAACGAATAAACCTGTGCCCATCCGCATTATGGGAGTTTTTACGGAACAATCTTGATTTTCGGGCTTACAAAAATCAACTCGTACAGAAATTGAAGCCTAACGAACACCAGGCACGGCGCAGATTCAGTGTATGAGCCCATGAACCAATTGCTGAGGATTCCGAATTTCATAAGAAAGTTGTTACAATGAGGCTCATTTCTTGTTGAATGGATACGGCAATAAACAAAACTGCCACATTTGGAGCTGTCGGCATTTGCCAGGCGGTTGCCGAATCACCCTTACATCCGGAGAAAGTCCGGATGTCCTCAAAAACACTGAGTGGAATAACACGACAGTCATTGATAACAAAAGCTAATGATAAAACGCTACAAAATCATGATCAATGACTTTCTCGTTTCGGAATCGACTTGCCATAATGCAGGGGACCTCTGTTTCAACTGTATGGCACTACACGCCATATAGCTCGTACAATCATCGATTTATTGAAAGAAGCATTTGAACTGTGACCCAACAAATGTAAAACCTGTGAACTGGCTTGCGAAATTGCGTAATTTAAAACCCCGGACTAATTCTTATGGTGTTACACCAAATCACTCGTTTACGCCGGCATCCCGAGGCGCTTGACAATTTGGAAGACAACATTTACGGCATTATTGACAGGAAACGGCCCAAATTAACATTTAAAAAAAAACAATTTCAATACCTTCATTGAAAAACTAGTTAAGTTGAATTCATTGCCTGACACTCACATCACTTCACATTGAGATAAGTTAATTAAGGAAGAACCCACAATAGGATGGAAACGCAGCAATTAAGCAAGAATAAAAAAACTGAAGCCGACACATGGAACTGATGAAGGCTATAACCAGTGGCGGCTTGTCAAGGTGGGCAGGGTAACCCTGCAAATCTCAACATATTAAAGAAAGAATCAAAAATTCGAATGTCAATATATTTTATTCAAATTTAGAAAAATTAGAAGAAATTAATTTTCAAAGAAAATTACAATAATGCAAAGTTTAGCTTGAACTTTCAATTAAAAATTTGATCTTGTCGATTTGATCTTTCGAATATTTTGCCATGGATATCGTCATTCATTCATAATTTCATACAAATATAAGCAAAACATTTTCCTTTGAAACGCATTACAACGCATACAAATTCACACATCAAAGCTAAATTTATTTATAAACTTATGGCACTGGGCGAGCCCGTCCTCTACGTTAGCCAAAGCAGTGTCCGAAGTGTAAATAAAACCTTTCACATTTGAGCGGAACGGTATGCCGCTAGGTCCCAGGGTAGGCAAATTTTCGCTGGCCCAATGCGACAGAGACGTTAACATACACGTTTTGCTTTGTGTCTGGAAGAAAATTAGAAACTTAGATTGTCTTTCATACGTTTTTTTCGTAGCTCTGAGCAAGGCAAGCCCAACCCCAGAAAATTTCAAGAAAAATGTGTCGAAGACATTTGTGTCTCTGCTCCCAGTGGGAATCAATGGGGGATATAAAATCACACAAGGATAAACATTGTACGATTTATGTATATTATATTTTAATGATTGGATCGGCAGGAAGATACGCCAAATATCCAAAAAAAAACTTATTACAAATTTTCGGAAATTTTTCGTAGAATGTTCATATTTCAATAACTGGCAATTGCCTGTGAAGTGAAAAAACTAAAGTATAACATGAAGGAACAGGACAACCAGGTAAAAGTTAAAAATAAGTTAAAATTAAAGTTAAAAAAACTTTACAAAAGTTATATTTTTATATAAATATTTTTTTTTATTTTTTAAAATAATAAAACCTTATTTTAGTGAAATAAAGGGAAAAGAAAAATTTTAATTGCCACCACTCTATATATTTTTTCACTGCATAAACCGGACCATATACATTTTATATTTTCGATGATGTTTAGTTGGCCAACCATCATAGAAACCTTGAAAATATTTCCGGCGATGTTTAGTGGGCCAACCATCAAAGAAAAGAAAATAAGATCATGATGGTACTTTTGAAAAATCATTGTATTTCAAGCATCTTAAATTTGTTAAGCCTAATAAACCGCGCGAAATCTCAGAGTATAAAAACAAATTTCGAATTGATTTACTAGAGTGTCTTTTTCTATGTTATCCGAAAATGTTTGAAAAACAAAAGCTTCATATGAACTTTCAATTTGTTACTCTAGTCCTAGTATCATTGGTCTTTCAACAGATAACGTTGAAACTTCAAAATTTATTTCAAAAATAATTAAAAACTAGTGTTTTTGAGATTTATAAGTTCACGTGCTTGACTGTGTCTTGATCGGTTACTTCAGCATCAGTTGAGCGAAGTTTTTCTGGTCTTAAAAGTACCAAAAATTACTCCACAAACTCTATTAGTCAAATGCGCTTGAGCAAACTTTCTTTTATTACTATCAATAAGGAACCGGTGAAACAACAAAATAAAATCCAGACACTAAATTTTATGATAACGTTGTTGATCATTTTACTAAATAAAGAAATCATAAAATTGACTTACATATAAACATTTATGAATTAATTATTTTGAATTGAATATCTACTCTTTTCTTTATTCCATCCTTTCATGTCGAGGGAGCTATAGCCCTTCACATGGGTTCTTGCTGTTGAATAGAATGCTTGACCTGAGTACTCTTACTGACATAGAGTGTTCCTCAAACCGTGCCCATCCTATACAAATAGTCACGAGCCGGCCCTTGTTACAACAATACACACGATAGCAGAAAATAATGGATGCAAAAAAGACCTGGTGTAAAGGACAAGAAGAAACTTCAAAACACAGAATAGAAGAAGAAAAAAACAACAAAGCATGAACGTATTGATATACACTGAGAAAGCAGCGTACTAATAAGCAAGGGTAGCTTAGGGTAGCTGGTAAGCCTTCATCTGCTTGGATGGGCCAGGTTATTAGGCTACGGCCCTTTGGAGAGTGTCATGGCTATTAGTTCATAAGCGTGGTGTTGTGCTCAACAGTGTCTGAAAGTGTGCAGATATTCCACTCGCCAGCGCTTCCAAAAGTCCTGTTGCAAACGTTGGACGAGTTGCCAACGTGAAAGCCGATTGAGGGAAACGAAAGTTAGATCGCGATCTGGAGACGATGTAAGGGGGGGAAAATAAGGAAATGATCAGGGGTGCGGGCCTTGAAATCAGATGGATTTGAGCACGGAAGATATAAGGGGCGAGAGTTGAAGATCGCTTCCACTTGGGTGATCACAGTGAGAAACTCCTCATAGGTGAGTCGTTGTTCCCCGATGATCCGCACTAGGTGATGTTTGGTGGACTTAACCGCGACCTTCCAAAGACCCCCAAAGAGAAGATTAGCTGGCGGAATGATTCGCCAGTCGGTACTAGAAGAAGAGGCTGCGTCATATAGACATTGCTGATGTTGAACTGTTGATAACAAGCGTCATAAATCTCGAAGATAAGTGCAGGCTGCGACAAAATTCATGCCATTGTCCAAAAAGATGATCGAGAAATTGCCTCGACGGGCAACGAATCGACGGTAAGCAGCAATGAAGGCAGGCGTGGAAAGCTCAGATGCCAGTTCTAGATGAACAGCCTTGGTGGCAAAACAGATCAAGACCACCAAATAGGCTTTCGTGCTGACGGACTGAGCCGATTGCATTGGCGCAAAACGATAAAAAACTACGTTGTGTCCATCGAGTATCCAGAATCGGGGGCGAATGAACGAGTGAGTTGCCAACGCTCCAGCGTGAAGGAGACGCACATGGGCATCGTCGATTATCAGAGTAGTCAGGCGAAAGACGACCACCCACACGAATGACCTTGTGTTCATCCATGAATAGATGAAGCTTCATGATCAGCCGATGCCGAGAGGATGGTTTCTGGAGTTCCACAATTTCCTCGGCAAAATGTTGTGCTTCAACCAGACGAATTGCGGCATGTTTCGAAGAATGGGGCAAACTTCGAAGAAGGGTCCGCTTGATCCTTCATCGGCAATGAGCATTGAGGCTGACTATTGCGTCGTCAGCCTTTCGAAATTTTTGCTCATTTTTTGCGGAATTGATCCAGCCACGCTTCCTCAACGTGTGGCTGGATCACGGCAGTACATTTAGCTTTATCGAGCAACATGATGGCGGCCGCGAAGAAATTTTCGCGACGCACGATGGCTCCCACCAAGGAGCTCTTAATTTGATCGTCGCGGGGGGCAGTACGACCGGCGAATGCGATCACGGCACAGACGTCCCGAGTTTCGGCACCAAAATGACGCGTGTGGCGGAGATAGACATCGCGTTACCACAAAAAATTAAAATGCTGCAGTTTATGAAAAAAGGATGCGAGGACTTAGCGTTCCAATTTGCTGGAGTGGCGGCTTCCCACGACGAGCCGACTGGGGTGAGGAAAGGGGAAGGATTCGATATCGAGTTTGCCCCTTCTGGGCTGTTTTTCACTCGCCGTCGCTGGAATTGTTGTTTTTGAAACATCAGTCGGCACGTGAACTTTACGACGTATATGTTGAATGTCAAAAAACCACGAGAAGAATGAATGACAGCGATCGGAAAGAGTCGCAACTTAACAATTGCTTTTAAACAAAAATTGATATTTCTGCAAATTTTTTGAGGTACACATTTTTTCAAAATGTTGAAATATTTGAAACTCCTCAGTTTCTACACTTTGGTCCAAGTTTCGTAGAATTTTCATAAACTTCCATTTATGTAAACCACTATTTGAAAAAATTCATCTAGCTTTCCGCCAGTTAACCCATATAAGTTGTTTTTTATTAATTTGTATCACTCATATAAATATGAATGTGACAGTAAATTATTTTCCAGATGTGGGACTACCAACAAGGTCTTCCTGTTTGTTGTGGTTACGGTCATGCAGCTCCTGTTGTCAGTTGCCAATTTAGCCCATGCGGAAAGTTCTTCGTAACCGGAAGTGCTGACGGAGCTGTTTTTATTTGGGATGTTCCGCAGGTTAAAATATAATTTGATTCAAATACAACGAAAAAAGAACGCTTCCACTATTATTTTCAGGAATATTGGCCAAAATCACATGAAGCCTCGTCTGTGAGAGACGGCGAGTCTGTCGATTCCGGAACATCCAAACTCAAAATCAACAGGAGTAAGTCAGAAAACATAAAGGAAATCGGAGTTGACAAAGCATCTCGAGAATTGATTTGCTGTGAATGTCCCCCAATCAAACAAAAGACGTTGCAAAAATGAATGACACACAATTGCTAATCAACAGAAATTTTTATGCATACTGATTGGAAGATACAAATACAATAATTTTTTTTCAAAAAAAAACCTTTATATAGTGCTTTGATCTTCGCATCAAATTCTTTTATTTTCTTTTTGGTTCCGAAAATGATAGAAATACGCAAATATGCGAATATCATGGTACAAGATAGTTTATTTGTATATTGTAATGTAATGTATACGAATGTGGTGAAATTTTCGCCGTGAAAGAACGAATTTGGAGAATGTCGACTTTCGCTGTAAATGTCGTAAAACGTAGCGAATATGTCCGTGCAGGATAGAATATTCCAGTACATTACGACCCTGTCGGTGAATTTGACAACCACAGATATGGTATAGTGGAGGGCCAAAAGTAGCTCAATCAGCTTTAATTTAATAAGCTTTGATGATTCGAGCAACGTTTTCTTAAGTTTTTATGCTATACAGTAACATATTCAATGGCTACTGGAGTAAATCTTGATCTTTTGCATTAATTGCGAGTAAACTAGAAGATAATTGTTCTTTGTTCTGTGCCCTTAAAGTGCTTTTAAAATTAATGGTGAAGAGAAGTTAATTATACCATTAAAACCAAGAGAAACGAATATAGAGTATTATATTACTAATGAAGAATTGTTCAGTATACTATATGAAACTCGCATCAAGGTAATTGACGCTGTCATTGCAAAATGAAATGCTCGACTAATAAATGCAGTTTTAAAAGCAAGTGACACATTTTATTGTGTCATAATCGTCAAATGTGTCATAGACACCTTTTATCGTGTCATAATCGTCAAATGTGTCATAACAGCTTAATTTTTGTAATAAATATGGTTTGAATCACACATACAACAACCCTCAGAGAAAGACAGAAAAAACATTTTGCATGTAATACATAAATTTATGTTTGCAGTGCGTTTTTATGCAAGTGCTTTAGCAGGACTATGTTGCATTACAAACAAACATACCAATACAAATTAAGTTCCACTTCTTTTGGTCGAATACCGTAGATCGGCAGTTTGATCGCAGTCAAAAGTGCTTGGATGAAGATCCAATGTTGCTCATCTAGGCTCCTTCCAATACCATGGTGAAAGGAAAAACATATGATAACACTCCCGGCAAGCTTCTGATAGATAGAAAGAAATTCAGTGAGTTCAGATAGGCATAGCATTTTTACTCAAAAGCCTTGAGAGTGTTATTTTCAGCTATTATACCTACTTTTGTTAAATACTGTTACATCGAGGTGATATCGTGTGCAATACAGATTGGGATTAATAACTCAATACTATTTCATAGAGACCATTCGAAGGGCTTTTCTCGTGTTTGGGAATCACCTCATAAACCTTTTGCAGCGTGCAAATTTTACCATGATATATGTCGCCAGCTTCTACTATGCTAAAAAATCAAACTTCATCTACCAGAAGGGTTCATAGCAGGGGTGACAAAGCTCCTTATTGTGAAAATCAAACATCCGAATGTAACTATTGATTTGAATCGCTTGAATGTGTGCTAATTAGTATAAAGTGTACAGTTTGTCAGGAAGAGTGTTCTTATGCAATAATATAAAACATTAAATATTCTTTTGAAGATAGACGAGATGAGACTGATGTTTCGGTTCTGGGAAAGTTTAATCATCCTAACCACTTTGCCTATTAATCCTGCTTTCGCCGACGTTCATTGCTTCCTTAATACAAGATTACTCCTAAACCGACATGAAGGATGCGACACGATCAAATTGTTACCCTTGTGAATACGGGTTTGATACACCACACTTTCAGAATTCGATTGGTTATTAGGAATGCGGGAATAAGTTTACCGCTTATCTGATACATTTCTTTGCACAATAGCAGCCTCCTTCCTTGAAGCTGGTTGATCTTCTTTCGTTGGACACTTTACTGAGTACCGTATAGCTTAGTTTTCAAGGCTTCCAAATATAGTTTGTATCTCATTCCAACGCAGTGCTTCTTCGTCTGCAATACAATCCCAACAGAATTGCACACCGAAAAAAAGAATAAATAAAAGAAAAGGGCAAAAGTGGCGAAATCATTTCGGAAATTCTTGTTGTGCCTCGTAAATGGGAGTAAAGAACGTGTTAATTAATTTAAAAGAAAGGAAAAAATACAAGTGGAAAACGCTGCGCTAGCAGTTAAATATGAAGCACAATAGAGTGCATCAATGTTTTCCAGTACTTAGAGGCAATTCTTCCTTTTTACCTTTTCCTCGTGTCCATTGGCCGTCATCTAGACGCGTGACCAAGTCACTAAAAGTACCCATTAAATACTCGTAAAATGATGCGTGAAAATATTAACAATAAACTAGGAGTGGGGATATACATCCCGACGCGTGAAGGAGCCTAGGCCTCCTGTGGGCTCGGCCTCATGCTGGGGATAAGTCGCCAAGGCATCTTTCAGTGGTGGAACACTTATCCGCTGAAGAATCAAAAGCTACAAGCAAAAAGATCACCGAGGCAAGCATGTTCGCCCGGAGGACAAAACTGCTGCGAACTCCGGCTCGAAGAGTAGCCAAGCCTATCCAGAGCACCGGGAAAATATCGAGCAAGCCAACTTCCATCGGCCGCATTGCTCTCCTCCTGCCCAAGGTGAGGGAGTGAATGATACAAGAAGCGCAGTGGAGGCTTTGGGGACTGGAGCCATCGATCCCAAGTGCCATTCTCCGGGGGTTGTCGAAAGTCGCAAACCGAACATCGTAGAAAGCGAAAAAAGCAGCTACGAGAACCTCTTGCTGACAGTACACCGAAAACATCACCTGAGGACGACATGATCACGAAAATAGCCGAAAATAACCGAAGTGAGGAAGTGCCGCTAGCAAAAAACATAAGCGCAATCTTAAAATTAATGCGAAATCCAATGAATGTCCAAAAAAATGTGAACAAAGATGTCAAAAACGAGATTGGCAACATGGAGGACCTCATTGATAGGACCCAGCAATATCACCGCAGGTGACTACGGTTTCAAAATTGCTGGAAAGAGGCGAGGCTCGTGCTGATGTACAAGGGAAAAGGAACCCGGGGCAACCATCTTCACCCCTATGTATGTTGAACGCCGCTAGGAAGGTGCTCGAGAGGCTCATTAGAGAAAGACTTGGAGAAGCCATCCGAACTGTTGGGGATCTGTCTCCTCAGCAGTACGGCTTCAGGGCTGGTCGATCCACGATCGATGCAATAGCAGAAGTAGTGAATGTGGTCCAGTGGGAAGAAGCCTACAATCACCACTCGAGGCGAATAGCACTCAATGTGAGAAATGCCTTCAATTCTGTTAGATGGACAGATATTCTTCGTTCTCTGTAATATTTCAGGGTGCCGAGGTATCAGACGAGGAAATTGAAAGACTATCTCAAAAACCTGAAGCTCATCTATGACACATTGGGAGGCCGGCGAAGAATTGATTTGACATCAGGGGTGGCGCAAGGTTCCGTTCTGGGCCCGGACCTCTAAAATGTCTCGTACGATAAGCTTTTGAGAGAGAGTTTGTCACCGGGGGAGTCGCGCCTAGTTGGCTACGCAGATAACGTAGCAATACTAGTCGCCGGACGTACTGTCGGACAGGCCGTGGGCTCAGCCTAGCGCTGGAAAAGACCGAGGTTGCCGTCCTCACCAAGAAGCGAATCCCTCGTGTTATGCCGGTTCGGGTGGGGGAAATAATCATCGAATCAAAAGAACCAATCAGATACCTTGGCTTGATGATTGACTCGAAGATGAGCTTCCTCGAGCAGATTTGAGAGTCGGCGGATAAGGCTTCTGCGGGAGTATCGGCTCTCAGTCGCCTTATGGCCAACACGCGGGGACCAACCTCGAGCAAATGACGTCTACTGATGAGTGCAATGGAGTCAGTGCTCCTGTATAGCTCCGAAGTCTGGGGTTCTTAGTAAAATGTCGCACCGAGGGCGTCTGGCACAGGTGCAGAGGCAAGGAGCTTTGCGGATAGCGGCTGCATATCGCACTGTCTCTGAACCTACAGTGCTGGTAATCTCGAAGGTGATCCCTATTAAGTTACTTCCAGACGAACGGAAACGTGTATACTTACGTAGGGGGGAGTTGGCGAGAGAAACCGTCAGCCGAGAGGAACGGACAAGGACCCTAACCTTGTGGCAGTAAATAAGGGAAAACGAAACGTGAAGCAGGTGGACCGCACGGCTGATAAGTGACTTGGGGCTGTGGTTCTACAGAATGCATGGTGAGACTGACTATTAACTGACACAACTACTCAGTGGGCACGGGTATTTTCAGTCTTACCTGTATAAGATGGGAAAGTCACCATCCCCAGCTTGCGTGTTCTGCCCGGGGATGACGGACGATGCCTGCCACACGTTCTCTACGTTTGCCAGATGGACAAGACTCCGTTCGCAGTGCGAGGCCGGCTCAAGGCCGAAATACTATAGTGCCAGACTACGATACGAGAGCGCGACGAGAGTCTCGCCTTGACGACTTCAATTTCTTCATAACATCGAGTTTGTCGGCAATTATTTCAAGCATTTTAAGTAATGATAAAATCGGCTGAGGTTTCATCAATACCAGTGTTGAGCAATTGACTATTTCTTTCAGCTCGTACGCTTCAAATTAATCAAATTGCCTCACGTTGAGGTCATTGTTTTAGCCCGCCAGCGCTTTGTCTAGAGACTCTTACACACCATGCAACTCTTACCCAAGCAGTTAAAGTTGAGACTTTTATTTCAAGGATTTGACAATACTTTCTTCCCGCAGCCAACTGATCTGTAGCATTTCGGCGATTCCCTTGCAATGATTCCTGTCAGCTATGTTGGTTCCTCCTTTTCAAGCACTTGCCATAAACTTTATGTTCTGACCATCGCTTTATGCTGTCTTTGTAACGTGCTTCAAAAGCCGATAGCTTAAATGCGTTGCCCCAGTTCATTTTCTGTTAAACTAGGTTATGTATTGTGTCCCCCGACTTTCCGCTCTTTACAATCAGCTCTAGTATAGCTTTTCCTTTTCTCCCATGAGAGGCAGAGGGTTCTCCTCCAGATTTTATAACCTGATTTTTCCCTTTTTTTCTGGTTTTGAGATTAGACGCTATGCCTTGACTTTCATACTTTTTCACTCTTGCGCTCCTCTAATTCTATTTATATAGACATAGTTCCCTCCTGAAGCTCTCTGCCAAGGGAAGGGTGATACCTACTGAGAGCAGTTCTCTCGGTTTGGATTTCAATTTATGGAAACTTGTCCACACTCGAAACTTGTTCGCACCAGCTTAATTCCAACAGTCCAACAACCACCTGTACTCCTTTCTTCATTGCTCTCCTTTTGGTCCGACAAGTATGTCCAGATTTTCTATACAAGAGATTCTCTGCATGTAAGCTAACGCGAAAGAAGAGAGAATGGAAGAAACTTGCTCATCAATATATATATATACATATACATATGACGAGTTGCATCATGCTCTAAGCTATTAAAATTAAAGATTATTAAATTCTTTTTTGGATTTTCGCTTTAGACGTATAATAATTTCTGACGTAACTATTTGAAATAAACATCTCTTCTCTTTTAGACGTTTCTGCGCTAACTCTATACTTCGCTTTTAAGCCAACAACAAAAACCTGATATAAATTTTAATTCCCAAGGGCCAACTATTTTTCAAAAATACATTTTAGTTCGTCCGCATTCATCTTTTCCTTATACTTTCTTCTACAAGCTTCCAGTTCTTTAAATTACCTTTCTTTAACTTGCTTACCACCTTCCGTACAGCACATTTATCCTGTATTTCTCCTCATTTGTCTTGTTTTCTTTCCTTGTAGTTTCGTTGTCGGCTTTTTCCGTTTCTTCTGTCATATGTTGATAAGTATCATTTAAAAAATATTGAAACGGTCCTCATCAGCTATGTCCCTATCAAATATCAAAACACATAAAATAATGACACATAACATAATAAATTTTGTGACGCTCCTACCGTACTGCTTGCTTGTTCCAATGTACTTTTTACTTATGGCTTCTCTATTGATCTTAACACCTCTCAGGATTAAAACACTTACTCGACATGAATTTCACATTAGAATTACCTTCCTAGGGAAATAAGTGCTTACATATACTCAAGATATTTTCCCGTTATTCTTTATAAATAGCATAGTTTCACTTATATTACAGTTATTTATCTTCGTCGATTTAAAAAAAAAACATCTCAGTTCGGAAGACGGTTAAGGATTGAGACGTGCAAGCCACACAAAAAGGGTTTTCCTAGCTCTCATCCCCGCAAGTTTAGGGTTATCACGGCACTGCCAAATGTTGGAAAATTTCCCAAACATGAGGCGTGCAGATGACCACTGATCTGAGTTGACCTGCACACTTTTTAGCTCGTCCTTTTTTTATTTCTTCCTCCCTCCCACAATTTTATTAACAAATAGGAATCCTTTGGCTATTTACACAACTTATCTTTCCTATTTTTTGCGTCCTAACTTCAGTCAGTCTTCCTTGACACCTAGCAGAGTGAAAATCAAAGTTTCTTAGTGAATGATTCTACAGTTCTTGTGACAATCATCTTTCAATTTTTATTCTGGGATTAATTTTCTGCAATTATAAACTATCTAGGCCAGCAAGTAATCATTCGACAATTAATTAAGTCAGATCACTCACTAAAATCATTCATAAACTATCTTCTTTGCATATTCTTCTTAATTCAATGACTCAGATAGTTACTCGATCAATTAATCCTATATTATTCGTTCTTAATTATTTTTCGCGACTCACACATAATATCGCGAGCTGATAGTTTTTTGCAATTATAAGATAGTTGTGAGAATTGAAGTTAATACAAAGAAAAAAGAATGTATTTTTAATCATCTGAGTTTAAATTTTACTATAATAATAAAATCCCTGAACGATCCACGTCCTTTAACCTAACACAATACATAAAAAAAACAACTACCAACGATTTCAAGCGACAACGACACAATACCATGGAACAGAAAAGCTATATACCTACGAATGACACTGGATTACCGACTTACCAAACACCACATTTGTAAAAAACGAGTCCACTATCTAAGAATAGTCTCCTTTTTACATCCTCTTCTTAGTTCTGCCCGCCTTAGCATAAAAGCAAAACCCTCATCTACAAACAAATAATTTGACTCTCTATAGCAGTGTCGCTTTCTGTCAGACAGCCAGTACCCACAAAAACAGGACTCCAATTTCTGCAGAATAGAGCTCTGCGGTGGATTTGCCGAATTCTATAGTACATTAGGATCACCGCTATACACGAGGGATTACACCTAGGAACAGTAGAGAAACACATACGACAGAGAGAGCAGTGAAACTATTTGGCAAGATAGACCAGGTTCCTCACCGTACCATGGATCCATGTTAGTGCGCGTACGGGAGCGTTCGAAGAATTAAACTTCTCTTTTTCCCCCCACAACAGTTGTTCAAATGTTCGGCTCGATTCGTGTCTGAAGTAGAGTAATTTGCAACATGATGTCGAAATTCGAAATCTCAATGATTTCGGAGGGATTCCAAATACATGTTCTTATAAATAATTAGTATTCACAATGTAATTAATCTTCAATAATTATTATTCATTGTGCTTAGACACATAGACAAAAAGGTAACTACATTTATAAATCACTAGAATCAGCTGAAAAATGTATTACTATTTAATGTTATTATTATTAGTTTTTGAAAATATATTTATAAAATAGTTATTTATTTTTGACAATTTCATAGAAAAGTTTCCCAACGCGTTCAAGCAAATAATGTACACAACAAAAACATTTTATTTATAAAATCTAAAAAAATTATCAATATTTACATTTTCTATAATATTCGGTCACCTCCAGCTTTAACTTTGACAGTCAGTTAAAATTACAGTTCGAAGTACAATTTCCGTTAAGGGATGGTTACACTTTTTATTTCAATGCTGAAATCTGTAATGTAATCGGTCGCTGAATCGTGCGCTTTACTAAGTCAAAGTTAAGTATGAACGCTTATATTTGCCGTTACCAATCTAAATTAGGTGTAAGGGCATTCTGATTCATGACTTCAACAACGAAATCGTTGATTTCAACATATTAGCTGAGTGATGACTTGATATCAGCTGAGCACTGTATTTTCCCCATGTTTATTCGGCTACAACAAATTAAATCCGCAGATACGGATATGTCAAAATTGTATTGAATGGGAGTGGCTAGTTCCTTCAAATTTTCGACTAATTTAACCAATAATTGGAGTATCAGTGTTTCGCTCATGTCACGGCAAATATTGTCTTCAATTGGTCAAGCGTTTTTGACTTGTCAACATAGACGATTGCTTTGACATATCCCGGAAGAAATAGCCCAGGGGTATTAATTTACAAGGTCTTAGGGGCCAGTTGACATGTGCAAAAACGAGAAATTATGAGCACAACAAATGCTTTTATTCAATAAATCGATAGTTGCACGAGCTGTATTTCATTTAACGTCGACGTGTTGAATCCAGAACGAAAGATCCAGAAAGCCGTTCATCATTGCTCTATAGTGGTCACCATTGACTGTAATGTTATTCCCAGCGGCATTTTTGAAGACATATGGTCTCATGATTCCACCTGCCCATGAATTCCAACACACAATTCCAACTCTCTGGATTTTACCCGAACCTTCTTTGGTTTTTCGTCACTCATTCATTAGTTCAGTCGTCTCTGACACCACAAAGAGGCTACATCTTTACAACACGAGTGAGTGCGTTTCTCAGAACATCCTTTTCTTTGTTCACTTCAGTCGTCTCTGATACGTCAAAGAGTGCATATCTTTACAACGTCAGTGAATGAGTTTCTCAGAAAATCCTTGTCATTGTTCAGTCAGTGACGTAACCCAGGCCTTTCTCTCAAAGTCCGAATCATTAGGCTTGCTGGGACCAAATTTGTGGCGATTCAGATCAACCTACACCAGCAGGGTTAGCACCTAAGTTAAAGTAAGTCAGATCATTCATTCATTATGAATTCGATTATTCTTTCATAACTCATTAATCTTCAATATTTTCTATCTACCAATTTCTCAATAATACAAATTAATTCTACGTCTAATACGAACCTCTACTACAAGCCTCTAGTTTGTCACGATCACCAACGGAGAGCATTGTTACTTCGCTCACTGTACCTATTAAATAATAAACTAGTCCTCAAGTTCTGTACCTGTAATAAATAAAAGAGAAATAGTTCTCCATGAATTAAGTGGTATTTAACTTTAATGAGGATTTAAAAAGTCTCCTAATGATCCATCTCTTTATAACACCAAACAGATGTGTGTACATGCGGACATGTACAGAAGAGGATGGGTACCCGGTTATGTGATTTAGTCAAAAAAAAAAAAACGGTTGAGGAAAATAACAGTCAAAATTTAAAAAAAACTCTTTCTAGCAAACGTAAATCGATTAGTAAATTAATCGACGAATCAACTGTATACTATGGTTTGGCATTAAGAAGAAACTGTGATTCAGTGGAAAAAATGAAGACGTTATGTGGCCTACTGATTATTCCTACAGCTCTACAGACAAAAAACCTTAGCACGAGAATTGGCCGAAAGGTCAGGCGACGACGAGCATCGGCAATGAACATTCTTTCATCGTTGAAACACGATTGTACTCCATACCGAGATGATGCCATTTGCCAGATGAAACCTATTTATGAAAATCTAGGTTAGAATGAGCTTTTGGAACGGTTCAAGTTGGTGGTTTCACACAAAATAACAACAACCGAACCCCGGAATTGAAGCTTCAATGTAATAAAAATCCTAATTTTATTGTCACTGAAAACTTTTTTGAAAGCACCTTTTCCGAAACTGTATTTTCAAAGTTGGTTTCCAAATTTCTCGAGAACTACTCAACCGAACTTGATTCTTCACAAGGAGTTAGACGAAAGATTTTTATCGATTACAACTCTTTTGAAAAAAAAGGTAGAAAATATTTCCGAAGTCTCGACGGAAATGGCGGACTTTTGAATATTTTCTTACAAAAGGAAATATCAAGGAATCAGGGATTCTTATGTTCTACTTAAGTAGAACTAGGCTTAGTAGTCTTATTATTCTACTTAAGTAAAATTGAATAAATTTTGAAGTGTTTATTCTCTAATTTATGAGGTAAGCAGAGGATATTTACGTCCGCACTTATAAAGAAGTAACGCAATCGCTTCCTTCGCACAGGAATGTCCTTGTCTGGCTTCGTCATAGCACAGACAATTTCTTATACACAAGTGTGTCTGTGCTTTCGATACTCGAAATGTGTATTGGAACAGGAACTGCTCTCTCCCCTACATTATTACATATGTTTGATTTGTTTACGATTGGTGATGCGGACACACTTCGCCGCTGTAGTTAACATTTAGATGATAGACATTGTCCAGTGTGGGTCGTATATGCGTTGCTCAGCTGCTATTCGCGTCAATCATTTGTTTTTGGCTAAAAAGTGTGGAGATTGCCAGCTATTGTGATACATTTGGACTGAATCGGCAGTTTCAGATAACCTTCAAATGCGGTGGTTAGTGGTTTGTTGTGTGTCCTTATGCATTGTGTCGGAATGCAGAGGATGGCGGTTTTTCAAGCAAGGCCGCCGAAAAGGAGGCAACTTAGGTGAGCCAAGTGGACATACAATAGCGCGCGAGTTAGAAGCTGAGGATGAGCTTTGGTTCAACCAAACGCTGGACCACTTTGACCCAACCAACGATGCGAAATGGCAACAGGTAATGAATAGAAAATTAACGCTTCCAATCTAATATGCATCTATTTATCTCCAGAGATATTTTGTCAATAAAGACTACTACAAAGCAGGAGGTCCTGTTTTCCTGATGATTGGCGGTGAAGGAGAAGCAAACAAGAAATGGATGCACCAAGGAGCTTGGATTCAGTACGCCAAGGCATTCAATGCATTGTGTTTCCAGTTAGAGCATCGATTCTACGGGAAGAGTCGTCCCACCAGGTACGGAGTCATGGTTCTAATATGCATCGCTGCTGTTATCGTATCATTGTTTATAAAAATAGTTGACCGCGTTTTTCGCATTCTTCATAAGAGAGCGGAAACGCGCTTTATCAGCACGCAATCATCTATTTTCTCTAATCTCCGTTTTCACTTGCATCTATAGCATGTCATGTAACTGTTACCATTTTGCAAAGTTCAATGCTTCTTGCTATGGGCGTAGCTGAGATAACATTTCGTAATCTTTCAGTGATCTATCAACACAAAACTTAAAATATTTGTCGTCCGAACAAGCTTTAGCTGACTTGGCAGAATTCATCGATGCTATGAAAATTCAGCACAATGTAACTGATGCTAAATGGATTGCATTCGGTGGATCTTATCCAGGATCTTTGGCGGCGTGGCTGAGAAAGAAATATCCCCACTTGATTTACGGATCCATCAGTTCAAGTGGGCCGCTCCTTGCAAAAATTGATTTCACTGGTAAGTGCCGAAAATCAAGGCGAGAATCGCGAATGATATAGCGCACACTTTCAGAGTACTTCGAAGTAGTTTCCGCTTCATTAGCAACATATTCAGATAACTGTGTAGAGACTGTACAACAATCATTCAAACAAGTAGAGATTATGCTGAAACACATGATTGGTCAACGAAGCCTAACCGATAAGTTCAAGTACGTATAAATTTTAGAATACACAATTTTCAAATCAATATGGTAGAAACGATTTTATTAAAAAGGGAGATCCAACGGTTTAACTTTAAAATCAACTTTTTTTTTTCAAAGTTAATTTTTGTGAATTCTAGAGATGTTTATGGGGAGCAAGTGGGGCAAAAAAGACTTCAATAGTTGAGAAATAGAAATATCGCTATCAAAAATAAAGATTGCCCTTCTTTTGACTTATCGAGCTTAGACATAAACATACGATATCAATTTAGTTCGATTAGAATCATATAATGCCATCAGTTTGGTCTATACTTTTTGTAAATCAGTTTGGTTTTCAATGGTATGTAATTTGAAGGGAATAATAGTTTGGCATAATCAAATACCGGTCCGAAGGTTCTGAAGTTCGGTTCCCTACTTGGACTGATTGTTCCTAATCAATGGAACTTATGCAAGGGTTAATTGTGTTATGTTTTCATATCTACCTAAATCATAGCTATATAGAGGGAGAAGGCTATCCTATCTTTGAAAATTAATTCTGAGGAAAACGAAAAAAATACAAAAAATTAGCACTCGTTGCATAAGCTGTGCATATGTTAGCGTTGCTAACTATGATACGTTTTAATCATGGCTTCGTCGAAACATCCCGCGAAACCTCTGAAATCAACTCAATTATATGTTCCTAATTTATTTTAGTCGATGCACACTTGTGCTTTAAACGGATAATAGTGTTTTTTTTTTCATAAAAACTAAACACAACAATAGTTCCCATAAAAGTTCCCATAAAATTTTCTTCAACTGCATTCAGAACGTATATCTGTTTGATGCGATCTTTTAAAATCGACATACAGAATTTTTTCTAATCTAAAATCTTAGACAACATTCTACAATACCACAAATGTGTTTCCGCTTATACTTGACCCTTTTCTTCCAATTAATGCAATAAACAAACTGCTTTAAACATTTTCGCACTCTTACGTTTTATGAGGTCCTTTGGACACGGCTTTAAGTTTATTACTTAATTACTGACTAGTGGGGAAAACCTGGGGAATAAAACCCAAAATTACCCACTGGATTTGCACAACAGTAGTGAGGCCAATAACCATTGTTTATTGGTATGGTGGCAGGCATTACAAAAGAGAAGCATTGCAAAAGAGCTAGAGAAGATCCAGCGAATGACCTGTCTTGGCATCAGAGATGCCATTAGGTCTACGCCAACTGCTGCAATGGAGATAATCTTCACTCTCATGCCACTCGACAAATTCATCTTCAGAGAGTCATCACTTGCAAGCATCAGATTAAAATCCACATATGGGTTATCTAACTACCCACAAACTGGGAACGTATGCATTTTGGAAAAAAATGGAGAGAATGGCCCCGTCAAGTAAAAGGGAGCTGGATAGAATCCAACCGATAGTGGACACATCGATTCCATACAAGACCAGCATACCGACCAGAGAAGCGTGGGAAACGGTGCAGGATTTCACATCTGGAAGTGAAATTATGATCTACACAGATGATTCCAAAACGGATGAGGGAAGCGGCGTCGGAGTCTTTTTCCCAGATCACCCGCAAGTCAACCGAAGTTATAAACTGGAGAGGTATATCACAGTTTTCCAGTCGGAAGTGTTTGCAATAAAATCGGCTATAGAAGCGGCAACAAACAACCTTAATGGAAGAATACAAATACTCTCGGACAGTAAGTCGGAGTCCGCGTAGTTTCACAACTGGTGCAGGATTGTAGGCAGGCTCTCAAAGTCACAACAACCCGAGTAAATGTAAAACTGACATGGGTCCCTGGACACTGCGGTGTAGAGGGAAACGAAAGAAGGGATGAGCTAGCGAGAGCTGGATCAGCCGACCAAAATGCCACTAGAATAGACACAATTAAAGTGCCACTAGCAACGGTAAAAAGGGAACTAGACGAAATCCTCTGGAAAGAGACAGATACGGCTTGGAATGACAGGAACGACTGCAGGATAAGCCGAGCTCTTTGGCCTCACCCTAATCGAATGAGGACAAAACAACTCCTAGGGAAAAACCGAAATGGCGTTAGAACATTGGTGGCAGTATTAACGGGCCATAATCTTCTAGGTCAACACGCCAAACGAATAGGAATCCAAACGGATGACACCTGCCAAGCTTGCGGCGAGGAGGAAGAAAGTACAGAACACTTCCTCCTAGATTGCCCGAGTCTGCCCAACAAACGCCTTACTTGGCTGAGGTGTACTGGCGCAACCGAGTTGGAACACTTGGCGCCCACAGAGCTGGGAGAACTCCTTGGCTTCTGTAGGACGACAGGATGGACCATCTGTAAACAATGGTACTACACATGGGGAGCTAAGGGCCGATGCTGGCCTATGCTATTTCCAGCAAGTGGACTCCAGTACAAATAATAAATTTATTACTTTCACTTTTTGCGGGGCAATGGTATATATTAACAAATTGACGTGGTTATTAATTACCTATAATTAATTAACTAATACCTATTATTGAATGCGTGATTAATATACTATGCATAAAATAAAATCACATTTCATTATTTCACATGAAACGTATAATAAAAAGATATTACGTACATATTATTATTTTTCTATATTAATTTTTTTCTATATTTTTTTTTTTTTTTTGTTTGGGAGGTGAAGGCTATTTACGCCCTGAGTGTCGGACTCCCCCGCTACCGGACTACCGACTAAACACCTCCCCTGTCACACCGAGATATTCTAAAATATTATATTAGAATAGAATAATATATTAGAATATTCTAATATATTAGAATATTCTAAAATATATCTGTCTATATTAATAAAATCTGTAATTTTAGTCTGTTTGGAACACATCTAAAGTGCGTGCAGACTTTGTCGTTCACGTTGAGTTTAAATAAATGTATCGTCATAATTTCCGTGCATTTGAAACTGTTTATTAAAGAGAACAATTTTTCGTAACACATGATAGCATTGAGACTATCACTCAAAGTTGGCACTGCAAATTTTTCCTTAGTCATTTCCCTCTTGAACTTCTTGTACAATATCATCTTCCGTAGCTGTTGCACAAATTCCAATGGAGTAACCCTCTAAACATCAATATACTGCTCTGTTTCAGTAGTAGATAAAACGGATCGTCAATTTTAGGCTAATTGAGCCAAAAAATATTTACCTTTTCCTCATCAACAGTCACACCATCTGAGGATTTTCTCAAGAGGTAGTTGAAACCTGCATGTCTATCTTGAAGTATCTTGAAACAATGTATGCCAAAGAAACCAATATAAAGAGTAAAAACTAATCTATAAGGATTGGGTGCTATGTGATTGTTCGGTTCAAAGAAATTCCCAAGAAAACTTTCGAAACCACCAATTCCCAATCACCGAATCACCAATATGATTTTCGTCGCAACCCTTTTTTCCCAAAATTTCCCTTCAAGAATCAGTCAAAATTCGCCACTCAAACCGAAAGTTTATAGCGAACCGACATACACAACAAGAATCGGCGGTCAAAGGCGTTATGTTAAAAAGTGTATCGTTGTACATTTGTCCATCAGAAAAAAAGGAAATAAAGTGAAGTGATTATTGTATGTGAATAAAATATTTAAATCTTTTCAACTAACCTCTCCAACTACCTATAATCACTTGCAATTATAGGCAAATTCTCAACTAAATTCCTCAACAAGTTATTTGAGCAATTAACAGTGATAAAAACCACTGGCACACCGGCAAAAAGACAACGCAACAACGAACAATTTGGGCGAAAGCATTGTTTTAGATTTGTCTTCAATTATAAGCAATCGAAATCATAAATTATGTTTCGAAAAAATTTTCACATTATATGATCTTCTTGTTGAACTGAAACAAGGAAACAAGGATGCATGTGGTTCTCCCGTACAGGCCGAAAAGAAGCACCACCAAAATGATTTGATAGCCGACAAGCATTAACGCAGAGGTGATTTTGATTGGAAAATCAGTGACACTGGACTTCTTTACAGCGCTTACAGTTTTATCAAACTTCCACGATCCTACTAATGTACCTGAAGTGCAAAGACGTGGATTCGATGGAAACCTCCAAACCGTTTAATGTCCTCATATAATACGTGACCACAACTGGCACATGAATAACGTTGATAAGTTCGATCAGCTCAAGAAGTATTATAAATTGGACCGTAGAAGACGAAAGAGTTGAAAGCTATGAAGGGAGCATTAAAGACTTCAAGCTAGAAATAATATCCTACTTGACAAGAATTTCTTTGCCAATACGAAAAATAGGACCAAAACCCGCAACAACGCCGATTCAAAAACATAAAAATAAGCCATTTCTCGACCTATCGTATAGAACATCGTCGCGCCGTCGCGCTCATTGCAGTGTCACAAAATACCAGCGAAGAACAAAATCGATGTTTGTAATTGCTTCCATCTTCATAAAAAAATTTTTTATTTTTTTGTGCTAGAAATAAAGAAACCTTCCTTTTAATTTTATGTTTTTTTATTTACCTTGCGGGAATCGATTTTCGACCGTGATCGTTCGGTCTTCATCAGCGATTGATTTTCTTAACCTATACATGGTGCTTATATACTAATCTTAGGTAGAATAAAATTTAGTTCAGAGGGAAATCTCACTTAAACTAAGTAATTAAATTTTAATTAGGCAATCAGCCTAAATAGCCAAGATTTGCAGTTGCCTTCATCACCGTTCATTAGGGTATTCCTTTCCCTGAATATCGCTAGGCTTTCCAAGGCATCTAGTTCCCTCATGTCTCTAGCTTCTCTAACTGGTGTTACGTCGTTGATGGTGATTTCGTGCCCTTTCGTGATGATGTGTTCCGCAACTGCTGACCTGAAATTGCTCTGCTTTCCTTTCTTCTTTGCTGCTATTGCTTCGCTTAGATGCTCTCGGACTCTTGTGTTGATCAATCTCCTTGTTTGTCCGATGTAAACTTCCTGGCAGTTAGAGCATTCGATTCGGTATATACCCGATTTCTCATGCGGCTGTCGCTTGTCCTTTGTGGATCCAAGGATATTTTTGAGCTGGTTTTTACTGCTGGATTCGATGAGCCGTATTGATTTGTGTCGTTTGAGGTTCTTTTTTAATTTTTTAGTAATATCTGCGTGGAATGTGACTGCCTTCCAATAGGTTGTTTCAGAGTCTGGGTTAACTAATGTTGATCTCTTTTTCCTTTGTCGAGTTCTTCTGATTTTCTCCGCAATCCTCTTTATTGTTGATGGTTGGAACCCATTTAACATTGCTGTTTGTAAAATGTACTGCATTTCTTTTTCCTTTGCTGCTGTGCTTAGTGGTAGATCGAACATCCGGTTAATCATGGCTCGATAAGGTGATACTTTCAGTTGTTGGGTGTGGTTTGATGAGTTCGAAATCGTTCTCTGTGTGTGCGTTGACTTTCTATAAACCTCAAAGCTTAAGTTACCACTGGTTCTTGATATTAGTGTGTCTAGGAATGCTAATTTTCCGTCCTTTTCTTCTTCGGGTGTGAAGCTGATCATCTTGTGTGCGTTATTCAAATCCATAAGAACTTCTGATAATTGATTCTCTTTGACATAGGCGAAAATGTCGTCTACATATCTTATCCAGCATCTTGGTAATTGGCCCTTCATTTTGAGTCCCTCTTCCAATCGAGTCATAAATATTTCACTGAAAAATTGTGAAAGTGGATTTCCCATGGCGACTCCTCCTTTAGTTTTGTAGAACTTCCCTTTCAACATAAAATAACTTTCTGTCATGCACAGTTTGCATAGTTGAATGTATTGTCTTGTTTTCACCTTCCATGCCA
This sequence comes from Stratiomys singularior, assembly GCA_954870665.1. NCBI lineage: Eukaryota > Metazoa > Arthropoda > Insecta > Diptera > Stratiomyidae > Stratiomys > Stratiomys singularior. Next base: position 66,101,918 of record OX940880.1, on the reverse strand, counting down.
TTGACTTGCCTTGCCTTAGCAGCCACTCCTCGATGTATCCTAGTGTTTCCATCACTGGTACACTGGGGAAAAGTGCTTTCACGTCAAAAGACACCATCACCTCATCTTCTGCTGGTGGACCAAATGTCAGCAGTTTTTCTGTGAATGCCTTGCTATTTTTAACCGAGTCGCTCTCTATTTGCTTCATCTGTTTAAACTCTTCCACTAACCATTTTGCTAGTCAATCACTAATCAGACCACTTAATATGTAATTTCATTTCAAACCCATTCCGATCCTCTGAAGAATTCAGGACCAGAATGGCCAGTTGACTAACTGTAGAAATATAAGTTAATTTTATTATATCTTCCTCAACTTGTTCTCTCGTCAAATGATGCTTGACGTCAATATGTGTTGAATTTTTCTCACAATATTTTACTATTACAAAAATAAATCTCTTATTTATATTTATTACTTGCTGAAAACTCATTACTGACAGCACATCTGGCTGGACTTGTTCACTTAGGCGTACTGCTAAGTACAGCAATCCAAATGTCACGTATATTGCACTTTAATTCTCGAAGTCAAACGCCGCTTCAAACTAGTTCTTTTAAAAAAATTCTCCGGATCTTTTTTATTGGAATATTTGGACGCTAAGCGCGAACATAAAGCACCATAGAATTTGTACCAGCTTCATCAATCACGCCGTAACAATAACGAAGCGGCTAACGTCTCCTAGCCGAACTTTAGGAATGTAGAATTTTTCCAAAGGTGTCAGAACCAGCTTTCGTTAAATAGTAGCCATGTATTTTTTCCGGCTTGCTTTTGCCTGTTTGGGATTATTTCGGCTTTGTAATGGATCGTAGATAATAATGAAAATGATTTATTTTGATGTGGTGTAAACGAAACCAAAATTTATGGTGATCAAACGTAAACTGAGAAGTAAGTGGTGGTTTACTTTTATAAAGAAAGGCGGCGAAATTGCAGGTTAATTTTTGCGTAGTTTGTACTTTCATCGGAAAGTGGAAGGAATAGATATGAATCAATTGTTTTAGCTGATATTACGACCGGAACCTTAAACACTTTCTGTTTGCTTTTTACAAAATGTGTAGGTGCTTTCAGCTCTGGTTGTTTGCCAATATATGGTATGGCACCAAACATGTAAAATGTCTTGGCAGCACAAATAGCCTGGTTTTGATGCAATATGTACTCGAAATGGATACTTTCTACGGAGGATCAAAAGTAATTCGTCTATAGTTAAAAAAAGCGTGATTGATATGAATCTCTGCAATAAGATATGATTTCTGACAATATTTGTTTAATGGGAGCAAATTTATTGTCTTTATCTCTGTTATCTTTATCATCAAATCGTAAGCAACTCAGCAGAAATCCAAAACGACTTACATTTAATATGAATTTGTATATAATGGCGCTAAATGGTGACCACATATCTTTCATATGTTCACGGTTGTCATTATTTATTTCGAAAATAACAGAAGGCCTATGTAAGCTTCTATTTCCATAGAATCTGTTTTATGTATATAGCGTTGTTCTTATATTTTTTTTTTAGCCTGCCGTCTGTTTCTTGACTAGTTTACAACACAATCGCTTCAATAATTGGCTTTAAAAAAGTGACGAACGCATCAGTTTCGATACTTTGAGCATCTCCTTTGACAAGTCGGTGGAATGTTACTTCATTTCGTCTCGGTGTTCGACGCGGTGGTGAAACAGAAGACGAAACATAAATTTTTCCTTTATTGTGCTAGTGGAACTTCCTCTTAATCACTATTTCCGCGATTGAAAATAACGCTTTCTTCCCAAGACTGAATTAAGACATTGTCTTAAATTTCTGGAATTTCACCACTTTCTGTGCAGTGTTCATCATCGTACTAGACATCAGCAAGTCCGACAGCATTGATCATCAGTGATCATCCGAAAGCGAAGTGTAATGGATTTTAATCCGCTATCGTCACGGCGACGAATGCAAGAGGAGTCGGCCTCGCACCGACATCCGGACGTGAAGTCCTAGAGGCGTGGCAACGAGTTGTACCCTGAGGGTCAAGGACTCGACCACTCGGAAGTTCACTACGATAGTGGCTGCTGGTGGAGTAGCTCAGTGCGGTGAGGTTTGCGGACGTGGATCGGACTCGAGTGAACCGCTCTGGTTCCATTATTGAACCAGCCACTGAAAAAATCCGATTTTCCGAAGGCAACATTCCAAAAATTGCTTTATCTTTTACATTCTTACACAAATCAACACAACGAAAACGATCGCGCTTCCGCTTACCGGAATACCGCAGTTGATTAACACTTTCGCAAAAAGAAATCGAGCGGTTACGCGAATATCAAAAGAAATTTACGGACCGAACTACAAAGTGCACTGCGGAACCCAAAACGGTGAAACACTTGTGTGGCCCTACATACTCCTGCACTTACCTTCGCGCCATCACTTTCCTCCTGAAAACAAGAAGGTCCGATAGAAGGAAAGAATATGAGCTGGTTTTTTTGAAAGTGGTATAAGTCCACTTTTTAAAAAAAAATAAGTTAACGGTATTTTTACTGAGCTATAGACACATTCTCTCCATGGTTACAATCACAATTTCAATCAAATTTTATTTCGACGTACAATCAACAAAAACAGTTTCGATGTACAATGCTATCGCATAAATATTTCTTTTGAAAGTGGAATAAGTCCGTTCCTAATAATTATAATTAAAACAACTGTCTTATTGCAATTATTATTGATTGTTGCTACTTCAGTGCACGCTGCTCATTAGCAGATATTACTTATCTAGTGCTAGTGTATTAAAAAACGACATTGTTAACAAGATAAAGGTATTATTGTTATGATGAAATGATGAGAAGTACTTAAACACTGGTTTTGTTTAGTTCTCCTTCGCAAGTCCTACTGTTTGGTTCTTACACTAATTGATTGCAGTGGGAGTATTATTTAAATATAACTGCTATTAGTGCAGAAAATTAAAGGTTTAAATAAATAATATTATTTGTTACAATGAGTTCATATACTTGTAAAGAATACGACAATCTGTCAATTTGGTCTTAAAGTGATGATGGTAAGTAAGAGTAATAATTTTTTTGCCGGGAATATTGAATTTTATTTGTTATAGAAATAAGACCCATGAATAGAAGAAAAACAAGAAGAATTTATGAATCGGATGAGGAAAGCAATTTGAACAATATTAATTCGAGATTTCTACAAACTAAGAAGAGAATTAGAATTTCTGAATTAAGTGATTCAACGACTGACGAAGACGATGTTACTAAATCTCGATCACATTATGAAAATAATGATCAGAAGATTAGGAAAAGTAAAAGGAATAAAGGAGAAAAATATTATACAAAAACTGGAAATATTATTCCTGCAAAGAAATGCAAAAATAAGGATTGCAAATGTAAGAAATTGTGCGCGAATCGTATTACAGAGAGTCATCGAATATCACTTTTTAATTTATTTTGGGAAATGGGGGATTTTAACAAACAAAATGCGTTCTTGTATGCATCCACTCAGCGTGCGCCAATAAAAAGAAGACGAGGCAGAAATTTTAAGGGATCAGCCAGAGATTGTAGTTATGAATACTTTTTAAATATTGAAAAGGAAAGCATTAAGGTATGTAAAAAGTTCTTTATAGATACATTTGAGATATCTATAGGCAGACTACATAGGGCTCTCAATGCAAAGATAATAGGAAATGACTTACGTGGAAAAATGAAAGGAGCTTGCAGAAAGAGTGATGAGAAACTAGTGAATGTAGCAAAAGATCATATAAAAAGTTTTCCACATTATGAAAGTCATTACACGCGTTCTAACAATCCAAATAGAAAATACCTGAGCTCTGATTTGAACTTAAGAAAAATGTACAACTTGTATGCTGCAAAGTGCGAAGAAAACCATACAACATTTCTCAGCGAGCGAATATATAGGAAAATTTTTAAAAATAATTTCAATTTAAGTTTTCATCACCCACATAAAGATACTTGCCAAAAATGCGATTGCTTGCATTTAAAAATTAAAGCTACCTCAGACCTTAATGAAAAAAGCAGCCTTTTAGAGGAACATAGCACACATTTGAGAAATGCAGAACTGGCTAGAAAAGCTTTAAAAGAAGATCAAGACTTAGCATCAATGAACCCAGATAAATATTTCGCATTTTCCTTTGATCTACAAAAGGCGCTTCCATATCCCAAATTAACAGTTTCTGTTGCATACTATAAGCGAAACATGTATGTTCTTAATGAAGGTTTTCATAATTTTCATGACAATAGAATTCATATGTATGCATGGGAGGAAACTGTAGCATCTAGAGGTGCGGAAGAAATAGCATCTTGCTGTCTGAAGCATAGCATACAGTGCATCATAGCATACAGTGACATGTGTACCGGACAAAATCGCAATATTAAGCTCGCACTGATGTGCTTAAGGATTGTTCAATCAGACGATAATAACATAAATGTTATTGACCACAAATTTTTACTGTCAGGTCATTCTTTTCTTCCAAACGACAGAGATTTTGCAGTTGTGGAAACAGCATTAAAGAAAAAGGATCGATTATACACTGCCCAAGATTATTATAATGCAATAAAAGCTTGCCGGAAAAAAAACAGCTTCATTTTGTATAAAATGAAAAGAGAAGACTTTGTCTCAACCAAAACCACAGAAAAAAAACACGAACGGAGAAATTGTAAACTGGCTCAAAATATGTTGGATGAGGTTCAAAAGGAATGAACCTCTAATATTTTTTACAAACTTAGTATGGAAGAAAATGCTCCATTTAAAACAATTTTTTTATTTGGAAAAAGAAACCAAGAAACCTCAGCAAAATTAATATGTTACCACTTTACAAAACTTCAAGGAGCATAACAAGAGACAAATATAACGACATGATAAGCTTATTACCCTACATACCACCTATTCACCATGAATACTTCAATATGCTAACTGTAAAAGAAAACTAATTTTAAATTTTTTTTTTAAATTTTATGGTCTTAAAGAAGTAATTTTAATTTTTATATTTTCAATATAACTCAAATAAACTCTTAATAAACTTGGCTATTCGTGTATTTAAATGTCTTCATTTTAACTATTACTTTTTACATAAAAATCCATTTCAGTAAAGCTTATTATGTCTATAAAAATATGGACTTACATTTGCTCCTGTTTTATTTATTGTAATATATTATGTTTGAAAGTGGTATAAGTCCATGTGGAGCTAAAAAATCGTTTATTTTTTCAAAAAATTTTTGTAATTATTTTATAAAAAAATTTTAAAGGTGTATAGTGTAAAAAACATCACTCAATTGATTACAATTGGCCAATATTTTTATATTGATTCAAACGTAAACCCTTAAATATCTCAATATATGAAAAAATGGACTTATACCACTTTCAAAAAAACCAGCTCATATATTTATAATTAGCAATTCATTTCTTTGTTAAAAATGATGCAATAATGGAGAAAACACAATTAACAATTTTAACATTAAATTTCCATCTTATAATTATACATCACAACCGAAAAATATTTTTTTTTTATTATTTAGGGTACAACGATCAAATGTGAAACGAGAGCGAATAAAAAAAAAATGAAAATATGAAGAGAAAGTTGAACCTACTTAAGACTATTCAAATTAATATTAATTTTTTTTTTTTTGTAAACGCAATTGAAATGGCAATGATATCGTTTAAAACGTTCTATGGCTGTGCACATTCAATAATCCTCTCTTATCTATCCCATCTACCAGGGGTGTTAGTTGAAATTTGCCGGTTTTATTCATAGATGTCGCTAGAGATATGTGTACATTTTTGTGATTTGGCATCTATGTCATATTTTTCTATTGACATTAACCTTAAAAAAAATACACAAGTTACAATCTGCCAAAACAATAGCGTCATAGTTTTTTACCTCAGTGAATATGTCGATTTTCGTTCCAAGTAACTCGCATTTGCGGCATTCGTTGCTTTTCTTATTTCATCAAAAGAAAAAAGCTGTTGAAACTCACCGGTTACTGGTAGAAACTTATGGTGAACATGCTCCATTGATTAGAACATGCGAGACATGGTTTCGTCAATTTAAAAGTGGAGATTTCGAATTAGCAGACAATATACATCCTGATGCAGCGAAAAAGTTCGAAGCCGAGGAATTGCAGGCGTTATTGGATGAAGACCCAATCCAATCGCAAGAAAAATTGGCACAAACAGTACATGTGACCCGAGGAGCAATTTGCCAACATTTAAAAGCCATGGGAAAGATCCAAAAGTATGGAAAATTGGCACCACACCAACGGAACGATAGACAAATGGAAAATCGAAAAACCATTTGTGAAATGCTGCCACAAAGATTCGATAAGAAATATTTTCTGCATCGAATTGTTAAAGGGGACGAAAAATGGATTGAAAAAAAAAGGAATGAAAAATGGAAGCCGAAGCGGAAAAAATCATGGCTTTCACCTGGTGAGGCCGGCCCATCGATTCCAAAGCCAAATTGCTTTGGCCGTAAGACAATGCTCTGTATTTTGTGAGACCAGTGTGGTGTAGTGTACTTTGAGTTATTAAAACCTGGTAAGGAGGTGAATACGGATCGCTACCGACAACAAATTATCAATTTGAATTATGTGTTGTTCGAAAAACGGCCGAAATGGTCCCGAAATGGTCCCACATGACAACGCACCGTCTCTTACCGCTAAAATGGTGAAAAACACTCTAAAAGCATTAGATTGCGAAATATAATCGCACCCGCCGTGCTCTCCAGACCTCGCTACGTCCGACAATCACCTTCCATTATCAAGGGCATGGAAGACAATTAAATTTCTTCAAGTTGAAATATTTTTAAAAACTTTAGCATAAGAAACAACAATGTTAAAGCGGGCCCGGAACAACTTCATCGATATATTTTATTTCCCGCACGAACACGCACTTTCCACCAAGAAAAAAATTGCGCGTCGGCAACGGAATCCCTCGCGTGTTCGTCGTGGTGGTTTTCCTTCCGGCAGTGTGTCCCCTGACGGCCTTGTCATACTTGCAAGGTGAATTTAGGATAAACTCGTAACTCTCAAGTATGTCATCTTGACGGAATTGCCACTCTTGAAAGGCGAATTACTACAGAAGCCATTCTTACCATAAAACCTACCATTTAGCGACTTAAATAGCAACAAGGGTGCGGCGTCATCCCAGCGGTGTCAGTATAACAAAAACAACTTTCTGAAACACTTTCACGCAAGAGACTGGAAGCGTTTCTTGCAATTAGGGCAAAGCCAAAGCGATCGAGCGAGATAGGCAACATTAGCAACTAAAAGTATAAAGAATTTTCTTAAGTGGTGAGGCGACCGCTCACCTCTGTTGCCTTCCGAAGGTTAATTGAATTGCGCTTTATTACAGACATAAGTTTACTCTAATCAACCATTTTCATAAAAAGGATCAACATTACTCTCTAAAACTATTTATTATCTTTATTGTTGCCTGTCAGGTTTCATCCTACCAAATAGGATTTGTGAAAAACTGGTTGATTGGTATTAGCACATCATGTCTAAATTATAATATAATTATATCACATATAAAGATATCACAATATGCGTGGCTGAGAATACTAGAGGTATTCTTCACTGAAGTGAATAAGTCTAATTTGAACTATTTACATATCATTAAAATACTAAAGCAAATGTATACTTTTGTATAGAAAGAATTTAAATAGAATGCCATTTAAATGTAGATGTCAACACTTTTAAAAGAGTGTCAAGGAACCAAAAAAAGTATAATAAAATAAAGTCTAACCATACCTTTATTAGGTTATGCGATCCGTTGGAAAATTCAATTAACAATGCCTTGGACATAACCAACTTTTTCGAAACACTTGCTGGTAATTTTGCAGATGTGGTTCAATACAACAAAGACAATAGGCCACACAATGATGTTACTATCGATACTGTAAGTATTAGACTTGAATTTCGCACAATTTTCTATATCTAGAATAAATAACAATTATTAGTTGTGTGACATTATGACCAACATGACAATGGGGCCACAAGTTGATCGTTTAGCAGCAGTAAACTCTATGATTTTGAAAAAACATAATGAAACTTGCCTGGACTTTAAGTACGATAAAATGGTTGCCGAACTAAAAAATATATCCTGGAGTGCGGAGATGTCAGAAGGAGGTAAAACAGCATTGATTAAATTATAAAACCTCTTGAAAATATAATCGATTCACTTTTCACGTCAGGCCGCCAATGGATTTATCAGACATGTACTGAATTTGGATTTTATCAAACCTCAGAAAATGATACTGCGATTTTTGGGAATAGATTCAACGCCGAATTCTTTATTCGGCAATGTGCTGATGTTTATTCATCTAAGTATAGCTCAGGTTTGGCTTTAAAAAAAAAGAGATACCTAACTGCTCATTTACAGATTCTCACAAAAGCTATTAGAAACTGGAGTTGAAAGAACTAATACATTTTACGGAGCTCTTCATCCTGAAACGACAAATGTATTTTACGTTCATGGCTCTATTGACCCATGGCATGCTTTAGGACTAACAAACTCTAATGATACTAGGACGCCCACACTATACATCAAAGGTATGATTCGTTATGTATACCGCTCATATCCCAATTGAGTAAATATAATTTCTAGGAACCGCCCATTGTGCCAATATGTATGAGCCCTCTCCAAATGACATGCCCGAATTAGTGGCAGCGCGTAAGAAAATTCAATTATTCTTACAAACCCTTTTAAAAGCTTGAATGAAACCAGAACTGTTAGTGACATAATTCTAAGGAAAATGACAAAAAAGACAAAAATAACCACATATAAATAAAATTGTTGTAAAGTGTAGCACAAATATTTGATTTTTATATTTGCATTTCAATTTATAATTGATTGCATGATGGCAGCACAAAGCTAGCTTGATTGACGTAAAAGGCGTTAAAACGTTCAGAGACTTGGCAGCATATTGAAAAATACATCGTAAATATAGATGTTCGAGTTTTCCAAAGCAAACGTAGAGAAGAAGCTGTTTGCAAAATCATATCTGCCACCACCAAAATGCAATATCTTATAGAGAATATATGAAATTTTCAGCGAAGCTATTAACATAATTAATTAACATAATTATTAATCTAATTAAAAACTTTGACGGCGACAAGTACAAGTGCAAGGGAATGGCAGACTTCCAGATTTGCTATTTGTACATTATATATTATAACTTCCATGTTATATGTTTGGAAATTTCTAGTCTCCGCTTGTTTCTTTCTCTTGGTGTGGGTAACGTTATAACTGACCAAATTTATGAATCCTAAACCGATCCCCTTGGCAGAAATGATTCAAAGTGTTAATTTTCAAAAAGAAATTATATTAATATTATATATATGCGGGTTCAATTCTGTCAACCAGTAATAATTCTACTATCTTTAATTTTATTGACTATTAACAAGAAGGAAAATTCAAATTGTAGATTGTTACATTACTTCCCACCAGTGACGGTAATAAGTCCGAAGTCAGGGAAATAACTTTGCTGATCGTTTAATTTGACGTCCTGAACATTGTGAGATATAACGTGGAAGGTTCGAGTGAAATCTCTCCGCGGGGTAGGGTTTCTTAATTGAGCTATTGGGTAGTTTTCTTCACCTCATTCGCGATGCATCCTCCCTTGAGCCGTTGAACTGAAAACTTTAGCCCCTTCCTATTTTGCTTATGATGTATGTTGATTTTTTCGTCGAGATACTATAAATGGTCCGTCATACGGTAGAATTAAAGGTGTACATACTGCATCGTTTCGGAGCAAAATGTAGTCGCAAGTTTCTAGGCTTGTTTAAAGAAAAGTAGTTCTTTGAGTAGCATGATTTGAAGTTGGTTATGATTTCCCTTCAGTTTGAGGACGAATTCGTTCTGTTTTCCGCCGGTCGGTCCTCGAAACATTCCCCAAGACATCCATTAGATGTTATGTAGACAACTTGACATCTTCTTTGAACGCAGAGCGATATCCCAAGAGAAGAGGCATATCCAGACAAAGAGAATAGTCAGTTAAAGTGGATTCAAATTTAAATAGTTGTGGCAGTGGATTCAGTTGACTTGATCGTCCTCGAGTGTGCGTTCAATTATTCCATTACTTTGAGGATGGTAGGATGTGGTTCGCAATTGCTTGATTCCGAGTATTTTGGTGAGCCCGTTGAAAATTCTCGAATTGGATTCCTTGGTCAGTTGTAATGTGACGAAGGACACCGAAACGAAAAATTCAGCCACTAACGGCAACTGTTTCGACCGTTCTAATTTCAATCGGAATCAGCTGGATCGAACAAGTCAATCTGTCCTAGATCAACAAATCACGAAATCTCCCGGAGGAGGTGCAGTTATCGAGTACGCTCGTCAGAGTCAAGGAATTTGAAACGGCGGCATGTGGCGTTGTATTTTAGCTCGTTGTCAAGAAAGACAAGCTTTGGTCATCTCTCGACAATCTTTCTTAATTGAAGGCCAGACAAAACGTTCGGTCGTCAACCTTAGCCGAAACTCCTCGATGGGAAAGACAATGTTTGGAATCACAAGCTGGTTGTCCCATATCCTGGGTAATGAACGGATGGATTCGATTAGTTGAGTAGCCACAATATATCTTTTGTATTAGGAACAACGCAGAGTTTAATTTGAAGTGGACTCGTTCATGCATTGCTTGATATCATCTTTTTGTTGCTTTTCTAGTAGTTCGTAGCCGACATATTGTTTCATAACTGCATCCATTCTTGAAAGACGTTCGCAGCCACATTTCAAGGGCGTACTGCGTGTCAAACATTTGTTGTTAATTGACTGATAAAATCAATTTAGTGAAGTTGACGAGGTAATGTTTTTTCCGGTTGTTCGTGAACATGAATACCAATACCTTGTAGTCGGTATAATGTAAAAATTGTGATCGCTTTAGTGATGGCTGGAAATGCTTTACTGGTTGAAAAACTTCCTCTTGGAGCAACCGATCTTGATATACACCGGCGCCGGCATACGCAGAAGCATCAACATGCAGACACAGCTCAGTATTGTTCTAAAACGATCAAAGCTTCATCTCTCCATGCCAGCCCAGATAAGACACTTTTTTGTTTTTATCAGTTTTTGCAAAACTCGTACAGTAACAGCGGTGAAAATGCAACAGCTATAAAAATTTAATTAGCTCAAGAAAATTTCGGAGCCCTGTTGTAGCAATTGAATAAAGGAAATTTTAATGTCCATCACCTTTTCGAAGTGGTTCCATGCCATCTTTGTTGATGAGATGACCCAGAAAGATGATCTCAGGTTTGCCAAATTAATAGTAAGTTAAAAGTAAAACCAGATTCATTGAGTCACTGAAAAACTATTTGCAAGGGATTCAGCATGGGTATTTGATGCGATTTTGATTTGATTGATGTAGGGAAAATAGAAGGCCTCGCAACACTTGATCACTGAATAGTCGAAGTGTTTGGCTGGCATTTTCCGAACCAAATTGTTTCACAAGGAACTAAAGCAATCCAAAGGGTGTTATCATCGCAGTCTATTCGATGTCGTCTTTGTGGAAAGGGATCGAGTCATGTCAAATTTTTGAAACATTTCACAATCCTCCAGATGAATTGTAGCATCTTCAATGTGGGGTACACTGTAACGAACTGGAATTGTTTGTGCGTTGAGACGTCTACAATCGCCACAATGGGACAATTTTCCCGGGGAATAAATGTAATGGATTGGCTCATGGTGCAACTGCAAATGCCCTAATTGGCCATACCCTAAAATTCTTTTTTGGCGATTGTCAAAGACAAAGTAAACAATTGTCAGGCAACGGACATCGGCATGCACTGTACGGCCATTGGTCTTAAGTGGAAGACAGTTGTTTGCAAAGGCATTTGCGTTGAATGCCTGTGGGTGGGTTCGATGGGCAAATTCATGTAAATTTTTGTTGTAGGAATCCAAGGTTTATTCAATCACACACATTAACTAATTGATTAGCCAAGACCTGTGATTACACACACTCGGGGTCACCAGTATAAATGAACTGTATGAACCCTAAGTGGGATCCTCAGAACAGATTAATTTGTAAAATAAGATATTTAGCCGGAATAAAACATTAGTTCAGAGTTCCTGTAAACGAACTCTCCTTTTTTCATTTTTAGACTGTGGACTAGTACCCGTCAGTTTCTGCACCCATTTGTTGTAATTGATGTCCCCTCTTTTTACTGGTCGGTTTTTATTTACAATGCCGTTTTCACCAGTTATTTTTTAACAAGCTTTTATTATTGCTGTTATGTTGTGGGGACTCGAAACGTCCCGACGCATTTTTCGCGTCGGGACGCCTTAAGCCTTTCCTCCCATGTCAAACGAAGGAGTATATCAGAGATATTTTATTTGGATTCTCATCTGCCTATTCCGGCCATTCGGCAAAGCCAATAGCTATTATACGAGTTTGTGTAAAGGAATTCAATTTCATTTATTCAGCCTTTGAATTCCAAAATGTCTTTTTATCTAACACGTTGAAGCTTTTGTCTTTGAATTAGTAACCGCGTTTGAATTCCCTAAGAAATTTGGAATTTGATTGGAACGTGGACTTAATTTTGTAGTCGTGTTTTGGTTTTCCTTTAACCCTTTGCGGACGAGTGTCGGCAAATAGCCGCCCAAGCCTTTTTACCGTTGCGGACGCGTGTCGGCATATAGCCGCCCAATTCTCACGCTGCGGCTGGCGTACATCTGTCGTCCTTAACGATAAGATACATATGGGTATACGAGCGTAAGAAGTCAAGTTGCCTCCCAATGAAATTAGAAACTTTGTAGTGATGCTGTCTTATCTTCCGTATAATGTAAACTTACGATGCGAGACCATGGTAGGGTCAGAACCAATTTTAATTTGTCGAGTAAGTCTTTCAGTGTCACTACCAAAGAAAAGAAGCAAAGTTTTCCATATATTTTATACCTTACGTGGCGGTAACGCTACACAAATTCCCGGCCATAAAATAATAAAAAGGCAGACGGCAACACACATGCGTCACTGCGTTTATTTATCCCGGGCAAATCCTTTCTAACAAAAACCCAATCCAATTTTCCCCGAAAATACCATAAACAATTCTTCGCATATTTCCGACTAAAGACACAACGCGAGTGCAATTAGTCCGGGAAAACCCGTGTGCATCCTAAATCCTTTCAACCCTATTTATGCCAGGATATATAAACATTGGAAACCACACGTTCATCATCACATCCGTGTCGTTCGTGTACTCGAGCGGTTGAAGACAATTTTTTTTTCCGTAGCGACCACCCATACTTAAGACTATTCTATCCACGATGGCTAAAAGATCCAGAGATGATACGTTCAATAGTGACAGTACTGATGAGTTCCCGTTTGAATCTGAAAACACAGAAGATTTCGACACTTTTTCATTCAGTGGAAGTGAAATCGTTGCAACAAGGAACGCATCCAGGCGTTTCAATGTGGGCAGTGATAGTAGCAGTAGTGAAGAAACAAATATTCAGGAAAGTGATAGCTGCAGTGGTAATAAGTGGACGAATGTTACAAATCACGATACCATTCCACAAAAAATACAATTTACATCTGGATCACGAACGCCTGGTTCACAACTAAATTCACCTTATAAAGAACCGTTCGATTTCTTCAACTCGTTCTTTACCGATGAATTGATCAGGAAAATAGTTGAAGAGACTAATCGGTACGCAAATCATATGATACAAGGAAAACATCTCAAACAGCGGTCCATATGGCATACATGGACTCATGTTACACCAAAGGAAATGCGAGCATTTTTCGGCATAATATTGCTTATGGGGGGACAATACCACTTCCGAGCCTGAAGGATTATTGGACCACAGACAAGAAAAGTAAGTTCCCATACTTTGCTGAAATATTCAGAAGAGATCGATTCCTACAAATATTTTGGATGCTCCATACAAACGAATATATTGAAGGTACACGAAACATGACAACAAGAACGCAAAAAATTAACAATTTTTTAGATTTCATTGACGGTAAATGTTGTGCCCGCGGCGGAGTTATCCGTAGATGAATCAATCATCAAATTCAAAGGGCGAATAAGTTTTATTACGTACAACCCACAGAAACCTACCAAGTGGGGTATCCGTGTTTATGTTCTTGCAGACGCCAATATTGGTTATATACAGACGTTTTTAACCGTATTATGGCAGTTTTCCTACCGAGAAATTACTCAGACCAGACCTGCCAATAAGCACAAGAATGGTTCTGCAACTATATCACAATTTATTGCAATCCACTCCTGCCGCTGTAGGATACCACATCTTCAACGACCGGTACTTCACAAGCATTCCCTTGGCAGATGCCCTACTGAAAATGAAATATCTAACTGGAACTATCCAGACAAATAGGAAATTTATTCCACTTCAAATAAAAAATCCAAAGATTACCTACAGAGGGAAAGATTTACTATTACTGGCTTGGAGAGACAAGCGTATTGTAACCATGCTCAACACCTGTGCTACCACGTCTTCAAAAACAATCATTAAAAGGTCACGCAAAGAAGGAAGAACTGATATTGTAAAACCAGATGTGATTATAAACTATAATAAATATATGGGCGGGGTAGATAAAGCAGACCAATACACAGGCACGTATTGTTTCATGCGAAAGTCATATGGTGGCGAAAATTATTTTTTGGGGGATTGGAAGTTTCAGTCATAAATTCCTATCTTTTATATCAGGAGCACCACAAAAAATACAATATAAAAAAGTTAAAACATGCGCCTCTTGGTAGATCAATTGATTGTTTGAGATTTTCGAGACGCTAATCCCAAACCTCCTTCGACATCTGGAACAGCAGAAAGACTCAATGGGCTTCTACATATAATTTGGCGGGACGAGACAGGAAGAAGTAAAGACTGCGTCGTATGTTCCAACCGAAAAGTAAAACATGGAAGGAGAGAATCCAGATACTATTGTGCTACTTGTTCGGCTAAACCGGCCTTGCACATAGGTGATTGCTTCGAAATATACCATACAAAGGTCGAATATAAAACGTCTCATGTGTAACAAGGACTAACTTTGTTTGTTTATGATTTTGTTGGGTTTAATGAAAAAGTTATTTAAATAAAGCTTTAGTTTTTATAACGCAACCGTGCGACGTGAACATTTTCTTTATTGCGAGCTCCAATACCTGTCGTCCACAGCGACGCTCGCCCGGCGGGCGTCTCCGCCCGCAAAGGGTTAATTTAATTTTTTCTATACCATTGTTGGAATTTACCCTTTCACATAATATTCCAGAGCAAGACACCAAGTTATTACAATAAATAGTTTATTGCAAGAATGACATTTAACCTCAAAGTTACTTGTTTTTTTCTTGCTCTTGAGCTTCTTCGTATTTTTGTCGGAGTTCCTTTCGAATAGCTACAACTCGATCATTTTCCAAGACATGTGTCCTGAAAACATTGCAAACTGTGCGTGCCAATTTTCGGCCGGCAGCTTTTATAACGCTTAATTCATTGGAAGTCCGAACAGTATCCAATATATTCACACTTTTGGCTAGTACTTTGAATCCAACACGTTCTACTTTCCTGTATGTGGTCTCGTCTCCACTTTGTGCCGTCCCTGAAAAGAATTTTCTGTTTTTCAGCAGTTCGATATTGTTCGTGTGTTTACTTATATGCTTGAAAGAGCTCAATCTTTTAATTTTGGTGCATTCTATAATATTCATGTTTGTTCAGGAAAAGAAAAAAGGATGTTATGATGGAAGCACAGCATTGATTATTTTTTCAACTTACCAAATAACTCAGTTTTTCCATCATGTAAAGTGCGGTCTTCGTTCGGAAATCGAAATACTTTTGAATAAAGTGGTCTTAAAATTATATTTCTCGGACATAAAAGAACACTCAAGGACATTTTAGATGAAGCAATCAACTATTTACAAGGTAATTGCACGCTCCCGCTCCACGCGTTCTTTGTGAAGCATAAATTTGACAAGGATGTTGTTTTATTCAAATACATCAAAGCAGGCAGATCAACGACTACTTTTCAATTTTGAATGAAATTTTTTATAAATGCGGCATTGCAAGCAGTGAAGGATATTTATTAATTTATGGACTAGTTGTATTATATTTCATACATTAAAAAATTTAGATATTAAAGTATCATATAAGTTTTTTATTTTTATTGTAAGCCCTTTTAAAAGCATGTTATGAATTAAACCCAATTCAATTTATGAAAAAAAAAATATAGTCAAAAATATTTGCTTTTAACTTTAAAAGTATCTTAAAAATCAGCGAATTTTAAAACAAAAGTTTAACAGTTTTAAATTCTTAGTTTTTTCTCTCTAGAATCAATGACTGCTTCGTTAATGACTTCTAAGTATTGAGTCGACGAAGTTTTCACTGCATGATTTTCGTCAATTCTTCCCTCAAGGGCTTTCCAAAATCGAAAACACCAACGGCCAAATGAAAGAAAGCTCGGCTTGGAGACTACGTTGTAATGATGAATTGTATGATTTATTTGACAATCCAGCTGTAAAATTACGTAAAATGCGTAAAATTACGTAAACTGCAACATGCAGGGCATGTAGAAAGAATGTAAGAAAAACGGCTACCTGAAAGTACATGAAGCGTAAAGCGCACGGTAAACGGCCATCAGGAAGACCAAGGATTCGATGTGAAGACATGTTACACACTGACGACCGGTGTTTGTTGAATGTGATCAACTGAAGAACGGGGTGGAAGAATTGGGACAATTAGAGGAGGTTAATCTTGGAGGCCAAGATCCGGCTGTAGCCACGCGAATTATCAGATCTAATTGAACATTCTTTGTCATTTGTATAAATGAAACGATTAAATGGCAGGGAATTGATATGCGGTAACAAAATGTTAGGAAGTATTTGTTTAACAAGTTCGTCGCCACGTCACCCATATCTGGGTGACGGGTATGCTTTCACGGGGGCCTCGTCACCCACATATTGGTGACGCTCTTCTTGTTCTAGTTAACAGGATTTTAAGATGGGTTTTTAAAAGGAATATAAATATAGACAACACAAAACATAGAACTTTTTATTAATTTACATTTAGGATAACATATTATATTATACTATGTCGCATGGTGTTCGTTAAAATACTCTGAGCACATTTATGGTGATTTTGGACAACTGGAATAATAGGTTGTACTTTTTTTTTACATTTTTTTGCTTCTTGACGTTCGGAAGTTTGCCTCTTCTTTTGATAGCACAGGACGCACATCGTTCTTATAGGCTTGCCCTGCTGATTCTTACGAATCTCCAAATGGCGGGACACGTTCCTTGGTCTATTTCTATCATTGTCAGGCATAGCATTTTCCGGGGACAACAATTCGGTGACGAGAAGCTTCCGAAATTTTCTGATTTCTATTTTTTTATTGGTAGCTGTCTGGTATACGATGTGAGCATTTACGATGCTTGTTCCTAAAACTAAATATAGTCCCAATTTCCGATACCATTTGATACTTTTCCGTATCGTTGTGGCATATGACACCATCTGGTCGCTTCTATGGATTCTTGTTTTTCCATCTTTATATGTCAGTACCGCCAAAAGTTTCTGTTACGGTGTTTTGTTGATAATATCCTAACATCGCGAACATCCCTTCATTTTAGCATCACAATTCCGTTGTCATCTTCCCGTGCAATTATTTGACCTCTCTTCAATGTATACGACATCACAAAACGTGGCATAAATTTTTTGTTGTACCGCCCAGTTTAAACGACATGTGTCTTGAATTGGAAAAATTTGACTACCAATTCGTAGCTTGTGTAAAAGTTGTCCTTCATTTGATAATTTATCTGCAAGTTCAATGCAGACATTTTTGGCTATGCCAACTTGCTTTCTTCCGCCAGTATCACGTCCAAAATACACCTTCGCAGACCACGTATAACCTTCGGTGGAGCACAGTTTGAAAACTTTTATACCGTATTTTGCCATTTTATTGGTATATATTGCCTGAATATTAATCTTTCCCTCCAGGGAACTATTGTTTCGTGCACTACAATATCTTCGCCTGGTGAAAAAACGTTATGGTAATTGTCCGTTAGTAGGTTTAATAGCAGTAAAACCTTCCCAAGTCTGCTACCGTCTTCTATCGTTTCGATGTTTGCAAAATGCAAGATTGCCAACAGTAATTCAAACCGGTTCCGAGACATCCAGCTGAGTGGAAATGGGAAGTTATAAATAGGGTTCGTTGACCAACATCTAACGAGCGGTGTCTGACTAGACCCATCCAGATCATCAGGCCTATAAATTTAGTCATTTCTTCTGAAGTGGTGGGTTTCCATCTGTTCAATCGAGCATACTCAACTATTTCCCGTTGATGCAATTTTTGCTCTGCATATCTATAGTCTTTGCGACTAATAGACTTATTACTTTTTCGTCTAAAAAAAGCGAAAACACTCTACTTGCGCTAATATCAGACGGAAAATCCATCAAAAGCCCACATTTTTCGGGGAACGAAAATGAGTGTTGGCTATTAGCGAATTCGTTCCACTGGATATTGTCCAATGAATCATGAAGAGTATAATTCAGTTCTTCTTCTTCGTTTATAGCGAGTTCTTCCAACATATCGTCGAGGTCTTCACTCGCATATGATTCCTCGGTATCGGAGTTTGAGTTCGATAAAATTTTATTTGTCTCTTTTCTTCTAAAATTCACTACTTTGTCATTACTACTCTCTTCACTTTCAATCATATTTATACGCCGTCAAATGAACATTTTGAAGATAAAAAACTGAAAACTTAAAAATCAATTGTAATGTTAACACAACAATGAACTTTTATCCTATGACTAATATATTATAACCTAATTCTAATGAAATTCAATCAAAACAATTTATCTTATACTGTTGTAATTTTAACAATATTACTAGCCTAAACGTTAAACCTCATTTCTAAAGCCTAATATAATAACATATACCTATATTAAATAATAAAAACTATGTCTTTTTTTAACACAACAACAACACTTAATGTAGCTACCATTAGCTGAAACTCAAGAACAGAAAATAAAACACGAATAATTTAGACATTGTCATTCAGCCACCAATACCTTAAACCCTATATCATCACCGCTTCACTGCCTTTGTCATACAGATTTATTTATTTTGTCGCGCCTTATTCCCTTCGCCTCCTTAGGAAATTTCGCCTATCTGTCACAACCTCCAAAAAGCACCCGTCGCTAGGGCATATCTGCCAGAAAAATGCAGGCAGCACATCACTTCAAATAAATAAAATGAAAATTTTCGATAAATATTCAGCAAATAGGTGTTGATGAGTTCGTGCCCAGGTGTAGCTCCTTTTTCTCATTATTTCTTCTTTTTTAGTGTTTTTAGCAGGACGCCTACATATTAAGTCATGTTTATATAACCTTCTTCCTAATGTCACCTAGAATATAGCAACAATTATGTCAGTAAGTTGCTGTTTTAGGCTACGTACCGGAAATCCTCCCGGTTGCACAGCAATACGCATAATAGCCTTATTTGTCCTCTCCGTTGTTTTCTGTTTTCCCCCGCAATTGCGAAGTCGAATTTTAGACCGAGCTACTCTATCGACTGCAGAAAACCCTTTATTTAAAACCATTGGTTACGAGTTTTTTTATCATTACTAATGACTTGGGCTCGATCCACTTGAAAACAAAAGAACTTATTAGAACTTAAAAGAACAAAACTTAAGAACTTAATTAAAAGGCCCTTCGTCGTCGATTTAGATATCACATCGAACCCTTGCTGATTTTAGCCAGCAAATTGGTCGGTTGATAGCTTTTCGGCCATCAGGCGCAGCTACTTTTCCTTAACCCTAAAAACATAACCTATCTCACAGAGTCGCCCACACAATGAACATATTGCTATAAATATTTAGTCAGTGGATAAATCAACATGTCCTTCGTAACCAACTCAGTCGGTGGTCGTAGCTCTCTTGAGGGGTAAGTTTTAATTGGCTAGTTTTTAGCATTCAGTAGATATAAGTATACATATAATATATATATTGTGGGATCGGGAAGTGTATGTTTAGGTATTTTTTATTTGGGATTTATAAATTAATCTATTTTAATTTTTAGTTTAAATATTACAATCTAATTTTAATTTGAATTTTAAGTATTACAATCATCGAGCTCCAAATTCATACTAACTTTTATAAATCATTTTTAATGCACATTAAAAACTATTTTTTAAATAAGTTACTCCTTTAAAGTTTTTAATAACGATAAGTTACTTTCAATAGTAATGCTCCTTTCAAAATCCGACCTAAAAGTGTTTTCGAAATTAATGCTCTGTACCAAATCGCGCATTTCAAAATGGACACCACACACTCCCCCACCAGCAAGTCATTAGACTGCGTAAAAAGACTTGGTCTCTACAACTCGAATCTCACGCGTCGATTTTTGTTTGAATTATTATTATTAACTGCAGAAGATTTATTTAGTTCCGATGTTAAATTGATAACAAAAGCAGATTTGATTCTGTCTACAGATACTTTAATTAATTTATTCCTTACGTTTACGGTAAAAATTTTGTCAGTGCGGTGAACTACTTGGTAAGGACCGCTATATTGTTGAGAGAGAGAATTTCTAAGAAAAACATGAGAACATGTCTTGAGATCTTTGAATATAAACACTTTATGTTTTGAGTTGTTGGAGGGTTCTACAGGTTTCATATGGTTAATGAAATGTTGCAGTTTCCTAACTAACTCATGCTCTGACGTTATGGTAGATTTTGATTCGTTGAGGAATTCTCCCGGCACGCGAATTTTTTCGCCATATAACATCATTGCTGGTGAGAATTCATTTTGGTCAGAGAGCGTAGTTCGGAGTCCTAGAAGAACAAAAGGTAATGCTTCATACCAGGAATGTGATTCCTGACAGAGTAGAGCTTCTTTAAGTGTTCTGTGCCATCTTTCAAGCAGACCGTTTGTTTGGGGATGATAAGGAGAAGATCTTTTACGTTTAAACCCCAGTCGGGTTGCTAATTCCTTGAAGAGTTTTGATTCGAACTGAGCTCCTTGGTCTGTGATAATTGTCTTTGGGATGCCGAATCGGGCTACCCAATTATTTATGAAGGCATGTGCCACTGACTGTGTAGTAGAATCTATCCTACGAATGGGTTCCGTCCATTTTGACATGCGATCAATAATGGTCAGACAATATTTATAACTATCACATGGAGTAAATGGACCAATAATATCCAAATGAACAGTTTCAAAACGTTCGGAAGGAAGCTCAAAATTGGAAAGAGGTGAAGAAACGTGTCTTGTGATTTTTGATCTCTGACAATTTCAACACGCTTTTACTCTATTTTTAATTTCGGCTTTCATTTTACTCCATATAAATTTGCTGGTGAGTAACTTAGTAGAGGCTTTAATGCCTGGATGATGAAGATTGTGAATTTTTTCAAAGACCTGTTGCCTGAATTGATGGGGTATAAAAGGTCTATTTGAATTTTGTTTAGTGTCACAAAAAATTTCAACATTCGTATCGGCAATTTTAATTTTCTTAAAGCAAAACGACGGGTTATTTATCAAAGAAATTAATTCTGGGTCGTTTTGTTGTGCTCGCGCAATTTCTTCAAAATCAATAGAAGGAGGTAAATTGATCACTTCTATCCACGGCCGGCGGAACACTTTGAATTCGGGTGTTGGGTGACGTACGGGGTGAAGTTAAGGGGCGGGGGAAATTTTTTTTTTCAGGAAAAAAATATCCTTCAAATCCTTTGGATTAAAATGTGTCACCATTAGGTAGAAAAGGAAATAATAACGAAAATAAGGAATAGTTTTAATAGTTTATTTAGGTGTCACCAAAATTCTTCAAAAATTTTATTTTTTTTAGATAAGGCAAACATTGCACTTCGCTTCGAATTTCTAGAAATGAATTCATCCATCAATTCATGCATGTCGAGTTTGTCCGCTTTCTCAGAGTAAATGTTTAATATTTCAAGATGATTGAGTCGATTTTGGTTCGTGGTAGAGCGAAGATAATTTTTCAATCTTCTAAGAACTGAAAACGATCTTTCATTAGTGCATGAGGAGCATGGGATAGTTAACAATAATCTGACGAAGCGAACAAACTCTGGTACAATGCCCACGCACCACTCGTTATCCTTCAAAAAACTCACAACATCCTTCAAACTCGAAATTGTTTTGTTACTTTTTCTAATGATGTCGAAAAACATATTTTTGTCATCCATTAATCGCTGTTCATCGAAATCGTCCTGATAAAAATCGATTATATCTTTCAAATTCGTCGAATGACCGATCGTGAAAAGTTCCAGTGATTTGAAAAAATGAGCACTTTCAGTGTTGAAACGACTGTCCAAAGATGTAATAACTTTATCGAATATTTCGCAATACATTTTTTTGTAGAATCCTTCAGGACTTTTGAAAACGTGGTTTGCGCTGTTTTCCGCGGATTCCAAACGTTTTGGTATTTTACGTTGACGCGGTAGCATCGGTCCCTCAATTCCGAATTTTTCGACACCCTGATAAGTATTCTTCCAAATGTTCTGAAATTTCGAATCGCGAGACGCATTCAAACTGTAGGCGACTGCCTCAATTTTGCGATAAGAATCCACAACACTTAATTCAGTCGATTGAAGATCTTTATTTAAAATTTCTACTCGATCGAAAATTTCAATCATGCAATTGAGAAGAAAAAAAAATTCAAAAGACTTCCTTTGATTGAAGAAACCAGTCGCTTTTGAAGATACAACATAATCAATACTTTTATCTGACTTGACTTCTTCGAAAAAGCTAATAACGGGTTCATAATTATCACGAAACCTTTTTAACGATATTATTTTCACGACCCACCTTGTAGGGCAATAAGCCACTAGTGCTGGACTTTCAGTTCCGTTTTCCAAATCTATCGCCGACTGCAATTCGCGAAATCGCGATAACCGTTTAGGTGAATTTTTTACGAAATTAATCAAATCTTTCGAAACTCCGATAAAATTTCTCGCTTCCGGAACTTCCGCCATAGCATCTTGTACAACTAAGTTAAGATTGTGCGCGTTACAATGTACGTACAGAGCTCGAGGTTCGACTTGTCGCAATCGCGTTTGTAGTCCCGTTATTTTCCCCGAAACGTTTGAAGCCCCGTCATAACATTGCCCCCTAAGTTTGTTAATTGGCATACGAAATCGGATTAAGACATCTTTGACAATGTCAGTTATTGTTGAAGCTGTAGTGCTTGACGTGGAATAAAATCCAAGAAAATATTCAGAAGAAATAAAATCATTGGAAACAATTCTTGCACAAATCGAAATTTGCTCTAATCTTGAAATGTCAGAGGTTTCATCTAAAAGTATCGAGTAAAATTCCGCTTCATTAATATTTTTCACGAGTTCAGACAAAATTTTAGTCGCCATAAGCTCTAATATTTCATTTTGCACGTCATGATGAAGCCATTTATGACCTACTCTTTTGAGCCATGACTCTAATTCAGGATTGTCTTCGGAACGAGCTTGCAATATTTTAATGAAATTCGAATTAGCATCATCATTACCACGCAAAGCTATACCTTGTTGAGCAAGAACTTTGACAGTACTGAAAATTTTATTGAGAGCTGTTCGATGATCCATCATCTGTTTTTGGACTTCTGTTCCCAAATGGTCAATGATGTTGACTTTCTTCAAATTGTGCAGGGCTTCAGCACTCCTGATGTGCAGCAAGCTTGTTGTGTGTTTTTTGAATCTGCCAGCTGCATTATTCCACTTACTAAAGCCTTCATCTACCCAAGCTGTTTTAGATTGAGTGAGGTGTGAATCAAGATTCAGAATCAACCGCTTCTCAGATGCTTCACTGCAAGTAGTGCAAATTGCCTTATGATTTCTACTAAGTTGAAGCCAAGGATATTTTTGCTGCCACGATTTGAAAGAAATAGGGATTTTGGGCAAATCTGGCGAGTCGCAACGCTGAGATTCTGAAAACATAACATTTAACAAAAAAATTTTAAATTACAGTCATAAAATTCTGCATTTAAGAATATCCATATAACATGTTATCACTTCAAGTTCACTGTCATATCATAGATTTTAATTTAAATGTACAAATTTTATAATAAAAATATCGAACCCTCACATTGTTTAAGGAGAAGAATCAAGTTTTGTCTATTTTTCGATTACTAATTTAAAAATTTTCGTACTGAAACAAACAGGTCCTATAAGATTCTAATATAAAAGAATTATAATCAGTTATAGGTTGACAATCACTGGTTCCATGTCATTAGAAAAATTGTATTGCACCATCCAGTGAAAAATTTCTTCTTTATTCTATGCCAACGTTTCGACCGAAGTCTCCGGTCCTTTTCAAGGCTTCTCTTATCATACTTCCATCCTCATTCTTTTAAACTAGTCATAATATTATTGACCCACAGTCTACATTCTTGAATTCAAATTTGGTTCATTCGTCAATATTATTAGGATTCAAAACTAAAATTTTCCATCAAGGATGATCCGTTCAAACAAAACTTTATACTTTTTATATACAATTTTTATTATACAATTTTATTATACAATTTATATACTTTATACAATTTTTCTAATAAAAGAATTATATTATATTGACAAGCCGTCTAAGTAAAAAATGTAGGTAAGAATCTTTTCGATATCAATTACACTTATTTTTTATTCGGAATAAGTGTTTTGAATTTTTAAAACATTGTAGAAGTTACATACTGAAAATAAATTTGATTCGTCCATTCCCAACACTTAATATACAAATTAGATTGTCTAACACACTGCAAGCCATATTAACAAATTCATAGAATTCATTATAAAATCTTCACAGATTCGAAACTGGGAAAAATACGTGTGGTAATATTATGGATTTGTAAGTTTTAAAACTGTATAATTAGAATTCACCAATCACTGGATACTTATTCAAATAACATTGTATACTGTTTACATTCTAAGAAATCAACTTTCTTTAAAAACTTCATGAAATGAACTTTTTTCAACGAAATTCATTATTTACATTTATAAAATTCAGATCAATAAATCATTCAATCGCATAAATTTGTACACAGAAATTCGGTTTTTTCCAATCGAGAAATATGAAGTTTATAATCAATATTAAATTTTTGCACTAATTATTCGAGCGATTTCGTATGCGTAAAAAGACTTACTTTTTACCAAACGGTCAGGAGAAGGAGTTCGATTTTCATCGTCGTTTTTTGTCCGTTCGAGTTGAAAAACGCACTCAGGTCTTCTATTATCTTTGTCTGAAAACATTGTTTATTGTCTTTATTTATTCATACAATATTTTTTACAAAGTCCAGATTTTACTAATGAGTACAATAAATTTGACAAATACAGTCTTAAAATTCCAAATCCCGCATTTAAAGATATACATATAACATGTTTTCACTCCAAGTTCACTGTCGAATCATAAATTTCAATTCAAATATAAATATTTTGTATTCAAAATTTCCAACCTTCACATTATCAACAAAGAAGAAAAATTATCGCAAAACAGAACTCGCAAACTATAAGATTCTTTCCATGAGTTTCGAAACTTCCAACATCGATTTTTCGATTTGCAAATTTTTTATTTTTTATAAAAACTTTTATTGTTTATTTATGTTTATCAAGAAAAAAAAAATACTTACTTTCTATCAACTTGTCAGGGACATCAGTTAGAATGATTTCATTCTTTTTCGTCCGTTTAGGTTCTGGAACACTTTTAGAACTGCTACCCTGGTCTTCATCTCGATCTCTCTTTTTCACAAGTTATTTAAGCATCTTCGTTTCTCCCGTAGACTTGTTTCATTTAGCGATATTCACAGACGGAATCGCGGTATTTTGTATTGTATGGTATTGTACGATGCACGTGTAAGGCAGACTTACATAACCAGCGGTGACGAGCACGCACGAACACGTATGGAATTAACAGGAATAAACACGAAAGTTCGAGAATACTATGTAGAGAAAGAGAGTAAATCTCATCTCTCACTTTAGCTTAAGGGTACAAAAACAGCATCACATGGGCAAGCGACTGGCACAGACTGGCAGTCACCGACGTGCAGAACGTTCTGAGTATTAACCAATCAACGCTCGGCGTCGACGTTCGTCGCTGACTCTTTTCGCTTGCCCATGTGATGGCACCCGTACACATTTCAGGTATTGGATTCAACACCCGACGTATTTTCGGGTGTTGGGTACCCTACACCCCCACATAGGTTTCCGCCGGCCCTGCTTCTATCCGCGATAGGGTATCTGCGACCAAATTGTTAGATCCTGAAATATGACGTATATTAGTAGAGAATTGTGCGATGTAATTAAGATGCCTTGTTTGTATGGGAGAAGCTTTCTCCGGATTTTGTTGAAAAGCATAAACTAGAGGTTTGTGGTCGGTAAAAATAACAAATGGACGACCCTCTAGTAGGTGTCTGAAATGCTTAATAGAGTAGTATACTGCCAAAAGTTCTCTATCATAGGTGCTGTAGCGTGCTTGTGAGGGTGACAATCTGGTTGAGAAAAAACCAAGAGGTTGCCATGACCCTTCGAACTGCTGTTGAACAACACTTCCAATGGCAAAGTTGGATGCATCTACTGCAAGAGATAATTGAGCATTTGCAGAAGGAAAATGAAGCAGTGTTGATTGGGACAACTGTTGTTTAGATTGTTCGAAACGCATCTTCCGCAACACTATCCCAGTTTATTTTTTTGTTACCATCTTTTTTGCTTCCAACGAGAAATTTATTTAAATGACGATGTATTTCAGCAGCGTTTGGAATGAAGCGTCAATAGAAATTAATCATTCCTAAATATCGTCTTAATTGTTTAATGGTTTCGGGTTTTTTAAAATGTTGAATTAATTTTACTCGATCCGGACATGGCTTGATTCCTTCCTTACTGATCCAGTGTCCTAACAACTTTATTTCTCCTTTCAGGAATGAAAGAAGAAAGAAGAAAGAAGAAACTTCTCCAAGTTGATTATAAGGCCATATTCACTCAATTTATTGAAAAGTAACTCTAAATGACATAGATGTTCGTGATCATCTTTTGATGCTACTAAAATATCGTCTAAGTAGACGAAACAAAAAGGAAGATCTCTAAGAATTGAGTGAATGAACCTTTGAAAGGTCTGCGCAGCATTGCACAATCCAAACGTCATTCTTGTGAACTCAAAAAGGCCAAATGGAGTACAAATTGCAGTTTTTTCAATCTCAGATGGATCAACTGGAATTTGATGATAAGCTTTAACCAAATGTAAAGTTGAAAATACACGACAACCAAATAAATTGTTTGCGAAATCCTGAATGTGTGGTAGCGGTGAGGTATCTGGGACTGTTATACAGTTTCGTCCGCAAATTTGCATGGTTTAATACACTTATAAGCTTTAGTGCCGTATCTTTTATGATAAAAACAAATTTTTATCTCTCTATTTTTTGAGGAATTCCTGTTGTTATATCTATTATTTCTGCTAGAGCTTCTGGATCTATTAATGTTTCGAATTTCAGATTTAAGTGACTGAACTTCGATAGACAATGTGGTCACTAGTTGAGACAGTCCGTATTTGAATGGTTGCTAGCGTACATTGAAGCGGGATTATTTATGTTTGAAGATGACGTATGAGCTGAAGACATAGAATAGACGGAACTTGCGCTTAGAATTTCATTAATTCAATCAGCGCAAGTTGCCATTTCGTCTAATGAACCAGTATAACATGCTAAAATTGCTTGCATATGATGAGGCAGTCTTTGCAGCCATAGAGTTCTAATAATCGAATCGTTCAACCTTCCTTCATTCTTAGTACGCATATCGGGTAACAACTGTGAAGGTTGATTATCACCTAATGAAAGTTCCGTTAAAACTTGCTTCATTTTTTCGCTTTCAGATATAGAGAGTCTATCAATTAGAGCTCTTTTGAAACTACTATATGGATTAGAAAGGGGAGGGGATGTAATAAGATCGCTAAGAAGTCTGAAAATGTCTTGATCTAATGCAGTTAATAAATGGCTGAACTTAGTTTGTTCAGTAGTTATCCCGGCACGTTGCAATTGCGCTTCGAACTGAAGAAACCATGCCCCCGGAAATTGTTTCCAGAAAGGACAAGGTTTAATAGAAACCGCGTTAATATTATGTAGCGCATTCTCATCCACTGATGGGTTTGGCATACCATCACCACTTCCCATGCCCGCGGTGGCCAGAGCGTCGCGGTAAACGTCGTCGTTCGACATACTAACTTGTGATGATCCTGTGAAATTTTCAATCCAAAAATTGGGAAAGGAACATCAATAGGAAAATTTCGTGATTTGTTAAAATTTGTAAAATTTATAAAATTGTTTTAAATGAATAACCTTTACAGATTCAAAATTATTTTGAAACTTATTAATAATACTTATTTTAATTCTTAAAAAATAACGGTCCACCAATTAATGGGGCTCCGTAAAAATACCTAATTTGTTTTGATAGATGATAAATTGAATGACGATGATGATGATTGAATGACGACGACTCACCAGGTATTCCAAGGTCGTTCACATCGTCTTTATTGATTGCAGGTTGTGTTGACGGAGTTTCCAAACTTTCGTTTGTGTAATCACTAGTTTTAACTTCTACTTCAGCTTTCTTAGTTGCGTTCGAATAATTCGTTTGACTTGATGAGCTTCGTTCAAAAGGATCGTTCGTTGCTTGTATGCCAATAATCGGCGATGGTGATTATCGAAAGTCAAAACAGCTGTAGGATGGAGCCGTTCTTCTTGAACGTATGTCGTTCTTTGGTTGTGTTGCTGTAGTTGTTCAGGTTTATTTAGAAGAAGCAAAATTCAGTTTAGAAGTGGTTCTATCGAAATCTCGAAGTGGTTCTATCGTCGGGGTCACCAGTTTAGGTATTTTTTTATTTGGTATTTACAAATTAATCTATTTTAATTTTTAGTTTAAATATTACAATCTAATTTTAATTTGAATTTTAAGTATTACAATCATCGAGCTCCAAATTCATACTAACTTTTACAAATCATTTTTAATTCACATTAAAAACTATTTTTTAAATAGGTTACTCCTTTAAAGTTTTTAATAACGATAAGTTACTTTCAATGTTAATGCTCCTTTCAAAATCCGACCTAAAAGTATTTTCGAAATTAATGCTCTGTACCAAATCGCGCATTTCAAAATGGACACCACATATGTTTATATTTTGTGTAACTTGTAAGGTTGTAATTTATTGTGTTATACATTTGTGTTAAGAATGCTTCTGGTTTTTAAGGGCATTTCTCAGAGCGAAATGGTGACAAGCAGAAAATCGTTGACAGAGAGAAATATGCGCCATATTCAACCGAGCACACGAAAGTGAAAAGCATTAATGTAGCGAAAGTGACAGTGGATTAGAAGATATTTTGATAGAAGACAAACGACGAAGAGCGACTACGAAGATGAATTCGTCGAAAATGAAGTATGTTCTTCTCGGCTTGTATTCTGAGAGCTTAGCAGAATGCCAGAACATGAACATCGTATACTTATTTCAAATCAACCAACGCTGCGAGGTGAGCTTCAAAGATTTAACAAACATTGCTGTGTTACATGTTACATGGGTAAATGCCGGAAAAAAGTTTTATAAATTAATTTCTCGTATACAGCCTTTTTTTCAAAAGAAGAAAGCCCTTAAATCATAGAGAACACACTCAGTATCCAGCTGACTTCAATTTGGATGAAGCAGAGACTACAAGCTTCTACTTTGCCAAGGCATGTTCGAACCAACATCGAAAATATTCTTCCACAAACAATCACAATGGCTCTAATACACGACAAAGAGGAGCCATCATAGAAAAGGCAAAACTGTAGTTACTGCATCTCAAAAATGAGAAGAATGTCGATGATGAATTGTGTTAACTGCAAAAAGACGCTATGTGACGAACACAAAAGTGACGTCTGTCATGAATGTCTACTAATAAATTGCTTACTTGAGACTGGTTCCTCGTCTAGCCTCGGTAGAGTGTGGAAGTGTATCAGTTCTATGCCAAGGTGAAAATAGGAAATACAGTTGCCAAACGTTTCTTTGCCACTCATTCCGTGTTTTTTCCAAGTAATATAAACAGTAATTAGTGAGTAGTGTAGTATAACTGTTACGACGACGCCGATAGCTAGATTACAGCTAATCTAGCCAAGGTAATTTGTAGATTTGATGATATGGACGAATTACAAAACATGGACATTCCTCCTGACCCTGGAGACATAGACGAATTTATAAAATTTACCAGAACAAAAAGGAGAAGACAGTTAACTGACAAGTCCCGGGAACCAACACTTAAAACAAGACAAGACTTAGATAATCTAACAAAAAACAACAGAAAACATAACACGAATTCCAACTCTGGAACAAATCAACTAGGAGAGCAGTCAACTCCCAAAAAAGTGAAGTAAGTACGTCCACAAGCAGACAAACGGATACCACAGATAGCATAACAGTCTCATTTGAGGACATGGAAAAATTCATTTCTAGCAATGTGGATAACAACAGCAAACAGAGTGGTCATAAAATCAACCCAAGCATCAACACGACAGAACAAAACAGGAGCATCCTCCCAAACAGAGCAGTCAACAAGTATCTGCTGGACGACCCCAGAAAATTTTTTTCAGTGATTTGCGAAAGATTGGACGAAAACAAAGAAAGGAAAAGATTAAACGCCCTGATCTTCTATTATATTAGCAAACAATTAGGAATCAAAAACATTAAGAACATCAATAATCTAGGATACAATAAAATTAAACTCAACTTTAAAACAGCTGAAGACGCGAACAGTGCCATTGAAAATGAAAATAAAACTAAATGTCATTTAAATCTTTTCATATCCAATAACGTTCTTGTAAGGTACGGCGTCATACGTAACATTCCACATGAAATTACTGAGGAAGAAATAAAAACGGAAGCATTTGCGTGTAATAAGATAGGTAACCAAATCGACAAAATTAAAATATTAGAAACTTACAGATTAAAACGCAGGGACACAGAAAACCCTAATAAACTCGTACCCACCAAATCCATCAAAATCACCTTCTCTGGAGACGTTTTACCTGATGCAATCTGGTTCGGCTACACAACTATTCAAGTCAAATACTTTTATTACATACCAAGGCAGTGCAGCGAATGTCTGAGACTAGGCCACACGCAAACTTACTGCAGAGAGAACTTGCCAAGATGCAATAAGTGCGCCAAACCAGAATGTAACAACACTTGCACTGAGATTCTATGTTTCCTAAGTGGATCGAATGATCATACGGCGATAAATAAGACTTGTCCTAAATGGATAAGATACGAGGAAGAATTAAGAATCAGCTCTATCAAAAATATTTCTCTTAAAGAGGCCAAAACTGTCCTATACAACAATCAATTTCACCTTCTTAAAGATAATGAGTCAATGGATGACGCATTCACATTGCTCAACAGCAAACTAAATGCTAATTTGCGGAACAACAATGCGGAAATAAATAAAACAATACTCAAAAACTCTTACGCAAACATAGCAGCGTCCAACACAAAAGAAACTAGCACCAGAAACAGAACCTCGTATGTAGACAAACCACATTCAGGTTCCCAAAAAAATTCTCCAATATACAATTATCCATCTGCCATCTGTCATAAAACCAGCGATCTGGAAAGGCTTTTTGTTTGGTAGGTCAAGGCTGTTTACGCCCTGAGTGTCGGACTCGCGCTACCGGACTACCGACTAAACACCTCCCCTGTCACGCCGGGGAGGTTATTCGAGCTTATTCAGCTTCTGACAACCCTATCCACAACGAACAAAAGACCAGTAGGAAATCAAATTGAAATTATTTAACTCATTAATTAACACATGAACACCAACATTACAAAAAATTAAAATTTTTACAATTAAATATTCAAAGCATAATCAAAAATAAACACAACTTAGAACTAGCTCTAAACCTTTTAAATATTGACATAGCGCTCATCCAAGAGACTTGGACCTCAGAAGACAAATATATCCGCAGCCTAGACAACTACAATATTGAATATAAACATAGGAACAACAAGAATGGAGGTGGCGTAGCCATAGCCTTAAAGAAATGTATAAAATACAAGACAATACCCACAGATAGAGAAGCAAAAATTACAGTGATTGAAACTACCAACATCATCCCCAATCTTGTAATAGCCTCAGCATACATCCCTCCGGATACTAACAAATTAGAACTTAAACAACAAATTGAGCAGCTTTTGCGACTCAATAACAAGAACAAACCACTGATCATTGGAGCTGATATGAATGCCAGACACAGCATGTGTGGAGACTCCTTCTGTTGTCCCAAGGGCAAAACACTCAAAGCTATTATCTACAACCACATATTATATATTCTCAACTCTGGAGTCCCAACTTTCTACAGGATTGTAATGGATTTAGAATCCCAGGTCGTCACGGCGACGACTCGGGATGAAAGTCGGCCTCGCACCGACAATTGGACGTGCAGTCCTTGAGACGTGGCAACGAGTCGTACCCCGTGGGTCAACAACTCGGCCACTCGGAAGTTCCCTCGCGTGGTGGCTGCTGGCTAGCTAGCTCAGTGCGGCGAGGATAGCGGACGTGGGTCGGACCCAAGTGAACTTCCGCTCTTGGTTCCATTTGAACCAGCCACCGAAAAGCCCGATTTACTACGCGACGTTTCTAAACAAATTACGTTACTTTACTCGAATTTTTTACCATCAAGATACAATCAAAGAATCAAACTCCCCGACTAACGCGCATTCGCGAACCGATATACCGCGGTGCCTAAAAACAAACTACTTTAATTTTGCGACCGTAAAACACGCGAACCCGAAAATACCGAACTAGTAGTCCGCGACACGACTACAAATTATTACCGGAACAAAATTACAGCACCGCGGAACCCGAGCGACGAAACACATTGTTGACCCTACATCATCCTGCACTTACCTTCGCGCCATTTCCACCTGAAAGAAAAGGTTGTTGGAAGGAAAGAATGTGGTTTTTCTTTTAGCACTTCATTTTAATTCTGGTTCTTAAAAATTTATGAAAAATTTTAACGCTTTATAGGTCAAATCACACAAGTCAGACAAACGTACCAAAATCGCGCTATATTAAGTCCACTGTTGATTAAATCAAATTAAAAGAAAGCACGATAGTGAAGCAGAAACATCGAAATACTATTATATGTGTACACATACTTGCTTAACCTACTTCAAAACAATTATTCTTAATCATTCATTGGGTTTATAACAAACTTTTGAATTGCACATTATTCTTACACAAATGAATATTTCTTTTCCACTATCAATATAAGTATTCAAAAATTTTTACAAGTTCTTAAATTGATTCTCATTGATGTGTCGAAATCTCCAATGAGTTCAAATCAAAGAGGAAGCGATCCATTTTAAATTTAAAATATTTTACCATCAAATATATTTTCAACTGCTTAACTCTACTTTTTTTTCTTTTTTTTTTTTTTTTTGCAATGATTACTTTCCTTCGTTTTTATTTTTCCTGATTTTACAACACACGTTGCGATCTTTAAGTTGCCATTATCCAATATGTGTTTGATTCCACGCTACACTGAGTGCCGGCACTTCTCCTCATCTTGCATTATTCCATTTATTTTAATTGGAATACCCTTTCACTTCATCATTAATGTTTTTAATATACATTTTAAGTTATATAAAATCGGCATATAAAAAAAAAATCATTTAGAGTTTGTGTTACCTACAAAAATTATTTTTTTTTTCTAAATTTTTCTGAGACTCCTTAGCACTACTACAATGCTCTTATATTGATGTCTTTCTTTTCACAATCTGTTACAACTCCTTAATCCCCCCGCCGAAATGGGATCAGCAATGGATTCTTATGTTTATCGAACAAAGAACCTTTTTCCATAAGTGCTGCGTTTTCACTTTTGTAACATAGCACTTTGTTTATCATTAAAACTTATTGCATCCACATTTACACATGTGAGATGTAATTACGGCGTCAGGCGAAATATACCCGTTAATTTTCCCGGTTCATTATTGAATTTGTATGCAGGCTTCTTTTCCTTGTAATAAAAACAATAAAAGTCCGGTGTTGAATGAAATGCAAAACTCAAGGGCAGATATACATAACAATGTGGCTTCACTACGTTATTTCGCGCTCACAACGTCTTGGCGGATTTTCACACAGTTTGTTTTGCTATTGAAATGCCGAGGAACCAGCGGTAAGGGTTTCCTTTCAATTTTCCAATTGAGCAATCACATAGGTTTATATGCAACCTAGCAATTGTCAAGCGGTGTGGTTATGCTCACGGGCACACACTGACAACACTTTCGTAAACACTTCCGCCTGGGTTTTCACGTCACACTGTCATCAAACCTCTGGCGATATCCTTGTTTTCGTGGCGTTGATGACAACGCAAATATCTGTTGCATTCGACACATTCGACACGACACGAGAATTGCGGTTGCATTGCAATCAGAGTTTTAGATGGTGATGCTGTTGCCGTCTTCGTCTGACGGTTCACGTTCTACTCTCCACCGCGACGAATTCGTATATCCACCGTATATTTTACGACCGACCCATAAATCGATTTGAAACCGCTTTTCTATTTTCCAACAGATAATCGCGCGCGAAAGACACACCAAATTGTCCAGATACGTTCACGTTTGGAAATAAAATTACGTCGAGTGATTTTCCACGAGATCACTTTTCTTTTCCACCCGCGTGTGTCTCTTCTCGCGGTCCTCTCCCAACTCCCCGTTCCGGAAATCAAAAAAAACTGTCTTCCGACCTGAAGTGGTCGCCAGGTCGTAGGTCAGCTGACTTTCGACCTGTCCGCTGAACTTTCGCCTGCGGGAAAAAGATGGTGGCACCATCTTCAGGTCGGTAGTCACTACAGGGCAGTCTCTACGATGCTGTTTACAGCATGGAGAGACTGAAGGTCTGCCGCTGTTTTATTCGTGCGGACCAGATGATGATGCTGATGATGGTGATGATGTTGAGGCCTGACTTTGCTTCACCTCCGGAGGTCCCTAGGGTGGTATACTCCAACGGTCTGACCGTTCAGGTCTGTGATGAGGTACCGAGTGGGTCCCAACACCTTCCCAACTCGGCACTTCACGAATTTGTGGTCCAGTTTTGAATTGTAATGGTTCGCGGCACTACTGGGCTTAAAGTTTCGCCGGAAGATTTCGTCTCCGACTTGGAACCCAGAAGGACGAGATCGCAGGTTGTATTGCGTTTCGTTCCTACATCTTGCGTCCTGCAGGTTTTGCCGAATCTGATCGCGCAGAGTCCGGAGTTTTTCGTGGGGCTCTACGGCGACGACGGGTTCGCCCAAACATTTTAATTGCCGGAGCAACTTATATGATCCACCATGGCAGATCATATGTTGCCCGAACGCGGCAAAGTAAGGTGCGAAACCCGTGGCAGAGTGGTACGAGGAACGCAAGGCACAAGTGATAGCGGACAACTTGCGATCCCAGTCCTTCTGGTTCGGATGGATATAGGCGCGAATAGCAGCCAGTAGTGTCCGGTTCAGGCGTTCCGAAGCATTTGCTTGTGGAGAGTAGAGGGCGGTGAGCTGTTGGGTGACGCCATACTTCTCCAGTAATCCTTGAAACTGCCTGGACCTAAACTGGACCCCATTGTCGGATAGCACGTATTCCGGCACTCCGAATACGTGGAAGACACGCCGCTCGAGGAAGTCCACTATTGGTGGTGCAGTGAACTTCCGGATGGGTTCGACCAGTGGAAATTTGGAGAGCTGGTCGAGAACGACGATAGCACCAATATACCCTGAGGTGGTACGTGGGTATGGACCGATTAGGTCGATATACAGACGCTGAAACACGCGCTCTGGGATCTGGAGTTTTCCCATGGGAGGACAAGTGGTCTGGTTCGGAGCTTTCGTGCTCTTGCAGGTGTCGCAAGCACGGACATACTCCCTGACCTGAGATGACATTTTAGGCCAGAAGAAGTATGTCTTTAATCGCCGGATGGTGCGGCCGTAGCCACCATGCGCGCTCAAAGGGTGGTCATGAGCGCGAGCGATTAGCTCACCGGTCATTTCTTCCGGTATCCACAATTTCCACTCGTCCTGTTCGGACATTGGATCTTCACTTGGGTATTCCATCCGTCTGTATATAAACCCGTCCAACACCTTCAGATCGGGCAGCTGTGCTTGCTGGGTATCAATGGTTTGCCTCAGTTCCTTGTAGCTGTCCGACTGGAAGTGTGGACTGGTCAGATCTATTTCCAAGGTGTTATCATCGTCCCGCGCCAGTTCAGCTCCTTCTGGTGCGAACATTCGGGACAGCGTGTCTGGGACCACATTTTGAGCACCCTTGCGGTGCCGGATGGTGAAGTCAAAGCCCTGTAATTTTAGGGCCCATCGGGCAAGTCGGCCATGCAGGTCGGACTGGCTCATGAGCCACTTCAGGGAGGCGTGGTCAGTGATAATTTCGAACGGATGGCCTTCTACGTACGCCCGAAACTTCTTTATTGCCATCACTGCTGCCAGACATTCCTGCTCAGAGACGGTGTAGTTTCGCTGGGCTGAGTTCAGCTTGTGTGACATGAAGGCTATGGGAGCTTCCTCACCGGCTTCAGTGAGCTGCACCAGAACGGCCCCTACTCCATGTTGACTGGCGTCACAATGGATGGAGAAGGGCTTGGTGAAGTCGGGGCTGTGAAGCACGGGAGCAGTGGTCAAGCTTTTCTTGAGCTCTTCAAAGGCCTGCAAGCTGGACTCAGTCCAGAGAAACTTGTGGCCTTTCTGCAACATGTCTGTCAGCGGCGATGACAACGTGGCATAGTTTCGGACGAACCTTCGGTACCATCCGCACACGCCTAAGAAGCGTCGCAGCTGTTTGGTGGTCTTGGGCAGCGGGAACTCCTCGATGGCTCGGGTCTTCTCCGGATCTGTTTTGATGGTGCCGTGTCCAATAATATGCCCCAGATAACGAACCTCCGTCATCACGAACTTGCTTTTACGCACGTTGATGGTAAGACCCGCCTTTCTGATGTGTAGGGCGACTTCCTGCAGTAGGACTAGATGGTCGTCCAAAGTCTCGGAGATCAGCAGTAAGTCGTCCAAATACACAAACACTTGGTGGCGTAGTTTTGGTGGTATGACCTTATCCATCAACCGCGTCATGGTTTGAGGTGCGTTGCAAAGTCCGAAGGGCATGGTGACGAATTGATACAGAGGCCGGCCGGGCACGGTGAAGGCGGTCTTATCCTTTGAGCCAGGGTCTAGTGGGATTTGCCAGAAGGCGTCCTTCAGGTCGAGACTTGTAATGAAGTGCGCTCTCGGCAGGCGACTCAAGATACCGTCAATCAGAGGGAGAGGGTACGCGTCTTTGATAGTGACGGCATTCACACGTCGAGCGTCCAGGCATAGCCGAACCTTGTTGGGTTTAACGACCAACGTTACCGGTGACGCCCATGCGCTCTGCGACTCTTCTATGACGCCTAGTGATAGCATTCGGTCGACTTCCGCATATAGCAGCTTTTCCTTTGCGGGCGATATGGCGAAGTGCCTTTGCTTGATCGGCTTGGCATCTCCCACATCGATAATGTGAGATGCCAAGCCGGTCCGGCCTAGACCTTCACTTTCGTATGATGGAAAAGCTGATATGGCCGCGTCCAACCGTCGTTGCTGTGCGCTATCCAGGCCATGTTGGAAGGGAAGCGGTGTAGGTGTTGGGTCGCTTAAGGTCGCGACAGTCCCAAGTAGGGTCGAGCCAAATAGGGTCGGGGCCAGGTTGAACTGTCGGACGAAATCGACTCCCAAATATAAATTCTGGGTCAGTTGGGGCACGATGTAGAATTCCAGTGCTTTGCTCACGCCCTTGAAGGTGACGTCGGCAGTGAGCTTGCCCAGGATGGAATGTCGAGTTCCGTCCGCAGTGTTCAGGTGGAATGTGAGACGCTGAAGTCGATCTCTATGCCTCTCCAGGACTTCCTTGGCGAAGTCAGCCGATATGCAGCTGACACTGGCGCCAGTGTCCACTAAGCCTATCCTCTGTTTGTCCAGGATTTCGACCGAAGCATAGGGACGGACATCATGCGAGTCCAGTTCTAATATCTGCGCCTTTCGCAGAAACCTTCGGGACTGTCGGACCCTCTTCCAGTAGGTCCGCAGGCGTAAAGTGGATCTTCGGGGTCGATGAGGTAACTTTGGGCCCAATTCTTCGGCAAAGATTCGTTCGCGGGCTAGCTGGTATTCCCGCAGTCGGACGTGGTATGGCCGCTTGTATGGTGGAATGGTCTGCGGCTTTTCGGAGTTAGGGGTCTCTGACGGTGAAGCAGTCGTTGTCGGGGTCAAAATTTGAATGAGCGGTGTTTCGGGGTGAAGTGTTGGCGGTGTCAAGGGCTGGGTCAAATCGTGGGATCCGTTAACATTCGTAGGACTGATTAGTGGGGTGTCCTCGAGTGCTTCGGGGTGGTCTGAGCACTCGGTTGCCAGTTTTTTTTATGAGCCCTGCAGTCTTGGCAATCCGGAGCATATGTATTCGCCTTACCACAGCGGTAGCAGAAAATCGTCGGTTCTATTGTACATGTCGTAAACCTGTGACCAGGCTTTCGACAGTTCCAACAGACCGCGGGTTTCACCACGGCTACGGCGGCAAGCGTGTCCGTATCGGCCTGTGGAATTGCTGTCTGCGGCTGAAATTCGGGGACTGGCGGTTGTGATTCGACTACGGCTTCCAAGGGTACGGCTACTTCAGAAGTGTTGCGGGTTCGTACGACGGAACCTGCGGAACGTTGGGGAAGACGGAAAACCCCTCGCAGCTCGTCTAATCGCTCCTGTTTCCGGGCATGCATTCGTAAAGCGTGGATGTTGGAAATGGGGACGTGTAGCAGACTGTTTCGCAGCTCGATCCGCATGTTGTCTTGAATCAGACCCAGCAGGTCTTCTTCGTACATGGGTGACCTT
Organism: Stratiomys singularior; assembly: GCA_954870665.1. Classification (NCBI taxonomy): domain Eukaryota; kingdom Metazoa; phylum Arthropoda; class Insecta; order Diptera; family Stratiomyidae; genus Stratiomys; species Stratiomys singularior. Next base: position 66,063,068 of record OX940880.1, on the reverse strand, counting down.
AATCGTGCTGCAATCCTCATGACTTCGTCGTAATAATCGTCAAAGGACTCGTGTGCTCCTTGCCTTCGCGTCCTCATTCGCTCCCGGATCTCCCGATCGGTCAGGCCGTCGTCAAATTGATTTCGTAACGCGGCACAGAAAGCGGTCCAATCTCGGCGTCGAACTAGCTGAATGTAACCCCAAAACCACTCGGCTGCATCTCCAGTCAACAGCAGGTGGATGTGCTGCATAAGGGCCGAAAAATCACCTCCCAAGGACATCTCTGTCAACGACTGCACCTGGAATATGAAGCGGTCCACTGGAGTACTGGAGTGGCGCCCGCTGAACTTGATGTGCCAACTCTCAATGACCCGTGGGGTTGGATCTCGCATCAAGGTTCGCACGGTATCGATCGGATATGCCCTCTGATGGAGTGGGGCCGCGTCCGATCGGGGTGGGGTCGTGTTGTTCCAGGTGGGGGGTGGGGGAACAGTGGTGTTAGGCATCCTCTGGCCTGCTTCCAGCCAATCGATCCGGTTATTTAGGTTTTGCAGGAGCCTCAGGACCTGTTGTAGCTCCGAACTCCCCGACTGATCGGGATTTTCATCCGCGGGGGAATTTATCGGAGGCGGGGTAGGCAGAGTTGACCTCAGCGGAATGTATGCAGCATCGCCGCTAGTATTTTGGCCTACTTCCCGACCCGATCGGTCGGCTACTGCTGGGATCGGTGACGATGCCCTAAGGAGTGGGCCTCTTGACCTCAGTTGATAGGGTGCCTCCTTGGGAATCGCACCTTGTTGCCTTGGGGAGCCAACAGCTCCGAGGTCGGAGAGTCGTGCGTGCTCCTTCTTCCGGGTCAGTTCTCCGGGAGTGATTGGTTTCCGGCACAGAGGACAAGCCTTGGAGTGCTTGACCCAGCCCGTAATGCAGCTCGGGTGGAACGAATGACCGCAGGGGGTCAGCATTACGGGATCTGCCGCGAGGAATTCGTTGCAGCAGATCACACACTGGGGAACATCAATCATGGGGCCTACTAGCTGTGTGCTCCGACGTACTGCCATAACGCGTTCGTTGCTGACAAACAAACCAATATCTGATTTGAATTTATAGTTAAGATTAAAGTTGAAATAAGTAAAATTTAACAAATTTAGATCGTTAGAGAAAAGCGAGTACAATGATTTTCTTCTTCCCTTCCAACAAACCAAATTCCTCAGTCGGAAAGTAAGCGCTCAGGGGTGCAATACCTAACACAGGACCAGCAGGTTTTTCGTCTCGTACCATCACAAAAGTTTTCGCGTTTTATTAATTTTACTTTACTCTACGAACCGAGGCAAGTGAGTAAACCCGTCAATGACAACGACCAAGCGGACGCATCCGCGATGCACAAGGCATTCAGCGCCGCGTAATTCCAGCGATGGCCGGCTGTCACGACGAATCGACCCACCCCTTATCACGCATAAAAAAAACGAGAGTTCCTCCGATACATAAAAGTAAGGAGGGAGGTTGGTACTTTTGAGAGTCTATCTAGCGGCGTACGACACCACTAGTAGCCGTTCTCATCAAAAGCCCAACCGTCCTTACAGGTCATTCAACCTAGGACAACACGTCGGAGAAACTCTATCGCGTATCAATCAAATCAAAAAAAAAATAGAGCGGAGAGTGAACGATACGGCTCGCGTGAAGCGACTCATTGGTGTTAGACACAAATTTTCACAACTCCGTGTGTGGGCGTCCTCATTCGGAGTACATCCGGATCGAATTGATCATGCTAGGTCAGAAACTGACCGAAAGTAACGATTAGAGGGCCCCACGTTGGGCGCCATTGTAATGGATTTAGAATCCCAGGTCGTCACGGCGACGACTCGGGATGAAAGTCGGCCTCGCACCGACAATTGGACGTGCAGTCCTTGAGACGTGGCAACGAGTCGTACCCCGTGGGTCAACAACTCGGCCACTCGGAAGTTCCCTCGCGTGGTGGCTGCTGGCTAGCTAGCTCAGTGCGGCGAGGATAGCGGACGTGGGTCGGACCCAAGTGAACTTCCGCTCTTGGTTCCATTTGAACCAGCCACCGAAAAGCCCGATTTACTACGCGACGTTTCTAAACAAATTACGTTACTTTACTCGAATTTTTTACCATCAAGATACAATCAAAGAATCAAACTCCCCGACTAACGCGCATTCGCGAACCGATATACCGCGGTGCCTAAAAACAAACTACTTTAATTTTGCGACCGTAAAACACGCGAACCCGAAAATACCGAACTAGTAGTCCGCGACACGACTACAAATTATTACCGGAACAAAATTACAGCACCGCGGAACCCGAGCGACGAAACACATTGTTGACCCTACATCATCCTGCACTTACCTTCGCGCCATTTCCACCTGAAAGAAAAGGTTGTTGGAAGGAAAGAATGTGGTTTTTCTTTTAGCACTTCATTTTAATTCTGGTTCTTAAAAATTTATGAAAAATTTTAACGCTTTATAGGTCAAATCACACAAGTCAGACAAACGTACCAAAATCGCGCTATATTAAGTCCACTGTTGATTAAATCAAATTAAAAGAAAGCACGATAGTGAAGCAGAAACATCGAAATACTATTATATGTGTACACATACTTGCTTAACCTACTTCAAAACAATTATTCTTAATCATTCATTGGGTTTATAACAAACTTTTGAATTGCACATTATTCTTACACAAATGAATATTTCTTTTCCACTATCAATATAAGTATTCAAAAATTTTTACAAGTTCTTAAATTGATTCTCATTGATGTGTCGAAATCTCCAATGAGTTCAAATCAAAGAGGAAGCGATCCATTTTAAATTTAAAATATTTTACCATCAAATATATTTTCAACTGCTTAACTCTACTTTTTTTTCTTTTTTTTTTTTTTTTTGCAATGATTACTTTCCTTCGTTTTTATTTTTCCTGATTTTACAACACACGTTGCGATCTTTAAGTTGCCATTATCCAATATGTGTTTGATTCCACGCTACACTGAGTGCCGGCACTTCTCCTCATCTTGCATTATTCCATTTATTTTAATTGGAATACCCTTTCACTTCATCATTAATGTTTTTAATATACATTTTAAGTTATATAAAATCGGCATATAAAAAAAAAATCATTTAGAGTTTGTGTTACCTACAAAAATTATTTTTTTTTTCTAAATTTTTCTGAGACTCCTTAGCACTACTACAATGCTCTTATATTGATGTCTTTCTTTTCACAATCTGTTACAACTCCTTAATCCCCCCGCCGAAATGGGATCAGCAATGGATTCTTATGTTTATCGAACAAAGAACCTTTTTCCATAAGTGCTGCGTTTTCACTTTTGTAACATAGCACTTTGTTTATCATTAAAACTTATTGCATCCACATTTACACATGTGAGATGTAATTACGGCGTCAGGCGAAATATACCCGTTAATTTTCCCGGTTCATTATTGAATTTGTATGCAGGCTTCTTTTCCTTGTAATAAAAACAATAAAAGTCCGGTGTTGAATGAAATGCAAAACTCAAGGGCAGATATACATAACAATGTGGCTTCACTACGTTATTTCGCGCTCACAACGTCTTGGCGGATTTTCACACAGTTTGTTTTGCTATTGAAATGCCGAGGAACCAGCGGTAAGGGTTTCCTTTCAATTTTCCAATTGAGCAATCACATAGGTTTATATGCAACCTAGCAATTGTCAAGCGGTGTGGTTATGCTCACGGGCACACACTGACAACACTTTCGTAAACACTTCCGCCTGGGTTTTCACGTCACACTGTCATCAAACCTCTGGCGATATCCTTGTTTTCGTGGCGTTGATGACAACGCAAATATCTGTTGCATTCGACACATTCGACACGACACGAGAATTGCGGTTGCATTGCAATCAGAGTTTTAGATGGTGATGCTGTTGCCGTCTTCGTCTGACGGTTCACGTTCTACTCTCCACCGCGACGAATTCGTATATCCACCGTATATTTTACGACCGACCCATAAATCGATTTGAAACCGCTTTTCTATTTTCCAACAGATAATCGCGCGCGAAAGACACACCAAATTGTCCAGATACGTTCACGTTTGGAAATAAAATTACGTCGAGTGATTTTCCACGAGATCACTTTTCTTTTCCACCCGCGTGTGTCTCTTCTCGCGGTCCTCTCCCAACTCCCCGTTCCGGAAATCAAAAAAAACTGTCTTCCGACCTGAAGTGGTCGCCAGGTCGTAGGTCAGCTGACTTTCGACCTGTCCGCTGAACTTTCGCCTGCGGGAAAAAGATGGTGGCACCATCTTCAGGTCGGTAGTCACTACAGGATACACTCAAACGGAAAGACACACAAATCGAGTATTAACATCTTTCTTACCAATTTTAAGAATGAGAACAGCAATTGGAGAGACGCTAAAATGAAAATCCCAAAAAGCGAGCATAGTTCCCTCATCTTCGAAATCAACATAAGCCACCTAATCTCAAACAACTTCTAATCCAGCAACAGGAAAAAAGTAAAAGAACAACTAGATAACACTGTCCTATCGGATGACCTTGATAAAACCCTTCACCACATCAACCGGGTCATCATAAACAACACAATCAACAACGCATGTTTCAAATACTCTCCTAAACCATGTTGGAACAAAGAACTTAGAAAACTATGGAAGGCCAAACAAAAATGTTGGAAAAACTTTGTCAAACTGAAGAATTCCAAGAACTATGAAAGGCTATGGGAAATTAACGTGAAATGGAAAGAAACTGTAAAATTGGAAAAAAATAAAATGTTGAAAAACAAAATCAATGATTTTGGTTAAATCCAAATAACAAAAATTTTTGGAAACTCATCAAACACATCAAATCAAATACAATTTTCACAGCGAAGTCACAATGGGCTCCCAACAACAACTTTAAATTCCTAGAAATTATTAAACATAAACACACCACAACTACGAATCCAACCAACCCCTGTTCGAACTCAGCCACTGTTTCTCCAAAAGGCTTCACGTTACAGGAACTCGAGAAAATCCTAAAAACTCACTCCTTAAAAACATTACCAGGTCCAGATAAAATAGAGTACAGCACTACCCAATGTCTCAACAAGGAAAATAAAGAAGCTCTTCTAGCATCAATCAACAAAAATTTAAAAAATAATCTAATACCGTCCTCCCTCACAAGAATCAGAAACGTTCCTGTACCAAAAAGAGACAAGCCGCCATACCTTATGGAAAGCCATCGCCAATTTCTCTCCTCAGTGTACCACTTAAAATCATCAATAATCTTATTAAAATCAGAATCAACACTTTCATTGAAGAAAGGAAACTACTAAGTGACAACAACTTTGCCTACAAGCAAGGTAAATCAGTCAATCTATGCATAAATAAACTACTCCATATAACTTCAAGAAGTCGACAAAACAGATTCATGGCCATAACATGCGACATTGCCAATGCATATGAAAAAGTAGACATCAACTCCTTAGTCAAAGCTCTTAATAATTTCAACATTGACACCCACTACATCAATTCTTGAAATTGAGAATCCTCACGATCAATGGCAGTGCAATCGAATTGGAAAACAGACTACCGCAAGGGGACGTCTTAAGCCCAATCCTGTTCAACATTTACACGCATAAACTACACAACATCACCAACGAAAAAACAACGCTGCTCCAGTAGGCGGACGACTTCATCCTAATTGACAAAGGGCGAAACACTTCAGAAACCTTCCTCAACTTACAAAATAGCTTTTTGTACTTCCAGAACATTTTAAAAGAATTACACCTGAAACTAAATGTAAATATAACCTCAGCCATTCATTTCTATGCGAATAATCAACCTCAACAATACTTTCAACTCAATGGAATCAATATCAAGTGGGTAAATAACTTCCCCTTTTTAGGGCGTGCAATCAACAATAAAGGTAATATAAGAGACCAGATAGCGAAAACTCAAACTAAAGCGAAAATCTACAAACAGATTACCAAGAAACTGTCAAGCCCCAAACATGGCTTAAGTCCCCCTAAGACAATTAACACATTCAGAGCAATAATAAGACCACAGCTCGAGGCCAATTTAGGGAACATGGCAGATGCTCCGCAATACCTGTTTAAGAAGATCGACTCTAACAAAGCCGCCACACTAAAAAGATGCCTGGGAGTCCCCCTAACAGCTTCTAACACAATCACGCTAGCTGTATCCAAAGAACCCACATCTAAATTGATAGCTTGCCTTCTTATAGCGAAAGAAATACTTAAAAAGCTCCACGACAGCTTATTCAGAAAACTACTTTCTGAAAATGTCAGATCTAACTGTACATTAACATATAGAAAATTCCAAGATCTCATAAACAACACGTGCTGGGGAGAATTTAACACATCTCCAAAAAATTTCTTATTTCAACTCATAAACTTCGACAATAACTTCACTCACAACATGCCCCTTATCGATTACAATGATCTTACAACTTCATTACCCGCAATAGTGGACTCATTAATAGACACCCATGTAGTTTTCTATACGGATGCAGCCAAAAATCCCTTTGGCACAGGATGTGCTATTCATCACGTAAACACTGGAACAACTAATCTCTACCAACTTAACAACATATCTTCAGTTAAGAATGCAGAAATTATGGCAACATACCTAGCCATTATGGAACACACCACTGACAATGCTTAAAATATTATCATCTTCACAGACTCACAACAGTGTATCCAAGAAATAGCCTACAATAAAAACGTTAAATACATACCTTCCAAAATGAGGAAACACTTCAGTGACTTCAGCAACAGCAAATACATCTTCTACTGGATTCCAGGAAACTGTGAATGGACTAGCTTCAGTCAAACTGATACTGCGGCCAAAAAAGCCATTATTGAAGGCAAGGATGCTCCCAACTACACAGAATGGGACGACAGGTTAAAGTTAATCCATGAAATAGCAAATGATGAATGGATCACGGAGTACAAGGAAAATACAAAGTACTTCAAATATTGCCCTTGGCTAAAAAGCAACCTCTTATTCGACAAAAAACCTTGGTTCCATTACATACACATAGACAGTAAAGTCACTAAGCAAATAAACAGGATACTGACAAACAGAGCGTACTAAAAGACAAGACTGAAGAAAGCCAACATAACTACATCCGACCATTTGCACTTGGTGCAATAGTCGTGATGAACTAGATCATCAAATCTTCAAATGCTCGTACTTTGATAATTTAAGAAATAAATTTTCACTGTTTAAAGAAGTATCCTCAATAGACAAGATTTTCAATTATAAGAAAAAACATTATATCTGGCAGCTGGGGAAATTCTTGGAGGAAGCCAAAGTAGAGCTGTGAGCGTCCTTTACTCAATTCCCACCAAGTTCATAATAACCATAACTTCCCCAAACGGATACACCCATTAACGAACCGAACAATATTTACTAACAAACTAACGAGGTCACAAAGACCAAATAAAGTCGCATTACAGTGACCCCATAGGGGCACACGGGTCAGCAGCCTAAGCACATTGAGATCGAAAACGCTGGCTAATGTGTGCAGCACCATATCATAGCGTAAACACAAACAGCGCTCACACTCCGAACAAACGACCGATCTAACGGTATTTGAAAAATTCTGGAGAATTGCATTGGTGTTGGTAAAAATGTTTATTTTTCTCTATTTTGTCTATCTGTTTACATTGTACTTGTAAACAAAACGAGCAAAAAATTAATATTTTTACTAACACTCATACAATACTGCAAAATCCGTTAGATTGGTCGATGGTCGGAGTGTTATCGCTGTTTGTTCTTACGCTATGACCATAGCCAATACCACCTACTAGTCTGTAGGAAGAGGAAAAAAAAATACTTGAGACTGATTAAAGTATGATTATGTATTCGGCTGTAAAAACATTTATCTTGTGATTAGGAATAATATTTCCTACTTTTAGATGAAGACCGTTGATTTATGTTTTCAATCACTTTAAATATAAAAAAAAAATAAGATAAAATTGCGTTTTGTTGTTAAGACTACACAATATTAGGATGAAATAGAACGTAAACGCACCGTGTCCACTCAAGCGTATGGTTAACTTTTATGCATGTTTTCATATGATTAGCTTTCTATCTTCAAATTAGCTTTCTCACATTTATTCTATAAATATGAATTGATTAATTGATTTGTTTCAACGATCTATGAAAAAATTCTGTGTGGAAATCCCAGCCATTTGATTTATATTCAATTAAATGTTTATCACCTCCTATCATACGGTGATGCGGAGCAATTAGATTGCAATCAACAGTATTTTGCAAACTGCCAGCAATCGAAAGGATTCTGGCGAAAAAGGAGTACAATAATTCGAAGATATCAAAGAAAGCCTCTGAAACTTGTTTAAATCAAGATCTGGTCGCTGAAAGAATATGTAGATCGCGGATCACACTCAGGAGACCTTAAGTGCTAGGTGCCGATCATAAAATTTATGGCGAAAATGCATAAATCTGGATTGGAATTATCAAAAACACTTCATCTCTATTCTGATCAAGAAGTTCTTACTTTTATTTTGAAGGAAAGGAAAGAATTTCGATATTCTTTTGATAATTTTCTGCGGTTTTTTACGCTTTAAAACATTCGAATTTCAGAATTTCTTATCTTTCAGATTATATTACAGGCATAAGTTAACGACACATTCCCACAAACTCGACAAACAGGCGCCCAGGTGAAGATGCATCAATAAGTGACGACAATCGTAGATGCTAAATCAGCAAAACACTCAAATAAAAGTAGTATTTTTGTAACCACAAGCCAGTATTGACGGATAAATATTGTTTTAAGTAACTAAAGCGAAGAATATTTTAATTGGCGCTCGAGCAGGGACCTTCGCGACACTGCCGACCCGAAAAGTAAAAGGATATTGGTCAATCAACAAATCTCCAACAGATTGTTAAATCATTTTCCTGAGACTGGAAAAGTAAGCCAATAGCCTACGGAAACACGGAAAAATTCAAAAACCATCGCGCAATCGTAAATTAAGGATCCTGTAGTGTTTTTGTGGGATGGAGGCCCCCTAGTAACCGCATAGGCAATCGGGCGTTAGGAATCTATCTAACAGCCCCCCGCACCCACGAAGGACCATAAGGATATCAAAACGAAGCGGGCATAAGTATACACAAAGAATCCCTGGAAGCAGCGAAACGAAAGCAGGAGTAGTAGTAATTTTGTAAGTCTAAGGAATTAAACGAATTTTTGTAAGTAATTTAAATTAAAGTAATCGAAAAATAATTGTGAAGAATTTCAAGAAAGGAAGGAAGGAAGGAAGAAGGAAATAAGAATAAGAAGAATTGGAAATTAAATTGAATAGATATTAAAGTGGATGAAGTGAATTAAAGTAAAATTAATTATGATTAATTCGAAAACACAAAAAAAACAGAAGAAACATAATAACCGATGACTTCATTGTTTCAAAAATATAACTTTTTCAGCAATATTTCAAATTCAATTTTATTCACACAATTTTAATGCTTCTATAAAGTGTTTCAGGAAGGAGAATTGGTTATCTTTCAAGTGTTTTCCAACAAAACTGTTCTGAATTCGCGGAAAGTTATTTTTTACCTCGACTAGTTGATTTTCGGATCCGCGGAAAAATCATATATTTATTGGTTGATTATTGAACCCGTGGAAGTGATCTTATTATCTGAATCGGCTCTTCCTTTGGTCTTTCCTCCTTTTGTACCCCTGGATTAATACCCTTAATCTCTCCGTCAGTTTTGAATTTGCAAGTAAAAAAGTTATCTCGATTGTGACATCCTTCCATAACTCTAAACTAATCTTCTTAATCCTTCCGTAATAATGGCCAATCTAAACAACTAAGTCAGCATACCTTCACATTGGTGAGCTCCCACCGGTGCCAGAAGATGCTGGAAGATAATGAGGCCTTGGCACCACAATCACACGATTAGTGGCTGAGACACTAAGGATTCAAGAAAGACAAATGTTTGATTCTTTCATAAATCCTGCCTCTGATTCAAGCCAGGATCATCACGTGCTTATAAACATAGACACCGGAAGGGATTGATCTGACATGGATAAAATCCCAGATGTTGTAAAGAGTCTACGAACCTTCTCCAGCGATCCGAGCGAATATGGTTCGTGGGAAAAAAGTGTGGACAGAATTTTAACTATTTACAAATACCTTGAAGGGACACCGAAATATTAAGGTATCCTTTCCGCTATCCGAATTAAGATTGAAGAACAAGCAGACATAGCTCTCGGGTCCTACAATACACCCTTAAATTGGCCTAAAATATCAAAGTGCCTGCACATTATGCGGATAAACGCGATATTGGTACCTTTGAGTATCAATTGACGACCCTTGTGCAAGGAACTAGTTCCATACATGAATTTTACCATATTTTGTACTATCACTTGTCCCTTATTCTTAATAAACTGTCTTCTATGGACATGGGAGACGAATCTATGAGGAATATGACGAAATGCTACAGAGACAAAGCCCTAGACACATTTGTGCGTCCTAAGTATCAAAGAACCTGTCAATCTCCCACAAGCCCTACATCTTTGTCTGAAACTACAAAACGTAGATTTCAGGTCTCAACATGACTTGAGCTCACAAAATCCAGTTAGAAGAACTTACATGAATACACCGGCTCCATTACCACCAAAAAGGAACACTGCGCATCATCCACCGGTGCAGAATTATAACTTGAAAAAAAATTTCTACCCAGAGCCATTACACAAGCCTACGGTTCCACAGCCACCACAATTTCGTCGACACCTTGCTCAATTCAATGCTTTTCATACAAACCATAGGACATTCGCATCCAATCCAAACTTTAGGCAATTACCTACGAAACCTAAACAGTATGAACCCTTGGACATCGATCATTCCGTAAGATTAAGAGCCGTTAACTACCAAAATCGGCCTCAAAATCAAAATGGCAACTTTATCCAAAAACGACCAAAATCCCAAATGGTACATGCGTCGAAGAAATAACAAAGGATATATAATGTGGAACTTAATAGCGCCGACATTAAGAAAATTATGAAAGTGAACCATACGACCAGCATTACAATTACGACGAAACGACTAACTACCAGTAAATACACCCACTTACTGAATACGACAACACGACTACAGACCATAGAGTTATTAGATATAGAGAGGACGATAAGCCACTTTTGCGTCGTAACCGCCCCCTTTTTACAAACATTTGCAAAAATTTACAAATACTAACAAAATTTTAACAACTTTTGAACTATGCCAATGGGTTCGCGAAAGTTTAACGCAAAAAAAATTCAGGTGAGTGTCAAAAGCTCGAGCCGAAGATTAAGTCACGCTTTTGTAAACAATCTTATTGACCGACAAACCAATAATTTCTACATTATTATTGAAAAAGGCATCTATCTTGACCTAATCAACGCAAAAGTTAAAAATTAATTATTTATCTAAAATTTACCTATGAAACGACACCCCGGATGGCCGCGAACAAGTGTGATTTCTGCAAGTGAAAACCACACACTTCATTGTCTATATTTGTCTTTAAAAATCACTGTCACTATTGTCTTTGCACTTTTCCACAATCACAAATAAAGTAGCACTCACGATTTGTAATTTTTATCGTTGAAAAATTCGTCTGACACAAGTAAATTACAAAATTCGCCCGTAAATCACTCCGAAAAAGAATCAAAACACAGATTATTAGTCTTGTTTTGACAATTCATTCAGTTCGGCTGCAATCGAAAAAACCCGAGCATTGAACCAACTGAAATAGGAGAAATGGCTTCGACGAATTGAGGGTGCATGTACATTATTCTACCAACATTAAATCAAAAAAGAGTTCACAAAGAAATTTCTATCAAACTGGGTTCTTGTAGATATTCAACGAATAAGCATTTTGAGGAGTAAAATTTCTCGTAATTTAGAGTATACTCAGCCGCCGGTAATTCAATTTCATAAAAATATTAGAAAAAAAACTTGGCCATACACTTTTTGAGTGTGCGCATACCTTCAAGTAGAATTATTTATCTAACTGTATATTTAGCTCAGTGTCAAATTGAAATTACGAATGTATCCGACAATTCGCATCGTATTAAAATTTGTAAACATTGATTTCAAATTAAGTTTTATCAATAAAAATATATGTTTTGCATGGCGAGAATGTTTCATTCTCCCACAAAATAAGAATAAGATTCTATTGCCACCAATTTATGTGGGGAAAACCTCGACAAAGTTTAGATATTTATCTTTAAATTTCACGAGAAAAAGTAACATGCTTAACAACTTAGTTTTAGGGTTTATAAATAATTAAATGGTAGATTTCCCATTTGAGGGCTAAAGAAACTTGTAGGTAATATGTTTAAGTTGTTGCGCAAAGAGATAATTGGGCGGGCTTTTAGAAAATAGGAAATTTCTCACCATTTAAGCTGTAATATATTTTGCATTTTAAATATGGAAGTTCCGAAAATTGCCGAAGGTGAAGCAGCTACGAAAGGGGAAAATTAGCTAAGTCCAATTCTTTGGACGCTCACGGACAGTCACATATACGGGAATAGCCTCTCTATTATCTTATACCTCTATGGTCAGGCTGGCCAAACCAAACAACAGGGGTCAACGCATGGCCGTAGTCGACCTCACAGAGAGGGAAGCAGAACAGCTTTTGAAGCAGGGCAAAATTAGAATACGATGGGTTATTTGTCGGATACGGCGAAGAGCGATTCCACTCCGGCGTTTCAAGTGCCTTGGATACGGTCATACCGCACAGGCATGTAATGGAACTGACCAAAGCTCCTAGTGCTCGATTGCAGCAAGACAAGGCATAGAAAGAAGAAGTGCACAGACGAGTCACACTGTGTTCTTTGCCAGGAGTATGACCCGAGACCAGATGATTTGAAAGACAATCCAGGCCCAGGGAAGTGTCGGGTCTTCCAAGAAGCCATAACCAAGGTTAAAGCGCTTCTGCTAGACCTCTCGTCCTTCAAATGAATTTGCATCGAAGCATAATCGTCCAAGACCTACTCGAACAGTTTACGAAAGATAGGCAAGCTGACTTTCTGCTGCTGAGCAAGCAACATCACATCAGAAACTCATCAACATAGTATTCTGACGAATTCGTTACAGCCGCTATCTGGGTTCGGAACAGCGCTCACCTCCGAGCGAATCGTTGTCGTCCTTTCAACTTAGGCTCAATGCTTTGGAGGATGCTGTCTTGCAGGACGCTGTTTGAAGTATTGAGGGCCATGTGCTCGTTGGAGGCGACTTCAACGCAAGAAGAATCGATTGGAGCATGCCTGAATCAGATGCTTGGGGCAAACGGATCCTGGACATGGCAGCCAGAACTGGGCTTGTCGTACGGAACACGGGCCACACCCCTGAACCATAAATGATGTGACATTTGCTTCAGAGTGCCTAGTACAATCAGTTAAAATTTGGAGAGTGCTAGAGGATTACTCGGCCAGCGATCACCAGTAAATCGATCTGAACATCCATCACGGTGCTTCCCAGAGACCACGCGCTTGTTCTTCTGCGCTCCGGTGGAATACTGAGAAGTTTGTTCAAGTGCTTATGGCACGATCACCGCCGTCGGAAGCAACGCTTGGGAGCGAACGACCTGCGGCAAAAGATGTGGTCAACTTAACTATGAGGGTCATTTCATCCGCCTGCAGGTCTTCAATGTCCCTACGAAGACCTCGGAACATCGCAAGCCTTCAGTATACTGTTGGTCATCTGAAATTGCCAAAAAACGAAGGGAGTGTCACAAACTACGATAAAACCAAAGTGGACCAAAGCAAAACCAGGTAGACGCCGTGAACAGGGTCCTGGGCTACAAAATAGTGATGCGGAAGCTCGGTTTCCAAAGGTCGCCTCACTCAAACGAAGCAGAAAAGGTGGCCGAAATCGTGCGGGCTCTCTTTTCCATCCATCCCGCCATCGTTGAAGCCGTTCACTATGAAACACCAACGGAAATTCCATTTTTCACGAAGATAGAATTGGAGAAAGCGGTCTTGTCTATGAAGGCCAGAAAGGCTCCAGGGCCAGATGGGATACCAGCTGAGGTGGTACAAATGGTCTTCCACTTTTTCCCTGACCTGGTTCTCCGCGTGTTCAACGCATGCCTGCGCGAAGGGTTGTTCCCAGAGTGCTCGAAGGTGGCGATACTTGTGGTTATTACTAAGGGGAAAGGGAAGCCCGAGTCGCCAGCTGCATAGCACCCACTGTGTATGCTAGACACGGCCGGAAGTTTTGAAAATCTTATCAGGGGAAGACTCGCAGACTCGATTGGTGCTGCCGAGCACATATCTCCACGGCAGTATGGCTTCAGAGAAGCGATCCACCATCGATGCAATCGGAGAAATAGTGAGCGCGGTCCAACGCGCGGAGTCAAAAAGAAAAAGAAGAGAATCTCCAAAGTAAGGCCTATCAGTGTTGGGGACGAGCTGGTTGAATCCAAATCAGCAGTAAAGAACCTGGGCGTCCTGATAGATTCGAAGATGAGATTTTCCCGACAAATCAGGATAACGGCTGACAAGGCTGCAGCGCGTGTAACGGCATTCACCGGAAGCGGTTGGCACAGATGCAGAGACAAGGAGCATTGCGAATCTCATGCGCGTATCTAACAGTCTCTGGGGCGGCAGTGCTGCTAAACGCAGGGGTGATACCCATCGCCAACCTTTCGAGAGAGCGCAGAAGTATTTACCTGCGCAGAGGCGAAGACCGAAGAGAAGAGATCAACAGAGAAGAGAGACGTCGCTCTCTCAGCGACTGGCAACAGTACTGGGAGCAAGACTCAAGGGAAAGGTGGACTACACGTCTGACCCCTGACCTGAGGCCGTCGCTCAGTCGAGTGCATTTCTACTTAACCCATCTCTTCAGCGGGCACGGTTGTTTTCGATCCTACCTGCACAAGATTGACAAACACAATCTCCTAACTGTGTGTTTTTTGCAGGAGAGTTGGATGACGCCTGTCACACACTCTTCTCTTGTTAAAGATGTAGCCAGCAGCGCCGGGACTTCTCTTCCTTCCCATTGGAGAAGAGATTCCTCTAATCCGAAGGCGCCTCTAGGCGTAGGAACGCGAGACCTAGCCCGAAGTAATGTATCAATCGGTTCCAGGCTGACAGGGTAGGTGTTTAGTGGGTAGTCCAAAAGCATTGTGAGTCTGGAAGTCCCATACTCAGGTCGTAAACAGCCTTCATCTCCAAACGTTATACCTAAAAGAATATTTTGATAGCGATGTTGTGCCCTTTTCCCCTGATCACCAAGGATTCGGAAATTTTATAAAAGTTATTACATTTTTATCAAATTAAATTTTCAATTCGAAACAATACTTACATAAATTCCACTTTAAAGATGTTATTCCAAATCTGTCCCAGTCGATTTATGATATTTTGAACTCTATGTATGAATTCCATGTAAATTAGTAGCAATGTTAGATATTAAAATGCAACGGATGGTGCAGTGTGTGCAACATTTATAGGATCCCCCGGTCTTCATGCACAATCAGTCTCGTTCCTAACCAAACTAAATGAAATTTTAAGAAAGTGTTTCAACTTACGGCAGATTTTCGTGAGCTTATAGCGATGCATTCCTTTGATCTGAGGTTTCTTGTGAAAATAAGTAACATTCAAAAAAAAAAAAATCATTTCTCCTTTGAATAAATAACTTTCTTTTTAAGATTTAAGCAAATTTA
The DNA here is from genome assembly GCA_954870665.1 of Stratiomys singularior. Classification (NCBI taxonomy): domain Eukaryota; kingdom Metazoa; phylum Arthropoda; class Insecta; order Diptera; family Stratiomyidae; genus Stratiomys; species Stratiomys singularior. The sequence goes on along the minus strand of OX940880.1, from coordinate 66,047,411 downwards.
ATCAACTGAAGTGGTGTTTGGAATCGCCACCTTTTTTAAACATCGTTTTCAACCGTTTCTGTAATGATTTATTGTGGTGTTTCCGTTTTACAGTTTTGCAACTGTACGTTTATCGCCTCTTCGAACTTTGAATACATCGAATATTGCCGAGCATTGTGATATTTAGTCCCATTACTCCCCAAAATTATTGTATTAGATTATGGTCCGGAGAAAATAGGAAGTTTTGCTTTGGCTAACCACTCTTGCAACTATTTGCTGGCATGCATTGATGCATTATCCTATTAAAATAACTTGTTGGACCAATAATGATGGAAATAGGGCTTCATATGCTTTTCCATCACTGCTTGATTGTTCATTCGATGCGAAAGCCATCTGAGGAATTAAAGTATTTTTGTTCAAGTTACTGGACAATCTGAAACACATTTACAACCCCAAACGATAAAGGGGTTGAAATATTATTGAGCATTTATTTGTGCGTCCACTGCAATTATTTGTATTAATATGAAATGCGGATTTTACTAACAGGTGGCATAACCATTACATATGGTTTGTGTCGGGGATAATTAATATGGCATTTTGGAGGGTAAACATCAGTCAACAAATTCCAGTATGTCATAGGTTTTGATTGTACAAACAACATAGTTTTTTTTCGCTTCAAAAATGTCGAATAACGTGCCAGAAAAAGAGGGTTTGCGGGGAAATCTAATAATTTTCTTTCATTTGAAGAAAACGGCAGCAGAAACTTATCGATTGTTAGTGGAAGCATATGGTGAACATGCCCCAAGCCAAGACACATGTGAACGATGGTTTAAAAGATTTGGGAAGTTACTCATGCAGCCATTTCACAACGTTTAAAAGCCATGGGAAAGATCCAAAAAGCTGGAAAATGGGTGCCGTATCAATTGAAACAAAGAGACATCGAAGGCGAAAACCATTTGTGAAATTTGCTTGCCAGACAGAAAAGAAAAGGTTTTTTTTGCACCGGATTGTTAGTGGCGATCCCAAGGGGAAAAAATCATGGGTAGACCCAGGCCAGTCATCAACATCACAACCAGTCCGAAATATTCATGGAAAGAAGACTGCTGTGTATTGGTGGGATAGTAAGGGACCTTTGTATTACGAACTGCTGAAACCTGGTGAAACTATTACTGGTGAACGTTACCGACAACTGATCAAATTGAACCGCGCACTTAAGGAAAAACGACCAGAATTTCACCAAAGACATGATAAAGCCATTTTTCAACATGACAATGCTCGGCCGCATGTTGCAATCTCTGTCCAGAACTACTTGGTAAACATTAATTGGGAAGTTCTGCCCCACCCGCCGTATTCACCAGACTTGGCTCCTTCTGACTACTACTTGTTTCGATTGATGCAGCACGGACTTTCGGAACAGCACTTCCATTCTTACGAAGAAGTTAAAAATTGGCTTGATGAGTGGTTAGCCTCAAAAAATGTGAAGTGGTACTGGGACGGAATCCATCAACTGACAGAAAGATGAGAAAAAGTCGTAGCTAACGATGGCCAATACCTTGATTATTGAATTCATTCGTTCTGTGATTGAAATAAATGTTTATATTTTCATATTTATACGCCTATTATTTAGACTGTATGTTTGGTACTTTCCGCATTTTTCGTGAGCATTTTAATTCCTTCACAACTAAAATTCTCATGCCCCTTGGATTGAGCTTCGGCAAATATCTTGTGGCAACGACAACAATCTTATATCTCAGTATAGGATATTCCTGCTACTAGGCGAAAGCAGAAAAAAACTATTTTTACCTCCATTTTAAGAATTATTTCTTTATTATAAACTAAAAAAAAATAATGTGAACACAATACACGTCGGCCAACACCTCCTCGTGATAGATCGTAATGCGTAAAATATTCGTTTCTATCTGACGATGGGTAGAATTTTCCTCCCTTTTTTAAAAATTATTACATATTAACCCTTTCGCTACGGCGGGCCTCGTTCGGAGCGGAGCGCCACGCCAAAGGTGGGTAGAGTAAGGGCGCGCAGTCTTCGTTCGGTTGCAAACCTTTTGTCACGAAAACCAAATTGTGACACTGAAACCTTGAAAATTTTGCGTTCTCCCGCATTACATTCGCCATTAAAACTACAAACGGATTTGTAAACATCAACTTAAATTATTATTTTATCATTTTACATAATACAAAAACAAATGCATGTGTTTATCTTAAATTTTAAAATGATTCCAAATTTCAAAACGTCGATGTAAAACGTAGAAAAATATCAAAGTCACGCATTGCATTGTACAAAAAGAATGTAGAAGTCTACATTGTAAAGAAATATCAAAAATTTGTCAACTAATTTATGATAAATAAATTGTTCACTTGGAATTTCCCGTATAAAAATAGTACGATGAAGAAAATATTGGTTTGGCTTGGAAAAATCTTGTCCATGTATGCGTACGTCATTGAGAAAATGTGCGTAGCTTTTTGTCCGTAAAATGAATAACTTCTATGTTGCTTAGTTAGTTGATTTACAATTATTATTGTAAAACTATTTAAAAAATCTATCGCATTTTGTCCTTTTAAATATCATTATTAGTATTAATTAAACTAGATGAATAAAGGCCTGCGTACAATTTTACATTAAAATACTAACACTTTTTAAACTATACACATTACATAACTAATATATAACATATTGTTCATTTGCGCATGCATGGTATTTGTTTAGTTTTACTCATATATCCTCATTTTATAGTCAAAGTGATGATTTTATCATTATCGTATTTCATGTTGTAAAAATGTCATAGTGTGTAAAATTGTACCTCTATCATTAGACCTTTTCACGAATGCATCATTTCACTTCTCATAACATTTTACACATATAATTAAATTCGATATTTAATCAGCCTAAAATAGTCCACAATCTTTAAGATTGTTCTTGATGATGACATCTGTGACGGCATCGAATACAAATTGAATATTATTTGTGTCAGTCGCGCATGTGAGATGCGTGTAGATTTCCTTTTGATCTTTTCGCTTGTTCAAATTTTCGAATTTCATTCTAATGTAACTTGAAGCCTCTTCAAACGTGTTTGACCCTGCGGAGAAATGAGTTTAAAAGCGTGCGAAAACTTCCTTGCGCACACAAAAAAAAAATTACCTGTGTATTCTGGGAAACATATTGTCAGTGGTGAACGTGTGATCTTCTCTTCAAACAAATCTTTCTTGTTCAGGAATAAAATAATTGACGTCTCAACAAACCACTTTGAATTACAAATCGAATCGAAAAGCTTCATCGATTCAATCATTCGATTCATTTCTTCATCCTCGGCTAGTACTAGATCGTATCCTGTGGGAATACATGAATTTAGTAAATGTTTCCTTCGAAGAACAACTTAAATAGATTTCTGTCTGTCTGAATACCAATAAATATTCATATTAAATATTCGACATTTTGCAATACGTGGTTTTTGCATACTTGCAGTACATTCTCATTTAATGCTGTATCGCTTTATTTCAGTAATTCAAGTCAAACATAGATTTGGAGATCGTGCCATTTTTCCTGTATTAATTTTGTGTTATACACAGTACATTATATATCCATTCTTTACTTTGCAAAATTTATGTAATGTTTTATTGTTGCGTTCAAAATTAACATTATAAGGATATGTACGTATTACATGTATCTATTAATCATTCGGTACTTGTCTAAATTATATATTACGCCAAATGTTCTCTAATGCGAATAATCTAGGGTGCGATCGGCAATTAACCGAAATTTTACGGTGCCGAAGATTCAGACATCGGAAAAATATATTATAGAGGCAAATATTCGTCGGCCTTCCGCTTTTAAACGCCACAGGACCTTTATAAGAAGGCTTACAGAGACGAAATGCTGACCAGGACGCAAAGGTTCCAGCCATTCTTCCCCAGCAAAACTATCCCCGATACGAACCTATACCGTACCTTATGCTACATTAAAGATATTAGTTGATAGATTCCTCACAGTGTGGGGGGCTGCCAGTAACCTGTCATGGGCGTCCCCGAACGTCCCAAAAGGTTGCGCTCTTCTACGGTCCGAGAAAAACTCTAAGTTTTCGCTCCAGACACACGGGACTGGTGGCGCTTCCTCAATACCTCGGGTACGTGGGGACGGCACTCCTCAAAGACTGAATGGAATAAGCCGAAGCCTACACCATCAGGCCCCCTGCGTCACCCGGAGTCTGGAGCACAAGCCTATAGGGTCCGGGTTAACATCTGTCACAACATAGTACGACAATATAAAATGCACATTTTATTTAACAATTTCAAATTCACATTTTAGTAGGTACTAGTCTCGCATCCACCCCATAAACATAGTTGATGTTGCAATGCGAGCTTTTCGGCCTGCTATCAATATTAAACAACATTAAACATCTCAGCAGCTATTATCGATCGGTTTGGCTTTCTTCAACTTTCCCCCGGTACGACTCAAGTTCTCAACCATTTAGAGCCCCTTTCGGCGACATCAATAGTAGTCGTTTCAGTCTGTCCTCTTATTTGCGATATAGATTGCTTCAGTTCATCTTATGTCATTCATCTTCTTTATTTCGGTACATTAGTGCCAACAGTCCAACAGATCATGAGTTCAACACACAGCAGTCAAGTTGCATCCACTTTGCATCCACAGTTGCGACGTCTTCGGTACTTGCTTCTGTCAATCCATCCTAACTGCCATCCATCATTGTCACTTCACCCCGCAATACTTCTTGTGTCTCCACTAGGCGACTTCTCAAACCATACAGCATTAACATTATTCATCGTCATCATCATTTCATCACTGAGACGAGTACAAGATAAAGTCCGTTCAAAACTTCGTCTGTTATCTTTTCATCTTTTAAATAAGTTCACCAGACAAAAGACCAAACGTATAGAACGTCTCAATTCAACTCAAAATCCACCATTCGTCTACATTTCGACTTTGCTTTCTCTTCCCTCCTTCCACTTTACTTAAGCAGTATATTAACACTTTGTTTTTCACAACTCGTTTTTTTAATTGCCAAACGTCGCTGACCGGCCATGAATAAACTCGTGATGTGCGTTTTTCGTATCGCTGATAATTTCTCTATTGGCGATCAAACAGTGCAATAGATGGTCAGGGTAATTCAAGCTGTGTCTTTCGCTCAAAAAACCCTCAACTTTCGTGCGTTTTTTGTTAAACACAAATTTAAAAAACCTTAAAAAGAAACGATGACCAAACGTAACAATGAAGAATCTTGTAATGAATTTTAGGCGGAGGCTTTATCTGATTTAATCAATGTGAATCGAATTGTGGTAACTTAGAAAATAACACTGTATCAGAAGACAGCGATTCTGATATAAGGCCACCATAATATCAAAAAAGAAATATTATAGAATCAGATATTGACGAAGAATTTGAAGAAGAGTGGAACGCACATGATATCACATCAAACTTACGGAATTATTTAAATATTTTTGGAGCACTTTTGAACTTGGTGACGCGCCGACCATCAGTGAGGTTACGCAGATCATTTTGTACCATTATCTAATGAAAGAGTTATTTAAAATCACTGTAAAAATGGTACTAATATTAATGAACCAAATCAGAAAATCTCATTGGAAAGATTATTCGTCAAGGGATGCTTTAGTTGAAGCACCAATATTTCGGGACACTATGTCCAGAATTCGATTCGATCAAATTCTTTCACTTTTCCAGCCAAACAATTATACATATCATAAATTTTCTGAAGACACCTTGCAAAACTAGATAGCTTTTGGAGTATATCATTCCAAAGTTGGAGTCGCTATTTATAACCAAACAGGAACAAACACTTAGACCAAGCAATAACACCTTACAAGCGGCGCATCGCATTTAGAACACATAATTCTGTGAAGATAACGAAATATTGGATTTTAATCATAATGCTTTGAGAATGTGAGAGTGGATATACAAGCAACTTCGAAGTCTATTTGAGGCAAGGCAAAAACGTGTAAGAAATCATATTGTCTGTGTTGAAGCCGTATCTTGGTCATTGGTACAATATATGTCAACATAATTATTATAACGGTGTATCTACGTCCTATCAAAAACCTAGTGTGTGGTACCATACGGGAAAACCATGAGCTACCAAAGGTTTTGATAGAAAAATCCAAAAGTGTGCACAAAAAAGAAATTACTTTTTTACGGCAGGGGCACATTATTCTTATTGCTTGGAAGCATAAGAAATAGTACGGAAGATATCAACTATTAATGATGAACCTTTATAATAATAAGCAAATGAAAGAGTTGGCCCTGCAGATCAATATTTGGCGAACAGCAGTATTTTTTAAAAAATGTTAAAATGGTAAAAAAGTGCATTTTCTGATAAACTGCAACTTTTTCGATTGATATAAAATGTACGTCACAGATCTGCAAGAAATTAAAACCAAAAAAAAAGGTTTCTCTGGCTACTTCCATCGAGAAATCTTTACTGGCAGTAGCCACAGAATGAATAACTGTGAATTCCATATAATGCACCATTCAATCTGACACTTCTCGATTTTCTAAAATAGTTCCTTACAATGATACACCTTTCAGACTTTCCGGGCCACGCAGAGATTCCTTATTAGAAAAATTAGTCACTGCTATTCAAAGGGAAAACGACGTGAAATCTGATGTATTTGTAGAAGCTGTTGTATACCATGACACGGAGTTGTTTTATTGCTTATATTGTATTGTATTGTTTTACTTCCGCATCCAATCACCAAATAATAGATGGTGACCCGAGGTAAATTTTCAGTAAAATGTAGTAAAAGTAATCATAGTAGGTAATGTGCTAATCATGGTTTTATTTTTTGACAGACAGGAAAACGAAAGAAAACATTGCAAACCGAAGATGTGGTGTGTAAATACGACATGCCTCACATGAGGCACGTTGTAGACGACTTAAAGGTGTATGTGTTCTGTATCATAAATGTTATTACCCCCTCGCAATTTGTTCGATTGCCCGACAAGAGGGTTTAGAGGAATCCACCTCCGAGGTGGGATTATTTGAGGTCCGGAATCCCCGTCAGAAACGGGCGTGGGCGCCATTCCTCTACCCAATAAGCGACCCCTAGCCCTTAGAGGAGATGGGCTGGCCTCGGAAGCCGGACACTCGCAACCTCTGGTGGATGCTTTGCCACCACCACGCTTCAAACGCGTCTCTCGCGATAAACCTGCCCCGTGCCCAATGTCGCGAGCTGTTCTCTTCATCAAGAGTTCTAACCAAGCTGCTGAATTATTAAAATTAGGGTAAAAAATACGGGTTTTATTTTAACACAAACCAACTATACATTATTTTTATCTAGGACTTACGCTAAACAAAAGAAATACGACGGGGGCCCCTAGGCGACTTGTGCTCCCACTCGTTTCCTTCGCAACTTGTGCTCCTCGACGGATGAAAAGAAGTGCTAAGCTCCGGCTCGTCGGTTTTTTATTCTTTTCGTCCTTCGCTCCTCGATGGTGAAAAAAAGAAGCGCTCAGCTCCGACTCGTCGAACTTTAATTCTTTTCTTCTTTCGCTCCTCGATGAGGAAAAAAAGAAACGCTCAGCTCCGGCTCGTCGAACTTTTATGCTTTTCGTCTTTCGCTCCTCGATGAGGAAAAAAAGAAACGCTCAGCTCCGGCTCGTCGGACTTTTATTCTTTTCGTCTTTCAAACCTCGACGAATGGGGAAAAAAGAAGAGCTCAGCTCCTGCTCGTCGGACTTTTATTCCTTTCGCCCAACGGTCGCCCGCTAAGATGAATGCCTGCTAAGGTGATCGCCCGCGAGGGAAATTCCAGGGTTCCGTACCCCGCACTTAGTGAAGCCGCAAACTCTTCCAAAAGCTTTTGCGGCGATGTTTTTGCTGCGGCGGTTGATACGGAACAAAATTCTCCCAAAGCGCTTGATTGGCTGGCGAAATCTCGCTGGTTTCCGAGACTCCGCCCGCCTTCGCTGATCTCGGTGCACTACACCGCCGCTCTACTCGATTGACAATCGCAGATTTTCTTCTTTCCGTCGTCGCGAGCGTTATGGTTCCGATTATTTTTAGTATTGATCCTTCTTAACACTATCATAATTATTATGATTTCAATATAAATGCCATTAATAATTTTTCTACAGGAATTTATCATTAATAATAATATTTCATTCTTAGAGAACAGCTCGCGGGATGTGCAATAACCAACCGTCAAATTAATTCATTCTCGAACTACCGAAAAAAATAGAGTTGCGTCGTGTCTGCTAGCGAGCTCATTGAGGAGAGGAGTCGACCCGTAACAATGTCGATTAATTCCGTGCTCTAAATTATCGGCTCCTGACACACATGCGCAGGCCCTTCTCATATTAATATAGAATCAGCGGGGAAATATTTTAAAATTTGAATCAGCGGACTAGAATGATGATGATGAAGACTTTTGTGTTCGTATTTCTAGTTCAGAAGCTCAGCATCTGATATTAAAATGACATCCACAGGGGTTCGATATCAAGCTTTTCTTAAACGAAGAGTTTTCATTCCGAATGGAGAACATTGTTGCTCAAAACTTTTAATAAAAACAACTTTTTTTGAAGGTGAACTGTCACACTTGCGAATTCACCCCAATTAAAGCTGCAAAAGAGTCTTAATATTTTTAAAATTTGCTTTCAGCAAGACTGGACTTACTCTTTTTCGCAAAGAAGTGATTTTAACATGCTCGAAGAAAACTACAACGAAATACTGTTCGCGCTATTTATTACGGCATTAGTGTTTTTTTTTTGAAGAAATGACGATTAGATTATTTCAAATATATGGGTATCATCAATATCACAATTGGAACAACAGCAAGTTTCAGCTTATTGCAAACGAATAATACCAAGTTTCGAAAAGATATTTAACCATTCGATTTTAATTCAGATTCAATTCAATCTCATACGGCTAATATATTGAAGGCTTTTTCAACACTATCAGTTGTTAATTATTTGTGGTGGCACAAAGACTTTTCATGAGAACAGCACAAACAACGAATACCAACGCAAATCTTACTCAGTTTATGAAAAATCTCATTTATATAAGTCATTTACTTTTTGCGCTACTGATGGATGTACAATAGAATTCGCTGGCCTCAATTACGGGACACTAAACGATGCTACGATAGTGAAAATAGAAAATAGAATAGGACCATCCTTTTGGTTTGAAAACGCTTTTGTATCAAACGATCGAACTTTCTAAAGAGGTGTTAAAAATATTTTTCACTGGCACGTACCAGCTTTCACAAGCAGTTTCATGGGGAAAGACAAAAATATGTATGTGCTATGTGTCAAAAATGCACATAAAATTCTATTTGCAAGTAAAATCGCGACAAGTTACTTTACGAGTGAAACTTAAAGATGTTAGATCGACTACAATCCCAAGGGAAACAAAATCGAAGATATTCTTATAGTCGTTGAGGTTATTGCTGTATCTTTGCAGCCTCTAAAATATAGCATAGGTTGCGATGTACAGTCATGGACAATCAAATAGACATCTCATTGTTGAACACGAATACGATAAATTCTTGAAGGTGGAAACATTCGCTGTTATAACAAGATTGCTATACTCCATTCGCGTTTCTATGCCTTTAGGTGAATCGGCGTATTTTAATGAATATAAGAAAAAAATATTTGAATAAGAAATTTGAAACACAAATTCTCTATATTGGTAATGGTCAAAAATAAGATTAATTTTGATATATTTAGAGGATACAGCTATTCAGTTGTGGATTAAAATGGGTCGAGAAAAACATTGAACCCCCGAAGAGAGGGTAGTTATTTTAATTTTGCGTAATGGGGGAAAATCACATCGAGAAATAGCTGCTATTCAAACGTGCGAAGTAGTTGGTTGAAAATGCCTTTAAAACGCCAGCGATTTAAAAAAATGCTAGGACAATCAAAAAAAAAAAAACAAAAACTACTCACAAAGATCGAAAAATTGTGCGTGCTTCAAAACCGGATACTTTTAATTATTTTAATTACTTCTTCGAGAAACATTCGTGGAGGGCTAGTAGAAAGTAACTTGGTAGAATTGCAAGAAACGCAACATTAAACAACGAATACAACTTGACTTGAAAAGGCTGCTAGTGTATATCGGTTAAAAAAATACAACAGAGCAATAGTAAACAATTCAAAGGGAATGGTCTGAAATTCCTGTTGAGCGATGATCAGAATCCTTTAAAGAAATTTTATTCACATGGAACATAAAAAGTATACGCAAATGACACAATACAGCATATGATTCGTTAACATATTGCGGACAGTTCCTGCGTTAAATCGTTTTTCTTACTAAAGATGCAATACTGTACCGTTTACAAGGTATGGCGATCAAACGAACAATATTACAGAAATATGGATATAAGTGGAGAAGATTTTGACTTTGAAGATATTCAGAAACTTATGATTCCCGTAACAAAAGAGAAAAAGAGTTTCAGAAGAAATGAATGACAACTCAAGCGAAAATGCTAGTGACATGAGTTTAGATCGTGATGAATGAGCACACAGTAAGAGTGATATACGGGCAAAAAGGATTTAATATTTAACAGAAGAACTTGCAACAGTGCACTTTCAACCGAGCTTACAAAATTTTAAAGGTGTTTGAGATGTTACATTTGAACCGCAAAGACAAATAGTGTTCTTGAGTTAGTAAAACTAACCCGGCGTTTGTATACTGGGTCAATAAAGGAACAGTCGAAATTTTAGACTCAATTGTCTTTTTCATGTAACTACGTTAAGTGTATGGTGTTATTTAGGTTTTTCTCGTAGTTTTTCTGATTTTTATGATAACATTAAATATTGCATGGATTCCGATGCCGTTTTGGCTATTTTTTCTCGAAACTCAAAAGTTTCGATCAGAAAGTCTTAGAAGATGGGTTAAAGACGTACATCAGAGGTTTTGTACAATTTACGGGACCGTCGCCCTGATATCTTTTACGATGAAGAAATTTCAGATGATGCTGACGAAAAAGAAGTTCAATAAGAAGTACCCGATCAACAGTATTGCGACAACAACCCCAGTTTCAAACAAACAGTTAGCGAAAGGGCGGCAAGCTTTCGACGATATGTTGTCAAGAGAAAAAAAAAAACAGGGGATGAGACCGAAGGATGCCATTCGCTTCGAGCTTGTGTAAGAAGAAGCAAAAAATATCGCAACACTCTTGGAAGCTTGCACCTTGTAATTTACTCAAGAGGCCCGAAATTGTTGTTTATCATACTAATAAAGTCCCACGAAAGATCTGTGGGATGTATCATTGCAAACAGATTAAAATTATTTTTCACCGTCTACTATTCCATCTATTCTTCTGTTGTACGATCAACAAACGACTTCACGGATTTCGTGGCCATTTTTAGTATGGGAGTTTACATTGCCGGATAAATGTGGAATTAAAATTGTCAACTGCAACGATTCGCAAACACCGTATACACGCTAAACACTGACCTTATGTAAGGAAGGTGGTTTCTTATTGCATCAAGAAATTAACTGAGAATATACATAATTCTCAAGGCAACTTGACGTGCTACAAATGGTTTATGTCCGTGAAGATTGCACAATAGATGAAAAACAATCAAAACACAAAAAAAGTAAAAGCAAATGCAAAATGCAAGCGATATTGGCACAATCAGCGTTACTTTGCTTCTGTCAAAAAACAAGATTATTTCACTTTTAGCCATATTACAAAGCAAGACGAGACAAGACGCAAAGAGGAAAATATCGGCAAACCGAAAATTGTAGCTTTCTCTCGCCCCAAAAAAGTGGAACGGACATGTAAGAATTATACAACAAGCCGAATCACGAAGCGATAGCATATGCATTTGTTTTCTTTGTGATGCTGAATCAAGGAAGAGTGAACAGCGTTATTTTTTATAATTTGAGAGAAGATAACCCCGCTTTGGGTCGTCGTGATTTTTCAAAAGAATTGGTTCACAGCCTGCGGAAGCGGCATTTAGAAGCCCTCCTGCAAAAAAACTCCCTTACATAAAGAAATGAGATTTGTGATTGGCGAAAATCTCGGTTAGAGTGAACGCGGCTCCTTCACAACCGGGAAACTAGGAAATACAAATCGAGTCTTTATCATCTGTACATAATCTTTACCTTGATTTGTGGCGCCACGTTATTCGGGATAATTTTCGTAATATAACCTCCATTGCGAAAACCTTAGCGGATACATAAGACTAGAGAGTATGTGGAACAATAAGACCAAGCAGAGAATTACCATAATGTTTAAAAGATGAAATGTGTCATTCAAAAATGGGGAAATTGCCGTTCGAAGAAATTGTGACATAGTACTCTTAAATTGGAAGGACGAAAGCGAAGGGAGAATGATATAACCCACCCATTGACAGTTCACTTTGCAGCACAGGGTAGAAATCTAGGGATAATCGAGGTGAGCTAAAGAAGCCGATATTTGTCGAGCAATAGAACTTTAATATCAAGGTTGTTCAACCTCGCTGATCAGTATCGAGAATAGAATTGTATCATAGAATAGTAATAGTATAAAGTATAGAATATTAGTATATATTTTAAAAAAAAATAGACAAAAAGCAGTTCTTTATTTTATACCTGCCGTCGTTTCAACTTATTTAGAGTATACCGAAAATTGAATCCACAAAGTATTAAAATATATATAAGAAGTCTACCAAGCTCTTCAATGATTGCCAAAACAGTTTCTTGTAAAGATCACCCGTATAGTTTGTCAAGTGGTATGAAACAAGACATACCATTACAAATTCTGTCTACGCAAAGTAAGAAATTCCCCACAAGATGCATCCTACATTGCAATGTGTGCCCGATCAACGAGAAGAAAAGTGAAACTTGCTGCGGTTCTAAGTTTTCTAGTCTCTGTCTTATCTTCACGTTCTTACATATTTTACTAAATATCATACTAAATTTTTTTTTGTATCTTATGCAAATTTTTCATTAAAATGAGCCCTTTTTAACACACTGAAGACTGGTACTAATAACTTTTGCACCACCAAAAATATCAATTAATTATCAATTAATTATTTGCACCACCAAAAATATCAAAAAATATCAATCATTAACTACGTAATTTCTTTGGTTGATTACAATGCAAGTGATCTCATTATACATCTGCTTCGCAAATGGGCATCCTGTAATATTTTTTTTTTAAACCAGAAAAGATGATCAGACGCGAAAACTACCGACCAATTCGCAATAAAACAAGCAAAGTAGAATATTTGTGGTGCCTTATTACCACATTCCTAGTCTGGTCATATTTATGTATCTGAATTATTTAATTCAATAAATTGAATTGGTCCATGCTCCCTTCTGTGTATTAGAGCTCTTCTTTCATTATAAATTTTATTTTTGAAAAGGTTTTGAAACAGAAAGTTACGTTTTTCAACTTGAATATTTACCTGATAATGCCACACAAAAAATTATTGCAGTAACTCCTTCAAAGCAATGTATCCATTTTTTCCGTTCTGATCTCTGGCCTCCGACATCGAACATCCTACAAAAGTCAGAGGTTAGCGTGTCGTTAATTTCGATTGCTTTTTATTAACAACTCACTTAAAGTGTAATCCCTTAAAACTGAAAGTCGTTTCAACAATTCCTGTGGTTTTCACCCTTGTCCTTAACACATCTTGCTGTGTTGGTATATAGTTTGGTTGCGATATTCTATCTAACGAATTCAAATAATAAGCTGCCGAATCATTTAATTGATATTCACGAGAACTGCAAACAAGAGAACAAGCATTCATAATTTTAGATTTCAGCATTTCATCGATGTGTAGTTACCGTTGGAAGCATTGTTGCACTCCTGAATCCGCCCATAGTTTTTTCATAAGGACAACTAGCTCTGGCATTAAGACACCCTCTTCTGCTGCTGACGCATATGTGAAAAACTGACGAGCTATGTCCTATTAACCAAATCGAAAACAACCAAACAAAATTGAGTACATTCAACAATGAGAATCAACAAATGAGAATCGATTATTTTAATCATACGTACGGCTTTTGACGGATCCGCAAAATCTATTCTTAATTGTCCCATTGCTCTTATAATAGCCATCAAACTTTGTATTGTATTACTGTAGACAACGGGTCGGTATTGTTCACATTCCTCCTGCGAATATCCGGTCTCGTGAATGATTTTCATTTGTTTCACAATCGTTGATTTGCCTGATTCACCGGCGCCTGCAATTAATACGAAATATCTATTAGTTATGTTCTTATGTTTTCTTGCAATTCTGGCAAATAGATGTGAGTAATCTGCTGTTATAGATAGCAGTTTACAGTAAACACAAACGCATATCATATCTCGTCCACACTTATGTTGGGTGACGTCTACATATGTTAGTTGGAATAGTAAAACACTCTTTATTCTGGTGAATAATTTACACATCATCAAACAATGGATAATTGTTTGAGGAATGAAAAATTTAAATTAACCTTGAATCCTTAAATGACTGCGTCACAAACTTATTATAGGATGGATATTGACTTGAAAAGTGGGTCAGTATGCGAGTTTAATACGTCCAACAATCAACAGTGTATACCTATTCCCTGATAAGACGGACGAATACAAACTCTGGGAAGAAGTCAGCTGATAAGATTCATTAAAAAATTTAAAGAATTTCCAAAGTAAACCGTTCTAATGAAGATGGAAATGCATCAATTTAGGCATGAATGTACGTTGATAAGGCCTGTAGTTTAGGAATTAATTTTGAGCTTAGGACATGCAGATATATTCAAAACTGAATTTTATGTGACAATTAATTTAGTTTGGAAATTTCAGATATGTTTTTGACCCATTCCATCATTTTTTATAGGCTAGAAATTCTCGTAAATTCTAAGCTGGATGACCCTTAAAAATATCTAACATACTAACATAATTAAAAGTATGTAACATACATACTAACATACTTGGAACAACTTAGACTTTGCGAGCCAAATTTATTCAACTATCTGCGAAAACATAACTTAGTAATATTGAGAAAGGTGGAAAGAGCTCAAGCTGGTTTCGAACACGCGTCCCTGCGGCTTCTCGTCAGGTGCCAACTCACAGGCCGGGACGCATCGATTGGCACTACCAGCTTAGGTGGATTTCGACTGGTTATTTTTAATAGTTATGAATATTGCTCTCAGCTTTAACTTGTCCTATTTTCCAAATTGCCTTTGGTCTGGCTTTATCAATTTCAGAAGTTTTTGGTAGATCAATTTTTCCATTTTCACTTAGAATATTGTAAGAGAGCTAGCTTGAGCTCTTTCCACCTTTCTCAATATTAATTCACTTTCGAGATATTGATATATTCGACAAATTTGATCAGAACTTCCGCACCCATGAGTCTTCGCTGAGTTAGCTTAGCAAGGGTATAAATCACTTACAATGTTGTAAGTGAAAATGGAAAAATTGATCTACCAAAAACTTTTGAAATTGATAACTTAATAAGTTTACCTAATTATGTATCATTGTTTACGTTAATTCAAATTTTACTTGGTCAAAAATTACGTTAAAATGGATCTAGACCAGGAATGATTATTATATTTGCATAAAGTAACCAGCGGCATACTGAAAATCGCCAAAATGAACATTTTTGTCAAAAATATCGAATAACCGTTAGATATTCAAAAATGTACACCCGGCAGTGACAGCCGACACCCGAAATGACAGTACAATCCCCCCCCCCAAAAAAAAATCCCGTAGTCGTTTGAAATTAAAGATTTCTAGAATACAGTTACGAAAGACTACGTACCCCCAAAAAATATGTAGAATTCCAAGGAAAACAATAAAATAACAGATCGGAGTTTTTGCAATATATACCTTTAATTAATAAAACGATATATATTTCAATAAAAAATTAATTAAAAGAAGATTTATATTTAAAAAAGAAAATATAAATCGCTACGCACGGCTACTTCGTGGGGCATGTGATAAGAGCGCTGTCAGAATTATCACAGCTAAACTGCGAATGTACGATGTTTTTGGGTATAGTGAGGGGCGGGACCTGAATATTGCAAGTGGTCAAGTACAAATTTTGCCGAAATAAATTCAAAAAGGGGAGAAGTTCCATTTGCTGTTTGGGAAATAATACTACAGTTAAAGAATGAAAATAAATCTAAAAAAAATAAATAAAAAAATATCGCTAAAATGGTAGGATTGGACACAATACTTAAAAACTTCTATAATACTGGAAGTTATACGTCAAGCCGAGACCTGGTCGACCTCCTGTTCTCAATGAGCGCAATCAACGAGAATTAAACAGCAGAAGTTCTGGTAAAAAGCCTATCATTAGTAAAGCCAATAGGGCGAAGCGCCTTGAGTTCGTCGAAATCTATTATAAGATATATGAGAGCGACCCATACTTTTGGAGTAAGGTTATCTATACAGATGAGGGTTAATATAACGTTTTTGTGTAGGATGCTAGGATCAAAATATGGCACAGACGCTACGAAGATTGGAAAGTGAAAAACGTGATTTCTACTTTCAAGCAAGACCTGTTATGATCTGGCGTTGCATGAAGGCGATTGGAGTTGGAAGACTACATTTAATCGAGCGGACCATGGATTGCCATGTTTACTTGAATATCCTAAAAAGTAGCTTCTCGCCAAGCGTTGATGAATTAGGATTGGATTCGGGCTATATATTTTAGCAGGATTGTGACGCGAAGCAAATTTATAGAATTATTAAGGAATGATTCCATTACAACGACCAACTCCACTCCCCTCCTTAGTCCTCAGATCTTAATTTCATAGGGTGCACGTACTATCAAGGATGACCATAAGGATGAAGCAGTACGTTGACTTTTGTTGTAATTACAATATGATTTTTCTCGGTTATTGGATTTAAATGTCAATTAAGTGAAAATATTTATGTTTTATGAGGACTTTGTTAACATTTATTAATTAATTTTCAGTCGAATTCTAGATATTCTGAGGGGGTACATAGACTTACGTACGTACATAGACGTAGACTGTGTACTTAAATAAAACAGACATGCCAAACATTTGTAACAACGTAATTTTCTTCGTTTTCAATTGAAAAATAACCTTCGGCATTCAACGTGGGGTTATTTTAATCCCCAGACTTTTTTTAAACTTCAGACGATCTTGAAATGTTTCCCCTTTTTTGATACTGCCGACGAATCCACTCAAGTGGAAAACTAGTACAGTGGTAGTAGAGGCGAAATAAATAAAAGTGAAAAAAAACGAGTGCAAACTTCAGACGCCTTCTATTCAATACATGAAACAAACAGAAACAGTTTTTATGGAGCAAACGTAACACCACGTCGTATGGATGAAGAGTTTTTTTACGTTGTATGCCGAAGGTTAAAAATTCACTACTCGAATGAATCTTGTTTTGTTATTGGACAGAGAGAAGTGCGCTAAGCTTCTCCCGACTATTTGATCGAGAGAAGACCAGATGCAGTAGGGGTTGTAATATTCCGAAAAATGTATTGGGTTTGATGGCGTCATAATGGGGTTGATTTTTTCAATGAATAAATTATAAAGATTTATAATTACAAACTGTCAATTGTTCGCTTTGTCTACGATCTGACTTTAATATGCTGGTTGAGTTTAGTGGTAAAAATATAATTTTACACCCTTGCCTGCTGGCATCCAAGCCTTTCTGCTCGAGCCCTAAATACCTTTCAGTTAATTGGTCCTTCCTAATATTTTGGAAAGCTCTTGTATTTTTCGAAGTGTAAATCAAATGTGGTTTTAATTTGACGTCTCTTGAAGCAATTTCATCTAGAAGCAGAGTAAATAAGCCTAGGCTTTGATTTTTTGAGTCGAGGAGTAGTTGTGATTTCAGGCGACGTGTAAGTCCTCCCAGGCATTCTCTTTGTACTGACCAGGTGCGCAAGTTTAAAATGTCGTTTTGTTGTCAAGAGATGGCGCATAAAATCTATTAAAGTAACCTGTTGAATCAAAGCGTCATTTTGTTGGTAAGACTGCTCGCTACAAAACGTCATATTCGTTTAGTCGTTTACGATTTAGTAGCATACTTCTTTTTCATTGTTTAACATGAAAAGGAAGTCGAATTTTGAGCCAAGTAAAAAGCATTTGCAGCATGATTTTCTTGTTCAATCAAAAGAAAAGCCATCGGAAAGTCATTGAATTCTTGTAGAGACTTACGGCGATCTTGCCCCAACCGCCAAGACTTCTGAACGGTGGTTTCAACGTTTCAAAAGTGGCGATTTCAAATGCTGCATTTACGCTACGAAAGAAAGGGGTCTTTGCATCGGGTTGTAACTGGCGATTAAAAATGGATATTTTTGAGAATCCAAAACGTAAGAAATCATGGGTAACGCCTGAACAACCATCGAGATCGAGTGCAAGCCCGGATAGTTTTGGGAGGAAGACAATGCTGTGTGTGTGGTGGGATCTGAAGGGAGTAGTGTACTATGAGCTTCTCAAACTTGGCGAAACAGTTAATACCGACCGTTACCGACAACATATGATCAATTTAACCCAAGCATTGATTGAAAAACGCCCAGAATGTGCTCGAAGACACGGCAAAGTCATTCTGCAGCATGACAACGCTCCTGCACATTCAGCCAAAGTGGTCAAAGAAACGATTTCCTCGCTTGGTTGGGAGCTCCTACCCCACCCGCTGTATTCACCAGACCTGGCGCCTTCTGATTATCACCTCTTCTCATCGATGGGACACGCACTTGCTGAACAACACTTCACAACTTTCGAGGATATACAAAACTGGCTCGATGAATGGATATCAATACAAGTTGAAGCTTGCCATTGGTATGGTATCCATAAATTGCCCGAGAAATTGATATAATGTCTATAAAGCGAGGGCCAATACTTTGAATAAAAAATGTTTTGCCATTGTTCTTAAACAATTGCGTATTTTTCATGGAAAAAAACGACATTTTAAACTTGCGCAGCTGGTAGAGCGGTTTCGACTACATTGAAAATTTGTTGTGCCACATGTCCTGTAGCAACAACCAATTTTAATGTTTCTATGTATTTCTAGCAGCCTCTACATCTGTGTCGGCGCTTTCGACATTCATTTTAAGATTGTGTCGTGTGCTTTTTGAAGCGATCATACCAAGTGCGAGTAGATACAAAAACTTCGCCTTCCTGTTTAATTACCGTCAAACAAGTATCTGTTTGTTTTTCTGGATTATGGTGAGACCTATGGAAACATTTTTTTGATTGATATTTTCAATTAACGATGTTAAAAGTTTTTCTATGGTTTCGATCATAGATGGTCTTTTCTTTGTCATAACAGTTATCTCTTTACTGCCCCATGTAGCCGTATGTGCCGAATTTTCGATTGATTGGCACGTACTGTTCGCACAGTTCCTGCAAACCTGAACCACATGCAATTTCAACCGCTTTTCGTTTCACAATCAACTCTTCTATTATCTTTAGTTTTATTTTTTAAGTGAACACTTTCCTTGTTTTTTCGTTCGTCGCCTAACGAAACCAAAGTACATCCTTCTTCAACTAACTTTTTGATTAAGTTGCCACAAAACACAATCCGAAACAAGATCCTCGTGTGATGTATGCGTTTTCATGATATTCTAAGATCTCGGAGGAAAAACAGAAATCATCGCACGAAATGTGCTCTTTATTGCATTTAAGAAAGTAAAAAAATGCTAGAATGCGACCGAAGTTGAATGTACAGGGGAAGTATGTCGAAGGCGGGACTTAGTTTGAAAACTAGGGAAAACGTAATGCAAGGAAAACGTAAGGAAGTAGATGGTTTATGAATTTCATCATTTGTCAATCCACAAGCCAAAGTGTCAATGCTGAGTATACAATTTTTGATTCAGTTCAAGGAAGCTTGAGCAATACCTTGCTCAAATTTCTATGTGAGCAATGTCACAGAGTTATTGTTAACTCTTGCATACGCCTGACAGTGACTTATGTACGAGACTTTAGAAACGCAATGTAGAAACCCCCTTTGATATCATTAAAAAAAATATCATAAAATTTTCCCTTAGGTAGAGACAATAAAAAACATTTCCCTCGACCTCGTAGGCTAGGTCTTTCAGTGCAGCTGCATATTGTGCATTTGGTTGGGAAATCCGGGCTGCCTTAATATGTAACATATCCCCCATCAGATCGTTCAAGCAACCTCTGCGTAGTACGAACGCAAAAAGTGACGTGTTATTGACACTAAGCCTACCAGAGCGGTCACATGACAGCTTTTCAAACTTTAATCAAAATTCTGCAATGCTAGGTTTTCAGAAACTCACTATACGATTTTTACTTCATTTTATAGCTACTTAATTTTTCACTCAGTATCTCAGTTTTCGTTTTTCCTGATATGTACGTTTGTAATCTACCATAAGCGCTCTACTGACCGATGAAATATATATGAATGTTTGAAGATATTAGCAATAAACTGGTTGTACTTAAATTTACCAATGATTTTATTGTATTATGGACAGGATATAGGGCGTTGACTGCTTTAAAATGATTGTAGACACTGAAGTAAAATAACGACAAGTTTTTTTCGCTATAAAGACGAGACATTAGTAGGTATTTTGTTACCCGTTTTGTCTGGTATACGTTACGTTAAACTGATTTTGAAATAAGTCAGGAGGCACATATTCGTCATGTAATGCTTTGGCAATTTAAACAAGGCAATAGTGCTAAGACGGTAGCATGCTGTGTATATGGTTAAGGACTAATAATTGATCGGGCAGTTAGAAGTTGGTTTACAAATTTTCGTTCTGATGATACGGGACGGGACGTGCTTCCCACCATTACAAACTTTGAGAGTCAAGATTGAAGTAAAATCCAAGCCAATCAATCGGTGGTACAACAGGAAGGTTGAATACATCCCAATAAACTGTTAATCCTAAACTGGATAAATTAAGGAAATTTCTCCATCATGTCGCGAGTATGAGCATGTTAAATTCTCAGAGACCAGAATTGCTCATAAAAGATGACGTGCCAATTGTCGCAAGTCTGCTTTCATGGGTACAATTGAGCCTTTTTTACCAAGCCTGAATGCAAACATCCATGGGGGAAAAATTGTCTGTACGTGAGATTCTCTAGGAATAACTCATCAAGTCTTGTTGAAGACAAATTTTGCTTGCAATTGTAAATAATGCAAGGATCCCATGGATCCTCCATGGAAATCGTCCTGCACTCGTCAATCGCAAAAACGTCTTCTTCCACAGTATAACGCGGAACTCCACACAGCAACGGTAACAAAAGAAAAAAAAACCTTCAGATTTTAAATCTAGAAAGAATTTTAAACTCGAGAAAGAGCTTCTGTTTTAACATCTTCATGATGATCTTTAACATCAAAAAAAAGTTTTTTTTCGGTTTTTCTATATGGATTTTATTGGAACTGTTAAACGTAAATCTGATTTCGATAGCACCAAAAAATAATAACCGTTGAATTTACCGTTAAAGTTTTCAAGTAAAGATAAACCGTAGGTAAGATAAACATGGAAGCTGATAGAGTGCATATTAGGCATTCTTTACTATACGCGTTGATCTTTATGACTGCGCAGTAGGGTCTCTTAGGAATATAAGCAAAATATATGAAGCAAACGTGCTCTTTCTGGTAGAGCATGTCAACAGTCGTTTCAGCGGTTTCATTGGAACTTTCGCAAAGAAACAAGAAAGACAGAATGGTGCGCTGTATTTCCCATCATGCTCGTCAAACTAATCAAGGATTTCTCCGACGGATTAATGACTAGAAATGAAAAGCGGTTCCTGTACAGATGAATCATCTGGGTCCGTTTCAAAATCAGGCTTGCATCTCCGGAATGACACTGTCTGTTTCGTGGGATTCTCTCGAAATAATTTACTGAAAACTGCATTTGCAGCGGCTTCGGGAACAATGCATGTTTAGCGTCCTGCATGAGTCAATCGTCGCAGTCATCGTTCACCACGATAATGCGAGACCGCACGCAGATGCAGTTACCCAGCGAAAATTTACGAAGATCGACTGGGAACTTTTATTCAAAATATTCTCACGATCTTACACCAACGGATCATCACTTGTTGCGGTCACTGGAAAACTACCAGCAGGGAAGAGAGAACAATACTGAAGTGGACCTTCGTACAGTTCTAGCAAACTTCTCCGAAGTAGGAGGGAAGATTTCCACAGAAGAGGGATTTCGAAGCTTCCTGAACGTCGAAAAAATAAATGTCGCTCTGCTTGGTGTACGCGCTTTGACAGCTCTTATAAGAAATGCATTTTAATAAAACAGGGTCCAATGAATAGAATAGAGCAATTCTGAATTTGATGCTTGGATTTGACAGCTTTGCTCGTTAAAACGAACGTCAAATTGATTTTCAATAAATATTGGACATTTAAATTCGTCAGAATTTAGCATTTTGTTTAATAATTCTATTGAATCTTGTTTAAACCAATCAAACAAATAAATAAAAGACGATAACATCATTCTTGACCTTTTTAAATTTTTTTTTAAACAAATTGTTATCACGTGCGAAATCGTTCGTCTGTGCTGAACGTTTTCATTCAAATAATGTTTTGTTCAGATTGGCGTAAATAAAATTGCAGATAGAGAATTCATCTTGCATTCTCGAGAAGATTTCAATGGCTTAACATATCGAAACTCTTCCTCGATGTGTAGTACGAGAAGTTTGGAGCTTGTATCGGGGTGAACAAGAGAAAGCTAAGTGAGTTCTTTACAAAGCACTTCACAATCGGGCGGGCATCCTAGGAAAATCGGTCTTAAAGCTAACAGTCAGTGCAGATCTTACAAATTTATTTACAATCAATGAACGGGCGCACAACAAAACTCTGAACTCAGAACTATCAACAATAAAATCTAAACTCAATTTAAGGCAGGAAACTGATTTCAAGAACTACTTCAGGGTTTGCAAATGCTGATCAGACAATTTTTCAGTCTAATAAGGAGTAGAGCGGATTCAGTCCAATAGCGTCCATTTTGTAGGTTGACTTGAGAGTATAGAGTCATGAATCCAGATTGGAAATATCTGGGAAAACAAGTAAAAACTAAATTCCAAACCAGGAATCTCAATGATCCAATTTAATGGAAGCATTATATGATACTTTAATTTCACATAATCTTACTTTTTTAAAACCTGGAACATATTCGTAAATATGTTTTATTGCAAATATAATGATTATTATTACTTATATTTTCACAAAAACATCTTCTGGAAATGAAGAAAACACATGCTTTTATTTGTTTTTTGTGTTTGTTTAAAAAAAGGATAATGACACAAAATTAAAAAAAAGTTTTTTTTTATTTTCAAATCTATATAGTGATTTTTGCCGATTTAAAGACTACATATTCGAAAATAAGAAAAGGTGTCATAATCCAAGTTAGTTTGGAGCATACGTCTCTGCCTATTCTTATCAGATATCAACTTTATGACTGAGACACGTGGGTTGGCAATATCAGACCACCTTGGTGAGTGAAGTTTTTGTTTTATTTGGATCCTTGAAATGGTTTGGTATGAAATGAAGCTAGTAAGAGGTTATTTATCACTTATGAAACTGCTTTATCAAGGTGGTCAAAACTTGCCCATTTTCGTATATTTGCTAAGTTAGCTTCAAAACGTGAGAGAGTGAAAGCGGAGAAATTCACCAATTAGAAGTGCTTTTGTGTAGTTACATATTTGTCAAAAAACTTTGTCACATTACCGTCGGTAACGACGGATAATTTTGATATTTGAACTTTGTTCCTAACATATCTACTCATCATATTGGGAACTTAAAAAGTGTTGTTGTTTCAGAACTTATTTGCCTTTTACTCTACTTATCTTACTACTCAACTGACAGAAAATCGAATGTTGAAAATTTCAACAAATCTATTTCGTTTAGGTAGCGACTCCCTGTTATCACTTGATACCGGTGCGACTGCATCAAACACATGTATATTCGGAGAAAATCTCATATAACTTATATCTTATCTAGCAAATCTAATATCTGCGAATCAATAATAAAAAAAACCATACAATATACCAAAATAAATTAATTTATCTGAAGCTGGCATTATTGGATCGCAACGAAAATAAATTCTTTCACTGAACTGAGATCCAAACTTGAAAAGATTACTTCTTATTTAATTTTATTTACTTTATTGAACATTGGTTAATTTGTATTGGGCATTTGCAAACGATGCAATTCCACAATAAAATATCCTTTTGTCAGAAATTTATATATGCTGCATGGTTTGTACAATCTGGCACATACAGGCAATATTGTATTCTTTGACTTATTACTAGGGATTGAAAAGTAATAATTATCTGATATTTCTTGTGAATTTCTGCGCATCATAAGTTCCTCTGCCTATGAAATGGATCTACGAACCAAATAGAAAACGAGTTTAATCTCTGCGGAATATCACAAAAGATGTAACTCGTGCCAGAGAAAGGTATGTTTAGAAAATAGATTTTGTTTTATCTGGCCGAAGAGTGATATTCGAATAATCAGTCTATACCACTAAATCAATTATGATTTTTGTATTCCAGGCCATCGAATTTAACCCTTTTAGTGCCACGGAACGCCGCCGCGCTGCTATCATTAGTTCCGAAAAATGCCAGCGTCGCGACAGCGCTCCTTTTGACAGTTCACTTTTGGCGATCGCATATTTTTTTACATAAGCATCGTGATTATTATTTTTTTAATATTTCTAATTTTGATTTCAAAATGTCGGACACAAGTGAATTTTACAATACAGACGTTGAAATGACAGAACAATTTGAAAACTGCGTTCGTGATTATGAGAGCGATAGCGGAAGTGATATTGTTGTTCCTATCAATCGGAGGTAGCGTGTTATTAGTGACAGTAGTGATAGTGAGGATGACCTTGAAAATAAGACCCAATCAAACGCGCAATTTGTGGAACTACCATCAAATGCCACGTTTACAAAACAAACTGAGCATGCATTTCTTGAAGTATGTGGACCCACTCATGCTCCTCAAGGTGACGCAGCCCCATTGGAGTATTTCAATTTATTTTTCAGAGAGTTTTTGTATAACAAGATGGTTATCGAAACTAATCGGTATGCTTTGCAATTTTTTGAATCACATCTAAATTTTAAACCTAATTCACGCGCAAAATGTTGGAAGCCTTGCACAATACCAGAAATGGAAGCATTTGTTGCAGAACTCCTAGAAATGGGTATCACAAGAAGGCCTACTATTTCTTCTTACTGGAATAAAAATTCAAGTCATATCCCGTGGTTTTCTAACATGTTTTCCAGAAACAGATTTCAATTACTTTTGGAATTTTTCCATTTAGTTGACAATGAGACTCTAGTACCACCAGGACATCCCGAATACAACCCATGTGCCAGATTTGACTTCATGATAGAACATGCCAACACAGTTTTTCGTCAGCATTATGTGCCCAATAAACAGCTAAGCATAGATGAATCTTTGGTTGGAACAAAATGCCGAAATACCATCAAACAATATTTACCAAACAAAAAACATCATAAATGGGGCATAAAATTGTGGATGCTTTGTGATTCTAGTACTAAATATTGTTTTGGTTTTTATTGTTATCGTGGGGCACAATCTAATGAAGATAAGGATGAAATAAAAAAAATAGGTCTTGGTTCTGTAGTGGTGGAAAAACTCCTAAGTTTGGGAAACTATTTCGATAAAGGATACCATCTATTTACTGACAATTTCTATACCAGTATACAGTTAGCCAAATCACTTTTGGAGAAAGGGACATATATAACTGGCACTATAAGGCACAACAGAAACCTTATACCCAAAGAAGCAAAAATAACAAAAGTTGGTGAGCCTAAATATTTTAGTAACGGAGAAATTCTAATGTGTTCTCATCGCGATAAACAGTCCAAAACAAATCCAGTTATCCTCGTTTCCACTGATAGCAATATTGGAAACATTACAGTAAAAAAGAGACGTGGAAATTGTGAAACAGAAAAAATCAAGCCAGTTATGATACATGCCTACAATCAATTCATGGGTGGTGTGGACGAATCTGATAAAATGCTATACTCATACTTAGATGAAAGAAGGACACTGAAGTATTGGAAAAAAGTAGTGTTCAATATTTTTTGACGAATGACTCTAAACTCATACATAATTTATCAGCATAATTCCAATAATAAGATAAGTGTTATAAGTGCACTAGAGAAAAAATGGATGGATGGAAAAAATAAAGCAGAAACACAGACTTCGTCGAAACCTACTTTTGGCTTGGAAAAATTGCCAGGACGAAATTTACGACGATGTGTGGTATGCAGCAGTAAGGAAAGAAGTGCAGTGAAAAGATCAAACTTAATTTGCTCCATGTGTTAAAAAGACTGCATGGTGTTTGTGTAGGAAAACACGTTTGTAAATAAATTTTCTTCATTCTTCTTATACTTTCTGTAATTTTCTTGTCAATAAATATTTAGTATTCAATTTCTGTGTTTTTATTATCATAGTGTAAAATATTCTAAAGAGAACGTTGAAAAATTATGAATATTGGAGTATGTAACGGAAATGGTTAATATTTCTCTTGTTCATATAAATTAACTATAAAAATGCACTATTTACTGGCATTTTTCGCATATAGTGGTAAAATATGTATGGCACTAAAAGTGTTAAGGGTCCTTAGAATACTACAATAAGAGAAAATAAATAATGCTCAAATTTCAAAATGTTTTTTTCTAAACTATCAAGCTGATTCTGACAGTTGTTTAAAGTGACTTGCAACCACAGAAACGATTCACCAATTTGATTCGGGCGAGATTCAACATTCCATGACCTGAGAAATATTCGCTTCACTGACTTAAAAAATTCAAACGCGTATGTTCAGCGCAAAAAGTGATGGTGTACTTTTCTGGGATAGGAAAAGGACTTGGATCACACAAACCCGAATTCAAGATAGCTGATAGCTGCCTATTGTACATATAATTTAAAAATAAAATAACTGAATTTTTGAAATTTAGCTGCACGCTTTGGTGCACACAAACTTACATAACCATTTTTTCCAAAAATTTCAGGACATTATCGAGCATTTTTGCGTGTTTATCAGTTTGTGTAAAAAATTTATTTACTTAATTCTAGTTTTCTGATCCCTTTGAACTTACTGTCTTACCGCTTCAGTTGTATATTCGGCTCAAAATAAGTACAAGTCTCCAAATCAGCGGTGCTTAATTCTAGTCGGACAATCCACCATATGATAAATTATTATTTTTGTTTTCAGGAGAGCATTTTCAAATATGTGAATTTGTTTGTCAAGTCCCCGGACCTCAACTTAACCGAACTTTTATGGAGTTAAACGGAGGACAGACACATGCCAGACATTCACGCAAAGAAGAGCTTAAACGTTCTCTGCGCCTAGAATCGAGTGTGATAACTTTGAAGGCGATAATATGGTAATTTCCTTTTCAAATATTATTTCTGCTATAATAAAGGCAAATGTTGGAGCCACAAAATAGTAATTTTGCATAATTAAACACTATAAATTGCTTGATCTTCGTCGGATAGTTACAGCGAACGTGTGTTGTGAACTTGAGCGAATGAAACAAGTGCTAATTAAAAACGATATATTTCGCTCAATAACGAAAGGAAGAATCCTTCAACACAACGACGCGAGGTCTAAAGCTTCAAAAATAACCTGGGAACAACAAGGGAGCTTAGACTCGACCTTTTACCTCCTCTGTTTTTTTCACCAGGTCTCTTGCCTATCGCACAGATCTACTACCATTACTACGATTTCAGATTTTTCAAAACCCACGCAAACCCAGTCTTTCAATAAAAAATCGAAGGACTTTTTTTTAAACAGGGATTCGAACAAATTTTACTAAATTACAGAGATTTCTTTCATGTTATCGAAAGAAATTCAATAATTGAGAAAAAAAACAACGCCGTTGCGTTTCAACGAAGCAAACTTTTTGCCCTTATGTTTTGTGTTTCATCAAAATTATCATTTGAGTGACGCATCCAAAATAGCTGTAAGAATCGATCTCTCCAAAATATTTCGTAGGATATCTTTATGATATTCCATACATTCCTTGTCTGTGGCCCATTAATCATATAGTTTCGGATGGGGATGGTCCCTCGAAACAATATTTCTCCTTTATTGTTTAGAGGAACTATGCCCCTTCCGAAACTGTATGATTTTTGTATCAGCTCGCAAGGCTGATCCTCTATGATTGTTTCCAATTTTCTGAATGTTGGTATATCCGTTTCCTGTAGAACTCTTCCTCCTTAACTTCGAGAGATTGCTAGAACTGTACGAACAGCCACTTCAATGTTGTGTTCTCTTTCCTGCGGGTAGTTCTTCGGGTACCGAAGCAAGTGATAATGCGATGGTGCGAGGTCTGGAGAGTATGGTGGGTGAAGTTGAAAATCCCTGTCAAATTCTGCTAATTTTCGCTGGAAAACTGCAGCTGCTGCGGTCTCGCATTGTTATGATATCGTGTCGTGGTAAATGTAAGACGCTTATCATTGCTTGTTGAAACCGCTCCAATCGCTGACAGTAAAAGTCTTCATTTAACGTGTGATTTTGTTTCGGAAGCTCCGAATAAACGACACCTCGAGGATCCCACCAAACATACAATAAGTCACTTCGCGAATACAAATAGATTCTTGGTTTTGAATTGGTGAATGGTGTTTGTGATTCACCATCTTTTGCAAACTGTCCGGTGCCGATTATTGCACATATTGGAGCGCATGCACCGGTGCACATTATTGGAGCGAGTAATCTAGAAACCTTCCGCCGAAGAAATGCTTTATTAGTTTGACGAGCAGGATGGAGAACGCGGCAGCATATTCTGCGAATTTTGCGGGTTAGTGTATTCATTCGTCTCTGTTTAGTGATCCTGTGAACCAAGAACTTCTCCGATAATTCCGGGATGGTCACCTTATCTCCTGACAGATCACCATGTGTCACCTTCTTTGGCCATCTTGGTAGTGGCTCAATTTCGAAGTGTCGTTCTCCATTACGAATGCGCAGAAACCACTGTTCAGATCCTCCATTAATTTGGACATTTTTCCATAAATTCTGTTAATTTTCTGGTGTGCCAAAGATCAAACTCGTATAAACAATGCGTTATATGACCACTTTTTCTAGAAAATTGAAATGCAAATTCAGCGGTGATTTCTTTTCATAGTCGTGGTCATGGGAATTTCAAAATGTTATGATGCCGAAATGAGATCAAGGATTTATAATTTACAGTTAAAAGAAAATCCATATAGAAATACCGAAAAATCATTGCACGAACCCATTTTTCCCTAATCAACTATCTTGTGATGATCAGCACAGAACAAGTTGAAAAAATTAAATGGTTCCGAAGTAGAATTTAGTTGTGAACCAGGCGCTCGTGATACAGATGTAAATTGTTTTTTTTTTTGTGGAATCATAACGTGATTCCTGACATTTTTCCATGAGTTATCACCACTACTACTACCACTACTACTACCACTAATACTACTCCTGCTTCTACTATTACCACTACTACGCCTACTACTATCACTTTCCTGAATACTCATTTCTTAAATTCCGTTTCTTAAACTCGTCCTGACACTACCATGGTTTCGCATCGTTAGGTCACATTCTAAAAAAGATAGACTTTCACCACTAGAAAGTCCCTTTCTTCATCGAGAGGCAACTTGACTTCATCGTTTAGAAGAAATGGTAGCAAATTTTTTTGATTTTATGGTTAATTGGACTGAAATTGTTTGGGAAACATTATCGGAATTTTGATTTACTAGTTATGTTTCCAGTCTATTCAACGACATAAAGCAAAAGTGGGAAAATTTGAAAACGATTTTTGCGAAAAAAAGGAGAAGACTTTTTCTCAATACTAGAAATGTAGTTTGAAGCTGAATCACGTCGGTATAGGTTTTTGGGCCCTTAGATGTTCAGCTCACTGAATGGTTGGGCTCAATAGGTTAATAGGGTCGTTAAGGAAAGTTAAAGAAGGAATGTGAAGGCCTCTTGTTCTTAAAATATGAAACAGCAGGATGATAGAAGAGTGGGTTGGTATAGTTTGCTAGACAAACGCTTCGCACAAGTATATCTGTCATCTGTTTCGGTGAAAACTTATTTAAAAGGAATCTTTACGTCATAGGAGTTGAAACTTTTGCTAAATTAATTTGCATAGTTTGCTTTTCAATGTTTCATTTATTTACTCTGAGAGTTTTATTGTTCAATATATTACATTGATTTTGCCGCGACATTCCTAAATGACTTCTAAGCTTTAACAAACTTTATAGATGTCTTTGATAAAATTTAGTTTTGCACCATTTCAGTTCAGTTAATTGCACATGATTTGTTTGCTGCAATTGGGAGATATCTAATATAGTTAATGCGTAAATTGCTAATTAAATTCTCATACGCTTAAATGGATGGTTACCACCAAACGAAAACGGTGACGAGTACGGAAGAAGTAATTATTCAGCCGATTGGCTTTGCACACCACCACCCACTGCATATTCATTAGAAACAGATACCAAGTGTATACATACGGCGCAATACTTTTCTGGGTATAGATGGCAATGCCTATTCGGCCAGTATATAAATATACACCCACAATTATCGGACCTTTAATTAAATATATTTATTACTATTCTTTTACATATGACGAGATTATTTGCGATTAACTGCCCAGCTAACATTGTCGGCCAAATTAATAGAAAAAATAGAAATATTACCGGTCCCGCGTACCAATATGTACGATTTTCATTCAACATATATTCTGCAGTATCATTGTCACATATGATACCATATTTCCACATCCAGCACTATGTCACACCCTCCACATTTTTCTACAGCGCAGACAAATTGACTTGATTTTCCTGTGGCTAATTCATTGATTCATTCATAGTTGAGCTTCAGCTTGGTGTTCACAATACATACTTGCACCAATATCAATGCAAGAACCAAAGCCGATTTGGGTGACTCAAGAAAAACGTCAGAAAAGAAGCCCATCTCATATGGAAGAGACGCTCTGCTGAATGGTGGGCAGTGAAAAGTGGCAATCATTGAAAAATTCCAAGTTTTTCCTGAGTCAGACAAATGCGAAAATCAAATCAGTAAACAATATGAGTCGAATGTTCTAGATCCGGGAAAAATGATACATAAATTCCCTTGCATCAGATAAACTATGAGCGATGTAAAAGACCGCTCGGCAGCGCTGAGATCCAGGTGGGGGTTCGTAAAAATTTCAAAAAACAGAATAAAAGCTCAATATTCTGTCACGAGCGATGGATCAAAATGAGGTTAAATGTAAATGATGGGTTCAATTAAGCATATTAAAAGTGCATGAAATTTCATTCAATTGGAAATTGAATGGAGAAAAGTGGGAGACGGTTCGCTGTTGCAGCGTCAGTTTATACCACATGTGAAAAAAATAGTAATCTTACTTTGTTTATTTTGAAAATTTGAAGTGAGAACAAAGCATTTCTTATAAAAGTTATTTTTAGAGGGTGTTTGTTTAGGTGTTACTTGTTGCCATTGTTGCCCTGCTTAGTAATGTATCATGGTATACTTTCTCAAGCAGTCCCTGGACATGAAAGTTTTTCAACTTGTAAGGTTTCTAACAATATAATGTAGAATTTTTGATATGTTAAAACTGCTTACCTGAAAAGAAGGAAAAAAATATCAAACGTTATAAAGCGCCATTCGAAAATCGTATCCTCCCAACGCACTTAAACATCGAAGATTCTTTGTACTTTTCATTGTTTCAATTATTTCTCCGTGCTTTCTCTATAGAGCATCAGCTACTACGTGCCTCCAAAGACAAAAACAGTGGCGAATACAAAACAGTCGGTCGGCTTATATACGTTCGATATTTTTGTAAAAAAAAGCCTTCAAAACCGTTTGGCATGACGGCTTATTGCATAAGCTCAGAGTGCGGTGCACAACCATACTTGCACAAACTGATTTCACTCTTGCTGAGAGATAGAGCATAGTAGATTAAAGTTCGAGGGTCAACATCCATTAAGAAACCGTTCCTGCAGGTGCTCCACAAGGTTCACACATGTGTACCACACCTTTCAATAAAGACACGACCAATTTAGCCACAAGCGAAAACTGCCAACTAGCCATGTTGAAGCAATGAACCAATGCGCTAAATTTCTTAGAACGAAGCTTCAAGTCACCCAGAATCGCTATTTAAAAATGACCCTAATCAAACCTATCAAACATAGGTTAAAACCCAGCAGATTTTCACCATGATTTCCCTATCGATCTGATTATTAGTAGCTTGTCCAAGAAAGTTAATCATGAAGCTTAATTTTACGTAACCGTAAATGCAATGAACAATTTACTCAGAACTCTTGAACTGTCAAAAACTGACGTAGGAGGCACTTGTACTTGAAAATGTATAATATAAAAAATTTAATATTTTCATAACAGCTCCCTCTGCATTCCATATCGATATAATTAGGGAAGATATGTACACTTATATGCGATAACTACATAACGGCTACACTAACGATTAATATAATCCAGCTAACGCCAACGACTAACCATTAATATAATCCAGGTTTTCTAAGGAAGTAAATTAACCATGCCTACACTCATAAACTCATAAAAACCCAATTGTATACTGAGGTACTAATACAATTTAGAAATATCCAAAAATTAAGTCTTTTCGCATTTTTCAACCTCATATGGTTTCAAAGATGAGCTCCTTCAAGTTTTTGAAAAATTCAAAATATAAGATTAGTAAACGATAAGATAAAAAAACAGGATTTTTCAGGCCCGTTTCGGCATTTTTTTTATATAGCAATCATAGATAGACATTGGATATGAACACGCATATTTAATTTTTTGAGTGTGCTCAGCGATTTATCTTCGTATAAAAGTTTAGTAATTTATTAAAATAAAATGACGAAATGATGCATAAATTTCAGGGGTTGGAAAAAAGTGTTTGATCTCAAGCGTCCTAAAACGTTTTTTTAAAGGTTCAAGGGCGGAATTTCACAATTTCACATGTCAATATTCATGACTTCGTGGAATAATGAATACTCATGCAGGTGAAAGGATGTTTTTTAACTTTCTAAGCAATACTTATGCAACTTTTATGTGCGAGTAACTGATGCCTGAAGTTTGCCTCGTTGCAACCAAAACAGGCTCGCGTTATTTTACTTTTTGATTTTCGATTTCGATGATTAGGCAAAAATGAAAAAAAAAAGAGATTCGAAATATCGGAAAAAAAAAATTCCAAGCACTTCAATTTAATTAATCAAAAAAAAAAAAAATCATAAAAGGGAAAATTCAAAACAAAACTATCTCCAATTTTTTCAAAAAAAATTGACCGTCAAAAAATTTGACTGTCTTGTAAGGGTTGAAAATCGAATATTTCGGCGTCTAAAAGAAGTAAAAATAAAAACAATGACTGATATATGCAAAATTAAAAAATGTCGATTATTATGTGGATATATAACGATATTACGACAATTTCACTCAAATGAAAAGAGAAGTATGGACCAGATTCAACCGCATAATTCGACTGTAGAGTTGTCGAAAGATCAGTATTGCAATTCTCACTAGAACAAAGGTCTCTGAAGTTTGCAGTTAGCAACGCAACTGCCTTTTGAACTTTTTGAATTTTCCTTTAAGGTTTGGAATACGTATCGCATCATCTGTATTAAAATCTTGACAGGAGTCTCTAAATTTTGATTGGACTTTTTGAATTTTTCTTGAATCGTTGGAATAACATTTTCTCAATGCTTATTCGCAATTTTGACTTATTTGCCCATCTTCAAATTCGTTATTGGTTCCAGCCCATAGGCTAACCATCAAACACAAATCAGCTCAAAGTTTCAGGGGTACAAGAGAATGTAAAACATGTTGTCGAAGTTTCTTTGACAAAGATTTACTTTACTTAAGATCACGACGCTTTGAGAAAAAGATCAAATGTTTCAATTTCTTCTCGTATCATTTCATTTTGAGCCTTCATCCCCATAAAAAGTATCATTGATAGAAACAGCGTTGAATCAGCAACCCAAACATCTTCTTTAATGACGGTCAAAACTGAAAATTAGGGAAATTATTGGCTGCACCTTCAGTGTCGCTGCTTACAGCGACGCGGGAAGCAAGGATGAAAAAAGTCTTTTCATTGCTAGAAAAGTTAAAACAATGTCAACGAAAGAAGAACACGCGGAGAAAACAAGGCAAAACAAATGGATTTGGATGGTCTGATTGATAATGGTAATCATTTAAATATGTCTGAAGTTTGCATCCTTGCAATTGAAACGGTCCCGATTTTTCCCCTTTTTTACATTTGCCGAAGATTTGACTGAAATCAGAAACTGGTAGAGTGTTAGTTGAAGCAAAATCACAGAAAGAAATAAAAAACATTTCATTCAAATTGTCCAATAAAATTCAAAAAGTGGAAAAGGATCGAGGCCGTTGCGATTGCAACGATACAAACTTCAGACACCTTACATTTATAGGGCCCAGGGATTCTGGGCTTATCGCTCAACTTAGATAAGTAAAATTCGATCATTCAAAAAACTTTCGGTAAAATAAATGTTCCAAACATGTTTTTTCCCCAAAAGGAAGTTATTTTTAATTGGCGGATATTTAATGCGCTTATAGACAGAAGCTGTTTGTTTGGCTTCTGCCTATATAGAAAATTGCAAAAATGCAGATTTTATGTTTTTTCTTCAGCTTTATTCATTTTATCTTTTCTCAATGTGTAGTGTATGTGTTGTTTACTAATGGTAGTGGATGCAACAGTGCGAAATCTTCCTTTGTAAGATTTCATTAGATTTTTTTAGTAGCCTCAATCTGGAAATTTTCTGTCCGTAAATCGAGTACTCGGATGTACCACCTTGTATAAAAAGTTTGGAAACACAAGATAAAGAAGTTCTGATTTGTAAAATGTGTCTTTGTCACATTAAGAAAGCTAAGATCAAAATGTTTGAAACAAATGCTGAGTTTGGCTCATTTTCAAAGCCTACTAGAACTCTTTTTGTAGTAGAGAGCTGAAGGCTACTGACTGAACATGTCCTCCCTACCAACCTGAGAACGTAGTCTGGGACCGTTTGACACAATAATTCGTGCTAGGAATTCGTTTTATACTTGCAGGCGCCATCAGATCATGGGAATCGCTTCGTCACCGACGCCCCTTAATACGCCAATTTGCCTTTGAACTTTTCTGTTTGGACTGTTCTAGCATAATGTGCTACGCAATTCCATTTGTCCAATGTTTTAAGCATTCAACATCTCCATCTACAGTTTCTGGGAAGAGTTCGTTAATTTTGTTGAAGGTGCCTCACGCTTCTCACTTCATATACTTAACTACGTAGCAAGCCAAGAATATACTGGAACTGGCTACATACTAAAACCCTAAAGATTTTTGTGGTCCTCCAACCACTTTTATGAGGGTTTGAGCCAATATGATTATTTTGTTCAAAGTTTGTTATATGGGGTTGAAAAGTGGATAATGCTGAGTGCAATGGAATAATTGGACTCTTTCATTACATAAATGGAATCTATTCAAGGCGAAATGAATACTGTTAATGGTAGCCCGGGTCCATCCTTTACAACCGGAATGTATGGAACGCATGTTTGATCGCAAGAGGCGCTCATTCAGGAATGACACCTCAAAAATTATTTTGGGCGAATAATCGGTTGTGATAGACAGCCCAAGTCATATCCAATCCTCTTTCATGGATCTTATGACTGACCCATCAAGAAAGTCTACGATGGCACCAGGGGAACTTTACAGTGTAGATTGAAAAAAATCACTGCTTTTACGGATCACGTAGTATTTTTATTTTCTTTTTTAAAAAAGGCTAGAAACTTGCATGAAAGCATAAACTTGGATATCGATGACGAATAGAAAACAGGCATTATAACGAAAACGAGAAACCCTGAAAATCTAGAACGTGATTATTAGGGTGGCAAACACTTTGTATCATTTGCCGTACCAGGTTGGATATAGTCAGAAGATGAGCGATTAGACTGTTTCAAATTTTGTTTGGGGTTTGGTTGTTTCCGTTAAATTTTTCTTCTCCATCTCCATCATTCAAAAAAAAAAACGAACTTAGGATTAATCAGGAAAATCGCATTTCTCTTTTTTCATTATCAAATGTGAAGACCACGATAGGAATCGTGAAAGAAAATGTGGCTTTCTTCCCGTAATGTTTTAGACAAATCGTTGTTCGACAAATCGTGAATTGTTAGTAACATTTTCATTGCATATGTCAAAAGTTCAATGTATGAAATTTATTGGCAGCAACCCCAAGATTATTTCTGCAAAGCTCAGGATGGATCACGAAAAATCCCCACACGATTAGTGACTTGACAATATTTCAATTTACATATTGAGCTTTGAGGTCTTTGGCACGCTTTCCTTTTCTTCATCTAGATAAAGCTTATAACAAAATTATTTAGATTTAAAAATTATTTAAAATTTAGCTTATACAAAAAATACAGCATTTTCCCGCTTTAAAGATTTATTTATATGTGAACTTCATTTGATGGGTGCAGAAGCGTGTCCTAGCAGTGAGTAGAAGATAGGGAACATATTTGGGTATTTTTGACGAGTATTGATGCCCTCGGCCTAATAAATTATAAGTACGATTTCGGCTAGGATTCCCTGACCAATTTGTTTGTGATTTATCATCTTTTGCGATTAATGCATTCGGGGTTGTCCCACGTTTCATGTGTGTATTGTTACAATTTTTCAGTAGCATTCTTGTGATTGCTTCCAAAGCTTTGCATGTTTTTTTATTATTTTTCAATTTCCGCTCCTTTTTCTTTCGCCGCAATGTTCACAATAGTTGAACGAACTTGTTATAACTCAGACAATGTCGGTGCATTCAAGGGAGGATTTTTGACTGAGGTATTTTGGATGTTTTAAGGGTTTTCCCACAGTATCCTAATCATGCTGCATACATTTGGATCCGAAAAGCTCTCAAGAACGGAATGAATCACAATTATGCATCATAATGAGTAATGGAAGAGTATGTTGACTTGGAAATCAAATTGAGATATTACAATATGCGGAAAGAACAAGAACCCTTTTTCCAAGAAAGAGGAAAGATTCTCTACTGGCCAATGTGACAGGATACTTGTTTCCAATCTGAGGAAGAGTTATTCAAATTCAGAAGCTCGGGCGTTGATGTTTAATTGGAAACCCATAAAATACGACTTGCGAGGAAAGCATTTGTCTTGTTTTCCAATTTAATGGGCCACAGATTAGCACGTTATGGGTGCTGAAAACCAGTTTGCTCCATTTGATAAATTGTGATGCTTTTCAGTATGGACATTCCGCATCGTTTGAAACCCCCACGTTCCATCGAGAAGAGTTCGTCGGTACGCCTATTGCGTCATTTTATTTTCGCAAGTTTTGGCCAAGTAACTCCAAAACACTGCCGGCTATTTAATTGAAACATCATTCTTCTGCAGATCGGGCCAAACAAAATCGCAAACCAAATCACAAAGAGCCGCAAGAGGTGTTCCAAAGCGCGCTTCGTCCGCGGAAGTCCAGCGGTCGCCACGCAACGTAGCAGCCATGCACACAAGGGTTAACAGCTCGAGGGAACAATCGCGTTCGATTGAATGGGAGCGGTATTTTTAATTAATCTGTCGATTAGCGTTATCAGGTTGGAGCCAACTCTGCGGGCACCCACCCAATCTAGCCAAGCTGCTCGCTTGCAATTCCGACACGGACATTTGCAGTCTGTGCCACCCTACAAAGTCGAAATGCATTTTCTTATCGGATGAGTTATCTGCCAGCCATTAAGACCTCGCACAGCCATTGACCGACCTGCTCCGAATGCACCAAAAAACCGTAAAACATAATCGCAACTCCAATTGTAATCAATCATTTCCCACGTTAGCGTGGAGTCGATCCTCTGTCTGACGTTTGCACTTTCACATTTTCGCAAGTTTTTCCGAGCTGTTTTCACCCTTGCATGCAACACATATCCATATTTGCATCGACTTCGACGGCTGATTCCAGCTTGTTAGCACTAGTCAGTGAGAAAATTTGAAAAACATGAAAAGACGCACCCAAAAGTAGGAGTTTCACTTCCGATGCGGCTCGTTCGCCATCAGCTCGCAGCGCCCTGTCGATGTTTTTCGAACGTTCCGTGGCTTCCTTATCCCGCGCCGTACTCACAGCACAACCCATTTTCCCGGTGATTTACACGCACTATTCGTCGCTACGCACTTTTTCACACACTTGTTGCACTTGTGCACTTCGAAATGCCGTGAATTTCAGTAAAATTGGAGACCGAAGTCGTTACGAACGTGAATCATCCGCGAACAGCATCACAAAAAACAACTAAACAAATGGCAAATCTGGGCGAAAGCGAGAATCCGTACACCCGACAAGTACATTCAGCCTGAAGTTGGCAGCAATCGTGCAGTTGTCGCGCATTGATCGATTCAAATGAGCGAGAAACATCGTTGCAAATTGAGCGACAAACGGTTGACATTTGAAAATTTGAAAACGCAACCGGAAAATTAAGGAGAGCGAGACCGTGTTCACCAGGATATATTTGACTATGGCCGCAAAAAGGTGAAATACGAATGCTTTAACAATATTCAAATATGGTTTATGAATATAAAAAAGTGCAGCTCTCTTTTTATGATTGCATTTATTCTTTGATAGGTAATTTTGTAACCACTAACATGTTGTTTATTTTCCGTTAAGCACGCTGTAAAATCCAATGGGGGAACGGAGAAATGAGAAACATTTCTAATTAATTACAACTAGAATTAAAATGAAATTATATATCACGAAAATTAAATTAGGTAATTTTATGTTGTTAATGTTTAATTTAACAGTTCTCATAATCCTTTCTTGACCGAAAACTTCGGAATTTTCGAAAATAATATTTATTAATATGGCTTATTTCGGAAAGAAATTACCTGAAGCGTCACAGCTTCACAAACTTCACAGGACGTGCGTTTTACGAACGATGCTTTTTGGCATCGTTGGAAAGTAGGGCTCTAAAAAATGGGGATTTGAATTTCGACTTGGGAAGTGTAATGGTTTTCAAATACGAAGTCGTCACGGTGGTGACGTCAGGACGAGTCTGCCTCGCACCGACATCCGGACGTGAAGTCCTAGAGGCGTGGCAACGAGTTGTACCCTGAGGGTCAACGATTGGGCCACTTGGAAGTTCACTACCCTGGTGGCTGCTGCGTAACTAGCTCAGTGGGGCGAGGTATGCGGACGTGGGTCGGACCCGAGTGAACTTATTGAACTATTGAACCAGCCACAGGAGAGCCCAATTTTCCGATCGCGTCTTTACTGTACTTTATACCCTTCATTATCAATCAAAACCCAAAACAACGGCAACAATCGCGCATCCGTTAACCGAAATGACGCGGTGCCCAGAAAAGAAAAAATTTACGTTACGGAAACTACTGCGAATACTAATTTGTCACGCGAATCTAACAACGACATTTATCCGAATGTCCTAGCTATGGCACCGCGGAACCCGAAGCGACGAAACACCTGAGGCACTACATCACCACACACTTACCTGTATATCATCATTTTCCTCCTGAAAAGCGAGAAGATCCGACGAAAGGAAAGAATATGTTGTAATTAGTAATTCATGTGTGCTTTCTGTATTTCTTCACAAAATTTTGCTATGCATACTGATTGAGATTACTTAAGGGTTATGATAAATTTTCTTTTTCTAATCTGTTACTTCGCATAAATCAGTTTCGGACTTTGAGTGGCAATTGATAATATGTATAATGACTATTAAGCAATTATATTCCTATATTATTATTAACGGTGATTCATGATCTACATATCGTTTCACTCAACATATTTTTTTCTTTCCTTTCTTTCTTTTTATTTCACGTTTATAATCTTAAGATTCCAAGATTCCATCTTTGTATATTTTTATTCTTTTATTCTATTCTACAATTGCTTACGACTACATATTTGTGTTCCCTATTAAGCTATGACAAATGCATTAAACATATCAACATCTTCAAAAGTAATGTAAATTAAATAAATATAGAATTATTATTTCATCCAGAATATAGAATTATTGTGTTATAGTTGTTGAATATATTACTATGCATAGGTGAACATAGGCCTACAGGAAGGATTTATCAGGAACCGAACGCTGTTTTCGATTAACAGGAATATAATTTGGGAGCAAATTTTTGCATTTAATTGAAATTATCTCAGCGTGTTTATTCGAACGTTATAGCATCTTTCGTGCTGCCATCTAACCATCCGTTTAACAAAAAAACCATATTCATCTTCAGATTTGTTAAAAGTTGTAGAAGCATAAAACGCTTCGTTCAATGTTATTTTAGTTGCCAATATCAGTTCGCCAATATCCTTCTTGTGTGGATGCACGAGTCTCATATCTTGCATAAACGCGTCCGCGAAATGGAAACGAAACGAAATGGACTTTCATTGGCGCAAATATGCGCCAATGAAAATAAGATTCAGCTAACTGTTCGCATCTTACACTATTATTTAGGCTGCGAGTTCCCCAATTGTCTTTCGATTTTCAGGGACGCAACGGTCTCACCGCTATGTCTACGGAATCCATAACAATTTACCGTTGATTGTGTATTCGATTTAATTGGAACGTTCAAAACACAATTTATTGAGTAGATTGATACTCACATGAACACGTGTCGTTGAGGTTATAACAATGCCGTTGGAAACTGTTCGAATGGGGCTCCGGTGGTACAGCGGCCAAATCATTTCTCCTAACCTTCGAAAACGCGTATGCTAACTCCTTTCCACCTTAAACTCATCTGATTGGTCATCCGTGTTTTAATTGAGGCCAACAAGAAAATCCCTCTTCACTGCCGATATACCCACGAATGTATATTATTATCTTGTACAAAAGATTATTTGAACTTCTACAGCAAAGCTGCTCAGTTTTTTCCCCTGAGACATTCCGCGTGTTGTAGGTGCGTACACCTTCGCCGACAATCACAGAATGCTCGAGGTTTCTTTTTCCCGGATTTTCCCACACCAAGTGTCAACTACTGTGGTGGGTTTGACATCGCAAGTTGGCAATTTTGTCTGGATTGCCACACTTGCGATGTGGATCACAAAAAAGACATTTCAAAACAATTTTAATGGTGCACTTATCTAATTTATTTAGGGTAATAATAATAAATGTCCACCCCATTTCAAACAATTACTCCTAGAATATGAATTTATCCGACTTGTTCGAGATTACAAGCCGTTTCTGTAATGGATTTACTTTACGTTGGCCGTCGAAACGGTGTATCCACCTCACGCTCACAAAAGGACTTGAAGTCTAAGGAGGTTGGCATCGAACTGTACTTTTAGGGCCAACTATTTGGCCACTCGAAAGTTCAGTATTCTAATTAGTTACTGCTGGCGGACTAGCTCTGTTCGGCGAGGTTTGTTGGGACTCCACTCTCGTTTCATTATTGAAATAGCCATCGTAACAAGTGGCATATCAAAATCAATCAT
The DNA here is from genome assembly GCA_954870665.1 of Stratiomys singularior. NCBI lineage: Eukaryota > Metazoa > Arthropoda > Insecta > Diptera > Stratiomyidae > Stratiomys > Stratiomys singularior. The sequence goes on along the minus strand of OX940880.1, from coordinate 66,006,102 downwards.
ATTAATTACATTCATTCAAAACACTACTTTAATCAACCAACTGACAAACAACACCAATCCGAGAAGAGATATAAAACGACGATACCGTGAACCCGTACCGATGGACGCTCTCCATCCCGATATCACTTCGGCCGCACCTCAAAAAAACAAATGACCGGTGGAAGGTAAGAAATTTGTACTATATACCAATTCATTTTATTTGTTTATTTCTTTGTAGGCTTAAATTCATCCCAGGTGTTCAATTTGGAAATACTCGATTGAATAAAAAGTTTTACACTGAATATAGTTGGCTACTTTATCTTTATCTAATTTATTTCTCAAATTTTGAAATTTTTGATTTCAAATAAAATATATATACATATTTTTATTATTTTTTAATTCATTAATTTAAATAAATAATTTCATAGGGAGCGTACAAAATTGTTAATTTGATCTGAGCCACAAATTGGATTACAGAATAAAAAAATAAAAGGACTTTTTTTCTTAGTTCACTCTTACCACCGGGTTTTACTATTATAATTGATTGAATTTCAAGCCACAATCTAATTCTTACAGACATATTTCTAAGATAATTCCGTGCGAACAAGAATACAGATGTAATACGAGGGTGGGGTGAAAAGTTTCCGGCCTGACCAAAAAAAACGATGTTTTAAAAGTTTTTTTTTTGCTTTAGTTTTCAACATAATCTCCATAAACACTGATACATTTCTCATAACGGGTTTCTAATTTAGTTATACCAGTTTTAAACGTAGAGTCGCCAAGCTCCTCAAAATACTGATTTACAGCTTCGATAACTTCTTCGTTGTTCTTAAATCTTTAACCGCCATGCAATTTTTGAGGTTAGGAAACAGGTAATAGTCGCTGGGGGCTAAGTCTGGAGAGTAGGGAGGATAAGGCACCAAACTTCAATTCGTTGCTTTTGGACATGGCAACAATCGACAAATGCGCTGATGCGTTATCGTGATGAAACAAAATTTTTGTCTTCGCCAAATGAGGTCGTTTAATTTGCTATTAAACGTTGCAATAATTCTGCGAGTATTGACAAGTGAAAGTCTTACCCTTTTCAAGGTAATCAATGTATATAATTCTTCTCGCATCCCAAAAAACAGTAGCCATAACGTTGTTTGCCGATAAAATTGTTTTTGCCCTGCTTGGGATTGGTTCTCCCTTTCCAACCCACTGTTTTGACTGTTATTTATTTTCAGAAATGTAATGATGGACCGAAATCTGATCAATAGTTATGAATCGACGCAAAAATTCGGTCGGATTACGCCTATACAGCGCCCAATTGTTCGTAGAATTGTTTTTTCGAATCGCAAACGCGGCACCCACCGTACACACATCTTTTCCATGCTCAAATGGTTATGCAAAATATTTCGCACACGTTCAGCTGACATCCTACAAGTCTCAGCCATCTCGTGCATTTTCAACCTGCGGTCTTCGAACACTATTTGATGGATTTTCTCAACCATTTCTGAAGTTGTGGCCTCAACGGGCTGTCCTGAGCGAGGTTCGTCAGAGGTGCTCACACGACCCATTTTAAATTCAGACACCCATTGCTTAATAGTTGAATATGAAATGAAGGAGTCTCCTAGTGTTGAATCCATCTCTTTTTCTATTTGTTTTGATCTAAAACCTTTCAAATAGAAGTGTTTGATGAACTGCACTGAAACTGCACTGTTCCAAAATATTCCTACACAAAATAACGCAATCAACGCTGCAGCCGCGCTCCGTTGCAGTTGCAATTAAGCACTTACTAACCAGGAACATTTTCTACGAGTCGGAACAATTTCCATTGCATTATTACTTGAATGTATCGGACGCTTCTTTGTTCGCCTCTTGGTTTTTTTGTTTCTCTTTCATAATTTACTTTCGATCACATCATATTCACTTATTAAGACATTCCGACTCCTAGCTGCCACTTCGACAGCTCTTCCAAAACTGCCGGTAGTCGACATTTGACATCACCGCGTTTTCTTCTTGTCAGGTGTGTCCCACAAAAAGTGTCGCTTCTGGGTTCCGTCCCACACTAAGTGTAACTTGTGTAACTAGCCCTGTAAGTAGGCATCTTTATAATGCTACTAAGGATGTTTCTTTCAAGAAACACCTGTATTTCCGGTTGATCCGTCCGGATAGAGGTGTTTTTTTCTCTTGAATCCGTGTTTTATCCAACAGAGACGGCCAAGTTGTTTTTTTTTGTTCTCCAAACGAAGTTCCATGGTCCCCGCCTGTTTTTCAGTACCATTCACAAACGCGTTTCGACGATGTGCCTTCTTCGGTGTTTGGTTTCGTTCGGATTTTGTCAGTATTAAGGGTCTTATTTATTGGTCCATTGTTTAACCAAGCAGATAGGGCTCCCTTTTTATGTAGCTGTGACTGTTTCATTCGGTTTTAGTAGTAATAAACAACTGCCTTCTGGTGCCACCAAATATTCTGGTTGTGAAATTGATGGTCGGCCCGAATCAACATACGGTGGTTTACGTTTAGAGTTATCGCAATAAACTTATTTTTCATCGTCAGTTATGATTCGACTCAAAAAACAATGTTTTTTCGGGTTTTCGAGATATTTTTTGCATGCTGTGATTCTATTGTGATTGATTTTCGTTTAGTTGATGTGTGACTCATTTTCGAAGTATTCAAATCTTTCCCATTGCATGTAAACGGGCAAAAATGGTTGATCGGGCGACACTCAACTCCAAAGCAAGTTCGTTTTGGGTTCGACATGAATTTTCATCCAATAATGCTTAAAATTCTGCATCGTCTAATTTTTTGGCTGATCTGGTCATTCTTTGTCTTCCAAGTCAAAATCATCACTTCGGAAGCGACAATGTTCACCGTAAGCTTCTACCAAGAATCGATAACTTTCAGTAGCGTTTTTCTTGAAATGAAAGAAGGTTATTAAACCTCCCCGCAAGGTGAGAATGACAGTTTTTACCCCACTAAATACCATATGAGTTATTATAGACACAAACCATATACAAAAGTTGCTCCATCTGTTATCTCAATCAACATTATTAACCCACACTCCGAATAGGTGGAACAAAGTTCTTGAAGCTTCTGTTTTTAGAGAGGCGCTTGATTTTGTTCTTCGCTCCCTTGTCTGCGGTAACTGTGCGGTGTGGTCTTTGGTTTTTTGAAAGTTGTTTTATGGGCTCGATGATTATGTCCGGATGAGAGTTTGTTTGTTCATTTATGATTTGTTCGTCGAATGTTTATTGTTTGTATATTTCCCTGTTTACAAGTACGTTCAAACGCCGTCCTTTACGTTGCCCATGTAGCACTTCCACCGTTTTACTACCGCAGGAAGGTATATATACCTTATTAATCATGTGGTTCGCAAAGTGGTATTAAGTTACAGTCGTATCCTTTTGATGACGTTTCTTATGTGTTTGTGAAATCTTCTTCTTATTTACGTCCTAATTGGCCGATGTAGCTATATTGGCACACACAACTTAATTATTATACGCCCCGTTTGTCCCGCAGATCCGTTTTGTTTGTGTTTTTGCGTAGAATTTTTCCCAAATTGCTTCTTGCTTTGAAGGCTATGTTTGGGTAGTAGTTTCCTGTTATTTATTATCATTTCTAAAATGTGCTCCCTTTCACATACATGGTTTTAGGTTTTTAAGTACCCTCAGGTATTATTGACTGTCAGTTGTCCATGGTTTCATCATTGATATGGGAATGAATGTCATCCAGTTTCACATGCATGTCTCGACAGTCACTTCTTACGGTGCCTTTTTTTGGCATGCTGCCCAAGATTCAGATTCAGATATCTTTATTGAGACTTTATCGTACATTGTGTTATTTGACATGTATCATAGTTATTTGACAGCGACTCTATTGTCAATTACCTTATTTGTCTAAATTCGACCGTGGTCAATGCTGATTTGAATTTGTTTTTTTTTATGACAATGTGGTAGATATTTTACCTTTGCTCACAGGCTTTTACATAATGTGCTTATTCCTAACTTAATCTAGAATAACTTAAACCTATTTACAATTTTCAGAATTTTAAGTGAGTGGGGGAGTGTTTGGAATCAGTGAATTGCCGCAATGAAGTTATCCTCGATCGCCCTGGTTTGAATTTGTATAAAAGGATGGTTTCAAGTAAGGCCTCAGGGGAGGGTTAGAAAACTCGGAATGGTTGGCACAGAGAAGTTGTATGGGGGATAAGTAATTTGACGAGTTGTTTAGGGACAGGTTCCGATCATACATTTCTCTGATCATGGGTTCTGGATGGTCAGACCACTTTTTGAGTCGTTTTGTTGCCTGTTCGATCATATATTCCAGGATAGGGGTTATTTTAGATTCTTTGTAGAGGAGGAAGGTCTTGAAGTGCTTTTTATCAGGCCGTCTGTATTTTGAAAGGCACTTCCGAAGAATTTTTCTTTCGAAGATTTGTATTTCTTCCGCGGTAGAGGGGGATATCGTGATCCACACGGGGCAACAGTACGTAATGATAGGCCGTATTAGCGTCTTGTATATGAGCAGCTTCGTACTTTTGTCGATAGACTTGCTTGACAACAGAGGCGCTAGTGCAGCCGGTGCTCTGGTGGCTTTATCAAGTGCTTGGCGGGCGTGGGGGTTAAATTTTAAGCGATGATGGAAATTGACTCCCAGGTATTTGATCGATTTTTTTAAAGGGACATTTAGTCCGTTTAATGATAGAGAAATTTCTTTACTTTCTGCAGGAGCGGCCCGGTGACCTTTCCCGTAGGCATTTCGGAAGCAAATTAGTTCGCATTTTTCTGCGTTTACGTTTAGAGCCCATCTTTTGAAGTAGTTGTGGAGAGATTCGATGAGCGAAGTTAACGAGCGAAGAGCTATCATCGGGCTGAAGTGCTTGGATAGCACGAGAACGTCATCGGCGTACAAAATTGCTAGGGGAGATACCCGGTTACGAGGAATGTGGTTTGTGCTGTTTCCGTCAGATAGTTGGCGAATGCTTGTGGGCATATCGTGTAGAAAAAAGTTAAATAGGTGTGGTCCGAGGATCGAGCCCTGTGGGGCTCCGGAGCGAACATTGATAGGTTCTGAAAAAATGTTGGCGATTTTTATCCTTAGAGAACGTTTATGCAGGAAATTGGTGATTATACGGCTGATGGGAATTGGGCATTTAGCCTGGAGAAGTTTGTATATAAGTCCTTTTGACCAGACTGAGTCAAAAGCCTTTTCAAGGTCAATCGTGCATGCTACGGTGGCAGTTTTCTTTCTTAAGCCGGTGGAGATGTCATGTAAAAAGACAGAGGCTTGTTCAGTAGAGACTTTTTCCTTGAACCCGAATTGCTCGCAGGGGATTAGGGGTTTTGCGAATATCTTGAAAGGTTTGAGTATTGCCTATTCCAGTATTTTGCCAAGGTTAGAAAGTAGTGATATTGGCCTGAATTTGCTTAGCTCTCCTTTCGACCCTTTCTTGGGGATAGGAAGAAGCGTAGCGGTTTTCCAGGCATTAGGGAAATAACCGTTGTTGATGCAATGGTTTATGATCTTGGTGAGTGGTCTGTAGATGGCCTCGCTACATTTCTTGAGTACGTAATTGGGAATGCCGTCAGGACCGGCCGACTTTTTGCTGTTGAGTGATTGAAGGTAGAAGAGTACTTCATCTGGTGTTGCGAAGAATTCTTTGAATTTGCAGCATGTAGGATTTGAAGCGGTATTGTTTGGTGAGAAGACGGTTAAAAGGGAGCCCTGATATCCATTGACGAAGGAGCGCACTTTCATTTCGGCGGCAGCAGTTATTGATTCATCTTCAGGGGACTTTTCACAGAAAGCCTGGCTATAGAAGGATGAGCAAACGATTATCTTTTCCTCAAGGGTGGTGTATGTCTGACCGTTATGTTTTATTTGGTCTTTGTTTATGTTGAACTCTGCAGTGAGGCGTCCTGTCAGCGAGTTGATCGCTCTGAAAACGTGAGGGGCAGGTTTCATAGCGGCCAGACGGGTTTTCAATGCCGCGTTTGTCTCGGCTCGAGCTTTTATTCTTATGAGTGTGTCTAGACAGCTAATTTGCGATTTTAGCGTTATATACTCGCTGTTCACACGGTTCCAGTTCCGATGAAATATACGCTTTAGTCGTTGCTGCCACCTGGCACGGGTGCGTATCAGGTGTCAGGTGCATTGGGAGACTTCTCCGAACTTTGTTAACAGGGGCGCCTTTGCTCGGGCATGCATATCGATCGAATTGCGGATATTCGAGGACAGAATTTGAACCTTGCTTTCTATATCTTGGTCACTGTATACCTGATTTTCAGCGACTTTCCCCTCTAATTGAAACGACAAATTTTCGTTTAGTCTGTTCCAATCCACACTGGCATATGAACGGGAGAGCGTAGCGGGAGGAGTGATTGGAGCGGTTTCTGGGAGGCATATGTTGAGTATCAACGCATGGTGGTCTGAGGGGGCCGGCACACTTATGCAATTGATGTTACTAGTGTCCGGACTGATGAAAGCTGCGGACACCAGGAAGTTATCTAGGAAGGAGCTTCCTCTGGGAAAAGTAGGCACTCCAGCATTGATAACGCACAGAGAAGTTTGGTTACCCGAGAGGATCCAGTCGAAGAGCGAGCTTCCGTTGGCGTTTGTGATGTGATCTCCCCAATTTGTGTGTCTCGCATTTAGGTCTCCACCTAAAATTACACCATCGTGACCGCCTTCTCTATTTAAAATACTATTGAGGTCGGATTCTATCGTTTGACCCGTCCCACAGGGTATGTATAGAGATCCTAGCAATATTTTGTGAGTTGCTCCCCAAGGCTTTCGCAGCTAAAGGGAGGCTAGAGTGCAAGATAGGTTAGTTGCCAGGCAATTAATTTGATGAGCAGTGTGCTTGGATCTTACTAGAATTGCTGTTCCTCACCCGTAGTCATTGCGAAGCAAAGCGTAGTTCGGGAAGTGTGGCCTGTGCCTCGCGTGAAGCCGAGTCTTCTTTAGAAACACCAAGTCAGGAGAATAACGTTCCAGCATATGTTGGAGAGCTATTCTTTTGTCTTGTCCCTGTAGCGAATTTATATTACACGCTAAAATCTTGAGGCTATTATCCGGTGACATGGATACAAAAGTTGAAAAATGCTTTTGATTTTTCTTCCTCAGGAAGATTTCTATATACAGGCCAGAATTCCCGCGCTTTTTTTAAGAGTCCCATAAAGGAGATCCCGAATTGCTTCATTGTTTCTTGGGCAATAAGGTTCAGGACATTTTCACTTGACACTGTGCTTTCTTGAGGATGGCAGTGAGTAGGTCCGCTCGTTTGTTTCAGAACGGTGGAATAGAGGGTCGCGTTCGTTACTTCGCGATTGGCCTCAGTTCTGTGATTTGGAATGTTGCGGTTTAGCTGCGGTACTGGCTGAAAATCGCTCAAATTAACTGTGTGTGTGTTGTTTAAATGTCGCGTGCGCTTCTCTGCGATACGGGCTCTGAGTTTGACCCTCTCAGGGCATTTTGAATAATTGGCCTATTGAAGCGCATAGTACGCAAAAAACTGGGGGGATTGAAGCATCTGTTGGCGACTCTTCCCGGGGATTGGCAAGCGTTTTTCTGAGACAATCTGTTCCCTGATGTTCCTGCCCACATGCCACGCATCTAGGGGGCATGCTGCCCACTATCATCATCTGCCATCATCAACCTGGAGTTGGCAGATGGTTGCTGGATGGTTGCTGGATGGTTGCTGGATGGTTGCGGGATGGTGTACGTTACATCAGGATTAGCCTAACAATTAATTGGTATATTATAAGCATCTGTACATCCAACCTTGTGTCCATATTTTGTTTGAGGTTCTGACGGGCAATGCTGGGATAAGTGAAGACCATTACGTGATTGCAATCATTAGGGGGATTCTTCTGCCAAGGATGCGAAAAAGACATGTAGTTCCACACCTAGAGTTGTGACCGTCTACGAAGGGTATAGAAGTAGAAGCTGTTTAGGTTCTGGTTGTAATAGCCGATGCCAGTACTAAACTGACTTTTGTCAGCATATAATCTTTTTCCTTTGGTTTTAAATCAAACATTTCGTTCAATATGGGCAGCTGATTACCCTGGAGAGGTATATTGTTACGATTTCCGTTTCGTAGATGGCATGAAGAAACAAAAAAAAAAAACAAAAAAAAAAAAAGATTTGGAGTGCGATGATTTGTTATAATTAAGTTTTGTTTAAAATTTTAATTTGCAATCATAATGTTTGAAGTTATTAGAAAAACATTCGAAATAAAATATAATTAAGACTAAACTAATTAAAATAGGAGCCTTTTCAATTAGATTTAGATATTTATTAATATTAAGATAAATAATATTAAAAATAACACAAAAATATAATAGCAAAAAAATCTCAGTACAAAAAAAGTTCATTTAAAAAAATCCATTAAAGTCTCGCAACGCTTGCCACAAGTTTACAGTCAATAGAACTCACTTTTTTGTTGTCAATAACTAGCTATAAGAAGAAGAAAACGTGAATAAAGAAAGAAAAGTGAATAAAGTATAAAAAATAGAAGAAGAAGAAGAAAAAGTGAAAGTAAATAAAGAGAAGAAAGTGAAGTAAGTATAAAATATATGAGAAGAAATAAACGTGAATACAGAAAAGAAAAAGAAAGAAAAGTAAAAACTAAAAATAGAAGAAGTAACAAATAAATGGAGTAAATAAAAGTAGAGTAAAATAGCAAAAACATAAAATTATGAAGAAAAGAATTCTGGATAAAAGAATACTGTATACAACCAACCCGGAATTCTGCGTATCTCATTCTCGAGTACGTTCTACGTTTCCTATTTCTATTATTCTCGAGTTCACGCACTCAGTCATTAGCACATGCATTGTCGTACTCAATACTCGCAATGTGTTTATGTCATGGCCTTTTCCCTTTCGAGAATGATCCATGTATTATTATGGTATTGTTTTGCATCTCGTATGTTGGGCGACTACAGTGGTGCTTGACACTATTCGAACATGTTACAATATATATGAAGTCTATGAAAGAGTAAAAGGAAGAAAAACAGGCCTTTGGACCAACACAGCAGGACTAATTCATCTAAATTGACTATATTTTTTATACATATTTATACATATTTACTTACTTATATTCTATGATTATATTTATATTTGTATTTGCATATAAAATTTACATAAAATGAAGCATTAAGATTTTTCGGTGTGTGTGTAATATGCAAGGATCAGCGCTTTCATAATGTCTTAAAACCTCCACGGCCGCGGGGTGAGCTAGTCGTTTAAAAGTAACTTCCTTCGGCCGCGAGTATGCAACCTTTGTATTTTTAAATAACCCAGTCTTTCTAATCTTGTTCCTTCTTCGCTGCAGGTGTGACCTGTTGGATGCCCCCCTTCCTATTATTATTATTCTTTATTTATTAATTTTTTTCATAACGACATTTTTTTTTTTGAATCTTTTGAAAATCCATATCATGGTACCCAAACATGGGACCCAATTATTATTATTATTATTATTATTATTATTATTATTCATATATAATTTCTTTGTTTTTAAAACAATTATTGTCGGCATACTTAAATATTATTTGTGATTTTTGTATTAAGTGCATAATTTTATAATAATTAAATCTTGTGGGATACTTTTTGTGTGTCGAATGATCTATTGTAATCGATTTTGTATGAAAACACAAATTTTCAAAAACCTGTGAATCTATTTGTCCCAATCCTTTGAATGTTACTGATTACAGTTACGTTTTAGATGTGATGTATGATTTATGATGCGCCTTTTCAAATTATCCCGTAAATGTTCGATACGATTAACATCAGGAGTGGAGTTTGCAAAAGTTAAACAACATTCCATAAGGTTCACATATGAACAACTTAGCATGCATGTATCGGGTCGTTGTCAATTTGGACTTAAAAATTGTGATCCATATTTTGTATCTAGACAAATTTATTCACAATAATTTTTTGAATATTTTCAGATAGTAGGTGTATAAATATGAAATGCGGATTTTTTCTGCTTGAAATACGCATTTATTTGAATAACAAACCGAATGAATTCAGTAATCAAATCGTTGGTGATCGTTAGCTACGACTTTTTCCCATCTTTCTGTCAATTGATGGATTCCGTCCCAGTACCACTTCTCATTTTTTGAGGCTAACCACTCATCAAGCCAATTTTTAACTTCTTCGTAAGAATGGAAGTGCTGTTCCGAAAGTCCGTGCTGCATCGATCGAAACAAGTATTAGTCAGAAGAAGCCAAGTCTGGTGAATACGGCGGGTGGGGCAGAACTTCCCAATTAATGTTTCCCAAGTAGTTCTGGACAGAGATTGCAACATGCGGCCGAGCATTTTCATGTTGAAAAATGACTTTATCATGTCCTCGGTGAAATTCTGGTCGTTTTTCCTTAAGTGCGTGGTTCAATTTGATCAGTTGTCGGTAACGTTCACCAGTAATAGTTTCACCAGGTTTCAGCAGTTCGTAATACAAAGGTTACTATCTTACTATCCCACCCTTACTATCTTACTATACTTACTATCCCTTACTATCCCACCAATACACAGCAAAGTCTTCTTTCCATGAATATTTCGGACTGGTTGTGATGTTGATGACTGGCCTGGGTCTACCCATGATTTTTTCCGCTTGGGATCGCCAGTAACAATCCGATGCAAAAAAAACCTTTTCTTTTCTGTCTGGCAAGAAAAATTTCACAAATTGTTTTTCGCCTTTCGATGTCTCGTTCTTTCAATTGATACGATACCCATTTTCCAGCTTTTTGGATCTTTCCCATGGCTTTTAAACGTTGTGAAATGGCTGCCTGAGTAACTTCCATCGCTTCTGCCAACAGTTTTTCAGTTTGTGTGTTGTCTTCATCCAATAATCGATCATCCATCCATCCCATCCAATCATCCATCGTTCACAAGTGTCTTGGCTTGGGGCATGTTCGCCATATGCTTCCTCTAACAATCGATAAGTTTCTGCTGCCGTTTTCTTCAAATGAAAAAAAGTTATTAGACTTCCCGCAAAACCTCTTTTTCGAGCACGTAATTCAACATTTTTGAAGCGAAAAAAAACTATGTTGTTTGTACAATCAAAACATATGACATACTGAAATTTGTTTACAGATGTTTACCCTCCAAAATGCCATATTAGTTATCCCCGACACAAACCACATGTAATGGTTATGCCATCTGCTAGAAAAATCCGCATTTCATATTTACACACCTAATATATAAATTAATCCAGAATGATTTTGATAAATTCCATCTCTCCTACTCCACTTGTAGCCATAAAACTCCACATTATTACTCCTCCAACACCGGAGGAGTAATTTTCGCTCCGAACCCGACCAGTTTTCACTTTTAATTACTTCTCCTCATTCATTTTCATCTGGTGAAGAAGTTCTGTTAGTCAATTTTCTTCGTTTCTACTCATCCAAGTGGAGCATCAGGGCTGAAGCTCTGTTTTTACCTCAGATTATGTTATGACAATAAGCGTGGGACCAAAGTCAATGTCACATTTTTCAAAGTCCTTGATCGCCCTTAACTACTGTAGAAGCTTGAATAAATGCTTCGCAAAAAATCTCTGCTACCTGCCATTCCTGGATTGCTGCGAAGCCAGGTTGTCATTTGTTTGCCGTCATATGTACTCAAGGGTCTCATGTATGCTATGTTGACGATTTGAGGTCGATGAGTCGTATGTGGTGGGAGAATACTATAGTAATACATTAGAATGCGCTCATTCGCCAGAGACGGTCCCAAGCCCGGTTGAGAAAAGAGGAGGGATCTCCATGTTTCCCCAACCCACAGCTCCCATGGTTCCTCATCCCAAATCCTACGAATAAATGGTAGCATATGGTTTAAAGGTTGCATTTTCGATTTACTTGGAAATGAAATGCCTAGAAATGCCCTCAATAGTAAACCTACAGCTCTGCTACTAAATCCTGCTTACACTTCTTTGTAAGGACGTCAGAGTCTGATAACGACATTAAAGTAATAACCATGCCACTGGAGTGGTGTTTGAGTGACGGTGAATGACCCGTCCCAGTAAAACACGTTAATATTTTTGAAACCTGCAGCAGAGTTCCGAAATGGACTGGACCTGCGGCAGCGATCTCGCAACCAAAAAAAGGACTATGGAATTAGATCTTGGAATGTCAGATCACTTTTTAACAGCACCAGGGATATTCTAGCGCTGTTAAAAACCTTTTATAACAGGCCAGCCAATATGAATTGAACATACTGGCAATCCGAACTGGACTGGAAGTGAAATTCAAGATATAAGATGGCACACGATATTCTAAGGTGGGATGCCCGCTGGAAAGCAAAAATTTGGATGGGCCTTCACTGTAGAGTCAAGATTTCATTATGGATCATTGTGGAGTCGAGACTCTCGACCAGAAAGTTCAAATCACATGTTGTTGACTTTAAGACAGTCAATGAAGTGTTGTGTGCGGTCCGTGAAATTCTTCAAAATTTGGCTGATAAACGGGTAGTCCCGACCGAGGAAAAGAGGAAGAAACGAAGGAAATGTCTATAAATGACTCAATGTCTATTAATGACATAAAAATAATTCGTGGTGATTTCAACTCATCTCTATCTCATCGCGGAACTACTTATCCACCAGACTCCACGATGAAAAAAACGGCAACAGCCAACGCCTGAAGGACTTTGCTTGTAGCAGAAATCTAGTCATACGTTCGACTAGCTTCCCAATTCTACCAAAGTATAAAATGGCCTGAACATCACCGGATGGTAACACACAACAATTTATCAATGTCGCATGTCAAAGGCTTATTCGAAGAGCTTTCTACAAAAATTCGACTGGCTCAAAAGGGCGCATAGTGTGATATTTTCACAATCTAGCGGGACCAAATTTAATTTTCTTACAAGTCGAGACAGCTTCTTTTAGGGTTTAAATATAAAGTAATCATATCACCCTGTCGTGTTTTTCATTTTCCTCGAAAGCAAGTGTAAATAGGTCGCAGCAGGCGGGTTTCTAAGTTTGCACGAAAACGTCAAACTTCTATTCACTCAGTTGTGTGAGTTTGACTTATTAGTACGTGATATTTCCATGTGCTAGTGGTGATTCGTTGTTTTGATTGAATTTGTGGAACACTCAAGTTAATTGTCCGTCAGTTTTTTTAGTCAATATGTGTTCTATTTTAACCACGAATAGCAAAATGATGGAGTCAGGTTTTTTCATGAAAAAAAAAAAAAAACATTTCGTTAGCTTTATTTTGTTTTAGTTTATTTTCCCAGATTTCCCTTTTCACAATTGGCACAATCGTGTTTCACACTTTTCACATTTATTTGAAAGATCTACTTGTAAGCTAAGAAAAAAATTTAAATTGTTTGCGAAAATTTGCGATGCTCAAACAACTTTCACTTGATTTCAGAATTGATTCCCAGATTTCACGTCGTTCATTTTTTGATAGTTGGCTTGCTAATAGCTAAAATTGAGACACGATGCTATGTTTCAATTTATTTCGGTAGAATTTGGTGTTGAGCCTATTTCGGTTGAGGTTTCAAATAATTGGAAAGCAAAAATCAGTAGTTAATTATAAAATTCAGGAAAAGTGGTCAAAGTCAGGAAGGCACAAAGAACGCTCTCCTAAAGCAAATTTTTCCTGACTACAAGAAAATATTCCCTTTAGTGATATTTTTGGTCAATCTACTGTCAATACTGTACAATCTGAAACAAGCTGGCGGGAAACAATCATCTCCTTCAAACGATGAGTCCAGAAAAGATTTGTTATGCTCTGGGTGTGAAACATGGGCCCTCACCCTAGCATCCGCAAATATATTGAACGCCTTTAAGCGACGGGTCCTTGGGCGGATAATTTGAGTGAAACTAGACGGGAACAAATGGCGAATTCGATGCAACCATGAGTTTTATGGAATTTTCGACGGGACGGAGTAACGATTGTAAAATTGCGGAATCTGCAATGGGCTAGCCATATGATATGTTGAGACGAACAACGGGAACTGAAGGACGGAGACCAATGGGAAAACCGCGGAAACCCTGGTCTGACTGTTGAGGAAGACAGTTCATTGATACTCGGATTTCAAAATTGGAGGACACAGTCGATGGACCACGACAGTTGGAGGTGCTTGCTGCAGAAAGCAAAGGCCCGAGAGAGGTTGTAATGTTAAGGAGAAGAAGAAGAAGATTAAAACGCCCCTAAGTTTAAGAAGCTTCTTAAACCAGCCAAGGAGTAATTCAGCTGTCCTCCAGCAACTCAAACATCTAGCAGCAGTGTTAAGCATTACCTGTGTGTCCCTTCTCTTCTTTGAGAACATCATCATCGGAGGCATATATTCGCAGCTAGCGCAACATATTTCTATAGTTAATGTGGTTCCTCTCTCCGCAGAAGCGATGGATCCCATTTTTTGCTACCTTTTCTTGCGATTATTTTAACCAATGTAACCCCTGTTTCATCAAAATTATAAATTCTGTGAGTCGAAAGTTGGTGTTCATAAACGTTGCTGAGGAAGTTAAAAAAAGCTGCACCTGCCCCAGTGGCAGGTAAACCTAAGTCAATAAGCTTAAGTCAATGTATTTTTCATATACAGAACTGTTCTGCCACTATTTTGTGTTTTTTGTTTCCTATTTACACGATACCAGCTTGCCATTGATTATCAGTATTCTCTTTACGAAGTTTCTTGTGAATTTTCAGAACATTTATAGTCACACATACATTCGAATATATTTATTTCGTTTGAATAAATGATCATTTTCGCGGTACATCATACCTAAGTAATAGCTTAACAAGATCGTTCTCAAAGAGAACACTTTTTGTTGGTTTGCTTTTCTGTAGTCAATGAATTATCATTCCTCAATGCTTCCTAGACTTTTAACACATTTTCATCACTGTTCATCGTCGTGTCGTTTGCATGCCATCTTCACGTTACATATAAAACTACGTTACGAATACCTTCTTTTGATGTTGTTTTCACTGTTTCGTTCTTCTATCTTTGCGTATCTCTATATTTAACAGATTGTTGCACATCTACTGATCAGCGTCGATACGAAGTCCTTGGTTATTTTCATGAAGCATACATCCTGTTTCATGCTGAGCATAATGGGACCACACTTCTTTGCATAGCGTAATTACGACGGGAACTTCAAACTCTTGTAGCTTCCATTTCTTTGCACGATCTGCTATCTTTCTAATTCATCGAATTCATCATTTATCGATTTTATGTCCGATTAATAATATCTTGATTTGCCCGCACGATCAAGCACTCCTTTTTTTTCTTTTCGTCTCCCGCACGGCCACGCACTCCTCCGCCAAGAGCCGAACCGCTTCCCGGCAACAGGATCCCCCGCGTGTTCCGTCGAGGTGGCTTTTCTTCTTCCAGTGTGTTCCCCTGACGGCATTGTCACACTTGCGAGGTTAGTTTTGATAAGTTATGTTTCTCAAGTGTGTCATTTTGGCGGGATTGCAACACTTTAGAGGCGGGTTAAAACAATCCTCAAGGACTGCTCAAGCTTTTTAAATTTTTCTTTCGGAAATGAAAATATGCTTTTGTCACTGATTTATCCATATATAGTTTTCCCTTTAACTACATCATTTAATACATCACCTCACTCGAACTCCAACAAATTTAAGCTTTGTTCAGCTTAAGGGGTTATACTTATGTGAAGGCTAAAAACAAGCCTTTTTTCAGGATTTTTTTTTCAAGGATTTTGAAAAAAAGCTTTTAAAATTATATATTAATACAAAGGGCAACTTTTCGGAAGTGCAAAAAAATTATTTTATTTTAAATTCAATACAAAATGGCGGCTGTAGTGCACGTCAAAGTCACTAGTATTTACAAAAGACGTTTCGCGGCCGGACAAGTTTCTCAGTCTCTCCATCTGCATTGCAAAAATTTTTTTCATAAGCTCCATGAGTTTTGCTAGTGAAGTACACAAGATAATAGTTTAATATCGATTTTTCGCAAAATGACAACCATTTAACAAAAAAATTGCATTTTCGACCCAAAAAAATGACGAATTGTTTATAACTTTGTTTGAACAAAACCAATCGCTAAAATCGTGTGTACTTCACTAGATAATCATATCAAGAAGCTACAGTTATAACGGCAAGTCAATCGGATGAAAACTGAAAGAGTTTCGTTTCCGGCAAATTTCAAAAATACACTTTCGAGATAAACGCGTTTAAAGTTTCAAAACCTTATAAAGTTGTGAATTTTCAAAATGTTACTATATACAAATTTTTTTACCTTTACTCTGCTATCCCAGCACCATACAGTTGGCCTTCCAAGACCGTGGATTCCTCCTCGTTATTTCTTGATGCTAAAAGGCCGCGTCTCGCCTCTTTTACAAGCCTTTATTCGCTCGGCGTCTTTTTCTAAGCAGAACTTGTAAAAATTAGGTTTTGCAGTCAATCCTAATGAGTCGTAGATGGGGAGAAGGCCCGACAGTCCATCATTAAATAAGATAACTGCGATATCCGTCGCGATATCGAGCACCGACTTGCCGCTCGACACATGTTTCGGCGCGATGGACCACACGACTGCATTGAACGATTCATTTGTATTTTGTGTGTATCCACCCAAGCAGCGCGAAAAAAGGTCATCGGAGCTGAACTCTTCGTAAATTGGTTTAACGGCCTTGAAGAAATCCTCATGCATGGCAGGCTTGTGTTGGTAAGTTACCAGGGAACCCAGCGCTTGATGATTAGCATCGCAGTTGGGCTCGTGAGCGGCATATACTTCCTCGTATTCGGCGATACCCTCTTTTTTCTTCCAGTACTCACACACTTTGCACTGCTTAGATTTAACACAGACATCTAGTACTTTGCCAGCATACCAGTTTCAAAGTTACAAAGCCGAATATCGATGAAAAGCCTCGCTTTCCCCATGAACCGTCGCCAGAAACTGTGAGCCCTTCAACTTCATTGTGCTCCATAGATTTCTGCTTCTCCTCTGTAGCTGCTTTTTTATGCAGAGTTCTCGTACACGTGCAGAAGCTATTGAAATATTTGAAATAATATTATAATACGTCGCTTGAAAGACTGGCTTCGGGAGATCCATAAACGCGCAGAACTTTTTAATGCCATTGATGCCTATGCCTAACATTCGCATGGCTAAAGTAATGTGAGTGTTGATCTCATAAGCTCGATCGTTTATTACTGGGCAGCTATTGATTGAGACATCAACGCAATTCGAGCAGTTAACAATAATTTTTGAGCCAAGCCCGCGTCTGCTTCATTCCGAAAATCGCACTTCACCATGACACAGTTTACATGAAACATACATCTCTTTCATTATTCAAATCGCTCAATTTTAATTTCTTTGATGACGCGCTCACGTACTCCGAATCGTTCGCAAACGAATGGCGACTAGGCGGACGCCTGTTGCTGATCTTGCTGCGCTTCTGCGATGAACTACTTGCTTTACTGCCTTTACGGCCACTGTACAGTTTACTACTCATTTCTAACACTTTTTTATACAAAACAACAGTAAAAATATCAATCAAAACACAGTTTTTTAACCTAAAATGCAGCGTGTAGTCGATCGAGTAAACAGAAGTTCTCCTAGCGTCGTTTACGAAGGAACGTGCCCTATACAGTGCATATTAATTACTATATAGTATAAAGCGAGCAAATTTTACGTTATTGGAGTTATTGGAGTTGCTTCAGAAAATTGAATCTTAAAAATTTTCTGAAGTATATTAGTATTTGGACCTTTTTGATTTCAATTCTAGGGATGTGTTAGCATACTTTTAGCCAATAAAAAAATCGAAAAAAAATTCACATAGGTATAACCCCTTCATTAAATTTAAAGAATAATTCAGCTTAATTAAGATTATAGAATCATAGAGTCTCATAGTGTCTATCTCTGTTTGCAAATTTTTTCATAACCTTTCTTGCTGTAAATCTGCTTCGTTGGACTATGTTACCACTTTAACTCGATGATTTATTTTCTATATGAAATTTTTAAGTTTAACTCTTCCTTAGTTATATTAGTGTCCTTTCTTTTATCTTTAATTTTCAGACCTTCCATTTACATCCATATTTATTCGAACAAACACACAAGCGATTTGAAAGCTCGTTACAAGCAAAGCGGCAATTCTCCACATCTGACGTTTCATTATTTGATATGCCAGATGGGAGTTCCAGTCAATAGTTTCATAGACATTCTGAAGTATGTCCACAATTTTGTCCCAAGATATTCAATTACTTTTAAATTCTTTTTCACCACTTTTATTAATATGCCGTTACTTCTACAAAATGCTGCTGGAACTGAAAGGTTTGAAATGAAAAAAGCAGAAAGAGGTGACAGTAGACACCAACATTCGGGAAATTTCCTGGAAATTTTTCTTTATTTGGTTTTCTGCGAAAAAATTAACTAGCCGCTTCGTTATGCATGAGATGCTGAAGGCCTATCCTCCTTAGATCATTCACCTTTCTTCCTACAAATGTTTTATATACTCCAGTAACTTCTGCATAAAACAAGATACAACAAGAATTCCATTATTTTACTATTCAGTTTTAATCAAGTTATCTGTTTTTTGTAAAAAATTTCCGCGTCTCGGAATTCTCCATATTTAAGTGAGTAATTGGATTTGTCTAGCACAGGCATAGTGAAGAGTGGAGAATTTCGAAAATATAAAGTTTTTAACACCTCTGTGGTAGCCGTTACAGAGGAAAACAACATAATTTCTCAAGATAAATATTTACACAAAACAGGACACCCCCGTAGGGATGCTAAGAATGAAACCAAGTTCAGTAGAGTACACCAAAATGCCGGACATCTCTTCAGCTCGAGTATAAGCATTTGATTACCTCTCAAGAGCAAAAACCAAAAAAAAAAAAAAACCAAAATCTCGAAGCGATTTTGTTCTTGGAGGTCGAGCCACATGTTGGTTTGGCCTGTAATTACACATGCCTAATTTAACTTAAAGTGATAGCGTCTATGTTATCCTAACCATTGGAAAATAGATAGGATTGTCCTTCTGGCATGAGAATTATTTATCACCATATAATTGAAACTGTCAACATCTCAAGCATCATTGCCGAGTGATTGCAGTTTTTCACGTCCAAAGAAAAACAACAAGGGTACCCTCGAATCCATCCGACAAAAAAGACTTTCAATGAAAAAAGAATTTAGATGAAGCAACGAGCAAGGAAAATGAAAATATTTGTAAATTTTCCATTTATGTGCATTTGGAGCATATTCGCGAACAAGTTTTCTACTCTCTGATAATTTTTTAAGGATTCGATTTGAAGTGATTCTCGAAAAATTTCGATTTTAAATATTTTTTGTGTCCTTCAGATCACGGGACCCTTATATGAAAGATTTTCGTATTAATTTCTTCTCCGGACTATTCTGATAGTAAAATATTCGATTGCTACAGTCAAGAGCTCAGCATCCGGCCCAGTCATCTAGGAGCAGGGACCTAAGGCACCTGAATGGTATCCCAGAGTATTGCGTTGAGTCGAAATTGAAATTAGCTCGTCCGCGGGTTGTTTACTTCGAGGGCGTCGCTATAAAAATAAAATTGAAATCAAAGTCGTAAACAAAAATTAACGCGATCATGAGCATTAAATTGGGGTTTAATTTTTCAGCATCGTGCGTAATTTTATGAATAGGAAGACATAAGGCACATTCGAGTCGACGGAACGGAAACTACACATCCCCGGCTCGTCGGCGCACAAAGCCCAGAGAGCGAACGATACATTCATTATGGAAGTCATTGATTTGGAATTGTTCAACGAATCTTTGTTTATTGATTCACATATTCAGAACGATCATTTTCCCTTATTCCATTTTTGTACTTTTGGTTTTTGAGTTGTTCAAAGCCGCTTGCATATTTCAAGATTCCAAAGTCGTCCTTAACTGCTGTCGTGTTTGTTATTTTGGAACATTGAATGAATATTGAATTTGAAAAGACATCGAAAGATTCGAACGCAAACAAATAAACTGCAGGAAAATATATTTTGCCATTTGGAAGTCATTGTCTAACAGCTGTTGTTTTTTGTCAAAAATGAGTGATTTATTCCCCTCGATTCTATTGGTTACACTTGGCACGACTGTCCGTGAACTTCTAGCTGAGAATAAATTATCCTCTTCGTAGGCTGTTTTATTCGGAAATCGATTTTTCCAAGTTTCGATAAACATGATATGTGTTGCATTGATATTCCGCAACTTCGAAAGTGATTCAATTATATTGGTCTACCACATTATGATCTCAAGGATAATCCGGCGATATTATTAGAAATGAATCAACCAGAGCCGATGTGCCGTTCATTCCGGTTAGACAGGAAAATCAATAGTTCAGTTTCAATAAAGGGTGATTCCATGAAAAATTAATGGAAAATTGTGGCTCAATATTTTCAATTAAATACTCAGTTGTAATATTTTATCGCTTGGAAGTTTTTTTTTGGAAGAAAAAATTCACAGAAATTACAATTTTTCCCTGAACGCTATGATATATTCCTCGTTTTAAGGGAAAAGGTCCGGTCCATGATTTGAAATTATCAAAAGGGACATTTGATCTAAAAAGTATACAAAAAATAACTAAGGATGTATTTATTCAAAAATATCTCAGCAAGCCAATGCAAGATTTTTTATATTTTTTTGTTTATATATGAAACACATTTTTAAATCTCGTGTGTGGACAAAAGGGATACATTGTGAAAAAGTTTTCAAAGCATTGTCTGTCAGGTTCTCGTCATACAAAGTGAAATTGCTAAGTGTGTAAACCACAGACATGTCCTATAAATCTCAAGAACAACAGCAGTTTCTTTTTCTTTTAGTTGAGTCCGTCGAGCCTTGCTCTTTCGTTGATGTCGGGGACGCATTTCGGCTGTTGGAAGTCAACTTCAGCTGGTTCTGAGGTTCTTGTGGACCGAGATATACCAAGAATAGTGGCAAAATTCAGCGTTATATACGCCAATCGATGTGTGTACGAGTGCTTCATGATCATCGACTCATATGTGGAAGAGAAACTCCACTCAAATACATGATCAATACCCACCACAACATCAAAATCACCATGTTCTAAGAAACAAACGGAAAACTCGACTATATGGATCTAATCGTCATACGGAACGAAAATCATTTAGAACAGAAAATTTACAGGATCAAAACTGCTACGATACACATCATACACGCTCCATCTAATCATCTTGGCCAGCGAAAACTAGTAGTATTCAGGTCAATGGTGCAGAGAATTTACTCCATCCTTATAAATTCCAGCGACTACACCGACATATGTAGTTGTCTTTTAACAGATACAGTTTTATCAAGTAGATGCAATGAGGATTTTCTTTTATTCCTTTGTTCCTTCATTTATTCCTTTATGCAAAAGCATGTTTTCTTTTCATCTGCTAGTTTCTCTTTGATTATCAAGAAGCATTAAGGAATGAAATGCCCAGTTAATGTACTGCATTGTTGTAATCCTCATAATCCTAAAGCAAGACATTTAAAGGCGATTCTGCCATTTATCCTCAGCTTAAGTTTAAGGCACAAAATTTGCAGTTCTTCTAGGAAAGCCCTTCGTGAAATTCTGAGGGCATATAAAGTGTTTAATAATTTGTTTGCGGTAATGGAGGTGAAAAGGGTCAAACTTCACACTTCTCAAACTTCGAGATATGTGACGAACTGTCGTCACTCGAAGTTTAATAACTAAAATAAATCCCCCATAGCTACTGTTGGTGTGAGAATCCAGTCTAGATCCGTTCGCGCATTACTTCGGGATGGAGTCCCTAATGTGTCATTTAGACAACCTCAAATAAGCCTTCATCTAGGTACTACTTTTTAGGTGATGACCCCGATAAACAAGCTGCATCGCGCTTCGTTTCGAGAACGAACTCAACAGAGAAGACTGTCGCTTTCCACGTATCTTCGGTTCCCAACATTATCTCACCGATCATATTAGGGGTAACTTTGCCAATTGCAGAGTACACTTGGCTAAAATACACTACTTTCTTGAGAAAATCAAGCGAAAAACGAGTGAAATGCGTCGTCTCTCTGGTCTGGGCAAAATCTGCACACAAATATGTTCTAACTTTTCCCATCCGGTGGAAATATTCACGTCAGGAACTATAATAGATAAAAGTTCACCTCTTCGTGATCCAGTTGATCAATGGCCATGATCAAATCACAATATTTCTAGCAGTCCAACGCCCTGAAACACTTGCGTTCCAGCGTTGCGGCCACTTTTGATTCTGCATAGGTTCGGGTTTGAGCCTCAGCTTCTTCACTGCCCATTGCCAAACTACTTCGATATCTTTCCTTACGGTCAAGTTTCCGCAGGTCTATGAGAACTACTTCTGCAACGAAGAAAACTTCGTCTTCGGAAACAGTGCGTTCTCTTCTGGATGAAGGTATCGGACCGAGCTTTTGGTTTGTACTGCCTCAGAACCAATCACCATCAAAATGCTGGCTAGAATTCTCCTTTTAGACAGCATCACTATTGCCTTTTTGCCACTATTTCTAAGCAGTGCTCGCTCATTCATGCTTTGACATTCCTTATCGCTTAGTTAAGCTTCAATTGAGCTTACTTCGGTGACCTAAAAGGTACCACCACTGTCTCATAGTCAACGTATCCCATCAGGAATATATCCGTGGGCATGTCGATTCGCAAAAGCCTATCATTCCATCGATCCTGCAGGGAGAGGAATAGGTCGCTTTTCATCTTCCATTAAAACGCTAGCTTGTGATCATTCAAGCAGCTTTGAATGATGCGCAAAGGGAAATTCTGTAATTCACTGCTTTCAGCACAAGCCAACTCTTCTTCGGTAAATAGGAGGATTTCCATTAGCACATCCGAGTCTTCCTTCTAAATTCTGCTCGGGTGCCTCGGAAATAGCGCATTAAACATGCCATTCATGGCAATTGGATCCATCTCGACATTTGGTGGCATGGTGCTAAGCCTTCGGATAACGAGTTGGTAACCCTTTTTTGATTGCGGTTGACTTCATCACACAGAGCCAGCTGTTTCGCGATAAGAGCCAGCTATTTCACTTCGATACATTTCCCGATTTAACCCTATTTTAGCAAATTTGTACCCTACTAAGAGTTGTGAGGCATCCTTTTTTTAAGGGCCTGCTGAGCTTTGCGTCTGAAATCGGAAGCGTTGCAACGAAGTTCCTCGATCTTATAGCTTCACCAGTAAGTTGATTACCGACCGTTTACAGACGCGTCGCGGGCCAGACGAATCTTATTCATACTTTTCCCCAATATGGCTTCAGAGTCAGCCTCACCAGGAGATGCCCCATCGGCCAAGACACAAAGTTGACTCCATGCATTTAAAGTTTCAGTGAATGCATTCTAAGCCTGTAATGCAACATTCAAATAATGGCGTTCGTGGCATTGATTTCTGCGGCTTCCTTGAATCTAGAGATGATGTGGTTGTGATCACTAGCAGTGTAGTCTTCTCTCGCACTCCAGCTTTGAATAACGCTTGCTAGCCCTTCTGCAGCCATGCTCTCATCAGGAATGTACTCATTGAACCCAGACCTTCTGTCAGTTCGTGTTGCTCCGGTATTCAATACCACGAAACTATGCTTTGATATCATCTCTATTATCAGGTGGCCTAAGGAGTTCTGTCGCGGCTTTCCCCACTTGAGCGTGGGTGTTTCTAGACTACTCAAGCATGTCCTTCAGCGGGTCAAACTTTTCTCGGAACCTCCGCATTGAGTCCTTCGGAGAAAAGTAGCGGCTCACAAAGGTTATATCTAGACGTATTGCCTATACATACATACTGCCGTTACCGCAGCCATGCCCGGGAATGACACTCTGGACACCTGCAGTCAATAGTCCTGCGTAACCCGAAGAGTCATAAAGTTTGGCAGAATTTCTGCTACTTGCGTATGGCTCGCAAATTAGAACCTTTTCGACTTTATTTTTGGCTACGATCTGCAGATGGAGAGCAGTAGCAACACTACTGTACTGAAGAATGGCCTGCTGAATAATCATCCATACTCCTCATTAGCTCTGAGAGGAAGTCAGTGTAAGCTCTGCACCGAACCGGAACGGTCAGACCGGACCGGTTGGAACCGGTCACGTGTTTGCTGTGTTTCTCTCCGAAGTTCTCACCGCAGCGTTTGCGCCAGAGATACTTAGGAAAATCGAAACTTGGATCCATTTCCTTGCCTAAGCATTGACCCAGCAAACTCTAAGTCAGCCAGATTTGAGGATCTTTGTAGACAAGTTTCTCTTCAAGCTCCATTACTGCACATTCGCCAACTTTCTGAACGAATTCTTCAATTTCCTTGACAGTTATAAGACTGCAGAGGTTCGAAATTTAATTTTTCGGTATTTCAGCGATTGCACGTTTAATGAAGGCTTCAAGTTGCTGCATATTAGTACACTCAATAAGCTCGAACGAAAACCCAACTTTTCCTCTTCCTTTTTTCCGTATACTACGGATCATTGATTGCCTACGAAGTTTTGTTTGTCTGTGTCTTCGCTTGTTGTTCTTTTGGAGAAGCTCAGCAACAAGGGTATCCATGATGGAGACTGGGTTAGCTTGTCACTCTTCAATTTTTTTTTCAATAAGGCTTGCGCACATCACATCAAGTGTTTCCTCGATTTCAAGGAGTTCTTGCCTGACATGCCTCGCAACATTCTTTTAATCTGCGAATATATTCATATCTTTGTGTCCTTTTAAATTAAATGTACTCACGCCTAGGTAAATACCGCTCACTTTCATAAAAGGGATCATTCACGAGAAAAAAAGAAATGAAGGCAATTGACTTTCACCTTGTGACAGAACAATTGGTAACATGAGGGGTATGTGGACGGTGCGGCTTATAATCGATATTTAGCCATGGTTCAGTCGAGGGCATGGTGAAACCGATTATTACCCGTCTAAGCTGCTCATTAGGGAAGAGTATTTCCTGTCAACCTGCACAAGATGGTGAAGACACAGTCCACCGGCTGTTTATTTTATTAATGTAACGTGAACGACTCTATCGACACCTTATTCAAGTACAGACGGCGGGTAAACGAGTGCTTTCTCTTTCGCGTGAGAATTTTTTTTTTTTTGGGTTGGGGGGTGAAGGCAATTTACGCCCGGTGTGTGGGACTCCTAGCAGCGCATGCCACCAGACTACCCACTAAACACCCCCCCTCTCAAGAGACTCTAGCCTGGAACCGTTTGACACATTACTTCGGGCTAGGCCTCTTTTTACTTCGCCCTAGGGCGCCGTCAGCCTAGAGAAATCTCCCCCCAGCGGGAGGGAGCAGGATGGAGGAGGACTGCTGGAAAGGAGACCCCCTAGACCCCGCGTCCAAGGTTATCCATTGTAAATTTTTTGGCAGTAAGTATTGCCCGGGAGTAATGTGCCACACAGGTGCATTTGTCGAAACTTTTCAGCATTTCTCCGACCGATTGTCTGGAGAAAGCTCTTCCATCACCTCTCCCATCGAAGTGGCGTGTCCGTATCCAAGGCACCTGTAGCATCGTACTGGGATGGCTTGGCGGCGAATTCTGCACACCACCCAGCCGATTTTTATTTTTCCTTTGGCCAGGAGTTGTGTAACATCTTTCTCCGTTACGTCGAGTATGGCCAGCCTTTGCCCTCGGCGATTCTCTGGAGAAAGCTATACTTTTATTACAGTTATTCCAGGGAACTTCTTTTGAATGGCTTCTTCAACCTCAGCCGGGTCGGCGATGCAGTCCAGGTCCCTTACTTCCAATGAAGCCCTTGGCTCCAAGGTAGATACGGTGGCTTTTGCCCCAAGGACGTCCTTTATTTTGTCGCGGAATATCGATTTATCGGAGGAGTCCGTTCCAAACTCGACGAGTAACCCTCCGGACCTCGTCGATCGTAGAGTTTTAATTATCGTCCCTGTTTCCTCCGGCTTGACATTCTTGCGGATATCGCGTAGAACGTCAGAATAGCTCCTTCCGTCAGTGGGCTTCACAAGAATGGCGTCTCCAAGGACTCTTCGCTTTTTTCTTGCTGGTTTGTCCACGGTATTTGTCGTTGTTTGAACAGGCATTATTTTTTGGCTAAGCTTATGTTCACGTTTTGCGGATTTTTTTGCCGCCTTAGACATCACGAGTTGGAAGGCCTCTTTTCTTTGTGGCGTTTCTGTTTCTGGCTCAGCGTTCTCTTTACGCCTTTTCTCCTGTTCGCTCTCAAGAGGGCTAGCAGCAGTCCTCTTGATACTGGGAAGGAAAGGTTGGGTGACTTTAACGTGCACCATTTGATCTGGATGTTCTTCTTCCAGCTTTTTCCAGAGTCTCCTGTAGTGGCAAACTCGATCCAAGGGGTCTTCGAGCTCAAACACTCCATTTTTTACATCTTTACTGATTGTTTTTTGGTTTTATGTACGCTCCTTGCATACGTTTGAGGATCGCATAACATTTTTTAGTCAACCGTTCTTCCTCGGAACGGTTCTCCGCGATAACCTCCTTAACAATCAGGTCTTTTTCGCCGACTTTCTCCTCCGGGAGCTTACGTTCTATGTTGTGCGTTCCTCCTACTGAGGTCGATTCAGCAGTAGCAACCTTAGGAGTGAGGTGGTCGTAAACCTCCGGAGCTGCATTTACTACCGGCCCATCACTGCTCTTTCCGCTTGGGGCTGAATGAGACCGTGGTGGTGAACGAAAGGTTTTTCCACTGCGGGAAAACACGCCAAGATAATCGTTATGGTTGTCAGAATTATGTTCATCGGCTCGTTTGTTCGTCTCCTCTGCATTATTCTGTTTGTTGTTGTTGTTGTTTTCTTCATTTTGTTCTTAAGGGCCCCCCCTCAGAGCCGCTATCTCTGCTCGAATGTGTAGTCGCCTTAATGATCCCATGGTTATCTATGCAAGCAGGGAGGCCATGCGAGGGTTGGCACCAGCCTTTATGGAGTCAGGTGCTCAGAGCCAGATCAGCGCTAATTGGGAGTACGACTCAACCGAACCTACACCACCAACTCAATGGTGCGAGCTTTGAACGTACTCTGAGGCCTGCCAAGGTTTTATCGGGACGGAGACGGCGTGATATTAGCCTGGAGCCGTTCGCGCACGGGTTTCACCCCGGCGGTACCGCGCAGAAAGCGACTAGGTCCAGAATATCATGGCCGCCAGCCCACATGCGTCAAATAAAGTCGAGAGTCAAATCATAGTCCGGGTTCGGTGCTGTGTTCCCATTAGTCGCCTCTTACGACAAGTTGGGTTACTGTGGATGTATTCTAGCCTCCCCCATCCACAGGGGGTTCGCGTGAGAATTGGCAAACTCTCTCCGGAAAGTCTGACAGATAATCACATCATAAAGTGACAAATGTAACAATTTGGCAAAGTATGTCAGGGTCATTCTTCTGAAGAAGAAAGAACTCGCGGACAACTTGTTGACGCAGAGACAAATGGGATAGCTATAACAGTAACCTCTACCTTCTCCGTTAATAAAGAAAAAAAAAACAAACTATCCTTATTCCCCCAATTTTACTTCCTCCACACATAACGTTAGTGTTTAAATTGACCACAAACAAGTCGACTTTATTCAACTGTCAACTTTTCATGAGATAAGAATTGGAATTAGCATTTGTCCCCATTAGATGATGGTAAAGCCAATCTCAAGCTAAAGTACTCATCAACAAGCAGAAGAGAAATCCCGATTCTACAAAACGCCGAACGTTGTGTATTCTAAGAACGGCCGAGAAAGCGCAGGAGAAACTCATATAGGAAAAAAGGCTAACATTGCCAATGGGTGCTAGGGACCCTTGGCAACATATTTTGAGAGCACAGCGTTCAACTACAACGGCAGTTGTGAGGTCGCTTGTACAGTTCAACGAAGGCATGTAATCGTCTGAGATTTGACTTAATATTTAATGGAAACAGTTGCGAATTACCTGAAAAATTGCGGTTTGACTTGCGTCCAGACCACATTGTCACAAAAAACTGGCCACAAAAGGTTTGGCTGAGTGTTTTTTCCTCTTGGAGTTCTTCGGCTGCCCTAGGTGAAATATTCAACCAGGCTGGAAATGTGTGGGAGAATATCGGTCTGACAAGTGTTTTGTACATCAGGACTTTCACGTTGTTACCTACTAATTTCGAGAAGATGAGAGAGGAAATAAGAGTGGCCGCAGCTTTAGCTTTGTTTAGCGTTTTCATGATTTCAGCCTGTTGATTTCAGTCTGTTATTGAAATGAACTTCAACATACTTCAATGAACTTTTAATATTGTCTTTGAGAGGAATTAGTTCGCCTTCGATCTGAATTCGAAGATGCCTACTTTGGGACACAACTAACCGGTGACCTCTGCGACTGCATTTGGGAAGCAGATTAATTCAAATTTGTTGCATTTCCCAGTCCCCACTTTTTTAAGATGTAACTCGGTGTTGTTCACAGCGCACTGCAACTGGGATTGAGCTAGAGTTGGGAGGATATTGGTGGCGTTGAGTAGGATGTCGTCTGACAACCAGGTCTGTCAGAGCTGTTTTCTCTTGAGATGTCTTAGAGGAAGAAATTGAATAGAAAGGGACCAAGGATAGAACCCTGCGGGACCCTAGAGTGTATTGAGATGGGATTTGAAGTGATACTGCCTACTTTTATTTGCGAGGTTCTGTTTGATAGGAAACGATAACGGTCGATCCACACTGAATTAAATGATTTTTTAATGTCAAGAGCGCATGCCATTGTGCACTCTTTCCGCTGCAGATTTCTAGTGACTATGTTATGCAGCAGCATTATTGCTTGCTCTGGGAACCGTTCGCGCTCAAATCCAAACTTGAAATTTGGAGTTTAGGGAAAGTAAAACTTATTAAAGCTTCGGAGATTTGCTTTTCTAAGATTTTGCCCAGATTTGGTAATATAGAAATAGGCCGGAAGTTGGAAATTCTTCTCTCGCAATTGGGGTTTTGTATAGGACTCATTCTGCTATATTTCCATGGTTTGGGCAAGTAACCGTTTTTGATGCAGTTGTTGTATATTATTGTCAGAAAAGAGCAGATAAGTTTCCTTGAGAACCATGAGAAAGTTTGTTGTTTAGTGTATCAAAGAATTCTTCAACTTCCGAAAATTAGATGCTGTGGAGAAGAATCTTCTATGGTAATTACTTACATCGTCCTTGATGTATTTGTGTTCTTCTCGGGACAAAGCTGATATATCCTTGTCTATTTCAGGTAAGGTACACGAGGAGCTGCCTTGTTTGAAGAAGATTTGGTAGACATCTAAGCCATGCCTTAAAAGTTTTGCTGTGGCTCTGCTAGTATCGCTATACAACATGTTGTGAGATTAAGGGGAGTTTCGTTCAAAAGCAGGATGTCGGGATGGAAGGATTTGATCAAGTCTATTAGGAATAGCCACTTGCCATGGATGATTATGGAATTAATATTAAGGGAGAGAATGATCAGCCTAGTTTCCACCATAAAGTTTGAAATAGAAATTCAAGAGAGCCATTGGCTTATCTTGATCGGTCGAGGACTCAAAGAATGGACGAAAGGAACGGATTTTCGAAAATAGTTCACTGGGAGGTATCCAAAGCTTGTCCATGTTTGTTTTTATACGTAATCCATGGGATTAACTGTCCGGGCTGACGGTGTGGATGTAGGGATTGCTTTTCTACCTATTTCAGAATAATTTTCCGTGGAAGTGATAGAGGGTATATGTTCTGGGGCATAGGAAACAGGAATGTATTCAGGGATGAATTTTGTTGTTTTTTTTAACTTCCCTAGCTCTTTCCAAGTTAGGGAAACAACACTTTCTTTCTTTCTGTTTGAAAAAGGTTGGTTATAAGAAAAACAAACAAAATGGACTGCATACAGGTTTACAAGTTTTGTTTATAATGTTTCTTATTTCATATAATGTTTTGTTTTATTGTTTATTTAACAATTTATGATCACAGTTTTCTTTCTCGATGGGTATCAGCTGAAACGTGGTGAGAAGTTTCACCCAGACGGTGTTGATGGTAGACGTCTGTCCCCACGAGTTTGATCCACCGCTGCTCTACGGTATGTTGATAGGTTACCTAGTGAAAATCTGGGTCCACCAGCTAGGGTGGAATGAGCTGACAGTCAGCAGCGTGGGTGAGACTTTCTCAAATCACCAGCGAGGGTGATATCAACACTGATCACCAGCTAGGGTGATCCTCTCTTCACGTCACCAGCTAGGGTGCAAAAACTCTATAGCTCCAGCGAGGGAGATAGTCCTTCAATGTCACCAGCGAGGGTGATATTCAATTGTAGATAAATAATCACGATCCTATATGCGCGAAGGTCTGTCTCTTAGGAAAGCCAGAAGACGACTGACTGGTAGAAAGATGGCGGAAAAGTTCGAAAGTCCGTAGAGAGGGGGCAGTTCTAGAGAAGAGTCGGTCTCGTGATTGGTTGAAGAAACTCTATTGGAACGAGTGTCGAGTGTCCGCAATAAAACGACGTTTTAAGTTCTTTGTGAGGCTGAGAACCTGGGAAAACCCAACATCTGGGTTGTTAAGCCTTGCCAGATGCTCACTTATCTGGTTGGGATTTTTCCTTTGTAGATAGTGATAATAATTTTTATTATATGTTTATTTTTGGGCTTTTCCCTTTTTCTCTACATAACTCAAACACTTTCGTACACAACACAACGGGTGTTGAAGGCGCAGTTGGAGGACACGTGTTCATTGGTCCAATACATAGCGCGCTTTAATCAGCGCGATTTTGTCGTCTTCCGAGGAGAGCGTGATTCGGAAGAGGTCAAGCTCACGCTTATTTGCTCTCGACCATGATGTTGTCAGCGGCGACATAACTTCAATTTTTAACTCTGCAAGCTGGCTTTGGATATCTTCACGAACAGAATCTAAAGTCTGAACTTAACACTCTAAAACACCGCCACGCACTTTTTTCCTTCGGCGTTAATGAGTACCCTACAGCTGAAGTAGACTTTATTACATTAAGGATATTCTCGTGTGCTTCCAGTTTGTCCACCGATATTTTAAAACGAGCGTTTGACAGTCTTAATTGGTCTATCCTTTAGCACATTCGCACATAGCACATCAGATTGCGTTTTGTAGTTGCGTTAACGTTAGTATTAATTTCGTTGATCTATTGTTTGTTTTTTGTTTATATTGTTTGTTTGTTTATTGTCTTATTGTTTGTTCCAAAAGTGTTTGATGTTTCTTATCTCTGCTATATCTTGTAGCTGTTCTTCCCATTTCCTTTTTTTAGCCTGTTGTACCATTACCTTATATTTACTTAGGGCCTTGTTTTTCGTGTTCCATACCTTCTTCACTTCATCATTCCACCAGAAGTTCGTTTGGAATTCCTGTTTTTCTTTTCTTGTGTTATTGTGGATGATGTTGTAAAGTATGTCTGTAATTTCTGTTAGGTTCATAGTGAAGGTAGTGTCCAGTACTTCGTGTTGTACTTTTTTCCTGTTGGTTCTTATCTGTCTGGCTTTGTCTGTCAGATTTATATTTATTATTATGGGGATGTAATTGCTGTTACAGATGTCCAGGTTCTATGTCCTCCAAACTATATGGCTGCTGCATATGTTGCTGAATGTTATGTCCGGTGTTGAGTTAAGCCATTTACCGTTCCTTTTTTCTTCAAATTACTATATTCTTTGTTTCTGTATTGTCCTGACAGTTGGCTTTCCCACTCTCTTTGTTGATTAGGCTAGAGATGGTGTTTGTCCATTCTTTCACGAGTTGGCGTCTATTTGTACATTTTCTTTTTCGTTGCTATAAAGTTTTTGTATTTGACCCATGAGTTGGTTAAGGATCTTCTCAATCTCAGATGATTTGTGTGGATTGTTTTTAATAGGTTCGATTGTTATTACTTTTTCTGCAGCTGGGAACTGGTTTTTGAGTGCTGGCTCGTAGGCTGGTTGAATCGCCGTTACTTTCGCAGACGTGTTTCTTGTTATGCTTTTGTTAACATCATGAAGCGGATTCCTCAAGTTTTTGCCTTTAAGGTTTGTGTTCAGTCCCAAATGTAATTTATACGTAACACTTAGTTATATGAATAATTTTACAAGACATAAATAAACAATTTTTATGATGTCTCAAATAGATAATGAGCTCTATTGTTACGTGTAGTTTGAAGGAATTTCCTACATGTGCATACACGGCTTAGTAAGTAGAGCTAGGATACGTTTTGAATGTTCTAAAATTTTAACACGTGAAACTCATTAAAATTTGTATTTCCAGTCCCGATTGTAAACCTTTATCCCTTTATGGTCCTCGTAATTACCCACAACAGTGAGTTTCGTCTTCGTTATGTAAGGCCCACCCACAATCACGCCTACAGAAAATGAAATTCTAGAAAAACGACGAGCTTAGTTGTAAGAAAAGAGTCTTAAGAAAACCGTTGTATTATACACATCGTGCCGGTTAATAAAGAGAGTTCCGGCAGCACATTCGTTTTTGTTTTTACTCGCATTTTTTTCCGCTAGGCAGATTATTCGTGTCGCGTCGCATTTTCGCAAGGGATTCTACACATCAGGAGTTCTCAGTATCTCCCACGGCAAACTAGTCGAGAGTCAATTCATTGGTCCGTCGAGCCGGATTGGCAAAAAGTTCGTTATCTTCAATTTCGTTGAGCTGTACAGGAGCAGCAATCGCATATATAATAGCAAAAATCGTCGCCGAAGCTTAATGCCAAAGTGCCGAAGTGGATACATAATCTAAGTTGAGCAGATCATCAGTGGCTAATCAACTACAACGTCTCAGTGGAAACCGAGCGTAACATTCAACTAAGGACGGAAGTCATCAACTTTTACAAGTAAGTCATTGAACCACCTATCTAACTTGTATCTATCCCATCCCAAATTTAATATCGCCTGGTTCATTTGAATTTTAATAAAAAATACAAAAATAAGATGGAAAATCAAACCAAAATCCTAAAAATTAAACGCGCAAATGCCAAGCGATCATTGACATCATACGATAACTTTTTACAAAGATTTGATCCATCGCGAGATTTTCCAACCTTAGAAAAACGGTATAATGAAATTGATCAAGTGCGCGAATCATTCAAAACTATTATGTTGGAATTAGAACTTATTAGTGATGATATTGAAGAATGTGCTAACTATCGAACGGAATTCGAAGAAAAATATTTCGAAACATATACAATCGCTTCGAACCTTTTATCTTCTCGAAACGTCAATAACATTCACCCATCCACATCTCATGACAATAGGCTCTCTGGTAATGGGATCAAACAATCAAATAATTCGAATGAACATGATTTTAATAATCGAGGTACCTTGCCGAAAATAAATCTACCCAAGTTTAGTGGCTCCTATGACGCGTGGTTAGGTTTTTGTGACTTGTTTACATCACTCGTTCATAATGAAACTCGTATTCCTACAATCCATAAATTACACTATCTAAAGGGATGTTTATCTGGGGAAGCAGCAGAAGTTATAGACTCATTAACGTCATCTGCTGAAAATTACGAAGAAGCGTGGAAATTATTAAGAGAAAGATATGATGACAAAAAGGTCATACGTGAAGCGCATATTAAAGCCTTGTTAAATCTTTCGCCATTATCCGAGAAGTTCCCGGTTCGCTTACTTCTCAATAATATCCAAAAACATCTTCGCGCTCTCAAGGTTTTGAAAGAACCTGTAGATTCATGGGACTAAATTTTAATTATAATTATTCGTGAAAAGTTTGACGAAATTACACGTGAAAAATGGGACGAGTTCAGCAATGACATGTCTCACCCTACTATGAGTCAACTGCAAACATTCTTGACAAAAAGAGCTCAATTAGAAAACTCGGGCACTTTATCAACTTTAAAAACTAGCCCAATTTACAGGCCATCGTTCTAATCAATGCAACTCTGGAAATTGTAGATCGTGCAATCAAAAGCACCATTCACTATTACATTTTGATAAAAAAAATGAGTGTAGATTTGACACAAATGAAGATACTGCCATTGGGCAGACACAATCAATCACTACGTTGCATGCTCATATCGTTTCTGAAGCTCTTTTAGCTACAGCTATGATTGAAATTGTTAACGAACAAGGACAATCGAAATTATGTCGTGTTTTTCTAGACGCGGGGTCACAAGCGCATTTCATTACAGAAGCAATTGCAGATTTCTTAAATCTTGAAAGAAAAACTTCCAATATCTCGGTGACAGGGCTTGATAACAGTTCAACAAATATTGCCCAGTCCACATTTGCTACGGTAAAATCTAGACGTAGTAATTATAAAAAAAATATCGAGTTTTTGATTGTTCCTCGAATAACAACATCAATGCCATCAATGTCAATTAATCTCGCGAACTTGGAAATACCTAAAAATATATCTTTAGCTGATCCCGAATTCTATAAACCATCGAATATTGACGCTCTGATTGGAGTACAATTATTCTATAAACTTCTATGCATAGGTCAAATTTCGTTAAAAAATCACCCTAATGCCCTTTTACAAAAAACTCAATTCGGTTGGATAGTTGCTGGTGAAATAAATAATTTATCCACAACTCAAGTACATTGTCACCTTACTGTTCAATCTAATAACCCAGACATAAATCTCTCGAAGTTTTGGGAACTTGAAGAAATTTCTTCTACTAAATCATTATCGTTGGAAGAACAAACTTGCGAGAATCATTACGTTCATAATATTCAACGCACCTCTGAAGGGCGCTATATGGTAAAATTGCCTTTCAAGGAAAATAAATATAAACTCGCGGAATCTTATTCAATTGCACTAAAACGTCTTCATTCATTAGAATATCGATTTAAGAAAGACATTAATTTGAATATTTGTAATCGAATTCATTTTTTCTTTTTTCTTCACAAAATACTCCACGTGAGCAAATAAATAAAAGCTTCCTTTTAATTTTGTTCAATTATTTCACCTTCAGGGGGAAGTTTTACAAGACCAAAGGAGGAGTAGCGATGGGAAATCCACTTTCACCATTATTCGGCGAAATATTCATGACGAGATTAGAAGAGGGACTACAAGATAGAAACCAATTACCTAAATGCTGGATAAGATATGTGGACGATGTTTTTGCATACGCGAAAAGGAGTGAGCTGGAGAAGGTGCTTGCCGACCTAAATCGAGCCCATAAAAACATAATGTTCACAATGGAGGAAGAGAAAGACAGAAAACTTTCCTTCCTGGACACGGTCGTAAAGAGGACACAAACAAACCTTATTTTTGAAGTGTACCGAAAAGCAACTCACACGCAGAGAACAATCCCGAGCATATCGAACCATTCACAACAACTAAAGGTCTCCCCATACAGAGCTATGATTCACCGAATACTCGATTTGCCGCTAAGTAAGGAAGCTAAAGAAAAAGAATGGCAGTACATCGTTGAAACAGCGAGATTAAACGGATTCAAACGCTCGACGATCAGGAGAATGGCACAGAAGATCCAAAACACCAGACAGCGACAGGAGCGATCAACGTTACCAAATGCAAGCACGGAAAGGATATACTGGAAGGCACTGACCTACCATAAAGGTATCAGCAGTCGGATAAAAAGAAGAATCAATCGGCTTAATTCTGTGCAACTAACCGAATCAAGCAGCAAAAACCAACTTAAAAACATACTCGGATCAACGAAGGACAAACGGGAAACACAGGAAAAATCTGGCGTTTATCGCATAGAATGTTCCACTTGCAACGAAGTGTACATAGGGCAAACGAGGAGACTTATTGGCACGAGAGTCAAGGAGCATCTAAGCGAAGCAGCAACAGCAAAGAAGAAGGGAAGAACATCAAATTTCATGTCTGCGGTAGCGGAACATATGATCACGAAAGGGCACGACATAACAATGGGGGATGCAAAGGTCATCAAGGAAGCTAGGGACACACGTGAGTTGGACGTCATAGAAAGCCTCGCAATAAGCCGGGAGAAGAAAAAGCTGATAAACCAGGATGAGGGAAATTGCAGGTCATGGTTATTCCAACTAATTAAGTAACAATCTTTTCTCAAAAAGTTGAAAATGTAATTAAAAAATCTTTATCTGCTCATATTTTCACTAATTACCCCTTGAATATTACGTTTTATTGCTTTTATTTGGTTAAGTACCTTTAGACCTGTTAGTACATAAGCTGAAATTGTTATAGAAATTAGTTAAGTCGCTGAAGAAGACCGAACGATTACGGTCGAAAACCGGTTTCGAGAAAGAAAATAAAAACACAAAATTAAAAGGAAGCTTTTATTTATTTGCTCACATTAATTTGAAGACAAATTATTCAGAATTCTTAAATGAATATCGAAACTTAAATCACATGTCGCCTTGTATTAATAACAATCAGGTCGGTTATTATCTCCCTCACCATGCAGTAATAAAACAAGAAAGTATTACTACCAAGGTTCGCGTAGTATTTGACGGATCCACCAAAACTTCCAGTGGAGTCTCGTTAAACGATGTATTGATGGTTGGACCTAAAATCCAAAATGATTTGTTTTCTGTTCTTATTCGTTTTCGCTCTCATCAATATGCTCTTACTGCTGACATAGAAAAAATGTATCGGCAAATTCTCGTTCATCCAGATGATGCCATATATCAAAAAATATTGTATCGTGATGATTTTCAATCAACAATCAATCATTATACACTCGACACCGTTACTTATGGTACATCTAGTGCACCATTTCTAGCCATCCGGACTCTTCATCAATTGGCTGAAGATGAAGGTGATCATCATCCCCTCGCAGCATCTATATTAAAACGTGACTTCTATGTCGACGATCTTCTAACGGGTGCAAATACGCACCAAGAAGCTAAATCCCTCCGTGACGAATTACAAACATTGTTAAAAAAGGGTGGATTCGGTCTTCGAAAATGGGCGTCAAATGAACCATCTTTAATAGCTAATTATCACGAAAATCCAGAAAGCAAGCATATGTCCCTCGATCTTGATACGACAATTGAGACCTTAGGCATTCACTGGAATTCTCAGCAGGATAAAATATTTTATAAAGTAAATTTATCAAATGCATCAAAAACTAATACAAAGCGTACAATTCTGTCTCAAATCGCTAAATTATTTGATCCCCTGGGACTTTTAGGACCAGTTGTCGTTTATGCAAAAATAATCATTCAATTGTTATGGAAGGCAGGTGTCTCATGGGATGAATCGATTCCATTAGGTTTACATACCTCATGGTCATCTTATCAAGACCAACTACCATTACTTGAAACACTACACTTCGATCGTTGTTTACTATTGTCTAATAGTGTTGAGCTCCAACTTCATGGGTTTTGCGATGCTAGCGAACAGGCATATGGCGCGTGCCTGTACATTCGAAGTACCAATAGTAAAGGTGATGTAAATACAAAATTAATATGTTCAAAATCTCGGGTCGCTCCTGTCAGCTCCATAACATTGCCACGTCTCGAGCTATGTGGTGCACTACTCCTTGCTCGATTGTACACAAAGGTAGCATAGTCATTATCCTTAAAATTTGATAAAGTATATCTATGATCAGACTCCATGATAGTACTTCATTGGATAGATACACAGCCCCACTTGTTAAAAACCTTTGTTTCCAATCGGATTGCCGAAATACAACGACTCACTTCTCCTTGCATTTGGTGTCATGTCGCTTCCCATGATAATCCCGCCGATCTTATTTCACGTGGCCTAACCCCTATAGAATTTGTACAGGTGAATATTTGGCAACACGGCCCTCGGTGGCTTTATAATGACAAAACCCTATGGCCTAAAACCAGGCTCACATTGAGCAAAATGCCGGAAATGAAATCACCTAAGCCCACTAAAGTTTGCATGAAAGTTACCTTGAAAAACGAAGACATTACGAAAAAATACAGTTCTATGAATAAACTAATTCGAATCATAGCATACATACATCGCTTTATTCATAATGCAAAACATAAATTCAATCGGTTAACTAAAGAATAAACAAGTGTTGAATTAGAGTCATCTCTAAAACTAATTATAAAACTTGTCCAGTATTCCGCATTTTCAAAAGAAATCGATTTGCTAAAGAATTGTGACTCCATTCACGATCGGAGCAAATTAATACCACTAAATCCGTATCTTGACAAGAATGGCATATTAAGAGTTGGTGGTAGACTCTCACATGCAGCGTTACCAGAAGAACAACGTCATCCCATTTTATTGCCTTCACAGCATCATATCACTCAGC
This sequence comes from Stratiomys singularior, assembly GCA_954870665.1. Taxonomy (NCBI): domain Eukaryota; kingdom Metazoa; phylum Arthropoda; class Insecta; order Diptera; family Stratiomyidae; genus Stratiomys; species Stratiomys singularior. The sequence continues at coordinate 65,968,140 of OX940880.1, read as the reverse complement.
TAATTATCCGCGAAGAGCACATTCGTTTACAACATGCTGGCACTCAAGCTACACTATATTCGGTTAGACAGAACTATTGGCCACTACACGGACGAAATGTTACTCGAAAAATCATTCATAGTTGCATTGCTTGCTTTCGCGTGAAACCAAGAATCACCGAGTACATAATGGGTAATTTACCCAAACAACGTGTAACACAGACACGACCATTCTTAGAAATAGGCGTCGATTATTGCGGTCCGGTTTTTCTAAAGTAAAGACGTCATAGAAATCGAGACAAAATAAAGGCGTATGTAGCTATATACATATGTATGAGCAGCAAGGCAGTTCATCTCGAATTAGTGAGTGATCTCACCACAGAAGCATTCATTGGTAGTCTTAAACGTCTTTTCTCGAGGCGAGGAAAATCTGTCGCGATATATTCAGATAATGCCAGAAATTTCGTTGGTGCTTGTAGGGAATTAAAGGAATTGAATCAAATTTTTAACTCGAATAACCATAAGGAAGCACTGAAGTCGTATCTATGTCAAGAGAAAATCACATGGCATTTTATACCCTCAAAGTCTCCACACTTTGGTGGCATTTGGGAGGCAGTGGTGAAATCATTTAAACATCATTTATTGCGTACCGTCGGTAATACATTATTAACATTCGAACAACTTGAAACATGCATAATCGAAATAGAAGCGATATTAAACTCTCGTCCGATATCACCAATGTCCTCAGAACCAAACGATCTCCTTCCCTTAACTCCAGATCCCTTCCTTATAGGTGGTCCTTTGACAAGCTTTCCACAGGTTGACCATACTACAACACCATCCAATCGATTATCTGCATGGCAACATGCTCAGCAGATAAAACAACACTTTTGGACTCGATGGCATAAGGAATATTTGCACCAGCTCATCAATCGGGCCAAACCACAGGCACCTACGAATAATGTCCGAGTTAGACAACTGGTAATTATCAAGGAAGACAACCTGTCACCACTCCAATGGATACTCGGACGCATCACCGCCATCTACCCAGGAGATGATGGAATCGTACGAGTCGTAACTCTGAAGACAACAAGCGGAGAATACAAACGTTGTGTTAAAAAACTCTGTCCGCTACCAGTTGAATAATACAAACATACATATACAAGTTATTAACACTCACTGTCAATTACTAGTTAAATTTTGCATTTGAACTGAGACAGTTCAAGGGGGATGTTCAGTCCCAAATGTAATTTATACGTAACACTTAGTTATATGAATAATTTTACAAGACATAAATAAACAATTTTTATGATGTCTCAAATAGATAATGAGCTCTATTGTTACGTGTAGTTTGAAGGAATTTCCTACATGTGCATACACGGCTTAGTAAGTAGAGCTAGGATACGTTTTGAAAGTTCTAAAATTTTAACACGTGAAACTCATTAAAATTTGTATTTCCAGTCCCGATTGTAAACCTTTATCCCTTTATGGTCCTCGTAATTACCCACAACAGTGAGTTTCGTCTTCGTTATGTAAGGCCCACCCACAATCACGCCTACAGAAAATGAAATTCTAGAAAAACGACGAGCTTAGTTGTAAGAAAAGAGTCTTAAGAAAACCGTTGTATTATACACATCGTGCCGTTTAATAAAGAGAATTCCGGCAGCACATTCTTTTTTGTTTTTACTCGCATTTTTTTCCGCTAGGCAGATTATTCGTGTCGCGTCGCGTCGCATTTTCGCAAGGGATTCTATACATCAGGAGTTCCCAGTATCACCCACGGCAAACTAGTCGAGGGTCAATTCAGTTTCGTAGTTGCGGAAAATCAGCATTAGAAAGCTCCTGTATGTATTTAGTATTGAGCTAATCTCTACCTCTTGCTTATACGTACGCCATTTTGGACATTTCTGGTCCGGGGCGTTATGGTCAGTATCTTTACATAACAGGCATTGAGTTTTCATACATTTATCCTCGCAGTCCTGCTCACAACACTTGAGGCAGGTCTTGCTTTTGTCTTTGCATACAGCTGCAGAATGGCCGAGCCTACCACATCTTTGGCACTGTCTGGGCCGGAACTTGAAATAGTCCACTTTATTAATGACGTAAGCTGTTTTTATCGAGTCAGGTAGAATGATCCCCGTGAACTTGATTTTCAAAGTGTGTCATTATGAACTTCGTGGGGTCATTCCATTCCCGTGTACTTAGTCTTTGAGCATCAACGATTTTGATATCCTCAAGGGTGTCTCCGTTCTTATTGCACGGAGTTGATATTATGATGAAATTCTCTACATCCATCTCTAGTGGGATGTCTCTTAAAACGCCAAATCTGAACAGGAAGTTCCCCGGAATGAAGGGCTTAAGGTTCATTGTTTCCATCATTTGATTTTCTATGCTGCTGTTTGCTGTACGGGCACTTTGAAATGTCACTTTGAGCCTGCTGTATCCGGATTGCTTGACGTCCGTGATACCCTCGAGTCCTATTTTTTTTCATCAGAAAGAACCGCATGGGAGTGATTCTTATCATGTCGTTAGATTTTTTGATCCCATCAATCAATACTGGAAAAAATTTGTTTTTCGCCTCGCTGGGGTATTTATTTCTGGGGATAGCACTCACATTTCCGCTTGTCGTATTAGTTATAACTGCATTTGTTGTCACCATGTTTTCCCTCGTTATTTCCTCAGCTCCGTACCTCTTAAGTTGCGCTTTGTTTGGTTGTCTATTCGTTGTGTGCGTTAGGTTTCTCTTTTTTTGTACTGTTATATCAGTCACTAACCGCGTGTCACTGGGATCCGGAGGGCCTTTCTCTCAGTCCTCCATTTTGATTTGGTTTTGAAATCTTAATGCATCAGATATGTTTGTTATCAAGAAATCAGGGTAGTTACGATTTCCGTTATTGTAATATAAGCATCTCTGCTTTCTTTGTCTTTGTATACCACTTAACAACACTTCACTTCTCTGGTTCTTCTATGAAGACAACACCTAACACATCTAACACCTTAGACGTGTATTGGTAGGTTTGGGTGGTATGGATTAAGGTTATGGTCACTGTATTTTGTTTGATGTGTCGTTTCTTGATGTTTCTCCTTCCAAGGTTCAAACAAAAACTGTTTAATTTTTTGTTTGGAAAGCTCATCAAAATGTCAATTTTGACGTTTCCTCTCACGATTTGATCTCTTTGTAAATGACATGTGAATTTAGTCATAAAATTGGATACTAAACGACAGTAAGGCTTAATTCACACTAAAACGCCGAATACTGGGTATTTTACCCTATAAACATATACATTTAGTTCACTATTGAAATGATTTTTTCACTATTGAAATTATTATTTATTTATGTAGTATATTTAATTTGTTTTAAATAAACTTAACGAAAAAATATTTCTTGGTTTTTAGTTTAATATTTGAATACACCGAACTTTGGTTAAAACGAACTGTTTCTCAAGTTCCCTAGAGGTTCCATTCAACCGGATCCATTGTACATTACTACCATATAAAGTATACTATCATATATTACTTACTGTATGTTATCTGTAATAAACAGTTAGTGCAAAAATGCATTAGAGAATTTGCATAATATTGAATAAAAAAATATCCGACGCGTGAATCTCGAAATGGTAGTTTTCTAAATGGTTTTTGTTAGAGTGTCTTGCAGGACAATTCGTCAGAAAGTGATTGAAATAATAAGAAACTAATTCAAAGCGAAAAAGTCATAAAAAGGATCCCTATAATTTTCGTTTCAAAAGTCCGCTAATTTGTTGTTTGTGGGAATGTTGACGAATTATTTTGATAATCATCCTTTTCAGTATGAATGTTGTTTTCTTCTCACATTCTATGCTTAACTGTAGGTGATGGATGCACAGTTTTTGGACAATTCAATTTCGAGCGCCCTGCACAAATATTCAAAATATCAAATAAATATAAGAAAATGTGAATAATTTCAAATTAATTTTTATAAAACAAAAAATTATTTGTTAACGTAATGTAGAAGCTCGAAAATACTATTTCAAATGTGTAATTTTTCCATCTTTTCAGGATACCAGCCCCTTAAATTATGATCTGATATTGTTGAGTTTGATTTCATTATAGATGTCGAATTAACATTTATTTCTTCATTTTTTTTTTGTTATTTGAACGATTTTGTTTATTCACCGGCATTTTGATCGTTCCAAAACTATTTTTTGAATGGAAATGTTTGTTTCCATGAATTTGATTAATACCCAATACATATTTATGAATATTTGTGACATGTGTATATGAAAAAATTTGAAAAACTGTCAAATTTATCCCTCAAAGTTTAAAAATTGAGTTTAATCCTTGAAGAGATCAAAACCGCCAGAATTCGGAGCCATACTGTACCGAATAAATATCTTCATTAAATCGTGAGACACGCACCTTGGCCAAGTGTTTTCCACTTGAATTTTCTTGGCGTTTGATTTCCGAGCAGTGGATTGACTACCTTTAGCCACTACAAAGGTGTTCGTTCATCCTTTATTGTGCACCGCCCCTTTCGAAATGATCAACCGTGAAGTGTGAACGCATGCAGAACCAATGAACGCATTGCCCCACGAAGACACCAGACCACCATAAATTACTCGAAAGTTATTTCTGGATTCATTTTGTAAAGAGGCTGATTGAGACGAAACAGACGTTCGGCCAACCAAGGAGCGAAGCAATGACTTGTTCGCCCCGCGTATGTACCGAATGAAATGAGTTCTTGTACTTGCATGTGTACATCGTGGACCGTACGTGGATGTTGTGCCGGTGAACTGTGAACATACATAATTCGAGCAACGTCGTCACTGGTGCCGACCACAAAATTGCCAGCGCTATAATTTCGTAGGCAAGTGTCGTTCATGGCTTCTAAATTAACGCCGAGCAGAATGGCGGCATGGTAGGTGATTTAGATCTTTTGAACGGGAACTGAACGAATTCTAGGAAACATTGTCAAAAACAACGCCATAAAATCATTATCGAGTCTCTTTGAGAGGTGCGAATGGATACGGGAGCGTTCGGATCAACCGGGTCATCTGGATTTCGTCAGCCAAATTCATGACGAAGTTCTCCTATAGCGGCTCAGGAATAAAGGAATTTGGAGCAGTGCTCTATAAATTTGCATGGACTTGGCGGCAATGGTTTCTGCTTAAATAAAATCTTTCACTTGACGTTTGTTGGATCACTAAATTGTTCTTAAGGATGGTTGGTGCGAACTGAATATAATTGTACAACGTTTCTAGTCTATTTCCATTTGGGAATATTATAAATTTAAAAATTTCTAAATATTTGGAAGTTAAGGTGAGTCGAATTGGAACTAGGAGAAGTTTCGACACGAATTCTGTCAGCACTTCCGCGAATAAGTGAGGATATTAAGCGAAACGAGAATCCGATAATGGGATAATCTTTTGCGATGTTTATGGTTTCTCAGAAATTTGATTCCTGCATCCCATACATTGCAGCGCATCAATTAGTCTGACTTCAAGAGTAATTGGCCGTAACCTCGTTCGTGTTGGGGAGAATTCTCCCTAGATTTCTAGACTAAGTATTTGTTGGACCACATTACATCAAATTTTATGCAATTTACGTGGTTTTATATTAAATACAGGGGTTCTTCCATTCACGTTACATAAAAATGCGAAATAAATCGAATTTTAGATGAAAATTTAGCTTCGAATCCAAATAATTTTATTTACCTATAGACATGTTTTGACATACAGTGGCTCAATAAAGAAGTCGGACACACATCCATTTACACTTGAAAAGGGAATAAACGACAGAAGAATGTATTTTAGAAAAAAAAAATTTATTTTTTTTAGCTCTATATTATTAACTTACGAAAAATAAAAACATTGAAAACATAACTCAATTTTGTGATTATTAAAAAAAAAGTCGAAATGCAGCCAAAATTCAAGTCAAAAAAGAACTCGGGCAGCACTCTCTTTCTTTTTGAGTTTAAAAGGGGGATTCCCCGGATTTTGTGTAGTTGGCAGCTCTTAGCATCTGAGTGAAATAAATTGAAACCGTAAATTTTATACCTGGGTGAAATTGTGTGAATTGTGAACCTTCACGGGGGTGAAATTGTGTAAAATGGGAAGGCAACGTGGTCAAACTTCTTTAGAAGTAACAGAACTCATTTTGAAACATTATAAAGAAGGATTACCGGGCCGTACTATAGGGGAAATCGTAAATAGATCATACTCCACTGTTCACGATATAAATAAACGATTTAAATCATGTAGATCAGTGGAAAATAAACAAAAAAGTGGTAGACCTAGAGTGTTTTCGAAGTCAGATGAGCGATGGATTGTACAACAAATTCATAAAAATTCGAAATTAATTAGCTCAACAAGGATCGAAATATCTTAATAAAAGTGTACATCCTGAAACGATAAGGTTAGTTTTGAGACGAAGAAATCTACATAGAAGAGTAGCCCGTAAAAAACCATTCGTTAGTAAGTGCAATAGGAAAAAGAGACTCAAGTTTGCCAAAACATATAAAAATAAAGACCTATCATTTTGGGAAACTGTGATATTCGCGGACGAAAGTAAATTTAATGTATTTCGCTCAGATGGTCAATGCTATGTTTGGCGAAAAGCTAATCAAGAGCTCAAAGAGTGCAATCTACGATCCACTGTGAAACATGGAGGTGGCTCGATAATGATATGGGGCTGCATGTCCGCTGCTGGTCCAGGTAAACTTTCTGTAATCGATGGAATTATGGACCAAACAAAGTATTTGACCATTCTGAAAGAAAATTTAGTGGAAAGTGCTGAAAAATTCGGAATAAAAGATAACTTCCAATATTACCAGGATAACGACCCAAAGCACAAAGCACTCAATGTGCGTTTATGGCTGCTGTACAATTGTCCACATGTACTTGAAACACCTCCACAATCTCGTGACATTAATGTTATCGAGCATTTATGGGCTTATTTAGAACACCAATTAAAAATAAAGAGGACTTGAAAGTAGCTCTTCAGGCAGAATGGGCCAAAATCGACACTTCCTTTTGCAAAAAACTTGTCGAATCCATGCTTATAAGATCGGAAACCATAGTGAAAAATAAAGGATTGCCAAATAAATATTAAAAATAATAATAAAATTCAAAAATCGCACAAAGAATTAACTGTCCGAGTTCTTTTTTGACATGAATTTGGCTGCGTTTCGACTTTTTATTTTTTTAATAATCACAAAATCGAGTTATGTTTTCAATGTTCTTATTTTTCGTAAGTTAATAATATACAGCTAAAAAAATAAATTTTGGGTTATGAGTGGGAAGTTTGTGGTGAAATAATAATAATCAAAAAAACTAAACAACTAAAAAATAAGGTATAGTAACTATATAACATAAACAAACTTACGGCAACTGATAGGTCGCACCTGCAGCGAAGAGGGAAGAAAGGTTAGAAGATTATAAAATTTGAAAATACAAATGCCGCATAATGGCGGCCGAAGAAAGTTACTTTATTTTGAAAAACCGACAAGCTCACTTCTCCTTCAACTTTTACTTACTTTATTGCGTACTGGTCTTTACCTTTCTTAAATGTAACTAATCACAGCCAACATCCAACTATATTTACCGCAAATTTCCTACAAGCGTTCTGTGAATTCAAATAGATGACAGCTTGGTGAGAGGTCCATTCTGAGATATTTTTATATGTGTCACTCATGTTCTTTTATTCAAATGTGTATAGCTGTATGTGTAGCTATTGTAACTTTAATGATAAGTATACTAATGTAATTCCTTACGAAATAAGAAAAATTAAGTAATATATTCTCTATTTTTCAAATAATCTCTATACATGATGTTTTCTGCGACCGTTCTGTACTGCGTGTGTGCACCGATCGACTAACCTAAAATGCATAGTTTGGACATGTCAACTAATCAATCGATTGATGGAATTGAAACACTTAAATCTGTGAAGGTTAGTGTGAAGGCGAGTGTGTTAATTGCTCCCAGCTTAAAATATGTGTCGCATAGATCAAAAGGATAATTTAATTGGCACAGAATATAAGTAGGCTAGATCTGATTGACCAGTAACCAAACCAAACATAAATGTCGCCTGAATGGAATGTCTGAAGTCGTAGATGGAGTAATGTGAAAGGGTAGATTTATCGAGATGCAATTTGTGCAGTAATGGGAAACTTAATTTTTCCTTTTGAGTTTAAAACATATTAGATTAACTCAGATGAATTCTTGTTTTATTTTATATGGTAGGACGAACTAAAACATGGTTGTAGTCTGTAGTTTCAGTTTTTGGTAAGCAATTACTCGTTCGTATTTGTTGAGGTCAATGATGTGGATGATCCTGAAATTTCCAACGATTGTTGCCAAACCCATTTCCCATAGTCACTATTGAACTATCGCATTTGTAAACGTCGGCGGATGCATGCGCGCTGAACAGCATTATTCTGAAACAGAAGGAATATGCTTAAAATTAGGCTTATGGATTTTTTCCTGCTTTTGTCATGACACTGGTTTGATTGTTTTGAAAGACTGTCTCCTTTTATTTATTTTTCGATGTGTTTATTGGCAGTTAAAAACTAGAACATCGGGTTTGTATTTTTTAAGGTTGACCTTTTGGCTGTTGTGGTTCTTCAACTGGTATTTTTATTTGCACGTGATTTCATAATTTACGTCGCTATTCAGCTTGTCTCTATTGGTCAGCAAATTTTAAAAGTTTATGCTTTGTGCCCGCGCAAAAAAAACAAGACGACGGGTTACTACTTTTATATACTTCTAAACTTATTATTCCTTTTTTTTTGGTTAGGGGGTGAAGGCAATTTATGCCCGGAGTGTGGGACTCCTAGCAGTGCATTCTACCAGCCTACCCACTAAACACCCCCCCTGTCAAGACCCTAGCCTGGAACTGTTTCACACATTACTTCGGGCTAGGCGTCTTTTTTTCTTCGCCCTAGGGCGCCGTCAGCCTAGAGAAAATCTCCCCCAAGCGGGAGGGGGCAGGATGGAGGAGGAATGCTGGAAAGGAGACCCTCCAGTCCCCTCGTCTCAAGGCAATCCAGGACACCTTTCTTCGCTGTAAGCATTGCCCGAGGGTAATGTGCCACACGGGGCCATTTGTCGAAAGTTTTCAGGATTTCTCCGACTAGATTGTCTGGAGAAAGCGCTCCCATTACCTCCCACAAGTCCTGCCGCATCCTGTTCCACTTCTACAGTTGAAGAAGGTGTGACATGCGTCGTCCCTTTCCCCGGGGCAGAAAATGCAGTCTGGAGACCGTGATTTACCAATCTTGTGCAAGTAAGACTGAAAATACCCATGCCCGCTAAGAAGCTGGGTAAGTCTCACCGTGCCTTTGATTGAGCCACGATCTCACGTCCCCTATAAGGCGGGCAGTCCAGCGGCTATTAGAGTCGCCTTCCCAGGACTGTTGCCACTCGAGTATTGTGCGCTGCCTCTCCTCTTGACTAACAGCATATTTAGAACCATCCCATTTTCTGTCGTAAATTCTCCGTTGCTCTCTAGCAAGGAGGGCTATGGGTATCACTCCTGCGATTACCAACACCGCCGACTCCGAGATACTGCGTTATGCAAACGCAAAACGCAAAGCGCTTTCGGTACAGCTCCTTGCTGAGAGCTCCGGCCCAAACCTCAAGGCCATACAGTAGCACTGACTGTACCGCACTTATGAGGAGTCGGCGTTTGCTCGGTGTGGGCCCATCAATGTTGCAAATGAGTCGAATTAAAGCCGAAACGCCTATCGCGGCCGAAAAGCTCATTTTCGAATCGATCAGTAGTCTCAAACACTGTATCGCAATACTCATCGTGATACTCAACAGTCGCATCTCCGATCTCCATAGGAATTACGGTAGGAATTCTTTTCTTCGTGATAATGGTAACCTTGGTTTTCTCCAGTGCCAGACTGAACCCGCGGGTCTGCACTGTGTGTGTTCGACTGAACGTCTGGCGACCAGTGCTGCTACATCATCCGCATAGTCGACCAAGCGCGACTCACCTGACAGCTCAAACCTCAATGGCCCGTCATATGAGGCGTTCCACAAGTCTGGTCCCAGTATGGAGCCTTGCGCTACACCAGACGTTTTCTCCCTACTTCGCCACCGGTCTTGTGTGCCATAGAGCAGTCTGCGGTCCTTCAAGTAATCCCTCCAAATCCACATCAGATACCCTGGCAATCGGAAAGAATTTTCCAATGTGCCAAGAAAATCCATCCATCTGGTGGAGTTGAAGACATTTCTGACGTCAAGCGTCACTAGCAGAACCACTCGTTCGGAATCATTTTTGTGCGCTTCTGCTCGACGGACTGCGTTCACCACTTCCATGATGGCATCGGAAGTGAATCGCCTTGCTCTGAAGCCATACTGCCGTGGAAATAGGTCCCCTGCAGTACGAATTGCGTCAGTGAGCCTTCCCTTGATGAGTTTTTCGAAAACTTTCCCGGCTGTGTCCAGCATACAAAGCGGGCGGTATGCAGAAGGCCGCTCGGGGTCCCCTTTCCCCTTGCTGATCAATGTGAGCCTCGACACCTTCCAGCGAGATGGATGTACGCCTTCTCTCAGGCAAGCGTTGAACACATTCAGCAGCAAGTCAGGACAAACGTGGAAGACCATTTGTAGCACCTCGATTGGAATGCCGTCTGGTCCTGGTGCCTTTCGAGCTTTCATAGAAAGCACCGCATCCTCCACTGAATCGTCCTAGTGGATAGCATCAACACGAACGGGGTGAGTTGGGAACAGCGCCTGCACCATCCCGTCCATCTTGTCTCCTTGAAGTAAACAGGGCTTCCGTTGGTTACCGAGCTTGCGCCACACCTTATAGCCGAGCTCCCACGGATCCCTGTTCACGTCATTAACAAGTTCTCGCCAGCAGCGTGCCTTACTCTCGTTGATGAGTCTTCGGAGTTCTTTCCTCGCTGATCTGTATGCTGCTGTCTTATTGGATGCTTCCTCTTCGCTTCTCGAGCGCTGAGCTGCACGTCGAAGTCTGTGACACTCGCCTCGTTTGTCTGCGATATCTCTTGACCACCAATGTACAGCAGGCCTGTCATGTCGGGGCCTCCGTCGAGCCATAGATGAGCTACAGGTAGAAGTGATGAGGCTCATCGTTGACTCCACCATTCCCTCGACTGAAGCCCTTCCCCTCCCCGATGAGCTCTCCGATGTCGTTCCGCCTTTCAGGATCACATCGGCGAAAGTCTCCACGTCCATTTTCCCGATGTTACACCCGGGAGTGAAAGATCGTTGAGACGAGCGAGGAGTGGTATCGCCGATCTCGAACACGATGTATTGGTGTTCACTCGCTGAATAGTCCTCAAGTACTCTCCAGTTCGGAAAAATTTTCCCAATTTGCTAAAAATGTCAATACAAGATAAAAAAATTTCACCAGAAATTTGAAAAATATTGAGGTGTAGAATTTCAACAGCACAGTAGTGTTTTCTGTAGATGTGCTTTAGTTTTGGATGATGATTGTACTTATTCGAGTTGCATGTATAACAATTCATGGTAATAAGTAATAAGTTGTATCATTTCAGGAAAATAGTACCTTTTCAGGTTTTTATTCTTATGTTCTCAAGATGATTTCTATGTGCTTGATGTGCCTGTTGTATTACCTGTGATTTAATATTTTCAAATTTAATTTTAATATTTCAATTTTTGGTAGGGAGGTGAAGGCTGTTTACGCCCTAAGTGTGGGACTCCCAGACGCAAAATACTTTTAGACTACCCACTAAACACCTCCCCTGTTAACCTTAGAACTTAGCCTGGAACCGTTTGACTCATTAATTCGGGCTAGGCCTCGTGTTCTTCTCTAAGAACAAGAAGAATCTCTTCTCTAACGGGAAGGAAGGGAGAGGAACGAAGTGCTAGAAAAGAGATCCATCTATCCCCGATGCCGCCCAGCGCTTCAACAAAGCTTTTCTCAGTATCAGCACTGCCCGACCATATTGCGCCACGCGATTCCAATTGTCAACTGTTTTCAGCATTACTCCGACGATAGTTTCCGGACAAGGCTCTCCAATTTCGCTGAGGAGCTCCACTCGCTGCTGTCTCCACCTTTTACAGTAGAAGAATGAGTGACAGGCGTCATCCTATTTTCCTGCACAAAACACACAGTTAGGAGACCTTGCTCTGTCAAGTTTGTACAGGTAAGACCGAAAACAACCGTGACGGTTAAGAGCTGGGTCAAGTAGAAATCGATCTTACCATGCACTCGACTGAACCACGGCCTCAGGTCAGGGATTAGACATGGAGTCCACCTTCCCCTTGTTTCTTGCTCCCAGGACTGTTGCCAATCGCTGAGAGAGCGACGTCTCTCTTCCCTGGTGATTTCTTCTGTTCGGTCTTCGCCTCTGCGCAGGTAAATACTTCTGCGCTCTCTCGCAAGGAGGGTGATGGATATCACCCCTGCGATTAGCAGCACTGCCGCCCCGGAGACCGTTCGATATGCGCATGAGATTCGCAATGCTCCTTGTCTCTTGAAAACCGTCGCGTGAAAATACTGTGAGACTCCGCACGTTGGACCGCGCTCACTACTTCTCCAAGTGCATCGATGGTGGATCGCTGCTCTGAAGCCATACTGCCGTGGAGATAGGTCCCCGGCAGTATGAATCACGTCAGCGAGTATTTCCCTGATAAGTTTTTCAAAAACTTTTCCGGCCGTGTCATGCGTTGAACATGCGGAGGAGCATGTCATGGGAAAAGTGGAAGATCATTTGTAGCACCTCAGCTCGAATCCCATCTGGTCCGCGAGCCTTTCTGGCCTTCATAGACAATACTGTTTTCTCCAATTCCATCTTTGTGAAAAATGGAATTTCCGTTGGTGTTTCATAGTGAACGGCTTTAACGATGGTGAGATGGATGGGGAAGCGAGCCCGCACGGTTTCGTCCATCTTTTCTGCCTCATATGAGCGAGGCGACCTTTGGACACCGAGCTTCCGCATCACTATTCTGTAGCCCATGTCCATGGGTCTCTGCTCACGTCGTCCACCAAGTTGTACCAGCGGCTGGCCTTCCTGCTGCTGATAAGTCTGCGGAGGCATTTTCCACATGACTTTTAAGCTGCTAATCGGATACATGCCTCTTCCCAGGTCCGAGCGCGCTGTGCCTTTCGTCGTAGTTTGTGACACTCCCTTCGTTTTTCGGCAATTTCAGGTGATCACTGGTATACTGGGGGCTTGCTGCGCCGGGGTCTTCGTAGGGACATTGAAGACTTGCATGCGGATGTAATGATTCTCATAGTTGAGTTAACGACATCTCTTGCCGCAGGTTCTCCGTTCTCTAGCGTTGCTTCCCACAGCGGTGATCGTGCCACAAGCACTTCAACAAACTTCTCAATATCCGCTTTCTCAGTATTCGACCGGAGCGCAGAAGAACAAAGGCCTGGTCTTCGGGAAGCACCGTGATGGATCTCCAGAGGTATGTACTGGTGATCACTGGCCGAGTAATCCTCTAGCACTCTCCAGTTTTTAACTGATCGTGCTAGGCACTCCGAAGCAAATGTCACATTAGGTATCAACTTAACAGAGAGAACACTTCAGACGGGAGTATTTTGAAGTCATTGACATGGCTGTACATGGTCTTAAAGCTCGTATACTTGAACAGGCTGGTATGAAAAAACAAATTCAGCTCGAGAAAGTCCTGTTCAAAAGAGAAAGTTATGATGTCAATGTGCTTGCGCCATATCTGGAAATCAACGGTCGAATGTTGAAGTCAGAACTTGAGCTTTTCCACCCAAGAAACAAGATAAAGAATTTAAAAGACGCCGAGGACGTGTTGACTTCTATGGCAAAAGAGGTCAGAGAGCTGTTCTCCAATGTTGAAGTTCTGGTGAGATTAATGCTTGTATGTCCAGCTTCAAGTTGTGAAGCAGAGCGAAGTTTTAGTGCTCTGTGAAAACTGAAGACCTACCTAAGATCAACTATGTCTTACAAAAAGGTTGATTCATGTCGCTATTTGTTACGTTCACAGAGAAATATTGGAGAATGTAGAAGCAAAAAATGTTGCAAAACTGTTTATTTCAAAATGTGAAATTAGGAGAGATGTTTTTGGTTACATAAAGTATAATAAATAAACCACTTTGGGGTTGTTTCAGTTCCAGTATACCTCCTTTAAGTAAGGGGTCGATTTGGATTTTTATAATGTACTGTAAAGAGAGACAAGTCTAAAATTTTAAAGTTAATGTTTACGTTGTGATGTGATAGACTGCATTCAATTGCAGTAGTGTGTGTAAAATAAAGCATATTAAACCTGATAATAAGTTTTTATTTTTTACCTATATATATTCTAGTATGAGTTTTCAATTGTATGTTAAGACATGTTTTCAGATCAAAAACAAATTGTTTCAATGATAAAACTGCTTGTACAAATGTAAGATTTTGGGTTTAAATTAGTGTTCAAACGTCATTTCAAAGTCATAATTCTTCAAAAAATTTACAGGGAAGGACACTCGGACCACCCGCATGTTCCGGGGGAGTGCCCCGGACCCCCCATTCGTCCCCCCAAAGTTTTGATATTTTACTTTTTCTTATATATTTTTTTTAAATTTATATTTATTTTTTTTTATTTTATTTTTTGATATTTTAAACCATTAGCATAAATGGTTTAAAGCTTTCGAAAATGATCGTATCCGTAGACGAAATAACTGTATGTTTTATGCAGCTTCGCTGGTCGTTATAGGAAATAAAAGCCAAAACCTTGCCACCTCCTGTCCAAACCTCAATAATGCCATTCAAATAGGAAGTCCGACCGACCTTTCCCCCTTGCCAAACATAATCAATCATATTTGACAACACGGAATGCAGTAGAACATAGTTTCGGTTATGTAGGTATACCAACGCTGCCGCTATTCCGCTTATTTCGACTCCGTTATTTTTCACAACCGAAGCAGAGTATACATATATCAATTCACTTTTGCTTTCGGTACGTATTTGACGTTTTTGATGTATCCATTGCCATTTACCTTCCATCCATATTTCGATTTTCAATATTTCAATATTTCAATATTTCATATTTCAATCTTTTCACTGTCTTCAATATGCAGTATTCCGAATGTGAATGCGGGTTCAACTTGATATGTTGTCTGAAAATGTCTGAAAATACCATGAACTTGCCGCATCCTTAAATTGTGTGCGCTGCTGCCGCAAAATCAGCGATCCATAGGTCGACATAATCAACGGATAGAATGTCTCTCTGAAAAGCAACTGTTTGAGATCATTGTTCGTACTTCACTCTTTTTGCTCCCGATTTGAACTTTGGACAATTTTTCTCCAATGTCCGAATTCGTCACAAGTTAAACATGGACATGGAGTTTCGCTATGCAGTTGCGTTGTTTCCTTTTCTGACTTGGCAATACTGATCCAGAAAGCCATCTTCGACTTGATGCTGTCCTCTTCCTGCTCGAGTACTTTCACGTAGAGTCATCGTCCACACACTGCGTTTCTCCGGTTGCATCGTTTCCAGTGCTTTCATGACAATTTTGTCGTTATACATGCTATAACGTTTTTTGATTTGTCCGAAACGATGGTTGCAAATAATACTGCCCTTGGTCCCACGCTCTTCTGAGATTATTTGTTACATATCCTTCATGTAAATTTCGCACATATGTTTCCGCTACATATTACACCTCTCATTAAATAGACTTTTCAATGTTATAAAACCATCACATTTTTCCGATCGTATTTAGCGCGGCAAACATCCTTAGATCTTTTCAATGTCATAAAACCATCACATTTTTCCTTTCGTATTTAGCGCGGCAAACATCCTTAGATCTTTTTACCGTCATAAAACCTATCCTAATCCTTTAACACATGTGCGAAATAATTAACTAATAGATAGGATATTGAGGCGACTGCATAGGTATATAAGAAGTTAGTTCTCAAGTCTACATTAGTCTTAAGAAAGATTCCAAACGGAACATGTAAATAATTAATCGTGGAAAAAAAAAAATAAAGTTGAAGATAAACTTGTGTTGCGTTTTTTTTTTTGTGTCCGAGGAAATCATTAATGGCGCAGTCGGTAGGATACGCGGAGTAAAAAGATTACTCGATTTTTTTTAAAAAATCAGTCGCGTATAGTATCACGTCTGTCTAAAGATATTCCCCAAGAGGAGGAAAATTCACGATTAACGCAGACGCGAAAATAAAAGTGATCTCGAAAAAAAAAAAACCAAAAATCGTTCACGATAGTGCTAACAGACAAGGAACCCGTGCTCTTCGAAAAAAAAAGAAAAATTCTTGAAAGTGAATAAAAAGTTTTAAGGAAAACTCGACCTGCTGAAAAAAAAAAAAAAAAACCAAAAATCGTTCACGATAGTGCTAACAGACAAGGAACCCGTGCTCTTCGAAAAAAAAGAAAAATTCTTGAAAGTGAATAAAAAGTTTTAAGGAAAACTCGACCTGCTGAAAAAAAAAAAAAAAAAACCAAAAATCGTTCACGATAGTGCTAACAGACAAGGAACCCGTGCTTTTCGAAAAAAAAGAAAAATTCTTGAAAGCGAATAAAAAGTTTTAAGGAAAACTCGACCTGCTGAAAAAAAAAAAAAAAATAAACAACTAGCAGATTACAAGGAATCACGCTGAAAGGAGTCTTATAGTCGGTCCACAGGAGCTCCAGCACAAAACCAAGTAAATTTTACACTGTGAATTTTACATATTCAAAAATAAAATTTTTATATTCTTAAAATCCGATGTATATATATATTGTATAGACCATTATCTAAAAATCTTGTATTTTTTTTTATACCAAAAACTGCCCCAAAATCTCAGTTTATAATCATTTTTGTAAGAGTGGTTTGGAATCTGGTGTAAAGAAAAAAATGACGAACAACGAAGCCCCTGCAATACAAATCAACCCCCTTAAATATCTAAACAGTCTCCCCGAATATGATGGTAAACACGAGAACTTACAAACATTCATAAATTTAGTAGACAGAGTGAAACCCATTCTAGAAGCTTACAATGAAGTTTCTCAACTTCTTTTCAGTGACATCATTAAAAGTAAGCTTAAAGGGAGAGCAAAGGAAACAATCGACATTAACTGTCACGCTGTCCTTTGGTCGGAAATTAAACAAATCCTCCAAAATAACTTTGGAGATCGTCTGAGTATGGACGAACTCTTCGACAACCTTAGAGGCGCAATCTTTAAAACTAATACACTCGAATTTTATAATGATATTAGAAGCAAACTTAGGCGACTTAATAATAAAACCCGTATAGTCTTAGGAACAAGCACTGCAACCAACGAGTGTGCTAGAAATAATATGAAAACAGCACTCAACGTCTTCAAAAACAAATTACCCGAACCCATGAAGACAATATTATTTTGCAGAAATCCCGAAACCCTTGAATCTGCCATGGACATTCTCTTTACGGCTGGGTACGCATACTATGGTTCAAATGGACAAATTTACAAAAACCAGACTACAGACGGAAACAATGACAAAAACCAAATCAATAACAATAATAATAATAAACCAAATATTCCAAATAACAGTTCCCGTAATAATAATAACAATAACAGGCCTAATAATAATAATCAAAATGATAATAGACAAAACAGGAATAATAATAATAACAACAACAACAACTATCATAGGTTTAATAATAATGCTAGTAACTACAATAATAACAACAACGCTAACAATAATAACAATTATCACAATAGATTCAACAACAATAACAACCGATTTAATAATAATAATCAACAAAGCGAACAACAAAGACGACCTCATGAACACAACTACAGAGTTCATCAAAGCGAAACCCAATATCCATATAATCCTAACGCATCAGGAAATCCTCGGTATTTCGAACGGCAACCATCGCCAGAACCCATGGACATAAATATTACTGAAATGGCACAAAATTTTCTTCCACAAGCCTCGGACGAAAATTACCTTATATAGTTGTGAAGACAAAGACAAAACCCTTAAAATTTATCATAGATACCGGAGCTACACACTCTATTATAAACCCCGGTCTCTGTCATCCTAAGTGGAAAATAAATACACCAGATACAAACTTAAAAACCCTCCAACATGTTATTAATATTCACGAAAAAGTCAAAATTCCGCTCTTTGAAGAATTGGGAGACAAGGCTCAAGAAATTGAACTATTCGTCTGTCAATTCCACGAATTTTATGACGGAATCTTAGGCAATAATGTACTAAAACAACTCGATGTAATTATAGATTATAAGAATCAAATATTACGCGCCGGAGAAAAAACTATCCCCATCTTCTTCGAAATCAAAGAAGATGAGCAATATTGTCTCTTTAATAGGGCCGGACTCTACGAAGTATCCGTGCCTGTAGACCAACAACACGGTCTAATACACCTCCCTGGAAAGACTTCCAAAGATGGAAAAGTCCAACTTGAGGAAGGTATTTACGACGCAGTAAATTCTAAAGTATTAGGTTTAGTAAAGATACTAAACGAACATCCCACAAAAGTTAAATTTACCCCACAAGAAACCACACCTGTAACCTTCGAAAACTTTAATGTAATTGATAACGAGGTTAAGGGATCTTTCTCCATTTCTGAACAGATTAGAATTGATCATCTGAATAATGAAGAAAAAGGTAAATTACTGCCATTAGTAAAGAAATTTTCAGACATCTTTTATAACGAAGAGTCTGATTTATCCTTCACTAATTTAATTAAACATGAAATTCGCACCTCAAATAATATCCCAATATACGCAAAAACATACAGGTATCCGTATATTCACAAGGAGGAAGTACGGAAGCAAATCAAAGAAATGTTAGAGAAACATATCATACGACCTAGCAAATCACCCTATTCAGCACCAGTTTGGATCGTTCCAAAAAAAATGGATGCAAGTGGGAAACCTAAATGGAGACTTGTAATAGATTATCGAAAACTCAACGAAGTTACGATCGATGACAAGTACCCCATTCCCAATATCGAAGAAATCTTGGAAAAACTGGGAAGAAGCCAGTATTTTACCACGCTAGATTTGGCAAAAGGTTTCTATCAAATAGAAATCGAAGAAAAGGATATACATAAAACCGCCTTTAGTGTCGAGGGTGGGCACTATGAATTTCTACGAATGCCTTTCGGGTTGAAGACAGCCCCTGCCACATTCCAACGTCTTATGAATTGCATACTTGCAGATTACATAAACAATATATGTCTCGTATATTTAGACGACGTAATAATATTCTCTACTTCTTTGCAAGAACATGTTGATTCACTCAACAAAATATTTACTAGATTTAGAGAAACTAATTTAAAGGTACAATTAGATAAATCTGAATTTTTCAAACACGAAACCAACTTCCTAGGCCATGTAGTCACCAGAGAAGGAATTAAACCCAACCCGCAAAAAGTTGAATGCGTTCAAAATTTTCCTATACCTAAAACCCCGAAACAGATCAAACAATTCCTTGGTCTGGCTGGGTATTATCGTAAATTCATAAAAGATTATTCCCGTATTATAAAACCCATGACAAAATGCCTCAAAAAGGATGCTAAGTTAGACATACAAAATCCAGAATATATCCATGCTTTCGAAACGATCAAGAATCTTTTAACAAACGAACCCATTTTAGTATATCCAGACTTCAATAAAATCTTCACACTTACAACTGATGCTAGTAACTATGCTCTTGGTGCCGTCCTATCTCAAGAAGGACGACCAATTAGTTACGCTAGCTGCACACTAAATGACCACGAAATTAACTATAGCACCATTGAGAAAGAACTTCTCGCTATTCTTTGGGCCACAAAATACTACCGCCCATATCTTTTTGGACGTAAGTTTATAATTGAAACTGACCATCGACCTCTCACTTGGCTCTTTTCTATAAAAGAGCCCAACTCTAAACTCGTAAGATGGAGACTTAAACTTTCAGAGTTTGATTACACCATCAAATACAAGGAAGGAGCAAAGAACGTAAATGCCGACACTCTGTCCAGGATACCTAAACCAGAAATAAACTTAGTCGAAAATCAAACTATAATCCCAACGAGCTCTTCTTGTGTCAACGTTTTCAAAAACCAAATAATCATAAATAAATCAGACTCAGGCTCCCTTAGAATTAAAAAGAAAAAAATCTTCAACAAAAACAGGACTACTATCAACGCCAAACAGCTGGATGAACAAGACGCTATCACATTGCTAAAGAACCATTTTAATCCCAATGGATTAAACGCTATTCTAATTGAAAACGAAGATTTCTTCCAAAACATATATTCCACATTTAGCAACAATTTTATTACCGATGGAAAATTCAAAATCATTAGATGTAACGTCCTCTTAGAAGACGTAACAGACGAAGAAAACCTAGCCAAAATTATAGAAGAAGAACACCTTAGAAATAATCATAGAGGAATCGAAGAAGTGACTAAAGAACTCAAACTAAAATACTACTGTCCGAAACTGAAGGATAGAGTCACAAATTTCATAAATAACTGTGAAATATGCAATTGCGAAAAGTACGTCCGAAATCCACCTAAGCCCCTATTCAAACTAACAGAAACTCCACAAAAACCTGGAGAAGTAATTCATGTAGATGTGTTTTACACATTAGAAAAATTTCTATTCTTAACAATAATTGATAAATTCTCCAAGCATGCATGTGCTATTAAAATTATTGGAAGAACTTGGACCGAATTTAAGAGAGCTCTTGCCTATTATTTCAGTCAGTTTGGTACAATAAAAGAAATAATAGTTGACAATGAGTTAGGGTTTAAAGCAATCCCTTTGAGAGAATTTCTATCAAATGAAAAGGTTGAAGTTCATTATACCTCTAGTAGCAACCATACTTCCAATGCTGATATAGAAAGACTCCACAATACCATCAACGAACACATTCGCCTTCTCAAACACGACCCTATTAATAACCAGAGTACAGTAGAAGAAAAAATTCTGAAAATAATTACCTTTTACAACAACACCATACACTCCTCTACAAACAGGAAACCCATTGACTTCATCAACGGTAATATCCACCAAGATGAATATCCCGCAATCCACGAGATAATCCACCAAAGAAAACAAAAAATAATTGATAAGCTCAATCGAAACCGAGAAAATGTGGAAATAGATACCGGTCCAAATTTTATTAAGGAAACCAGAGGAGGTAAAAATCACACTAAATTTAGGAAAATTAACTCTGAAAAAATAGACGAAGACCACATTGTAGACACAAATAACCAAAACAAATACTTTCGCACTCACATAAAGACAAAAAAGAAATACCAAAATATAGAACACCCAACCATAAAAGCAAAACCTAATAAGAAACATAATAAAAACCGACCCTCGACTTCTAAATCTACCACCAATAACTAAAACCCTTATGCATGTCATTCTCCCAGGAAAATGTTGTTACTACCTATAGTATCCTTCTGGAATGTACCACAAACCCATCGAATATCACAATAACGTGCTACACATTATTCAAACCAATTCCAACCACTCAGAATAGGTCCTTGTTATTGAATTACGATCTCTACGATCTCATTTTTAAGTAAACCCTAATGAAAAAAAAAAAAAAAAAAAAAATATATATATAATAATTTAGAAGAAGTAAAAGATGTATGCATAAAAAAAAAAAAAAAAAAAAAAAAAAAATA
Organism: Stratiomys singularior; assembly: GCA_954870665.1. Taxonomy (NCBI): domain Eukaryota; kingdom Metazoa; phylum Arthropoda; class Insecta; order Diptera; family Stratiomyidae; genus Stratiomys; species Stratiomys singularior. Next base: position 65,946,591 of record OX940880.1, on the reverse strand, counting down.
TACCATAGAGCCTAATAATATAAATTACACTACAAAAACGTTTGAAAAAAAAAAAAAAAAAAAAAAAAAAAAAAAAAAAAAAAAAAAAATCATAAATCATATTACGGATTTTAATCTTTAAATTACAGTTACTTTTTCAAAGTATACAATGAAATAGTTTTTCAAAATTAATTTTTATATCAAAATCGTAGATTTGTATTTGAAGCAAATTGATAATACAAATACTATTGATAACTTTGTATTTAGAACAAAACTGACAATATTATAAGTCTGGGGTCAGATTTCATGATTGTAATTGCAATAATTTTTGTAACAGTCGCACACCTAAACCGTAATTAGCTATTTTCGTCGGAGCCTCAATCTAACGGTGGGGGTGTTACATATCCTTCATGTAAATTTCGCACATATGTTTCCGCTACATATTACACCTCTCATTAAATAGACTTTTCAATGTTATAAAACCATCACATTTTTCCGATCGTATTTAGCGCGGCAAACATCCTTAGATCTTTTCAATGTCATAAAACCATCACATTTTTCCTTTCGTATTTAGCGCGGCAAACATCCTTAGATCTTTTTACCGTCATAAAACCTATCCTAATCCTTTAACACATGTGCGAAATAATTAACTAATAGATAGGATATTGAGGCGACTGCATAGGTATATAAGAAGTTAGTTCTCAAGTCTACATTAGTCTTAAGAAAGATTCCAAACGGAACATGTAAATAATTAATCGTGGAAAAAAAAAAATAAAGTTGAAGATAAACTTGTGTTGCGTTTTTTTTTTGTGTCCGAGGAAATCATTAATATTATTCTCTCTTTTCTTTACCGGATGCTTTTGAGTCTGGTTCCGGATAAATACAGCATAGATTCGGTGTATGGGCCCATGAATAAATTGCTGTAGATACCGAACTTCATTAGAAAATTTTGTTTAGCGATGAGGCTCATTTCTGGTTGAATGGCTACCTCAATAAAAATATCAGCCACACTTGTAGTCATGAGCAACCAGAGACGGTTGGCCGAACACCGTTACATCCGGAGAAGTTCACTGTTAGATATGGTCTGGTTTGGTTTTATAAAATGCTATGGAAATAACATTACAGTCAGTGGTAATCACTATAGAGCCATGATCAATGACTTTCTGGTAATGCAGAAGATCGTTAGTTTTGACAGGATGGAGCGACATGCCAAACAGCTTGTGCGATCATTAACTTATTGATAGAAGCATTTGATGAGCGCATAATTTCTCATTTGGGATCTACAAACGGATCTGCAAGATCTTGTGATTTAACACCGCTGGACTATTTCTTATTGGACTTCTCTCGTCAGTAAACACTTTATTTTATATATTTAGAAAGAAAGGTGGAAAGAGCTCAAGCTGGTTTCGAACACGCGTCCCTGCCGCTTCTCGTCAGGTGCCAACTCACAGGCTGGGACGCATCGATTGGCACTACCAGCTAGGTGGATGTCGTCTGGGTATTTTTACTTGTTATTAATATTATTGCTCTCAGCTTGAACTTGTCCTATTTTCCAAATTGCCTTTGGTTAGCTTTATCAATTCTAGAAGTTTTTTTGTAGATCAATTTATCGATTTTCACTTACAACATTGTAAGTGATTTATACCCTTACTCAGCGAAGAGTAAGGGTGTAAGGGTTTTTGTGCTGAGATTATAACATTGTTATGTGGGGAGGTATAAGAGGACTCACTTACAGTATGCAGCGTCTTGGGAGACGGGAGCAGAGGGCAGACAATCGATAAGAACTTAGAGGTCGTGTACTAAATAAATTAAAGAAAATCTGAAGTTTTATATATAAAAATAAATAAAATATGGTCAAAAGGGAAAACTGACATACATAATGTGTAGCATGTTAGCTTGTCTTTCAGCATGGTAGAGATAAGGCGCCATTTTAACAATGCAACAGAATGTGTTTCATGGCTAGAAATATAGAAACTTCGAAAACGATCATGCAAAGGCTGAAAACTGAGAACCTTTGTATGATCGCCGGAGATAGAACTGAAAAGGGCGTCAAACAGACAATTGACAGAGTCTCACAAAATATTATGAATAGTATACATTTGGACGTCTCCGACTAAAATTCGTCGTACCATTAACTAACACTCTTCTAAACAGATATATCTCAACAAATATCTTAAAACGAAATATCCACTACAAATAAAACGGTTCAAATAAAGAAGGACTTGGGCACCTCATAAAGTCAGTGATGTAGATTATATCGGCCATAGCGTCGACAACAGGAACTAGTGCTTGCAAACTGCTGCAAGAGATCATGCTCCTCATTAGGAGAAGAAACTCCAAACAAATACGGAAAGATTCAAAAAATACAGGACATCAAAAACACAGTAAAAACCAATGTTAGTCCGTAGATAAACAAACTCCATGAGAAAGGTGGTGTATTGCAAAATGAACAATGAGATTCTCAACTGCCCACATATTTATCTGTGTTCTAACACTTTCGCAGGGTTTCCAACGAACTTCGATAGACCAATTATTATTATTATTATTATTATTATTATTATTATTATTATTATGATTATTATTATTACTATTAATAATACTGTACTGGGTAGTACTGGGGTCCACTTGCTGGAAATTAGCATAGGCCAGAAATCGGCCCCTAGCTCCCCATACTATTATTATTAGTACTATTGTTAACAGATGGTCCATCCTGTCGTCCTACAGAAGCCAAGGAGTTCCCTCAGTTCTGTGGTCGCCAAGTGTTACAATTCTGTTGCGCCAGTACACCTCAGCCAAGTAAGGCGTTTGTTGGCCAGACTCGGGCAATCTAGGAGGAAGTGTTCTGTACTTTCTTCCTCCTCGCCGCAAGCTCGGCAGGTGTCATCCGTTTGAATTCCTATTCGTTTGGCGTGTTGACCTAGAAGATTATGGCCCGTTAATACTGCCACAAATGTTTTAACGCCATTTCTGCTTTTCCCCAGGACTAGTTTTGTCTTCGTTTTATAAGGGTGAGGCCAAAGAGCTCGACTTATCCTGCAGTCGTTTCTGTCATTCCAAGCCGTATCTGTCTCTCTCCAGAGGATTTAGTCTAGTTCCCTTTTTACCGTTGCTGGTGGCACTTTAATTGTGTCTATTATAGTGGCATTTTGGTTGGCTGATCCAGCTCTCGCTAGCTCATCCGCTCTTTCGTTTCCCTCTATACCGCTGTGTCCAGGGACCCATGTCAGTTTTACATTTACTCGAGTTGTTGCGGTTTTGAGAGCCTGCCTACAATCCTGCACCAGTTGTAAAACTACGCGGTTAGAGGCAAGCGCCTGCAGTGCCGACTTACTATCCGAGAGTATTTGTATACTTCCATTAAGGTTGTTTGTTGCCGCTTCTATAGCCGCTTTCATTGCAAACAATTCCGACTGGAAAACTGTGGTGTGGCTCTCTAGTTTATAACTTCGGTTGAATTGTGGGTGACCTGAGAAAAAAATTCCGGCGCCGCTTCCCTCATCCGTTTTGGAACCATCGGTGTAGATCATAATCTCACTTCCAGATGTGAAATCCTGCACCGTTTTCCACGCTTCACTGGTCGGTATGCTGATCTTGTGTGGAATTGTTCTGTCCAATATTGGTTGAACTCTATCCAGCTCCCTTTTACTTGACGGGGCCATTTTCTACATTTTTTCCCAAAATGCATACGTGCCCTGTTTGAGTGTAGTTAGATAACCCATATGTGGATTTTAATCTGATGCTTGCAAGTGATGACTTTCTGAAGACGAATTTGTCGAGTGGGATGAGATTGAGCATTATCTCCATTGCAGCAGTTGGCGTAGTCCTAATGGCACCTGTGATGCCAAGGCAGGCCATTCGCTGGATCTTCTCTAGCTCTTTTGCAATGGTTTTCTTTTGTAATGCCTGCCACCAAACCAATGCCCCGTAGGTGGTTATTGGCCTCACTACTGTTGTGTAGATCCAGTGGGCAATTTTGGGTTTTATTTCCCAGGTTTTCCCCACTCGTCTTTTCATTGTGAAGAGCGCCGCTGTAGCTCTTCGTCTGACTGCTCTTATGCGTGGAGTCCAAGTTAGTCGGGGGTGTAAATGTCTCCGATTTACGGCGCTCTGTGTAAAGCATAAGCTCAGTTTTGTCGGCATTGATGCGCAGTCCGTTTAGCTTCGCCCACTCAAAAAGATGTGAGAGTGCGGTCTGCATCATTTCCGACATAGTTCCCGGGAACTTTCCACTTATCAGTATAACGATATCGTCAGCGTACGCTATCGTTTTGAAACCCTTCCCGTTGAGGTCTTCCATTATTTGGTTAACTGTGAGTACCCAGGCAAGTGGTGATAATAAGGCGCCTTGTAGTGTACCCCTGTTAGTCTAGTTATTCAAGGTAACGCCATTTTCTTCGGCTGTAATCTTCCTTTTCCGTCATCCATTTAGTAAGGTATGGGTCTATTGCATATCCTTGGATATCTGCTATTATGCTCTCAGTTTTGACATTCTTGAAGGCTCCCTCGATATCAATGAAGGCCGCCAAGGTGTAATCTTTGATGGAAAGGTTCCTCTCTATTCTGCTTACTACTTCGTGTAGTACCGTCGCTGTTGAGCGCCCTGGGAGGTATGCTTGTTGGTTGGGACAAAGCTCCGTTATGTTCACGCTGCTTTTTATGTACCCATGTACCCATCCACCAGGCGTTCCAGGGTTTTCAACATGAAAGACGTTAAGCTGATACGTCGGTAACTCGTTGCTTTGTAGTGGCTGGCTTTTGCCGGCTTGGGTATAAAAACTACTTTAGCTTCTCTCCAGTCCAAAGGAATATAGCGTTGGGATATGGAGGCTCTATATATTTTCACCAAAATCCGTATTATTGTGATATCCGCTTTCATAAGCATGATCGGATACACTTTGTCGGTTCCTGGTGATTTGTAAGGTTCGAAGGTATTAATGACCCAAAGGATCTTTTCTTCGGTTACTATTTCTTTTAGGGGGGAGGGGGGTACGGTAAGGAGTCACGTTGTTTAATTGTTCTGTCTCCTCATCCTCCTCATTTGTTGTCCACGATCCGTCCTCCTTTTGAAGCATCGTGTCCACATGTGGTTCTCTTTTCAGAGCCCTGTTTAGCCTAGATGTCTCATTTCCCACCTCAATATTGCTGCAAAAATGATTCCAGGATTTTCTTTTCTCTCTTCTTTTTCTTATAATCCCCTCAATCCCTATCTCGGTTTGTGAGGCGAGCTATTCTGAGTAGTTTCGGATTATTTTTTCTGATCTCTCCCTGTTCTTTGTGCCACCAGCTTACCTTTTTCTGTTTGATGGTAGTGGTTGGACATATTTCACTGAAACTATCGACCAGTATACTTGTGATGTATCTCACTTCATTGTCGATGTCCTTTCAACTTCTCAATGGATTCGCTTGATGTGAACCTATATATATTTAAGTAGCGTTTATGTAGCCGTCGCAATCCGCTTTTCTAGGATAGCAGTAGACCAATGGGGTCTTCTCGCCTCTTCTTTCTTGAAAGGTGATCCATTGGTGGTCCGAGAGGCTAGGTGAGTCACATACTCTCCAGCCGTGCAGGTCCGCCAATGCCTCTGTTGTGATTAGAGTGACGTCAATCACTTCCGCTTTATTTTTCGTTAAAAAGGTCGGTGGTTACCCTTATTTGCTAAGTTGAGGTTAGTAGTTATTAAGTAATTGACTAACTGCTCACCTCTTTCGTTGCACTTTGTGCTTCCCAAGAGTTGGTGTTGCGCGTTCGCATTGCATCCGATGGTGGCCCACTTCTCCCGTATATGCTCCGATAGGGTGCGGAATTCGGTAGTCGGCATCGGAGCGTCAAACGGTAGGTATGCCGAGGCCATCGTTACTTGCCCGTCCCTTCCGTCGAACATCGCTGGTGTTAAGTCCATGTTGTTGAACTGCGGTAGAAAAATTAAATTAATTTCCCTCCGACATATAATGCAGCTACGGATTTTATTTACCCTGCTTGTAGCAAAGATTTGAAATTGTTTTGCACTAATTCCAAGTATTTTTCCATTAAGTTGGTAAGGCTCTTGTATCAGTGCTATGTCGGTGTTCCCATCTGCTAGATGTTTAAGCAGGTTGGCTGTTGCCGCCCTGCTGTGGTGCAGGTTTGCTTGGGTCACCCGCATTGGTTTTTCGCTTGTGCTCCAAGGGCTCGGTCACCTTAGCTCTGGCAGTCACCTGGGTGAAGCTATAACTCAGTCGTCCGTTTTTGTCCCTTAGAGTGCTAACGTCTTCTTTCTCTTTCTCCGCGAAGAGATGCCACCCACGTGTTCATACCCCGTATTCTGTAGTTTAAGCCTCTCGAAGGCTTCCTGCGGTGTCTGCTCCGTTTCGGGTATAAATACCTTGACTTTTTGACCAATAAAATCATGTTATTCGTTAATCATAGTGCAAGGCATTCTGCACCCTCAGCTGATTTTGATGATTTGATAACGATACAATTTAAGAGAACCTCGGGAACAGGAAAACCCCTTAATTATCCCTAGTACCTGGATGGTATTCCGACCGATCCGGACCGCCGCCATCTGGTTACGTGATTGTGCTCTACCCACAGTTCGGAGTTGTTCCAGCAGAAATGGCTTTGTGTTAATTGGGTGCGCCGATTTGACATTCATAAGCGTCTATTTCTCGCCGAACGAGTCAATTTTATGTCTTCAGAACAGGCTCGATGAACTGAAGGAAGCTGTCTCGGTCATAGAAGGCCGAATCCTTGTGGGCGGTGACTTTGATGCCAAAGCGATAGAATGGGGAACACTTCAACCAAATTAAGAGGAGAACGAATCCTAGAAATGGTGGCTAGAGGGAACTTGTCATCATGAACGCTGGGAGTACATCAACCTTTCGACGGGGAGATTTTTTGCGTACTATTCCGGACGTGTCATTTGCTTCGAAGTTCTTAGTGCCTAGGATACACAAATGGAGGGTGCAGGAGGGACTACTCGACGAGCGATCATCAGTATATTGACTTCGAAGTTGGCGGGCGTGCGACTCGATGCGTCGCAACTCAACCTTCAACTGTAGGTTCGCCGCAATTTTTACGAGCAGTGTAACTATGACGGGGACGAGGGGAATCTTTGCTGAAAACATAGTGAGTTCCACCATGATGTACGTACTGATGGTCGGAAGAAAATCTCACTGACTTCCCCGCGAAGCCCAACGTTCGAGAGATCGAGACGAGCTTTACTTTTGAACACTGGTATACAGTTCGGCTGTAAACTCCTCCGTAGGCTGATCAATGAGAATAAGGCTCGCTGCTGGCACAACCTCGTTGAGGACATCGACAAGGATCCATTGGGGCTGGGTTACAAGCTTGTCATGCGAAAACTATAGGTCGCAAGGAGACCCTGTGTGCTTGAAGTGGGAAAAACGGATGGATTGTTCGAGCGCTATTCCCTATGCATCCTGTTTGCCCCAATGAACCAGATGGGGAATGTCCAAGAGAATGCCCTTTTTTTAGGACCATCAAGCTGGATGGTGCGGTGAAAGCTTTAAAAACGAAGGAAGCCACGGGGCCAGACGTTATTCCAGCGGAAGTCGTACAGCTTGTACACCAACTATGCCCTGACAAGCTGCTCACTGCTTTCAACACCTGCCTGCAGCAGGGCGTGTTCCCAAGTTGCTACAAAGAGGTGAGGCTGGTTCTGATCACCAAGGGGAACGGAAACCAGGAGTAACCATCTTCATATCGATGCCCATATATGTTGAACGCTACTGGGAAAGTGCTCGACAGAGTCACTAGAGAGAAACTTGTGGAGGTCATCTGAACTGCTGGGGATCTTTTTCCTCAGCAGTACGGCTTCAGGGCGGGCTGATCCACGATCGGAGGTTATGAATGCGGTCCAGCAGGTCCAGCATCACCACTCGAAACGAATAGTTCTGCTCACAACTCTCGATGTGAGGAATGCCCGCAATTCTGCTAAATGGACATTTATTCTTGGGGCTCTGGAATATTTCAGGGTTCCGAAGTATCTATTCCATTTTTGGCCCGGACATATGGAATGTCTTGTGAGCTTTTGAGGTTGCAGTTACCAGCCGCGTCTGAGTGGCTATGCAGATGACGTAGCAGTACTAGTCGCCGGACTTACTGTCGAACAGGCGCAACTTAAACTGGGAGCGGTACTGCGCCGAGTGAGCGAGTGGATGACAGACCATGGGTTTAGCATTGCGCTGGAAAAGACCGAGGTTGGAATTGGAACTGTGTGTCGCATTACGTACGGACAGTTATTCTTATAAAGAATGGCATCATGGAGCGCTTGGTGGCGCAAAGGGGGGGTCTCTCTAACAGCAATCCTCTTCCTTCCTATCCATCCGTTCAAAAAGAGGGATTTCCCTTAACCTGAAGGCGCCGCTAGGTGATGATTAATGAGCTCTAGTCCGAAGTAATGTGACAAATAGTTCCAGGCTATGTTCTCGGTGTGACAGGGGAGGTGTTTAGTCGATAGTCCGGTTGCGAGAGTCCGACACTCAGGGCGTTAATAGACTTCACCTCCCAACCATAAAGAAAAATTATTATTATTATTATTATTATTATTATTATTATTATTAATATTATTATTATTATTATTATTATTATTATTATTATTATTATTATTATTATTATTATTATTATTATTATTATTGGGCATGGGAATAAGTTTCCGCCGTCGGTAGTCACATGTTCTTACAGATACGATTTTAGTGTCTGTTGTGTTAGTGTTCTTGGAATTGGAAGTTGGATGCATAGGCTCACGAACGCAGTAGTCGACATTCCTTCAAAGCGTGAAGACCGTTCTTTTTTCGTGTTGAAAATGTCGAGTTTCATACCGAAATAGCTGCATTTGCGTTAGCTGTGCACGTTAGCTGTTGTGAACTTCGCAGACTTCTTGTAAGATTTCCATTTCTATTGCGGAGCGGATTAGTGGAGTAGCAGTGTTCCTGTTCATGAATGATCGCAGCTCTATGAATCTGGAGAGCAAATTCATAGGTGGAATTCCACCTGGTCGAAACATCCTGGATTACTGTTTTCGCTGATAGTTTTCTCAATTCATCGCATGCGGAAGTCGAATGACGGAAAAATCCCACGACGGCTTTGATTTTTCCCAAAATGTCTTTCGATTCTGCCACGTCATCGATGGCCGTTGTGGCGAGAAGATTGAGGGTTTGGGCGAAACGAGGGGTGTGTTTGCTTTCAATAAACATTATCCCCGCTGCCTTTGTAACGTTTGCTGCAGTGTCAGTGATGATGCCAGGGGTTTTGTGAATTGCAAGTTCTCATTCTTCGAAAATATTTTGCATTCCCTGCACAATATACTCAGAAGTAGGTCGTTGGGTGAGATGGAACATTCCAATTGTTCCTTTGATTACACAACCTTTGCCGGCATCAAGATAATGTACTGTCAAACAGAGAATTCTCCGATTTTGCGAATCGGTCCAAATATTAGTGGTAACACAATACTTGTGAATGGATTTCAACTCAGCTTTAAATGATCCACATATAAGATAATAATTATCAAAAATTGCTGTGCAGATAGCTCTGCCAGTAGACAGAGTGTACAGTGAAGCAGCCGTCTTAAGAACCTTTCGAAATCCTGCATGTTCAACCATTGATAAACCATTGATCCATGTCTTTATACATCATGTATACATGACTTTGAGCGATCTTGTGGTTTAAAGATCCTCCCTCTTTGTGAGAAACCAGAAAGAAGAACTGGCAGATTGTTGTTGTTTTTTTAGATACACCGGCCTCCGGCTCGTTCTCTGCTGGTTTTTTAGAACAATTTTAGGATGCTTGTGCTCCAAATGCTTCTTGAAGGTGGTTATATTGCCACACATTTAATTTTTAGCGGCACTTAGCATGTTTATTCTTCACTTTTACAAAATGTTGCCAAACTAAACATTGTGGAGGCATCTTGGTTCCCAAATTTCCAAATAAAATGTGGGACTTCTCCTTCCTCCTTACTCTTCCTACTTAGTAAATGTTTTTAGAAAGATTTGCAAATCTTTGCGACAGTCGCCTATGCGGTGCCTTTGTTAACCGAGGGGTTAGCATGACAATATGGACTCAATCGACTGTTTTAGAACCTATGATCTGACGTATGTGACTTATAATATAACTAGGTTTTAAGGGTGTTCTCCATCTGTTCTTCTCTGAAACTACAACCATGTTTGAATAAAATTTTTCGGTAGACAGATTAAAGTAGAATGAGAAAAGTATTAGGTAATACATGACTGTTGTAAGTGATTTGTAAGCGATTTATCCCAATGGAAGATAAATATATCGATCTTGAAATCTGAAATCTCAGCGAAGAAGAAAGGTTGGTAATCCTTATAAAATAATCGATTACTCGATTAAATCTACCCCAATGAAAGCGATTCAATCGATTATTGAATAAACTAATCGATTATGTTGATCGATTAATCCATACCCAACCCTAGTAGAAGTAATAATTTTTTGCATGTGTTTATTTGTTTTTTTGTTTTGGTCATATATTGAAATTCTTATGATGAAGGGTTAAATGTTGGACGTTTGTATTTTATGTGTTCATATTATTAAAACGACTTCTGTTTCAATTATTTTTGAATAATCCTGTGCGTTCTGAAGAAGGTTAGTGCGAAGAGTGAGCTCCCAAATTCGAGTAGGAACATAGTTAAGGATATTGTTAAAAAATCGTCAGTTAGACTTAGTGCGAGTGATCTCAGATGGTAAACTATTCACATCAACGGAGGGCTCTCGCAACCACGTATGTTTATAAATGTGCTCTCATTTAAGATATATCGAATGCAATCACACATTCACCTGCATCAACGAAGACTTATTATCGAGTATGTTATAATTGATTCTAAGGACAGCATTTTCATTTTTTCCTTGTTCGTAGTCTAGTTTAAATCGGGCACCATGGGTAGAGCGTGGAGCCCTATATCTAAACCCAAATCATTTTCGTGTGAATGAAAGGCAGTCCTAAAAATACGTATGCAGTGTACGTTGAGGTGGAATGCTCTTCCAACAAGCAACAAAAATCAATCGTTTCACATCGATCATAAAAGCATAAAATCAAAAACATGTGGCATTTACACGAGCATTGAAATTCCATTCTTGCTCAAATCGGACAACAAAAATAAGGCCAAGTCTTGCTGAACGCAAAGTCGCTCGTTTGTTTTTCTTTTGCAATAGAGCCCTATTGAAGATCATTGTCGAAGTGAAAAGCGTCGATCTAGACGATTTTCTCAAGGAAAAGAGTGAAAATAATGCTTGATTGAAGTTGGCCGCCGTAAGCGATCTATCGGCGATGGGACGTCGGGACCACCCAAAACGGCTGAATGTTCAAGTCGATGTAAACATATGTAAACCGAAACCAAAATATGGCATCAACTGAAACCACACTGTGCACTCGATCATCGTTTTCATTTTCGAAACGATCCTAGGAGTGTGTTTGCGCGTATGGTAAATATGCATGCAGATTGATGGGCGAGGAGGTAAGGCGGCGAAGACAAATTGCCCGACATACCCGTTCAACTTATCTCCGGCTTTTCAACATTCATATGTACATACGTGAACGTTTGTTCAAATCCATTTCTATCAGAGTATCAGCGGCGATGTATCAAAACTTTTCATCGTATTCCAATACACCCGTCTATATTTAAGTCGGATCCATGCGGAGAACATTTAAATGCATTACTTATCCGTCTTTACTTTTTACTGGATCTTAGGAAGCTCGAAGATCTCCTTGGTCCAGCGTCTAAAAATAAGCAATCGCCTCGATGCTGGAGCTTGGGCATAATTGATCAATTCTATCAAAGCATCATCAACAGGATCGAGATAGAAGTTTTTTTTTCAAAAATCGATCTCGAGTTGTAACTCTTATTCTTGCTCGTGATGAGTGACTGCATCCTTTCAGTATTTAATGAATATCTCTGAAGGCTCAATCAATAGCGAAACATACTAAAATTTCCTTTTCTATGATACTCATGGAAAACTTTTATAAAAAAGTTATTTTGATGCAACTGATTTGTACCATGTTGATTGCAAATCGATCCTATCTAGATGAAAGTAAAGGACAAACTCTTAAAATTTTCGAACTCCAAGGAAATTGTCAGAAATAAATTATACTCATTAGGCGTTCGACACGGAAACTAAAGGAAATTCAAGTTGGCGCCAGAGCGAAGCAAATAAGTAGCAGCATCAACGCTAAGATGCATTCTAATGTTGCACCAACTTGTACATGATACCCATTCATATGCAGTCAAGTGTTGCACGACTTTTTTATGGGTAATTTGTCTCATTTGTACGGATTTTATGCTGACGACATATGGACACGCATCGTAAAAATGATCGAAGGGGATGAACCGGAGACATGGCGTGTTAAATGGGTGGTCTAATTGCCTTATAATTGAGGTTTGGGCCGACGGCAGCTAAGAAATCTAGAAAACATCCATCAAATGTTCACAGGCCGAGGGGTGAATGTGTTAATTGATGGAAAATCTAAAGATGAAAAGCTCATGGGAGGTTTCTGAAATATTCTTGTCCTTTGTTGTTACTTTTACATAACGCGTGATAAATATTCTGCAGACAATATGGTAATGTATTATATAGTTAATATAATACGGCATAAAGTGATCTCCAGTTAAAATCTGTCCATAAAAGGCTTAAATCATATTTTGGATTGTTTGGAGAAGGGAAAATTTCTCAAGCCTTTATTATCAATCTCTTTACATGTTAGGCTTTTTCTTCTTTTCTTTAATTAAAATCCTATGGATTTGTTTTAAGCATCAAATGTATCTAAATAATTCATAACTACATCACAAGTTCATCAGTTCACAATTTTCAGGCGCAGGTAACTATGAGTAAATTATTTGTGGATATTTAATCCTGGACGGCTAATCATATTTTTTTAGCGTAGAGGCTATAGATCTAAATAAAAACTGTTAAAAACTAAGGTTTTTGCTTCAAAATCAGATCATTTGCACACTTTGAAGAACCATGTTTTATGCTATAAAATAAAAAAAACCGTATTGGAATTCAAAATTTCTATTCAAAGTTACCAAAACGATTGCTCCTTAATTTTTTGTGACATCGGGTAAAGCAGGCTAAATAATCTACCTCGTGCCTTCGGAGGTAGACTCTATTGCGCTCTCTAGCAAGGAGAGCGATGGGTATCACCCCTGCAATTACCAGCACCGCTGGCTCAGATACTGTACGGTATGCTGATGCAATCCGCAGTGCCCCTCGTCTCTGCACCTATGCCAGCCGTTTTCGGTGCAGTTCCTTGTTGAGAGTTTCACTCCGTATCTCTGTTCCATAAAGAAGCGTAGATTGCACTACACTCATTAGCAGACGCCTTTTGGTTGGACTTGGTCCCCCATGATTGGCCATTAGTCGACTAATTGCTGAGACCCCTGCTGCGACCTTGTTTGTCGTTGCCTTAATTTGCTCCGAGAAACTCAGTTTAGAGTCTATCAGCAAGCCCAGATACTTGACTGATAGCTTCAACTCTACTTATGCGTCCCCAACTCGGACCATTCTTACTCTGGGGATCCTCTTCTTGGTCAGGATGACCACTTGGGTTTTCTCTAACGCAAGGTTAAGCCCGTGAGTGATCATCCCACCCGGCACATTAGTACACTCAACCTTAATTGCGCTTGATCGACCAGCCCAGACCCAGCCACTAGTGCCACAACGTCATCTGCATAGCCGATCAGTCGCGACTCTTCCGGCGGTTCAAGTCTGAGCAGTCCGTCGTAGGAGACGTTCCACAAGTCCGGACCGAGGATGGAGCCTTGAGCCACACCTGATGTGACTAGTGTCCTCCGACGACCCTGCACCGTGTCGTAGATTAGGCTGCGATCCTTCAGGTAATTTCGGACTATCCGCATCAGATATTCTGGTACTTGGAAAGAGTTTTCCATGGGTTCCAGAATTTCCTTCCATCTAGCGGAGTTGAAAGCATTCCTTATGTCCAGCGTCACTAGAAGGGCTACCCGACGGTTGGATCGACTGCGTGCCTCCGCCTGTCGGACCGCACTTACCACTTCCGCGACTGCATTTATAGTGGAACGTCCCGACCTGGACGATCTTGGAGAAAGATCCCCAGTGGCGTGGATAACGTGAGTGAGTCTTCTCTTTATCAGTTATCAGTCAGTATGCTGACGGCGACTCGGGATTTCTTCGAGTCTTGCCGGCTTCCAACGCTCACGGAAAACGCATTCCTGGAAGCAGGCATTAAAAGCACTGAGCAGCAAGTTGGAGCAATAGTGATAGACTAATTGCAGTACCTCGGTTGGCATACCGTCTGGTCTCAAAGCCTCCTCCTCCTTCATGGAAAGAACTGCTTGTTTGTCGTGAAGAGAGGACAGTCTGATGTTGTTTCCCTGTGGGCGGCATCTACACGGACGGGATGTTGGGGAAAAAGTGCCCGTACTATCTCCTCCATCATGTCCGCTTCAAGTAAGCAGGGCACCCGTAGAACACCGAGCTTCCACATAACTAGTTTATAGCCCAGGCCCCACGGGCCCCTGTTCACGTCTTCGACGAGGTTCTGCCAGCAACGGACCTTACTCCCGTTGATCAGTTCGCGAAGGCATTCTCTGGCCGACCGATATACTGCCATTCTAGTGCAAGCCTCGTCCTGGCTTCGCGCTTGTTGAGTTTCTCGCTGGAGTTTGTGACACTGCCTTCGTTGTTCAGCTATTTCAGTGGACCACCAGTACACTGGAGGCTCTCCGTGTCTAGGTCTCCGGCGGGCATAGATGATTTGCAAGCGGAGATGATGGCACTCATTGTGGAGTTCACCATGTCTTCAGCAGTCAGTCCTCTGGTCCCCGGCGATAAGCCAAACGGTGTTAAGCATCTCATGAACGTCTCGACAAACTTCTCCACGTCCATCCTCTCAGTATTTCGCACGAAGGTGGAGTGCTGAGTATCTGGGAGTTTAGGCACGTTGTCGCGGATCTCGAATGCTATGTACTGATGATCACTGGCCGAGTAGTCCTCTAGAACTCTCCAATTGTGTGTCATAGAGGAGAGCGACTCCGAGGCGAATGTCACATTCAGAATGGTACCCACGCAGTGGAAAGTGGGCCACGGCTAGCCCTTCTCTAGCTGCCATCTCCAGGATTCGATTCCCCCTTTTTCGAACCCATATGGCACAAGTACCAGATTTATCAGGGTACCATGCTGAAGAATTTTTATCTCGGTGCTGTTCGCTAAGCAGCAATAGATCAGCTTTCACATCCCTCGCAAACTGGTCAAGCAGGTCTTGGGCGTCTGAGCTCCGGTGTAAGTTTATCTGTAGGACACGGGTCAGTGCAGAGCTGCTTTGGCTTTGGTTAGGGCTTCTTTGAATACCCGGCACTTCCCTGTCTCTGGAATATGTCTCAGGTCATCAGGTCTGGGATCAGCGTTCTCGCAGAAGATACAGTGTCCCTCTCCCGTGCATTCTGCTCTTTTATGTCCTGCGTTGCCGCACTTCTAGCAAAGGAAGCTCCTATCAGGCCCTTTGCAGCCTTGTGCTGTATGACCGCAGCTTAGGCATTTGAAACAGCGGAGAGGAACTGCTCTTTGCCGTATTCTGCAGACTATCCAACCTATTTTTATTTTGCCCATGCAGAGGAGTTTTTCGGCATGTTTCTCGGTTAAGTCGACTATTGCCATGCGCTGCCCTCTATCATTGTCAGGGTTTAGTTGTAATTTGATCCCAGTTAATTCGGGTGAAACCCTTTTGAGGCACTCTTCCACCTCCGTCTTGTCCGTAACGCAGTCAATGTCCCTGATTTCCAGGGTGGCCATTGGTTCAAGTGAAGCTACTGTTGCCTTTTCCCCTAGAGCCTTTTGACTGCATCCCAGAATGAGCCGTTGTTTGTTGTCTCAGGTCCAAATTCTACAAGGAGGCCACCAGATTTGGTTGGTCGGACGGTTCAGATGGTAGTTTGAGTGTTATCAGGTCTTACAGCCCTCTTGATTTCCCGCAAAACGTCTGAGTAAGTTCTCCCATCCGTCGATTTGACCAACAGTGCATGCCTCAGGGTTTTGCGGCGTGGCTTGCTTCGTGGTTCCTGTTTCTTGTTTGGGGTATCTTTTTCTTTGTCTCCAGGAAGGAGCTTATCATTGATGACTTTTTCAAGGAGGAGCCTTCTGGACGCTTTTTTGGTGACCTTGGTTGACACCATCTGGAATCCATCATTCGACGTAATCTGTCTGTTCGCTGCTTCGTCCTTCCTCCTTTTGTCTCGGTCCCCTTGGATTGGGCTACTGGCAACTCTTTTGGTAGCGTTATGCGCGGGAATAACTTACAGGTACTGGTCTTTTGCTCTTCCTCCGCCTTAAGCCATTTGCGTCTGTAGTGCTCGATACGGTATAAGAGCTCTAAAATACCGTCCCTAATGTCCTTGTTTATGTTTTTCTGGGTATTGCAGGAAGCTTTGATCTTTTTAACTATGTTTCCTGCCTTACGCATGAGACGCTCTTCTTCGTGCCGATCCAATACAATGAGATTGTCCTGCGCCTGGTTTTGAGTCGGGCTTTCTTTGTTTGCGTTAGGATCTAGAGCTCTGATGGCATCAAAAGCAGTGTCAGTGGTTTCTCTCTCCGTGTGTTTCCCAGGTATTAGTTTTTCATGTTTTTCCCATTGTCTTACGGGACGTTCCGGCGTGCGTATTGTTTCTTTGCTGCGTCCGGATTTCGCCAGTATTTCTGGTTGGTAGAGGCTCTCTGCCTTTTTGTGTTCGTTCGTCCGATTGTCGTCTGGGTTTGGTAGTTTGCTCGATGTTTTTGATTTCGTTTCTGTTGGTATTAATTTGTAAGACATCATGCTAAAAGGGTCCCCCTCGGAGTCGCTATCTCCACTAGTATGTGTAGTCACCTAAATGGTCCCATGGGTGTCTGTGCAAAGCAAGTAGTCCATGCAAGGGTTGGCACCAGCCCTTATGGGGATAGGTGCTCAGAGCCAGACCAGCACTAATCGGGAGTTCGTCTCAACCGAACCTACACCACCAACTTAATGGTGCGAGCTTCGAACGTACTCCGTGGCCTGCCAAGGTTTTACCGGGACGGAGACGGTACGATACTTATATTGGAGCCGTTCGCGCGCGAGTTTCACCTCGGTGGTACTTGGTCCAAAATATCGTGTCCGCCAGCCCAAGTGCCCCAATTGGAATTCGTTGGTCGGTTCGTTTTCCGCTGGATAGGGCTTGCAGTGACCTCCAGGTCCTCGGGTACGTGGGCGCGACACTCCCCAAAGAATACTGGCTTCTAGGAGTACTCCTGTTGACCAGCATTCCCCCTGCGGGAATTGTGCTCGATAGTAGACCAACCTACTTACAGAGGAAGAAGATTTGTTCTTTCGGCGGAATGACCACTGTTTTTTCCCAGTGCCAGGCCGAACTCACCGCTGTTAATCCATCCATCTACTTGTCGCATCACATACCTCAGTTTGAGTTGCTTCTGTTCAACCTAGCCACGAGCGATTAAGGGAACCACGTTGTCTGCGAATTAGTCGCACCTCGTCCGGTAGTTGCAGGCTGTTCTGTAGCCCAGAACCCAGAATAGAAACTTATGGGATTCCTCAGGTCACGTCAATCACTCGTCATCCTTCATGCGTGCCGTATAGCAACTTCCGTTGCCTCAGGTATCCCTTCAAAATCCTCATCATTCACTCTGGTACTCTGAGGGTATGTTCAAGAGCATGAATGACAATCATCTAGCTTGCGAATTAGGGAGCGTTCCTCACATCCAAAGTCACGAGCAAGTTACGAACATCCGCTTTATAAACCGTGTTCCTTGTATGCATTACAATGTCTATGGTGAATCTCCCAGGTCGGAAGACTTACTGGCTTGTAGTAAAACTCCGAGAGGCTCTGATTACGTCGCTCTAAGCAAGCGTCAATGGAGCGAAGCCGCTAATCGGCGCAATGATGATGAACCAGTGTCGAAACCTCGGCTGGAATGCAATCCGGTCCCGTAGCCTTGCATTTTATCATCAGCGGTCATTTTATCTACAGCGGTAAAATGTGTCCTGCCAGCAAGACTACCTCAGGTGATACATTAAACGAAAAGGATGGTCCCAAAATAGTGTTCGACCGATGCGCTTCCTCATCTCAGTAAAGGCTTCTCGTGTCGTGGTCATCAGCGTGTTTAGAAGAGCATTCGGCAATCGTGATGGAGCTTAACTTAGAGTGTACCACGTCTTCAATGGCATTTCGTCCGGCCTGTGATGATTTTTTTTTACATTTCTGTGGGTCTGCAGAGCACGTGACCAAATTCTCCAAGGCAATTTTTCCAAAATGCCGCCGAATGCCGCCGACATCAGGACGTGAAGTCCTAGAGGCGTGGCAACGAACTGTACCCTAAAGTTCAACAGTTCCAGCATTGGGAAGTTCACTTCATTAGCGGCTGCTGGTTGACTAGCTCAGTACGGCGAGGTGAGCGGAGGTGGGTCGGACCCTAGTGAACTTCCGTTCCGGGTTATTGAACCAGCCACTGCAAAACCCGATTTTCCGAACGTGGAAAATGATTTGGGGAACTAACGCATAAAGGAATCGAATTGTTACGCGAATACTATTATACAAAAGATCGCGAACCGAATTACGAACTACGGCGGTGCGGAACCTGAGCTGACGAAAAACCTGAAGCCCTACATCACTGAAGACTTACCTATGCGCTATCACCTTCTTCCTGAAAAAATACGGCTGACAGATGGAAGGAAGGAATACAATGGAATTAGTACTACAGATTGGCAGAAACAGATACAGCTATTCGCATTTTTTCCAAAAGCGAATTCCCAGTACCAGTCGAAGTTTATCCATCCTTAGAAGTAGAAGAAGACCTAACCCGAAACACGATGGCAGTACGTCGTAGTTCACAGTTACTGGACGCACTCATTGAAACGCCCTAATGTGTGATCTGCTGCAGTGAGTTCCTCACGGCTGATTCAGTGATGTGGACTCTCTGTGGGCATGAGTTTCACCCAGGCTGTACCACTGACTGGATCAAGCGATCCAAGGCTTCCCCTTTATGTCGTCGACCCACCACTCCCGAGGAACTCGCACGAAAGAAGGGCAACGCACAACTACAAGACTTCAGAGCTGTAGCACCACCCACGCAGCAAAGGGCAATATCGAAAGAAGCCCCTTATCAGTTGCGGTTCAGAGACTAACCCATCACCATTTTATCCCCTATTCCGACATTAGCTGATCGTTCGGAGCGAAAAACTGACCAGAGAAATTCCGGCAACGCGGTCATCAGGTAGCCGAGGGTGACTCCACCTACCCCGACATCGGCGAATTCCCCTGCGGACGAGTTCTGAGCTGCAGCAAGTCCTAAGGCTTCTGCAAAATTTAAGCGGCAGGATCGATCGGCTGAAAGAAAACCGAGTGCCTAGTACTCATAGCCCCGTTAATCTCAACTGGAACAATGCTCCATGGCTCTTAACAGACACAACCCCACGCCAACAGAGCGCAGACCCTGACAGGACGGTGCAAACCGTTGTGCGGGATCCGACACCCGGGATCATTGAAAGCTGGCACATCAAGTTCAGCGGGCTCAATTCGAATACCACAGTCGATTGATTTCTATACCACCTCCAGTTGCTGATCGAGCGGACCATAGAAGGGGACTACTCTGCCCTGATGCAGCAAATTCACCTGCTTTTGACCGGAGACGCGGCTGAGTGGTTTTGGGAGTATGATCAGGTTGTTCACCGCTTTGACTGGATATCCATCAACGCAGCGCTCCGAAATCAATTCGACAATGGTCTCACCGATCGGGAGATCCGGGAATGGATGCGAATGAGAAGGCAGAGAGCCCAAGCTGCCATTTCTTGGACCTGAATTCCTCGCGAATCAGATCTGTCACCAGTCAATGTTTTTGTAAGTTAAATCACTACAGACAAGAAGTCGGCATTCTGTACTCGAGATAGCGTTCCCCAACGCATCCAGCGAGGATGGAATAGGATCATTAAGTATGGAGTAGACTCTATAATCTTATCGGCCTGTTCACGCGATCCACATAAAGCCAACCTCCCGGGTATGACTCTTGGCTTGTAGCCACGTGCTGTCTCACACCCAAGGCCGGCCGGGCCACTTTGATCTAGGGACGATGCCTGATGTGTGCTAACTTTTTCCTACGTTGGCCATTCGCCCGTCGTCCTTGGCCTTGAGGCCGGAGATTGTGCATTTATAGCCCAGACTGCTTCGGTCTGTTTCTTTGCAGTGTTACCGTTATGCGGGCAAAAAAGGCATTTGTAGCATCTGCTTTAGCTGGCTTCCCAGCGGCTTTGCAGTCAACTCAGCCAATGCAGACCTTTTCTATGGCCAAAAGATGCCTCTTCTGGGAGGTTTACAGTCTTTTACACTCTGCCGTGTAACACTCTTACTCTTACGTTACTTTTACACTGTTAGTCTTTGCGTTTACTGGTGTCAGTCTCATCCTAAAGTTACAGATTCTACCTTATTGTCTCCTCTTTCACAGGCAGTATCTCTTATTTCCAGGGTAAACATTGTCTGTAATGTCAAACCAAAAAATCAAAAATGATTATTTTTGAGTTCAGATCTTTCAGCTCCTCTTTTGCCTTTAGCCATCTTGCGGCGGTTGTGAAGTATCGTTTCGGAGAGATGATTGAGCTCTCCCATTCCAAGGTTAATATCCTTGATAATGTTTTTTGGTTTGTGCTAATGTTTTTACAATCGCGTTGATCTTTTCCTTCAGCTGCTCTTTGGCACTCCTATTCTAGAGATACTCTGAAAGAGTTAAAGTTTTGGTCTGCTTTCAGTGGATCTGCAATTTCACTGAAAATGATCAGACTAACAGTCGCTGGCTGTCACCATTTTTCGAGCGTTACTCCATCTGCTCATAAGAGACTTTGCGCAGACGGAGCGTTGTGGTAGAGTCGCTCGAGTCCTTGGTTCTATTGAAAATTAAAAGCCCTTCATTGCAGCTTTTCCTCCTGCATTCGACGCAGTCATTACTTCCATATTCTGCAGTCCACCAGCAATGTCTATCGGTCTCTGGATTGTGTAGTCCATAAGTTTTGTTGGCCTACAATGGGGGGTGTGCAGGACTTTTCATCTGCGATGGAACGTTCTCGTCTATTCACCTCGAGCCAAGAAACCAATGGCGACTTACCCCCAGTCTAATGGCCGGAGAGACGCCTGCATGAGGTCGCGTCTCTCTCAAACTCTAAGGTGAATATCCCGAACATGACCCCGAGTTCGTTTTTAATTTTGTTATTCACCATTGATTGTGTATATTTTTTCTGGCTTCCCTTCCGAATGGATACTTTCAGTGCATCAGCAACGCACTTTGACTTGGCCTTATCAAACAATTATTGAAAAAAAAAAACAGAATACGTTGGAAGCAACTTTCCTTTTCAGTCTTCTAAAGACGCGGAAACAAAAAGTTTACCCTGGTTGAAGTGTGTGCAATTAGTGAGTTCTTATCTGTATCTTACAGCAGTTGTATCTTAACGAGCATGCTTGCTTACAATTATCCTTCACATACTGTGGACAGATAAATCAAATCTTCAAATTCGTCCGGAAATTGAGAAGCTAAACATCGAAATAGTTACCGAGCACTAATTGCCCATATGAATAAATAAATAAATGAGTGCCTTTCGGAATTCCTCACGTTCCACGCACTCGTCAACAAGAACCATATTGAAATTATCCTTGCGGAGTGTCTAGGTCGTCTAATCCATCTGTCGCAGGTCAGTGGACGATAAATGAAACAAAAAGCGAGTAACTGTTTACATACAAATAAACAAGCACCAACCCATTTCCAAACAATAGTAATTTTTAAACAATTTACATTTAAAGGAGTAAATATTTTCGTTTGGAGGCTTTTTCAACATCGTTTACTATTCGAGCGCGCACTGGAACTCGTGGCGTAACAGTAGGAAGAGCGCGGAGGACCAGTTGTACGAAATGTGGTTATACCACAATTTGCTTTCCCGAATCCCGAATAGACTACGTCTTGCGGGTCGAGTTGTCTGCATAAACAATTCCCACCATTGTTTATTAATGTAATAAAATTAGTAATCGAGGAGCATTCTCGATACACAATTGTCTAAACATGTTTAGGGTATTATGAGGAGTGGTAGCAGCTCACCTTTGAAATGTTTCCTTTTGTATTTCGCAAATGGCCATCAACTGATCTTCGTGGCTGCAACCTCAGGAGTGGAGTGGACACGATCCTAAGAGTTTGTGCCGACTTTGTGGCAGGGCTGATGAATTCGTTCCTGCGAGCAGGAGTTGACTACTGTAAAGTTATTTTCCCGCGCGTTTTACAGCGTACGAGTATGAATGGACCAATTAAAATGTTTTCCTTTTCTTTTTCATAAATATTTACATAATCTGCTGAACGATAAGCAAATGTAAGAACATACTTAGGTATGACTTGCAAGTTCACTGTGTTCGGCCATTCCGATAGACTGTTGGTCGATTGTCGGATTAAACGATTGTTTGGTGAAAACACTGCAAGTTCAGTGTCTTGTAAATATTTGAAGAGTTTTCGTAAACAGATTTACTCAATTCCTCGTCATCTGGATCGTTATGGGATATTGAATAGGTCAGTTAAGTCCAAACATTGTTTAAGTCTGAAATATTTAGAATTGAAAGAATAATTTCATAATAGCGCAATTAGCGTGGGAAATCTTGTAGAAAAGACTAACACATTCATAAGGCGACATGTGGAATTGAATAAACTCGCAGGATATTAAGTTGGTTATTAAAAAATTATCAATGTACACACTAGTCTTTTAGGAAGTTTGTCTCTTGTTTTGTTGAAGCTTCATCGAAATTATTGATGCAACAAGATTTTTTTTATTCTATTGTCTCAATAGACACATACATGGGCAATAACGATCCTTTTGAAATTTGCCTTATAGCAGCCACAAGTCAGAAAAATTCGGTTTTGATGCCACCCCGAGCCGTACTGTATCATTTTGTATACGAAATATCGTTCCACAATCAAAAATAACGTGACCGATGGCAGTACGGCTGCGAAGGACAACATATGGATAATTCAATTTTTTGATTATGAAAGAAAAGGTTAAATGCAACCAAAGTTTATGTCTAAAAAGAAATGAGACACATAATTCTTTGTGCGATTTTTTAATTTTATTATTTTTAATATTTAGCTTGCAATCATTTACCTTCACTATAGTGTCCAATCTTAAAGGTATGGATCCAATACGTCAGCAAACATTTTGTCGGAATTTCGCTTGGGCGAACTAAATTCGAATCGCCTATTCTTCGCCAGAGCGAACAAAAGTCGGAAAATAACATATGGGCCGCGAAAAGCTATGGACAGAGCGAACAAGAAAATTTCTTTTTCCTGTGTTCAGGTTCCAATTTTATTTTTATGGGTTGTTGATCAGTTTGCTCTTGTCAGTCTCAGCTTAGAGTTTTCAGTGACATTTTTGGTTATGCGTTTTCGG
Source organism: Stratiomys singularior (assembly GCA_954870665.1). Taxonomy (NCBI): domain Eukaryota; kingdom Metazoa; phylum Arthropoda; class Insecta; order Diptera; family Stratiomyidae; genus Stratiomys; species Stratiomys singularior. Next base: position 65,923,192 of record OX940880.1, on the reverse strand, counting down.
ACTCAAATTATTGCTTCGTGTATCGCGGAGGGAGAAAATAAAACGATTGAATTTCCCTTGCGTCCTTATGCTTCTATTTGACAAGTGTAACTCACAAAATAATTGCTTACTTAACTACTTAACTAACTGACTTAACATCTGTATATGCAATCAGCATATTGTAAAACATCCCAGGTCATCCTTTTATTAGGCTTTTTATTACATCTCTAGTCTAGACGTCCCTGTGAATGTAGTTGGCTGTACAATTGCTATTTGCACATTTTATAGCCTTAAAATAACCCAGACCATTTAATCCCTTTATGAGGGTTAGTTGTACGCTTGAGCGTTTGAATAAAATGAAAGGGTCTTCATGTGGAAGACATGTGACGTAATTCTCATACTCTCGTATGTGCAGCATTTTCAGAGTAGGTTATTCACGCGAGCAAATGTAATCATTTGTGCGTTCTTTTTGATTAGTTTTATACGCAACCAAAGTTTATCCCTTTCGGCTTCTTGATTTGTTTTCCAACTAGGCGAGTTATGTGTTAATTGTGCGGTGTATTAAAAACAAAAAAAAACAATTTAGTTTAAGGTTTCGAAAGAGTGTTACTTAACCACTTTTTGAACTCCGAACCGTTATAAGCATTTCGCTATTCACGGATTCTCGATTCTTTGCATGTTGAATGTATGAACTTTCCACATGTGAAAGCCGCTGATATCAATTGTAAAATCAATCACAATATGGATACATGGATTCTCGGTGCTCTACTGTAGGTGCATTTAATGAAGTGTAACACGAATACTGAATAACTACTGAATAACTACTGATACTGAATAAATTAATAATAAGCATTACAGCTGATTTTGTTGTGTGACATATGTATCATTGGGATCTCATACATTCACTAATATTGGCAGCACCGCAAGAAAATGGCGACCGTTTAAAGTGATGTCACGTTGGCGCTTTCCATTGGTGGACTACATATCATCAAAGTCCCTCTGACAGAAACGTTGGGCTGTGCACTCGACTGATTCAGATCCTACTTAGAAGAAGTCATATCTTTTGACTCGTTTACAGTATTTCAAGATTGGAGTATCCGCAGTTACTGAGAAAACATGAGAAGCAAGTGGACAGGCAGGAAGCCGTACTGACGGATAGGCAGGTCGCCAAACTAGCTAACTTTCGATGGTTTACAGATTCTCTGTGATTTTATATAAACAGAATTAATCCTACTATTCAATTTCTTTCATGAAGAAAAGGCTTACTTTCCAGCCTGTTTGTATTCCCATTTTGTTAACGTGGAGTCTTTAAGAATCTTACAGATTCCTTTTTAAAAAACAATAATCTAATCTAGTACTTATGAAAGCTCGAGACGAAAATAATTATGTGTAATCAATTATTTTTCTCTAAAATGTGTTCAAATCAAAAATGTGTCTTATTTTGTTCAGATACAATTCCACCATGGAAGCCAGTTAGTATTGATGACAATGTTGCGAAAAACAGTTTAAAAAGAAGCTTGAAATATTATGAATTATTTGACGATTGACATCAGGTCCACTCCTTAAACTCCTTCCGATTCGACAGTCCTTTATAGTTATGCCGACATTACGTACGATAACGTTTCATATATATATAAGTTGTAAAAAAAATAAAGGTTATAGGGACTGAATAATATATATTTCAGTCCCTTCAACTTATATTTTTATCGTTCAAAGTAATGTCGATAGTAGAATTAAAAATAATATTGTTTCCGAATTGGAAGAGTGAGCTGCAAAATATTTAGTAAATAATTCGACAATGAAGTGTGTACATTTCTAGGGCACTGCATTTAAGACGCTTCAAGGGACTCACGTAGTTTAAATGGAACTCCCATTAATGCTACATCTCTTGATGCAGACGCAGAAAAATTAAACATAAAAATGACTGAAATCAGCAACAACTTCATCACATTATATTACGTTTAAATTTAAAAAAAAATAAATATCCTATCAGACTCAAATCCTACAACCGACTTTAAATACGACTTTACTTTAAAAACATAACCGCCTAAGTATGATAAAACGAATTTCAAAGAATCAATGCCAAATTTGTTTTCCCAAATTTACTTACGATTAATTTCCAGTTGTTAGAAACAAAGTTACAAAACGGAGAAACTAATTTGAAACTGGTTTCGCAAAATTTATTTCATAGGTTTTGCGTCATTTTCTAGTCATTTTTTTAAATATTTCTGAATATTTTTTTATTTAATGGGATTTTCAGGCAATATTAACTTTCAGGAAAACTTTTATTTCAGAATATCCAGCAAACAAATCGATTGCCGATGATGTGAATTTGTATCGCCATTTCGAATAATTTCAACAGCGAACTGAAGTACTGCGGCACATCGAAAACAATTCGCCACGTCGAATTATAAACACATCGCCGGGCCAGTTTTCTAATAAATCGCCATGGCGATTCGTTTGCAATACGCCGCAGCGTCTGCGAGGTGACATATTGTTCGCAGACGATTCGAATTCGGTTCGCTGGCGGATTCGCCGGCGAACTAATTTTCCGACACGGTGATACGAACTCGTATCGATGGCGATTCGTTTTGTCTGCTGGGACGATTCTTGTTGAACTTGAAATTCCAGCCTCGATTGATCGCATAGCTTTTGATCGAATAGCTTTTGATCGAATAGCTTTTTAAAATGTTTTCTAAATAGGTCCATAAACGCTCAGTAAAAAATCAGGAGGAGGAGGGTATAATAGGCTTTCTATATTATTACTATTACTATAAATAATAGGCTTTCTTTACGAAGTTTTACGAAAAATGGTAATAAGTAGCTTTATTCAAACCTTTTGTACATTATCTGATATAATATTAAAAATATTTTGCAAACTTTCGATGCAAAAATATTGACAAGCAAGTCGGTGACCGAACTTTTCCCCAAGTGCCTTTGAAAGAAGGATTTACCGTGATCTCAGCTGAAAATTATCTGAAATCAAAAACCACTTGGACTTTAATACATGCTCCCCGCAAAGACTTGAGACTATTTTTCTTTCTGTTGGAGGTTAAGGATGGGTAATTAACGAAATAAAAATTATAACAAAGTTTATCTGATAAGTAATATTATTTGTTTTAAAAGAACTGCATCAAGAGGAATCGTTTTACTGCACAGAGAGACGTTGCTCAACTAACACCTTATCCCGAACTTAACACGTAATTTTACAACCATAGAGTCCTAGACCATTCTCCTTCTTGTTCAAATAAATGGACATATGGCTTAAGAAAAATGCGTAGATGATAAACACATGCCATACTTATGTACAGATCTTAATAACAAACAAAGAAAGGATTCCTTGTTTGATCCAAGTGTTTTGGTCATAAAATTAGGATCAGGAATCTTTCCTTGTAAAAACTATAAAAGTTTTGTTATATTTAAAACTGTAAAGACATTTCAAACTAGAAATGAACAGCTATTCAAATATAATAAATAGAAAATATTGTTGATTCGTTGTTGATGAATTGAACACTTTCTTTTTAAAATATTTGCCGGCCATTTAAAGTAAAAAATGCTTTTTTTCACGAAACATTCCGCCATTTTGTCAGTAAAAAGCCCTAAAACTCACCACCTTCACCCACAAACTCACCAAACAAACTCAACTCACTGGGGGAGTTATTTCATATGCAACAGTGTGTATACGAAATGTGGAATGAGTAGTCAAGTAGTCGGTCAAGTAGTTATAAAATAGTAGCGAACACATACTTTCATATTGAGTTTGAGGAAAAACGCGTTTAAATTTTTGGAACCTTTAAAAAGTTAGGAAAAGTTTTTTTCCAACTTGTACTGAACCATAGATTCCAGCAGCATCCTCTTATTTTTCGAGTCTTCTTTATTCTGGCTTCTTTGCTGTGCTGCTCGGCTTGTATGTCAGCCCTGTTCATGCGACAGCTGTCCACCAATCATGCGTCTTTGTGAGTGGCCGATAAAAGACTGACGTTCATATTTGAAAGAAAGTTGAGGAAAACAACGCCTGTCACAGTAATAACCAACGACTGTAAAGCATAATATTTGGAGACGATCAAACTTTTCTGAATCTACAGAAGACAACTCCTAAAAGACATAAGACGAAAGCAAACATTTGGATCAAACAATGCCTGACATTGCAGATTACACCAAAATTTGCGCAAAAACGACTCAAGACGAACACAATAGCAAGCACAATAACAAGAAAAGGGGCAGAAAAGGACTTCCTTATCAACGAGATCAATCACTTTGCACGCGAAAAAAGAGAGCACAAACTCAGAATTGATGGCCACCCACCGACAATTGGCAGGACGCATACCAACCAACATTCTTATGGAAATTTTTGACCGAGTGAGAATGGACATTGCAAAAACCATGGAATAAAAATAAAAAACGTTAAACAAAAAACTAAAACGACTGACAGAGAGAAAAGATAAAACAAACAACTCCCAAGTAGGTGATAACCAATAATTCCATGCCAGATTCGTCAACCTAACGGAAACTGAAATCGATAAATTGGATTAGGGGAACGGGGACGTTATCAATTTGTGGAGAGAGTTCTTTTCTCTTGGCAGGCGCAGATCGGAGTCCTTTGCCAGAGGCGTTCCGGAAGCATATAAGTTCGCATTTTTCAGCGTTGATTGAGAGGGCCCATTTTGAAAGGTACATTTGTAGGGATTTTACGTGTAGAGCGATGGCTTGCTGGGCCTTTAGTGGGGACGTGTGGGTAGCAAGAACAAGTATGTCGTCCGCGTATAGAATTGTGTGTGGGAGAGGGTTGGTGATATTGATTTGGGCAGAGTGCTGTGTATTGTTTGTCGATTACGCTTGTGCTGGAATGTCGTGCAGAAAAAGGTCAAGAGGTGAGGGCCGAGTATTGATCCTTGGTGGACGCCGGAGCGTACGTTGATAGAATTAGAGAAGGCATTGGAAATTTTTACCAGGAGGGTTCTTTGCTCTAAGAAGTTGGCTGTAATCCGAGTCAGTGGGGTGTGGCAGTGTGTTTTGAGAAGTTTTTACAAGAGGCCTTTGTCCCACACGGAGTCGAACGCTTTCTCAAGGTCAATTGAGCAATCCACAGTTGCCTCTTTCTTCCTTAGACCTGATGATATGTAGTCGTGTAGAAGGAGGACTGCCTGTTCGGTTGACACTTTTTCTTCAAAACCATTTTTTTGTGCTGGTACGAGGGGCTTGGTGAAGACTTTAAAGGAGAGAAGGATGATTTTCTCCAAAATTTTTCCTAGGTTTGAGAGCAGGGATATTGGTCTAAGCTTTTTTAGGTCATCGTTGGCCTGTTTCTTCGGTGTGGGGAGTAGCAATGCCGTTTTCCAGGCGCGAGAGAAGTACCCATCGTTAATGCATTGATTGATAATGATGGTGAGGGGCCTATGAATGGCGTTGGAGCATTTCCTTAGTACGTAATTGATGATCGATGATCGGGAAATTTTCCTTCTAGGTGGTCGGAGAGTTGTTCATCAAAGATCTGCCAATCTACGCCCTGGTATGATCGGGTGAGTGCTTGAAGTGGTGGCATCCTTGCACCGGGGAAAGCGACGTCAAAAAGTAAGGCATGATGGTCAGATGGTGCTGGGATGCTAGTGAAATTTAGGGGTAGGCCGTTCAAGCCTAAGAGCGAAGCCGATAAGATGAAGTTGTCGAGGAAAGAGCTTCCTCGTGGGAATGTTGGCACCCCTGCGTTGCTGACGCTTAGAGACGTCTGATGCCCGGACGATAGCCAGCTGAAGATGACTGAGCCGTTAGTGTTTATTGTGTGGTCGCCCCACGACGGATGTCTGGCGTTGAGATCACCCCCGATAATTATTTCATCATATCCCTGCCCTATGGTGATTATTTGGTTCAGCTTAGGTCTTATGGCATGTCCGCTGTCGCATGGGATGTAGAGTGACCCGAGCAAGACTTTGCGGATGTGGCCCCGTTGTCCCCGGAGGTGTGGCAATCAACTTCCTAGATGGTTTGATTGGTGCGTGCCAAAATGGCGGTACCTCATCGTTGCGGAAGATATTGTAATGTGGGAAGTGTGTTTTAACACTAAGTCGGGCCTATATTCTTCTAAAGTGTGCTCCAGTGCTATACGCTTTTCGTGCCTCTGGAGAGAGTTTATGTTAATTGCCAATGTTCCGAGCTTACTGTTCCCCGACTACATTCATATAGAAGTTAAGTAAGGCTTCTGTTTTTTCCTCATTTGAGAGGTGTCTGTAGGTCATCCGAAATTCTCGAGCCTTTTTAATTATCACTACAAAAGAAACGCCTAAATGCTTGACAGTTTCCTGTGCAATCAAGTTTAGTACGTTGTCGTTCCGGGGCTGATCGTGGTGTTCTGGCTCGGAATGAGTTGCAGGTCTCTTTAAGACTTCGGAGTACTACTTTCTAGGGAGAAGTCCTGTGGGAGGTTCTATATTGAGAGCGGGTGTTGATGGGCTCAGCTGCTGGAAGCTTTTGGGGTTGAAGATGAACTGAGGTTGGTTTTTTGTTGCTCGTTTTTCAGCAATTTTGGCTCTGTGCTTAACCCGCTCGGGGCAGTTTGAATAGTTAGATGGGTGATCCGTGCTTGAGCATAGGACGCAGAAAACTGGGGGGATGGTGGGATCTGTGGTTGCCTGTTCTCTTGGGCTTATTAGACTTGTTCTAGGGCACAACTGGCCTTCGTGCTCTTGACCCCAAGCAACGCACCTTTGGGAATAGCCGCAATTAGCGGCAACGTGGCCAAACCTCTGGCAACGAAAGCATTGGGTTAGTTCACCCTTTCTGGGCTTTTCCCATGTTGCCTTGCAATTTACGACGAATTTTATTTTAATTATTTTGCGGAGGTCTTCCTCTGACGCAAGTACAATTCTGAAAAGTTTGAGGGACACGTTGTTCTGCTTCGACCAAATAGTAGTCATCTGGGTGACAGATACGGGTTCGAGCTCGGGTATTTGCTCGGTGATATCCTCCAGGATCTCTTTCTCTGTGAATAGAGAGCTGACACCTTTTAATATTGCCACCGGTTTCCTGCGCGCGGCTGGGGTGAAGGAGTGGCTACTTAATTTATTCTCTCTCATTACGTTCATTCAGCCGTCGTATGCTTTCGTGCCGTCGACCACTATCTTGTGGTACGAAGAAGACAGCGATTCGATGCGATACTTTGCATCAGGGAAGTTACGCATCATAACGCGGAGCGTGGGCGGAGATACATTATTGATAAAAATCGGTGGCAACCAGGATGGCTTTGAAGTTGTTATGTTAGCGCTTGGGGGAGTATAGGTGTTATTTAGGGGCGATATATTTTCGAATCTATTACAATTGTTCCTATTGTTATTTGGGACTATGACTACATTCTTTTTTTTAATGACTAGTCTACCAGTTGGCAGTTTGAAGCGTTCGGCATCGTTTTTGGGTGCGGTTTGGACCTCGTTGTTGGTGCAGATTTGGTCTTCGCTTTCCATCGCTTTCCGCGCTGGTGGTTGTCTCTTTCCTTCGTGTAGTTGTTGTTTTTGGAATTTTCGTTTTTTGTACCATAGCGTACTCTGTTGACTGATGGCCTCCACTTTTCGATATGATTTGCAATTCTCTACTTATTACTTCCTTGATTTGCGGTGAAAGGAGGGCATTTTTCATATGCAGCTTGTTCGATGCTCAATTTTTTTTGTCGCCTGCTTTTCTGGTAGTAGCTGGGGGGATTCATTGCCCTGAGGCGTAATTTTGGTTCTTTTGTTTGTTTTAGTTTTATTTTGCTCTGATAGTGTTATGTCTTTCCGATGAGGGGTAGCACTTACTTTTGGACGGGGCGTTTGGTATGTTATACACACTCCATCGTCTTCCACTATAAAATGGCACAGTGTGTCTTTCTGGCCCAGGCGCACGTATTTTTAATTATTAAGTATTATTTTCACTTGTTCATAAGTCACAGAGAATTATAGTCTTATCTTGGGTTTGTGTTTAAATTTAAAATACCGGATGAATGCCACTATGAACGTTGCGTCTTGTCACCTTGACAGCTCAATCGTGAATCAGGATACCATACATACAAAATTATTTCGGCACCACCACTCGCTATGCGACAGTCAAATGAGGCCTATAATTAATTACGAATCGGCTCCAGGATACAACTTTCCAAACACTTAGCAATAGTGTTAAGGAGCAACCTCGAACTCCCTAACAAATTTTCAATACCTAACACCACGGAGCTGATTAACATATTAAGAAACATAAAACCAGCAAAAAACACTAAACTGGTATCATTCGAGATCTCAGATCTATATCCGTCAAAATCGGTAACAGAAACAATGAAAAAATTGCAAGGAGCACTACTTGACAAAAAGAAGGTTAAAGACTTTTCTACACAGCTCACAAATCTCCTCAAAGATTTGAGATCTGTTATTTCCGATTCAACAACAATATCTATAGACAAATAAACGGACTAGGAATGGGAAGTCCAACAACGGCCATCCTCATGGAAACCTTCATACAAAACCTAGAGCAACAATACATGGAGGAGCTAACATTTAGCTTGGTTGTGATATTTAATATATCTTGCATACACGATTAGAGATAATATTTATTTAATGACTGATAATAACGAAGAGCAAATACTGGAATACCTCATCAAATAACACGAAAATATGAAATGTGAAAAAGAGACGGTGAAAGAGGAGCAAATAAACTACATTGACGTCACGATAAAGAACATCGAAACAGCAAATGAATTTGAATAGGAGATATGTAGAAAACCCACAGCCACAGACACAATAATACACAACTCGTCGATTTCATCCCCAACAGCATAAGAACGCAGCAAGAAAGTATTTAAAAACAAGACTGGAGCGGGACACCCCTAAAAACCCATGAATTAAACACGATATACACGATACCAAAAAACAATATCTACAAGACAGACCTGGTGAACAAGATAAGAAAGAACTTCGAAACACCCAAAAAGCAAAGAAAAGAAGAACAAAGCGACAAGAAAGCTAGGACAGCATTAAAATACACGAGAAAATCAGCACACAAATTGATGAAGTTGTTCAAGAAGTACAAGATCAACTCGGCTTTCAATACAGGGACCAATTTGCGGCAAATACTACGAAGAAACATAAACGAAGAGGATCCGCAGGACAAATAGGTTGTTAACAAATTAACCTGTGTGTGCCCACATTAGTCAATCATGATTTAAAATAAGGACAAAATTTCGCGAGCCCATACGAGACTACAACAAAAGCGCACGGAAACCGCAAGCAATAACTGAGTCCAACTTCGCAAACCACGTGATAAACAACAAATGTATACCAACTCGGGTCAAGGAAACAGTGAAGGCCCTCGTGTACAATATAAATGACGACGGTTGAACCTGGACCATCATGTATCCATGCTACTTACTGTTGCAGGATTATTGGCATGCCATTCATCATTAGCAACGTTTCGTGAGTACCACTATCAAATTCAACAGTCCACATTTTCCCCATGATTTGCAAAGCTGGTAATCTAGTTGTGAAAATACTACCTTGATCAAAAAGTTCTCGGAATCATCACCGTGTGGCGCTCTAAGTCACCAGATTTAAGCTCTCTTTTTTTAGGTTGCCAGATCTGTCATCGACAGTCTATGAAATTTAGATAGCTTGACATTTGTAAAAGGGACGCCGTATTAAATACATCTACGTTGTGCGTGTTTTCGATTTTCTACAGTTTTAAAAATGGAATCGAATTTGTCACAACGAGTTTGTATAGAATTTTGCGTTAAAAACGGTTTCAATGGTGCAACGACATTGTAATTGTTAGAAAAATGTTTCGGGAACGATAGTCTGAAGAAAACAGTCGTTAATCATTGGCACAAACGTTTCAAAAGTGGCCGTGAGACCGTGAACGATGATGAACGCAATGACAGGCCGAAACCGAAAGAAAGACATCGAAAACCGACGCAAACATCAACAAAATCAAAGAAACGATGACCGTAGACCGTAAATTGACCATTAGAGAGATGGCAGAGGAGTTGGACATTGCTTTTGGATCCGTTCCAGATTTTTATTAATGATTTTGGACTCAGACGTGTCGCTGCAAAGTTAGTGCATCAGAATAAGTGCGTGTCAGTCGATGGGAAGTACTTTGAAGGGGACAATATCGATTTTGATATATAATCTTGCATTTTTAATTTCCTGAATTAATTCCGGTAGCTTCTTGATCTAGGTAGTATCAATCACTTATCCTGTCTAATAGACAATTAATCAAGTGAAGCCAAAGGAGGAGCTGTAGCCTGGCTTCTGCCACATGCCAAAGCCAGAAACAGTCAAAGAATCAGACTCTGTATTTTCATGTGTTCTTTGCTTTTCTTCGCTTGCGTTGAAAGCAAAAAATTTTTAAGGAGTCGTTTTTATGGTGGAGTAAATCATTTTAATTATTCTCAACTAACATATCTTTGATACAAAACTACTTCCCATATTCATGCAACCGTGAACCTTATTACAGCCTGATAAACCCAAGCCCAATACTGGCATTACGAAGGTGAATTGAATGTTTATTAGCCCACCAGTTTATTTCCCACCCGACGTAACAGTATAATTTATAACACTAAATTTAAGTCTGAAAAGCGAGATCTTCTTTTTGTCAACGAACTGAACCATCTGCTGAACTGAACCAGCAATTCATTCATTCAGGAAGTTTCTAGCACTTCCTTTCTCTCCCTTCCTTCCTGTTGGAGAAAAGATTCCCATAATCCAATGGCGCCTATAGGCGTAGGAGCACGAGACCTACCCTAAGTAATGTATCAAACGGTTCCAGGCTAAGTTCAGGTTGACAAGAGAGGTGTCTTGTGGGTAGACCAAAAGCATTGCGCGTCTGGGAGTCCCACACTCAGGGCGTACACAGCCTTCACCTCCCTATCACAAAAAAAAAAAACAAGAAACACTGCCGGAGCTCCATTCAAAACAGCGGAACAGAAATTATGTCAACGTATTAATATCGATAACATACAATAAATACACAATAAATCAACAAATATAAAACCACTGTCGAAACAATTGAAACGCTTATAGAAACGAGCAACTCATACCGCAACTATCATAGGAGAATTGAATCCTCCTATGATGGTTGCGGGTTGCCTCCGTGCATCGAAATAAGTCGGACGTGCGGCACGACGATTGTCACCGATGAACGTTAGCAACGCGCGAAAGAGACAGGCGAGCAGCTGAGTGATTAAATCCAAACATAGAAATAAAATGAAACTGAAACATTTACTCGTACTCAATGTTGGACTTTTTTCCCCTAAGCTAACACAAAATCAAAGTGAAAGTCAAGAGCCACATGTGACATCAGCAACAAGAAAGGACCAACCGTTAGCCGAACCCGCAGAGAACATCGAAATGCCAGCATCGAAAAAATCAACCCCTAGGCAACAAGTGACGGAGAAGGAAAACAATAAAACAAGAGAGAAACGAAAATCAGACGAAACAAGCGAAGTGCTACGCGGAGTATCAAACGCAGTTACGATATCGTACAACCCACCAGCCAACGCTGTAAGGACGGATGTCAACATGGCCAATGCGGATGATGAATATGAGCTACAAGCAGCCCTTCACGCAGACGAATCTTGAAAACGAAAACTAGACTCATCAGTAAAACTAAGAAAACTAATGTAAGTACTAACCTTACTATTAATACTAATAGATTCCATGCACTCGAACCCCCAATGGCACCAACCTCGGTAGGTGAAACAATAAATACACCAGCCATATCGAAAAACTCATGGCTCCCACCTATTTTCATAAAAAAGTTGACTGCCCCTTCGATTACCCTTCTAATGAAGAGATTCCCGACGTCCAGGTACCGAGTGAAAACGTTCACCGAGTCGTACCACAAAATCATAGTCGACAAAATTTAGGCGTACGACTTCATTTTGAATACAATGAAGGAGCGAAAATTTGGCGGGCACTCATTCACTCCATCGGAGCGCCGGAAACCGGTAGCAATCCTAAAAGGATTAAGTTCCCTTTTTCCTCTAACGAGCATCAAAGAGGATATTCTAAATATATTCTAACCTGTCTACAGCCTGGTCGCGGAGCAACAATATAACTTTAAACCTCTTTAAAGTGACACAAAACTCCGAAGGAGACCTCACTAAAATTCAAAGGTTAAGATGTATTCTTAACTTCAAAATCCACTGGGAAAACCCGAAAAGAGGGGACTTAACCCAATGTTTTAGGTGCCAACGCTCTGATTTCCAATCATTACCTCACCGCTTATCACACCAAGTGCCGAATGAACAAACGAGCAATATGCACGCAACGTTTGCATCCGTCTTATGACCCCCCAACAACTACAGTCGCAACACTGTAGAGGACAACCCCTTTGCTTTTATTGCAAGAGAAACTCAGGAACACCTGGGAGTTTCTGCAGCCACACTCCTGCAAAAGTCAAGAGAATTCGTGGCCACATACCGCCTTCTTCCTCCCCAAGATAAAGCCATTGCCCTCGTAAACTTCTTCCTTAACTTTTTCATCGATGCTCCGAACCACAACTAAGCTATCGTTCCTCGCAATTAACATTAACTCTCTGCAACGCGACGACAAGCGAGTAGCAATGCAGTACATGTTGGAGACCTACTCTCTAGACTTCGTCCTGATCAGCGAAACCTGTCTTCGAGCAGTACATCGGCCTGGTTTCCCGAATTACACCATGTTCCGGAACGATCAAGAACGAGGGACCGCGATTCTTGCCATATCTTCTCACACTGTTTACCAAATAAATCACTCAGCGGCCGACATTTCCTGCACCTTAGTGTCGCTGCAACTCCGAGTCTCACGAGGATACATTCAAAAATTCCTTATTGGGTCTCTCTACATTCCTTGTGGCTTAGGCTGCACACTGGCCACCAATTTCGACCACTTATTAAACATCGCTGATAACCACGATGAGGTCATCTGGAGCGGCGACCTCAACGCTCGTCACCACTCTTGGGGTGATCGCACCATCAATTGCAACGGTAACATCGTCTTTCAATGGCTGTCTTTAGGCCATCAAATGTCTTTTGGAATTGTTAACGCAGGTGTCCCCACTTATCCCAGAGGCAGCTCCTTCATTGACAACTTTATAATTTCAGCCTCATTCCTAAGTCCCACAGGACTTAACTGCTTCACGGTGCCAGCACCATCTGACCACCATGCTCTACTGCTGGACCTATCCCTAAACAATCTCAAACTTTTGGTCCGAAAAACTCCTCATTACCGTTCCTATTCACAAGTTGATTGGAGCCAATTTGAAGACGACCTAAAACATTACCTTCAAGGAGTAGCCCCTGACGATCGTACCCTCTCTAACGAAGAAATTGTAAACGAAATTAAGGAAACTACCTCTTGAATCATTTTCTGCATGGATACACACGCCCCGTTAAGAAAGAAAACCTCTTTCATGTACGGATATGTTTCTGAAAGCATTTTAGGTCTCATTCGAACCAAAGCTCGATGGTTGCAAAGACTGAAAAGAATATTCCACAGAAACTTAAACCGCATTACACTCGAACACACTTCATTGCGAGCCCAAATTAACTGTTTAGATAGCATCATCCGCGAAAAAACACGTATAGAACTCAACAGCCATTTTAAGCAACGTTTTTCGACTATGAAACCCTCTCCCAATGTATTTAAAGAGATTAACAAACTTTCCCGTCGTCTAAACAGCCTGAGCTCGGATCCTATTAGGTGCGGGAACCAAAACCTGTACACCACAGAACAGAAACTCTCGGCTTGCACAGCATTCTATAGATCCCTTTATAGCAGCAATTCTTCCATGGATCAGGCCACCAACGATCTAGTTTACGAAAAAACTGAACAATTCGTAAACGGATACAGAGGGTCCTACTTAACCATCTTCTCGGCATCTAATCGATCTTCGATCCCAGTCACTGTAGACTACAATAATTTCTTCACCACACCAGATGAAGTGGAATTTCTTCTACACTCCCTCAACCGAAAGAAATCCTACAGGCCACACGGAATCCCCAACTACGTGCTGCGAAAATGCAGTAACGCATTGAGCAAACCACTCTGCACTATAATTAACAACTGCATTATTAACGGATACTTACTTAATTATAGAAACAGGCAGTTCTTATTCCCATTGCCAAAAAAGGATCAAATCGCGAAATTTCTAAGCTAAGACCCATATCACTTCTTCCGAATCTAGGTAAACTTCTCGAAATAGTTCTTCTCCCGTCACTGAAGGACTTCACTACCAACCTTATACCGGCCGAACAGTTTGGGTTTAAACAAAAAATGTCAACAGAGCACGCTACACTACTCCTCCATGACGCTATTTCAGCAGCTATTAGTAGGAAAGAAACCACATTCGCTTGCTCAATCGACCTGAATAAAGCCTTCGACTCCGTCTGGACAAGAGCGCTTCTGTTCAAACTAATACACCATCGTTGCCCACTTGCACTAAGCCGCATATTAGCAAGTTTCCTTAGCGAGAGATCATTTGTTATCAAAATAGCCAACGAAACCTCAAACAGTACCCAAGTACTCTCCGGAGTCCCTCAAGGATCTATTCTAGGCCCGACCCTTTTCAACTTCTTCATCCATGACATCCCGCTGACTCAAAGGCTCCACTCCGAATCACACTACTGTTCTACGCCGACATCATACTGTTCGCAAGCCACGCTTGGCCAAAGACAGCCTTATCCGTAATGAAGAAGCATGTGGACACTCTGCATGAATACCTTGAGAAGTGGGTACTTAGCATAAACGTAAGCAAATGCGAACTCATTTGCTTCCGCAACGCCAGCGGAAAGGGACATAAGTACGGGCCATCTGAAAGCAAAGAGATCGCGTTATCTATCAACCAGCAAATGGTTCCCTTGAAAGGAACAATCAAATACCTTGGCATTCTATTTCACCATCGCCTAAAATTCAACCCACATTCCCGTATGATGCTGCAGAAGGCAAAAGTTGTCACAGCGGCACTAGCTCCCCTACTTTCTAAGAAATACTTAGACCCGGGAACCAAACTTCTCATGTATAAGACCCTCATACGTCCAATTCTGACTTACTGCTTCCCGGTTTGGATGACTATTTCCCCCACCGTAGCCGAGGAACTACAATTCTTCGAACGAAAGATCCTTAGAAAGTGCCTCTCAAAATATAGAAGGCCTAATAAGAAAAACCGAAGATTAAACTTAAGAATTAAGTAAAAATAAGAGTTAGGTTTACGGTTGAGCCCCGTTCCAGGTAAAAAGCCTTATGAGGCAAGAAAATTTTTTTTAAAACTTGCACGAATTTTAGGTCAAGAATTGTTAACGGCCAGGTCGTCGATTACGAGGACGACCAGGTTGACAAATCCGTCAGTTTAAACCATACACACATTAAACCATAACGATATTAGGTAAGGACACTCTCAAGACTCAAGAAATCTGTCCTTCTATGTTAATGTGAGTGCAGCTACTGTTTTTGTTCAACTTGTATTCGGAATGTTGGAAATTTCGCAATAAACTGTTTACAGAGCAACTTCGAATGGGTCTTGATGATCCATACATTGCGATCGTTGAGACCACAAACAAGAGATTCAGCTGCTATTCGCGATGAATGTCAACCACTTCGGTATTTGCCACCAACCAGGAAAAAGATGGTTACCATGTTTGCGATTACAAGAACAGCAAAAATATTTATGCAATATGTTGTGGAAAGTGTGCGCGTGATGTTTGTGCAGAGCAACATTTTGATATTCGCTCAAAACGTGCCAAAAAATAAACAAAACCAGAAAAAATATATTATTTCCGCAATTTTATCTCAAGAAAATATGTTTGGCTGCTAACAGCCAACTTGCTTCTG
Organism: Stratiomys singularior; assembly: GCA_954870665.1. Lineage (NCBI taxonomy): Eukaryota > Metazoa > Arthropoda > Insecta > Diptera > Stratiomyidae > Stratiomys > Stratiomys singularior. The sequence continues at coordinate 65,907,392 of OX940880.1, read as the reverse complement.
TTGCTTCCTTGAGAATCTTATTCATTCAATACGATATACATAAACTAGAATGGTATTTGCTCTTTCTATATGGAAGTAAAAAGTCGCCGCATATTGTTTCTGATTAAGGTTCATAAATCCTTGCGATGCTCCAAATCCTCTCCCAATTTGTTGTCGCAAAGAAATAACAAAAGTGCAAATCAGAAAGAATCTGCCGAGGAAGCTTTACATTTAGTTTTGCATCTTTTCCCATTTAAGAGGTGTCAGCACAACAAATGAGTCCTCTCCAACAATGTTTAGAAATTGTAAATAGTATCCAAGGACAACGTTTGTGGAAATCCGCTGGAACCGTGCTTTGTACATGCAAAAGGTCGTAGCCGTGCTTTATTGGTTTCAATCCCACAATCCCGCGCACATACGTGGAACGATCGTCGATTCGCAGTGCTGCAACTGTTTTCCTGAAATTCCTCCTGATTTGAGTTTCTGTTGTCCTGCCCTCGGCGAAAATCACTTTGAAGCGTCTTTAGCCATTGCTTTGAAAATTCGGTTGTGAGATTCCAAGGCAGTGATAAAGAATCTTCCGCTGGAACGGATAAAATTAGAGGATGACGTCAACTTGGGCCGCTCGTGAAATACTTTTTGTTTATAGCGCTGTACGGGAAGCTTTGAAGTAATTACTGAACATGTTCCTTTTCTACTTTCTTTGAAATCGAATGAATCACAACCTCCGACTTTCAAAGAACATGAGAATTCGGTTCGAATCCAGAGGAAAATACAAATGGGCACGAGTATATTTAGAAGCGTTGATGAATAATTCAATCAAACGCTTAAACCAATATAATTCCATCAATAGCTTCCATTAAACGCGCGGTAATTGCCATTCCGGACTTGAGGAACATGCACGCGAGATTGACTTCGCAACGGAAAATGGAGTCGTCCGCGGGACCCTCGCGGCCGGTCGCAACGCAAAGATCACTCAACCACCAATCAAGTCATTCGTGTTCGAGCAATAAACAAACTCCTCCTTTTCGATACACTGCCAAGCTCGAAAATGTTTCCCACACTTAATTTTTTTTTGCTCCGCTCATGTTGGTATTCGTCTTCGCGACCGTATGTGGATGCATGGACAGCACAACGGAGAACGGGACTGTCGTGTTGATCGCCATCATTTTCTTTAAGTATTGTCGTCACCCAGTCGACGGATCAATGTTAGATTCGGTCGTTGCTGAAGCAAATTAACCCTTAGTTGAACGAAATTTGTATCTTAATTGTTTTCGGAAGATATCTTGATTATAATTATTGTCTTGTTAGTACGTTAGAATGAGTTTAGTTTTTAGTTAGTTTAAAATTTTTATTTATTGATTCATTGTACAAAACTAATTCATGACCCCTGAATTTCATACAATACAAACACAATTTTATTATTATATTTATTTCATACTTGTCTCTCTAGGAAGTATTTAACTTTGAAGGAAAAATCTAAGTAAGACATTTGCTGCCAAGGACGAGTATACTCGTCTCTAGAACGGTGTTATGCATTGCACGGTGTTATGCACGAGTATATCCTGCTTTCGATGTATTATAACATACAGGATATTTCACAACATAGAGATAACCCGCAAAAATACTATGAAAATTTTTATAGTATGTCAATTAATTCAATTAACTTCAATTAATGACATATATATATATATATATATATATATTTATATATTCATATATATATTCATAATAATTGATTATGTTTATGAAAGGACTTGTAATAAGATCCCCTGCATTTTTTTTTTGTGGTAGGGAGGTGAAGGCTGTTTACGCCTTGAATGCGGGACTTCCAGACGCAAAATGCTTTTGGACTACCCACTAAACACCTCCCCTGTCAACCTGAGAACCTAGCCTGGAACCGTTTGACACATTACTTCGGGCTAGGCTTCGTGGTCCTACGCCTAGAGGCGCCTTTGCATTATGGGTATTGGTATGGGTATCTCTTCTCTAACGGGAAGGACGGGAGAGGAAGGAAGTGCTAGGAAAGAGATCCATCCATCCCCGACGGCTCCCAGCGCTCCAATAAAGCTTTTTTTAATGTAAGCACTGCCCGAGCATATTGCGCCATGCGATTCCAATTGTCAACTGTTTTCAGCATTACTCCGACGATAGTTTCCGGGTAGAGCTCTCCAATTTCGCTAAGTAGGACCGCTCGCTGCTGGCTCGATCTTTTGTAGTAGAAGAATGTGTGAAAGGCGTCATCCGGTTCCCCTGCACAAAACACACAGTTAGGAGACCGTGCTCTGTCAATTTTGTACAGGTAGGACCGAAAACAACCGTGCCCGGTTAAGAGCTGGGTCAAATAGAAATCGGTCTCACCATGCACTCGACTGAACCACAGCCAGGGATCAGGTCAGGGATCAGACGTGGAGTCCACCTTCCCCTTGTTTCTTGCTCCCAGGACTGTTGCCAATCGCTGAGAGAGCGACGTCTCTCTTCCTTGGTGATCTCTTCTCTTCGATCTTCGCCTCTGCGCAGGTAAATACTTCTGCGCTCTCTCGCAAGGAGGGTGATGGGTATCACCCCTGCGATTACCAGCACTGCCGCCCCGGAGATTGTTCGATATGCGCATGAGACTCGCATTGCTCTTTGTCTCTGCATCTGTGCCAGCTGCTTCCGATGTAACTCCTTACTGAGAGCGTCGCCCCACCGTTCTGACCCATAGAGTAGAAGCGACTACACAACGCTCATTAAGAGTCGTCTCCTTGATGTGGTGGGCCTCCCTATGTTGGCTATTAATTGGGTGAGTGCTGTTACACGCGCTGCAGCCTTGTCTGCTACTGCACTAATTTGTTGGGAAAAACTCATCTTCGAGTCTATCAGGTCGCCCAGGTACTTTACTGCTGATTTCGATTCAACCAGATCCCCTATCTGATAGGCCGTATTCTGGGGATTCTCTTCTTTGTCAGGATGACCACTTCGGTTTTTTCCAGTGCCAGCTTGAATCCGTGAGAGGCCATCCAGTCCATTACCCTTCGCATTAACATATTGAGTCTGAGATGCGCATGGTCTACTGTGCGTCCAGCGACCAGCGCCGCGACATCGTCCGCATAGCCGATAAAACGTGACTCATCCGGCAGTTCAAGCTGCGTGAGTCCATCGAAGGAAATGTTCGACAAGTCCGGGCGAAGGATAGAGTCCTGAGCGACACCTGAAGTAAGATTTGTATTTCGCCTACCCTCCTTCGAGTCGTAAAGTAGGCTGCGGTCCTTCAAATAGTTCCTTACAATCCGCATCAGGTACGCTGGTACTTGAAAACGATGATCTTCTGCATAATGGAGGCTTATCAGGACAGAGTGTATAGTCATGATCGAGTTTTCTTGAGAATGTTTTCTCTGTGCAAACCTTACCTTTTCGAGTCAGATTTGTTTTTTTGCTGTTGGAGGAGTGGCATCAAGAAAATGAAAAAAGTACGATGTAGGCGATTGCAACTGAAGGAATGCATCTTGGTTTTCGTATACCAAATATTTAATAATATCTTCCCTGAATTGAGAGATGTCTTACTTTGTGCATTTGGTCATTTCATAAATGTATTGGCTATTTTCTTATATCAACGAAGTGTTTTTCTCATTGCTCTGGAGTAGGACAGCATTTGATGCGAATGATCTAAACCTGCTATACATTTAGTGTAATATCCTACAATGTTCTGTTTGATGGAGACTTTTGATAAGCACCTTCTACCGATTCATTTTGTGCATATTTTATATTGAAATATGCACACAATACGTATTTTATCTCTCCATTTGCAAATAAGGACTGATTCGGGGCAGTTATGGGCGAACTCTCCCTGCTTTAGCATTTTTTGGACCAATTCTCTGGGATTACCTTTGCAATTGGATCGTGAAGCTCTGCAAATATATGTCGATCGTGATGTTAGTTCTTTTGGCAGCCATACGGAGCCGCTCTTATCGGAGCTGAAACTATCCAATTGTCCATGTACATACCCAGCAATTCACACAGTTTGTATAATTTTACGCCAAATTTATATCTTTTATTTTTGATAGGGTAATTCCGGGAGAGATGCCGCGTTGGGATAGATGCCGCATTCAAACAAACTCATTGATCTAGTAATCCACGCAAAAAAAATGTATGTTGCTTTTTCTTCGTTAGGTATTCAACCAAAAATGTAGGACAAAAAAATTGGTTGCAGCCGAAATTTAACGGAATTTTTTATATTTGTTTTGTTTTGCGCTCCCTTTCTCACTATGGAAATTTTTCAGTTTGTTGCAAGAAGTCAATGCGGAAACAAGTTATCGTGTATTTTTTCAAGGGTAAGTATTTCGGATGATAGATAAGTCGAAGTTTTTTGGTAGATCAATTTATTCATTTTCACTTAGAACTTATAAGTGATTTAAACCCTTGCTAGCTAACTCAGCGAAGACTCATGGGTGCGGAAGTACCAAAAACTTCGATAAAGCTTACCAAAGGCAATTTGGAAAATAGGACAAGCTGAGACCGACAATCATAACACGTAAGAGTAGCCAGACGACATCCACCTACCTGGTAGTGCCAATCGATGCGTCCTAGCCTGTGAGGTGGCAGCTGATGAGAAGCGGCAGGGACGCGTGTTCGAAACCAGCTTGAGCTTTTTCCACCTTTCTTTGTAAATGATAAATAAGTGTTATAAGATACGTGTGTGTATTTTCTTTTTGTTTCATTTTTTTTTCTTAGGTGTTGAAGTGTGGTGTGGCATCTCTCCCTCACTTCGGGGAGAGATGCTGCAGTTTTTTTAAGCAAATATTAAACATCGTTATGCGACGTAAATATATCCGCAAGACTTCAAGAGATAGTTGGACTAAGGAGACGTTAAAAGAAGCCCGAAGAAACATTGACGCTGGGATGACTCTGCGAAAAGTGGAAAACATTTTTACCTTCCAGAACACTTTCCAGACGTTCAGTTCATTTTTGTGGTAGTATGTGAAAAGTACCTTTATTATTTTTTATATTATGATTTTTGTATTGCTGAACTTATTTATTAATTATACGAAAGGTAAAATAGAATTTATTATCTCCATTCTCTTCAAGGTGTTTTTGGAATAGAAAATGAAAGAAAGCTAGCTGCGCACATGAAAAAAGTAGCGTCTTTCGGATTTGCCGTTGACAGAGAAGATATTCCGAGCTTGGCATTTGAACTGGTGGAGAAATTCAACGTAAAACATAAATTTAAAACGATTACAAAAACAAAAGGCTATGCATGGTTAGCGTCTTTTTTGGACAGGAATAAAGACATTTCATTGAGACAATCTGAAGGACTTTCTCTTTCCCAAGCCAAAGGCATGAATTGATCGGCAGCCGATGGATTTTTTGAAATACTTCAGAAAGTTTTGACAGAAAACAATTTAATGGAAACATATTTAATATGGACAAAAGCGGTTTGCAACTGAATAATAGGTTTATTATTGGTGAAAGATGTTGACGTAAAAAGGTTTTAAAGACGTCCATGTGGTTACTGCTCTATGGAAGGAAGAAAATGTTACCGTTGTAGCTTATTGCAACGCGGAGGGTAACTTCTTACCACCTGCTCTGATAATGAAAGGAGTAAACAGAAAAAGCAGAATTTGTCGATGGGTTGCCAAGTGGATCTGAGGTTTATATGAGCAGAATGTCATCCTATATAAATCTTGAACTGTTTTTTAAATGGTTAAAAGAACATTTTACGCCACGGAAACCTGTAGGCGAGACACTTTTAATTTTGGATGGTCAACTTCTCCCAGTAATGTTTTCGAGATGCTGGAATTCGCTGGAAACAACGACATCATTTTACTTTACTTACCAAGTCACACTATCCAAGCCTTGCAACCTTTAGACCGAAGTTTCTTGAAGCTTTTAAAATCATATTTACATAACGAAGCCAAGGTTTGGATGAATCATCATAAGAACAGAAACTTGACAAGGTATCAAGCCGGGCATTTAATTGGGAATGCATGGGAGAAAGCAGCATCTATTGGAAATGGAGCTTCAGGATTCAGGGCCTCAGGAATCTACCCCTTTAATCCTCAAGCTATTCCAGACCACTTTTTCACCATATCAGACTCATTTCAAATGGAAGTTCAACAATCAACAGCTCTCCCTTCTGGAACTACCGTTTCATGTCTTGAAACAATCTTGGAACCGGTAATTCCATCGACCGTTTAATGTCCTGAAATTATTTTGGAACCGGTAATTCCAACCACATACGCATACCTGCATTCATTCCGAAAATGAAACACACACTTCATCATGTTTCGGAAATCCAACACCAACAGAACTACTACAAGCAATTTCACCACTACCAAAAATTTTAGTGCTGATTTTTTCAAGACGCAGGTAGTTAGCAGAGAAACTTCTCCCGGTTCCATTGAAAAAAAAGAAAATGATCCTAATATTTGTGCCGAATATTGGGAAAATTATTTTAAAACAAAAAAAAAGAAGACTGGATCCAATGCACTAAATGTCAAAAATGGCTACATGAAAACTGTACACGGTCCAAATCACTACTATCTACGCTTTGCACAGACTGTGGACGTGAGCAACAACACAAGAAACATGTTCATAGTCAAATTAGGTCCTTAAATTCAATGAATTTATCATGTGGCATCTCTCGCACACATGCAGGGAGAGATGGCACACTTGATATATTATTTTTTGTTATTTTTAATGACAATTGTTATTTTTTTCAAAGTATTTTTTAATGGTAGAATATAAATTCATTCTTAAGTTTTTTTCATAAATAAAATTTTTTTTGCTTAAATAAAAAAATGACATTGATTTTTGGAAAAGCGTGACATCTCTCCCGCAATTACCTTATATTATCGAAAGGAAAGACGGCCATGCTATAATACTAATGACACATCAATGACTAGATCTTTGCCAGGATGGGAGATATAATCATCACGGTCTTAAAATGAACTTTTGGTTCTATTGAAATGTTTAACTTCCTGTGGCTTACACATATCGGTGTTTGTACCATTCGAAAAGTGCAGATAGTGTAATATTACTTGAAATCGGTGTCGGCATATGTGAGTTCTCTAAAATGGCATGTTTTATAAATAGCTCTTATGCCAATAACGTTTGATGGTTGGCAAATTTATAGATCCCATGTGATGAATCCACGGCCAGAGTTTTCGCAATTTCTCCGAGGTTGGTTGGTTTCCAACTATGAATCCTGGATGGTCTTCTCAGTATTCTTTTATGCTCTATTATTGCAGCATATTGACTCATTTCTTGGACCAATATATCGAAAAATTCATTGGAAAGGAATATTACAATCAATTCACAAGGAATTCTTAGTTTTACTAGAAGATTTAAGCCTTGTTCCTTTCCAAGAACATCAAAAACTGGAGGATCTTTCTCTACTTCTGTCCAAATATGACCGTTGATCGATTTGATATGGATAAATGTACTAAGAACAACATTAACACTTTATGATTCATCCGAACTATACACCAAATTTACTCGTGACCTTTTTGCAATAGGAGATACATTATCATCTCATTCAGTCTAGAAATCATTGTCATCAAAAAAAAATTTTCTTCGTCGGAACAATTATCACTGCTAGATGATGTATCATCCATTGCGAACTCAAAACTGCATTGTAAAAGAAATAAAATAAACAACTATAAGCCTGTACAATGATGTGTGATGTATCTCAGCAAAATTCTTTCAAATTTTTATTTCACAATTAATATTTTTCGGACTTCTCACTTCACAAAAGTATTCTGATAACACACATCGACTCTATAATTACAATTATATCCACAATATTACGTTAACATACTGCGACGTTGTTGTTTGTCTTGCGTGATCGAATATAGTGAATAGTTCACATTTGTTGTAAATTTACAGCAAGTCGTGTGTTGTTTACCAACATTTTAATAGTTTTGTCCATCCGCAATATTTTTGATGTCGTTTTCTAAAAAAAAACATGTAAAAATACGGAAAAGGATGATGTGCTCTTGATTGATTCACACAGTTTTTTTCAACATCGCGGAGCCTGTTTGACATTGCTCCCTCCAGATAAAGAGACGATTCTTATGTGTCAGCTGGTGGAGGTACTTGGCTATTTGACAAATCTTTGACGAAAAGGCGCTCATCTGTCGCCAGTCATAGAAAACTTCGTAGTTGTCGTTTGTTATTATGTTTCGGCCTACTTCTCACAGCTTCTATTCTCTCAGGCTCCGTTTCCACACCTTTTACTGTTACAACGTGCCTCAGGTATTTTACTTTGCCTGCAAATAGTGTGTTCCTCTTTGAACTTAGCTTCAAGTTGCCCCTATGACAATGATTTCATCCAGGTAGCAAGCACGTTTTCCAGCTTAACCTGCGTAGCACACAATCCATCAGGTTCGAATGGTGCTGAAGAATTGCAAAGCCCATATGGCGTCATCACTAACAATGAATACATAAGCCTGCTCCTCCACGATGTAGCCTGTACATGACGAGGGTGGTGCTGGGAACATCGATCCTCCTAGCCAACCTCTGTCCTCTTAAATTGGCTTTTATGCATTTCCTGACCCCTCAGTTTCATGGGCTTTAATTCAGGCTCTGGTCTTGGTCTGAGTCGCCTTCTAGCAGCACACGCTGGGCAATAACATGGTTTCTTTCGCTACCTCCAACCTTATTATAGATGCCCTCGTCCGCCACAATTCCAGCATATATACGAACCATTCACCTGTGAATTCGTGGTCCTGTTCACTCGCCCACATCTACATTCTTTTGTTGCAATCTCCCTGACCCTTGCTGGCCAGTACGTTCTTCATTGAACGTTTTTCGACTCTTGGTTGTTACAGTTCCCTGTTCTGTAACGCGTTAATAAACGCTTCCGTGGCCACATCGCCTTGATGATCTGGATCGTAATCTAATAGTGCAAGTCTTTTGATTTCCTGGGTCTGCTTCAAGTAATTGTACCCATATATCATGTCAAATGCATCCATGAAAGCGAAAGAGTTTGGCTCTGACTCAACGGGGATAGTTTGGGAGAAACTCCTTCACTACAATGTTAGTGTTAAGGTTTTTTATTTAAATATAAACTGTTGAGCCTCAAAAAAACAACAATTTTATTTCTGTATTTATCACACAATGAGATTTTCATTGTCATTTGTATAAGTAGTCGCATTGTATGCTTTTATGTTGTTTTTTTTGTGTCTTACCGACTTTTCACGCCATCCCTAGTTCTAAATACACTTCCTTTGTATAATGTATGATAATTCTAATAATTATAATAATATATAATAATTTTCTTCCTTCTCCTTTTTGGGATTCATTTTACTTTGGTATCTAAGTGATTTCAGGTAGGGTAGGTTTGTCCAAAACCGGGTATGGGGGTAAAATCGGGACATGTCATTATTTATTAAGAACGCTTTTCAAATTCCTGTGTGCTTTGTTTACTGTGCTCAGTAATCGAGAGTGCGCTGCCAACAAAAGTTGATTGACATTTGTGTGTGCGTTCTACAAATAATTTAAAAAAAAGTTTGAATAGTGTTTTGCGAGATTATTGGACGGATTTGATTTGTGTGTCTTTGTTTCGAAGATAAAGGTAAGCTGAATATCTATTTTATGTGAAGATGGAGTATGAGATAATATTAAACGAATTTTGCTCAAAATCTGTATTGCATTGTGTTTTGAGGTTATTTGGTTTGATTATTTCTCATGCCTGTGTTTGGGGTAAAACCGTATGGGGTAATATCGGGTCGTTACCGGTTTTGTACAATTAGGAAGTGTTAATTCGTTCTTACTCTAAATATGGTTTTGTTTGGTTTATTGTTACAGTCAATCACAAAATGCCTCGCAATTACAAAAGAGTATCGAATCGAGAATCGTGGAGCAAAGAATCAATGAAAAATGCCATTTTAGAAGTGGTAGAGTGCAAGAGTGGATGTCGTGTCGCATCTCGAAAATTTTCCGTACCACAATCTACGCTGGAAGATAGGATTAAAAAGTAGCGAAAAGTTCAAAACAATGAAGCTGCATCGAAAAAACGTCTTGGTCGATTTAAAGCCGTTTTTACACCGGCCCAAGAAGGTTGAATATGTCAGCACATAAAAACCTAGAAGCTCAATTATTCTGGCTAACTTACAGAGATTTACGACATCTTGCTATTCAAATGGCTGAAAAAAATGGCATTATTCATAATTTTAATAAGGATAACGAATTGGCCGGAATGTACTGGCTGTACGGATTTTTACGTCGCCATCCAGAGGTATCTTTGCGCCTTCCGGAACATACTTCTGTTGCGAGAGCAATGGGATTCAACAAAGTAAACGTCGCTAAATTTTTTTCTTTGTTAGAAGAGTTGCACGACAAACATTAATTAGGGCCAACAAAGATTTTTAATGTTGATGAAACCGGCATTACGACTGTGCCTCAAAAAAATCGATAATTTTTTCTTTAAAAGGCAAGAAGCAAATCGGTCTGAATTCTTCTGCTGAAAGAGGACAATTGACTACAGCCGTTTTGTGTGTATCAGCTGCAGGTGCTTATGTTCTGCCCCTCTTAATTTTCCCCAGAGTCCGAATGAAGGCTGACTTGCTAGATGGAGCACATCCTGGAACTATTCCAGCATGCCATCCCAGTTGTTGGATACAAAGCGATAGATTTGTGCAATGGTTAACTCACTTTATTGCAAACGTCAAACGCACTAAGACTGACCCTGTGTTACTGTTATTAGACGGACCCGCAACGCACATTAAAAATCTTCCCCTAATAGAGAAAGCACGAGAGAACGGAGTCATCATCGTCAGTTTTCCTCCTCACTGCACACATTGTTTACAACCCCTCGACGTGAGCATCATGGGCCCGTTGAGTTCATATTACAGCCAAGAAGTAATGACATGGCTGCTAAATAATCCAGGTTGTATTGTTACCCAATTTCAACTTGGGAAGCTTTTTGGGATTGCTTACGCTAAAACAGCAACACTGCAGAACGCTAAGAGTGGCTTCATAAAAACTGGAATTTATCCCCTAAACCAAAATATTTTCTCCGATTTTGATTTCACATCTGCGAGCGCGACAGATAACGAAATTACGTTGACAGATCCTACAACAAACTTAGTTCACAATGAAACTCCAATGCTCGAATTGCGGCTGAAAACAACAATAACATCACCAATTAATTCAGAGCAAATCACTTCAAGCACACCAAGTAGCCCACTGCCAAGCACTTCACGACAATCAGCGTCGTTTCCTTTAGCATTCTCTCCGGCTGATATTATGCCTAAACCTCATGTTTTAAGAAAACCAGCATCGAATTCTCGTCGAGGAAAAAGTTCTGTCATTACTTCTTCGCCATATAAATTGAAACTTGAAGCAAATAACGAGAAGAAAATAAGGAAGGTAGGCGTCCCGAGAAGAATTGATAAAATAGAAAGTTCTCGAAGTCAAACTACTTCCGATGGTATGTTTATTTATTGCAATGAAATTTATGGAAATACGCGAACAAACGATGGGTGGTTGCAATGTCTGCAATGCAGGAAATGGGCACAAGAAGGCTGTACTGGTTGGCAAGCAGAAGATCTTGACGATTTCAAATGCTCACGTTGTTAAGGGGTAATGCCGGGTATGAGAAATTGGTATACACGGTTTTGGACCAGACATGGGGCAAAACCGTAAAAAGTGAACTTTTGGAAAACTTTTGTTTTGTGTTATTTAACTTAATGTAAGCAGTGATCTGTTTGACAAAATTTTCTGTAAATATAGTGAGATAACAGAACTTCAATAAAGTTGACTGATATTTTGGGAAATATTTCTTTTATTTAATATTACCCTTAACGTCCCGGTTTTACCCCACCCTCCCCTACACTTCACAATTTTGAAATCACATTTTTCACAAAAAATTCCCGCTGTATCTTGAGCCGACCTGCTTTGTTCACTAGTTTAATACGACTCTCTGAATTACCACTTACCTCTCACCGTCATCACACATCCCGTTCCTAACAAAAATTCGTTTTTCGCGGATGTTACCCTTTTAACCTTTGGTCAAGGATACCTTCGTCAGAGCGGATTGAATGCGATATCAATCTCCTTAAGAAGATGACGCTACCAAAATGGTTAAAAGGCTATCAGCAACTAGGCGTTCACAGGCCCTCAACAACCAACTGCGCAATGAAGCTGCATGACATGAATTAAGGCCGAAATACTGTCGAATACCTGTGGATGCGAGGCGGGAAATATTCGGAAAAACGAAAATTCCTCGCAACGAGCTGCGTGACGTTTGTCAGATGCAATATGGCACCTAAATAAACTTTGAAATTCAAACGCGTTAATTACTTTTTAAGTACTAGGGTTATTCTGAATGAATTTTGAATGAAAATTTCGTTAATCCTTGTAGGGGCTATTGTTTGCTAAACGAAGGAAAAATCCAAATTCAAAACTTTTAAAAAATCAAAAACAATTTCATTTGAAACGTCACCAATTTGACATTTGTCATATGAATATTATTCTTCCTCGCATCGCGTGCATTGTAAATTGAATGCGTTGCGTGGCGACGAGCGAAAATCACATCGCGCTCACGCATTGCCGTCACGCAGTATTGTATTTCGGCCTTTATTCTATGAATAACATCAAACGCCCCGTCGCCATTCGCAATCTTACCCTGCACGCACGTCAGTGGAGGTCATTTCGTTTAATTGTAGCGGGAAATTCGAATACTATCATATATATAATAAATAATATCGGATATTAATTCGAATACTACATTGAATTGAATACTACCAATTTCATAAAATTGAATTATATGAAATTCAAATACATTGGGTCGTCTCCCACTACTTGGGGTAGATGTTTCTTTTCCATACTGTAATATCTTTCGTCATGATGATGGTAGAGGCACCGCCTTTTTTGCACGCACTAATAAAATAAAATACCAAGTTAATTGTCATATCATGCCACTTTCCCGCACGCTAGCTCCGCTTCACCTCAGAAGCCAGCAGGGCCGCGTCCGCAAGATATTGCTCAGGTCACTCGACATTCCATGTAGCACCGGATACGCCTTGACATCTAAGCTGGATCAAATAACGACCATTGGGCAAGGATATGATGAATTGATTGTCGGGGTGACCACACGACAAACAGCAATGGCTTAGCCATATACAGCTGGTTATCGGATGGGTATCAAATGTCTCTAAGCGTCATAAATGCAGAAGAACATTCCCATGAAGCTGTTCATTCCTCGACAACTTCATCCTATATGTTTCATTCACAGGCCTGAAAGGCTCAGCCATAAATTGGATAAGCATGCCTGTACCATCTGATCACCACGCCTTACTCCTCGTTGTCGCTCCTTCCGGGGTAACGATATCGCACCCGCAAGAATTTACACAATCATACCTGGGCGTAGACTGGCCCACCTTTAACAAGCAGCTTTCCGATTGGCTTGAAAGAAAATTCCCCGACCATCGAATATACAGTAACCAGGAGATAGACGAGTCGATTCAAATCCTGTCAAGACCTGATGAATACTCACGCACCAGCTAAACCTTGATCAGTCTCGAAATATGGGAAGATATCCCCTTACACGGAGAAGTAAATGCGAATGAGGGCCAGGTGGCAGTAACGCCTAAAAAGAATTTTCCACCGAAACTTAAATCGAATAAATTCAGAAGACGTTACACTTAAGTCCCAAAAAACGATCTGGAGACTATTATAAGGCAAAATGTGCACGCCGAAATGAACAAAGCGTTCAAGGACAGGCTGACCATTATGAAACCATCCCCCAACATATTTAAGAAGATCAATGCCCTAACAGGCCCTTACTACGTCCTAACAATGCCCTTACTACGTCCTAACGATGCCCTTACTACGTCCTAACAATGCCCTTACAGGCTGACATACGGCAAAGTTCTCAGTAAATAGAGACCCCATTCAACTAAACGGACAAGTGATCACTACGACGGAGCACAAGCTCACTGCTTGCTCGGTACATTAGCTTCGTCCTCAGACCAAGGCAATAATACAATAATGGAAAAAACGGTCACAGAATTCCTAAACGGATACCAAGGGTTCTATCGACCTTCTAGCCCATAAAGTGAGGTTTCAAAGATTTCTTTACAAGTCCCGATCAGGTTCTATTCACCCTCCGCTCAATCAATAATCAAAAATTCTAGCGGGCCAAATGGTTTCCCGATTTACATATTAAGAGATGCTCGAACGCCATTCACAGGCCACTCACTATTATTATTACCCACTGTATGAAAAATGAATACTTTCCCCGAATGTGGAAAACAGCTCTACTGCTCCCCACACACAAAAAAGAGGTGAATGGCTATTTAATAAAGAACAATATCTCTGCTCTCAATCCTTGTCCTGGAGAAAATCTGTCCTGGAGAAACCTGGGAAAATCCTGGAGAAGATAGTCCTACTCTCCTTCAAAACCTTCGTGAAACCCCTAATACCAGCGCGACAGTTTGGATTTAAAGATAAAGTATCTACAAAGCAAGTGATCCTCCTCTTACACGACTACATCTTATCTGGTTTAAGAAAGAAGCAAATGTAGCTTACTCAACCGACATGGAAAAAGTATTCGACTTTGCGTGGTCGAAAGGCCTCGTATATAAACTCCTAGAGGTTTAATGGTCGATCCCGTTGGCTCTACTCCGGCGCGACTAGGATTCGCTTTGGTTTTCCCCAAGAATCAATACTCGGCCCTCATCTCACGACATCCCAACTCCAATGCAATCCCCCCCCCCCAAACTATAACGCCAACCCCCTCCCCACACAATCTTATACGCATACGAGAAACTGGTTCTCGCTACTCGCAGGTCCCCTTTCAAAGCCCTGTAAAATATGGCACCACACTTAGAATCCGTACAAAGGTATCTCTTAAAATGGGCCCTCTCAAAATAATGCAGAAAAGTGCGAACTCATTTGCTTTAGAAACGTCTCTGGCAAAGGCCACCGATCCGCGCCAGCTGAGAGCAAGGAAATATTATAAAATACATGGGTGTACTGATCCACCACCGTGGATCACCTGGGCCAAAACCACCTGGGCTTCTGCAGTCCTGGCCTCTCTGCTCTCTCACAAGTCAGTCCAAGTAAGTACATAAGTCCTGATGTACAAAACTCTTATAAGACCCATTATCTGCTACTGCTTCCCTGTCTGGTTCATTTTCCCTTCCACCGTGGCGAACGAATTGCAAATATTTGAAAGGAAAATATTGAGGAGGTGTCCGTCCAAATATAGGAGGCGAGACAAAAAAC
Source organism: Stratiomys singularior (assembly GCA_954870665.1). Taxonomy (NCBI): domain Eukaryota; kingdom Metazoa; phylum Arthropoda; class Insecta; order Diptera; family Stratiomyidae; genus Stratiomys; species Stratiomys singularior. The sequence goes on along the minus strand of OX940880.1, from coordinate 65,892,200 downwards.
ACTACCGGAACACCATCCTATATAGAAAAACAAAAGTTAAACCCATCATAGAATATAAGATCCAGACTAGTTGAAAACGCTTAAAGAAATTGCCAAGTCACCTGGAATCTATTATAAGGGAATCTGTCTTGAGAACATCGCTTCTCCATACCTCTGTTTGCTTACCTCCAACTTAATGGTCATAACATACGCTGCCACCCTGCTGAACCATAAGCCACGCTTCTATACACAGACAGAGCACAGCGACCGCAGCTGACAAAATTGCGCAAGCAACAGGCGACTTGCTACATCGATCACCAAGCTCAATGCAGCCACCAAGGTAAGCTCCTGACTCCTTAAGCCTGGCTTCCTACAGGACTCCGACTCCCCATCTTTACCCGACTGCCGCCTTCACATCAAACATCTCGAAATTTAAAATAAAGATAAATACGAAGAATTAAATAAGAATAAGTTACGTTGAAGGTTTACCCCGTTCCTGGAAATGAAACCTTATGAATATATCATTATATATATATATATATATATATATATATATATATATATATATATATTAATAAAAGCCTTCATCGAATATTACTTTGTTCTGGGCATGATTTTGAAAGTGCTCTGGTTTTTCTACGATCAAAGCGAATTTTTGAGAAACATTACCCATATTTTCTTTTCCTTTTTGATAATAACTTCGTGTTATTTTTGCCCTCGGCTTGATCCTGAGCAGTTTTGCGACCTCGGTATGTTTAACCGAGATGAAAAACCTTAAGCGTCGTAGCTCATTCGAATTTTGATAGCTTCCGAAAATTTCGAGGAGTGATCTTAATGCACACCCTGCATTTCATTCACAATCCCCAGTATCAAGAAAACATCAAAAAAATTCGAAACCGGGCGATTACGAGTTAAGGGTTAAGTCATCACAGTTAGAGTGTGTATTCTCAATCATCTTGCCACACATGATTAAGACTGAAAACTAAATTGGGAACGATCTTGGATGTGTTGGGCGAGGTTGCAAGGATTGGCCGCCCGTGTTCTCGTTACGCGAAGCATTTTCTTAAGACGTCGTCGACTGTAGGACTTCTGGTGCAGAATCGTACGGCACAGGAAAGAGTTCGGTTGGCTATGAAGCGATCGCTCCGAATAGTTCGTCCATCGGTTTCGCATTTGATTGGAGTTTATTGTTCTAAGTGTTTCGCTCGGCAAACTTAAGGAAACAGTGAAACCGATTCAATTATTTCACTTCGGCTTGGATAAACAAATATTTACAGAGTTTGTTGTTCTTCAAATATTTACACAAAGTGCTTGGTGAATTTGTGCCGTTGAAGTGTGGGAAATGATAAAGATTGAGGATCACGCGGATTCGATTGGTGTTGCGCGAATGTATCGTAATTACTCGGTAAATGCGGCGAGCTTCCACCCGTCGGAGCTGTGTGAAGCGAAAATGATCGACACGCAACAGGACGTTCAACACACCCAGACTAAGATTCAGTTTTTGCCGACCACTTCCGACTTCGAGGACAATTCGGCATATGCACACATTATTCAAATGACTCCCATCACTGCGATACCTCAACCTGCTCCTACTCCTCATGTTGTCAAGTCCAATTTGTCGAGCTACCACCCCAAGCAAAGCGTTATCCAAAATGATACCAGCCCCAATCAAACATCCACAATTAAATACTGTCCTAGTGGCAACATAGAGTCCCTGCACAACATTGAAACCGAGGTTCCGGTTTGCAGTTCTGGAAATATTAACAATATGTCCCCGACATCCACGGTTAACACCGTTTCAACCATTACCCGGATTCCAGTAGAATCAACCACGAATGGACACGGCCGTCAGTTGGAGATCGTACCATATCCCAGTAGCTCATCCCCGGTGAAATCTTCGAATTCGCATGCAGAACAACAAGCTACACCCCCTGATACTACCAAGAAGTCTTCGGGGACACGTAGACCCGAAAAGCCTGCAATGAGTTACATCAACATGATCGCCATGGCTATCCGGGAATCCCCACAAAAGAAACTGACGTTGAGCGAAATATACTGCTGTTTGCAGAAGCGGTAAGTCCTTATCTACTAATTTATCGTTGTCAGAAGTTTGCATCGCTGCGAAAGCGAGGGTTTCATTTTTGTTTTTTCCGGTGATTAAACCGAAATCAAAACAGGGATTGTGCACAAATGGAAATTGTAATAAAATTACAACAAAATCAGACCAATTATTATAAACCACATTTAAAAAGTAAAGAAACTTTGGCGCCATTGCATTCGACGGCGTTGCACCTTCGAAAACCTGTAGTTAATAAATTCCGGATTTTCTATGTTTCTAATATTCTGTGGTATTTCTGTGGAAGAAAAAAAAACTATTGATTAAAAGGGACGATTTTCATTTAATGCTAACTTATGGAATCGTTGAAGACAGAATCAGATATGCATTTCATGGAGAATATTCGTCCGGAATATAACTAAAAAGTGAAAAAGTTTGATATGTGTTCATCAGTTAAGAAATAAAAGGCTGTCTATCCTCGATACTCACGACCGGCTAAGGGTTCTTCAATTTTAAATAATAAATCAGCATAGCTAGCATGCAGGGGTTGATGGGAAAAATGACTTAAATATTGATCTGATTCGATTTCTTTTCAGCAGAGCGAACTCTGCACTGCGTAGCAAATTTTTATTAACTCGAAAAACTGCTTCCGATCATGATTTTCAGTCTATAGATAATAGTACGACGGTCAGAAAACACTTTTTGCTTAATTTAAAACATTAAAAACTGAAGCACATATGATAAATATAATAAAACTTAGAATTCGCTTTTTATTTTTTAAAAAATTGGGAATTTCTCCATTTTGCAGCTCTTTGAAATATGATCAACGAATTTTTCAGGACAATCTAATACTAAACGTACCGAGACTTCATTTATACCTTTTTTTTCTACCGCAAACGGCCACATGACTGGCATTTAGAAAAGGAATTTATTTATCCTAATTTAATAGAGAAATATTGATTTTAGTGAGGAAATATTGAAGAAATTAAATGAAGGTCATGATTAAACAAAACTATTTTTTTTCACCATTACAAAAAGCAAAAACTATTTACTTACCAATTAATTGAGCTCCGCATTTTTCACGCATGCAGAGAGTTTCTGTTTCAAGGTACATTTACGATAAACGGATTTCCCGCTTTGCAATAGATTTTTGTGGTTTTATTGTCTCTACAATACTTAAATTGACAGGTTTTACGTTTATTAGAATCTCTGTTAAAATTATTCCATGTTATTTCCGTATTTGTCATTATTTGACTCTCCCCTCTAAATAATCAGCGGCAAGTTCAAATGTTAATTGGTTAATTGGTTTAAATTGGTTAATTGGTTAAATGTAAAAAATCTTGTCTTGATATATTTCGTCCTGTCGTTTCCTTATATTATATCCAAGCATTTATGCCTGCTAAATCAAGGATATGCAGGATAAGGATATATAATATCACATAAATATAAGGATATATCATTTGAGTTTTTACTATATTTTTCTCGTCATTTGATCGACTATGCTCACACTGGATTTAGTTTGGTTGTAACATGAAATAGTCTCAGGTAAACTTTCATCCTTTAGATCAATGTTTCTTGCTAAATAACTGTTTTTTGGCTTCCTTTTATTAATTGTAAGAGTACAATTTTTTGACTTGAAAACTTTCTTTGAAAACAGTTCCATATTATTTTCCTACTTATTCACAATTGCGGACAATTCCCTTTCATTAGAACGGATAGAACCCAATTAATGCAGTCCTTTCTGTAAAGAATTATTTGGCTAGATACATGCTTGTTAAAAAATTGTCTGCAGTGACCGGTCTTTCGATACCCTTAAAGATTCCATGAGTTTAAGGACACATTTTCGGCTAAAAGTACTGACGGGAGCCTATCTTAGCCTTTTCTCAAATATGAAAGTGCATTGACGATGTACGATCGCGGTTCAATAAGTACCCGTGTTAGAAATGAAGACACAATTTTTAAAACAAGTGTTTTTTAATTTGCGAACATAGTCCCCTTTACAAAGATACAGGTTCCTGCCATTTTTAACCCCTCCAAAAAATAAGATTTGTCAAACTCTCCGAAATACGCCTCGGTCTCGGTTTGACTTCATGGATTGAAATTATTTTTTTTTCCCGCGAGCAATTTTTTTATGTTAGCGACCAAAGAAAAGGCAGGTGGCCAGATAGGGTGAATACGGAGGGAGTGACATTAATTCGTAACGCAATTCATGCAGTTTGGCGGCGACAACTCCGAATGAATGTTCTGGTGCGTTATCATGGGGAAACAGAACCTTCTTTTTCGCCAAATGCGGTCATGTCGCCTTTTTGTCGAAGCGGTCCAATAACGCACTGTAGCATTGCCTAGTGATCGTTTTCTCCTTTTCTAAAAAATCCATGAGGATTACGCCGTTCGCATTCCAAAAATCGTCGCCATGACCTTTCCGGACAATGGGACTGTCTTCGCCTTCTCAGGAGCAGGTTCACCGGGAGAAATCCATTGTTTTGATTGTTGCTTCGTTTCTGGTGTGTAATGATGAATCCAGGTTTCATCAAGGGTGACAACTCGACGCAACAACTCCTTGGGATGTAGCTTAAATTGATCCACTCGCTTAAATTGCATCACTGCTTCGAAGTTACCAGCCGCATCCGCTTGTTGTCCACCGTGAGCATTCGCGACATACATCAGGTCGACAACTTTTTCATTGCCATTGCAAAATATTAATTTCCGTTCTCGGTAGACACACCTACGGCCTCTACTACTTCGCACACTTTCGTTAGCCGAGAATCGTTTTTTCAATGATTTCCTCAGTAACGTCGAATCACTTTTTCAATGATTTCCTCGGTAACCACGTCTGCTGGGCATCTTAGACGCTCCTCATCTAAAAAGAATGTTCGCCCACGTTTAAATATGTTGAACTAATATCTAACTGTGATAATCGATGGCGAAGTGTCCCCATAAACAGCATTCAACTTTGTTTTGATCTATCTCGCATTGTTTCGTTCCAACAACTAAAAGCCAACTACCGAACGATACTGCTCTTTGTCCATATTGGCGGCAATCACGAAACACATCTTAGTCGAATGGCTGCCAAATCCGAACTAAGCTATCAATCACTCTGAACAATCTTTGTAAAATCGTCGTTTGATAGGTGGCAGCACACAATCATTATACCTGTGGGGAAATTTAACTTGCTATATTGCCATTAATATACACAAATTAATGTAAACCACTAATTTATTAAAAAGTATATACAAATAACATCGAACACAAATTCTGTTAGAAATAGAAAACTCAAAGACTTATCCCAATGATGGTTAAAGGGAGAAAAAGGAATCGTGAGGCCTTATTGCGTTTGTAGCGCACCGGTGGCGAGCTCTCGAACTTGGTGTTATTTGGGGTCGCTACACGGATTCGCTACATACCAGCTTCCCTCAGGAACTCCCTCTGTACTTACTGTTGACGTCTGATCAGTCTTTGAGACCGTGAGGTAAGGCCTAATGTTGGCAGGTACTCACGTTAAACACTTCGACTTCATGTCGACGTCTGTCGCTAACCAGGGTAGGAAACCACATATGTCTGGCTTATTGGGCACATATTGCGTAAATCTGCATGTTGCTTCCGTCGGAAATAAAAGTTCGTTCTTAGTAACTTTTGACCTAGTTTGTATCAGTTTTGTCTGTCCTCTATGGATTTATTCCATACCTGAGATATCCTGAGAACTTATAAGTTTTCCATAGTTTCTGTTGTTTTATCATATTTCACTTGGTTTTGTTGGCCATGTTTTATTGGAAAAGTTCTCTGCCATTTTCATTCGAATAAGATTTCGGGCATGTACGCAGCTCGACTTGCGCTGAAGAAGTCGAAAGGAAACGAGGTGTCCAACTTTCAACTACTCGAACAATCGTTGGGGCCGTATTTCGCCAATAACGCGACGAATTTTGTCTTCAGGCTTGTCGGCGTAGACAAATGATTTGACGTATTCTCACAAGAAACAGTCCAGCGGTTTTTGAATCAAGATCTTGCAGGGCAGTCCACAGGTCCAAAGCGAAAAATTATGCGCTCATCGAATCCTTCTTTCAATAAGTCGATGGTTGCACGACCTGTAAGGCATGGCGCGCCATCCTGTTGAAACCATAGGTCCCCTAGGACGGCGAGTCAATTCCGAAACGGGAAAGTCACTAATCATGGCTATATAGCGGTCAACATTGGCTGTAATGTTATTTACAGCAGCAGTTTTGAAGGAATATGAACCAATGATTCTATTAGCCTATAAGCAGTGACTTTCAGCAGATGTAACGGTGTTTGAACAACCGCCTGTTGTTGCTCATGACTCGAAATGCGGCAGTTTTTTTCTTTATTGACGTAGCCATTCCTACCTGTTGGTCGCTCAGTTTGAATTCCTACACGAGTTGGATTTTGTAAGCCCGCAAACCAATATCCTTTCCTAAAATCTTCAATAATGTGGATGTGGACATGTGTAATTGTTGAGCACGATGCTGAACCTCATCTATGCACTACAACTGCTATCATTTCTTCATTATGAATTGTATGACATCTGGATGGGTGCGTAGTATCAGTAAGAGTTAACGTAAGGCTGAAAGGATCCATGGGTAATGGAATTGTTCTGATGGACGATTATATTGGCCATAAAATTGACGGAATGTGCGATGAGTTTCTCGAACAGAACCAATATTTTCAAATCAAATCAGGCGTCAACCTACTCATGATAAAATGACAAACCAAACTAACCATAAAATGCATGACTGCTGCCACACCATACGTATCACTAAGCCTATATCTTCGGGTTTCTTATACAGAGACCATCTATTGACATTTAACCAATTTCAGCCTGATAGGCATACATCAGAACACCAGGGTTAAAATAAAAATTCAATTCATAGATCACGAGAGGCGAAAAGGAAGGAAATGTTGTGCCGTCGCCTTTGCTTGAACTGCAAATTCTGAAAAAAATCACGTTAGATTGAATAAAATTTACAGGATACGAAAATATCAATGAACAACCTTGCGATCTAATAATAAACTTAGAAAAGGAACCTACAAAAATTTATCTATTTTTCAAATACTTTATTATTTGTTCTCCTAAAACTCACTGCCCGACCCCGCTGATGCGCATTATGGTACCATGGTACCATTATGGTGCATAAGCCACATAGATGCAGAGAAATGCGAACTAATTTGCTGTTAAAACGCTTCATGCAAATTCAACCGATCAGCGCCAAATGAAAGCAACAAACTCTGACTAAACATTGAAAACGTCCCTGTAACCCAAAGAAACTCTACAAAAAACTTGATAAGTCTATTGCTGTCAAACAGTAGAGTATCATATCAGATAAGAAAAATATGTACGTATAAAAGCTTCAATGAATCGATCTATCTATCTATCAATCTATCTCTGAAATTTTCTTAATTAAAGCGTAAGTATTTTTTTGCAATTTAGCTTCAGACACAGAGGGTAGGATTTGGCGTAGATATTAAAAACCTTCTTCTTTGTACAATGCGTAAAGGGGGTAGGAAAATTTTCCTCGGGGTACTACGACCCATTTTATGTTCCAAGAACTAGTTTAGTCTTCGTAGGCAACTCTTTCTTCGGCTGATGGACAACTCCACTCCATCTTTCCATACTCGCAGAGAAACAAGGACATTTTTTATAGTCACCTTGTTGGCCGAGCAGCATACTAAAAACTCTCAGATCTCCACATACCACACAATCGTGCTATACTGCCTTTATTACTGTACGTACTTTTTACAAATTGTCTTTGCATTCCTTCTTATGTATAGAATGAGCGACAAGAAGTGTGACGTACTTGTTGCCATCGTACGGAAGGACTACTCTCAGGCTTCATGTTAAAGAGTTTGTTTTTTCATTTTTCCATGGGCGTCATTTCGATGTTAAAGCTTTTCACTCAGTCATTAATATCTTCGCAATATAGTGCAGCCATGGCCAAAAGTATGAAGCACCCCTATGAGAATCGTTTTTTTTCGGAAGTGATAATAGGAATAAAATAAAACAATCAATAATAGTTTTCAAATGAGTTTTATCGTAAATGTATCAATATTTTGTATCTCTACCTTTTGCCATGATCACAGCAGGAATTCTTCTTAGCATAGGGATTACAAGATTCTTGCATCATTGCGCAGTGATGGGGTTCCACTCTTGACGGAGGCAACTTTTGAGCTCGTTTTTCGAGTTGATTGTGTGACGCCGGACCTTAGACTTTAAGATCGCCTAGAAATGCTCGAAGGGATGTAGATCTGGCGACTGAACGGGCCACTCTAGGAGATCGATTGAGTTTTCTCGAAACCATTCCATAGTCGGGTGCATTGTCCTGCTGGAATTGAGTCCCATCCGCATTCGTATCACTGAATAGAGCAGAAAACGAAGGTCTTAATACACATTCTAAGACATTTATGTTTTTTACACTGTCCATGCGGCCCTCGCAAATGAACATTTCTCCGACTCCTGTGTCTGAAATGCAGCCCCAGACCATTATGCCTCTTCCTCCCTGTTTGGCAGTAGGCATCATACATTCGGGCTAAAACTCTTCTCCAATTCGACGTTGCACAAAGACATTTTATGTTTTTAACAGGAGTGTTAAAAACCTCAAATAATCGTTTTAGAAATTATTATTCAAAAACCGGTTTGCGTTTTATTTTTCAATTCTATTTATTTAGCCATTTTGAAATCGAAGTTATCTAATTTACCTCAAAGTTCGATTCACACGACCATACAGTAATCGACCAGTCTTCCGCGGTGTCGCATTGGTACTTTAAGGCCCATGCATAGCGAGCCATTTGGTTCCTCTCAGAGAGCAATGGCTTCTCTTTGGCTTTGCATGCTTTCAGGGCAGTTCTTGAAGTCTTCGATGAATCGTTCTAGCGGAAACTGTTTTCCCAACTTCCACTGAGCATTCAGCAGCTAGCTCAGATAAATTTCGCTTCCTATTTTTCAGAAACTCTCACTAATTTTCGATCGTCTCGTCGATGTGTTATACGTTTGCGGCCTCATCTAGGCAAACTGATATGTGAACCTGTTGTGACGAACCGTTCTAATGTCAGTTGTACTGCTCGATGTGAGCATTTTACGGTTCTCGATTTTTCTACTTGAGATTTGCCTTTTTCGTGGAAAACTTGAACGTGTACATGTTTTTCCAGTGACAGCTTGACTTTTTCAGGCAAAGCGTACTGTAATATATACCACTTATCACAAAATTATGGAAAAAGTTCACTAGAACACGGTATTATAATGTAAGACATGTTATCTTTCGGTACTTAAAAAGGTCAGGCATTAAAATTGTATTTAAATGTACAAAACTAGGTAGAAATGAGATAAAATTAGACAAATTTGAGATTCTTAATTACTTTCACAGAACCAGCATATAGCATAATTAAAAATTTATGGGTTACTATATACTTTTGGCCAAAGCTGTTGATCATGATCTGCAGCTAAATATGGGAAAGTCTTTTTCTCTATTGCAAAACTAAGAAAATGAAGTGCTAGGAAAAAGCAAGCTATTCTTTTCCAATAGTCTTCATCCGAGAAGCTTCACTGCTTCTTTTGCCAACTTTGGATCTCTCGGTAAGTCGTTCTGTTCCACTTTTACTGGAGTCAAATCCAGCATAAGGTTGAGATACGTCTTCGATGTATCACAATGCCAGTAATACTGTACTGTTATCAGCTTGCAGTGATTCCTAGTATGGCGGTGCATCGTTTTGGTCGCGATGCACAAGGTGTGTTAATGATTGCAATGTTAGATATGCCAAAGCCTTTTGAATTTTGAATTGTATAAAAATAACGTTCTCCAGTGTGATTCAGAGGTTCTCTCCATATCACAAGCGACAGGATATCAAGGTACAGTTCGTGTTAGAGACACAAATTTACTAGCACTTATGATCAGTTTTTATGGGGCATAAGTATCGACGCCTTTATGTGGCAACGTCTTGTCATTTTGTTGGTAGCACTGAGGTTCACCTGTAGAGAACTAATTCTTTAACGTTAGGTAGTTGGAAGACCAAAATTATTACGTCGTTCAGCCTGATGTCGTCAAAGCTATGTCCTTATTTTTACAAATTCTCTTCTTGTTGCACTTCAGTCAGAATTTTTCACATCTGAATAATTTTTTATGCCACTGGTGCTAAGAAACCAGAAAAAATTGTCAAAGGCAATATTTTCGAATTTCGATTGACATCATATGTGCGTAACGTTAGCTACGCTATCTACGCCACTTGGTGCCTGATCGTAGAAGGTTATAACTTAGGTTATGTATGTTGAAAGTGTACTGTCCCGTATCTTTCTGTTCGAACCATTGACAGTACTATACGATTAACAACACCATGTGGTTTATTTCTCACCGTATGTGAGCACGTTGCTGTTCCCCAGCATGCATTTCCATATTGAAAAATAATACGTATGGGCATCAACAATAGCCATAATTTTTATTCCACACCTTACTGGTTTTCTTGGTTTAAAAACTGACGCAACACAAGATGAAATGCAGATGCCTGAAGTTTGCCTCGTTGCAAACGCAATGCTGTCAAAATTGTTCACAATTGGTTGTTGGTAGATGATTGAATTGTAATGAAAACTTAGTAGAGTGCAAAAAAGTCAAAAATGTGAATGAAACTTTCCAAAACTTTAAGTCAAATTATCCAAAAAACATTGAAAAATTGAAAAAAACTGAAGACCGTTGAGTTTGCAACAATTCCAAACTTCAGACACCTACGAAAAGCTACGAGCTCTTCGTCAATTGTGTTGTATATTCATATAAAAGGTAATGAATTGGCAGTTTGTTACAAACTTTTCGTATAATTGTCTGATAGGTGTCAACTCATCAGTTGCTGCTCTATTTTCGCCAAGTTATCGAATCTCATACAATTTACAAAGAACTCGTCGATCTAGTTACAAATCTTTAAGGTTTTCTTTAATCTAACTGAATAGAGTAATCCAATAACTGCATTGAATTCGCTCATTGCAGTCTCTGAGTAGATATATTCGTTTGAAAGTATTGTTCTTTCCCTGCCTTAAATTTTGAATATGAAATGAGTTTTCGAATAATTTTTATTTGCTTGTACCCGAACTTTTATGAAGTTATTTTCGTTTATATTTTGTTTTTTATGTTGCTATTACCTTATTTTTAGTTTAAAAACTGCCAAACATTTTCTTAAATAAAGACTGTATTGCAATATGTACATTAAGTTTGAATTTGCGTTTCGAAAATTACTTTTAAATCATTTTTTTAAATAAATTCAAAATGAGAACACCTTGTGCGCAAACTTGTTGAGACTAGTGTATACACTACGCAAGTTGGAACGCCGTTAATTGGAGACAAGTTTTTCTCAGGAGAAATATTTTTACATAGTTTATAATCGACGTTCACGTGCTGTAGGATTTGGACGATTGATCATCCTGGTCGATAGGTGCCTGCATTTTGCCAAACGTAATGGTTTTTTTTCACTCTTTGGAAATCTTATTTTTTTGATAGTTGGAATGAAATTTAATTGTGTTTTGGCAAATTCAACTTATTTGTTACCTTTTTAAGTTATTATTTCAGACCATTCATTGACAAAAACAAATGCAACGCATTTGTCAAGTTATTTGTCAAGCGAAATGCAAACGAATACCTATTCAAAATATGCAGATGAAATTGACTAAAATTTTAAGTCAAATTATCAACAAAAAAAAAAATGTCAAAAAGTGAAAAAAGGAGGCCGTTGAATTTTCAACGATGCAAACTTCAAACACGTTACATTTGAATTTTTTTCACTTTGTTTTAATGAAAACTAATCAATGTACAAAAAAATCAAAAATAAGAATCGAATTTACCGAAATTTTATGTTTGATCATTGCAAAAATATTCAAAATGTAGAAAAATTGGAGATGATTGCGTTTGCAACGAAGCAATTTTAAAACACCTTATAGCATTCAGCGTATACCTGACGCCGAATGAGTCCATGCCATATTTTCAAAAAAGACTGGGCGCGCTAGAGGATGCTGTTCTGAACACAGATGGCAAAGTACTCGTAGCAGGAGACTTCAACGCCAGAGCCGTTGAGTGGGGCATGTCTCAAACCAATTCCAGAGGGCAACGCATTCTGGACATGTCGGCGAGGACCGGGTTGGTGGTTTTAAATACCAGCAATGTACCTGCCTTCCGGCGCTGGGGCTGCGAAGGAACAATCCCAGATGTAACATTCGCCTCGGAGTCCCTCGCTCCGACGACGCTGAACTGGAGAGTACTCGAGGATTATTCATCGAGTGACCACCAATACATCGCGTTTGAGATCGGCGATACCACTCCTCGCTCGTCTCAACGATCTTTCACTCCCGGGTGGAATATCGGAAAAATTGACGTGGAGACTTTCGCCAATGTTATTCTGGAAGGCGGAACGACATCGGGGTGCCCTTCGGGTAGCGGAAGGGCTGGAGTCGAGGGAATGGTGGAGTAAACGATGAGTCTCATCACTTCTGCCTGTATCTCATCTATGCCTCGACGGAGGACTCGACACGACAGGCCTGCTGTACATTGGTGGTCAAAAAATATCGCAGATAAACGAGGCGAGTGTCACAGACTTCGACGTGCAGCTCAAGGCTCGAGAAACGTAGAGGAAGCATCCAATAGGACAGCAGCATACAGATCAGCGAGGAAATAACTCCGAAATCTCATCAATGAGAGTAAGGCACGCTGCTGGCGAGAACTTGTGGACGATGTGAACAGGGATCCATTGGGGCTCCATTGGAAGCCGTGTTTACTTCAAGCAGACAAGATGGACGGCACAGTGCAAGCGCTTTTTCCAACTCATTCTGTCCGTGTTGATGCTGCCCACGAGCTTGACTCAGGCGAATGTCCATCGTTCACTAAAAATGAGCTGGGAGATGCGGTGCTTTCTATGAAACCTCGAATGGCACCAGGACTAGACGGCATTCCAACCGAGGTGCTACAAATGGTTTTCCACGTTTGCCCTGATTTGCTACTCAATGTGTTTAGCCCTTGCCTTTTTTTTTGTTTGGGAGGTGAAGGCTATTTACGCCCTGAGTGCCGGACTCCCCCGCTACCGGACGACCGACTAAACACCTCTCTTGTCACACCGAGAACCTAGCCTGGAACTGTTTGTCACATTACTTCGGACTAGGCCTCATTAATCATCGCTTAGCGATGTCTTCAGGCTAAGGGAAATCTCTCTTTCTCCACGGATGGATAGGAAGGAATTGCGATTAGTAACTATAATATTGCGTTACAGAGATGTTCCCTCCCTCGCCAAGCGATCCACTATGTCCTTCTTTATAATGAGTACTGTCCGTACGTAATGCGACACACAGTTCCAATTGTCCTTTGATTTCATCATTTTTCCCGTTAAATTTTCTGGGGAAATTACGCCAATTTTCTCCGAGAGATGCGAACGGAGTCTTGTGAATCTATTACACGTAAAGAACGTATGGCAGGCGTCATCCGTCATCCCCGGGCAGAACACGCAAGTTGGGGATGGTGTCTTTCCCATCTTATACAGGTAAGACTGAAAATACCCGTGACCACTGAGTAGCGTCAGATAATAATCAGTCTCACTATGCATTCTGTAGAACAACGGCCTCAAGTCACTTAACCCTTGCCCTTGCCTTAGAGAAGGTGTATTCCCATCTCGCTGGAAGGTGGCGAGGCTCACATTGATCAGCAAGGGAAAAGGGGACCCGGGGCTGCCATCTACATACCGCCCGCCTTGTATGCTGGACACAGCCGGGAAAGTGTTCGATAAGCTCATCAAGAGAAGACTCACTGACGCAATTCGTGCTGCAGGGGACCTATCTCCTCGGCAGTATGGCTTTAGAGCAGGGCGATCCACTTCCGATGCTATCATGGAAGTGGTGAATGCAGTCCGTCGATCCGAAGCGCACAAAACTGAAAAACGAGTTGTCTTGCTAGTGACGCTTGCATCACAAATGCCTTCAACTTCGCCAGATGGTCGGATATTCTTGGCACATTGGAAAATTTTTTCCGATTGCCAGGGTATCTGATGCGGATTTTGAGGGATTACTCAAAGGACCACAGTCTGCTCTATGACACACAAGATGGGCGGCGCGGTATGGAGATACCGTCTGGTGTAGCGCAAAGCTCCATACTTGGCCCAGACTTGTGGAACGCCTCATATGACGGGCTATTGAGGCTTGAGCTGCCAGATGAGTTGCCCTTGGTCGGCTATGCAGATAATATAGCAGCACTGGTCGCCGGGCGCACAGTCGAACATACGCAGCTCAGACTAGTAATGCTAATGCGTCGTGTGAAGGAGTGCATGACCACCCGCGAGTTCAGGTTGGCACTAGAGAAAACCGAGGTGGTCATTCTCACGAAGAAAAGAATTCCAACGGTAAGTCCTTTGCAGATCAGAGATGCGACTGTTGAGTCTAAACCTGCAATAAAATCTTTGGGACTATTGATCGATTCGAAAATGAGCTTTTCGGAACAGATCAGGGCAACGGCGAAAAAGGCCGCGATAGGCGTCTCAGCTTTAAGTCGACTAATGTGCAACATGGGTGGGCCCACACCGAGCAAACGCCGACTTCTCATTAGTGCTGTACAGTCAGTGCTACTGTACGGCTCTGAGATTTGGGCCGGAGCTCTCAGTAAGGAGCTGTACCGAAAGCGCTTGGCCCAGGTACAGAGACGAGGAGCTTTGCGGGTTGCATCTGCATACCGCACTGCCTCTGAGTCGGCGGTGTTGGTAATCGAAGGAGTGATACCCATCGCCCTCCTTGCTAGTGAACGACGGAGAATTTATTACCGAAAAGTGGAGGGTTCAAGATATGCTGTCAACCGAGAGGAGAGGCAGCGCACAATTTTTGAGTGGCAACAGTCCTGGGAAGGCGACTCTAATGGCCGCTAGACTGCCCGCTTTATAGGGGACGTTGGATCGTGGCTAAATCGAAGGCACGGTGAGACTGATTATTACCTTACCCAGCTTCTTAGCGGGCATGGTTATTTTCAGTCTTACTTGCATAAGATTGGTAAATCACGGTCCCCAGACTGCATTTTCTGTCCCGGAGAAAGGGTCGACGCATGTCACATCTTCTTCAACTGTAGAAAGTGGAACAGGATGCGGCAGGACTTGTGGGAGGTAATGGGAGAGCTTTCTTCAGACAATCTGGCCGGCGAAATGCTGAAAAGTTTCGACAAATGGACCTGTGTGGCACATTACTCTCGGGCAATACTTACTGCCAAAAAATGTACCATGGATAACCTTGGGCGCGGGGTCTAGGGGAGTCTCCTTTCCAGCAGTCCTCCTTCATCCTGCTCCCTCCCGCTGGGGGAGATTTCTCTAGGCTGACGGCGCCCTAGGACGAAGTAAAAAGAGGCATAGCCCGAAGTAATGTGTCAAACGGTTCCAGGCTAGAGTCTCTTGACAGGGGCGGGGGGGTGTTTAGTGGGTAGTCTGGTAGTCCCACACTCCGGGCGTAAATTGCCTTTACCCCCCAACCCAAAAAAAAAAAATTTAAAACACCTTCGTATCAAAAGGTAGTCTCTTCTTCACCCTAAACTCACAAACAATTTTTCGAAGGAATATAAAGTGACTCCCAAAAAGGTCTGCATAAGTGGGAAATTTTCCTTAAAAACGGTAGAAATTTTTGAAAATATTATTATGAGCAGAACATATCAGTCTTACAAATCATATAAATAAAATAGTTTTAATCTTCATTTTAATTATACCAAAAAGTAGGAAATTTCTTTAAAAAAAAAGAATTTCGACCCTCAAAAAGATCTGCGCAAGAGCTAAATTGTAAAAATAAACAAAAATTTCAGAAACCTTGTATTTTGTTGCGTGTCCGTTTACTTCAATGACACATTTTAATCGATTAGGCATACTAAAGATGATTTTTCGCAAGACTATTTTTTCCATTTTCACCTATTCTTCGTGAAGCCCCGAGCACCGCCTTTGAATGAATTGGCGTGCTATGAGTTCTAAGGTCCCTTCATCCCAAAGATTTCATCACAAAGAATCTGCTGACTGAGGAGGAGGATGAACCAGTTTTAGACAATCATACAGCTGCCATTCTTTCCTTTGATCATTGTCTTTGTAATATTTAAACGGACCCAAAATGCCCATTAAGGCAGCACTTTTCCGCAAATTTTTCTTCAAAATGTCTAAATATCGACGGGAATCCATGATACCATCAATAAATACCAATTCGCCAACACCACGAGCAGGTATGCATCTCCAAACCATCAAACTGTCGCCTCCGTGTTTCACTGTATGTCTGAGGTAAATTGGACTCAACTCATCATTGGGCTTGCGCCACACTATAACACTTCCATCCGAGACAAACACATTAAATTTGCTTTTATCAGCAAAAAATACATCCTCCCAATAATTGACTTCCTCTAAAGTTTTTCTTTGGCGAAATTTAAAGGCTTTTTCCTATTCACTGAACTGATGAATGGTTTCTTCCGTGCAGCACGTCCATTGTATTGAGAATTTCTCAAAATTCGTCGAGCTGTTTGACATCCTCCTTTTTTC
This sequence comes from Stratiomys singularior, assembly GCA_954870665.1. Lineage (NCBI taxonomy): Eukaryota > Metazoa > Arthropoda > Insecta > Diptera > Stratiomyidae > Stratiomys > Stratiomys singularior. The sequence continues at coordinate 65,875,663 of OX940880.1, read as the reverse complement.
GTAAAGTTTACAAAAACGTCACTCACAATTTTTGGAGCACTCAGTTTTGGACTTTTTTTAAATTTCCGGACGATAGCGCGTTTTTCAAGCTTTGTTCGAACTTTTGGGCGACCAGGACTATGCTTCAAGTCTATTCTGCCTTTCACTTTATACCTCCGGAGAATATCGTAACCAGTTTTACATTTTATGTTGAGGCTCAATCAATAAAAAAAAAATAGGCATCACTGCTTTATATTTTCGGGGAATCCCCCAACGTGATGTCGGCATAGACTTTTTAGAAGATGCTCACAGGCCAGGATTACAAGTTTAGTTTTTGGCGATTTTTTTGACAAATCTGTTCCAGTGCAATACTTGAGCGATAGGTTATCAAAATTTGATGGTCACATTATTGGTTTTTTATTAGTGATAAGATGTACCCAGACTTTCAGTATTTGTACAGTGAAGTATTCCAGAGAAAACACTTAACGAATGGTATTTTCCTTCGTTTTTTTGTTTTAAACTAGTATAATTTATTGGACAAAAACAAGCATTATTCAAACAAAAGTATTTCAATTCATATCTGATTTCGAAAATAACAATCAATACAGTAGGTACACATGCAGTGAAATAATAGAAAATATGTTGTTGGGATAACCTTTTCGTCTGATAACCTCACAAAATCTGTTTGGTAGGAATTTAACCAGCTGTTCTCTATAAGCTGGTGAAATTTTTCCATTTTTGTCATTGAGAGCCTTTCTGAAGTATTGACCATTTCTAACCTTGTGCTTTTCGAGTCAGCCTTCTTTTTTGCCCACAAATTTTCTATTGATTTAATATCTAGATGCTGTAGGGCCGTTTTAAGAAGTTTAGGACAGTTGTCAACGTTGTCAGTTGTTAAGAATTGTTATCCTGATAAACTATTAAATCATGCCTGTCTCAAGCTGCTCAGCGTTAATATTAATATATTTTGTTCAATCCATGATACCATCAAAATATTCTACACCAGCTGAAAAACACCCCCATATTATCAAAAACCCGACACTATCTTTTACCGTCGATATTTTTTTTTTGTGGTATGGAGGAAAAAGGCTGTTTACGCCCTGCTCAGTGTGGGACTCCCAGACGCACAATGCTTTTGGACTACCCACTAAACACCTCCCTTGTCAAGTTGAGAACCTAGCTTGGAACCGTTTGACAGATTACTTCGGCTTAGGCCTCCTGTTCCTAAGCCTAGAAGCGCTTTCGGATTATAGGAATCTCTTCTCTAACGGGAAGGAAGGGAGAGGAAGGAAGTGCTAGAAAAGAGATCCATCCATCCCCGACGCTTCCCAGCGCTCCAATAAAGCTTTCTTCAGTATCAGCACTGCCCGAGAATATTGTACCTCGTGATTCCAATTGTCAACCGTTTTCAACATTTCTTCGACCATAGTTTCCGGGCAGAGATTTCCAATTTCGCTGAAGAGGTCCCCTTTTACAGTAGAAGAATGTGTGACAGGCGTTATCTAACTCTCCTGCACAAAACACACAGTTAGGAGACCGTGCTCTGTCAATTTTGTGCAGCTAGGACCGAAAACAACCGTGCCCGGTTAAGAGCTGGGTCAAGTAGAAATCGGTCTCACCATGCACACGATTGAGCCACGGCCTCAGGTCAGGGATCAGACGTGCAGCTCACCTTCCCTTTTTTTTGTTCTCAGGACTGTTGCCAATCGATGAGAGCGACTTCTTTCTTCACTGGTGATCTCTTCTCTTCGGTCTTCGCCTCTGCGCAGATAAATACTTGCAAGGAGTAAATCTCTCGCAAGGAGGGTGATGGGTATTATCCCTGCAAATACGAGCAATGTCGCCCTGGAGACCGTTCGATATGCGCATGAGATTCGCAGTGCTCTTTGTCGCTGCATCTGTGCCAGCCGCTCCCGGTGTAACTCCTTACTGCGAGCGTCGTCCCACCGTTCTGACCCATAGAGTAGAAGCGACTGCTCAACGCTCATTAAGAGTCGTCTCCGTTTCCATGATGTGGTGGGCCTCCCTATGTTGGCCATTAACCGATTGAGTGCTGTTACACGCGCTGCAGCCTTGTCAGCTGCTGCACTAATTTGTTGGGAAAAACTCATCTTCGAGTCTATCAGGACGCCCAGGTACTTTACTGCTGATTTCGATTCAACCAGCTCGTCCCCTATACTGATAGGCCTTACTCTGGGAATTCTCTTCTTCGTTAGGATGACCACTTCGGTTATTTCCAGTGTCAGCGTGAGCGATCATCCAGTCCATTACCCTCCGCGTTAACGTATTGAGTCTGAGTTGCGCATGGTCTACTGTGCGTCCAGCGACCAGCGCCGCGACATCGTCTGCATAGCCGATCAAGCGTGACTCATCCGGCAGTACAAGCTGCAACAATCCATCGTAGGAGATGTTCTACAGGTCTGGGCGAAGGATAGAGCCCTGAGCGACACCTGAAGTAAGATTTGTATTTCGCTTGAGGATAGAGAATGCAATGACTCGAGAATGGACTTCCAGGGCTTCGAATGTCGACGTTGTTCCTCGACGCTTATGACGAGAAGAAGTTTCGAGCGTGCATCGAAACGAATAAAAGAAATCTAAGGGTCCTAACTTGGATCTTCACGGGGCACTGCACACTAGGAGGGCATCTCAAAAGGATGGGTTTGACACCGAATGATGAGTGAAGATTTTGCAATTTTGCTGAGGAGATACCAGTGTATTTGCTGGCACACTGCGACGCACTGTCCCACAGGAGAAGAGACAGTTTAGGGAGTTGATTCCATGGGACGCCTGAGGCCGAAGCAGATCATTGACTTTCTCAGAAAGATCGATATGCCTGAAGCGCTCTAGGGGCACCGGAAGCGGGGGCACAATAAACCTGTAAAGGTTGGCGTGCACCATCCCTAACAATAAATAAATCAATCAATCTACCAGTGGCTTTCTGCGAGATGTAAGACACATAAATCACGAACTTTCGAAATGATTCGGGATGAACATGGACTGAAGGATCTCTGAACTGGCATTTAGTGTCAAATGCTTGATTTGCAGCCGATCGGCATCAGTGAGAATTATAGGAACTTCCCTAATTTAGAACTAATTTAGGAACATCATGCGATTAAAGATTAAATATGAGAAAACCACCGCCCCAGTAGTTGGCTCTTTCCGTGTCTGATTTTTGCCTTATACGTGTGAATTCACCATAAGTTTTCGCTCCCCCTCCTTCAAGTATTTACTAGGCATGTAATGCAAACCGTTATGAGAGGTAAATAACTATGATCGATAAAAATCAGCAAAGAGATCGAAGGGCAAGCGAAAGCTTAGATATACGAAGACATTATTGACTGCATATTGTCAACTTTGCTTTATTTTTTATTAATAACTTTGAAAATGGGTCAGCTTTTTTTCTAAATCAAATAAGAATGTTCAAAAAATCTACATTGAAAATTTTCCATATTCATTGGAACAATTTTTTCAATCAGTTGAATTTCAAATAGCTGAAAGGTAGGCGAAACTCGAAGAGTTTGTTTTATTAGTACAAAGAACGATGAACTTCAGATACCAATGCGACCTTAAATTTATCCACTTTATAACTACTTTTTGACAATTAAGATGAAACTATCGTTAAATTTTTTCTCAATTAATATTTGTTGTAGCCTGCCCGTTTTTCATTTCAAATTAATTATCACAACTGCCCCCTCTAAAAAATAGGAATGAAAAAATTCCACATCTTAGAAATCGAATCTAACTAGCATGTTCGCTGATAGATATAGATTTTGTGTATCACAAGTCTCTCAAATTTGCAAATTTGTAAACGCAACAGTACCGATTGTTCTATTTTTGATTTTGAAGATGATTGGATTGAAAATTTTGATTGATTGGAACTTGCGAAAACTTTGTAAACATCTCAGTTCAATTATCAACAAAAAATAAAAAAAATATTTGACTGTTCAAACTGTTTGAAAATGAAAGATTTATAGACTTTAAACTTTCAACACATGAAACGAAGAAAAGAAATCGACTATTAACTATTTCGTTCCCTTAAAATCCTCAAAAAAGAAAAAAAAGGAACCGAAAAAGTGTACCCGATCATGTTTGCGAGGGCGGATAACACGATAATACGGATCTTGGTAATAGCTGTTGAGAATGGAGAGGGGTTCAATAGTTTTTATCTAAAATAATTAAAAACTAACTAACTAGATACCGTACAAAACTAGCAAAAACCAGCAACTATCAGGCAACTGATTATCTTATCTACTTATCTATCATACAAACGTTCTTTGTCCTAGAACACCCAACAGAGACGGCACAACATAAACCAACTAGAAACCCCTCTTGCCTGACCAGCAATTCGGGTTTCAAGAGAAGTTCTCAACGGAGCAAGCAGCGCTACTGCTACACGACCTCAATTGGACCGCTAAGAATGAAACAATCAACCGTGGCATGCTCCATTGATCTCGAAAAAGCATTTGATTCAGTGTGGTCAAATGAACTTATTTATAAACTCCTCAACAACGAATGTCCTATCGCAGTTGTACGCATCATAGCTGATTTTCTCCATGAAAGGTTCTGTTCGGTAAAGATAGCGAGCACATATTCCAACTTCATTAGTGTGAACTCAGGAGTTCCACAGGGATCTATTCTTGGGCTGCATCTCTTCAACTTCTTCCTCCACGATATCGCCATGGCCCAGGCAGGAAGTATTTCAAATCACCTCAGTCAGAACGTGCCCCCCATCATCCCATCGCCCTCGATCCTCTACGCAGATGACATTATGATACTGGCCCCCAGAAAGCCTTGAGGACCATCACGCCATGAATAAAATCCCGCCAAAAGTACCTCACAAAATGGGCCATATCCATCAGTACAGTATAACAGTACAAAGCTGCTCATGTACAAAACCCTGGTCAGGCCCATAATATCATACTGCTTTCCGGTTTATCTAACGATATCCCCCACTGTCGCTGAAAAACTGTCGATTTTCGAAAAAAATCTTCTTAGCAAGTGCCTGTCTAAATATCGAAAGCCCAATAAAAAGTACTACCGCAGCAGCATACTCTACGAAGAAACAAAAATCAAACCCATCCTCAATTATAAGATTCAAACTGGTGCCAAGAGACTGAGAAGGTGGTCAACTTGCTCTGAAGCTATCGTACTTATTTTATCTTATTTTATTATAACACCTCCTAAGCCTATGTAGCCCCCATAAAACCCATCTGCTCTAATCTGCCAACAATGATATCCTTCGATGCGTCTTCAGATTAAAGGCCACCATTTTATGTCCAGGCTGGACCAGGAGACCGCGGATGATTACACGACACTCATTGCGCCAACCTCAAAGATTCGGGTCGGCACATGTCACCGGAGATTATGGAGAGCCAAAGTCGCCAGAAGCGTCTCTGTTCCACAACCCCCTCAGACTTACCAACCCTCTTTCATCAGACCACTAACCCTAATTATAAATAAATAAACTAGGACAAGTTAGATATAAGTTAAGATAAGAACATTGTAATCAAAACAAATTAAAGCTTTACGAGCAAAAGGTAAATAAAACTATAACTCAAATCTACCATAAGAATCGGTTACGGCTAGACTTTCTTTTTTCAAAAACTGTTTGACCATTTGTTGCTGTCAAATATTTGCCCTAGCTAATTACGAGTACGTGCAAAGCCTCAAAAAATATATCTATCTATCTATCTAAACCAAGTAGAAAAGAGAAGAACTGTGCCATCAAGGGTTACAAATAGGCAGCCTAAATCGAAATCTAGAGGCCTTCAATATTATAAAAACGGAAAGGACAGTAACAGCCATTCAAAAATAAGGATGAGATTCACAGCCAATCAAATGATTGACAGAACTACTAACGAAAATGAATATTACAGCGAAAGAAAACGGCGTAACTTTGAAGAAGTTTACTGACAGGGTCAGACCGTAGGATGGCATAACCAACTAGTTGAAGACTTAAACAGAAAGTGTTTCAGAACGATAGCATATGCTGACGATACTATCATACTGATTCGCTTGTGAACAACAGATTAAAATCCACAAATAATTTATCTAACCACCGTTAAACGGGATACACCTAAATTTAGAAACAAATAGAGAGGATGGACCCGTCAAACACAAGAGAAGGATAGATTTCAACCAGTAGTGGACGTAACTATCCCATTTAGGATTAGCATGCCTTCCAGACAAGAGTGGCAAATGGTGCAGGACATTACATCTGGAAGTGAGATTGTTTTCTACACCGATGGCACTAAAACGGATGAAGGGAGCCACGCTGGATTTTCTTCCGGGATTATCCACCAACTCAATCGAAACTTCCAGTTGGAAGTATTTGCAATAAAAGTGGCCACAGAAGTGGCAACAAACAGAGAACCTTAAGGGAAGTTATCACTGCTGAAGTTTGCCGCTTGCTGCGTTTTACATCCAATGCATAACTGTATGCAGGTCTTTAAAAGCAGAACGCCCTAAGTTAATATAAAATTGACATATCTGTGGAAAAGCTGTGTAGAGCGTAATAGAGCTGACCAAGTAGCCAACCGAGTGTAGAGCTGACCAAAATCTGGCTTGAATCAACACGATCAAAGTGCCACTATCATCCATAATAAACGAAACGAAAACCTTTGCAAATACGGCTCCAAATGAAAGGAAAAGGGCCAAACTGCTAGTCAAAATCTTTTGACTTATCCTGGTAAACGAGGACAAAACAATTCCTACCAAAACGTTAAAATTGCGGGAAAACACCGGTGGGATTACTTACAGACTGCAATCTCTTAGGACAATAAGCCAAACAGATGAAAATGATGAAACCCTCATGCTCCTGTAAAAAGAGGAAAATACAAAATAATTCGAACGCAACAGAATTGGACCATGTGGCGACAGCAAAGCAAGTGGACCTACTTGGTTTCTGTTCGTAGAAAGAATCGACCATCTGAATCTCGGTGAGCTTAGGACCGATGCTGGCCTATACCTTTTTCCAACAGTAGACCCGAAATAAAAAGTAATAATAATGATTTGACTCATAAAACGTTTATTGAATTTTTCGCTCCCTCTGTTACGTGTTTTGTTGCAATAACAAATTCAAAACACGCAATTAACTAAACCCATTTCGAGCAACTTTCAAAGAATTCATTTCAAAATACTTTCACTGCAAACAATCCATGCAGACGACTATCACTTGTGATCAAAGGCAAGTTACCTAGTATTGTTTGTGCCTTGTGTCTACTTGAATCAAAATCCCGACCTGATCTTTTCAGGAATCGATCGAATTTGTCTTGGTTGATGGATTAGATGGATTAAAGTATTCCTGTAGGGATTTCAAAATGTCTAAATTTAACGAAAATTTTTTTACACAATGTATAAACAATTTTCACTCAATATTAAATATTTTCCTGAATATAAAATCGAAGTCCACTGAAATGATCGAACCCTCGGAACTCAATTCAAAAATTGCGTGCATGCGAATGTTTAATCCCTGCTTGTCAACTCAGTTGCTTGTGCGATCGCCACAGTGATGCACGCCTAGAATAGGTAGATGTAATAGCTTTCGAGATCTTTGATTTTTGCCCGTCATATTGACGGATGGTTAATACCGTTAGTTTTTTTTAAATGTGAGTACCAGTGTATGTTTCTGAGGTAAGTGGCTTATGTTGCTGGATTTCGCCATGTCCTCGTTAGATAAATCTGCAATAGCTAATGTGATAAATGAAGAAGTTCTTTTCGAAGATGTAGTTGATTCTTCATGCAGTGAAATCGACGGTTTCGTAATAGAAGACGACGTCGAAAGTGACGAAAACTTTGAACCATCTAATTCCGATCAAAGTGATAAAAGTATACCACAAAACTTTTCATCAAATCTGGAACAAGTTCGACCAAGCTGCTCATCTCATTATGGCTGCAGCTTTGAAAGATAATCATTTAACTTCAAAAGAGCTATTTGATTCAAATTATTGTGAAAACGGATATGAAGCTGCATTCAGCCGTGAAAGATTTGACTTCCTGATTAGACGTTTACAATTTGACAATAAAGATTTACGGTTGCAAAGTAATCAAAATGATTTCTTTACATCAATAAAAAAATTATGGGATTTGCTTATCATACAATGTCAGAATGATTATAATCCTGTTACAAACGTTACGATAGACGAACCATCGCTTGGCTTTTGTGACAGATGCAAATTCCGTATGTACATTCCATATAAACCCGCAAAATATGGAATCAAACTCCCAATGATGTTTGATAGTGGAACGTACTATATGATTGATGCCATGCCTTACCTGGGAACAGGCACAAATGCCTGCGGGCTGCCTTTGGGTGAATATTTCGTAAAAAAACTGATGCGGAAAATTCAGGGCACAAACAGGAATGTCTCCACAGATAATTGGTTCACGTCTTTTCCATTGGCAAAAAGTCTACAGCTCGAGCTATATAAGTTAAGTATAGTTGGTACACTTCGTGGAAATAAAAGGGAAATTCCAACAGAATTAAAAAATTACAAAAGAATGCAGGTCGGAACGTCAATATTGTGCTACGATGGACCACTGACATTACTCTTTTACAAACCCAAGTCATCAAAAGTTATTTGTTTATAATCGTCATGCGACGAACAAGGCACAGTAAATTCATCATCAAAAACCACACATGATTGGGTTTTATGACTCAACAAAAGGTGACGTGGACACGTTTGGCCAAATGTGTTCTAATATGTCCTCCAACCGAAAAACTAGTATCTGGCCAATGTGCGTTTTTTATGGAATGATTAATATTGGGTGCATAAATAGTTACGTTATAAATTGTCACAACTCGTTGACGGCCACATACCGCCATGCTACGTGGCTATAGACAGTAAATGACGCACCGCCGAAATGCGTCTGTTGACGGATCAAAGGAATTGACGGAGAACGAGGTGTCTGAATTTTACATCGTTGACAACGGTCTGACTACTTCTCACTTTTTAAAATATTCGCGGCAATATTTTTGGATACTTTTAATGAAATTTTTACAATTTCTTTTCGTAATTTTGACGGTACTGACACTATATAAGTATTCCACGTACGACAAAACGTCGACAAATATTAAAATGTGAAGGGATTCCAGACCGTTGTATTATCAACGATGCAAACTTCAGACACCTCGGAGAACGACGGAACGTTCCGAATACAAAAAAATAATTCCATCCTCGTCGGAACACATCATTTCAACAAAACAACAACAGTACTTGCTTACTAGATATTCGATTTGTGTGGCAAAAGTAAGGATATCAATGTCATTAGAAAATTTCTAACAATTGTCTTCCCTTATGAGTTTTGTCGTGTTGGCGAGTTCAGTCGATAGTTTGATCCAACTGAACGCCACAAAGAAACGCGTTATCTAAGATTATCAGAAACTTGCGTCGAATCTAATCACATTTCCAAACATAACTAAGCCACCTCCATGTCTTTGCCCCGGTTGTCCTTGAGATATTGGGGTTCTTGGAGTTGGTGCGATTCAGCACCTTGACTCCCTCTTATCTGTGAGCACCTCTGGTACTCACCTATCTTATCGGACCAATGATGGATATTGTAATGGTACAATTATTGAAATTAAAAATTTTACCGTGTTATTTTCCGTAGGGGTGGGTACGTAAGATTATCACTGTTCTGCAAGGTTTGCAGGAACGCCAATGTAGTGTTAGTATGGTTGTCGATTGTCTCGAAGATTTTCAGTGCTTTGTCGCATACGTACTTTTCTACAGTCTCTATTCGTAAGTCCTTCCACATGTCTGTATTCCTAATATACCATGGTGCTCCTGCGATATTGGATATTGGTGGTATTCGATATTGGTGCTCCTATTTTGGAACGACTGGAGTTCTTTTTTGTTCGTCTTTGTCGTCAGGTAGAAAACGGGACTGCCGTAGAGAAGCGTCGGTCGTATGATTTGTTTGTATATGAGCACTCTGTTTTTGAGGTTCAAGTCTTCTGGATTTGAGGATGGGTGAAGGGAGGAGAGGAGTCCTATGTAGTGTCCTCGTTTGTTTTGTATGTGTTGTTTCCATGAGAGTTGGTTGTCGAGCGTGATTCCGAGGTATTTTGCCGTTGGGGTCCAGTCTATAGTAATGGCGTTTACTGTAAGAGTCCGTAGAATTTGGCACTTTTTCTTAGTAATAAAAATTGTCTGAGTTTTGTCGGGATTAATCTTAATTTTCCATTTGCGGAAGTATTCCGTTAGTATGTTTATTGATGTTTGCAACATTGAAGTGATGACTGTTGCTTGTCGTGATGTAGTGAATATACAAGTATCATCAGCATATAAAGATAATTTAACTCCTGGTGGCAGGGGGAGAGGGGAGGCAGGGCAGACGGGAGATCTGCAGTGAATATATTATATAGGACCGGTGACAGAGGGGATCCCTGGGGTACTCCAGCTTCGATGGGTCTCTGACTTGAGAGTTGTTTGTTAATTCTCACGCGAAAAGTTCTGCCTTCCAGGAAAGAGCCGATAATTTGAGTGAGCTGCAGTAGCATGTTGAATTACTGCATTTTGAAAATAAGTCCTGCATGCCCGACTTTGTTGAAAACCTTTGCTATGTCGAACATAAGTAGATCAGTCGAGTTTTTGCGGTTTAGTCCTGATCTTACGTGTTGGACTACTTTGATTAACTGGAGTTCGGTAGAGTGCATAGCCTTAAAGCCAAATTGTTCTTCCGGAATTATATCTTTTCTGGATATTACGTCATTGAGTCGGTGTAGGATCACTCTTTCCGCTATTTTCGACAAGGAGGACAGGAGACTAATAGGCCTCCAATTTTGGGGGAATGTATGGTCCTTATGAGATTTCGGAAAGACAATAATTACTGCTGATTTCCATGCTTTGGGATACTTTCGTAGCCGGATTATTGTATTAATAACGTCCGTAATTAAATTTAAGACGTTGTCTGGGAGCCATGAGATCACGGTGTTTGTAATTGTGTCATTTCCAGGTGATTTGCGTTTTTTCAGTGTTCTTATAATGTTCCGTATTTCGTCTAAGTCCGTTGGTTGTATACTGTCTTCAGTTCGAGGGCTGTCTTTCAGTAGCCTACCTACAGAGAAATCGATTCGGTCTACCGTTTCAAAGTCCTCCTCATCCGAAGAGTTTTCTCGGAACTGCATTTCCAGCGAGTCAGCAAATGCCTCCGTCTTGCCTGCATCGTAGTATTTTATGCCGTTTGGCCCGTGTATTGGTGGTATCTTAATTCTGTTATTGATTTTGAAGTACTTGGATACTCTCCAGAAACTGTTACTCCCAGGCTCGAGGCTCTGCAGGAAGCTCTCCCATTGCTCGTTACGGAATATTTTTATTTTGGTACGAATTTCATTGGTTTCTCCTTCGAACTTGATTCCTTCTTCTAATCACTTGCTTAATATTCTGAGGGAGTTCGTAGGGATTCGTTTCCCTTCTCGGAGTTGTGATCGTATTATCTTCTTTTGCCTGCATGATTTTTTCGGTTAAGCTTCCGATAATGTTATCGACGTCGTCGGCCGTTTCAGGTGTTTTATAGTTGATTTCTTTGGCCACTGCGATTTGAAACGCCTTCCAGTTGGTTGTTTTCTTCTCATGTAACGGAACATCGATAAATATATTTTCAATGAGGAAAAGTACTGGCTTATGATCTGATGACAATTCGTCGAGTACATTGATTTGAATATTTTGAGTGATGTTTCGTGATATGCCAATGTCCAGTGCAAAGCCATTGCGAATATTGCCGTTGCCGTAGTGTGTTGATTTACTCGGGATGTGCAGGTTAAAGTGATTGGCTGTGATGAATGTATTGAGCTCGATCCTAGCTTTATTGCTTCTTACAGCTCCCCATTGGCGGTGAACCGCATTTATATCTCCTGCTAGGAACCTTGAGCCTTCAAATGCAGCAGGTCACCTATGAAAGTTCTGTTTCCCGGGGGTTGTATACCGAAACCACCATGAATTCAAGGAAGTCAGTCCGTACTTTAATTGCAGTGGCCTCCAAACGTTGGAGTGTAGGTGAATTAATGAGATAGTGACTCACATTTCTTCTCGCGAGAATGGCCGTTCCGCCTCCCCTCCCTGTTATTCTATCATTTCTTTAAAAAGTGTAGTTGGGGATGCGGAATCGTCTTCCAGGCTTCAGAAAGGTTTCTTGAATCAATATAATGTCATATTTGTGGTCAAATATGAATTGATTTAGTTCGCCAGTCTGTTGGGGCAAGGAATTCACATTCCACGTCAGGATTGAAACGTGATTCGCTAAACTCATTAGTGTTTAGTATTTAGGGTGTGTTGTCTTTTGTTATGCAGCAAACATGGTCTTTATCATATTCGCCATCATATTCTGCATCATATTTTGAAATTGGGATTGAATTTTGGTGAACATATGCGCCATGTCTGGTGATTGCGTGATATATGATTGTGTGGGAGTTGGGTGGCTTTTATGTGTGGGTTGTTTTTGAGTTGGTGGTGTTGGCAGGGCAGCTGCAACCTGTGCGATCGACCTTTTAATATTTTTGGGATTTCGAGGGAATCCCCCATAACTGGCTGGGTGTTCACCACTGCAGTGAACGCATTTCGGCTTCTCTTCAATTGTTTTGGGGCATTTTGAGAAGTGGTGGAGGATATCGCATTTCACGCATCGAGGCTGTGCGTGGCAGTTAATGGCTGAGTGGCCATATTGTTCGCAATTGTGACACATACCTTGCCCGGCGCGAGGACGCTGCGCTTCCACCGTGCAGCGCTAGTTGTGTAGCAATCGATTATCCTTGTTTGATTGCAACCGTAAATTGTAAATTGTGTTCCATAACGCTCATGACACAGAAATGAGCTCTCATGTGTTCATCAAAAATTCACTATTCCAGTACCTTACTTAAGTACCCATTTGCAAAGAGTGAACGTTTCCTTTTATTGAGTTCATATGTTAAAGAATCTTTGCGCATGTTATTATGTGCGCATGTTATAGGTTTTGAACCCAGCTTCCATGCATTTTTTTCGTCAAGGTGGATCACTAAACTTTTAGTTTAGTAGTTGTATTTCTTCCGCAGTTTTTTTTTGTGTTTTTGGGAGGTGAAGGCTATTTACGCCCTGAGTGTCGGACTCCCCCGCTACCGGACTACCAACTAAACACCTCCCCTGTCACACTGAGAACCTAGCCTGGAACTGTTTGTCACATTACTTCGGACTAGGCCTCATCAATCATCGTTTAGCGATGTCATATTTCTTCCGCAGTAGAGGGGGATATTGCCATCCACACGGGATAACAGTACGTAAACGGAAAAAATATCAATATAAATAATCATCAAATATTTGTTGGTTTCAAACATGCTTACAACAGAATGCACCAAAGATTAGTGTGTGTGATAGTGGCTCCGCAAAGCAATTAAAGGTGTCAAGTAATTGACAACATAATTCAATATTATCACTCAAACGAATCTGTTGAGATAACATAACAAAAGCATCTTCCATTCGAATTTCTTAATTCAGTTGCATATGTAATGGATGGATAAAAAAGAATTCTTCATGTATGCAAGTCCAAAATACGGCTATAATTTTATGCTACGAAAGTTATCGAAAAGGAAGGAGAACAATAACACCGATCTATATCATTTTTGCGCACGTGTTATACAAATAAGAATAAGAACAAAAAATTGTTCTGAATTTGATTTTATGAGTAAAAAATGGGAATATCAAAATCAATGAAAATACATACTAAACTGACATAGAGATGATTTATTAAAAGAAACCGAGCATTCATTTATGAGATTTTCTTACAATAGAAGCTTTAAAATAGAGTTAAAATATTTAAAAATGGACAGTTTTACTATTCCTGTCATGTTCAGTAGAAGTTTATTTTTATAAACCCCAAATAAAGTCTCCCATCATCCTCTCAGTATACTGGCCCTGGTAACGTGTCTCCAATTTCACTTTGTCCTAACTGAAGCGTTCCACTCGTTCTTACGAATAAGCTCCCATATGGTCCTTAAATTTATCCACATGAGAATGTAACATATGCTCCTTTATATACATGCTACATATGATGAATCTAAGGATACAGATGAACTCCTTGATTGATGGCTGCCTTGAGCGAGTAGTTGATTTACAACAAAAGAGGAGCAGGAACAGAATTTTCTTCTGTGGGTGGTATTGGAGCGCTATCGATGGTAGATCAAGATAAGATGATTTCTTTGACTTTTTACCTAAGAATGGATTCACAAAGTAAACATAACAGTCAGTGAGATGATCACTGGGTTCCCTCAAATTCTCGGGATTGCCAACTTCATTGCAATTTTGCACCTTGCGACCACCCTACAATAAAACGTAACGTATATAATCTAATCATAGTTATTATAAAATTGTTAAAAAAATAAAAAAATAGAGTAATTAAACTCACCGTCCATATTGTACTTAATTGTACTTAATTGATTGTACTTATATTGTAAATTTGTACTTAAATCATACTTTTTCTCTTTCAATTTAATAAATTCGTCGCAAATATAGCAAAACGTTTCGCGTCTCGTTTACAACATCTCGTAGCCATTTTATTAAGATCGATACAGGGAAAAACAGATGTTAAACACGTTATTTGTTTGTAATATTCAAGCACATACTGTTGCACACCACGAGCGACGCAAGAAACACTACTACACGTCTCTCTTTTAACACTGATAGCGCGCAAAGAGTGACATCGGGCGCAAAAATCGGAAATGGCGAAATCGCTCTAAGTTCTTCGAAAGCAAATATTTTCGATTTGTAATAACATTTTTTTACATATGTGCTTATATAATCAGAATATATTGAGTAGAACTCATGTGCAAAAATTTGTTTTGTTGAACGGTGTAATAAATGCTCAACCGAGAAAACATCGTACTTACATGCAACAGTGTTAGTACTCCGGCAACAATCTCTTAGACAGAGATAGCAGAAATCGCAAGTCGTTTCATATTTGTATTGTGGTTTAACACAGAAGCCTTCAGGTGGTAATCTGGTTTTATGCAAAACCGAGATGAAATTTGCCATTCCAAATCTATTCGTAACTCTTACTTTGGTAGAATACCGTTCGATCCACCGTTTGAAGTGTTAGCGCTGTATGTACTTACGTTATGTCAAGACCCATGGCGAATCTGATATAACAAGTTGTGCAACATATTGTCAGAAATGTACAAAATAATAAAGATATATAACCGTTGAAAGCCTTAAATTGGGACAGTTACTTGCAGTCTGACTATGTCGGATACTGCAAACGGTATTTAACGGGTAAGCCGAACGACGTAGAGCAATCGGCAAAACTCGAAAATGCTGGGCCAATCCATTAAAACAGTACCACGCTAATCGGGATCCAAAATCACAAGACCCAATCAAAATTTAAGAAGGGTGGATTTACGACATCCTGAAGAACATGATTCATAATGGGCTGTAGAGCCTTGATGACGGAGTAAAGATGAAATCAGAATCAGGGGTGATTTCCTTAAGTAAAGTTCTATTTTAAGGAAATTTCACAGCCAGGATCGTATACAGTAGATTGAAAGTCTATTGAATTCATGAAATATAAAATCCAAAATTCTCTGCATGTTGGTCGTTGATCGAGTGAAATGTAGAAAATAATTTTTTTGTGTATTTGAATAAATCATGTGCATCGGGACCAGGATCTGTAATTTGTCTGTTGGTATGTTGTACACAAAAGGCAACCACAAAGAACCGTCTTGTAGCTCCTCCTGACATTGCCCTGATAGTTTTGAGGACGCTTTGGGGAAGGTCCATAAGCCGTCTTCTGGTCGATTTGAAGGGTAAGTGGCAGGGGATGCTTTTTGAACTATCCGCATACAATCTTATCGCATTTTGTCTGATAAAATACATGTTAGAATCAACGCTCAACACCTTCTTGTCACTTAGCTGTAGCTGAATGTGTGCCACGTATGAATGGGAACATCTTAATTAATTTGATTTGGCCCATTTGGGATTTATTTCCTCTGCATTCATGAAATATTGTTGACATTGTAGTTGTTGCTAGTGTTCTTATCACCAAATGAAGCGGCGACAGGTTCAACATTTGCTCGAGGGCAGCTGTAGTCCATGGTACAAACACATCCTAAACTCAGAACTCGATTGATTGCAAACCTCGTCAGGATTTCTTTGAGTTTATTCGCCACTGCTCCATAAGTGATGATTATTCGCGACGCTAATGTTTACCATTCACATTCGAGTTACTGGATCGCCCTAGGACTTGCCTGTCATGTTTCTGCTCACTATCAGAGGTTTGGTGGTCTATACTTCCATACATTTTGTCTACTTGTAAAACGCACTAATGTGGTTTTATTATGATGGAGCCTTAAATCTATGTCCTGTCACCAATTGTTCACTATTGAAGTTCCCTCTGCATTGTAGCACACAGTGCTCGTTTTTGATTTTTCCTGCTTAAGATTACAATATCATCTGCTTACCCGTGACATATCACCCAGCATTTGATTTAGACTTCATCTGCCGTAGGAGTTCATAGTTAGGATGATAGAACACCTCGTTTGGCCTTTTCTGTTACAGAATTACTGTCCTGACATGCATATTGATTTTATGGAGCTATCTTTTGGCCTGTGTTGCTAGTATCTTGGGATAACTCCTTGATAACTTGGGGAAAACTTCTTAGTCATGCATCGTGGTGTAAGATTTACCCCATGAAATATTGTTCCTGCTCTGGACAAGTATTGAATAGAACGTGCTCAACCATAGTTTTTTTGTTCTCTGTATTTATAAACAAATGAAAAAACTCAAAAAAATTGGACGCATTATAAAAGTCTTGGGGTTCAAATCACCCCACGTTGCGGCGATGTTCTATTGTGCATGTCTTGATGCGGAAAATTTGATGAACATATTTTAGTGGTTCTGCTAGTAGCGTAGTCTATCAGGCGTTGTCCATTAGCAGTTGTCTCTGTGTCAAGGCTGTGCGAAAATCCTTCCGTTAGCGGGCTTAAAATCATTGAATATTTATTTGAACATGTTCTCCCCGATGAAAGCCACATCAAATTCTGGACTTCGATTTTTCGCGTTTTCACTGCAAGGATATTGATTTTATATGTTCTTACTTCATCAAGAAGCTGTCGCAGTGCAACTTGTCTGTTAATGACTTGACGCTCATAATTTTACAAGAATAGTCCTTAATTCGTTGCGAGAGTCGTTGTTTTTTTAACCAATTCGATCCGAGGCTGTTGCGCAGGTTCCATGACTTGTGTCATCGCTGCAACATAGATCCTCCTCTTTTACACTGGCTTGGGACTGTCGTCACGGGTGTGCCGATGCAATATAAAAATAATTTTCCTCCTTCGCTATGCATAGTTCAACTGCAGTGTTTCTTTAGCCTTCTCTTAAAAAGGCCGGAAACTGCGACGTTTCGCTCTTCGGATTTTTCGTATGCGTTTTTCCTACAACCTGGCCGTTTCATACTGCCTTGTCGGGTTTTAATGGTGAGAAGCTCCATCCGCAGGCCTTCCAGATGTTATCTCAAGGTTTTACGGTCTGACATTTGGGTTTCGTCACATTCGTGTCATCTATTAGCCAAAGATTCCAGAGTCATATTGCTGATAGTAATATCTTGTACCTCCTTGCGGATCATTGTGACATCTCTGATGTTAAACAATCGGTTCGTATAGGTCGTTCACGGCGAAAGTTGTCGAAATCGGTATTTTCTATCCATGTTAAAAAAAAATTCACCAACAAATAGTCCGAACATGCGGAGGATATTGAACCAATAAAAGGTCGAAACAGCGAAACAATGGCGAATGAACACAAAAATCATGTGTGCAATCCATTCTTTTTTTAGGCAATTACAGTAGATAGCACCAAAATCATTACAGATTCCTGGAATTACCATCATCATTAACTTTCCTATATTGGTTAGTCTGGTTTCGAAAATTGCTGACTTGTCTGGATGAGGACTTGATAGAGATCTATTAGATGTATAAATATGAAATGCGGGTTTTACTAACAGATGGCATAACCATTACATATGGTTTGTGTCGGGGATAACTAATATGGCATTTTGAAGGGTAAACATCTGTCACAAATTCCAGTTTGTCATAAGTTTTGATTGTACAAACAACATAGTTTTTTTTCGCTTCGAAAATGTCGAATTACGTGCCAGAAAAAGAGGTTTTGCGGGGAAGTCTTATAACCTTCTTTCATTTGAAGAAAACGGCAGCAGAAACTTATCGATTGTTAGTGGAAGCATATGGTGAACATGCCCCAAGCCAAGACACTTGTGAACGATGGTTTAAAAGATTTAAAAGTGGCGATTTCGATGTCAGCAACAAAGACCGTGGAAAACCACAAAAAAAAAATCAAAGATACAGATTTGCTAGCATTATTGGATGAAGACAACACACAAACTGAAAAACAGTTGACAGAAGCGTTGGAAGTTACTCAGGCAGCCATTGCACAACGTTTAAAAGCCATGGGAAAGATCCAAAAAGCTGGAAAATGGGTGCCGTATCAATTGAAAGAAAGAGACATCGAAAGGCGAAAAACCATTTGTGAAATTTGCTTGCCAGACAGAACAGAAAAGGTTTTTTGTATCGGATTGTTACTGGCGATGAAAAGGGGGATTTCGACAATCCCAAGCGGAAAAAATCATGGGTAGACCCAAGCCAGCCATCAACATCACAACCAGTCCGAAATATTCATGCAAAGAAGACTTTGCTGTGTATTTGGTGGGATAGTAAGGGACCTTTACTGGGACGGAATTCATCAATTGACAGAAAGATGGGAAAAAGTCGTAGCTAACAATGGCCAATACTTTGATTCTTGAATTCATTCGTTCTGTTATTCAAATAAATGCATATTTCAAGCAGAAAAAATGCGCATTTCATATTTATACACGTATTATTAACATAAAACTCAAAAATGTTGATCATGACTCGCAATATTATATGTCGCATGTTATCTATAAATTCAAATTCGCCAGCGCCTATGATATAACCAAATAATTACAAAAGTAACATGTTCTCATTCCTCTTACAGATTTGAATTCTTTCGGGGCAAGTATGTGGGTTGGAAAAACTCAGTTCGTCATAATTTAAGCCTGAACGATTGCTTCGTCAAAATACCAAAGGTATGTAAGCGCACCTAATTTTTGAATATCACAAGACCTCCATTAGAAATTGAATGGACTTTCAGACAATGGGGCTAGGGAAGCCGGGTAAAGGACATTATTGGACAATTGATCAAAAGTCTGAGTACATGTTTGAGGATGAAAGTAGTCTGCGTAGACGGCCCCGTGGATTTCGACGAAAACACCAAATAAAATCGTTCACATCAGCAAATGGATTTTTCGGTGAACCTGGAATGTACAATGCCTCCCTGACGGTAAGATGAAATATTTTAATTTTAAGCACACATGTGTGTGAAACAGTTAATAGTACAGATCAAGTTTCATAGTCTTGAGAATGACTATTTGTTCGTGGTATTGATGATTTATCCTTTTTCAACTCATTAAACAGGATATCTCGAGCAGTTATGCAGCGCAGTCAGCCTATAGCTATGAATATCCTTCAGCGGCAACTTACACGGACAGTTGGGCCCATCCAACCAATACGCTTCCACAATACACGCATCTAACGCACAATTCCATTCAAAGTAGTACACCGCCACCGGCTACAGTCCAATCTGCTGCTAATTCCAGCCTGGATTTCGGCAACTACCAATATAATTCGGGTCATTATAGCTCAAACATAGACAATGGTAAGTCCTGTTTTTTTTCAATATGAGTAGACTGTTCGATAACACATAGCCGGTCATGTGTGGGCCTGAATGATCACCACATGTGTTCTACTACAGTTTATTGCACTAAATACTGCTTTTCGTTTCATATGTTGAAAGATGTATTTATTTTTTATGAGTTTGCTGATAAAGAATTCGACTTTTTTCAGTTAGCAACAAATACTTTGATAACGAATTTAAAAAAAAAACATCCAGTTGTATCCATTTATCAAAATACAGATTAAAATTGCTTTGCAAGTATACAATCTTATGAGTTTCTTTGCACTTTGATATTTGACACATGTCCCTTCTGTAAAATTATTTTTGTGAACAGGTTAAAGTAAATGCAACGTACTTTAGTCGGCTCGGAATACAATTGCAACTGCCAGTGCAATCACAAAGCAACTTCACTTCACAAAACTGGTGGGAAAACGTAAAAATTTCCAAAAAGTGAAATTGAAATTTTTATTCAATTAACTATTTTTAATTATCAACAAAACATATTAAACGTAACATTTTATAGATGAACATTATAAAAATGCGTTTCAAGTGAACGAAAAAAAAGAAAAAAATTTTGAATTTGTCTGGCATAATGTTGATTATTCGTCATCGTATTCTGGATCTGACATCTCTTGTGTGCTCGTTAGTTTTAATATATTATTTAAAAATTTCATATCTGATGGTGAAACTCACTTTATTGTGGTGTTTATTGGTAATTCAGTCTTGTACAATATTCTATGCAGCTGAAAGCGTGTTCCCATTTTTCAACATCGAAGCATGTTGAAGGGCTATTTTGAATTTCGCAAAAAGCTAATAAAAACAAACCGGGCTTTCTAAATCTAGACAGTGGAAAAGTATACTCAGGGAAAGTATCACAGACTTTGCCTTTATTTCCTTTGTTGATAATATACTTGCATTTCCAAAGTAAAGTCTTGCCTTGTGAAAATTTATAAAAAACAGTCCAAGTATCTGCGTTTCAACATAATGAGGTGGCAACCTCTAACCAGTTGACCAGTATTAGCGGTGTCAACGATTTGCCCATTAGGCTGCCAACTGCGCCATGCAAAATCGGTGCATTCAATTCAATGCAAGGATGTCGATGCACGTGAGTGCAAGTTGGCTCAAACGAAGCTTTGTAAACTGCGCTTTCCTTGGTCACGCAACATCATATCGCCCCTGACATCAAAAATGAAGTCACGTGGTTTAACGTGGACACCTGCTGTGATGGCTTAATTCCACGGTCTCCATAGACGGGGCTGAAAGAATGTGTCAACCACCACCCCTAAGATCTGTAACAAGTCTCAGTCCTAGGTCCCAATTTATTCAAAGCTACCTGGATTCCCGAACACAACTCGGGAATGCTCACCACCACTATCTAGCCTTCGTAACCGCAACCACCACGTTTCAGCCAAGGATAGGCTCCTCACCGTGTAGGGGGCTGACAGTAACCTGTCATGGGCGTCCCCCCAACCCGTGGTTCAGATAACCTCTGATCAAGTTGCGCTTCTCTACAGTCTGAGAAAAGCTCTCAGTTTTTACACCAGGCGCAGGGGACCGATAACTCTTCCTCAAACCTCGGGTACGTGGGGTCGGCACTCCCCAAAGGCTGAATGAAACAAGCCGAAGCCTAGACCATCAGCCCCCCTGAGTCACCCGGAGTCGTATAGCACAAGATTATAGAGTCCGGGTTAACACACTGTTACAACATGTACTTCGATATAGAAATGCACAATTTCTACAACATTTAAACATCCAAAATTATCAGTGTACTAGTCTCACATCCAACCCATCAACAAGTTGATGTGGCAATGCGAGCTTTTCCAACTGATACAATAAATCTGACTCTCCATGTAATACGACATTCAGTGCATCATCATTCAGTGTATCAGTGCATCGACATGTAACACGACATTCAGTGCATCAAATTCAGTAATTTTTTGGTGATATTTCAGTCTCTCATACATAGATCTACTCACGTAACAACGTTTCACTTAACTTCGCTTCACTTCACTTCACAACAACAAATTCTTTCTCGCCTTTCAAAACATTTATTCTACCACATTCTACTCTATTACACTCTATTTAATCATCTTCATCAACATTTGTGTTTTGATCTTCAGACTAATCCTCTAGATCAGTGTCTACTGTATTTTAGTCATGTTTTAATCTTTTCTTTCAACTGTTTTCATCTTTTCAGTCATTTTATGATCTTCCGATCATCTCTTTACACCAAGATTTTATTTACATCAGCTTCAATTTCTTCTTCATCTTCTTCTACAACCACCGTCATAATCTTCACTGCTTCTTACTATTTCATGATGGACTTACATTTCAGTCTACATTCAGTCCGTCCGTTTTACTGCCACTTATTCCTTCTCATCAGGTCTAGTCCTAAGTCATCATCCAGTCCATCTATTCATCTTAGCAGCTAAATCCATCAAATCGGCTTCCCGTACCTTTCCATCAACGCCCCCCAGATCCCCAACCATTTGAATTCCCATTTGGCGACGTCAATATTACTAACTTTGGTACATCCTCACTTCAGCGACATAGATAGCAATGACTCTTCATACGTCAGTCTCCTTTTAGTCAACAGTACATCAGTCAATCAGTTCGCTTCTCCTTCAACTCCTCCGTGTACAATTCACCTACAACACCTCCACCATCCGACATACAGCGGTCAGGTTGGGAACTTCCCCTCGGTACACCGTGGGCGGGACAAGTTCCCATTGTTGACGTCTTCAGTACTGATCTCATCAGAGCTCTTCCAACTGCCTCCTTCATCTTCTCACCTCCCTCTTATCAGCGGTTACTTCAAGTTCAACTTAGACGTTTACAAACATTAAATACGTTCTACAGTCCGTCAGTCGTCATTTCTTCATTTTTTCATCTCAACAACGTCTTCTTCGGCGTCAATTCCATCTTTCAGTTTCCTTACGCAGCTTTCTATCATCAAATACATCGGACAACACATACCACCATAATCTTCCCTCCCCATTTACACGGGCTTGGGACCGTCATTGGGTAGAACCTAGGTTCTGACCCCAATGCTGGGTTTCCTGATATCAAAAATTGTTAAAATTCAACTCATAGCCAAGACGAGTACATTGCAGTGTGAGACCTTCCAGCTCCGTTAAGTCCGCGGTATAATTTGTACTCGCCGCTAGAGGACCAGTGGACAATAACGGGATAATATGAATAATGTAAGGGGAATTAATAAGCTGCCTCTCAAATTTCAACGATAGCTAGAATCTCTCACGTAAAGAATAAGCATTGAAGTCAACAAGGTTCAAAATCATTTGACATCATCCAGTCACATTCGTTAGGTTGGGCTTCGTCTCATCTCGATTAAAGTTAACTCCATTTTGACTGTACATCGGCGTGACTTTTTCCTGGAATTATTCTCCGAGCAAAAGTCCGACATCATGGTTTCACCGAAATCTATTGCGATTCCTGGCACTCCAATTTACTCACGGATTTTGAATTTGCAAGAAACGAAAGGTTAACTGTGATCGGGGAGTTGGCACCGTGATTATGGTTAGAAGATCCTTTTGTTTTTAAGCAATCGATAAAATTGAATCCAGAAACTTGGAATATCTTAGAGTATCCCAAAATATCAAAATTTCACTAGAAGATGAAGATACCCTTACCGTTATCTCCGCCTATGTAAGAGGACCTCGAATCCTTGTTTGAAATACTCGTTTTGAACGGAATGCGTAGTTAATATATTAATATATTCTCCCCGGTGGTCTGAATGCCAAGTGTATTTCCTGGCTGGACGCCAACAATAATCCTAGAGGTGTATTCCTGAAATCGTAGAAAACAGAGAGCTAAGGGATGCTTACGCAAAACATGAATTTGCACATAACAATCTTCACCGGGCACTACAAGTGCAGCGGACACTACAATATCGTTCAAAACTTGACGTTTTCTTTATTTTCGTTCAAAATGGGAAGCATCGGCTGAATTAAGAAAAAGGCCTGGAAAAGATTTAAAAGGGAATTTAATTAGGATTACCAGTAACAATACCAACCTTCTGATGTTGTCATCTTTTGTCTAATGTTTCGTATTAACAAGAATGTACCTACCGATGATGACAAATAGATTTCTATTTGTCGAAGTTAGAAAAGATGACATTGGAAACGATTAAGAAAAAAGTTCCCAAGATTAAACATAGAAACAAATTTGAAGGATATGAAACACTAACCATCACAAATTTGACAGTATTCAAAAGCTTCCTTCTCACATGCTTCAACAATACATATCGATTTCTAGACTACAATCCTTCGTTAGCTTTGTTGATAATGTACCTGAACAATGTCTGAAACTTCATCCGTTCATACTTCAGGAGTTATGTCAGGAGCCAATGGGCGAAGAAATTGAAAAGAGTACAACGGACCCAGATGTTTTCACGAAAGTTATTAGTTTATTTCGGAAGAAGTCTCTAGTGATGTGCCGAATTGTGAAATCACTTGTGATGAGATAAATCTTTCGATAGGGCTAGTTCCGAAATTAACTCGACTCTGGAGGTACATCTGATCGAAAAAGACGGAGGTACATTCCATCTTGCAGAATGTAAAGGAATCGTCAAACATAACGCCAAATCAGCTTTGCAATCTCAAGGTCTTCAATGGCTTAAGCAACACTTGAAAAGTGTGAAATAATACTCAGTTTCGGAGAATGCTGCGGTTGGTCAGTCAGGACCTGAAATTTAATTGGTTGTGCAAAACGGGTTCCACATGAATCCTGTGCTCGATATCATTCATCTCGATCAGTATCTACACTATAATGAACATATCAAAATTATATTCTGTATAGCGCAGAAATCGGTCATGTCCCCTCGACATTCCTTCCATGTCCCTTCATTCCAGATACATTGATCAAAAGGTCATAGCTGTGTTACAAAATCCAGGTTAATCTAGTTCAGACATATGGATGCAAGGTTTCGTACAATCAGAGTGGTTATACAATGAAAGGATTGAGTTTTCCAAATGAAATATTTTCGTGCAGGCACTGGTCTATGCACAGAAAGTCCCCAATAATAGAAGAAAGAATTAGGGAGTTTTTCAAATTGGCGACGGGTAGGGGAATGGGATTTGGAATTTTTCCTATTTGTTTTCTTATTATGTATTATGTATATTATGTATTTTAAATACAATATACAATATTAATTTCACCAATCTAAGATACTGTTTTTTGTAGTAATGATGACTTTTTATTCCGTATAAAATTTAAAGAACCATTTAGCTTTTTGAGTGATTTATTGTTTTGGAATTGCTTTATTTTATTATGAATTTTTAAGACTGATAAAAGCAAATTTTAATTCAAATCGCCAGTATTTCGAAACACTCATTTTAATTTGTTTGGAATCAGTCGGAGCTTCATAAATGCAGCAAAGCTACATAGTCGATAAAGTCTTAAATCATAGTTCTACCTACTTTTTTATCTTATTTACTATATATGTCTAATTACGTTCTTAGTGTGGGACTTGTTTTGTGTTTTACTCACTAAACACCTCTACTGTCAACTCAGAACTAAGCCTGAAGCCGTTTGACATATTACTTCAGGCCAGATATGTTTCTATGCTTGCAAGTGCCTTCAGAGATCGGGAAAGAAGTGCTAGAGAACAGATGCCTCCTGCCTTTTTTATTGTGAAAACTGCCCGAGCATCATGCTATTCTAATTCAATTTTTCGTTCATTGTAAGCATTAGGGGAGGAGAGCTCTCCAATTATATTTACGAAGTCAGACCGCTCGTGGCTTCATCTTTTGCACACAAAAAATCTGTGGCACGAATCATTCAACTTCCCTATGCAAAACATGTAGTTCGTTCATCCTGATTACCTTCACAATCTTGTGTGAGTAAGACCGGAAACATCCATTCTCATTCAAGAGCTCGGTCAAGGAGAAATTAGTATCATCATTCATTCGATTGAGCCACAGACTCAGGACCTTCTCTTTGGGTCGCGCTCTCAAGATTGTCACCAATCGCTAAGAGAGAGCTGTTTCTTTCCCCCAATGACCTTTTCTCTGCTGTCTTCTGTTGTGGTAAATGACGTCTCTAGCAAGGAAGGCAATGGGTATCACCTCGGCAATCACCAATATCGTCCAAGATTCCAGGAGACCGCGATGTTTCTTGTCTTCGCACCTGTGTCAACCACTTTCAGGGATACTCTTGCTCTGAGTATCGCCTCATATTTCTGTCTCATAGAGGAGAAAAACAGGATGTGCAGCCCTCATTCGGAATCTCTTTGATGCGGCATGGACTTCTTTATGTCGGCTAATAATCAAGTAATTGCCCTAACAGGCACAATAGCTTTGCCAGCGGTTGCCCTGATTTGTCTAGAGAAGCTCATATTTGAGTCCATCAATACGCTGAGATATTTTTATGCCAAACCTTGATAGGTCTAATCTGGGAATTGACTTCTTTGTCACGTTTCCCGCGAACCGTGTTCTTTGAACCTGCGTGCAATTATAGGATTATCTGGGGATTGGGGTGGCGTACACAGTTGATGTTTTGTGTTGTAGAGCAACCAAAGCTTCACATTGTGTTGTGGGCTTGGGATCATTATCTTGCTGGAACCAGAAATCGTCACCAAGCCTCAATTGCTGAACGCGTTGCTTCAAATTCCCCTTCAAAACATTAATGTAACCGTATTGATCCATAGTTGATTCTATAAACACAATTTGGCCAACTCTTCCTGCCGCCATACGTCCCCAGACCAGCACACCACCTCCACCATGTTTAACAGTTGGTACGAGATTTTCTTTTTCGAGCGCAGTACCGCTCTTCCACCACACTAACTTTCTTCTTTTAATGCCAAATATGCAAAATTTGCTTTCGTCAGAGAAAAGGCTTGTTCCCAAAACTATGGTGGCTTGTTTATATATTTTTATGCGAAATCCACACGTTTCTTCCTGTTCACTTCCGAAATAAATAGCTTCTTACGTGCTATGAGTGGGCGATATCTATCTCTCTTTAGTATTTTTCGTATGGTATCTTCGTGGAGAACCTCGCCAAAAGAGTCTATTATATTTCTAACAATTTGGGTAGCAGTTACTAGAGAATTGTTTCTAACCGCCTGCAAAAGGTTTTTTTTCCGCGTTCAGTCAGTATGTAGCGTCGACCCTTTGCACTTGACACAAAACCTCGACGAGGCTTTGACATAACCGAATCAGTTGTGTTAAATCTTTTCACCACATACTGGACAGAAGAGTGATTTTGCCTACTATTTGACCAATTTCGCGGTAAGTTTTCTCTTCACTTTTCGCGTCGTCATCAAAAATTTAAAAAACCTGCACTCACTTTCAAACCTAACAACTTAAAGTAGAACTATTAGTTTTCCTCTTTAATGCATGTTAATGACATGTTAATGTTACTCTGCGTATGCCATCGGTAACACGGGGAATCCCCCGGTTTGTTCTGTACGGATACTTTTTCTGGTCTATTGTGTTGCCATAAATTGATTTTGTTTGAGTTTCTCTTTCTTTTTAAAGTCTTTTTAGTCTTTTTAAACAGTAAGTATTTTGAAAAAACTGAGAATCATGTTCAAGTGTAGATTTTATGATATTATAAAAGAAAGATTCACAAGAATAGCAAAGTGATTCCCAAAGTTTGCTATTGTTAAT
This sequence comes from Stratiomys singularior, assembly GCA_954870665.1. Lineage (NCBI taxonomy): Eukaryota > Metazoa > Arthropoda > Insecta > Diptera > Stratiomyidae > Stratiomys > Stratiomys singularior. The sequence goes on along the minus strand of OX940880.1, from coordinate 65,848,332 downwards.
TTTACATCTTATTTTTTTCAAAGGCGTTGTTTTTCAAACGTAGATTTTCCAGGCCAATGATTTCCATGTGGCAGCATTTGTTTTCTTTGTAACGACCATTTCGTATTTTTTGGTATGCTACAATTAAACGAATAAACATCTTAGCTGAAATCCTTTAAATGAAATTATAATATCTTCACACCTAATGAGTAGCAAAAACAAACAAAGTTTATTGCATGTGTTGTTTATTGTCCTGGAGTAAACTGAAATATTCATATGCTATCGCTTGGACATTCTGACGGTTTATTGAAGTGATAAGTGATGCTCATTGTTAGGAAAACTCTGAATTTTGAGCACACTGTAAGCCTTTATTAAGGCACATAAATGTAATAACAAAAAACTGCTTACCACTTACATAAAACTACGCAAAATTTAATGAATCATGTTGAAATGTGCACCAGTGAGTTTGACTGACGCGTAACAGTTTTGAATGATTGTTTTTGAAAATAAAAACAACATTGAACTTATTTAACCATCTATAAAAGTCATGCATTAGTTGAAGAACGTGAAGAAGAATTAGTTGAACTAGAAGGAATAATTTCAAAAAAAGTAAAATCCGTCTCTTAGATTAGCGCGGTAAAACGAATGTGAATATCACTTAATATTCATAGGCACCCGGAGACGGGTCAAACCCAATAAGGGCTCCATTGTGATGTCCAAGCTATCTGTACGAACGAATTTAGCACTTCTTGCTGTTTCGTAACGTTAAAGCGAAATAGAAACATGTTTCCTTTAACCTAAAATTTAAGTGTCCCAAAAAGATTAATATTTACCTTATCATATGTGGAAGTAAACAATTCAACTATGAAGTTAATCTTTCCTTACTCAATTCTGAATATCCCATGCGGTAGCTTCATCCTGATATTTTCATTGTATGTGCTGTGCCTGTTAAATATGAATTTGGCTTTACAGTATCCACTTTCCAGCATCAGAATGGAGGGCGAAAGAAGTCTGTGAGTGTTTTTGTCATATTTAAATATTTTCCTTATGCATCGTCTGCAGGGAACTGCAGCCAACCCATCTTTTCTCTATCTCTTGTTTGAGTTTGTTGTTTTTTTTTGTGACATAACTCATGAGTTATGTATATAAGGCGTAGAATAGAGAGGCCCAGCCCATAGTAATGAGTGAAAGGGTTCCAAGCCACGTACTTCGGTTAGCAAAGAAAATGTTTAGTCGATATTTCAGTACGGTTTGTGCCATTTGGAGTCCAAAACTCAGGGCGCAAATAGTCTTCACCTTCCTACCCCAAAAATACTTCATGTTCCTTTGCAAACAGGCGCCTTCCGATTACGAGAACATTTTCTCTAACATTATAACAAATGGAAAAAGTGCTACAGAAGAGATCTCTCTATTCCCAATGCATTCTGACACTCCAGTTTGCCTTTTTTAACTGTCAAGACTACTCGAACAAAATATGTTACGAGTTTCAATGGTTCTAAGCACTTTTCTGACTATAGTGTCCGGAAAGAGCTCTCCAATTTCATTGAAGAGGTCGATATGCTGTCCTTTCCTAAGTCGCAGTAAACAACGCAAATGCACAACATATTCGCAAATGTATGACATGCGTCATCCACCCTCCTTGTACAAACCATGCCGTTGAAGGACCGTGAACTTTAAATCTTGGTCAGGTAAGACCGGAGACATGAATGTTCACATGAAAGCTGGATTAAGTAGAAATCAATCTCAGCATGCGCTCGTTTGATCCACGGCCTCAGATTAAGGATGAGATGTGCGATCCACACCCCGCTCGTGCCATCCAACCAAAACTGTTGCCAATCGCTTGCAGGAAGTCATCTTCGTTCCCTGACGACGTCTCCTCTTTTGTCTTCTCTTCTGTGCCGTTAAATATTTTAACGTTCTAGCATGGAAGGTGATATGTGCCACTTACGGCCGCCAAGACAATCGTTGCCGACACTTAGTTATAAAAGTTGTTTGTCGCCTGTCACCAGGTGCTTTCCTGTTTTCTAACCTGGTGTTTTCAAAAGATGTGGATGGACGCGTCCTCACTACACAAAAATTTCCCTTTAACTGTTAAATAAGTGCTTTAAAATTTTTTTAAGTGCATCATTTGCGTTTCATTTTTTGTCTGTTTTGAGATGCGATATATTATATATGAGTTCACTAAAAGCATTTCGAACCCGCATAAAAAATGTCCACCATTTCATCGATTTAAGGGGGAAAGAAAACGTTGAAGCGTATGGAACCCAAAAGCGTATTGATGTGTGTTGTAATAATAAGTGAGCATTGGGATAATCTTGTCTTTGGCTTTCTACGCAAAAGCCTTTAATTGTCTTTTTTGCAAGTGTTTTTCTTGTTGAAAATTCTGGCTTTTATATTTGTGTCGGTACGCCTTTTCGATAAACGTCCTTGGCAATTCTTACGCTAAAGGGATGCTGGTAAAGGACCTGCCAGTGAACGTAAAGTAACCTTTTGCACCAGGAACTCTATCTAATAATTTCAAACATAAATGTAGTGGAATGCTGGTGCTTACTTATCCGGCCGAGGTTTATTTTCATAGTATGAAAGTATTGTAAATAAATATCCAGTTTTTGAGACTAATAGCGCATATATGCGTATACCCTCCTTTGTTCGGATTATAGGTGAAAAATGCAATTCTGTCATTGACTTTTACAATTCATGCACTGTGACTGCTTTATAGGGAATGAAATATTGTCTAAATTTGCCATCTATGTATTCCAGATGAATTTTTGAATATGTGTTCTTATCGGTGCATTTCTTTGCGTGGATTTCTTCAAATGTAACATTAAAAACATCTGCTTAAATGTAGTCCTAGTGAATGTAGCAGGAAAAAAGTAATCTACTATTGGAAGCAGTAGACTAGTATTCTTGCATGTTAGGGAGTTACATCAATCCCATATTTAGGATAGCAGCAATGAATGCTGAAAATTCTTCTTAAGTATTATCGTGCCACTTGTGCCAAATTGACTTTCGTGAAAGTTGTTTCTTCTAATTTCGTTCTTGGCATAATTGTTAGTTATAATTTATTGTGCTCTCTACTAATTCTTCAGTAAAGTATAGTGTGGTTCGGCTATTTCGGCGTAGAAATCAAAATTCAGCGTGGCTGAAGGAACATCATGTTCGGTAACATATTCCCACTTTTCACTTAACGATACGTTGCCATGTTGCGATGTGTACTTTCCATGCTAACTATTCGTTGCTGTCTTGATTCAATAATATTACTATCACTGCTGTCGTTGTCTCCTATAGTCACTCTTTTGAACGTGTCTGTATAGAAGTCTATCTGGAGCTCATCTTCACTACTACTTGATTCATGATTTCCCCCACCCGAACGGGAATAACGCGAGGGATCCGCTTCTTGGTCAGGACGACCACCTCGGTCTTTTCCAGCGCTAGGCTAAGCCCACGGTCTGTCATCCACTCGCTTACTCGACGTATTGACGCACCCAGTTTGAGTTGCGCCTGTCCGACAGTACGTCCGGCGACGTAGCGTAGCCAACTAAGCGCGAGTCCCCTGGTGACAAACTCCCCCTCAAAAGCTCAACGTATGAGACATTCCAGAGGTCCGGGCCCAGAACGGAAACTTGCGTCACCCCTGATGTCAAATCAAATCTTCGCCGGCCTCCCAATGTGTCATAGATGAGTTTCCGGTTTTTGAGATAGTCCTTCAATATCCGCGTCAGATACCTCGGCACCCTGAAATATTCCAGAGCACGGAGAATATCTGTCCATCTAGCAGAATTGAAGGCATTTCTCCCACCTAGTGTTATGAGCAGTACTATTCGTCTCGAGTTGTGATTGTGGGCTTCTGCCTGCTGGACCGCACTCACTGCCTCCGCTATTGCACCGAACGTGGATCGACCAGCCCTGAAGCCGTACTGCTGAGGAGACAGATCCCCGAGAGTTCGGATGGCCTCTCCAAGTCTTTCTCTAACAACATACATTGGCGTTCAACATACATAGGGGCCGATATGAAGATGGTTGCTCCGCGTTCCCCTTCCCCTTGTGGATCAGCACAAGCCTCACCTCCGTCCAGCAATTTGGAAACGCGCCCTGTTGCGAACAGGCATTGAAAGTGGTGAGCAGCTTGTCAGGACAAAGTTGATGTGTAAGCTGTATCACTTCCGCTGGTATACCGTCTGGCCCTGGGGCCTTTTTCGATTTTAATGATTTCACCGCATCATCCAGCTTGATGGCGGTAAATAGTGGGCATTCCGGGACATTCAACATCTGCATCATTGGGGCGAATAGGATGCATAGGGAAGAGCGCTCGAACAATCTTGTCCATTTTTTCCGTTTCAAGGACACAGGGTCTCCTTGCAGCTCCTAATTTCCGCGTGGCAAGCTTGCAACCTAGCCCCCACGGGTCTCTATCGATGTCCTCAACGAGATTGTGCCAGCAGCGAACCTTGCTTACTTTAAGCAACCTACGGAGAAGTTTTCTAGCCGACCTGTATGCCAGCGTTCGGGAATGTGACTCGTCTCGATTTCTTAACGGTTGAGATTCGCGGCGGAGTTTGTGACATTCTCTCCGCTTTGCAGCGATTTCTGCCGACCACCAGTTTACAGCAGGCTTATTGTGTCAAGTCGCCTGGGCATAGAGCAGTCGCAAGCATTCTTGATGAGCCTCATGGTGGAGTTCACCATGTTTTCAGCTGAGGCTTCCCCCATAACCGTCATAATTTCACCGCTCATAAGAACTGCGGCGAACGCGTCGACATCTATTTTAGAAATATTCCAACCTACAGTTGAAGGTTGGATTGCTGAAAGCAATGTACTGGTGATCGCTCACCGAGTAGTCCTCCAGTACCATCCATCTGTGTATCCTAGGCACTAAGGACTCCGAAGCAAATGTCACATCCGGAATAGTTCCCAAGCAGCCTCCTCGTCGAAAAGTTGGTGTGTTCCCAACGTTCATGATGACAAGTTGCCTCCTAGCCACAATTTCTAGGATTCTTTTTCCTCTCGGGTCTGGAAGAGGCATTCCCCATTCTATCGCCTTGGCATTAAAGTCACCGCCAACAAGGATTCGGCCTTCTGTGCTCGAGACAGCTTCCTCCAGTTCATCAAGCCTGCTCTGAAAACATGAAATTGACTCATTCGGTGTGAAATCGACGCTTATGAATGTCAAATCGGCGCACCCAATGAGCACAAAGCCATTTCCGCTGGAGAAAGTCCGAGCTGTGGGTCGAGCCCTATCACGTACCCGGATGGCGGCGGTGCCGGATCGATCACAATACCATCCAGCTTCCTCTTTGTTGTGGTGTTACTCGGAAATCAGCAAAAAGTCTACTTTTTTCTCTCTTGCAACCTGATCTAGTAAATCTTGTGCGGTTGAACTACGGTGTAGGTTGATTTGCAGGACTTGGATCATGTCTTTGCTCTTTTCTTACTTAGTGCCTCTTTGAACTCCAGGCACTTACTACTTCCTGGAATATGAGTCAGATCTTCAGACTTCCGTCCCTTATCTTTGCACAAGATGCAACTGGGTTCGTTTGGGTAGTCTTTCGCGTTATGGCCGGAAGTGCCACACTTGTAGCACAGTTTGCTTCGATCTGGCCCCTTGCAGTTCAAGAAGATGTGTCCGAAGCTAAGACACTTGTAGCATCGAGCTAGGGCTACCCTTCGACGTATCCTGCACACAACCCAGCCGACGTCAATTTTCTTCTTGGCCAGGAGTTGCACAGCGTCTTTATCTGGGATGTCTATTATTGCCGCCCTTTGCCCTCTAGGATTGGTAAGCGTTAGCCTTACCCTAAAGCTCTCTGCCGTAGGAAGAATTAGCCTAATGGAATCTTCTACTTCTGTGGCATCCGCAATGCAGTCAAGGTCTCTTATTTCCAAAGAGGCCGTTGGCTGTAATGTCGAGATAACAGCTTTAGAGCCCATGACGTCCTTGACAGCGCTCTCGAACCGTGCCTTGTCGGTGGATTCCGCTCCGAGTTCTACGAGGAGACCGCCTGTTCTGGTGGCCCTTACCGTTTGTATTAATGCACCGTTTTTTCAGATTCCACATTTTGCCTGATTTCCTTGAGGACCTCGGCGGAAGTTCTCCCGTCTGCAGGCTTGATCAGTAGAGCATGTTTGCGCTGCTTACTCCTCGCCTTTTTTGGCGTTGCGCTGTGTTTCGTACCTTCTTGCTTTTCGGGCGCCTGTTTGGAATCTTGTGCTTTCACGCGGTGTATCTTCTTCGCAGCCTTCTGTTGCGATTTAGAGCGCACCAATTGAAAGCCATCATTTTTCTCCTCCCCTTGACTGATATCTCCTGTCTCGACTGTTATCGGCCCCTTCGCCCTTTTCCTACGGTCAGGTTTAAGTGGGCTACATGCCGCCCTTTTGCCTTTTACAAGAGGAGTAGCATTTTCAGTGAAGGGAGTTTTATTTTCATTCGATGGTTGCGTTCGATTGAGGTTTGCTTCCACGATGTTTTCTCGCTGCCTTGGTTAGGCTTGGCTACTCTTTGAGGTGGAGTTCGCAGTAGTTTTGGCCTTTTGGCGAACATGCTTGCGTCGTTGATTTTTTCACTTGTAGTTTTTGATTCTTCAGTGGCCAAGTGTTCCACCACTGAAAAATGCCCTGGCGACTCATCCCCAGCAAGATTGCTGGAGAGAAGCCCGCATGAGGTCGAGGCTCCCTCACACGTCGGGGTGTATATTCCCACCCCTAATTTATTATTTTTGTTTTCACTCATCATATAATTTTTTTTGGTGGGTACTTTTAGTGACTTTATCACGCGTCTGGATGAAGGGCAACCTCGCCAAGCCCCCCCCCCCCCACCCCCACCGTGCCAACGTGGTACCCATGGCGGGTTATTTACAACGTTAGCTAACGTAAGGATATTTTCTAGGCTAATACGGTAACGCACGCCATTTCCCAGGTCAATTTTCGCTGGGCTTCCCGTTGAAGTTGATGATGCTTCGCTCGCTTCTAATTATTTCAGGTGACGGTCAGGGACATGGAAAACTTACAGGTAGGCGTAATGATTCTCATAGATGTGTTTACTACATCTTTCATTGCAAATCATCCGCTCTTTTATGAAATTTCAAAGCTAGAAAAATTAAAACTACTTACAAGGCATGATTAAAAACTAACACCAGCCCTCGACTCAATTTCAGATATAAAACAAAGTCCTTTTTCCAGCGCCTTATAAAGCTGTTGGGATTGAGTTTGTTTAGAGCTGTTACCATAGCTTCAGCACTTATCGAGAACCAAGATACCCATCTACGTTTAAGGCAAACACATCCCATCAACCAGTTAGTCTGCAACACTTGTTGAGTAATATTGCAACATTGAAATGGAGGAATCGAAAAATCTTTTCCCTTGAGTTTGTTTCCTTAGTCTAAAGTTGTCTAAAGTCTAAATTTGATTGGAATTATGCTTAGCTATAATCATTACTCCGAAAAAGTTTCTTGGCTTTAATTCCTTGGCGCAAAATAATACTCTGCAACTTTGACGCACTGTTAAAAAAAGATAAGAAATTCTTTGTTCAGAACAAACTTAAACTTGAAAAATTCATTTTATCGTGTACACGTTTTCATTGTGTTTCAGTAATTTTGCTTCATAAAACTGCAATAAAATGTCAAGTATTAATAAAACTTTTTCGTCCTGCGACTCCTAAATAGTCCATTTACTTTGTGACTATTTTTTATAGGTTTTCCGCGCAGAGTCATGTTTCCAGTTTGTCTAGCTTTATTGCCCATAATAAATATTTTCCAAGAACGCTTTAGTGGCTGCCTCGACACTCCAAAGTGTTGTGAAGACTGATCATAGTTTTCAAGTGCTACAGAAGAAGTTTCGAATACATTTTTAAGCTCAACCTCTTGTGCGAAGCGACTTTTTCGATGGTATTAATAGATCTTTGACTAATCAACGATGGATTTTCAAACCGCCCAAATTTGAAACCTTCTAAGTGCGTGGTCCAATCATTTATTCTTCGTCATTCGACAAATGTGTTCATCACAAACTGCTTAGATATCCTAATGAGTTTCGACTTTGCTTCGTCGGCACTCCACATTTATCACATGTGCCAGAAGTGCTGACAGCGTTATTCAACGATCGGGAATCTACAAGGTTTTACTTTCAATACTTCCATTTAATTTTTTCAAGTAGTTTTGCATTGGTATCTTATCGAACAGCTTCGCATTGAATGGTCTCGTTTTCTCCTCCAATGGTGACGTCCGAACAGAATATCATACTTAATTGCGCAACGAATCTTGAAACTCGATAGTGCACGCTCTCAACATTTCACTCCAGAAAGATATTCAAGAGGACATGGATAATGGATAAAGACGAGCGAACGAGTGTCTGCCGTTTGCATTTTATGATCAAAATCGACAAATAATTGTCGATTGATGAAATTTAATACGAATCGATAACAAAATCTTTTGTTTGGAATATGAAATTGTCCACTCAGTAAATCTTTGGAATGAATGAGAACTGAAAATTATGCGTCATACTAGGGAGCAGCCCTTAACATGCCTTTAGTTACGTAATTGTTCTATAAATAAATCAAATGATGTCGCTACAGGTTGCAAAAATTTAAAAATGTCCTTTTATTTTCCAGGCTTGAGGACAATGACCTTGTCGCAGATAGCGTCCTTGCCGCCTGTTTCGCATATGTCGGGCTCGGCAACGGGCGGAGTAATTATGGATCGCAAGTCAGTCTACTCGTCAACCCCGCCAGGATCGATCCCAACACCTCCGCTGCATCACACCAGTTTGAATTCCACCACGAATCCTTACTTCGAAATAAAGTATTGCAGTTCGTACAGTCCTCAAGACTCATGAGAGAAGACTTTAGGAAGCATCTTCTTGGATGGAAGTGATCCATACAATACAATGAAGTTTGATGAGCGACCTCTTACATTAATCTGGTCGCCAGGATATCAATTAGATTTAAAGTAATGATACATGTTTTTATTTATATATTTTAGTCGAACATTTTTATTTCGAACAAATTTAATGGAACTACAAACAACTGTATATAGAAATAAATGAATCAAGTTTTTCGCATGATAAAAGCTCTTCGCTAATATTCAACGAAAATTTTTAATGGAAATCAATTTTTAATTTTGCGTATACTCCTCAGGTGGAAAAAAAGGCTACCCCTTCATTCCACCAATTGCGCGAAGTATGGCAGTTGTTTTCTAAACCATAAAGTTAAAGAGTTACTTGAAGATTTTTTATTAACCCTTCGCAGCCCAAGATGAAAGATTAAAAATTTTGATTTAAGGTAATGATACACGATTTTAATAAGACCCTTTTTCAGGTACAGCAACTCACAATCAAATTCTGACAAAGCATGAAAATGCTTCCTGATGATCTTGTATGTTCATAAAAAATTCCAAGACAAAAGATAAAACTATTAAATTTTCCTTTTTCTTATAACAAGCCAAACAACCCTGAAACGATGACAAAAATTTCAAGAGTTCTGTAAAGGAGAAAACTATGCAAATTTGTATAAACATTTGTATCTGTACATTCCTTCTAACACATCTCACAGTCAAAGTGGGACACGTTGAGTTTTCGCTTAGCAACCGTTGTTTAAGTCGAAACACTTTTGTGGTAGAAATACAGTGGTAGTAATGCACAAAAGTCTTTATGATGACGCAGTAACGCAAAAGCTAATCAGTCGAAATGTCTTCTAGCTACGTCAAAACCCATTGGAGGAATCTATAAATGGATCCATAAGAACCACAAAAACTTGTGGGTCATTGATTGAGGTGTTAACAAAGGCGAGAGTGATTAACACTGCCAAGGATGAATTGTCTTAAATTGTGCGAAAAATTATCGACCATGAATTCACCTACCCAAAAACAGGCAAGGTGGCTTGTGAACAAGTTTATGGGAATGAACTGATTTATAATAATTCTGTCGAAAACGCAACGCAATTCTCAGAGAAGCTACTACAGTTTGGTCCACCACCAGAAGACAAAATTATGGTCTCCTTTAACATGAAAGCTCTATTCCAGACTATTCTGTTTACGGAAACGATAGGGTTCATATAAGAGTGGATCTCGCATCAAGAGTTAAAAACCAGACAGTACATACAGCTCGCAAAGCTTTGTATGATGAAAAATTATTTCACATTTAGAACATTTTATAAGACCAAAGGAGGAGTAGCGATGCGAAATCCTCTTTCACTATTCTTCGGTGAAATATTCATGTCACGATTGGGAGAGTTACTACAGGATAAAAACTTGTTATCGCGATGCTGGATGCTTCATGTATGGACGATGTTTTTGCGAGTGTAAAACGACTGAGATGGAGAAGATCGTTGTTAACCGAAATCAGGCCAATAAGAACATAATGCTTAGAGTGGAGGAAGAGAAACACAAAAACTATCTTTTACTAGAAACAAGCAATCCCAAGAACAAAAAGTTTCTCCATTCAAAGCCATGATTCATCGAATGCTCACTTTGCTGCTAAGTAAAGAAGCCAATGAAAAAGAATGGCAGTTTATCATCTATTCAAGCGCTCAGCGATTAAGAAAATGGAAGAGTAGATACAAAAGACCAGACAGTAAAACAATCAACGCTAGCAAATACAGGCTGAAAGTATATACTGAAAGTATATAATGAAAGGCGTTGACATATCATGAAGGTATCAGCAATCGGAGGACACCGAAAATCTATCGGCATAATTCCGTGAAAGCAAGAACCAGATCAAAAACGTTCTCGAATTAACGAAGGTCCGTTAACGTGTTAGTTAACGTTAACGAAGTTAACGTGTAACTCAAGAGAAATCTGGCGTTTATCGAAATTTTATTTATTGCCAAGAGAAACAGTTCTACAGGGTGGGCCATCTATCGTTTTAAATTTGAACTACCTATATTTCGACATTGGAAACGTCAAATGCCATTCGGAAAGTGACAGATATTCAGTAAAAAGTATAAAATTTATGAAATGGGTCGCTATTCGCTAGAAGAAAACTTGGAAATATTGAAAACTTTTTTCCAAAGTGGTGAGTCTTCAACCTAAACTGTAAGAAATTTGGCAAAAAGTGCCATCAGTTCAATTTGTGCAACAATTTGTCAAGCGTGTGCGTGAAACTGGCTCGTTGGTGGATAAACCAAAACGTCAACGTTCATTTCCCTTGCGTTCAACCGAAAATATTGTGATCGAGGCTGAAAGTGCTGTGAGAATGCATCCACCTCAACTCGCCGTCGATCGCAAGAATTAAGCATTCCACGAACAACTTTGCGACGAATTTTGCAACAAGACCTCGCTATGAAGCCATATAAAGTTCAATTGGTGCAGCAACTGAAGCCACTTGACCATCTGAGCCGTCTACAGTTCGCAGATTGGGGGGAAGATCGTTTGACCGAGGATGGTCAATTTTACCAAAAAATCATTTTTTCGGATGAGGCTCATTTCCACCTCGGTGGTTATGTTAACAACTAGAATTGTCGCATTTGGGGCACAGAAAACCTGCACGTAATTGTCGAGAAGCCAATGCACCCAGGACTAGTCACTGTATGGTGCGGATTTTGGTCTGGTGAAATCATCGGCCCATTTTTCTTCGAAAATGAAGAAGGAGTCGCCGTAACCATAAATGGTGAGCGATATCGCGCAATGTTATCCGAATTTTTCTTCAAGTAAATTGAAGAGGAAGACTTGGACAACATTTGGTTCCAGCAGGACGGCGCTACGTGCCATACAGCAAACGCTACACTCAATCTTTTGCGCCCTAGCTTCGAAAATCGCATAATGAGCAAAAGAGGTGATGTGAATTGGCCTTCCAGAAGCTGCGATTTACCGCGGTTGGACTATTTTCTTTGGAGAGGTGTTAAAGATAAATGTTACGCCAACCATCCAAAAACAATTCAAGATTTAAAGTACGAGATTCAAGCGGCTGTTGCTGCCATAAGGCCTGAAATCATCGAGAGAGTACTCCAGAATTGGGTGGACAGGATGAGCTACTGTAAACTCAGCCGTGGTTGTCATTTGTCCAAAATTGTTTTCCACAAATAAATTTCATAAAATAACTTTTCAAATAAATGTTCAATGAATATGAAATGAATGAATGAATGAAATCAATGAATGAATATGAAACAGACGAACTGAATCGAAGCATGCAACTTGGAAATATGTTGTCCAAAACAATACTGACGATATCGAAGATCAAATATATACACAGGGAAAAGAATTTTCTAGTTTACGAAACTATGGAAGGACCTGTGTTATGCTTTGGATATGCAACCTCAATTCTCACCCAAGCATCCACAAACGCACTGAATGTCTTAGATAGTTGGGTCCTTATACGTGATATATAGTGAAATAAGAATATAGAACTCGATATAGCCATATTTGATGCGCCGGAGGTGTAAAACATTATAAGGCTGCGGGAGCTTTGATGGGCTGGATATATGAATCGCAAGGACTAACAACGGATGCTGAAGACATTTGTAGGGATAATATTAGCGCAGGGACCAATGAGAAAGACAAGAAAACGCGGGACCAACCCTGTTGACAAAGATTTTGAAGACTTGAGCTACTGAAGGCCAGGATCTTTCGGACACCGAGTGATATCCTACTGATAATGTAACAAAACTATAGGTGTTACATTAGCTATGATAGCGGAAAGCCATACTGAAATTCAAATTCACTCGGAACCTAAAAATAATTCGGAAACTTTTTTTCTTTTTTTCTGTAATTTTTTGAAGAATTAAAACAATATGTGCAATATGAACAAAGCCAGCTTCAATATGAAAGAAAGAAAAACTGATTGCTTGTAAAGGAAGCAAGGAAGTTGCGCACATGGTTGTTGCATAAAGGTGCCATGCGAACATAGCAACTTTGAATCTTTGAATTTTTTCAATGAATCATCAAAGGATAATTAAGTTAATATGATTCTTCCAATCCAAATAAATGGTGTCATTCAAAACCTTCTCATGCTCAGTATATAACCAATCGTTTTAATAATAATAATAATAATACAATAGTAATAATAATTTTTTTTGGTTGGGAGGTGAAGGCTATTTAAGCCGTTAGTGTCGGACTCCCGGTGGCAACCAGACTACCGACTGAACGCCTCCCCTGTCTCACCAAAAACCTCGCCTGGAACTGTTTCTCACATTACATCGGACTAGGGCTCATTTATCGTCGCCTTCTGGTTAATGAAAATCCCTCTTTCAGCACTGGTGAATGGGAAGGAAGAGGATTGCCCCTAAAAATCCCCTTTTCATCTGCACCGCCAAGCGATCTATGATGCCCTTCTTCATAAGAAGAACTGTCCGTACGTAATGCAATTGTCTTTTGACTTCATTATTTTCCCAGTTACTTTTTCTGGAGAGCGCAAGCCTTTTTTTCTGAGAGATGCGAACGGAATCGTGTCGACCTTCCGCATGCAAAGAACGCGTGGCAAGCGTCATCTGTCATCCCCGGGTAGAACAAGCAAGCTGGGGCGGTAATTTTCTCATCTTATACAGGTGAGATTTAAAATATCCATGCCCACTGCGCAGTTTCGTCGGATAATAATCAGTCTCTCAATCCGTTCTGCAGAACCACGGCCCCAAGTCGCTGATGAGGCGTGCCATATGTGATTGCTGCCACAAAGTTAGAGTCCTTCTCCTTTCCTCTCGGCTGACGACTTCTCTCGCCGACTCCCCCCTACGTAAGTACACTCGCTTTCGTTCTTCCGCGAGTAGCATAACAGGGACCATCCTCGAGATAACCAGCACTGCTGGTTCAGAGATAGTTCGATATGCAGTTGCCATCCGCAACGCTCCTCGCCTCTGTACGTGACGGCTTCGGTACGACTCCTTGCTATGAGCGTCAGTCCAGACTTCGGAGGCGTAGAATAGCATTGACTCCATTCCACTCATAAGTAGCCGTCTCTTACTCGAGGTTGGTTCCCCCGTTTTGTCCATAAGGGAAAATATACACCTAGGAGCCGTAAAAAAAGTTAATATTTTTAATTTTTTTCAAAGGAAAATACATAGAATTTTACATTTACATTTTAAGTACACACATTCAAAAATATGTAAAACTTTTTTATGCAAAATATCAAACGTATGCAAGGATATCGTATGAACCTTGGAGCTCCTTGAAAAAATCGGCGTTCACGGTACCCATTGGCGTATCTTCAAAAATCATCTGAAAAAAAAATCGAAAAAGAATAGTAAATTAGATACTACGATCTAGTACTTGTCATAGCCGATTTTGAAAATATTGTTTTTTAACAAAATAGCGGTCATTTCAATATAGATAATGATTTTTGGGCCTCAAATTTGTAATAACTTTAGCTATAAAACAAAAAGTAAGTAACGGGGGAAAAAAATCCTATGACAAGTACCAGATAATAGTGTATAGAATAACCACAAAAAATTTAAGGCAATCGGCTTATTGGTTTTCGAGAAATTTCGGGTACCGATTTGAAAAACGTGTTTTTTTAGAAAAACGCGTTTGAAGTTTTGGGAATGAATAAATCATAAAATTTGTCAACTTACAATACAATACAATACATTTATTGATGCTTTACAGTATTAATACATGTCATTTTTAATCAATTCTACACAGTTTTTTTTGTTTTGTTTTTTAAGTGACTATGCTAGTTAGGTCTACTTTTTCTTATCTAATTATACATAATATTTATCGATCGATCGATCGTTAAAAACTTAACCTACTATATACAACAAAGCTTAAAAACTAAACTAAAGGATTTTCTTATCATCCTTTTACATCTATGCCTATTTAACTAACCTCGATGAAGTTCAGGATGACCTTGTTACACTTAATTCCGTGGGTGAGCCTTGAACTCCCAGCCTTCTACCCAAATCGCAGGGAAAGTGTTGGGCTCGATGCACCACCACGGTAGTTTCTGTTCAGAGAGGTAACGGTCGGGGTCCTCGGTCCTGGTAGGTTCGTCGGAGACGGGCGTGGGGGCCACTCGTTTTACCGAGCCTCGAGACGTCGCCAAGCGAGAATGCGACGAGACCGCTCTCCTCGTATGAAACATCCACACCCACTCGGAAACCGTTCGATCCCTGAAAAGTAAACGGAAGAAAAAAATGCGACCTGAAACAAAAGCGGAAGAGAAACTCGTGTTAATTAGTTTATTAAACTCTATTTCTGACTGTATTCTATTGATATGCTAATTCTATTATGTATTCTAATTCTATTATGCTAATATAGTAGTTACTTACAAAAATACAAATGCTTAACTTCTAACACTACGACCTACGTGAAATCCGCTACCTAGTTGGATGTTGAGTTGTCTGCTTTCACTTGTGCAACGGTGGCCACCCTCGCGATTCTCCTCCGTACTTCCGCCAACTAAAATTATCTTCGCCTGCACCTTCGCTGCGTTCCGAACCAGTTTCCCGTACCCGTACGCTTGCCGTGCACTGCACCGCCTCAACACTCCAGTCCCTCCAGGAATCGCACTTCCGTGTGTTACAACAAGTCAACAATTCGGTCTCTCACGAGATCGCGCCACTCCACCGCGTCCGACAATACTTAAACTTTTAGTCCCAGTCTCTCCAGGGAAAAAAATTACACTACTTATCGCGCACTAAACTATATTAACGTTTTCCTTTTTTTTTCTAAACCAAGGAATCGCACTCGTATTAATTCTTCTCTCACTCCCGTTCCGTCTCGCATCTAACACAAAAAGGGGACCAACCGTTGTTTTTCACTTCCTTTTAACACCCTCCATTTAGCGGGTTCGAGATCCTCCCGCTGCGGCCGTTCACCCTTCGGGCGATGACCCACTCGAGCTTCGATCCATTCGCCGGAATCGCTGCAATTATGGTACGGCGAGTTCCACCATCCACATTGGATCACAACACACTTCGCCGCAACTGCCGGCTGACAGATGACCTGTGTCATCTGATTTATTTACTTGTGTTTAAGTTTGTATTTGTTTATTTATTTATTAATGGTTCATTGCCGCGGCTGTTTGTCATATGGAGGTACACTTCGAGCGATTTGTGCAAGTTATATGGAGGTAAGTACCTGTGATGTGTCCATGGCCCCTTACGCCCAGCCAAAGATCGCGAATCGCGAAAATGAGCCAGATTCGCGGCTCAGTGCCTGGCTCGGTTTCATTAGCCGGCATACAACCGGTCGAGCTCGTTCCGGTAGCTCCTTATTTTGAAGTTGGTGTCGGTAGATTCTTGAGCTGCTCGCTGGCTTCCATCAACAAGTGATCTCGTATGACTAGTTCGTTGATTCGCTGCTATCCTTACAAGCTAACTACCATTCTAAAATTTTACCATTCTATAAATACAATTACTTCATTTCTTTAATTTCAGCCACAATTCCCTTCTTAGCTTCTATGAGTTACTCCTACATCTTAAGGTTACAATATTCCGGTTAATCGCTGAATAACTTAAAATTACCTTCCTACGAGTTTCTCTTCGCATATTTCGTTATCGAGCAACAAATTCAACTCCTACTTCGCGGATCAACTGAGGGTAGTGGTTTTACTTGTTTGCTTCATTCGTCACTTACGTTACTTCCGGAAGACGCGTTTGCCGGGTTCCTTGCGTGGTGAAAGCTTCCTCCGAGGGCAGCCACCCCACACCGTAACAACCTTTGTGGCTGTACAACTCTTCAAATATTTTATCCGCTTCTCGTTTGATTATACTGCTTGGCGTGATGAATTTCCCCCATTTTAATGTTGCTTCGTGGTTGAATATTTTCTTCATCCGTTCGTTTGGATGCTCACTGAGGCTTTTGTAGTACCGAAACGGCGAGTGTTTTATTCTGCTGGGGAGTTGCTTGAGCTTAGCTTCCTCGTATAATATTTCGTTGCGATACCGGCGTTTTGTTCGAGGATTGAAGTAAAGTCCATTGCAAGCTCGTAGTACTTTTCGCTCCAACATTGCGGCATCTCCCATTGCTGTTTTGGAACATGTCAACCAAATTGGTGCAGCGTAGGTGATAATGGGTCTGATCAGTGTTTTATATAGGGTTGACTGCATTGGTGGAAAGCCCTGCTTGCTTACGGAGAAGAAACCGAATGCGGGAGAATGGACTGTAGGCTTTTTTGGTGCTGCTTCGAAAATGAGGGTCAAATCTGATGGATTCATTAAGAGGTACTCGAAGATACTTTAGATTGGGAGAAGGACAAATGGTTGCTTCACCTATTTTCAAAGCGGATTTCTTGCACTTTTGTTTTATGAAATTGTGCCCAAAGTGCTAGTGAGGATTTTTGAATAAAGTCAAGTGGGTTTTTTCAGCATTTATCTTTATACCCCATTCAACGAAGTACTTTTGTAGTTTCAATATGTAATTTTAAATTGATTGAACGGCTTTTACTGGGTTAATATGGGACGAGTGAATTAAGGTATCGTCAGCAAATTGGATAATTTTGGTGTTTTCCCCTTCTGACGGAATTGGGATATCTGCTGTGTATATATTATACAATGGAGGACCTGCCACTGAACCTTGTGGCACACCAGATGAAAAATATTGTTTCTGTGCATTTTTTCCTTAACGGAGACATAGAAGGTCCTATTGCAGAAGAAGCTAATGGCAATTCTAATCGCTTTTTCGGGGAACCCTAGTTGAATCAATTTAAAGATTAGTCCGTCATGCCAAACACTATCGAAAGCTTTTTCTAAGTCGAGAGCACAAACACCTTCGGGAACGTTCTTTAAATTGAGATTTCACACGACATCCTCATGAAGGCAAGAAATTGCATTTAATGTGCCATGTTTAGGCTTAAATCCAAATTGGTGCTCTGTGATTAATCGTTCTTGTTCACAGTGTCCTGTTAGAACAGCTAACCTGTTTTCCTAAGTTGGACAGCATGGAAATGGGCCGAAAGTTTGAAGGAGAGAAATCTTGGCAAAGATTTCTTGTGTATTGGAATGATTTTTGCAATTTTCCACTGATCGGAAAAGTAACCATTGTTTATGCAATTGTTGCAAATTATGATTAATAGCTTAACCATGGAGGGTGGAAGGTGTTTTAAAACAATATTTGGTATGTTATCAGGTCCACTAGACTTTTTAGTATTTAGTGTTAGAATTAACTGTGTCAACTGTTCTGAACTGATGAATTGTGATTGATCTCGTGGGTGGTCTGCCGGGTTGACTGCGGATAATACAGTGTGAGAAGAGGGACTGACTCCAGCACAGTTTTGTAGTGAGTAGAGTTGGGTCCCGGTGGCTGAGAGTTTAGTTGGCAAAGGAAATTTTCAGCGAAAATGTCAGCCTTAGCTTGAGGTGTGTTAACTTGCTTTTGATTGACAATACCTTGTCGGCAGAGCGATTGAATTTTCCAGCTAGAATATTGATTTCTTTAAACATGTTGGGGCCTGGTTTTATGTTTTGTAGGCGTTCTATGAGTTGTTTGCTGCGATGGTTATGGTTCAGTTCTCTAATCACAGAGCTGAGGCCGTTAATTCTAGAAAATATACTCTCATAAATAGCATTTGTCCTGTTCCCATACCTATGGTATATTCTTTTTAATTGTTCTCTCCATTGATGCCTAGCCTTTAAGTGTATTGCAATGTCTTCCGGAAGGCATTGTGTCTGAATTTAGATAGGTGGACGATTTTAGAGTTTCTGTCAATTGATTGCTGTATGACAATTGCAGAAATATTAACAAGACAGTGAATTTCTTCGTTGCTCAGATTTCTGTCTTTTGGAAAGATGATAGGTTTAATTTTCAACCCGTAATTTAGACCAATTCGTATCCTTGAATGATAGAAAGCTGGTTGGGGTGGATTGTAAAAGCTTGGCAAAGGATACGAGTTTGATGGTCAGCTGGATTGCAAAACGATCGGACATACCCGTATGCGTAGAGCAAGTAGCGTTCGGTACAGAATAAAAAAAATTTTCCGACATCAGAAAATAATCCAGAATTGAAGAACTACTGGGTCTTGTAGGTGAGTTCGGAACGATAAGCTCAAATCCAGCTAGTTGGTTGCTTGAATGAAGCCAGTTATACCGGATTCTACTTTTGGGATTTACTACCGAGTCTCCCCACTCGGTGTGCCGGCAGTTGAGATCTCCGGCAATGATTATACTTTGATACACCAATGTAAGGTTTTGGAGAATTGCGAGATCGAGTTTCAGATTTCCTGCAGAGACAGAGGCAGGTATGTAAACAGAGATGATCAGGATTGACCTGGCGTCCACGGTTGTAACCAAAGCCGCAACAGCAGAGCAACAGGTGAGGCCATCAAAGGGGAACTTCCTCAAGGGCCAAGTGATTTTTTATTAAAACAGCTGTACGACTTTGTGCGTCATACTGGAGCGACAAAATCAATTTAATCGACGTTAGCTTGTCCTCTGCAGACGTATTCAAAGCAATCACTGCCTTAATAAGTTCGCTTACATGATTTCTGCGAGCAGAAGGTGGATTTAGATTAGGCTGTTGGTTCGGATTCACCGTTTCAGCATCTAATGCTCTTGCAATTGCTGCGAAGCTTACACCCGGCTTAATCACGTTCTGAGTTGGCTGCCAAGCTGGGCGCCTTGGTGCTGTTGTAGTGGCATGGACCGGTTTATTTTGGCGAGCCTGCATTTCCTCATATGGTGGGCACCCGTGGTAGTTAGCACATTTGCCCCTATCATGAGAGGAGGTGCATTTAACACAACTGTGGATGATAGTGCGATTTTCTGCAACATGACCAAAATTTTGACAGTTGAAGCACTGCACCTTTTCTGTATTAAGAATCCTTTTCCACTGGATTCGTTGCCTCTGGATATATTTAATTTTGTGGACATGTTCCATGTCCTGGCCTGGTCCGAAATGAACCATGAAAAGATTGGATTGAGTGACATTTGCGTTCTAATCGCTTTCGCGGAGCAATTTTTTTTTTCTCTTGGTGGAAGAAAATACGAAACGGATTTGACTTCTATTGAGCTCACTTTTGATAGCTCATCTAAGATGTCACAGGGCTGAGTACTTCGGTGCAGCCCTCTAATCAAAAGAGTTTTTGGTCTAACACTGACCGGCGTGGTGGTCGAGGCATGAATTCCGGTGCTTCGAATGAAGTCAAACGTTTTTCCGTGATCTTTGACAGGTGCACAAAACACTAGCGATTTATCACTGCTCGTATTTTTCACGTTTACACTCAATCCCTCCCTTGAAAGATCCTTCTTTATCAGATTGGAGATATTAGCTCCATAGCACGTAATAGGTGGAATCTTTTCTTTTTTTTCAACCGATGGGGAAGGTTGGGGACTAGGACTTTTGTTGGGGACCATTCACCATTGTTGGCACCATTCACCACTACACCAAATTTAGTATTTGAAGTACCACTTACCTTTGGCTTACGTTGCACGAAGTTGAACGTATCGATAGTTGAGAGCTGCTCTAAGTTTTCCTTGCGTCCGTTTCAACATTCGTTCCACTCACTTTGTTTTGGTCTGCTACATCCTTACGTGATTCTGCTTAAGTATCTTTCTTTGTTTCGTTGTCGTTGGCATCGTCATCTTCGTCGTCCATATCAATCTGCAGCAGATAATATGGGTTTACCGATGCCGCTGCGTTTTCAAACGATGATGCCCTTTTCTTCTTTTTCCGTTTTCGCTTCTTTTATCACACGGTTATCGTCTTTGAGATCCTCGATGATATATGACTCTTGATGATATATATCTATTTTGTCAACTTACATGGAATCATCGATACCAGACCCATAGTGTAGGTCTTCTACGGTCGACGAAATTCCCATGGCATCTAAATTTTCTAGTCGACGCCGTATTCGACCATCTTTTGTCTGTGTGTGTGCTTGGAAATCGGCTTTTGCTATGCGATTTTCGTCTTTTTGCGCAGCATACAAGTGCGCTCCTGATCCAACTGTGGTTCCCAGCACATAATTTCATATATTACTTCATATATTTGATTACATTACAATTTCACATAATTTCATAATTTCCAATAATGACGTGACACCATTGTTAAACGTACATGCGGCAACATTCACAGCAATATTAACAATTTCGACCCCACTGTTCATCGTTTTTCGAGCTATGAAGGGGCTCTATTCTCCATGCAACTGATGACGTGTCTATTTCTAACAACGAATTATATTTTCATTCAACTTGAAGCCAAACATGCCTAAAAACACTGTACAATTCAATCACAAAAGAAGTCTAAGGTTTTTGTTCGGAGGGTCATTTACCGTTACCTGCCTACCGGCTCGGCGCCGCAAAATACGTATGCAGTTTTCGGTTGTAACTTTTTTATTTATCGAAATACAACGTTCCCGTTTTCACCAGATATTCTAAGGATATTACACTTTAAGAACATAAAAAAATAGATTTTTTCGACTTTCTAGGTGTATATCTCCGCATAAGGCGACTGAGAGCTGACACTCCCGCAGCAGCCTTATCTGCAGTAGCTCGAACATGCTTGAAGAAGCTCATTTTCGAGTCAATCATCAGGCCAAGGTATTTTATTGATTCCTTTGAGTCGATGATTGTTTCCCCGAGGCGAACGGGAACAACACGAGGGATGCGCTTTTTGGCAAGTATGACAATCTCGGTCTTTTGAAGCGCTAGGCTAAACCCATAGCCTGTCATTCACTCGCTCACTCGACGCATTATCGCACTCAGTTTGAGTTGCACTTGTTCGAGAGTACGTCCGACGACTAGTACTGCCACATCATATGCGTAGCCACTCAAACGTGAAGTAGCTGTAACCACAAAAGCTCGTCATACGAGATATTCATAGGTCCTGGCCACAAGATAGATGTTTATACAGTGGCTCACAGCTTATTTCAACCAACACTGTTTTCAGATTTTGAGAAGGTTTAACTTGTAAACAAAGGCAGATATCTAGGGACTTGAAAAGCAGAACTATAAACAAAGAAACATAAATTGAAGGAGTGAAAGACAAATTCGAAAATTTGTGTTCTCCTAAATTAGGGAAAGGAAAAAGAATTTATCATCAATAATTTTGCTCTCAGCTTATTTCAACTACAGTGTTTATCGAGCATTAGAGATCGCTTATTGAATGAAATTGCGTTGTTTTTTTTCTCCTATCGTTTTTCTCTATCTTTTCGGTAATTTGTTGAAGCGGTTTGAGTTTAATTTAATTAATCGTTTTTAAGAAAAAAAAATCTTTTTGATAATGGGACGACGTACCACTATTGAGCAGCGTAAATTGGTCCTCCACTATTTTGAAAATGGCAATTCTCGGCGGAAAATAGCAGAAATGGTAAATTTAAGCGACGGGACAGTGCAGAGCATATCGCGTTTCATACACGAGAATCGAGTACATGATAAAAGCAGAAAAGCAGCAAACAAAATATTCAACCCAACTGATGAGCGCTATATCGTGCGTAAAATTAAAGAAAACCCAAAATTATCAGCATCAAAATTGGCCTTCGAGGTTAACCATGAGTTGGGTAAGTCATGCAGTGCTGAAACTATTCGCCGAGTTTTACGAAAGCACGACTTTAACGGCCGAGTTGCTTGCAAAAAACCTTTCATTACCAAAAAAATCAGCAGTGTCGTTTTGCTTTCGCGAAACAGCATCTTTCTAAAGATATGAGCTTCTGGGGCAAGGTTTTATTTTCGGATGAGTCAAAATTTAATATTTTTGGCTCCGATGAACAAACCTATGTATGACGTAAACCAAATAAAGAGTTGGAAAACAAGAATTTAAAGGCAACCGTGAAACATGGTGGTGGAAGCGTCATGGTTTGGGGCTGTATGTCGGCTGCCGGGGTTCGTAATTTGGTGTTCATAGAGGATATCATGGACAAAACAATGTACCTCAATATATTAAAAGAAAATTTACTACAAAGTGCCCGAACACTTGGCATAGAGTCAAATTTTTACTTTTACCAAGATAACGACCCCAAACACAACTCAGGTATTGTTCGGACATGACTCATTTTGAAATGCCCCCATCTAATGCAATCTCCAGCCCAATCACCGGATCTTAATGCGATTGAAAATTTGTGGTCAACTTTGGAGCTAAACATCTGAAAACATCAAATTTCCAACAAAACTGATTTAAAGAAAGCTTTTAGGTGAGGAATAGGCGAAGAACACCAAAAAAACATATTTTGTTTATATGTTTTTTTGTTTAAAACTTATAGCTTCTCAAAAACTTGAAAACGTGTTGGTTGAAATAAGCTGTGAGCCACTGTAGGTCCGGGCCACAAATACTCCGTCAAGAGCCGAGGTTAATTAATTGAAAAGCTAATGAAGAAAAGTTGCTTCCAAAGTGAGAACAGAATGGTCTCTTTTGACGTCTATTACCAAGTGTACCCACGAAGCAAGTTCTCGCGTTCTTAGAAAATCACCTGATTTTAATAGATCTAACAACAGAAGGATAACGAAAAGCAAGAGCAATTGAAATGTTGGGAACACTGTGTCTGTCGGAAAATTATTTCACCATTAGAAAAAAGTACTACATAAAAGTACTACTTCGTCTGAAAAAAAAGTTTTATCGAGGTCTGCAATTACTTCTTCATTCATTATCGGCAATTTCGTCTTCATTCGAGGGAAATTTCTGCGCTGTGGAGCCAGTTGTATAGATGGCATCCGTGAGAATTGGAGTAGGAGGGATTAGATGTTACACTTACCCAAATCGATCCTACAAATCACACACCTTGAATTAACACAAACAAAGTAGACATAATTATTTTGAATTAAAGTTTGTAAACAAAGTAGGCATTTGTATTTTGGATTGAATTGAAGTAAACAAAGTAGAACTGACTGACTAGCCAAAGAAGGCATACTAAAAACAAATCCCCTACACACCTACAAGGACCTGGATGATGTCCTTAATGAAATACATGAAATAATATATGACAAGTGGTTAGATAATAAGACAAGCTACTAAAAAATTTCAAACCTAGCCCATGGAGCAAAGCCCCGCATCTAAGACACCTCACCAAACCCTGGTTCCACAACAAAAATATAAACCCCATAGTTATAAAATCAATAAATAGATCTATGGTAAACCGAACATACAACAGGGAAAGACTATTTAAGATTAAAAAAGCGTCCTCGGAGGAATGCCATCACTGCAATGAGACAGATACACCGAGCCACAAAACTTTCAGATGCACCAGGTATGAAGCTTTCAGAGCCAATTTCAATTTCTTTACTAAATATAATAACATAGAAAATTTATTATGCAAAAACGATGAGTTTTTGCTACTTCCTTGATTCCACAAATATCATCCTTTAAATACAAAGTCCGTATAAACCTAGGAAACTCCTAATTAACCACTCCCATCTTTACCTAATTTCCTACCCCCCGTGTTCCAACGGGTAAAATATCACAATAAATAAGCGAATACGCTGGCCAGTGCCTAGAGAGCCAGGGCCAATTTTTTGGTTTTTCGGCTCTGCTGAAAACGGAAGGAAAAAAAAATAAACAAAGTAGACATTGATATTTTGAATTGAATTAAATTAAACCAAGTAGGCGACGACTGATATAAATAGTAGTGAAATTGTCCTAAAGAGGAAGAGTTATTTCTTCGCGTCAAAAGGTACGGACAAGCCTCTGTTTCCTATCACCCAATATGAGGCTGCATTGGGGTGCCTTTTTGAATACCGGATCATGTATACAATATAAATTGTATACCGCGAATATAATAAATATAAATTAATAAAATTTGGTGTTATTAAGTGAAACAAGAGTTTTATTTACCTCTCCGTCCCAGAAACATAAATATTAGACTTGCAACCAGTAGCTCAGTAAAACTTGGTTTTAGTAAGAAAAACAGTGTCAACAGTGTCAATGTTCTCGATTAGTTAACTCGATTAGTCTCGATAATGGGAAGCGAGGAGGCAGAAAGCATCTCCTTTTCAATTAGGTTATTCATAGAATTGCATTTGGGAAAGAATACAGCAAGAAGTTTGGACAGTTATGAAATATTTGTTTGGAAAAGGATGTTTTTTCCTTGGAATGGGCGAAAGTCTAAGACTCAAAAATACTCTCAGATAGTTTTCTCTTTGCAGAACTTTGGGATCGTAATTCTTCTTAATGAGTATTTGTGGCGCATAAGGCTCAAAATTGACGTTTGAAAAGATTCAATGTTATGTTGTATCTTATTGACGAAGGCCGTTGTGGTACTTTTTTACTTATTATCTTTTGATAAATTGGGGCTCTGCTGTCATGTTCATCAATCGAGCATTGTCATGTTCGGGTATCTGCGTAGATGTGCTGCTGGAATGAATTTATCGATTTCCGGTGGTTTTGGGGCATTGTGGTCTTCTCTAGTAGTTGTACGAGAAACCTACGAAGACGAGAAGAAGGAAAATTTCACACTAACTGTTAGGGATAGCGAAGTGCGTGAGCACAATAAACAAGCGCTGTAAATGTATGCGTGTAGCTCACGATGAGCATCTGTTCTGTTCACTCTTATAATAATAAGTTAGTTACAATTTGACCACTGAGGAAATCAGATATTGAATTAATAAATTGTGTTGGTCTTAAAATATCGACTCATGCTTATTATTTCACTGCCTTCAAACCTCATATTCTAACACTAACTATCTTCCAATTTGTGTTCAAGATTGATTCGGTGTCGGCACGTACGCGGCGTGACTCCCTCTCCGAAGCCGGGGTTTTGTTTGCGTTTCGGCATCTTGCCACCAGAATCCTCGTTTGTTGCCTTTGCCCTTTGGTACGGAAGCACGGGCTTGAGCCTTGGCGCGCCCACTGATCAAACACTTCCTAAATGAAACAAAATTATCTAAACCATAGGTATGGAATCTTATCAGCTCCTTGCCAACTCTCAGAAAATGTTGACTCTCAGTTCTTCATCTGATAAACTATTTTTCACTTACAGTGGCTATGAAAAAACTAAAATACTTCTACTAAATAATACTAAAACTACTTAAAAAATACTAAGACTATTTAAACACATTATTGGGTACACTCGCAACTGCTACGCGAACTATCAATATCTTTAATCGTCTCCCGTCTAAACGGAGTTACACGGCTTCAAAAGTCACGAAACTCTTCTAATGATTTTGTACAACTGTGTAAAATAGGTAAATTAACAATAAAACGTTACTTATCATTCAATTTGTTATTGTCGATGCTCGTAAAAAACGACTCCTTATGTGCTTGTAAATTTGAAACCTCATTTCACCGCTTGTTAGCAATGGCAACAAATTGAAATTTGACTTCACTTTTTGAACCCGGTACGTATTCAGTCGTAAATTAGAAGTAATTTTATCCATAAAGTAAACTCTGAAGTCTCATAGGCCACTTTTCCCACATTAAAGACTGAGAAAAGATTAGCAAAGGCAAGCACTTTCACAGAATTGTCTAAAATAGACATCCCAAGCCTCAAACCAAATATAAAAATTCGGATGGATTATTTCTGTTTGCATATCTCCGGGCTAGTAATTAGAAACTGTTATAAAATAGTTTTATTGTTTCGATTTTCACGTTAGGATGGCATTCTTTTAGTACTAAATTTAGGTGTCAAATACTCGAAATTTTAGGTTGATGTAGATGATGATGGAATGTCCAGGGTTATGTTCAGAGTATTATATGATTATATTGGAATTGACATGGAAATACTTAAATGACAAATGCTATGGGAACTATTTTGCCAAGAAGAGAGGAACTACACGTGTAACAGAATAAGTTGGAATATCTTGGCAGTCTTTTTTAAGTACAAATGCAGAAATTTAGTAATTTTCAATTAAGTAACTCTAACTGATTTTTCTTTTGTGATAGACCTCGGCTCCGCATTCTTCGTTCAGTTTTGTGTTGCTGATTTTATACGCTATTTATATGTCCCACGGTTGTCCAACTTTGTGTGCGTAACGGAAGAACGTGTTAGGTTTTTATTTGCCAATTGCTTTTTCTTTTTCTTCATAATGTTTAGAATTTCCCTTTCCGTGTATCCGTTCTTCTTTGCTGAACTTATCTTCGATAAGTGATAGGATGTGCAACCTTTGTATCCATGCGTTGAATATTGCCATTTCATATGGCCAGTTTTGGTTGGAACATGCTGTATATTTCGCATTGCCAAGTTTTCTCTTCCTTTGAGATCTAAAAAGCTTAATTGTCCGTTTTATTCGAAAAAAGCTTAATTGTCCGTATTTTATCCTTCTTATTTAAATTCAATTTTTGAAATGGAATCAGAAATAACATGGTGAAAATAAAGTCAAAATAATAATTAAAATAAAAATAATAGTAATCAGAAATAGTATTAAGTTGTTAAGCAGTACGCTTAACTCAACAACCTTGTTAGCCTACGTAACTCACCTAAACCTAGGAATCTGTGAAAAACCCCAATTGGGTCCTTACCTGTGAAAACTAAATTAACGAAGGATATTGGACAAAAAACTAAAAAATTTAATTGAAAATCCCAAACGAAAGGAGAAAAAAAGACCCAAAATAGAAATTATATCAAACCTAGCGATAAATAAATCTTCAGAAACATTTTCTGAAGAATAAATAAAATTACTTACCATTGGGTTAAACTATGCCGTTAATAGAACCCTACCAATTGAAGAGCTCGTCATAGACATCGAATCAGGAATAAAACACTTTAGCTCCGACGTAACGGAACAAATAAGTGAGGAAACGGAAAAACTTTTGGTTAGTAACAATAATGAAATCAAAACACCACTAACTCTGTCAAATAATAATCAAGAAAATCTAGTTAAATAACTGAAGCCGAAAAAAGCGGATCTTAGCGGCTATCTTAGACTGGATAAGTGAAACTCAGTAGTGATAAACTCAAAAAACGAAATTTTCTAGAACTACGCAACGATCCAATACCTATCTCACTAAAAAGGATAGAGAAAGTAACGAAAGAGTGTGAAGTAATAATTAAACCTAAGATGGATATGGGTTTGTCAGACACTTCTCTACTGGGAAGTGTTTTGACTCCTAAAAATCCACAAAAAAGAACAAAGAATGAGAAAAGAAAAGAAGAAAAAATCATTGCAGCTGGTAATGGATCAACGCAAAATATTGCCAACTGCATTCTAAAGGAAATAGGAAGACTTGGACTAAAAAAAAGGGCATACAGTAAAAAACACCAGAAGTAGAAGAACGCCTAAATAAACAAGAGCAATTCCACGAGGATGATATATTGGTTTCATTCGACATAGAATCACTATTCCGAAGTTCAAGTTCAAGTTCAGGAGCAGCAGTGGGGAATCCTTTATCCCCTCTTCTTAGTGACTACTTATGGACACATTAGAAGATGATTTAAAAAACGGAGACTCCTTCCAAGCCGGAGACTCCGCTTCCATTATTGTACTGGGGTCCATTTGCTGGAAATTAGCATAGGCCAGAAATCGGCCCTTAGCTCCCCATGTATAGTCCATCTGGATGGACTACACATGGATGCATGGACTGGATGGACTACAGATGGCCCATCTGTAGTTACAAATGGTCCATCCTGTCGTTCTATGAAAGCCAAGGAGTTCTCCCAGCTCTGTGATCGCCAAGTGTTCCAATTTTGTTACGCCAGTACACCTCAGCCAAGTAAGGCGTTTGTTGGCCAGACTCGGGCAATTTAGGAGGAAGTGTTCTGTACTTTCTTCCTCCTCGCCGCAAGCTCGGCAGGTGTCATCCGTTTGGATTCCTATTCATTTGGCGTGTTGACCTAGAAGATTATGGCCCGTTAATACTGCCACCAATGTTCTAACGCCATTTCGGTTTTAACCTAGGAGTTGTTTTGTCCTCAATTGATTAGGGTGAGGCCAAAGAGCTCGGCTTATCCTGCAGTTGTTCCTGTCATTCCAAGCCGTATCTGTCTCATTCCAGAGGATTTCGTTTATTTCCCTTTTTACCGTTGCTAGTGGCACTTTAATTGTGTCTATTCTAGTGGTGTTTTGGTCGGCTGATGTAGCTCTCGCTAGCTCATCCGCTCTTTCGTTTCCCTCTACACCGCTGTGTCCAGGGACCCATGTCAGTTTTACATTTACTTGGGTTGTTGCGGTTTTGAGAGCCTGCCTACAATCCTGCACCAGTTGTGAAACTACGCGGTTAGAGGAAAGCGCCTGCAGTGCCGACTTACTGTCCGAGAGTATTTGTATACTTCCATTAAGGTTGTTTGTTGCCGCTTCTATAGCCGCCTTTATTGCAAACAATTCCGACTGGATAACTATGGTGTGGCTCTCTAGTTTAAAACTTCGTTTGAGTTGGGGGTGATCTGGCAAAAAGATTCCGGCGCCGCTTCCCTTATCCGTTTTGGAACCATCGGTGTAGATCATAATCTAACTTCCAGATGTGAAATCCTGCACCGTTCCCCACGCTTCTCTGGTCGGTATGCTGATGTTGTATGGAATCGTTGCGTCCAGTATCGATTGGATTCTATCCAGCTTCCTTCTATTTGACGGGGCCATTCTCTCCATTTTTTCCAAAATGCATACGTGCCCTGTTTGTGTGTGGTTAGATAACCCAAATGTGGATTTTAGTCTGATGCTCGCAAGTGTTGCCTCTCTGAAGATGA
Organism: Stratiomys singularior; assembly: GCA_954870665.1. NCBI lineage: Eukaryota > Metazoa > Arthropoda > Insecta > Diptera > Stratiomyidae > Stratiomys > Stratiomys singularior. The sequence continues at coordinate 65,818,956 of OX940880.1, read as the reverse complement.
ATTTGTCGAGTGGCATGAGACTGAGCATTATCTCCATTGCAGCAGTTGGCATAGTCTTAATAGCACCTGTGATGCCAAGGCAGGCCATTCGCTGGATCTTCTCTAGCTATTTTGCAATGGTTTTCTTTTGTAATGCCTGCCACCAAACCAATGCCGCTTAAGTGGTTATTGGCCTCTCTACTGTTGTGTAGATCCAGTGGGCAATTTTGGGTTTTATTCCCCAGGTTTTCCCCACTAGTCTTTTCATTGTGAAGAGCGCCGCTGTAGCTCTCCGTCTGACTGCTCCTATGTGTGGAGTACAAGTTAACTCACAATCCAATGTTATTCCTAATTCTCCATTTATTCCCCTAATTCAAGGGCCATTCCTCTTCGATGTTTCAAGTGCCTCGGATACGGTCATACTGCACAGATATGTAATGGAACTGACCGAAGCTCCTTGTGCTACAATTGCGGTAAGACAGGGCATAAAAAGAAGGAATATGCACAGACGAGTCGCACTGTGTTCTCTGCCAGGAGAACAATCCGAGACCAGATGATTTGAAACATATTCCAGGCACAGGGAAGTGTCGGGTCTTCCAAGAAGCCCTAACCAAGGCAAAAGCGCTTCTGCAATGATTCGCATACTTCAAATCAATCTATATCGAAGCATCATCTCCCAAGACCCACGGGAACAGTTTGCGAGAGACAGGCAAGCTGACTTACTACTGCTGAGCGAGCAACATCACACCAGAAAGTCACCAACATGGTATCCTGACGAATCCGGTACAGCCGCCATCTGGGTTCGGAATAGTGCACACCTAAAGGTGTAGGATCGGGGGCGAGGAGATGGTTTTGTTTGGGTTCGGTGTTCGGGAACTACACTCTTCAGTGTATACCCAACTCCGAACGAATCGTTGTCGTCCTTTCAACTTACGCTGCGGAGAGACAACCTGCGGCAAGAGATGTCGTTAACTGAACTATGAGAATCACTACATCCGCCTGCAGGTCCTCAATGTCCCTACGAAGACCCCGGCACAGCAAGCTTCCAGTATACTGGTGGACACCCGAAATTGCCGAAAAACGAAGGGAGTGTCACAAACTACGACGAAAGGCACAGCGAGCTCGGACCTGGGAAGAGGCATGTATCCGATTAGCAGCTTATAAGTCATCTAGAAAATGCCTCCATAGACTTACCGGCAGCAGCAAGGCCAGCCGTTGACAAAACCTGGTGGACAACGTGAACAGAGACCCATGGAGCCTGGGCGACAACATAGTAATGCGGAAGCTCGGTATCCAAAGGTCACCTCACTCATACGAGGCAGAAAAGATGGACGAAATCGTGCGGGCTCTCTTCCCCATCCATCCCGCCATCGTTGAAGCCGTTCACTATGAAACACCAATGGAAATTTCATTTTTCATGAAGATCTTGTCATGAAGTCTTGTCTATGAAGACCAGAAAGGCTCCAGGACCAGATCGGATTCTAGCTGAGGTGCTACAAATGGTCTTCCATTTTTCCCCTGACCTGCTCCTCCGCATATTCAACGCATGCCTGCGCGAAGGGCTGTTCCTAGAGTGCTGGAAGCTGGCGAGACTTGTGCTCGTTACTAAGGGGATTCAGCGTCGCCAGCTGCATACCGCCCACTGTGCATGCTTGACATGGCCACAAAAGCTTTTGAAAAACTTATCAGGGGAAGACTAGCTGACGTGATTCGTACTGCCGGGGATCTATCTCCACAGCAGTATGGCTTCAGAGCAGGCCGCTCCGCTGTGAGATTCCGTGCGGAGTCTCACAGTATTTCCACACGACGGGTCGTCCTGCTGATTACTCTGGATTTCCGAAATGTATTTAACAGCGCTAGATGGGTCGATATTCTGGAAGCGCTAGAAAAGCTTTTTCAACTACCAGTGAACCTGATGCGGATTCTCAGGAATTTGAAGGACCACAGCCTACTCTACGACTCGAAGGAGGGTAGGCGAAGTACAAATTTTACTTCAAGTGTCGCTTGGGGCTCTATCCTTGGCCCGGACCTGTGAAACATCTCCTACGATAGATGGCTGCAGTATGAACTGCCGAATGAGTCACGTTTGATCGGCTATGCGGACGATGTCGCGGCGCTAGTCGCTGGACGCACAGTAGACCATGCGCAACTCAGACTCAATCCATTAATGCGGAGGGTAATGGACTGGATGACCGCTCATGGATTAAAGCTGGCACTGGATAAACCGAAGTAGTCATCCTAACGAAGAAGAGAAGCCCCAGAATACGGCCTATCAGTATAGGGGATGAGCTAGTCGAATCGAAATCAGCAGTAAAGTACCTGGGTGTCCTGATAGACTCGAAGATGAGTTTTTCCCAACAAATCAGGGCAGTAGCTGACAAAGCTGCAGCGCCTGTGACGGCACTCACCCGATTAATGGCCAAAATAGGGGGAGACGGCTCTTAATGAGCGTTGTGCAGTCGCTTCTACTCTACGGATCAGAACTGTGGGGCGACGCTCTCAGCAAGGAGTTACACCGGAAGCGGTTGACACAAGTGCAGAGACAAGGAGCATTGCGAATCGCATGCGCATACCGAACGGTCTCCGGGGTGGCGGTGCTGGTAATGGCAGGGGTGATACCCATCACCCTCTTTGCGAGAGAGCGGAGAAGTATTTACCTGCGAAGAGGCGAAGATCGAAAAGAAGAGATCACCAAGGAAGAGAGACGTCGCTCTTTCAGCGATTGGCAACAGTGACCGTTGTGGCCTCAGTGACTGAGGCCGTGATTTAGTCGAGTGCATTGTGAGTCCGATTTCTACTTGACCCAGCTATTAAGCGGGCACGGTAGCTTTCGGTCCTACCTGTACAAAATTGACAGAGCACGGTCGCCTAACTGTGTATTTTGTGCAGGGGAACCGGATGACGCCTGTCACACATTCTTCTACTGCAAAAGGTGGAGCCAGCAGCGAGGGGTCCTACTCAGCGAAATTGTAGAGCTCTGTCCGGAAACTATCGTCGGAGTAATGCTGAAAACAGTTGACAATTGAAATCGCGTGGCGCAACATGCTCGGGCAGTGCTGATACTGAAAATAGATTAATTGGTGAGCTAGGAGGCATCGGGGATGGATGGATCTCTTTTGTAGCACTTCCTTCCTCTCCCTTACTTCCTGCTAGAGAAGAGATTCCCATAATCCGAAGGCGCCTCTAGGCGTAGGAACACGAGGCCTAGCCCGAAGTAATGAGTCAAACGGTTCTAAGCTAGGTTCTCAGGTTGACAGGGGAGGATTTTAGTGGGTAGTCCAAAAGAATTTTGCGTCTGGAAGTCCCACACTCAGGGCGCAAACAGCTTTCACCTCCCTACCACAAAAATAGAAAAAAAAACAGACAGTAAATATTTTCATTTGGTTTATTGTTAGGGTTCTGTCCGATTGCGATGATGAGTAATTTATTATCAGTTCGTTTTGGTGTTGCCGCATGCCAAAATTAACTCTGGGTAGGTTGGATCCGCCGGGCCTTGCTTTGTGGGTCTCGAGGACGCGTTTCGGCTGCATACAGCCATCTTCAGCTCGTTCGATCTTCAGCAACGAGCTGAAGATGGCTGTATGCAGCCGAAACGCGTCCTCGAGACCCACAAAGCAAGGCCCGGCGGACCCAACCTACCCAGAATTTATTATCAGTTTAGCAATTAAAATAATTTAATAACGCATATCATGAATATATTTAGCCTGAAATCTACAAATTCATATACACGAACATTTATATATCATGCATGTGTTTGTGTGTTATGATTCCATTTCTATCGTAATGCGAATACCCCAGCCAACGATAATTCTTTTGCGGGAAAAATCGACACGTTAACTATTTAATTATGAAAACATAGAGCAAGTGCAAGAAGAACATTTTAGTAAACATCTGGAACAGAGTGCATCTTACAAGATTGAATCACGTCCAGAATGTGATGGTATGTATTTTTCGGTGATTTACAAATCAGAGTCGTTTGTAATCGCTTGAGTTCCTACAGAAATCATCCCTCGTCAATGCTACGTACACCCTTTACATTGACGTGCTTCAACCCATACTTGGTTGAAAAAATTCCGAAATTAGAGGCTGTCACTGTCACAACTTGTGAAGTTGTCTTATTCGGAAAATTCAAAATTTGTTGCTTGCAATGATCGACTTCCTGTTTTTGTCCTAAATAAACAATTCAAGAGTGAAGACATGGAATGATTGCTAGTCAACTTCATAGGAGGTGTTTGCCCATTCAATTGAGATTTGACTAGCATTCGATTTCGATTTAAGGGTGCGACTTATGCAGGAAGTTTAAAAGAAATGAGCATTGAAAAATGAATGATTATGATTGTAAACAGACTAAGTTATTTAATTAACATGTTACATATATTACATATTACATATTTAACATATTTACATATTAACATAACAGCAATGGATCCACATTCGGTGAACAGAACAGATGCATGCGATTTTTTTTTTAACTTCATATTTGGAAATAATTGAACTACGTATTTGCTTTGGTGGGTACATTTGCCTGATAAAGCAGGGTTTCATCATATCATATCATATCATAAAACAGGGTATTATCATATATTATTTTCATATAAACAGGTAAGCGCAGCTTGCCAGTAGGATGACGTAATAATCAAAGAATCATTAACATTGAGGTCTTAAATACTTCAGTTCAAATTGACCCAAATTAGTGGGTTTTTTGTGAAATCGTGAACAACAAAACAACAAAAATTTACGTGATCTTAGCCAGACCCTTTTCAGTTCCAACTAAATCAAAAACTGAATTCTTTTGTCCAATAAAAATCTCAGATTGATTTCTGCGAAACTCGGAAGGAATTTGATGGACGTGACACCGTTTGATATATGGTTCAAACAAGATGATACCCTATGCCTTACATCTGATCAAGCAATTGATTTATTGAAGAGGAAGCTTAGTAGTCATTTTACCGCAATTTCACGTTTTTTATGCATGTAAGGAAAGTATCCTCACTGATTGAATTTGGCTCGTGACTGGGATCGGTAATGCAGACTTCTTCATGAACATATGTCATATGTCAGAGCCACACGTGGATGAGTATCACGAAGCTAATGAGGTATATTGTAAGATAGTATGAAAGTTATAGAAAAGTTAAAGTACTCCTTTTTATATGGTGCTACAATCCAAATTGGACGTGACCTCCCTCAAGCTTATTTCCATTGGTCGCGATATTGCGACAGCATCCTCCAATCTCTAAAGCCGAACGCCTTTTGAATAATATTGCCCAAATAATCTTTTCACCGATTACTTGGTTGCATATAGGTCACATATTGTTTCAACCTGCATGGTAGAAATGTCGTCGTGGTATTTTCGTATCCTTCGTATCGTTACCATGGCCTGCCCATCGCAGACTATTTATAATTGTTACAGGCTGGTGATAAAACGTAAAAAACTCATAGGTATGCTATATACGTCTTCCATGATTTTCTGTTGCTGAATCGAGAATTCGTCTCAGGACATTCGCATAGAAGTGTTGGTTTGATTTGCCTATTTGAGTTAAATTCCACCCCGAATGGCCATAATATAGGCCCGATCTATTTATCGTTTAATATATTCTAATACGGAAGCTCGACGTCCAAAGGTCACCTCGCTCATACGAGGCAGAAAAAATGGACGAAATCCTGCGGGCTCTCTTCCCCATCCATCCCGCCATCGTTGAAGCCGCTCACTATGAAACACCAATTGAAATTCTATTTTTCACGAAGATGGAATTGGAGAAAGCAGTCTTGTCTATGAAGGCCAGAAAGGCTCCAGGACCAGATGTGATTCCAGCTGAGGTGCCACAAATGGTCCTCCACTTTTCCCCTGACCTGCTCCTCCGTATGTTTAACGCATGCCTGCGCGAAGGGCTGTTCCCAGAGTGCTGGAAGGTGGCGAGACTTTTGCTACTAAGGGGAAAGGCCATCCCGAGTCGCCAGCTGCATACCGCCCACTGTGTATGCTTGACACGGCCGGAAAAGTATTTGAATAACTTATCAGAGGAAGACTCGCTGACGTGATTCGTATTGCCGGGGATCTATCTCCACGGCAGTATGGCTTCAGAGCAGGCCGCTCTATCATCGATGCAATTGGAGAAGTAGTGAGTGCGGTCCAATGTGCGGAGTCTCACAGTATTTCCACACGACGGATCATCCTGCATCCAGTTACTCTGGATGTCCAAAATGCATTTAACTGCACTAGATGGATAGATATTCTGGAAGCGCTAGAAAATCGTTTTCAAGTACCAGTGTACCTGATGCGGATTCTCAGGAACTATTTGAAGGACCGTAGCCTACACTACGACTCCAAGGAGGGTAGGCGAAGTACAAATCTTACTTCAGGTGTCACTCAGGGCTATACCCTTGGCCCGGACCTGTGGAACATCTCCTACGATGGGCTCCTGCAGCTTGAACTGCCGGATGAGTCACGTTTGATCAGCTGTGCGGACGATGTCGCGGCGCTGGTCGCTGGACGCACAGTAGACCATGCGCAACTCAGACTCAATATGTTAATGCGGAGGGTAATGGACTGGATGACCGCTAACGGATTCAAGATGGCACTGGAAAAACCCGTAGTGGTCATCCTAACGAAGAAGAGAATCCCCAGAGTACGGCCTATCAGTATAGGGGACGAGCTGATTGAATCGAAATCAGCTGTAAAGTACCTGGGCGCGTGTGATGGCACTCACTCGATTAATGGCCAACATAGGGGGGCCCACCATATCAAGGAGACGGCTCCTAATGAGCGTAGTGCAGTCGCTTCTACTCTACGGATCAGAACTGTGGGGCGACGCTCGCAGTAAGGAGTTACACCGCAAGCGGCTGGCACAGATGCAGAGACAAAGAGCATTGCGAAACGCATGCGCATACCAAACGGTCTCCGGGGTGGCGGTGCTGGTAATCGCAGGGGTGATACCCATCACCCTCCTTGCGAGAGAGCGCAGAAGTATTTACCTGCGCAGAGGCGAAGATCGAAGAGAAGAGATCACCAGGGAAGAGAGACGTCGCTCTCTCAGCGATTGGCAACAGTCCTGGGAGCAAGAAACGGGGGGAAGGTGGACTGCACGTCTGATCCCTGACCTGAGGCCGTGGTTCAGTCGAGTGCATGGTGAGACCGATTTCTACTTGACCCAGCTCTTAAGCGGGCACGGATGTTTTCGGTCCTGCCTGTACAAAATTGACAGAGCACGGTCTCCTAACTGTTTCTCCTAACTGTGTTTTGTGCAGGAGAATCGGATGACGCCTGTCACACATTCTTCTACTGCAAAAGGTGGAGCCAGCAGCGAGGGGACCTCCTAAGCGAAATCGGAGAGCTCCGTTCGGAAACTATGGTCGGATTAATGCTGAAAACAGATGACAATTGGAATCGCGTGGCGCAATATGTTCGGGCAGTGCTGATACTGAAAATTGATTAATTGGAGCGCTGGGAGGCATCGGGGATAGATTGATCTCTTTTCCAGCACTTCCTTACTCTTCCTTGCTTCCCGCTAGAGAAGAGATTCCCATAATCCGAAGGCACCTCTAGGCGTAGGAACACGAGGCCTAGCCCGAAGTAATGTGTCAAACGGTTCCAGGCTAAGTTCTCAGGTTGACAGGGGAGGTGTTTAGTGGGTAGTCCAAAAGCACTTTGCGTCTGGGAGTCTCACACTCAAGGTGCAAACAGCTTTCACCTCCTTATCACAAAAAAAAAACACAAATTACATTCTAATTTTTATTCGCCTTTAAAATGTGTTTTATTTGGAAGTATGTTCTGCTAACATATTTGGAAATGGATCAGTAGGGAAGTAATTTAATATAAACTCGATTTGAATCACGTTGAACTATTTCGTTGGTTTTTGTGACAATTATACAGGTTTAGATCCGAAACAGAACTTATGATTAAATTTTAGATACATTAGTAGAGAGAAAACATTAGAAGATCCTTGCATTATGAAGAAGTAACAAAGTGAAAAATGAAAAGGAGTGAGCACCTCTAGAAACTTCTTAACTTCTTGGAAAAATGAATAAAGGTGATGCCTTGCTGGTCTAGGTGAATCAGAACCGATACATATTTGGTCCCAATAGGCCGAATTATTCGGACCGCCAGATATAAGTCTGAGTCAGGTCACTGATAGAACGATTTTCGTTGCTGAAAAATATTCTGAGAAATTCGCGCACTCACTGTTATTGAATTTTCACTTTATGAGATGTCAAAGAAGACTGAATAGAGGAAGACAAGACGCTAGGACGATGGTCAAAAAAGTTTAGTTTAGTTTTTACCACCAATTCTGATTTGTTGATAGAATTGTGGGAGGAAAAGATGTTGGAAAAGAGTAATAAAAAAAAGGTAGGGGAACCATTTTAATCAAAATGGTTCTGAGTTGTTCGTAAGTGAATTCTGTTTCTCCCTCTATTCTTCGAAGATGGCACTTCAAAGGTTTAATGGTAGCTTCAGTTTTTCCTCCGAAATGAGGTGCTCATGGAGGGTTGAACTTCCATATCGTTCCATCAGCTGCTATCAGAGATGCAAACTTTCCTAGAGTCTCAGACTGCAGTGAAAAGAGATTCTTCCATTTTGCATTGTTTCCCTTAGAATTAGTCCCACAATCACTTGTCAAGGCAGCACAGACGCCTCTTCTTGAGGTGAATAGTTTAAAGGCTGCAAGGCATGCTTCCGCGGAATAATCATTTGCGATTTGAAAATGGACAAATGATGTCGAGATTCAGACGAAACCTGCTACCCATGCTATATAAAGCGCCTTTCTCACCTTTTATTTCCAGAATTTTAAGGTAAATGGATCTGCGTAGTTGACGCCAGGATTAAGAAATGGTCTCAGCGGAGTGATTCGTGAAGGTAGTAAAGACCAATTAGGTATTGGGCATGATCTTATTTATATCGAATGCAAGTCGCTCAATATTAAGAGATTTAAGGAAAAAGAATTTGACTGGAGTTCGATCAACCAAAATTTTTGCACGAGGACTGCTAATGTTTCCTGAGTTGAGTCATGTCTTGATTCGAAGTGAGCTGCTCTGATTCTCAGCGTTAAAATCTGTGAATTTCTTGGTAAAATGTATGGCTGTTTACTAGAGTATCTGAGGTTGGAGTTTTCTAAACTCTCACGAACGCGTAATAATCTGCGATTAAGATTATGGATTAAGCTTAATAATAATGGAGCTGTTTTTTGCTATTTCCTTGGTCGTTTTCGAGTCTAGAATTTATTTAGAGAAGTGTCTTTGCTGTATGAATTTGATTATGACAGTAGTCGCGGAAGAGAATTCTGATGGTGTGAGAGGGCTCTTAAAGGGGTTGATGATAGTTTCCTGAGAAGAACCATCATTCGTTGACATATCCCTGTAACTTTAAGTAACCCTTCGATAGAGGAACGTAAATTGGTAGTGGAGCAAGTTCTGCGAAAACCTGAGCAGAGGTTTGATCTGTACCACCGGTTAGAGGGAGGCCCATGACAGGTTACTGCCACCCCCCTACACGGTGAGGAGCCTATCCTGGCTGAAACGTGAAGGTTTGTGGTTTGCGATCTGGCTGGAAAGTAATTTTGAGTACCAACCAGTGTAGCTTGGGTTACCTAAACTTTGACTACTGGGACCTCATTATAATGAGGGGCGCTGGTTGACGCATAATATCAACCCAGTCTTTGAGACCGTGAGGTAAGGCCTAATGGTGGCAGGTACTCACGTTAAACACTTCGACTTCATGTAACTTTAGGTAATTAATCCCACGAGGAGTGTCGTATAATCAGATCCCATGGGTCTGATTATTGGACTTGTTGCTGCGTGATGAATCGTTCGCTAGGTCTTTTTGAACATTCGCTCGACTTTCGTTGTGTGTTGGTCATCTAGGCAGCTCTGAAGCAATTGAAGTCCATTTCACCTCAGTGGAAACGATTTGATTTCTTCAGCAGATATTCCCCAAGTGGCACAATCTGCTGGATTTATTTTGCCAACTATATGATGCCATTGTGCTCCTCGTATGGTTTCTCTTATGTAGCACACTTTGTTATGAGAGAATTCTTTCTATAATGAAGGGTGATTGTTGATCCATGTGGGAGCTTTAGTTGAATGTGTCCAGAAGTGGATAGGAGAATCAGTCCGATGAATGTTTGATGATGAACACTTTTTTGTCTATTTAATCATCTCAAATTCTGAAAATCTGAAAATGTAGTTTATTTCAAGGCATTTAAAAAAATAAGTCTGAACCAGAAGTAACTATTAGATATAAAAATAATTCAAAGTTTAAAATTCCAAGCTGCAAAGGTCACTAGGTGATTGCTTTATAACGTGATTTTTTGCTAACAATTAATCCATTAAAGCATAACAATCAATAAATCGGACGCAAATAAAATGCAATTAATTGTTTATAAAAATATTTATTCAATTGTTTTTCGACTTTGGTTGATAGTTTGGCAATTTTTTACATTGGCAACCCAATCGACAGTAACTGAATAGCATACGTCATTGAACATCTGTGTGTTTCGAAAATGGCATATCACGGTTGGAAAATTTTTAAAAAAGGGTAAGCCTAATATTGTTTTTCTCGTAAACGTTCAACTTTCAAACTTAAAAATTCAATTGTTTTTGATGCAAAAGTGTAAACCTACGTAAATGTAAGCTCCATATTGTGTCAGAAAAGTTAGTTTGATTTTCACACGTAGGATTTCGATGCCGTCCGATACGTCAGATGTTATGCATGACGAGCACTGACATGTCGTGTTTACTTGCTTTTTGCAGGTGCATGCAATTTTATTAGCATTGTAATGCGAGGAAGAATATGAAACCGTGGAAATTATGATTTCTGATAAGCCACCTATTGAAAGGAGTTGTCGGGCTACAGAGAGGATAGTGCCAAGTTAACGTGATGGTGTCGTGCGCTCCACATCCACATGTCTTCAATCAAAAGCTGGTATGTCGCAAACATCTGCACCGATTGACAGCACTCTAAGTCGAGTGAAATAAGCGATTATGTAGATAATGAGCCACTTTCATCTCTGAAAGCTTGTACTAGTCGCTGAAAGGATTCTAAAACCAAAAAGGTCAGAATTACACTGTAGAAAAATGAATAACCATATTTAACGTGTACACAATATAATATACAACAAACATCAGAAGAATGTGACTTTAGTCAAGACCAGTTAGAATATTTCAAGCTCTCTTTCTACAAAGACCAGTGGGCCAGAAAAATTGGTCTTTGATTGGTATTGAAGATGAAATGTGTGTTGTTTTAGCCAATATTTTTTTTTTACTTGGGGTATGCAAAGTTACCAAATAAAAGGCCATATGTCATTGGAGACATATGTGATATATGAACGATGTGCCATATGAACGATGTGCCATAGTTATTATCAGAGAATATTTGATGCAATAGATTTGAAGCTCAAATTCAATGAATACACCTAAAAGACGATACGAATTTATTTTTATTTCTGCCTGGCTTTACAAGTTGCGTCCGCTACAAGATCGTTTAATTGACTTTTAAAGGAAACACTATGGTTTCGACGAGCATAACAGTGTCGACGAAAATATGATCCCATATATGATAACGATCCTAGATTTGGCTTCGGAAATTGAGCTTCGTGTGCTAGCACTGGTTGCATTGTGGTTTTCTGCGTGTATGCAAGAAAACCCACAGAAAAGAAGAATTTCGAATGAGGCGGTGACGTTTTTCTCACCCTGACAGTTCAATAGCTGCCTTTAAAAAATGGCGTCAAAATATTTTCAGAGAACTTTTGTACCTCGTTGCCATTAATGAAGCATCTGCGCGAGTTGGGCTACTATGCGACTGGCCCAATACGGGCCAACCGTGTTGAGAATGGGCCTCTTAAAGATGCTAAAACAGTTCAAGGTGGAAGAATGAGGTTACAATGACTATAGAACATGTGTTTGTGTGTCGCTTGAATGGAATGGTAACGGTAGCGACCAACTTTAAAAACTGGGACTTAACCTGTATCCTGTAACCTGTATAAAATAAAACAAAAATCTCTGTTGCTCAGCCTTTAATGGTTGCGACCTAAAACATGCCTATGGGCGGATTGGATAAGTGTTATCAAGTTGTTGGGAATCTTCGGACGAGAATGCGAATCAGGAAATGGTGTTTGCCAATTTTTGGGTTTTTTGTAGTTAACGGTTGGTTACTTGCCAGGAAAAATGACCGTAATAAAGAAACTGAGTCTTCGTTTGCGTTCAGTAGATATGTGGCTCGAAGTTTGCTTCTCATACATGGCACTCCACGGCACAAGGCAGCCAAACCCCTATCTACTAAAAGGTATGATGGCATAGAACATTGGATTGATCCCATAAAAAGACAAAGACAAACGCAAACCAATGCGGAGGGATGCCGAAGTTAGTGTGCCATGATGATCCTAAATGTTTTATGGACTACCATGTAATTGATTCATCATCGTAATAAAAAATAATAATAATAATATTATAATAAAACATAAAAATAAAACTGTAAACGAGCAAAGTGCTCATTTTTTCAAAAAACTTGTCTATGAGCTCAATTGTATTTTTCATTTCAGGCACATATCCTACAATGGTATATGGTTCCATGGGCATAACTCCCGGCATATCGAACGGTTTTTAAAATCTTCCCTTTTTATTTAAACTACATACTCTGCTACAGTCAAATCTGATAATCCAAGCAGCAAACCGTAGCCACAACATTTTGAAACTAGTCTTCAAGGAAATATTAGTGCCAATGAATCCCTGCCTTGCTAGAACAAGATGTATTTCATGCCATTTTCAGTCAATTGTCCGTTAATATGACCAGAAATCGGGTATCATTGCCTGGTACCCCACTTCATTGACACTGCTTCTTCATTTCGAGTTTCAAAAAATATGGTTCAATGATTTGTTCTGAGACATCGCACTTCACACTAACTTTTGCTGAGTGTTCATCAGCTCCTTAATAATTATTTGTTGGTTTGTATGCCCCAAAAAAATAAAATTTTGCGTAAAATGTGCTTCGTCAGTCATGATCAACGGTTCCAGAATTCTGGTTCATCATTCAACGTCATTTACATTTATGCCCAATTGAGTGCTACGTGGATTATCTTTTGACTTAAAAGTTGGCACCAAAAGCATTTTGTATGCCAGAAGCAAAAAAAAGGAAATAAATCAAATAAATCAATAAAACTTCTCACAAGCGACTGAAAGGCAAACGCTTCGACAATATGATGAGATTGAGATGAAACATTTTTATTGAAATGAGCCACTAGATGTCTCTTATCTCCCGTGTTGCGGGACCAACACAATATTTAGCTCTATAAACACTTTGCGTTAAAGAAACTGAGAAGGTTTTTGATAATAAAATTTCACATTTTCAGCTCGTGCTTTCGGTGTGTAGTGTTCCATGGTAAAAATTGTACTGAATTGACGAATGCTGACATTTGTCGACCTAGCAACTGATGCCAAACTTAAACAGGTAATTTTGAGCTACAATGCGGTATTAAGTAGTTTTTCATAGACAAGTAGCCTTTGAGCAATGATGTAATGTTGAGTATTATTATAATTTACATGTATTAACAACACTTTCATGTTATCATCATGAAGTTGAATTATGAAAAGGATGAATAAGTCGAATTGAGTTCTTTACAATGACCTCAGTAGTAAGGCTATAGCAGGATGAAAAAAGTTTAATTTGTATTCTCCGGAAGAACTAGGCTCAAATTGGAAGTAATTTGAATTGAAATTTGAAAACAAAATGAATGGAAATAATAAAAGTTATAAGCTTCGTATATGAGACTCAGGAAGCATTTCATTTGGCAAGCAATACCATACGTTATATTGCATTCTTGTATTCTAAACGTTTTTGAAAAGAAATCAGTCGAGAGGTGACAGCGCTGGGAGCTAAATGCACGCATATACCCAAAAGGCCCTCATAATTAGCCTAACAATTTTGCACCTTATTTCAACATGACCCGTCATGATACGTCCTGTTTTCCAAAGACGTAAAGATGGAACATTTAAATAGTTAGGACCATAGTCAGATAGAAAGACACCTTTTCGACGCACTTTAAGAACTAGAGCAGAAAATATAATCACACAATGGCCTGGTGTGTCACAAAAGTCAAAATCTGCAACTTCTAAGTAGAAGTGTTGGATTTTCAATTTTTTTTATGGATTTTCAATTTCTTTTCAAGAATAATAAAGATTGATTTAAGAATGATGTTACAAAAAGTTTTGACGTACACAAAAGCATTAATTCAACGCAAACTTGCTATGTGCCCAGATTGGTCGAAGCACATTTATATGAAGGTATTGTGACATGTTCGAATAATGTCACGCGCCACTGTAGTCGTCTTAAGAGCAAATTCATAAACAAGTATCAATTTCCAATACACCGATCTTTCTCCAAGGGGAAATAGGCATAACGTAAACACATTGCGTGCATTGAGTACAACAAATACGTGTGTAAATGACTTAGCGCCTAAACTCCACCTAGAATGATCCACGGGGAAGATTCGGGATTGGTTAGTACATGTATAAAAGCGACTACAGCGAGCGGCGAAGAAAAGTCTTATGGATGAAGCGAAGTCTTGTTGCATAAGCGAAAAGCGACAGCGCGCGTTAAAAGTAGTGCGGTAATCAAATAGTGTTGAAGTGAAATAAAATCGTACGCGGATGAAAAAGCGAGTGTAAGTAATTTTTAGCATTAATTAATAAAAATAAAAGAGAATATGTGAAGTAGTAATTAAGCGAAAATAATTTTAAAGTGTTAGTGAAATTTATTGAAAGAATAAATTTTAAATTAGTTCGTGGGTATTTAATTCACTTTTGCAAACATTTGCGAAGCAAACAGGTCGGGCACCTGAAAAAGTGCAACAGTATGTAGCTTGGCAAAACTCTATATTTTAATAATTATGCCTTATATTGTCGGCTTAATTCGTTCAGGGAGACAGTTTTGAGGGACCTTTGGGCGACTGATGGCACAGGAATCGAAATATTTAGCCTTATGAAGTGTCAACAACGATTTCATTTTATACAAAGCGGCCAGGAATTTAGTTAGGAGTATTCTCACGAAGAAACGAAGCAAATGACAACTTGGCACCGATCAGAAAACTATTCGAAAATTATTGAGAATTATGAAAAACATACTACATTTTGAATCTTGAAAGGCATGCGAGAAAATCAACGCCTATGTCCATTTTCTGCAAGAAGCAAACCATACGATATTGTAAATCGCATTGTGTTAACCGTTTAAAATCAAACCACGATGTAACATTTGACAATTATTTCACCAGTTACAAACCAGTCTAGTATCTGGTAAAGGAACACAGGCTTACGCTAGTTGGAACCTTGTGTAGAAACAAAAAACTAATCTCTATTGAGTTCACTAAGCCTCCAATCGCTGAAGTGTGTTCATTCCGATTTGTCTTTCAATTAGATATGACTCTTGTGTCTCACATCCCCAAGAATAAGATCATGCCTTATTCTTTTTTGCCTTATTTTGATTGACAATTTTGATTGCCAGATTGACAATTTAACTAAAAAACGAAAGCCTGAATCTCGACGAGATGTTGCTGATGAACTTAAGATATCCTGTAGCATTTTTGACGCTGTTTTGAACTTTTTTGGCAATAATGGTCTTATAATAAATCGGGAAAACAATGAAACACCAATGAAAAAATGATGTGATATTCTTAGATTTTGCGCTCGTCAATGCTCAGTTGAATAAACGAATGAATTTGAATCCCTTTCCACGGGAAATGCGCATGAGACGTAGAGTTTACTGGTGCATCACCTGAAAGACCTCTTGCTAAAATACCGAATGCTCGCGAAAGGCGCCAAGCATGCCTTGCACAAAGAAATCGTCAAGCTAATCACATTTGTCGAGGCTAGGACAAATTTTTTTGCCCTGACCACATCCTACCTTTCTGTAACGATTGTGTAAACCATGAGGATTCGAATTAGTTTGGTTAAGCTATTTCCCAAATATGTTTTAGTTACGTAAAATCTAAGTGCCATATGTAGCTGGGTAACTCTTTTTTGGTGATGAAGTGATGAAACTCTAAGGGATCTCGGTTTTTTTATTGCATTTGGATTTAAGTAAAAGTTTAAATACTTTGAATAAATGTTCTATGTATAATGTATACTTTTTTCTTTCGTTCTTAAGATCAGAGTCGAAATATGCCTTATGATGATTATGGGATATACAAGGTACAAGGATACAAGGACGATACGATACGATACACGATACAAGGATTATGAATATATATATTCTATTCAATGTGCGAATGTCAAATGTCATGCACGGGTTATTTTCACCCACGTCAAAATCCGTGTAACTATTTCGCACTACATTGACACCGAGTCACTTGATCAATTAAATGTAAATTTAAAAAACTATTGGATTGATGAGATGTTGATTATTTTTATTTGTATAGTAAGAAGATCTTCTATTAATTGCAGTTATTAAGAGCAATCGAATTTCTTTTAACTGCTCAAATATTTGTCGGAATGTAAGTTCAAAATTTAAAAATCCAGTGACAATCACAATATCTGGTTGCCAGTTTAACTCAAATTGGTTTGAACTTTACTTAGAAGATGAAATTCGAGCTCCTGATGAGGATATATGCTGAGGATAGCATGCAGCATCACAATATAAAAAATATGGTTGTAAATAATTTGGTTTTTTTGGTTGGACTTAAGAGACTTTACATTTGCAATCCTAACTATACTTCCAGTTAAAAAGAAAGACAGATTTTCGAGAATCTGTTAGTCTAGTGTACTGAAGAAGACCACAAATAGTGGTCAAAAACGTTATACCATAATAATAAAAATTAATCTAATGTTTAAAGAAACAAAAACAATTTTCATTTTATTTTTCGATTATTTTACACATTAGAAACCGACGGACATAATACCTCCTTATACCTCCAGTGCTTTTTTCAAACATTAGCAAGAAAGAAAAATTATCATTTAATTTTTCAAAATAATTTCCATTTTCACTTACAATGTTGTAAGTGAAAATGGAAAACTTGATCTACATAAAACTTCTGAAATTACTCTCCGAATAGTGATAGTAATAGTTTTCTAACCCGTTCAATCGTTAAAAAAGTTGAACTTATAATTCTCACGCAACACCATTAATACAGTCAATATTAAGGGAATTAAATGTCATATTCTTTTGGGCGTGAGCCTTTTTTGCAAAACAGAAGATATATCTTAAGTTTTTCCATGCGTCCATATAAAAATAACGCTATTTACTAACTTATACGACGAAGGAATTACTTCTAGTTGATTTTTTTAAATCGGGTCACACTAATCTTACCGGTACCACCGTATTTTCAACAAATACGATTCCTTTTTTGACAGACAAAGTAAAGTATCGAAGTTTTGTTCAAAATCATATGATGACAATGAATTTGCAAAATCAAACAACTATGTTTATCTTTCTCTGAGAGGGAATACTGTTTTTTGACTTTTTTCACACCCAGTTTTTCGTTAAAAATTGCAAGTAAGGCACTTTAAATCAAGGCTGTATAAAGTTGAAAGTAATATTATTTCACGAACGGCGATATTTTGGTTTCTTGAAAACGTTTTGCAGCTTTTCGCAAATGCTGAGAAAGCATTCGCTATCACTGGAAACACCTAACGTTGTTCATTTTGATTCATCCTAAGAGCACGTTTAAACTCATTCATCCTGAAATAGTAGCAAACAGATTAACAAATAAAACATGTAATCATGCAAATCCAGCTTTCATATCACTTTTCTTTGTTTTCAATTTTTTCTAATAAAATACTTTTATTTCCAAAACAACATTAATAAAAATGAATTCCTGGAAGAGCTTTTGGACGGTGTTTAACGTGGGATGAAAATGGTTAGGCTCTGTCCAGAAAGGGCGAATTCGCTGCGAATCGTCTCGCGCGAGTTTGTACACGTCAGCGTGAACTACGCCAGACTCTCGACTCGAATCGAGATGCTGAAGACTCTTTGTTGTGTCCAGTTTACGCGCGAACTACAACGCAAGTGTATGTATCGAGGAAAAATGGATCGGAAAAATTTTGATACGGAATAATTTATTGACGAAGTGGAAAAAAGTACGGCGTTATAGGATACGCAATAATCTGATTATGCCAACAAGATTTTAAGACGCAGAGCTTGGGAAGAGTTAGCATTAATATTTTCCGATTAAGATGACGATCAAGATGAAGAAAATAAGAAAGAAATTGGTGAGAGAATATATTCATTTATTTGTAGAAAACATGAAAATTAAATCATTGTGTCCTGCTATGGCAGTTGACTTTCTTTCATGAAATAATCAGATAATGTATCCCTAGTATTTCGAGACCTTACGCTTGGTCGAACTGTAGAAGTACTCAGACCCTCTAGGGTTGTTTGGAACAATGTATCTTCATATTTATAGCCATCTCTAAATCGGACGTAATTGTCAAGAGCACAACAAGCTTTTATTATGTTTTGGGCAATTTCAATATTTACATTGAGTGGTTTGTGAAATTTGTGACATTTGTTTACCAGGATTCCAAAACAACACTCAATATAACGTCTTGCTCTGGAGAGGCGGTAATTAAAGATTTGTTTGTCTCTTGTTACATGTTTTCCGCAATATGGTCGTATGTCGTTCTCGGACAAGCTAAATGTCTCACCCTAACCTATAACATGAGGTAAACTTGTTGCACGAAGTTCCGATAATCCTTTTGGTTCCGGAATATTTAAAGACTTTTCCAGAAGTTTTTGGAGAGTATGGAGTTTTTAAAAATCGTTGAGTCATTGCTCTTCCCACATGCTCCAACATCCACACATATAAAGCAATTATTTGCATCACACACGTTAAGCAGGACAGTCGAAAAAAATGCTTATAGTTGAAGAACATAGAGCCGGAATTTGAAGGTTTTATGATTCTGACTTGTTTTCCAGCGATGGCTCCAATGCAATTAGGGGAATTTGTACATTTTTTGAATCCTCTTGCAATATCCTCCCAATCTTCTGTCGAAGGTCCTTTCATTACTTAATCTCTTAAGTTCTTCCGTATAACTTCGACAGTTTTTTGATGAATTACGTCAGTTCTTACGTCTTTACGCGCGAAAGATTCGCGACGTATGCGCCCTTTTGGACGTAGCCGAAGCTGTCGATAGTAGATAAAAGCTGCATGCGTTGTATTCCATAATGGATCGCACAACGGTTTTGTAGGTTTGTGTTAGTCGTTTTTGACCGTTACCTTCATATTCAATAATAAATATTAGTTTTTCGCATGAAAAGAAAAAATTTTTGTAGATTTATAAAGAAAGCCTTTATAAAGTATGCAAAAATATCAACATTCTAGAAGAAAAATTTGTTTAATTTTATTTAGAAAAATAATTTTATTATTTTAAATTTAGTTTTTAAATTTACTTAAATTCAGTTTTTCAAATTCTACAACATCTCTAAAACAGTACAAAAGTCAAAGTTCAAGTCGATGGGAGTAAAGGTTTACAAGACTGTGTCTTGGGAAATTCAACACTCAGGACCAGTTCGGCTTAGTGCGCCTCAGGTATATTGAGCCGGATGTTCGGCAATTGTTTGTCAGTTTTTTTCGTTGGTCAGTTGCACTTTCTAAGGAGGACTAGCTTGAAACATTTCTGCTTATCATTGTATGTTGTGCTACGAGGCTTATTTGCAATTATATTTGTCAACTATTTTGCAAAATGCCTAAGTTTACGAGAACTGATTTAGCGGAAAATGTTTGTAGAAAAGCTAACTAAAAAAAGAAAACAATCATATAATCCTTAAAATCATAAATAATGAGTCCCTCGCGAGCACGTCGACGAAAAAGTGAAAAGACGCGACTTATAACATGCGTCAGTACAAGACACTCTTCAATATACAATACCAGATTTTTTTCTAGTTTTTCCAACATTATCATGTTTTATTTAGTGTTCTGTCTTTATTAAAAATAACGAGAAGAAAAAGCGTGTAATGGTAAAGTGGAGTTTGAACAGTGTTCGAATTCAGTTTAGGATTCACGATAAAGGCTTGGGGCTTTCTAAATTAAAGAAATTCTGTGGTATCATGGAATAAAGCTATTTCCTTTTAAATAAATCCACATCCGATTTTTATATTAGGTGCGCAACTAAGTTCCCGCTGTTTTTCAAGAGTTCCAGTGGCCGATTGTGACATAGCCAAATCGTCATGGACTATGCTTAAACATATGGTTAACAAACCGCTTCGACACATAAGTGACTTTGTTTTTGTGTCATATACTTTTGGTTGTGTAAAAATATCGAGTTTTGTGCCAAATAATCGTCATTTGCGGGAAGTGCTTTTTTTCTTTCATTCAAAGAAAACGGCGGCTGAAGCTCATCGAGAGCTGCAAAAAGTTTATGGAGATACTACTGTAAGTGAGACAACCTGTCGTGCTCGATTCCGTCGCTTCAAAGACGGTGATTTTGGTTTTGAAGATTGTTCGCGTGAGGGAAGACCAGAAACCTTTGAAGACGCTGAATTGGAGGCATTGCTCGATGAAGATCCGTGCCGTACGCAACAGGAGCTTACTTCAGTATTAGGAGTTACCCGCCAAGCAATTTTCAAGCGCTTGCATGCATTGGGAATGATTCAGAAACAAGGAACTCGGGTACCTTATGAATTGAAGCCAATAGACGTTGAGCGTCGTTTTTTCGCCTGTGAACAACTGCTCCAGCGGCAAAAAAGTATGGGATTTCTTCATCGCATCGTTACGGGTGATGAAAAATGGATTCATTATAGCAACCCAAAGAGAAGAAAATCATAGGGACTGCCCGGTCATGCTTTTACGTCGTCGGCTCGACCGAATATTCACGTTGCGAAGGTTTTGCTGTGTATTCGGTGGGATCAGGGCGGTGTTATTTGTTTTGAGCTATTGAAACCGAACGAAACCATCACTGAGGAACGGTATCAAACTTAATTGATGCGATTGAGCCGAGCACTGCGCGAAAAGCAGCCACAATACGAAAAGGCACGAAAAAATCATTCTAAAGCATGACAACGCTCGGTCTCAAGTTGTCAAACCCATTTAAAACTACTTAGAAACGCTCAAATGGGAAGTCCTACCCCACCCGCCATATTCCCCAGATATTGAGGTATCCGATTATCACTTATTCCGTTTGATGGCACATGGTCTAGCTATTCCGCAGTTCTACTCATATGAAGACATCTCAAAATGGCTTGATTCGTGGATAGCCTCAAAAGACGAACACTTCTACCGTGACGGTGTTCGAACTCTACCAGAAAGATGGGAAAAAGTTGTCGCTAGCGATGGTCAATATTTTGAATGATGCATTTTTAACCATTTTTTCACAATAAAGTGGCAATTTCATAAAAAAAATCAGCGAGAACTTAGTTGCGCACCTAATAGTTATGAAATACATAAATGCACCACAATGGTTGTAAAGACACTTTTCTCCTCTGCTGCATCAAAAAAAAAAATAAATAAAAACAATCAACGTGTTTTGAAAATGGCCTCGAAGTGAAAAAAAGATAAGCATCTGGAACAAGCTCGTTTTTGCATAATTGTATGGAGTGAGTATTTTGATTTGTTATCCCTCTCGAAAAGTTGCAGACGTTTTGGTAAATGCTGGTGTTGCGAATTTTGTGAGTCTTGGAACAATATGTTGAACACGGCAGGGATTGGAGAGAGGCAAGAGGAACATATAGAAAATAATGAATGTAACGCAAACCACGGAAGAGCAGCTGGTAACATGGAAGAAACATCGATTATTGAATTTTTTCAACGCTCTCGTAAAACAGCATGGCTTAAAGTACTAAAATTAAATTGCTGATGATGACTCCAAAACATACCCCGAAGATCTCAAAGTCAAACCTTAAGATCAAGTATTTAGTATAGATTTAGTATAGATATAGATATATATAGTATAGATATTTAGTATAGAATGCATTGGACACGCGCAGAAGCGATAGTTACTAGGATACTTGATAGGGTACGTGAATTGATCAGGAAAATTGTTGAAGAAACACAAGTCAAAAGTAAAACAGTTTATACGAAAAGTTCCTATCTACAAAGGCAACCTTACTTGTCAAATGATTGATAAATTAACTTTTTATTAAGACTTCGCTAGCTGAAGCAATAGTAATTCGGCGGAGAAAACCAAAGACGCTTTATGAAAAACTTATTCTTATTGCAGCTCTACAAACAATAATTATCATCACTATATTTGCCCACAGGTCCCAGACTCCTGGTGCCCTTGGCAAAGTGCTTCGGCTTCAAATGCTCTTGTCTCATTTATACGTAATTATACTCCATTGCCAGATGATGATTTATCATTTCTAATACCAAGTTATAAGGATCATAGCAAAGATTGTTGTATTGACGGTTTCACACAGGATAAGAATGAAAAATGAAAACAATTAATCTGGAAAATCAGTCAAAAAATCTTCTTGCTGGTTCTTATGTATTTTATACTGCTGCATACACATTTAACGAATGATCGCCGTGAATATACCCAAAAAGGGTATGCGGATTTCTAACTCACAGACGAGCATCGCGATGCAAGGGTTCGGCAAGGAAGAAGGATGCCCCGGACATCACTGCTGCAACAATACTTTTCCTGTATGGGCCAGAAATCGATGATTCTATGTAAGTTGAAAGCAATTGTATTCTGTTATCGTCATTTACATCTTTAAACGCAAGGTTGTAAAAATATTTCCTCGAAACACTTTTCTCAAAGTCATTCTTCAAAATTTCTTGAAAACTACTGGACTGTCTTGATGAAAATTATTACATGTCTTTCATTGAAACTCGGCGAAGAATTTTTTATTGCAGCTAATTCGAAAAAATTAAAGGTGGACAAAATTTGGCCGAAATAGATTTTTTTCGAGAAACTGAGCCAAAATCCAAATTTCATTGTTTTTCAGCTCCTTCATCTAATCTTTGCTGGCCCATCTGTTAGTTTTTTTTTATTGTGAAAGAAAACACATTTTTTGTAAGAGAAGATCGGAAATCTTTATTGACTATAAAAGGTTGGTCTATGGCAATTATGTATGGAACACAACCTCGCACATCGCGGCTCTTTTTACAGGCTCTCATTCGAACATCAAAATGTTCGATGACTTTTTACAGAATTAGCGTTGGTATGGCCACAATTTCAGCACCACTGTCCCGCTTATGTTTTGAATTGTGCAGGGAGCATTTGCGTATACTTTACTTTTCAAAAAACCCCAAAGATAATAATCAAGAGGTGTTAAATCACACGATCTTGGCGGCCAATCGTCCGAAATTTTTCGTGCAATAAGTCGATGGTTTCGCGAGATGTGCGGATTGTGACTCCGTCTTGTTGAAACCAAAGATTGTTAGCACCCAGACGATAAATTTCCGGCCACAAAAAGTCCTTCATAACAGCCTTTTTTCAGGGTTTTCGAAAAAAACGGCCCAATGATACCGCCAGACCAAAGACCACACCACAGTCATTTTTTTCAGCATGCAACTGTTGTTCATGATATTCATAAGGATTTTTAGCCCCCCCCAGATCCTACAGTTTTGCTTATTAACAGAGCCACTGAGATAAAAATTAGCTTCATCCGAAAAGATGATTTTGGCTGAAAACCCTCACTTCTTTCAAGCATCCAATTAACGAAATTTCGACGCTGCTGATGGTCTGACGGCTTCAGTTCTTGAGTTAATTGAATCTTGGATGGCTGTTGACGGACACTTTCACTTACTACGGCAATATTTTTAGGAGTACGAACCGGACGAGTATGTTGATATGGTTTACGACCCTCTACGAAACCAGTTTTCTCAAAACGTTGAACAAATTTACGTATTCCAGGCTCTGTTGGTCGTGAATGTTGACCAAAATTATCTCGAAGTTTGCAAAACGTTCTTTACAGAACGACAGTTTCCTTAAAAAGTTTGCATAATTAAAATGCGTTGTTGTTTTGCTAAAAAGTCCATGTTCACAATTGCCAAACATTTGACAGTTGATACATGCATACCACTTGAAAGCTCTCACATACGATATGTCAAATATAGTTAGTGAAAAAAATCAACAGGTGGATCATCCTGTATCAACTAAACGCCGCAATTTTTATTTTTCATTTCAGATAATCCTGTCATGAGTTCTGCTGTCAACGTGGAGATAGCTTTCAACGGAGGGGGTCTCTAGAAATGACATCGCAATGAAGTTTTCAATATTTTTCCAATGAAAATTTCAGACAATGTTAACAATACAATGCAATGCAAAACAATGTTGTGTATTTAAATTAAATTAAAAGTTTGAATAAAAAATTTCTGTTTTTAAACAAACAAAAAATTCTCAAAAATTCTGTAAACCGATATGACCCCTTAATACCTGAATTCATCGTTGTGTTGCATAAGAATAGTTATATAATCGTTGTATTGCATATTTTGAATTCAACACAAAATCCAGGTTTTCTTGTTCCTGAACGTTTCCTGTCTCTTGTGATTGGTTTTTCATGTGATCTTACGAAGCGCTAATTGTTGTATATGTTTGAAATATGATACAACACCGAGTATGTGAATTGGATTCTAATTGAATGCAGCAAGTTCTACTTTCAAATTTTGGAATTAAGAATTGATATGAAAGGAAATCGTTTCTTAGAAGTTGTATATGTACAGTTAACAGGTATGGGTGTAAGATATTGTACAAAAGATGTAGAAAAAAACTTCACAAATCTCTATATGGCATTCGATTTGTGTTTCCGTTACACGACTTACATGAGTTGGATTCTAAGATTTTCTATATTAGGTATCAAATCTTAAGAGGTTAAATGCTCCTCGCTCAATTATATCTTCATTACTTAGATATGTAATGGGCAGACAGTAATCATTTTTCTATACACTTTGCAAGCTCAGAAAACACTTCTAAAGATCGTGAAATACAAAATGAAAACTCTAAAGCAATGGAAATTGGTAAGAAAATCAACAATCATTTTAGAAATACTTCTGTTGCATTCGAAAGTAAGGGATCCCTTAAATTTTTGGTAGACCATTCCACACAAACAATGTCCAACTCGGTTTGAACGTATCATGGCGACTCTCCGTCTAGCTCAGCATCTGCCCAGATGATGATTGCATGCAATGAGGGAATGAATGAAGAAACATTGTAAATACAGTCCTTATTTCCGTCTCCTCATAACATTTCGAACCATCCCATATTTAAATGTGTGTGGTCATTTGAGACGTTTGCAATGTGAAATGTTTACAAATATAAATCCGAAACTGATGAGCCCATAAAACCTTAATTACATTCTGATCGGCAGTGAGGTGCCTTTGACAGAATGCATAGAGGAAGTCATCTTGATGCTACTTGAAAAATTATCAACAAATTTTGCAAGTCAAGCGAAAATCCTGTGTGAGCACCGAACGCATTCCTTTGCACGGTTCATTAGCATATGCAGGACATAATTAGTTGCCCACAGAGTGATTTTATTGCTTGGCGTGAAAATTTTATTTAGTAGGTGTTGACAGTTAGCAAAAGGTCATAAAGGTTTTGTTGAAACGGATGCGTTTTTGGGCGGTTTTTTGGGATGGGTTCGATTGAGCTTGTCATTCAATATTTTGTGAACGCTTCAATTACGAAGGCTCGAAAGTTGATGAAGCCGCAAAGACAAATTGTCAATGTGGTTTGTAAAACGATCTTATCCGGAAACAAAGATGAACTATAAAAAAGTCCTTAATTCGTTGAGAGTGCCTAGTTGAAGTCATTTAGAATATAATCAGATTACTTAGTTATTCAATTCAGGACAAAGTGAAATTCAGATTGTCATCCAGAATGAAGTGCAAATTTTCAGTCTACACGAGAGAAAATGAAAAAATGAGAAAAAATAGATATTTTCAGGCATACCTAATTGGATCAGTTTTCTTTTCATGCGAAAAGATTGATTTACCAGCGAAAATGATTAAGTCAATAATACAATTCCGACTTTAATCACACTGAGATGCTTTCTATTTTCTAGAAATACAATCCTCAATAAGTTACAAAGAGTTTCAAATTCTGATCGACTTTGATGCCAAAATAGAATCGCTTTGAATACACTTATCACTGTCGTTGCTCCTGGACAGGCAAATGTAACCATACGCGGATTGTCAAATGTAAACTGCGTTTTCATTTTGGATCGGAAGGATCTCTTTCATAATAATGTTGCCTTCACAAAGGTCAACAAATTTTGCTGAAACTGATCAAACTGTTAAACGCGTGTTTTAAGAACAACTTGGATCGTGATATTACCCAAAAAATTTTGGGTAAATTTGTTTAACGAAAGGAAGTTTAATGTAAGGAAGTACATTATTATTAAAAAAACTTATTTGCTACAATGAATTGTAATTTGAGTGCAGATCGCTCTATTTTTCTGTTTTTCGTATCTCTATGATTATCTGAGACCAGCACCTTATGATATCTTATATTTTCATATGTAATATTTCGATTAGAAATTTATCTAAAAGCAGATTAATTCATTTAATCAACATTATGCAAGTAATAGTAAAATAATAATATAATTAATAAAAAATATATAACGAATAAAATAATTCGAATAACAATATAATCCCCAAAAGAAAGCTAATTTTAGTGTTTCTTTAGCTTCCTTAACCACAAAAGTTCCTGTTTGCCTTGACATAATAAAAGATAAATTCGACGTAAGTGGAATTTACTGGAATGTATTAATATTCCGTATGATCTCCCTTGTTTTGAATTATTTTCGCCATTCTTTTGGGGATACTGAAGATTAACTTCCAACAGGTATCCGTAGGTATTTCATTTCATTTCAAATTTTCCCCTATGTTTCCACAATATCTCGGTGTTGGCGTACGTTTTCTGCCCAATCGTATACTTTACTTTTTTTAAAGGTTCACCTTTTCATTCCAGTGCGCGTATTGTGATGGCTATATTCATCATGTTCTCATCAAATCATTTTTAAATCAACTTTGAAGTATGCTGGGTCATAACCCTGCTGAAAGACCCACTTCAAAAGTACATTTTAATATTTCCTAAATACCATAAAGTTTTCACCTCCAGTTTCTAAATTATTTTGGAGGCGAACATGGAAATATTTACCTTTCGAACAACAAGCATTTCTAGCTGGATCATTACATAATAAATTTATTAAAATTTCCTCCTCCAAACTTTACCATTGGTCTCGATTTCTGGCAGTCTTTAACGCATATTTTTGATACGAAGTCGTGACACTTTTCAATTGAGACCCCCAACAAGTCACTTACGAACTGTACATGCACTCACCACATTTCTAATTTCTGCAAGAATTGATCTAGACGGCTTAAACCAAAGAGGTATAAGATTCAATCATCCTAGAGGACCAATCCACGTAAATGAGCGTAAGTGAGCGTCCGAAGTTTTTGACTTGTCTTCCTTTCATCAGCTGTTCAAAAGTTCGGCTCTTGTCGTTCCTGCCATACGTGTCATATGCAATATGATACTCAAAAATCGATCGCAATTGTGATGTTTTCCATGAGATTAGAAGCATATCATCATAATATTCACAATGTGCTCTCCAATCATAGGCAAAAATACGAATTTATGAACCTCCTTTCATAATTCGACAAAAACAACTGAAAATACATTTATTTTACATGTTTTACTGGATGGCATACACCTGTCTTTGACTTGGAAACCATCCATCAATATCACTACTGACAATTTCACATAAAAGTTAACGAACTATGCAGGACAATTTGCAAATCGAAAGCATTTTCATTCATGAAATGTAAAACTCATGTCAATTTTTAAATTTTCCATAATCTTCGGCTATCTTCGGGTTTAAATTTGATAGTGAGATAACACGACAGAAAGACTAGCGATTTCTGTGAAGGGATGGTCACATATATTATTTTAATGCTGAAATTGAATGAATGTTGAATGAAAATATTGAATGTTGAAATTATCACGAAATCATTCACTGAATCACGCACTCTACTTAGTGAATGATACATGAAAATGTGAAAAACGCTTATAGTATAGCCATTGCCAATTCTCGCATTGATAAAAATAAATAAATTATTAATTTGAACCTTTGATTAGCTTAGTGTAGACTCGATATCAGTTTAAGATTGTAATTTCCCATGTTCATTTGACTCGAGCAAATTAAACCTGATGTAATGGGCAGGGCTTAATTCTTCGGGAAATAGTTTTCCTAGTTTTGAGGTTATAAGCACACTTGGATCAAGAGCTGGTTTTTATTGCAATGGCTTGTAGAAATTTTGTGATAGTAGCTAGCAAGAAATTCTTTTTCTCCACTTTCTATATGGGATCACGATATCTTATTATGGCCAATCCATGAAAAATCAAATTTCCCTTAGTAATTGGGTGCTGGTTAAAACTAAAGAATCACTTTTCATTTTAAACCTTCAATTTCGCGTTTAAATTTATTGTTTCTTGCACTTATTTTTCTTCTTTAGCAACCTTTTTCTTTCTTTTTCGAGAAAATTTATTTTGTTTTGGCTTCAATTAATTGCCAGGTCATTCGTTTGCCTACTTGAAGAACATCCCCATATTGTTTGGATTGTTTAAAGGCATCCCCATATTGTTTGGACACGTAGTCGTTTTTATAAACTTTACTGTCTCCGTCGCCGATTAAGTAAGCAGAAAAAACATTAAATAAGTCGTTAGATCTTTTAAAAATTTCCAAGGGTGAATCAGTTTCCATTTTATCAGAAGATACACATGATACACATCGAAAATTCAAACTCTCCTAACCGTCTTTTCTGCATTGTTCAAAAATGCCATTATAATGATTTAACGCGAATATCAAGCATTTCACTCGAAAATTTGTTTTGTATTTAAAAAAAAAATAATGTAGTTACAAAAAAAACATGCTTTGGAGCAACCGAAAGGTCGCAGGTAAGAAGAAACAAGATTAGAAAGGATATGGTGATTTGAAAATACAAAGGCCGCGTAAGAGCAAACGAAGGAAGGTACTTTTAGATCATGAACTACATTAGGAACGCTCTGATCCTTCCACGTCTCAACACACACCCACACAAATAAAAACCTTATTCCTTCATCTTAAATTTTCATCTTTTCTTGTCAAAAAGTCATCGAAATGTTTAAAGAAATGGTCATCTGTTGGTGAGAGGTCTGGTGAATATGGAGGGTGAGGAAGAGTCTCTCAGCATGACTCGTTTAATTTTTGGGCCATGGTTCTACATCGATACATGAGGTCGTGCGTTATTATGAAGCAAAATGACTTTATCCCTGTTGACAAGCCTAGGTCACTGAACTATCAATTTCTGATGCATTTCTTCCATTTGAGCACAGTATTTCTTAGCATTGATGGTTTCGCCACATGGCAGGAACGAAAAGTGGATAACTCCAGTACAGACCACCAAATAGCTACCGTTATTTTCTTTGGATGAAGGCTTGGTTTCGGATCATGCGACACCCGTTTGTTAAGCTTTTTAACTTTTCCAAGTTTTTGGAAGTCACGGCAACTGACGAGTTGCTTAATTCTAAATCGGCCATTTCATCTGCAGCAACCTAATCATTTATATAAATTTGAAATTAATAGAAAAATAGACAAGTTCCAATGCATGCAATGTAGATAAGAGGCTATAAAAGTATATAAATAAAGAAAACAAAAACAGTCAATTTGCAAGAATTTCGAACAATTTACTTCCACCAGTCCTGCCACCTGCACCACGAGGTTTTATCTCAGTTCGATTTCGAGACCTCACTTGAGCGTCTTCTTTTACTATATTTTTAACTTCATCTGGAATTCGATGGTATTAGATTGTGCTCCCTCGAAAATAATATACTAGCATCCGTCAGAAAGGATCTCCGTCGTTTGATGTGCAAATTACATTGCACAAATTTGTATTCATCCAATTGTCTTCTAGTGCAGTCAAGAGACTTCGACAACCAGTCAATACCAACAAGCACCATTTAAGTTACGAAAAACATTTTCGTATTCAATTTTCCGTCATCTGCTGATCAGTATGATAAAAATATTGTAGTTTTACTCACAGCTGTTTTTGGGGAAATGTAATAGGTGTATAAATATGAAATGTGGATTTTTTCTGCTTGAAATATGCATTTATTTGAATAACAAAACGAATGAATTCAATAATCAAAGTATTGTCCATCGTTAGCTACGACTTTTTCCCCATCTTTCTGTCAATTGATGGATTCCGTCCCAGTACCACTTGTCATCTTTTGAGGCTAACCACTCATCAAGCCAATTTTTAACTTCTTCGTAAGAATGGAAGTGCTGTTCCGAAAGTCCGTGCTGCATCGATCGAAATAATTAGTATTCAGAAGGAGCCAAACTGAATACAGCGGGTGGGGCAGAACTTCCCAATTAATGTTTACCAAGTAGTTCTGGACAGGTATTGCAACCCGCGGCCGAGCATTGTCATGTTGAAAAAGGACTTAATCATGTCTGTGGTGAAATTCTGGTCGTTTTTCCCTAAGTGCGCGGTTCAATTTGATCAGTTTTTGTCGGTGAAGTTTGCCAGTAATAGTCTCACCAGATTTCAGCAGTTCGTAATACAAAGGTCCCTTGCTATCCAATTAAATACACAGCAAAGTCTTCTTTCCATAAATATTTCGGACTGGTTGTGATGTTGATGGCTGGCCTGGGTCTACTCATGATTTTTTCCGCTTGGGATTGTCGAAATAAATCCACTTTTCATCGCCAGTAACAATCCGATGCAAAAAACCTTTTCTTTTCTGTCTAGCAAGCAAAATTTCACAAATGGTTTTTCACCTTTCGATGTCTCTTTCTTTCAATTGATACGGCACCCATTTCCCAGCTTTTTGGATCTTTCCTATGGCTTTTAAACGTTTTGAAATGGCTGCCTGAGTAACTTCCAACGCTTCTGCCAACTGTTTTTCAGTTGGGGTGTTGTGTTCATCCAATAATGCTTGCAAATCTATATCTTCAAATTTTTTTGGTGGTTTTTCACGGTCTTTGTTGCTGACATCGAAATCACCATTTTTAAATCTTTTAAACCATCGTTCACAAGTGTCTTGGCTTGGGACATGTTCACCATATGCTTCCATTAAAAACAAACGATAAGTTTCTGCTACCGTTTTCTTCAAATCAAAGAAGGTTATTAGATTTTCTCACAAAACCTCTTTTTCTGGCACGTAATTCGACATTTTTGAAGCGGAAAAAACTATGTTGTTTATACAATCAAAACCTATGACATACTGGAATTTGTTGACAGATGTTTACCCTCTAAAATGCCATATTATTTATCCCCGACACAAACCATATGTAATAGTTATGCCATCTGTTAGTAAAGTCCGCATTTCATATTTATACACCTAATAATGCACGCTACATTACATACTCCCTGTTTGCTTTGTTTTCACCACCACAAACAGCTTACCAAGTGTCCGTTTTTCTTGCCTTCACGTTTTCTTTCCTTTACTATTTCTTAAATTTTTTACTGATCTTCTTTTCACTTTCTATTTGCTTTTTCTATTGATAGTTTTTTTCTCGCATATTTAAATTCCTTAAACGTTATATTTCCTTTTTCTTCTTGTCGAACTGTACTAACCGAAAGTTAGTCTCAAGCCTTCCGTTTCAATTCAATTCATGATTTTCTCAAACTTTAAACTGAGACCTTTTTTGGGCTTTTCATCTTAATTAATACTATTTATCTAAGTATTATTAAAAACCTAAATCTAATTACAAATGATTTCATTTTGATACTAGTCTTAACCCTCAAGAGGAGCACTGGGTTACGCTAACCCAGGGTAGAAATACATCTGTTCACCCCTAGTAAATGGTTGTATAGGGGGACTTGGTTTTGTGTGGGGATTTAACTTTGTTATCCCCACTACCAATCCCCACTTGGACCCTTTCTAAGTATGAATACTAACCGAACTGTAAGCAGACAAACTTAGTCTATGGGTATCCCTCACCCAGCACTCCAGTAGTGTCATATTGTATAGTGTTCGTGAAAAATTTAGTGAAGTGAATTAAGTGTTTTATTTGAATTTTACCAGTCTTATATCGTCAAGTTAATACATATTAGTAAGTTTATATTATTATAACATAAAAATAAGCTTTACTAAATAGTTTGATATACTCCAACTCCAAAAGGGCGTGGCACAAATGTGAAAAATCCCTTGGAAGCGTGGAGTCTCTTCTTCGATGAAGAAATTTTAGGAATTATTTTAGAACATACTAATGCTGAAATAAATCGAAAAATTGAAAATTTAAGTGAAAATAAGCATGAAGTAAAGTCGCACCATAAACAGGTAGACTTAGTTGAGCTTAAAGCGGTCATAGGATTGTTATATTTTGCTGGGGTACACAAAGTAAACAGAACGAGCGTTGAAGATTTATGGTCGCCTTATGGCATGTCATTGTTTAGAATAACGATGTCGGTAAAACGTTTTCAATTTTTGATTTTATGCATAAGATTTGACGATAAGAACACACGCCGTGAAAGGAAAGAAGTCGATTCATTTGCTAATATTCGCGATATTTGGGAAAAATTTATAAATAATTGTACCAATAATTATGAACCACATTCCAACTGTACGATAGATGAACAATTACTTTCTTTTCGTGGTCGATGTCGTTTCAGAATGTTTTTGCCAAATAAACCAGATAAATATGGTCTGAAAATTGTGGCTTTAAATGATTCTGTGACACATTATTTATATAATGTTAAACCATATTGTGGTAAAATAATCGATAAAGATTCTTCTGAGTCAGTTCCATCGTATTATGTAAGAACATTAGCAGAGCCGGTATATAATACACGTAGAAATATCACATGTGATGGGTGGTTTACATCTATTCCTTTATGCGAAAAAATGTTAAATGAATATAATTTAACAATGGTCGGGACAATTCACAAGAATAAACGAGAAATTCCTAAGTCATTCAAAAAAGTAAAATCTAAAAATGACAAGATTCGATTTGCTTACAACAATAAGAAAATTCTTGTATCATTTAATCCCAAAGGGAAAAAAATTGTTTTATTGTTATCCACATACCATAATAAAGCACAAACAAATAATGAAACTCAAAAACCAGAAATCGTGATTTTTTACAACAAAACGAAAGGAGGTACAGACAGCTTTGACAAAAAATGTCATGATTTTACGACAGCAAGGAGAAAACTCAGGTGGCCAATGAGGTTTTTTTACGGAATACTTGATCAGGCAGGCGTAAATTCATTTATAATTTATAATTTAATTAGCAGTAATGCAGTGATGCATCGGAAACAATATTTATTGGATTTATGCCTATCCTTAATCAGGCCATTCTTGATAAATAGATTGAATTTACCTACTCTACAAAGAAACTTACGTTCGCAAATCGTATCTTTTCTTGAGTATAAAGATTTACCAGAAACAGAGGATCCTCGTAATCTACTGGCAGAAAATAAAATGCCTAAACAAAAACGATGTGGATACTACCCATTGTCTTTAGATAGGAAAACATTCTATAAATTTTTAAAGTGTGATCAGCCCATGTGTAGAGAGCATGTTGCAAAAATTTGTATAGAGTGTAGTGTACTATCATCTAACTAAGTTTTATTAATTGTTGTAATTGATTTATTATTATTTTTATATGAGAATAAATTAATATTAAAAAAATAAAAAAAAATCATTCTGTTTAAATTCTTCAACTTTATCTCTTTAAATAAATATAATTTTTTAAAGTACGTAGAACAACTTGAAATTATTTTTAAAGAACGTGCAATTACCTTTAAAATGCCGCCAGTTAAAACCTTTTATCCCAAAAATTCGTGAAGATTCAATAGTCTTAAGAAAATATCTTTTTTCGTCAATTTTCATTGCATTTTTTTTTTATTTTTCATTAATATTATAAAAACTTAAATTTTTATTTATTTGTTCATGAAATATTCTTATTCTACATCGTCCGACGAATCGATTAAAAAAAAAAATTCGAAATTGATCAATTTTATAATAAGATATAAGTGGTCAAAGCTAGCCGGGTAATCCTAACCCATGCGCTCCAGTTATGTTAAGCTGCGATAGTGCTCCACTTGAGGGTTAAATCTATTTTATTTCAGGTGATCTATTAACTTAAAATATTATGAGCGTGAGTTTAAAATTTTAATCAAAAATTCATTCGATAACAAATAATCGTGCTTGCTTATCACTATATTTTTTTTTTCATGCCGCCAACACCACAACAGAAAATGTGACAAATTTTTTGCATTGAGAAATCACCAAGCAGAGAGGTGAATCCTATTCTCATCCAAGTGCCATCTCTAGAAACTTTCAAATCGTCAGCTTTATTTCTTTATTTCAGCTTCTTCTTTATTTATTTCCTTTTTTATTTCTACTTCTTCTTTGACAGCCTTTTTTGATTACCATTTGAATGATTACGGTATGAATACCGTATGGAGGAAAAGCTTGTTTAAATATCCATCAGAGCAACAAACATTTTCATACATTGAAAGCCGTCACTAATAACTCGAATGGCAAACAATACTCTTTGATTTGCTTCATAACAGTTTTTGTCTATTGGTGGTGGCGAGTCGATACATTTTCTCCTACAGGAGCGCTCGGCACATATTTTAAAAAATTGTGTCTCACGGACACAATTTTGTGTTCATGTTTTGATAAAACGTAAGTTTTTTTTTTATGAATCGGCATTTTATCTAATTTATCGCCAATGTGTTACGAATCTAAAAGTGTAATAAAAATATGTGTACATTGAATAATTTTCTTATTTATTGTTAATAAACGAAAATAGTACTTCATCGACCCACAAGTGTTCAACAGACACAGTTACATTTTGTTTGAGGCGAGTGTGAATTTAAATTGTCATTTATTTAAATTTACTTATAACCTTATGGTATCGGGTAGTCAATAGCGGCTGCCAGACCTTTTTGTGTGTTATAATCGTAGTCTTTTTAATCGTATCTAGTATTAGTGACTAGAACAGTTTGCAAATCAGAACCTGACAGACAACGCCGATCGCTTCGACACAATATAACTCTGGAATAAGCTGAAATAGATCCGGTAGACACTTTCAGCCTATTTTTTCGACGATCATGTATTCGAAATAATAGTGAAATATACTAGGTTTTTTTTTGTGGTTTTTTTTCGCCTTGGGCTTGGACCTAGTTGTGTCGCACAGTAGCACCGAGGTGACACTCGAGTGTGAACGGCTCCAATCTAACGACCATACCGTCTCCGACCATACCGTTCGAAGTTCGCACCATTGAGTTGGTGGTGTAGGTTCGGTTGAGACGAACTCCCGATTAGCGCCGGTCTGGCCCTGAGCACCTGTCCCCATAAGGGCTGGTACCAACCCTCGCATGGCCTCCCTGTTTAGCAAAAATAACCATGGGACCAATAAGGCAACTACACACACGAGCGGAGATAGCGGCTCTGAGGGGGGACCCATAAGAAATGATAGCAAACAAATTATACACAAAAGAAAATATGTCGACACAGAAACGTTCGAAAACAGATGGACGAAAAGTAGGAAATCTGGTACAACCAGAAATTCTAACAGCATTTGAGCGCAGCAAAAAAACCATGCGCACACCAGAGCGACCAAAAAAAGAAGAACAGAGCCTCTCGGTACTTGGAAGAGACGAGAAACAGATGATTGAGAAACCTATGATTGTTGCCCTCATCGCCGAAGTGACTGAAGCACGGGACAGAAATAAAGAAAACCCTGCACGGCAGACACCGAGTACTTCGATTATCATGGATCGTGCAGAGGAAGAGCGGCTATACCGTAAAGCAGAAAGGATTATTAAACGCATCACTGCCAGGTTAAAAACGGAGTTCTGGAGTTGGAAGACATCCTAAAAAAAAGGAAGAGCGAAGAAAGAGCAACAGGCGAATTCATTCGACAGCGCAATAACCGTCCCGATTTCTACTGCCACCAAAAGGTTGGCCTGCAGCCCAATCAGAGGGGATCGGGATAAACGAAGGAAGGACGAGGAGAGGACGCCGAACGATCAAATCACGATTGAGGAGGGTTTTCAGACGGTACTATCCAAAGCTGCCAAGAAGGCAGCTAAAAAAGCGGCCCTAAAGTTCAAAATCGACAAACCTCCACAGGAACTGACATGCTATGAATCAAGAAAGAAAGATTAAGAAGCGTCTATAACCCAATGGACAGGCACTGCTGGTTAAACCCACCGACGGTAGATCCTATGCAGATGTCCTGTGAGAAATCAAGGGAGCGGTAAAACCCGAAGACTTACAAACTGCAATAAAAGCTGTACGGCCAACTCGCTCGGGGGATCTACTTGTTGAGTTCGGATCAGATGCAAATAATGAAGACGCGTTCCGTGACGCCGTCAAAAGAGTCCTCGGAGAGAAGGCAACTGTAGCCTTACTCGAGCCTAAGGCCACACTGGAAATTAGAGAGATTGACTGCGTTACGGATCTGCCCGAAATAGAAGACGCCTTAAAACGCGATTTCCTCGTACAAGGCGAGACGAAAGTCAGGCTGGCCAAACCAAACAACAGGGGTCAACGCATGGCCATAATCGACCTCACAGAGAGGGAAGCAGAACAGCTTTTGAAGCAGAGAAAAATTAGAATAGGGTGGGTTATTTGTCGGATACGGCGAAGGGCGACTCCCCTCCATTGTTTCAAGTGCCTTGAATATACGTATACTTGAATATAGGATACGGTCATCCTGCACAGGCATGTAATGGAATTGACCGAAGCTCCTTGTCCTATTATTGCGGCAAGACAAGGCATAAAAAGAAGGAATGCACAGACGAGTTACACTGTGTTCTTTGCCAGGAGTATAACCCGAGACCAGATGATTAGCAACATATTCCATGCACAGGGAAGTGTCGGGTCTTCCAAAAAGCCCTAACCAAGGCATAAGCGCTTCTGCAATGATTCGTATCCTTGAAATCAATCTACATCGAAGCATCATCGGCCAAGACCTACTGGAACAGTTTGCGAGAAACAGGCAAGCTGACTTACTACTGCTGAGCGAGCAACATCACACCAGAAACTCACCAACATAATATCCTGACGAATCCGGTACAGCCGCCATGTGGGTTCTGAACAGTGCTCACCTCCAAGTGAAGGATCGGGGGCGAGGAGACGGTTTCGTTTGGGTTCAGTGATCGGCAACTACACTCTTCAGTGTATACCTAACTCTGACTTCAACACAAGAGGCATCGATTGGGGCATGCCCCAATCAGACGCTCGGGGCAAACGGATCCTCGACATGGCAGCACGAACTGGGCTCGTCGTACTGAACACAGGCCACACCCCTACTTTCCGTCGATGGGGTTGCTCGGAACCATACCTGATGTGACATTCGCCTCGGAGTGCCTAGCACAATCAGTTAAAAATTGTAGAGTGCTAGAGGATCACTCGGCCAGCGATCACCAGTACAAGACCACGCGCTTGTTCTTCTGCGCTCCGGTGGAATTCTGAGAAAGCGGATATTGAGACGTTTGTTGAAGTGCTTATGGCACGATCACCACTGTCGGAAGCAACGCTGAAGAACGGAGATCATTCGGCAAGAGATGTCGTTAACTCAACTATGAGGATCATTACATCTGCCTGCAGGTCTTCACTGTCCCTACGAAAACCCCTCCACAGCAAGCCTCCAGTATACTAGTGATCACCTTAAATTGCCGAAAAACGAAGGGAGTGTCATAAACTACGACCAAAAGCACAGCGAGCACGGACCTGGGAAGAGGCATGTATCCTATTAGCAGCTTACAAGTTATCTAGAAAATGCCTCTGCAGACTTATCAGAAGCAGGAAGGCCAGCCGCTGGCAAAACCTGGTGGACGACGAGAATAGCTGAATGGCTACAAAATAGTGATGCGGAAGCTCGGTGTTCAAAGGTCGCCTCGCTCATACCAGGCAGGAAAGATGGACGAAATCGTGCGGGTTCTCTTCCCCATCCATCCCGTCATCGTTTTAGCCGTTCACTATGAAACACCAACGGAAATTCCATTTTTCACGAAGAAGGAATTGGAGAAAGCAGTCTTGTCCATGAAGGCCAGAAAGGCTGCAAAATCAGATGGGATTCCAGCAGAGGTGCTACAAATGGTCTTCCACTTTTCCCATGACCTGCTCCTCCACATGTTCAACGCATGCCTGCACGAAGGGCTGTTCCCGGAGTGCTGGAAGGTGGCGAGACTTGTGCTCATTACGAAGGAATAAGGGGATCCCGAGTCGCCAGCTGCATACCGCCCACTGTGTATGCTTGACACGGTCGGAAAAGCTTTTGAAAAACATCAGGGGAAGACTCGCTTACGTGGTTCGTATTGCCGGGGATCTATCTCCACAGCAGTATGGCTTCAGAGCAGGCCACTCCATCATCGATGCAATTGGAGAAGTAGTGAGCGCGGTCCAACGTGCGGAGTCTCACAGTATTTCCACACGACGGGTCGTCCTGCTGGTTACTCTGGCTGTCCGAAATGCATTTAACAGCGCTAGATGGGTAGATATTCTGGAAGCGCTAGAAAATCGTTTTCAAGTACCAGTGTACCTGATGCGGATTCTCAGGAACTATTTGAAGGACCGCAGCCTACTTTACGACTCGAAGGAGGGGAGGCGAAGTACAATTCTTACTTCAGGTGTTGCTCAGGGCTCTATCCTTGGCCCGGACCTGTGGAACATCTCCTACGATGGCCTCCTGCAGCTTGAACTGCCGGATGAGTCACGTTTGATTGGCTATGTGGACGATGTCGCGGCGCTGGTCGGTGAACGCACAGTAGACCATGCGCAACTCAGACTCAATATGCTAATGCTGAGGGTAATGGACTGGATGACCGCTCATGGATTAAAGCTGGCACTGGAAAAACCCGAAGTGGTCATCCTAACGAAGAAGAGAATCCCCAGAGTACGGCCTATCAGTATAGGGGACGAGCTGATTGAATCGAAATCAGCAGTAAAGTACCTGGACGTCCTGATAGACTCGAAGATGAGTTTTTCCCAACAAATCAGGGCAGTGGCTGACAAGGTTGCAGCGCGTGTGACGGCACTCACACTATTAATGGCCAGCGTAGGGGGCCCACCACATCAAGGAGACGACTCTTAATGAGCGTTGTGCAGTCGCTTCTACTCTACGGATCAGAACGGTGGGGTGACGCTCTCAGCAAGGAGTTACACCGGAAGCTGTTGGCACAGGTGCAGAGACAAGGAGTATTGCGAATCTCATGCACATATCGAACGATCTCCGGGGCGGCAGTGCTGGTAATCATAGGGGTGATACCCATCACCCTCCTTGCGAGAGCGCACAGAAGTATTTACCTGCGCAGAGGCGAAGACCGAAGAGAAGAGATCTCCAGGGAAGAGAGACGTCGCTCTCTCAGCGATTGGCAACAGTCCTGGGAGCAAGAAACGGGGGGAAAGGTAGACTGCACGTGTGATCCCTGACCTGAGGCCGTCATTCAGTGGAGTGCACGGTGAGACCGATTTCTACTTGACCCAGCTCTTAACCAGGCACGGTTGTTTTCGGTCCTACCTGTACCAAATTGACAGAGCACTCCTAACTGTGTGTTTTGTGCAGGAGAATTGGATGATGCCTTTCACACATTCTTCTACTGCAAAAGGTGGAGCCAGCAGCGAAATTGGAGAGCTCTGTCCGAAAAGTATCGTTGGAGTAATGCTGAGAACAGTTGATATTTGGAATCGCGTGGTGCAATATGCTCGGGCAGTGCTGGTGCTGGAGCTTTCAAAAAAGAAGGCATCGCTGGGAGGCATCGGGGATTGATGGATCTCTTTTCTAGCACTTCCTTCCTCTCCCTTTCTTCCCGTTTGATAAGAGATTCCCATAATCCGAAGGCGCCTCTAGGCGTAGGAACAAGAGGCCTAGCCCGAAGTAATGTGTCAAACGGTTCCAGGCTATGTTCTCAGGTTGACAGGGGAGGTGTTTAGTGGGTAGTCCAAGAGCAGTGGGAGTCCCACACTCAGGGCGTAAACAGCCCTCACCTCCCTACCACAAAAAAAAATACAAGCTTAATATTTTTGAATAGCCACATTCTGCATCTATTACGCATTGCAGCTGATGTTTCATAGATTGGAACAGAAGTTGGTCATAATCGCTGAGCGTCTTCTAGTATCGCA
Source organism: Stratiomys singularior (assembly GCA_954870665.1). Classification (NCBI taxonomy): domain Eukaryota; kingdom Metazoa; phylum Arthropoda; class Insecta; order Diptera; family Stratiomyidae; genus Stratiomys; species Stratiomys singularior. Next base: position 65,778,987 of record OX940880.1, on the reverse strand, counting down.
GATTTGAAAGCTGTTTTATTCGTTGGATAACACGCCCAGGGTAGCGCCTACAACTTCTCTGTGGGATTTAAGTCTACGCTTTGATGTGATGTATCGAGAACTTTGCCACTATTGTACAAAAGTCCAAATCGAACGGTGTTTTCCTTATATTTTGTTTCATTGCCTTTGTAAGATTTAAACTGTGGCTCGCTGTCACCAAAAAATCCAATTTCATTTGCACTGATAGTTACGTGGCGCTGCGAAATTCTCGAAATACTGTTGCGTGCCCATGGTTGTATCAATAAAAACTCAACTCTTTTACTGGGAATTCACCCTCAAATTATTACGGAAAGTTTTTCGATTTTCATAACTGGACTGGTGTTTCGATCTTCCAACGAAATTATCGGTTTTCTCCCCACCTCCATCATTATAAGCATAATCTTCGTTTTTCACAGATAATGACGCCGCCCTTATATTCGGGCGGCTTAAAAATCTATTTCGTTGTGCAGAAAAAACGTTTCTATACATTTTATGGTTTTTTTTTCCAGAGAGAAATGGTTTTTTCCTGAGCAGATCTTGATGTGTATTAATTCTTAAGTATGACCTGTCAAACTGTTTCACGAGAAACATCGATGCCACATTCTTCGTTTCGCACCATTGGTGTTGTCCTTCATGAAATTTGAGGATTTCGGTAAATGTTCATTGTTTTAAGGCATTTTACACGTACGTTTTTCTTTGATTTTCTACCATCTCCACGCTTTGGCTCCAATGTACCCTCGGTTTTGACTCGATTTGGTATCTTCTAGACTATCTTACGTGTTTCTGAAATCGTCTTTGAAATCTCCTGCATACTTTTACTCAATTGTTAGTTGTATTATACCAGCTGAACCGCCACATAAGAACTCTATTGCCTGGCATTGTTAAAATAAACTATTATGTGTTCAAAACTAATTTGCAACTAAGAAATTGCAAGTACCATACAGCTCACTAACAACAACTAACCAATTAGAAAAATTATAAAAATAAATATATATGTGGAGCGAAAATAACTGTTAACAATGTAAAGAATGTAAAAATGTAAAGAGTCGAATGGCAAGAGCCAATCGCAATATTCTAAGGCCAACTTCCCTAACAGTGATTTGAACATTGGCCAATACTATTTTCTTCACTTTATCAATGTTTTTGTCTGTTGTCGACGTGCTCGGGCGTACCGCACGCTGTTGATCGTTCACATCGTCGCGGCCCTCGCAGATCACTTTTACCATCGGTAAACGTTACTTTGGCTCAAGGTAGTTGCACCATGAACCACAGTCAACATTGTGAAAGAGTCCGCGAACTTAATGTTATTTTCGACACAAAATTTGATGCAGATTCTTCAATGCGTTTTTAAGTAGTGGATAAGAAGCGAAGACAAGCTAAAATAGGTCCAAGCAAAAGAGCTGCCAAAAATTTACTGTAATTTCAAAATGGCCGAACTTGTCAGCATGAGTGAGGATAATGAGTGCAAACGTAAAGCCACATAATATCAAACATCGAATAAACGTAGCTTGGGGATTCTAAATTTACGATACTTTTTAACATGCGTCGTATAATAACTTTTAATTATGTTTTTTTTTTCTTTTCATACGAGCGTTACTTTTATCTTGGAAGTTTGATTGCCATTTTTAAAACGATAAAATACGATTTTTCAGCGATTTAAGAAAAAAAATTATTTAAAAAATTTTTTTTTTTTTGAAAATCTTTGACTTTTTCCTTGGCTGTACTTTTATAGTTTCTTAAGTTAAATATTTGAATTCTCAGATTCAAAATCATAACCTTATCGATAGAAAAATATTACACAGCATAGAAGCCATAATGAGTCAAAATTGTGAAAACCACATGGTGACTCGTCTGGACTTCGTGCTACAGGAAGGAGGTGTGGAGTTCAAGGGTTCACCTTAAAACTTTTAAATATTTTACTATGAACTAAATCGATTTATGGATATATCGAATTGGCTGCAATTAAAGTTACTTCGTGCTGACAAGAAATCTATGTGAAAGTCTTTATCAAAAATACATTCACAGCACAAAATCATATGCAATCGTTAACATTCACAGAGTTCGAATCGTGAACGCAATACGCGTGTGGATTCATCTTTGCTCCCTTAAATATAATTGTAACAACAAAGAGGCTACTGCACCCGGCTAGCTGTGCACCACAGGGTCTAAACGCCAGAGTATGTTGGCGCACTATTTCAATTTTCCGCGAAGATAGAAATCTTCCGTTCACATGGGTTGAGTGACTCTTGCACTTACTGCAGTCATTTTTACGATCCGATCATCCTCCACGATATTTTGTTAACCCTGTATGCTGTTATGTGATCGGAGAATTCATGCAACATACCGGATATCGTGCTTTAATTATTATTATATATTTCCGAAGAAATCCAATCAGAGCTGATTAAAGGAAGACTGTTCAATGGATCCAGTTCCTCGAATTCAACTCTGAAATATTCACTTTAAATTTACCAGTTGTCGAATTCATTCATCAATTGCAAATCGCTGAACCCGGTTCGAAGGCTGCACGAAATAAATCGGAAAACTCGATCCCAACCACAAAATGTTCATTCAGGATTTTGTACAATATCCAGAACGAGTGCAATGTGACGTTAATGGATCTTAATGCGGGTGATTTGTAAACAATTAATTTCGGGAATAATTTTCCCCGTACGAGGAACTCCATAACCAGACCATCCGTGCGTTGGACAAAGTTGTAAACAGAAAATTCCTAGTACACCTGTTAAGAAATGATATTCATGCGTGTTCTAAACAAATTGAAACGCAATGTGATGTCCAACGGCAAAGGTAAACAAAGTTCTTGATGTATGCGCCAAACTTCCTCAATTAAATTTTACTCCCTGACGAGTCCGTTCGCATGTCGAAAGAGTACCTCCTTCGTTTTGGCTGTTGCTGTAGTTTCCAGATCTCAGAGCGCTGGCGATGGGGCCATTTTGGATACGATCTCGTTTCACCGAGTCCTGATTGCAATTTCAGAGTGAATGTGGATACTCGATCGCAAGCATGAAAGATATTTATTGCACCGGATATCGCTCGATTAGAAGATAATTGCGCTCTGTACCGCAGGTGGCTGATGCATTGCATTTCAGAAATCAGATTTATGGTCTTTCTATTCCGAATAATTTTGTCCGTTTTGGGTTAAGTAGCCATTAAGCCCTATGAGAAGCGATCAATGTCAATAATGAATAGCAAAGAAGAAACTGATTTGGATTTATTAGCGTGAAAACGCAAACTCAAAGCGGCGGAGTAACAAGCAAAATCTGGAGCATGCTATCCTTATCGCAGAACCTGCTACAACCGTGGCTAAGAATCCTTAGATTTTGACTCTTAGTAGTCTAGTTTGCGAACGGAGTGTCGTTAAGAGAAATCGAGGTCCATATCTAACGTTTTTATTGTTGAAAGTGAAGTATCTTAATCCTTTACTAGATACGTTGTTCCTTTATTACAGGTTGAGCGTAAGCAAAATACCTGCAAGGACACTCCCGGGCGGTAGATACATTTTTATATTACGCTTTCACTCAAAAATCTTTAGGGTATCGCTCTTTTCAAACGAAATAAGGAGAAAATACAGAGCAGTACAAATAAAACTCAACCAGTTTTGTTTGAATCCTGTCAGATCGGGAGTTTGTTCGCAGTCTTCTCCTGACTTCATTATTACTATGTGTTAACGCGGTAAGAAAATACTTATGGTTGAATCCACGTAAAATCGACCAACTTTCTCAGATCTCTATGGATCGATTTGAACAAAATTTTGATTTTGAATTGAAGTAGTTGAATAAGGTGCATAAATAAGTTAGTTTTAAAAAATACGGTCTATTTGCTGAAATATGGCTGACTGATGATTTGAGAAACGTCGGCTCATGTTGCATTCGCAAAATTGTATGAAATCTTCTTCTTAGTCTTCAAATGTGGTTCGTTGGCAAGGGTGAGGTAAAGGAAAACTAAAAAAATAGGGCGAGCAACATCCCAGCAAAAACGATAAAAGAGATCATTACGGTGTCTGATATCCGTAAATATTTCACAATGGACACCTTTTGTTGGATTTATTTATGCATTGTGAACATAGTGAACATTATTTATATACTTTACCATTTATTCAAAGTATTCAGCTAACAACTGCTCGCGAAAATACAGTCGTAAGAAATTTTTTCAAATTTTATGACATACAATTGCAAAATATGGTCTGAAATAACTTGATGGTGGCCCGATGTATTTTTGCAGAATCATGGACCTCAGTTATGGGTATTCCGTATATGGATGGCAAATACCTTCGATTTTTGTATAACTGACATAACTAACAATAGAATATGAAGTGAGTTGCAAAAATAAGTTTCTCCCATTGTTTCTGTTGGGTGAAGGTGGGGCAGATGCCATAGTTTTTGTAGAAAGGTCTAATAAATATAAAAAACCTAGATATTTAATCTTTTTGATTTTTATTTGAAAGATTCATTGATATTATACGTTAAAATCAAAATCTGTTTGTCTTTCGATAAGAAAATAAAAAGCTGGAAAACAAAAAACATAAGTCAATAAATGGTCATCTCTCTCACATAGTGTGAGGGAGATGCCATGCGGTCTGGGAAAAATGTCAACAATGTGACCACGCCTTCTTTTGATTATTTTTACGTACCGTAGAAGCGGGTCACTGAACCTGGAAGGTAACTTTGTCCCAAACAGGAAAATAGTTTAAACTTCCCGCCTAGCCTCAACCGCATGAGCGAACGTCTTAATTCATACTCTAAGATATAGATTGCAGTGCTACTGATAGCGAGGTGCTGTTTTATCCACCATGAGTCAAGTTCATTCTTGGAAGCGCCGCGATAACATTTGACAGTTTTATCCAGTGAACTTTCCTCCTGCTAACTTTTTTCAGAAACTGTGTATTTTGGTAAGTTTCTCATCTTCATTGTCTATGTCATATTTTGGTAAGTTTCTCATCTTCATTGTCTATGTCATTATTATGCATATGTTCAGGAGTATGTTGTTGGTAATGTAAACAATATTTTAACATTTATTGTTTTATATATTAAAATAACGAAAAGTCGGTATACTTTGCCCACATTTTCGAGTTATTTCGGCCCAAAGTAACCTTTTAATTTTTTGCTTATGGAAAAATACAATTATCTTCCTTTTTTTCTAAAAGTTTGCCGTAGATATAATTGATCAGCAGCATTTCACATGCCATCTAAATACCAAAGAAGCCCGGTAGTTGTCAGTACATCGATTATAGTGCGGCAGACTTAGAATAATGTCCAGCCGCTATAAGGTCAAACATTCTGACACAAAGAGCCGCCTCAAAAAGGTACAATATACCCAGAAGTAAGGTTAAAAAGAAATTAGCTAAAAGATATGGCAATAAACCTGCTAAACCGACCGTTTTTACGAAAGAAGAGGAAGACACGTTTGTGGCACATGTAACAACGCTATCTGAATACGGATTTCCACTAGTAGACTTTGATCTTAGAGTGATTATTAAGGATTATCTTAAGTCTCAGGGCCGAATCATGACAACATTTAAAAACAACAATTCCGGGAAAGGACTGGCTAAAATTCTTTCTTTCGCGAACCAGAATATTACCTACGAATAAATCGAAGAGTCTCTAATACTATAACATCAAACGACTTCGTAGTCAGATTTCTGAAGCCGGCATCGCTGAATTCATCGTATATTAACAACGTAGCAGAAAATTTTCTACCGGAAAAAAATCTACAATTAAGATGAAACTCATCTTTGCGCCGATCTAGGAAAAAGGAAGGTCTTATTAAGAAGAGGAACAAAGTATCCTTTTTCATGTATTCGAAGGCTGTTTGACGTTCTGTTGCCCAAATAAATTGTTTACCTTTTTTTAACAGATTATGAAGTGGTTGGAGAATGATGGAAATATTCGGCACATATTCTTTATAAAAATTGATTTTTCCTAAAAATTGTCGGACATTTTTTCGAATTTTTTGGAACCGGAAAATTTCTTATTAATAGCAGGTTATCATTTAGTCCTAAATGTCCTAAATTAAACCTATCTTATGTCCTAAATATTGTATGCAAAGTTTATTTAGAAAGTTTCAATCGGAATCCTTCATTTATTATTGCTTCTAGTAATCGTGATAGATGATCAATATGTTCCTCGAAGGTTTTTGAAAAAATCAGTATGTCATCTATATAGTTGACTGCGAAATCTGTTGTTTATGTTTTCTCAATATGTTACTCAATATTCTTTGAAATATTGCTGGTGCTGCTTTTCGTCCAAATGGCAAACAAGCCCACTGAAAGTGGCCTTCATGGGTTACAAATGCCGTTTTGATTCTATCTTCTATTCTGAGCGGAATGGACCAAAACGCTGAATTTATATCAAGTTTTGAAAAATATTTGCAATTTCTCGTTTTTCTTACAAGATCTTCTATTAATAGAAAAGGTTGCGATTGAGGAACTATGAACTTACTCAAGTCTCTGAAATCTACACATAGTCTTAATTTTTTTTCATCCTTGTTATAGGCTAATGTTACTGGAGCCGCAAAAGGCTTTTTTTCCAATAATTTAGAAATTTGTTCCTCTATTTCCTTTTTATCGTGTATGGTACATTTATAGGGTTTTTTGCTGCAATATTTATCTACCACAAGATCTATTCTGGCTTCGTAATCTCTTGTCCTTCCTATATCATATTTGTCTTTTACAAATATATTTTTGTATTTCTCTATAAGTTTTTCTATTATTTTTTTAAATAAGAACTCAAGTAATTTGTCGAGATTTCAAATTTTCCTTGATCTTTATGTTCGTTGAAGTTTATTTTATATCTTTCTTGGTTTTCTGTGAGATTATCAGAGATTTTGTTCTATTTCTAGTTTTGGATTTTGTTTCAGTTTAAATTTTTTTAATGCAATCCAGCTCTATTAGGAAGTCGTGCTTGAAATTTTCATTATTGGCTATGATCCGTAGACATCTATATTGAATATTTTCACTTTTCATGATACCTTTTAATGAAATCTTCTTAATCATTTTGTCAGCTTTGAGGACTTGTGCATAATATTCGGCAGGATAGACAACTAGTGATCGTGTACTGGAGACTGATTTTGTACTGATTTTGACTGAGTTCCGCTCAAATAACAAACATATAGACGCGCCTCTAACCATCTATATTGTATAAATCTAGAGACACATGTGAGTCATAAGGTTATTCGAATAATTTATTGGTTTTGGGATTGATTAAGGATTGAATCAATAATCCCACTTCAGAAAGCATATTGTGGACCATATTGGTGACTGGCAACTGAGATCCGAAAAAATAGCAAATGTTTAGATGGATTTCTATGGCCACTGAAAACATACAACACAAGGGATCGAAATACAAAATGAGCGAAAAAACGAAATACAAATTTTGGTTGTAAAACTTTAAAATAAACTCATAAATGAAGTAGATATCACACCAATTTGCTCTATCATATTCTTTATAACTCAAAATAATTTTATTTTATTATCGAGGGACTAATAGATGAAGATGGCAATGAATTCCCTCACACATTCCTTAGGAATGTCCCACCAACTTATTAAATCAATAAATAATTAAGTCTCTGAATACACGTTGAATACAATGAAAGGCACTTATGGTGTTCAAAAACTCATAAAAGATATTAGGCAAAATGCAAAATCTGTTTATTGTGCTGCTTTCGACTTAAATCCAGTAGAAAAGGGGATTTTTAACTTCGATACATTTAAAAACATTAAACCCTGAGAAATAGACAGGACGTTATGATATTATTTTTATTTAAAAGTTCGGTATGTTGCAATTCAAAAAGCGCTAACGAAAATAAATTCTTTTATATTTCAAATCTGCTGACAGAAATGAAACTAGTTCACTCAGGAAGAACTAAAATTTTATTATAATTTTTTTATTGGGAAATTAAGGCTATTTACGCGCTGGGTGTTGACCTTCAAGTGATGACCAAAACAGCAGCTAAACAGCTCCTCTGTAACACCGCGATCCTACGCTGGAACTGTTTGTCACATCGCCACGAACTGGGCCTCATTAGTCATTGCCTACCTACGCCTTCAGGCTAGAATAAATCCTACTTTCTGCAGGGGTGGATGGAATGAAGAAGGATTGCTGGCAGAGAGATCTTCCTTCTCGCTGCGCAGCGAAGCTATCCATGATGCCCATCTTTAAAAGGAAAACCGTCTTCACGAATTGCGCCACGTAGTTCCAGTTATCTTTTGGTGTCGACAACATCCCTCGATGTGTTTTCTGGAGAAAACGGTACCTGCTCCATTTCCGCATGCAAAGAAGGTGTAGCAGGCATTATCTATAGTCAACCGGAAAACCAAGCAAACAGAGGACAGTGACTATCCCATATTAGTTAAGACTGAAAATACCCGTGCCCACTAAGCAGTTCCGTCGGTTAATAATCAGTCTCACCATGCGGTATGCAGAACCTTCTCCGAGAAAGTCACTGATAAGCTGGTTCAGAAACATTGTGGTATACAGCTGCTATCCGTAAAGCTCCTTGCCTCAGTCATATCGAGGTGGTCATATCAGACTTCGAAACGGTACAAGACCTCTGACTCTATTGCACTCATGAGTAGACGTCTTTTGCTCGATGTTGGTCCTCAATTGTGGGTAATAAAGTGACTGAGAGGCGAAACTCTCTCTGCAGACGCTCGGATATGAGAACCTCATCTTAGCGTCAATAATTAAGCCATGGCATTTTATTGATTCCTTCGACTCGATGATCGTTTCTTCAATCCAAACGGGTATAAGGCGAGGAATCCGCTTTTCGGTCAGTATTACGAGCTCAGTTTTTGCCAGTGTGAGACTAAATCCATGGCTTGTCATCTAGTCGATAACTCGGCACATTATCACACCTAGTTATAGTTTCACTTGTTTAACAGTATGTCCCGCGACTAGTTCTGCTCCGTCATTTGCGTAGCCGATCAGACTCGACAATTCAGTTGGCTGCAACCTCAAAAGCTCGTCGTGCGAGGCATGAATAATAATAATCATTATTTTTGTTTAACTGCTTTACTTTACAAAAGCAGAAGAACCCTTAATAAGGAGATCTGAATTTCATTCAGTACAATCTTATAATAGGGTTTTCAAGAACTTTAATGTTCAAAATGGTTGTATAAATTCTAAAGAAAAATTCTCACCAAACACCTGCTTTAACTTTAGATGAACTTATGCGATACTAAAATAACTTAAACCTATACTTAATTAGCTTAGACTGTGCTGATATGGTTAAGAAAACGTCAAAGTTGTAGTAAATCGGACTTACTCAATGCTGCAACTAAAGGATTGGTGGTGGATCACTAGGGTCTGACGATGCTGTATATAAGCATGTGTCGTAAGCAAAAGTGGCTTATGAGCCGTTGGTTAGTACTAGCATGTTTCAAGGGAAAATTTTAAATAATGTTGGACTGAGACAAGAATCTTGAGGAATCTCAGCTGGTACTATGTAACGCCTAGATTCAGACTCTCGTATTGTAATGAAGTATGTTCTGTCGTTAAGAAAAGGCCTGATCAGATCGATCAAGTATGGTTGAATTCCAAGAGTTATAAGTTTTGTATTGAAGACCCCGGTGCTCTACTGCATCGAAGGCTTTTTCAATACCCACTGTACCACTACCATACCAACAAAGAGTTTGTGTCTAACAGTTGATTTTATTTCGCCCGACACAAGGTCTGATAATTATTTTGGAAGCCAAGTTGAAAATTTGGGAAGAGATTGTGCTTCTATTTTTTGGATTTCCATTCCAAAATCCTTTTTAAAAGCTAATTTAGAACTGCTAAACACACAGCAAGAGATTGTGGTTTTCTCCAAAACCCACTAATCATATCAGGCTTTTTTAAAAGTTTCCGAAAGGCGGTAAAAAGCTAATGGCATATTGACAAAAACGATTGAGTTTTGGGTAAGTTTTTCAACACTTTATTCGGAATACGATCAAAGCCAGAAGCTTGACTATGTTTCAGGTTTCGAGGCACCTTTACTATTCGTCTAAGCTTATTTCTCTCTGAAAGAGATATGGTTTTCGGCATGGGGAGGGAACTAAAAGACTTATTCACCATTGAGTCGATAATTAGGCTGGCATAACCAGATGTAACATCATGGTGTTCCATGAAAGTATAAGCATGTAGTTCTACATGACTGGAGTATAATTTTCCACCATCCGCGTCTTCTAAAGGGTGTCGAATTTTCGTTTGGTTACTTTCCAATTTTCATTTAGTTTCCAAAACTTTTAAGATATACTCAAGGTTTTCTAGCATGGAATTTCGTTGGTTGTTTAAGAGTACCCGAATTTTTGATGCAATAGTTGACGTACGGCTGTAGATTGCAGCTTTTGTGATTCTGTCTCTCGGTCTTTGCCATTTTCGCTTCTAATTATTTCTTATTTGGATAAGATTTAAAGTCTCTTCGTCTAGTCGAATGCTTTACAAAGTTCGTGGTTTCCTCGGAAAGCTACCATCCATAGCATTCCGAATAAGTCCTTCTAATAAATTGATCTCTTCATCGACTTTCTCAACCGAGTTTATAGAGTTCTGGCAGTATCTATTTATCAGGATTTTGCTATTCACGGCGCTTCTGAAATTTGACCTCTCTGCTTTACTGTACAAATGAACGTGTAAATAAGTCTTTTGATGGTTACCTGAAGATTCCATTTCGAAGAACATCGCAAGATGCGTAGAAGAGAGAGAGCTTGGAGGAGGGCAATCTCCGATAGATTTACGTTTCTGTCAATAAGGACAATGTCTGAAACTGAACCAGATTCCTTGTAGGAGTAGAAAGTAGATTCACTTGGTGCCTAAGGAAAGATATTTGCTTCAGATATTAGCTCGCGAAAAGCCCTGCCTATTTTGTGCGTACGCAGTTCCAGTCGCGGTGTCTTTCATTCAAATCATCGCAAAGGGGATATCCCTGACTAGCCACGAAAAATGTTCTCAGATTTCTTTTAAATTGTTGAGCTCTTTTATTGTTAAACTTGGTCCCTGGAAGATATATCGCATTAGCTTTAATGTTAACAAATGTAATAAGTACTTCGATGTTTTCAATTAATGAAGATTCAAAGGAAAGCACTTGATGTTGCAGTGAATCAATGGCTATCGCAATCCCACCTCCAGTGTTGCGATAGCTTTTCACACGGTTTCAATCATGTTTCGGTAATAGTGCAAAGATCGATATTGTTAATTTCAATAAAGTCAACATTGAGATAATAATAGGTGTATAAATATAAAATGCGGATTTTTCCTGCTTGAAATATGCATTTATTTGAATAACAGAACGAATGAATTCAAGAATCAAAGTATCGGCCATCGTTAGCTACGACTTTTTCCCATCTTTCTGTCAATTGATGGACTCCGTCCCAGTACCACTTCTTATTTTTTGAGGCTAACCACTCATCAAGCCAATTTTTAACTTCTTCGTAAGAATTTAAGTGATATTCCGAAAGTCCGTGCTGCATCGATCGAAACAAGTGGTAGTCAGAACGAGCCAAGTCTGGTGAATACGGCGAGTGGGGCAGCAATTAATGTTTCCCAACTAGTTCTGGACAGGTATTGCAACCCGCGGCCGAGCATTGTCATGTTGAAAAAGGACTTAATCATGTCTTTGGTCGTTTTTCCTTAAGTGCGCGGTTCAATTTGATCAGTTGTTGTCGGTAACGTTCGTCAATAATAGTCTCACCAGGTTTCAGCAGTTCGTAATACAAAGGTCCCTTACTATCCCACCAAATACACAGCAAAGTCTTCTTTCCATGAATATTTTGGACTGGTTGTGATGTTAATTCAGCCTGGGTCTATCCATGATTTTTTTCCATTGGAATTGTCGACATAAATCCACTTTTCATCGCCAGTAACAATCCGATGCAAAAACCCTTTTCTTTTCTGTCTGGCAAGCAAAATTTCATAAATGGTTTATCGCCTTTCGATGTCTCCTTCTTTCAATTGATGCGGCCGCCATTTTCCAGCTTTTAAGATCTTTCTCATATTGAATTTTTTTGGTGGTTTTCCACGGTTTTTGTTGCTGATATCGAAATCGCCACTTTTAAATCTTTTAAACCATCGTTCACAAGTGTCTTGGCTTGGGGCATATTCACCATATTCTTCCACTAACAATCGATAAGTTTCTGCTGCCGTTTTCAACAAGGTTATTAGACTTCCCCGCAAAACCTCTTTTTCTGGCACGAAATTCGGAATTTTCGAAGCGAAAAAAAACTATGTTGCTTGTACAATCAAAACCTATGACATACTGGAATTTATTGACAGATGTTTACCCTCCAAAATGCCATATTAGATATCCCCGACACAAACCACATGTAATGGTTATGCCATCTGTTAGTAAAATCCGCATTTCATATTTATACACCTAATATGTCCAAGACTGGATATAATTATTAACTAACTGAAATCGCGTATCCTTCCAATGAATGAATATGGCAAGTGGCAACCTTCCACTTTGCAAAGATTTCAAAGACAGGGATCTGTCATGAATTTTACTCCGCAATCGTCACGGTGATGAATGTAGGACGAGTAAGCCTCGCACCGGCATCCAGACGTGAAGTCCTACAGGCGTGGAAACGAGTTGTACCCTGGTGGTCAACAACTTGGCCACTTGGAAGTTTAGCACGTTGGGGGCTGCTGGCGGACTAGCGTAGTGCGACGAGGTTTGTGGACGATGGTCGGAACCGAGTGTTCCCCCTCTGGTTCGATTATTGAACCAACCACCGAAAAACCCGATTTTCCGAATGCGACATATTGAAAATTACTTTACTCTACGTTATCCTTTTCTCACTCAAACAAATTCCAGAACAAAACGACAACAATGATCGCAGATCCTTTAACTTAAATCCCGCGGTGCCCAAAAATAAACTACGTTACTACAACTGCTGCCAATTCTAAATTGTCACGCGAATATAACACGATTAATACCCGGATTAAAACTACGGCACCGCGGAACCCGAGCCGGCCCTACATCCTCCTGCACTTACCTTGTCGCCATCACTTTCCTCCTGAAAACAAGAAGGTCCGATGGAAGGAAAGAATAGATTTCCAATTAACAATTCATTTCTCTATTCAAACACACTTAAGTATAATTATACTGAACTAAATAACTTAATTAAATATAATTCTAATTAATTTTTCAATTCGAATAGATTTCAATATATTTCTACACAAGATTAATAAAAAAAATTCTCCGAGTGAATCGTAAATGAAAATGGAACTGGGCATATTCTAATGATACACCGAATCATCCATAAGCTGACGAGAAATAAACCCAAATGAATTTCAATAGTTAATCAAATCTGCTCCTAGTAACTGCATTTGAATTCATTCAAACATTTAGATGACGTCTCGAAATTTTATATAGGAATACGAATGAATTTACGAGACAGGCATTTACTAGATTTTCAATGGACAAAATGCGATATCAATAGGAATCAATTTGACCAAGAACACATTCTTGTCTTGTATTTTACCTTTATTTCGGAGGCATCATTTTTTTCTTGAATGATGGCAATTATTGTTCTGTTTATCATCCGTATGAATAAAAAGGAATGCGTGTTCAAAAACTTTTTACAATACATACATAAATATAAACGTATTTGTATATGGATAAATGAAATTTATAAAAAAATAAATATATACATACATTATATACGTTAATAAAAAAACTTAAACTTAAAAAACTGTCAAGTGGAACGAAATGAAAAAAAAACTTTAGACTTAATTAACAGTTGGACTTATCTGTACGTAGTATTCATAAAACGCTAGCTGCCCACCAGTTCGATTTGTCGATCCTTTTAGATACGGGATCCTTGTAGAGAATTAAAACGTTTACGTTGTTGCGTGCTTTAACAGGCGGTTCACGTGTGACATGTGACACGAGGAGATTCATAAGGTTATCTTCACAATTGTAGGATTGTTGAAAAGTCTTAAATAGCAGCAACGACAGCCAATGGAAGTCTAAACAGTTGTAGTGCGATGATAGAAACCAGCACCCGTTAACACAATGGAATAGTAGTTTGTCCATTTTGATGTGTAACCCCAAGCGTTTTTTAGCCATCCCAAAAATGTACTCTTGCTGGATATCCCACTATCCGATCTGGAAAATCCCGCCACACCGTATATGTCCAGTAGATGTGCAACGCTGCACCGATAGTTACTAATTCGAAACTTTATTTTTTCACTCTACCAGGCCTCGACAACTGAATTACAATTCACGGCATTTAACTCGCCACTGAACATCCACTTTCTCCCTCACGAATATCTACTTATTATATCATACCTCAAGAATACGCACTCCTCCGCCAAGAACCGCTTTTTCGCAAAGCGTGCTCCCGTCGTGGTCCTTTTTTCTTCCGCCAGCGTGTCGCCCTGACGGCATTGTCACACTTGCGAGAAGAATTTCGGATAAAATTGTAACTCTCAAGTGTTTCATTTTGGCGGAATTGCCATACATGAGAGACGAATTACTACCGATCTATTAATATGAGCTTCATATCCTATTGATACGTATTAAACATTATATCAGAATCCTTTGTCTGCGAAATTTTTAATTTCCAGTCTACTTTCAAGGAAGAAATTGAAAAGTCTTCGTGTATTAAGGAAGATGTTGATTTATTAATAACAAAGAATCATTTTATGTCGTGCAGCTTTCCTGAAGTAAGTACTGCATTAATGTTGTGTTTTACGATTCTCGAGACTACAGGCAGTACTTCATGGTCATTTTCGAAACTTAAATTAAGAAAAATTTATTCAAGAAATTCTGTGGGACCAGACAAGCTACGCAACTAGACTACTCTGTCTATTGTACATTCTATGGCCCGATCTTTAGTTTGATAATGTTGTGGACACTGTTGCGAAACAGAAAGCTCGGGGAAAAAAGTTTTATAAATAAATATCTCATGAAGTCTAAATATTTCATTATAAACATGCAAGCCTAAGATCTTCAAAATAAAATTTAAAGGTTAGTTGAATAAGACGCACATAATACTAATAATAGTTTTGAATAACAACTTAAGTAGTCATAAAATAAAATCAGAACGTAACAACAATTGCTGCAAGGACCCCATCCACAGAATTCACCACCGGTCGAATATGGTGTGGTTACAACACTCACCTACGTATATATATAAATCATGATTAATTTATTGTTGGCAAAGTACGATTTGCTTAAAGGTTATTTGTTGAGATATCAAACAACAACAAAAATTTCAAACTCGTCTCTTTAATCAATGTTCATTGTAATTGCATTTTCAAGAAAATATAACAGTTTCCATTCGAAAAGTTCATGAAGTTTGGTTCGTTTTGGACATCAAGTGTGCTGAAATTGGACGTGAAAAATAGACTTTTATTTGTTCAAAATCACAAATTGATTTATTCGTACAAAACCACGAAATCTTGACCCGTTAGTGTTCTGTTATGAGTAGTCTACTAATCGCCACTTATTGTCTTGTGTGCATTGTTTCTCGTTTAGCAATTTAAACAAACTTGATTGGGAGATTGTTTCCTCCATCGCGGAATTCAACAACCATTTCGTAAGAGGACTTGCAAGTTAGCAATAGTTCACCTGAATCGCTTTATGCCCAAATGCACACCAAACACGGTGATGATTATTAATTTTGACTAACTCCAGACAGTTCGCACTTCAATTTTTAAACTCAATTAATTTAGTCCTTTGTTGAATTTTTCAATTGATACTACATCCACCACAATTAATTAATGCAAAAGAATTTTTCGGAAATAGGCTGCAAATCGACATTAGTCTTTGCATGTGTGTAGCCGGACTCAATCCTGTTAATCGTGATTACACATATGGTGCTTAATACATGCATGGCGACTGCTTAAGTCTCGCGCGCTACTAATAATCTCTTGCATGTGTTCATCCTTAGATTTTTCGAGATTCATGTTTTACACTTTCCATCCGAGTTAGGCCGCATTAAGCCGAAACATATTTTGTGGCATTCGCACAGAGCGCAAACTGTTAATTCCAAAATTTTCTATTTTCTTTGGTCGCTTAATCTGACAGCCTACACAATGTGCTCATTATGATCCATTAAGAAAATTGTCTGTTGACTTCCAGTAGCGCTATTTGCGCACCGAAAATACATTTGGAAAGGCAAAAATTAACCACCTGATCCATGTGCACCGCCCATTTTCTTCTGCAGTCAAAGTCGGAATTCGAATATTCGTAATGGACCGGGTGGGCGGTAATAAATTAATGAGTTGGACGACGGCATCCACGAAAGTTATTAGTTTGATGAGATAATATTTGGAAAAGGATTAGAGGATTGGTGGATATTTATAAACTGCTTGTAGCTCATGTAAAATCAACCCAATCAATTGCTTAACAAACAAATGAGTTGATTGAAGGACATTTTTGTTTCGATTGAGTTGGTTCCTGATTACCGTAAACAGTGGTGCGCTGTCACTGTGAACGTATGCTAATATGTCTGAGTCATGCGTGTTATACTATTTCGGTTAGCACTAAATAAAGTGATGGATTAATTGTTATTTGGGACAAGGGATAGGTGACCATAGTCAGCCGGGAACATACTTCACCGTGTTCCTTTGGTTCAAATACTGCTGCTTACATTTACTTTTTAAAATATGACCTCGAATCCATACATGTAATCACTTAATAGCGATTGAGAGGGGCCCATTCACGAAATCATCAACGAATTCTGTCCAAATTATGGCAACCAAGCATAATATAGTTCTCTGTCCGTCATTAAAATGTCAACAACTTTTTTACTTATATTAAAGTATTTTACTGTGCATTAATGACTTCTTATTATTTCTAAACATTGACAGAACTTAGCGTGTAACTTAAAGTAAGTATCTTAAATTAGGCATTCATTACATCGACTGTATTTTCCCCTGTTTTTATATTATGTATGTAATATAATTCTTTTAGTAGAGGAAAATCAGACAATAATCTCTCTTTAATTTCACACTATTTTGTAACACTAGTTCCACTTATAAATCCCGTCGACAAACGCCAATGCATCACTGGCGAACACGTCGAAAATGTCCCCCAAACGCCAAATGAAGAGCTATAATTAACACTGTCACTAGGGCAAGGCATAACTTAGCTATCGCACGAAAGGCAGTGTTATGTATTTTCAAAATAATATAATAATTTTTTTTTTGTTTGGCAAGAAGGCTATTTACGCCCTGAGTATCGGACTCCCCCGCTACCGGACTACCGACTAAACACCTCCCCTGTCACACCGAGAATCTAGCCTGGAACTGTTTGTCACATTACTTCGGACTAGGTCTCATTAATCATCGCTTAGCGGTGCCTTCAGGCTAAGGGAAATCTCTATTACTCCACGGATGGATAGGAAGGAATTGTGATTAGAGAGAATTGCGTTACAGAGATCTCCCCTCCCTCGCCAGGCGATCCATCATGCCCTTCTTTATAAAAAGTACTGTCCGTCGTAATGCGACACACAGTTCCAATTGTCCTTTGTTTGCATCATTTTTCCCGTTACATTTTCTGGGAAAGGAGTCTTGTGAATCTATTACACATAAAGAACGTATGGCAGGCGTCATCCTCAGGCAGAACACGCAAGTTGGGGATGGTGTCTTTCCCATCTTATACAGGTAAGTTTGAAAATACCCGTGACCACTGAGTGGTGGCGTCAGGTAATAACCAGTCTCACCATGCATTCTGTAGAACCACGGCCCCAAGTCACTTATCAGCCGTGCGGTCCACCTGCCTCGCGTTTCGTTTTCCCATGTTTGCTGCCACAAGGTTAGGGTTCTTCTCCGTCCCTCTCGGCTGACGGTTTCTCTCGCCGACTCCCCCCTACGAAGTATACACGTTTCCGTTCGTCTGCAAGTAACTTAATAGGAACCACCCTCGAGATTACCAGCACTGCAGGTTCAGAGACAGTGCAGAATGCAGCCGGTATCCGTAAAGCTCCTTGCCTCTGCACCTGTGCCAGACGCCTTCGGTGCGTCTCTTTACTAAGAACGTCAGCCCAAACCTCGGAGCCATACAAGAGCACTGACCCCATTACACTCATCAGTAGACGTCTTTTGCTCGAGGTTGGCCCCTGCGTGTTGGCCATAATGCGATTGAGCGCCGATACTCGCACGGAAGCCTTATCCGCTGACGCTCGAACTTACTCAAAAAACTCATCTTCGAATCAATCATCAAGCCAAGGTATAATATAATAATAAATATATAATTAATAATAAAATAAACATTTGGGGCAACCGATAGTTCGCACTTGCAGCAAAAGAAAGGAAACAAGGTTCTAGAGACAGGGTTATTTGAAAATACAAAGGTCACATAATGGCGCCCGAAAAAAGTTTCTTTTAACCGAGTAGCTCACCGCGCGGGCGTGGGGGTTAGGACATTATTTAAGCCCTGATCCTTCCATGTCACATACACGCACACACACATAGAAAGAGCTTACTCCTTCATATTAGATTAATAAATAAATGAAAAGGATCAAAAATCAAAGGATCAAACCACCTGTGAATTGTGCTGCGCTGATTTTGACCACCTGTCAATTGTGCTGCGCTGATTCTGACCAAGTCTGCTTGAAGTTGTCTAGCACGAATCTTCACTGCACTACCTCCGATCACTTCTGCTTCCTCCAGCACGAATCTGCACCTGAGCTAGTTTCGAGACTTCACTTCCATCTGCTGCGCTACCTTTGACCACCTCTGCTGCCTACTTAGTAACTTCTTGGCATCGATCTTATGGTTCTCTTGGGCTTTGTGAATTGGCGATCCGAGGACTCCTATTGATTGATACTTCTATTGATAGACACTTCTATTGATTGATACTTCTATTGATTGAGTGTCCTATTGATACTCCTATCCATTGCTCGTCTTATACATTGATACTTCAATGGATACTTCTATTGAACGATTGTCGCATAACTCACAATTTCTATTCTTTTTATAGCGGTATGTACACAACAACCCAGTGAAGCATATCAATAGAAAATTTTATCGCAAATAACTTCCAAGATATTTTTTGGGTTTTAGAATTGTTTTTGCTACTGGGAATATTTTTTTCTGAGACTTTTTGACATTTTATTTTTACTGAGACGTTTTTTTATTCTTTTTTTGTTTTGTTTGTTACTGATATTATTTAACTAAATATGACTTAATACCTAAATCTAACAATAAATGTTTTTATTTTAATTTTATTCTTACGTCTATTTCAATTCGTTTGATTTTCTTTTAACTTAAAATTTGGGTACATATAAAAAAAACTTAACCAAAACAATTAATTGTTTTATTCAAAATTGATTGTTATTTTATTTATTTATTCATTTATTTTTGTATATATTTTTTTGTTCGTTTGATGTCGCCTACTCATCGAAATACGTAACAGCAGGTTTAAACACTTTAATAATTACTGTAATTGAATGCAAAAAAAAAAACACAAGTATTAATCATGAAACCCCAGATTTTAATTATCATTCTAAACTTGCAACTATAATTTTTTATTCAATTCAAAGAAAATTCAATTAAGATGCTTCATGCTAAAACTCTTACTTTAACACTAAACGTTCCGTTTGAAATTTTTGTTTCAATTCATATATTTGGTGGTCATTTGACTAGCTTTAAATTCTTGTATCATCCGTTTATTCAATTTCTCGCTTTCCATTTTTCTCGTACCTTATTCTTTACCGCCAAAAATTTGTTTACCTACCTTAGGTGCCAAGAAGGGTCATTTGACCCTATACGAAGTTTACGGTTTTTTGACAGTTCTCCAATTGAACTTGAAAAAAAAATTTTGAACCATAGTTCAAAACTCAGATACTCTTCTCAAGTAAAGGTTTCATTTATCTGAACCAGATATGCTCATTTGGTTTCGGCGTAAGCATTTGGGTGATCCAACCAGGTCCATATAAAGTGATGCATAAACAGAACGGACCCTTATCGGAGATTCACAGGCAAAAATCCATCCAACGAGCTCTCTGTAGCTAAACCAAATAGAAATGCAGTCGTATATTGAGAGTCGAAGAGCAAAGATCAGAGCCTACAAAATATAAAGTTTGACAGGCAGTGACAACACACAGCAGTTTTAGTTATATTTTTAACAATGCCTGTTACATTCATGGCCTTGTGTTTCACAGCGACCCTGAATATGTGAGATTGCAAACCAAATAAGTGATGCGCACTCAGGTAAACAAGATGCAACACGTGAAGTCAAAGTCATAGTGATTTTCCAGACAAAGAGGAAACTCAGAGTGATAATGTGGTTTCCGATGAAACTGAGTATTTTTTGAATCTCCGTAGAGGGCATAGGCGCCTAATATTTTAATCGGAATCTGAAAGCGATAGTAAACATTATTTTGAAGACACTGTCACGGATCTTGTTGGAACTGTTTGGCAGCGAATTCTAGAAGGGCCGGCAATCGGAAGACTAACACTCATTCAGAGAAATATTAGGTCCAACGGTACATGCCAAAAGAAACATTAGGTTTGCAAAAAACTATATACATTCATTGGAGTGTTACATGCACGTAGTGCTTTTTTCGAATGCAGTGGGTAGGATCGCTTTCTCAGAATTGTTGAGATTTCTACGATTCGATGACAGAAGCCAACGAATCCAACGTTTGTGGACAAATTCGCTCTCATTTCAGACGTATAGAAGAAATTCATAAGCAATTGCCAGAGTTGTTACAAGCCAGGCGCGGATCTGAGCATTGATTAGAACCTCTTTCCCGCAAAGGCTAGAAGTAAATTTACACTGTACATGCCAAACATGCCCGACAAATTCGGAATGAAATTTTAGTTAGCATCTGATGTAAAATCCAAATACGTTGTAAACGCTTTGCCTTACTTAGGAACTGATGAAACCAGACCGACGTCAATACCACTCAGCGAATTTGTTGAGATGATTATTGATGAATTAGTTAAACATTTCATCAAGTGTAGAAAATATACTACAAATGAAAATTTTTTAACGACTGCATCCCTGGCTGTAAAATTATTGGGGAAAAGACAACGTTCGCGAGAACAATGTGTGTGAACAGGAAGGAACCGCCCGCACTTAAAAATTCAACAAAAGATAATTTTAAGCTTCAACAATGACAAACAAATCAAATGACTCTATGCTCACGATTTATAAATCAAAACCAAGAAAAATGTGGTGATATTGACTACCAAACATAAAACCGTAAAAAATCAAGAACAATAGAAAGAAGAAGGACATCCTCCCTCACTTCCGGCTTGGCTTCAGACGTGGTTACTCCACAGAACACCAACTACTACCTGTCTGGAAAGCCATCAAAGCAACACTAACTAGAAAGCAGTCGGTTAGTCTACTGACCATTGATATTGAAAAGGCGTTCGATACCGTCTGACATAGTGGCCTAATTCATATACTTAAAGAGTTTAGCACTCCTCCTTACCTGCGGAAACAAATCGCATTCTTCTTGAGTGACAAAACATAGCACGTGAAAGTTCGAAGTGCAACATTCACTCCCAAAACTGTTCCTACGGGTGTTCCACAAGGGTCTTGTCTGAGTCCGGTACTTTTCAATGTATACACGTCGGACATTCCCATAAATCAAAACTGCCAATTGGTGGCTTTGCGGACGACATTTGTCTCTACACCTCTGGCAACAATCCCAACCACACCATCTCCAATCTAGAAGAAATGCTGGAAAAAATCTACCAATTCTTTTATACGTGGAAAATCAAAATCAATAACAAGAAGACCGCGGCAACATTCTTTAGTAGCAAACACAACCCCACCATGCTGCCCAACAGACGCATAAACTTTTTAGGCCCAATGATTCCCTGAACTGACTTATTTGGGTCTCAAACTTGATCGGAAACTTAAATTTAAAAATCACATCGAGCTCATCAGTTTCAAAGCATTCAAATCGGTTCTGTCTTTATATCCATTGCTCAATCGAAAGTCGAATCAAAATTCTCTCGCAATAAAATTCTCATCCTCAAAATGAGCATCCAACCCATAATACCCTACAGAGCTAAATGCGCTAAATATCTTAAAGCTTCACTTAAGTCACCCAAAATCGTTATTTAAAAATGGCCCTAAACAAATCTTACTTTTACTCCTCTAGATTACTACACCAAATAGCTAATATTACACCTATCAGCAAGCTTGCGGAGTCGCGTAGAGCTAATCCGTTCAAAAAACCCAAATACTCCCCGAATCCCCTCATCAAATCTCTTAGTGTTATGTAAGACCAAGACCAAGTGTCCTAAACCATGAATCTGTTTAGAGTAATAATATTATATTTTAGATCATAATTATTATAAGAAAAAAAAGTTATGAATTAGATGTAAGCCTAGTAGAGGTTTTTGTTAAATTTTCCTCTCCACCTGGATACTAATACCCTTCCTCAGATAACTTATCATGAACTTATTCTAAATTTCATGTTAACATACTTGTAATGAAGTTTCCTTCAAATCTCTATACATAAGAAAACAACAGTTAGAACTCTGTACAAAAGACAATATCAATAAAGAATTCTATAGAAAGATAAGAAATTCTATAGAAAGAAGAAACCAGAAGCAAGCATTTACTTTAATAAAACCAAATAAAACCAAAATGGCGCGGAGATTTTTCGCAGCCAATAAAACAGCACAAATTAGCATAATTTTGTAGAAAGTTTGTTTGCGGGAAATATACGAAGGAGAAAGAATCATATCTAGAAGATTTAATTAGTTGATTATTTTGTTTAATGCAATAAAACTATGTGTTTAATTATTTTATACGATATAAGTCATGACGTTGCAAATTATTTCCTTTAATAAATAACAATTTTTACGAAATATCTACAATTATTTCATAAGGGGTCAATCCCTATCGTAAGATTTGCTATAGAAAAATGCCGAATCGTTTAGTGTTAAGGCCAGAAATCCTTTTAGAATTTTCAACCAAGGGTTTTTTTTCTTTTTACATATTTCGAATGTATACTGCCCAAAGAATAGCAACCCTTGCTTTACTCCCTCTGCTGCACTCTCCTAGCAACCTTTGCTTTCTGGTTTACCTTTTTTTACCAGGCGAATGTCTCGGGAAATTTTATACGGGGGATATTATCAATACAATAAATAGTTTTCACATGTTGAAACTTTAAACGCGATTATCTCGAAACTACATTTTCAAAAACTGCTCGTGTTGTAGCTCAAGAAGTTATCGACCGATTTCGATGAAATTTTGGGAGATTACTCTCAGTAATATTATCGGAAGGACATACCTAAAGTTTGAAAGGTAGCGTGTAAATGAATAATTTTTTTGGGGTCAAATATGTCGAAAATTCGAATTTTGGAGTAAAAAGGTTCCCAAATTTTCTATTTTGCACTTTTTCATAATCTTTTAGGAATACCCTTCCCCTTAATATGTTATTGAATGAATGACACTTGTTAAATCTTTATCAGATCAACAGCAAAAGACTAACAACTGCAGCACTTTTCGATTTCACGGAAAAAAGGCGTCCAAAAATCCTTAATAACGCAGCTATTTTTTGGTAATCTCAAAAAATGTGTTACAAACTTGAATGCAATAATAAAATTATGTCAAAATTTGAAAATGATTTGATTACTTTGTCTCCTCCTAAAAAAATTCTCTAAAGGGATTTCTGGCCTTAAAACACGACCGAATCGCTTTGATTTTTGCCCTTATCTAAAGGTAATTTAGTACACTTTTAATCCTTTCGGGAACAGTGGTACTCAAAATAAGAAACCTTTTTGACGCGCGGTAACGCTTGGTGGAATTTTTTTGATCCACCTTGAAATTTTCAAATAGCTGCGCGCTCATAAATTTTTTGCGGTCCAGTAGTTGGCAATACCATTAGGAATTTTTGTGAATATTTTTGATTGCGTTAGCAGGTTTTTCATCAAACTACAGGTTCATCAACTGTTGGAACCGAAAATTTTTACAGGTGTAACTTTTTTTCGTGATTTTAAGTGAAAACTATTAAACGTATTTTTTTTTTTTTTCATTATAAATTTCTTCTATGTAACCAACCAGAGTTTTTTGTAAGACAAATAGTAACTTTATCGTTTAATTTTTTTTGCAATGAGGAAAGTGTGATGGAATTTTATACATCACACCATGCAAGTTCGGTGATAATAAATAAAAGAGCGTTTCAATTTATTATGAAAACTATTATTTTGATGACAATATATTGTTGCGCTTATCCAGGTATGCGGCCCTTCACTTACTAATTTCTTAACTTCTTGCAAGTAAAACCATACTTTTTAGAAGTACTTGATCACTTCTTAATCATTACTCTTCGCTTTCGGTACTTGTATCCAGCCATTTTGGAACAATCTAAACTTTGTATGCAGATCATTCTCGGGTTCACACTCTAAATCAAATGCATTGTTATTATTGCTGATCCAAATGCATTTACATAATTGCTTTTCCCTTTTTTGTATTCGGAACATTCCGTCTTTCACCGTTACTTTCTTCGATTCGTACACAGACGCGTTTCGGCGATGCGCCATCATCGGTGTCAAGTTCAGTTCAAAACAACATTTTATTTATTGAGCGTATTACATGATTCGTCTTAATCTAACAAGAATATTCTTTAAAATAACTTAACTCTAACAGTCTTTACTTATTCTATAGTTTTGATTGTTGTTTGTATTTATATTAAAATTTGCAATTTATGATTATTATATTTAATCGAAAGGAAAGCCAAACAAAACCTCCCCAAACTAGTCTCTGTGGTGAAGAAATAAATAAATAAATACTATTTACAAAATAATTTTCCTCTAATGTGGACTTAGTGGATGGGTGTTTGGGGTGTATTGAGATTTGGAGTACGATTTGTTGTACCAGGATATTCGTTTCGCTTGATCAAAGATTCTTTCTTGATCAGCGAGTAGGCGGAAGGATTGAGGTATTTGGTGGCGATCAGTCAACTGGAGTTTGAGGTCAGGGTCTGTGTTCATGATTTGTGTGATGAGAGGGTTTGGATGATAGGTCGATTTTTCAAGGAACCGTAGCAGTTGGTCCATGAGGATTGCGTCTATTCTTCGAATTTGCGCGGTGTCATAAAGGATTTGGTTTGATATGTGCTTCTGGGGGTCGTCTTCCTGTTTGAAGATTCCGCAGCAGTGGCGGAAAATTTGTGTCTCTTTGCGGCGAATCTTCTCCATCTGAGATGGGGGTAGATTACACCAGAAGGCAAAACCAAAGGTGATTAGTGGTCAGATGAGGGATTTATAGCATAGGAGCTTCACCTTTTTGGGGAGCGCGGTGCGTACGTGCATGAGAGTGGACAGGGCTTTAAATGCGTACGTGGCTCTTTGTAGGACTGTTGTAATGTGGGTGTTTGAGGATAGTTTCTGATTGATATGGATTCCCAGGTAGGTTACTTGTGGTTTGGTGAGGATTTCCTCTCCGTTTAGGAGTAGTTGGACTTTAGTTGAGTCCGATCGGGCTTTCTTCGTTAAGCGAGCTTTGCCATATATGACTATAGTCTCGCACTTGGAGGGATTAGGAATCAACTTCCATTTGATGAAGTACTTGTAGAGGGCTCTGGGTGGCTTGGGTCCGCCGGGCCTTCTCAGAGAACGAGCTGAAGATGGCTGTATGCAGCCGAAACGCGTCCTCGAGACCCACAAAGCAAGGCCCGGCGGACACAAGCCACCCGGAGTTAATTTTGGCCTGCGGCAACACCAAAACGAACTTCAACTTGTAGAGGGTGTTGAGATAGTGGTTGAGGCGTTGCTGGCATTGTGGAATGCTCAATGCTGAGTGATAAATGATTATGTCGTCGGCATATTGCAGAATGTGGATAGGTGAGAGCGACTGTGGAGGAGGTGGAATATCGGCAGTATAAATGGAAAAGAGGGTGGCTGAGATGACTGAACCTTCCGGGATTCCTGCTGGCATTGATAACCAGGGAAAGCGAGCATTCGGGAGTTTTACTTGGAATTTCCTGTCCGTAAGGAAGGGCGAAATTAGTTTGCTGAGGTGCGGGTGGAAGTTGAAAATGCTGACAAGTTTGGTAACGAGACCGTTTTCCCAGACGGAATCGAAGGCTTTCTGAATGTCTATGAGGCAGGCAACTGTAGGGAGGTTTTTGTTTGCACTAATCTGGATGTGCGTTTTCAGGGTGAGTAGTGCATGGTGTACTGAATGCGAGGGTCGGTTGGCGAACTGGAAGTTTGGAATTACGTTGAAGTAAGAGCAGTGTTGATCGATGAACGTTTTGATAACGGTTTCAAAGATCTGAGCATTTCTTTCTTTCAAAAGAGCAGTGAAATGGGTTGGAAGCTGGATGTCTCTAGTGGATTTTTGCCTTTTTTAAGGATCGGTGTGATTGTGGCGTTTCGCCAGATCAGCGGGAAGTATGCGTTGAGGATGCAGTGGTTGAATAGTTTGGAGAGAAAAGGGCTGATTGTTTTAGCGGACTTCTTGAGGAAAATGATTGAGATTTGGTCGGGACCTGTTGATTTTTTGTTTTTGCGGGAGCGGATAATATTATGGATTTGTGTGGGTGTTGTGAAGTGTATCGGTTCACAGTCGGGTATGAAGTTGATTGGTTTTGATAGAGGATGATTGAAAAGGGAAATGTGAGGGTTCGTGGGTTGATGAAATAAGGGGTTGGCTTGTAGGGAGTTGATGGTGGCATTGATTGCACAGTCTATGTTTGGATCCGATAGGTGAGCAGAAGTGAGATGCGTGGTGAGGAAATGATCGGCGAGCGTTTCGGCCTTTTGAGTGGGTGATACATTTTGAGGGAGTATATGCGTATGATGGTGGGAGGGTTTAGAGAGTTGGGGGCATGTTTTTCGGAGTTCCTGGAAGGTGTTTTGATTGAGTTGTATGTTAGATAGGCGTAGGGTGAGATGTTGATGATAGAGGTGTTGAATACTGGAACGGATGAGGTAATCTAACTGTCGGATTTGGTCGCGAATATAGGTATTGTTAGGGTTAAATGTTGCGGAATAGACGTCTACGAAGGGTTCTCTTAAGTCTTATATCATCGATGAGTTCAGGGGGTAGTGTTAGTAGGAAATTGTAGTTGAGGACTCTTTTTGGTATGAAATTCTCAGTGATTTCGTGGATGAGGGTAGTGTATGCGGATACAGTTTCGTCAATTGATTGGTTGGAAATGGAATTGGTGTCAGGTGGGGTGATGGGTTTAAGTTTGCGGGAGAGGTGCCGATTTAGTTTCTTCCATTTGACATTGTGGAAGTCGAGGACATGAGGAGGGCTTTCTGTGAGTGGATGTTCATGGAGTTTGATTTCTAGGACTACGAAGTCGTGGTCGCTGATACCAGAGATCATGAGAAGGAAGGGGTGTGTATTTGGGTGGGGCTTGATGCGGAGATCGTCGCTTACTATGAAAAGGTCAAAGGATGATGCTCCTTGTGGATATGTTGGGTTGATAGGTGTTTGTAGGGAGATTCTGTCATTTGTCGATAGCGTGTCCATATTTATAAGTCCGTCGTTTATGCAAGCAGGTAGGAAAAAGTCAGAGATCTTTTTATTTTTTAGGGGCTTTATGATTTCGTATCCTGCTTTTTCGTCTGTTGTTATCGTATGGCGCTTCTTTTGTTTTTTGCAGAGCAGTTTTAGCGGCTCGATTATGGCGATTATGTTTGTTTGTTCGTTGATAATGCGTCCGGCAAATGTTCTTTGTTTGTATATTTCCAAGTTTTCTACTGCATTCAACCGTCGTCTTTTATGTTGTACATGTTGCAGCTTAACGGAAATTGGTATACATTTGTTCTCAATCATGTGGTTTGCGAAGTTGAACTCAGTTGTCGCGTTCGGTTATCGTTGCCTTTTGTTGTAGTCCCTCATGCGCTCGCGAAATCTTGTCCTTCTTGTTTGCCCTGATTGACCGATGTAGCTCTGTTGGCAGGCACAGGTTAATTTGTAAACACCCTGTTTGTCCAGCGGGTCCTCTTCGTAAATGTTGTTCGTAGTAGTTGTCGCAAATTGCTTCTTGTTTTGAAAGCCGTGTTGATGTTGTGTTTCTTCAACAACTTCGCGAATTTGTTTGTTGTTTTTTCCGTGTGTGTTAATGTTATCTAAGCGTTCTTGTCATTTTGTTCTTCTTTTCTGTACTTTTTGTGTGTTTTTATGTTCCTTCTTATCTTGTTCACCACGTCTTTCTTGTATCCATTGTATTCTGCTATCGTGTATATCGAGTTTAATTCATTGCTGTAGGTTTGATCTGTTAGGGATGTCCGCTACGTTTTTATGCTGTTGGGGATGGTTCGACAAGTTGTGTTTTATTTGTATTCGTGGCTGAATTTGTTTGATGTTTTGCCGTTCTTGATTGTCAATATTTTTATTGTTTAATTTATTGTTTTAACTGTTAATTTTTGTGTTGTTTGTTGAGGTATTCCAGAATTTGTTCTTAGTTGTTCTTTGTCGTTGTATATATTATGTTGTCCACGTATCTCGCGTAAAAGATCACTCCCGGGTTAGATGTCAGTTCCTCCATGTATTGTTGCTCTAGGTTTGAATGAAGATTTCCTAAGGATGGCCGATGCTGGACTTCCCATTCTTAGTCCATTTGTTTATCTACAGATAGTGTTGTTGAACTGGAAGTAGTTTTGTTGCAATGTCGTTTTGAGGATGTTTGTGGGCTGTGTCGAGAAGTCTTTATCTTTCTTTTTGTCAAGCAGTGCTCCTGGCAGTATATTGATTTTTTTACCTTTCTCCCCTTTGAGAAATATCCACGTAATAGTTGCATTTTGTATTTTTTCAGCAACTACAGTGGCACGTTAAATTATTTGAACGCGTAATAATATGTACTTCTTACTCTTCTGATACAAGATGTCCATAAATCGCGTGGATTATGAAGAAATACGTTCAGATGGCAATTACAACATTGATTGTGAATCTGACGAGGAAAAATTATTTACACTACTGAAAAAAGAACTATAAAGTTATAGAGACGTTTGGATCTCTGTACCGTATTTGTACAATGCATACATATGTCAATTGATGAATATAAATCGTTGACTTCTAAGTCATATTAATATAAATGATAATATGTTAATCCAGGAAGAGATGATATCAACTTTATCACAGAATATCTAAAATTCGTCCTTTTTTGGACAAGATTAAGGGTCGTAGTTCCATAAACAATATATCCCGGAAAAAAACCATTTGAAAGAGAATACAAACTATAGATTCTAGCAGATAAATCGGGTTATTGCAACAAATTCAATGTATGCGCTGGAAAAATTGGCAATCAAATACCGAGAAACCTTGGCGAGAAAGTCGTGAGTACTCTCTTACTTTTATGTCATCTGAAACAATTATTTTAGTAGTGAAAATTTATAAGTAGACTTGAAATTGAAACAAATGAATGCTTGCGGCGTAATTAGTAGAACGAGACAAAATTTTTCTAATTTTCAAAAAATATCAACCATCGAGGAGAATATAAATCATTAGTAAATGATACGGGAATAATTGAAAAAATTGATGGACAATAAAGGTGTTATCATTGTTTCAAATTTGCACAATTCAAATCAACTCTCCATAGTAGTGCGAAAAAATCGCCAGAAAATCTGAATATTCATTATTTTCCTTCATTGATTGCAGATTATAATAATAATAATAATATGATTTATTAGTTATAGCTTTGATCGTCGAAGTAGAAAATGGGGGCATCGTATTTTCTTTTTTTTTTGCTTGACACCAGTGTTGTTAACATGCATATTTTATATAAACAATTTGATATTACACAAAAAAATTAAATGTCAATGTTCTGAAGGATATTTTGCATAAACATTGATAAATAAAAACGTTGCTCATGCAAAGTATCGCTGTGCCTTGGTTAAAATACGTGTTTTAATAAATAGCATTCATTAGCATATTCTTGTACCATTCATTCTGAGTCGCACGGGTGAGACACGGTCGTATTTGAGTCCCACCTTATAAATAATAACAAAATTAAACTATTCGTACTAATTAAATTATTTGTACTTTATGTTTCTACATCATTTTATATCCTTGTTAATAAAACCACCCCAATTTGATTCAATTTTCAAAGAAAGAAAATTCCTGTGCAACATGGGTGTTTTTATTTTCTAAATGAATTTAATCCCGTGCTGATTCCGTGCTTCAAAGGGTTAAGTACTTAATCTGCACTATTGCAGATTTTTGCTTAGAAGATCACACAGAGGAAA
This sequence comes from Stratiomys singularior, assembly GCA_954870665.1. Taxonomy (NCBI): domain Eukaryota; kingdom Metazoa; phylum Arthropoda; class Insecta; order Diptera; family Stratiomyidae; genus Stratiomys; species Stratiomys singularior. The sequence continues at coordinate 65,748,850 of OX940880.1, read as the reverse complement.
TATTAACATGCACATGCATGATTTCAACTATTGATTTGCGGGTTTTTGTTTATGTGTGATTGGATAAAAGGGTGGCATTCAAATTGAAACGAGCCTTACCCAAAAATTAATTTATTATACATTTAAGAAGAAAATTCACTTTATAGTTATTTTATTTTGTAGTCCTTATAGTTCTCCTCCTTTGTAATGCATTTTTCCCATCAATAGGTTACTGTTATACTGTATACGGTATACTGTTAGGCGAGCCGGTTTTGGGTTTTAATTGCCTAGTTGCTATGCTTCACCACGTCATACTAGCCATTTTCGATTCGGGAGTATAGTGGGGAACCTTCTTGTCGTCACACATCGCAAAATGCGTTGCTGGGAAGTCTGTCCTTCATCTTGAAAACGAGGCAGAAGTCTCTGACAAATTTCAACTCCCTCATTTTTGTGTTCTTTTGATACCAGACGTGGAATCCACCTCGACAAGTTTTCCAAAATTTGATGTAGACTCGGGAAATGGGGTGTACATTTTCAACACTGCTTCCGGTTTCTCAATAAGCACGCGAACTCTCAATAAGCTCGCGAACTACTGCAACGTAAGGCGTCATGCTGAAGTTGGCGCAATGCATGGATCAGGCGTAATGCTGGAGCTTGCTGGAGCTAATGATAATGCTTGGAGCATTTTCCACTTTTCACACACTTCTTTAAATTCAACCGCCAGAATTCATTTGTGGCCATGAAAGTGCATCCTTCGTTAAAAACTTTATCATGATGCATTGCACTACCGAAGGATGAATTCATCTTTCACTAATTTTGAGGGAAACTAAAGAAACCGGTCAAGTTGTGGGTTTGGCCACCACCACACCACCACCACCTTCAACCCTTTCCGACATTTTGCCTACCACCACAATTCATAATCCCTCAGCAACAAAACAGTTCGTTTATATTTGACTGCCCTTTGTATGATATAGTTGAGGACATCGAATCACAAAGCAATGTTGTGTTTTTTTTCTAAGACAGTTTTTTTTTCAATTTCCTGTTTATCACAGCATATAACTCAGTGCATAACTCCTGCGCATGTCGAAATACAGGGTGACCTGACTGTATTACCGCGTCACGTAATATAATTACGATCTGCGTTTCGCAAGCTTCAAGGTGCGGCTCTCGCGTTACTTTTTCATTGTTTTTAACGTAATTTATATTCATTTTAAAATTATCATGGAAGAAAAATTAACAAAACCATTGTGGGCTCATGAAATCTTTTTCCGTTCAAGTAATTCTAATTATAGAAACAATTTATTCTGTTCTGATGATTGAATGTCAAAAATGGTTAATAATATCCCGACCTGCGAGTCAGCTGCTTTTTAACAATAATGAGTTGGAAGATGGCTAAAAATAAGCAGAGAATGTTGCATAACTTTTTTTTTTAGTCCTTATATATATTTAGTATAATATATAGTGAATAATATACAGCTATTTCTTTTTTATCTTTATTTTATTTTTGACATAAAATGAATAGTTTTCTTGATTTTTTGAATTTATTTTGGAGTAGGGAGATGATGGGTATTTATGTCCTGACAGTCGAACTCGAAGTGGAACAAACCCTACTGGACTACCGACTAAGCATACTCTTCTGTCAACCGGAGTAAATAGTCTGCAATCATTCGATACATTACTTCGGGCAAAGACTTCTAATGTCGCTAATGCCTAATGTCGCCTTCGGTTTACGGGATTCCTTTGGAATCAAGGAAGTCTATTTTAGTTATTAGGATTGGTCGAGCGTTATGTACTGCCTGTATCCATTAGCCAGCCGATTTTAGTATTTCTTAGGTTAGGCTAGTTGGACTGAGCTCTTTCACTTTTTCGACAAGATCACCGCGGACACTGTCCCGTCTTCTGCATGAAAATAAAATTATGATCAAATTACCTTCATGAGATCGATGATATATTATCATCGATCTTATGAAGGTAAGACTAATAAAAAACCATGTCCAGTCTCCAATCCAGTCTCATCATGCTTTTGACTAAGTGAAGATCTCAAATTATTGATGACCCACGTCCCTCTTCCTTTTGACGCTCGCTCCCAAGAATTTTGTCATTCGTCGAGAATTTTTTTCATCATCGGCGATGATACTACTTCTATATGAGCATCGTGTCTTCGAAAAAAGATTCTTACTAACACACTGGTAAAGAGAGCGATGGGGACCACCCCTACGATTATCAATATCGCTAATTCAGCGACATTAACGTTTGCTGATACAATCCGCAGTATCGTACCCTGTAAGAGTCGTTTTCAGTTCAGCTCCTTTCAGCTCCAGTGTTTCACTCTCTTCACCTAACATTGGCCATTAGTCGACTGGTAAGTGAGGCCCCTGTGGTGGTTTTATTTGCCGGAGCCCCGCTTTGATCCAAGCAACTACAGTATACAGTCTATCAGCTGGATAGTTTCAACTTCACTTGTGTATTCCCGACACTGATAGTTTGAACTCCAGGGTTCGTGTTCTCAGTCAGGATTGCCACATCAGTTTTCTCTAGTGCTAGGTTAAATCCATGACTGGATGCAGTAGATTTAGCCTTAACTGTGCCAGACCGATTATGCGCACATCAATCAGTGCATCATCGCCAAAGCCGATCAATTGCGGCTCCTCCGTCAGTTCTAGTCTGAGCAGTTCATCGTAGGAAGTGTTCCTCAAGTATGGAAAGAGAGAACACCTGATGGAGTCTGAAGACACACCTGTTGTGTGTAGGATTCTTTGTTGATCTTGCATCGCGTCATATATCAGACTGCGATCTTTCAAGTATCCTTTTGAATTACCCGTATCAGATATTCTGGTACATGGAATCTTAGAGGTCATCCAGAATATCTGTCCCTGCAGCAGAATTAAACGTATAGCTGACGTCCATCGTCACTATGATGACTACTCGTCCCTTGAACTGACTGCGTGTCTCCACGTGATGGACTGCAGTCATCACCTCCGCCACTGGATCTAAAGTAGAGCGCCTGTTTTGAAACTGTATTGTAGTGGGGAGAGAGTCCCAGTGGCATGTTATTGTGTCTGCATTTTGAGCTTTTCCAGCATTTCCCCGGCCGTATATAGTAGGTATAACATGTGGTACGCTGACGGCGACTAAAGATTTCTCTTCCCCTTACTGATCAACACGAGCCTATACATTTCCATTGCTCCAAGAAATCCGCTTTTTGTTGTGAAACTTCGGCCAGAATACCGTCTAGTGCTGAAGCTTTTTCCGACCTCATAAAAAGAACTGCTATTTCCAGTTATCTCATAAAGAGTGGACTGTAAACTGAACTTTACCCATGCACTGCTTCACAACGGACGGAATGTGTGTGCTTTGTGTACGCAGGTCGCATATAAAGTAGTAAAGAAAACTGGTAAAATATTATGAAATACAACCTGATACTAGGAAAATAACCAACGTTTCTGCGGTCCCGATTGGGTGTGCAGCGTTACATCCTCTTGAGTTAATACATTTTATTATCATATTATGCACTTCCTGATCCTGGTAGGAATCAACTATGCCGAAAATAACTGGTGAACCATGACTTCTTTTGATTTTGCAACATCTCATCTTCAAACTCAAGTCAAGTTCAAGTTAAAGTCCATAAGCCGATACATATGCCGGAATTCCGTTTAAAAACTGACATTTGGCTTCCACTGTGATGCACCAGCAGGTTTTTCTATGGCATCCTACGTTGCTGGACCCTGTGAGTCGCTTAACCATCCTGTTTCGCTTCCCTTTTGTGGCAAGAAACGTGGGTACAGAAAAAGCGATATTTCATGCTTTTTGTACCAACGTTTCTTGCCAAAGCTAGGGTGCTTGGCAAAGAATTTCTCTCTTCGGTTTGACGTGACTCCTCCAGTAGCTGCAACCTCAAAAGATCGTCTAACGAGACATACCATAGGTTCAGGCCAAAAATGAAACGTTGGGCTACACATGATTTCACATCCATTCTTCCGCGACCCCAGAGTGTACCATAAACAAGCTTGCGGTCGTCGAAGTAGTCCATCAATATCCGCGTCAGATACTACGGCACCCTGAAATATTCCAGCGCACCAAGAATATTACCTATTACAGCGTACCTAGCAGAATTCAAGACGTCTTTCCATCGGCTGTTATTAGCAGTACTATTTCTCTTGAGCTGTGGGCTTCAGCCCGCGTTCACGACGTCTCCTTACTGATCAGCAAAGGCCTCGCTTTCTTATAGCATTTTGGAAACACACCATCCTGTAGAAGATGTCTGAAGTTTGCATGTGGGGTCTTTTCTTCAAGCTGCACAACAGCACATTCCTCGCATGAAGCATCGACAGGAATGGGATGTACATCGAAAAGTTCTCGAACAATCCCATTCATTTTTTCCGCTTCACGCAAAAGACGTCCATCTTTTCGTTCGAGCTTTCCGCATGACAAGCTTACAACCCCGGCCCCACTGGTCCTTGTTGTTGTCCCCAAGAAGGTTTTGCCAGCAGCGAGTCTTGCTTTCAATGATCTACATACAGAGTAGTTTTCTATCTGACCTGTATGCAGCGTCCGGGAATGTGATTCATCTCGATCTCTTGAAAGTTGGGCATTGCGCGAAAGCTGTGACAATCTCTACGCGTTTCATCGATTTCTGTAGACCACCAGCACACACTAGGCTTATCATGTCACGATCGCTCCTGAACATAGAGAACCCACCCGCAGACATGATGAGACCTATAGTGGAGTTTATCAAGGTTTCGATTAACTTCTCTAGTCCAAGTCGTGGTCTTCGTCATTAGGACTCCAGCGTCTATTTCAGCAACATTCCAACCTACGGCTGAAAGTTGGGTTTCCAACGCGGAGAACAGCACCATTTGTGTATCGTAGGCAGGAAGGACTCTGAAGCGAACGCCATGTCCGAGATTTTCGACGTTTTCCGCCCTAGCGGCGAGTTCTGTTTTAGATTTTCCTCTGAAAATCGGATGAGACTTAACTCATTCGATTGCCTAGTCAGTTAAGTCACCACCCACAAGGATTCGCCCATACGAGCTCGAGACAGCTTCCTCTAGTTCATCGAGCTTGCTCTGAAACAAAGAAATTGACTCATCCGGCTTGACATAGACACTTCTGAACGGATATGACATCCGCACGCCTGTTCAGCACGAATTCACCCTCGGCTGAAGCAGCTGAACTGGGAGCAGAACATTATCCCACACCCAGGCGGTGGTTGATCCGTCACAATGCCATCCAGCCAATATTTATTAACAATGTTTAAAATGATTTATTATTAAAATTGTTGGTGGCATAAAATAACAAGGATAAGAAGTTTTCATAAATGAACAGTCATAAGTACCTACCAACATAAAAATTATCGTACGGTCATTATTAGTTCAAGGATCGAACATGAATTTTGCTACATTTATTCACTTTTTCTTAAACATTACATTTTGATATTTTTCATAATTCACACAAAAATATTCCGCCAAATCGAACAATTCCAACAAAACGCCACTCAGCAAGTATAAAAAGGACAACACATTCCTAGTCTAGTGAACGTGTACCCTTACACTGCATTTATCGAATCCCTCCAACACAGCCAATTGAATACTCTTTCGAATTACCCACTGCAATCATGTTTCAATTAAATACGAATTACATGCTTCCTGGTGGTACCTTTCACTCTATCACACTCTGAATCAGAAGAATGGTACGATCAGACCTTCGGATAAACACAGCTTTGATCTCTCGTACCCTCTGGGCCAAACGACTCAATCGTCCTTCTAGGTACAAGCGAAAATTGTAGGCCAAAAAGACCATGGACGAAATCCTTTGTTGCACTTTTGTAACAACTTTTATTCCGTTCAATGCATTCGAAAGGGATGATCCGGTTTTTAGAGAATTCTGCAACAGTCTTTTGTAAGGATGCGTTACATCTTGAAAGCGATTTACTTACGTTCGCAATTCAATGCCAGAATGGATCGCCCTGGACGCTCCCAGGATTCATGCCATAGATTTCTTTTCGTCTTAGGGATTTTTTTATTGTTGCTTAGATTGAATACTGAAGCGTGTAAAATTTTCGATAGATTTAGCTACAGGTAGAATCATTGGATACCACGTTCACCACAGGCAACTAAATTAAAATGGAAATTTTCATCGAGTTTCCGAAATAAATGACGAACGGCCTGGAGTTAATCAATTTGTGAATTATTACAGAATGCAAACTGAGCGTTTGCATGAAACTGCCGAATTAAAACAAATAATTGGCTTAAAAAGAAAATCCTATGGAAATGCTTGGCTGCAGGGTTGATAGCAGTTAGTCTTTTGTTGGTGGTGAATTGAAAGTTTTTATCTGCTCGTACCAAACAGATGAGCGTGCTAATTCCACACAATTGAAAGTGAATAGGCCTCGTTTTCACGACGAGGGCTCATTGTGCGATATCATTGTGGTGTGGATTGATGTGGTTTTAAAAACGTAAACTGGCAACGGATTAAATTTTTCACTCTATTACTGATGGAAGAATTTTCCAAAGGATACAATCTGTCATATGTATTGTGGAGATATGAGGATTTCATATAGATGTTGTGATGTGTCGAGCTCTTATCAGTGGTAATTTTTGGCAAGTGAAGAATGTATGTCTAAATTGATGAAAGCAAGATGTCTTAATTCATATTGTATTTTGAACAACGTTTTCTTAACTTAATTCCTGATTTATTCCTTTGAATAGAGTTCGAATATGTGAAAATAACGCATGCATTTAGTTCGCTTGATTTTTCATAGCAATGGTAGCCATGTTCACAAGTAGTTATATTATTGATTATTAGTTTAACTTCACATTCAACTTTAAATTCCGAAAATTGTTATTTTCAGCAGAAAAAAATCAGGATTACTATTATAACATGAGAATATCAGAAACACCTCAGCAATATTATATGTAAAGTTTCAGGAAAATGGTTCCACATATGTTTCTACGCATAATAAGTTGATCCTTGGAATCAGCAAACCAATTATAAAATGCTAAGCAAATCAATTATCACTACATAAAGTAACAAAAATCAAGTGTGGACATGTGTAGATACGAGTATATAAGGCGGTGGGAACATCATAATAGAACTGGTAACATTTTTACTACCACATATGTAGCATCCAATGAAACCAATGAAGGTAAATCAATTTTATTAATACATATTTTGAAGGGGTTTAAAGAAGATACTGTGCTGTAGTCAATATCGGGGCTGATGTTGGCTTATGTTGTTTCCCAAATACGTCTAGCTTTAGTGTTATTTGGAAGTGCGAGGAAATTAGTAGTAGTAGCCATACGATAGTGAAGCACAAGTAAAAGAAAAACTGGGTAACTGCAAAAGCTTATAAGATTTCTTCCACTTTCAAACTTATTTGCTAAGCATTTTGGAAATATTTTCGTGGTGCAAGTACAATCGTTTAACCCTTTCGGGAGCAAATTATGACAGAAAAATGTTCTGTTTGAAAATTTTAAATGTACATACAATTTTTTTGTAATTTTTGAAAGTTACTTCATGTCAATATGTGTTACTGAAATCCAAAGTTGAACATAATGATGTACACATGTACTCAAAGGCAGATTATCGCGATTCAAATTTGTACATACTAAATTACAAAAGCACTCCAAGTGCAAGAAAAAAGATTAAAAATAATACGATTTGCTAGGAACAAGTTTCTATATTAGTACTCAATTATTTTACACGTTAAATATGGTAATGAAAATAAGACAGTTTTTAACGATGAAACTCAACAAAAAAATTTCTTTCTTTCTATCTTCAAACGCAAATGCACATTGCAATTTGCAAATGCAATAAGTTCTGCCATCATATCCCTTGTTTTACATCTGATGGTTTCTTTATTTTTACCCGTGTCTAGAAAATGACTGTTGAGGTCCTTTGCTACCATCGGATCGTACCTCCTTTGCTGGGGATGTAGAATATAACAGTTGGCATGTAGTGGAGGGGGGATATACAGCGGATGAAGGCTGTCCATGCTGTGAACGAGCATTTCTTAATTTAGTAGAACTTCAACCAGCTCTTATTCTTGCTTATGCTTCGATCAAGAGAGTATGCTTCGGATAACCTTTTGATATTTCTGCAAGTCCGTCAGCCAGCTATAGCAAGCGCCGGGTCTATTGCATGAAATATCCTCCGTAGCGTCTATTTTTCCGATTACGAAAATAATCCGATAAAATGCTATTAAGGGGTTATACCTATGTGAATTTATTTTTTTTTTTTCGATTTTTTTTTATTGGCTAAAAGTATGCTAACCCATCCCTCGAATTGAAATCAAAAAGGTCCAAATACTAATATACTTTAGAAAATTTTTGAGAATCAATTTTCTGAAGCAATTCTGAAGCAATCCTCGAAAAACGTAAAATTTGCTCGCTTTATACTATATAGTAATTAGTATACACTGTATAGGGCACGTTTCTTCGTAAACGACGCTAGGAGAGCGTCTGTTCACTCGATCGACGATTTGAGGTTAAAGTAGGTACTATAGTAAATCGTTCAATGCAGTCGTGTGGTCCATTGCGCCGAAACATGTGTCGAGCGGCAAGGCGGTGCTCGATATCGCGACAGATATCACAGTTATCTTATTTAATGATGGACTGTCGGGCCTTCTCCCCATCGACGACTCATTAGGATTGACTGCAGGACCTAACTTTCACAATTTCTGCTTAGAAACAGACGCCGAGCGAATAAAGGCTGCTGAGCGCTCAATTTCCGACGTTCCAAAAGAGGCGAGACGCGGCCGTTTAGCATAAAGAAAGGAAGAGGAGGAGAAATCCATGGGCTTGGAAGGCCAACTGTATGGTGCTGGGATAGCAGAGTAAAGTTAAAAAATTTTTGACAATTCACAACTTCACAAGGTTTTGAAACTTTAAACGCGTTTATCTCGAGATTGTATTTTTAAAATTTGCCGGAAACGAAACTCTTTCAGTTTTCATCCGATTGACTAGCCGTTATAACTGTAGCTTCTTGATATGATTATATAGTGAAGTACACACGATTTTAGCGATTGGCTTTGTTTAAAAAAAGTTATAAACAATTGAAGTCATTTTTTTGGGTCGAAAATGCAAATTTTGTTAAATGGTCGCCATTTTGCCAAAAATCGATATTAAACTATTTTCTTGTGTACTTCACTAGAAAAAATCATGGAATTTATGAAAAAAAAATTTTATTGTGCGAGATGCAGATGGGGCTGAGAAACTTGTCCGGCCGCGGAAGGTCGTTGTAAATACAAGTGACTTTGACGTGCACTACAGCCGCCATTTTGTATTGAATTTAAAATAATTTTTATTTTATATATATAATAATTTTTTTCACTCCCGAAAAGTTTCCCTCTATATTGATATATTATTTATAAAAGTTTTCTTTCAAAATCCTTGAAAAAAAAATCCTGAAAAAAGGCTTGTTTTTTAGCCTTCACATAGGTATAACCCCTTAAAAGCTCTCCTTTGTCAATTCCTCCCACCGTCGTGTTATATTTTTTTTTTATCTAGACACCTGATTTCGACCTATTGTTTAACACGTTCCCTGTCCACTGAACCACATGTGGCTCAGGAAACGTGAATATGGATTGCACAACTACGTTCATGAGCCATATGTGGTTCAGCGGATACCTAGAACTTATATTAACCCTGGAGTAGTCGCGTGGTTGACAGTTGTCATCTACCTGCCATTATTTAAGGGTTGCTCCCTCTCCACAACCCCCATCATTCCATCCCCTCCAGTTTCTTTCAAGGAGACTCTATTGTTGGAGTCAACAGCCTTGCCGTTCAGTTTACCTTTCAACTACGAAAGATATACCACCCCTACTACTTTGGTTGACAAGTGGCCCCCACGCGGCCTTTTAAGTTATTTTATTGGTAAGTAATTTTTTCTTTAATAATTTTTTTCAAGAGATAGATATTTACCAATTTGTTATTTTTAATCTATTTTGTATTTTTTTCCTTCCAATAAAAATAATAAGTACCTAAACCATATTTCATTTTTATTTTTTATTTTCACATAGATCATGTCACAAAATAAGAAAAGAAAAATTGAGTACTCATCGGATCCGAAAATTTGGCAGCAGTGGCTCAAAGAATTATCAACGATCGTTTGAAAATTGTTTTTAAAATATAAGTATTTTGTAATAAATTATGATGTTCATAACAGTTTAAAATGTGTTTGCTGTCATACTAAATTTGAGACTTTAATTTTTACCTAAAAATGCTTATGTTTGATTTTAAAATATATTTTTATATTTAGTGAAGATTGTTTTTATTTGTAAATCTTTTCCAACATTAAAGCAAGGCATAAAGATTAATAATAAAGAAAGTATTTAAATTTTAGGATACCAAAAAAACTAATTCTGTGGGTGACACTGGTCAACCATGCGACCGTTCGTGTAACTGTTAGCCGCGCGTCTACTCCAGGGTTAAGAATTACTTCGCGAAACGTGGAAGGACGCGATTGTTTTTCTATGGGACGTATCACACCGATCATATGGTAGAGAAAAACACTGGGACTAAAGAGAATTTTTTTTAAATTTTTACAGAAAATGAAAATTTAATTACTTTTTGTGTTTATTCTGGAAACAAGACCAACAAAGGTTTTTTTTGCTTGGGGAGCACTCAGTATCCACTTTTTTTACTTTCTTAGCAGCTATTTTCCAGTTGATACGATCTTTTCGCAAGTTTTCATAACATCCGCTGCATCTTTTTTTCGAATAATTTTACCATCATCTTTTCTTGGCATTTTCGTCAAAAAGTGTTGGTTAGTGATGTAACTCGTAGATGGTCTCCATCTGATTCATATAAAAAAGCTTTGATAATTTCTTGCCCATGGTAGATTAACCCTATTCATCCGTAAAGTGCCACATAAATCAGTCTTCCGCTCCACTAAATATTTTGCTATTTGTACACTGTTGTAAAAGTTATCGTACACAATAATTCTTCCAGCGTCTAGTAAACCATCGTACAGCTGAACTACGCACTAGCTGGCTTGTCCAGATCAGCAATTTCTGGGTCACGCCCTATGTAAATAACATAGTTCCAAACGTACCCCCCTTCTGTGCACAGTTTATGTATTTTCAAGCCATATTTGTAGGCTTTCGATGGGTTGTATTGGTGAAAAGATATTCTCCCCCTGAATGCCATCATGGATTCATCAATTACAACGCAGTCTTCAGGTGTCAACAAGTTCTTCCAATTTTTTACGACCAGGTCCAAAACAGGCTTTATTTTGTATAAACGCTCGAGTGGGTCTCTAGGAGCTTCATTGTCTACAAAGTGCCAACAACGTAGAATTGATGAGAAGCGATTATACGACATATTCACATAATGGAATATTGGATGGTAATAAATTTCATCCAGTTTCCAATGCGATTCCAAAGTGGAAAATACTACAATGCCCATCAGCATGTACAAGGCAATAACTTTTTGCATTTCCTCTCGCATAACATATGCCCACCGACTCATTCGGCTATGGGTTGGCATATTTGGCTTAAGTTTTGTTTGGGATGCATAAAAAATCCGTTTGAGTGACCATTCCGATAAATGGATGCAATATCTTGATCACCATGGATAAGCATAGATGGACCTCCCTCATAAAACTGACATGACAAGGGTAGTATTACCTGATCCCATTCATTTTTTTATCAATTTCATCAATTTCTTGGGGGGTAAGTTGCATGACCTCTCCAATAGTTCATTTTCGGGATGTAGTTCGCTGAAAACCACTTGGTCCTCGTTGAGAAAGATCTGGAATCTCATATAACGGCTCATCAATGGGCGAGTTTCTGCTGCACTCTCCAAAGGTAGCGTCGGTTGAACTATCTGCATCAGAAACCTCAACAGGATCAAAGTCAGGATCATCAAAGCCATCATCATCGAAAATACTCGGCTCTTGGACATCTTCCTCAGAATCATCCGAGTCCAGCACGATTTGCACACCACATTTATTTTCTTTAGAATCCGATTCGTTATCACTAAATTCGAAGTCAGTTTCTTCCAATAAACGTCACACGTCTTCACTTGTAAGAGTTTTTTTGTAAGCTGAGGGCCGTTTGGGAGGCATTTTCGAGCAAAAACAATCAATAGCACTAGCAACAATCTCGGTTTCATGGAAACTGAAAGTAACCGACAACTGTTTATGTGACAAGACAATGATCTTGTGACATCCAAACTTGCCAGATCTAAAATATTATTTTCAAATGACAAAAGTGAACGAATTTCGTTATAATGAGATCAAATTTGTTATTGTATATTACAAAAAAATACAATAAATAAATACCTGAGACACATATGGTTCATGAGCGTGCAGCGACTAAAAAGACTCTGTACGCTCTGCAGCTGAAGCTTTAATTTCATTAGCTTTTAATTTTTGAGATTATAATAAAATGAAAGTAGCAGATGCAAATCAATTTGGATGATGTCTTATGCTTCGTAAAACCTCGTACTATTCATAATATAGCTCAGAAATTAACCCTTACCGGTCCGGAAGAATTCCAAGTTTACTTCCCACCAGGTCCAGCTATTTTTCAGACGAAGACAAGCTTTAAAACATTTATGAATCAAGTATAGAAAAACAAATATTTTTATTTCAGTGAAAATTTATTAATATATAGAGGAAATGCATAGACGGTAATAATAATAAAAATTTGATTTAAGATTTATATTTTTTTTAGAGTATGGTACTTTTCGAAGTACTCTTCAATATGAATCCCTCGTTTATCTGTGCAGGTATGGCAATAAAATTTAGTTTCTCGTCTATCCCCTTTAACTTTCGATTCGGGCACACTGTGCAGTCTCTTTTAGTCCTACTGCGAACGACGTGGAGCTTACCATCCAATCGCTCCAAACCGCATTCAGTATTAGCGCGTCCTTGAGGTTTTTTCAACATATAAAAGTCATTTACTAACTGATCAATCAATTCTTTTATTATTTTTGTAATTTGAGAGTGCTTTTTCGTTCTTTTCTTTTTGCAACCATTGAAAAATCATTTGAAAACCATTTTTAACTAATCCTAAGCGGAGAAAATCGCATTCGAAAATTTTCACTTTTCCAAAATTCACCCTACTATAATAATCGACTCTTTTCGATTATTGTTGGCAGCGCAGTACTTGCATTGAACATATGTTATAAATATTTTTAAGCTCAACCTCATTTTTTGCGCGAGCAAATTTGGGAGCGTCCACACAACGCACGAAAAACTTCATTGCAATAAACGAAACCAAACTTAGAAGGGATATCATTAAACGATTAGCACTTTCATTGGTTGAAGACGATATCAGGAAATGGAAAGGCAACCCACATATGCCACAAGATATAAAATGATGTGTGGATGGAAATCTAATTGATTGAAGAATTGAAGAAGTCCTTGAAGTGTAATTTTATGTAAAGAAATGAAAATTATATATTCTCACACATAAAAAAATTTTTTTGATTGTTCGGTGGTAAAAACTATCATTTGATTTTCGAGAGAGCTATCATAATCTTGTTTTTATTTAAAGTTGCATAATGGTAACTTTTTCGGTTTGAAATCAGCGTGTCCTTTTCCTTTAGATGTATCAGAACGCTGGTGTTGTTGCCTATGCCTTTGTTTCCGGTGAATTTGGAATAATGGGAGCTTTAAATTCTTCGTTGGCAACTACATAGTTCACAAATGCAATGTCACTGAGCGTGTTTTCTCTATGAAAATAATTTATATATAATTATAATTTATTTTATTTTTTTTTTATTTAATTTTTATAATTATAAATTATTTAACTTTTATGGAAATATGAATTCAAATACCACGTTCATTTCTTAAGAAAGGCAAGAAAAGATAAATTAAGGCAACCTTTCACCAATCGCGTTTGTTATATCTCTTTGAGGAAACTCGCTTTTTGGTTACAGGTTTTACCTTGGAAAACTGAAAAATTATCGTACGCAGCCGTAAAAAAGGTGTAATCAAAACCGAACCAAAAAAAAATAAACAAGAAAATGAAAATTATTTGCTTGTAGCGCTTGGTAAAAACGTTTTTAATGTATGGCCATTTACTAATGCTTCATATGTAGGCTAAGGAATAAAACATAGTTGTTATTCCTCCAAAAGCAATCCATATCAACGATTTTCTATCGCAATGGGTTTTTTGTGACGATTTTAGCTTAAGTGATTATGCGCATCGCATGAAAAAACGTACCTCGTTTGAACCTGTAGCGAAATGGAATAATCACAGAGATCAACAGACATGCTAGTCTTTTGTTGGGTAAAGAGGTGAAGATTGTTTACGCCCTGAGTGTTGGAGCCCCATCGGCACAAACCCTACCTAGCCTGGAACCGTTTGACACATTACTTCTGACTATGCTTCCCTTATTTACGCGCGCTGACCCTTTTGGGTTCCAGGAATTCATTCTCTAGTGGACTCTCTTCACCCTCTATGGTTCCAATCGATCAATTCTGCTTTTTCAGTTACAAGGATTGCTTGACAAATAGAAAAGATTGTGTGCCAGGCGTCATATTTCTCTCCAATGGAATATGGAATCCGTTGTATCAATCTTATACAGATAGGATTGAAATCAACTGTGTCCGCTCGATAGCTGGGTCAGATGGGATGAGTGTAATCATGCTTTGGACTGAGCCATATTCTCAAATTATTGATGATCCGCACGGACCATCCACCAATTTGCTCACTCTCTCAAGTTTGTTACCGAGTTGTTGTCGAGAACGTATCGTCTATCATCACTAACAACTGATTCTTCATTTCTCTCGCGTCCACGGAGTTAGATTGTTTTACATTCTCTGCTATGGAGGGCGAGGGGTATCACATTTGTCATTAGCACCACCGCTGACTCTAAGACTGTTTGGTATGCTGATGCTCCTCGTCCTTGCACCAGGGCTAACTGATGTCGGTGAAACTGCCCATTGAATGCTTAGCTTCATTTAGAAGCGTAGATTGTACAACACCCATTGGGAGTCGTCTATCAGTTCGACATGTTCCTCCAAGATTAGGTATTAGGCTACTAACTATCGCGACCCTTTTGTCGTCGCCCTGACTTGCTCCGAGAAACTCAGTTGCAAGTCTATGAACATGTCAGGACTAAGGCTAAGCCCAATCTAAGCTCATCAGTGGCCATCCAGCTTCCGGTCCGGTGCATTAGGGCGTTCAGTTTTAACTGCGCTATATCGACTCTGCGCCAAACGACCAGTGGCGCAACATCGCCCGTATAGACGATCAGTTACAACTCCTCGGGCAGTTGGAGCCTGAAAAGTCCATCGTAGAAGGTGTTCCACAAATCTGTATCGAGGTTGGAACCTTGGAGCACACCTGATGTGACTAGCGTAGCGTACTGATGTGACTGTCATGGATCCGATTACGGCCCTTAAGTTAATTCCGAATTATCCACATCAAACACCCTGGTAATTGTATCTATTTCTCCAGGACATGCAGAATATCGGTCGATTAAGTAGAGTTGAACGCACCCCTAGTGTAAAGAGTTAATAGGAGGGCTTTCCGCCATTTAGACCGACTTTGTACCTCCGCCAGTTTGGCACTAACGATCTCCGCAAATGCATCTTTAATGCTGCGCCATACTCTAAAATCGTACTGCCCTGGAGAAGCATCTCCAGCAGCATGGAACACATCAGTAAGTCTTCCCTTTATAAGTATCTCTAGCACTTTCCTAGAGATTCAAGCATGCATAACGGGCGATGTGGTGAAGGTGACTTGGAGTTTCCCTTTCCCATGCTGATCATTAAAAATCTGGCCAACTTACATTGCTCAATAAAAACCCTTCTTGAAATATTGCACCAGAATCGCTGAGCGGCAAAACAGACCCGAAAATATGACACGTGAGTGGATTAAGGAGAAGCGATTTTCTCAGAAATACAACACAAAATTGAACCAAATTAGGAAATAAAAACTATATGTGAATGTAAGTTCATCAAAGGATGGAGCGGTGATAGCTGAAAGAATCAATTTAATTCCAAATTAGGCAACAAATTTAATAAACTCATTTTGTTTACCTATCCACTGCGGACAGGACGCATGATATTCAAATTTCAAGCCTCATAAAATCGATAATCCTACTTTGTGCTATTCTCTAAAAGTTTACTTTCTATATCTAAAGAAAAAAAAACACATTCGGTTTCAATTTCCCTCTCAACAAATTTACGAGAATGAAAGACTTGGGGGGGAAAAACGTTAATGGTATCCACTTGTATTACAACTGTCTGAAAAACAATGTGGTTCAATTGTCTTTGAATATTTCCATGAGGGAGCAATGACATATTGACGAAGTACGGATAATTTATATAACCCAAATAATTGTGCGGATCAATGCCTACGGTCTGAAGACGGCTTTACTAATTACTAACGAATTGTTCTCGCAAGTGGCAGTTGCTCATAAACGCGTCCATTTAAGGAGATCAACAAACAGGATCGCGTTCGTAAGTTCCGACGAAAAACCTAACAAGAAGTCCTCGACATAATTGCTGTATCATTCACCTTGATCTCTACTTGAGTCTCTTGATCAGCACCCTCTATTTACCAGCGTCATGGTCATCACAGCAATCAACATAATCATCCTCATCGCCGTCACCATCACCATCACCATCACCAGCGGCCTCATCATCCTCAACCTCATCATGTTCGTTATTCATTATTGCATATTCGAGCTGGACTTGGACCACTTGGAGCACAGATACGCCTTTTTAGAGAAATCTCTTTGAATGAGACCTCTCGAGCTGGGTTCTATTTCTTGAATCAATTCCGAGCCACTTGGCGTACAGATAAATCTTCACTTCACGCTAGCACGAGACTGTCAAGAAGGGCAAGAGCATCTCAGAAATTTAAGAAGTAGCTACTCAAGACAATGCCGTCGACATACCGTGAGTGATAACGTCATCAGGTGAAGCCGAGCGGTGTAGGTCCATCCGCCTGCTCAAGTGCCACCGCCAACCACATTCAGCACATTTCGGTTAATTTGAGATCGGGAATTCCTCAGGGAGGCATTTGCCTACCTTCACTGTTCGTTCGCCAGAGAGGCTGCAGAGGTGCTGATCGCAGAAGACAAATGGGCTTCCATGACGAGGTGTATTTATGGAAATGACTTTACACTTCACACAAAAAGAGTATTTATTTGCTTTGGCACTGACCTGTTCTTGCGGTTTCCAGGTGATTTGTGTGACAATGGACGAGGACGTGATCTAGTGCCCACGGATGCGTATTAGGTGGTGCATGACGAATGGATTATGTTTTATTGGTGTAAACACAGACGCGGTCCTTGGAAAGACCCAGCGGAACACATGAACCAAACCATGGAATTTACTCTTCATTAACAAATTAGTAGCAGGATTTGATCTGCAAATAGTAATTTGCAGGAATAATACAATGTGGGCATTGAGCTATGCAGTTGGCTTTGTCTCACAACTTTATCTCCCATTGAAGCTGACTCATCGAAAACAACTTCACCACAAGATCCAAATACCATTAAGAATCGATAAATTCGACTGGAGTCTCCATCGAACGTCATTAAAACAAAGTATGGAGATCTTAGTGAACAAGTTGATTCCTTTTTTATCTCTTGCGTCCAATTCCGCAGTGTTTACGTTAAAGAAAACACTTGCCAGCCATTCATTTAACCTGCTTGCAGTTTGCAAAGTTGAAATGATCCACACCGAAATTTTCGGGCAATCTTGACTTGCATACCGAAAACATCTGAGGGTCCACTTTTATGGCGATTTCTGCTCGATGACAATATAAACAATTTCGCTAATTATATAAACAAATGCCGGCGGAATAGCTGCTGCCGCATCATATTTGGGATTGTTTATATTCAGTTTGACTCTACATATATTAACACGCACACACACACATGAGCAAATGTGGGGAAAGCTGATCTTTTGAGTCGGCCGTTGCAAATTGGAAATATTCAGGAGAATTATGTGATGTGCAGATTGCTGCGGTAGACGTTCGTATCCATTTCAAACGATTGTTGTCTGCAGATTATTTTTCAAAATGGTTACATATTCCCACTGTTCTACGATCATAAAATTTGTATTTTGAGGCCAGTTTGGCTTTTGCTCAAATTAGAAATGGCGATTTATCACAGGCACACATGCTTCAAACAATTTCGAAAAAGCGTCTTTTCCTATCCGAAAATCATGAACGTCGGAAGGAAATGATCATGATGAGCTTCTCTCTTATCCTTTCTAATCGTTCCTAGCTCCCCTTATAATTAGCACACGATTTGGGATCCACACGTACATATTATGAGTCCTTCGACCTGTTATTTTTGTAAGTACTATAAGTCCATATTTTAATTTACTGAGATGCATTAAAAGTTTGCATTCGAATCAAATTTTAATGTGAGTGATGTTTCTACACAAAACATCTTTTAAATGTGCTTATGAAATAATCATCAGTGAAAATATTTAAACCAAAAATAAACGTTTTAAGCTATTGCATAGCTTTTATCTCGGGCTTTGAGCGCGGCGACCGAATGAAGAAATTCCGTAACGAAAAAAAACCTAACACCACCCACTCCGACCGGCACAGCGGTGCAGCGTTGAAAGCCGTGCATCGTCTTACGTCGTATCAGTTCGGCAGACTTCGGCACGGCGTTTGGGTGCGTGCGACTAGACGTATGCGTGTTGACTGTACGAAGCTCGCACGGATCGAGACGAGCTGCTCCGAGATCGGACGAATACGTAAGCAGCTGTTTGTGAGAAAGTGTATAGGTATCTATCATCCGTTGTACAACAGTGAATATCTGTACGAACAGCAAGTATTTCATTAACATCGGATAGAAAATGTATAGCCAAACGCAAACATTTTCCATTAACTTCAGCTCTTGCTCTAACTATACACAAGTCGCAAGGTGGAACTTTTGAGGAAATAGTATATGAGTATAGTAAAGCACATTCTCAGGAACTCGTTTATGTTGCGCTCTCTCGGGTGACTAATATTGAAAAGTTGTATATCACGACAAAAAACGATTCTACATTCAAGTTTTATCATAATCGAAGGCAAGCTGCATCGACTGCACCTTTGTTGCAAGAATTCAAAAGACTGTCTTTAAATAGTGTTCAGACGATAGCTCAAAGTGTCTTAGATTTCATTAGTAATAGAAATGGCATTTCAATAATGACTTTCAATTGCCAAAGTCTAAATAGTCACAAATACGATTTACAAGATTCAGTTACGAGACAAACAAATGTGTTACTTCTTACCGAAACTTGCATGTTCAATTCAAACGAGATACTGTTTCGAAAGGTGGGGTAGCTATTTACCAAAATAAGAATAATGTTACTAATATTATGACTCCGAATATTGAAATAAATATTGCAGACGTTAGCGATGTTAATGTTAGGCGCTCATTTGTTGGAGATATTTGTGCGTGCTTATGCCAGCTTAGAAATGGCCTACACATAGTCATGGTAGCAATTTACATTTCTCCGAATCCAAAATTGGACGAGGTAGAGCATTTTATTCATCGCACTTTACTTGAGTACACTGAAGAAGGGTCGAAAATACTTGGGACAAATGGTAATAAATTTCCACTTATCTTGGCTGGCGATTTCAACATCAACTTCGCTGATAAAAAATCAGAGCGGTTGATAACTTTTCTTTCGGAAAAATTAAATCTAAAAATGAATAATGATCCACAAGAATCCACAACAAAATATGGGACCACCATTGACGCGGTATTTTCCAGATATTTAGAGAATATCAAGTCTCAAACTTATGTCTCTTATTTTAGTTACCATAAACCGATAGTTTCAATGATAAAAATTCCTGAATAACCTACATGTATTTTAAGATAATAAAAATATTTTAAAAAACAATATTAACTTCTAATTTATTCAATATTTTCTTTTATTGCTATGCAATAGCTTCACCGCGGCAGTCCCCGAGTGCCACACATTTTTTTTTGGTTACAAACGGACTCATATCACTTTCAAAAATAAAACATTATGAGAAATCAAATCAAGTGGAAATTTAAGTCTATGTATGTAAGGACATTAGCTTCGTTGAAATGGGGTTTTACGCTGGAAAGGCGTAATCGGCGTAAAAGTTACGCATACAATTTTGAAAAATTATTCCGCATTGCAAGTTTTTCATGACATCTCATTCCTAGATTGTACCTTTCGTGGGATGAATGCGCCGTTCAGCACAGTGTCGGAATTTTCGGAATATAGTGATCATATGCGTAAAAATTACGCATGATTATCTTTAAAGTGATTTTTGGGATTTTCACTGGACTAAATAATGGTGCGAGTTACCGGGATCTCCACCAATTAAACCAAATATTTGCGCAGTTATTTACATCTGAAATAATTGTGGACGCATTGTAGTTATATTAGAGCCTGATATTACAACCTCTACTCTATTCAAATCTTTTAAACTATATCCTCTTTTTATTACCTTTCATTTTCACACTTACTACACGTGATAGCCATTTTGAATTGCTTTGGAGTTTGACAGTTTCGCTACATGTCCTTTTTCCTCTTGTAATTACTTTATGAGGTTGTCGGCATGTCAAAGATTTTATGAAGATCCTGTAGAAGGCTATACTAATGATCAGTTTCGTTTATGGTGCATCATTGCTAATTTTAGGAATATGCTAAAACCCTAATGTACCTATAATAGAAATTAGAGGATAAGCAAAATATAAATAGCCAACAATGTTTTGTAATTAGTCAGTAGGTATTTAGACGAAGTGAAATAAATATTCTAAAGTCTTCGAAAAAGACGAGTTTAATTTCATAATTGAGTAAAGATTTTTTTGTGATTGCACTCAGTTATTATGGCCAGCAGAGGTTTACGAGACGATGAAATCCTGGCTGGTCTGTTTGAATGGGACGATGATAGCCAGTTCAGTGATGCTGATAGTGAAATTGCGATGATGACCATGAAAGTGATGAACAAGAAGCTTTTCAAGATGAGATAGCTGAAGAACTACGAATCGATGATAATGAGACGCGGGGTTCATTATCTGCTAATCGTCGAGTAATATCTTTGTCGCAGAAAACTATCAAAGGCGAAAATAAATATTGCTGGTCGACTTCGAAGCCTGATAGGCGTAGCCGCCGAGTTTCTGCATTGAACATTGTTACGACTCAAAGAGGTCCGACATGCATGTAGCGTAATCGATGTGATCCTGTTTCATGCTTCGAAATTTTTATCACTGAAGAAATAGTCAGTGAAATTGTAAGATGGACAAATGCTGAGATTCAAGCGAAAGGAGTCTATGACTGCTGCTACATTTCGAGATACGAGTAGAGATGAAATACACGCAAATTACGTCGTGGGAAGTGAACGGAAGAATATTATTTTTCCGAAAATCCCAAAAAACCACCGGGATTGAAATGAAACCAAGAGTTACACAATACGACTTTATTAATTTACAATGTTTGGCAGGTTTTGGTTTCGGTGCGTTTAAGCGACGAGAGTATACGAACAACTGAGCGAGAAGTTAATCTTGCGCGGCTTTAATCGTTTTACCTTTGCTGATGATGCGTCTGGCGTCTTATTATTTTCCAGGAATGTTTGCACTGTTTTCCAAACAGTGTCATTTTCTTTTAGTTCTAAGGTTACTGCATTTCCAAGAATAGATGCAGACGAGTGAGGAATGTTTTTAGAATGAATGTTTGCTGACGCATACATAACTCGCAATTTTTGGAATCTTAGTAATAATCACTATAGTACGGATGAGCTTTTCGACGAATCGTCATCAATGATCTATGTTTCGGTGATGAGTCGCGATCGTTTTGATTTTTTTATAAGATGTCTTCGGATGGGTGACAAGCGCACACGCTCCACACATCGAGCTGCTGATATCTTCAGTCCTATCCGAAATTGTGGGATCTTTTCATTTACCAATGTGTAAGCAGTTATACTCCGGGAGCTCACGTAACAGCTGATGAGCAGTTGCTTAGATTTCGAGGTCGGTGTCCATTCAAAATATATATAGCCAGCAAGCCAAGTAAGTATGACATTAAAATCTTGATGTTGCGTAATAGTGGCACAAAATACATGATTAATGCAATACCTTATTTGCGAAGAGGGACTCAGGCAAGCGGCATACCTTCGGAGAATATTTTGTCAAAGAATTGTCGAGGCCCCTAAATGATAGTCGTCGTAATATTACACGTGACAACTGGTTTACCTCGATTCCGTTGCCCAAAAAAAAATGCTTCGGGGGCCATATAAGTTGACAATGGTGGGAACTGTAGCGTCGAATACACCCGGGATACCTGAAGAAATGAAAAACAGCCGCTCTAGACCAGTGGGAACATCAATGTTTGTTTTGATGGGCCCCTTACTCTGGCATCCTATAAACCTAAGTCAAATAAAATGGTCTACTTGCTATCATCTTGCAATGGAGATGCTTCAATTGACCCAGTTTCCGGAAAACCTGAGATCATTATGTATTATAATCATACTAAGGGTGGAATTGACACACTAGATGAAATGTGCGCACTTATGTCTTGCAGTAGGAAGACTAATAGATGGCCCATGGCTGTGTTTTACGGCACCCATAACTTAACCAGGCGTGTGTATACTAAATTTTTAAGGGCACGGTGTGTACACTGGTCCTTTGAGGGAGCAGTCGGGTTTACAAGGATTTCTCGACTTCAGACAAATCTGCAAAAATTCTGAGATACTTATTGGAGTGTCTACTATGTGGCCCAGTAGTTGCTGAAGTCAGAAATTTCAAACTGTTATTATTAAAAATGCAGAATATTGAAAACTGTTGAAAAAATGGGATTTTCTTAAAAAAAATCGTAATTCTGAAATAACCAAATTAAAAAAAACGGGGTTCCAGGGTTTTGTAGTTGAAAGTACGAGCTTTCAAATGCATGTGGTCTCATTCGCGTGGAATTCAAAAAGTTGAATTATTTGAACACCTGAAAGTGAGGAATATTTTAAGGATTTATGCATGTTATAATGAACGAACAGGCAATTTTTGATTTGACAGATTTTTTATTTCAAAATTATAAATAAATAATACGTTAATGTTATTTAATAAAAAAAATTAATTATTGCGCAGAATTTTGGCAAAATGTTTACGATGGTCCTCGCAAACCGGCGTCTCACACGAGACACAACAGTATTTTTTTTATTCTCCTTCAAGCTGCAAAAAGAACAGCGTTTTCGTTTTTCTAGTTTTCCACTCATGAAGGGACGTTGTTCATTTATTCCTAAAATTTCGCAAATCAATTGCTTAATATTTCCCTGTAAGGTTGTTATTTCTAAACGAGCCTCTAAATGCGGTATCAACAAGCTATGAACCAATTCTTTGGTAAAAGCCCGACGATGCATGGTACGATTGGCTTCTGGTAAGTTATATAAAATCTGTTTACGCTTGCCTGATCTAAGATTCCAAAAAATAAGCGCATATGCCATCCTTTGGTGATATGGCTTGTGGAATAATTTTTGCATAACTCATCAAATGTGTCCTGGCTTGCCAGTTCTTTCATTCATTCGGCCAGCTTTGTGCAAGCTAGATAAAAGTAAAACTACCTTGTTTTTTTTTTGGACAATAGGACAGTAACGTCATACCATTGGCGTAGGCGTACCGCACCGTACCGGCAGCAGCTGGTTGTGTGAACGTCCTTGGTATCTCGGGCTTGTTCGATCACAATGTCCCTACCATTGTAAAAGAGTAATTGTCCTTAATTTCTTGGACAATTTGTACGGACATAAACTAGTTGTCGCAGGTGCCATTGCGTTGCGAACGGTGAATTGGCTCAGTCAATTTTTTGATATAATAAGACGGCACGGTATATCCTGTGCCTGTCACTACACTCCCAACATAAGGTTCAACATTCAAAAGGTATGACGTTTGTGCGTCATTACACGTGACAATTTTTATGCCATACTTATCTGGCTTATTTGCAATATATACTTTTGCTCCAAAACGGAAAAATGCAATTGGAAGATGGCGAAAAGTATTTCTTGCAATTTGCCATAAATATATCTCACAGATCTTTTATTGGGGCTAAGGCATGCTTTTTTCTTCTTTCCTTTCGTGTGTTCTTATCATCGAATCGCATATTTTGGAGTAAATATTGAAATCAACGTTCTAACATAAGAGTTCGGTACAAATTATAGCCAAACTCAGGGCTCCAGAAACCATCTAAATTCACGTGATTATTTTTTTTCATCCCAGCAAAATATAATAAACCTATCAAAGCTTTCAGCTCACCTATATTGATATGTTTGGCGAATTGAGGATTATTTTCGTTTCCTTCTTGTCGTCTATCAATTTCTTCATCAGTATGCTTCACAATCGTTTCAAGCATCTCTTGATTGAATAGTAGGGCCCAAGCTTCCAAAGGTGTTGTCACATTCTTCGCTTCTTCCTTTGCTGACGGTAAATGGACTACAAGTGAATGGTGCCCCCTAGTCTCAGGTGCGTTCAGTGACCAACGGAAATTATTTTTGCCTTTGACAATTGATCTTGGACGGCCTGCTGTACTTGAATTTTTATCAGTTTTACTGCCTTCTGACCCTTACTGACTCGTCGTCTTCTTGGTTGGTTCACAAATCAAATCATAAATCAAAATCAGAATCCTCGTCACAATCTTGTACGTCTGACACTTCATCATGTACTCCTTCTCCGTCAGCTCCTACTTTCTTCATCGTAAAATACATTAGCACGACGGTCGCGTAAATTATACATAATTCCTGAAGCATTTCTTTCACGCATCTTCAAAACTGTTTGAACGAGCATTGATAAACTGAAAATAAAAAGGAGTTTTGTTATTAAGATTGTGTAGTTCGTAAAAAGTAGCCGCAATACCATAAAACTACATTAAACATTCATTTTAGTTACAAAAAAAAAAAAAAAGAATATCAACGTTCACTTATCTTCAAAAAAATTTTGACGTGGCGTGTCAACTGGGTCTTTTAGGGAACAAACGTGACTTTCACTAGCTGGCGTTTACAGGCAAGCTGTCAGACCCGGGTGTCACTTAGGCCCTTAGTCCCTCTTAGATTTAGAAAATCTCTCCCCCCCTAGAAAATCTCTCCCCCCCTAGAAAATCTCTCCTAGATTTTCTAGGGGGGTCCCGGATCCTTACCTCTATTCGTTAGAGAGAAATTTGAAATAAAAATTTACAGCAAAGGTGAGAAGACCTTAAATCGTCAAACTTTTATAAAGAAGCTGAGCACGGAACTTTCATCGCCGTTTATGGGTAGGAGATTACAGGCCCCAACTTTAAAAGAATATCTGAGCAGAAATATATGCCAAACTTTGTCAAATGATACTCCCGGTACATCGAAAGATATTGCAGAGGAACCTGAACCAAAAAAAAAATACGTTTAATGTACGTATTGTCCTTACCAAATAAAGCGCAAGGCAAGCGCATCCTGCAATAAGCGTCAAAATGTGATATGTCGCGAACACAATATTGATAATTTTTATACCGATATATATTCTTGAGATACTTTTAATGTTTAGTATTAAGGTGAAAAAGTGGGATATTTAGAAAAAGAAAAATGATTTTTTGACGAAATGTTAAGCTAGAGTTAAGTTTTGCTACTTTTTGGAAGAGTTTAGAAATTTCTTCTTATGTTTGTCAATGAATAAAAATATGATCACTTATTATCATGGATTGAAAGAAAATCGTACACAGCAGACAATTGAAACTTATGCGTGGAATTTACGCATGATTATCTTTTCCGTACAACTTAATGAAACTTAATGAAACTCCGACTTAAATGAAAACATTTAAACACATGAATCGCCAAGTTTATTAAAGAATAATTTCAGTTTTATTACAATGACGATATAAATAAAATGTAGTTCATTTTGTCAAGGTAACTAAAATTTAATAAAAAAACATATTAAACTTATTTCTCTTTCACAGTTAGCGTTCTATGGTAAATAGGTGATATGAAAAGCAGCTCACTCATCATATCGTTGTATTTCTCTCTTGTTATGGGTCTCGAAGTTTTATAAAGTGACAACATAGTAATTCCGTTGAGGTCTTAAGGTGTTCCTTGTTTTCCAAATAAAATGCTTTGAATGGAACATTTTCCCGCATGCTAGTTTTTTTTTTAAATTTTGAGCGGTTCATCCCTTTTAAACCTCATCCAGCGTATTTTTAGCCCCTGTACAATTTCTCCCTCTGGCCCTTTCTTGTCCTTCTTATGATATATTGCCTCTTCTAAAGATTCGGTGGAAACAAAATCTTCCTTATTCATTTCATATAAAATTAAGCTATTTTATGGCAAGGTTTTATTGCATTACAATAGTCTTTAATAGTCTTAATAGTCTTTAATGATGTTCCCACCACTCCAAAATCTCTGTCGTTTGGAAAAAATTAATGGTCGGAAATTAAAAATTTGTGGTCAATGAATCTTCTGCTATTATCAGTTGATGAACAATCCTTAACCACTTTAATGCGAGGTTGTATTTCGATATTGTCCGGTACATATGTCACTGTAAAGTGGTATTGGGTTGTAACATTCTAAATATGCATGAGACAGCAAGATGCTATTTCTTTCGCACCTCTAGATCATACAGTTTCCTCCTACGCATACATATGAATTTTATTGCTATGAAAATTATGCAAACCTTCATTAAGTTAATATAAACTCCGCTTATTTATTTATCTGGATTCGTTAATGTCTAGTTTTGATCTTCTTTTAAAGCTTTTCAAGTCTCTTCTGCATTGCATAAATGTGTGCAGTGTTCTTCTAAAAGGATGCGTTTTTAGTTAAGGGTCTAGGTAGCTAGTTACTTAGAGGGTGTTCGTGGACGTTACAAAATAAATTGAATAATACACGCCTCCTGTATTCCGTGTTTATAAACTTTATTAAATAAACTCGTTTCGAAACCAACAGCTAACAACATGAGAGGAGATCGACCAATTACGTACGTGAATTTCTTTATTCCTAAAAATTGCTGACCAACCAAGTGCCCGTCTGCAGGATCATATCCTTATTTTCAGGTAAATGGAGCGTGTTAACCTTACTGGCCGCTCGTGTACCTACTTAGGTTTCTATGTCATGGCTGTATATTTTGCTTAGCCGTGTGAAATAAGTGAAAATCTAGTAATATCAGCAGTTATTTGCACGTTCCAAAAATTTGGATGCAACATATTACACATTGGTTGCAGTTCAATCAAGTTAATATCAAAAGTGTATTACAGTCTCCTAAACTGGAAAAGGAGATATCACAATCAATGCGATATTTAAGATTATATGTCCGTAGAATAGGGGTACGGGCTGATAAAATTGCTGAAAACATCTTCCACTCGGCAAGATATTTCTCCAGAAGAGATTTAACAGCTTTCACATGCATTCTTACAACTTCATTGTCAGGCAGAGTATTGTAACGTGCTAAAACAACTTGCAGCAGACTTACCGACATTAATGTATAAATCTAAATCTAAGTCTGGATTTCCCAATCCGTTTATGCAGGAACCGAAAAAGTATATTTTTGCTTCTGGGAATACTGGACGTAGTTTCTTTATGAGTGATTTTTTAATTTCGTAATAATCTGGGCTTTGCGAAAGGGCAGTTGCTGCCATAGCTGACTGCGTCATGAATGTAAAATAATCACATCTGGCAAAGTTGTCCATTTCTGTAGGTAAATTGTTTTATTAGATACTCAAATAAGGATACACAAAACACTACTTTTCGATAGATTTTTCTTGACAGAAACATTAATTGCTTTCGCGTTTTTCTGCTGTTTACTGAGGGATTTTAACAATTTTTTTGTTTGGCCATGTGCCTTACAATTAGCGTGCTTGTTCAATTCTACGTGTTTTCTGATTTAGTGTACAGTATCGTTTACTTCAACCTAAACATTAATGTTTTTCTGGCAGACATCATACCTGACAACGATTGCAAATCAGTATTCGTTCCAGACAAATTTCTTCCAAATTTATGTCAAAGTTGCTAAGTTCTGAAGATGCAATTTGTTTTGGCTCACTATTCATATATGATATTTCTATTTCTATTTCTTCTATTATATTACTTAAGCATAAACTTTGACACAGCACACTGTCTATAACATTTGTATTGTGGATGCTTGCAAACTTATTCAGAAAATTTTTTATTTCAAAATTAATATCACATACCTGCAATGAGTCTTCAATAACCTTCAAAGTTGAAGAGATAATAGTGAAAATAGAAATTTCCTAGAACATCTATTTAGAATATTATTAAACACGCAAGTTAATGGCCTTAAAAAATCCTGTAATAATCATGTTTTTTTTTTTGGTAGGGAGGTGAAGGCTTACGCGCTGAATGTCGGACTCCCAACGGACCTACTGGACCACCGACTAAACACCTCCCCTGTCAACTGGAGCGCCTAGCCTGGAACCGTTTGACACATTACTTCGGGCTAGGCCTCCTTATTTTACGCCTTTTGGCACCTTCGGGTGACAGGGATTCCTTCTCCAGTTGGATGGAAAAGAGGAGGAGGATTGCTAGAGAAGGAAACCCTCCACCCTCGACGCCGATCAAGTATGCCTTTTTTCATTACTAGAATTACCCGAGCGTAATGTGCCACTTAATTCCATTTGTCAAATGATTTCAGCATCTCTTCGATTAGGCTATCTGGATGGAGCTCTCCCACTTTTTCGGCAAGATCACCGCGCTCTTTGTCCCATCTTCTGCATGAAAAGAAAGTATGACAGGCGTCATCCTTCACACCAATGCAGAATATGCAATCTGGAGACCGTGACTTACCTATCTTGTGCAGGAAAACTGTGACTGAAAACAACGGTGTCCACTCAGAGGTTGGGTCAGGTTGAAGTCAGTCTCACCATGCGGTCGACTGAGCCACGATCTCAAGTCTTTGATGAGCCGAGCGGTCCATCTTCCTTTTTGCTCACGTTTTCATGATTGCTTCCATTCGTGGCGAGTGCATCGTCTTTCATCGCGAACAACTTTTTTTTTATTACCCTCGTGCCTTCGGAGGTAGACTCTATTGCGCTCTCTCGCAAGGAAAGCGATGAGTATCACCCCTGCAATTACCAAAACCGCTGACTCCAGGACTGTCCGGTCTGCTGATGCAATCGGCAGTGCTCCTCGTCTCTGCACCTGTGCCAACCGTTTTCGGTGCAGTTCCTTGTTGGCAGTTGCACTCCATATCTATGCTTCATAAAGAAGCGTAGATTGCACTACTCTCATTAGCAGACGCCTTTTTGTTGGACTTGGACTCCCATGATTGGCCATTCGTCGACTGATTGCCGAGACCCCTGCTGTGGCCTTGTTTGCCGTTGCCTTAATTTGCTCCGAGAAACTCAGTTTAGAGTCTATCAGCAAGCCCAGATACTTGACTGATAGTTTCGACTCTACTAATGTGTCCCCGACTCGGACCATTCTTACTCTGGGGATCCTCTTCTTGGTCAGGATGACCACTTTGGTTTTCTCTAACGCTAGGTTAAGCCCGTGGGTGGTCATCCAGCTCCCCACCCGGCGCATTAGTACATTCAGTCTTAATTGCGCTTGATCGACCGTGCGCCCGGCCACTAGTGCCGCCACATCATCTGCATAGCCGATCTGTCGCGACTCTTCCGGCAGTTTAAATCTGAGCAGTCCGTCGTAGGAGACGTGGATAACGTGAGTGAGTCTTCTCTTTATCAGTTTCCCGAGCACTTTCCCGGCCGTGTCTCGCATGCATAACGGTAGGTATGCTGACGGCTACTCGGGGCTTACCTTCCCCTTGCTGATCAGCACGAGTCTTGCCGTCTTCCAACGCACAGGGAAAACGCCTTCCCGCAAGACGGCATTAAACGTACTGAGCAGCAATTCAAGGCAAGAGTGGTAGGCCAGTTGCAGTACGTCGGCTGGAATACCGTCTGGACCCGGAGCTTTCTTCGCCTTCATGGCGAGAACTGCTAGTTCCCGTTTGTTTCTCGTGAAGAGTGGACTGACGGATGTTGTTTCCTAGTATTCGGCATCAACGCGGACGGGATGCTGGGGAAAAAGTGCCCGTACTATCTCGTCCATCATGTCCGCTTGACATGAACACAGGGGGCCCGTAGAGCGCCGAGCCTCCGCATAACTAGTTCATAGCTCAAGCCCCACGGGTCCCTGTTCACGTCTTCAACGAGGTTCAGCCAACAACGGGCCTTACTCCTGTTGATCAGTCCGCAAAGGCATTTATTGCCGACCGATATACTGTCATTCTGGTGCATGCGTCGTCCTGGCTTCACGCTCGTTGAGCTTCTCGCCGGAGTTTGTGACACACCCTTCGTTATTCAGCTATTTCAATGGACCACCAGTACACTGGATGTTTTCCGTTTCTAGGTCTCCGGCGGGGCATAGATGACTTACGAGCGGAGATGATGGTATTCATTGTGGAGTTCACCATGTCTTCAGCAATCAGTTCTCTGGTCCCTGGCGTTGAGCCAAGCTGTGGTAAGCATGTCATGAGAGTGTCCACAAACTTCTCCACGTCCATCCTCTCAGTATTGCACACGAAGGCGGAGCGCTGAGTATCTGGGAGTTTGGGAACGTTGTCGCGGATCTCGAATGCTATGTACTGATGATCACTGGCCGAATAGTCTTCAAGAACTCTCCAATTGTGTGTCATAGAGGAGAGGGACTCCGAGGCGAATGTCACGTCCGCAATGGTACCCACGCAGCCCAAGCGGTGGAAAGTGGGAGTGTTATCAGTGTTCACCACGGCTAGCCTAACACTGGCTGCCATCTCCAGGATTCGATTCCCCCTGGGATGTGACTTAGGCATGCCCCATTCAATGGCCTTGGCGTTAAAGTCTCCCCCGATAAGAACATGATCTTCTGAGCTCAAGACGGTGTCCTCCAAAGTGTTGAGCTTCACCTGGAAAGATGTTATTGGTTCGTTCGGTGTCAAGTACACACTAAAGAATGTTATTTCTGGGCAACGGACCCACACGAAACCATATTTTCGCCCATGGCCCCGAACTCTCAGTTGTGTGCTGTTTCGAACCCATATGGCACAAGTACAAGATTCATCAGGGTACCATGCTGATGAGTTTTTATCTCCTTTTTGTTCGCTAAGCAGCAATATATCGGCTTTCATATCCCTCGCGAATTGGTCAAGCAGGTCTTAGGCGTTTGAGCTCCGATGTAAGTTTATCTGTAGGACACGGGTCATTGCAGAGCTACTTTGGCTTTGGTTAGGGCTTTTTTGAATACCGGGCACTTCTCTATCCCTGGAATATGTCTCAGGTCATCAGATTTGGGATCAGCGTTCTCGCAGAGGATAAAGTGCTCCTCTCACGTGCATTCTGTTCTTTTATGTCCTGCGTTGCCGCATTTATAGCACAAGGAGCTCCTATCAGGCGCTTTTCAGCCTTATTCTGTATGACCGTAGCTTAGGCATTTGAAACAGCGGAGATGAACTGCTGTATTCTGCAGATCCCCCAACCTACTTTTATTTTGCGCATGCAGAGGAGTTTTTCGGCTTGTTTCTCGGTTAAGTCGACTGTGGCCATACGCTGCCCTCAGTTAATTCGGGTGAAATCCTTCTGAGGCACTGTTCCATCTCCGTCCTGTCCGTAAGGCAGTCAATGTCCCTGATTTCGAGGGTGGCCATTTGTTCAACTGAAACTACTGTTGCCTTTTCCCCTAGAGCCTTTTTGACTGCATCCCGGAATGAGTCGTTATTTGTTGTCTCAGGTCCAAATTCTACAAGGAGGTGACCAGATTTGATTGGCCAGACGGTTCTGATTGGAATTTGAGTGTCGTCGGGTCTCACAGCTCCCTTGATTTCCCGCCAAACGTCTGTGTAAGTTCTCCCATCTGTCGGTTTGACCAGCAGTGCATGCCTTTGCATGCGGCGTGGCTTGCTTCGTGGTTCTTGTTTCTTGTGGGTCTGGTTTTTTCCTTTGCCCCAGGAAGAAGCTCATCATTGATCTCTTTTTCGAGTAGGAGCCTTCTGGACGCTTTTTTGGTGGCCTTGGTTTCCACCACTTGGAATCCTTCCTTCGACGTAACCTGTCTGTTCGCTGCTTCGACCTTCCTCCTTTTGTTTCGGTCCCCTTGGACTGGGCTACTGGCAACTCTTTCGGTAGAGCTATGCACTTTTATAAGCTCCTTTGATATCGATCAAGATCACACATTGGTGTGTGTCATTGATAATCATTGATGACAGAGTTGTTCTCTATTCTACTTATTACTTCGTCTAGGTTGTCCATGTTGAGCGTTCTGGAAGGTATGCGCATTGGTTTCGATACCACTAGCCACCACGGCAGTCGGCGAATGGCCATCGGCTAAGTATGGTTCGTGAACCGATAGTTAGCAAAGGTAGCAGAACATTTGCCACCTCGAAAATGCATCGACCATCTAAAATCAATAACCAACAACGTAGATGCTGCCCAAGCAAAGTCATCGGAAAAAAAATAAAATCTATACTTGAATAATGGTTATTAAAGTTTTAAAGATGGTACCATACGGTAGTATCCAGCATGCTTGGCGGCTAACTAAGGTCCTAGTCTTAGGGTTTATTCGCGGGAGTACTAACGCTCGTTGAGTTCACTGGAATCGTTGCTTTAAACAAACATTTTTTTTGTTTGAAAGGTGACGGAACCAAGCATTAGGGATTAAGTTCTTTCCCGCCGATTCGGAAACTTACTGGACCAGCTCAACATTTGCTGCTATCGTGCATGTACCGTCTAAAAGTTTACTAATATTTCACTCTATCGTTTGTTGCACATCAAATGCTAGATCAATTTCTAGCCTTAATTTCACGTTCTCGGTTAGAAAACACAGTCCTAGAGAACACTCCGAGAAAACTTCCGGTCTGATAGCATCCAACCATACTAACAAGAATTTTATTTCTTTCATTTTTTCATATTTCTTTCTCGTTATTTCATTGAAAAAGAAAAAAATTATTAAAATCCCTAATCAAAAACACAACTATTAATCTGCTGTTGCATTGCTATCTCTTTCTGCCAGAAGTCGTACGTTAGTATTCTGACTATGTTGTTCGTATGCAGTGTAAATTAATGTTACGTATTATTATTTATACACTGAATTATACTCATAACTAATAACTCATTATACACTAAGTTTTGATTGTTATTCATTTCCAAATTTAAGGACACTTGAAAATATTGAATGTTTTCTAGACCGTAAAGATTCATTTCACGATTGAATGAAATACTAGGAGATTCTTGTTTGCATGTTTGGTTGCTTGCTGCTAAGCTGAATACATTTTGAAGGCTGCAGGAAGGACATTATATGATTTGCCTTTATCTGCTCGAATGGCTAAGCAAAACTCTCTGATGCCCGAAAATGTTGTTGTTCAATGAACATTACTCCTAATGCCAGCCACAGATATTTGCCCAAAACATTTTCACACAAAATATTTTCCGTTTTCCTACTGAACAATGAGCTACTAAGCGGCAAATAAACATGCAAAGATGCTTTGGAAAATACGCGAAACATAAACAAATGAATTGTACAACTCCTACAAGAACAAACAATGTTACAATCTGGGTAAATCTCATTTGTAAACTCATGGTTGAGTTGTAATTGAGAAAAAAGCAACAATAAGCAAAAGGTGCAAGTGCATCATCGCGTTGCACTCAAACATCTTGAAAATTCCCATATGTTGCACGCGTTCTCTGGACGACACTGCACCCACGACTTCCTGCGGGAAAATTGCCCGGATCTGGACACGGTTGTTTAGTTAAGTGACGGCACTTTGGGGGTTTGTTTACAATTTTTGGCCATATTACAACTGATTGTTATACCTCAAGCTCACAAACAGTTCGGTAACAAAAACGTCGATTAAGATGATAAATTGACAACGACTCGAATAAACAATCGAAAACGAATGATGTAAACAATTTCTAAATTAGATCTCGACTGGGAATTTTCATACATCGCATGTGTGTGGAGTTCTTATTGATCGGAAACCAAACAAAGGATACCATTAATCGTATTCTGTTCGCGTTCGGGTGATTTTTGGTGCCTGTTGAAGTACAAACTAGCGCACGCGGGCGCTGCTGACATGCATAAATTATCATTGCATGAACTCATTACCCGATCTCCTGGTGGTGATTGGGGAATGATTGTGGTTCCAGGAAGATGAGTGCAATGAACAAGTTCCATGCTGAGATCGGTCGCGAGAAAATCTATAGTCCTTAAAATGCTTCGCTTGACGCCGATCAATTGGAAGTCAGTCTAAATTTTTGCTGCAATGTTGGTGTGTACAAGGACCACAATTCTGAACTTTCTTTTTTGGATTCTCATGTTTTTCTTTCACAAACGTTTCAGTGACTATTAAGCAATTTATAGGCTGGCTTCTGACTATATCAGAGAAAGCCTTTCTCTTAAGGCCTTACATACGTACAGAATTTTCGAACAATCGATTTTTTCTTAACATATTGTTTTTCTCTATAGTTTTGGGCTTCTTTCTGTAAAAGTCAATTGTCAAAATTCCCCGTAGATCCAAAGTTATGGTAGAAAATGTCACTGCCCGACGCGAGTTTGATGCGCGCAGGTAGCTCTACTTTATTTGAGACGGCTGACCGTCACTTTCGGTGCGTCTCCACCTGTCAGTTCTTCGTTATGGCCAAATAAATCTGGAGACGCTTTTAAAGCATACAAAGAATATGCTTAGGGTCAATTCCTAAGATTTCTAATGTCGAACGTTAGTTGTCTTTGATCCTTCGAAGCGTACAGTTGAGATTTCAAAAATGTAGAAACCTTGCAGTATATATCGTAAAGGCTGTAGGAGTCAACAATCTTCACCCCCTATGGCCAGACAAGATAGAGAGTGAAACTAAATATTCTAGTTTGGCTGTAAAAAAACTAGCGGGACAATTACAAGAGGTTTCATTCGATCCAACGTTCTCACACTGTATTTTACAGTTTGCTGCTGTTATCACAGCTATTTCGGAATGTGTGGTTTGTCGTACATGTGGTGGAAAAGTGAAATTTTTGAAAACAAGTAGCCGTGGACTTGGTTTCAAGTTGAATGTTTTTTGTACAACGTGTGTTGTACAAAAAACTCTGCATCCTCCTCCTTTGATAAACTCTGCATACGAGATCAATCGACGCTTCACATTCGCCTTTCTTCTGGTAGGAAAAGAATTGAAGGCAATGAAGAATTTTTGTGATTATGGGTATAGCATCATGTATCGCAAAAACAAGCTCTGATTCAATTGTAAAAATATTAAGAAGCTTCAAAAGCCGTTGCTGAAACTTCTATGAAAGTCGCTACTGGAGAAGAACTCGAACAGTCTACCAAACAAGATTAGCTTTTATTTGCTCTTCGGAGTTACAACATTGATTGGTTATTTCACGGGAAAAGTTGTCGACTTCATGTGAAGAGCAGTTATTGCAAGGAATGTGAAATTAACGAGAAAAATAAAGGACCGGCTGAGTATGAATCGTGGTTAGAGGAACATCAAGAACATTGTTTAGCAAATAATAACGACAGTGCAGGGAAAATGGAGGCAGATAGTGTTCTGGAAATGTTTATGAGATCAATAGAAAACTATAAGATTAAATATGAATATTACATCGGTAACGGCGATAAAATAACCTTTTCCAATATTACGAATTCTCAGCAATAAAACCTTGAGACCTTGAGGTAAAGAAGAAAGAATGCGTGGGTCATGTCCAAAAACGTATGGGCAAGCGTCTTCGCCAACCTTTCAATGATTCAAAAAATCGACATCAATCATGAAAGAGGAGACAAGTAAATCAAATCAGAAGAAACGAGTAAGTTTGGGAGGAACAGGAAAATTAACTGCCAAACTAATAGGCGAGATAACTACTTATTACGGTTTGGCAATAAGAAACAATATTGACTCATTGGAAAACGTAAAAAATGCCATATGGGTGAAATTCTACCATAAATAATCAAGGGACGCAAAACCCCAGCATTTTTATTGTCCGCCTGGAGAAGAAAGTTGGTATGATTGGCAGAGAGAAAAAGCCGAAGGTACATGAGATGAATACAAGGACAAAGTCGCTTCACCTGAAATTGTAGTGTCAGCAATAAAAACCATCTCCGAATCATTGAG
This sequence comes from Stratiomys singularior, assembly GCA_954870665.1. NCBI lineage: Eukaryota > Metazoa > Arthropoda > Insecta > Diptera > Stratiomyidae > Stratiomys > Stratiomys singularior. Next base: position 65,712,904 of record OX940880.1, on the reverse strand, counting down.
TGACGAAAATTTATTTGAGAAGTGCTTAAGTGGATTTACAAAAAATGTTAATGAGTGTCTCAATTCGAAAATTTGGAAGATCGCACCCAAATGTACTAAAGGTAGCCGGAGAATATTAGCAATTGCTACTAATGTTGCAGTACGTACCTTTAATTACGAGGCAGAGATTATCTTAAGAATAGAATGATTGCTCGTGATAACAATATGATATGTTGGGTACGAATATTGTCTCGGAGAAAATGCAAACCGGCTGTAGCACGCAAGAATCAATGCTACTAAAGCAATAAAAGAGGCCAGAACACCTTGTCGACTGGAAAAAAATACCCGAAAAATTAGCTGCGCGAGTTACATGTACAGAAACTCGCATGGAAAAGCACACCGGTTAGCAACCCCACATGCAGCCCAGACCTCATATTTCATTTTATTCTAAGTACACACATCTTTTCTCATTGCATTTGTTTCATATAGATTAATTTTTCGCTTACTTGTAATTCAAAACATTTTGTCTAGATTCATTTTAATCATAACGATTTCGCTAAATTGCATTTTTGTCCGAAGATATAAATTTTGAAATTCAATAGAATGGAGTCAGTCTTAATTTGTCGTGAATAAAGGTTATATCAGAAGAAAACGTGTCTTATTTATTTTTTTACAATAAAGAGGTCCATGTGACATAATTCGCGCGACTTCGAGCAAAACACACTTGAAACTTCAAACGCGTTTTTCTCGAAACTATTTTTTCCGCCAACGTTGGCGTATTAACTCATACAGTTTTCAATATGTTTTGATGCGGTTCTTCCAAAATATTTGAAATCGTTTTCTCTATAGTATGTCGAGCAAGATTTTTTATATTTTTATTCGAAAATTTTCTAAAAATAATTGAAATGTAAAATTTATGTCTTAGAACGCATACTTTTTTTAAAACTGCCATAAATCGCTAAATTTTTTCGAAATTCAAAATTCCGGTTCGAAATAATATAACTATAACTTTATTTTACAAGAATTTTTTTCAATTTTGCAGATTGATCAACATTCGCTGGAGGTATGACGCATACCGTGGAGCAACTTTTTTTTCTTAGTGTTGGAGATCACGTGTAGTAATATCACATAGTGTAAATCGTGTATCACATAGTAATTTTTGTAAAAATGAAGTATAATTTCACGTTATAAATTATATTATAAATTTTTTGTAAAGTTTAAACATCAATAAACAATGTATACTATTTATTTCTATTAATTTTTTACCATCCCTACTAAAAAAAATTTTCCTTTTTTTTCTAAATATATGTATGGGCGTTTTACTACGAGCTGAGAGTTTTTTGACGTGTTAAGTTTTGATTTAATACATATGGGCTTGGAAATCACAGATAATGTTTGAAGGTTAAACATTGATCTATTTATGTAATCTCTCAGGAAAAAAAGAATAAAATAGATCTATATGATAACTTTTAATTTCGAGTAGAAATTACATCATATCGCAGTATGAAGAATCAGCTTAAAAAAATGAGATTGCTTAAATTTTGGAAGCACAATGTGGGAGGTAGGTGGGTGTGCAAGGATTGATTAATTAAAAATTGATTTCGTGGTTATTATTTAGTTTATTCAAAACTTAACTCTATGTACACTTCGCCAGCTGGCTATTTCCACGTACCGCGCCAAGCGCATGTGTTAAGTCCCCTGCTCCCCTATTACAAACACAACCACAACTGGAAATGTGGTCCTTTTCTAAGAATCTCAAATCTATATCAATACAAAAGAATGCACTCCGGATATGCACAAGGACAAGCTTACCTATAAAAAGCAACGCAAATTAAGCTAAGGAACCATTATTGTAACTTAACTCAAGGCGATACAACGTATTAAAGTTTTTATTAAAAATAACTTTTGTTTTTTTTCCTACGTTCGGACCAGTGACAAAAGTCATGCGCCTAGTCACATCGTTGTATGTGTGTAGGTGTGCGTATTACCTTATCTCCTACACTCTCCCTTAATCTGTACACTAACACGCGTGGTTATTGCGTGTCTCTGTTTCCCATTTGCTAGAGAGCTCTTCATGTCTTCCTCTGGCTAATAACCTCGTGAAGATGTCCGCAATCATGTCACCCGTTTGCGTATGTAGAACAGTAACTTCCCCGTCGTGCACAGCTTCTCTGACGAAGTTAAAATGAATTCTGACATGCTTTGTCCGCTCATGGTGACCCACTTATAGCCGCTCCTCCTAGGATGAATACGTACCCCGAGTATGACCTCGAGTCGTCCTCGTCGTTTCCCCAGTCGGCGTCTGCGTAGCCGATAATTTTCTCGACTTTTCCATGCTAGGTAAGTCCCAGGTCTGGCGTTCTTTCGAGGTATCCCAGCCCTCTTTTCACAGCTCCCCAGTGTTCCTCCGTAGGCTTTTCATTGAATCGGCTCAGCACGCTTACACTGTGCGCGGTGTCTGGGCTCGTCGCTACCGCTAGGTACATGAGTGATCCGATTAATTCTCTGTACTTTGGGTTCGCCGTCAGCTTATTCAGGTCTGACGATTTTCTCAATATTGCTGATGGTCTTGACGGTGTGCGAAGCGGGTTGCAGTTACTCATGCCGAATTTCTCCAGTAATTCTTTCACGTATCGCCATTGACTTAGACATATTTGTCCCTCTTGCTGCTTGAATTCTATTCCTAAGCTGTATTTGGCTTCTCAAAGAATCTTAATTTTTAGTTCTCGACTTAGCGCCTGCTTGAACTCTTCTATTATCTTGGGATTATTCGACGTCACTAATGCGTCGTCCGCATATATTCCTACCATCAAAATAGCGTCACCAGTTCTCCGTGTAAATAGGCATGGGTCTGATATAGTAGGTTTTAGTCCTAGTTCCTTTAATATTTTACATAATTTCTCTACCATTTCTTTCCTGACTGATTCAGTCTGTATAGCGATTTTTGAAGTTTGCAAACTTAGTTACCCTTGAGTAGCTCTTCTAACATCTTCGCTACTTGCTTCTGTACTTCCACATCTCGACGCTCCCTGCGGACTTCTTTTAACATATTTGGAACTTCCATATATAATTCTTCATCAAGTTCCGTGCTTAGGTATGCCGTTACGACATCCATCTGATGTATTTTTGCTTTCATTCCTGCAGCTAAGGCCGTCAATAGTCGAATCAACTCTTGTCTTGCGACTGGAGAAAATGTCACGTTGTAATCAAATCCTGGCCTCTGCATGAATCCTCTGGCTACGATTCTAGCCTTCCTGCGTTCGATTTTTCCGTCGGCGTTGACTTTATTTTTCTATACGACCTTAGAGCCTTTCACATTCTTGTCCTCTGGCCGTCTTACAGTTTCCCAGGTTCCGTGCTCTAGGTATGAGCGTACTTCTTCGGTTAATGCCCGCTTCCATTCAAAAGATTCAGCTCCACGCATTGTCTCTTCTAGGGTTACGTCAGTCATCATCGCCATTTCTTCGACGAATTCTGTCTCCATGAGCTCCTGTTAATTTTCTCGTGCCTCAGCATACTTCGGTGATTTCTCAGGTTCACTTTTGGCCTCATTTCTTGCGCGTTTGTCATTCGGAAGTAATGACGTCTCGAGATTTTTCTTCTCGCCGTGACTCGCTCCATCTACGTTCTGAATACGTCGTCTTGTAGCTCTGCTGCTTCCTCGTGGTCCGGCGTTTTTGCGTCTATGAGATTCTCTCGGCTTGATACATGGCTGGGTGCTACGCTCGAAATACTGACGTATCTGTACATTTTCTTCGGTCTTCCCCGGTTTCAAGTCTTCGCTTTTGCGGGTCTTCCCGGCGCACGTCTTATTGGAGACCTCATATCACACTCCTCGTGTGGTCTCTCATTTTGCAGAACTCTCCCTGGCTCTGGAGTCTCTTCTTGGGGGTGTGCGTATTTCATATCCACCGGTACTGAGTTCCTCGGTGTCATAATTGTTCCTTCTATTATTCGCACGTCTCCCGTGTTGATGATTTTTCCATTGTCGTTTCGCCGAACTCTGTATGCTTCCGCCGTTTGAGAATATCCTGCTAATTTTCCTCCGATTGCATGATCATCTAGCTTTCGTCGTCCGGGTCCTTTTTCCAATATGAAAACTTCGATCCAAATACTCTCAGGTGTATCAGAAGTGGCCTTTTGCCAGCCCATAATTAATGTGGCGTCACCCCTTGGTGGCTCCTGCTTGGACATCTGTTCCTCAGGTAGTTTGCTGTGTTGATTGCTCCTCCTCAGTACGTCGACGGCAGTCCTGATTGTATCAGCAGGCATCTGCCCATGTCAACCAATGTTCTGTTCATACGTTCAGCTACTCCATTTTGCTGAGTCCTGTACGGCGTCAACAAGCGCCTTTGAATGCCCTCGCGCTTCAGGAACTCGTCAAACTGCTTATTACAATATTCTCGACCGTTATCTGACTGTAATTTAACCCGTTTTCTTCCCGTTTGACACTTTACGTAACTTTTGTACTGCTTGAAGGCTTCGAATGTCTGTTCCTTACTCTTTAGTAAATACAGCTCACACTAGCCGCTGTAATCTTTAAATAATCTTTAAATGTCATGCAGTACCTGTTCCCTCCTTGTAACATGGTACTTGACGGTTGATACAAATCGTAGAGAATTATCTCGAATAACTCAGTGCTTCTCTCCGTTCTTGTTCATGTGATTTTTCAGTCATTTTTCCTCGATGACATGCGACACACGGCATTTTTCCCGACGATAATCTTTTGATACCAGTTGCTTTTCCTCTTGACAACTCGATAACAGCATCCATATGCAGGTGTCCGAGTCCTGCATGCCATAGCTGCGCATCGGTTATTGGCGATTCCAGTGACGTCACAGCTTGAACTTGTTCTCCGACCTCCCGTAGGTAATACAAGTCTCCAATACGATCCGCTAACATCTTTATTTCTCCGTTGAGGTCTCTGATTACAGCATCATCCTTCCTAAATAAAATCTCTCGATCATTGCGAGTGATTTTGGAAACGGAAACTAAATTAGTTCGTGGGTCCTTTACAAGTAATGTATTACTTACACTCAAATGCATCTTACGGTCATCTGTCGCTGTAGTGACGTGCGCGGTGCCCTTGGCTCGCGCCGTCGTTGATGCCAAGTTTGCCACGTTCAAGGTCGCTGTACACTCCTGCAGGTCTGTCATCGTTCCCAAGTCGGCACACATATGTGTGGTACATCCGCTGTCTAAGCACTTTGAGAATCAGCACTACTAACATGTCGTTAGGTACTTCAATATTCATGCTTTCCAACTGCTCCACAGCGCTGACGAAGCTGTCTAGGTGTTTTCGAAAGTCGTCGTCCTCGTCAATTTCGAATGATGTAATGTACGTCAGTAACTCGATTTTTCTGACAGGACCTTTGGATGCATGAATAGACTGTAATTTATCCCATACCTCTTTCGACGTTTCACATGTTGCAACTGTTTTCAACTCCGCGTTTTCAATGGATAAAATGATATCTGCCTTCGCCTTCTCGTCGTTGGTCTTCCATTTTGCCAAATCACGCGGCGCGGCATCAGTCCTGGTCGGCATCTTGATATCGCCGGTAGCGTATCCCCATCGGTCGTGTTTCACTAGAATGGATCTCATCCGCTACTGCCAGACGCCATAATTCTTATTGTCTAACATCTCAATCCACGATGATCCGTCGTGACTCATCTCGTACGTTTGGTTTTCCACGCGGTCACAATTTTCTACGTCGAAACTCTACTCACTTTGTCAATTCTTTTATTTTAATTTTCACTTGCTATTTACTCGCTACTGGGCCCATAACCTGTGGGAGGTAGGTTGGTGTGCAAGGATTGATTAATTAAAGATTGATTTCGTGGTTATTATTTAGTTTATTCAAAACTTAATTCTATGTACACTTGTGCGTCTGCTGCACTGTATATCTGTATATCAACTGTGCTGGCTGGCTATTTCCACGTACCGCGCCGAGCGCATGCGCCTAGTCACATAATTTTATGTGTGTAGGGGTTCGTATTACCATAGCGTAATAACATACAGCCATAACACTCCCACCATTGACCGATCTAACGAACTTTGCAGAATTGCATTAGTGTTAGTAAAAATTTTCATTTTTTGTTCGTATTTTGATCGTTTTGTTTACAGGCTAAATGAAAATAGATGAAGAAAATAGAGAAAAATGAACATTTTTACTAACACCAATGCAATTCTGCAGAACTCGTTGAATACCGGTAGATCGGTCGTTTGTTCGGAACGTTATCGCTGTATGTTGTAACACTTTCATATTACCTTATCTCCTACACACAACTTTGGCAAAAATTATTGTTTATGACTCCGTCAAACGATAATTTTAAACTTGTTACAACTGTTCTCGTGTTCGCCTTTCTTGTATGAACATAAGCTGCAGCTTTTTCTTTTTTGTCTAGGGATTTTCGGACGGCAGAGAACAAGATGGCACTGAAGCTTATCCTTATTCCTTTTGTGAAGTCGTATAATTTGTAATTTTTTTATTTGTATTTATTTATATTTGTATTTTTTTATGTAAGGTTCACAAGGTCTTCTCCGGGTATGAGGACAGTAAGTAAACCATTTTGGTCGCATTTGACCAGAATGACAAAAATGTCAACAGCCCGTCAGCGAAAAATGGGATATTTATCATTTCTCCCAGTATTTACTTTTTGTTTGGTCGCAAACTTATTTCGCTAATGGGATTAATGTAAACCAGTTATCAGTAGTTACACTTCTATTCGTGCCATGAAAACGTGCGTTAATTTCTGGGCTACATACTCAGCAAGAGTATCTCCGGCAATTGTTGTGTACTTTCAAAAATAATAATAAAAGAATATATTTCATGTATTTAAAACATAGCCCTACGATGGGCACAAATTTGTGCATTTTCAAAATAATAGAACGTTAAAAAAATTAAGTTAATAAAATAAATAAATAAATAAACGAATAATGAAGCGGCCGATAGGTCGCACCTGCAGCAAGGACAGATAGGCTTATTATTGAGAATACAAAGGCCGGATAATGGCGGCCGAAGGAAGTTAATTACGGCTAGCTCATTGCGTGGGGAACATTCTGAACGCCCTGACCCTTACAGGACACGTACACACACAGTTAAAAAAAACGTATTCTTTCGTATTTTTTTTATATAAAAAAGTAAAAAAAAATTACATACACATATTGAGAGTATAAACAAGCTTTCTAAGTTCCTTATGGTTGTTATATATTGCAATTTAGAGATGAAATTTAGTAACCAACCTTTTTACTGCAGGACACAAAAGTACTGAGATGAGACAACTCCTACGGCCCATTTGTAGATCACGTCCAGAGAAGCGATGTAATTGTAATTTTGCACATCAAACGTCTTCTAGTGTTGCGGCTTGATTGATGATGACTTTTCCACAGACGTCTGCATTCCACCCGGTGCATGCATTCTTCACCGGTAATCCGAAATTCACAAATAACATCTACATTTTTTCTCTGTACTTCAATATATTTAATTCTATGTTTTTTTTTTATTTGTTTTTCAAAACTTCAATTCACTAACACATTTTTGTTGTTCTTATTTTCTCTATAAAACAACACTTCGTTACCGCGTTTTGCTTATGGGAATTCAAATAAATCAAATATCAAAAGGCAACGACTGAAATTCAATAAACTCCTTTCTCCGACTTGATTAGTTGACGCAATAAACTTCACCGTCATATGGGTGGTGATTCACTACCAACACCCGAAGTATATCTATGGAAAATTTATTCCCAGAAATTAATAGGGGATTTTCTTTAAATAGGATTCTTTTAGTTTGGACTTTTTTTCTTTCTTATTTTTACTGAGACTTATGTTTTTCTTATATTATTATTTTAATAATATTATTTACGTAAATATTGTGGAAATATACCTTAATCTAATTACAAATATCATTTTAATTATAGTCTTAGTTATATTTTATTATGTATGATTTTCTTTTAACCTCAAAAATATGGGTTTAAATTAAAGTTTAACCAAAAATTTATTCGATCATAACAAATAATCTTCATCTCATAGCGCTTAGTCTTTTTTAGTATTTCTTCATGTATTATTTCATTGATTTATTTAATTTATCTAGTTTGTTTGTTTTTATGTCTTTATTGTCTTTACACAACGGGAACGTAACACAGTGCTTGTAACTTTTCCAGATAAAGGCATGGGCTTTATCATTTATTGGGTTCAACTGTCAAAATTAGTTTATGCTTCATGCCATATTTCTCATGCTTGTCAGGAATACATATCTAGAATATCTATTGACTTCGGAAAGTCAGCAACTGCTCATCGACGATAACTTTCGTTCCAGGAATATACCTACCTCGACATTGAATCATCGACAACTGCCATATCATCCGGATTGGTGTGAATTGATCAGATTGTATTCTTAATGGTCTTATCGCCTTATCATCAAACTCAAGACATCTTATAAGAAAGCCAAAACTTTTCAACCTCGTCCACAAAATATATCGGATAGTGGTTATCATTCATCGGAGCAGCCAACCAAAAAACATCAATCAAAGCAGAACAAGAGTCCTTCTTTACAGATATCATTTTGGGTTGAAGTGATCGATTCAGAGTTCCAGTTTTTTACGGAGGTATACACCTTGAAGACGAAAAAGAGGTTACTATGTCAATTTACGTAAAGAATACTCTTAGAAATTTAAGATTGGTAGTTTAACTATCTAAAAGAATGTACATTTATGTTAAAAAATACGAGGAATTTTTTTAATTGAAAATATCAAAAACATGCAAGAATATTGAAAAACCGGTCTGATCCGTGAAACACCGCAAAAAAACGTTGCTTGTAAACGGTGACCCAGGCGTTCCTTCAAAAACCATCTTAAACAAATTAACCAGAAAAATTATAAAATCAGATAGAATAATCTAGTAGATGTAATAGCCGGTTATAAAACATCGATTAATGAGAAACTGGTGGAACTTTGAACATACATAGTGATTTTTAGACCAAAAATTAATTATTATATGGCCTATCAAACAAAACATCGCAAGGAAAAAAAATCTACTAGATAATTTGCTATTGCATAATCACGAGCATTTTCACGGCAATCGGTTCATTGGTACATGAGAAATTTTGGTAACCAATTATGAAAAAATCTTCAATATGGCAACGGAAATTTTCTCTTAGCACAAAACACGATTCAATGTTTCGGCTGTAATGGTCTTTTAACCAAAATTTTGACTTGGCGTCTGAAATATTCTTGGAATCCCAAACTTCAAAGATTGGGAAGAATCATCGATTCTTATGTAGACGCTCTAGATGTATATCTCCGCTTAATGAACTATTTCAGTATGAGCAAACTTCAAAATTAATTCACAAATTTCACCCAGCCTGACGACGTGAAACAGATCTAAAGGTTCGGTAGTTTTTTTTCGCTAGACGAAGAAGCCACCATCCAAATACTTGAGTTCTCGCCATTTTGACGAAAAGTTGCTGTCTAAGGTCAGTGAAGGTTTAGCTGACTTTTAAGATCTTTCAAATTGACAGGTGATCTAGATTTTATCGAAATATTTTTTATATGAAATAATTGAGCGGATAAATACAGCAGTGTATGCGAATTATCACTTGGTTTCTCACACAACTGTCAATACAGAAGAAATGTGGAAAATTGAAATCTTGACGTCAAAAGGGTGAGTCGAAAAGGGTTCCACTACTCGTCAGCATCGTTTCCTTCATCGGAAAATTCAGTAGAATAATATACTATTTACGATTTGGCAGAAGTTATGAGCAACGGAAAGCGAAAGAGGATATTGTTCAAACTACTCCTTGGTATGGTTGTCATAAAGATAAATAAATGCTCAGCGAGATCAATCGACCTAAAGTTTGAAGAAAACTTGAATCTTCGGAAGAACTGTCTTTTTCAGTTTAGCTAAAAAATTTCCCGAAATTCACTTCTCAAAGGTGGTTTAAGACCTTAAAGATGGGTTTACACCACACATTCCTAAAGTATTTTGAATTCGTCGTTCTGAAAATCTTTGAATGACGTGAGCACCTTCTGGTGCTTACATTTTTATGAATGAAGATCTTATCGAGATATTATAGCTTCAACCTACGAGCTGGCGCGTTTGAGCAGGCGCGGAGTGAGAATTACACCAACGGACGCTTGCCGGCATTTCAGCAATTTTCAAACTCGTTCTGTTTTCATGGGTATTGACACGTGTTTATGTTACTAATCGTTGTTATTTAAAAATTACAATTATTTCTAATAGGCGAGGTAATTAAAATCTTGACTTCTTTCCTTTGTTATCCTTTCTAGCACAATATGTCTCATGGTAACATCCTTTTTTGGTGTTGACGGAAGATAATTCGCTAAACTCTATGTAGGTTTTTACAATTTTTACAATGCGTACCAAATGGTGAATTAATATTTCTTACATTCCTTATACTTTTTTTGCTATGGAGTAGTCATGTTAATGTTAATCTAAACAATCTTGTGTATGTAATCCAGATATAATTGATCACTAATTTTGGCTTGGCTGCAACATTATAGTTTTTGTCTGCTTAATTTGTAGTTTCTTTCTCAGTGCTATGGACTGTAGACATCATGCTAACATCTCTTTTGTTTCTCGCCATTTTATGTCCAACACATTTCCACTTTTATGTTTGAATGAATATTGGCAAACTTTTTTGTTGTTCCTGGCGGCTCCATATTTGTTCGTTTTATGACTTATTAGAAAATTTGCCAGTTGTAGTTACTGTGAGTGTTAAAAGTGTACGTACGACCAAAAGTTTTGAATGAAAAGCAATATTTCACAAAACCGTGAGAATTTTTGAATAAATTTTTGCATCATATAATTGTTTCGAGTCTAAGAAATTAAGGTAGTAGTCCGGTGTGATGGGTTCGAAAAATCTTTTTTTTGTTACATTTTTTAATAGAAAAACCTTTCAAAAATCTACTGTAAAATTTCCAGACCGAAATTTTCAATATTTTCGAAGTTATGGCCACAAAAGGAGAGTGCGCCGTAGTGTGTATGAAAGTAGTGGCTACGCCAGCGGCAGCTGCTCTGTCCGGTCCCTCTTCCATTGTCCTTCCGACCTTTATTATTCAAAGACACACAGGTATACTTAATAAATCAAACATTTTCGATTGACAAAGACGAAATATAAGAATTTTGTGCACTATACAAGAAAGATTTTGAAGTAGTTCATCAGTTACCATTTTTCGCTCGACGAGTGCACATTTTAAGTGGCAAAAACGTTCTGGAAATTGTTACCAATACGGCTGCCTGTGTCTTTAATGGGGCTTTTCTACCTGTACTCAAAATTATGGAGGTAATGGGGTTCACAATAGATCAAACAGCCAGGGACTACGCGTACACTGTAGACAATGAACTAATTTTACGGGCGGAGAAAACTGCAGAGGCCAACAGTAAAGAGGCCAGAACTTTACACAGGGCTCTGAAAACCGCTGAAAATGATAATTTTGAGGAAACAGAAGGATTACTCTATGCACCAGGCATAGCTGATTGATTTATGTAAGTATTATTTGTTGTCAAAACTTTGAACGTGTTTTTCTCAACACAATGTTTTTAAAATTTCGGGGAAACACTGCCTAGAAACTGTTCAACCGATTTAGCTGAAAATTTAACTCGTTATTCTAGATACATATAGCTAAATACTTAACCTTTGAAACATTCATTTTTCTGATAATTTATTATTTTTTTTTTAACAATTTGTCAGCAAAAAAATCGATTTTCAGTACTTTTTTTCACAAGTCTACTATTTAGTTTTTTTGTTTTATACATGTTATTGGTTAGTTCACTAGATTGAACTATAAACAATAATAATCTCTTCGATTTTTTTATTTCTGATGACTACGAAAGGCTGTGAGCTTCCCCGAAACCACTCAAGGTTCCTCAGAGGACTCCACTTCAACACAAAAAATTATGAATAAATCAATGTAACATTGAGTAAAAAAATTTTTTGTATGCTTGAAAGTAGTAATAAAAACATGTAAAAATTACAAAACGATCGCATACTACTTTCCTGCTGAAAAAAATTCACGAAAAAACGTCGAAATTTCGGCCGTCACACCGGGCTACTACGTTAAGCCTCACTCAAAAATAAAAAAAAATAAAATCAGTAATGAAGCAAAGTCCGACGAGACTGAAATCCACCCTCCAAGACGCGTAAAAAGTATTCGTACGGTTGCACTTAACTCGCAGCATGTTCTAGGAGACTCTTTAATTAATTAACTTCTATCAGAAATGTCAACAGCTGGTCAGTCAGCAGGAAGGTCCGGCCTGATTTAGTTGTTTTCAGTACTAGTGTCTCGTTCTTTAAGTGTTAAATTAGTAAAAGTTAGTGAAAATGAGCCCGAAACGGAAAGAAGCTAACCGAGAGGAGAAAAAGCCCATTATCCAGCTGCGTAATCAATGCAAATCATTGCGAAAAAAAGCTCGTGTAACTGAAAGACCTAAATCTAGCATACAAGGCATTGTTGATAGGAAAAACAGTTGAAAACAAGCGTCGGGATTGCCGTCCTCATATTCTAAATGATAATGTAGTTCGCTAAAATGTACATAAATGAGCTCGTAGAGTTCTGGGAACGAGTGATCTTCACAGATGAAAATAAATACAATATTTTTAACATCGACAAAAATGTATGATAGAAAACCAAACACAGAGCTGCAATCGGACTTCTCGGAAAGGAAAGTTTAGTGCAAAAGTTAAACATGGAGGAAGTTCTGTTTTGGTGTGGGAGTGCATGAGTGCTTGTAAGGTCGGAAATTTAGTATTTATTGAAGGCATCATGGACCACAAACACTATATTAATATCCTGAAGGATAATTTGCGCCCAAGTGCGGGAAAGTGCATTTCTCCAACAAAGCTTGAGCAAGCTTCAAGCTAGTGTAGAAGTTGTCTGTGAATAAATGGTACCCTTTGTTGAAATAATCCCCAATGCTTAGTAATTTTTGTACCACAATATATCCCAGACCATACTCATTTATTTCATTTCGTTCACCCGTCCCCTTTGCTCCTTTGTAGCAAAAAAAACCTTAGCAAAAATTAGTGGTGATTAGACTATCGCACAGCATCCAAAATTTTATTCCCCACCTGTGATACTTTTTATTCGGTAGGTATTGCTTCATTACCGAGTTGCATTTGGTACCAACTAATGACACGTCAATTGACAATTCTTGGTGAGGCTGGAAATAGTATCTGAAGATTTTATTGGCGTGGTCAACAATCGGGGAAAATCTGGCATATGGATCATAGTCAGGATGGCCTGGACGAGCTATTTTTCGTTATTCACCATGTGAAAAAATTTAAGGATCAACTGGAAACGATCCCTTGAAAACATTTTTTTCAACCACGATATACTTCTGGAGTTATTAGACCAATAAGAATATAGTTGGTCTTTCGGTTATACTAATCTCCGATAGAACTGCAATAAATGCCTTAATTTCTAATTCTGTAACGGGCTTCCATTTCATAACTCGTGATCTCGGTTTTATTTCTCTTCCCGAGTGTAAAAATTGTTGGGCGTATCGATTAGTTTCTTGTACTATAGTTTTGATGAGCAGGGAAGTAAAAAAACAATTCAAAATATTCAATAGGCTTTTCAATATCGGCAGGTAAATGTTTTGGTCCGGCAATTTCGAAAAAAATATTAGATTTTTCATTGGAAAAATCTATAGCAGAAGGAAGTTCCACAAATGTATCGGTCTCAAGGTCATCCAAAAGAGATGACTCATTCTCAGAAAATTCGCTACTTTCGCTATATATGTATACGCATTCTGCGATTTGTAGACATTGTAATTTCATCCTCACTGTCACTATTATCATCAAGAGAAACGTTTTCACTCGAAGTGTTTTCATCATCACTACACGACATTTTGAAAGTTAAAAAAATTTTTTTTTAATATTATATTCACTTTAAAATAATTTAAAATGGATAATAACTCGTTGAAAACTTTATAATGTACAAGCGCGTGCTAAGACACGTCCGTACAGGTCAATATCTACAAACAGACTATGCAATAGTACTAGCGTCGCAATACCGACGCTCCGCGCTTTATGCACATTCATGTAGCGACGATATATCGACGGTTAGCACTGTAAGGGTTAAGTTAGAAACGTCATGCTTTTGAAAACTACACTGCTGAACAGGATGTGTCGGAGGACTCTGCGGGCAAGCGGCAGTGAAAGTTAAAAATTTTTCGGGATTTCCATAAAACTGCAGCATATTGCAGATGACATGTTTCAAAACCTTATATCATTAGCTGAATTTATTTGAAAGGCATTTAATCAGCCGTAGAAAACTTATGACAATTGCTGTTTCTTAGGAAATTTAAATAAATAAAAATAAAATTAATAAATAAAATTTTACATTAAGTTGCCTTATTCCAACGCTTGTAAATATTTGTTGCAAATAATGCACTGAGATACTATTTATTTAAAAAGTCCTGGCGACTTGCACCCGGACTGATTGGCGGAGAGAAGACCGGACGTGGTCGCAGCTCCCGATCGGGTTACATATTCTCATCCCAATTTTTTTCTTTGTGTAGATTTATTGTAAATTTTCAATTAGTACTTTTAGTGACTCGGTCACATGGATTGCGGGAAATTCAACCAACATCCCCCCTCCTCTCGCCATGACAATGTAATGTCCTTGGAGAGGACACAAAATCATAAAACAATCATAATATTTTGAAAAAGTAATCAAAATAGTTTTGTAGGTATTATTTTACATTTAGGCTCTAGTAAAAATTCATACATATCTTCCATTAAGTAATGCCCGTTATGAAAAACTAATTTCACTTTTTGCAAGTGCAAAATGCAAAAAAAAATCGTAAGACTTTCAACCCAGAATTCGCTTGTAGTGTTTTGAAAAGCAATTGGTCTGCAATTGATATTGCAGGGGCAAAAAGGTAGTTGTGGTCATATCTTATATCTGAGGGATTGGCGGAATTCAGCCCAAATGCTTTGTACTAAATTTCACGTGATTCAAGCACGTAGAATTATGATTTTAGACATCAATACCCGGTAAGTTCCGCCCTGAAAATTGATATTCTGTTTCCAAATGCAACATAATTATCTTTCGTTAACCGAACTCGTACTTTGATGAGTTTTAAAGAATCGTTTCTCCAGCACAACCTTGAAAAGTGCTAACATACGTCAGTATTTATATTAGCTTTAATCACTCCTTCAGATGGAAAAGCTGCCGCGTAAGGAGCAAACACGATGAAACTCAAGTTCATACAAAAATAGATACGGTTCGTATGAGTTGGTGATTTAGAAGTGCTTTATTCCCCATGCCTATGTGTAGACGTCTGAACAATCAACACCGCACATCACAGAATTTCTGTAGGCATTATGTCACCACAATCCTTTTCCCTTTATCAAGACGATTTGCGGATAGTAATCCATATCGACCGGTACACGACACAAGAAGGAGGGTTAAGGTTTCTCAACTCATTGCATATAAATGATAAATTTATTGGATCTATTGTTTCGCAGGATTTGTCCAACGGCTGCCTTATTATAACTCCATCAGCATCCTCCGTTTTGTGTTATTCGAATCCAAATCAGATGATTGCAACGTTTCTATTCCATTGATATGGATATTAAACTTTCAGATAAATGTTCGATTTGGGGCTGTGAAAATTGAAATGCAGTGTTGAAATAGATCTGGTTCCGGTGTTCGGCGTAGTAATTGCCCAACGTCCTCGCTTTAATGGTTTGTTTAGAACATTTAAATAGTACTTTTATGACCGAATCCGAAATCATGTTACGGTACGACGGTATTTTTCAATTTCCCGAAAACGCTCTAATCAAAACATGGATTGATCTTAATGACTACTTCGTGGAATTTTATCCCAGCAGTGTCTAAGTGTACATAAGATTCGTCGTTCCAGGAAGCCAAACAAATAGTGGGTACTTCTGCTTTGGGTTTCTGGAGTATTCATGTTTTTGATGAATTTCCAAATCAAATCACATCGACAACTAGATCATTACGATGTTAATGTGCTTGCAGTCAGTGCATGCAATAAGAGATTGCGCGCGACTTAACACCCTGGACACACGATAAATACTAATGAAAGTTGCGTTTATTTTTAGATTTTATTAGAAAAATATGAATTGAGATAAAGTAATGCAAATCAAACAAAATTGTGTAGATTAAGTAGGAATGTTCCACATACTGGTAGGCCGTGATATCATTGAGCCGACAAAAACTTCTTGACAGCCAGAAATTCTTCATAATCTTTAAGTGTTACGCTGTAGTACTCTGCAGACGAGCTATAAATTGTTCTGATATTTTGTAAGTTTTTGAAGTTTGGGCCCTTTGGACCAGATAGAATACTTCCCTCTAATGATCGTGATCTTCACATAATGTTTGTAACTCGTTAAGCTGATACAAGCACACTCAAGAACGAGTAATTCTTGCATTCCGAAAAGCTAAGTATAAATGGATACATGGGAAAACTATTTTATTATAAAAAAATACGGTCAACTAACATATCATTAATCTAAAATTATTGAACAACCATTAGCTACATTAACAATCAGGGTTTTCTACTTTCAAATGTCTGATAAAACTTTAAAATCTCTCTACGTGCCGCGCTGCTGATTTTGAAAATGCTACGAATCCATCTAAGTTAGAGTCTAAGTCGTTTGCAGCAAATAAAGTTCTACAGTTCATTACAAAAATACTATTCGCAGTGAAAGGCACAAATCTGGGGTATTCATTCATGACTTGAGGTTCCCTGAGAGACACTGCCTTACTACAAAACGTAGAGATCGATAGAATGCTATATTGGTAGCTGTCATAATTGTCAATTTTGGTTTATACAGAGTTGGGGAGAAGTTTTTGACCATAGTATATATAGTTTTATTATGAACTGCACACATTAGGTAATACAATAAATTATTAGTCTGAAGTTTATCCTCCATCGTTTTCTATACACTCTGAAACTCGTTTTGTGAAACTTTCATAATCATTTCATTCTACGCTGGTTCCCACTGTATTTTTGTGAAAGAAGTTCGCATGCGGCCTGTCACCAGCCGGAATCGAATTTTCTTCTCGGAGAATAGGTTCGACTTGCGTTTCTGGCTAGTTCTAATTCTTGAACCGAAAGCATCGCTTAATGTTTTCAGTAGCCTCCGGAGGGCAATCAGCCTTTTCGTCACTGTTTGCGTCTCTCGATCCTGTTCTTATTTCTGCCAATGCCTTTTTGTTTCTGGGGAAATTACTGGCGGCCAACCACGTTTTTACGTATCCTCCACGTTTCCTTTCTAGGCATTGCGCTAATTTTTCACAGTGTTCTTGCATGTTTCACTGCAACTGTACCCAATAGATGCACACGTTGAATGGCAATCCTTTTTTTGGTGAAGGTACACAAAATTTCAATACAATCGGCTACAATTTGAATAAAACAGGCTCTGAAAGATGAGCGACTAGTTAGATGGATGAGTTAGGGTGCAATTTGCCTAGGTGTCCTGAAATATAAACCATTACATGTAAGGTGGGAAGCGCATATTAAGTGGAATTCAAGTCATTCCAAAGTTTCATTTGCAGACATAAGACCCATTGAGCATTTAGTCTAAGTTGAATCACAGGAAAGACTGCAGGATAAACCGAGTAATTTTGACTGACTCAAGCAAAATGTAAAACGGCGTAAGAGCATTGTTATTAATACCAATGAACCACAATATTTTGGGTCAACACGCCAAACGAATATGAATCCAAACGGATCAAACCTGCTGAGCTTGCGGTAAGGAAGAAAAATGTCAGAATCTCTTCTTCATCCTTTTAGATTGCCTGAGTTTAGCTAACAAACTTCCCACTATACCAAACCACATTAATAAAGAAGAACTAAGATACGTGGAGACTTCTTGGTTTCTGTTGGGCAGCAGAAGTAACCGTCAGTAAACATCTGTACCATACGCATACCCAACTGAATATAAAATGGTTGTAGTTGTCTCAATAACATATAATAGGACGAGGTGAACGGCAGAAAATAGTTACTACAGGTACGGCCCACTCTCTATCCTCAGTCCTAAACAGACATGGTAAACCAGACATGCTAAATGTCTCCCATGACGGGTAGCTAGCGGCACGATATGGTTCTTAGCCTATATGGATGATATTGTAGCAAGAGTTAACAATAGGACGCTGGAGAAAAAATGGTCAGTATAAAAGATTTATCACATTTAAGTATGGATTACTCTCAGTCTCAAAGATAGATTACCTATCAGTTAAATTGTAGCAATTGTTGATAGACTTCAAGTTTAGTTTTTTGGTGCATGCCACATCAATTGCTGATACGATTGCAATCGAGGTCTCAATCATTATGCGGCTGGTGGCTTATTAAATGGGACCAAGTCACATAATAAGACAATTATCGATCACCCAACTACAGTCGAAGATTCTATACGGAGCTCACAACAAGCACAGCTTGCGAAGGTACAAAGCCGAAGACTTCAGATTGGACCAACATACCGAAAGGCCTCTGGCTCTGTCGAGTTTCTTGCTAAAGGGGGTAAGAAAATCTAAATCCGAAGACACGAGATTACCAAGGATGTATTTCCTAATGATGACTGGTAAGATACTACATGAAACAAGAATTGTGGGAGCGTGAAAAAATGGAAAGTTGACCACGCGACTTAAAACAGGGACCAATCGAAAGGGGTACAACACTGAAGATTAAGATGTCGCCCTTGATTCCTTCTTTTCTCAGCGATCTCAAAGACAATGAATTGATATTGACTAAAAGGAAGTATAGATTTGTTCGGATAGCCTGATCGAGAAGATTAGGTGGTGGTGGCGTCGACAAGCTATATCTATCTCTAGCAATCGGTTTTCTCCTTTCTTTGTATTGAAGTACGAATCCCTCTCACTAAAAGGGATGTCTTATTCGAAGTAATGTGTACAATGGTTTCAGGTCAGCCTTGTATCAATGGACGTTCAACAATCAGCAAGTAAAATATCGTGAAATTCGAGGAAATGGAGAACAAAGTCAAATTATTGAAATTATTGATATTGATTACGTCCCCCCCATGGGTACTACCTTGGCGTGGTGGGGGGGGGCTTGGCGATGTTGCCCGTTATCCAGACGCGTGACCGAGTCACTAAAAGCACCCAACCAAAAACATGATGGACGACATAACAACAAATCAATTCGGGGTGGGGATATACACTACAACATGTGAGGGAGCCGCGACCTCATGTGGGCTTCTCCCCAGCAATCAGGTTGGGGATAAGTCGCCAGGACATTTTTCAGTGGTGGAACACTTGGCCACTTTAGAATCAACAATTACAAGTGGTCAATCCATGAAAGCAGGCATGTTCGCCCGCAGGCCAAAACTACTGCGGACATCGCCCCAAAAGTTAAATTCAATTTACTATTGAGCGCTTCGCGTTAACGATATAGGTGCGAGTCCAAAACACTCCTCCTGCACAGGCTTCTCCGGTCAAGCGCAGTTGAAGTGCAGGGGTCCGGAATTGTCAACCCCGAGCGTCATGCTCCAGAGACTGTTGATAGCCACACACCAGACTCTGTTGGTAGCGGAAACAATTATGCTCAGCAGCCACAAGACCCCTCAGCTGACAGCGGGCAGAAAACTTCACCTGAGAACGAGCTGCCGACGAGGATAACCGTCGACAGAAGTGAAGAAGAGCGGCTTACGCGGAATATAAGCACGGTCTTAAATATTATGAGGAACGCCATCAATGTCCAGAAGAATGTCAATAATGACATTAAAAACGGGATCGGCGAACTCGAGGATCTAGTCGACCGGATCCAGCACTATCGACGAAGGTGGCTAAGGGCACAGAATGAGCTGAAGGAGCTCAGTAAAGTCACAACAAAAGCTGAAAATATCACTCCCTGCGCAAACGGCAAAAGCCGAATCGCGGAAAACGAGTGAAGCGGCTTAAATCAACAGCCCCCAGCCACGGGGAGGAGATTGGCGGTGACTTCCAATTGGTACGCTCCAAAGAGCAACAGAAGGCTGCGAAGAGGACACAGCGTGTGAGAGCCGAGGAAGTGACCAAACCCACGCCTGAAAAGTATAAATGTTCGGAACTCGGCGCAATGCCTAGAAGGACCAGGCACAAGCAGCGTAGGGAAGCTCTACTGATTAAACCGATATACGGGAGGACTTACGTTGACGTCCTCAAAGAAATAAGGGAAAATGTAGGGCCTGAAAAAACAGGAGCTTGCATAAGGACGGTACGAGCGACCAAATCAGGTAGCCTACTCGTGGAACTCGGGGCAGAATCCACTGACAAGGGAATGTTCGAGAGTGCGGTCAAGGACCTCCTTGGCTCGAAAGCTGTTATCTCGACAATACAGCCAATGGCCTCTTTAGAAATAAGAGACGTTGAATGTGTCGCGGAAGCCAAAGAAGTGGAAGAGGCCATTAGAAAAACTCTTCCTACGGCAGACAGCATTAGGGTAAGGTTGACGCCTACCAACCCTAGAGGACGAAAGGCCGCATTAGAGGACATCCCAAAGCTGCGTAAATCCTGGCCAAGAAGAAAATCAAAATTGGCTGGGTAGTATGCAGAATTCGCCGAGGAGTGGTCCTGACTCGGTGCTATAAATGCCTTAACTTCGGACACATCTCTCCGAACTGCAAGGGGCCAGATCGAAGCAACTTGTGCTACAAGTGTTGCACTCCTGGCCATAAGGCGAAAGAGTGCACAAATATAGCATGCTGCGTTTTGTGCATTTTGTGCTTAAGGCCTGAAACCTGAAGATCTGGCACATGTTCCGGGAAGTGGAAAGTGTCTGGAGTTCAAAGAGGCACTAGGCACGAGAAAAGGCAAACTATGATCCGAGTCCTCCAGATCAATTTGCACGGTAGCACGACCGCACAGAATTCGCTTGAGCAAGTCGCGAGGGAGAAAGAAGTCGACCTGCTGCTAATATTTGAACAGCATCGCAACAGGGAAGAGGCAGGATGGTACTCGGACCTATCTGGAACCACCGCCATCTGGGTGCGGGTGCGGCTCCCAGATCATATCTGCATCATCGGGGATGGCTTTGTGCAAATCACGTGTGCGGATATGACATTCGTGAGTGTCTACCTCACGCCAAATGAGCCAATGTCATCTTTTCAGTACAAGCTCGACGAATTGGAGGGAGCCGTTCCGAGCATAGAAGGGTGAATCCTTGTTGGCGGCGACTTCTATGCCAAGGCGGTTGAATGGGGAATGCCTCACTCAGGCCCCAGGGGGAAACGAATCTTGGAAATGGCGGCTAGGACTGGACTTGTCGTCTTGAACGTTGGGAACACACCAACCTTTAGCCGGAGAGGCTGCTCGGGCGTTCGCTTCAGAGTCCTTTATGCCCATGATACGTAAATGGAAGGTACTGGAGGACTACTCAGCGAGTGGTCACCACGCGAAAAGAATGTCATAGACTCCACCGCGAAGCCCAACGCTCAAGAGATCTGGATGAATTCCCGAATGATGGCATACAGGTTGGCTAGGAAACTCCTTCGCAAGTTAATCAATGAAAGCAAAGTTAGCTGTTGGCAAAACCTCATTGAGGACATCCACAGAGACCCGTGGGGCCTGGGCTATAAGCTGGTCATGCGGAAGCTCGGAACGTCAAGGACGCCCTGTGTGCTTGAGGCAGCGAGAATGGATGAGGTTGTCCGGCCGTTTTTGGTGCATGTGACGAAAGTCCTGTTTACTGCCCGTTTTTCACTGCGAAGGAGCTGGACAACGCGATGCTCACATTAAAAATACAAAAAGCGACGGGACCAGACGGCATCCCAGCAGAAGTATTACATCTTGTGTACCATCTTGCCCTGACATGTTGCTCAGAATATTCAATGCATGCCTGTAAGAGGGTGTATTCCCGAAATGCGGGAAGGAGACGTGGCTTGTGCTGATCAGCACGGGGAAGAGGAATCTGGAGCTACCATCTGCATATCGGCCCCTATGTATGCTGAACGCTGCTGGGAAAGTGCTCGAGAAGCTCATCAGAGAGAGACTCGGGGAGGCCATGCAAGCCGCAGGAGATCCACGATTGGCGCGATTATAGAAGTGGTGAACGTGGTTCAGCGGGCAGAAGTCAAAAATCACTACTCAAAGCGCATACTATTACTCGTGACGCGTGACGTAAGGAACGCGTTCAATTCCGCTAGGTGGATAGATATTCTCAATGCTCTGGAATCTTTCAGAGTGCGGAGGTATATAATACTGATATTGAGGGATAACCTCAAAGACCGCAAGCTCGTCTATGACACACTGGGGGGTCGGCGAAGAATGGATGTAACATCCGGGGTTGCGCAAGGCTTCATTCTCGGCCCAGACCTGTAGAATGTCTCGTACGAACAGCTATTGAGGATACCCTTACAGGATGAGTCGCGTTTGATACACTATGCTGATGACGTAGCGGCATTAGTCGCCGGACGCACTGTCGAGCAAGCGCAACTCAGACTAGGTATGATAATGTGTCAAGTGAGCGAGTTGATGACTGACCGTGGGTTCAGCTTAGCGCTGGAAAAACCGAGGTCATCATTCTGACCAAAAAGCAGATCCCCAGAGTTATACCCATCCGGATTGGCGAAGAAGCCATCGAGTCCAAGAAGACGATCCTGGATACATTGACAATAGAAGACTGTCATGTGACATACCGTCAGATTGAGACATCCATAAGTGTAAGTTTCGCCAGCAGACATAAGATGTTAAATTAAAGTTGAGCCGTGAAAAAAATTTGTTCAGATTCATCTCGCATATGTTGACAATCGCTCAATAAAACACTCATGACGATTAGTGTGATGAAATAATCGAAAATATAAATCTCGATGTTCAGAGAACATTTATAATACCAGATGTAGAATCGTGGATTTATGCAAAACAAAAAGCAGTTGACTGTGTAGCTGATGAAGACCCAACAAAAGGACTACCATTGTTACCGTATTTTTGGGCTAACTAGTCATGTGGTAACAGTTCCAACTCTGAATGGTACACAACAATTTATTTGTGATAATAATGCGATCTGCCAGACTTCATCAAAGAACAGACGTTATTGATCGTTAAAAATATCGAATTAATGGGTCATCCGTATAGTCCTGATTTGCGTTCAATTACTTCTTATTGTTCCCTTACATCAAAAATGAACTACGTGGAAAACGACTATGGACGTCCGAAAAAGATGTAGAAATGCTCAAAAACTGTGCTATGAAAACTGCTAAAAACGAATGTAAAAACTTTACGAAAATTGGCTTAAACGCTTTCAAAAGTAGGTCCACCTTTATGAAGAATACTTCGAAAAACAACAAAGTGAATTTAATTGTGAAATTATTGTCTACTCGTTTTTAAGATCAGGTTAATAATTAGCAACGTACGTATAAATATTTTGCTGGTTATTTGCTATCAATTCTTCGTAGGATGTTAAACTATATTGCAAAATATTCAAATCCTCTAAAAACGTTAGTGAGCACATTAAAATTTGTTTTTTGTTGGGTAAGGCCCACCTTGATGAAGTCACAACAGGCAAGTATGCACTGTTCAATTACATATGAATGCATTTATAACTCAATTATTGCGAAACATTTACAGCTGTAATTTACTTCAGCGGACATGCACTATTTTCGGATTTTTTTATAATCACAGATAAGTAACAAACTTCTCCAGAATCTGTCTACAGAGTTAATAAAATTGTTTTGTCAGGGAAACATTAATTTAGGACACCGCTCGGAGAACTCACGTAACCATGCCCAACTCCACCGGGGTTTTACTGCACGACTCACTGCAAGTTATACCATAGTCAAAGCTGAACTCAATTTCTCGTCCTTTCTTTGATCTTTGCCGCTCAATCGATTGTGTATCATGTAAGTGCTCCCGTTTAGCACACAGGCTTTGAGAAATGGCACAGCCGAGTGAAGATAGTGCGTGCGTATCTTCTTGAAAGTCGGCTACAAAGCGGTGATAGGAACTCAATTGGGGAGAACATATGGCTTCATTTCGCGAAATGTATTGCGATCCCGAAGACGTATTTAGGTGTCATAAAAATAATGTCTTCACGCGGTGCACGTGCCGAGTATGTTTACTTTGCAAACAGATCCACAATCGAAATCAAACGCAATTCGCGAAATGCGGCGATCTATTGAAAACTGTAGCAGTTGTACTATGATTGCGCGTTCCAGTCGGCGAGGATATAAATATAAGTTTGTTTAGGTAGTAAATGAAGCGAAAACATTCACAACCCAGTCACTGTTGAATTCCAAGGCATTCAGTATCGGTGTCTAATTTGTTCTTTTACACAGTGATATGTTGAACATTTAAGGTAGCGTGCGTGAAGATTCTTGTTTCGATTCAAAACCAAATAAACCAAGGAATCAAATCAAAGAAACCAAGTAGGAACATCCACAGGGGCACATATCTGTTCAAATTTCCCATCTTTCAAGGACTTCCATCAATCGATGCATGCATTTGGCGGATATGTATAATTGCTTTTATATTTCAACATTTAAATATATATTCTGTCTCAGCATACACTCAATATGCTATAAATATTGACCTTTATGGTATTCGTGTTATTATTAATGGCAAAGTTAATAAAACCAGGTTGTCTAGCACCTCCCGAAAATTGTTCAAATATTCCGAAAGAATAGAGTTTTAAAAATATGCCATCAAATGTTCGTAATGAAATTTTTGATTAGATAAATAATGTCAAAAACTCTCAAGAGGTCACCGAATAAGACACAAAAGAAGAATTATAAGACAAGAATGAATGAAGAAGGATATCTCGCTCAAAAAATTTAGTTCCTGAAGCTGGGGTTCCAATATCATCATCCTCATCAGCTCACAAGGAGGAAAAACAGAAAAATGTCAGCAGCGCAAGGAGCGATACAAAGTTCATCTAATCATACAAACCCGCAAAGGATGGCTGCGTACAACAGCTGGATTCATCGACTGGTCTCCAATCCACTAACGCCTGAAAGCTACAATGAATTAGGAATTAGGCTCATTGTACAACGGAAAGAAGCACATATAAAGTAAAGAACGAATTCGAAATGCGAATAAAGGTAATAAAATAAGGGTAAGTCGCGCCATGTCAACTGAGTTCAACATGCTCAAAAAATTTTTGAAAAAGTTTGACATAGAAGTTGCTGGAACTCGCTACAGCTTCTGCCTTAAATCTCAACGCGCAAATGAAAAAAAACCCACAGAAAAGTTCCAAGAAAGTTGCATTTACATGTTCGAGTCACCAGAATTCAAAATTAAATACGTAGAACAAACCAAAAGACTGATAAGGGTACGATTCAAGGAGCATATCAGAGAAGCGCAAAATGCAACAAGAAAGGGAAATAGCACAATGAGGTCATCAATCGCGGCTCATAACGTCGAGCAAGGACCTTATATCGAATGGGCCTACGTATAAACTGTGAAGCAGGGAGAAGAACCTCGAAGGTGGACGCATGAGAAAGTTTGAAGAACATGAAGGTTCCCAATAATTAACGCCCAAACGAAGATGCAGGAAACTGCCCATCGAATATAAAAAAACAGAAAACTGAAAAATATAATGGTTCAACTAATGCTTCAGAAGTTGTTAAACTGTAATTATTGTTTAGAACTTATGTTAGGATATAAGTTCAATTGTAGCCATAACATCTTCAGAAGAAGATGAAGAATAAGGAAGAAGGAAGGAAATAAATAGCTCCCGAATACCGCACATGCATTTATAATTTAAAAAATGTATTGAGGAAAAATCATAAATAATACGATCTTGCCAAAATTCTTTTTATCTTGAATCTAACAATACAACTTTTTATTTTAGTTTTTATTAAACTTATTCACTTTATGTTGAAGAACGGACTGCTTATCTATTTTACTTTTATTTTTAGAACTCTTCAAACCGAAATCAGCGCTAACCAAATTCCTTTTCTGAGGGGTTCATTGTTAGCAACATTTTTTATAAATAACAAAAATTTAAACCCATAGAATTTATTTATTTTAGCATACGAAAGTATCTTAAATATAAGTTGCTTTCCTCCTCAGTGCCAACTAATTCCTAAAACATAAGAAAATACAAACAAAAGGAATGTTTATGAAACACGATATTATAAATCACTTTTATTAATAGCTTTTCAGTAGGCATACCTGCATATAACAAATTTTATAGAAAGCATGAACCCCCCGAAGGTTATAACCATTGCAACCATAACTTTTGTAGAAATTCGAAGAGAGATGAGTATGTTTTGTCTTCATGTTGGAATTTTGTGGTAACTCAAGTTGAAATTAAGCAGTCATACTTGTTTATTTGAAGTTACATTCCACCTTTATCTGTAACGTCCTTTCTTCTTTACTCCACCTGCCAGTGAGAGGATACGTGTGACAGGTGTTATCGCAGGTGTGCTACATTCCCGACATGCATGTATGAGATCAGTGTTTTTGAACGCCATTTATTTATTTTTTAAATTTTTAACGAAAATGTCACTCGCTACCTATCCGAAGCAAACTTTCGCGACAATACAAGAGTCAGATTCTGAGGAAGAAAATCCAAATCCTGCTTCGAAAATGAAAAGCGCAGATCACTTTTCATGACAAGTCTACACGTTGTGCAATACAAAAGTTTGATTTTGCACACACATTTAATTATTTTTGAAATTGCTGTAAGTATATAACTTTTTTTTCTTGGTGAAGGGAGGTGAAGGCTATTTATGCCCTGAGTGTCGGACTCCCAGTGTCAAAACGGACCTGTTGGACCACCGACTAAACACCTCCCCTGTCAACCGGAGCGCCTTGCTTGCAACCGTTTGACACATTACTTCGGGCTAGGCCTCCTTATTTTACCTCTATTGGCGCCTTCGGGTTACAGGGATTCCTTCTCCAGCGGGGAGGGAAAGAGGAGTAGAATTGCTAGAGAAGGAAACAAGTATGCCTTTTTTCATTACTAGAATTGCCCGAGCGTAATGTGCCACTTGATTTCATTTGTCAAATGATTTCAGCATCTCTTCGATTAGGCTACCTGGATGAAGCTCTCTCACTTTTTCGACAAGACCACCGTGCTGTTTATCCCATCTTCTGCATGAAAGAAAGTATGACAGGCGTCACCCTTCAAACTAATGCAGAATATGCAATCTGGAGACCGTGACTTACCAATCTTGTGCAGATAAGACTGAAAACAACCGTGCAAGCTCAGTAGCTGGGGCAGGTCTCACCATGCGTTCGACTGAGTCACAATTTCAAATCGTTGATGAGCCGCGCAGTCCACCTTCCTTTAAACTCACGTTCCCATGATTGCTGGCATTCGTCGAGAGTGCATCGTCTTTCATCGCGAGCAATTTTTTCTTTATTACCCTCGTGCCTTCGGAGGTAGACTCTATTGCGCTCTCTAGCAAGGAGAGCGATGGGTATAACCCGTGCAATTACCAACACTGCTGGCTCAGAGACTGTACGGTATGCTGATGCAATCCGCAGTGCTTCTCGTCTCTGCACTAGTGCCAGTCATTTTCGGTGCAATTCCTTGTTGAGAGCTTCACTCCATATCTCGGCTCCATATAGAAGCGTAGATTGCATGACACTCATCAGAAGTCGCCTTTTTTGTAGGACTCGGTCCACCATGATTGGCCATTCATCAACTAATTGCCGAGACCCATGCTGCGGCCTTGTTTGCCGTTGCCTTAATTTGCTCCGAAAAACTCAGTTTAGAGTCTATTAGCAAGCCCAGATACTCAACTGAAAGTTTCATCTCTATTAATGGGTCCCCGACATGGTCCATTCTTACTCTGGGGATCCTCTTCTTGGTCAAGATGACCACTTCGGTTTCTCTCCAACGCTATGTTAAACTCGTGACTGGTCATCAAGCTCCCAATCCGGCGAATTCGTACATTAAGCCTTAATTGCGCTTGGCTTAAGTACGCCCGGCCACTAGTGCCGCAACATCATCTGCATAGCCGATCAGTCGCGACTCCTCCGGCAGTTCAATTCCATTCCACAAGTCCGGAGCGAGGATGGAGCCTTGGGCCACATTTGATGTGACTAGCATCCTACGTAGACCTTGCGCCGTGTTGGACCGCACTCACCACTTCCGCGACTGCATCTATAGTGGGTCGTCCCGTTCTGAAACCGTACTACCTTGGAGAAAGATCCCCAGTGGCGTGGATAACGTCAGAGAGTCTTCTCTTGATCATTTTCTCGAGCACTTTCCCGGCCGTGTCTCGTATGCATAACGGTCGGTATGCTGACGGCGACTCGGGATTTGCCTTCCCCTTGCTAATCAGCACGAGACTTGCCGTCTTCCAACGCTCAGGGAAAACGCCTTCCTGCAAGCAGGCATTAAACGCACTGAGCAGCAAGTTAGGGCAAGAGCGATAGGCCGGTTACAGTACCTCGGCTGGAATACTGTCTGGACCCGGAGCCTTCTTCGCCTTAACGGAGAGAAATGCTAGCTCTATAACATTAAATTAAAATCTGTATTCGTAAAGAGATAACTGCACTTGTGATTACTGGCCAGCATTATTAAAAAGTCGCTGTAAATTTTGGCAATATGTACCGTAGAAACCACCCAGATATGGTCTCAAAATATTTGCTTTGGTTAATGTGGAAACGTTCATCTGGTCGTGTCAAGACCGCTAAATACGTCAATCAACCTACTAGTCCTTCAAAAGGTAAATAATCACACATATTAGATTTTTCTACATTCAATTTGCATTCTATGGATGTGTTTGCTAAATTACAATCAGTCATATTAAACTTATTTGCTTACTGTTCAATATAATTCTTCTGATCTATTGTAATAACATTTTTGTTTATATTACTTGTCACGCTTAAATACTGCTGAGCTTGACGCAACTTTTCGATCTGAAAGTCTTGACTCAATGCTTCTGTTAGAGACTTCGTTTCTATTTATTCATTCGAAAAAATTATAAAATCATCGACATAAATACCAAAAATTGTGTTTATCGTTATTATGACCTTTTATAAAAACACGAGGTTCAGTTTTACATCTATTGTACCCTAAATTGCTCAAGGTCTCATCTACTCATCGGTACTAAGCTAAGGATGGTTGTTTGAGACCATAAACAGACTTTTTTAATTTTAGTACTTTCTAGAATCAGAAAATCTGAAAATCTTCAGAAATTCTGGTGAATGCATAAAGATGCTTTCTTGTAAATAATCGTTAAAAAGGCGGTTGTGTCGTCTACGTGGGTAGTATGCATATCTAATTGCACACTCAAAGCTCACAGTAACCGGAAGGTTGAATGTCTTATCACAGGTGAAAAAGTTTCCTGATAGTTCACACAACACCTGCCTTCTCCTTGAAGCCTTATGCAGCCAGTCTAGCACGATATCTCATTTTTGTATCACAATCAATTTTCTTTTTACATCTTCTGCCATCGCCAGCAACCATTGTTGTTTTTCAGGACCGCTGATAGCTTCTGATTCTTCTGATTCAAATTATAATATTTTAATTATATGTTCTGATAGCATCAGCACAGAGTTGCTTAAAAATTTAAAAGTCTGCACACGTATGTTTCTTTGAAATTAAATCGTATTTCCAATACGACAACAGCATACAGGGCACCGAGAAAAAAACTCAGAAGGCTCATCAACGATAGTAAGGCACGCAGCATATGCTTTACACAAAGCGCCGTAAACCGGAGACATTTTCACCCCCGACCATTGATGGAAAACATATCAGTTTAGTAAACAAGGTGAAATACTTAGGAGTAACCTTGGACAGTAAGCTAACTTGGACAGTAAGCTAACTTGGACTCCATACATAGGAGCAGTCAGACGGAGAGCTACAGCGGCGCTCTTCACAAAGAAAAGACTAGTGGGGAAAACCTGGGAAATACAACCAGTGCGCAATATTGCCCACTGGATCTACACAACAGTAGTGAGGCCTATAACCACCTCCGGGGCATTGGTTTGGTGGCAGGCACTACAAAAAAACCCATTGCAAAAGAACTAGAGAAGATCCAGCGAATGGCTTGCCTTGGCATCAAAGGTGCCTTTAGGACTACGCCAACTGCTGCAATGGAGATAATGCTCAATCTCATGCCACTCGACAAATTCATCTTCAGAGAGGCATCACTTGCAAGCATCAGATTAAAATCCACATATGGGTTATCTAACCACACTCAAACGGGGCACGTATGCATTTTTAAAAAAATGGAGGGAATGGCTGACATGGGTCCCTGGACACAGTGGTGTAGAGGGAAACGAAAAAGCCGATGAACAAGCGAGAGCTGGATCAGCCGAGCAAAATGCAACTAGAATAGACACAATTAAAGTGCCACTAGCAACGGTAAAAGGGGAACTTGACGAAATCCTCTGAAAAGAGACTGAAAGAGCTTGGCCCAGGTACAGAGACGAGCAGCTTTGCGGGTTGCGTCTGCATACCGCACTGTCTCTGAGTCGGCGGTGCTGGTGATCGCAGGAGTGATACCCATCGTCCTCCTTGCTAGGGAGAGACGGAGAATTTATGACCGAAAAGTGGAGGGCTCAAGATATGCTGTCAACCGAGAGGAGAGGCAGCGCACAATACTCGAATGGCAACAGTCCTGGGAAGGCGACTCTAATAGCCGCTGGAGTGCCCGCCTTATAGGAGACGTGGGATCGTGGTTAAATTGAAGGCACGGTGAGACTGATTATTACCTTACCCAGCTTCTTAGCGGGCATGGGTATTGTCAGTCTTATCTGCACATGATTGGTAAATCACGGTCCCCAGACTGCATTTTCGGCCCAGGGGAAAGGGACGACGCATGTCATACCTTCTTCAACTGTAGAAGGTGGAACAGGATGCGGCAGGACTTGTGAGATGTAATGGGAGAGCTTTCTCCAGACAATCTAGTCGGAGAAATGCTGAAAACTTTCGACAAATGGACCTGTGTGGCACATTACTCTCGGGCAATACTTACAGGAAAAAAAGTGACCATGGATAACCTTGGGCGCGGGGTCTAGAGGGGTCTCCTTTCCAGCAGTCCTCCTCCATCCTTCCACCTCCCGCTGAAGGAGATTTCTCTACGCTGACGGCGCCCTAGGGCGAAGTAAAAAGAGGCCTAGCCCGAAGTAATGTGTCCAACAGTTCCAGGCTAGGGTTTCTTGACAGGGGGGGTGTTTAGTGGGTAGTCTGATAGCATGCGCTCCTAGGAGTCCCACACTCCGGGCGTAAATTGCCTTCACCCCCCAACCCAAACAAAAAAACTTTTTCTAAAATTTTCATTTCGTCGAAATGTTTGCTTGTAGCTACTGACTAAGATTCGCTCACATATGATAAACGCACGATTGATCCGAAGAATGCATGTGCTTTAATCAGTAACTTTGCAAAATCAGCAAACAAGTAAACATAAATTAGGCATCAGATATTTGAAGTTGCTGTGAAGAAGAATTTCAAAGGACATAGAGCCTACGTAACGCTCGTGTGAAACACGTGAACTATTGGCATAGCATATGTACCTGGTTGTCGAATCGTTCCAAGACTACGACACATGAATGTTGCTGTTTAAAGTGGGTTCCGGCAAATGACTGAATAATAATTCCACTGAAGTCCTCTCTGCACTGATTGGGATTCCAAATATTTGTGAAACCTTGATTTTGTTTGCATCGGTTAGCTCATAATTCGTTTCCTCGAATATAGGAAACGATTTTTACGTGAATCGAATCGAAATGTTTTCGACAATGCAAATCGGAGTCATTACTTTCGCTATGATGAATCTCTTTGTACATTGTAGGTACATGTCTATATCATTAAAATATTGTACAGATACAGTTCGCAAGTAAATGTATCGTTCGCATACCTAATTATTGCAAAAATTACTACACTTCTGTTGCTGAAAAATTTTGTCATATTTATAAATGGAGTTAGATCTCTAAAGATAGAATTTCGAAAAAATAAAACCCGGGCAAAGGCTTCGAATAAAAACCAAAACATTATTTGAAAAACACTTTCATGGCTTCCAGCATGCATGCGCAAACCATGTACAAACGTTTCTTTGACATGAATCTACTTAAAATAAAATTGTAAATTTATTCTGTGTGTGTTTTCCCGTGTTTAGCACTTCTACGTTAGATTTTATTTTTTGTTTTTTCATTTAAAATGCTGTTTTTTTTTAATTGTGCCAAATATACTTTATATTTCGGGAGTAGGTTGCTGCCTTCTTTAGTGTCAATTATTTTCTTAATTATTAAAATTATTAAAATAATTGACACTGAAGAAGGGAGCAACTTACTCCCGAAATATATAATACATTTGGCACAATTAAAAAAAAAACATAGCATTTTAAATGGAAAAACAAAAAATAAAATCTAGTAAATTTATTGTAAATATAATCAATTCTTATCTGTCAACTGCCGAGTTATGTATCACCCATAGGTCGCTGGTTCAAATCCGGCTCAAAGGACCATGTTTTTGCATGTAATCTTGTAGAGGACGACCAGAAGGTCCAGAAATAATGTGCACGATTCAACTTTAAAAACAATAAATAGTTTATTCAAAAAACAATAGTGAAAAATAATTTTTAATCATGAAATCGTGGATTAATGGTTAATTCGTTCTCTCGGTGCTGCGTGCGCTTGGACCGTACGAAGGCGACTGACTTTTCCTACACAATTGCCGTGCAAGCGCGTGGTTTGTGCCACATAGAGTTATTAGATATAGAGAGGACGATAAGCCACTTTTGCGTCGTAACCGCCCCCTTTTTGCAAACATTTGCAAAAATTTACCAATACCAACAAAATTTTAACAACTTTTGAACTATGCCAATGGGTTCGCGAATGGTTTAACGCATAAAAAATTCAGGTGAGTGTTAAAACCTCGAGCCGAAGATTAAGCCACGCCTTTGTAAACAATCTAATTGACCAACAAACCAATAATTTCTACATTATTATTGAAAAAGGCATCTATCTTGACCTAATCAACGCAAAAGTTAAAAATTAATTAAGTATCTAAAATTTACCTATGAAACGACACCCCGGATGGCCGCGAACAAGTGTGATTTCTGCAAGTGAAAATCACACACTTCCTTGTCTATATTTGTCTTTAAAAATCACTGTCACTATTGTCTTTGCACTTTTCCACAATCACAAATAAAGTAGCACTCACGATTTGTAATTTTTATCGTTGAAAAATTCGTCTGACACAAGTAACTTACAAATTTCGCCCGTAAATCACTCCGAAAATGAATCAAAACACAGATTATTAGTCTTGTTTTGACAATTCATTCAGTTCGGCTGCAATCGAAAAAAACCCGAGCATTGAACCAACTGAAATAGGAGAAATGGCTTCGACGAATTGAGGGTGCATGTACATTATTCTACCAACATTAAATCAAAAAAGAGTTCACAAAGAAATTTCTATCAACCTGGGTTCTTGTAGATATTCAATGAATAAGCATTTTGAGGAGTAAAATTTCTCGTAATTTAGAGTATACTCAGCCGCCGTCATAAAAATATTAGAAAAAAAACTTGGCCATACACTTTGAGTGTGCGCATACCTTCAAGTAGAATTATTTATCTAACTGTAAATTCAGCTCAGTGTCAAATTGAAATTACGAATGTATCCGACAATTCGCATCGTATTAAAATTTGTAAACATTGATTTCAAATTAAGTTTTATCAATAAAAATATATGTTTTGCATGGCGAGAATGTTTCATTCTCCCACAAAATATGAATAAGATTCTATTGCCACCAATTTATGTGGGGAAAACCTAGACAAAGTTTAGATATTTATCTTTAAATTTCACGAGAAAAAGTATCATCCTTAACAACTTAGTTTTAGGGTTTATAAATAATTAAATGGTAGATTTCCCATTTGAGGGCTAAAGAAACTTGTAGGTAATATGTTTAAGTTGTTGCGCAAAGAGATAATTGGGCGGGCTTTTAGAAAATAGAAAATTTCTCACCATTTAAGCTGTAATATATTTTGCATTTGAAATATGGAAGTTCCGAAAATTGGCGAAGGTGAAGCAGCTACGAAAGGGGAAAATTAGCTAAATCCAATTCTTTGGACGCTCATGGACAGTCACATACACGGGAATAGCCTCTCTATTATCTTATACCTCTATGTTTATGCCTAACTTCTCAATTTTGCGGCCACCAGCTCGCGTGGGAACTCTCTTTTATGTGAACTATAAAATTTTCAATGGTTACAAAATTCGTGCACGCAGTAGCGTGAACAATTGTAAATATAATCAATTATTATCTGTCAACTGTCGAATTATGTATCAATCGGTTGATTGATAGGCTGAACCGTGGGGTTATTGGAACCAAAAGTCACTCATAATGTTGACTGAAAAGAATATCAGACAAATAGTTAAACATATTATAAGCCCCATCATGCGATTGATTGTGAGCCTGTTTCTGTAGTTTTCCATTGCTACTCGGGGAAAAGTAAAATTTAGGACACAACTAATTACGAATCTTGTGTGCTACACATGACTACGCTCTAGAGACAAAGAATAAAAGAGAAATGAACCAGAATTGAAACAGATTTTAAATTTTTTTATTAAGTTTTTTGTTGCGCTACAGTCAGTTATGCTTCCTTGTCCTCTTTCAGTTTACTTCTGAATTGATTTTGAACGTTCGAGGTCGTCCTTCAGTTTTTGAGCCTTGTTTTCCGAATACTTCCGTCAGCTCCTCAATTTGACTGAGGGTTATTCTGATAAAACTGTGGCATTTTAGCGCATCTAACTCGTCTAAAATGCAGACAACTCCTTTCACTTACCTTATTCATTTTCTGCTCAAATTCATGATTTATTATTCCATAAAAATTATTAAATTTTCAGATATCTCATTTACAATCCACACCTCGCTGACAAAGCATATAAGTTGTCAGACTATCGTTTTAATCAAGTGGAAAATAGGATTTCTTTTGGTTTTTCTATGCACGTCCTCATTTCCTATCATTGATTTCCCCTAAAAGGTCTTATTAGCAAGCATGATGTGTATTTTGATTTCGACTATCTCATCATTGTTACGATTGAAGTTTAAATTTTAAATAGTATCTCTCTCTCTCTCTGATGGAGCGATTTTCCAGATTGAAAGCGCCGCTAGGCGAGGCCGAATAGGCCTAGTCTGTAATGTGACAAGTAGTTCAAGGCTAAGTTCTTGACGTGACTGGTGACCGATTTTTAGTCGGTAATCCAGGTCATTTGGTGTTCAACACTCGGGGCAAGAAAAGCCTTCACCTCCCAGTCAAAACAATACCTTTCGGGATTTTCGTTGTTGTAAAATGTTGTCTTATATCTTTTCTGCTGCATCCAAGTGTAAAGACATCTCTTGGACAATATTTATGTCATTTGTGTAGACAAGAGTTTGGTATCGTTTCATTTAATCGGTACTTGCCTCATGAACAAACTCTTAAATGAAATTAAATATAACCGTGACCTGTCCAAAACCATGTTTCGGACCTGAATGTGTGCTAAAAGTTCTTAATGAATTACTTTTTATTCTGACTCTGGCATCAAGTCCATAAAAATTATGCACATCCACCTTATGCTACAGCATTTTGCAGGGGCTGTTCAATAGAAAAATATTGGGCCGCTTTTTTGAAAGCCTCTTTGATATGCACTCACTCGATTTTCGAAGACTTTTTTCAAAATTTTGTTATGAGAGAGATAAAAAATGTAAAATTACACAATATATAAAAAAGGGATCCGTCCATAATTTTCATCGCATCACTTGGCATCCTTCTATTGATCACACAATTTATACTTTTCTTTCAATCTACTGGGAAAATTTCTTGTTCAGATCTTAAAGAAGTTGGATTATAATTGGTTTCAACTTATTGTTGCTAGTTTGAAAAGCCCTGTCGCAATCCTGTTTTATCTCTGTGGAAAGCAAGTCTTCAGTGAGTTACTTACGCAAATCACTGTTGAAGGCTTTCAGGGCTATTTTAAACCCTTCCGTTGTGGGCGACAAACCAAGTTCTTGTACTCCTACTGCTTCGCAAATAAAAATATTCACACTAACGTTGTTATATCCTCGGTACCATGTTTGTTTGTTTAAATTATTTTCAAAAGTAAGGCCTCCTTTGTTTAAACCTTTACTTGACTTGCTTAAACCTTTACTTGACTTGCTTAAACCTTGGCTTGAACCGCTAGTATTGTCTTTAGGAAAATATTGATTTTGAAATTCACATTGTCTTTTGAAATGTTTGTAGGAATATTTAAAATGTATTTATGTTTTTATTTATTTATTTTTAAATGCATTTGTAGGAATATTTAAAAAGTTTTGGTAGAACCACTTTTATTCTCATTCAAGGGCAACTCTTCCTGAAGAGGTTGTTCTTAGTTTAATTTTAATCACCTGAGTTTCTATAAGCCTTTTCAGTCCGACGAGCGTACAGCATTGCAGCAAATTCCTGCGGAATTCCCTTCTGACAAAGCAAGTGCATTGTTTTAGGGTAGTTTGGGTTGAATTATGGCTTTGTTTAGTATTTCTTTTGTGTTCATTTTGCACTACACTCATTACACTCATTTGCAAAACATTCATATATACATTCATTCTCCTTGTTCGAAATTCACAGTTTTTTTTCACTTTCTTTTGTTACTGTCTGTTTTCTTCGCGCACATGGTTCGGTTTTTCTAAAAAGGATTTATCGACCTGCCTCCCTGTTTAGACTACGACGCTAAACGCTGGCCCAATCTAGCTTTTTATTAAGTTTTTTTTTTTTTTTGTAGGGAGGTGAAGGCTATTTACGCCCTGAGTGTCGGACTCCCAATGAACCTACCGGACCACCGACTAAACACCTTCCCTGTCAACCGGAGCGCCTAGCCTGGAACTGTTTGACACATTACTTCGGGCTAGGCCTTCCAATTTTAGGCCTTTTGGCGCCTTCGGGTTACAGGGATTCCTTCTCCAGTTGGATGCAAAAGAGGAGGAGGATTGCTAGAGAAGGAAACCCTCCGCCCTCGACGCCTCCAGCCGATCAAGTATGCCTTTTTTCGTTATTAAGATTATCCGAGCGTAATGTGCCACGTGATTCCATTTGTCAAATAATTTCAGCATCTCTTCGACTAGGCTATCTGGTTTGAGCTGTTCCACTTTTACGGCAAGGTCAACGCACTATTCGTCCCATCTTCTGCATGAAAAGAAAGTATGACAGGCGTCATCCTTCACACCAATGCAGAATATGCAATCTGGAGACCGTGACTTACCTATATTGTGCAGGTAAGATTGAAAACAACCGTGTCCGCTGAGTAGCTGGTTCAAGTAGAAATCAGTCTCACCATGCGTTCGACTGAGCCACGATCTCAAGTCTTTGATGAGCCGAGCGGTCCATCTTCCTTTTAACTCACGTTTTCATGATTGTTGCCATTCATCGAGAGTACATCGTCTTTCATCGCGAGCAACTTTTTTTTATTACACTCGCGCCTTCGAAGGTAGACTCTATTGCGCTCTCTAGCAAGGAGAGTGATTGGTGTCACCCCTGCAATTACCAACACCGCTGACTCGAGGACTGTACGGTATGCTGATGGAATCTGCAGTGCTCCTTGTCTCTGCACATGTGCCAGCCATTTTCGGTGCAGTTCCTTGTTGAGAGCTTCACTCCATATAGAAGCGTAGATTGCGCGACACTCATTCGCAGATGCCTTTTTGTTGGACTTGGTCCCCCATGATTGGCCATTAGTCGACTAATTGTCGAGACCCCTGCTGCGGCCTTGTTTGTCGTTGCCTTGCTCTGCTCCGAGAAACTCAGTTTAGAGTCTCTCAGCAAGCCCAGATACTTGACTGATAGTTTCGACTCTACTAATGTGTCCCCGACTCGGACCATTCTTACTCTGGGGATCCTTTTCTTGAACAGGATAACCACTTCGGTTTTCTCGAACGCTAGGGTAAACTCTTGAGTGGTCATCCAGCTCCCCACCTGGCGCATTAGTACATTTAGCCTTAATTGCACTTGATCGACCGTGCGACCAGCCACTAGTGCCGCAGTGCGCTGAGTGTCTGGGAGTTATGGAACGTTGTCGCGGATCTCGAATGCTAAGTAATGATGATCACTGGCCGAATAGTCCTCTAGAACTCTCCAATTGATGGTCATAGAGGAGAGGGACCCCGAGGCGAATGTCACATCCGGGATGGTGCCCACGCAGCTCAAGCGGCGGAAAGTGGGAGTGTTACCAGTGTTCACCACGACTAGCCCTACTCTGGCTGCCATCACCAGGATTCTATTCCCCCTAGGGTCTGACTTAGGCATACCCCATTCAATGCCCTTGACGTTAAACTCTCCCCTGATAAGAACATGACCTTCTGTGCTCAAGACGGTGTCCTCCAAAGTGTTGAGCTCCGCCTGGAAAGATGTTATTGGTTCGTTCGGTGTCAAGTACACACTAAAGAATGTTATTTCTGGGCAACGGACCCACACGAAAC
Organism: Stratiomys singularior; assembly: GCA_954870665.1. Lineage (NCBI taxonomy): Eukaryota > Metazoa > Arthropoda > Insecta > Diptera > Stratiomyidae > Stratiomys > Stratiomys singularior. Next base: position 65,674,610 of record OX940880.1, on the reverse strand, counting down.
CATTTTTTCGCCCATGGCTCCGAACTCTCAGTTGGGTGCTGTTTCGAACCCATATGGCACAAGTACCAGATTCATCAGGGTACCATGCTGATGAGTTTTTTTCTCGGTATTGTTCGCTAAGCAGCAATAGATCGGCTTTCATATCCCTCGCGAATTGATCAAGCAGGTCTTGGGCGTTTGAGCTCCGATGTAAGTTTATCTGTAGGGCACGGGTCATTGCAGAGCTGCTTTGGCTTTGGTTAGGACTTCTTTGAATACCCGGCACTTCCCTGTCCCTAGAATATGTCTCAGGTCATCAGGTCTGGAATCAGCGTTCTCGCAGAGGATACAATGCGCCTCTCCCGTGCATTCTGTTCTTTTATGTCCTATGCTGCCGCATTTATAGCACAAGGGGCTCCTATCAGGCCCTTTGCAGCCTTGTTCTGTATGACCGTAGCTGAGGCATTTGAAACAGCGGAAAGGAACTGCTCTTCGCCGTATTATGCAGACCACCCAACTTATTTTTATTTTGCCCATGCAGAGGAGTTTTTCGGCATGTTTCTCGGTTAAGTCGACTATGGCCATGCGCTGCCCTCTATTATTTTCAGGGGTTAGTCGTAATTTGATCCCAGTTAATTCGGGTGAAACCCTTCTGTGGCACTCTTCAACCTCCGTCCTGTCCGTAACGCAGTCAATGTCCCTGGTTTCGAGGGTGGCGATTGGTTCAAGTGAAGCTACTGTTGCCTTTTCCCCTAAAGCCTCTTTGACTGCATCCCGGAATGAGTCGTTATTTGTTGTCTCAGATCCAAATTATACAAGGAGGCCAACAGATCTGATTGGCCGAACTGTTCTGATGGCAGTTTGAGTGTCACCGGGTCTTACAGCTCCCTTAATTTCCCGCAAAAATGTCTGCGTAAGTTCTCCCATCCATCGGTTTGACCAGCAGTGCATGCCTTAGGGTTTTGCGGCGTGGGTTGCTTCGTGGTTCTTGTTTCTTGTTTGGGGTATCTTTTCCTTTGTGCCTCGGAAGGAGCTTATCATTGATGACTTTTTCAAGGAGGAGCCTTCTGGACGCTTTTTTGGTGACCTTGGTTGACACCACCTGGAATCCATCATTCGACGTAATCTGTCTGTTCGCTGCTTCGTCCTTCCTCCTTTTGTCTCGGTCCCCTTGAATTGGGCTACTGGCAACTCTTTTGGTTGCGCTATGCGCGGGAATAACTTGCGTTTTGACCGAGGTACTGATCTTTTGCTCTTCCTCCGCTTTAATCCATTTGCGTCTGTAGTGCCCGATACGGTGTAAGAGCTCTTCAAGCTCTAAAATACCGTCCCTAATGTCCTTAATTATGTTTTTCTGGACGTTGCAGGAAGCTTTGATCTTTTTAACTATGTTTCCTGCCTTACGCATGAGACGCTCTTCTTCGTGCTGATACAATACAATGAGATTGTCGTGCACCTGGTTTTGAGGCGGGCTTTCTTTGTTTGCGTTAGGATCTAGAGCTCTGATGGCATCACAAGCAGTGTCAGTGGGAGCATCGCTTCGAATCATGATCTGAATGTCATCGGTGGTTTCTCCCTGTGTATGTTTCACAGTTATTAGTTGTTCATGCTTTTCCCCTAGTTTTGCTGGACGTTCCGGTGTGCGCATTGTTCTTTTCTGCCAGTATTCCTGGTTGGTAGAGGCTCTCTGCCTTTTTGTGTTCGTTCGTCCGTTTGGCGTCTGGGTTTGGTTGTTTGGTCGATGTTTTTGATTTTGTTTCAGTTGGTATAAATGTGTAAGGCATCATGCTAACAGGGTCCTCCCTCGGAGCCGCTGTATCTACTCGTATGTCTAGTCACCTTAATTGTCCCATGGGTGTCTGTGCAAAGCAGGGAGGCCATGCAAGGGTTGGCACCAGCACTAATGGAGACAGGTGCTCAGAGCCAGACCAGCGCTAATCGGGAGTTCGTCTCAACCGAACCTACACCACCAACTTAATGGTGCGAGCTTCGAACGTACTCCGAGGCCTGCCAAGGTTTTATCGGGACGGAGACGATACGATACATAAATTGGAGCTTATATTGGTTACTTATATTGGAGCCGTTCGCGCGAGTAACATACACAAATGTGACCGGTGTTCATTCACCTAATACAATAACTAGGTTAAATGAAAACATATTTAATGTTCATTCACCTAGCATAAGTAGGTTAAATGAAAATGCAAACCGCAACATTGCAGATTGCGAAAATAATGTGAACGGCCGATCGCTCTTTAATAAGCATAATACCAATTTAATTGGGTCAAGCTTTACTGCTGATCATGAGAAAGAATCAATAAAAGAGCTATCGACCGTAAAGCAGGCAGTTGTTGTATCGCTAGCATAAGAGACGGAGAAATAAAGGTTCTATATTCGGAAAAGAACGTTTGTTTTTTTTTACGTCGGGGTTTACTGCATACGTTATTCGCACGAGTTTCACCTCGGTGGTACTTGGTCCGAAATATCGTGTCCGCCAGCCCAAGTGCGCCAATTGGAATTCGTTGGTTGGTTCGTTTTTCAGAGTCGTTGCAGGGTCGTTTTCCACTGGATAGGGCTTGCAGTCACCTGCAGGTCCTCGGGTAAGTGGGGGCGACACTCCCCAAAGAATACTGGCTTCTAGGAGTACTCCTGTTGACCAGCATTTTATTTAGTGCTAAAGATATTATTTAATTAATAATATATTATATAATTAATAATATTAATAAACTGGAAATTATCAGAATTAAGTAGAATTTCATTGTTCTGCAGATTTTGCCATCCGATTGTTTATGGGAAATATAACACGCCCTTAGCCAATTCTAAATGCTGCTTGGGGTTGGGTTGCTCTCAGAGATAATAAGGCCCACCGCAATGGATCTACGTAGAGGCGGAAACAGGATTTATTTCATTGTCGAAATTTTTCATTGTCAGTGGTTCAAAATCCAGGTTATCCGTTGCACTTTATTCTAAACTGGAGAAAAAAGTTACTCATGTCCCTCCTACTATTATGAAGGGAACCACAAACACAAGGTATAGAACTTTGAATTGAAATAAAATACTGATACATTACTTTGATAGTATGAAATTGGATTCCTAAGAAAGAAAATTCTTTATCATTTTTATCGAGGTAAATTTTGGCATATGAACGCCACGACTAGAAAGCGAAGGAAGTCCCAACCAGAGGCCCAATTTCGGACATTTCTTTCGATTGTAGCCGTATTTCCCCAATAATCCTGCATATGTTGTCTTTGAAATGGTCTCGCTTCTCGGACTTGTTGCCTGAGAGAAGAGATTTGCCTTATCCTGACAAAAAACAGTGCAAGTGTGTTATAGGACAGAATCTGCAGGCCATCCCAATGATGCGCTTATAAAATGCTTCTCTCAATAAGTCGTAGTTGCATGAGGTTTGTGGCATGTCGTGCCATAAAACCAAATATCCCCTGATTTATGTCGAGTCAATTTCGAAAGGAAAAAGTAATTGATCATGGCTCTATAGCGTACACAAATGACTGTAATTCATTGTAATAATCATTTTTGAAGACACATTGACAAATGATTCCATCAGCCCATAAAGCACACCAAACAACGACTTACTCCAGATGTAATGGTGTTTAGACAACCACCCTTGGTCGCACGTCACTCGAAATGTGGCCGTTTTGATTATTCATGTGGCCTCTTAACCACAATTGATCCGCATTATTTGGCAAACTTTTTATGAAATTTGGAAACCGCAGCAAATTGTTCTTGGGCCTTTACATCAAATCTACGTCGTGTTCTGAACGATTTAGATGATGTAAGCTCGCAAAACAAGATGCCTCCGCAAAGTCCTTCATAATGTGGATGGGTACAGGTTTGCACTGGTTTGAGCAAGATGTCGAATGGACTTATTTGGGTCTTCATTGATGCTACTGGCTCTATAACTAGTATAGTTTCTCCATTAAGCACAGTGCGACATCTGGATAGATGCGAATTATCAGTAAGAATAAATTGGGGCGGAAACGATTCGTGATTAATCGAATCAATCGTTCTGTTGGATGATTATGTCGGGCTTAAAATTGACGGAGTGCGTGATGTGTTTCTTGAATAGAACCGTATTTTCCCGAAAAAAATCTGCACAATTTACAGACGTTGCTCAGACTTCATGATAAAATGAGAAAGCCAATTAACCATAAAACGCATGACAGCTGTCACACTATACGTAGCATTATAAAGTGTTGCCAACTTACAGTTTGTGCCTCAAAAATACACTCCTTATAATAAGTGGAATAACAATTTTTTATTGGTCGAAATGATATAAAAGGGTATGGAGACTGTCTATAAATAGTGACAAAGTTCGGAAGGATATTCCATCACTTAGCAGAAATTGCCTGAGTAGGAAGTAATTCCGATTTAATTGGACGTAGGGCGGATGTCACCTTCTGCATTGGTACAAAGCGTTTAAAAAAGTTTCCAGAAAGACATACCTTTGAACGATGTGTAGGTTCACGGCGGCCAAGGAAATTTATGCCTTTGGAAGGTCCTTGTATCATTTTGCAAAGCCGTCCTTAAAAAATTTAACGCTTCATCGAACATTAAAAACGATCTGATTCGAGCAATGCGAGGGAAATTTTCATCATAATTGGTTGGCAATAGCCTCGAGAAAGCAGTGGTGAATGAGATAAAACCTTTAAGTAAATCAAACTTCCATTAATAGCCAGACAGAAACGCTTACAATTATCTCAGGAGCGTATTGTCATCAGTAATAATGATAATTTTCATATGCAGTAAGTCAATGGTAGTCTATAGTATAAACGCTGCAAATTATATGAATGATCCTTGTGAAATTTCATGTTATTCTAATATGTCACAGTTTCAGGTAGACATTTCCTGGTTTTTTTTTTTTGGAATTGGATTCCAAACTTATGGGGTTGGTTGAGTATATATTGAGTAAGCCAGCATCTTGCTTTTGTCGTTTATAGTTGTTCACTATCAGTAACATTTTCATATGGTTTGTATCTACTTTCGACTTTTCTACTTTTTCGACTTTTTTCTACAAATATATTCTCGTGTTTTGTATCAAAACGAATGAAATTATTCAAATGTACTTTCGTGTTTTGTATCAACACGAACTAAATTCATAATTTCCGTGAACAGATTTTTGTTAATTGTCCTTAAAAATATGGAGGACTCCATTTTTAAAATGTTGAAAATCAAAGTGTTTCTCTTGTGGAATGTTATTACTTTTATCCAACATTGCAAAAAAGCATCTGAATCTACAGAACTTAGACTCCATTTTCTATGATTCATTTTGCATCGCTCAAGCATCAACGAACTTGCACTCCTTACTTCCCGTTCATATTATTACGTTTTTTTTAAAACGAAAAATTCTCATGGTGGTTATTTAAATAATCATATGTGTTATGCCCATCGCCAAGGTCCAAAAAAACAAACTGCTAATACCATTGGACACAAACATTAGAGATAGTTTGAATTCTAAGCCTGATAAGATGAATAACTTCTAATTAACCATCGTCACATTTTTCAATTAAAACGTGCAAGAGCAACCTTGGCAGTTGCGTAGCTTGGTCCTTGTAAAACGCTTGCCTGATCAATTGAAATTTAAGGAAGTGATGATAAAATTCAGAATATATTCCTGGGATTTCAATGATTACATTACAGAATGCCAAAAGTAACATGACACCATTAAATGAATTGAAATAGTACGTGTTCCATTACTCATACAAAGTGAAATAAATCACTCTGTAAGGAAACTTGTCAAATTTTCAATATTCTACCAAATAAAAGGCTCAGAATTGCATCTCACCCTGCTATAAAACGCATGTGAATGACATCTTTAACAAGTGTTTGCTGACGATTAGAATGGCCGGGATTAGTCCTGCCCGTCCCAGGTCCCGTGGAAACTCATCTCTGTGGCCAAATTATGCACAATCATCACTCAGCAACCTGAGACTACCTTCTGGCCTTCTGTTTTGACACGTCTATCGAATCGATTCATCATCTTTGTGTTGCGTACAGATTAATTCTGCTCACTATTCACACTCTGCTCCGCCATATCCGTATCTACCTGCAGGAGTTGCAGTGTTGACACAGGCGTAACACCAACAATTGCGTTAATTAATTCGAAATTCCACGCCTGTCATAAGCCGCCTCGTTATCGAGCGTGTGTAGGCACTGGAAATAACTTCCTTCTTGGGCATGCTGCGACAATGGGCCGAGGGAAACCGTGGTTGTATTTGTGACAGTTGCAAGGACCCGGAAAGTGAAATTCCACTTCTTTTCGGATAATCTCAATTCTTAGCCAGGCAACGATATGCGATTAGGTGTCGTTGATGTCCAGCGGGAAATCCAAAGTCGAATTTACTTAAGTGGTGGATAATTGGGTTTTCCTTTCGTTAAGGCAAAACACGTTGAATGGATTAACAGCAGGTTTTTCTTTTGCTTATTCCAACAAAGGCAAATTTCAAACGTGGGAAGGATTTGCTTTATTCATGGCAAGTTTATGGCAATTGGTTAAGGCGCCATTGGATTTGTATTATATGCTCGCTGACCGTTTTGCATCGAATACAAAACATTCTAAGGCGTATGTTGCCGTGTCCCATTGAAGCAGTATCTTAATAAGTCAAGGCAATAAACTGAGGACCACAGGTCGTTTGGATTGAGAGATGATAATATAATTCAACGTCGAACATATTCGGCTCCAAGTGATGAAAATTATTAACATCTCATTTTAATTGATGTTGGAAAACACATTACTTAAATTTCTTTTGTTCAAAAGTTATTCACATTAGAAAACATAACACCTTTGAAGGGCGGAAAAATTGCGCGTTTTGTAAAACCTGAAGAATAGTTATTCAAGAGTTCGACGCACAAAATTGAAAAAAAACCAATTGATTGAGTAGGCTGCGGTTGATAGAAAAATAACAAAGAAGGCTTCGCTTAAATAGCCAAAGGTTTGACCAAACGGATATTACGGTGGAGCTATTCAGGACGGATTATGCAGGATCGAAAGAATTGCAAATGATGAATTACGTTCAAGAAACACCGACAAGAATGCAGACAACACTCTACTTGTTCCCCATAGTTACCATTCTTACATTTTGGATATTCTGAGAATATGCTGAGGACGGAAGAAAGGGTTCCACTAGTAAATATGATACCACATGTCATTGTTTTCCAAAGAAATACATATTCTTTAGAGCAAGGAATATTTAACCTGGAATTGGTACTTACTTACTTTCTCTCGAATTAGCTACTGGTCCAAGTTTTTAATATTATAATATTAAAATATTTTATGAGTCTGCAAAAGTTAAAAAACGGCGATGATATACAAGCGATTTTCGCTCCTTTCAACATGAAGTTCAAAAATGCCATTTAAAGATCATTTTAAGTATTGTTCGTTTCAGTGAGCTACTATTTAGGGATCTGCACATAACTGGAGCTTTAAAGAAACAATTGAATAGAATCAATCCAGATCAGAAATGCTCTTTATAGCATCGTAAAGCTGTAATCAAAATTTCATATTGCCTTCAAAGATTTGAATATCCGATGGGAATCCAAACGCAAAATAAGAAGACATTATAAAAAACACCAAGACATGAATACAAAAAATGAAAATACTAATTCAAAATGAATCCGAAAAAAGAATTCGGATAAGTAAATTTTATTATTTGTAACAAAGGTTACCCCGTATAGTTCCGGCATATAATGAGGAAATTTTGACGTACGAGCGAAATTTGTTATCTATGTTTACAGCAAACTGAAAAAAATTATCTAAGCCACAAAACAATTACGTCCGATGATTTACTACGATTTTCGACTTGGATGATCAAGACAAGATCGATCAACTTAAATCAAATATTGGCGAAGAAGCTCCATCCCTAAGCCCTTTAAAAAAAACAACGATGGATTCAATTGTGGTTGCCATAAGTTTTTCACAAGTCGTGCAAAACCTGGCGATTTTGCAGAAAACATTGATTCAATCAGAAAATTAATAATGGAAGATGGTCATGTGACATAGCGTGGTATTAAAACATCCATAAGCGCACATGTGTCAAATATTCCACAAATATTTTTCCGTGAAAAAAGTTTTCGCACGTTAGATCCTACATCATTTCACGTTCGCTCACAAAAAAAAAACACGAGCCGATTAGTCTGAAAAAATGCTCATAAGGTTCAACTCTGGTACTTAAAATGAATTATATAATAGTGACAAGTAATGAATAATGGGTTTATGCGTATGAGCCTAAACGTCTAGGTACGTCCAGGCGAGCCGAAACCGGCAAAAGTTGTTGGTGCAAGAAGTACTGCGAAGCAAAGCCGTCTATGTTTAGGACAAACTTGTCATGTAGCAACAGTTCCACTGGAGTGTCGTAGAACGGTCAATTCTCAATCGTACACAATTTCTTCTTTGTCCGAAATGTTTTGAGATAGAAACAAACAGCTTTGAACCAATCTTCACCATGATGATGCGAGCTCTCGCACACTCGTCAAACAATTTACAATTTGAACTGTCAAAACATCAAATTAATAAATCACCCATCCTACAGTCCTGATTCCCATTCCTGACACTCAAAACCTTCTTCTTGTTCCTCGACATAAATAACAAACTTTGTGGACAACGATTTTCGACGCCCAAAAAAGCTTTTGATGCATTCAAAAAGTAAGCTTTAGAGTTTTTTAGAACGGTGTAGAAATTTTTTGACCATTTGTTATCAACCTTAATGGAGAATACTTTGAAAAACGAAAATAATACACATATAAATAGTAACTTACGTATATCGTCTGCATTTTCAGTATTATGTCTATTAAAAGATGTAGAACAAAAAAATATAGACAATTCTCTTACTAGCTCGATCTGCACGGAATTCATTCAAATATTATAATGGGTTGTTCGGAAAATAATCTCTTGTTTCCCGACACAGGATCTATTTTTTATGATTTTAAGATTTATTTAAAATGTGTGTTGATAGAATGCTAGTGCCAGAACTGCTAGACAAAATTGCGATCTGGCCTTTTTGATGTCGAAGATGCACCACGTTCTGGAAGGCCGGTTGAAGCTGATAAAGATACAATAAAGACATAAGTTGATGCAAACCGGTGAGATCTGTGAGAGGTTAAGTTTATCAAATTCAACTGTTTATGACCACGTGAAAGGCCAGAGTTTAACCTCGAATCTCGATATATAGGTTCCCTGTATCCTCATGGAGATTAATTTGTGTCGTCGTCAAACGTCATGAAAACGATCCATTTTTGAAGCTCATCATTATTGCAGACGAAAAATGGGTTATATATAACAATGTCAAACCCAAGCAAGCACGGAGCAAAAAAGATGACCCGGCTCAAAGCATTTCCGAAGCCGATATCCATAAAAAAAGGTGATATTGTCTGTTTGGTGAGATTTTAAAGGAAGCATTTTTTTGAGCTTTTACCGGAAAACACAATAATTAATTGGCGAGTATACTGTCATCAGCTGGACAAACTGAATCGAATAGAAAAGGCCAGAATTAATCAACAGAAAAAGTGTAGCGTTCCACCAAGATAATGCGAGGTCTCATATAAGTTTGGTCACTCGCCAAAAGCTTTCACAGCTCCAATGGAATACAATGCCACACCCACCATATTATCCAGATCTGACCCTTTGAATTATTATTTGTTCCGGTAACTATAACATTTTTTGACAGCAAAACCTTCACGTGGACAATGAGAAGGATGAAAACCACCTCGATCAGTTTTTTGCCAGCAAAAGCAAAAATTGTTTGTGCGTGGAATTATGCTACTACCAAAAAAATAGCAAAAGGTATTTGACCAGATTAGCCAACATATAATTTAATAAAATATTTGTTGATTATACGAAAATTGTCTTCCATTTTCACAAAAAGCAACGAAGTTACTTTTCCAATAGCATGACCAAGCGTTGCAGAATTACCTCTGATGAATTGTTTGATTTGGGACAGGAAATAATTTTCAGGTTGAAACTAGAATTATCCCTCCGAACATCACATCATAGAATTCCAAGAGTCTGACTTTCTTGATAGCAGCACAGACACATAGACTGTTGGTGACAGCTTGTTTTTAGATTTCACTAGCGATTTCATGTTAAATTATTATTTCGCAATCTTTCTGCTTGGTGAGTGTCAAATGTGTCTAAATCAGGGGGGCTGTTTTTGGAAGTAGTATCTTTTTGGGAGCGTCCTTAAGTAATACGAGGTCTCCGTAAAGCATCTCTAGTGGATGATGATCCTAGTCAACCAGCACATCAAAATTGACGCGTCTTGACTGGTCGACATGATCTTTCGGATCATTTACGACCGATTTGAGATTAAAAATCTTGACCCAATCCAGTACGTCCAAAATACATGCCAACAATTTGATGGTGCATGTTCAATTGTCGCAAACCACCAAGAAGCTGGCTCAATCAACTAGCCTTCATAAAGACTGGTGCGAACCCTCGTATTGCCTTCATACTTTGGATTGAATCCCAAGAGCTCATTATGCGCCCCCACTCAAGAGCGGTTCGGAAGAAACGGCTAAGCTTGTGGGAGATAAAATTTGGCCGGTATTTCCTGCGAATAGGAACAATGAAATGCAAATAAACAAACTAAACAATAGTAAATAAACGCTTAAAAAAGCTGGAAGAAGGGATAACATGGACTCCCGTCCATGTTGAAGCTAGCTGTAAAAGACCAGTTGGCCTTTTCCCTGTTCATGGTAACTGGAGCTACCAGTTCCTTTTATGAAGGCGTCGAAGGTTTTAGAGCCTGACGGTATTCCATGTGATATATTGCGATAGGTTTCCCTTTTTTCTTCTGACTTGGGATTTTCCCCAGGCAATGTAAAATGCTCGGCTGAACGTAATCAGCAAGTTAAGGGAAAACCCGAGTCGCTGTTAGTACTTCGCCCACTATGCTCGCTGATGATGATCAAGAACAGAACTTGCTCGCAAAACTGTTTCATGGAAGAATTACTGACAGTAATCATGCCGCTGAGTACCTTCTTCCATAGCAATACGCTTAAGACTCAGTTGTATCGGTTGATTGTGGTCCAACAGGAAGACACATATGGTCATCTTATGATTCGTATGGCAAGTAAGTGCACTTTACCAAGTGTAGATAAGAATAAATATTTGAGTTTCGTATTAAAAATACACATTATACAATTGATTTCATGATGAAAACCACACAATCGGCACTAAGCAAGCCTGTACCAAAAAGAAAATTCTCATGAGCCATGTCGAAAGGGTAGTTCATCAATTAAAAATATGCCTCGTTTAAGAATCTTCTGAAATCCTCCTTACTGGAAACTGGACATTTAAAAGGCAAGTACCCGCAAATAATTGAAGAATAAAATAAATTAGCCTAACATAAGTGATTTTATCAGTCAAATTACTGTAAATTGCAGCCTCATTTCAAGCATTCATGGAACAATATGTCATTAAAACCGAAAATTATAGCGGGCATCATCTTCATAAATGACCGCTCTTGTTGATCCTTTTTTGGTTTGGGCGAGCAATAACGCCTCCAATGCATACCTTCACACTCTACGACGTCATTTTGGCAAACCTATGTTTCATCACACTTTTTAAAACGTTTCAGTAGGCGTTCATTATTCATCGCTGATTTTGTTCACAATTTAACAATTTCGGAAAAAATTTATGGCGTGAGCGAAGCGATATGCGAAATAATCAACGACTTCTCTGATTATAATTACCGTCTCTTTTATCTTTTTTGACGTTTTCATTCGTTGTTGATGTGCGGCGGTATTCGTCATTTACGATGCCTTGACGGCTATCTTGGAAACGCTTGTACCATTCGTAAACTTTTGTTTCATTTACCAAAGGCTTTAAATAGACTTTGATTGGCATTTCGCACACTGTGAAAGAGTTTATTCCATTTTTAACACCAACTTTGATACAAACTCTGTTGTCCATTTTTTAACAAAAAAAAACTACGACGCACATAAAAACACACCTAACCTCAGTGGCTGCCACAGAGAAAATAAACTTTTTATGCAATTGGAAATTCTATCATACTTCAGGAGCATTTATATTATACCAAAATAAAAAAAGTTTCCAAACCTTCGAAATTCGAAAATTCCCGTTATTTTTCATTCACGTTTCTACCGATAGCGATAGAATGGCCGTTTATTTCAATTAGACATTATTTTTGGCTGATTATAAATGCTACATAATTTAGCACAAGGAAAAAGTCTGTAAACGGTGGCGAACGAATGGGTGACCGGCCGTGGGTTTAGTTTAACGCTGGAAAAAAACCGAGGTGGAAAAAACAAGCGGTGAATCTCTCGTATTATTCCCGTTGAGGTTTGAGAAACGATCATCAATGTGCGATGGAGTCCGTGCTCTTGCGCGTCTCCAAAGTTTTGGCTGAGAACCTGACGGTGTTGCTGGTTATCGCGAGAATAGTTCCTATAGTGCTACCTGTTGAAGAGAAAAGTTGAGTCTACCACTCAGTCACCACTGGAAGTTCTACACGCAGAGCCTAAATAGCCTTCATCTCTCAACCATAAAAAAATGATTGCCACAAAAAATTTAATTTTTGGAAATATACAAGTTCATCGTCTCCCAGAAATTGCAGTTAGATCTGCTGAAGTTTTCTCCATTCTCTTCATTTTCTGCTCCTGTAAATTTCAGATCAGGTACCAGTTCCTCTGCCAGCTGAAATAAAAATTCTTGTCTAAATATTCTTCCTCTCATGTATGTGCATATAAGATCCTAGCATTTATAGCAACCAATCTAAATGTTGAAAAATAAATGGACAGATCATCTACAAGATTTGCATTCTGTGCTATACTTTCGGATAATTTTCTTCGTGATATCCATGCCACTGTTTGTGTTATTATTATATCATTCCAAGGTTTCAGATATATATTTTCCCTTTTTTGGAAATTAGATTTCAAACTAATCGGGTTTGTTGAGAATATATTGAGGAAATCAATATATTCCTCAATATATTGAGGAATAGCTTAAATTGCGCGCTTTGACGTTGATAGTTGTTCGCTCTCAGTAACATTTCCACCTTGTTATAAGCGTTCAGCAATTTTTTATAAATGTATTCGGCACCTTTGACATGGTATGGAAATTGTCAATCTGCAAACGCAGCCTCCTCTTGTCTCCTGTATCAAAATAAATAAAAGGACAGCATTACTAATTCCATAGACATGAAACGTTCGTTTTTTTTATTTGATATGCACCCCTTGCAAATCACATTGCAAAGAAGCATCTGAATCTGCAGAACTTAAACTCCATTCGGATCCTAAAACCCGGCATGCTGCTGATTCTTTTGCAATTTTTATACGATTCAAAATGCAATGCAAAATGCATCAATGAAAATGCATTCCTTGTTTTACCCCTTCATTATGTTGCTTTTCGCCAAACTATTGGCTCTGACCTGTCTCTGAAAAAAAGTTTGAAGCGATGATTTTCCAAACCTGGAGTCTTGTTGAATTTTCGCCGAACAGTTCTATCTAATGAAATTTCAGTATCCTCTTCGTTTTCTGCACATTCGTCTTCAGAACTAGAAAACAATTTGCTTATTTTCCTTCTTCTTCGTGTCTTCCCAATGTTTTCGTCTTTATGACCGGTGTCGAATAGATCAGTCTGTACTCAAAAAGTTTTATAAAATACCCTTCTTCTCATAGTTTTCCTCTTCATCTATTTTAGGCCGTAGTTTCAACAAATTTCAACAAACTCATTCTCATTGATATATTAGGGCTAAATGTTGATATTTGTAATTTTCAATACAAATTTCGGTCATTCACCAATAAAATCTTTTGACGCTAAGAAAATATTAGAAAAATCACAATAAAAGGAAATTCGAGGGTGCAATATCAGGCAAGTATAGCGGGTGAAGGAGTATCTCCCACTTCAATTCCTTAAATTTTTTTCCAGTATTCGCATTGCCCACTACGGGCTTGCACTGATAATTGCTTTCTGTTTCAGAATCGCCGAGTGCTTTTCAATTAAAAGTGGTTTTACTCGACGTAATTTTTCACAACAAAGGAGTACATTAATAGCTTGTCCGGGATCATCTTTTCGAAATGAATAATGCGATTAATATTCCACGAAACACAGAGAAGCGCTTTTTGGGCTTTATACCCAGCTTTGGATTAGTTCGTGGTGATTAATTTGTAGAGAGCCACTGCCTTTCGCGTTTTGAATTATAATAGTATAGTAGTATAACGACGCATTGGCTCATTTCCTGTGTTCAAAGGATAAAAAAACGTTGAAGCAATACGTTGCATAGAGCAACTCCTTACAAAGCTTTAAAATGTAATATGTCCCTTCGTAAGCATTTCTTATATATGCTCCTTAGAACTGTGTGCAATATGTCCCTTAGAACTTGACTTTTTCGCAGTAAATTTTAGTGTGGGTGCGGTGAAAGGATTCATCAAGACATTCTGCTCATAGAGCGAGGCTACACCGGGAAGTAGCCAGAAGCAATGTTTGAAGACTTTTTGGGGAAAAAGTCGCAGAACTCTACTGGAAAACATGAAAAGGAGGAAAACTTAAAGTTGTTTATTCAAACGAATAAGACTTTAAAATGAAATGAAATACAAATTGTTTTGATTCTCATGAAATTGGTTTTATTGGAATAATTATCTGCCGTCTTATCTTCTATTTCGGGTATGTGAGCGCCACGACTTGCGAGGAGGAAGTCCAAACGAGAGTTCCAATCTTCAACTACGTTCCCTGTAGTTCCCTGTATTCCTTAAATACATGCTGAGTCCGTCGTCAAACACACACGTTGCCCACCTATCTGCCCTTCTAATAGTGGAAATTGTAATCGTTCTAATAGTAGAAACATTTTATCTGATTGCCCTCAACATCTTCTTCGCATGATGATAAGAGGTTCACTGCTTTATTTGGCTTAGGGTTTAAACTATTTGGGCATTTGGGTCAGCGGACCATAGAAGGAAATCACACAAGGCCCCATCGGGCTACACCATGAATTTTTCAGTTCTTCAAGAAGTTCCTTAATACTTGACCTTATGGTTCCAACCAACGTCCAATTCTTTGGAGTTATATGTACGTCTTCAGGTTGTAGTGCAGTTGTTTTCCCTTAGTAATCTGTAATGTCTTGGACAATTTCTTTTCTCAATACTCGCTTTAGGTGGAGATCATAAGATTCCCAACCATTATATAATAAAAACGCAACCAGTAGTAACACTTATCTACGGACGAATTCTTATCACATTTCCCAACAAAACCCAATTCGATTTTCCTCGAAAATGCATTATGATAAAAAATATTTCATATATCTATATTTCACATATGTCGAACTAAAAACTCAACGCTGTGTGCAATTAGTCTACGAGGAACCGAGTATATCCTGAATTCCCCTAAATCATGCCTTTGACAAAATTCATACAGGGTATTTTTAGAGGTGTATAATTTTCGAAAAAAAATTCAAATACATCATTTTGGTCGCCGTACAATTGGTTTCATTGGAAAAATAATCTTTTGTCATTTGTACCTAAATATGAATTCGGTCGTGTGGGTGATATGACTGGTGCGGAGGGAGCCCATACAAGAGTCTCAATTTTCGACTACTTACTTTAATTGGGGCCGTATTTCGCCAAAAACGATCCAATTATTATTTTAAAATGTTCAAGCATCTCGCATTTTCTGGCGAAGACCAGTGTAGATCAGACCACAATAAATAGTACAGCCGTGTTAAATCACAAGATCTTGCAGGCCAGTTCACAGAACAAAACGAGAAATTATCTACTCATCAAATGTTTCTTTAAATAAGTATATGCTTGCAAAGCGAGTCCATTGAAAAACGAGAAAGTCATTGATCATGGCTCGTTAGTGGCCACCATTGAAGGTAATATATTCCCCGTAGCATTTTTGTAAGCCAATGGACCAATGATTTGGCCGACCCAGAAAGCACACCGAACAGTAACCGCCTGCGGTCACCCATCATTCCAAACGTGGCAGTTTTGTTTGTTGACGTAATCATTCAACCATAAATGGGCTTCATCGATTAACTACATTTTCTTATGAACCCCGGGATCTGCAGTAATTTGTTCTTTGGCCCATACACCCAATCCACACAGTGTCCGGTGGTCATTCGGCTTTCATTCCTGCCCGAGTTGAATTTTGCAAGCCTGCAAACAGAAATCCTTCTTTAAAATCTTCCATAAAGTGCATGAGCACAGGTTGAATTGTTTAGCACGATGTCCACTGGACCGACTTGCGTCTTCATTGTTACTACGGTCTACAACTGCTATGATTTCTTTATTACCCACTTAATGACGTCTGGGTTGATGCGTATTGTCATTTAGAGTAAAGGGAACTATCCATGGTTAATTCAATTAATTGTTCTAATGGACAATTATTTCGGCCATATTAACCCTCTGCCAACCGTACAAGACGATAACGTCCGTGCCAAGTTTGGAGTTGATGCATATCTTTAAAAAAAATTTTACACTCGCGCATACCTCACAAGCACAAGCGCGTTAGTATCAATTGCAATGTCAGTGAGCATGAGCGTATGCAAGTTTGCGGTCGGACAATATCGTCCTATAGAGTTGGTGACGTAACTTTTACGAATTTTTTGGTATGTGAAATATAATTATTTTTCATCGCATTATCATCATTATCAGTGCTCTGTATGAAAATTTAGAGTAATAAAATAATCGTTAGGTATGATTTTTCCAGAATTTTCATCGTTTGTTATTATGGATGAAGTCAGACACGAACATCACTATTATCTACGTGATTGACTCGTAATAATTCACGATGCAACAAGTGATTCGGAGTCTTACATTAAATGTGAAAGTACACAAAACTCCTCCGATAACCAAGATTTCGATGAGGACTACACGTCCGATTCTGAAGTTGAAATTGAAGAGGAAGGTGAATCTAACCCTGATCAACCTCCAACAGCGAAGCGCGGATGCCCAAGCGGTGTAATACTTGGAAGGGATAGGAAAACCGCGCCTAAATTTAAATGGTATACAAAGCCTTCTGAGATCAGTGGAAGACGTTCCATACCAGTATATTTACCAGCTTGAAAGACTGAACCTCGCGAGATAGTAAGCCCGATTGATGCATGGAAGTTACTAATCCCCGACTCTCATCTAAATATCACTGTCACATATACGAACATGCATATTGAAAAAATAAGAGATACGCTACCTAAAGAAAGGACTCACAAGGAAACTACTCTCAATGAGATAAAAGCCGTTATTGGATTATTGGACTATTATTTTTAGGTTTTACAAAAATGTCCCATACATCAGTGAGAGATTTATGGAGCAAAGATTTTAGAGAGACTGTTGTACAATGACTATGAGTCATAATCGGTTTACTTTTCATCTATTGCATATGAGATTTGATGACGAAAATACGCGAGAGGAGAGGTGAAATTAACATGGTCTCGCTCCTATCAAGGAATTATAGGATTCGTTTCTCAGCAATTGCCAAAAATGTTATCAGCCTGCCGCGGATTGCACAATCGATGAGGACCGGTTAGCATTCCGTGGTCGATTCAATGGAAAAGTCTATATTCCCAGGAAGACTGCAAATTACGGGATCAATATCGTTTGTTGCAATGACGTACAAACATCATATTTGTTCGATGCAGAGCCCTCCGTCGGAAAATCCTCTGGACGTGCTGATACGTCGGCGCGTCACCACTTCATATTTCTGACTAAGTCTATACATAATACTCATCGTAACATCACGTGTAACAACTGGTTTACACAGGTACCAGTGGTTCAAGAGATGAAAAGTAAATAAGGCTTGACAGTGGTGGACATATTGAAAGCGTGAAATCCCGCCTCATTTCACCAAACCTGCCTCAGTTGATCTTAAATGCTTTGCATATAAAGATAATATGACATTCTTAACATTCTGACATTCTGACATTCTTTTGTGCAAAATCCAAGAAAGTAGTGATATTGATGTCTAGCTTACAGCAGAGACGACGCGATGTAAGCGAATCTCATATTCCAGAAATCATATATTTTTATATTAAAACAAATCTCGGGAGCAAATAAATTGATGGCCAATTTATTTTTTTTATGGAATATTGGATCAAGCGGGCACTAATGCTAATATATTATACAATTTAGTTCCTAAAAATGCAAAAACACCATAGAGAACCGAATTCTTGCATGAATTCACGAGAAGCCTCATATCTCCGCATCTTCAAGAGCGCATGTATATACCAAAGATCCCTTGTTTAAAAATGAAGTTGATTCGCTAATTCCTCAATCTGCCCACGTGTAAAGGTAAAGATAAGAAGAAAATAATGTGGTGCTGTTCTTTTTGCGAAACCGCAGCCTGTGATGAACATCGTCTGTACCTCTGTTTTGAATGCAAATAATTTTTTTTTCTTATTTAAATACTCTATTTTTATAATTCTCATATTTTTTCTGAAATTCGGCATTTCTCCACTTATTGAAAAATCGTTGTCCCAAGCAAGTTTCATAAACAGATCTTAATATTTCTCCTTTTTTCTGTATTAATACGATAATTCATTTGATATTCTTAACCCACCAAAGCTAATTTAGACATTTAATATTGTAATCTCTAATTAAATGATCTTCAAACAACTCAAAACACAGTCCCCTGGAGTGTCCCATTTCCAGAATTAGAAATCTTCTGACAAATATATGTTTTCTTTGTCATTGTTAAATAAGTAAATAATGTATAAATAATACTAAAATACAGTAAGAATCTTTAAAAAAACGCATTTGTACTTTGAATGTAAATAATAAATTGAAAAATCGGTATACGAATTTTGTCCTCAAATTTTCAAAACAGTCCCCTGGTACAATTTGAAAGTTGTGCAGAAATCGCATTTTGAATTGGCGCAGATGTTTAGATCGTGAAACTGAACGCAATCGGTATGAAGTTCGTTCACTTGTAGAGTTAAGCGGGAAGTTGCCATTTAGTGTCTCCGCTTCCATTGTCAGTGAATTATGTCATGACCATGAATCATGTTTTAGGAGGTTTAATTACGATGATTGTATAAAATTCATAACATAGCAAGTACGCAGCCACGTCTGTTTCTTAATTTTATGGTACTTTACATTTATAGGTAAAAATGCCAGTCACGTGGTCACACTCCCCTTTCATTTTATAGTACAGGTGACTGTTCTCTGACACAATGGACTGTTTCCTTTAGGTGTAGTCAAGTCTAAGTTGCCAGACTGCGTATTAATGAATATTAACATTAAAAATATCGTCTTTATCGCAGCATACTACCCTAAAATGCCACCCAAAATGAAGCCATCGAAAACAAAAGAAGAAATATTGGAACGAAAATGTATAGCAAAACGTTTAAGGTATCAACGACGTTAAAAATGACTCTCAAAAAAGAGAAGAAAGGAAAGGAAATGAAAGGCGGAAATATCAAATGAAGAAAGAAAAAAGCACAAGAAATTTAGTCAGGGATATGAGCCGCCATGACTGACGAGTGAGCACAAGGCTGCAAAAAAAACTTGGAGAGAGCGTTGTTCTGCGTATTGCGCAAAACAAAAAGGTATGAAAGCAATAACAAACATTTTTATCAGGGTAAATACACCTGATTCGGAGTGTTCTGCGTCAGTACCTGTGCCACCTTCAAAACCAGAAAATGCATCATTCATTGCAAGAAAGAAACAGGCCAAACAGAAGCGCGCAAAAATAATGAGAGAGAAAGACCTTAAGATTTAGCAAAACAAACAGAAGGCGGAAAAGTATAAGAAGAGGTTACAGCGGTTAAAAAATAAGTTAGCAAATAACAGCAAAAGTCCCGAGACAATAGAGAAGTTGTTAAAAACGGTCTGTTTGGGGAAGTATTGAATCAAAAATTGAAAATGATCTTCGCAAGGTTAAAAACACATAAAGAAAATCAAATTTTTGGGAAAGTTATATCTGGTGAAAAAGTAAAAATACAAACTATGGAGGAGCAAAGACAGTGCTGTATCGTATAAGAGACTTCAGAACTCGAAAAGTCAGTCAACTTTATTATCCACAACACGGACTCGTTTAGGTAGCATTTCATCCGATCTTATACAGGCAGTGCCAAATTTTTATGAAAATGATGGCAATAGCGGAATCGGTGGAGGAGAACGGGAATGAGTGACCAGAAAAGGACACAATAAATTATTGGAAAACACTTGTTTTAATCACTGTGGTGAGCAATGTTTATCACGGTAATGCCAGTGTTATGTCAACAAGATCTCAATTGTAAAGTTTTTGATGATAATAAGCCTTTATAGTTTAAAAAATGGGTAACCGGAAAACAACATTATAGGGATCAAAATTGAGTAAAGTACGATTTGTATCAAAATACATAAAAAGAACTTTAATGGTTCGTCCAACTGAACTTATCCAAGAACTAGAACATGACTTAGATGGGTATTATAACCACGAAAGAAACATATTCCATCAGCACAAAGCCCTCAAAAACTTAAAAGAAAATCTTAACGAGTACGAAGTTGTAATACTTATGGATTTTTCAGAAAATCACTGTACCAAGTACAGTGCAGAGATACAGGCATATCATTTTGAGGGGTCTAGACTTCAGCTGAGTCTTCACACTGTTGTTGGTTAGACCAAAGACTTTACAAAATCCTTTTGTAATGTTTCCCTATACACTCACCCGCTACTGTATGGGCACATTTGAAGCCAATTTTCAAATCTTTATCACCGCATATAACCTGCATTCATTGTGTGAGCGACGGACCCGTTTCACAATACCGGAATAAAACTGTAAAAAACTGTAAAAGTGTAGAAAAGTTTTCCTGCAACTTTTCAGAGAGTGGCCACGACAAAAGTGTTGCTGAGAGAGTTGGCGCTACTTGCAAAAGACCTGCAGATGCCATCGTTGCTGCAGGAGGTGATATTCATAGTTTGGAATCTTTTATAGACTCTATGCAACAAAGATGTCCTGCAATTACATCCTTTACGATTGACAACGAGGCAATAAATAATATGACTAATGATATTCAGAAAGAGGTCACTCATTTGAAAATTTTTAATGGTACCCTCCAAAAACATCACGATAAGGGTAAAATATCACGATGTCCTTTGGGATTTGCTAAACTTATAATGAAAAGTTTGAGCTGCTTTTGTGAAGACGAGTGTCAGCATTTTAACAACTTAATGACAAGTACAACTTCATGGCAAAACTTCGCGTTGACGACGTTTACAAAGACTCTGAATCCTACGACTCAACCAGACTGGCCTATGTCCCACCGGATACTAACGTTATTACAGGAACCAACATTTCAACCCCGCATGATAAATTCAAAACTGATTTTGAGAATATTCCTGTGTCTTCTTCAATCAGCCAATACAACTTCGGTGATTATAATTACGAGCAGTTACATACGGAGGTACTTCAAAAGTAAAATATTTCAAAGAGTTAAACTCAAAACTTTGATTTGATTATGATTAGAGAGCAGAAGGCTTTGATTAGAGAGCAGAAGGCTGTTTTTTGTTCAATTTTAATTTTTAACTGTTATAATTTTAAAAACTGTTATACCAAGAAGTTAATTTCGAAATGTTTAATAGAAGCGAGCATTAAGAAAATTCATCAAAGTCAGTGAAATTTGTTTGTAAATGCTTGATTTATTTGTAAAAAATACAGATTTTAGGAAATATAATGAAAAATAAAAACTTTGATAGCTTGCATTCAATAAAAATAATGTTTTTTATATAGCTAACACTCCCTCTGGTTGGTTATAACAGTCCCCTTTCACGATTTTGTAAAAAGTTGTCAATAACTCTTAAATGAAAAGGATAATGTGTTAGCTTTTTGAAGATACGTACTTAATTTAGTGTTGCCCTTCTTTGCATAGTTGTATTTTATCATTATTTAATAAAATTTGCTTGGGACACTCTTTTATGGGCTAGTTTCCAAATAGTAGAGAAACACCCAATCCCAAGTTTGTAAAATACTTATTTTTATTGAAAAACGTTCCATTTAAAAATATACCATTTGATGTTCATATAAATATACTTTTTGAGCGATGTAAGATACAATTAATATTTTTTGAAAGCCCCTTTTATAAAAAATAAGTCCCCAAAATATTACTGTACTATCCAAGATACCTATATTTTAGTGAAGAGATACCTATTTCGAAATTATGGTTTTAGTAGCGATTTTATCAGGGGGTAAATTATTCAAGTCAAAAACTATGGGAACAGGAAAAGGAGATCTATAACACATTCAGTGTATTTTTGGAAATTTACCCTACGTTCAAGTGGGTTAAATTATATTCTGGCAAGACATCGTCCGCGACGGTTGCGGTGTGCAAAAAAAAACACACGATTGGCGAAGGGTTAATTCACGAATTGCACGATGTGTTTCTCGAACAGAACGTTTTTAGAAATAAACGTACATGTTATGTGATGTAGAATTTGCATATGTTTCTCAGGCGTCTACCTATTTATTATAAAATTGCATACCAAACTAACTATAAAACGCATGACAGCTGTCACACCGTACACAATGTTGTCAATTTAAAGTTCTTTACCTCTAAAGAAACCATTCTTTGCAAAGTAAAATATGATTAACATCACGTAAGAGTACTTCCAGATTTATTAGAAGATTTTGCAATGATCATTATCAAAGTTATGGAATGCATGGACAAAATTTATTGCCAAAAAAATTTTTATTTGGAAATTCCTCTTAAAAAATACATATGTGATATATAACTTTCAATGCAGTATTTCTGTTCAGTATCAGTGAATCAGTGATTGTAAAAATTATGGATAATATTTAAAGAAAAGAAAAAATCAAATTTGTTTCTGCAGACCATTGTTACCGGGATGAAGCAGAGAGATAAAAATTACAAACTTAAGTAGCCATTTAATTGAAAAAAACGAGTACTAAAAATACCTAAACCGTTTTAACTATCATTCTGATTTCTATTTTTTCCAGTAATGTGTAATTGTCTTCCATAAAAAACATCCTTTTCCATAATATTTGCTAAGTTTTCTAATTAAATAACTACACGCTCGAGTTGTTGTTATTTTTGTTAAATTTCTCTTCGCTTGCCTATTTCTAATTTCCACCCCAACCACAACGTCAAAATAGGGAACATCCATCATCCGATCGACACACAAAACGTACCACGCATGGTATCCTAATTTCACTTAACCTTAGGTGTGTAACCTTAGAACTTGTACACTGTGAAACCAATTCCCTCGTATTATCGTTCATCCGGGAATCGTGTCAATCAAACTCTAAATTTAGATTGCAGGCTCAAGCTTCCCGGAGCATCTCGACAATTGCCCTACAGATGCCATCGTCATCATCCTCTTATCTTGTGGCCTGGAACGGGAAATGCGCTGCTTTGACTTTCTTCTTTTAAATACTTCGCAATGAATTGTTACAGTAAAGAATCGGGCAGAAAGGAGATCTAGCCCATACCATAAAATGTGAAATATCTCAAAATGTATTTTGCCTCATTCCGATTTCCCTCAAGTCCTCGTTTGCTTGGGTTAAGTGAACATTTTTTTTACGAAACGGATAACTGACCACCCGGAACTCGGGAACATTTGTTTAAAATGAATCTGTTGTCTTCATAGACAATTGGTTACCATAAATATTTAGAGTTTAACAATTTTACAGCCGAAATCTCTCATAACAATTCCCCGGCACTGAAACTGATATGATACAGCTGGACCAAGTCAGAAATAAGATCGGAAAGTGGGTGCTCATTACAAATTAATTTATCGTTTATTATCGATTCAGATACATTTTCAACGAATTTGAATAGCCACGTATTGTGCGCCCACAAATTTTTCATTGACGGTGTGATTTTGGTGCGCTTGAAATGAATGAATCTATTTTTAAGTGCGATTATAAATCAAACTGAAATATCTAAAATTCACTATATCCCACTGAGGAGAAGAACGCAGAGTTCAGCCTTGTCATGCCTTTGAACGGGGAACAGCTTTTTCGCATTTGCCGATCTTGCATGAATTTCAATCTAATAAATCACCCGGAAAATCTTTTCTCTTTAAAGAAACGCCAACGAGAAAAGGCGCACGCGAGCATGGATCAAAATGAAATCCCTTGAGATTACGTCCTGTTGCCTTGCGCCACGTAAATCTTCGTTCCGATGAAAGTACCTTGCTGACATGTTAATCTTCCGATTTCTTGGCACCAACGAATGGAAAAGAAAAACAAAAAAATTTTTCTTTTCGACATTTTGCGATAATTTCAAGAATGTCTTTTCGAATTTTCCTGAATGAAAAACACTTTCTCCAATAGCTAAAGGAATAGACATTTTATAAACCTCATCGGTAAGATAAATATCTCGATAATGACTTGCGTTTCTCTGGATATAAAAACTAGTACTAACATTGTAGATGTATTTTTGGGCTCCTTTGTACGCACTACGAACATGGCGAATTCGGAAGAATAGAGTTTAGGTAGAATTTAAATAGAATTCACCCATTTAATGGTAGTGAATTGGAAGGAAGTAATAGTTAACGAATAGTACGAGCTTTTATGTGTAGTACGAGATCTAGATACAGAGATAGTACGAGATTCATGCATGAGAGGAAGTATAAAAGTTCGCGGAATTATTGGAAAAGACGTTGGAACAAAATGTCGAAATTATTCTTGTCAGGTATTAGTCTCATGTTCCATCCGAATTTTGAAGCTGTTTTCACGATTTTTTTTAAATAAGCATAAAAGCGAACTTTTCATAGAAAAAAATTCTAAAGCATGTATTTTTGAGCATCAATTCTGGTTAAAAATGAAAATATCCATTAGAATTGAATGATCCTAGATACGGACAGAGCCATTGCTGCGAAGAATAACTTTTAAAAATTGCAGCCAAATCAATTGAGTAGGTTTTTCTAAATCACCTGTGCCGCACATAGAAATGTTGATTCAAGAAAAACGCGTTTCAAGTCAAAGTTTGTAGTTTTCAAATGAAAAAATATACTTATATAAATCGGAGTTCCCTGGTGTATACAATTAATCTTTCTCCTCCTCGTATGCCTATGATTTTAAGCATCCGATTTCACATTCTCCGCGTTGTTGATCCGTTGCCTGTTGTACTTCTGTGAGTACTCCATTGATTTGTGAGCAATTCCCTCGCCAACAGCTTCCATTATTTTCAAAGCAGGCACAATCCTGAATTTTAAAAATCTCATTTTTATTTTGCGTACTTTTCCCTATACGTCGTTCAAGGAGACTTGGTGCGGATAATTTTCTCACAAATTGGCAACAAATATTGCTGTATCTTCATCAAATTCTGGTGGATCCCCGCAGGGGAAGCCAGTATTCTTTGGAGAGCGCTGCCCCACGTACCCGAGGACCTGGAGGTCTCTGTAAGACCGTTCCATTGAAAATCTACCCTGACACGACTCTGAAAAACGAACCGCATTTGGCGCATTTGGGCGATATTTTGGACCAAGTACCACCGAGGTGAAACTCGCGCACGAATGGCTTTAATATAAGTACCGTACGGTCTCCGTCCCGATAAAACCTTGGCAGGCCTCGAAGTACGTTCGAAGCTCGTACCATTATGTTGGTGGTGTAGGTTCAGTTGAGGCGAACTCCCGATTACCACTGGTCTGGCTCTGAGCACCTGTCCCCATAAGGGCTGGTGCCAACCTTTGCCTAGTCTCCCTGCTTTGCACAGACTCCCATGGAACCATTTAGGTGACTACACATACGAGTGAAGATAGTGGTTCCGAGGGGAGACCCATTTAGCATGATCCCTTAGAAATTAATATCAAACGCAACAAAATCAAAAGCAACGAACAAACAATCGAACCCAGATGATAAACGGACGAATGAACACAAAAAGGCAGAGAGCCTCTACAAACCAGAGACAAGGGTATCATTCGGACGCAGCAAAATAACAAGACGCACGCCGGAATGTCCGTAAGACAAGGGGGAAAGTATGTACAACGGATGCCTGGGAAACACACAAAGGGAGACACTACCAATGATATTCAAAACATGATACGAAGCGATACTACCACTGACACTGCTACTGATGCCATCAGAGCTCTAGATCCTGACGCAAACAGAAAAAGGCGCAGGTCAATCTCATCATATTGGATCGTCATGAAGAAGAACGTCTCATGCGTAAGGCAGGAAACACCGTTAAAAAGATCAAAGCTTCCTGCAAAGTCCAGAAGAACATAAACAAGGACAAACAAGGACAAGAGCTCTTCCAGCTCTAATACACCGTGGAAGAGCTCTTAGACCGAATCGGGCACCACAGACGCAAATGGCTTAAGCCGGAGGAAGAGCAAAAGACCAGTACCTCGGTCGAAACGCAAGTGATTCCCGCTCATAGCGCTACCAAAAGAGTTGCCAGTAGCCCAATCCAAGGGGACCGAGACAAAAGGAGGAAGGACGAAGCAGCGAACAGACAGGTTACGTCGAATGATGGATTCCAGGTGGTGGCATCCAAGGTCACCGAAAAAGTGTCCAGAAGGCTCCTCCTCGAAAAAGTAACCAATGAAAAGCTCCTTCCTGGGGACAAAGGCAAAGAAACCCCAAACAAGAAACAAGCACCGCGAAGCAAGCCATGCCGCAAAGCCTTAAAGCATGCACTGCTGGTCAAACCGACAGATGGGAGAACTTACGCAGACGTTTTGCGGGAAATCAAGGGAGCTTTGAGACCCAGTGACACTCAAACTGCCATCAGAACCGTCCGGCCAATCAGATCTGGTGGCCTTCCTGTACAATCTGGACCTGAGTCATCAAATTACGACTCATTCCGTGACGCAGTTTAAAAGGCTCTTGGGGGTAGAAAGGTTGAAAAGGCAACGGTAGCCGCACTTGCACCATTGGCCACCATCGAAATTAGGAACATTGAATGCGTAACGAACATCATGGGGGTGAAATAGTGCCTCAAAAGGGTTTTCCCCCAATTAAATGGGCTTAAATTACGACTCACCCCTGAAAATAATACAGAGCAGCGCATGGCCATAGTCAACTTAACCGAGAAACAAGCCAAAAAACTCCTCTGCGTGGGCAAAACAAAAATTACGTTGAGATTCAAATTCTCCGCTGTTTCAAATGTCATACAGCATGAGGATGAAAAGGGCTTGATAGGAGATCCTTGTGCTATAAGTGCGGTAACGTAGGACATGAAAGAAGAGACTGCACGTGAGAGGCGCATTGTGTCCTCTGCGAAGACGCTGACCGCAGACCTGATGACCTGAGACATATCCCAGGAACAGGAAAGTGCCGGGCATTCAAAGAAAACCTAACCAAAACCAAAGCAGCTCTGCGATTACCCGTGTCCTACAGATAAACTTACATCGGAGCTCAAATGCCCACGACCTTCTTGACCAGTTCGCGAGGGATATGAAAGCGGACCTATTAGTGCTTAGTGAACAATGATGATGATGAATCCCCGATGAATCAGGTACTTGTGCCATATGGGTTCGAAACAGCACCCAACTAAGAGTTCATGGCCGTGGGCGAAAAGATGGTTTCTTGTAGGTCTGTTGCCCAAGAATAACATTCTTTAGTGTATACTAGCCAATAACATCTTTCCATGCAAAGCTCAACTCCTTGCAGGACGCCATCTTGAGCACAGAGGGTCATGTTCTTATCGGGGAAACTTTATCGCCAAGGCTTTTGAATGGGGCATGCCTCAGTCAGATGCTAGGGGGACTCGAATCCTGGAGATGGCAGCCGTAGGCAGAGTAGGGCTAGCCGTGGTCAATGCTGATAGCACTCCCACTTACCGCCGCTTGGGCTGCGTGGGTACTATTGCGGACGTGACATTCGCCTCGGAGTCGCTCTCCTCTATGACACACAATTGGAGAGTTCTAGAGGACTACTCGGCCAGTGATCCCCAGTACATAGCATTCGAGATTCGCGCCAATGTTCCTATACTCCCAGACACACAGCGCTCCGCCTTCGTGAGAAATACTGAGAGGATGAACGCGGGGAAGTTTGTTGACACGCTCATGAGATGCTCACCTCCGTTTCGCTCATCGCCGGGGACCAGAGGACTGGCTACTGGAGACATGGTGAACTCCACCATGAGTCCCATCAAGTCTGTTTGTAAGTGAGACGGAGACCTAGACACGGAAAGCCTTCCGATGTATTGGTGGTCCACTGAAATAGCTAAGCAACGAAGGGAGTGTCACAAGAGTAGCTAAACGAGTACGAAGCCAGGACGAGGCATACACCAGAATGGCAGTATATCGGTCGGCCAGAAAATGCCTTCGCAAACTGATCAACAGGAGTAAAGCCCGTTGCTGGCAGAACCTCGTCGAAGACGTGAATAGGGACCCGTGGGGCCTGGCCCATGAACTAGTTATGCGGAAGCTCGGTGCTCTACTGGTGCCCTGCGTACTTAAAGCGGACATGATGGACGAGATAGTACGGGCACTTTTTCCCCAAGATCTCGTCCATGTTGATGCCGCCCACAGGGAAACAACATCAGACCGTCCACTCTTCGCGAGGAACGAGCTGGAACGAGGAGTTCTTTCCACGAAGGCGAAGAAGGCTCCGGGAATAGACGGTATTCCAGCCGAGGTACTGCATGGTTTGCTATCACTTTTGCCCTCACTTGCTGCTCAGTACGTTTATTGCCTGCTTTCGAGAAGGCATGTAACGAGCTTGGGCTATGGAGGAGCTACTTCTCGGGCAGAAGTGTATACGTCCAAGGTGTCTGTGATATAGAAGAATTGGAGGTGGAGAGAGGTTGACAACAAGGCTCCGTTGTAGGTCCATTTGTATGGAACCTTGTGATGGATGACCTTCTGGTGAAGCTTGAGTGTCTTTGTAAGGTGTGTACATATGCCGATGATCTGCTCCTCCTAGTTGAGGCTGACATTCGGTCGCAGCTAGAGGTTTATGTGAGTCGTTAAATGCAGTTTGTCCACGAGTGGAGTGAATGTGTGGGGTTATCTGTTTCCACTGACACGACCTCGATGATGCTCCTGAAAGGTGCATTCAGTCCAGGGCGTCCTCCTTGGGGACGATACAGGGGTAGTGTTCAAGTATCTGACCATGGTCAGATACTTGGGAATACTAAATGGTGAAACACTGTCGTTCTGGCCTCACTTTCGAGACCTGAAGCGACGTCTCCCACTACTTGTGTCGACGCTTAGACGTATATGCCTGGAGGAGTGGTGTCTAAGGCATGGCACGCTATGAAAAATATACGATGGCCTTTTTGTTGCTTATGCGACCTACGGGTCACCACTGTTCCTTGAGTCTGCGATGGGTTTAACGGGCAGGAGACTCATTGGATCTAGTCAGCGAGTATTGCTGTTATGTTGTATCTCCGTCTGTTGGACAGTGTCTACTGAAGCCAAGCCATGTTCTGATGGGGGCCCCGCCGCTTGATCTGGAGATTATCCGCAAAGGACTAATGTTTATGTTACGTGGGGGACTTCAAGTTGACGAGCATGAATGGTTCAGGGGCATGGATCCGAAAAGTATGAGTGTGGCCTCCCTGTGAAGATGTCTGGTTGATGGAGTACCCTCCAGCTGCCAGATGAGTTGGGATGAATGTGAGAAAGGACATGTAACGTATGTTTTAGTCCCTGACGTAACGACAGCGTGGAGACACCCGTACTTCGACTTCGGTCCAGATCTTGGGTTCCTGCAGACGGGACATGGGAGTCTGAATGAATGGCTTAGTTGACGCATTATTTCAACCCCGTATGTGGAGACCATGGAATTAAGCCCACACTGCAGGTGTCCACGTTAAACACTGCGACTTCATGTCAATTCCATAAAAATTTCTTACCATCGGCCCAGAGACAATTTTAAACTCCCCGCATGGACACTTCTCTATTAATTTAAATCCTAAACCTTGAAGAGGTTTTTAATAAATTGTATTTCACTATCACTTAATTTTCGATTGTAACGCTGTAAATACTAGACTTAAACTTAGAGCACTATAACCGAAATTTTTATCGTAAGTCGCTTCAAGATCACTGCACCTGTTGCTCTTTTGAGCATAAGTGTGCAAGAGCATAGAGTGTTGTGTGATCTAGTGTGAATCAATGGAACCGTTGTTCGACGAAGTTATTTGTCAAGTTGTGAAGTAATCGTTGAGTCGAGAGCACCGATTAAGTGTCTTTGTGTAATGATTGACCCGTAGATTCTCCAAACTATTCCCAGCAACGGTAGACAAGAGCTGTGCGAGTGTACCTCTCAGTTGCTACATGATTAACACTAGGAGAGCAATCTCAAATTATAACCACCAACTTATGAGCGCAATAGAATCTATAATCCTGTGTTGGTCTGAAGTTTTGGCTAAAGCTCATAGTAGAGATTTGTATAGGCAGTGATTAAGGCTGTTGCAGAGGCGAAGAGCAATGTGAATTCGGCAAATTGAAAATTTTTTCACCTTACAGTTCGATTTGGTCTTCCCTGAAAATACCTTCACATTTTGGCAAGAAGAATGAATAATCATAACACAAAGCTGGTGCCGCCGCTTCTTGCTTCTTTTACTAAACTTGGTAAGCTACAGAAATGCTTCAAAGACCTGGCTTGAATAAATATGACAAACAGTCCTAAGTTTGGCACTTGCTTTAGAATTCGTTTCGTCGACATCAAAAACAAAGGTGATATCAAGAACTTCAAAAAAGTTAGCAATTTTAGTTTCTGTAAAATATAAGAAGTATTATAATTTTTAGTAATTTATTTAAGGCACTTCTGTCTTTCATTACCTGTCATGCTATAATACTTAACACGTTGATTACCTCGCCAATTTTCAGAAAGTTCGCCTGAAATGACCGTTTGGTTTACTCACATTATATGATTAAACTTCCTAATTCTAGCGCATACTTATTATCAAAAAGCAAAAACGGTTTTACGTATTATCTTGCAGTTGGCTTCTCTAACAGGAAACTCTTCGCGGAAGCCAACTACGGGTTAGTTAGACAGAACTCCAACAAAATCCTGAATTTTATTTTCCAAGAAAATGTTGGTGTCAAATTGGATACGACAAATCTTACAGTACAAACGCTCGTGGACTTATTTTTTCGGATGAGTTTCTAGCATTGCTGGTGGACCAAACTAATTTATGTGTTGTGCAAGAAATTGAAAAACGCAATTCAATGAAAAAAATCTAAAAGGTTGTCAAAGAGGTTAGACGTCAGTGCTGCAGAGATGAAAATTTTTGCTCGTCATGAATTCATAAAAAGGAGATAAAGAACCAAATAGATTGAATGAAAGTGATTAATTTTTTATTTCTTTATAATACACCAATACGCCAATACACAAATGACACTGAGCTCTATTTTTGGTAATTTGTGCATGTGTCAATGCAAATGAAGTTGAATGTGATGTTGATGGTGTTGGTGCTTGGGGTTCATTTCGCACACAACGGACAACAGACAGAGCATGTACACCACGTGGCATATTTTTACGTTCCTGAATATAAACAAAGTATAACGATTGACCACGATCAGAAATATTAGGCGTCTAAATTTTTTTGTGGATATTCCAATCGGAATTGAGTTTTACGACAACGAAGAATGCGTTAGAAGCGGAAACATCGAGCAAATTGCAAAATATAGCAACAGCCCAACGATTTACCTTTCGTTAACAAAGATAGGTTCCAATCAGCTTGTCTAAAACATCGACGCTACCTTCGTTTTGGTTTCAAATTTTATTATTGCGGGCTTTTGTTTGTCGTCTGCTGTATCAATATTCACGGTAGCGTTGTAGGTAGAAAATAATGCAACCAAACGCCTCCTTTTCGGTACATACGACAGTCTGCAGGTCTGGAGGCTATGTTCAAGTAGAAACTCGGTATGGTGAACTGGCTTCCTTTTTACATCAACTAAAATTGGTTTTATTGGTGGCAATCCTTTACAACCAATGTCATTTGGCGCCTTTTCAATTCAAAAGTAAGATGAATCGACGTGAAAAAGTTGTCGCATGTTTCATTTCTACCATTCAAACCTAGATAAAAAATGAAGGAAAAAAGTAAGATGGTGCAAAAAATAATAAAAAAAAGAGAATAAATAGATAAATAGCATCAGTCATTTTTAGGAAGACACTTTCGCCTTGATTTATTTCTGGAGCACAGTTGCCAATGCGACCAACGTACTTCTGCAAATTGTCTGCATAATACGATTCTGCATCGACCGCAACGCATAACTTCATCCCATACTTTACTGGTTTCCATGAATGTATTGCGTGAATGGTGATCTCCCACGAAAAGGCAAAAGTATTTCATCTGCTGTAATGAAATCACCTGGAATATAAATCACCTTCAAGCGTTGAACCCATTTGTCAAAAATTTCGCGTATTGGGGCCAGTTTGTCTCGCTCACGAGCTCTGCGCTCTCTCCCATCGAAGCGGGGAGAACGGTTGATCCTTTTGAAATGGGCCAGTGAAATGGTAGCGGCGAAAATTGGCCTTCCATGCACATCGTCCCATAATACTTCGATGGCCTCACCATTCGATCGATATGCGTCGGTCAATACCAATAAGCCATGCATATAAATCATATGCATGCATTGTGGCTATATCAGCATTCACATTTGTTTGTAATCAGCATCTTTACTTGAGACATAAGGCTAACTATCGTCATGTGCAAACGTTCAAACCATTTACTATCAATTTTTTCATAAGCACGAGAAAGGTATTAGGAGAAGATCAAATCGAACTGATTATTTCGACACGCAAGCTAATACTAATGAGAAAAGATGGGCCAGTGCATTTGCGAGATAGCAAAAGTTGTTCGCCGTATTCTAAAAACAGTAATAAAACTGTAACCACACTAGAGTAGGTAGGCACAAGTATTTTCTTGTCGAATAAAATAACATCGCAGACGATGTGTTTATTCATGCAAGTGATAAAGGGTTCCTAGAATATGTGATTGTTTTGTCTCGACAAAAGTAGTACATCCGGTTGCAAAACAACGTGAAACAATATTCCTAATACTGTTGAGAAGAGATAAAAACGACACAACCAGAAACGAAGCTTCAATTATAATATACTGAAAGCATGAATAGTTTATACAGTGTCAATTCAACACTTGAAATATGATTTCGTTACATTTTTTTCTACAGTCATTTGGTGCCGTTTTTTCGTTTCACCGAAAAAAAATGTGAAACGTACATATACAATTTTTACGTTGAACCAAAATCTCAGGCAAATTTAGTTCAAACTTATCTGAGTTATGCTTAATGTAAGTTCAAAATTGACACCAAATGCAGCCATAGGTTAAATGGCTTAAAAAGGTTTCACTACATACTATAGATACCTAAAATGCTCAGAAATTTTTAAAAAGTAACTTCTAAAATAAAAATGACAAAGTTCAGAGAAGAATTCGTCGTCGTGTTGATTGGAGAAGAGATTCAACGAGTTTCGAAAAAAATAAAATTGCAGGAGCTCCATTATTTAGAGATTCTACCACCTACTGGAAAAAGCCATGAAGTATATGTACCCAATCAAAAAGACGCCGAGAAACGCGATATTTCAGTCCAGCCTGTAAGGAGAAGCGCGCCCTTTGTGTGGAAGATTGTTTTAAGAAGTTCCAGAAACAATAGAACATTTTTTTATTTCTTGAATATGAACAAATTTTTATAATTATATTGTTTGTTCGGTTTGTAACAAATTTTCTGTTCATGCAAGCCAGCACTGATATTTTGTTCTTTTTTCAGACGCCATGTATCGATATTAGCACTTATATATTGCACTTATATATAACTTATATAAGTTTATTCGTAGCTGCACAAAAATAGCAAGAGAATACAGGACGATATAAGTAGTAGTTGACGTCCTGGAAATGAACGCAATCTACGAGTTATCTCATAGTTGGCAATCAAAATTTATTGTATTGGCTAGTCAATATTTAATTCAAACAGATTCCTTGTATAAAAAATGCACAGGGTACAACAGGGAAATGAGTTAATAAATCAAACTAAATGAAAAATAATAAATAAATAAATGCTGAATAATACAAAACCCTAAAGAAAAGGTACAATCGATCTAATATGACCCATTGAGGAATCGAGGCAAGGATCGATTGAGCTGCACAAAAAGATAATGAAATATTGTTCTACTTACCGGAGCTCATAATAAAATGGATATACCGAATTAGTAACTGAGGATGTTAAGTGCACCAGGATAAAAAACAATTTACATATTCTTGGACTCGTAAAACTCTACTACAAGTGTGAAAAAGTGAAATTGTTCCTAAATACACTCCTTGAAAGGAGTGGAGGCGGGCTAAGAGGCAATCGATGTTAGTTCTGCATATGAAATTACCCGAGCATATGATCTTGTATGCTGCCTAGGCAATTTCCACAAGTTGCTCTAAAGTTGAATGCAGGGCTAATTTATACATCAATTCGAAGCATACTTTACCACAATTGCAAATCCAACAATAAAAAAAGTCCTTCCGCGTAATTGTTGCTGCAAGTTTATTTATTTATTCGGTGATTAGTTAACTCACGAAATTTCTTGAGATCTTCGTAGTCGAACTTCAAACATTCCAGGCATTCGGGTCTTGCTACTAAGCTTAATCTCAAACACTTCCAACTCCAAGTCTTACTTCACACAGTAAGGATGTTTTGAATAAGTATATTGCATGTGAGGCAATCAATCATTTTTCTTGAAAAGCTTTCTACTCCTCAGGCACTAAGTTAATCTGCACGGTTCGATAGCGATTCGCTCGCAAAAAGCATCTTCTTCGTGCCAAGTCTCGCCAACAAACCAAGAGTCATGCCAAACTCTTCACCATTCTTTGAGACTTCCATCATCGACTTCATCTTCATCACCATAATGAATTATTCATTACAAAACGTTCAAGTGCTTGTGGCACAAGTTAAGCACGCACCCGCGTCTCGCACTATGCTCTCCGTTTTTATTGTCATACAGCCGAAATGATATTCAAACATTTCTTGATACTTACGCCTGGCAAGTTCATTAAATTCGAGTCGAAATAGGATGGCAGCGAGTGAATCTTCCAATCTTCCGTTCGAAGACATGTCGAGGATGCACGTATGCTGCATCTCGATGGACCAAATGTGGCGAAATATTGCATGGTTGATTGGGAAAGGCGAGTAGCGTGAAACCCAAACTAATTTAGCCCGGTCTTGATTGCGTTTCACTTCCTATGTTTTGCACATTCTCGTCCTTATCGTCCTGTGGAAGAAAGCGAAGACATTAAGTGGAACATGTGTTTGTTCTTTTAGTCGGACGGTGCCTGTGGAAATATGATCTCGTTCTCGTTCGACACATCAAGGGATATAAGATGATCCTCGACTTGATTTATGTCTTTTCCATTAGGAAGTTTCCTGACCAGTCTTGCAATTATTGCTGCTATTGCTGGAAAATATGTGATAATTGTGAGATTTGGCGACGGAAACTCCTGTTTGCTGATAGCCGAACAACTTATGTGCGCTTAATAAGAACATTTTCCATTTTCTGTTGTTGACCATGAAAAAATTGATGGAACGTTTTGTTTTCCACTCGGAATTCCGTGAGTGAAACTCTTCTGGCAACTCTCGTGCCGTTAAACTCCATCTAAGAAGACTAAGCCTGTGGATTGCCTTTGAATAGGTGCGAAATAAGACCCACAGCACGACAACACGATTCTAATTACTGAACAGCGTGAATTCCAAAATCACTTCCTAAATGCCCGGCTCGTACGTGCCTCCTTGATCCGAGAAAAATGCAAAGTCGCCCAAGTGTCTGGTTCTCATTGTAAGACGTCTCTTCAGCCCAACACTCTCCAGCCAGACACTCTTGAACTTTTATTTATTCAATGCGAGCTGAAATCCCGATGATTTGAATTTCTTCTTTTACCCGAGGGCCACTCGACGGCTTCAAGCTTTTCAAATGAACCGTTTCGGAGAAACTTGAATGCGAGGCGTCTTTGCGGGCCACAAAAAACAACCAGCTCAGGTGCTTGAAAACCTGATGCCACCTTGGAGCCGCGCATATTATAGGACTCATTGAACTCTCTTCAGCGCTGCGTGAATAGATGCTCCATAAGATCTAACCCAATAAGTGTTTGAAATAATCTTGTGGCTCGCGCCTTTCCATAATGAATACCAATTCGACCATTGTCCACATTCGAGGCACGTCTCATTGAGCGCTCTTTGTAATGCGATCTGACATTGGCACCCACTTATGCGACGAGAGCTTGATCAAAATAGAATAGGATTGCGGACCCTGCATTGGACTCCGCTCGAATCCTCCGATCCATTACATTTGCCTATTGACATTTTGCTGACGACATTGTGTTTTGTCGCATCAAACACTTTGGCCCATTCTTCCTCCCAACCATCTTCACTTTAGCTGTCCTAGCTGCACCACTTTGAGAATTGGTTTTCCAAACATTGGTGACTCTTTTTCTGTTATGGTTTCCGCGGAAAACAAACAACTGGGCGCTGTCCTTCATTGTTTTCATTACGATTTGAGAAAGATTCCAAATTTGTGGAAGCGCAAATAGTAAGGAGAAACAAACTGACGAAACATCACTCTGCATGGATGCATTTGAACAAGGACGTGTGTTAAACTGTATTTTCTGAGTTTCTTTGATTTATGATCAATTGAACTGCAAACATTCAATTCCCAACAAAGCAATTGATACATGACATTAATTTCTAGACCGAATCCATGAATGAATTGGTAGAAGATGAAGATTCATTCAGAAACACTACTTAAAGTCATCAAGCGAGCTTGAAACAAGCTGACAGCTATCCAGCTAAAAGGGTATTTACAACATATCACAATAAAAATATTATATGAATATTATGTAAGTAAAAATATGAATTAAGATCTGTTTTTGAAATGATATAGTTTAAAACATTATTTAGCAGTAAATTATCAGGGGTATGAAAACTTTCTTTTCTGCTTTGTGGTATGCAGTTTCTCTGAACATGAATTCATAATCCTTAATCCCACTACGGCAGCAGGTACCATTTGTGAAATCTTATTATAGCGAATATAAAAAGAAATCAACATTGCGTTTGCATTTAAGTTTTCAAGCAAGAATGGTTAAATAATCCTGGAAGCTGATAAAATGCTTATGCATCGTTTAGTAAGCACGCTATTCTTGGGCATCGCGCAGCAGACACTCCTCCGAATATAAACAGAACTTATGGCGAAAACGTGTTAACAGAACAAAGCGAGCCAACAGTGGTTTCAGTTCTTTTGTAATAGAGAATGACTGTATAAAGATCAGTCACAACGAGGACTACCCCAAGTGATAGATAGTGATCTATTTGAAGCCGTACAAGGAGGTGATAAGAAGACTTACGCTGCATTATTGAAGTGGTTTTAAGTCTACATAGCTACTGTAGACAGAAAAATCCAATAGCTAGGATATGTGGTAAAGTTGGACGATGTGGTGCACCACGAGCTTTCGCGAAGAAAGAAAGAAGACGAAATGACCTGCTGAGTTTTCCATCTTGTTCTCCAACCTAATGTGCAGAATTTCCACAATTTATATTTACTGTGGATGAAAAGTGGGTCCTATACAATAACCTGAAACGGTACTGGACAACTTGAAAAGAGGTAGATCACCAGCATTAACTTCAAAACCAAGTTTGTATCCACCAAAGGTCTTTAAGTTTGTTTACGGAATTCTCGAGGAGTCATTTATTGATAGCTTCTGTAACTGAATCAAACTTTAAGTGCGGACTTGTTATTTGAGCAACTGGAGCGGCGTCAACAAGAAAAACGTGACATCCTTCCTGCATTAGTCAAGCATCTCGGAGTTATCTTTTACCACTACAATGCGAGACCGCACACAGCCACAACTATCCACCGCAAATTCACGGAGACTGGCTGCGAACTTGTAACTTACTCACCATATTCTCCCAATCTTCGTCCAACGGAGCGCCTGTTACAGTACCTGAAAAATAACCCGAAAGAAAGGAATGCCAACAGTAAAGAGGATCTTCGCACAGGACCTGCAATCTTTTCAAAGGTACGGGAAATTTCTACAGGAGAGAGAAACAGCAACTTCTCAAACGTTGGAGATAAGTCATAGATAATCATGGTGATTATACATTAGATAAAGTTTTAATAAATTGGTGATTGAAAAAATTATTTGCAATAATTCTAAATCGAAAAAAACTTTTGCACACATTCAATATCTGAGGTTAAAATCATTTTTTAAAGAACTTTTTACTCGTATATTTAGTTAGCAATGACCAGTATTGTATTTATTTCAATTTTGTGACATTCCTATTAGGCCTGCTCATCGTATTACAAACGGATTTCTTTGTCTGCTTCTACGCCACGTTACACAGTTATCGTATGGATTATAATTTTGTTTCAGTAACATTAAATTTGGACACCAATACCGGGCTTAAGGAGAGATGTCCACAGGAGATGGGCTGGCCCCTTTGCTATTCAATCTGGCGCTGGAATATGTTAAAAGAATTCTACATGTCTACCTGTCTAGAAATCTACCGAAACAAGAAGCACACTATTATACAAATCAAGCCAAGTGGTAGCCCTTGCGGAGGACATCAATATTTTGTCACGGTCACTAGTAACCGCCAGAGAACTATTAATAAAACTCGACCGCGAAGCAAAACTAGTATGAAAAATTCTGCAAATCCCCAAAATATTACGGTTGGCGAATACAGTATTGAAAATGTGGGCAAATTGTGTATCTAAATAAAAAGAACAGCGAGTGAAACAGACGAAATAAGCTGAAATGTACAACTCGTAAATAAAACATTTTATTCAGTTCTGACGATTATGAAGACCAGCTGCACACACTGAAAAACAAAGCTCCAAGTAT
Organism: Stratiomys singularior; assembly: GCA_954870665.1. NCBI lineage: Eukaryota > Metazoa > Arthropoda > Insecta > Diptera > Stratiomyidae > Stratiomys > Stratiomys singularior. The sequence continues at coordinate 65,635,937 of OX940880.1, read as the reverse complement.
ACAAAGCTGCGATAAAATCTGTGCTATGCTATGTGTATGAAAGAAGGATCCCACTCCAAGCATTCGTAAATACATTGAAAATCTTTGAGCGACGGGTCCTGAGGCGGATACTTGAAGCGAAGCTAGACGGGAACCAATGTTGAATTCTCCAGAGGTCTGAAAGATTCCAGGACCATGGGAGCTGCATCGGCCTGGCCATATGAATCGTATGGACGAACGAAGGATAACCAAAAAGGTATTCGTTGGAAGAATTGAAGGGCGGAAACCAGTTGGGAAACCTAGGAATTGCTGGTCTCAATCTGTTGATGAAGACATTTCATTGCTGCTCGAATTTCGAAATTAGAGAACGCAGTCAATGGACCCAGACAGTTGGAGACGCTTGTTGCAGGAAGCGAAAGCCCGAAAAGCTGTAGTGCTTAGAGAGAAGATAAAATTAAATTTAGATTAAAATATTCTTTCCAGAATGTTATTTTTTCCACTCCGATTTATTTTGGTTAGGAAAATAAGAGCATATTCTCCTTTAAATGTTTATTAATGAGATTTTTACTTCATACTGACCGTCTAGCAATTAGTCTCCCTTCAAGTTGAAAGCCCTAGTTACTTTGTATGTTCGTCGTCTTTTTTCAAGTAGGTTAATGTTGTCAACGAAGTAACTCGAATTTATAATTTAGATGAAATATCTTGATGAGTTTTCACATGAGTATTCTTCACATGAGTTGATGAGTGAGTATTCAGCAGTGTATTGTATTATCATCTAACAGAAACTAGTTGAATGATTGTATAGCTGACGGAGTGTTTGGATCCCGAATTGACTCCTCTAGTAGAGATGATTCCGAATATAAAGTTAAAGTAATGAAATTATATTCGCTGGAATAAAACGCGTGTGTTGTTTTTCTGTTCTCCTGTCAATTTTTTTATTAATAATAATTATTCCTTTATTTTTATTTTTTATTGACTTTTGGCAAGAATAAGTAGGCGAGAAATTCGAGTTGTATATTCGCAACATTATTCAATTGTGACGAAGTCACGATAATAACTTTGCTGGTGGTTTAATCTCACGTCCAGAGCGTCGTGAGAAGGTTGGGAAGGTTAACGTGGAAGGTTGGGTTGAAATTTTACAGTTCTTTTTGTTCTAGGGGCTTCTTGGATCAGCTCTTGGGTAGTTTTTTATCGAGTGAATTGTTCTTCTCGTTCGTGATGAATGCTGCCTTGAGCCGTTGAACTGAAACCTCTAGCTCCTTCCCATTTTTGTTTATAATGAAGTTGAATTTTTTTCGACAAGTTAGTTTAAATGGTCCGTCATAAGGTGAGATTAAAGGTGGGAAAACTGCATCGTTTCGGAGAAAACGTTGTCGCATGTTTCGAGGCTCTTTTGAACAAAAGTTGTTCTTTGAAAAGCATGATTTGAAGTTGGTTGGGGTCTCAAATCATGCATAGTTTCCTTCAGCTTGATGACGAACTCGTTCTGGTGTCCGCCGGTTTGGTCCTCGAAAAACTTCCCAGGAAGTCTAAGTGATGTTCCGTAGACAAGCTCAGCTGGTGTGGCTTTGATATCTGCTTTGAATGTAGAGCGATATTCCAAGAGAATAGTCGGTAACAAATCGATCCAATTTTAAGAGTTGTGACATTTGATTGAGTTCTTGGTCGTTCTGTGTGTGCGTCCAAACAATCCATTACTTTGAGGATGGTAGGATGTGGTTCGCAGGTGCTTGATTCCAATCATTTCGGTCAGCTCATTGAATAAAGACGACTCGAATTGTTTTCCTTGGTCAGTTGTAATGTGACGAGGGACACCAAAACGAGAAATCCAACCATTGACGAGACCTAAGGGCGACTGTTTCGACCATTATGTCTTTAATCGGAATAAGCTCAAGCCAACGAGTGAATCTATCACAGAAGGTCGACAAATAACAAAAATCTTGCAAAGGAGGTAATGGTCCAACAAGGTCAATGTTGATTTGACTGAATTGGCTCGTTAACAAGCAAGACAAGCTTTGGCCATCTCTCCACAATCCTTCTTGGTTGAAGGCCAGACAAAACGATCACTCATCATTTTAACAGTAGTCGAAATTCCTGGATGAGAAAGGCAATGAATAGAACTAAAAGCTGCTTGTCGCATATCCTTGGTAATGAACGAACGGATTCCATCTGTTGAATAGTCACAATATATCTGTGCTTTTGTGTTAGGGACAGCGCACAGTTTAAGTTGCAATGACGAATGAGAATCGTTGTTCAAGAAATCCTTGATGTCGGCATCATCTTTTCGTTGCTTCTCCAGAAGTTCATAGTCGATAGATTGTTTCGAAACTGCCTCCGATCTTGACAGCATATCTGCAGTCACATTTTCGGAGCCAGCAACGTGTCGAATATCTGTTGTATATTGACTGATGAAATCAATTTGGCGAAGTTGTCGAGGTGATGATTTTTCTGGATTCTTCGTGAACATGAATACCAATGGCTTTTGGTCGGTTTAAATTGAGAATGGTTTGCCCTCTAGTGATGATTGGAAATACTTTACTGCTTGAAAAACTCTCAACAACTCTCGGTCATAAGTACTGTACCGTGTCTGTGTGTCACACCGTTTCTGTGTGTCTCTTTCTATTCAAACCGTTAAACGCTTTGAACAGAAACCCAAGGCTGCAGCTGATCTCTGACTTTTTGATGTAAAGCGGCGCCAACGGCATAGTCAGAAGCATCAATATGCAACAGTTCAGCATTGTTCGATGGGTGAGCCAGGAAAGATGAGTTGGCTAGTTCCTCTTTGCACTTTTCAAAAGCGATCAAAGCTTCATCTGTCCTGCCTTACTTCAGTTTTTGCAAAACGCCTTCTGAAATGACAGCGTTGGGAATGCAACAGCGGTAAAAATTGATTGATGCAAGAAAACATCGAAGTTCTGAGGTAACGACTGGCTTAGGGAAATTTTCAATGTCCATCACTTTTTTTTGGAAGTGTTTTGATGCCATCTTTGCTGATGAGATGACCCAGAAAGGTGATCTGAGGTCTGCCGAATTCACACTTTGCAGCGTTGATCTTAAGACCATATCCTTTAGATCGCTGAAAAACTGTTCGCAAGTGTGCAAGGTGCTCAGCGTGGTTCTTTGATGCGGTTCTGATGTCGCCGATGTAAGTTAAAAACAAATGGAAGTCCTCGCAACACTTGCCCAAAGAATCGTTGAAATGTTTGGCTGGCATTTCGTAAGCCAAATTGCATCACAAGGACATCAAACAATCCGAAGGGTGTTATAATCGTAGTCTTTTCGATGTCGTCTTTATGAACAGGGATCCGATGGTACGCTCGAGTCAAATCAATTTATGAAAAAACTACACAGTTCTCCAGACTAATTGTAGTGTCCTGAATGTATGGTACAGGGTAAAGATCATGAATTGTTTGTGCGTTGAGACGTCTGTAATCACCCCAAGGACGCCAATCTCCATTCTTCTTGGGGACCAAATGTAATGGACTGCCCAATGGTGAACACGAGCGTCTGCAAATGCCCATTTTGGCCATATAATCGAATTCTCTTTCGGCGATTGCGTATTTTTCTGGAGTCAGACGACGGGATTTGGCATGCACTGGAGGGCCTTTGGTCTCAATGTGGTGACAGACAGTTGTTTACAAAGGTGTTTTTGCGTTGAATGTCTCTGGTTTGGTCAAATCGTCTAATTCTTGTAATAAATTTTTATAGTTAGAATCGACAATAATTGAATTCCATCTTTCCAGAAGATTTGAGTTGAGTTTTGCTGTCGATGATTTTCTTATTTTTTAAATCGACTAATAATTCAAAATGTTTCAAAAAATCTGTGCCAATGATTGGGTGAGTCACGTCTGCAATAATGAATAGCCAAGAGAAGTCACGACGAAGGCCAAAATTTATTTTCATCAGTTTCTGGCCATACGTCTTTATAGCTAACCCATTCGCAGCGAAGAGATTGAGAGCTGCAGGTAGATTGTTTTTCTCACTAGGTTTGGGTGGAATTAGAGTTAGGTTAGATCCAGTATCAATCAAAAAATGAAGGTTGCGTGGCTTCTCATGAAAAATGAGACGGCTTAGATTCTCTGACATCTCGTTCGCTGCCGACGGATCTCGTATTATGTCTGCAATTACTTCCAGACAGTTGATACATCGGATGTGCTAAATCGGGCTTTGATCTGAAAAAACCATAGCTCGGGAGCACTAGGAATGAAGGTTGGGACTTGAACAACCATTTTTGCAACTTCGTAACTATTCTTTTGTGTATTCCCGGCCATCTTGTCCTGGCTGATCATGTTAGCGGCTAAAATTGTTGCAGGATCAAATCCATTTTTGTCCTTAACTCCACGAAAGGTTCATCAGCATTGTTGCAATTTGGTGAATTGGTGTCAGTAGCCGGATCTTTGTTCTGATCTAAAAAGCACATGCACTTTTGTGATCACTTCTAAGATTGTTGATGACGGCAAACAGTTTTCACAATTCGATACTGTACTCGGGGTCCAAAAAAACGAAAATCTGCGGCGGAATGAACTCGCGTGAAATTGTCTCACTGATTGAACTAGTCGGGGTCACCAATATAGCTGACGGAGTCTATGGATCCCGAATTGACTCCCCTAGTAGAGATGATTTCGAAGATTAAGTTAAAAAAATCAAATTATATTCGCCAAAAGAAAACACGGGTATTTTTTTCTGTTCTCCTGTCAATTTTTTTATTAATAATAATTATTTCTTTATTTTTATTTCTATTGCCTTTCGGCAAGAATAAGTAGCCGAGAAATTCGAATGTAGATTTGCCACATTATTAAAATTGTAGATTCGCCACAAGTGTAACTTGGTAGCGCGTCACTATCTTTAGAATAAATCATAGTTTTGAACAAAAATTTTGCATTAAATTTTGGATTGCAAATAGAATTTCGTGTTGGGAATCAAAAACACAAGTTTAAAATTGGTTCAAAGCATTCAGAGATCTCTACAACCCTTAAAAAGAAAATTATACTTCAAAATAATCAGCTTAAGAGCGATCACTCGCCGTCTCAACATTTCCCACGAGTCAGCTCGTTCGATTTTGGTCAATACATTGGCCATGGTTCACGTCATCGATAGGATGGTTCCAAAAGTATTAAAATTTTCTGCAAAAACATTACCGTGGACAGGAAACATGCTGGAAAGTATTAATACTGATCCGACATTCACGGAGTGAGTCAAAGATGGTGATGAGTCGTGAGTCTAAATGTTTCATGCCGGCTTTACAATCTCAAGGAGATACTCCTAGACAAGCTGAGCACAAGGGTCTTAAGTGACACATTCGAATGCTCTCGTTGTATCTCCAGGATTCTGGCTTGCTCCATGTTGTGAATTAGTTTTTCAGGTACAAGTCAAAGTGTCTCACATGAGTTGCCAGTGCATCCTTCAGTATCGCGCATTCTGTTGTGCAAGGAGTTTGTTATTATGAACATATTCACAAAAAAAAAAAGAAAATGAGTGAAATGTTGAATAATGCAAAAGTGCTCATAATGCATCTTTTTCGAAATTTTCCTTGCCATTTACTATTGAGGGAGCCAAGTCATAGATTTCACATAGATAAAAATTAAATGATGCATAGACTCGTATTTCCGATCAAACTGGTTTAGCTGTTCTCGAATTTAAAAAGAAAAAGGATTCCCTTATGGCCGCATTTAGTAGACAGTTGAAGAAAGTAAAGAAACCGAAACAGTCAATGAAGGTTTATATACCTGTGTGGTTTGCTTTCGAGCTCATGCGTTCTATATCGGTATAAGAAGTCAAGTATGTTTAATTAAAATTGTTTTGAATATTTTTTAAGGATCAACATGGAAAGGTAGCTATAATTAAATAGAATTACGAATGAAATATGTTTCTCACACATTTCGATCTGCGGTATATTTGGCCACGTCCTTATGTAATTTGTTTCTTCAGCTTTATTTTGTCTTGTACCAGATTGAAGCTTGTTACATATTCCGATGTGTAGGCGACATTAAACAAACAAAAAAATATATATAATATATATAAATAAATGAATAAATAAAGAATATAACAATTGTTTTAGTAAAGTTTTTTATATGTACTCATATTTTTAAGTTAAAAGAAAATCATACGAAATGAAGTAGAACTAAGAACAAAATTAAAAGAAAAACATTTATAGTCAGATTTATGTATTAAGTAATATTTAGTTAAATAATATTAGTAACAAAGAAAATAAAAATAAAAAAAGCAACAGTAAAAATTAAATGTCAAACAAGAAAAGTATTAGAAAAAAAATATTCCCAGCAGCAAAAAAAACAAACAAAAAAAAATTCTTGGAAGTTATTTGGAATGTTTCAAGTGATATAAGATGTAAAATAAATGTATCAATGTATCAAGTGATAGAAGATGGAAAATAAAAATAAAGAGTCTCAGGAAGCTGTTTGAAGTGTTTAGCCCCAGAAGTCCTCCTCGAATCGTAAAATCACAAAGCCCAAGAGAACATTAAGATCGAGGCCAAGAAGATAGTAAGCAGGGGTGTTCAGGACGCAGCGCAGCGGAATTCCTTGACGTCTCGCAATCAAGCAGAAGTGATCAGAGGTAGCGCAGCAGAAGCAAGTGAAGTCCCGAAACCAAGCTGAGGTAGAGATTCGTGCTAGAGGAAGCAGAGGTAGTCAGAATCAGCGCAGCACAATTCACGTATATTAAATATTTCGTATTTTCTTATTTATTTGATCCTTTCTATTTATTTATTAATTTTATCTAATATGAAGGATTAAGCTCTCTTTCTGTGTGTATGTGACATGGAAGGATCAAGGCTTAAATAATGTCCTACAACCCCCACGCCCGCGCGGTGAGCTAGCCGGTTAAAAGTAACTTCAATCGGCCGCCATTATGCGGCCTTTGTATTTTCAAATAACCCTGTCAATCTAACCTTGTTCCTTTCTTTCGCAGCAGGTGCGACGTATCGGTTGCCCCAATATTTGTTTTATTATTAATTATTAATTATATTATTTTTATTTTTGAAAATACATCACAAGCTGCCCATAATTTTGATCATTTTTATCTGGATTTTGTTGTAAGGGATTCCAGTTAACTCTTAATCTTGCCCCTGAAATTAGCAAAGTAAAAATAATTTTCCACCCTCTTCCCAAGAATATGCTTTTTTTATTTAAGTACTCGTTATTTTCATTACGAATTGGGTTTAGCTGAGTACGGTTCGCTGTCTCCCAACACAATCTGAGTATCTTTCTTCTTGATCTTGGTAGTAGGCTCGATTGTCGTAAGTTAAGATAATTTGAACAAATGCTTTGCCCCAATAACCTATCCCGGAACAGACTACAATCGCTGACTCCAGCGACGCTTATTATCACCTAATAAGAAGGTGTAATCGTAGTCAACTAGGACTGGATACACAATGCATTTTGAATCAAAATCTTTTTGATTTTGATTCAAATAAATCAAATTTGATTGAAATAAAATAGAATGATTTATTTTATTTCAGAATAATCCCGGGGCGGTGTATTCCTTTAGTGACATGCAGAAACTGACGAAAACATTACAGAAGGCAGATGAAGTTCCTAGGCATAGGTACTTGAATTAAATTTCATAATTTTGCTCAATACTATATCGATAATGCGTCTGATATGAATATGTCTTCACAATATTCAACATATTTTCCGGCACAGCGATTTGGAATTCATCTTCCTGAAATTCATGAAGCTGTAACTGCAACGTCTGCGCTAATTAGAGCATTAAATAAAAAAAACAGTGCCGGAAGATGCTCGTGATCGGTATGGGAATATTTTAACTTATGACCTCCGGCCAAAAGCCAACGTCTTCATTTTATTTACCTAATTGACGGTTTATTTATTAGACTAATCGACCGTGAACACAATATTCGCGTTCTGTCTTCAACTCAATCATCTGGACAGAATTATGCTCCATTACTCATCCCTTAGCCGCCCAATACAGACCAACATCGTCATTTTCAAAATATGCCGAACCGCTTATTTCAGAAAGTATAAGCCCACCCTGAATTATATGTTCTACTGCTTTATCTGAGCCAGTTCTACCACAATTTTTACCAGTAATAGCACATAACACTGTCCAATAAGGAATTCCGTCATCAGCTACATTGATTTCTTCGTCCAACGAAAATGTTACACGTACGAGTCCTTAATCTTCACAAGTATCATTTTAATGATACGATGAATTGAATACAGTTTCTCATCAAAAGAAGCTGAAGACATTGTGTGTAGTGTAGCCTGTTCCGATCGAATGGGATTCACGTTAATCACTCAGTTAATGCTCAAACCCTGGTGAAGACTTTCTTGTAAATTTTTTGAATAGACCAGAAGCTTCAAGCAATTCTAGTATTTCCATAGTAATTCCATAGTAAGCTTGCAACTGTTAAGTATGTTAACACGGTAGCTGCATTTAACAGGCAGCGGAATGCGGACCTTGATTTTTTTCGATACATAATTATCACGAATCAACTACATTTTTGTCTTTTCTTTGAAATATCTACATATATGAAACGTATATGAAAAATTATAATGATTTATTACACATATGTCAAACGACATAGATGAGAGTGTTTGTGGTCGCTTTCGGGCACAGATCTCTCCCAGGAAGTCTCGCACCAGACTAACGCAGACAGAAACGACGCCATTTTGTAGTTCTTGACATCAACGATCAAAATTGTCGAAATATATGGAATATACGAAGAACTTCTGACGTTGACGTCAATATTTCAGAGAAAATACTATTTATTGATTGAGAATACTGTTTGGGCGTATTAAATCGTTTGAAAAACATATTGATGGAATTTACATGACGAAAATGCGGCATTACATCAAGCCTACTTTGTGACTGAACAACGAGAAACTTCTATCTATTCCCGATACTAAAACTGCCACTTCGTGAAATCTGTTATCTATCAATTCAGCACATACAGACGAATTGGCCTTAAGCTCCTTAGGCTTTACGGAAAATTGCATAGTACTCATTTAATCAAATGTGTTCTTCTTTGGAATATAAACTGAATATTGACGTTTTATTGAAATTATTGTGCTTTATTTACGAATTCCCAGTGTTTTTTGACAGAATCTGTCAAATGATGGACGTTATCGAACCATGTTCAATGAATCATCTTTCCAAATGCCAATGAGATGAACATCGGAAACATTTAGTTGTGCCAGGATCCTGTTGCGTACCACACAACTACCGAAAAACTCAGGAATCGAAAACGAAATTGTAGATAACATTATGGACCCCATTTATTGGATAATTTTTCATTAATGGATCATTATCATTGAAACATTATGGATCGCATGATTTTGGCATCCAAAAACATCCGATCTGACGGCTCCAGATTATTTTCTGGATCATAAATGTCAAGTCCGTGGACTTTTTCGAATATCATCTGATCATCATAATCGCTCGATCGTGGATTGTCGTCTTTTAAAATGTTTCACTCATACGAACCGATTCGGTTATTGATTACATGATATATAACCTCTTTCTTTTAATTAATGAACATAATTGTTGATTCAGTACCACCATTTCCTCAGGTCAAATTTTATGCACGTTCTCCTTATCCAGATTATTATTTGACGTCAAAATTTGACATTTAAGTGACCTTCGTTTGATTTCAGCATATCGTTAACATTAACTACCCTTATCACTAGGAAAAAACCCCCGATCTAACAGTAATTGATACCAATTTTAAGCAAATAAGCAATACTTTTTGAGAATGCGACATTAAGACGAAGATGTGGTAAAAGGCGCATTACCATTTTCTTAAATTTTATATCCATAACCATACACCGGAATAGTTATTCTTTCTGATATTTAGATTCAGAAAACCCCGGTGCTGAGATGAAACTGAATAACAACCACTTGTCCAATGGACGTGGTAAAGTAGTTCAAGGACTAAGATTTAGGGCGCGACGAACGAAAACGCCCACGAAGGAAAAATTTAGAATTTCAAAAAAGAAAATTTCATTAGTCGATGGTAATATAATTAGTTTTACGAGTAAGCGAGTAGCTTAGTGTCTGCATTAAAATAAAATTAATAAACAGGAATATCAAATAAAACGCGTTTTTAAAAGAATTTAAGTTCAGTAATGCTTTCTGGTTTGATCATGTGAACTGTGCGTTCTTTAATTCTTACTCTTCCATAATCAAACTCTCCAAAAAGCCTCCATTCTCCTGAAGACACTTTGCTGTGTTTTTATTTGTTTAAATTGCGTCTTTAGATCGTATTATGTATAATAATTTTTTATCGTTTTTTGTCGGTTTCAGGTCTAGAATATCTTTTCCTGGCAATTTCAAACACAATATTCAAAAATGAAAGGGGCCCTCAGTGATAATTATCCTTCTGTCTTTAGTTCGTTTCAGTTGAAAAAGAGATTTCCCTAACCTGAAGGCGATACTCAAGAGGTTTAGTCCGAAATCATACGATCAACAGTTCTAGGCTCAATTCTGGGTGTGACAGTGGAGGTGTTTAATCGGTCGCTAATAGGGTAGAATGGGCACAGTTGCGTCAAATTTCAATGGATCGTCGATAACTTTGTAAGTATGCCACTTACCTGGAAGAAAGATGTCTTCAATTGTTAAGTATACATTTATCTACTTAAAAATACAAAAATGTTGCACCTTTGTACAATGGTAAACTCACACAAGCAAATCAGAAGAACAAAAATAAGCTCCCCAGGGGTCCCCAGGTTGTGATAGTGCTTGAGGTCGGTAGTGATAGGTTCAAAAATATACAAAAATGGTCTAGAATCAATTTATTACACATAATATCTTACATAAATCTTATTCTAGAAAAATTTATCATTAACGAATTAAAAGAAATAAAGTGTAGGAACACTTTTATATGTTACAATTTCAAGCAAATATCAACTCAAAACCTCTTCTTCAACAAAAGTTAAAGCATGACACATATTGTGGATACTGTGTAAGTATCAACATGTGTCAACATCAAATCAACAAATAGATGGCATCTGAACTTCATCCTTCGCATCTCTCGGAGAAAATTGGCGTAATTTCCCCAGAAAATGTAACGGGAAAAATGAGGCAAACAAAGAACAATTAGAACTGTGTGACGCATTACGTACGGACAGTACTCATTATAAAGAAGGAGATAATTGACCGCTTGGCGAGGGAGGGAACATCTCTGTAACACAATATTATAGTAACTAATCGCAACTCCTTCCTATCCATCCGTGGAGAAAGAGAGATTTCTCTTACCCTGAAGACATCGCTAAGCGATGATTAATGAGGCCTAGTCCGAAGTAATGTGACAAACAGTTCCAGGCTAGGTTCTCAGTGTGACAGGGGAGTTCATCCTCGCGATGCTCACATTAAGATGCGAAAGGCGACGGGACCAGACGGCATCCCAGCAGAAGTGTTACAGCTTGTGTACCATCTTTGCCCTGACATGTCGCTCAGCATATTCAATGCATGCCTGCAAGAGGGTGTATTCTCAAAATGCTGGAAGGTGGCGAGGCTAGTGTTGATCAGCAAGGGGAAGGGGAATCCGGAGCTACCATCTGCATATCGGCCCCTATGTATGCTGAACGCAGCTGCGAAAGTGCTTGAGAAGCTCATCAGAGAGAGACTCGGGGAGGCCATCCGAGCCGCAGGGGATTCGTCTCCTCAGCAATACGGCTCAGGGCGGGGCGATCCACGATTGGCTCGATTATGGAAGTGGTGAATGCGGTTCAGCGGGCAGAAGTGCACAATCACTACTCAAAGCGCATACTATTACTCGTGACGCGTGACGTAAGGAACGCCTTCAATTCTGCTAGGTGGATAGATATTCTCAGTGCTCTGGAATCTTTCAGAGTGCGGAGGTATCTAATGCGGGTATTGAGGGATTACCTCAAAATTCGCAAGCTCGTTTATGACACGTTGGGGCGTCGGCGAAGAATGGATGTAACATTCGGGGTGGCGCAAGGTTCCATTCTCTCGTACGACGAGCTACTGAGGATACCATTACCGGATGAGTCACGTTTGATCGGCTATGCTGACGACGTAGCGACATTAGTCGCCGGACGCACTGTCGAGCAAGCGCAACTCAGACTAGGTATGATAATGCGACAAGTGAGCGAGGAGATAACAGACCGTGGGTTCAGCTTAGCTCTGGAAAAAGCCGAGGTCATCATTCTGACCAAAAAGCAGATCCCCAGAGTTATACCCATCCGGATTGGCGAAGAGATCATCGAGTCCAAGAAGAAGATGAAATAGCTTGGTACCTAAATACCTATACCTCGATCAAATCAGAGCGCCAACGGACAAAGCGGAGCCTGATTGGAGCCGTGGCTCAACCGAAAGCATGGCGAGGCTGATTACTACCTGACACAGCTTCTTATTCAGCTTATTCAGCTTCTTATTCTTATTCTTATTCGATTTCGTTGGGCATGTTGATCGAAGACAAATTGAAGAATTTGTGACCTACAAGCTTTGCAGCCAGTATTCTTGTGCCATTTCTGTTCTTCTTTCTAGGAATTGTTTACCCTAGTTTGACCAGAGAGGTGCCAATAAGTTTGACTTAACCAGCATTCATTCCTGTCATTTCAAGCTGTATGTAACTGTTATCAAAGAGTAAGTTCTCTTTTAAGTTTTGCTAGTGGCCCTTTGATAGTTTTTATTTTAGTTGTATTTTGATCGGCTTTTCCAATTCTCGCCTTTGTCCTTATCCTTCTAGACTATTGCGTCAAAGAACACGTGTTAAGTTGCCTAAGGGTGCCTAACGTGCCTAACGGCAAACGCTTCAAATCCCGTGTGCCGAGCAGTCCAAGAGTGTTTTTAGTCCTTTATTAAGTATGTTTCCTTCCAATTGGAAAACTGTGATATCGCTCTCAAGTTGGTGGCGGTTGTGATGCGGGTAATCACGGAATAAGATGCCGTCGGCGCTTCCCTTTTGCCTTTAGAACCATTGGCTTAGGTCATGATTTTGCGTCAATGGCGTCTTTAATAATCATCAGAATATTTAATGGATTACATTAAACATACGCAAGAATGAAACTACGTACAATAACTGGTAAACTTCTATTCCGCTGAAGTTTGCATGTACGTTGTTTGCATAATCTTTTGTTTTGGATAGTGGTCATTGCGTTGAATCGTCCGATTTACTCCAAAGCAACTGACTTTCCTGCCCAAAATAAAAGCAATGAAATGTTCAGCATAATATTTTCATTTTAACGATAACTAACTCGTGTCTACCATGTATAAAAATTAAAAACTTCAGTGGTTATCATTCGTTCTTTACGTCATCGCGCGCAAATGGTCGATGGAAAGTCCGGCTTGTCTTTTGGGTGGATTTCGTCCTTTAAATTGTATGTATTTTTGAATTGCATTGCTCCCGAGTTCTTTGCCTTATTTTTGCCTTATTTTTCTCGAGTTCTTTGCCTAAAGCCACCCACCCAAGAAACAAATAAAATAGATCTTGTTTAGTAGAGCCATTGAGTAAAGATATATGTAGATGTTTATTTAGGATAAGATGTGATTCCTCATTGTGCGAGAAATGTATTACGGTTAAAGGATACGTTTTTGTTTTAGCATAGGCAATGCATTCAGTGTATAAATGCATTGGTAATGAGGATTAAAGTATGCGTTTGCTTACAACATTGATTTGTTTTGCTAAAATGCAACTAACATAGATTAAATAAAAATGTAAAAATTTTATGTTTTTATGAGTCACACTAAATCCCACACAAGGAGGATTCCTTAGTTAGTTTATAAGGAGATCATGTGTACATTAAAAATCAGAGTCAAATCAGACAGCGAGCGTTTCACTTCGTTAGTCATATTTCGAAGATCAGAAGGAAAAGGCTCGCATTAAGTCCTGCATTAGTGTTGCTTAAGCCAGAAGACAAAGAGCAGACTCTATCTACTACTAATTAGAAAACACGTGACACTTGGATCAAGGCTTACTAAGCCAGTTCACGTAGCGATCTAATAGTAGTCAGATCCAACCGTTTATGCAAGGCCCATTGGACACATACACTTAAATTCCGGCGTAAACATACATCTCTTTATCTCTGTGGAAAAAAAGATCTACTCCCAAATATAAATCGAAACCTAAATTGTCACTATTTTCAAAAGGGAAAGTTATAATTCCATTTCCTAAATAATTGAAATTTTTTTTTTCAAAATAATTCTAAACACTATTCCGAACATGTTACCCTTGAAATGTTACATTCACAAACTTCCCTCATTGTTCAAACTTCAGAGACGAATTTTCAAAAAAGTATACAAAATTCACCTCACTAATTGCCAACAATTTGTATGTTTTGCAATGTTTTCACAAGCAAAATCATTCAATAAGGTCCCACTGCCACGAGACAAATCCTTTTTCATCTCTCCTCGATTATTTTCCTTTCTCGAACACAATGTCGAAACCGAACAATGAACCATCCATTTGCCTTAATCCCTCCGTCATCATCACTCCATTATCTCGACATTCAACGCACCACATTCAATCGCAGCGAAACCAAAGAAAGTATCACGAGAAAATCCACGCAACATCACCAGCAGCTCCACATCATCCTGAAATAACAACACATGATACAAATTTACCCGAGAGATTTTAAGAATTTCATTTCGGTGCAATCTGTGTAAACAGAATTAAGATTTCCACTATTTTCTTAGCATTATGGAAGACTTGACAGTCTAACTAGCTGATTTCTGGATGGATCTCGTGATGTCGGTATGTGGCGTGTTTCGTGGTCTCCACACGTTCTTGCCGCGGTCGCTAGCTCAGATGCTGTAAAAAACCACACATAGTCTGCACTGGTGACTGCACTAGATCCCCGGAGCTGCTATTAGCATCTAATTGACACATAATATGTGAGGGAGCGCTTCAACTGATTCTCCAGATTGTTTAATGCTGGGAGTGACATGAATATTACTGCTATCACTTATCTAGGATGTCCTTTAAAAAGACGAATGTCAGCGCTGTGTTGAAGGGTATTGCTTTCCATGTTTTGACAATATTCGCTGACGGAAAACATTTGTTGGCTGACATTCTTAATAACAGGAGCATTAATAGAGATAATTATGCTCAAGCCAGTGGGTTAGTATTAACGATGTAAGATTTAAAGAGAAGGGGCGTCATGCGTGTGGAAGTACATTTTTCTGTTCTGCAATGAATAAAGCGCCAATCTCTTTGTCTTCAGTTTTTCGTTTGCCTCGAAATGTAATTGGTCCTGGATTTTCGATCGCTGTTACAGGAGTACTCAGTCCTTAAATCTTCTCAGGAACCGTATGGTTGCAGTGGCATTTAGAGGTACTTGTGGTCACTGGTGAAACGAAAAAATTGTATATTGCTATGTATATTTGCTGTATTTAGAAAGTCTCCTAAATTCCTTAAGACTGAACTTACTTTTCTATCCTTCTTCATAGTGAGAACCGCCCGAGCGTAGTGCGACACACAGTTCCATTTGTCTTTAGACACCAGCATCTTTTCTACCAGGGTATCTGTAGAGATCTGCCCTATTCACTTCCTGAGATGTAAACGCTGTCTCACTCGCTGTGTCGCTGTACCCGGGCAAAACAGGCAGTCAGGAGACCATGACTTTCCTATTTTGTGCAGGTAGAACGGAAAACACCCGTGTTCACTGAGAAGCTGCGTCAGGTAGTAATCAGTCTCGCCATGCTTTCGGTTGAGCCACGGCTCCAGGTCCCTGATTAGGCGCGCGGTCCACCTGACCCGTGTTTCATTTACCCACTCTTCCTGCCACAGAGCGAGAGTCCCTCTTCTCTCCTCGCGTGAAGCAGCCTCTCTACCTTCTTCTCCCCTGCACAGGTAGAGCCTCCTCCGTTCCTTAGCAAAGAGCACAATAGGTGTCGTACCCGCGATGACCAGCACTGCCGGCTCAAAGACAGTGCGGTATGCAGACGCAACCCGCAGAGCATCCCGTCTTTGCACCTGCATCAGTCGCTTCCGGTACGACTTTTTACTGAGAGCTTCAGGCCAAACCTCGGAGCCGAATAGTAGCAACGACTTCACTGCGCTCATGAGTAGGTGTCTCCTGGTCGCGACGGGTCCCCCAATATTGGCCATTAGACGGCTGAGCGCCAATACTCCATCTGCCGCTTTGTCCGTTGACGCTCTGATTTGATCGAGGTACAGGTATTTAGGTACCAAGGTATTTGATCTTCTTTTTGGACTCGATGGTCTTTTCGCCAATCCGGATAATTATAACTCTGGGGATCTGCTTTTTGGTCAGAATGATGACCTCGGCTTTTTCCAGAGCTAAGCTGAACGCACGGTCTGCTTTAGCGTGGTGGGGTGGCTTGGCGAGGTTACCCGTCATCCAGACGCGTGATCAAGTCATTAAAAGTACTCACCAAAAAAAATTATATGATGAGTGAAAACCCCGACGTGTGAGGGAGCCTCGACCTCATGCGGGCTTGTTTCCAGCAATCTTGCTGGGGATAAGTCGCCAGGGCATTTTTCAGTGGTTTAACACTTGGCCACTGGAGAATCAAAAACTACAAGTGAAAAAATCAACGACGCAAGCATGTTCGCCCGAAGGCCGAAACTACTGCAAACTCCGCCTCAAGGAGTAGCCAAGCGTAACCAAGGCAGCGAGAAAACATAGTGCAAGCAAACCTCCATCGAACGCTTTGCAACAACGAAAAAGGTGCTTGTCCACAATATTCCTCCTTCACAAGGCGATGGAGCACACGATACAAGAAGTGTAGTGGAGGCTTCGGGCACTGGAGCCATCGATCCAAAGTGCCATTCTCCGGGAGTCATCGAAAGTCATAAGCCGAACAACGTGGAAAGCGAAAACAATTATGCTCAACAGCAACAAGACCCTCCTGCTGACAGTATACGGAGAACCTCACCTGAGGACGACCTGATCGCGAAAATAGCCGTTGACAGAAGTGAGGAAGAGCGGCTAACAAGGAACAAAAGCGCTATTTTAAACGTGATGAGAAATGCAACGAATGTCCAAAAAATGTCAACAAGGACATAAAAAATGGAATTGACGAATTGGAGGACCTCGTTGATAGGATGCATCACTATTGCCACAGGTGGCTACGGGTGGAGAGTGAATTGAAAGAGCTTAAGAAAGTTCCTGAAAATGAAACTCCCATCACCGAAAATGCTACTCCTCTCGTAAAAGGCAAAAGGGCGGCATGTAGCCCACTTAAACCTGACCGTAGGAAAAGGGCGAAGGGGCCGATACCAGTCAAGACAGGAGACATCAGTCAAGGGGAGGAGAGAAATTTTGACTTTCAATTGGTGCGCTCTAAATCGCAACAGAAGGCTGCGAAGAGGATACACCGCGTGACAAGAAAAGATTTGAAACAGGCGCCCGAAAAGCAAGAAGGCACGAAACACAGCGCAATGCCTGAAAAGACCAGGTGCAAGCAGGGCAGGGATGCTCTACTGACCAGCCTGCAGGCGGGAGAACTAACGGCGAGGTCCTCAAAGAAATCAGACAAAATGTGGAACCCGAAAAAAACGGTGTCTATATACGAACGGTAAGAATGACCAAACCAGGTGGTTTCCTCGTAGAACTCGGGACGGAATCCACCGACAAGGGACGGTTCGAGAGCGCTGTCAAGGACCTTCTTGGCTCTAAAGCTGTTATCTTGACATTGCAGCCAATGGCCTCTTTGAAAACAAAAGACCTTGACTGCATTGCGGATGCCAGTAGAAGATTCCATTAGGCAAAATTCTCCTACGACAGAGAGATTTAGGGTAAGGCTAACGCCTACCAATCCTAGAGGACAAAGGGCGGCAATAATAGACATCCCAGAGAAAGACACTCTGCAACTCCTGGCCAAGGAGAAAATTAAAGTCGGCTGGGTTGTGTGCAGGATACGTCGGCGGGTAGTCCTAAAACGATGCTCCAAGTGCCTAAATTTCGGGCACATTTCCTTGAACTGCAAGGGGCCACATCGAAGCAAACTATGCTACAAGTGTGGCACTTCCGGCCATAAAACAAAAGACTGTCCAAACGAACCCAATTGCATCTTGTGCAAAGATAAGGGATGGAAATCTGAAGATCTGGCTCATATTCCAGGAAGTGGTAGGTGCCAGGAGTTCAAAGAGGCACTAAGCAAGAAAAGACCAAAGACATGATCCAAGTCCTGCAAATCAACCTACACCGTAGCTCAACCGCACAAGATTTACTAGACCAGGTTGCAAGAGAGAAAAAAGTCGACTTGTTGCTGATATCCGAGTAACACCACAACAAAGAGGAAGCTGGATGGTATTGTGATCGATCCGGCACCGCCGCCATCCGGGTACGTGATAGGGCTCGACCCACAGCTCGAACTTGCTCCAGCGGAAATGGCTTCGTGCTCATTGGGTGCGCCGATTTGACATTCATAAGCGTCTATTTCACGCCGAATGAGTCAATTTCATGTTTTCAGAGCAGGCTCGATGAACTGGAGGAAGCTGTCTCTTGCACGGAAGGCCGAATCCTTGTTTGCGGTGACTTTAATGCGAACGCGATAGAATGGGAAATGCCTCCTCCAGACCCGAAAGGAAAAAGAATAGTAGAAATGGCGGCTAGGAGGCAACTTGTCATCATGAACGTTGGGAACACACAAACTTTTCGACGGGGACGCTGCTTGGGAACTATTCCGGATGTGACATTTGCTTCGGAGTCCTTAAGAGTCCGGAGTGCCTAACATACACAGATGGAGGGTACTGGAGGACTACTCGGCGAGCGATCGCCAGTACATTGCTTTCGAAATTGTACATTGCTTTCGACATGATAAGCCCGCTGTGTACTGGTAGTCGGCAGAAATCACTGAAAAGCGAAGAAAATGCCACAGACTTTCCCGCGAAGCCCAACGTTGAAGAAATCACATTCGAAAGAAAGACAGAAAGACGAGTCACATTCCCGAACGATGGCATACAGGCTGGCTAGAAAACCCCTGCGTAGGTTGATTAGCGAGAGCAAGGCTCGCTGCTGGCACAACCTCGTTGGGGACATTGATAGGGGCCCGTGTGGGCTGGGTTACAAGCTTGTCATGCGGAAACTAGGAGCCGCAAGGAGGCCTTGTGCGCTTGAGTTGGAAAAAATGGACGAGATTGTTCGAGCACTTTTCCCTATGCATCCTTTTGGTCCCGATAAGGCAGATGGCGAATGTCCTGGAGTATGCCCACTATTTGTGCCATCGAGCTGAATGATGCGGTGGCGTGTTTCCAATTACTGGAAAGAGGCGAGGCTCTTGCTGATCCGCAAGGGGAAGGGAAACCCTGAGCGACTATCTTCATATCGGCCCTTATGTGTGTTGAACGCCACTGGGAAGGTACTTAAGATGCTCATTAGAGAGAGACTTGGAGAGACCATCAGAACTATTTGGAATCTTTCGCCTCAGCAGTACGGCTTCAAGGTTGGCCGATCCACGATCGGTGCAATAGCAGATGTGGTGAATACGGTCCAGCGGACTGAAGCTCACAATCACCACTCGAAGCGAATAGTACTGCTCATAACACTATATGTGAGGAATGCTTTCAATTCTGCTAGATGGACAGGCATTCTTTGTGCTCTGGAATATTTCAGGGTGCCAAGGTATCTGACGCAGATATTGAAGGACTATCTCAAAAACCAGAAGCTCGTCTATGACACATTGGAAGGCTAGCGAAGAACGGACGTGACATCAGGGGTGGCGTAAGGTTCTGTTCTTGGCGCGGACTTTTGGAATGTGCTGTACGATTAGCTTTTGAGGTTGCAGTTACCAGGGGAGTTGCGTCTGCTTGGCTACGCAGACGACGTAGTAGAACTAGTCGCCGGACGTACTGTCGGGTGACAGTACATACTGGGTGCGGTAATACGTCGAGTGAACGAGTGGATGAAAGACCGTGGGCTTAGCCTAGCGCTGGAAAGGACGAAGATCCCGAAGTGTTATTCCCGTATTCGAAGTGTTATTCCCGTTCGGGTGGAAGAAACGACCATCGAGTCGAAGAAATCAATTAAATACCTTGGATTGATTATTGACTCGACCCTCCAACGTTAACGAGCTCCTTCGTTTTTTGGGTATAATCAATTTCTATCGTCGCTTCATTTGCAACGCGGCCGAGCAACAGGCACCCTTGAACAAATATTGTACCAAGGCAAAAAAAGGCCATAAAATACCCATCAAATAGACCCCGGAAGCGGAAGAGGCGTTTCGTCAAAACAGAAAAAGTTTGGCCGATTCCACGATGCTGGTACACTTCAGGTTTAACGGACCTCTTACCCTTGCTACAGATTCATCGAGTATTGCGGTTGGAGGAGTCCTTGGACAGCAGCAAGATGATCGTGAATGATGAATGCTCTCCGCGATTCGCGACTCACGAATCACGAATAAGCAGCATCATGAGCAAACTTCACCATGTACCTCCACTGCATCGTAATTTGTGAACTTCATTTATCAACAAGAACCTGCCCTCCTGCACTAACGTCTTCCTACGAGTGGATGCCGTCTAGAAGCCACTAACGCAGTCTTACTCGGGCCGTCATAAAGTCTAGGACCGAGTTTCAAACGTGGTTTATGCCATCGAAGTCAACGTTTCGACGGAGAGGCTCAAGACTGCATTTATCGAGTCCAAGCCATTCGGGCGCATGAGGTTCACGACAGTCGCCCGATAGCGACCCCACTGCCTCCCACCCAAGTGCACCAAACACCATCTTCGGTTCAACACCGTATATTGCTTTTCGTCAACGCCCCGCTATCATAATTAAAGACATACCCGCCGAGTAGCAAGCCGTTCCTGTTTTGTTTAGCAAAGCAGGGGTTTAGCAAAGGTATCACCAATTCTACACAGTTGTTCCCTGTCTTAACTTCCGGTGAGGCCTTCTAGCCAGGTGTCGTGGGATACACTGACGTAATAAACGATCAACAATATCGTGACGTTTCCAATTCTGACAACATCACTCTGGGGGAGTACTGTGGCGCTACCGTTTCAGCAACTGTCGGAGGAGAGGGTACTTGACGTTAAAAAAAACGACAGCTTTCAGTCTCTTCTTCGTCATCGTTCAAACAAGCCACATCTTAAATGTACACACCATGAAATTGAATAAAATTTATTTGTTTACTCCTTCCGTGTTGCTTAAATTATTCATAGTGTATAGTTAATAATCCCGCACACGACTCCAGACGCTAGAAGATTGCGTAAATCCTTAGAGTAGCCTCGTGCAATATTGCGTATAGGTTTCAATTGTTTGAATTCACACCGTTTTGGATTGCCTAATTGCATTTTTTGAGGCAGCTGCGAATCTTCAGGGCGTGGCTCATCGGAGTGAGCAGTTGTCTCTTCACTAGACAAGTTTTAAAAATGTAAATGTCTTCCCTGATTATTTCTAATGTTTTCTTATATATTGTAAACTTAATAAATTACCAACTCGTGCCTATTACGTGCCTAACATAAGCAGAAATTGTAAAATTAATTAATTCAAACTTAAACTTAAAAAATGGTATGTCCTATTCATAATGGCACACATAAATAACATTAAACACAAAGCAAACCAACTAAAAGCATTGAAAATTCACATTCAGCATAAATTATCCATCAATAATTAAAGATTTCCTGACCGCAGTGACTTCTGCTTAATGTATCCCATCAATATCTGCAGTTAACTTCCCAATAAAGATTTAATTGTTTAAGTTCGAAGCATATTTCCACAGGTAATTCATTCTTTGAATGTTTTCAAAAGTATTTTTTTGCGACGAAGCGGGCATTATGGTTAAATTAAATAATTAGGTCACAAGTCAACACCTGCTAATTTCACTGGATCATGTTAGTGCAATTTATTTATTTACTTGAATGCATCGAAGGTAGAATATGCGAGATTTCAAATAAACAGGATAATATCATTAAATACTTAACGTAAGCTGCTAATGATTTATCGGAGGCGCATGTAAATATTTCAAGCGAAAGATGCAAACCGTTTATTATGTGTCTGCGTAATGCCAAAAAGTTAATAGATTGGATCTTCTCCATGCTATGAAAGTGATTATAAACCAAGTCTATCAACAGGAATTTGTTTTAACAATCGGTGCAGTGTGCTCTAATTTTTGATGAAGTCAACCAGATAGGGTAATATGTCAACCAAATTAGGTTTCATGTGAAGCTCATTATTTTTTTACTCTAGGTTTTGTCTTTGAATCGAAGGATCAGATAAAATTCTTCTTCATTTTTGAGTGTTTGTTGTGCTCTCTGACATATAGAGCACGGTTAATACTTGAAAATAATTGATCACTAAAATAATGACTTAACTTTTCACCTTCATTCATTGTCTTGCACCTTTCGTGATCACATACCAACTTTGAAGAGCAAAATTCTCTTCCGGTATGTATGTCACACATACTTCAAAAAAGTCCCTAATTTGATGCAACTTGATGCTTTGTCAAATATTTAGTGATGAAGCACCCAATCACCGTTCACATAAGACTTCAGCGTATTATTCTATCGTCATCGTTTGACCTATCTCTATCGTTTGAAGTATATTCATGGTCCACAACTCCTTCATTATCAAAGAAAATAGTCAAAGGCGTCCTCACTTAGTTTCGATTCTAACGTGATTTGCTTGGCCTTGGCAGCTCTGAATGGTATCACTGTGAAGACTATGTCTTTTTGTTTCACGAGCGCAGCTGTTATCCATGCTCCATTACCTGCTAATAATATTCTCGAGTATATTTAATTCATTAGAAACCATTTTCAAGTTATCCTGAATGAATTCAAAGCAAATGTTCTTGTGTTCTTTCGTTACCAGTTTAAGGATGAATTTTCCACACACGCGAATCGTTCTCCATTTTTTGGTTAACAATTCGACAAAAAGTCGATTTTCTTTTTTCAAGACAACTTTCTAGTTCGCGTATAGGCTGCCAATCATCCCTTTTATTCGAAAGTTGCACACGCTTGAAGTTTTCTGATGTTATTGAACTCAACGGTTGGACAGCATGAGAATCACTGCTCACTGACGTGCGACCATCTTTAAACTGCCCGAACCACCATTTTGATTCTTACTTCACTCAAACAATACTATTCGAATGCCTTCTTCAACATATCAATTATTCCCGAACTAATCTTTCCAAGGTTAGGGCAAAATGTTGATGCATATTCATTTATCTTCCGTTTCTGTCATTTTTAAGCCAGAATCAAATCCAACATACACATGGAAGTTCACATAATATTGGTCAAATAGCATGTCAAACTGACATGCGTTTGAAACGTCTGAAACGTTTGAAAGCGTCTCGTTATATTTTGCAACATAACTACCGTCAAGGTGAGAGTGCATCGCAGGCTCGTAAAAAAATTGTGGTGTCTACGGTCAAGACTCTTTATGAAAAGTCACAGCCAAGAGATGGTTCGCTCGCTTTCGTTCGGGAAATTTTGATGTCAAAAATGCACCTCGCACCCTGCACTCGATAAAGTCGATGAAATCTTACAAAAAATTCAAGAAGACCGACACATAAGTAACTGTGACATTGCTAAGGAACTGAATATCTATCACCAAACAGTTTTGGATCATTTGCGTAAGGCTGGACACACAAAGAAGCTCGACGTATGTGTGCCGCATGAATTAACAAAAAAACATTTGATCTACCGAATTCCCATTTGCGGAATGCTAGAGAAACGCAATGAAATCGTCGCATTTTTGAAGCAAATCATTACGGGCGATGAAAAATGGGGAAGATACGAGAATTTCGGTCGAAAAAGATCATGGTCAAAAAAAGGTGAATCATCACAAACGACTTCAAAGCTAGGATTGGCACCAAATAAGGTTATGCTGTGTGGGATTGTAAGAGAATTTTTGATCATGAGGTGCTGGAATTTGGCCAAACACTCAATTCCGCACTATGTGTCAGCAATTAACCAGATTGCAACAAACAATTAAAAAATAACGGCCAGAATCGATCAATGGAAAGGGCGTTGTCTTCCATCATGACAATGCCAGACAACACACATCTTTGATGACCTGGCAAAAACTGACAGAGCTTGGCTGGGAAGTTTTGATGCATCCACCGTATAGTCCAGGCATTGCACCATCAGACTAACGTTTGTTTCATTCTCTACAAACCTACACCTCAAAAGGGACTGTGAAAATCACTTGGCCAAGTTTTTCGCCGACAAACCACAGAAGTTCTATACGGATGGAATAACGGTTCTCCCCAAAAAATGGCAAAAGGTCATAGAAAATATTGGACAATATGTACATAAATAAAATCCATTTTAAATAAAAGAAATATGCAATCGTAAAATGG
Source organism: Stratiomys singularior (assembly GCA_954870665.1). Taxonomy (NCBI): domain Eukaryota; kingdom Metazoa; phylum Arthropoda; class Insecta; order Diptera; family Stratiomyidae; genus Stratiomys; species Stratiomys singularior. Next base: position 65,611,751 of record OX940880.1, on the reverse strand, counting down.
CAAAAAAGGCTCAATACTTGTTAGACTTGCCAATATTTAATAACTCTATGGAGAAACACGAAAAAGGCCAAGAAAATAAATACACACTGTCTTTGAACCAAGATGTCTCCAGAAAAACTCGACCATCGAGGCATTTCTTGAAAGTTTTTGAAGAATTACAAGTTATATTGATACCCGATAGGGAGCGCTTATACTTTTGAGTCGAAGTTTTTGGGACAAACCTCTTATCTATGAGAAAATTTTTACTATTTTAGAGAACTGACACCTGTTTGGAGGAAATCGATTGGTCGAAAAAAATTGATGCTTCCCCAGTGTTGCAAAAATTGGGCTGAACTATGATAATGATAGGAGAATTTAAAACAAAATTCAATATTTTATAAAATTTCAAATGAAAAACTGATCATAGAAATATTCTAGCTCTATTGTGAAAAATGAAAATGAAAAGAAAAATGGAAACAAAAAACAACTTGTACAACCAGTAGTGAAGAAAAACTAGTTAAAATAATTAAGGAGAGATTAGTTTCTTCGCTCAGTGCGGATATAGGAAAGTTGGTAGTGTTCATAAAAAAGGAAAATTAAGGCGGTCAAGTCAACTAAGCATGGACATTCTTAAGAATTACATTGCAATACTCAACTCAGTGAAAAAGGCTAGAAATGATAGCCTGTAAAAGATTAATTGAGCATTGGACAGTAAGGACTTCCTGTGAATTCGATCACAGGCGCGTTTCGGTGTTGTGCCATCATCGGTGTGATGTGAAACATCGGTGTGATGTGAACATCTGGGTGAAAACCGAAATGTTCCAAGAATGGAACAGGTACGAAGATAGTGACGGAGAACGACGGAATGTTCCGAACACAAAAAAGACCTAAGAAGCCCTTAAAATCCTTCCAACCTAAGAACTACCCTACATTAAAAAATCGAGAAAAGGGGGCGAAACAACTCATTGCGCCTGTTAACGAATTGAAAGGACATTGTTTGTAGCATAAGTTTCTTAATTACTATTTTCGTGTATCCCAATTATAAATCTCTTTATAATGACGAACAGATTGCAGGAAATGGAGAATGCAGAGAGTTGCGAAAAAAAGGAAAGCTGAAAAGTAATGTCAGGGGGGGGGGGGGGGGTAATACGTAACGCTCAACTCACCTTTTTTGTAAACTCGCTTTAGATGGTTTAAATGAAGACCTAAAATTACGGAGACTCTTTCCATGCTTCAAGGTAGGATGTGTAACACAGAACATTTTTTTCATAATTACGCTTGTCAGATATTGATCCCTTAATGCATGCCTCCGTCTTATGGCGGTGTTACTGAAAGAGCTGTTACTCATGGATAAGAACGTATTATCAATTTTTTACATAGTTTTGCTAAATCGAACATTTCCGTAATACAGCGTAGCACTACAAAGTGATGCCAAACGACTTCTCACTGACAGAAGTAGAAAAAGCATAAGTAGATTTAGGTATGTATTGTACTGAAGAGAAAAAAATTACCCACCCAAAAAATTCTACTTATTTTAGTTGAAGACCGTACCAGTACATCCTTTCCAACATAGAAAATAAAACGCTAAACTAGTAAGAGGGAAAACACTAGAAAATATATAGTCCGATGAAACGTTAATTTGAGGGACATGCAGCAACTGACAGTCAAATCGAAGTTCCACTTATTTAGGGCGAATACCGTTACATGTTCGAAGTAGGGTATTCGAAGTGTTAGCGCTGGATGTAAAATATTGCATATTGGTGAGCCGAGAGATCGTGATTGGTAACTTCCGGAGCTTAGATGTATGTGGCCATATTTTTTACGGTGAAATATTATACACGAGTCATCGTGAACGCATACATAAATCAAGAGATACTGAATGCGCCTTTCTCCAAATCGTTGTCTCAATTTGCTATCTCTAACAAGTTTTGCCTACAAATGCCAATACATCAAGGAAATTGACGTCGGATACCGTTAGACCTCGAATATATGAGATATCAGCGCTCTTCAGTGGTTGCGCTACTGCGTAGTTGTGAAGAATTATAAACTCAGTTGCCGTTCGGAGTTTGTCAAGAGTATTTCGAACGTGGACATGTGGACACGAGTTGCCTCATGAGAAAAAGTTCAGAGATGTTTTAAAACGTGGAGTTATTGATACAATAGATCATAGAGCGGTATCACAAACGTTTTGATCTCGAATTTTTTTGCATTTAATTTTTTGAAATTCATTTTATTTTTTCTTCAGTTTAGCTACCCAAGAGTATGTTCACAAAGTTTTAAACCGATATTCTAAGTCCTTCATATATTTTCGGTGCAAGAAGCTATGCGCAGTCATGTATACAGCACGATTGGTGCATGCCTATTGAATTGAGAGATCGCAGAAAAGTTGGGCGTGTCCACGCAGCTGTCTTTTTATAAATATATCTTACTTTGTAATGATTTGGGGCAGATATTACAAACAAGTACATTTATTCTTCCTGGTATCTCTGTGTATACAGAAGTGATAAAAATAAAAATCTGAAATATACTGGATAGTAGAAGCTGTAAGGCAAAATTGAATTTCGAAGAAAGTGGAATTAAAAGGCTCGGTTTGGGTGGAGGTTGATCGAGAAGTGAGTTCATGCCCGTTAAATAATATGTGTTATGAGGTCAGTCGGAGAATTGTATTAGTTATGCGGCTGTCATGTGTTGGAAGGCAAGAATTTAATCCATTCTGCAACTACACGAATATTGGCAGTGGCATTGCCGAAAGAACTTACAACAGAATTCGCTCTCATATACATTCTGCCTCATAAAAAGTATTTGATTATGAGGGTGGGCCAATAACTGCTTAGAAAAGACATTAAAACAATTTTATTTTACGTATTTTTTTTTTATTTTTCAACATAATCTCCATGGAGCTCAATAAACTTGGTTAGACGTTTCTCTAATTTTTTTAACCCGTCAGAAAAAAACAGATTTTGGAAGGTCCTTAAAATAAGCATTTGCTTGATCGATGATTTCTTTATTTGAAAAAAAAAAAACGTTGTCCAGCGAGCAATTTTTTCAGGTTTGGGAATAGGAAAAAGTCACTGGTGGCTAATGCATGAGCGATAACAGAGCTTTAGAGTCAACCACCTTATTGCGTTTGTTGTCGGCTCTGAGCAAACGCGGCACCCATCATCCCTGTAACCTCAACTATCTCACTCAACTTTAATCTTCGGTCACATAACACCATATTGTGGATATTATTGATCGTTTCATTTCGTAGTTACCTCTACAGGACGTCCTGAGCGTGATTCATCCTTTGTTGATGTTCGACCACGTTTAAATTCATTTAACAAGTTATAAATAGTTGCAAGCGAAGGAGCAGATGTGCCGTGAACTAAATCCAACTCATTCCTTATTTCTTTTGCTGTTAAGCCTTTTATATGAGAATGTTTAATAACAGATCTGAACTCAATTTTTTCCATTTTTGTAATCAAACAATTTTTTTTTTCATACACGGGAAACACACAACAACTCAACCAATCCGGCTGAAATTTCACAGTATACTTAGGCGGTGACAGTATTGGCGACTAGTGCTTGTCGCGCCATCCGTTTAATTTTCTAAGGACTTATTGGTCTACCCTCGTATTACTGTAAAAAAGCTCTTAATAAGGAAAAAAAGAAAATGAACAGCGCAGGAGCCCATTTTTAATTTTGAAGCATCTGGAGATGCCACTTGGAAGCAGAGCGGATTTATGTCGCTGTTTAGGGTGACGTCTTTCATCTCATATTGCACTGGGAAAGTTGTAAGTCGCATAGTGAAATGCAGTTACTGTCATTTATGTGCTTGGTGAAAAAATAAATCTAAAGGTTCCGAAAAGCTTGGGCTTGACCAGGAACTTTGCATGAAAACGCATGTCGGCCCAGAGGGAAAGAAATTGGATCTGTCAAAGAAAGTTTTCTGAGGTCAAGAGAACGTTATGTTGTGAAACATGTGAATTATATTGGAGATGGTGGCAAGCCTTCGGAGCTCTTCTGGATAGTAATCCTAATGAGTACGGTCAAGTAGTTATCAAGAGTGAGTGTTTAGATTATGATAAAAAAGAATTGGAACTTGACTCCACAATGTTAGGAAAGGTAAATTGACCGAAGTTTTGGTGAAGAAAATAAGTAACTATTATGGTTTAGCGAACAGAACAAATATTAGCAGGGCTCAAGATATGAAAACAGCTGTAATGGCTACGTTCTATCATATGATATCCACCGATGGAAATACTCGACATGAGGACTTTAAAATCATTAAAGAAAATATGAAGATTTCTTAAGGAAAGATTTACTTTCACGTTGTTTGTAAGTAGCATCATTTATAGCTGTTACTTTATTCAACGAAGATAATTCAAATATATCGATGCAAAATGAGGCTTATCAAGAAGAATAAGGATTGGTATATGGTGGCAGAATAGCTGATTAATACGTTGGTACTTGTACATTATTTAATATTCACTTTAATACTCGATTTTTGATTTAAGTTTAAAAATTTACTTAAACTGCTTTCAGGTTAAAATTGAAGACCAACATGCACGGCAATGAGAGACTCGAACGAATGGCCGCCATAAAGAACAGCTGCTAACATTATGAATTTTACATTTGAATATACAAAAATATATCAAAGACAGTTCAAAATATTAATTAAATGGCCTATTTCAATCAGTTATAATTTATTTCCCCCATGAAAAAAGCCACGAAAAAAGCGTAAAAATAGTCAAACCTTCTGTCAGACACACAATTTAACGAAATTTATCTTACACGCGAATTACACATAACCCTCAAGACCTCAATACTAATCCTAATAATAAGGATATAACCACTAAGTTTAATTAAAACTTATATTATAATACTTACATTATAGTTACTAAGTTCAAATCATTATAAGTAGGACTCACAACAAAATATCAAATATCCATGACTCAACAATAATTGTTTATCGATATAAATATTATGCATACTTAGCACATTTGTAACAAAGATATGACCACTCAACAATAATTGTTTATCGATATAAATATTATGCATATTCAGCACATTTATAACAAAGATCTGATGCGATCACCAAGCGAAATGCAAACTGCAGACCTAATCAAAATAATACTATTTAAGCAAGAGACCACTCTGAGTCGGTGGCAATAGTTCAAGTTCAATTATTCAAGTTGGTCAAGTGATACAGTTCAGTTAGTATTCAATGTTCAAAAGTTAAAAAGATAATAAAGTGTTTCATAAAAAAATCAAGTGTTCTTATTTCCGAGGAAAGAACTCGTAAGAGTATATTTTTTATATTTTATTTTTGAGAATAATCAATAACATAACTGGCGCAGTCGTCCGTCATAGGAAGGAGGAACCTCTATGACAAAGAACCTCTGACACAAAGAGTCGCGTTCAAGTAAAAATTGGAAAAAGTGACTCGTGTAAAAGTGAACTTAACAAAAACTCCTTCGATTAGAGAAAATCTGGTCAAAGTAAAATAAAACAAAAGTTTTGAAAAGTACGCCCACAAAGGTAGCTAAGGAAAACTTAGACTATTAAGGGTAGGAAAAAAAACAAAACTTTTTAATAAAATAAAACCCAAATTAGAGAAAATCTAATTTTAACAAAAACCAATAAAATAATAACATAAAAATAATAACACCAATTAATATACTGTATTGCAAAGCAGTGAGCTGCATTTTAGGAAAAAGCGCTCAATTCTCTGTGGTAAACACTGAGGAATTCTAACAAAAAGTGTAACAAGGTCCTCCAGTACCATAAACTGTACAGTGGAGACAAAAGTCTCACAAAATAAATTAAACGCATCTACAAAATGATGGCGGAACAGGAAATACCGTTGCCATTGGACCTCTCGTTCGATGAAATACTAAAGGAAGTACGCAGACTACCGATATACAATGGAGATAACAGAGAGTACGCTTTATCTTCTTGGCTGGAGGAAGCACAAACCATTCTCAATTTGGCTCAGGGAAACCAGCAAGCGTATCTATTCAGACTCGTCCTGCACAAAATTCAGGGATCAGCCAGAAACACAATACAAAAAATACCAGATCCAACGTGGTTAACGATTAAAGCAATCCTCATCTCAACATTCGGAATCAACGAATCATATAGCAGCATAATCAATAGGATACATAAGGTAAGCTTCAAAAATGTCGACGACGCATATCATACTCTAAATAAATTATTAAATAGAATAAATACTAAGTACCTACAAGATCCGCAACAAAATGTACATTTAGAATTTAACCCGGTCCGAAACGAAGGGTTGGTCTTAAACAAATTTAAATCCCTTCTGCCAGAATACAAATCATTTTTACTTGAAATGAGAAATTGTCAAACACTCAACCAAGCATACAATATCCTTAGAGAAATTCAATACAACACTGACAATAACAATCCAGTACAAAACATTAACCATCGTACTCGTCCAAATCATAGAAATTATAACCAAAATCCAAACAATTACCGAAATCAAAATAATCGGTACAATCAAAATTCAAATCAAAACAATCGGTACAATCAAAATTCAAACCAAAATAACCGACACAATCAAAATTCATTTATGCACCGCCAACAAAATAACTATAATCCTTCTAGGAACAATTACAACAATCGTTTTAATAATTATAATCGCCCACAAAATAATCAAAATAACAGACAAGAACTGATGCAAGTTGACAACTCGAACATGTTCAGGAACAAAGACAATAATCCAGAACCTATGGACGTAAATTTTCAGCAATGTGCCTCGGAAACCCTTTACCAGTAATCGATTTACAAATAGAGAATGAAGTAGTTCCAACACTTATAGATACTGGCGCTTCTATTTCTAGTATAGACAAAAAATGTTTTCCCTTTATAAAAAAAATAAAATTAAATAATCACATAACAGTTAACGGCCTAGGTGGCCCATGCCATGTCACGGAAAAAATAAAAACCAACATGCCAGTAGAGTTCAAACTTCCTGAATCTCACAAAATTATGTGGAACGTCATGGATTTCCATGATAAAACTTTTAAAGCAGTGATAGGTCAAAATCTACTGCATCCATTAAACGTTAAATTATATTTGGGAGAAGGAACCATGGAAGCTAATAATCAAAAATTAAAATTTAATTATGCCATCCCTGAAGAGATAAACTTTCAAAGTAAGCTCAGTGCGACGAATAACCGTGATAAGCTGTTTAATGAGTTAAATAAAGAGGAAGCAAATTCGCTAAAAAAGATACTCATTGAAAATGAGGATCTACTCTATAAGGAAGGAGAAAATCTTTCCTGTACCACTCAGACAAAACACGAAATAATCACCAAAAACAATAAACCCCTGTATTCCAGAATCTATCGTTTTCAGCCTGTCCATGAAAAGGAAGTAGAAGAACAAATTAGCGAAATGCTGAAACAAAAAATCATCCAAACCTCAAATTCCCCTTATAATGCTCCAATATGGGTAGTTCCCAAAAAAATGGATAATTCACAAAAGCAAAAGTGGAGAATAGTTATCGATTATAGAAAACTAAATGAGGAAACAATTGATGACAAATTTATGATTCCTAACATTGAATCAATATTTGACAAACTTGGAAAAGCACAGTATTTTACAACTCTGGATTTGGCGAAAGGCTTTCACCAGATCGAAGTCAGCAAACATGACCGTCATAAAACAGCTTTTTCAACCCCACAAGGTCATTATGAATTCATAAGAATGCCCTTTGGTCTCAAAAATGCACCGGCAACTTTTCAACGCATGATTAACGAAGTTCTTAGAGAATTCATCAACAGAATTTGCGTAGTATACTTGGATGATATCTTGATATTTGCCACATCACTCCAAGAAATGGAGATTAACATAAAAAAAATATTTGGCGCTCTGAGAAAATACAAACTTAAAATTCAAACAGACAAATGTAAGTTCTTTGCCAAATCAACTGAGTATTTGGGTCACATATTGACAACCGAAGGAATTAAACCAAATCCTGGAAAAATTGAAGCCATTAGAAATTTAAAAATCCCCGGTACCACAAAACAAATAAAATCTTTCTTAGGTATCACCGGCTATTACAGAAAGTTTATTAATAATTATGCAAAAATAGCCTTACCTTTAACAGATGCTCTAAAGAAAAATCGAAAAATTAATACAGAAGATCCCAGTTACATCGCGGCTTTTGAGAAGTTGAAGGATCTAATTACTAATTATCCCATATTACATTACCCTGATTTTAAGCAAAAATTCACGCTTACTACTGGCGCCTCAGATAAAGCTTTAGGTGCAGTACTATCTCAGCAAGGATATCCAATATCCTTTGCTAGCAGAACTCTAAACGAGCATGAAAGAAATTATCCGACAGTAGAAAAAGAATTATCAGCTATTGTTTGGGGAACTAAATATTTTAGACCCTACCTATACGGTACAAAATTCAACATTCAAACAGATCACAGACCCCTTGTATGGCTTAGCAACTTTAAGGAACCAAACTCTAAATTACAGAGATGGAAAATAAAATTGAACGAGTTCAATTTCAATATTGAATACATAAAAGGAAAAGATAATAAAGTGGCAGACTTCTTGAGCAGAATCGACGCAGAAAAAGGCGAAATTAACGTTTTAACCAACAACAATAATCAAGAAAACGCAATAGAAATAGACGATAGTGAACATGTAACTATACACAGTTCTCTCGAGAATGAAAATGACCATATAGCAATTAGGGAAGGAATAGTAAATATATATAAAACTCCAATAATAATAGTGGAAAGAAAGTATAAGGAATTTGAATCAATAAACAAAAAGCGAAAGATATTCATAGAAAATAATGACATAAATGACGAAAACAAAATAATAGATATACTTAGGAGATACATACCAGAAAAAGGATATGTAGGAATATTTTGCGAACTAGATGACCATACATGGAACAAAGTGCAAGTAGCAATAATAAAATTATATTCAAATAATAAGTACCTCAAATTCATTAAATGTACAAATAAAGCAATAGATTTAACTAGTGAAGAACAATGTTTGGAGAGAATCAAGGAAATACACGAAAAAAGTAATCATCGTGGAATCATAGAAAATTACGCAGAAATTAAAAATAAATATCACTTTAATAAAATATTAAAAGTAATCACAAAATATATAAATAACTGCGAAGTATGTAATTTGGTAAAATATGACAGAAAACCTTTAAAACCAGAATTCAAATTAACAGAAACCCCCGAGGATATAAATGAAATAGTACATATTGACATATTCTTGACAAACGACAATTCTTTACTACAATAGATAAATTTTCGAAACATTTATACGTTAAAGAAACTACAGATAAAAATGCGATAACTTTCATACAACTTATTAGAGAAAGAAATGCTATACTAGGAAAACCCAGAAAGATAGTTGCCGATAATGAGTTCAATATGATAAACATAAAAGACTTCTTCAGAAGAGAAGAAATTGAAATTCATTTTAACTCACCAAAATCACATACGGGTAATTCAGACATGAGTCGATGTCATAGCACATTATTAGAGCAAATTAGAACATTAGCGATAACCGAACCTGAACTAAATATTGTGCAACGAGTTCTAAAAGCAACAGAGCATTACAATACCAATATACATTCAGTAACCCAAGCAAAACCAATCGACATACAATATGGTAGAATAGATAAAACCAAAATAAATAAATTTTTAATTAATAGAAAGACTAAATGGATTGATTACCACAATCAAAATAGAGAGAAATTACCGGAAATCGACCAAAAAGAAGTATTTATCAAAAACTACAAAAATGAACGTCATAAGGAGAAACCTAAGTACAGAAAAATTGAGATAATAAAAGATAATTTAGGAAATATAATTTCAACAAAAAAGGTAGACATCAAAATAGGATACACCCAATTCGTATAAAAAGAATTAAGAAGCATACGAGAACAGAATCAAAACCAAGATCAGAAATACCAAATACAGTAAGCATTCCGAATACGCTTACATTAGAACAGAAAACAATCATTAATAATGCATTATATAATGGCCCCTTAAACGAGACTCTTGCGTCAAACTTCAATCTGAATATTACTCGAACCGATATCTCCACTTTAATTGATCAAAAATGGGTAAACGATCAAATAATTAATTTCTATTTGAACCTCATCAGTAAACGAAACGAGGATTCTGTAAACCTACCCAAAGTTTATATCATGAACACATTCTTTGTCCCGACACTCAAAAAGAAAGGATTTAGTGCAGTCAAGAAATGGACGCGAAAAGTAGACATTTTCTCATACGATATAATTCTGATCCCGGTTCACGTAAATGAAAGACATTGGTGTTTGGCTACGATCGATCTACAGAGTAAAGAAATAAAATATTATGATTCATTAGGAGGCAGCGATAATGGAATATTAGATACATTAGGTGAATATTTAGCAGACGAATCGGAAGATAAGTTGTGTAAAGTCCTCGATATAAATACATTCACAAAAGAAAACGTGCGAAACGCCCCAAAACAGGAAAACGCAAATGATTGCGGTATATTTACTTGCATAGCAGCAGAATTCATTGCCAGAAATCATAAATTAGACTACTCTCAATGTCATATCCCATACTTTAGACAAAAAATTATCCTAGAAATAATACAGGGAAAATTATTACAATAAAAACCCTTTGCCTTTATAGAAACCTACACCCAACAATCATTGGACACCCAAACTCATACCATTTTTATTGATCCTAACGTTTACAATTGTACAAGCAGAAATTACCATTGAAAAGCTACAAACCGAATCCGGAATAATATTAATAAAAAAAGATCCAATTAGACTAATCAAAGACTATAAAAGAATTTATCACAAAATAGACTTAGTTCAATACGAAAAGGCACTAGACGAAATAACTAACGAAATCTATCCCGACCCCCATATGTCAGAAACAATTAAATCGATAAAAGGAGAACTAAAATTGTTGCATTTCGATAGAGAGAAAGCTAAACAAGTTTCAATGCAAATTAATACACCTAAACCAAAACGACAATACGATAACAGACAAAATACTGGACAAACTACGACGACATATTTACCTGACAAACAAAACTCTGTAATTGTTAGTAGAAAGGAACGCGGATTAATAAACCCCATCGGAAAAATTTATAATTTATTATTTGGATTAATGGACAACGACGATTACGAAGAGATCACAGAACATTTAAGAATAATAGATACAAATAATCACGCCATCATAGAGTCAATGAATAATCAAATTCAAGTTAACAACGTTTTTCAATCTAACCTTAACAAAATTGTTGACAACATTAACAAAACTAACAAAGCCTATAATCAGTTAGCTAGAGACATTAATAATCAGACACAAACAATAAATAAAATTCTAACAACCATTCAACTAAATTATAATCTTGACCTTATAAGGGACGAGTTAGAAAAAATAATCGACAATGTAAATTCAGCTAAAACAGGAATCATGACGAGATCCATATTAACATACGATGAGATAGACTTTCATAATTTATCAGTAGAGGAATTAAAGGAAATAACAATAAATGTATTAACACAAGAAAGAAAAATAATATTTGTCATTAGCATCCCTGTTTTAACTCAACCCCTATTATCCTATTATGTAAGAAAAATACCTAACTCAAAATCAGAAACTTTGGATATAAACATTAAAGAAGTTGTACTTTACAATGGAGAATATTATGAACCAGAAAAAAGGACTAAATCTTTAAATAATCTTTTAAAATGTAAAAATATTAACTGTATAAGAACATATGAGGATGATAATAATGTAATAGAAATTGAAAAAGGATTAATACTTACTGTTAACATAGATACTAAGATAAAACAAAATTGTAATGAAAAAACATATTACTTAAATGGAACATACATAATAAGATTTAACAATTGTAAACTTGAGATTGCAGGCAAATTATTTACAAACCAAATAAGAGAATTTCAACAAATTTTAACATTGGAACCAATTAAAAATATTTCAGGATTTAATCACACAATTAATGTTGAAGATTTAAAACTTGAAGATATCAAAAATCTAGAAAAAATCGAAGAAATAAAATTTGAACACAAAAAAAATTCCATTGCAATTGGAACAACATTACTGTTCATAATTATCATACTCACTGTATCCTTCATAATATATATATACTTTACATGCCATAAATCAATCAAGACTAAAATCATTAACAAAAAGGATATAGAATTACAACCGATAAAAAACACTGTCGAGGACGACAGCAATCTTAAGGAGGGAGGAATTACACATAACCCTCAAGACCTCAATACTAATCCTAATAATAAGGATATAACCACTAAGTTTAATTAAAACTTATATTATAATACTTACATTATAGTTACTAAGTTCAAATCATTATAAGTAGGACTCACAACAAAATATCAAATATCCATGACTCAACAATAATTGTTTATCGATATAAATATTATGCATACTTAGCACATTTGTAACAAAGATATGACCACTCAACAATAATTGTTTATCGATATAAATATTATGCATATTCAGCACATTTATAACAAAGATCTGATGCGATCACCAAGCGAAATGCAAACTGCAGACCTAATCAAAATAATACTATTTAAGCAAGAGACCACTCTGAGTCGGTGGCAATAGTTCAAGTTCAATTATTCAAGTTGGTCAAGTGATACAGTTCAGTTAGTATTCAATGTTCAAAAGTTAAAAAGATAATAAAGTGTTTCATAAAAAAATCAAGTGTTCTTATTTCCGAGGAAAGAACTCGTAAGAGTATATTTTTTATTTTTTATTTTTGAGAATAATCAATAACATAACTCGCGAGCTCCTTTATCAAAAATTGTTAAGCTGTTGAATACGCAATGTGCACAGACTTCGCGAGAAAATGAGCTGAATTCTCCAAATAGTTCAAGTAACAGAATTGCTTGCGAAAACAGAAATCGAAAAAATCATTAAAAAAGGATTCAAAACCATATCATCTTCAGCGGAAAAATGAAAGCCACTCTTCAACGACAAAATGAAACCCAATTGAAGCCAGCGCTGGAGTACATAGGGCTATTGATCAGCTCGAAGATGACGTTCTCTGAGCAAATCAGAGTAACGGTACAGAATGTTGCTTCGGACGTCTCGGACTTAAGTTGACTTTTGGCCAATGTAGGGGGCCCAACTCATCAAGGAGACGCCTCCTGATGAATACTGCAGAGTCAGTGATTTTGTATGGAGCGAGGCTCTCAAGAAGAAGACGTGCTGAAAGCGCCTCGTGCAGGTGCACAGAAGAGGAGCGCTGAGGATTGTACAGTCATATCCGACAGTCTCTGATTCGGCAGTGAGGGTTATTGCACGTGTGATGCCTATCGTATTGTTTGCTAGAAAGCACGGTGCCAGTTGCCTACGTAGAAACGAAGATTCGAGTGACACAATCGAACGCGAGGAGAGGCAACGCTCACGCAACGATTGGTAGTAGTCTCCTTAGAATTGCACGAAGGGAAGCTGGACTGCGCGGCTCATCCCGGATCCGAGGCCGTGGCTAATGCGACAGATTGACTTCTACCTGACTCAGTAATTAAGCGAGCATCGGCCTTATTTGCGCAAGATCTGTAAATCACCAGCCTCCAGATAGATGACAAAAGCAAAACGAAACCTTGCAAAAAGTAGTGTATCAAACGGTTCCAGGTGTGTTTCGAGGTTACGTTTGTCACTTGTGACCATGGAAGCCCCAACTGTGCGTTAATGCATACACCTCTCCACACAAAAAAATTTTCCAAATTTTTTAACAACACATATACAAAAAAGGTTAATCTAATGAAAAGTAGAACCTTTATTTCCGAAAAAATCGTAATTTGTTTATTTATTTAACAAAATCAAATTTGCGAGTGTAATATAAATAATATCACACTGCACAATAAAGGTAACTCAACGTATGTGAAATAATTTCAAGCAATTGTTTTGCTTATACTAGCACAGTGCACCGTCCATTCTTGCACCTTATTCGTGAGACACAAGAGCATTTAGGAAATTTCCAGACTATTTTCTTCAGTCCAAACAGGCCAGTGTCCTATCCCGACTGCAACTAGAGAAACTGCACCTTTGTGTCATTTTGATTGAAGTTCGTTTTCGATAGATCGATGGTTATTATCTTTGATGATACGATACGCTTACAGGAAGTTTAAGCCGAAAATAAGCCAACTTTCTTAATAAGGTTCTTTCCTGCAAGCATTTGGCTTTATGACAAGCCGTGCGTTTGACATGCTCATAGAGTAAATGGTAAGACATAAGAACCCGCCAGCTTTTGCGTCGAAGCTTTTTTTTAGCATCCCATGGGGCTATCGATTAGATCTACCTTTCCCTTGTGGCCATTACATTCTCCAACAATATTTGTAGGATCAAATGTTATGTACTGGATGGTCTTCTTGTCATACCTCTTCACTTGTGATTTTCGAGTTTCTCTAAAAGAACTACCTTGATATCTTTCCAGGCTTTTTTGAATATGTCTTTCACGATAGGTAACATGCAATCGGGAATCCTTTCTCGACATATAGTACTAAACTCAGTATACCTTTTTCAATAAGTATTCAAGCAGTGGCATTCTTGTAAAGGGATTGTTAAAACATAATCTGTAAATTTTGTTGTGAGCTATTTCTTGCGAGAGACGCATGATAACATTTGAGGATGCACCAAGATCATGTTCGTTGGGCAGTACCACATTTTCAGAGCCAGTTTCGGATTTGATTTAATACGCGAATCCAGATACTCCACTGAGAATGTAAATCTTATTGCCCCATTTGTGAGACATTTTCTGTTAAAATCTTTTCAAGTAATTTTTTGCTTTCATCGACGCAATTATTGCTCTAAAGAAAGTCCAGTAAAGGATTGTTTTATTTTTTGTATAACTGCTCTACGTATGAATAGTCTGTGAAATTTTGGATGTTCGCAACGCAAGTTTTGGGAATTGTCATAAAAATGTGTAAATCCTGGAATCTTTTCAAACATTTTTACGATCATTGCTTCCTGAATGCATTCAAAAGATAGGAAAGGTAACTCGATGAAAATCCAATAAAAGGTAACTCGAGGAAGATGAATTAAAGACAAGTTAAACACTACGCCAATAAATCGCTGGATATCTGTTGTGTAATCACGAAAACTATTATTCGGATACTTTTGCACAATATATAAATTAGTTTGTGTTGCTATGAAAGCAATCAATTCAAAACAAAAACAAGAAAATGAGAATAAGGTTGTCATGCTTTAGAAGATTCGTTTTCGAATGAATTCGAATGAAAATCAGTTAATATTAATTAATATATTAACTGATGCTCATTCAAAATCATACTTTTCTTCTTTCATCGCAGGTTGAGTTTTCGTGGCTTTCTAGGATGTAACACAGATTGGGTTTCTTGCGGTCTAGTTAAAACAGCGGAAGAAGATGACTACAGATCAGGTTCATTGTCATCTAAACAATGTTTAATAAGATTAAGGTTCACTTCATAACCTTTATTTTCATGGTCAGAAAAATGCCCTTGCCCTATCTAAGTCTTAGCTTGATAATCAGGATATGCAACAGCGTCATCGTCATTCTCCATTGCATCTTACTGTCTTCGATAGTATTTAATACCTTGGCTATTTCTCTAGCCCGAATATGTTGAAAAGTCATCTTAAAAAGAAAACAAATGAATCAAGTCTTAAGCCTATTCATAACGATAAAACTGCACACATTAGGCCATAGGACATTTCTGGTACAAACACGGCAAACGAAATTCAAAAACACAACAACCAACACTATACCTCAACGTAAATGTATTCATCTTGTATATTTTCAAAACGTATACAAAATTTATTGCGTTATTTATTTTACCCTGGTTTTTAATAATTTGTCAAAAGCAAGTTGGTAGTTTAAGCCGAGCATTCAACAAACAAGTGCTGTCACGGGGAACTAATGTCATCTAAATTCTTTGAGATAAACTAAGTCCAGTTTGTTACAGTTATGCTACAGTGACTTTAGAGTGGCTCGAAATAATATATCACTTTTTGATATTTTTGGTGGATCAATTTATCCATTTTCACTTAGAACTTATAAGTGATTTATACCCCTGCTAGCTAACTAAGCGAAGACTCTTGGGTGCGGAAGTTCTGATCAATTTGTCGAATACCTCGAAAGTAAATTTACAAAGAAAGGTGGAAAGAGCTCAAGCTGGTTTCGAACACGCGTCCCTGCCGCTTCTCGTCATATCACTGTTCATTTGCAAAGAATCAGTTTGTGACAGATATGTCACATGGCGTTACAGGGGGCTTAGACTGAGGAACTCAGAATGAAACCACATACGGAACAAGGCACAGCGCCAAAATATGAACGTGAATGTATCATCAGTCAACAATTCCATCACTACCGGATAGACCACAAGATATACCAAAACTGGCCCAAAAAAAAGATAAAGCAGCTGCGATGGAACAAGCAACGTCAGGTTATCAGTGGCCAAACAGATTTGCGAACGATACGAAATAAAATGGGCAGGTGCCATAATAGTTTAAAAGTGGAGGAAGCTGAACACTTCATTGATCATGAGTTAGCCAATAGGTATGAGGCACAATGAAGACATAGAGTACGGAACTTAAATAAAACGCAACAGACTGGAAGAAATAAAATCCAAAAATGAAAGATTACGTTAAAAAATGCATGAAACTAATAACGAAAACTCCAATTTAACTGACACAAACTAATTTCTCAGATGGAAATATATTTAAATAAGCCAATTAACAATAAGTATAAGAACGCCAGGTAGATACGTATGAGTAGCTAACAAGGTAAACCTCGGAACACTAAATGTACATACAAGGGTTTATTAACTTTAAAAACCAATTGACATTTAGGAAGGGGAGCAACGATCTCGCGAAAAATATATACATGTATTTCAAAAGCATGAATAAATAGCGTTTGCTTTCAAACAACAACAAATAAGTAGTAACAATTTGATTTGCCGTAAAGACAAAATTAAGTAACCGTAATAGAGTGAGAGCTCTTGACCTATCGATTAATGGTCGCTACAGGACGACCTAGAAATTTGAGGCTAGAAATTTGTTCAGTGATGATTCATAACATGCAAACTTATTTTATTTTTTTAACTCATTATTTTTATTATAATTCAATTTCTTAAAACAAAATTTTTAAAAACAATTTCGATCACCCGGTGCGTCACTATTTATCTCTTTATCATCATCAGAAACGTCACTGTCAATGTCTTCATCATCATCGGACAGGTCAATACTAGATTTTTCATAATTTTGCGGCTTTCTGGTATCATTTTTAGTTTCTTGAAATGGAAAAGTTTTGATAAGTAATACAAACAATGAAAATAACAATAAGTAAAAATTTTCGTTCTCTGGGCGATTTCCATAAATTCCTGTTGAGGAAGTTATCTGAAATGCATTCCTCACCTTCACTTCATTCGTTTTAGGCTGCCCAATAGACTGCTGTTGAGTGAACTTATGTAACGGAAAATTCCAATTCAAAAATGAAATATTAAAAAAATATCACAGGTGAAAATAACGAATTTTGCCTATGAAAATAAGAAAAAAAGTCTGATAAGGTGCATGAAATTCGTATCAAACGAGATTTATTTTGTCGTTTGTTAGTGCTGTCAATGGAACACAACATCGATTTAGAAAAAAAAACATTATCATATCCCATTACAATCACTATCATTGTGTCATGATGATGGTACCATGCAGAAAACTCAAAAATCAGCAATGGTTCAGGCTTTAAAAGCAAATAATACCGATGAGGAAATGCCAGAAGACTACCATCGTTGCATACAATGAAAAACATCCCAAAAACATTCGGTAATATTTCGAAAAAAATTATGTCCATACTAACAGCTTCGAGTAGATATTATTATTGATCTGTACTTTAAGCCTTCTATTAAGGATTATGAACAGGACTGGTGCCAACCCTCTCATGGCCTCCCTGCTTAGCAAAGATAACCATGGGCCCAATAAGGCGACTACACACACGAGCGGAAATAGCGGCTCTGAGGGAGACCCATAAGAAATGATAACAAACAAATTATACACAAAAGAAAATATGTCAGAACAGAAACATTCGAAAACGGATGGACGAAAAGTAGGAAATCTGGTACAAAAAGAGATTTTAACAGCATTTGGGCGCAGCAAGAAAGCCATGCGCACACCAGAACGACCAAAAACAGAAGAATAGAGCCTCTCGCAACCTGGAAGAGACGAACACACGGTAGAGAAAGGCGAAACGGTTGAGAAACCTGTGATTGTTGCCATCACTACCGAAGCGACTGAAGCACGGGAAACAAATAAAGAAATCCGTGCACGGCAGACACGGAGCACTTCGATTATCATGGATCATGCAGAGGAAGAGCGGCTATACCGGAAAGCAGAAAGGGTTATTAAACGCATCACTGCCACATGCGACGCACAAACGAACCTTAGCAAAGAGGTTAAAAACGGAATTCTGGAGTTGGAAGACCTCCTAACCCGAATAGGTCATTATAGATGCAGATGGCTAAAGGCAGATGAAGAGCAACAGGCTAATTTATTCGACAGGCCAGTAGCCGTCCCGATTCCTACTGCCACCAAAAGGTTGGCCTTTTTGTGCCCAAAAGCCCAATCAAAGGGGTTCGGGATAAACGGAGCAAGGACGACGACAGAACGCCGAACGATCAACAAAGTCAGGCTGGCCAAACCAAACAATAAGGGTCAACGCATGGCCATAATCGACCTCACAGAGAGGGAAGCAGAACAGCTTTGAAGCAGGGCAAAATAAGAATACGGTGGGTTTTATCGGATATGGTGCAGGGTGATTCCCCTCCACTGTTTCAAGTGCCTTGGACACGGTCATATCGCACAGGCATGTAATCGGATTGACCGAACCTTCTTGTGCTACAATTGCGATAAGACAGGTTATAAAAAGAAGGAATGCACAGACGAGTCACACTGTGTTCTTTGCCAGGAGTATAACCCGAGACCAGATGATTTGAAACACATGCCAGGCACAGGGAAGTGTCGGGTCTTCAAAAAGCCCTAACCAAGGCTAAAGTACTTCTGCAATGATTCGTATCCTTCAAATCAATCTACATCGAAGCATCATCGGCCAAGACCTACTGGAACAGTTCGCGAGAAACAGGCAAGCTGACTTACTACTGCTGAGCGAGCAACATCACACCAGAAACTCACCAACATAATATCCTGACGAGTGCTCACCTCCAAGTGAAGGATCGGGGGTGAGGAGACGGTTTCGTTTGGGTTCGGCGTTCGGGAACTGCACTCTTCAGTGTATACCTAACTCTGACTTCAACGCAAGAGGCATCGATTGGGGTATGCTCCAATCAGACGCTCGGGGTAAACGGATCTTCGACATGGCAGCACGATCTGGGCGCGTCGTACTGAACACAGGCCACACCCCTACTTTCCGTCGATGGGGTTGCGTCGAATCCATACCTGATGTGACATTCGCCTCGGAGTGCCTAGCACAATCAGTTAAAAATTGTAGAGTGCTAGAGGATCACTCGGCCAGCGATCACCAGTACATAGCTCTGGAGATCCATCACGGTGCTTCCCGAAGACCACGCGCTTGATCTTCTGCGCTTCGGTGGACTACTGAGAAAGCGGATGTTGAGAAGTTTGTTGTAGTGCTTATGGTACGATCACCGCTGTCGGAAGCAACGCTAGAGGACGGAGAACCCGTGGCAAGAGATGTCGTTAACTCAACTATATGAATCATTACATCCGCCTGCAGGTCTTCAATGTCCCTACGAAGACCCCGGCACAGCAAGCTTCCAGTATACTGGTGGACACCCGAAATTGCCGAAAAACGAAGGGAGTGTCACAAACTACGACGCAGGACACAGCGAACTCGAACCCGGGAATAGGCATGTATCCGATTAGCAGCTTACAAGTCATCTAGAAAATGCCTCCGTAGACTTATCTACAGCAGTAAGGCCAGCCGCTGGCAAAACCTGTTGGGTGACGTGAACAAAGACCCATGAGATCCACAAAAAAGGGATGCGGAAGCTGGGTGTCCAAAGGTCGTCTCACTCATACGAGGCAGAAAAGATGGACGAAATCGCGGAGCTCTCTTTCCCATCCATCCCGCAATCGTTTTAGCCGTTCACTATGAAACACCAACGGAAATTCCATTTTTCATGAAGAAGGAATTGGAGAAAGCAGTCTTGTCCATGAAGGCCAGAAAGGCTGCAGAATCAGATGGGATTCCAGCTTAGGTGCTACAAATGGTCTTCCACTTTTCCGCTGAACTGCTCCTCCGCATGTTCAACGCATGCCTGCGCGAAGGGCTGTTCCCGGAGTGCTGGAAGGTGGCGAGACTTGTGCTCATTACGAAGGGAAAAGGGGATCCCGAGTCGCCAGCTGCATATCGCCGATAAGTTTTTGGAAAACTTATCAGGGGAAGACTCGCTGACGTGATTCGTATTGTCGGGGATCTATTTCCACAGCAGTATGGCTTCAGAGTAGGCCGCTCCTACATCGATGCAATTGGAGAAGTAGTGAGCGCAGTACAACGTGCGGAGTCTCACAGTATTTCCACACTACGACTCATCCTGCTGGTTACTCCGGATGTCCAAAATGCATTTAACAGCGCTAGATGGGTCGATATTCTGGAAGCGCTAGAAAAGCGTTTTCAAGCACCAGTGTACCTGATGCGGATTCTCAGGAATTTGAAGGACCGCAGCCGACTCTACGACTCGAAGGAGGATAGGCGAAGTACAAATCTTATTTCAGGTGTCACTCAGGGCTATATCCTTGGCCCGGACCTGTGGAACATCTCCTACGACGGACTCCTGCAGCGTGAACTGCCGGATGAGTCACGTTTGATCGGCTATGCGGACGATGTCGTGGCACTGGGCTCTGGACGCACAGTAGACCATGCGCAACTCAGACTCAATACGTTAATACGGAGGGTAATGGACTGAATGACTACTCACGGAATACGGCCTATCAGTATAGGGAACGAGCTGGTCGAATCGAAATCAGCAGTAAAGTACCTGGGCGTCCTGATAGACTCGAAGATGACTTTTTCCCATCAAATCAGGGCAGTAGCTGACAAGGTTGCAGCGCGTGTGACGGCACTCACCCGATTAATGGCCAACATAGGGGGGCCCACCACATCAAGGAGACGACTCTTAATGAGCGCTGTGCTACTCTACGGATCAGAACTGTGGGGCGGCGCTCTCAGCAAGGAGTTACACCGGAAGCGGTTGGCACAAATGCAGAGACAAGGAGCATTGCGAATCGCATGCGCATACCGAACGGTCTCCGGGGCGGCAGTGCTGGTTATCGCAGGGGTGATACCCATCACCCTGCGAAGAGGTGAAAATCGAAGAGAAGAGATCACCAGGGAAGAGAGACGTCGCTCTCTCAGTGATTGGCAACAGTCCTGCGAGCATGAAACAAGGGGAAGATGGACTGCACGTATGATCCCTGACCTGAGGCCGTTGTTCAGTCGAGTGCATGGTGAGACCGATTTCTACTTGACCCTGCTCTTAAGCGGGCACGGTTGTTTTCGGTCCTACCTGTACAAAATTGACAGAGCACGGTCTCCTAACTGTGTGTTTTGTGCAGGGGAACCGGATGACGCCTGTCACACATTCTTCTATTGCAAAAGGTGGAGCCAGCAGCGAGGGGTCCTACTCAGCGAAATTGGAGAGCTCTGTCCGGAAAATATCGTAGGCGCGAAAATAATCTGAAGGCGCCTCTAGGCGTAGGAACACGAGGCCTAGCCCGAAGTAATGTGTCAAACGGTTCCAGGCTAGGTTCTTGGGTTGACAGGGGAGGTGTTTAGTGGGTAATCCAAAAGCATTCTTCGTCTGCGAGTCTCACACTCAGGACGTAAACAGCCTTCACCTCCCTACCACGAAAAAAAAGTGTTATGAACGAGCCCTACTACATGAAGTACGAAACATAAGATACTTTTTTACTGGTCATGAACAAGTTCGACCGGTGGATTTCATTAAAGAGCTACGAAATATAGAACTCATAGAAGCTATAGTAGAATTTTTAATTATACATTCGAGCACAAATTAAATGACAGCGTTTATTGGGAATGTCATTGTAAATGTAAATTATAACAAATGCCATACTTATAGTGTTCATAAAAACTCTGTGATGCACCATATGAAAGATTGTTTATCGTGCTAATATATTGAAGTTGATACAAACATCATTTATCACATACACCAAATGGAAAACGATATGTCCAACGTTCTGCTTAAATCGTCTGACACAGACATATTGATAATGATGTTGCAAAACATGGGTCATCTTCGTAATAATAATTTAAATATCTACATGGAATATGGCAGTATCAGTTCACAAAAATGGATAAATGTTTCAAAGTTACATATGCAACTAGTAACTCTTCTACGTCAAAGAAGGGACTTAATGTATTAACTTGTTGTCATTTTAACCCATCTTTACTAAGGACTGGAAAAAAAACTTACCAATTATTGAGAAAAAAAATTTAAAAGACTACTAGCTAGACTATGTATGACCGAAACATACTTCATGTTCTGGGGGAAATCCTACAATGTAATGTCAGGAGCAGCAATGGGTAATCCTTTATCCTGTCTTCTTAGTGATCTCTTTATGGACACAATAGAAGATGGGTTGAAAACCGAGGACTCCTTCCAAGCTTTTGGGTAAGATCTTGGCGATAGTTAAAAAAGATCAATCAGACGTTATATTTAGCAGTATAAATAAGATTCACCCAGAAATTGTATTTACAAAAGAAGAACAAAACGGACACTCAAGCATTTTGGATATCAAGATCTCAAGAGAAGCGAAAACTTGGCAATACGAAATATACAGGAAGCCAACACAAACGCAACGAACAATAACAATATGTTCCAACCACAGCTGATCACATAAAAGCCTACTACAGCCTACAGCCTACTGGGTCTTTCACTCAGCGAAGATAACATCAACAAGAGCAGTATATCCTAGACACAGCAAAAAGAACGGAAAGGGAAATCTTAAACATTCTGAAGAAAAAGTAAAACAATTGGCAAAACGTTCTTCAAACAGATCAGGAAAATCAACCAGCGAGAGAAGAAATGGATAGCTGTTACGCACACAAAGTTGAACAGAAAAATTGGACAAATCCACAAACCGTGGGACATGACAATAGCGTCAACAAGCAGCAACACAAAACTGAGTTCAAGACTGAACTTCAATCAGGAACATCAAAGGACCAAAAACCGGAAAACGAGAAAAGCGGCATATATGAGATTGTATGCAAAGACTGCCCAAAACCCACATAGGACGAACAAAGAGGCTGGTCACAACGAGAGTTCAGAAGCATCTATGAGAAGCTGAAATTAGAAAGAAACGTCAAAAAATCAGCGCATATAAGTCGGTTGTCTCAAAATACATAGTAGAATGCCAGCATAACATACAGTAAAACGTTAAAAAAGCAACGACAAATAACAACAAAAGAGCAAAATCGGCTAAACACAGACACAGATAATTGTGACACCAAACTGACGAGACTAGTCGTACCAAAAAACAAAAAAAAAACAATTGGGATTCGGGTAGACATTTAAGCTAAACACCATGCATAATCATAATTAGTAGGATTAAACATTGTCTTCACTATTTGAGCCATAATCACGATTCAAAAATATTTAAGGATAATGAAGAATTTAGAATAAAATGAACTTCCTCATAAGGAATTTATTGAAATCACCCAGAGAACGAAAATTTTTACTTATTGTTATTTTCATTGTTTGTATTACTTATCAAACTTTTCCATTTCAACAAACTAAAAATGATAACAGAGAGCCGCAAAATGATGAAAAATCTAGTATTGATCTGTCCGATGTGTCTGATGATAATAAGGAAATGAATAGTGATGTACCGGATTATCGAAATTCTTTTCAAAAATTTTCTTTTAAAAAATTGAATTGTAATAAATAAAACATATATTACCTATAATTTTTGCCTCCACGCGATGTCATTTGACCACTGAGTTCACGTTATAGCTTTGACTCGCGCTCCCATACTATTTTTTCCCATTTCTATTTTTTTCTATTTTTTCTATTTTTGATTTTACAGTTACAATGTTTTCTGACTGTGTTGTGAATTCTGTGATAAAATATTGTTTGAGTTGTTGTGTGTGGTGGTGTTTTAGTTCCTCTAGTGGAGTTTTGGTAGACCCTTGGTATCTCGTACGTTGAGCATCCTTCTCTGTTCCTCGAAAAGGACTCTCGTCAGGGGCTTGGTCATCAAATCTGCCTGCTGGTTCTTGGAGGCGACATGCTCTAAAGCAAAAATTCTATTTTCGAATTTGTCGCGGATGAAGTGATATTTCACATCAATATGTTTACTTCTTTTGTGGAACTCAGGGTTTTTAATGAGCTTGATGGCGCTCATGTCGTCGATGAAGAGGGTGCTCTCCAGATCTTGGCACATGTTAATGTCTTCGATGAGTCTCTTCATCCAGGTGACGTCCTTCACAGCTTGAGTTGCAGCGACATATTCTGCCTCAGTAGTAGAAAGTGCCACTGTCTTCTGCTTGCTAGAACTCCATGACACGGTTGACTCTCCAAACTTCAGAACAACGCCGGACGTTGATTTTCGGGTCTCGACATCTCCTGCATAGTCTGCGTCACTGTAGGCCTGGAGTTTGTTTGTCTGCTCGGCTGGAAAGTAAAGACCATACCCACTTGTACCTTTCAGGTATTTGAGTATTCTCTTTACCGCATTCCAGTGGATTTTCTTCGGGTTCTCAAGATGTTGGCTAGCACTGTTTACCGCAAAGGTGATGTCTGGTCGGGTACCTACGGAGAGGTACATAAGACTTCCCACGGCTTGTCGATATGGAAATTCTGGCGCCTCCTTGTCACCATTTTTGTGCATTTTGGCACTCATTTGATGATGATGGTCTGCTGGAATTGCAACAGCATTCGCGTGCTCCATGTTGAAGCGCTGCAGAATCCTCTTGCAGTAGGTCTCCTGGTGGAGAAGAATTTAGCCATCTGTCATTCGTTCGATTTATAGCCCAAGGTAGGTGCTCAAATCTCCAAATGTGATTTCAAAATCCTGGCGAAGTTTGCACGGCCAGCACGGCCATCCCATTAATGGATGGCCAGCATCAACGTGTTCTCAGGATCTCCGTTGGTGAAGACACAGTTGGTAGCGCTGGTTGGACGTAGTCCAGCTTTGGCCAGAAACTTCGTGAGGTGTTTGTACCAGCATCTCGACGCCTGCTTGAGTCCATACAAACTTCGGATGAGTTTGCACGCTCAGCTGGTACCATCTTCATAACCTTTTGGCTGCTTCATGAAGATGACTTCTTCCAGCTTCCCATAAAGAAAAGCTGTTTTGACGTCGAATTGTTTGAGGGAAAGATTTTGGGAGGCTGCAAAGGATAGAACGAGGCGAATGGAATCGAAACGGGATACGGGACTAAAAGTCTCATTATAATCGACACCAGGAGTTTGACTGAAACCTCTGGCAACAAGCCTGGCCTTGTATCTTTGGATGCTGCCATCAGGGAATTGTTTCACCTTGTAACACCATCGATTGTCGATTACCTTCTGATCTGGTGGTGGTTCCACCAGAATCCAAGTTTGATTCTTCTGCAGCGAATTTATCTCTTCATCCATGTTGGCAAATTCCAAGCCGCTGTCAGTTCTGATGACCTTGATGCCTTTGTCCAGGTGTTTTTCAGCTTGAAGAAGGAATTTCTTCAGGCACTGTGCTGTTTTCGACTTCCTCTTGATGAAAAACAAAGTTCTCCAGTGGCTGAAATCGTCTTTGATCAGTAAGAAATAACGAGCGCCTCCTATTGATGCCTCAGGCATTTGGCCGCAAAGATCAGCATGAACAAGCTCACCAACTCGTTCGGTTTTTGAGGTACTCTTTGGAAAAGGGAGCCGGTGCATCTTGCCGAGGGTACAGTCATCACATTTGACTTTGTCTTCCGTAAAAGGTAAGTTCATCCTTGTCAAAATTTTTATAACCTACTCGAAATTCTGATGAGCTAACCTTTTATGCCAGGTGAGGAGTGTATCCTGTTTGACGACGACGTTTGCCTGGTGCTCATTTGCCACGATTCGAAATTTCATCTCGAAGAGTTGATCAGATCTTTCTTTAACTGCAACGACGTTTCCATCTTTCAGTAGATAGCATGTCGTACTGTCTGATTTCTGAGACATGCCTTTGTCAAGTGCTGCTCTCAGGTATTTCAGCTTCCAGATTTCTCCGTCGAAAACTTCAACCTCGATGTCTCCAGATCCCACAGCTGCGATCGCCTTGCCATCACCAACTCGGACAGACTTTGGCCGTTAAAACTGGACGAAATTCGAAAACCATTCGCGCCGATGAGACATGTGGTCCGTTGCACCAGAGTCGAGGTACCAGATACTGGAACAATCCAGGTTGTCCGAACCGAGAGTCAAAGCACTAATCAGCGCGTCGTTTTTCCTGTTTGAGTGGCCCTCCTTTTCTGCCCTCCCTTTTTCTTATTGGCTGCTTTTCTCTTCAAACAGTCCTGGATCCAGTGGCCCGGCTTCTTGCAATAATGAAAGGATTTTGAAGATTTCTTATCGAAATTCTTTGGTCGTGACTTCCCAGCTATAAAGGCCACATTGTCACTTGCATTTGCAGGCTCTAGCCTTGATTCTTTGACTGAGATTCTGGAAATAAGGTTGGTAAAATTTCTCTCATCGGGCTGTGTTGATTCCCATGCACCATAACTTTCAAACGATGTGCAAGGTTTTCCAACTTGGCGACGTGTGTAGCGATGTTGTGAGCTGGCTCTTTCTGAACACTTTACCATTGTTGAAGCAGCATGTGAATGCTGGTCTCCGATTTTTATTCATAAACAAATGAAAGTTTGTCCCACATTTCCTTCGAAGTCGTGCAGTTGATGATGTGAAGAAGCGGTTCCTCATCGACCGATGTGGCGATAGTACGTTGTCCAAGAGTTTCCAGTTTGGTCCATGAGGCACGTGCCGCTCGATGAGCGTCGGTTGTGTTTTCCTCTGGAAATTCTTTTGCTCCGCTGACGATGTCCCATGCTCCACTAGAGAGTAGAACGATGCGTACCTGGAACTTCCATGTGCACCAGTTCTCAATGCCTTTTAGTTTTGATATCCTAATTGACTTGTTCTCACGAGTTGCACGAGGGCAGACTTACAACACGAGATTTTGAACGAAAAAATTTAAACGACACAAAAGTATTTATTGTTCCGCGAACCTGAACCCATAAGCTGTTAAACAAGCAGGGTGAACAATAAATAACAACAAGGATTGTTGAATAAATTGAGGATATATTTAAATACGTCTGAACAGTACGAAAGTTGCATGCTAAGAGAGTGTGGTGAAAGTTTTATGTCGTGAGTTTTGTGTCAAAGGTTGCTATGAATGTGGTGGGCGTTATGGGCCTGAATACATGAAAAGAGTGAGTGTTTGCATGAGAATGAAAGTTAGGTTAGAGCGCGTACAATTTGAATTATTTTTTTTTTACTTTGTTTAACATGGAAAAATTGATCTACCAAAAACTTCTGAAATTAATATAGTCAAAATCGCCTGTCATTTTAAACTCACTTTACTAAATCGCTCACTTGAACATCTATGTACATTTCAACTCTACAGAACCAAGTTTATTTGAACTCATATTTTGCACACCTTTCGATGTACCTGGCAGGTATGTGCACTCACTGTAATCGCCTGTCAATTTTTTTTTATACTTTCTAATGCATGAACCATATTGTAATAAAATTTCACGCTTGCAGCGAAAAGTTTTTTTTTTTTGTTATAATTTTATGTAGTTTCATAAATATAAGCGCTGATACCTGTCAGGGCATCGTTACTGTAGTTTGCATGTTATGAATCATCACTGAATAAATTTCTAGCCTTACAGGACGACCGTTACCCGGATACATCACGAGTTCTTGGCATATAAACACATATTTGCTGTAGTGTACATTGTTTAACATTTTTTGCTTTAAAATTTTTAAGAAGAATTTATTTCGTGTTTAAAGTGTTTTTTTTTTAAGAAAGGACTCTTGCATATATAAATAAATGTACAAGAGGTGTGTGAGAAAACCAATGATCTGGCAACGCTGTGTCTACCAGCCTGAACTAGACCGGTTTGTTTTTCGCTTCCACTTTTTCAGTCCAAGCTTTAACTTCTTACAGCTAACTCATTATTTCTTACATCGCCAGTTGGGTATTTGTTGTATGTTACAAAAATAGAGCATTAGGGCTTAGATAAACGTTGTGCAATTAAGTTTTGTGTTAAACTTAGTGGATTCGCGAGTGCATCTTTTAGAATATTCAAGCAGGCTATTGGGAATCTTTCCTGTCAACAGCACACGTTTTCAGCAAAGAACAATCGTTTTTGGAAAGGCGAAAACACGTTGAATATCAACAATGCTCAGAGAGACCTTCAACTTCAAAAACTGACGAAACATATGACAGATCTTGTCAGCTCCAATCATCGTATAGGAATAAGGATGATATGTGAACTGGTAAATCAAAATACTTTTACCGTACATCAACTTTTGATAAATGCCAACTGAATTAAATTATATGCACCAACTTATATTCTTGAGAGAGCTGGCAATGAACAAGAATTCTTCAATTGTGATGATTACAAGTGAGGAATCTTGACAAAATTTAGTCACGTCGACACAAAATATATAAAATGAGCAAATCAAAGTCTAAGAATATGCTGATTTAACTTTTAAACAGGCTCCTGGAAAAATAGTTAGCAAAATGTGTTATAAAAGTAACTTTCAGAGGCTTAGAGAAAGACTGATTCGGGCGGGACTAGACATTGCTGACAAGTGGATGCTTCATCATGACAATGCCGCGTGTAACACACTCGTTTCCATCAGTGAGTTTTTGACCTCAAAACGCATTTCTGTTGTCCTTCAACCCCCCATTCACTTGATTTGTTTCCTTGTGACCTTTTCCTTTTCCTAATTTTGAAATTTGTGTTAAAAGTCAGTTGGAAACATTGGACAACCTTCAAAAGACTGTGTTTGAACATTATAAGCCTTACCGAGTGAAGACTTCCAGCACTGCTACCTCCAGAGTGGGAACAGCAACTTCACCAGTGTACAGCTGTATAAGTTTCCTTTTTTAAAGGAAATGATATTGTTGTTTGAAAAAAAACTTTGGTAAATGCAAAATCATTACTTACCTGACAAACCTCGTATAAAGTTTAATACCGTTGTATATGAGTAATTGTAGGTTTAAACTTGGTATTAGGACTTTAAGTCATAAAATAAGAGCTGTGAACATTTCGAATAAAAAATTTCGAAGGAAAAGTTCATGTAGTCTAAATTGTTAAGATAAATAAGCGCATTCGACTACTTGTACTGCAGCTTCAGATACATAACTCTGAAACAGGAGCCATGTATTAATGTAATGTAATGTAACAGGCCCTATGTATTGGAACCTAAGCCAACCTAAGTATGGGAAGTAATGAGCATTTTTCGAATCTCTTATGAAGCTGGAAATATCTAGAATAATTTCATATTTACAACGAATTGAATAATTATCTGTTTTCAAATAGCCACAACTAAAACTGTTGTATCACTTCTGTTTCATAGAATAAAATAATTCAGGAGGACCCTACGCAACCGCACAGACCTTCTGAAATTAGGCACTCAACTTGCATGATGTAGTCCATGTTGCATCGAATTGGTTAACATTATCTAATCATGCATTGGACCGAACGAAATGTAAATTTCCCATTTTTCAAAGCCAGTCCATAAAAGTACTCGCCATATCCATGTTGCTTTCTAGTCTTCCCTGAATACATTACACAATGCATGAAAATTGTAGGTATACTATTAAATCATTTCCCAAACATCGTCCTATGAATGAAACCAGAGGGGACGCAATTTGTTGTTGATTGCTTTCGTTGTACATAGACAAACTTAACCTGGAAAATTTCCTGCTTTAAGATTGGAATTTATATTGTTGCCATCGGTGGGAACTGCAGCAGATGATACCATTCTATTTCAGGCGAACCTAAAACTTTCCCCCGCAAAAGCACCATTTTAAGCTTAGATTTATTTTCCGTGAGCAATTTTTACGGAAGAAGTTTGAATAAAAATAATGGATTTTATACTTAATTGAATCTTTCTCAAATCATTAACATAAATTGAATTTTCGAATCATTTTACAATCTTGATGATTGTGCAGAGCTGAAGGATTCCTTCGCAAGAAAATTATGTTTTCAACAGATTAAGCTACGATAGAAAAATTTTTTTTGCTATTTCAGCACGGCATGTGAACTTGTAAATTTTTTTTTTGTTTCTTTTCGCCTTTGCTTTCTGCATGACTGAAAAATCCACCTGCCTACAAGAAAACCAACAGCCCTACAGCTGTAGCAAATTAATAAATGTCAAATTTTTCGCACCCGAACCTTAGCATGAAGGACATGGAGTATGGTTCAATTACTGCGTTTTAGAATGGGTAAGTTTATTCTCGCTTTTAGTCCTCCGCTTTAATTTTTAAAAATAAAATTCAAAAAAACATATCGATATCTCAAGCGTCAATCAATAATCAAATTGAATGCGTACAATGTGTCAAAAAGGATTCGTCTGCTTGCCTGCCCATGATAAAGTTCGGACTTTCATAACTAAATAAATACACAGACAATATTCAGTCCATGTCTTTAGTTTTCCTTTAATATCTTTTCTTCAGAAATGAAGTAAAAAAAAAACACATTCATCTGCTAAATTGTTACAATATTTCATTAATTTTGACTTACATGTTACGGTTTAAATAAAGATAATGTGTGCTTTTTTGCTGTTCCTCATCTGCTCACAAGTCACCCATATGATTAGCGCTCCTACGATTCTATGCCAGCAGTGATCCTCTTCCGTGTTTTAGTGACGAATTAGATTCCTTTCGTCAATTTATGGTTTTGTTTGCTCCATATTCTTACTACACCGATTTAAATATATAATGTTTGAATTGTCTATTTGTGAAGACCAGACTTTTCCAAAAGTCGAGTGGATGATTCCTGTACACTTTTGCGAACTCAATCCACTTTTTCTTGTTAATTTTTTATGGTCATTTTCATTACACTTGAAGGATTGTGCACCTACCGACTAGTTCCATGACATGATTTGCATAACTGATCAGTTGCAAGTCCTCTGGCAGTTCGCAGTAGCCTCAGCAGCCTGAAAAAGTAAGCGTTTGACACGCTGAACAAAGGATGTGAACATTGGTCACATCAGACTACCATCTTCCGCCAACTTCGCTTGCTATATTCCACACTTCTTCTCTTTAGTATAGCACGGATCTTTTCGTCATTCCTTATGCAATTACACCAATTCTTACTCATTGGGCAAGCGTGGCAAACTGCGTCAGTTCTCGCTGCAGCCCCAATAACCTCGACGATAGCGTCGATCTTCGAATGGACTTGCGATCTTCTGAAATCCGAATTATCTCGGAAACAAGCCTCTCACGTCTTTGATACATGACAAAAGCCGAGGTCTTAACATTGCCTTTAGCCATTCTGCTGTGTTTAGCATACACAGTGGATGGAGAAAGAGATTCGGTATCCCCTTTAAACTAATCGATAAGCAACAGCCGAGTCAGATTCTAGCATGAAGAAAACACACCCGAAATTACACACGGACAGAAGTTATACGCACAAAAGTAATTGCGCATGACCTCTCGCCACTGTTTTTAGGGCCCATCAGGAACCTTGTTTTCACGGCACTAGCCAGCTCTTCAGCGGCAAACAGGATGGTATCCACCAGCACATCCGAAACTTCCTCCTCCCTCGCCAGCCTCGGAAAAAACGCATCGGCAACGCCCTCCACTACCACTGGATCAACCCGGAAATTTGGCCATACGACACCAAGCCTTCGAGTGACGATCTGGTAAGCCCCACCACAAGGATCGCGGTTAACCTCTTCACACAGCGCCTGCTATTTCGCGCATTTGCTTCTCTTTATGGCACGATTTAACCCTTTTTTAGTTGATTTGTACCCTGCTGAGAATCGTGAGGCATTCTGTCTGTTACGGATCGTTACGCTCAGCTTCTGCAAGAGCGAGCTCCGTTACGAAGTTGCGCGATCTTGATGCTCCACCAGTAAGTTGATTTCCGATTTTCCCAGTTTTCTACCTGGGAATCGACGCACCGCAGCCTGATGAAGTCACTTCGTCCTTTTGCCCTCTATGGCTCCAGTGCCAGGAAAAGCTCCACTGGCCCAGCATCAAAATAGGATGCAAGTATTCGAAGCTTCACTAAATCTTACCCCACAAATGCTGGCCTTCACGAACCCAGACCTGTTGTAAGTTAGTGTTATTTCAAACCAACAAACCAAGCCTGGCTATCATCTCCATTATCAGGCGGCGCCGGGAGTTCTGTCGCGGCTTTCCCCACTCGACTGATTTAGCATTAAAATCTCCAGCAACAACTAAATGTGGCAAATCTCTCCACATACCTGTAACTACTTGAGCCATATCCTCCAATAAGTCGTGCTTTTCTCGGAAGTCCTGCTCCCCAGTCTTTCGGAGCAAAGTAGCAGCTCACAAAAGTTATGCCTGGAAATATTGAGCTACTTTACCGGAAACATGCAGGATAACGTTACTATGAGAATCTAAGGTCTATAGTATTGCGTGGTCTAAACGGCGAGGTCTGACAAAGCCGGCCGACCCTGATCCAGCCAACTCTAAATTTTTTGAATTTTTGGAATAAGCATTCTAACTTCGGTGACTGCACATCTATTGTTACGGATCTTTTTTCCATTTCCAAAGATTGACCACCACTTCCGATGGCTCCCAAGATCTCGATTTCCTCTTCGCGTAAGCTTTTCCCAGTGCTGCAGCTATCTGTACGCCACCTCTGGATTCTTTTGTGTTTCTGCTTAACTTTTAAGCTTTTTAACATCTTTCTTCTTATGTTTCTTCTTCATCTTTTGTACTTCAGTTAACTTTATTTTCTAGCAGTCTTTCTGCCGTAATGAAAACAACTTGTGCATCGCTGTATCTTCTCTCCACTTCTGGTTGTTTCTTTCCCTGTTGCTGAACCTCGCAACAAGGATATCAATGGTTGAGGCTGGAGCAACGTCCTGTTCTTTTACTTTCCCCTCTATTTCCCTCTTGGCCTTTTGCCAATTCCTCTGTCGTGCGCAGACAATGTCAAGTAATTCCTCGATTTGAAGGACTCCTTGCATGACGTGTCTTGAAATATTCTTATGGACCGCGAATTTCTCCAGCGAGTCCTTTAAAATATTTCGGCATTTGCCAAATATTTCTTTATCCGATCGTCCACGTTTTGAATTTACTCTCGCCTGGTGAGCTCTCCTGCGAGATTGGAATCGACGGTAGGAGCACTGCCTTCACCTAAGTCCGTCACAGGCACCGCACCAATCTGCGAGTCGTCACGACTGTCTTGGGGCGGAGTGCGGAGAAGCTTAGGTCTCCGAACTAAGTCGTTTGCCCCCTCAGTATGGTCCACAGAGGTAGCAACTTCTTTATTACCATGCTTGTCGGAACTGTACGTTCGCTCGTCTCTATTAGTGCCAATAATTTATTTATATAATTATTATTCGAGGTCATTGCTGTTGAATCTCATCTTCGAGCCGCGATTTTCTCTCAGATGAGCAGTCGCCTTTATGACCCCGTGAAGAGCTTTGCAAGCACTGGGGCCATGAGAGGGTTGGCACCAAC
This sequence comes from Stratiomys singularior, assembly GCA_954870665.1. Taxonomy (NCBI): domain Eukaryota; kingdom Metazoa; phylum Arthropoda; class Insecta; order Diptera; family Stratiomyidae; genus Stratiomys; species Stratiomys singularior. Next base: position 65,578,062 of record OX940880.1, on the reverse strand, counting down.
CTTCATTGGGTCTAGTGTGCAGAAGCAGGTTAGCACTAATAAGGAACAATCTCAACCGAACCTGCACCATCATCTCAATGGTGCTAGCTTTTTGCGACCTCTGAGACCTCGCCAGGTTTTAACGAGACGGCCACCGCGCCAAATATAATTTTTCGTTTGCGAATTGAGTGGACCGAAATCATGCAAAGGCCATACCAACAATGAAGCAGTAACAAACCTAAAGAAAATCATAAAATCGTAACCATATGAAGTCATCCAGTCTGCACCACGAGGAGCCCGCAAACTTGACACCCTCTTCAAATATTGTAGTATATTATTAGCAACTTACAACCTCTCTCTATCTCTTTCTAAGAGCAGTCATCCGAGAATGCTCTTGCTATGACAAAGATTCATATCTTAAGCATATCGTAAGTACATACGTTACAATGTATGCAGATACGTAAGGATAATAAGATGTGATTTTCGCAAACCAATAAAATATTCTTTAATATTTTGGGTATTATTTCCCTCTTAATAATTATGTTCGTTCCAACTTTTTTCTTTTATCATTACGTTTTTGTTTTAATTATATTTTAATTATATTATATTTTAATACGAATATTATATAATCATTTTACGTGGATGATCCCACCGGGTTAATCGTCTACAAATTAAAGTTCCTACTTAAAGATCCTTGTGGTAGGGGGGAAACTTAGGGGGAATTTGTGTTGTTATAAATAATTTTCATTATTCAATATCTTATCAGAGTTATACTTTTTCTAAAACAATATTGTTTTTGTTTGCTTCAATAATTCAATTTGAATCATGCCAACAGACTCAACAAATCTTTGCCATTATTTAGGTAAGATATATAAGATCAAAGGAAATATCAAATGTGAACCATTCTGTGCAATATTGCCGATTGCCAAGTCGAGGCTCGATGCGAAAATCACTTTTTCCAATAAATTTCAAACATTCTGCGCCTTGAAACGCTTTGATCCATCATCGGAAAGATATTCCGCTGGCATAATACGACGACATCATGATTTAACGATTTGCCGATAGGAATCTTTTTGCAATCCTCGCAACCCTTTTTGCTTCAGACTTGGGCACATCAGTGCGCTGGATTGATCGATTAGACGGTCGGGCGGTTGGTCTAAGGAAATCATGAAAAGTATAAATAAACTTGGAATCTATAAACTATATCTTGTCGTCATACGTCTCAAGTCTAAATTATTCGCAATATTGCGAAAAGATTGCATGCCAGATGGCGACCGCACCTTATTATGTGCAGCTTAATTGAGCGATAATTAATTTTAGCACGCTGGAACGTCTTTATATGTACCCGCACATCACAGCGTTACATATATGTACATTGTTGACCATATGGCAAATAACGAGGAAGTTATTCAAATGCAAGGTCAGTCGGGGCAGGATCTAACAGGCATATCATTTACTTAACCGAAGGCATTTTAATTTGGACAAACAGGACTTGCTTCTATTCTGGTCCAGAAAAAAGAGTTTTCGCTTTTCTGCGTAATTACCTCCCGTTTGAATCTATTTCAACATTTTCATCCGCTAAAGGAACCATCAACGAGAATTGAATTGAAGCCATGACGTCAAGCATGATAATTCACTGTAACAACTTGCAGGGAGAAGCATTTCATCCCCTTGGTTAACTACACCGACCTACTCATCGCACAAGAATATATTGACGCTCCCTGAAGGCTTGCATGAAAGTGCTTCCCGGCGTAGCAAGCAACCCTCTCGCAAACGAATGAATTTCTTCTTAAACCGCTGAAATAACAAACTCCATCCTCAACTATCGAGACTCCCTTACGTTTGAGTTGATATAGGGACTCTAATCCTAAACTTGAATTACCTTCCTCCATTTCCCAACTGTGAATGCAAGGAGATCCAGTCCATTAAAACTGTCTTTGACGAAACAGTGTTTGGAAGGGGATGAAAAAACGACAAATATAAAACCACGCCTTTCCCTATTTCTCTCCTTCCGATTTGATTCTGTGTTATATTTACGAAGTACTTCACTTTTCATAGAAGACGATGTTAATGTTGAAAAAAATTTTGGTTATGTGATAATGGCGATATGTGCTGTGGGAAACGTTATGCTCGCACATGTGTAAGCTTTTAATTGAAAATCAGAAACAATACATGCATACATTCCGTTTGAATATTACTTCAAAAGGACAAAGTAGCATCCTATGATAACAATTATAAATCCAGTTATCAAACCATTCGTTTTGCTTCTTGGAGAAAAATTAAAAGAAGAGATATTCTGATTCGTCAAGAATAAATCAATTTATCATGCAACTCGATGAAAAGTATCTTAGACATTTCTTTCTGAGAGCTACCTTTGTTCCTTCGTTTTTTTTCTCTAATGTTTGATCCTTTCGTTTTTTATAACCAAATATTCCAAGTGCAGAACAGCTTTCAAGTCTATTAATTTTCTGTGAAATGTCTTTGAACACAAAATTTGACATTAATATTTGCTCGTATGTGTGGAAAAATCGGTTTCATATTAGGTAGAAAAATGTTGTTAGTAGGAAAGCGTTCTTGATTTTCTCTACCACAATTCTAGTAAGCTGAGGGTATGCTGTTCTATCATAAAAATTTCCGCCGTGTATAATTGGAATGAGTTCCAACAACCAACTGAATGCAGTATGCGATGGTGCATTATCGTGGAGCAAAAAGCAAGAGCTTTCGGCGCATAATCCTGGCTACTTTTTACGAATAGCTTTGCGCAAACGACGCATAACACTCAAATAATCTTCTTTGTTGACAGTTTGGCCGGTTGGGAGGAATTCTGAGTGCACCACACTCTGATAATCGAAGAAAACTGTCAACATGACCTTGCTTTTTGACTTGCTTTGACATGGTTTATTCGTTTGCAGCTCACCTTTGCCACGATGTTCGGCCAATTGATCGTCTGTTTCCGGGTCGTAAGCATAGATCCAAGACTCATCGCCGGATAAAATACATATCATGACATCCTGGTAGTCGGAAAGCATTGTTTCACAGTCATCAACGCGACGCTTTTTGTCAAGAAAATTGAGTGATTTCGGAACCAATCGTGCTTTCATTTTGCGTAGGCCCGAATGATTTTTTAAAATGGTTTTCACTTATTTTTCCGATATTTCAACGATGCCAGTAACGTCTCTGACTGTTGATCGTTGGTTCTCGAGCAATAATTGGTTGATTTTATTGACGTGTTTATCATCAGTTGATGTTGATGGCCGTGCTGGACGTGGTTCGTCGTCAACGCGTTCTCGACCCTATTTGAATTAATTGTACCAATCAAGAACACTTGCTTGCGACATACAATTATCACTGAAGGCCTTTTGCGACATTCTGAACGTTTTGGTACCAGAAATTTGATTCCGCACACAAAATTTAATGGCACTTCTTTGTTGAATAATGTCACGCATTGTAAAAGTCGCCGAATGCACTTTTTATACTTCAGAAAAACAAGCGCATACTAAACAGTAATGAGTATTTTGATGTGAAATTTGGCACAGATGTCACTGACAGTGGAGCTTATTTTCTGGATAAAGAGGTGAAGGTTATTTTCGCCCCGATGGCTGGACTTTCAGTGGACTACCTAATTACTACTGGACTACCGAATAAACACATCTTCTGTCAATATGAGAACCTATTAGAAAACCTTTGACTTAATATATCGGGCTAGAACACCCTTTTCTATAACGAATTGCGCTTTTGGGTTACAGGAATTCTTTCACTAGCGGAAGGGAAAGTAAGATTACTAGGAGGTGATCTCTGCAATCTTGACGCATCTAGTCGATCAAGTATGATTTTTGTTATTTTTGGGACTACCTGATCCAATTAAAAGTGCTCCTGAAGTTTCTACGCCTGTTCCAGCCATTTACAATCCGTACCAATTAAGACCAAAGATATACTTCAATGCCTCCTTCAACTCTTATTTTGAGAACTTTTATCGTAATTACATGTAGCGTTAACACTTCGAAAAAACTCCCGATCTTATTCTAGTTGGCCAAAATAAATAGAATTCCATTTGGAGTGGTAAATTAGCTCTTAGTTTTGCGTAAAATTAGACTACCTCTACATCGGTCTGAGAGAAGTTGTGCGAGAGTGTTAACGCTGTGAGTACCTACGCTGTGGTAATGTTATTTGATGTTTTCTTTTTACGATATTCGCCGTTTTTACAACGCGGGGTGGAAATTGGTAAATGCTCTAAATGAAGATCTGGCGTAGTCACTGATAATTCTTTATTTTTTTAAGCTGAAACGAAAAGTTTTTTTTACGCAAAACTAATAATCTATGTTTATCTGAATACTAGATCCTGGTAATCAATATTTAGTTGTTGTAAAGAACTTCTGAAACTCAATTTTCATCCTGATTTGACTCTAGGAATCCAAAATAATGTCAAAAAATGTCGACCGAGAGTCTAGACGCTGTATGTTGCTACGTTGACCCAAAAAAGGATTCATCCACTCACGACGTCATAACGAGGTGGATTGTACTGAGCAGTCTCTAATATCGAATCTTCCGGGATTGCAGCCATCATCGTTCATTTCTTTTTTTTTTTTGGGTAGGGAGGTGAAGGCTATTTACGCCCTGAGTGTCGGACTCCCAGTGGACCTACTGGGCTACCGACTAAACACCTCCCCTGTCAACCGGAGCGCCTAGCCTGGAACTGTTTGACACATTACATCGGGCTGGGCCTCCCAATTTTATGCCTTTTGGCACCTTCGGGTTACAGGGATTCCTTCTCCAGTTGGATGGGAAAGAAGAGGAAGATTGCTAGAGAAGGAAACCCTCCACGATCGACGCCTCCAACCGATCAAGTATGCCTTTTTTCGTTATTAAGATTATCCGAGCGTAATGTGCCACGTAATGTCCATTTGTCAAATGATTTCAGCATCTCTTCGACTAGGCTATCTGGATGGAGCTCTTCCACTTTTTCGGCAAGATCACCGCGCTCTTTGTCCCATCTTCTGCATGAAAGAAAGTATGACAGGCGTCATCCTTCACCCCAATGCAGAATATGCAACCTGGAGACCGTGACTTACCTATCTTATGTGACCGTGACTTACCTATCTTGTGATCATCGTTCATTTTGAGGTTACCACGAAGTGACCACGGTTCGAGTGGCCACGAACAGATAATGCTGTCATCGTAGAGTGAAGTTTTTCTCTATACGTGCCAAGGATGCAAAATTCGAAGCATGATCAAATTTTCGCTTTCAAACCTTGCATAGATCGCAAAATAGTCTTAAGCAATTTATGTTACATATAAAATAATTAAAAAAAGATCGGAATAAGCGAACGAATATCATGATTGTCAATCGTCCAAGTGATTTCAGGATAAGTGTGACAAAAAATAATAGGGACAAATTCTTTCAATTTACAAGCGCATTGCGAACATTATGAGGTGTCTTTTAGTTGGTATTTAAGTGTTTTCTTATTTCAAATATTTGTGCGAATGTTCACAATAGAGGAATTCTATCCCATAAGCGGAACATTTAACTTCTGTACAGTCCGACCCCTATCTAGCCCTAGCATGATTCCTGCTGAATGTTTCCTTGAAGACCTGTTTTTCGCAAGTGTACGTTTTGCTTTTATTCTAAGTTAAATGTGTTTTTACCTAAAGTTATCGCTCCTGTAGAATTGAATAAATCCATAATTTAAGATTTTGCGGCATCAAGTTTAACTTTCAGTTGATCAAATAGTGTACAAATATAAGGTCCTATGATAAGCTATATAGCATACTTCATTAAAGATACTTTTTAAGCATTTTCGCCTCTTCGCCGTGCTCTTGATGTTGAGTTCCTGCGACATGTCAATACGAGATGAGTCTTTTAACTGTAGTGAATTTTCAGCCTGAAAATGCAATCAACATTTTCCAGATTTGTCCAGTTTTTTATGAAAACTGCTAGGTTTTATCACCTTTCAATAAATTCATAATGTCGTTTATAAGGCTTTTAATCATAACCATGGTTGGTGACCATACTTTCCTCTTGAACTACTTGGACACGTACTCGTTTTCAGGGCTACCCTTGTAGATAGTTCACTTGCTTTTAAGTAATTCCATGCATTGGTGTAAAATTCTTCACTCATGTATTTACTTCTGCTCCCGCGTTATCAATCCTAGCGCGAACTCTGTACTTGTAAACCGCATCGTAAAAGTGAAACGATCTTTTCGAAGATCTATTCACAGGCGAGAAGGTATAAGACCGTTCTGGGGTCTGGGTATACCGCAGAGGTACTCTGGTCTTCACGAGGCGATAGTGTATGTATAGTCATTAAAACAATACATCCTTAATTCAAACTTCATTTCCACAAAGTAGTTTTGCTTGCAATCACATGGTGGTCCTTTAAGGTGAACCTTCTTTCTGACTTCTACCATGTCTCCTTCTGACTTTCTTATTTACTCTAGAATAGAAAAGGACACTACTTACTTATTCACTTTCCATTGTAAAGTTAAGGGTTGAGAACGACAAACAATATACAATTATAAACAATTTTGACAGTATCTTCAACTTCCACATTGATCTGCCTCGCACATAAAGTAATGAATCGCTTTGAAATAACAAAATCGGGGCCTCCTACTAAGTATCGGTTAGATAAGGTCAATAATAATAATACCTGGCTCTTTCAAATACGAATAAATTCAAATAAAAGCCTAGAAAGTGGATATAAAAAGAAAGTTGTAGACATACTATTCAAAAACTATGACAGCTTTTATTTTTTTTTTTTCTTCCGTTTTCGGCAGAGCCGAAAAACCAAAAATTGGCCCTGGCTCTCTAGGCCCTGGCCAGCGTATTCGCTTATTTATTGTGATATTTTACCCGTTGGAACACGGGGGGTAGGAAATTAGGTAAAGGTGGGAGTGGTTAATTAGGAGTCTCCTAGGTTTATACGGACTTTGTATTTAAAGGATGATATTTGTGGAATCAAGGAAGCTGCATAGTTGTTCTAGCAAAAACTCATCGTTTTTACATAATAAATTTTCTATGTTATTATATTTAGTAAAGAAATTGAAATTGGCTCTGAAAGCTTCATATCCGGTGCATCTGAAAGTTTTGTGGCTCGGTGTATCTGTCTCATTGCAGTGATAGCATTCCTCCGAGGGTGCTTTTTTAATCTTAAATAGTCTTTCCCTGTTGTATGTTCGGTTTACCATAGATCTATTTATTGATTTTATTACAATGGGGTTTATATAAGACAGCTTTTGATGAAGAATCCTACAAATGATAGGTGTCAGAAGTTTGCATTGTCTCAAATGCAACTGCCCAAAATGTCAACGTTCCTGATTGGATTGACATAAGTAACTAGTAGAGATCAAAAATTTCGAAGTCACGCAAAAAATTATTTGAACTTTTAAAAATAGGAAAAAAATAAATCCAAAAATTGTAAATAAATTTAGTCATTTGCATTTGCAACGATCTGCGATCCTGAATTCTACCAGGATTCCGCCAGATACCTGAATTCTTAAATTTTGTCTGAAACTTGGTCGTTCGGGGAAAAAAATTCTGCACTCTAATTGATACAAATCAGAGAATTTTTTCATCAACCAGAAGATATTTGATAGATTCTTCAAATATCGATGATAGAAATATTTTTACGAATGGATTTCCACGCGAAATTTTATTTAAAAAGTCTTACTTTTTTTTCCCACAGTAGTATATCTGTTTCCTGATAGATTTGCCTGATTTCTTTCTTCCAGTATCTTATTTCTATTATGGTTGTGTTTCGAGCGGGGTATCTTGCTAGTCCATGAAGCTCTCCGATTTCCCTGTATACCACTTTGCCTAGGACGCCATGTCAGTTTAAGATCTACGATGCGCATGGTCTCCTTCAGTTCTGGTGCAACGGCTTACTTGTCACCCCAGTGCTCCGTGTTTGATTATTGGTCCCACCATTGTTGTGTCTCCAACTTTTACCCACTAGTCTTTTGATTGCGAAAAGCGGAGTACAAGCTATGTGCGGATTACAAGTTGGCTAACTATCCAAGGTTATTCCTAGGTACCTTTTACCTTGTATATCAAGCCTATGCTTTCACCATCAGCAGTCTGGAGTCCAAAAATTGTCGCATTCGGCGCTTTGTGTAAAAAAGTTCTGTTTTATCAGCAATTATCCGTATTTTGTTCAACTTCGCCCACTCGAAAAGGCGCGGGAGTGCGGCCTGCTTCATGCCTACCATGGTTTTCGGTGATCTTCCACTGAAGAGTTTGACGGTATTGTCAGTGTTTTCGATATCGTTCTGAAACCATTCCGGTTTACCTCTTCAACTCTTCGATATGGTTTTCAACTGTTTTCACGCTGTTTTCATCTACTATCATCGTTTTTGTTTATTGTTCCATCATTCATTTGATTCCCGATAATATCAATGTCTTCTTTATCTTTGGATGACTGGTACTATGCTTTCCGTTTCTAATAATTGAAGGCTCCTTCAATATCGAGGAAGTTTGTGTAGCCATTCCAATACACTTTCCTTGGGGGTTTTCTTACCTCTTGTCTCTACAAAAGTACTCCATTAGTGGAATGACGGGCTGAAGACATCACACACTGTAACGTCAATTAGTTTCGCTCTTTTCTTGTTGATGAAACACGATATTAGAACCGTATTTGCCAAATTTAACCTCAAAATGGTGGTACGTCGAGGCCAGAGTTATTTCATCGTTTTAACCTCTTTTTAACACCGTTGAATTTAAATGCATAGTGCCGAACTGCACAGAAAAATGAAATATATATCTTACTGACATACGATACAACTACAGATTTTACTTATCGTGCTTGTGGCAAATGCTTTGAAGTATTACACTGACTCCAAGTATTTGATTAATTGATAATTGATTTGATGCTCATTGAATCAATGCTATATTGTCTCGCCCATCCGATAAGTGGTTAAGCAGGTTTCTGTTACCACCTTTCTGGGACGTAGATTCACCTGGACCAGCTTTTTGTTTTTGCTCCAAGTGTGCGAAAACCTTAATTTGGCAGTCTAATGAGTGATGCCAAAACTATGTCATCTTTTTATGTTCCTAAACACATGCCTAGCACCAGAACAATGCATTGTTTGATAACATCTTTCGCAAAGCGAGTCGCCTTGTGATTCCTGCCATGAATTTAGCTGCTTTGTCGTCTTAGAGACATTCTGAAATGTCATTTTCGGTTACGTTGAAGATGTGGCCCCGATGAATGTTTGACTACATAAAAGTTTACCACGTACATATATGATCAAAAAGAACTTCTTTGAGGAAATCAAAAATGTCCTTCTTAAATTGTGCCTGTTTCATTGAAGTGGTCTATAACCACTGACGCAAGTGTATCGGCTGTGGAGTCTTGATAGAACCATTTCGTTTGAGTTTGGAGTTTGGGGCAAATCATACTCCGTTTTCACCAGTATCTTGGTTGCTGTAACCGGATCACATCCACTTTGTTCGGTTTTATTTTTTTTGTTTCGAAGTTTTTTGGACAGCGGTCATCAATTTTCTAGAATTTCATTGGTATTGGTGTCGCTTTTGGCTCTTTTCAGGGGGAGCTCTTGTCTCCGATTTCGTTTTGACACTTCAGTTTCACTTGCGCCCTTCTTTTCCGTGTTCTGGTTGATTTTCAACAAAGTCAAGTCAACAAGGTCAACAAAGGTTACCTGCTCCTTCAGCATACATTCCTTGCCCAAATGAAATTCCAAAAGGTAATTGGTGCCTTCACGTCAATTGTCGAGGATTTCTTCCATTTATATTCGGTACTGCGAGTGCTTTTTACTATTTCGCATCCATATTTGTTTTTGCGTTACCTCTTCAATACCCTTCTCGTCCTTTACCTATCTTATTTTCACCTTAAAAGCCTGCAAATCCCGCAGTCTAGTCTCTTGATTCGTAAGAATTAGTGAACCCACTCATGGTTCAACGCAGGTAACCATAAGGGGAATACTTCTCTAAATCAAGCATTCTCTATTTTATTCTATTCTTATTCTATTTTATTCTATTCTATCTCATTTTCGTCTGGGAATTCGTGTCCCTCACACATGTGGATATTCTTCGAGACAGAACTATTTCAACAATAGTATCAATAATTCAGCGGATACACTTCAAATAAGCTTACGTTCTTACGACATTCAACTGTCGCAACTGAAATTTGAACAGAAATGTAGCTTAATTTTGAAAAGAGTTGAATGAGAGAGACTCTTTTCAAATTTGATATATATATATCTGTATACATTAAAAACGCGTATGCAACGCTATGAGAATACTTTACAAGCTTACATGCAATTATTTTTACCTTATTCGACTTTGTAATTGATGTAGTTTAAACTTTTCACTTTCCATTATGTGTTTATTCATTTAATCCCTCCAAACTAGCTTATTCTAACGTCATCTTTCCTGGGGTATAGATGAAATCTAGTTTATCTTTTAAACCCAGATTAAATATTAAAATCTACGAAAAAACTGTCTCTGCTGGTGTTCTACAAAGTGCATATTTTTGTCCCACAGTTTTAACAGCAGTAAAGTCAGTTGGTGGGCTTAAAGTCATTCAAAAACCTTTTGAAGAGATTATTTTTTCAAGATTCTGTTAGCACTTCTTCAGGATCTTCTATTCAGCCACACTCCCACGATAAGGGTTATCCCTCTTAGGGACTACAAGTTTTAGCAAACAGTCCTCATTGCTCCGGCAAAACTGTTTTCATCCTCCCTCTGGTTAGCGTTGTAACGTTGCCTGGAGTTTCACTTCTCTATATCATTGTATTCAATGCAGGAGCAGTTCCTTTTAAGTGTTACCCTCCTTGCGATCTCATCTTCTACGTTGTTCAGAGCCTTTATTGCACATCATCTTGAATCACGCTAAAAATTTCATCAAGACTTGAACTGAGCGAATTTCGTGCATATTGCTAAAGACATTTATACCCAACGGGCTCCTGACGTTTCTTCATATTTCTTAAGTTTATTTTCCTTACGTCAAGCAGTTTGTGATTGAATATTCAATCCAGGTGCCGATAATATTTTGACCACTTAGTGGATCCAAAATGCTTCATTTAGGGACCCAATTAAATTATAAATACAACATTCCCATCTCCTGAACCCAAATAAGCAGCACATTCACTTGTGCATGCACATTCAGGGCGCTTTGTATTTGCCCAAATTAATTACTTTTATTATCTTTACCCCAATGACAATTTGCGACACTTGCATATCACTCCAACTAAGTACCTCAATTTCACATTAGAACGCACCCATTCAAACAAAACCAAATGGCATATCAACGTACGATTATTGTGGCCACATTGATATTAGCTTCGAGCATCCGCATCAATGCAACATCATATGAACCCAATTAATAATTTACGGCTAAGGGTTGTTTCCTTTGCAAACATCCAATCGAAATTCGCTCGAGGGAAATTTTGCACCATATCAAGGGTGGTCAACCGCATTCACCAGACAAACCATCCCTCTAATTAAATATTTTCAATTCCATCCCCTCTTGTACGTTCAAGTGGCTACTTGTGCTCTGAATTTTTTTCCGGGCTTTTAAAATCCCTTCGTATTTGCTGATGGCTTTATTGGTTAAATCAATCAGTACACATTGAAGAATTTTAAAGTTAAATTCTGTTTGCTAATGTATAGAAGTTGTACACACACAGGGGAAGATAATTACGCGACAAGCGTTATCTTTTCGGCAAATAGTGAAGCGAAGTAAATATTTGAAGGAGATTACATAACTTGAGGGAGCAAGATAGCACGATAAGTTAACTTCTGAAGATGGAATTATTTTCAAAAACCAATAGAGTCATATCCATCAATCCAACAAAAATGTAGTCCCATATGACTATTTAGATAACAATTATGAAATCGTATTTAAATTCGCTTCGTTCTCGTACAAGTGTCTATAATTTAAGGTTCAACACTACCGAAAGGATTTTTTAAAATGATTTTTAGACGGCAAGGATAAATAGATATTTTTACATGTACATGGTTTTCTTATCTGGCACCCCTAAATTGCACTAGCATCCCGGCATCATCTGACCATCATGCGTCACTTCTTGACGTCGCTCTTGCCGGGGTAAGGATACCACCATTTGAAGCACTCATCGAATTTCACCAGGTATTAGTAAACGTTCGAAGTAAAGGACTAGTAAACCTTCGAAGAACGGCTTTCTTACCAACTGCAAGTAAACTTCCCTGATCATTATACAGAATACAACAACAATTAAATACAATATACAACAAAATTCAATTTGTATTTAATTATTATTCAAAAGCTTTCCTAGTATCATCTGATGAGCCGATGAATTACAACGCCATCCACAACATCCCCTAAAAATAGAACTGTGTTAAAACTAGGGCCAGAGGACAGCAACACCTAAAGAGGATCTTCCACAGAAACTTAAATCGAATCAATTTTGAATATGTCGCAGTAAAGTCGCAAATTAACTGCCAGGAAAAACCAAACAATACCCAATATGAAACCATCCCCAAAGGTTTTCAAGGAGAATCATTCGCCTTTGGACCTTTGGAAGTTCTGAAGAAACAGAAACGCCATTCAGCTAAACGGACACGTAGCCATTCATGGAGAGGTTGTCCTACGGCCGTTGGCCGTAGGACAACCTCTCCATGAATGAAAATAGAAAATAATCAAGGATTCCCCAAATAGATACCAAGGCTCCTATCTCACCTTCCTTCCGCCAACTAACATAGCCCTTAAGCCCTCAAGCAAGCCTTTCAAAAATGTCTTTGCTAGTGCCGAACAGCTTCTAATCGCCCACCGCTCAATCAATTCCACTAAATACAGCGGCCCTGGTGCTACTCCAAATAACATACTAAATATTCGAATGGCATTCAAAGACCGCTCACGACCATAATCGATCAATGCATTAAAACTGGATTTTTCCCTGCAGCATTACTGCTCCCCACATCGAAAAACGGACAACTGTGGCTTGAAAAAGTTGAGAGCAACATCTTTGCACTCAAACAAAGAATAGGTGAAATTTCGGAGAAAGCATGCTACTCCCTTTCAAAATCTGCGCTTGAAATCTAGTACCAGAGCAATAATTCGAGTTCAAAGAAAAGATGTCAACATAACAAGCAGTCCTCCTTCTTCACAACTAAATATCATCTTCTCTAAGGAAGAAAGAAGCCATTGTGACTTTCTGAGCGTTTGATTCCGTTTATGCCAAATGTCTCTTGTACAATCTCCTAAATTCACACGGTGCCACTCCACTGACGCGTATCATAGCCATTATGATACGCGCCCTAGCAGTCAAGGTTCGACCTAGTAAGAACTAACAACCCCTTTTCCTGTATTATCAACATTTAATCGGGTGTCCCCAGAGGATCAAAACTCAGCCTGCACCTTTTTAACTTCTTTCTCAACACTGCACTTGCACTGGGATGTGCAAGTGCAATCGTCAAAAAATATGTTGCATTCAAAACGCCACAACAAACTCCTAGCCGGGACTCTTTATGTGCCACCAAACGAAGGAAAGGCAATCGAACTTATCAATCAATCAACTTAATCGAAGACGTCGCTGCTGAAAATGACTTTGTGATTCTTGGGAGGACTTTAACTCAAGTCATACTCAGTGGGTTGACTCTGGTTGCAATACAAACGGAAATATCCTTCACAATTGGCTCTGGCGTGATCCCCTCCCTATGTTTCAACTTATCAATGATGGAACCTCCACTTACCCCCGTGCCTAAGCCTTCCTTGACAAATTTATCATCTCCTCGACAACACTTAGTAAAACCACATATCTCCATTGTAGAACCCTTTCCTCGATTTATGATAACTTTGCGATACAACAGATTATTGGAATTAAAGACACTGTGGAATATCCCGTTGTACCGAAACATATACAGAATTTCAACCTTGTTGATTGCACTTGTTTCAACAAGGATGTCTGTGAAACGATGAGTGCTTTATATATTCCTGAAGATAGACTCATCACAAATAATGAAATTGACAACACTATAGAAAACATAACTAACTCTCTTATCACCATCGCCGAAAAAAATGCTCCTAGACGTCCCTCGAAATACATACGGCGCCTTATCCCCGACTACCTTGTCTCTTGTTAGAGTTCGTAATCGATGCCTGCAAAAACTTAAGAGAACATATAATAGGCATTTAAATAGAGTCACTCCCTAATATGTACGAATAAAACAACAGATACACATCATTATAAACGTTCTTAAGGCACAAATATCCGCGGAGATGAACCAGAAATTCCAGGATATGATGAAAAACATCAAACCAGGACCTCAAATATTTTGTGAAATCAACAGAATCACTGGCAGGAAATACCAATCAATAAATATCGACAAGGTGAACCAGAACTTAGTTTTTGCAGGCCGCAACAGCAAGCTTGAAGCTTGTGCCACTCTTTATGGGGAACTGTACGAAACCTCGGCAGCAAGTTTTCCACCAAGCCAATACATTCGAGAGTTCGACCTTTGCATGACGGAATCCATTCTAACCATTTTCTCAAATAAGAACCTATCTTTCAATCCGGCAGTGGGGGCCCACTCTGCGTTTTTAACAAAAGAGTCCGGGGTGCACGAAGCCATTACCTCAATAAAAAGTAAAAAATCTTCTGGACCAGATGGGGTCTCTAACTTCTTACTTAAAAAAATTGGAAGCACCATAGCTCCCAAACTAACAACAATTTTCAATAACTGATTAATAATGGGTACTTTTCAAACCCTTGGAAGGTGGCAAGATCAATCCCAGATCCAAAAAACGAGCTCTCACCACATGTCAAAATCCTGTAATAGATAATCGCGAAAAATTTCGACTATTACTTAGCTTCTATGCGGCCAAATATGCGATTCGGTTTCACATGCAAGCACTCTACAGAGCGTACTGCGAAACGACATAATTTCTGGGCTGAGACGAAAACACGGTGGCCTCCGCTCCGTAATGGTGGCCTCCGCTCTGGACCTGATCTGGCGTTTGATAAGGTGTGGACAAATGGTCTGTTGTACAAACTGATTACTAATCAATGTGCTATTCCTCTTCTCAGACTCATAGTTAGCAACTTAACAGATAGAAAACTTTTTGTTGGTATTCATAAGTCCCTGTAAAGACTCGTTGATTTTAAAAGTGGAGTCCCACAGGGTTCAATTCTAGAGCCTAAATTATTCACCTTTTTAATGCATGACATTCCTTATAGCCCGCAAACCCAGCATTTTCTCTAACAGAGGGAGACTCTCATGTCTGCAGATGATACGATGCTATACGCAACACGAGACAGACCGACGGACGCGCTAGTTGCAGTGAAAAATTATCTAAAGTTGGTACTGGAGCATTTACACACCTGGGGATTAAAAGTTATCCCCAACAAGTCTGAACTTATTTGCTTTCGCAACGCAAGTGGGAAAGGCACTTTTGCATCCGTTTACAGTTCTAGAAAGCAAAAATATTACCCTTAACATTAACAACACACTAATTCCCCTACAAATTCTATCAAATACCTTGTTGGAACCTTCCATCAACGTCTTAAAGTTAATCCACATGCAAAAATAGTATTCAATAAAGCACTGATAGTCTGACAACTCCTTAAAGCCCCTATTTAGATCCCCGCATCTCAATTCTCTATCCAAAATCCCCATGTATAGAGCGCTGACTCGACCGATACTCACATTTGGGTTTCCGCTATGGATGGAAATGTCGCCAGCAATGGCCGAAAAATGTCAAGTCTTTGAGAGGAAAATACCTCTATTGCATTGCTGGGAAATGAGACCTCAGAAAAGTCTTTGTATTGGATATTTATTATTATTTGTACTGGGATCGACTTGCTGGAAAATAGCATAGGCCAGAACTCGGCCCTTAGCTCCCCATGTGTAGTACTATTGTTTACAGATAGTCCATCCTGTCGTCCTACAGAAATCAAGGAGTTCCCCCAGTTCTGTGGTCGCCAAGTGTTCCAATTCTGTTACGCCAGTACACCTCAGCCAAGTAAGGCGTTTGATGGCCAGACTCGAGCAATCTAGGAGGAAGTGTTCTGTACTTTCTTCCTCATCTCCGCAAGTTCGCCACGTGTCATCCGTTTGGATTCCTTTTCGTTTGGCGTGTTGACCTAGAAGATTATGGCCCGTTCATACCGCCACCAATGTTTTAACGCAATTTCTGTTTTTCCCCAGGAGTTGTTTTGTCCTCGTTTTATTGCGGTAAGGCTAAAGAGCTCGGCTTATCCTGCAGTCGTTCCTGTCATTCCAAGCCGTATCTGTCTCATTCCAGAGGATTTCGTCTAATTCCCTTTTTACTGTTGCTAGTGGCACTTTAATTGTGTCTATTCTAGTGACATTTTGGTCGGCTGATCTGGCTCTCAGTAGCTCATCCGCTCTTTCGTTTCCCTCTACACCGCTGTGTCCAGGGACCCATGCCAGTTTTACATTTACTCGGTTTGTTGCGGTTTTGAGAGCCTGCCTACAATCCTGCGCCAGTTGTTAAACTACGCGGTTAGGGCCAAGCGCCTGCAGTGCCGACTTACTGACCGAGAGTATTTGTGTTCTTCCATTAAGGTTGTTTGTTGCCGCTTCTATAGCCGCTTTTATTGCAAACACTTCCTCTAGCTCTTTTGCAATGGTTTTCTTTTGTAATGCTTGCCACCAAACCAATGCCCCGTAAGTGGTTATTGGCCTCACTGCTGTTGCGTAGATCCAGTGAGCAATTTCGGGTTTTATTCCCCAGGTTTTCCCCACTAGTCTTTTCATTGTGAAGAGCGCCGCTGTAGCTCTCCGTCTGACTGCTTCTATGTGTGGAGTCCATATTAATGGCCCAAAGGACCATTTCTTCGCTTCCCATTTCATTCAGGGGGGCCACGGTAAGGAGTCACGTTGGTTACTTGTTCTGTCTCTTCATCCATTGAGCCCGGAAAGTGTTGGTTTAGTAGAAGCTTGAGACGTTCTATGCTTTTTGTTGTCCACGATCCGCCCTCCTTTTGAATCATCGTGTCCACATGTGGTTCTCTTCTCGGAGCCCTTCTTCTCTCTCGGAGCCCTGCTTAGCCTAGATGTCTGGCTTCACCCCTCAATGTTGCTGCAAAGAAGATTCCAGGATTTCCTTTTATCCCTTCTTACAGCTGTTTTAAGTATTTTCAGATTTCGCTTATAGTCCTCCCAAACCGTATCTCGGTTTGTGAGGCGAGCTATTGTGAATAGTCTTTGGGTATTTTTCCTGATCTCTTCCACTTCTTTGTTCCACCAGCTTACCTTTTTTTGTATGATGGTAGTGGATGGACACATTTCACTGAAACTAGCGACCAGTATACTTATGATGTATGATATTGTGATGTCACTTCATCGTCGATGGCCTTTCTCAATTGATTCGCTTGGTGTGAACCTATATATCTTTTAATAGCGTTTGTGTAGTCGTCCCAATCCGCTTTTCTTGGATTGCAGTAGACCAATGGGGTCTTCTCGCCTCTTCTCACTTGAAAGGCGATCTATTGGTGGTCCAACAGGCTCGGTGAGTCACATACTCTCCAGCCATGCAGGTCCTCCAATGCCTCTGTTGTGATTAGAGTGACGTCAATCACTTCCGCTCTATATTTCGTTATAAAGGTTGGTGTGTTACCCCTTATTTGCCAAGTTGAGGTTAGTAGTTGTTAAGTAATTGACTAATGGCTCACCTCTTTCGTTGCACTTGGTGCTTCCCCAGAGTTCCCCAGAGTTGCGCGTTCGCATCGCATCCAATGATGGCTCGCTTCCCCCGTACATGCTCCGATAGGGTGCGGAATTCGGTGGTCGGCATCGGAGCGTCAAACGGTAGATATGCCGAGGCCAGCGTTACCTTCCCGTCCCTTCCGTCGAACACAGCTGATGAAAGGTCCATATTGCTGAACTGCGGTAGAAAAATTAAATTAATTTCCTTCCGACATATAATGCAGCTACGGATTTTATTTACCCCACTTGTGGCAAACATATTGAATTGTTTTGCACTGATTCCAAGTATTTTTCCATTAAGTTGGTAAGGCTCTTGTATCAGTGCTATGTCGGTGCTCCCATATGTTAGATGCTGCAGCAGGTAGGTTGTTGCCGCCCTGCTGTGGTGCAGATTTGCTTGGGTCTCCCACATCAGTTTTCCGTTTTAGCTCTAAGGGTGTGGTCGCTTTAGCTCTGGCAGTCACCTGAGTGAAACCAAAACTCAGTTTCCGTTGTTGTCCCTTAGACCGGGACCATGCCTTTGTTGGTGACTTCTTTCTCCGCAAAGAGATGCCACCTTTCCGTTTCGTACCCCTGGTTTTGCAGTTTAAGCGTCTCGAAGGCTTCCTGCGGTGTCTGCTCCGTTTCGGATATAAATACCTTGACGGTGCATACCCGCGGTACCTCCTTTATGGGGACGACTCTGAACTCCTCGTTCAGGATGGTGTTTACCTTGGCAACTGCAGTCTTTCGACATTCTACAGACAGCTCGTCGCTACAGCTCACAACCAGATGGCTCGCTGTCGGTTTCATTCCTCTGAATGTTGGAGTATTGTCTGGTTTGCTGCGTAAGTGCTCGCAGAGGTCCTTCTTCAAGGCAGTTTGCAGCTTCATAAGTTGATTCTCTTATATATTACCTGTCTCATTGAGGTAGTCTATCACCGGTACCGTTGGTGCATCGGTTTGCTGCATCACGATAGAACTTCCTCGCCTGAGTTTACCCTCCGTTCCTTCTTACCAGTGCCTTGGTTGCTGTCGTCCGATCTCATCCGCACAGGTCCGGTTTTACCCTTTTCCTTTGTGGTTGGTGGTACAGCTTCCTTGGCACCAGCAGCCAATTTCTTAGGTTTCCCTTGGTTGGCTGCCGCTTTTTGGTTGGTGCCAGGGTTCGTTGGGAAGCTATTCTTCCCGGCTTTGTTTTGACGCTTCAGTGTCCTTTGCGCCTTTCTTCTTAGCGTTCTGGCGGATGCTCCCCTCTTCCCAGTGGGCGCGGTAGCAGCCATTGTGCTTATTTTGTTGCAGTCACTCGTTAAATGCACGCCCTGCTCCCTCAGCGTACATTTCTGGCCCAATAGCTCTGGACAACTGGTGCTTGGTGCCGTCACGCCAGTTGTCTGGTCCCCGGAGATCGCATACCCCTCCTCGTATGCCGGGTACTGAGGGTGCTTCTTCGCGTTGTACTTTCATGTTTTTTATTTGGTTAGCTTTTCGCTTCACTTCTCGCCCTTTGCTTATCTGCTGGGTTGGATCCGAAGGTCTCCTGTAGTGAAATCGCTGGGTTCATTGGAGTAAGTAGGCCCCCTCGCCACGTCAAGGCGAGTAACAATGAGGGGGTTGTATTGGATGAAATAAAAAAAAAAAATTAAGCACTCACCAAGTGAATTATGTTGAGACAAAATAAGAAGAAATGAATACAGATAAGTACATCCGAATAGTACCCAGCAATAAGAAACTATTCAACCTTTATTCAAAATTCACAACTGCGGGAATTATTGAATGAAGATACAAGTCGAAGCCTTGAAGAATTCTTTAACAGGAGTTAAATGTTGAAAGATCTACCGTCGGTAAGCGCTTTCACGCCGTATGAATGATCCAAAAAACTGGAACTAGGGTGCCACATCACCTGAGAGAGAAGGACATCGGACGGCGTTTGGTGACGTGCGAGATGCTTCTTCAAAGACAAAAAGAAATGGTTTCATGCATCGAATTGTCACAGATGATGAGAAATAGATTTACTACTTCCATGATCATGTTGTGGATCTGGTGGGACCACAGTCGCGTCATCCATTACGAACTCCTGGAACTACCTGAAACAATCGACGGTACCGACGGCAACACATCCGTCTGAATCGAGCTCCGAAGCGAAAGCGAAAAACGTCGAGAATGGAATGTCAGACATGACAAGCTGATTTTGCTGCATGACAATGCAAGGCCACACGTAGCCAAGCTGGTCAAAAAATATTTGAAAGGTGTGAATTGGGAAATCTTGCCCAACTGACCGTATTCCCCAGGCATTGCTCCTTCGGATTACCATTTGTACAGCTCCATGCAATCAGCCCTCACTGGAGAACGATTTACTTCTTATGAAGGCATCGAAAATGGCTTCATGACTGGATTGAATCGAAGGATAGAGATTTATTCCGCCGAGGAATTCAGCCACTACCAAAAACATGGGAGAAAGTCATAGCTTCAATTTGAATGACTTGACTGTATTTTTTAATGTTGAAATAAACTAAAAAATTTGTCAAAAAAGGGCGGAAACTTATTGCCATACCCAAAACTTCATGTAAACCCATATGGTTATGATATATATGATGATGGTGATGTCTATATAAACAAGCAGCTGAGGCTACAAAAGCCTTGAACCAAAAGAAGCCTTAAAAGAGGCACCCTCCTGCACTCTCTGATGAAGCGCAAGAAATTTTAAAACCCAAATATGAACGTCTAATGTGTAACGACATATTAGATAGATGCTTAGGTGGCTTACGCAAAATATAAACTAAAAGTTCAAAGGAAACTAGAACGAAGCGAAGAGACGACATATGGGTTCTATAATATATTTCATAGAACTCATTTGTCGTCGGGAATTTCTATGGATCCGGCATCGCTGATCAACCGTCAGTAGTATTTAATACTCTTGTACTATGCTCATTCCAAAAAAAATTTACTTGCGTTTGCTTTTTCCTTAAAACCTCCTTTTTTCCATTTGGTTCGACAGATTTTTCCGAAACTTCCTCTGAAATCTCATATACCAACCATATGCATATTCATCATGATTATAGCTATTGCGTGAATATCAGACGTGTCAACATTTTAATTCTTCCTTTTTTAGAAAAAAAAGGTCGTTTTTTGAACATTTTTCTATGATCAGCCGCCATTTGTTTGAAATTTAATCATAACACAACATCGCACAGAATCCAATATAATATACAGCGTTTGACAAAAGTAGAGAGCACCCGATAAATTTTTCATATGCGTCACAATTACGGTAGCTACTACATCTGATGCTTAATTATGCACTATGCTGATTCTAGGAAAGTAACTAGGAATCTCAAATTTGTCTAATCTTATCTCATTTCCACCTAGTTTTGTATATTTCAATATAATTTTAATACCTGACCTTTTTATGTACCCAAAGATAACATGTCTTACATTATAATACCGTGTTCCAGTGAACTTTTTTCTTAGTTTTGTGATAAGTGGTATAGATTACAGTACGCTTTGCTTAAAATAGCCAAGCTGTCTCTTGAAATTTTGTACACGTTCAAGTTTTCCAAGAACGAGGCCAATCTCCAGTAGAAAAATCGAGAACTGTAAAATGCTCTTGCCGGGCAAAACGGTTTTCCGCAACTGGTCCACATGTCAGTTTGCCTAGATCAGGCCGAAAACGTATAAAAATCGACGAGACGATAAAAAATCAGTGAGAGAGACTCCGAAAAATAGGGAGCGAAATTCATCTTAGCTAGCTGCTGAATGCTCAGTGGAAGATGGGAAAACAGTTTCCGCTAGAACGATTCGTCGAAAACTTTCAGAACTGGCCTGAAAGCATGCAAGGCCAGGAAAAAGCCATTGCTCTCTGAGAGGAATCAAAGGACTTGCTATGCATGTGGCTTACAGTACCAATGCCACACCGCGGAAGACTGGTCGAAAATAGTATGATCGGATGAATCGAACTTTGAGGTAAGTTAGACATCTTGGATTTGAAAATGGCAAAATAAATAGAATTGAAAATTAAAACGCAAACCGGTAATATCTAAAACATTTATTTTCCGTTTATTTTAGGTTGGTTAGGTTGGCATTCCTGGTGCTGTCTTTGTGCGACGTCGAATTGGAGAAGAGTTCAAGCCTGAATTTGTGGTGCCTACTGTCAAACACGGTGGCGGCAGCATAATGGTCTGGGGCTGCACGTCTCACACAGAAGTCGGAGAAATGTTAATTTGCGAGAGCAGAATGGACAGTGCAAAATACATGAATGTCTTAGAATGTGCATTAAGACCTTCGTTTTCTGCTCTATTCGGTGATACGAGTGTGGATTGGACTCAATTCTAGCAGGACAACGCACCATGCCATAAATTAAGCTGGACTATGGAATGGTTTTCGAGACAACTCTATCGTTCTCCTGCCCGATCTGAGTCCCTTCGAGCATTATGGACGATCTAAAAGTCTAAGGTCCGCCGTCACACAATCAACTCGAAAGAAGAGCTCAAAAGTTGCCTCCGTCAAGAGCGGAACGCCATCATTGTGGAAGTAGGCAAGAATCTTGTGCTGCTCTATGCCAAGAAGAATTTCTGCTGTGATAATGGCAAAAATGAAGCGACAAATTACTGATACATTTACGATAAAAATTATTTGCAAACTATAATAAATTATTTAATTTTACTACTTTTATCACTTCCGAAGAAAATAAATTCTCATAGGGGTGCTTGATACATTTGGCCATTTTGGCATCATTTGTCGCTGCACAATCTGTCGGACGGTTGACTTCACAGTTTTTAGTATGGTAATACCGAAGCCGCCATTTCGTTTATAATAACAAAAAAACATTGAATAAAGTTTAAGAATGTATTCATTGGACCCAAACATTTACAACTTATCTGCTACTGGGGTCTTGTGAAACTAGACCCCAGTTAAGTTAGTTAATTTCTTATGAAATTAACGCTTATTTTGAATAGCACGAAACATCTTCATATCCTGAAAAATAATTGAAAGTATAGCGTACGGAAATTGCATCTTAAAACTTCTTAGGTCTTCCAACAGGATAATGATCCAAATCACACAGCGAAAATTGTTAAAGAAGGGCTTTTGTATCATACACCTGAGCAGCTACGCTCCCTTCCGCAACCTTAAGATCTCAATACCACTTAAAATCTATGAGAAGTTTTGGACAAAAGTATCAGCACCATAGCATCCGAACAAAATTTCTGGGTAGGGTTGACGAAGGAGCAGGAAATGTCTCTACGGATGTTCAAGGATGTTCGACGGATGTTCAAGATCAAGGAGGTCCCACAAACTACTGGTAGTCCCTTATTCAAAGCCTTAGTGAAACAAAAATTGTTTATTTTCTTTTTTTTTATATTTTTTATGTATTTTGGTGATTCCATCTTTTCCTGTGAATATCTTTCATATTTTCCTTTTTTTAAATTATATTATAATGAATAATCAAATACATATGTATTAGTGTTACTTGTGTCTCAAAATATTTCACTTAACTTTTGTGACTTTCGGAACTTTCACCTCTTGTGAAAGTCAAAAAGTCACCAGAAGAAACACAAGAAAGTCTCGTGAGGGTCAAAAGTTTGCAAACTTTTGACCCTCATGTACATGCGAAGGCCAATAACATACTTGCGAAAGATTCCAAACTTAATTAAATTTGAAATTTTTATTTATGCCTGAATCAAATAAAGATGGTGAACAGTAATTGGTTATCCTCCTTCGCATCAAAATGCAAAAAAGTGCACTTTCTCCTGAAGCTCTTAATCTACGATAACGCCGCCATTGTCGACAGTTATTTTCAGTTTTCCTCCGCGAAAAATGATGCGTGACAATTACTGCAATCTGCAAAAAAGTTCAGTGGAGTTGACTGAAATGAGATCATTGGCGATTGCGTCCATTGTTTTATGCCAGAATTCGCCAAATAATGACCAACCGAATTCGAAGTGCAACGGATGAATGTCGGCGAAATCCTCTTGATTGTGTCCCAAGTGTTTATTTTCACTCGACACGCAAACAATCAAATGCCCAACGTAATGGCCAGCAGTTCCATTGAAAGTTGACCTTTCCGTGCAAAAGATCTACCACCGCCAATCCGGTTGCATGGGTGCGTTTCCGAGGGAAGGCGCGTGTGTGTGCATTCAAGTGTGGACCATTCAAAATCAAAACTACGCGGACCACCATTATTGCAAAAAGCAGCAGCCAACCCCTCGCCGTTGTCACTTGGAAAAATTCCATTAACTGCACAACAAAGTACTCAATCGCACTTTTCGAAACCACTCTCATTACTTTTTGGGGTCCCCATTGTTCGTTAGAGCACGAACCAGGCGACCGCAAATGATGACAGACCGCTTCAACGTCATGTCGTAGATAATTCCATAGCGGGTTCTGCCTGAGCACTCTCAATGGAATCCCGAACGCCATTTTTATTGAATTTCACTGACGGCTAAATAAACACATCCGACATTTTGATTGACACTTGGATGTTATTTTATTTCTTCTGCAATTCACCGTTCCAAGTTCCCGAAATGAATTTCCGCTCGGCTTTGGATGAACCGAATTTTCGGAGCAAGGGAAAAGTTTTATTAATTCATATAAATAGTTGGAATTTTTGTAGCGATTAGAAATAATTTGTAGGCAAGTACGTGAATTCATGGTTGATATTTTCGCTGTTGTAAATAATTAGGTGTAAAAATAGACATCAAGCTGTGAACCATGAAGCATTCAATGTTGCTTTTCGGTAAATGCTTTTTGTTTATCGAACCCGAAAAATAAGTTGCGTAAGCTGTTAATCAGAGCATGTGGTTGTTTTTGTGGCTCATTCTAATTCTATTTAACTTTCACTTTTAGTCCTCAACTCTCCGAAATATCACCTTTGAAATATACATATACACGTATGCTGTCGCTGCATATTTAAGTATTTGCAAAGCTCTCAAATTATTGCAAGAATAAAAATAAATTTATTTTATAATTTAGATTGGAGCTGCAATGGAGGACAAAAGTTTTCACACACAGCCATTCGCTGAATGGAACAGGCATTATACAAGACAAAAACAAAATATTTATTGCGTTCTTTTAGGAAAACAAATACTCAAAAAAATTCATAAATTTGTACCTTGTATTGAGAAAAAAGAAAATAATTGAAATTACATATTTTTGCCTGACAAAATTTCTCACACACTAGGACTAAAAATACTTCCTACTTTGAAGAAGTTGTCATACTGGCAACATTGACTTTGTCACTATTGTGGGAAAGTACCATAAAATATTTGACAGGAGGAAAACAGTTTCTGCATTAATGGTTTATTTGTAAAATCTTCAAAGTGGTGAGCATGGCTTCAAGACAGAAGGAAACTTCGCAAAAAGAGCGTCAAATTATTTGAATTTATTTAACCGATCTTACGCTGAAATTAAAAATATCATGGGTAGAAATCAATTTTCAATTTACACTTTTGTAAAACGTTACAAAAAAGAACAAAACTTATCAAATTTCACCGCGAAACGGACACCCCTGAAACCTATCTAAAAGAGGGGAAGCGCGGGTAAATTGAAAACACTATTTGGGCTTATAAATCTTATTAATAAGTTACAATTACCGAATAAAGATTGTCAAAATGATTAAAAAGACGCAAGACGACATCATCACAGGTTACAGCTCGAGTTGAAAAAAATATTCAGCCGAAAACCATACGCAGAATTCTGTATTGTAGTGGATATAATTACGTTTGCATTGTGTTTAGGTTCTTTATTTACCAATTATAGTTAAAAAACTGAGCCTTAGCCCAATTTTACATACCATTTATAGATAAATTTACAAATATTTCTCGTTTTATTGCTTAATGCTAATTTGAATATCTCATCTTCTACAAAGGTTTACATAGGTTCAATATATTATTTGAAACATTTTATGATTTACAAGGATAAAATGTTTCATCTACGTGTACACATATGTTTTATTGGTTAATGAGGGTTTTTCGGTGGCTTATGGTGATTATGTAGTGACGTAACTCCTCCCACCTTACGATGGAAACTGTCCTCAGTTTTCAAAGTTGTGATTTTGAGAATTTGACGGAGTTTCCTTGTTGGCTTCAGATTGTTGCCAAATAAGAATACTACCACTGATATGATACATAAAGTAAATGCTGTAGTAGGAAGGATTATTTTAAAGGGGGAACCTGAATCTTTTAATTAATTTAATTCCTATATGTTTTAATTCAATTGTCTTGTTTTCTGTTTACTCGAGATTCGCTTTGATTGAATTTCTTCTAAGGTAAATTCAAATGGTTTTCTTTTAGTTAGGCACTGTATTATAGTAAGCATAACGTTACTGTTTTCTATTATGATATTTTATAAATAGTATTTTTCTATTTACATTTACTTTTACACATACATACATATTAGATTTTACATATATATTATATTGATAAATATAAATGTTTCTAAAAAAAATTTTTATTTGTTTTTCGGATAACGATTCTCGATATAAAAATAAATGCCGTTGTGTACTCGTACTAGGAATTCGTAAGTTTGAAAATATATCTGTAATTGCTTTGAATTTGGTACTGGTACCAGCATGATTCTATCAATGGGTTCTATTTTAAGAGGTATTTCAATAAAAATGGTAATTTTATCTTGTTCAATTAGCACGTTTGACCTAATGTTTGTCAGTGTCAGAGTGTAGATGTTATACTGTGAGATTTCTTTGTCGATTAATATGTTTCTATGTAAGGAAGTTGACTCGAATGGTCTAACGATCTTCTTCGTGACGTAACCGTTTTGCAGCGTTAGAGGCTGAATTTGTATTTTCTGCGCCATTGCAGTTGTTACGAGAAGTGTGAGGAACACAATTCCTGAAACAGGAGGTTTGCCTTAGTTTTTTTTTATTCTGAGGATGAATCTTTGAATTCTTATTAGTTTTTTTGAAGCGAATATCTAACTTTGTAGGGTTTGGATTCTTTACCCATTTATTATCGAGCAAAGAGTAATTTCTATTGGCATTGGCTTTTTGTAGTAGTTTTTGCTTATATGTCAATAATTTGTTATATATATGTGAAGTATCTATTTCATTAAAGGATATATCTGCAGGTTTTTCACCATGAGCAGAATGTACCGTATTGTTATAATATTGAACGCACTTTTGTACTGGATTAAGAGACAGTAAGTTCTTTCCCTCGTTTTGTCGGATGAGATGCTCGCATATTTTCATTTAATGTGCGATGCGATATTTCGACTTCTGAATTCCCAGTTTTATGATTAGGATGAGTAAGCTGGAAGGTAATATTTTCTTTAAGAAACCAATCTTTCGCTTTTTCTGAATAAATTGCGCTTTCATTATCAGTAACCAGTAGCTTTGGTTTACCGATTTTGTTAAAAATTGCGCGAAGTGTGTGAACTATGGTGTCCCATTGTCTGTTTTTCAGTGGAGCAACAGTAAGGAATTTTGAGAACTTATCAATGTAAGTTATAGAAAGGTGGTTCTTATTTTTGAACCAGATGTCTAAGTAATTACTATTCCAGAATAATCGCATTAAAAATTTGATTGTTTAATATCTTCAACCCTATCAAGTGTGTGAACACCAATGCAGAAGCATGGAATTATACTATTTTAACTATAAATTTTCTCTGTAATTAACTCTAAATGAATGTATTCCTTTATAATGCCAACCATAATTTACGGAAAATGTAACACTATCTACAACAATAATTTATATTCGCAACAGACATATTTTTATTCACAATTAAGCATAAATCTTTTCCAATCTGCTTGCCAGTCAATCCACCACTTTTCGTCCTGTCACTGAATCAATCATAAGCATTGTGTGAGTATGCAAATTATCATTTTGCTGCCATTTCGGCTTGGATTTCCAATATTATGTTTTCGTTGCGAATGAATGAAACGAAGTATAAAATTCATATTTAAAAAATCCATAAGATCATATGTAAATATATGTTTCGGTTGATTAAGCAAAATCAATTTTCAGCTGGGATTACTTGAGTTCAAAACCAACCAATTCGATGATCATACAAAGGATCTGTGTGGAATTGGATTCATTAAATTTTAAATTTGATGATAGGACATATTTAAAAAAAACATTTTACGAGGGAAATTGTGCAATCAAGTAAAATTACCAATTGCTTGAATCGCCAGGCAAAAACAATTCCAAGAATTTTTTAATATTACCATTGTAAGGCGTAATTGCCGATTTACCACATAACTAACTGCGTTTTAAAGGATAATGACGAATAGAAACTACAGGAAACTAAGGAAGAACGCCTGGAAAGTGAAAGAACGTGAAAGGCTGGAGAACGTGAAAGGCTGTTAACATTAGTAAAGAAGAATAAAGCCTGCTTTAATGTCAGGAAAATCATAAATAAGGACATTAAGAACATTATACTAGAGCAGGAAGAGCTCTTACGACGTATCGGACACTACAAACACAAGTGGTTAACAGCAGAGAAAGACTGAAGACCCCGGCCGAAATACAAGTTATTTTCGCTACTAGCACAACCAAAACATCTAGAAGCAACCCAATCCAAGGGTACCGAAACAAAAGCTGGAAATAGATTCCAGGTGATCGCAACCCACACCACCAGAAAAGCGTCCAAAAGGCTCCTCTTAACCTAGAACCTAAAGAGCCCCGAATAAGAAACAAAATCCGCGAAGTAAGGTACACCACAAAGCTCTAAGGCATCCACTGCTGGTCAAACTGACGAATGATACAATGTACGCAAACGTTATCCTGCAAAGCCATTTCGACAAAAACGTGAAACCCTTTAAACCCTTTCATTAAAACAACTCAATTCAGTGGTTTCCTTGTAAAGCTTGAGCTAATGGACGCCCTTGAAATTAGGGACATTGACTGCGGGTTTTGACTGGATCGGAAGAGCGAAACAAAAGTGGAATCAAATAGTATTGTCAAGTTGAATGAGAAATAAGCCGAAAACTTATCAGCATATCAGCATAATATCAAAAAACGTTGGAAGATCTGCAGCATACGGCGCGAAATAGTTCCTCTTCACTGTCAAATGTCTATGTTATGGCCATACCGCATAACACTGCAAAGAACCAAATAAAATCTCCTTGTGGTATAAGTTCGCGAATGCGGGGCAAAAAAGAATAGAACACACGGAAGAACGCTGACCCCAGGAACAGGGAAGTTCCCAATTTTCAATGAAGCCAAAGTTAAAGCCGACGCAACGCTGTGTAATGACCCGTGTCCTGCAGATTAGCTTCCATTGGAGCTCAAACGCTAAAGCCCTGCTCGAGCAGTTCACTAGGGGTAAGAAAGCTGGCCTTTTGCTGCTTTGTCCACAATACCAAGTTAAAACAGCATCAGTATAATATGAGCCATATTATAAAACCGAAACTGTACATGTCTAAATATTCAGAACTGCGGTCGCCGAGATGGTCTCGTGTGGGTTTGGTGTTCAGGGGTTTAATTCTTTAGTGCTAACCTTATACCGAAGGAACCAATAACAACTTTTCAGGCGCAGCTCAACTCGTTAACGGAGGACACAACGTCCTCGCAGAACAGTCAAGTACTTGGGCTTGATAATAAATTCTAAGTTGAGATTGCTTGAACAAACACCGGGAGCGTTAGATAGGGTTGTAATCAAAGTTTCAAAAGTCATGATACTGTTGACAAAAGACTAAGAAAAAGCCTAGTCCATCTTGTTATGGTAACTCATAACAGATTAATTCATAATTGGTACCTAATATTTGTTTAACACCAATTGACGTTAAAAGACGTTAAATTATGCAGGCCGTCTTGTTGCTGCCACGACGAAATTCGGAATGGTCTCAAGTCAAGCCTTGAAGTATCAGTTAGCCTTCCATAGAAAATCTATGAGCCAGGGTATAAGCACTTCTATCTAGAAGTTATCAAGACTGGATGCGATGCTGAACGGGTCACCTGCTCTTGTATTCGTGCAAATGAGACGGCTCATGCCTCATATTCTACGTTCTGTAGTATACGGTTGCAACACAACAAGTAAGAGACCTTTCCCTTACACCTAATGGCTTTTAGGGTTTCAGATAAATCTTTTAAAGCGGAACGAAAGGACTTATCAGATGGAAACAACCCATCTGACTTAAAATCAATCTGCTCTCTAGCATACATAATATATGTTATTAGGATAGCTCAAGCGTTATATAGGACCCAGACTCCTAGAGCCTGCCAGACTCGTTACATGAATTATCGAATTGTCGTTGAAAGCACATCCTCTTATACATCTAACTATCCTCTATCCTCTTATACCTCTAACTAACTAACGATAGGAAATTTGGAAAATTAAAAATTTGCTGAGTGTAATAGGGAAATTGGAACATCTAACGAAGAAGTAGAATTTAAAAAAAAGAAAATGAAATGAAACCAAATTCTAAAAATAAACGAAAATATATCATATGCGAAAAATTGAAAAAAGGGGTTCAATTTCATCCCGAAAACTCTTGTTGGTATAAATCATAAGAGAATGAGGAAAATCACAAAGAACCAATCAGATTGGTCAATATTTCAAAAATAGGATGTGATTTGAGATACGAAGAGCCAGAGAACTAAATGTACCACCATTAATCAAAGTCAAAATAGTGCTGGAGAAACATGTTCAGGTTCTAGGGATATATGACTCTGGTTCGAATGTCTCCATGATAAATTCAAGAATTTTGAAAATAAAGAGAAAAACCAATCACGCACTGGGATGGACAATTAGCATGCCAAAATCTTTGACATTGAGCACCAAATCGACGTTTTTGTTATACCTAACCAAAATTTCGATTATGATTTATTGCTACGGCTAGTCTGTATAAAAAAAGAAAAAATAAAATAAAAAACATTTATTCCTAAGGAAACTGAAAATAAATTCAAATCAAGAAATTTTCTGAGAACATAAACTGAATTTGGAAAATAAAAAAAATTTGAAAAATATTTGATAAATTTCAATTAGGACGTTGAATACAAGTAAACCACTTGCACTAACAATTAAAAACAAACGAACTGATAACAAATCAGCACACAAGGATTTCATCTCGGACAGATATTCCAGCAAGAAACCTTACAGGTGTACAATTGAAGACAAAAGGGAAATTGACACCCAAATCTCAAAGTTGTTGGAAAAAAATTTTATTGAAGAATCGTACAGCCCATTTTCAGCACCTTGTGACTCTTGCGTATAAAAAAAATGAAACCGGAAGGTCGAGACTATGCATAGGTTTTAGAGACCTCAATAAGTTAGTTGTCCCACAATCACAACTCTTTCCGCGATTCGAAGGCCAAGTAACTAGGACAAGAAATTGTCAGTTTTTCTCTACACGGATATAAATTCTGCTTTCTGGTCAATACCTTTGCGTATCTCGGATGGACCCAAAACAGCTTTCGTCAAGCAAGAAGGACACTTCCAATGGACATGTTTACCATTTGGCCTAAAGACCTCACACGCCATTTTTCAAAGAATCCATCAAACATAACATCAAAACATAAGGAGAAAACACCAACTGAGTGACTTTGCAGTCAATTATATAGACGATATTCTAATCTTTAAGAATTCTTTTTCTGAGACTAAAATTGTGTCTTTAGAATTTGCCAACAAAATGTCTATTCCTACGATGAATCTTTTAAAATAGCTTTTCTCGGGCTGGCAAAACGAGTAGACCTTTAACTCCTTCATTTTCTGTATTCAAAGCTAATCGCAGCATAATGTAAGTCTTTTATATTGAATTTTCTTCAGTTTAATTTCATGTTCTTACTCCAAAGCAAGTTAAATGTTAAGGAAACACAAATAAAAAGATCAAAGCTTCCTGCAACGTTCAGAAAAACATAAACAAGGATATTAGGGACAGTACATTAGAGCTGGAAGAGCTCTTAGACCATATCGAACACTACAGGCGTAATTGGCTTAAAGCGGAGGAAGAGCAAAGGGCCAGTATCCCGGTCAAAACGCAAGTGATTCCCGCGCATAGTGCTACCAAAAGAGTTGCCTGTAGCCCAATCCAAGGAAACCGAGACAAAAGGAGGAAGGGCGAGGAAGCAGCGAACAGACAGGTTACGTCGAATGATGGATTCCAGGTGGTGGCATCCACGGCCACCAAAAAGCGTTCAGGAGGCTAGAAAGAAACCCCTAAGCCTCAACGCCTTAAGGCATGCAATGCCGGTCAAACCGACATATGGGAGAACTTACGCCGACGTTTTGCGGGAAATCAAGGGAACTGTGAGATCAGATGACACACAAACTGGCATCAGAACCGTCCGGCCAACCAGATCTGGTGGCCTCCTTGTACAATTTGGATCTCAGACATCAAATAACGTCTCATTCCGTGCCGCAGTTAAAAACGCTTTTGGGAGAAAGGCAACGGCAAACGCAACTTGAACCAATGGCCACCCTCGAAATCAGGGGCATTGACTGCCTTACGGACATAAAGGAGGTGGAAGAGAGCCTCAAAAGGGGTTTCTCCGAATTAAGTGGGCTTTAATTTCGACTAACACCTGAATATAATAGAGGGCAGTGCATGACCATAGTCGACTTAACCGAGAAACAAGCCGAAAAGCTCTCTGCAAGTGCAAAATAAAAAAAGGGTTGAGTGGTCTGCAGGATATGGTGAAGAGCAGTTCCGCTCGGCTGTTTTAAATGCGTAAGCTACGTTCATACAGCACAAGGCTGCAAAGGGCCTGATAGGAGCTCCTTGTGCCATAAGTGCGGCAACGCAGGACATAAAAGAACAAAATGTACAGAAGAGGCGCACTGTATCCTCTACGAGAAATCTGATCCCAGACCTGATGACCTGAGACATATTCCAGGGATAAGAAAGTGCCGAGTATTCAAAGAAGCCCTAACCAAAGCCAAAGCAGCTCTGCAATGACCCGTGTCATGCAGATAAACTTACATCGGAGCTCAAACGCGAAAGACCTGCTTGACCAGTTCGCGAGGTATATGAAAGCCGACCTATAGCGAGCTTACCGAACCGACATTAGCGAGCAACACCGAGCATGGTACCCCAGGCAAATATTCATGAGCATGGTACCCCGATGAATGTGGTACTTGTGCCACATAGGTTCGAAACGGCACCCAACTGAGAGTTCAGGGCTGTGGGCGAAAAGATAGTTTCGTTAGGGTACGGTGCCCAGAAATAACATTCTTTACTGTGTACTTGACACCGAACGAACCAATAACATCTTTCTAGGCAAAGCTCAACTTTTTGCAGGACACCGTCTTGAGCGCAGAATGTCATGTTCTTATCGGGGGGCCATGCCTCAGTCAGATCCTAGGAAGAATCGAATCCTGGAGATGGCAGCCAGGGTAGGCCTAGCCGTGGTGAACACTGATAACACTCCCACTTTCCACTGCGTGGGTACCATTCCGGACGTGACATTCGCCTCGTTGTTTCTCTCCTCTATGACACTCAATTGGAGAGTTCTAGAGGACTACTCGGCCAGTGATCACCGTCCACGACAATGTTTCTACCCTCCCAGACACACAGCGCTTCGCCTTCGTGAGGAATACCGAGAGGATGGACGTGGGGAAGATTGTCGATACGCTCACCACCATTTGGCTCATCGCCGGGGACCAGAGGACTCACTGCTGAAGACATGGTGAACTCAACTATGAGTCCCATCCAGTCTGCTTGTAAGTTATGTATGCCCCGCCGGAGACCAAGACACGGAAAAACCTCCGGTGTATTGGTGGTCCACTGAAATAGCTGAGCAACAAAGGGAGTCTCATAAACTCCCGCGAGAAGCTCAAGCCAGGACGAGGTATGCACCAGAATGGCAGTATATCGGTCGGCCAGAAAATTCCTTCGCGGACTGATGAACAGGAGTAAGGCCCGTTGCTAGCAGCACTTCGTCGAAGACGTGAAAAGGGGCCCGTGGGGACTAGGCTATAAACTAGTTATGCGATAGCTTGGTGCTCTACGGGTGCCCTGCTTACTTGAAACGGACATGATGGACGCGATAGTACGGGCAATCTTTCCCCAACATCCCGCCCGTGTTGATGCCGTCCACAGGGAAACAATATTAGACTGTCAACTCTTCTCGAGGAACGAGCTGGAACTAGCAGTTCTTTCCATGAAGGCGAAGAAAGCTCCTGGACCAGACAGTATTCCAGCCGAGATACTGCAACTGGTCTATCACTATTGTCCTAACTTGCTCCTCAGTGCGTTTAATGCCTGCTTGCAGGAAGGCGTTTTCCCTGAGCGTTGGAAGACGGCAAGACTCGTGCTGATCAGCATGGGGAAGGGAAATCCCGAGTCTCCGTCAGCATACACACCGTTATGCATGCTAGATACGGCCGGGAAAGTGCTCGAGAAACTGATAAAGAGAAGACTCACTCATGTTATCCACGCCGCTGGGGATCTTTCTCCAAGGCAGCACGGATTCTGAACCGGACGTTCCACTCTAGATGCAGTCGCGGAAGTGGTGAGTGAGGTCGAACAGGCGGAGGCATGCAGTCGGTCTAACCGTCGGGAAGTCCTTCGCGTGACGCTGGACATAAAGAACGCTTTCAACTCCGCTAGATGGACTGATAGTCTGGGAGCCCTGGATAAATCTTTCCAAGTACCAGAATATTTGATGCGGATAGTTCGGAATTATCTGAAGGATCGCAGCCTGACCTACGACACGGCGCAAGGTCGACGGAGGATGCTAGTCGCATCAGGTGCGGCCCAACGCTCCATTCTCGGTCCGGAATCGTGGAACGTCTCCTACGACGGACTGCTCAGACTTGAACTGCCGGAAGAGTCGTGACTGATCGGCTATGCAGATGATGTTGCGGCACTAGTGGCTGGACGCACAGTCGATCAAGCGTAATTAAGGTACTAATCCAACAGGTAGGGAGCTGGATGACCACTCACGGCCTTAACATAGCGTTAGAGAAATCCGAAGTGGTCATCCTTACCAGGAAGAGGATCCCCAGAGTAAGAATGGTGCGAGTTGGGGACACATTAGTAGAGTCGAAACTATCATTTAAGTATCTGGGCTTGCTGATAGAGTCTAAGCTGAATTTCTCGGAGCATAGCAAGGCAACGGCAAACAAGGCCGCAGCAGGGGTCTCGGCAATTAGTCGAGGAATCATGGGGGACCAAGTCCAACAAAAAGGCGACTGCTAATGAATGTCGTGCAATATACGCTTTTATATGGAGCAGAGATATGGAGTGAAGCTCTCAACAAGGAACTGCACCGAAAACGGCTGGCACAGGTGCAGAGACGAGGAGCACTGCGGATTGCATCAGCATACCGTATAGTCCTAGAGTCAGCGGTGTTGGTAATTGCAGGGGTGATAACCATCGCTCTCCTTGCTACAGAGCGTAGAAGAGTCTACCTCCGAAGGCACGAGGGTAACAAAGAAAAAGTTGCTTGCGATGAAAGACGATGCACTCTCGACGTGAGCTAAAAGGAAGATGGACTGCGCGGCTCATCAACGACTTGAGATCGTCAAACGCATGGTGAGACCGACTTCTACCTGACCCAGCTACTGAGTGGACACGGTTGTTTCCAGTCTTACCTGCACAAGATAGGTAAGTCACGGTCTCCAGATTGTATATTCTACATTGGTGTAGAGGATGACGCCTGTCATAATTTCTTTTGGCATCTTTCTTTGAAGATGGGACAAAGAGCGCGGTGATCTTGCCGAAGAAATGGGACAGATCCGTCCAGATAGCCTAATCGAAGAGATGCTGAACTTATTTCGCAATTGGAATCAAGTGGCACATTACGCTCGGGCAATCTTAGTAATGAAAAAAGGCATACTTGATCGACTGTAGGCGTCGAGGGTGGGGGGTTTCTTCTGGAGCAATCCTCCTCCTCTTTCCCTCCCCGCTGGAGAAGGAATCCCTGTGACCCGAAGGCGCCAAAAGACGTAAAATTGGGAGGCCTAGCCCGAAGTTATGTGTCAAACAGTTCCAGGCTAGGCGCTTCGGTTGACAGGGAAGGTGTTTTGTCGGTAGTCCAGTAGGTCCGTTGTGCCACTGGGAGTCCGATACTCAGGGCGTAAATAGCCTTCACCTCCCTACCCCAAAAAAAAAAAATTTTAAGGTTTGGGAATGTCTGACATAGTCGGTTGGCTGACATAGTCGGTTGGCTGACATAGTCGGTGTCTGACAAAGTCGGAATATATCCATGAAACCTACCTTTGTACTACGTCCTTTTTGAATATGACATATAACTGAATCGATCTGATGTACCTAAATTAGGAATTTCGAATTTCATATCTGAACATTTTGCGTATTTTGATTCCATATTCGGGCAGAACCTGAAATTTTCTTTTTCAAAAAATAACACCACATTTTATTTTTAAGCGCATACAACCTTTATTATTTCTAAGTAAAGCTTAAACTTACACATAGTTTACATATGTGACTAATCGGCCTTTTCTTTACTTTTGCAACTTTAATTTTCATCCTTTGCAGTTTAGTTCAAGATTCGACATACAGAGACACATTTGAAAGCCTTAGATATACTCGTATTATGCAGGAATATGTTCAAGAAACATTTGTAGAAGCAAAATTTAATGTTGAAGTTTTGTTGTTATTTTTAAGTTTTTTTTTTTTTTGTAGAGAGTAAGCATCTGGTAATTTTTATCATTCTTATCATGTGGAATTCTATATGAGATGTGTTGGAAAATGTTTCAAATTGAAAAACTTGCGAAATGAAATGATGTACATCCATAATGTACTATGAACAGGATTATCTAGAATATTGACTCTGATTTGACACTAAATTTTATGGCGCTTATGCACTTTGCTATGTCCATAATTTACTTTTCACATTCTATATTTTGTATATCCTTTTCTTTATAGTTGTGTGATATTGAATTTGAAATGGAAA
This sequence comes from Stratiomys singularior, assembly GCA_954870665.1. Taxonomy (NCBI): domain Eukaryota; kingdom Metazoa; phylum Arthropoda; class Insecta; order Diptera; family Stratiomyidae; genus Stratiomys; species Stratiomys singularior. The sequence continues at coordinate 65,541,639 of OX940880.1, read as the reverse complement.
GTTATGCAATCATTTCATTTCCCAAGTTAGCATGGAAGAAAATATAATAAATAAATCGAAAGAATATTGTTCGTGGGTTGTACACTCATGAATACATATCTTACTATTGCAAATCTACTTAGATACTAGTCGAATATTTATAACTAATGTTAATACTCATTAATTTATTTACTTTTAATTATGTTGATCTTGATTTACGTTATTTAATGATCTATATTCGCACATCACATTGTTTTCATTTTTACCTATGAATTATCAAATATTAGCTTTAGTAAATATTTTACACATTATTTACATTGAACTTGTTTTCATGTTAAATTTAAACATTGACTAATGCCAGCGCAAATACTTACAACAATTTTTTCAAATGTTTATTTCATGTCAGAAAGCTGAACAATAACATCTACAATACTCGGATGCAATAAACCTCAGGGACATTCGAAGAGCAAATCCTCAAGTTGAACAACTTATGAAGTCAATGAAAATCAATTTAGCTGGTTGGGTCAACTCACAAAAAGTGAATCTTACAAATGCAATATTATCGCGTTCACCTTCTAAAAATTGAAATAGAATTTGAACTTGAGTCATGACAAGGTTACAGTCATCCAATCAAACGCTAGACTAACTTCCTTAGATGTCGTAGCAGGGCAACTCCATCATACTATCACCATGTAAGGCTTTTAAGGAACCGATTCAATACGTTTGGACTTGATTTAATTGTATGTAATCAAAAACCTGTCATATACTCAAATAGGTTTTTTGTACGGAGCCTTGATTCTAAAGGGTGCCGACTCCTAGCAATCAAATAAATGCTTATTTAGTCTGGAGCTTAACACATAACTTGCTATCCTTGGAATTCTGTTTGGCCAGCACACTTTTGAAAATTTTCACGATTGGTACTTCATACGACAATTGGGGATGGTCAATTTTACTAGATCCGTGGCATTACTAATAGATCAAGTTCGCAAATTTGAAAAGCTAAAAAATTTATAAAATAAATATTTATGTTCAGTTTACTTTCGGTACACGGAAAAATTCCAGAAAGAGAAACTTCTATCCAAACTCACTTCTGTTGCATTCTATCTATTTATTGAATATGGATTTGAAGGGGTCCTGCTCAAAGCAAAGCCAGAGCTTATGAATAGTGACCGTCGCTCGAAAATGACATAACGCATGTTAGGTAATATTTAGGTCGCTTCCAATAAAAAAAATTTGAAATAACCATGATAGCAAGGAAAAGGTAGACCCCTCTAATTAAACGTTCATGATCAATAATCCTGAATAAATAATCAACAACTAATACTAAAGAAAACATAACAAATATGTGTGCAACAATATGAAATATCCATCTAATTTGACTACTTCTTTCATAATCACTGAAAGTCGTTATTGTACTATATATCGTCATCCTGGGTTACCATATGAACTTCCAACACATGCTTACATCACCATAAAAACTAGCAATTTCGACAGGAGAAAAAAGAAGTTTTATTCTAATCTGCGATAGTTTTGAAGTAAGTGAAAATATTTTAACTCTTTCTGAAGGACGATATTGCATTGACACCTAAATAAAAAAATTAGTGTTGGCAAAAGGACAACTTTTCTTAATCTATAGAAATGAGGTAAATAAAGTAAATAATAAGTGGAAGTCACTCTTCGGTCCAGTACGTTGTGCAGTGTTTGAAAAAAGACTGGCATCATAGTGCCTAAGCTAACTAGCAGTCGGCCAACAAAACTAACTGAACAAGACGAACACCAAATACAAAATGCAGTGAAAAAGAATCCGAAAGTAACTGCTTCTGAAACTCCTGAAAACTTGATAAATGCGTCTGGCAAGGATCTCTAAGGAAACATCGCTCAGAAAATATTGAAAAGAAATAGCCGTCGCGGACGAGTTTCACGTAAGAAATCATTCGAATTAAAAGTAGACAGAATAAAACGAATGTAAAAGGAATGTTTCCGAAATTCTGGGAATTGTTCTTTAATCAATTTTGGCAGAAGTTATAAGCAATCTTATAGATGCCAGACAATTCTTGACATGTTCATGCATACATCTAGTGCAATATTATTCAGTTTGATTTAGGTGTTTGACTGATATAGACGTGTTTTAATAGCAAATGTACTGTTTATCGGTGGATCGATCGTTTTAAATCTGATAGAGCATCAATAGCCGACGATACAAGCATTGAGCGCCCAAGCACATTGGTAAAGATTGGTAAACTTCACTGCCGTCGAACATCCACTGAAATAGGACGAGCAAATGAATTTTCGTCAAAATAGGTACACGCATAACTGTTCATGACATCTTGAAATACTGTTTGGGCGTTAGCAAGCTTCCGACGCGGCAGGTGACAAGGTTGTTGGGACAAGAACAGAAGCTCAATTATTGTGATACTTGTCGCTAACCTCAAGAGCTATTAACACGTTATGGTGATGAATTTTGGAAACGAATAATAACCAATGACGAAACGTAGGTTCTTTATTTCAATTCTGCGAGTCAAAGTCAATCCAAACAATGATTGGAACATGAAAAATTGCTTCCATTTAATGCGCGAAAAATGGAAAAGGATTATTTTTATGGATAACCAAGCGAAAGGTAGTTCAATCAACGCGGAACATTATTGGAATTCATTTTATAGTTCAATGGTTTGGAACTTTGCTTTAGCTTCCGTTATTGCAACAGTAAAATGCAATACCACATACCGAAAGCAAAACGAAGGTAGTTTTGATCGATTTATAATGAGAATTGCTCCCGCACCTACCTTACTCCCCGGATCTCGCATACAGTGACATTCATCTGTTTTCAGATTGTAAAAATTCCTCACGGAGTGATGGATTTAGAGGTTTATATTGACGTTAAACGTGCCAGGAGGAGTTGGTTGAGAATTGGTTAAGTTCTGTATGTTTTGGGGTTTTCAAGATGATTCAGCGGCAAAAAATCCTTCTGAATAATATGGTCATAGAGTACTGTGACCATAGTATAATCTACCGCTCATACTCTCTACTCATAGTACTCATAGTACTTTCTTTTGACTTTAAATGTAGGTTTTCACTTATAATGTTGAATAAATCTCCAATAATACTTCCTTAATACTTATGAATGCGTCTATAAAAGATGAAAACAGAAAATTTTTTACAAACTGCAAGTTTAGAGTTCAATTTTATAAACTGCAAATAGAGCTGGTCTTCATTTTGGTAAGGTTTTTGAACTACCTGCTCAAAAATATCTGTCTCGTCAAAGCCAAGCATCTCTCAAGCACCATTAGGTATTTTTCGCAACCTCCAGTATCCATATGCACATCGACTCTTCCTCTAATATCCCTTCACGAAGTCACGATGGGCTTGGCTATTCTAAATCTGAAAGTCTAATTGTTCTACTTTTGCCAAACACTCAAAATTTTTCTCTCTCCTATTGAAATTTACAGAAATCATATTAAGCAATCAGAGAACACATACTCTTGTTTGGATATGGAGCTCAAGGCTTTTTACGTCCTGAATCTGAGACTCAAAGACGCGCATGCTTATGGAGTAATGTCCTTAGAAATTGCACAGGTCTTTTTCTACTAGCACCAAAAATTTGGATGAAATACAGAAATTCTCATTATTTGAATAACATAAGTCCAAATAAATATAACAAATAACAAAGAAAGTTCTGCATATTTGGAATAAGAAATGTAGATTTGTGTTACGAAAACGCTCGACAGCATTTAATAAGAAAAATATGACTGCTGCTGTAAGCCACGATACCGCTGGTGTGATAGTTTGCGAAGATGATTTTCGGGCCAGTAGTGGGGTAGTAGAGACCTAGCTTCATAGAATACACTAGATATAATCCGGAATATTTCGAAAAATTATATGAAACACGATGCGGGTTTCTTTTTCAGCAGAAGAATGACCTCAAACAAGGTGCTGAAATAAAGGAGCTTTGGTTGGCTTACAACATCCTAAAACTGATGCAGACACCATATCAATGACGAAACCTATGCCCCATTAAACATTTGTCGAATTTATTTGAAGGGCAACTTTTCCAGCTTAAACAACGAGAGAAGAGTCATTAAAAAATGTTGTTTTGAATGGAACAGTATAACTCTCGAAGAAACAACACAGTTGATCCACTGTATGCAAAATAGGCTCAGAAAGTCAATTACAGAAAAGCCTATCCCGCTTGATGCTTCGATGTTCAATCTGAAACATTTTTAAACAAAACATTTTATACTGAAAATGTATAGGAAATATAAGGTTTATAGGAAAAAGGTTTTGTACTGAAGTTAAGTTTGATTTGACAGTTCTGAAGGACGAAACTACGCCTCCAAAACGGACAGCTAGACGATACAAACAATAATAGGATTAGAAACGATAGTAACGAAAGAATAATTATGAGAAAGTAAAAGATCAAAGTCCTAGACAGTGAATCTGACTCCGAACTAATACTACAGGACATTTCGACAATTATGAACGGGGTGGTTGCACTGAATCTGAAGTAAAACCGCCAAGAACACCATTAACAACGGACGTAGCTACTGCAGCACTAAAGATGCTTTATCGAGAAACGTTTATTTATTAGATTTGTGAAAAAAATTCTTTCCGTTGTACGCACCCGTTTTGGAAGCACTTTGATGACTTTTTGGGAGAAACATGATATTTTGGTTTAATTTTTTGTGTTTATTATTATTATTTTTACATTATTATTATTCGGACCAGTGAACGAGTAAGAAGAAGTAAGAAGCATATTTAAAAGAAGAAGAAACAAGTTAGATAGCCAAAAAGATCTGAAGTAATAAGCCAACATGTAAAGTTATTAATAAACCGTAGAGGTTTACCAGCAAGTTTACGCATCCTTTTTTTTGAGAAAGTGTAAAATAAACAACATACGAAAATTACTGCACTCAACAGGCTTCTGAGCCCAAATTTATATCAGAAAATATCTTCAGATTTTCAATTTATAAGACACTATTTCCAACGCCAATTATTACCTTGGCAAACGTGGTTGGTTAGTTTATTTTCAAATCAAACCAACCACTATTCTAAGAAGCAAGCAAGAAGTTGTAAACCGCAATTCTTTACTAAAAATCATTAAAACTGAGTAATTTTAATAAGTGCAATAAATTTTCTCTCCGTGTCTAGACATTAATCTTCAATCATTTTAACGAATAAATATTCGGAACACTTGACAGATTGTGAGCGTTATAAATTAATCATTTGCCATCAAATAAGCCAAGGAATTTTTGAAGGAATGACAAATCTCAACAAAGCATCTTTTCCTCCCATGAATAATGTCAACTTTCTGATCATATTTTCAAAATGTTGGCAGCTCACCATAGGCGCCAAATTTTGTATACTTTAAATCATCAGGGAATCAAGTACATTATTATATGTGGACAGGGCGCCTGCAAGAACGTAGCTAATTGGAGTTAAAATTAAAAGATTGTTTTCATATAACTGACCAATTTAATGAAATTTTGGTGGGGCGGTGTCGGGGAAGGATGAGGAAGCAGTTCATTCACCGACGAAGAAGAGATAACTGAATAATTCAACAACATTTCTAACTTTTCTATTGACAAAATAGATAAAAAAAGACCTAGGAAAGGATACATTGGTATTATTTAGGAAAGGGATTGGAAAACAATGGTTAGAAATCAAAGTGGGTCAAATTTCAAAAATTGTTTGACGTTATTATTTTGTGTTTCTATAAATTTGTGTTTCTATGTATATTGTGTTATTGTGTCCGATAAAATTCTACATCAAACTATTTTGAATTTCACTTTTAAATTTAATTTTGAGATTTTTCTTGAACAATAGTTTTTAGCCTCCTTCTACAATCCCTAAAGTAAAGAAACTTGCAAATCACTACAACGTGTTTTTGCTCTACAAAAATGGGTTCCAAGGTTTGCTTCTTGGGAGTTGAGAGTTGAAACACACAAGGGAAAAGCATCTAAACATAGTCATCCAAAGAAAAGTAAAACGTAACAAGCGACAGACGCAGCTAAAAACGTAAGAAATCGCTTTAACCCAAAGCAGCGAAATATACTATAAACGATATTTGAATAATCTGTCAATTATCTTCCTGATAACGAAAAAGTTCTCTGATTAATATCAACAAGAGTGCAGTAGTTTTTCCTTGAATGTCCAAATTTCAGACAAAAATTAAATAATCGTTTGATATTTACAAATGCTACTGCCCCAATTTATTTACACTTTTTGAATTTATTGTTTTCCTATTTTTAATACTTAAAATAATTTTTTGCGCGACTTTGAATTTTTTTAACTCTTCTAGTTCTTTATGTCAGTCCAATTGTCCACGAACGTCCGGAACCTTGACATTTTTGGCAATTGCATTTGAGATGGTGCAAACTTCTGACACCTATCATTTGTACAATTCTTCTCCAAAAGCTGTCAAAATTCGGAATAATATGTCTACAACTTTCTGTTTATATGCAATTTGCAGGCTTTTATTTGAATTTGTTCGTATTTGAGAGAGATTATTATTATTATTAACTTTGTCTAACCGATACTTAGTAGGAGACCCCGATTTCGGTATTTCAGAGCGATTCCGTACTTTATGTATTAGACAGGTCAATGTAGAAGTGAGAACAGTAAGAAAGCAAGTAGTGTCCTATTCTATTCTAGAATAAAAAAGAAAGTCAGAGGGAAATATGGTCGAAGTCAGAAAGAAGGGTAACCTGTCTAGTCCTTAAAAGGACCACCATGTAATTGCAAGCAAAAATGCTTTGAGAAAATGACGTTTGAATTAAGGATGTATTGTTTTAATGACTATACATACACTATCGCCTCGTGAAGACCAGAGTACCTCTGCGGTATACCCAGACCCTAGAACGGTCTTATACCTTTTCGCCTGTTAATAGACCTTCGAAAAGATCGTTTCACTATTACGATGCGGTTTACAAGTACAGACTTCACGCTAGGATTGATGATGCGGGAGCAGAAGTAAATACATGAGTGAAGAATTTTACATCAATGCATGGAACTACTTAAAAACAAGTGAGGTATCTACAAGGGTAGCCCTAAAAACGAGTACGTTTCCAAGTAGTTCAAGAGGAAAGTATGGTCGCCAATCATGGTCACTAACCACGCTTTCCTCTTGAAAACATGGGGAAACTGAAACCGATGATTAAAAGCCTTATAAACGACATTATGAATTTATTGAAAGGTGATCAAACCTAGCAGTTTCCATAAAAAACTGGACAAATCTGGAAAATGTTAATTGCATTTTCAGGCTGAAAATTCACTACAGTTAAAAGACTCATCTCGTAACGACATGTCGCAGGAACTCAACATCAAGAGCACGGCGAAGAGGCGAAAATGCTTAAAAAGTATCTTTAATGAAGTATGCTATATAGCTTAGCATAGGACCTTATACGAGTATTTGTACACTATTTGATCAACTGAAAGTTGAACTTGATGCCGCAAAATCTTAAATTATGGATTCATCTGATTCTACACTCGAAAAAACTTTCGAGAAAAACACATTTAACTTGAATTAAAAGCAAAAAGTAGTCTTGCAAAAAGCAGGTTTTTAAGGAAACGTTAAGAGGAGTCATGCTAGGGCTAGACAGGGGTCAGACTGTGCAGAAGTTAACTGTACCGCTTATGGGATAGAATATATCTGTTGCGAAAATCCCCACAAATGATATTTAAAATTAGAGACAACTTAAATACCAACTAAAAGACACCTCAGCCTGTTCGCGATGCGCTTGTAAATTGAAAGAATCCTTATTTCTTGTCACACTTATCCTGAAATTGCATGGACGATGGACAGTCTTGATATTGGTTCGCTGATTCTGAACTTTTTTTTATAATTATTTTATACGTAACATGAAATGCTTGAGACTATTTTGCGATTTATGCAACGTTTGAAGGAATAATTCGACCATGCTCCGAATTTTGCATCCTTGGCTCGTGTAGAGAAAAAGTTAACTCTACGATGACAGCATTTCCTGGTCGTAGTCACTCAAACCGTGGTCACTTCGTGGTTAACCCAAAATGGACGGGAATGAAAATGTTGAAACTGATATTATGAAGGTAATGGCTGGAATCCCTGAAGATTCGATATTAGAGTTTGCTCAGTAAAATCAGTCTCAGTGTGACGTCGTCAGAATGGATAAATCATTTTTTGGGTCATGAACCCTCTACTACAGCGTAGCTTCATACAGCGTCTACACTCTCGGATGATTTCTCTCAGACTGAGATAGAGGTGACCTTCTTTTACGCAAAAATGAGAGATAATTTGCCAATCCTTATGTAATTTTATTTACTTTGGTCAACTAGAGTAAGATCGGAAGTTTGTTAGAAGTGTTAAGGCTATATGAACTTACGACAATTATTCTTAGAATAACGATTGGAGGAGGCATGGAAGTTTATCCTTAGTACTTATCGGTATAGATTTATCACTTGATCAATGCATTACTTGATTTGTCATGTGAGAGCAAAATATGCTCCCAGGTAAAATAGGAATAGCTGAAACGCCCCAGTTTCTCAGGGATGTAAGTCAAAGTCTAGTATGTGAAAGCCATACTATCCAAAGTTTTTCGGTTTTTTCCTATAAACTATTTGAGAAAGAATTTCTGGAAAATCTCACTTAAGAGTGCAGTACTAAAATTTCCTTTTTGATGAAGTAGAGAAGGTCTGCATAAGGGAATGAGGAAACAAAACCATAAGTAAATAAGTAGGAAAGCTTACATATATGTATCCACATATCAATTTCACATAAACAGAACTGTGGGTTTGAGTGCTTTTTATGGAAGGAGTTTTGAAACTTAAAACAAAAAGTATAAAATTTGATTCTACGTTACATCAATTGCTTTGAAGGGAACAATGTTTTGAGTTGGTATATTTGACGACCATTGTGTTTCGGGTAGATATTTTTTGGATATTCAATATATATATATATATATATCGAACTTAGTAATAAACTCCAAGATATGGCCACTGCAGAGGTTTCGGTACTCAATCGGCCAATGGCCAATGCTTGGGTACCAAGTCCAACAAAAAGACGAATCATGATGAGTGTCGTGCAATCTTTGTTTCTATATGGAAGCGAAGTACTCAATAAGCAGCTGTGCAGAAAAGGCTGGGTCAGGCGTAGAAACTATGGGAGCACTGTTGTTTGCATACCGGAAAAGCTCTGAGTTAGTGGCGTTGATAACCGCAGGGCTAATTCCCGCCCCACCCTCCTTGCCACAAAGCAACACAGAAAATTACGAGCATAACAACGTAACGTTACGAGCTAGCCGTAAAGGACGGTGCATTCTCGACGAGCAACAATTTGGAACCGTGAGCTGAAAGGAAGATAAATCACTCGGCTTGCCAACTTGCGGTCTTGGCTAGATCGAAAGCATGGTGAGACATACTTTTACCTGACCTAGCTATTAAGCTGACAAAATTGTTTTCAGTCCGCATAAGACTGATAAGTCACGGTCTCCAGATTTCATATACCGCGTTGGAGTAAAAGGTGACGCCTGTCACACAGAAGGTCGGACAGACTGCCCGATTATTTTGTCGAAAAAGTCTGACAGCTCTTTTCCGATAACCTTGTCAAGTAGATGCTGAAATCGGCTGTAAAATGAGCATAAGTGCCCGCTCGGGTAGTCCCAAAAATTATAAAAATCATATTTGGTCGGCTAGATGCGTCAAGAGTGAAGAGATCACTTCTCTAGCAAACTTACTTCCCTTTCCCCTAGAGAAGGAATTCCTGTAACTCGAAGGCGTCATTCGCTAGAGAAAAGGGTGTTCTAGTCCGATATATTGAGCCAAAGGGCTCCTAATATGTACTTACGTTGATATAAGACGTGTTTATTCGGTAGTCCAGTAGGTTCGTGCTACTGGCAGTCCAAAACTCGGTTCTCTTAACTAATTCTTGGAACGCATTTTTATCGTTGACTTTTATTGTCCTAGAGGCATAAATTTCAGCTAGCGAATATTTTTCTTTAGCTTTTCTGCTGTTCTTTACTTTCGATTTAATTTACTCTTTTTACTAAATTCAAGTTTAATTTCCATTTTTTTTAATGAAATCTTAAGTTGGATGATGGAAATAGTTCGCAAATATAGTCCAAAGAGATTTATAGAATTAAGAATAGCATTTGCGCAACTCACCAACGTGAGAGCGAGATTTCGAATGCTTTATTTGAAGTATATTTCAAGGATGCATCCAACGCATTTTGTCATCCATATTTTGTTTCGTTTGCTGCCTACAATTTATATTTTTACTTTAAGCAAAGATCTTTTTGAAATATGATAAATTCATTGTTGAAATTGAAAGCGATCTTAGAAAAATCTCTTGATTAGCCTCATGCACCTTGAACTTTTGTTTCAAGTTTTTACAATCATTTTAAAAAATTGTCCAGCTAATATAATCATGGATAAGTGCAGACAATAAATATATTGTCCGAAAAACAATACATAAATGCGCTATATATATAATATAAATAAAATAAAAATAAATAACGTCTGCCTGTGAAATATTTTTACTATTTAATAAATTATTTTATTTTTAATTTTATTTTTAATTTTATTTTTATATGAATTTTATTTTTTTAATGAATTGAATAAATTTTTATATTCCAAATGCTAAATTGATTTTCAATTCTAAACGGAAAATCGAATATACTTTTTACTGCAAAGCAAACCGAAAGACAGCCTTTAAGGTGTTTTAAAGTAAGTAAAGTAATTTTCTGTCGCAAAAGCAATGACAAGCCCTTCTGAATTATTTGAGAAGATATTTTGCAAACAAGCTGTTTGATTATTATTTGCAAACATCGAAAATGTAAATTCAAATGAATCACAAAAATCAGTTCAAAAGATAGAATGCTTGGCGCAATGCGTGTGAAACATGCGTGTATTTATCTATAAATCAAATTCGCGAAATTACTGTTGTCCTAGAAAACGTTTGACAGGTGTTTAGCTAGAATGAGATAAATGGTGAGCTAGAATTCATCTGCAGGATAACTGGAATTTATCTAAACGAAAACGACCGATGAATTTTGTGATAGAGACAAGCCCCAGGGCTCATATTAAGAATGAGAGAGTTATCGAAAAAATGGGAAAAGTCCTTTTAAATTAGAAATATAGAAAGGGATTGATGGAGGGATGTTTACACATTGATGATTCTGAGTGCATAATTCTACATGTAATAAGGGTACTTTTGAAACCCAACATAACTAGAATTTCTATTGTCACGGTGATCACGGAACAAAATGCTAAAAAGGACGGGGACTTATACATCAGCAAGAAACTTACTATATGCGCTCAATCTGTACCTAATCATATTTATTTTCTATTGGCATTTTTGAATTGATTGGTGTTCAGCCACAAAAATGTGAGAAACAACTGAACTGCTCTTGAAACATCGCTGCTTGGAAATATTCACAGAATTGCAAATTTGTTCACCTCTTTCATCAAATAATAAATAAAAAGTCAACATAAAAAGTCAATTTTTGGATTAAAAAATGTTGTATATCAATTATAGATAGTTAAGTTTGTATCTGAGTAATATGATTCTGAAATTCTTTTATTTCTAATTTACATTAACGCAGCAAACTCTCTTGTTAAAAACAACTCTGTCAAAGTGAAAATATGTAGGTATGGAACATCAAAGCGATTCAAAATTCATACTGAATTCAATTTGTAAAGTTATAGAGAAGCACAAATGTAGGAGTCAGTAAAGATTACTTGAACTATGACCGAATGAAAATTTTACTTTAAACCTTTTCAAAATTAATTATTCTCAGAAATTGATCATTTTGTGAAAATTCCGGCTGTGAAACTTTTACGTATAAAACGCGTGGATTTTTCCGCTAGTGAAAAACCGAGGTGGTATTATATTAAAATTTTAACTTTCATTGTCCTCGTATTGGCGGCCGCAGAAGTGAAAACGCCCGCTTCAAAACTTTTAGAAACTTTATGAAAACTTTTTGATTATCTTAGTTTTAAAGCAATATATTGTGTGTTTAGCAAAACTGATATTTGTTTCATGAACAGGCCAATTGAGTAAGACAGCTGCCATTACACTAGGCTTGGTCGGAAGAGAACGTTTGCCAGTATTAAAATTATAAAAGGGATACCATGTGAAAAAGAAATTCTTCCTGTAGCACTTCCTAAATGAAATAACATTCAGCGTTTAGGCGCTTTCGATCCTGATGCCAGGGCTTTTAAGTGAGTTCGTGACTTCCCGGAAGTTTGCGATCTTACAGCATGTTTATTTCCACTTTGACGGAACACCATCTAATGTCATTGCGACAAAAACTTGGAAACTTTGATTAAACAATTTCCTTCTGTCATTTGAATTTAGTTTATCATTGTTGAAACGATTCCATTGCAAAAGTAAGTTTCACTCGCTTATTGAACATTATTTTCTACGAAGGGATTCAATCAAAGGAACATTAAAGAAACTGGCGAAATATTCTTAGGAGTCAGCATCGTTGTAGAGAGAATTCAATGGTGGTTCACTGAATTTTGTATCTAAAGTGCTGAAGCATAAGTTATACTGAGCGTCGTCTCTGTGCGAAAGAGGTCATTCCTTGGTAAAGTCGGCCCTATAAATGATATTGCTCTCAGGGATTATTCATTGCAAATGGATGAGATAATTGAGTATACAAACATTTGAGGTGAATGCGCATGATACACTAGCTTTAAATTTTCGTTTTTTAAGATGGTAACCGTGATTTTCCACAGTTGATATAGAGCACGTTTGTTCTGTGGCGTCTGAGCAATATTTGGACTTTTTTAAGCGTGCTCTAAATGAAGTTCAAAAAACGTATTCAATAAAACAGCAACCAAAACAAACGCAGAGAGTTTAAAACGGACTGCATCATTTTTAATTAAATTTATTTAATTCTTGTTACGAATGGTGTTCGTCTCAGACTTTCTGAACAATCCTCGTATTGGATCAATAGGTTTACCGGTAGTGAAAAGCCAAAATCATCTTTCAAAGATGCTTGAAGTTTGCATTGTTACAAACGCAGCCGTCCGTATTTTTTCACTTTTTGAATGTTTTATGGATTATTTGACTTAAAATTTGAGTTAATTTTTTTCGGATTTTTGATTTTTCGCACCCAAATAGGCTTTTATTTTACTATAGTCATCTTCTGAAAAAAATTCAGCATTGCATTTGCAACGATGCAGATTTCAGACACTTCTTTTAGTGCATTTGAAATAGAGTGTCAGAGAGTTTTAAGCTAAAAATGACTGGATCATGGCAGACCGGCACAAACTTATTCCTTCTGTAGACGTCCACGTAGATTCTGACGATTTCGGTAACAAAGAAACTGTTGGTTACAGTGAGCCAACGCACATATCCATAAGGTATGAAAAATCCGCACCCTCGACTACGAACAAGCATGCTTATGATTTTGAATCACTTTTATCAGTGTCTGCGTTCGAATCCTTAATGATAATAGAATCGAACACCATGAACTCAGTGATGATCATCTGTGTAGATGATGGTTTGAACAAAAACGTTCGTTATACGATAGTCAAGAACTTTGCCATTCAACTGTTCAAAAAATACAACCTGGACACCCTGTGCATAGTGAGTTAAGGTTCCTGTCGGGAGCGCATACAACCAAGTTGACAGACGCATCCCGCTCGACACTACCTAAAGTCTGAAGAGGAATGCAAATTGACAGCTATGCTATTTCGGCGGAACAAACAAGGCCCTTGAAGCATCCAGCAAAAACCAACTACCAATTACCTTGCGTCCTTAATGAAATGCACGCACGAATGCTTAGTTATTAGCAGTAAAAGTTTATTAAGACTAATTTCAACCCATTTGAACATATCTATTACATGATGTGTTATTGTTTATTAAAGTATAATTACAATGTAAGAGAGGGGGGTGTGGCAAGAGGAGATACCTAGCGCCAGAAAATCGTTTTTGGTAAAATTCGTCACGATTTTCGCGTTGTACATTGCATGTGTTTTCAAACTCAGCATTCCTTGTCTAGAACTGTTTGACAGTGATTCTTGTGTATCAATGGGTGTACTCAAACAAGCTCTTACATGCAGGTTAGTTACATGTTTGTTTCAATGCTTTGATTCGTTTTTTAGGCATGTCCTTTTATTTAAATGTGCGCGGAAGGGTAAGAATTGGGGGGGGGGCGAACCGTTGATATGCCGCATGCCTGTTTCATGATTAACCTGAGATTGAAGGAGAGCCTCAACTTGAATGCTTCTCATCGATGAGCAATTTCGAAATAGATTAAAGTCCAACCACCCCAAATACCAATAGCATTTTCTGTTGTCAGTACTGTACATGCGAAGCCTTATCCTACAACTAGCAAAAATAGCTAACATAACTTCTTCGTCACATGAAAATGAATAAGAAGAAACAAAAAAGAGAAACTAGTAGAAAATAACAAAAAAAAGATGTAAAATAAAAATTTACCTATTAAATTAACCTCGACCTATTCCTATTCCTATACCTTTAAAATTTACCCATTCTTTGTAATTTATCATTAATCTAAATTTACCTTAACCTATTTCTCATCGGTTGGATTATTTATTTTAATGGTTTTGATATTTTTGACAACATTAAAGTTATAACCTATTTCAATTAGCTTGAAGTTTCTCAAGTTCAGATAAATATAACGAAAAATGTCTGTGTTATTTCGCTCCGTCTTGTCCCGTCCCCGCGTCCATTAGAAATATAAAAAACAAACACATGTATTACGATATCGAAAAAACTCGTTTTACTTATTATTACCGCAAACGCGATTGACACAATAACCAAAATATTTTATTAACTTTCAGGTACTTTTAGGGGGTCGGGTGTGGTCGGGCGCTCCTAGTCAATTTTCGTCACTTCAAACTAACTTTGTTTCAAAAGTTTTTAAGATTTTTGAATGATTTTTTTTTATTTTGTTTGGGAGGCTATTCTCAACATTTCTATACGTGGCTGATAAAGATGTTCATACCAGAAAAGTTTTGACATTGAAAAAATCCAGTTCGAAAAAAGTAATATTTTCTATTTATCAGTAGGCATATGTTCGATGTTTATCAATTAAATTTCTTTGTATACATTACGGTATTATAAGGTTTCCCACGAGTCATTTTTTTGATATTCCATTTCATTAATTTGTGACATTCTTTTGAAATTGTTGAAAAATTTTGACGGCTTTTTTTAAACTTCACATTAACTTTACTCGGGCCTAAGTCACTATATCGGAAAATGACACGAGGCGTTCTTTATTTGAATTTACTTGATACGTGGGAAAGAATTAGACCAATCTTATCAGTAGTTTTTGAGAAAAGTTACGTTGACTAGTAAAAAAAAAACTTTTCAGGAGAGACAATTTTCTGAGAAAGTTTGAATTTCGAATGCATTCCCGGTGGTACCGGTGGTGGTGTGGTACCGATCGAACAAACTCTCGATCCTCAGATCATTTAAATAGTATCGATCTTTTTTAACCTTCAAGGACTGTTATTTTAACCCATTTTACACGTAGTCATCGTTCGATGCTCATCAGTTTTTCCAACCTTTCTCGTGTCCCATTATTTTTGTGTGTTTTTTGTTCTGTTTTTTAAAATGCCTCGATCAACATTAAGGGTTTATAGAAAGAGAAAAACGCCAAAAGGTGAAAAACCTATCTGTAGTCAGACTCCAGAGCGGATTGAAGAGGTGTCTAGTGAGACTGGTGACCCAAACCTCTCTCGAGCTTCTTCGGTTTCAACAACCTCTAGATATTCTTCCCATTCAAAATGAAAAACGTATATGACGTATGAAAAAGTGCCCTTTTTTTACATTGAACTTTTTAAACACTTAAAAACACTACATTAAACCCATTAGCTTCAAAACAATTTTTTGACATGGCAGACGTGGTTTAGCGATAACTACTCAACCGATCGAGCTGATATCTCGAATGTTATGTCATTTGACACAAACATGGCTCTAGCCCGTACTAGAATAATGAAGATTCGAAACCATTTGTTCATTCGTTTTTTAATGAAATCACCTATCAAATAATAAACAAATTCAAAGTCCGGTATTTTATCATTCATCACTCAAAACGCTTGAATCTAGTCCGAACGTTTTCATAAATTTTACTACCAAATAAAATCGACAAAATCGTGCGAAAACCTCCCAAATAATTGTTTGAAGGGAAGTATACCAGTTTTTTCAAATCGGCTCAGTATGTTACTTAGTGCCAAAAGTAAAGAAGTGCACTAAAAATCACTTCAGTTCATTTACATAAGAATGCCTTGCGCATTTCAATTGCTAAGGAGTCGACGGTTCATTTTTTCATTGTCTTGTTAGCATACGAGAAAAAGATTGGAAAAAGGTAGTTACTAATAATGCGATATCCTTTATTTACGTCGAAAAAATCTTTGAAAGAAAGATTTCATTTTTATAAGACAGTTTACAAGTAGAAACAGAAATTTGAAATTTAAAAAAAAAGGAATTTGATAAAAGTTCCTGGAAACTTAAAACTATTTATTTCTACAGAATTTATATATTTATACGGAAAATATTCTATATTTTCGCAAGCCGAAATTATATTGTGTTCTATGCCTGTCAGGCTATACGTTGCAGTTGGTGAGGATGCGTTTTTGACACAAAGAAAAGTTGAGACACGTCCAAGTGCATAGAATGACGCGACGAAAATACGACAAAAATAAAGATAGATTGGGTACAGATTCATTAAAATAAGAGAACAATAATATTTTCAACGGAAAATCCCTATTATATACACCTTGGAAACTGAATGATGAAGGTTTTCTTGTTCTAGATACTATTAAAGCAGTTTCTATGAAGGTTTGCTGTGAAGTGATTGTGAAGATGATATTGCTTATATTGCCTAGAGATCTTACACTCCTGAGCGAGCTTCTACTCAACGCTCAAGAAAGTCAAACGTCAAGTTTGTTAATTGCGCCCAAAACCTGTTGCGTAGAATATAAAGATTCTACTTAGAACATCAGCCTGACGACAAATGTTACTATTGCTTCACATTAGGCGAACCAAACTCATTGAAACCCAGAAGGGTAATAATCCAACATAATTTTCTATGATAAATTACTATCCTGTTGAAATATTGTATATAAAGCAAGAAATATCAGGTGTAGTACATTTATGGAACAGAGGATCACTGATAGCTCCTACCATGCTGAAACTCACCAGTAGTAGGAGCTAAGAAATATTTTACGAGAAACGCATAGCCTACGAAAATGGAAAGGAAGAGAAATATTTAAAATTGAGAGATGAATAGTGTGTGAATTTTTGTTTTTTGTAAGGATTAGTCCATTGGTGCAACATTTAATTTTTTTACACGCGAGCAATGGTCTCTCAGACCAACAAACCACTCAGTCTTTGTTTTATCCTTTTAATGTGTTGATAGACACAGAATAGTGTGGCGCGTAAGTCGATGCCGCATTAACGTGTGATATATTTTCAATGGACCGACGCGAGCATATTTGCAACAATTACGTTATTCTCAAGTGCATTCATACATCCTTTTTCTTTTATAGTTTAATGGCCTTGTCGGCATGCCATAAAAGCCCTTTTTGGGTTATTATTTTGTGGCATTGTCGGCATTTCGCAGGATCTGTGCAACAACTATGTAAATATAGATTTAAATACAAATTTGTAATAATCCAACAAAATGTTCACTAGTTTAAAGAAAAACGCTACCAATGTTAATAAAGTTAAGGAAGTTTGTAAGCAAGATAGTATAAAAATGTAAGAATAGCTGGCAAGAAGCGCTTTCGATCGAAGAGTCGTGGTGTTCGAGTAAGCGACATTAAGCGACATAAGCGAGAGGAGTTAGCAGAAATAAAAACAAGGACAATAATTTGTCAGAGCGTAGCCATCTCTGTCATTCGACGGAGGTGATAATTAATGAGCAAACCGAGGCCTCAGAATTAATTCCTTGCAAAAGCCGGCAAAGAGCTGAACTCAGTAAAAAAAACCTATTAATTTTTTCAAATATCAGAAAAGTAGTGAACGCATGGTCTGCGCGAGAGAACTTGCGTCAGCATCGAGCGAAGCTAGTGGTTAGTAGCTAATGAGCAAAAAGAAAACGATAGAAGAGAAAAATGGCATTATTCTTGGAGGTTCCAGCAGAGTCACTACTTATGACATTTTAAAACTGCAAAAAATAGGATGACGATGATAATGAAAGCAGAAGAAGAAGAACAAATGAACTCTAAAGGGAACAACCATGGATTTGGCAGACAAATAAGAAAAGAGAAACACAAGGAGCTAAGGAGATACACAAGAAAAAGAAACCAGAAGAGACTTGGGACAGCTTTTATTGGTAGAAAACTCTAATTTTTGTGGAATTTCGAGAATAAAATTAGAATTAGAGCGATTGATTATGCAGTCAGAGTATCTAGTGAAAGTTTCGATCCACAACCTTTCCCATATATTGCAAAGAAATAAGAAAAAGTATTCCTGATGTATCCAGCCTGAAAAAAGGCCTCTCGTGGAAATGGTTGAGTATTAACCTTAAAAAAGGAGCAGTGGCAAATCGCTTGTGTTCTGTGCATCATTAGAAGGATGCTTAAAAAGATCCTTCTTTTTTGAAGTTTCATAGAAACCTGATTCGAAGTAAACGCATTTATGTCACCACCACCAAACCGGTGTTAGTGTCAAACCTCAATTAGTTTTAATAAGAGGGCTACAATACTGCGTCTCGCAACATCTTAGATGAACTTTCAGAAGCGGAATAAAGAGAAGTCGTTATGTCGCCAGTAACTGTTTTCCGGTACGCTGTCGCTATTAGTTATATACACGTTTGAAGAATAACATCGACTCAGAATAATGGAGGAATTATCAAGGGGTGAGTTTGTAAGGTAAGTCGGACAAAATATTTCACGAATTTATGTATTATACGGTTTTTTTCAGTTATGACCTAAGTTGAAATAGACGGTAAGGGAAGCGTATTTGAAAGTCCTTTTCAGCTAACAATGAAACCCTAGCGGAGATGAAGACTGGTTCCTGGCTGATGTTGTTGCCCACTGCTTCTCCTCTGACTACGAAAATGCCAATCAGGATTCATCGCTGAACATAACCAGATCAGGAAAAAAATAGTGTTAGAAGACACACTGGTGTAGTTGACTCTGAAGAAAGTGAAGAACATGCAAACATAGAATTTGAAGCAGCGTCCGCATCAGCAGCATCATCAGCCCGCATTCCATGAAATATCATCACTGCTAATATCTTCATACTGTTAATTTATTTTAACGAAATATTATTTTTCCGACGAAACAAGTACGGCTTATGTGGTCAAAGATAAAAAGGGAAATATTATTGCCAGGTAGAGTAAATCGATGTTCATTCACCAATGAATGAACATCAAACGCCTGTCAGGAATAGTTTTCGCCAAAAAAAAATCCAGGCAGGCAAAAACTGCAAAAGTGGGACCGTGTAGAAGCTCGGCAGTTTTATCCATGGCTGAAACTTTCAAAAAGGTAATGACGACCGAAATTTTAGACGTTATTCTGCGATGTACTAACCAGAAAACAAACTTAATTTACCCAAACTGTTACCGAAAAAATCCTTGCAAACCTCCCCGAAAATCGAAGGAAGTCACTGTGCCGGCAAGCTATGGATTTTTGAGCGTTTTGGTTAGTTCAGGTGTCAACAGTTCACACCATCGAAATCATCAGTTTTCGCTGTTTCGTTTTTACGCTTAGATAACGCAAATACGCGAGCACACCGTTATACTGGCAATAAGGCTGCTCCGATAAGTGAAGTTCTGAAAATGTTGAACTATTTTATTTTCACTTTACAAGCGAATTGCAGTTTGTAGAATGCTTTCTTGACAGAAGGCCCGAAATCGTTTTCGGACATGCTGAGAGTTTAAGAATTGAGAGAGCGAAGGGTCTCAACAGAGCAGAGATTGCATAATTTTTTGATATGGTTATAACTATCTTAAATGAGAATGACTCTCTGGATAAAACAGAATAAAATGTTTAATATGAACCAAACAGAGGCCCTAAAATGCAACAATAACAAACCGTCCAAATTGTTAGCTTGGGAAAGGGCTAGAGCAGTTTAACCATATTCTTCCGATAAAAAAGGAGAAGTAATTACTACCTGTTTTGGTTATAAAGGAAGTAAATCAAAACTCAGAATTCGAGGAGGGATGTTTCACCTAATTGCAAAGTGTAAATCCACAAGAAAACAGACATATATTTCTTCAGAATTTTCTTATAAATGACTGACAGAACAATCCATTCCACGCTAACCGCCCGGAAAGCTATTACCTTCTGATTCTAGACGGGCATTCAGCGCATTCAAGTGTCGCCAATTTAAAAGAAACTGCTCGAGAAAATCATGTAGTATTACTTTCTTTACCTAGACACAATTTCTGAACTAAAACCATTAGATATATCAATATTCGGACCATCTCAAAAATACAACTCTGCTGTGACAAACAATTTTATGGGCACTAATCCACTCAAAAAAATAGTTGGTACAGTTCAGGTCGGCTAATATCCAACGCAAGGATTTGTTTAGCCACTACAGCAAATATAATAAGTCGCTTCCAACGCAGCGTAATCTACCTAAACAATCCTGTCGCCGAGAAATCTAATGCTTAGTTTGTTATCACATATAATTTTGGAGAGCTTAACATAAGAAGGAGAACCTGATCCGACATATGATCAAGAGTCAGACCTTTCAAGAGAGCCTGCGTTACATGTGTGGAACCCGACCAAGATCCTCTTCTACTTAAAGTACGGAACGAAGTG
Organism: Stratiomys singularior; assembly: GCA_954870665.1. NCBI lineage: Eukaryota > Metazoa > Arthropoda > Insecta > Diptera > Stratiomyidae > Stratiomys > Stratiomys singularior. Next base: position 65,520,936 of record OX940880.1, on the reverse strand, counting down.
TATTTAGCAGCAACAGCTTCAAATTAATTTGGGCAGAGTATAGCGAGCCTGGCTCAAATACCACCTAGAATCTCTTCAAACCGTTTAAGAACCCAAAAAGAAACACGATCGAAAGTTTTGCTCAGCCTAAATTCCTGCTAAGTTCATCAAAAAGGAATAAACTGTCAACTGAAATTTAGAATTCTAACGAAACAATCTTCTAGAAGAAAAATAAAAAGAGCACTGGAATATCGGAGCTCAAAAATTTATCAAAATAAATCGAAGACAGCAAAAAAGAAAGTTTCAGAATGTTTTGAAAATAAAAATTTCACCTAACCAAAATCAGTTTGGAATGTGTTGATTCTGGTTACACGAAACATGCACAACATTCAAAAACCATTTCTTAAAATGTGGAACGTTGAGTAATCCTTACTTCTGGTACTAGTAAGTGCGAATGACAAATTTGGTTGCCCAATTGTTCTTCCTTTTGGATAAAAAATATTTTTCTAAGAACTAATCGAACTGAAACTTGGGAGACTACTTTTGTTGTTTTTACATTTTCAAAAGATGAGAGTATAAGTATTTTTTTTTTATGATATTGATCTATATTTTGACTAGTCCTGGTATAACAGTTTCATTTAATTATGATTAATGATTAGATGACCTGGTATAGAATTGTTTCTATCTTAAAAAATCATTGTGAGACGTCTATCCCCAAGCACGGTGAATACTCCTCGGAAAAATTTTTAATATCGCCCAACTCTTTGCCACAGTAGATAACTTTTCCTTTCTTTAGAGATCAAATGAAACAGTAAATACTTAAAAGCAATACTTATTACATTAACAAAAATAGATTGTTATATAATATCAAGGATCTATATTTTGATTTATAGGGTGAGCCGTCTATCGTTTGGAATTCGAATTATAGGTTATGTTGAATTTAGACGGTTTGATGACATTTTCAACGTGACAGAAAGTTAGATAAATGTTTGACATCTATGAAATTTGTCGTTTTTCACTTGGACATAGTAGGACAAATTCAAACATAGTTGGGAAGTTTTATTTCTAAAGTGGCGAGTCTACTACTCAAACTGAAAAATTTAACAAAAAGCATGTGCCAAAAACGTAGTTTGTGGATCACTTTGTGAAGTGAGTTCCTGAAACTAGATTGTTGTTGGATAAAACAACTGAAGTACGTCCTCTTCCTGTACTGTTAACCGAAAACATCGCTGATGTTGCTCAGGGTGTTCGTGAACAGCCAACAATATTAACTCGTGATCGTTTGTAAGAATTGAAGATTTCACGCACTTTTTTCGGGAGAATTTTTCATAAATATCTCATTATGAATGCGTATAAAGTTCAATTAGAACAAGAACTGAAGCCGCATGAACATTTAATGCGTTTTCGGTTAGCTGAATGGGCCGAAGACTGCTTGATCGAAGATGAGCATTTTTGCCGATGAAATCATATTTTCATATAAAGCTCATTTCCACTTCGAAGGATACGTCAATAAGCAAAAATGTCACATCTGGGGCTCATACAATCCACACGTTATAGTGGAAAAACCAATGCATCCACAAAGAGGGGCAGTGTGGCGCGGATTATGGTCTAGGGACATGATTGGGCCAAATTCCTGCGAAAATAAGCAAGAGAACGCGGTTATAAAAGGGAACACGCCATGCATAGCGGTTTTTTGTATTCCAAAATTAAAGAAGATGACATAGACAACACTTGGTTTCAACAGGATGGCTCAAAGTGTTACACAGCCACCGTAACAATCGATTTTGCGCACTGTTTTCGATAATCACATAATCTTAAGTCAATTGGCCATCCCGAAGCTGCCATTTTGCTCTGTTGGACTCTGTTTTGTGAGTGTTACGTGTTGTTAATCGTCCAGAGACAATTGATGACTTGAAACATGAAACCGAAGTTGTCATAAAAGAAATAGAGGCCTAAACAATCAAAAATGTACCGAAAAATTGGACTAATGGAGTGGAGTATTGTAAGGCTAGCCGCAGCAGACATATGAACTATGTTGTTTTCTATTCCTGAATGAAAAGGATATCTTTCTAACAAACCCATTACTTTCAAAAAGCATTCTCCAAATTTTTTATTGGCCATTCAATTTCCAAATTTGTAATGGCCCACCCTGTACATTAGCGCATTATACTTTATAAGTATTTGTTTTTTAATAAGAAGGCTTTTTTGAATAGTGCGACACTTATACGGCTTTTACCCCTAGACACGAAAACTAGACACATTAACGAAAAATTCACGCAGAATGAACTGATGCGCGTTTTTTCTGCAAAAAGAATTTTGGAAGGACATAGTTAAGATTCTTGGTTGCGATGTTCACATAATGTTAAACTTGTTAATAAGACTATGTTGTCTGCCTTATGTTGCATTGAGTTCTTCTCAAAAGAGAACTAACAATGATTGTGTTTAAAATAATACTTAAAACTTTATTTAAACCACCGATTCCGTGTCCTAAATTTCCGTCTTATTTTTGTCGGGCGACAGTTATGTATACTTTATAGGACTAAGAACTGCAACTCATTCCCGAGAGATTGAGAAAAGCAATTTATCTCATCTGAATAGTACTAAGTAAAAGTGCGACGAACCGTAGCTAATTGAATATATGTATCACCAACCCAATATCTCAATTATAACCAAAAAAAAATTCAAATTTATATTAACGCACATGTCGAACGTATGCTATTTACATAAGACCAAGCTTTGCCCCGAATCATAGACAGTACATGGGAAAATGTGATGAGCGATGAGAGAAAGCGAAGAGTTGGGAAATACATTCACCACATGATAATTTAAATTTGTAAAATAAACAACTACTAAAATGCTCAAACTTATAATGTCCACTCTAATTACAAACATGACTTCGGGGCCACATATGAAAATCGATGTTGCTCTTACCACAAAAGCATTTGTTTAGTTTTAGGATCCAGACAATATCTCAAAATATATGAGCAAGCTTGTGACGAAAATAAAGTATCAACTCAAGATACTTCGTTAGGTCACAATTCGAAGTCAAACGTCATCGTGACATTTATATTTATTTAATATTTTGCATGCATTGCAAAATATTAAATATTTCGCATGCGTTAGCATGCAAAGGATTAATCGGTGAAGCACAAGAAGATATGAAATTATTTCGATTAAGGAGAAAGCAAATAATTCGAACCCAGAAAAGGATAAAAAGCAGCAACTCATCTTATTCCATATTCTCAACGATGAAAACTTTATCCATGGAAATTGAAAATTTAAAAAATTAAGAATAAATTCTAAGTAGGATTCACTGTACTCTATTGGACAGTCGTAGTATGAGTTTGATATGAGTAACTTAACAAAGATTTCGAATAGATATTAAAAATGATTAGGAGTAAAAAACAATACTGGACCAAATAATAAGCCTTGATGTAACCTCAAATGAAGACTAACGAACGAACTATTGAAATCAATGATGCACTTGTCCAAACAGCAATAATCAGGAGGAAAATTAAGTAGGAGTCAAGACACTCCGAGGGATTATAACTTTCAAGATTCAAACCGAGATAGCATCATGCAACATCGTCTCAAAAATGTCGCATTTATACACAATCTGTATTTTGATTGAGAATGATAATGATAAAGAGACAAAGGCAATGCGTCTAGTGTCTGTAGTGGGAAAAAATTAAATGTGTAGAGGACAAAAACTAAATCACTGAGACGGTTTTAATACCCAGAATATGAAAATTATTGTGCAAATGTAAATTTTCCCAGCAGTAACGAGAGACTTTCCACAACTAGTTAACAAATCTAAGTAAGTTAAATGGGTACATTCATTCTGGCAGCTTTATTCATTGATTGGAACTCCAGACTCACACACTTTAATCAATTTATCATTTCATCATATTCAGAAGTTCGTATAGTTTGAACGTCCGCTAACCTGCAACATTTTAATCTCCAATAATGAGGAAAACATCGATATTGTAACGAATCTAACATATATTTGTTATTTTAATCTCAAGAAATTTTTGTTAGATTGACATCTTATTGTGTTCATTATTTAAACATTCTTAGAAGAGTAACTCTTTAAAGAGTTGTTAGCTGTTAGACGCTCCGCAAAAGGATCCCATTCTATGAAAGTCTAGGTCATCTTCAAAAACTTGAAATATTCCTTTCGAAGTTCACATTTGGATCGACCATTTCTCCGACGGATTATCAGGAATTTTGTCGGTTTTCCTTGTGAAATATTACTAATATTGTCAAATGCCCTAAGGAAGCGAATGAGGACGAAAAAAGCCTCATAATTCATTTGTCACTTCGATGGACGTTATTGTTATTACAGAAAAAAGGAGAAAATCGTAAAATTTTTAGTAAGTTGGTAGCATAAAATTTCCTAAGATGAAGCATATCCTTTACGAAACATTAACTTTGAGTTCCTCCAGATGTATAAAAGACTGAATTCAGTAGGGCTAACCACACATATGTTGGAGACCTTATTCACAGAGAATATTGCCTTTTGGTAGTTATTTCGCGCAGCAACCGACAATTGCATCAACCACAAGACAAAAATTTAACTCAATTTGCACAAGAATAGAATGCTAAAGGGAATATTTCCGATTCAGAAAACTTATTGGAGCCCTAAGAACTAAATTCATGTATTTGCTTAAAAAAATAGCGCTATATGTCGTGGTTTCGATATTTTTAAACTTGAAACATCAGACAAGGCCGGTGAAAACGTAAAATCTAACCGAAAAGGATAGGTGATGCCTTATGTTACGTGTCTGAAGTTTGTAATGTTGCAAACGCAACGCTGTCAATTATTACGCTTTTGATTTTTTGGGGTTAATTTCACAAATAGTGAAATAATTTGACAGCGATGCTTCTGCAACGATGCAGACTTCAGACACATCTTTTATTAGGGGCATTAAGGATAAGTAAGCCTTGGAGCATTAGCCTCCTTTAGAGTCCCAAGTTGAAAACAGTCTGATAAGACCTTCCTAAAAGTGATTTGACCAATTATTATGCATAAGCTTCAGAAACAACGATCATTCAAATAATTCCAAAGCGCAAGGAATATTCCACAGTACAATTAAGGTGTTGATGGATATGTTTCTTTTAGATGGGTCTAAATTTTGTATTGCTTCAAGCGAGATTACTTTTTTTTTGGATAATTGGATGAATAAAATGAGCAACTTTGACATCGTTGCACTCTACAACGTTTTCTTTTCCATCCAATCATCGATACAAATGAAAAACACATCCATAAAAGAGTAAAAATTCGGGATCCTTGTGTTTGTGTCGATGCAAACTTTTGGACCCTTTGAATGCAATCCAACTGCAAAACTGACAAAGTTTCCCTAAGTAATTCAGATTCTGAAGCAATGCAATGACATTTTACTTCGTTTTCAACGCAACCATATAGTGTATGCATCCTTTAAATAGGCGAAACTATTGTCATTTCCCTAAATTTGTTCAACTGTGACATGTCCTAACTATGATAACATTTCGTATTCCTACAAAAACGAATTCATTCGCTATAAGTATTTGCACTGGCATTAGCAATCTGCAGATTTTCCTTGAAAGAAAACACGTCGTTTCTCAAATCGCGGAGAAAATCGAAATAATACTGAAAATTAGCTAATTCAAACACCATACTTAATACCATAATCCTGATAATGTCCGACGTGTGGCCTATAATGACTTAGATTACCTAAATTCCCGGTTAGATGACTGCTAATAACCGTCGGTGGACTGGCTGAGTTCAGGCTCCCGTTCGGACTGCCCGTGTCCATTTGACACGTCTGGTTGTGCTCGAACACCATATCGCGGAATCCCACTGACGTTGTAACGGATGGGCTGCTGGTTGAGTTTGTGTTGACGGTATCTGGAGGTGTCTCCGGGGTGTACCAGCCGCCGTGATGGTGATTGGTGCTGTGATGATGATGGCGTAACTGATGGCTTGAAGTGCTTACCAAATTGTCGTCATTCAAATGATATGGGTAGCTGGTGTGATGAATACGTGGGTTGTAGACGTTCATGAGCGAGTCCACGGTGAATCCGTGATCAACCGAGCTGGTCAAATGATTCATTTGCGATGTGATTGATTCGTGGCAAGGATTCAACAGAGATGCATTCACTGCAAGATTATCTTTCGCTAGGCAGGACGCGCTCAACTCCAGACCCGGCTCTTTCTTGAAATGCTTGTTTGCATCTAGTAGAGTGTTGGCCATCAGCTTGATTGGCTTAATATCTGCTAGTTTGTCTTCAAGCGCCAAACTCTGCCGTTTCATCGCTTCTTCCTTCTCTCTGAGGGCATCTTTCTTCTTGAAACGTCGTCGCCTGCGAAGGAATGAGCCGTTGTCGAACATGTTGTACGAGTCCGGGTCCAGCGTCCAATAGCTGCCCTTCCCCGGCTTCTTATCATCCCTGGCCACTTTCACGAAGCACTCGTTCAGGCTTAAATTGTGCCGAATGGAGTTCTGCCAGCCTTGCTTATTGTCTCGGTAGTAAGGGAACCGCTCCATTATGTATTGGTAGATTCCGTTCAACGTTATCTTTTTCTCAGGAGCATTCTGGATGGCCATGGCGATCAGGGCGATATAGGAGTATGGCGGTTTCACCATTTCCTTGTTTTGATGAGGTGCGGCCAGAGCGTATGCTGTGCCGGGGTATGTGTAGCGGGAGTACTGATCGTACGCGTAGTGGGTCGGGGCCATCGTAGGCCCCGCTGTCGCGTATCCTGTTTGGGCATAATGCCGAGAAAATGTACCTTGATCGGTAAACAGTGTGTGCATCATCAAGTCGCCAAGTATATTCACTAAACTCGCGGAGAAAACCAATCACAAAAGAAAGTCGTGGAATGTGTCCGCACACGTTCGGATTACAACGAGAAAACAAATGAACAACAATAACTGTTTTCAATTGCCAGCATAATTTACCTACGCACTTGAATTTATAAAATATCCTGCGTATGCATGAAAAATCACTTTCACGCAGTTATAATCCGCAAATCGTATTTGCCATTGAATACACACTCCTCGAATCACAAACACAAATAAAAGCAATGTTTCTGTCGGCACAATGTTTTCAATCCAAACTCGTTCGCATTTTTGTTTTCATTGATAACAGAAAAATATTATTTTTGAGAATCTCGCAAAAAACAACACGGAAATTATTCCCGGAGTCGGAGAGTTGACTTGGTCTGCTCGTGGTTTTGCGTGCGTTATTGTTGTTGATTGTGTCGACCACAAGAACGACTACGACGCCAAACAAGGACGAGGACGACAGTGCAACGGCGTTATCTCATCTGACTTGGAAGTCAGCAGGTCTGTCTGAACAAATGCACCACTCGTTTGGCCTCACACTACTCCCAGAAACACTCGTGCAACGCGAACAACACTACCTCGACTGCGTCTTCAGATCCAACTCAATGCTAAGTTCCGGGCCCCGCACTCAGTGACAGCGACAGTGACTCCTACCTACGCCACGCTCGCACACACCGACAAGCTACGAACGCCACGCGACACCCAGTCAGCGACCGCGGGCCATTGCCGTCGCGCCAAGTCTTCTTCGTCGCTCGTTCGAAATCTTAAGCAAATCCCTGCCACACCACTTGGCACTCGGCAGCCCACCAACAACAACCCGAAACTTCCAGGCTTAAATTACAGCTTCGTCACACCTTCGTACTCTTCCAACGCGCCATTCGCTGCTTTGAACTGTGAATGGTGGTCCCACGACGCAAATCACTCTCGGACTCCACCCCTGAACCATCCACGAGTAGGTCGAGGCGCGTTGTGCATTGTACGACAGAGACAGCTGCTGGCGGTTGCGCAGCTCGCCTTCATGCCCGAGCGTTCCGGCTTGCCGTGCACAAGAAACCAATTTCGATTATGCCGCAGGGGCGGGCTCTAAGTGCACTCAGGTTTACGACGCCGTTAATGGGAAACGGGACACCCTACCGACAAACTCGTAGGAAGGGGCCGGTCGCTAGGCAGCCCTTCGCCGTGCTCAGTTGATTTGCAAAAGTAGATTTTCTTTCTTCACAAATATTTTCTTTTATAATAACATTAGGAGCGGCATCGTTGCAGCCATCTGAAACGCAAATATTACCCACATGACTTCGATTCCGCCTCGCCGCCCGTTACCACCTGATCCGGGCAAGCATTCCCGCGCTACCGTCCCGAACTTAAAGCCTTATTCAAGACAGACGACGCCAGCAAACTGCAAAAATGGTAAAAGGAAAATCGATTTCCCTCCGGCTCCGACATCCCAAGTCTACCCAATTGCTGGCAATCCGCTAAGCGCATTACCTTCCCACCTGCCACGTAGGTCCCGCGCATCCCTTCGCTCGCAACTAACGTGCAAAACCACTTTATTTTTTATCCTTGCCTCGTTATTATTTATTTATTGTTCCTCCACTATTTATTTATTGTTCTTTACAGTTTTATCTATTTTGATTTTCATGGCTGCCAGTAGCAAAGTTGAACAAATATTGTTCCAACTCATATTTACAATGTTAATTGAGAAAATATATTTTGTTGGGCAACTGATACCGCGCTATCAATTACAAGCGCCGCTTTGTCTTGGCCACTTCAATTACAATGGCGCGTATTTAGTGTTGGGTGCATACGCGCCAACACCTTGGTGCCAAGTGTGCCTCGCATATGTGAATTGCCAACATATGAGCGCGATGCATGCATGTGTGTGTGTGTCGGCGGACGAGTAGATGCCACTGCTGGAATTTGCATGGAACATCAACTTTGACTTTTAATTCTTGTCCGTGGTGCGCGTCGAACAATGGATGGATACATTGTAATGAAGTGGCACACTTGTGTCGCATTAGGATTTAAACGAAATTCTTGAGACCTTCCATTCAATGAAATAAGCGACGAGTAATTAAGGAAAGAAGACCGTGGACTCCTTCAGCCGCGAAATTTGTGCAGGTGTGGGGCGGTCGGCGGGCAAGAATTGTTAATTATCATTTTAAATGTCCATTGTTGTAAATTGCAAATTACTTTTTGTTTAAATTGCTGAGAGAGGTTGAATTCGTTTTCGAGTGGAGCTCGCTGGACAGTTCGACAACACTTGAGAATTCATGCCCGAGCTGAAAGGGTTTATTGAATTTTTCAATTCGGAACTGTAAATAGCCAAGAGAAAGATGCAGGACCCAAAATATGAAAGTTTTTAATTCGTTGCAACAGTTACCACTGTTGATGTCAACCTGTCGAAGTAGGTTAAACTTCATTTGAATGAGTTTACGGCAGTTGGCGAAGTCATTGGTCCTGCAAATAATGTTCGGTAAATAATTTAAGATTGTGGAAATAAGATTGAAAGTTTTTAAAACCTGGTTCATATCACCAACAATAAATCCGTCAAAAAGAATTTGTTCGTCAGAAGCTGAGTAAGGTGCACAAATAATTTGATTGGACCTCTTCGTAGGAAATGTCAAAGTTGACTTTTCAGTAGCTTTTCTATGCAGAATGTACTAGAAACGCTGCACGTGCCTGGTCTTCCGAACAGAAAGCAAACATTATTTCGTTACGAATGTGCAGTGACGACATATGGAATTCACACAAGACAGACGCTTTTTGTGTTCGTTCACTAGTTTCCGCGGAAAGTTTAAATCAGCGACGTGTAGTCACAATAAAGGGTTAGATCAATCCATTCGGGGAGAAAATTGTAACGAAATGTTACCAGAAATACAAACCATTTTATCACACATGTAGTGGTTTTTTTAACCCTGTTGTATTTGTTATGAAACTAACTCCACTATTGTCAAAATTTTATTTACTCCTCCATGAAATTCATTACACCACTGGTTACTGTTTTCATTTTGAATTCGCAATAAAATTTTCAATACTGCGGAATGCAGATTATTGAACGCTTTTAAAAGCATTCAGGACTTACAAAAAACTATCATAACTTGCTCGCAAAAAGAGTCCTTCGGGGCAACTATGCGTACTTTTGTCTTTCAAACCATACCGTTTTTCGAATATTAATGCTACAGCTAGTAACAAAAGTATTGACTCACTCAATGCTACTGAGTGATCTTTTTGATTTTTATAAGTCAAACTTTCGTAATTAATTCAAGCCAATTAAATTAGGAAATTTTTTTATACAGTCGAACTTCTATAACTCGAATTTTTTGAGGAGTAGAACCAAATCGTTTTGCAGTAGCGTCTAAGGAAGGGAATGTGTGTTGGTTTGTCTTAATTACTACAAAATCTCAATTGTGTTATGGAGAGAACATGCTGCCAGACAATACCTTCATATTAAATAATAATTAAATAATAGTCGGGATAAAGTTAAAGCTGGACACAAGTTGTGCTACTGTTATTTGTTTATTTATTTATTCAATTAGATTAGGTATCATAATAAGTTGGGGATCGTTAGGTTAATTAAGTTTTAAGTTAGAATTTACCAGAATCATTTCTTAGCCATGTGAGCAGATGTCAACCACTTTTATGTACTTATATAAAGACCATGTAACGGCGTAGTCTGCGTTTAAAACGTTTGAAGTTTAACATATGAATAGCTCTTAGACTAAGTTTCTTCAATAGCATAAGTTAAATATATTGTGAAATTAGAAAGTCTCAATAAAGCTTCTACTACTACTACTACCACTACTACTACTACTACTACTACTACTACTACTACTACACTACTACCACTAGAAAATCTTATTAGCCACCAACTTCGAAAAGTTGAATTTGCTGGGAGAATCCCCTAATGACGTGCGATTTTGAACTCAAGCTCAATGAGCGCGAAGCCAGGACGACACTTGAACCAGAATGGCAGTATATCGGTCGGCCAGGAAATGCCTTTGCGGACTGATCAACTCAAGTAAGGCCGCTGCTGGCAGAACCTCGTCGAAGACGTGTACAGAGACCCGTGGGGCCTTCACTATTAGCTGGTTATGCGGAAGGTGGTGAGTGGTGGTCGAGGTGAAATAAAATGTAATGTATTGTTGATAATTTCACTTAAACACGTTTAGTTTTTGTTTCACAAATGTAACTTTATTTTTAACAGAACTTATGTATATACGTTCGCTTAACGAGCTAAGATCAAAACGACTGTGGGCTACGTCGTGTACCGAGGTAACTTAAATAATGCAATTATGCTAATACAATGTCTGCGACTAGACATGTGTCGTGTCTGGGATTCTGACGTTGCATTTTCCTGAATTAGGTAAATGCAACGTTTGCAGTAAATTTTCTATAGAAATATTATTTTTAAAGGGGGTCTCGGTAACCGTATACATGACTCGCATCCCCACATATCCCGTCCGTGTTGATACCGCCCACTGGGAAACAACAACAGACTGTCCACTCTGCATGAGGAACATATTGGAACTAGCAGTTCTTTCAATGAAGGCGAAGAAGGCTCCGGGACCAGACGGTATTCCAGCCGAGGTACAGCAACTAGTCTATCACTATTGCCCTCACTAGCTGCTCAGTGCGTTTACCCATGTTTAATAGTAACATTGAATAAAATTTGCCATTTATATAGATTGTGCCTCCAATTTTGTGACTATGTGTATCCGAAAATATGTATGCAAAATATAATTGTATAACTCTTTTCAGAAAAGAACTGTGTTTTTAATAGAAAACTTATTTATCAGAGAGTTTACTACTTTAAAAATAATTTTATATTTTGAGGCATTAGAATCGGTAAAAAACGAAAAATCATCGATTCAGAATCTGGATAAGAAAACAATTCTTACTAAAGTGATCCAACAAAACTTTAAAATGAAAGATTAAGAAAGTTAAACGCAAATGCAAAATTCAATCATTACTACACACGAACACTACAATGAAAAGAAGGTGATCTATTTTCTGGAAGTTAGAAAAGTCTTGTGAAATTGAAAAAGAGTATATATCAATTTATAATTCAGTTATATAGTCTCCGAGATAAAATAAGTTAATAAAAACTGCCAATACTCAAGGACCTACGCAGTGTCTGAGTTGGCTATGTCTGAAAGAAATTTTGCACATCAAAATTTTTTTGACAAAATTAAGTTGGTGTATCGTTTGTTAACAACTTTTGCAGAACAGAATTAAACTTGATTGCCTTCTTCGTACCCGTAAAGCAAAAACCATTCTCATCTTCACAAAAATGAAGATAGCATAAATTTAACTGTAAGCATCTTTTATTTAAATAATGTTCGATGAAAATCTAAATCAAAACAAAGCAACATTTGATGCATTTCCAAGAAATACTCTATTTTCAATCATTAGAAAAAAGTTCTTTCCATCGCCATTCATCTTATATCGCGTTGACATTCTGAAATCGTACATTGAGATCTTTTGTTGTTTTGAATGTGGCACACTAGAATCTGAATCAATAATGAACAAAAAAAGCAAATAAATTAGTTTAAGTAATATTGAGGATATGATTTCCACAAATTTTTAACAGTCATCTCCGATGTTGTGCTTGGTTTTTTCATCAGCTTCTGCGCAAAGTTCATGTACCCATACCTCGCATTGCGTGCATTGAATCATGTCCTCCTCAACGTTTTGTTGACCTAATTTACAGAATGAACTGCAATTTTCGTCGAATTTCAGTTTCATTTTCTTATTTTCCTTTTGTTATCATACAACAGAATTATTATCTTTTCAATACGGCTTTCGATTGTAACTTATCTTTTAAATTTTCGAATCGTAAGAATTTTCCGTAATTTAATTAGTTCCTGTTCTCTTTCTTTCTTATTTGTTCACTTGATCATCCCCATAATATGGCTCATTATGGTGATGTTTCTTCATGAGTTTGATATTGGAAACATTAGCTTTGGTATCCGTGAATCTTTCAACTTCATCAATCTGGTTTTGCTCAGTTTCTTAATTGGATTTGGTATACATGTTATCATATGGGTGTTTGTCTACTATTTGGAAATTAGCCCATGCAAGAGTGTCCCAAGCAAAGTTTGTTAAATAATGAGAAAATATATTTATACAAAGAAGAGCAACACTAAATTATCGATTTTTTACAAAATTGGGACCGGGGACTGTTATAACCAAACAGAGTGTTTTTTTTTTGTTAGGGAAGTAAGGCTATTTACGCCCTGAGTGTCGGACTCGCGCTGCCGGACTACCGACTAAACACCTCCCCTGTCACACTGAGAACCTAGCCTGGAACTGTTTGTCACATTACTTCGGACTAGGCCTCATTAATCATCGCTTAGCGGTGCTTACAGGTTAAGGGAAATCCCTTTTTCTGCACGGATGGATAGGAAGGAATTGCGATTAGAGAGAATTGCGTTACAGAGATCCCCCCTCTCCCGCCAAGCGATCCATCATGCCCTTCTTTATAATAAGTACTGTCCGTACGTAATGCGACACACAGTTCCAGTTGTCTTTTGATTCCATCATTTTTCCCGTTACATTTTCTGTGGAAATTACGCCAATTTTCTCCGAGAGATGCAAACGGAGTCTTGTAAATCTGGTACACGTAAGGAACGTATGACAGCTGTCATCCGTCATCTCCGGGCAGAACACGCAAGTTGGGGATGGTGTCTTTCCCATCTTATACAGGTAAGACTGAAAATACCCGTGACCACTGAGTAGTTGCTTGATAAATGTTGCTTGAGAAGATAATAATCAGTCTCACCATGCATTCTGTAGAACCACGGCCCCAAGTCACTAATCAGCCGTGCGGTCCACCTGCCTCGCGTTTCGTTTTCCTATATTTGCTGCCACAAGGTTAGGGTCCTTCTCCGTGCCTCTTGGCTGACGGTTTCTCTCGCCAACTCCCCCTACGTAAGTATACACGTTTTCGTTCATCTGAATGTAACTTAATAGCAACCACCCTCGAGATTACCAGCACTGCACGTTCAGAGACAGTGCGATATGCAGCCGCAATCCGCTAAGCTCCTTGCCTCTGCACCTGTGCCAGACGCCTTCGGTGCGTCTCTTTACTAAGAGCGTCAGCCCAAACCTCGGAGCCATACAAGAGCACTGACTCCATTGCACTTATCAGTAGACGTCTTTTGCTCGAGGTTGGTCCCCGCGTGTTGGCCATAAGGCAACTGAGAGTCGATACTCGCACAGAATCCTTATCTGCTGACACTCGAACTTGCTCGAAAAACTCATCTTCGAGTCAATCATCAATCCAAGGTATCTGATTGATTCTTTCGACTCGATGATCATTTCTCCCACCCGGACGGGACTGACACGAAGGATCAGCTTCTTGGTGAGGACGACGACCTCGGTCTTTTCCAGCGCTAGGCTAAGCCCACGGTCTGTCATCCACTCGCTCACTCGACGTATTACCGCACCCAATTTGAGTTGCGCCTGTCCGACAGTACGTCCGGCGACTAGTACTGCTACGTCATCTGGGTAGCCAACTAGGCGCGACTCCCCCGGTAACTGCAGCCTCAAAAGCTCATCGTACGAAACATCCCAGAGGTCCGGGCCCAGAACGGAACCTTGCGCCACCACTGATGTCAAATCAATTCTTCGCCGACCTCCCAATTTGTCATAGATGAGTTTTCGGTTTTTGAAATAGTCCTTCAATATCCGCGTCAGATACCTCGGCACCCCGAAATATTCCAGAGTACGAGGAATATCTGTCCGTCTAGCAGAATTCAAGGCATTTCTCACATCTGCACATAACAGTACTACTCTTCTGGAGTAGTGATTGTGGGCTCACTACATCTGGTATTGCACCGATCGTGGATCGACCAGCCCTGAAGCCGTACTGCTGAGGAGACCGATCCCTGATAGTTCGGATGGCCTCTCCAAGCTTTTCTCTAATGAGCCTCTCGAGCACCTTCCCAGCGGCGTTCAACATACATAGGGGCCGATATGAAGATGGTTGCTCCACGTTACCTTCCCCTTGTGGATCAGTACGAGCCTCGCCTCTTTCCAGCAATTTGGAAACGCGCCCTGCTGCAGACAGGCATTGAAAGTGGTGAGCAGCTTGTCAGGGCAAAGTTGATGTGCCAGCTGTATCACTTCCGATGGTCTGGCCTTGGGGCTTTTTTCGATTTTAATGATTTCACCGCATCATCCAGCTCGATGGCGCTAAAAAGCGGGCATTCTCCAGGACATTCAATATCTGCATCATCGGAACGAACAGGATGCATAGGGAAAAGCGCTCGAACAATATCGTCCATTTTTTCCATTTCAAGGACACATGGCCTCCTTGCAGCTCCTAGTTTCCACATGGCAAGCTTGAAACCCCGCCGCCATGGGTCTCTATCGATGTCCTCAACTAGGTTGTGCCAGCAGCGAGCCTTGCTTTCGTTAATCAACCTACGGAGGAGTTTTCTGACCGACCTGTATGCCAGCGTTCGGGAATGTGACTCGTTTGATTACTTGAACGTTGGGCTTCGCGGCGAAGTCTGTGGCATTTCCTTCGCTTTTCAGTGATTGCTGCCGACCACCAGTACACAGCGGGCTTATCGTGTCAAAAGCAATGTACAATTTCGAAAGCAATGTACTGGTAATCGCTCGCCGAGTAGTCCTCCAGTACCCTCCATCTGTGTATCTTAGGCACTAAGCACTCCGAAGCAAATTTTATATCCGCAATAGTTCCCAAGTAGCCTCCCCGTCGAAAAGTTTGTGTGTTCCCAACGTTCATGGTGACAAGTTGCCTCCTAGCCGCCATTTCTAGGATTCTTTTTCCACTCGGGTCTGGAGGAGGCATTTCCCATTCTATCGCCTTGGCATTAAAGTCACCGCAGACAAGGATTCGGCCTTCCGTGCTCGAGACAGCTTCCTCCAGTTCATCGAGCCTGCTCTGAAAACATGAAATTGACTCATTCGGCGTGAAATAGATGCTTATGAATGTCAAATTGGCGCACCCAATGAGCACAAAGCCATTTCCGCTGGGGCAAGTCCGAGCTGTGGGTAAAGCCCTATCACGTACCCAGATGGCGGTGATACCGGATCGATCACAATACCATCCAGCTTCCTCTTTGTTGTGGTGTTGCTCAGATATCAGCAACAAGTCAACTTTTTTCTTTCTTGCAACCTGGTCTAGTAAATCTTGTGCGGTTGAGCTACGGTGTAGGTTGATTTGCAGGACTTGAATCATGTGTTTGCTCTTTTCTTAATCAAATTCATATCAAATATACCACGTTTAAGAAACAGACGCGGCTACACACTTGCTGTGTTATTAATTTTATACAATCATCGTAATTAAACCTCATAAAACAGTACGAAAAAGACTCACCAGTGGACGGTTTCAACTAGCGGCCAAGACAAATGATTCACTGGCAATCGAAGAGGAGACACTAAATAAAATGGAAACTTCCCGCTTAGCTCTACAACTGAACGAACTTCATACTGATTGCGTTCAGTTTAACGATCTAAACACTTGCGCCAATTCGAAATGTGTCTCAAAAATTCAAAATTTGAGGACAACATTGGTTTACCGATTTTTCAATTAATTATTTATTTTCAAAGTACAATTGTGTTTTTTAAAGATTCTTACTGTATTTTTTTATATATTAATTACTTATTTAACAATGACAAAGAAAATAAATATTTATCAGAAGATTACCAATTCTGTAAATGAGACACTCCAGGGGACTGTGTTTTGAGGTGTTTGAAGATCATTCAATTAGAGATTGTCAATCACTAATTTGAATCACTAAATTGGCTATGGTATGCTAAGAATATTAAATAAATTGTCGCATTAATACAGAAAAAATTAGAAATATTAAAATCTATTTATGAAACTTGCCTGGGACGACGATTTTCCAATTAGTGGAGAAATGCCCATATCAGTTCGGTCGTGCTGTCTTTCAGTCTCAGTACTTTTGCGGAGTGTTATGGGTTTCGTCACATTATCATCTTCGTGAAAAAGAACATATTATTCATCTTTGATTTTATATCAGTTGAAATGCCACCATCTTCAGGATTCCAATTTTTATATTGCTTTGTCCATACAAACAGCTCGAGGATGCGCTTCTCGCTTCGCTTCTCTTCTTTTTCCGCATCCACGAAGAGCAAGCAGTACTGAAGTTCCGTTTTAGTGTTTTTAGAAATTGACCAATCTAAGGGTTGCGGTTTGTATTTAGCATGTATAGCGTCTCTGAGAGGTAACGGCCCGATTTAAGCGTATGCAAGTTCATTCTTTGGGGATCTTTTAAGGAAAAAGGAGCGGGCTATTGAAGAAGTTAATGCGTGAACCATGTCGACGGGCTGATCAAAAGTAAGTAAATAAGTCCTACTGATTTCAAAATATTAGGTGCGCAACTAAGTTCCCACTGTTTTTCAAGAGATGGCTCCAGTAGTAAGTGCTGTGTGGTGTGGCGACACTGCCACTCAAACCATCGAATATGAAACGAAGTGAGGATCGGCAGGATATTAATTTTTGACAGTTAATCCTATAATCTCTCTCGCAAGTGAACCGCCATATTTTATAGACACGATTTTTTCTAGCTAATAAATATATTTTATTACATTGTATCCAACGTGTTTTATTTGGACTTAGGTTGAGTGAATCCCTAAAGCTGGTCGATTGTGACATAACCAAATCTTCATGGACTAAGATTAAACATATGGAAAACAAACCGCTTCGACACATAAGTGATTTTGTTTCTGTATCATATACTTTTGGTTGTGTAAAAATGTCGAATTTCGTGCCAAATAATCGTCATTTGCGGGAAGTGAAACATTTTTTCTTTCATTCAAAGAAAACGGCGGCTGAAGCTCATCGAGAGCTGCGAAAAGTTTATGGAGATACTGCAGTACGTGAGACAACGTGCCGTGATTGGTTCCGTCGCTTCAAACACGGTGAGACCAAAAAGCTTCGAAGACGCTGAATTGGAGGCATTACTCGATGAAGATCCGTGCCAAACGCAACAGGAGCTTGCTTCAGTATAAGGAGTTACCCGCCAAGCAATTTCCAAGCGGTTACATGCGTTGGGAATGAGTCAGAAACAAGAAACTCGGGTTCCGGGTTGAACAACTGCTCCAGCTACACTAATAACTAATAACTAATAGTACCGGGATTGCAGGTGTTAAAAGATTTCATGGCACGATCGTAGAAAAGTTCAGAATCATTTCGTAAAGTTTCATAAAGTAAAATTTGACGAAATTGGACAACATTTAAAGAAAGCGAAAAACAAATGGATTCAAAAATTAAATGAAAAACGCGAAAACTTTGATGAAAACCGAACTACAGGATTTATCAAAAACTATAAGGCAAAGAGCCTTAAACACCAACCCAAATTCATTAAGAGTAAACTGGAAAACATACAACCAAGCAACATCAATGCGCTTAGCGCAGGTACAGAGACGAGGAGCTTTGCTGGTTGCATCTGCATACCGCACTGTCTCTGAGTCGACGGTGCTGGTGATCGTAGGAGTGATACCCATCGCCCTCCTCCAGGCTAGGACCTCTTGACAGGGGGGTGTTTAGTGGGTAGTCTGGTAGCATGCGCTCCAAGGAGTCCCATACTCCGGGTGTAAATTGCCTTCATCCCCCCTCCCCCAACCCAAAATAAAGCAACATCAAAAGGCTCTTCAAGCATAATATATCCACTGACGAGAATATAGCTACAGAGAAAAAGGCAGAATTTCCAGGATTAACAGAAGAATAAAAATCAATTTTCAATACTACAATAAATGAAGGATCATATGATGATATTTTGACAAGTAAATTTCGCATAGATATTATCCGACTAGATATCAAAACTTTAAGATTCGAAAAATGAATAAATGATAAAATTATCGACTTCTGCCTAAAACTCATAGTCAAACGTAGCGAAAATAATAATTCAGAAAATCTAGCCAAAATATACGCAATGAATACGTTCTTTACAACACGACTCCTCAATACAGGATACCAGGCTATTAGAAGATGGACTCGAAAGATCAATATTTTCGATCTAGATATTTTGCTCATACCATACTCATACCTCATACCCATTCACATCCTATAACGTTCAAAATGACTGACGCTGCCACTCTTAAAAGTCTCCAGATTTATTACGGGCAGTAATAAATCGCGCGATAAATACATAGTTTCGTAAAAATTATCGACAGCTGGATCTAATTTCCTGATACCCACGACTCTGACTTTTTTCAAACATCACTTGAAACGTTAGAACAAAATTTCGCGAGATTTTATGATATCCAAAATCAAATTGACGAAATTAACCCGAAGGGCATGGAAAAAAGAGAAGAGAATGAAAACGCGTATAACCGTGCCAAAGGCCACCCTAGAAAACTCTTAAGAGAATCCAATGCAATAAAAATACCGCCAAATTTGCGACAAGGAGATCCAGTGCAATCATGAGTCCCTCAGGTCCATCAAATCAATTGCCTTTGAAATTTTCAAACAATAGATTTTGAGATTTTTACATATTCCGATTCTACATACTTTGAGAAGCTGCCTCCTAAAATTTCATCAAGAAATTCGTAATAGAAAAAAAGTTACAGCTATATTTGTAACAGCGTATGCCCATGAGTAAAAACCGGTTTAGATTCATGCTTAGCTACTTCTTCTCCTGGTCATACCGTAACAACAAACAGCGATAACATTCCGACCATCGACCAATCTAACGGATTTTGCAGAATTCTATTAGGGTTAGTAAACATTTTTATTTTTTGCTCGTTTTGTTTACAAGCCAAATGTAAATAGATAGACAAAATAGAGAAAAATAAACATTTTTACGATTACCAATGCAATTCTGCAAAAATTTTTGAATACCGTTAGATCGGTCGTTTGTTCGGAGTGTTAGCGCTGTTTGTTGTTACGCTATGTCCTGGTGTAAATATCTTTGGTAAACGTATATGTGATATTAAACTGCTCGGCAGTTGCTCTGTGTTATTCTTGAAGCAAGCTTGTGCTTTATTTTTTTGTTGAAATTGGTTGGTTGAAATTGGAAAAATTGGTTAAAAAGTTGTAAAAAATGCCTAAACCTGGTGGTCATTTCAAAGGTAATCGAAGTACTCCTCGTTTGAGACGTTAAAACAAAAAGAGAACATTTACTGGCAATCAGTTTACTGCAGAAAAAAATCCTGATTTACCAAGTTCCTCTGCTAAAAAATTAAAAACAAGTAGTGAATTGCACTATCCAATATCGGACAGCACTATCCAATATGTGATTTTGTTCTTTAATTTAGTCTTTTCGGCTCATTCTCAATATATAAAGTGCAAAGAATGGAAAGGTGAAATTTCATTTACCCAACAAAAAGGTAGAGGCCTTGAATTTAAAACCTGTGTTGAAATCTGTGTTCGTGTTGTAGAAAACTCATTGAATCTTCCCCATCTATGTCCCGAAATTTTTACGAAATAAATCAGACTCATATTTGTCTTGAGAGTTCTCGGCGTAGGGTATAATGGCGTGAATACGTTTTTCAGTTTGATGACTATTTCTTTAAAATTTTCGGACTCGCTTTATTATACTGCAAATTCAAGAATACATGAAGCTTGTAAACAATGTTTTGATTTTGTTACTAAAAAAGCAGTCAAAGAAGAAATGCAATTAGATGAGGAGGCTGGCTAACGTCAAAGCTAACATTTGACTTGAAAGCTAACGTTTTGACTGTATCAGGAGACGATACTTGGGCTACATGAATGTAGCCCAAGATTTTTACATCATTCATGGGTGCTTTTTCAGTCATAGGAAAATTTACAGGCAAAATTTTGGATGTGGAGATAAAATCGTCATTTTGCCAAGCGTGTAATATGAACAAATCTCAGCTAAGTGGGGTAGACTTTGCCATGTAGTACGAGGAACATAAATCTGAATGCTCAGCTAATCACGAAGGATCTGCTGGAAAAATGGAGACTGACTCAGCCGTAAGCATTTTTCATAGATCAAAAGAACTTTATGATGCCTTTTACCGTAATTATATTGGCGACGGTGACAGCAAAACTTACACGAATGTGGTAGTTAGCAAACCTTATGGAGATGATATCCCCATAAATAAATTAGAGTGTGTTCTTCACGTAGGCAAACGTACATACCGTCGCTTAGTAGAAGTAAAAAAAAATGTTAAAGTTTTAGTGAAAGACAGAAAAAAGAGAGAAGAAGAAGAAAGAAAAAAAGAGAAGAAGAAAACAAATCCAAAAAAGCCCGTAAAACGAGGTAGAAAATCAAAAACTGAGATCGAAAATTCCGCACCTGTACAAGCCGTCCCCAAACATAAAACGGCTAAATTGACTCTAAAATTGTTTCGAGAATTGTCTGTGTGTTATAGTCTTGCAATTAAGAGATATCCCGATTCCATCGAGAACATGAAAATACAAATTCTTACCGACTATTAGCAAAAAATTACAACATGTGCAGAACCTCGTCACGAGTATTGCAATAAGGATTGGTTTAAATTTTTGCAAAGCAAGGTGTTAATTGCTCTTGTGAGCAATTGCCTATAATTTCATTTAAGCGATTATAGGTAGTTTGAGGTATGAAAATTTTTGAATAATAAGACGCACTAATTATTCACTATAACAATAACACTTAATTTTATTCACTTAATAAACAATTCGAAAAAAAGGTACATAAATCAATACGTGAATACAAGTATTAAATGGATTAATTGGGAAAAAATACGCGTACAGGAGTTTCGATATATAAGTTTCAAAAATGTTTGAATGACTTTGACCATAGCTTTATATCTCGCGGAGAGTATGTCTGTTTGGATAAAGACTCTGTTGGAGTCATGATTTGAGACTGACTTGGAAGAAGTTTTAAGTCCTCGGTTTAGGTAAGGATCGATAAATTTGTAAAAAGGATAGGTTGAGAAAAACAAAAAAAATGGGTTTTTCAGGATTGGGATTTGGGAAAGTAGAAATTGTAAAAACACATCTGGCTGCCAACCTTTGAATGTTTGTTTAAACATTTCAAAGAATTGACGAAGAATGTAAAAAGTTAGGACAGGGTACGTTGTTCAGATAAGAGAAAACAAAGCAATAAAACCATTAACGGGTTAGTGAGTTTGAAATTATGCAGCTATCATAAAATGGTCAGTAAAGGGTCGCGAAGCAAAACTATGCAGGTTCTTTGTGAGAGTATTATTTTTAGAAAGCTTCGTTAAAATGATTCTGTTGAACCAAACACAAGGAATAAAAAGAACCTTTTACTCACAAGCCACCACTAGATCCAAGCATTTGGGGCTACATTTTGCCAGTTTACGAGTCACTTAGTAGTGATGGGTTGCTGCAAGGATGTCTTGGCAAAAATACTCAAAATAGTAACGAAAGTTACAACAATTTGATTTGGAACATTTGTCGGAAAAGTAAGTTTTCTGGCAAAGATGTGACTGAAATTGCAGCATGGATCGCAACATCCATTTTCAACGAAGGCTCGAGAACTTACCTAGCTATTATGGATCTTATGGGCATCGAAATTGGCGAAACTGCAACGGCTTTTACGCAAAAAGTTGACGAGGACCGTATCTCTCAAGCCAATAGGAGGAGCAGTGAACAGTCAAAAGAAGGTCGAATTAAGAAGAAAAAAGCGTTGGCCAGCCATTTACAGCAATTACTAGATAACCAGGGTCTTCAGTATTCACCAGGAATGGCCGATTAAAGGTAAAAAAAATTTTCGACCTTTTATTCAATAAAATTATGGTAAAAAAACTTTAAACGCGTTTTTCTCGAAACTACCTTTTTCAAACTGGTAGGACATTTTTCTCCGAATCTACACGACCGATTTTAAAAGACCAAAAAGCATTCGATTACTGATTGAAAATAGTAAACAATAAGCCTTTAAAAGTTTAAAAAAATACCCCTCCCCCCATTTTTTTACGGGGATGACTTACCCCCAACAAATACCGTTTTTTCGACTTTTTCAGAAAAAAAACAAAAACTTCAAAATATGAAAAATTATGAGTTTTAGAGGCTTCTTGTATAGTTTTGAATCTCAAGAATAGAATCCATTTTCAGTTTTTCAAAAATCTGTTACAGGAGTCCTACCGTTTGAAAAGTAACTTTTGGATGACACCCTCTACAATAGCCAAGTGAAACTAAAAATGCAAAAAACAAATTTTTTTATATTCTTTAGAGACTGTTTAGCAATGTCCAAAAGAAATTTTGTCAATAAATATAATAAATTTTCATAATAATATTTTTAAAATGTGTTTTTTTCAATTTCAAAGGCGGATGTCCCCTTAAGTGTCAAATTACCAACAGTTAAACCCGCATCACACGAGGCTAGATTACGCGCTGGATTGTCAGCTGAGACCTCTGCTGGCAACCAAGCTGGCTGCGGAGGTAGAAAATGACGTCACTGCGGGCTTGGTTGCTTGGGAGCCTGCTAGATTTTACGGATAGAATATGCGCTATTTTCCGAGTTAGATTTGCTGCTGGATTCGCATGAGAGCCAATCGAGAAGCAGTATTTTATCTCGTGGTTGACATGCGCATAAGATGACAGATGATATAGTATTCAATCAGTGTTTTTGAAAGTGAAGTTTTTTCCACAATGAGTAAAGAAAATACAAATTCTAAAGGTGAAAAGAGGTCTAAAGATCAAATTGAATTATTGATTGATGCTGTCAAAGATGAGCAGTGTTTATATGCAGCGGATTCACCGAATTCTCATAACAAGCATCTTCGTAAAGAAGCGTTAGACAAAGTGTATCAGAAAGTTGTGAAGTTAAGGCCAACAACGACCATAGTGTCAAACAAAATTTAAAAACCTGAGAAATCAATTCAATCAAGGACATGCAAAAGTGAAAGCCTCTCTAAAAAGTGGAACTGGAACTGATGACGTAAGTTTTCTATTTTATTAATTCAACAAGTACATTCAACAATGTCAATTATTAATTATGAAATTAGTGTATACTTCAAATAATTTTCATATCTTTGTTGCAATCTTGTTCGAACTTGACAATAAATTTTGAAATTATTCTAGGTTTACAAACCAAACTTGTGGTACTATTCCCTACTGCTGTTTTTGGACCCTTGTGTCACACCGCGTAGGAGTCGAAATTCTTTAGAACAAATCCAACATCCAGTTTCCCAAGGTTCCGTAAGTATAATGGAATATTTAATAATTATAATATTTATGTTCATAGTTTATAATGAAATAATCAGCTGATCTTTAATTCATTTTGCTTCTTTATACTTTTATACAGTTTCAATTTAGTTTAAAGCTGATAATTGTTACTTCCCAGCGTACTTTAATGTACGTATCTGAAAGTCAGATAGTGACAAACGAAAATGCTGATTCTTCAGAACAGCAGCAATTTCAATTATGTTCAGATGGAACAAACATAACACGCATCCCTGTACTTCCAACTAATGTTACTCTACCGGCAACCAATGTCAAAGAAGAAAGGTCTCCTTCAGTGGAACGCAATTCAGCCAGTCCAGCAACATCATCAACTTGTGATACTTAACAAACCCACCCTTTATTTATATCTACTTCGATTCGCCCAGCTATATCGACATCATCTCATTCTGATACTCAACAAAACAGTTCACCATTTGTAGCACCTAGTCCCATTAGTCCAGTTATGTCAATATCATCAAATTCTGATGCACAACAAAACAGTTCAATATTTATAACACCTGGTCCAATCAGCCCAGCGTTGTCAACTTCATCTTGTTCCGATGCTCAATAGAATAACAGTACATTCATGTCTCCTGGTCCAATTAGTCCAGCATTGTCATCATCATCTACTTCTGGAGTATCCAGTGGTACACGGCCTAAATCTTAGAAAAAGGAGTAGACAGGAGTCAACAGAAGAAGATTTCTCAGGAGCAATCAATAATCTTGCTGAATCGTTACGACAACCTACTGTTGTAAACAACACCTGAGATACACGACTTTCACTAGAAGATACGGCAGTCAATGATTTGTTAACTTTTGTAGGATAAATACTACAAACTTTCCAGGATGAAGAATTAAAAATAGATGTCCTAAACACTATTTCGCAAACTGTTTTAAATGCGAAAACAGTAGATTTGCAACGCTCTAAAAATGGATTTAATATGTAAATTTAATTTTAAAGAATTTAAAGTAAGATAATAAGTATATTTGTTTAATTTTTTCAGTTTACAGTTTACAGTTTTTTTTTTTTGTTGATATTCTAAACAAATTATGTATATAAAACACTGTTACTACAAGTTTTACGTCAGATGTTAATATTTATATAATGTAATCTTTATGTATTTACATATTGTTGAGCACTTAATTTCCACTGTTTTTGGTGAGTTTTCTCGAGTATTAAAAATTGGATGTCCGCACGTGTTTGCTAGAGTGTTCGGAATGGGCGAGATGACCAACTTGGTTCGTTTCATGAACAAAAGGCGGCGTGAGAGCGCACCAGCCTGAGTGATACGCCATCTCAGCTGGTGGCGCGGAAATTAAATGTTCAAGTTTTCAACAATATTCATTCTTAAAATATAAATAATACACGTTTTTGAGCAAGATAAATTTTTGATTTTAATTATCATTACATTCCTATTGAAATTAAATCAATATCTTAATATTTAATATAAACAATAATTTAGATATAGTCCCAATTATTTGGTTAATTTAACACAAACTTCAAATGATCAATCTACGCAAATAAAAATTAATAGTGATATTTTATAATAATTACTCTTGATTTTTAAATACATAAACGTGTGTTGTGATGATGTAACCTTCATAAATCTACAAATTACCTCGTTCAACTGCAGTATATTGGAACGGAACAGTACCCGCGGTATTAAAGTAATCGCAAAATTTGTCGCGAATTATTAAAGCATCGTTGTTGCTACGATTAGACCCTCTTTGTTGTGAATTCTGCTGACCTTCAGGAAGCTGTGCTCCTGTACAGTTTATGTTAGAATTAGTAAAGCTTCGATAGCTATGAGGAACATAACATTGATCAGAAATTTTTTTTGAAATTAAATAATTATGTAAAAGCACACAAGCATAAGTTATTGTTTCAACTGTCTTCACGTCCAGAGGTATAGTTGTAAGTAAAACTCGCTACCTATTTGCAAGAATACCGAAGGCGTTTTCTACTACTCTTCGAGCACGGCTTAATCTATAGTTAAAAATTCTTTTTCCATCTGTCAAGTCACGATCTGGATAAGGGTTTAATAAATTTTCCTTTAAGGTGAAGGCATCATCACCAACAATCACGTACGGCAATTTGTAGTTATAGAATGGCAATTCACATGGGGGAGGCTAATTTAGAGTCTTATTCTCCATTTTAATACCCAATAAACTTGTTCGAAAGACAGTCGAGTCGTGCATACGACCATTTCGCCCAATATCTACGAACAAGAACCTGTATTCAGCATCAATAAGACCTAGAAGCACGATACTGTCTGTTCCTTTATAATTTCTAAATTTTGATCCTTCCTTCCGAGGAGGACGAAAATTAATGTGTTTCCCATCCAATGAGCCTATGCAATGAGGAAAATTCCACACTGTTTCGAATTTATGTCCAATTAATTGCCATTCCAGTACTGTTGAAGGAAAAAGCATGACTTTACTCTGGAGCACTGTTATTATGGCTTCAAGAGTTTCATGAACGATGAGGGAAATGGTGTTAGCTGCAATACGAGTGGAGTAGCTAAGATCTTGAAATGTATTGCCCGTTGCCAAGTATCGAAGAGTTATAGAAAGCCTATCTTTCGGTTCGATGGCTTTTCGCATATTTGTGTCTTTTTTTTAATGAATCGTGTCACTAGTGCCAGCAGTTCAATCCAAGCATTTTCTTCCATTCGAGTGTAATTGGCAAAACTTGAAGGATCTTCTGTTCTAAAATATGAAATGTAAAGAAAAAATTTAATTTCCTGATTCTTAAAATATTAATTATTATTTTAACTTTTAAATGTTAATAAAAATATTCTAGAAATATATTTAACAATTAAAATTAACATACCCAAGATCATTAAAGAGCATTCTCAAAACACTACTTTCTTGATCACGTCGCATTAGCCATAATCGACTCCACAATCTTGGGGGCTTATTTACAGTTTTTGATCTTCGATATTTTTCATTAAGTAATGAAAAAGCAATAATTGTAGCTCGTTTACGATTAATAATTTCCGCAATAATCTTATTATTGGCCATTTTTGTTTATATTGGAGCTGTCACTGCGCATGCAACAAAATCAGATAGCTTTAAAATCCAGCTTCAAAACTTGTACCGTGTGAAGCCAAGCGTGAAAAAAGCTATCAAGACATCTAGTGTCATAGCACGCTTCAAATCTAGATACTAAATCCAGCAAAGATTCCAGCGCGTAATCTAGCCTCGTGTGATGCGGACTTTACACTTCCATCATTCAATGGATCAGTAGAAGATTGGCCAACCTTCATCGATAATTTTACAAGGGTCATCCATGATGAGCAACGTTTACCCACGATAAGAAAACCTCAATATTTAAAATTGTCTCTAAAGGTCACTAAACAACAATTGATTCCCTCGAAATAACAGACGAAAATTACAAGCTTGCGTTAGACATATTAAAAAACCGATATGAATGTCCCCGCAAAATAATGCGAAAACATTGGACAAATCTGCAGTTTGACGTATCGAAATTGTAGGATATTGAGAAATTCCCAGTCGCAACTTCAATAACAGATACAACATGCGAAGAACATTTTCTAAATAATGTACAGAGACGAGAGGATGGAAGATATATTGTCGCCTTACCTTTTAATGAAAAACAAACAAAACTCAGCGAATCTTTATCCATGGTCCGTAAACAACTTCACAGTTTAAAACGAAAACTAGCATGTAATGCAGAATTAAGCGAGTAATACCACAACGTTTCGCAGGAATACATAGATCTTGGTCATTCATCCGCTATTAATATTTCTCAGGCAAATGCATCAGGATTCTATTTGCCCCATCATGCCGTCATATAACCAGGTAGTT
This sequence comes from Stratiomys singularior, assembly GCA_954870665.1. Lineage (NCBI taxonomy): Eukaryota > Metazoa > Arthropoda > Insecta > Diptera > Stratiomyidae > Stratiomys > Stratiomys singularior. The sequence continues at coordinate 65,493,168 of OX940880.1, read as the reverse complement.
TACCTACAGCTGTGCGAGTAGTATTCGACGGTTCTGTAAAGAGCTCTACAGAGCTCTACTCTCTATCAACTTGCCTTAAAAATTCTACAACAGGATTTTTATGTCGACGATTTGTTGACAGGTGCCAACACAGTGGACGAGGTTGTGCTCATACGCAATCAATTGACTCAACTTCTCGAGTGTGGTGGTTTAAAAATCAGACAATGGGCGTCTAATGATCCGAAGGCACTAGAACGTATTCCAACCGAAAACATCAATAAATATTTACTTCTTCAGGATGCAACAACCATAAAAACTCTCGGCATCAAATGGAACTCTTTGCATGATACAATTACTTATGTCGCTAATCCACCTTATTCATCTGAAAGGATAACAAAAAGAACGATTATGTCTGCTATCGCTCGAATTTTCGATCCTCTAGGTCTACTAGCTCCTGTTGTCATCACTGCAAAAATCATGATGCATAAACTATGGGCACTAAAACTCGAGTGGGATGAGTCACTTTCAGTCGACATTCATACAGAATGGGAACAATATCATCAGCAATTATCAATTTTGAATGACATCACCTTCAAGAGAGTAATAACGATCAAGGGTCCAGTAAACATCGAGCTCCACGGATTCTGCGATGCTAGTCAAAGGGCATATACGGTGCCTGCATATACGTCAAATCTTTTAATAATGCCGGAAAATCAAAGGTGACACTTCTTTGTACAAAATCGCGAGTAGCTCCATTGAAGCCAACTACTATCCCACGCTTAGAATTATGTGGAGCACTGCTGCTTGCTAATCTAATTACATATGCAAAAAGGGCATTAAAAATAGATGTTCAAAGAATTATATGTTGGACAGATTCCACTATTTTATTACATTAGCTGACAACAAATCCACCAAATCATCAAAGTTTTCGTTGCGAACCGAATAGCTGCATTACAAGAAAAAACAGATATTCCTGAATGGAACCACATAAGAACATATTAAAACTCTGCCGATTTAGTTTCTAGAGGACTATCACCTGCACAATTCAACCACTCTCAATTATGGACCCACGGATCCCCGTGGATCTATGATCCCGAAGATAATTGGCCTCAACATGTCGTAACATCCATAATAGAGGATCTTCCAGAAATTCGGAAGGTGCAATGCTTTAGTGCAATTAATGACGACTTACTACAGAAATACTCATTGCTACACAAACTGCAGAACATTATAAATTATTGCTTGAGATTCAAAATAAGTAATAAAAATAAGAGTTTAATTACCGTAGCAGAATGTCGAATGGCACTTGAGACAATTCTTAAAATAGTTCAACACATAACATTTACATATGAAATTCACTGCTTAACAAACAAAAAACCACTAAAGAACAGTCGATTAATTCCACTTTAAGCCATTCATCGATGAGGCCAGCCTCATGCGTGTTGGGACAGACTTAAACATTCATTCATGCCATTTGCTCAACGTCATCCAATCATCATTCCAAAATCGCATCATATAACAAAATTGATAATTGAGTCGGAACACCGACAAAATTTACACTCAAGAATTCAAGCCACCCTGTATGCAATTAGACGACGATACTGGATTTTAGACAGTCGTAATCAAGTGCGAAGGGTAATCAGATCTTGTATTACGTGTTGCAAATCACAACTTCCATCAATAGAATATCTTATGGTATATTTACCTGCTTCAAGGATAACACCAGCGCGGCTCTTTAGCCACGTAGGTATAGATTACTGTGGACCCTTTTTCATCAAAGAAAAAAAACATCGGAACATTCATCTGTCTCACTATCAAGGCAGTACACATTGAAGTAGTCAGGGACTTGTCAACAAATGCCTTTCTAGCGTCTCTTAAAAGGTTCATTGCTCGGTGAGGAATTTGCTCAGATATCTACACAGACAATGGCACAAGCTTTGTGGGAGGACGTAATAACATCAAAAAATTATACACATTATTATCCAACAGTCAGAATCAGCAAAGAATTCAGCATTATTGCAATCAAAAGGAAATAAACTGGCATTTCATACCAGCATGAGCCCTGAACTTTGGAGGGCTCTGGGAGGCTGCGGTCAAATCGTTCAAACACCACCTCAGGCGTATTATTGGTAATGCGCTATTAACTTTCGAACAATTAACTACTTTCGTTACTTTTCGAAATTTCGATTTCGTTACTGAAATCGAAGCTATTCTAAATTCCACTTCTATTCTAAATTCCGTCCACTTACACCTATCTCCTCTGATCCCAATGATTTATCAGTCCTAACTCCAGTTCATTTCCTAATTGGCCATTCATTAACGATCAACGAACTGTCCATATGGGAACATACGAGGGTGGGGTGAAAAGTTTCCGGCCTGACCAAGAGATGGCGCCACTATGTCTACTTGTGGGGATGATTAACTTGTTATATTTTCATTAATACACACAGATTAACGTGAACCACGAATTTATTAAAACACTATATACAAATAACGTCAAACAGAAATTTTTTAGAGATCGAAAACGCGAGGACTGATCTCGATGATGGTTGGAGGAAGAAGAAAGAATCGCAACGTCTTTATTGCGATTTTAGCGCAGCTGTTGCGAGCTCTTGAAAATACTGTTATTTGGGGTCGCCATACGGATTCGCTACATTTTTTTGGAGCGGCGTCCTACAGTAGCATTCCTACCGAGCTTGTATGTATAGCTTCAGCCCAATCGCTACGTTTGAGAACACATTGCGCGAGACGCTTCGGTTGTTTTCGTGAAAATGGAAAAATTAGAAAAACGTGCTGTCATCAAATACTTCTTTTTGAAAGGTTTTACACCACAACAAATAAAAAAAGAGATGGATTCAACACTAAGAGACTCCTCCCCACCATGTTCAACTATTAAGCAGTGGGTTTCTGAATTTAAAATGTGTCGTGTGAGCACCTCTAACGAGCCTCGATCAGAACGGCCCGTTGAGGTCACAACTTCAGAAATGATTGTGTTGGAAGCGTTTTTTTGATTGTGTTGGCAAATAGTGTTGGAAGACCCCAGGTTGAAAATGAATGAGATATTTGAGACCTGTAGGATGTCAGCTAAACGCGTGCGAAATATTTTGTCTGACCATTTGAGCATGGAAAAGCTGTGTGCAAGGTGGGTGCCGCGTTTGCTAACGCTCGACCAAAAACTGATTCGAAAAAACATTTCTATCGACAATTTGGCGCTGAATAGGCGTAATCCAATCGAAGTTTTTCGACGATTTATAATTATTGATGAGATTTGGGTCCACCACTACACTCCTGAAAATAAAGAACAGTCAAAACCGTGGATTGGAAAGGAGGAACCAACCCCTAGCAAGGCAAAAACAATTTCATCAGCAAACAAGGTTATGGCTACTGTTTTTTGGGATGCGAGATGAAATATACACATTGATTACCTTGAAAAGGGTAGGACTATCACTGGTCAGTACTATTCAGAGTTATTGCAACGTTTGTAGCACGACGTATAAATTAAACGACCTCATTTGGCGAAGAAAAAAATTTTGTTTCATCACGATAACGCACCAGCGCATTCGTCGATTGTTGCCATGTTCAAAATCCATGAATTGAAGTTTGAACTGATGCGGCATCCTCCCTACTCTCCAAACTTAGCCCCCAGCGACTATTACCTGTTTCCTAACCTCAAAAAATTGCTTGGCGGTAAAAGATTTAAGAAAAACGAAGAAGTTATTGAAGCTGTAAATCAGTATTTTGAGGAGCTTGACGAATCTACGTTTAAAACTGGTATAACTAAATTAGAACACTGTTATGAGAAATGTATCAGTGTTGATGGAGATTATGTTGAAAAATAAAGCAAAAAAAAATTTAAATACATCGTTTTTCTTGGTCAGGCCGGAAACTTTTCACCCCACCCTCGTATACAACAGATGCGTCAACACTTTTGGCCACGATGGTCGAAGGAATATTTGAACGAATTAACCACACGTCACAAATGGACAAGACATATACCAAATGTAAAAATTGGTCTACTTGTCTTATTAAAGGAAGACAATCTTCCTCCGTTATAATGGACTCCGTTATAGTGGAGGCAGAATTATAGCTACATATCCCGGCGAAGACGGCATCGTTCGAGTCGTCAGAATCAAAACAGCGAAGGGAGAATACGACTGCAGTGTACAAAAAATTGCACGACTACCAATTTACCAAAGCGAAGATGCAACTATCAAGTCCATCAACAAATCATAATATGAGATTTTTATTTTTATTTCACACTTTAATGTAAAATCTTCCCAAACCTAATGTTTGCGCTGTATGCGCTTTAACTGAATAAGAATAATTGATCGGCATTAGCCTCTCAACGGGGGGAGTATGTTCGGTTCACAGAAATCCCAAAATCTGCCAGCCAGATGTATTCTAAGATGTTACTTCCACCACATCACAATCATCTTAAGCCCATCCTTTATTTGCTTTCTTGCATCCTTTTTACGCAGCTTAAGCACCAGTACCTAAACCAAGTTTACCTCAGACCCAAAATTTACCTTCAAGATAGAGTCTAAATTCGTCACTCGAATCGATATACACACCAAGAATCGGCGGCGTTGTGTTAAAGTGTATTGTTGAATTTGTATAAAAAAAAGGAAATAAAGAAGTAATTCTAATTTGTGAACAAAGTGTTTAATCTTTTCTTCTCCAACTACCTATAGTCGCTTAGTTGCAATTATAGGCAATTGCTCATAACTTGATTCCTTAACAAGTTATTTGAGCAATTACCACCAATAATCATAATCTCATTTCAAAAGTGAATCAACAAATTCAAATAAATATAAATTTAAGCGAGACAATAAAAAGACGGAAGTCGGATCAATCTCATTCAGGATAATATTGCATCGCCGAGATATGGCATGTTACACCTTAACATTCTCGCTGACGAAGAAATTGAAAAATTTAGTATTGATGTAAATAAACGACAGTTTGTAAAAGTTGGATTTTGCAAATCAAAAAAAAAATCTAATTTTCGCTGTTAAGATTCCAGTAGAATTGATTAACATCCAACTTCAAATTATCCTATCAATGACAAACAAACAATTTAAACAAATCGATTTTCCAAATGAACTTATTGTCACCATAAATTCTCAAATTTTAAATACTTTATCGAACGCAAAATAACAAATCATTGCATTTTTAAGAAAAATTGTTAATTTTTTTTTTATTTTTTTATTTTAAATCTAAACACTGAAATATTCCAAATCCAGAAGAAACTAGTGTGTTCAAAATGCCCATAACCTCAGCCTTAATCAAACTTGTGTTGGAAGAAATTTGACTCTAACAGGAAATACTTTGATACATTTTAATAATTGTAAGATTGCAGAAATAAATCATTATTTTTCAAATATTCAGGGAAAAATTCATGAAAAGTTTGCTTACCCAAAATCGAAGAACTAAGGTTTCATTATACCAAAAACTTGGGCATAGACATAAGTTTGAATATTTGACTATTTTAGTAATTTTAGTATTGATACTTCACTTTCAAAATCAAAAGAAACTGAAGGATTATAAATCGAAATTCAGGAGAATTCAACGTGAAATGGGGGAGAAGTTATGTATGCGTCAGCACACATCAATTGTAATGAGGCAAACTAACGCCATCTACGCAAAGTTTTGCTTGGAGCACTGTACGTACCATGCGATACCGGAATCCCTATTGAAACCAGACTCAACCAAATAACAAACATTGGACAGAGCTGCGATGGAATAATAATATAAGGCGATCTTAACTCCAGACACCCTTCATGGGGCGATAGTGCTAGTAATATTAGGTGTATAAATATGAAATGCGGATTTTACTAACAGATGGCATAACCATTACATATGGTTTGTGTCGGGGATAACTAATATGGCATTTTGGAAGGTAAACATCTGTCAACGAATTCCAGTCTGTCATACGTTTTGATTGAACAAACAACCTAGTTTTTTTTCGCTTCGAAAATTCCGAATTTCGTGCCAGAAAAAGAGGTTTTGCGGGGAAGTCTAATAACCTTCATTCATTTGAAGAAAACGGCAGCAGAAACTTATCGATTGTCAGTGGAAGCATATGGTGAACATGCCCCAAGCCAAGACACTTGTGAACGATGGTTTAAAAGATTTAAAAGTGAAAATTTCGATGTCAGCATCAAAGAACGTGGAAAACCACCAAAAAAATTCGAAGATGCAGATTCGCAAGCATTATTGGATGAAGACAACACACACACTGAAAAAAAGTTGGCAGAAGCGTTGGAAGTTACTCAGGCAGCCATTTCAAAACGTTTAACAGCCATAGGAAAGATCCAAAAAGCTGGAAAATGGGTGCCGTATCAATTGAAAGAAAGAGACATCGAAAGGCGAAAAATCATTTATGAAATTTTGCTTGCCAGAAAGAAAATTAGGTTTTTTGCATCGGATTGTTGCTGGCGATGAAAAGTGGATTTCATTCGACAATCCCAATCGGAAAAAATCATGGGTAGACCCAGGTCAGCCATCAACATCACAACCAGTCTGAAATATTCATGGAAAGAAGACTTTGCTGTGTATTCGGTGGGATAGTAAGGGACCTTTGTATTACGAACTGCTGAAACCTGGTGAGACTATTACTGGCAAACGTTACCGACAACAATTAATCAAATTGAACCACGCATTTAAGGAAAAACGACCAGAATTTCACCAAAGACATGATAAAGTCATTTTTCAACATGGCAATGCTCGCCCGCATGTTACAATACCTGTCCAGAACTACTTGGGAAACATTAATTGGGAAGTTCTGCCCCACCCGCCGTATTCACCAGACTTGGCTCCTTCTGACTACTACTTGTTTCGATCGATGCAGCACGGACTTTCGGAACAGCACTTCCATTCTAACTAGGAAGTTATAAATTGGCTTGATGAGTGGAATCCACCAATTGACAGAAAGATGGGAAAAAGTCGTAGCTAACGAAACCAATACTTTGGTTATTGAATTCATTCGTTCTGTTATTGAAATAAATGCATATTTTAAGCAGAAAAAATCCGCATTTCATATTTATACACCTATTACAAATGGGTGAACACTTTTCAATTGGCTTCACTATATCGACCAAGCATCCCTTTGTATTATTAATGCAGGTGAACCAACATTCCCGAGGGGCAGCTCCTTCCTGGACAATTTCCTGGTCTCCGCCTCTCTTCTCACTCCAAACCACTCGTGAAATCTCAATTGCACTACCACGTCGGCACCTTCCGACCACTTCGCGTTAGTTCTTGACGTACAACTACCCGGGATCACCCCAAACAACCCGTCTCAGAGACTCAGCCGTTGTTTCGCAGGCCTCGACTGGTCAGCATTCAACGACTGGTCACATTCAAATTCAAATATGGAAAATTATCTCCTCATATTACTCACCTCATCCGAATCAAAGCTAGGTAGCAACAACGCCTTAAGAGAATCTTCCATAAGAATCTAAACCGCATTAACGCAGAATACGTTTCAATGATATACCAAATAAACTGTCTTGCCTCCCTTATAAGGGCGACCATGCGGGTTATGTCGACATCATCGCCACCACCACTTCCACCACCAATACCAGATCCATCAATACCTATCAATATAGATGAGTCAGCATAAGAACAAGTCAATATTCCATAGCAACCTACTTACTACATAATTTCTCAATCAATAAAATTGCACCACATTCTGTAGCTCAATTATGAATTATTTGCACAATCTTCCTGATCAATACAATTGCATATTCAATTGCATTGATCCACATTTTTTATGCTGATCATTTAGACTAAGCAAGCAACAACTCGAATTGTATTATCTAGTTCAGGTAGTTATAAAGCTAAAGAAATGTAAATTTTAAGTTAGTCACTAGAATATATTAATAAAGAATAGATTAATGAAAAGATTCACAAACGCCGCGCGCAGAGATGAACAAAATGTTCAAAGATTGCCTGGCCGCCTTGAAACCATCCGTAAATCTTTTCAAGGAAATCAATGCTCTCACCGGCCGGCGGACTACAAACGTCGACATTAACAAGAGTCCATCAACGCCATTGTTGAACGGAAAGTCAACGAGTTCCTGCAAGGATATCACGGCTCCTTTCTGACAATCTTCTTCCCCACCAACCGAACCTTATGTCCATAAAGCGAAACCGTCAAATGCTTCTTTGCCGCCCGACCAAGTCCTCTCAACACTAAGCTCATTATACCATAAAAAGTCAGCTGGGCGAGACGAAATCTACAACTACGTGCTAAGGAAATGTTCCTCAACCATATTAAGACCCCTCGCCTGCATTATGAACCACTGCATAAACAACGAGTACTCTCCTCGAGCCTGGAAAATTGCAGCTCTAATCCCCTTACCCAAAAAAATTCAAACGGAGACATAGGTTAATTCAGAGCAATATCCATGCTCTGGAATTTAAGGGAAGATATTAGAGAAGATCATACTTCTCTCGTTCAAACCATTTGCCAAACCCCTCTTGCCTGCGCAGCAATTCGGATTTCAAGAGAAGTTATCTACGGAGCAAGCAGCGCTACTGCTACACGACCGCATTTCGACCGGGCTAAGAATGAAACAAACAACCGTGGCATGCGCCATTGATCTCGAAAAAGCATTCGATACAGTGCGGTCAAATGGACTTATTTATAAACTCCTCAACAATAAATGTCCTATACCAGTTGTACGCATCATAGCAAACTTTCTCCACGAAAGGTTCTGTTCATTGAATATAGCGAATACTTATTCCAACTTCATTAATGTGAACTCAAGAGTTCCACAGGGATCTATTCTTGGGCCGCATCTCTTTAACTTCTTATTCCACGATATCCCCACGGCACAGCCAGTAAGTATTTCAAATCACCCTACTCAGAACGGGACTCCCATTACCCCACCGCTCTCTCTCCTCTACGCAGATATCATCATCGTGCTGGCCACCCCCTCTTCACCCGGGAAGCCTTGAGGACCATCACACTACGAATACAATCCCTCAAAATGTACTTCAGAAAATGGGCGCTATCCATTAACGCCAGAAAATGCGAACTAATTTGCTTTCGTAATGCCTCCGGCAAAGGCCACCGATTGGCACCGTCAGAGAGTAGAGAACTCACTCTACACATTGATGACTCCCCCATTCCGCTAAATAATTCTATAAAATATTGAAGCGTCCAAAACCACTATCGCCTCAAATTCAACCCGTACGCCCGCGCGACCATTTCCAAAGCGACCATAGCCTCTGCAGCACTGGCACCACTACTCGCCAGCAGATCCGACAGCATCAGTACAAAGCTGCTCATGTGCAAAACCCTTATCAGGCCCATAGTATCGTACTGCTTCCCGGTTTGGCTAACGATCCCCCCCGCTGACGATCGCTGAAGAGCTGCAGATTTTCGAAAGAAAGATTCTTAAGAAGTGCCTGTCTAAGTACCGAAAGCCCAATAAAAAGTACTACCGCAGCAGTATACTCTACGAGGAAACAAAAACCAAACCCATCCTCAAATATATGATTCACACCAGTGCCAAGTGACTGAGTAGATGGTCAACTCACCCCGAAGCCATACTACGTACTTATTTCATCGGAAGATGTCCCTTAACGCCTCCTCAGCCTACCTAGCGCTCATCAAACTTCTCTGCTCTAATCTGCCAACAATGACATCCTTCGATGCGTCTTCGGATTCTTGGCCACGATTCTATGTCCAGGCTGGACCAGGAGACCGTGGATGATTACACGACACTCATTGCGCCAATCTCAAAGATTCGGGTCGGCACACGCCACGGAGATTATACGTCTCTGCTTCACAACTCCCTCAGACTTACCAACCCTCTTTCATCAGACCACTAACCCTAATTGTAAATAAAAACTAACTGGGATAAGTTAGATATAAGTTAAGACAAGAACATTGTATTCAAACAAATAAAAGCTTTACGAGCAAAAGATAATAAAACTACAATTCAAGTCTAGTATAAGAATCGGTTATGACCATATTTTCTTTTTTCAAAAGCTGTTTGACAATTTGTAGCTGTCAAATATTTGCCGTAGCTAGTTAAGAATGACATGTACGTGCAAAGCCTCAATAAATATATCTATCTATCCATCAATTTTAATGGCATTAGCCACACGTCTGCATCTATACCAGCAAATTCAGTAGCTTTAGAACCAACAAAAATGACACTGTCTGGGAGACAGTGCAAACATTCCTGGAAAATAACAAGACGCCAGATGCATCGTCAGCAAAGTTAAAACTATTAAAACTGCGGAATATGAACTTCTCGCCCAGTTGCTCGTATACTTTCGTCACTTTATCGTTCGGCTTCCAAAATCTGTTAATACTTAAAAGCGATTAATAAAATTGTTTTCAATTATTTAACTAGGTAGTCATGTATACGTTAACCGAAAGCCCCTTTAAAAATAATATTTCTATAGAAAATTTACTGCAAACGTTGCTTTTACCTAATTCAGGAAAATGCAACGTCAGAATCCCAGACACGACACATGTCTAATCGCAGACATTGTGTCAGCATAATTGCATTATTTAAGTTACCTCAGTACACGACGTAGCCCATAGTCGTGTTGATCGTAGCTCGTTAAGCGAACGTATATACATAAGTTCTGTTAAAAATAAAGTTACATTTGTGAAACAAAAACTAAAAGTGTTTAAGTGAAATCATCAACAATACATTATATTTTTTTTTCACCTCGACCACCACTTGATACAAAACTGGCGCAGTCGGTAAACACCGCGATTATGAAAAGATTCGGTATCCGCCATCAAAAGTAATCCCGAAATTATAAAAATAAGGGTATTGCAAAGCCCTAGGCAGAATCTTAAAAGGATTCGCCTCTGACCTCAATCAAAGAATTGTGAGTCAGCTAATCACTATTGATACGAACTTAATTATCGTGATATAATTAAATTAATTGTTTTGGGGAGCAATTAAGCATAAAAAGTGACTATTGACAGAACAATTTTCAAAGTGCATGAACAGTAATAAAAGATTTAGTGCTTTTTTGGAGCGGCGCAAAATCATAATAGACGACATGGCGGAACAAGTAGATCAGCTACAACATGAAATTGCGAAACGAGATAATCAAATCACACAATTAGCGGATGCACTGAGACGACTGCAGCTAGAAAAAGAAGCAGCAAACGCAAAAGTGCGCGAAAACCTAATGAAAGAAATTCGTTATATGGCAAATTTTACTGGCACATTGGATGTCACAATAAATAGTTTTATTGCCAGTACGGGATACTATCTCGGAGGAATCCCGAATTAGGAAGCCAGAAAAGAAAAATCAAATATTGTAAATTATGAAAGAAAGGAAATTTGAAGATTCCTGCATTAGGCCGGCATTCCGGCCTAAATTTAATCAAAACTCATCACTCATAATGAATGATCGCAAGAACCAAAGACACGATTCTGACAACAGTACACCAGTAGGTACCTGACAATACACACAACAAATTTCAGAAACAAATTCCGACAAACAATCGTTTTCAAGAGCAACCTAAAAATTATAATCAGCATCTAGAAAATTCTAGCGATCAATGTAGAGAAGCGAACGATTACAAACCTAACTACCAAAATTTTGGTAGACGAAATTTTAAGAAACAATCTGGTACCTCCAATAATTATAGGCAACAAAATTACACATTTGGCAGTGGACGAAATTCTCATCCACAAAAACAATTCTATATCGAACCTATGGAGGTTGATAATATACAAGATTCCCAAAAATTTACAGGTGGTGGAAAATACAATGAAAATAATCTAGAAGACTTTAACGTGAGTCCAGAGGTTAATCGTATGGGGAAAAACGAAGCATTTTTTCTCAACTAGACTCGGATAACATACCTCTTGTCAAAATAAGTATTAAAAATCATCAATTTATAGCTTTAGTGGATACAGGATCCTCTTTCAGTCTTATCGATGAGTCAATACAAATCTTTCCTAAAATAAAAATTAATCCAAACCCTTTTTCTACAATTAAGGGAAAAGATACTTTGAATTTGAAGTCCACACTCCACCACCAACAGAATTTAAAGCTCCAAATAATGCTTTGGTCAGATGGAAAGTGAAAGCTTTAATTAGAAGAAAATATGAATTGATTATCGGAATTGACCTTCTTAACAATTTAGTTACTCTTATCGACTTTGAAGAAAAACGATTACACTTAATGGGCAATCGATTAAATTTATGAACAACCCTTTTCCTTTTCACGAAATTTCTTATCTAGAATCAATAGAACCAGATTTTCTTGATCGTTTAGAATTAGACCATTTAAATTCTGAAGAAAGAAGCGAACTATCCAAAGTTCTTAAAAAGTTTGAGGGAATATTTTTCAAGGAAGGGGATAAATTAACGAGCACCCCAACAATTGAACATAAAATAAAAACAATTACGGACCAGCAAATCAATGCAAAGTTGTACCGATACCCGCCTAAACATGAAGATGAGGTCCGCAAACAGATCGCGGAAATGGAAGGACAGGGCATCATACAGAAAAGTTATTCTAGGTACTCCAGTCCATTGATTGTGGTCCCCAAAAAATTAGATAATTCTGGCGTGCAAAAGTATCGGCTAGTAATAGACTACCGAAGACTAAATGAAATAACGGTTGACGATAAATTCCCCCTTCCAAACATTGAATCAATTTTAGACAAATTAGGAAGGGTCCAGTACTTTTCAACCATTGACCTGGCCAAGGAAATATTGGTGAGTAAGGAAGACCTTCATAAAACAGCATTCGTAACACCTCATGGCCTATACGAATTTGTTAGAATGCCATTTGGGCTGAAAAATGCTCGGGCGACTTTTCAGCGGTTGATGAACGACGTCCTCCGTGACATCATCAACAAAAGATGCGTAGTTTATCTTGACGATGTACTCATATTTAGCACATCTCGTTGAGAACACATTAAATCTTTACCTCAAATATTGAAAACGCTAGAAAAACATCAACTAAAAGTTCAGGTCGATAAATGTTCCTTCATGCAAAAAGAAACCTCGTTTTTAGGGCATATTGTCACACCTGAAGGTGTTAAGTCCAACCCAGAAAAAGCCCAGAAAAAGTCCTTGCATCTCAAAAATTACAGCTTCTTAAAACAGAAAAAGATCTAAGAAGTTTCTTAGGAGCAACAGGGTATTAAAAAAAGTTTATCCGGGACTATGCAAAAGTTGCTCAGCAGCTAACAAAATACCTTAAGAAGGATGTTAAAATTAACACTGAAAACCCTAACTACATAGAGGCGTTTGAAAAACTGAAAGCATTGATCAGTTCAAACCCTGTTCTTCGATTTCCCGAGTTTGACAAGCAATTCCAGCTAACAACAGATGTGTCCAAATACGCAATAGGCACGGTCGTATCGCAAAACGGACACCCTGTTTGTTTTGCATCGCGGACATTGAACTGCCACGAACAGAACTACTCAGCGATTGATAAGGAGTTCTTGGCTATCAGGTGGTCCGTTAATTATTTCAGGCCTTACTTATATGGGAACAAGTTCGTCATTTTCACGGACCATCAGCGCATAAAATATTTGCAAACAAAATATAAAGGAAAGGATTTATCCCCACGCCATCAGCGTTGGCTATTAAAACTGGGCGAATATCAATTCGACATAGAATACTTAAAAGGAAAGGAATACCAAGTAGCTGATTTCCTTAGTAGAATTAAACACCAAGAAATCAATGAGGACGACTCACAAAAAGACAGTAATGAGGTACATTCATATTCCGATCTGGGAATTTTCAATATGGAAAATGGTGAGAGTTCAGATTTGGCTACAATCCACTCTGCCGGAGAGGAACTCTTGGATCACATACCCGTAAAAGATGAGGATGAATATAAAAGGCAATTTATCTTAACAAATAATGAAACTTTTGAGCTGGAAATTATTCACGGTAAACGAATAATATACATATCAGAACACGACTTTGAAAATTTAAGTGATGTCCTTAAAGTATATGTGAAGAAGGGCAAAATAGGTATTTACACGGAATCGGATGATCATAAATATAATGTTGTCCAACAAAAAATTCGGGAACTTTTTTTTTCTAATGACAGCAAAATAAGGTTGTTCAGATGCTCATTGCGAGCAAAAGACATTGCTACAGAAACTGAAGCTGTTAAACAAGTATCATTTTACCACGTAAGAGAGAGCATTCACTCTGGAATACAGGACCGCTAATACCGCTAATTACTTGATTGATAAGTTACTAGTTGCGTAACATCTAATGAGTATATAAACGAACTTTAAGGTAAAGAGCATCATTACTCTCTGAGTTATTAAATAGTGAACATCACCATGTCTGAGTCATCGCTGCACTACAGGAAATTGGAGTACAGCGCCGTCATAAAGTTCCTTGTGAAAAAAAGAAAAACAGCTTAGGAAATTTTTGAAGAAATGTTTGAGGTTAACGGAGAATCTGCAACAATCAAACTTGGGCTCGACTATTCCAACAGGGACGAGAATCATTAGAAGACAACCCGCACTCAGGCCGCCCAAACACAGCAGTCACGGATAATAACATCGCCAAAGTCAAGAAATTGGTATTGCACGATCGAAGAATAAAAATGTGCAGATAGCTGAGGAGTTGAACGTTAGTAAGAAACGAATTGGTGACATTTTGCACACTCATTTGAACATGAGAAAAGTGAGTGCGCGTTGGGTTCCAAAAATGCTCACGCCCCTTGACAAGCAGCGGCGAGTTCAAACTTCACAGGAGTTTTTGGACCTCTGTAAGGACAACTTGGAAGGAGTTTGCAGGCTCCCAGCGACTTCTTTCTTTTTAGTAATTTAAAGACGGACTTGGGGGGGGGCGAAGATTTGGAGGTGAAGACGAATTAAAGGCGGCAGTTGACAAGCATTTTGAGGACAAAAACGAAAAATATTTTTAGATGGGTTACAGGCTTTATATAAACGCTGTGAAAAATGTATTGAACACATTGAAAAATAATTTTATTTTGAATTTTTATCTCGTGTTTTAATTATGTTAGGCTCATAACTTTTTAGCCGGCCCTCGTATTTATAATAATGAAGAATAGTTTCTGGACGATTATCGATAAATTTTCTAAATTCGCGGCCGCCTATCATCTCCCTGATAGAAATTACATCACAATCATAGAAAAATTAGAGGATCACTTTGCAAAAATTGGGAAGCCGAAGAAAATAATAGCTGGAAATGAGTTCAATGGAATCTTAGTAAAAGACTTTACAATCCGAAGATATAACCTTGCATTTAACCAAACCCCATAGCCATACGGGAATAGCCGATGTTGAAAGGCTACATAATACCATATTAGAAAAATTTAGAACTTTAACGAATGACAATACAAACATTTATGTGATGAATACCATTCAAAGAGCAATAAGGAACTATAACGAAAGATATCACTCAACTATTAAATGCACCCCTAAAGTAGTACAACACAATCAAGTTAATTTAGAGAAAATAAAAACAAACATCGAAGAAGCGAAAGACAAGTATTTGGATAAATTAAACGAAAAACGAGAAGATTATGAGGAAACTCGTACTACAGGATTTATAAGAAACTATAAAGCCGCAAGACTTAAGCAACTCCCTAAATATAGAAAATCAAAGTTACATAACATCCACCCAACAAATATAAAAAAAGAGTTAAAGTATTCAAATCAAAGTAAAGGTGTAGACTTTGATTGCGAAGCTGCAGCTATAAAAAAGCCAAATAGTAATGAAAAGAGTGAAAACTTCAATGAAGGCCAAAAATTAATTTTAGAAAACGCAATTCAGAAAGGACTTAAAAATGAAATTCTAGTTTCCAAATTTAATTTAAATATAACACGAGGTGACATCCAAACATTGAAAGATTTAAACTGGCTAAATGATAACATAATTAATTTCTACCTAAGATTAATAGCCGAACGTAGTGAAATAGAAAATTCTGAAATCATGCCGAAAATTTATGCCATGAATACGTTTTTCCTACCACGCTTATTGGAAGCCGGATATAACGCAGTTCGTAAATGGACAAGGCGAGTTAACCTATTTTCTTTCGATATAATATTACTCCCAGAACACTTTCAAAAGAACCATTGGTGTTTAGCTGTAATAAATTTCAAAGATAATTCTATAAAATTCTATGACTCACTAGGCCATGATAATTCAATTGCTTTGTATGCTTCAGAAAATTATAAAGCCGAAGAATCACTTGATAAACTAAATCTGCCTTTAGATACAAGCAAATTTGTTAAGGAACATGTAAAGAATATTCCGCGACAAAACAATAGTAGTGATTGCGGAGTGTTCAGATGCATGTATGCAGAATATATGAGTAGAAACCAAGAATTTAATTTTTCACAAGAGAAAATGCCTTATTTTCGACATGAAATGATTATCGAAATAATTCATGCAAAACTTCTTTAAATAATTTACAGATCCTAATTGCAATACTCGTCTGCATTTTGACATTCGGTCAGCCGGCCGCTGGGACACTCTTACCGAATCCAATCGAGACAAAAAAACGGATACACAACGATAAACTTGGGACAAACGGAATTAATAACTACGACCAGGACTATTTAACACATCATAAACGTAGACGAGATTCAATCAACAATAGACACATTTGAAGAAATCTTACAAAAATTAGGAATTATTAATGATTCCTTGATTAAAAATGAGTTGGAAAATCTCCACGTAAAATTATCTGCTATAAATCCCAGGGATAGACAACGAAGAGGCCTTATCAACTTGGTGAAGATCGGCAGATCATATCTGACCATTTACAAACAATTAATAAAAATCAAGAAGAAGAAATTACTAATTTGAACAAACAAATTGAGATAAATTCCTTTCTAAATGAATCCATTACGAATTTGAAGAATATTATCGAGTCAGACAGAAACAGGATAGCTAAAACTTATCAAGAAACAACTGAAAATGAAAAGAATATTATTAAACATCTGCTTAAATTGGACAAAATATTCAAAATTGAAATATTAAAAGATAAACTAAATCAACTTATAGATAATATACTACTGATCAGGCACGGCTTTATCCATCCTAGTTTGTTGTCTGCAACCGAAATCAAAGAAACAAAACTCGATTTTTACAAACTAAAGCACGTACGAACTGGCCTCTTAAGACACGTCGATAATACAATTGTTCTTGCGATTAAAATTCCAGACTCCTATAAATTAATTGATTATAAAGTAATAATTGCAATGCCAAATGAAGACAATCTTGCAATCGACCTTAAAGACCAATTCGTCATTGAAATTAATGAACCGAAATATCATTATAATGGAAAAACTTTGTATTTAAATGAACTTAAGCCTTTAAATAACTGTATTACAAACAACAATTGTAAATTGATAAAGAATAAAGAAACTGAAATCAGAAAAATAGACGAAAATACAATAATATGTAAAAACCAAGAAATAATAAACTTATGTGACGATAGAAAAATAGTATTAAGCGGAAATTACTTGTTAGTCATAAATAATTGTACAGTGATAATTTTAAATAAAACATTCAGTAACAATAATGAAAAATTCGTTGATAGATATTTTTACGTTGATGAAGAAACCTAAAACGTTACACAAAAGTTAAGTTTTGAAGATATAGTTTTGAAAAATATGGAAAATGTTAAATATATAAACCATTTAAAATATTTTACGTTTGAAATCATTTCATTTATTTTAATAAATTGAGCACTATGGATTTTTGTGATTTCGAAAAGAAATAAAAACATGTTACATTAATTACAAATTGTAAAAGAAAACATGCATAGAATTCAGGAGAATTTTCACTCAAAGGGGGGAGAAGTCATGTATACGGTAACCGAAAATCCCTTTAAAAATTATATTTCTATAGAAAATTTACTGCAAACGTTGCATTTACCTAATTCAGGAAAATGCAACGTGAGAATCCCAGAAACGACACATGTCTTATTGCAGACATTGTGTCAATTTTAGATAACAATATTTTAACAAATCACTCGTTCAGTTCAGTTCCGAACTTAACTCACAAACGAACAGGAGCAGTTTGATATAATTTGTTTCAGATAAAGCTAAGGCCAAGCTATGATGCCCATCACATTTTTTGAAGTTTTTTTAACAGAGCTGGTAGAGGGCGGTTTCCTTAGATTTTTCAAGGATAATTAATTTTATAAAAGGTTCAAGACTATTGTTTTCGAAACTTGAAGTTAAAAAACAAATAACCTTATTAAAAATTTTAAATATTAGTTCTTTAACAAATATTTATTTGTTTTTAATAATAAAAAGTGGTAAGAACGTCGTGTTTCGCACTTTTTAAAGCCCATGTAACCCCTTCAAATCGATAAGTCAGCTCGGCGTACAAATGCTGTTTAGCGGGTACCGAAAACCGTACAATTGGCTGGAATCGTGTCAAAAGTAATTAATCCGAGTGACAAGCCTTATCTCGTAAATAATTAATCATCGCTGCGTTGATGAAGTGAACTTGGATTGTTACCTTCCACAAAAATCATTTCCATTCACGCTTGCAAAGAAAAAAATACCTCACTTTTATATCGAAAAAAAAAATAATTGATCCAGCCGAAACACTTGGCACTATAATTCTGGAATCGTGAAAACTCAGCAAAATTTCGCTGATATTTATTTAATCAAATAAACTTATCATGGAATCACGCAGCGGGAGAAATAATAGTATCGTTTGAAGTGGCCAAAATTGATGTCGATTTGCAAGCGCTAAAAACAACTCAACCCGATTTTTATTTTGTTGACAAAATTCATGCCAAGTTGAATTGCTTCGTATTACAGAACTTTTTATTTGAGTTCGTATTACTTCGTGTTACTTTACTTGAGTTGAATTACCAATCATTATCATCATCCTGAAGGAAAAGACCATTTTTCCAGTAGACATCAAGCGAGTGTCATTCAAAAGTTTGAAATAACATGTGAAAACGATTGAAAGTGAAAAAAACAATTTGCAATTAACAACAACAATAGAAGGTAAATTGTTTGACTTCCTCCCAATCATAACTTCGTCGAATTTTTCTAAGTAAAAAGCGAAGTCAGCACATCTTACGTTAAAAAGACCAAAAAAAAAGCAAACTGAATATTGCTCTGTTTTAATTTCACTTAAGAAAAATAATTTTTCCCGTGCAACAAAGCTCGATCGATTTCCTATTCGAGCGAACTTTTCAATTACTACTTCGGCATAGTACCTACATCGAGTCCAAATTTTACAGCTAAAAACAAACATGCAGCGCGGAAAACTAAATAGTCAATAATCTCATTTACGATCTGCGCTAGTGTACTCCATTCACGTTCTTATTCGTCGAGTCAACAAATCGAATCAGAATTAACAAAAAAAAAACAAAAAGAAAACACGCCATTTCTACTTCTTTGGCAATAACAAATAATTGAGCTATGCGAGCGCTTCATATGATTCGTTAACAAAATACCAGATTGCGAATTGTTTTCCAACCCTACTCCAGTCTCCAACGATTTCTTTTAACCCATGCATCATTCCGCGCTGCGTCTGTAAAAATCCAATGAAAACAGTCGAATGAGCGGTGCTTTGCCCGCGCCCCACCCGCTCGCTAATTACAGCCGTCTTATGGCCATTTTAACCTATTTAGCGGGCAGCTAATCTAAAAACGCCGGAAATTTCAGAAACACCGGAAAATCATTTAAACATTATCGCAGTTTCGATACACATTTCAATTGGTTTTCGGGACGCCATTTTCCAGATAATCCATGCTTTTACCAAACAGATAAAAGAGCTTTCCAACACACTACAGTTTATCTACGAAGATTGAATTGAATTTTTAAATCAGCGAAAAGATATCGTTTCCCGATAATCTGTCGTCCATAAAACGTTCAATAAAAAATCTCATTATGCCCGCGACCGCAGTTCGCACGGGGTTGGGTGGCTTCATCAGATGGAAGGGCGAGCGTCCCACTCCGCATCGTGATCGTTTCTCGTACGCCATATTGTGCCTCCAACCAATCGATTGCGAAAAGGCGTGCCTGAATTTCTCCCGCCCCGTTCACCCGAATGAAATAAATGCGCTTGCGCCGAGTCGAAAGAGACAACTATAACGTACTGTAAACTCACTATGTGTGAGTATCAATGCGAAACAAAAGCAACGAAAATTTAATGCATTTGGATTTACACATAATGAATAGCTCCTGGATGGGATCATCAGACGATTGACGTGAAAAATGTGAGGACTTTTTATCGTACCGCTCACCACTCGTCGCTGTAAGAAACAACTGTTATTGTTTTTTCAGTGTCATCGTAAATGTCTTGAGACTTCGTTTAAAAGTAAAAACCGATGAACTGTGCAGAAAGGAAATGTGGAAAATTCAAAAGACATTTGGCGTTACACATGCACTTGGGTAGGTTGGTAGACAGTCTGGCGACTTAAAGGGGACTCATAAAGTGGGAAGTCTTTAAATCTAGATGGAAAACGCTAAAAAAACGTTTGGGAAAATCACGACTGATGCGATGGGAACGGGAAATTGTGAGTACGACGGCAACTATTTGATTTTAATAATACAACATGTGTTCAGGAGGCAAATTAGAGTCCTGTGCATTATCTTTGCGTTTTGAATTCTTCTTAAAAATGGTTCTTGGAACTTCTCAATCCAGAATGCACTTAGCTCACTTATTTCGTTGAAGGGCCGATGCCGCAATAAGTAGTTAAACCCTGGGATATAAAGTCCTTCCTTTAAAGTCCTCACAAAACATTGTGTACCGCTTGTTACAGCATCTTGCATCGCTTGTCGATGTTCGCAGTAGCGAGCACTGTCCTCTTTATTGATTCCAGGCACTGTCTAAGATGGCAGGGAAAAGCTTTTCTCATAACTTCTTTCCCAGTGATATACATATGAATACGTATTTTATATTAAACAACTTTGAATGCTACATTGGAACTTTTGAATCAATTTTAAGTTTTCACATTCTATAGTCATAAACACTCAAATAAACCAGGCTCATGAATTACAACAGAGAATTAAGAGTTATTGTTTTATTCAATTTTGCGGTAAATAATACAAAGCGAAAAAAAATGTCACGGACTCCGCTGCTAGGCTCAACGTTCACGGGGTTAGGATGGGATGTATTTACGAATGTTGCGATAGAGCCATTTGGGTTAAGTAAGCGCACGGAAAGGAGTTCATTTGAGTGAAACAAGAACGCCAAAGTGGTAAATAAATTTTTATATGGCATAGTGTGACGTTTTGTTAATTTTTTGTTTGCAATTAATTAAATTTACTACTTTCTCTCGTTATTTTATGAATTTTTTGCAAATCCTGTCTCCTCATGTCATGCTCCTTAGATTATTAGCAATTTCTTCTAGATATGAGCGAAGTAACATTGATGTAATGCTTGTGGCTACCACTATTAACACGTTACCAGAATACCTTTTACTGATGTTTCTTCTAACTTTGATTTTCTAATTTTATTATGAACATCAAGTGTTGAACCAAATATATCTTTGAATACTTTAATTGTGGCTTCTTACTATGCCGCATCTCATATGGTATTTTATATACACGTACTCAAAAAAGTCTGCGTACACCTGCTGGTCGTAGCAAACATTTCAATATAAAAACCTTTGCCATTTGTTTATAGCTTAAAAAATTTTGTTTATTACTTCCATTAAACTATATGCTAGATAAATATATAACTGAATACTCGTTCGTTGCTTAGAATAACCAAAATAAAAAAGTTTCTTCCAAGAAGTCATCGAAATTCATCCAAAAAAGTCTGCGTACATCTGAAAAAAACCAATCATTTTATTTGAAAAGCACTATATTAGCTTATCAGATTAAGAACCTTAATATCTAGTAGCATATCCTTTCCTATAAATTACTTCCTTTAGCCTATTTTGCATGGATTGAACAAGTTTTGATGTTTCTTCGGCCGTTATTTTGTTCCACTCGTTCAAAATAACATTTTTTAATGACTCTTTGTTTGTTATGTCATACTCTCGAATTTTCCTTTCAAGTAAATCCCACAAATTTTCGATTGGGTTTAAATCTGGTGATTCAGGAGGTGTACCTAAGACTTTTGGGACGTTGTAGGCCAACCAAAGCCTATCATTCATTCATTACCGTGTTGAAAGAAAAATGCGTTCCCCAGCTGCAATTTCTCGGCACTTTGCTTAATATTATTTTTTTAAATATTAAGGTACCCGTATTTATCCATTGTGGATTCTATGAAAACTAATTGCCCCACTCCACTGTCTGCCATACACCCCCAAACCATCACACCACCTCCACCATGCTTTCCAGTGGGAATCAAATTTTCTTTATTGAATTCTGTCGAGCGTTTTCTCCATACTAATTTGCGTCCTTTTATCCCAAATATACAAAACATACTTTCGTCTGAAAAATGAACATTTTCCCAAAATTCTTTTGGCATATTTACATAAGTTTTGGCAAATTCCATCCTCTTTCGGCCATTTCGGTTCGATATGAACGGCTTCTTACGTGCAACTCCACCATGGTAATCGCCTTTTCTGAGAATTATGTTTCATCTTATTGTTTCAACTGTTTTATCGCTTATTGTTTTATTATATTTATTTTTTATGTCCTGCGCAATTCGGAACGCCGTTAATCGGGGATTTTGTTTCACAGCATTAATAATACTCCTACGTTCACGTGTTGTTAGTTTAGGAGGACGTCTTGATCGATGCCGTGAAATAATCAAACCGGTTTCTTCGTAATCAGCAACAACCCTTTGGACCGAGGAATGGGTTCCCCCAACTAATCTTGCGATTTCACGAAAACTTTTCCCGTTTTCACGCAATTTTATTATTACTTTACGCTCACTGACACTGATTTCCTTATTTTTAGCTTCCATATTAAAGAAAAGTCTTTTATTCAAGTAAAACTCACAAACAATTTCCCAATGATGTATCTCCACGCAGATCAATGAAAACATGTAGGCATTTCCACTGCACATATCGGGGAATCCCCAAAATTTGTGATGTACGCAGACTTTTTTAGGGCCGCTCACAGACTTCCAACTATTGAAATTACTATATCCTCGTTAATTTTGGGAATTTTTTAATCAAATCAATCAAATCAAATGATTAAATCAAGGTCACGTTATTGATTCATACAATTCCAACATCATTCAGTATTTACTAATGAGATGTACGCAGATTTTTTTGAGTATGTGTACAGTTGACTCTCGTTAATTCGAAACTCGAGGGACTCTTAAAATATTTCGAATTATCGATTGTTTGAAATATCAAATGGTTCGAAGTTTTTGAGAGATAATAAATAAAACTTCGAATTATTAAGTGTTGATCAATTATCATTTATTAGCTGCTATTCTTTAACAGTGACAAAAGCTGAGAGGTACATTCATGTCAATTTTATAACGTGAATTGATTAATCTTTTGAAAAAACTGTGTTATACAGGCTTGCTCCAAAACACATTGCTGCTGCTGAGACTGTTCAATAACTTTTTTTCAAGAAAAATTGCTTGAAATGCTTTTTCATCACTTTTGTTTTGTAGATAGAATCTTTGTAAGGTATTAAATGAGGCTCTTTCTTCCTTAACTGACACCTCTACCAAACGTTCTGATGTATCGTACTCATCTTCATCGTTGCTTTTTTCATTCGTATCTGTCGAAGATAAAATTTCGCTATCGTTTAGTGAATCTGAGACAGCAAAATCTTCATGCACTCGAACAACCAGCAGTTGAGAATCGTTAGAGGTTTTACAGCTCTCCATGTCTTGTCAATCAGTTAAACAGCTGTCAGAACCGTAATATTGACAATTATCTGCTTGTGGAGAGATTCTAAAACGAGCTTAACAATTTCTTTGCGATAAAGCGTCTTAAAATTATGGATGATTCCTTGGTCCAACGATTGCAATTTAGAAGTTTTCACCGGCGGAATGAAGTAGAGTTCTACGTTGAACAATGTAGGAGGACTGATGTGCACAATGCAATTGTCAAAAAATAGTAAAATTGGTCGTTTTATGTCCCCATTAACTGTCAAAAGTCAATTGTTAAAAAGTTCTGTCATCATCCAAGCCCGTAAGCCCGATAATCAGTAGGAAACGATTCTACTCCTTTGAAACATCGCGGTTTCATTGCTTTTCCCATCATTAAGGGTTTAAGTTTTCTCAATCCGTCCGTATTTACTGCAAGTAAAACTGGCAACCTCTCTTTCCTATGTTTTCCCCCGTGCCATTTTTCATCTTTAAAAGTAAATGTCTTGCCCGGTAAATATTTGAAAAATAGGCCAATTTCATCAGTATTAAAATGTCTCAGGCATTGTAGGTTTCAATTAGTCTTCAATTTACCATGTCAACTGCATCATTAACACTTCCACTTTCCCCGCAAACTTTTTTAAACACAACTCCATTTCTCTTTTTGAAGTTTGTAAGCCACCCTCTTTTCATTTGTAAGTCACCCTCGCAAACTCTTTTGTTTTCCCCGTTAACAAGTTTCCGCTAATAAACACTTTTTGGCTTCTACACTATCTTAGCCAAATGACCAGGCTTTCTTCCAGACGAGGAAATTCACCTTTAGTAGTTCATTTCCCTACTCCAACAGTTAGAAAAGCATAAATTTTGTGCTTATGCTTTATTATGGTTAAGAGAGTACTTAGAGGAATCATAAATTCTTTTGCAACATCACTTTTCTTCTCAGCTCCCTCTACTTTTTCGATTAACTTCTTCTTTTCAGCAATCGTCAAGCATTTAAACTTTTTAGGACTCATAACTAACAAAAACTTCCAATCTGTATATAACCAACGAAAGAGTAACAGTAAATGAACATAATCAAACAAACCACTTCGTGCGGAAGTCTGTGTCAAACTAATCATAACAAACCTGTACGATGATACAAGTTTGAGCTTGTCTCAAATGTACTTACAATCTTTCTATTTCTTTCTCTCTGCAACTTTGAATTGTCGGGTGTTTGACACCGTTGAGTTCAAATTAACGGGTCGTTTTGTTACGTTGCAATGATTTTAACGTTCGAAATACCAAGTGCATAAAAATGATAAAAATGTATTGATTCAGTTCGAAATATAAAGAAATTTTGTAGGAAACTTGTGATAATTTCGAATTATAGAGAGGTTCGAATTATAGCGCGTTTGACTTAACGAAAAAGACTGGAAAAAAGAAAAGGAAAAAAGAGATACCATATAATATACAACAGTGGTGGCGCATACAAGGTTGGCGCAACAGGTTACAATGTTCAATCATGCATTATGTCTACGTTAGCGGAGATTTTCGAAAATATATTCAAGATTCAATAATAACAGACATGTCAGATTAGAAGGGGCACCGGGTATGACAGGGGCGGGATTACCAAGGGCCTATCGTATAGTGAAGCTCTGATACAACAAAACACACGACGACAATGAAGGTTGGAATTACGACGTCCAGACGTTGCACCGTGAAGATATTTCTGAAAATGCGGATGTCTTTACAATATTTCGCGTATCGGTTGATGACGAAGTCATAGGCTTTATGATACAATAGACAAACTTGTACGCTGAACAATCTATTGCAACTAATCCTTGCGGACGTTCGACTCGTTGGAAAGTAGTTACTAAGTAATAAATAGAGAAGTTTATGAGAATTTACTTGGTAACTGGCATTATAATTCCATCATTAAAATGTTGCTGGACCCTGTTTTTACCATTATTTTGATGATTCAGCGGAAAAAAGACATAAATAATCGCTTTTAAAGGTTAAAAGTTTAAGTTGCCCCCTTAAAACCCTATTTTATCTAATTATGACGCGCAAGTGTAGAATTGGGATCAACAAACCAATAAAGCTTGCAATATCCTAATTCAATTTCACGATCTCAAATAGCTTAACAATCATTATTACGCGCGATTTACATCCACGTAGAACAATAACCAAGCAGTAATGTGACACACCTGATAACTAACGTCTACCTAATCCAAAACATCATCATCCATCCAACAACAGATCATGGGAACACATCGGAACCCAGACGTGGGAACACCTAGCAGACGTAATTCAAAATAGATGTATTAGATTCTTGATAAGTTGCAAAATTCAAATTGTTCTTGGAGTAAAAAAGTAAAATACATTTATAGATCAGAGTTAGTTGGAATAAATAAGTTGTATCTTCTAAATTAAAAAATCTTGTTTTTTTAAAAAGGATTCCAGTAGGATCCTTAACTGGCGCAGTCGGTAGGATAGGCGGTGAACGTGATTTTGGAAATTTTTTTTTAAACTAATTCGGTAGTTAAAACAATCGACGAATTATCGATTGCTTATTGCACAACCGGAAATCCGACGGCATATTGTATATTCGTGAGTGTGAACAGTTTTAACGCAAATCAATCGACGGTTAATCGATTATCTCAGAAACAAGAACTCGACGGCTTATCGATTTTGTGGTGAGGACGAATTCATAGTGAAAAAGATTCAAGTGTAGTGTCGAACGAAGGAACATCGTTATACGACAACAGCGAAGGAACACCGTTGGAAATAACACAGAAATGAGACCGCTCATACTTATTGGGTGCACGTAAGTCCTTTCTATCCTTTTTCATGTCCTTTTTAAAATCACGGAAACTTCATCACCCTTATCCCTTAAAAAGGAATAACAATAATTCCAGTAACTCTAACTTAGAAATAATTGAAGAGTGTGCCGAAATCGGGTTAATTAACGGAATTAAACTAATTCAAAGTGATAGTGATAAATCGAAAATTGATATTAAGATGGCAAACGCAAATTCAAGTTCGGCACCCGTAGAATCTATCGATTTGTTTAATTCTCTCAGAATACCGGACGCGGTTAAAGATTTACCAAAGTTCGACGGAAACCCTAGACTTTTGTACGATTTTCTAGACAATGTGGACGAAATTCTTACATTGATTGCCATAACGAATGGAACCCCGTATGGCCAACTTTTGTTGAGAGCCTTAAGGAACAAAATAGTGGGCCACGCAAACGAAGTGTTGAATATTTACGGGACCCCACTAAATTGGGATAGCATTAAGGAGAATCTCATCTTCCACTATTCCGATAAGCGGAATGAAACATCGCTTATAAAGGACCTGCCCGGTCTCCGCCAAACTAACAACACAGTTGAGAAATTTTACAGTGAAAAAATAGAAATAATAAAAATTTTTCATTAAAAAGAAAAATTTGGTTTTTTTTTGGCTTTTCGGTTCGCTTTAATAAAATTGGCGCAGTCGGTAGGATTAGGAAAGTAGGAAAGAAATAGGAAAGTTACTTGATTTTTTTTTTAAATCTTAATAGCGCATCCGCGTCGCGTATGAAAAAAGTTTCAATACAATAAATCCCCAAGAGGAGGAGACAATTTTGTAAAATTTTTTTTACGCGGCTCGAACCTAAAAACGCCTTGCAGAAGGAGACGTCGCCGAACTAGAAAAAACCGTCTAACTCCGAAACACGCAGCAGATTGCTTTAATACTAGTTACTTTGTGTATAAAGTGAAATAAGTGGGAAAAACCATGGATAGTATTGGTTCCAAAAAGTGTATATAAAATAAGCTATTTAAATGAAATATGTGAAAAAAAAGAAACAAATTCATAGAGTGAATGCGAAATATAAAATAACTAGCACAATAAATTATTTGTAAAAACCGAAAACCCTCTGTGTAACAAAACAACTGGAACTCTCGAATGCTAACTACTTGAATATACGCACCCATCAGAATCAAAGTGAATAAACTAATTCTGCAGAAACCCAACAAGAGCGCTACAACGTGTCCCGTAAAAATATTGAAAAAATCTTCTTTTAACATTAGTGGCAGTGCATCTTGAGTTGCAGAACATCCTAAACAACAGTGCATTCTAAGTGGCAGTGCATCCGACGTAGCAGAATATCATAAGAACTTGTGTATTTTAAGTGTATCCTAAATACAGACCATCCTAAGTAGCAGAACATTATAAGTAGCAGTACGTTCCAGACAAATTGTTGCAATTTTCGAACGACCGGATTACCAGCGAATCACAGAGAACAAACTTAAGTAACTATTCTTAAGATTTATACATGTATATACATATAAAAATAATAATTTCTTTATTTCTGTATATAATTTCAAACTTTTACATTAATTTATAAAAACATATAACTATCTATCACATAAATATATTAATATCTTATCATATACACACATTCTTATTTATATCGAATATCAACATATTGTGAGAGTGGTTCGGACTAGGTACTAAATTCATATCAAAGATGGCAAACCCAGACGTAGCCCCCGCCGTCCAATTAGACCCATTGAAATATTTAAACAGTCTCCCTGAGTTCGATGGTAGGCCCGAAAACTTACAAACTTTTACCACATTGATAGATAGGATCAACCCTACACTCCGATCCTTTAACGATGCATCACAACTCTTATTTAATGATATCATTAGGAGTAAATTGAAAGGAAAAGCTAGGGAAATAATTAAAATAAATTGCCATGCTACAGATTGGCAAGATATTAAACAAATTTTACAAAATAATTTTGGAGATCGTCTGACCATAGACGAAGTCTATAATAACCTGCGTGGTGCCACATTTGAAACAAACGCAGTAGAGTTTTATAATGAAATTAAAAATAAGTTGAGAAGACTCAACAGCAAAACTCTAATCGTTTTGGGTGCAAATCATGCAACAAATGAATGCGCCAGAAATAATATGAGGTCAGCCCTTAACACTTTCAAGAATAAAATTCCAGAGCCCATGAGAACAATTCTATTTTGTAAAAACCCTGACTCCCTCGAACCAGCCATGGATATTCTCTTTACAGCAGGATATGCATACTTCTGCCCCAATAACCCAATAACCAAAACCAATAACCAAAACCACCGTAGAGACAGAAAAAAACTAACACACGGACAAACCCACACAAACCTACCACAATACCATGAAGACAATAAACCTAACAAATACTAAAATAAAAACCATAACGATAACAGACATCTAATAGCCATAATTATAGTAACCATAATTATCATAACCAACATAATAATAATAACATAAGTAATAACATAGTAATAACATAGGATCTGACAATACCCATAGAAATTCCTACAGACAACGACATCTTCCAATACCCACGAGAACAATGGAATGTATAGAAATAATATCCCAAACAATTTTGACTTTAATAATTTCAATCCCAGACATTTTAATAGACCACCAACTCCAGAACCTATGGATATTAAAAAAAAACGAAGCAATAGAAAATTTTCAGTCAAATGCCTCGGAAAAAGCTTACCATATATAACTGTAAAAACCAAATTAAAACCATTGAAGTTTATCATAGACACAGGCGCTACACATTCTGTGATAAACCCTGGCCTTTGTCACCCAAAGTGGCAATTAGATGTTTCACATACAAGCATAAAAACTCTGCAGCACACTATAAATGTCCACAAAAAAGTTAGGATTCCCCTTTTCGAGGAATTAGGAATGTCTGTCAGTTCCACAACCAATATGATGGGATACTTGGAAATAATGTTCTAAGGCAATTAAATGCCGGCATCGATTACAAGAACCAAATACTCCATGCAAACAAGAAACAGGTTCCAATACTTTTCGAAATGAACGAGGATGAACAATTTTGTCTTTTTAACAAAGAAGGACGCTACGAAGTACCCGTACCCGTAAACCAGGAAAATGGGTTGGTGCACTTCCAAGGAAAATCTTCCGAAGATGGAAGAGTCAAACTTGAGGAAGGCATCTACGACGTGCAACACTTTCAGATGATGGCCTCAGTAAAGATTCTGAGTGATCATCCTGTTAAAGTTAAGTTTACTCCACAGGAAACTACAGCCGTTACTCACGAAAATTTCAATATCATCGAAACTAACATGGAATCTCATTTCCTCCCCATTACCAGTCAAATAAGAACTAAACACCTCAACACAGAAGAAAAATCTAAATTACTACCAATCATTAAGAAATTCTCAGACATATTCTATAACGAAAATTCAGATTTAAATTTCACAAACGCAATTAAACATCAAATTCGTACTACGAACGATATACCGATAGTTGCGAAAACCTACAGGTACCTATACGTCCATAAAGATGAAGTGCGGAAGCAAATTCAGGAGATGTTGAAGAAGAACATCATTAGACCAAGCCAGTCGCCCTATTCAGCGCCAGTTTGGATAGTACCCAAAAAAACTGGACGCAAGCGGGAAACCCAAATGGAGGCTTGTCATCGAATACCGGAAACTAAATGAAGTTACGGTCGATGACAAATATCCGATCCCCAACATTGACGAGATCCTGTAGAAGCTGGGAAAATGCCAATATTTCTCCACGCTAGACTTAGCGAAAGGATTTTACCAAATCGAAATTATAGAGAAGGACATTCATAAAACAGCGTTCAGCGTAGAAGGCGGACACTACGAATTCCTTCGAATGCCATTCGGGCTGAAGACAGCACCAGCTACATTCCAACGTCTGATGAACAACATCCTCTCTGATTACATCAATAAAATATGTTTAGTGTATCTAGACGATGTTATCATTTTTTCCACATCCTTACAGGAACACTTGGAATCGATAAGCAAAATATTTAATCGACTCAGAGAAACCAATCTGAAAGTTCAGTTGGACAAATCTGAGTTCCTGAGAAAGGAAACCACATTTCTCGGACATATAGTTACGAATGACGGTATAAAACCAGACCGACAGAAGATAAATTGCGTGCAAAAATTCCCTATTCCCAAAAACCCCAAAGAAATAAAACAGTTCCTTGGTCTCACCGGCTATTACAGAAAGTTTATAAAGGATTATTCCCGAATAGCCAAACCAATGACGAAATACCTTAAGAAAGATGCAAAATTAAAAATTTCAGACCCCGAATATATCCACGCCTTCGAAACATTAAAAAGCCTTCTCACCAACGAGCCCATCCTGGCTTATCCTGATTTCAATAAGACATTCGTACTAACAACATTGGTGTACTAACAATTATGCTATTGGTGCCGTACTCTCGCAAGAAGATCACCCCATTAGCTACGCCAGCCGTACTTTGAATGAACACGAAATAAACTATAGTACCATAGAGAAGGAACTCTTGGCTATAGTTTGGACCACAAAGTATTTGCGGCCATATCTCTTTGGTAGGGAATTCATCATTGAAACGGATCACAAACCACTCACATGGCTTTTCTCATTAAAGGAACCAAATTCGAAGCTCTTAAGATGGCGATTAAAACTCCTTGGGTTTGACTACACGATTCGATACAAAGAAGGTGCGAAAAACATAAACGCCGATACCTTATCTAGGATCCCTAAACCAGAAGTAAATCTAACATAGAATTATGCTTATATTCTCTCTAGCAATTCATGCATCAACGTATTGCGGACTCAAATAATAATTAACAAATCAAACTCAGGATCACTAAGAATCAAAAAGGAAAAAGTATTCGATAAAAACAGAATAACGATCAGCGAGAAACAACTAGACGAGCAAGATATTATTACGATACTAAAACATCATTTTAACCCGAACGGTCTGAATGCCATACTTGTTGAAGATGAAGATTTCTTCCAAAAAATGAATTCAGTATTTAATGATAATTTCTCAAACAATGGTAAATTCAAGATAGTTAGATGTTCCGTTCTATTAGAAGACATAATAGGCGAAGAAAATTTAGCTCAAATAATTGAGCAGGAACATTTACGAAATAACCATCGAGGAATAGATGAGGTAACAAAAGAACTTAAGCTAAAATATTATAGTCCGAAACTTGTAGACAGAGTAACGAAATTTATAAACAACTGTGAACCCACCTAAACCTTTGTACAAACTGACAGAAACCCCTCAAAGACCCAGAGAAATAGTTCACGTAGATGTGTTCTATACACTAGAAAAACTACTATTCGTAACAATTATAGATAAATTCTCCAAACATGCTTGTGCGATCAAAATACTTGGCAGAACCTGGACCGAGTTTAAGAGAGCCCTATCCTACTACTTTGGCCAATTCGGTACTGTGAGGAAAATAATAGTCGATAACGAGCTAGGGTTTAAGGCTATCCCTTTAAGAGAATTCCTTAATAACGAAAACGTTGAAATTCACTATACCTCTAGCAGCAATCATACTTCCAATGCAGATGTAGAACGTCTACACAATACTATAAATGAACATATTTGTCTTTTAAAACACGATGCCGTTAATAACCAGCAACGATGTCAGTTGCAGAAAAAATCCTTAAGGTAATAACATTCTACAATAATACAATTCACTCTTCAACAAATAAAAGACCCATTGATTTTGTGAACGGAAAGATTCACCAAGACGAATATGAACGCATACGTGAGATGATTCTACAAAGGAAACAAAAAGTTGTAGCCAAACTTAATGAAAATCGAACCGACCACAATATCGAAACAGGTCAAAACTTTATTAAAGAAACCAGAGGAGGAAAGAACCATTCCAAATTTCGGAAGATAAATGCAAGAAAAATAGATGCAGACCACATAGTAGATGTAGAAACCCGAAATAAATACTTTCGCACCCATATTAAAGCTAAAAAGAAACATCAAGAAATAAATAATCCTACTATAACAGCTAAAACAAAGAAAAGAAATAAAAACACTCCCTCACCCTTTCCTGCCACTACCAATAGTTCATAAAATACCCATTAACTAGTAAAGTTTAATTTAACCTTTCAGAGAATGTCACCGTTATTGCTACTAGCCTTTCTGGCTGTGACCAACACCCAAACAAAACAATTTGAAGACCTAAACAACAACTATGGCTATACTCCCATTAAAACGGACGAAGTGAAACTTATTGACCAGTACTATAATGTTCTCCATATTATCAATACTTCAGACTATGAACAAACGCCCCAAATTATCCGACAAAACATTGACACCCTTTCAAGTTCTACAACCGAAGCTAAAACGATACTGGAAACTGTGAACAGAAATTTCGAGTTAACAAAAGCTAAAATTAAGAACCTGACTCCTCACTTTAGGAAAAAACGAGGACTGATGAATTTCTTAGGAAAAGGATTAAATTATATCACCGGAACTATGGATAACGACGACAGAACCAACGTAGAATCCGCCTTGAAAGCGATCTCAGAATACGAAGCAAACCTTGATAGTAAAATAAACAGAAACATAATCACTAACAATTTTCTCTCAACTCATGTTAAAAATATCACTAACCACATAAAAATACAACAAACCATTATCAAAAATTATTTAAATAAATTCAAAGACATAAGCCAAAACGGCATAGCCAGCCTCAGAGACGAAATTAATTTTCTCTAACAAGTTTATCAAATTGACAACGACATTTCCTTACTAAGAAACCACATTACAGATATCGAACAGACCATACTTTCGAGCAAAATAGGTTTGACTACAAAGGACATATTAACCAAGACAGAACTTGATCTCATAAACGACTTCGAACAATATTTAAACATAAAAACTACGGTTTCATCGCACAATAAAATAATAGCAATAACAGTAGCAATACCGAAATTCTCCGAAGAAAGTTTGGCAAAAATTATTCTGGAACCAGTCCCAACCTCTCAAAATAGGTCACTGTTGCTGAATGTGAATACAATTTTAGTAAGCCCTAGCCATAAAGTATATTACTCAAATGTAAAAGATAACCTTATTAACAACTTAGAAGAAATAAAAAATAACTGTATAAATAGAATTGTACAATCCAGAGAAATTTTATGTAGAACTGAATCATTTGATTACCAAGAAATTAAACAAATAACACCCGGAATCCTAATTTTTAAGCATTTTTATGGAAATATTGAGCACAATTGTAATTCAAGTAAAAATGTAATGAAAGGAACCTTTATAGTAAAATTCGAAAATTGTAAAGTCGATATTGAAAATAAAACACATTCTAACTATTACTTCAAGACATACAATAAAGTAATTTTACCGGAATTTATTAAAATTATAAAAGCAAATAATACCTATCCAGATATCAAAATTGAGGAGCTTTATTTAAAACAAATTGAAAATGAAAATAACATAAATACAATTTTATTCAAATCAAGGAGTAACAATATCATAAGCCTTAATTTAGATACCGTAATTATTATTGTAATAACATTGTTAATTGTATCATATGTATACATGAATCGACACCGTCAAAAATTCGTTATTTCGTCGGAGCCTCAAACAAACCGTGGGGTTGTTACAGTATATAGCATAAGCCCCTCACTATTTTAACTTATTTGAACCGTAGCATCATATTGCACACCTATGCACCCTAATTTAATATGCATTTGCATTTCCTAACTTAATTCGTAGCGGATCATAATTACATTTCTGCCACGTGCATTTTTTCTATCATTAATTAAATATAATCAATTAAGCACAAACAAGCAGGTTTCATATGCACACTTTTGAGTTTTGCTGTTGCAACAATTAGCAAAAAATATTTATTGCAACAGCTCAGCATATTATTTTCCATAAATATCGGAACCCAGCGGCCCCGCGAGAGTGAGTGAGATTTCGCGTTAAAGACAAGTACGGGCCAAGTCTATGAATCCCGTGAACCTGGCGTGAGACTGCATCGGGGTACTTGTCCATTAGATTCATGTATACATATACTCTACATGAATAGTAATCAATAAACGCATTAAAAAGAAAAATCGGTTTTTATTTTTTGGCTTTTCGGTTAGCTTTAATAAAATTTTTAAACACCTTCCTTTCAGGATTAAAGGAACCATTGGGATCTAGCATAAGGGCAATGAAACCGAAATCACTTGCTACTGCGTTTTCATATTGTGTCGAGGAACAAAATATTTTTTATTCTAGGAACGACCATTCAAAATTAGCTTCGAAGCCATTAGAACATACACCAAACTCACTACCATTTAGGCACCTAAATCAAAATTTCTCCCCTAAACGCGGACCCCTAATATCAACACCACAATTTAAGCCACAAATAATGAATAACAACGCCATATCCAATGTTTTCAGGGATAAACCCCTTTCAGACAATACGACCACAACAATACTCAACACCACAGACACACAACCCGTTCAATAGTTTTCATAGACCATTCCAATTCAATCAATTTGGCCCATCATGACAAAACAATCCCAACTCTACATTCAGACCACAAAACAACTTCTTACAAATACCAGAACCAATGGACATCTCAACCGTGAACGTAAAACAGAACCCTATACAAAACGCTAACAATTTTTACCCAAAGAATCAAGCAAGACAGACAAACTTTCCCAAATTTATAAATAAAGAACTTTTTAATATAGCCGAAATAAACCCAGGATACTGCCATGGAGATGAAAGCTAAGTACCTCATCAAACGGTACAGCCTAACTTCGAAGATTGTTACCAAGTGTTTAACCCGTATTACAGCGATCGGTACCAGGACATTTACGATCTTGAACCTAGCATGCATCCAGAGGAAAAAGCCCAAAATTTAGAATCAACCGATCTTTCTCCCAATAAAATTGAACTGAACGACGAAAATTTTCCCTTAAACGCCTCGAACCATCTACAGGATACATAGATGTAAATAAACACGGAACGATATGAATATTTCTTCCCCATTCGGTCGTCCTCTCAGATTTCTAATAGATACAGGTGCTTCATCCTCATTTATAAACCCAGAATTTATAGATCCAAATAATACTATGAAGATTACACCTATAACCATAACCACCGTTTTAAACAAATATGTATTGAATCAAGAAGCGAAAATTCCAATATTTCAGGAGTTTAACCAATCAGGCGAAATGAGGTTCCTAGTGTTCAAATTCGATGGATACTTTGATGGACTTCTTGGGCTTGATGTACTAACAGAACTAGGTGCAAAAGTCGATCTCGTTGAAAACAGTCTTATTATAAGAAATTCTAGAATTCGATTAAATTTCAAACCCAACCTTTCTTCGCAAAAATATTGTATTCCCCCGAGATCGAGAACAGTAGTTAAAATTGCAGTCGACGTTAGAAATGGCGAAGTTCATGTCCCAACGACGGAAATTAATAAACATATAGTGATCCCTGAAGGAATTTGCCAAGCGAAAGATTGGCATATTCTAATAGAGGCAATAAATCGTTCAAATGAAAACGAAACTCTCTTCCTCGAACATCCCCAAAGTTAACCGCCTTTCAGTGTCGTATTCGGAAGTAAATAATTTTAACATAAGTCATCACGATATTGACCACACTGAACAAGCTTCAAAAGACGATATTGAACAGCTTATTAGGGCTTCACACCTAAACACGGAAGAACGAAAACTTTTACTTAAGGTTTGCCGAGAGTATGAAGACATTTTCCATAAAGAGGGTCAAAAACTCACTTCTACGAACCAAGTGAAACATCATATACGTACACATGATGAAATTCCGATATATACAAAATCGTATCGATACCCATACGTTGTTACGGTTGAGTTGACTTCACCCCTTCCCGAGACCTCCGCGGCACGGTCACCACGCGATTCGGACGAGAATGGTAACCCGGAGTTGGAGGAAGAAGCGCCACCACGTTTCTAGCCACGATGCTGGACGGAGTAGGGGAAGCAGAATTGTAGGTAAGGAGCATAGTTGTAAGACTACATTGTCATCAGTAAGTTAGCGTTAAGGTAATAACAGTAGCATTAAGCAATGATCTTCCGACACGCAATACGAACGTGCAAAATACGCATTTGGGACCGAGTGAAATGTCGCGGGGAAAGCTGAACAGAAGCTGATCACTCCCGTCGGCCGGCACATCACGGCGAGGATATTTTTCGACACTTAAACTGGAACGACGCTACCAAGGCAGGCTTGAGGAGCGGCGGCAACAACAAAACAACACTACGGGCACTTCAACCAGATCATTACCGCCGTCGAAAGTGGCGGAAACGAAGGCCACTAAGAACACCCGGAATAGAAATAGGAATTAAAATAGAAATAGAAATAAATAAGAATAGAAATAAATATAATACTCACAAACTGAGCGGCGGCAACAACAAAACACACTACGGGCACTTCAACCAGACCATTACCGCCGTCGAAAGTGGCGGAAACGAAGGCCACTAAGAACACCCGGAATAGAAATAGGAATTAAAATAGAAATAGAAATAAATAAGAATAGAAATAAATATAATACTCACCAACTTCCTTCTGGATGGTGGAGTCGTTGTTTACTTTGTTTGGTAAACATTGCGAACTGTCATCATCGCGAACTGTCATCATCGCGAACTGTCATCATTGCGAACTGTCATCATCGCGGCGAATGTTGGGTAAAGTAGTTCGCGGCGAAGATTTGCGGCGATCAACGGCGAATTTGCATTACAGCGGTGGCAGGCGAAGGAAACGTTAATTTTTGGTTCGAACGAGAGGTGAATGTCCGAGGAGCGGGATCTTGGTTAGTGGTAGCCGTTAAGGAGACAGAATATAAGGACGACGGTGAATAGCGAGCACTCTCTTTTTCATTTTGGTGTTAGCGATGGGAATGGGACAAGTTGGACGAGCAGTAGGAAAGTGAGTGGGGTTTTGAATAACAACATAAAGGGGTAAAGTCGTGAGAGTGTTGTGGAAAAGTGGATATAAAGTGGATAAAAGTGGACTTTCAAATATAATTATCAAATTAAACAAAAAAAAACAAAACCTTGCAAGGTCAGAATATAAACGTGAAGTGAAGTGGGTGTCATCCAGGACGCGAAATTTATAGTAACGACCAAACTAAGTTAATTCCATTCGCGAGTGCGCGGCGCGACCGGACCGGAGCAAGGGGCCCATCGCGGAAGACAGTTTAGTCGTAAGCTAGCCTTAAGTTTCTTTTTCTCGCTATTTTGTTTTTTTCTTTGTTTGAAATAAATGTCAAGAATTATCGGAAGATCTCTATTTTTCCCTTAGGTGAGAGCTAGTCTATGTTTTGTATTGCAGGTTTCCTTCCGGCTTTGTGAGTGGCGACGAAGCGGGGTGCGCGTGAACGCGGAGCGCGCGTACACAGTGGGTTGGAGGTTCCACGGAGGTGACGTCGGGGGGTGGTGTGAGGAATCCGTGTCTTCTCTGTAGTTGATTTGGTGTGGCGACAATTTCCTCTTCTGGCTTCGCACCGTGTGTTTTCAGGTAGTGTTCTTCCTTTTCCTTCAGGAGCGTAATCCGGGCGAGCCGCATTCTCGCTTGGCGGCTCATCGGGGCTTAACTGGGTAAGCGAGTGGCGCCCACGCCCGTCTTCGACGAGCTACCGGAGCCCAGAGCCCCAACCGGAGGGGTTTCGGCCTAGGACGCGCGAGGTCCTAGACGTACCGGAGTAATCGCGGTAATAACGTGCATAAAGAAGAAGTTCGTCGTCAAATTAATGAAATGCTTGACCAAGGAATAATACGTTCGAGCTATTCCCCTTGAAGCAGTCCAATATGGATTGTCCCCAAAAAGAAGGACGCTAGCGGAAAGCAAAAATGGCGACTTGTGGTGGATTATCGCAAGTTAAACGAAAAAACAATTTGCGATAAGTACCCACTTCCGAATATTGCCGATATCCTTGACAAATTGGGGAAATGCATGTACTTTACTACAGTAGATTTGGCAAGTGGGTTTCATCAAATAGAGATGAGCCCTGCGGACATTGCAAAAACAGCCTTCACTGTAGAGGGTGGTCATTTTGAATACATACGTATGCCTTTCGGGTTGAAGAACGCCCCATCAACCTTCCAACGTGTGATGGATAATGTCCTCGGCGAATTACAAGAATTGTGTGCCTAGTATACCTGGATGATATCATCATTTTCTCAACATCACTCCAGGAGCACATCGAAAACCTCCGGAAGGTATTTGCCCGACTTCGAGAAGCCAACCTCAAGGTCCAACTCGATAAATCTGAATTCCTGCATAAAGAGATTTCCTTTTTGGGGCACCTGGTTACTACCAATGGAGTTAAACCCGATCCGGACAAAATCAAGGCGATTAAGAACTTTCCCCTTCCACAAACACAAAAGGAAATTAAGTTGCTGGGTTATTACCGCAAATTCATTCCAAACTTTGCAAAACTAACAAAACCACTAACCGAATGTTTGAAAAAGGGTAGTAAAATCAATCTTAATGCAAATTACATCCAGACTCTTAACCATTGTAAGCACCTCCTAACCAAAGACCCCATACTTCAGTACCCGTTCTATCACAAGGTCCCATTGGTAGCGACAAGCCGATCTGTTATGCTAGTAGAACGCTAACAACTTCTGAAATAAACTACTCAACGATCGAGAATGAGCTCCTTGCTGTCGTGTGGGCCACAAAATACTTCCGACCCTACTTATTTGGTAGAAAGTTTAAGATTCTGACAGACCATAAACCATTAATGTGGTTGATGAGCTTAAAGGATCCAAACTCTAAGCTCATTCGTTGGCATCTTAAACTGGAAGAATATGACTACGAGATCGTCTATAAAAAAGGGACGCAAAATTCAAATGCTGATGCACTGACCAGTATAAAACTGATTTCAGGGTGCACAAATTACGAGTTAAATGCAAACGAAGCCTCACCACCTATAGCAGCTGCAATTATCCCGGATCAAACAGACAACAGCATACACTCTGCCGAAGAAGATAACTTTGACGGGATCCCAATCTTAGAACGATCCCTCAATGAGTTTAACATCCAAATAATACTAGAAAAATCCAACAGAATACTCCCTACAACACTCCAAACTATATTTCGAAACAAACAAAGAAAGAACATTTATCTCCCCGAATTCACTGAAGAGAACTCTTTAGAAACTTTTAAACGCTACCTAGCACCGAATAAAACAAACGCAATCTTAACTGATGACGAAACGTTCAAACTTGTTCCAAACATCTATTCTAAATACTTTTGCAGAAGTAAAACATTTAAAATTGTACGTTGTATGGAAATTTTACAGGACATAACGAACAGTGACGAATAGGACAGACTCATTCAGAATTACCATACAAACAACAACTATAAAGGAATCAACGAAACAGTCTTCCATCCTAAAAGGGACTATTACTTCCCTTTCCTCAAAACAAAAGTTACAAAAGTTATTAATAACTGCGAACGATGCCAAACTCTTAAATACGATCGTCATCCTCAAAAGATTAAATACCAAACTACCGAATACCCTTCTGAACCTTTAGACAAAATTAATATCGACGTTTATACCATCAATAAACGCCCAGTCCTAACAATAATAGATAGCTTTTCCAAATTCGCTGCAGCATACTCACTTGCGTCAAAAAATAGCCTTAATATCACTAAGTGTCTTAGAGACGTTATCAATATCCACGGCATTCCTAAGAAAATAATCGCCGACCAGGGTACAGAAATGAGGTCAACACTTTTTAAGGACTTTTGCCAACAACACTCCATTGAACTGCACATAACATCCTTCCAACAGACTAGCAGTAACGCATACGTGGAGAGACTACACTCCACAATGACCGAAATATATCGAATCATAACTGAAAAACATAAAGACTATAACATCGACATAGGCCACGACGACATTCTCAATGAAGTTATGATAACGTACAACAACGCCATCCATTCAACTACCAAGTTGACCCCTCACGAACTTTTTACCGGGAAAACCCACACTTTTAATAAAGCTGTTCAATTCAATCAAGAGCACGAATATTTGGAAGAACTCAATAAATTCAGATCAACTATATGCCCAGCCATTAAAGATAAGGTAGAAAAATTGGTAAATTGAAATCTCGAAAAAGTTAATACAAACCGCTCAGACTCCTTATAGCTAGAAGAAAACGAAAATGACCCCTAGATTTAGTAAACAGCGAAAAGACAATAAAGTAACCCTTATAACCACACGAAATCAAAAGCTTCATAAATCGAAAACTAAAAGAAGATGAAAATTCCAGGCTAATCCTAGCAACATACGGACAACGGATGGAAATACACGACCTTACGAATAGTAAAGGACTTCTACCTATACAAATAGGAACGGCAAGAACAATACACTCCTACAAAAATCTTCTGCACATAATACGACTCGAACCATACGAATAAACATTGTCCCAAATTTCAAATTCGCTGGAAGCCTTTGGAAAACTAAAAATATTGACTGATTCCTTAGAAATTACAAAGGCCAAATTTAGGGAAACCCAACATAAACTGACAACTCTTATGCCGAGACAAAGAACACGACGAGGACCAATAAACGGACTAGGAAGCGTCACCAAAGCAATAACTGGTAACCTTGACGCAAATGATGCGATTCGAATAAACACCGAAATCGGAAAAATTCTAAATAAGGAAAACGAAACTGAACAAGAGTTTAATGGCCAATCCAGATTGAATAAGCAAATGATCGAACGCTTTAACAATATCACTACTCACGTAAACCAACAACAAAAAATTATAACGTACTACCTAGAATACGTGGGGAAGACATTAAAAAATAAAATTAATTCCGAAGAAATTTCTATTCGCTATTTACAATACCTGAACCAATTTAATTACAACTTGGAACTTCTCGACAACCATTTAAGTAGCATATCCGAAGCTATCACCCTGGCAAAATTAAAAATTATATCAAAACATATTCTCAGTCCTTCCGAAATTTCAGAAGTAGATGATATCTTCGAAGAAAATCAAGTTAACATAACATCAATAGAAAACCTTTATGAGTTACTGAGCTCCAAGCCTACTACAATAACACTAACATTATTTTCAATATCCAAATTCCTTTGATTTCCACCCAAATATACCATATCATATTGCTCCGTACAAGCAAAGGAACCTTCATCCACTCCAAGCCTTACCTGATAAAAAGCCCCAACGAAATCCAATACCTAGACGAAAAACGCCCTCAAGTTGAGCAAATCTTCTACTGCCGAGAATCTAGCCATAAGGAAAAAGCAGATGCCTCTACATGTATTGGAAATATAATCAACAACAAACCTGCGTCCTGTGCATTTTACGATCGGAACGTTCAAACGGAAATCTTCCAACCGGAGCAACACTACCTAGTCCTCATAAATACAGCAGAAATAAAATTCAACACCACGTGCCAATCCAATGAAGTATCCGTGAAAAGAACAACCCTCATATAATTCGAAGGCTGCGAGATCACAATCAATGATATCGTATACACATCCCAGGAAAAATCATTCGTGGAACAAACAATTGTTCATCCAAAACTATTCAATAAACTTAAAATCTCATCCACAAACATTAACAAAATTCACCTCAAGCAGCTAAAAAATTATCAATTTTCGGAAAGAAGTCTCCCAATACTCACCCAGCCATATCCAATCAATATGGACATCATCATAACCGTCACAAAAACATCCATAATAGTCAGCATAATGATAGTCACTTACCTGTGGATCTGCAACAAATTACCAAATCGGTACATCATTTCAAATTCGCCGACAACAATTGCTCCTGTCCAGGAATCTAAGTTCATTTGGGCATCGCATTCTAAGGGGGGAGGAGTTACATCCACGCAGAACAATAACGAAGCAGTAATGTGACACACCTGATAACTAACGTCTACCTAATCCAAAACATCATCATCCATCCAACAACAGATCATGGGAACCCATCGGAACCCAGACGTGGGAACACCTAGCAGACGTAATTCAGGATAGATGTATTAGATTCTTGATAAGTTGCAAAATTCAAATTGTTCTTGGAGTAAAAAAGTAACATACATTTATAGATCAGAGTTAGTTGTAATCAAGAGTTGGAATAAATAAGTTGTATCTTCTAAATTGAAAAATCTTGTTTTTTTAAAAAGGATTCCAGTAGAACCCATAACTGGCGCGTGTAAAATTGTGACCAATGAACTCACAAGCCTTGCAATATTGCGATTCGATTTCTCATATTGATCTATTTTACCTTGCGTATTGCACTCGTTCAAATTTCGCAATCGAAATTCGAAACAAGTGCAACTACTCGTATGAATTTTTCAGTCAGCATTTCTTTTCTTTCTTTTGAATTTTCCTTTGAGGGAAACTCAAAAGAAACAGGGAGTTGATTTTCGCTCGCGACGCGGTACGGTTGGTTCCGACGTGGACACATTAATACCTTTGTAAAATCTGAATATAAACATAACTTTATAACAAACGTAAATTATATGATTAACCACAAATATAAACAATCGTGTTTTTTTTTGAAAACCTACAACAAGGAATCCATAATTGTTAAACCCATTGTATCCATTGTAATGAAAAAAAATCAAAAACTACTAACTCCAAAAGACTACGAGTTATGATATTAACAGAGGCGGCGTTACCCATTGCGAGACTCCAGGCGGCAGGTCTTTGCGAGACACTTTGTCCTTCGTGAAAAGTTGTGATTCGAAAGTAGGTCTGGTTATTTGGTTTAGGTAGTTGTCATGTTTGAGGAGAAATGCTAAAGTTATATAAATAAATAAAATTTGAGGTTTAAAATATTTTACATTGTACGATTTACAAAATTAACAAATAAAGAGATGATAAATTTTAAAATTGATGTTTGCGGCTTTTCCAAAGACTAAAATCTAAAGAAAGGGCTGAAATCTGATCTTATGCAATCGAA
Organism: Stratiomys singularior; assembly: GCA_954870665.1. Classification (NCBI taxonomy): domain Eukaryota; kingdom Metazoa; phylum Arthropoda; class Insecta; order Diptera; family Stratiomyidae; genus Stratiomys; species Stratiomys singularior. The sequence continues at coordinate 65,449,708 of OX940880.1, read as the reverse complement.
TTGCTCAAATATGTTTTAATAATCTTAAGCCGCGAAAAACTCGAAATATTAACAAAAAATGTACACCAATGTATCTTTAGTTTTTAATATTTTTTATAAGTTGTTTCACAAGTGTACGAAGACATTATTGGAGGCAAATTGTCGACTTTGTTTTATTATTAGTTAATAAGTTTGTAATAAATAATTGAAATGGATTAGTTTTTGTTTATAAATTAAATGAAAATGATTCATTAAACATTTTCATTTAATCAACTTGCAATGAAACTTTTTCAATTTTCTTGCAACAATTTGTCGGTTTTTATTACTTGATTTTCAAATAGCTGATGTACGAAGACATTATTGGTACACTGTATATCTGACCCTCTGATATCTCTGACTTGAGCTAAAGTTTTAAACTTTATAGAAAACCAAAAAAGATTTTGCTTGGACACAAGACGATACCCACCAGGTTAAAAATCAGCAAGTGGATTAATTTCAAAAATACGTTTTTGGACACCACTTTTTTCACCACGCATATTGGCAACATTGTCATATCCTTTGCCTCTGCAGTTTTGCAATGATATACCTAACTGTTCTAATTCTTTAATTCTGTGATTATATTATTATTCAAATTCTCAGCTGTGGCTTTTTCGACGGCTAAGAAACTAATAAAATGTTCTTCAATTTCAGCTGTACGAGGTTTGTTCAAAAAGTATCGCGAATTTTGAATTTTCGCGGGCAATGTATGTTCAATTTTTGATCTTTTGGTGGCGTTATGTTGGTACTCATGACCCTCACTTAATTTGACAATTCCGGGCATTTTGAATGTCCAGTTACTTTTTGACAGTTATTGTTCGTAGACGTGATTAGCTTGTCTTCGATTTTCGTTTATCCCAAAAAATGGATCAAAGAATTTGTATTAAATTTTGTGTGAATAACTTAAAGTGTGCGGATGCATTCAGAATGTTAACTGTTGCATACGGCGAAGCTACTTTGGACAAAAGCAACGTTTATCGGTGGTGCAAAATGTTCGCAGAGGGACCGAAAAAACCGCGCCAAGTTCGGTCGAATGTGAAGGTTTTGCTGACAGTTTTCTTCGATTGCAGGGGCGTTGTGCATTATGAGTTCTTGCCGCAGGGTAGAACAGTCAATAAGGAATATTACCTTCAAGTAACGCGCAATTTGCGAGAAGCAATCCGCTAGTAACGCACGGATTTGTGGAAGAACAAAAATTGGCTTTTGCACCATGAAAACGCCCCTGCTCACACATCGTTACTTGTGCGCGAATGTTTGGCCAGAAACAACACTCTTATAATGCCGCAGCCACCGTATTCCCCAGACCTGGCCCCCTGTAACTTTTTCTTGTTCCCGAAACTGAAGAGGCGCATGAAAGGACGACGCTACGCCACGATTGAGGAGATAAAGACGGCATCGAAGGAGGAGCTGAACAAGATCACAAAAAATGATTTTTCAAAATGCTTCGAGGATTGGAAAAAACGTTATCACAAGTGTACAATGTCTGACGAGGATTACTTTGAAGGGGACAGAATAGATATTCATGAATAAATAAATAATTCTTGAAAAAAACATGAAATTCGCGATACTTTTTGAACAAACCTCGTATTTGTATTAAAAAATCTTATAATTATTAAAAGTTGCTCAACATGAGAAACGTCACGAGTACAGTCAAGAATTATCGAGTAATATTTATTATTTATTATTTTTTAACAATTTGAATCTTCACGAGACTTGCCGTTAAATGTATGAGCTCATTTTGAATACTTTTTCCGATAAAGTGGTCATTAATCGTCTTATCGTTTACTTGTTTTAGGTGAAGTCTCAACACGGGATCAAATCGGGCTGGAACATTTTTTAAACCATTCTCTAAATTAATCCATTTTAACATTAAATCTTTGTGCTATCGACTAGATTCGTGAGACTTTAGGTAATCACCCAAGAGTTTCCAATCACACAATCCTTCACTGGATCCAATCTTTGTATTTTCTAGGCCGAATATTCGACACGGAAAGCAGCCAAGCAAACAACATAATCACTATATAAGACTTAGTTTGGTGTAGTTTATTCCTTAGTACATAAGACATATCAATTGTAAGAGAAAACAGTTTGCATATACATTACCTTATTTTATCCCTAAATTTAACATGGGCCATGTTATAGGCAATCAGGTTTACAGCTTTTATCATTATTTATACCTATACCATTATCTATACCATATCTAGCTTTCTTCATTATCTTATCTATACCTAGTATCAATTAAAATCTTTTTTCCCTTTATTTACCTAAAATAACAGTTTCTATTAGTTAGCAAATACGGGTATTTCGGGAACCAATTGCTCCATTCTTCAGGGTTCACTAAACGTTTCTATGAAATTTTCCCAAAATATATCTTATCTACTTTTTTACTATTCTACTTTTTTACTAGTCTATTATACGCAACAACCCATGAACTTTATAAGAAACGCTATCGTCTCCATAGAATGTGGGAAAATTTTTTAAAAACAAGTTCAGCATTTCTTACACAACAGGAGCATTCATTTTGAATAAGTCTGAATCAAGACAAATCCGATATGCACAACACAGCAGTAAGTAATGTTTATGTAGCTGCTTGTCAAAAATGTCCTTTAATATTACAATGCCTGTGTATAAAATTCATTGACGAAACTCTGTACCTTCCATTTTGGAAGTTCTTCAAAACTCCTTGGTTTCCTGTTGAATTCCTTAGGGACAGACTTTACGAATTGTAACAGTTCCACTGAGGGCCTCGCTTTAACTTTACTACTTTGAAATTTTAAAGTTTTTCACTATTGTACCGTTCATAATTTTAGATATAACTGTTTTGCTAACACCGATATCAATTAAATGTCGGAGATTGCATGGAAATTGTGATATTAATTTTATACCATATGTTTCCTGTAAATTTCATTTGTCTCTTTACTGTAAGCTATGGTGGTCTATATCGTACGACATCTATATGGTGGCGTAAATTGCCTTCACCCCCCAACCCAAAAAAAAAAAAAAAATAGTGGTCTATATCAGTACGACACAAAAAGCTTTCATCTCTCCTCAAACGATCAACGGATGTTGAATATACTATTTTTCTATTTATTTGAGTACCTACTTGATTACAAAATGGACATCCATGAAAAGAATTATGGGACATTGTTGATGTCATAAATGCCCTTGCAAGAGCATGACAAACAAATGCTCTTATGACCAATTCATATTTCAAATTTTTTATTTCAAGTCCATTTTGATCGATTTCCACTTCCGATCGATTTCTAAGATAAACCTTTCCATTTTCGAACTAAGTGCAACCGACAAAACACCCTATCATAAAAGGACGGAGATCGTTTCTGTCACAAAAGGCTTCTAGAATCGGCCACAACTGTGTATTTGAGCTTTTATAAAGTGGTAGACCATCTACATTCTCGTCTATACGAATTATTTGATTATTAACAATATTTAAATTACTATATATTTTATCATTTTGGCAACACCAAAATGTATATAACTACCAGGCTTAACATCCGTTATCACACTTTTATATATCTTATTTAGTTCTAATATAGTTGACACTGAACTAGGTACATCCAGCCCAACACTTTTTAATATTGCTAATAATTCATTTCAAGCTCTGTGTGAAATATTTTCAGTCACTATTCAATTCGCAAACTTTTCTTTGGACGAATCTTCCGATTCACTATTAAAATCACCTAAACTCTCAATGTTATCCCTTTCTTGAATGTCTTCAGCAATGAAATTGTAAGTACTTAAATTAAAGGCAGGCAATTCTCTATTATTGTTCGTATGACGCTCGTAACCACCATTATTTTCAAAAAGTGTTTTTCCTCACCTGCTTTACAAGCCATTGATAGTGGCGTTTCGAATATCCACATGTATTTGAAGCCATTACACTTAAGCTATATAAAATTGCACACTTTATCCTTAATTATTTTCTTTCCCTTTGGCAATCTACAAGGGGTAATTGCACTGCGCAAATATCACTGACCCAAGAATTATCGCTCACTCGAGATAGTTGTCACTCACTTTTCACTACAACACTCTTTACATTTACCGTCCCAGTACAATCCGCACATACACTGATAATCCTTTGTCGCGCCTACATTCACATTCCTGTTGACATTCCTGAAATTGCCAATAAAGACAGAATATTTGAAAAAAAAAAGTTCGAAATTAGTATAATCATTAGAATAAGGCTTAGCTAAGGCTTATACTAATCATTAGTTAAGCATTAGCCTGATCGTTCTTCTTGCTGGGAGTAAACGGCATCCATTGTTTGTGAATAAATCATCCAGCGCCTGTCAAGCTTTTCACCGTTAACTAATATCTTATTATAATGATATTCGCTGCTTGCTGTTCATTATCATTTACGGGAAGTAAATCAACCCGGACTAGGCCTCATTAACCATCGCTTAAGGTTAAAGTTAAGGTTAAAGTTAAGGGAAATCCCTTTTTCCCTTATACAGAAGTTAAAGTTAAGGGAAATCCCTTTTTCCCTTATACACGGGTATTTTCAGTCTTACGACTGAAAATACCCGTGACCACTGAATAGTTGCGTCACTTCATAATCAGTCTCTCCAGGCATTCTGTAGAACCACGACCCCAAGACACTAATCAGCCGTGCGGTCCACCTGCCTCGCGTTTCATTTTCCTATAGTTGCTGTCACAAGGTTAGGGTCCTTCTCCGTGCCTCTTGGCTGACGGTTTCTTTCGCCAACTCCCCCTACGTAAGTATACACGTTTTCGTTCATCTGAATGTAACTTAATAGGAACCACCCTCGAGATTACCAGCACTGCAGGTTCAGAGACAGTGCGATATGCAGCCGCAATCCGCTAAGCTCCTTGCCTCTGCACCTGTGCCAGACGCCTTCGGTGCGTCTCTTTACTAAGAGCGTCAGCCCAAACCTCGGAGCCATACAAGAGCACTGACTCCATTGCACTTATCAGTAGACGTCTTTTGCTCGAGTTTGGTCCCCGCGTGTTGGCCATAAGGCGACTGAGAGCCGATACTCGCACGGACGCCTTATCCGCTGACGCTCGAACTTGCTCGAAAAAACTCATGTTCGAGTCAATCATCAATCCAAGGTACCTGATTGATTCTTTCGACACGATGATCATTTCTCCCATCCGGACGGGACTAACACGAAGGATCAGCTTCTTGGTCAGGACGACGACCTCGGTCTTTTCCAGCGCTAGGCTAAGCCCACGGTCTGTCATCCACTCGCTCACTCGACGTATTACCGCAGCCAATTTGACTTGCACCTGTCCGACAGTACGTCCGGCGACTAGTACTACTACGTCATCTGCGTAGCCAACTAAGCGCGACTCCCCCGGTAACTGCGACCTCAAGAGCTCATCGTACGAGACATTCCAGAGGTCCAGGCCCAGAACGGAACCTTGCGCCACCCCTGATGTCAAATCAATTCTTCCCCGGCCTCCCAATGTGTCATAGATGAGTTTCCGGCTTTTGAGGTAGTCCTTCAATATCCGCATCAGATACCTTGGCACCCTGAAATATTCCAGAGCACGAAGAATATCTGTCCATCTGTCCAATTGAAGGCATTTCTCACATCTAGTGTTATGAGCAGTACTTTTCGTCTCGAGTAGTGATTGTGGGCTTCTGCCTGCTGGACCGCACTCATTACCTCTGCTATTGCACCGATCGTGCATCGACCAGCCCTGAAGCCGTACTGCTGAGGAGACAGATCCCCGAAACAAGTCTTTCTCTAATGAACCTCTCGAGCACCTTCCCAGCTGTGTTCAACATATATACGGGCCGATATGAAGATGGTTGCTCTGCGTTCCCCTTCCCCTTGTGGATCAGGACGAGTCTCACCTCTTTCCAACAGTCTGGAAACGTGCCCTGCTACAGACAGGAATTAAAAGTGGTGAGCAGCTTATCAAGGCAAAGTTGATGTGCAAGCTGTATCACTTCGGCTGGTATACCGTCTGGCCCTGGGGCCTTTTTCGATTTTAAAGATTTCACCGCATCATCTAGCTCGATGGCGCTAAAAAGTGGGCATTCAACATCTGCATCTCATCCATTTTTTCCACTTCAAGGACACAAGGCCTCCTTGCAGCTCCTAGTTCCCGCATGGCAAGCTTGTAACCCAGCCCCCACGGGTCTCTATCGATGTCCTCAACTAGGTTGTGCCAGCAGCGAGCCTTGCTTTCGTTAATCAACCTACGGAGGAGTTTTCTGACCGACCTGTATGCCAGCGTTCGGGAATATGACTCGTTTGATTTCTTGAACGTTGGGCTTCGCGGCGAAGTCTGTGGCATTTCCTTCGCTTTTCAGTGATTGCTACCGACCACCAGTACACAGCGGGCTTATCGTGTCAAAAGCAATGCACAATTTCGAAAGCAATGTACTGGTAATCGCTCGCCGAGTAGTCCTCCAGTACCCTCCATCTGTGTATCTTAGGCACTAAGCACTCCGAAGCAAATGTTATAGCCGGAATAGTTCCCAAGCAGCGTCCCCGTCGAAAAGTTTGTGTGTTCCCAACGTTCATGGTGACAAGTTGCCTCCTAGCCACCATTTCTAGAATTCTTTTTCCTCTCGGATCTGGAGGAAGCATTCCCCATTCTATCGCCTTGGCATTAAAGTCACCGCCAACAAGGATTCAGCCTTCCGTGCCCGAGACAGCTTCCTCCAGTTCATGGAGCCTGCTCTGAAAACATGAAATTGACTCATTCGGCGTGAAATAGATGCTTATGAATGTCAAATTGGCGCACCCAATGAGCACAAAGCCATTTCCGCTGGAGCAAGTCCGAGCTGTGGGTAGAGCCCTATCACGTACCCAGATGGCGGCGGTGCCGGGTCGATCACAATACCATCCATCCTTCTCCTTGTTGCGGTGTTGCTCAGATATCAGCAATAAGTCGACTTTTTTCTCCCTCGCAACCTGGTCTAGTAACTCTACGAGGAGACCGTCTGTTCTGGTAGCTCTTACCGTTCGTATACAGACACCGTTTTTATCGGGTTCCACATTTTGCCTGATTTCCTTAAGGACCTCGGCGTAAGTTCTGTCGTCTGCAGGCTTGATCAGTAGAGCATTCCTGTGCTGCTTGCTCCTGGTCTTTTTAAGCATTGCGCTGTGTTTCGTGCCTTCTTGTTTTTCGGGCGCCTCTTTCGAATCTTTTGCTGTCACGCGCTGTATCTTCTTCGCAACCTTCTCTTGCGATTTAGAGCGTACCAATTGAAAGTCAACATTTCTTTCCTCCCCTTGACTGATGTTTCCTGTCTAAACTGGTATCGGCCCCTTTGCCCTTTTCCTACGGTCAGGTTTAAGTGAGCTACATGCCACCCTTTTGCCTTTTACGAGAGGAGTAGCACTTTCGGTGAAGGGAGTTTTATTTTCAGGAACTTTCTTAAGCTCTTTCAATTCACTCTCCGTCCGTAGCCACCTGCGGCGATAGTGATGGATCCGACCAACGAGGTCCTCCAATTCGTCCGACATTTTTTTAAACATTCGTTGTAATTCTCATCACGTTTATTATAGCGCTTATGTTCCCGGTTAGCCGCTCTTCCTCACTTCTGTCAACGGCTATTTTCGTGATCAGGTCATTTTCAGGTGAGGTTCCCGGTTAGGCTTGACTACTCTTTGAGGCGGAGTTCGAAGTAGTTTTGGCCTTCGGGTGCACATGCTTGCGTCGTTGATTTTTTCACTTGTAGTTTTTTAATTCTTCAGTGGTCAAGTCTTCCACCACTGAAAAATGCCCTGGCGACTTATCCCCAGCAGGATTGCTGGAGAGATGCCCGCATGAGGTCGAGGCTCCCTCACACGTCGAGGTGTATATCCCCACCCCTAGTATATTGTTTTTGTTTTCACTCATCATATAATTTTTTGGTGGGTACTTTTAGTGACTTGATCACGCGTCTGGATGACGGGCAACCTAGCCAAGCTCGCCCACCACGCCAAGTTAGTACCCATGGGAGGACTCAATACTTTAAATACTATAAGAACGTAATATTCAATAAAATCGAAAGATATGTACGGTACAGTAACAATTTTGTGACTCATACTGCAAGCAAAATAATTCCAAAGTGACAAGGGTATACGAATGATATGAAACACGGGGATTTCCCGAGTGATAGAGGAGCAGAACATTATGTCCCCACTCCAGAGCTGACCCGAGTGATATGGGATTAAAATCCCGATCTTCAATTATGTCAAAGTATGTTTTGAATGACTGAATTAGTTAACTAAGTTTATTTTAATATACCGTTGTGTTATAACCTTAATAAGTAATTCAGGATCAAAATCAAGTTTTAAATAAAAAAATATAGTTAAAAAAACTTATATTTTTTTTAAAATTTGCTTGTTTTGTTGCGCGAGGCCTCTGCAAGAGCGAGGCGTCGGGTGATTGTCCTGTTCGCCACCCCCTAAAGACACTGCTGGATTTCAATCCTAAAGAATACAAAAACCTGCAAACATGCTGACTCCAGAAAATCGGATATAAAATTAATAAACAAAGAAATGTAACTTAATACTGTCATTTTTGCAGACCTGATGTACGAATAACAAAGAACTAATGATAAGGCTTATTTATGTTTGAAATATTGAAGTACAATTTCTCAGAACTAAACAATCTAAGAGCCTGGGAACTTACTTATCTGATTTCTGCAAGTTGACCTAATAGGAGATTTTAAAAGGCTTTCAACTGTTAGGATTAAGTTAGTCCACGGTTTAAGCTTGAAGAAGAAGCTAGATAATAAATATAATTATGAACAAGAAAGTTTCTTCAATTAAATGTTAGGGACCACGGGAAGGTCCTGATGATGAATAAGTCGATGGTGCCTTTTCAGGGGGCGACAGCTGATGCCACAGTCTAACCCAAACAAAACCCATGAGTACGGCTTAAAAATTTATAAGGCAACAACTGATGACGGACACGTTTGGAAATACAAAGTGTATACTGACCAGCATCCTAATATGTCCAATCTGGGTAAACGCAGAAGTGTGGCCATTGAGGTTTGTGGGAACTGGACCATGGTCCATGGAAGGATAGTAATTAAAGACAACCTGCGCACAAGTCTGTACTTAGCTGCATAGATGCTAACATGCAAATCCTACCTTTGTGGAACTTTGCGGAGAAACCGCCAACAATTGGCATTATTAGCTGTATAGTTTAACAGCTTTATTGATTTTTAAAGGACAAAAGAGGTGTTTTGATCATCTGAACCTTCCACGGTGATGAATATAGTATGACGATTGCGAGAAATGAATGACCAGAAATTTTGGAATATAACAACCGAAAAAAGGCATTGATCTTTCCCAGGAGTGCGCCACTTATTTTTCTCCAATTTGTAAAAGTCTTACATGGTAGGGTAAGTACTATAGTTACTAGCCAGATAGGCTACCTTTTCTATTTATTGAACGCTAACAAAAAATGGGCTTCGGCAATTAAGGTGAAAATGTAAGAAAATCGAATCCTGGGAATGTTTTTAATGAAAAATTTAATTAATGTAATAATGAAACAGAGCAATTGGTCTCTGAAACGCAGTTAATGTTATAGTTAGTATTAATCCACAGCTGGCAATGGAATGATGCAGTTATTGGCCATGGGGAAATAAGGATAAAATCTGGAACTCTCGTTTGGAGCATAAGTGTTTAGTTTAAGAGCAGCTAATTGTACATTATTTAATGCACAAACACTCGCTTCAATCAGCTTCAAAATGTTTCATATATTGAATAAGACTTTATTGTTCTCTTAACAAATAATAGTGTACGATTTGAATTTTTTGAATCCAAACTGCAAACCCTAATGCTTCCCAATGCAAATAAAGTTTAAGTTTTTAAGCTTCCGAAAATAAAGTGTACATTTTGTTCATTTTATCAGTTAATGTATTTTGTGTTTTAGTTCTCGAATTCGTATGTTTGGAGTTATTGACGATGCTTTTCTCACCTCAAGTTGATTGTTTTCACCAATAAATTCGGTATTTCCCTTTGTCTTCTTCTAACTTGTATTGTTTTCCTCCTTTTCATGAGCTATTTGCTCCCGCACATATCGCTTCTCATTTCTTTTCCTTTTTCAGTAAATTTTCGCATTTCTTTTCGTTCGTTTTCTCTTTCTTTCCTTTCAACCATAACCCTGAAATTTGCGGAAGTTACAACGTATGGTGTCCTCTCTACGTTTTTGATTGATTTTTCTTCCTTATCCACAATGGATTCTTTAAAAAACAGATGGTGTGTTCGCATCATTATTGTTGTCAGGAGTTTGAATAACTCCGTTCATTATATTACTTATATTTTTGTTTGGTGTTGGGGGGTGAAAGCAATTTACACACGGAGTGTGGGACTCCTAGGAGCGAATGCTACCAGACTACCCACTAAACACTCCCCTCCTCCCCCCTGTCAAGACAACCTAGCCTGGAACTGTTTGACACATTACTTCGGGCTAGGCCTCTTTTTACTTCGCCCTAGGGCGCCGTCAGCCTAGAGAAATCTCCCCCCAGCCGGAGAGGGCAGGATGGAGGAGGACTGCTGGAAGGGAGACCCCCTAGACCCCGCGCCCAAGGTTATCCATGATCACTTTTTTTCCTGTAAGTATTGCCCGAGAGTAATGTGCCACACAGGTCCATTTGTCGAAAGTTTTCAACATTTCTCCGACCAGATTGTCTGGAGAAAGCTCTCCCATTACCTCCCACAAGTCCTGCCGCATCCTGTTCCGCTTTGTACAGTTGATGAAGGTGTGACATGCGTCGTCCCTTTCCCCTGGGCAGAAAATGCAGTCTGCGGACCGTGATTTACCAATCTTGTGCAGATAAGACTGAACATACCCATGCCCGCTAAGAAGCTGGGTAAGGTAATAATCAGTTTCACCTTGCCTTCGATTGAGCCACGATCTCACGTCCCCTATAATGCGGGTAGTTCAGAGGCCATTAGAGTCGCCTTTCCAGGACTGTTTCCACTCTCCTCTCAGCCGACAGCATATCTAGAACCATCCCCTTTTTTATCGTAAATTCTCCGTCGCTCTCTAGCAAGGAGGGCGATGGGTATTACTGCTGCGATCACCAACACCGCCGACTCAGAGACAGTGCGGTATGTAGACGCAACCCGCAAAGCTCCTCGTCTCTGTACCTGGGCAAAGCGCTTTCGGTACAGCTCCTTACTGAGAGCTCCGGGCCAAACCTCAGAGCCATACAGTAGCACTGACTGTACAGCACTCATGAGGAGTCGGCGTTTGCTCGGTGTGGGCCCACCAATGTTGCACATGAGTCGACTTAAGCCGAAACGCCTATCGCGGCCTTTTCCACCGTTGCCTTGATCTGTTCTAAAAAGCTCATTTTGGAATCGATCAATAGTCACAAATATTTTATTGCAGGTTTAGACTCAACAGTCCGATCTGCAAAGGAAACATCGTGAGAATTCTTTTCTTCGTGAGAATGACCACCTCGGTTTTCTCTAGTGCCAACCTGAACCCGCGGGTGGTCATCCACTCCTTCACTCGACGCATTAGCATTCCCAGTCTGCGCTGCGCATGTTCGACTGTGCGCCCGGCGACCAGTGCTGCTATATCATCTGCATAGCCGACTAAGCGCGACTCATCTGGCAGCTCAAGCCTCAATAGCCCGTCATATGAGGCGTTCCACAAGTCTGGTCCAAGTATGGAGCCTTGCGCTACACCAAAAGTTATCTCCATACTTCGCCGCCCATCTTGTGTGTCATAGAGCAGACTGCGGTCCTTTAAGTAATCCTTCAAAATCCGCATCAGATACCCTGGCAGTCGGAAAAAATTTTCCAATGTGCCAAGAATATCCGACCATCTGGTGCAGTTGAACGCATTTCTGACGTCAAGCTTCACTAGCAAGACAACTCGTTTTTCAGTTTTGTGCGCTTCGGCTCGACGGACTGCATTCACCACTTCCATAATGGCATCGGAAGTGGATCGCCCTGCTCTAAAGCCATACTGCCGAGGAGATAGGTCCCCTGCAGCATGAATTGCGTCAGTGAGTTTTCCCTTGATGAGCTTTTCGAACACTTTTCCGGCTGTGTCCAGCATACAAAGCAAACGGTATGTAGAAGGCAACCCGGGGTCCCCTTTCCCCTTGCTGATCAATGCGAGCCTCACCACCTTCCAACAAGATGGAAATACACCTTCTCTCAGGCAAGCGTTAAACACATTGAATAGCAAGTCAGGACAAACGTGTAAGACCATTTGTAGCACCTCGGTTGGAATACCGTCTGGTCCTGGTGCCTTTCGAGCTTTCATAGAAAGCACTGGATCCTCCAGCTCATCAATGGACATTCTACTGCATCGACCTCGCGGGCAGCATCAAGATGGACACGATGAGTTGGGAACAGCGCCTGCACTATCCCGTCCATCTTGTCTGCTTGAAGTAAATACGGCTTCCGTGAGGTACCGAGCTTGCGCCACACTACCTTGTAGCCGAGCCCCCATGGATCCCTGTTCACATCGTCCACAAGTTCTCGCCAGCAGCGTGCCTTACTCTCGTTGATGAGTCTTCGGAGTTCTTTACTCGCTGCTCTGTATGCTGCCGTCCTGCCTCGTTTGTCTGCGATATCTTTTGACCACCAATTTACAGCAGGCCTGTCCTGTCGAGGCATAGATGAGCTACAGGCAGAAGTCATGAGGCTCATCGTTGACTCCACCATTTCCTCGACTAGAGCCCTTCCTCTCCCCGAAGGGCTCCCCGATGTCGTTGCGCCATTCAGAATCACATCGGCGAAAGTCTCCACGTCCATTTTTCTGATTTTCCACCCGGGAGTGAAAGATCGTTGAGACCAGCGAGGAGTGGTATCGCCGATCTCGGACGCGATGTATTGGTGGTCACTCGCTGAATAATCCTCGAGTACTCTTCAGTTCAACGTCGTCGAAGTGAAGGACTCCGAGGCGAATTACCCTCGAATACATTACCGGTATTCAATACCACCAACCCAGCCCTCGCCGACATGTCCAAAACGCGTTGCCCTCTGGAATCGGTTTGAGACATGCCTCACTCAACGGCTCTTGCGTTAGAGTCTCCTACTACGAGTACTTTGCCATCTGTATTCAGAACAACATCCTCCATCGCGTCCAGTCTAGTTTGAAAAGATTCCATTGACTCATTCAGCGTCAGGTATACGCTGAAAAACGTTATACCCGGGCACCGAACCCACACGAAACCGTCTCCTCGGCCGTGACCTTAAATCTGGAGTCGCATGCTGCCACGAACCCAAACAGCAGCAGTATGGAAGTCATCGGAGAACCAGGCTGGTGAGGTCTAATTTCGATGTTGTTCGCTCAGCAGCAGCAGATCAGCTCTCTTTTCTCTGGCTAACTGCTCTAACAAATCTTGTGCAGTGATGCTACGGTGCAAGTTAATTTGAAGGGCCCTGATCATCACCTCAGAGCTGCTTTTGCTTTTGCTAGTGCCTCTCTAAAGATTCGGCACGCGCCTGTTCCTGCAACGTGAAGGTGCTCTGTCAGTTGAGAGTTAAGATGATTACATAACAAACAGCACGGAGTCTCAGCGCACTCTTTCATCTTATTCCCAGACGCTCCACACTTAAAGCAAAGCATACTACGGTCAAGGGCCCTTGCAATTCGAAGCCCGTATCCAAGGCACCTGTAGCATCGAACTGGGATGGCTCGACGGTGAATTATACATACCACCCAGCTGATTTTTAGTTTTCCTTTGGCCAGGAGTTGTGCAGCATCTTGCTCCATTACGTCGAGTATGGCCAGCCTTTGCCCTCGGCGATTCTCTGGAGAAAGCTATACTTTTATTACAGTTATTCTAGGGAACTCCTTTTGAATGGCTTCTTCAACCTCAGCCGGGTCGGCGATGCAGTCCAGGTCCCTTACTTCCAATGAAGCCCTTGGCTCCAAGGTAGATACGGTGGCTTTTGCCCCAAGGACGACCTTTATTTTATCGCGGAATATCGATTTATTGAAGGAGTCCGCTCCAAACTCGACGAGTAGCTCTCTGGACCTCGTCAATCGTAGAGTTTTAATAACCGTCCCTGTTTTCTCCGGCTTGAAATTCTGGCGGATATCGTGTAGAACGTCAGAGTAGCTCCTTCCGTCAGTGGGCTTCACAAAAATGGCATCCCCAAGGACTCTTCGCTTTTTTCTTGCTGGTTTGTCCACGGTATTTGTAGTTGTTTGAACAGACACTGTTTACTGGCTAAGCCTATGTTCACGTTTTGCGGCTTTTTTGCCACCTTAGATATCACAAGTTGCAAGGCGCCTTTTCTTTGTGGCTTTTTTTTCTGGCTCAGCGTTCTCTTTACGCCTTTTCTCCTGTTCGCTCTCAAGAGGGCTAGCAGCAGTCCTCTTGATACTGGAGAGGAAAGGTTGGGTGACTTTAACGTATACCGTCTGGTCTGGATGTTCTTCTTCCAGCTTTTACCAGTCTCTTGTAGTGGCCAACTCGCCCAAGGGGTCCTCGAGCTCAAACACTCCATTTTTTTACATCCTTACTGATAGTCTTTTGATTTATGCACGCTCCTTGCATACGTTTGAGAATCGCATAACATTTTTTAGTCGACCGTTCTTCCTCGGAACGGTTCTCTGCGATAACTTCCTTAACCATCAGGTCTTTTTCGCCGACTTTCTCCTCCGAGAGCTTAGGTTCTATGCTGTTAGTTCCTCCTACTGAGGTCGATTCAACAATAGCAACCTTAGGAGTGAGGTGGTCGTAAACCTCCGGAGCCACATTTACTACCGGCCCATCACTGCTCTTTTGCAAGGTTTTTCCACTACGGTCAAACACGCCAAGATAATCGTTGTGGTTGTGAGAATTATGTCCATCGGCTTGTTTGTTCGTCTCGTTTGTTTCTTTGTTTGTCATGCATCATTTTGTTCTTAAGGGTCCCCCCTCAGAGCCGCTACCTCCGCTCGGTTATGTAGTCGCCGTAATGATCCCATGGTTATCTACGCAAGCAGGGAGGCCATGCGAGGGTTGGCACCAGCCCTTATGGAGGCAGGTGCTCAGAGCCAGATCAGCGCTAATCGGGAGTACGACTCAACCGAACCTACACCACCAACTCAATGGTGCGAGCTTCGAACGTACTCTGAGGCCTGCCAAGGTTTTATCGTGACGGAGACGGCGTTATATTAGCCTGGACCCGTTCGCGCACAGGTTTCATCCACGGCGGTACCGCGCAAGAAGCGACCAGGTCCAGAATATCATGGCCGCCAGCCCATATGCGTCAAATAAAGTCGGGAGTCAAATCATAGTCCGGGTTCGGTGCTGTTTTCCCATTAGTCGCCTCTTACGACAAGTTGGGTTACTGTGGATGTATTCTAGCCTCCCCCATCCCAAGGGGTAGTATTATATTACTTATGTGGGGATTATCTGTATTGGTAACATCGTATAAAACTGCTGTTTTAACTTTAATTTAATTCCTCGTGGGAAAAAGCAGAAAATTTTGTGTAAAGCAGCAAATTGGTGATTTATTCCTTCATCAGAATGCTGAAATTCCATTATTTGTTGCAATCGATTTTCCCCAAGAAATTTTCAAAATTCTTTTGAGTCATGCGTTTTTAAACGCCAGAAATCCCTTTAGAATTTTCAAAAAACCGATTTTTTTTACATATTTCGAAGTTATAATACCCGAAGAGTATACTAAAATAAAAAAAATCAATATTTGCGGAGTTTTCGCCATTGCACGCATATGGAATTTTTGAGTTTTTAATAGTTCTTACGGGTCTATCAGACATTTTAATTTGTTCTATATGCAAGCAAAAGGGAAAATTTAATGAGTCAGGGCATAGAGGCTTCGGTTTTAAAATTGTTGTCACGGTTCCGGGCGGGAATCGAGAAATTCATTCAGGACCTTTAATTCATACTAGTTGCGAAATTAATCGAAGGTTCGTATTAGTTATGAGACTTTTGGGGGTCGCGAGACAAGGAATCAATACCTTTTGCAATCTCATGGACCTGTGCACTGGATTAAATTAAAGCAGCTGCACTAAGATCATCGAGTATATATATGCAGCTGCCAAGTCAAAGAAGAGGTGAAAAAAATGTCGAGCATGAAAGAGGAGAAAAATTTCTCCTGGTGACGGTACACGGAAAAAGCGTGGGTTCAAATCACTGTATGATGATAATACGCTCTTCGGCTACTACTCTGGTAAAATGATCGATGTAGTGGTGAAAAGCAATTACTGCCCAATATCAGGAGTGGTTCGAAGATCATGAAGAAAATTACATGAAGAATCACGAAGGCTCCGCTGGAAAAATGGAAGTTGATTCTATGAAAGAAATGTTTTCCAGATCGGTAGAAAAGTTTGGTGTAAAGTATGGCACTTTTATAGGCGATGGGGATTCAAAAACGTTCAAGGCTATACTAGAACTAAATCCTCATACTGACCAGACTCCAAAACGTCAGAAAAGTAAATAAACTTTCTGGAAGAGGCAAGTTAACGGATAAAATTTTGAAAAAATTCACAAAATATTACGGTTTGAGTAGTGTTGAAAACATAAAAAAAGCGATTATGGATACTTTTTATCGCATTTTCCCAACAAAAAAAGAGCCAAATCACGAATACTGCCCGACTGGACCCGAAAGCTGATGCAAATGGCAAAAAGTAATCGCTTTAGTTAAAAAATTCAAAATTGGAAGATCTTCCACCGTTACTTGACGAAAGTATCAAACAGCATCTCCTTCCAATTTATGCAGAGATGATTTGCTAAAAAGGTGCTTAGGAGGCCATGAGTTTGCTCTACGTTGAAACTACGTCCGTGAAATTTTGGGAGATTACTCTCAGTAATACTAATGGAAGGAAAAACCTAAAGTTTGAAAGGTTGCGTGTAAATAAATGATTTTATGGGGATCAAATTTGTCGAAAAAATATTCAAGAGTTCGAATTTTGGAGTAAAAAGGCTCCCAAATTTTCAATTTTGCACTTTTTCATAATTTGTCATATATATCCTTCCCCTTAATATGTTAGTAAACGAATGACACTTGTTAAATCTTTTTCAGATCAACAGCCAAAGAATGACAACTGCAGCACTTTTCGATGTCACGGAAAACCGTTGCCTAAAAACCCTTAATAACGCAGCCATTTTTTGGTAATCTCACAAAAAAATGTGTTTCAAACTTGAATGCCATAATAAAATTATTTGAAAATGATTAGATTATTTTATTGCCTTCAATAAAACTCTCGAAAAATACCTAATTTTCACGCTTCTTAAAGGATTGCTGTCCTTCAATATATCCATTTCTTTTGTATTTTGTGTTGTTAGACATTTTATAATGTGTAATGCATTCACGTCAAATAGATGCAGTCCTCATTTTCTTAAACCATTAATAATGTTGTGAGCATCGACATTAGTAACGACGTCGGTGAACGAGGATAGTTACGATTTTCGTTTTCGATATAACTTCTCCCATTTTTTCCATTCGAAATTGGTGTACGGAACTGTGTCTCTGTTTAGCCGATTTCGCTCTTTTTTTCAGGATAAAAATCGTTTCACCGTTCCATTGGTCGTTATGCTGGCATTCTACGATGTATTTTGCAACCACTGACTTATATGCGCGGATTTTTTGATGTTTAACTTTAGTTGTGACCAGCCTCTTTGTTTGTGCTATGTTGGTGTTCCGGTAGTCTTTGCTACAATCTCATCTAGGCCGCTTTTTTCCGTTTTCCTTTCTTTGTCTTTTGGTGTTCCCAGTTATAATACAGTTTTGTGTTGCTGTTTGTTGACGCTATAGATACGTCCCACGGTTTGAGGATTTGTCAAATTTTTCAGTCCAACTTTGTGTACATAACGGCTACCCATTTCTTCTCTCGTTGGTTGATTTCCCTGTTCTGTTTGAAGAAAGTTGTTAGGATGTCAATTGCGAATTACTTTTTCTTTTACTTCATAATGTTTAGGATTTTCCTTTTCGTGTATCCGTTCTTCTTTGCTGTGTCTAGGATATACTGCTCTTCTTTGTTGAAGTTATCTTCGCTAAGGAGAAGGCTAAAAAGCCTATATGTGGCCATCTGTATTTGGGACATGCTGGTATTGTTCGTTGCGTTTGTGTTGGCTTCCTGTATATTTCGTATTGCCAAGTTTTCGCTTTTCTTAAGATCTTGATTTTTCAAAAAGCTTAATAGTCCGTTTTGGTCTTCTTATTTTTTAAATACAATTTTTGGGTGAATTTTATTTATACTGTTAAATATAATATCTAATAGTCTTTCCTAACTATCACCATGTAGATGATATCTATCCTAACTATCAGATATCATCTACATGTCTTACCCAAAAGCTATGAAGGAGTCCCCGTTTTTTTAAATCATCTGCTAATGTGTCCATAAAGAGGTCACTAAGAAGAGGGGAGTAACGGCTACCCATTGCTACCCATCCCCATGAACGTGAAGTTTGTTTCGGTCATACATAGTGTCGCTAGTTTAAAGTATAGCTTAGCCTTTTCGCCATTGTGAGGATTCTTATGTTTCCTATCTTATGATTCCTCAAATATGTTTAACGCTTCTTTGATTGGAATGCTTGGGAATTGTGATTCTACATTGAATGAAACCAATATTTACTACTCATTGATTTGCTCTTGTTTATTTAGGCGTTGTTCTACTTCATGTGTTTTTTACTGTATGTATCCCCCTTTTTAGTCCAAGTCTTCCTATTTCCTTTAGAATCCAGTTGGTAATGTTTTGCGCTGGTCCATTAGCAGCTGCAATGATTCCTCTCATTTTTTGTCCTTCTTAGTGGATTTTTGGGAGGCACTTGAAACTCGGTAGAGAAGGGTCTGGCATCCTCATTTACGTCTTATGTTTAATTAATAATTTACACGTTCTTATTGCTTTCTCTATCCTTTTTAGTGTGGTAGGTAGTGGATAGTTACCTAGTTCTAGAAAATTTCCATTTTTGAGTGTATTATTGACTTGAACATCATAGTTTCCCTTATCGATGATCTGAGCCTTGGTTTTCAAAGCATTAATGTTTAAAATCAAAGCAAGGGTCTTAAGTATCTTAAATGAGATAATTATATTTTGCAAATGGGCAGTTGACTTTATATTATGTAGGTTACATATGCAACGAAAGGCATGTTTAGCATCTTGCCATGATGCTGATACATGCATCTGATATTGTTTTGACTACCATGGGAAATTGTTTACCTTATCATCTGCAATTGCTCATTGCAGCTTAAATTTCGCGGTGGTCTTCTAATGTGCATTTTAATTGTTCCCAGCTGAGCCAGCAATTTAAGAACGATATAAAGAACGAACATATTAAGAATAAGTTAGTCAGTAAGTCGATAGATGCCTGTGTTGTAACGCGTATTATTGCGAATAAATATTTTTTTTAAGTAAAACAAAAGTGTTTTACTTTACTGGCGCAGTCGTTCGGATCCTTTCAAACAGAAAGAATTCGGAAAGAGAACCTATTACGAAAAGTTGTAACCGCGATAACGCATTTGACGGTCGCGATTAAAAATAATAAAAAACGTGTTAAGGTCCTTGATTTTGGGAGACAGGTATTAAGCCTAAACCGTCTCTCAAAAATGGCCAGGGGCTGGGTGTGGACCCGAATATCAAGACCTTTTAATACCACTAAAAATAAGTGAAAAAAAAACAACGGTACTGGTGGATCCGTGCACCAATTGATCAATTTTTATCGCTGGGCCCATCCAAAAATCCATTGCTGACTGAAAAATGGACGCCGAAACCACGAGAAGATTAATAAACGCCCTAGAAGCGCTGGCAAGGTCCTCGAATCCAAGTCCAAGAGTAGGTGCAAGACTAATGAAGGAGATCAACTACATCAAGGAATTCAGTGGAGACTACACCGAACTGACGCAGTTTCTCAACATCGTAGACACGCATATGGGAACAATCGATGCAACGCTACGCAATAATTTATAGATACTGATAAGGAACGCAAAGATAGTTGGACGTGCCAAAGAACTCCTCCTGAATAATGAACCGAGCAATTGGGAAGAAGCGAAGAGGCTCTTAACTCAACATTTTCGACCCTGCATCAGCTATAAGGATATATCGTTAAAAATAAGTAATCTAAAAGTAAGTTCGATATTTGATCTTCCTATAAAATTTGAAAATGTACTTAGAGACATAAATTCTTTTTCCATTTATGAGACAAACAAAGCTGAAACAAGAAACACGTTTCATAGTCTATTAGTTAATAGAATTAAACAGATAGTTTCGAGTAATTTGTCCTGGGATATCAGAAATATATTTAGTATTCACGAATTAAAATTGATTTTGTACTCATATGTGGGATTTGATGAGGGAAACTTAGAAAAAGAATACTTGATAACAGACAAAAAATATACACAATCAGACAAACACACATCCAAACAGGGAAACAATAAATCTCAAAATAATAACCCGCGTGTAAATCGAAGTCAGTTTTTTCATAATAACCGTAGTTTGGATCCTAACTTTGACCAAAACAGGTACCATAATAATATCAAATCGGGACAATACAGGCATATTTCAAATTCTAATCAGTTACCAGGACAATATCGAAGGAACACATTCAATCAATCTGGTCAGTTAAGGAATGCGTATCAACAACCTGAACCGATGGACATAGGGCAGATTAGCAATGGAGATCCTGAAATACATAAAAAGGAAGAAATTAATAAATTATTATAATAATAATAATAATAAATATATAAAATAATTAATAAATAAATAAAAAAATAATATCGAACCCGAGTTTTTTCTAGTTTAAGCCTCGGAGACATAATATTTATGGATCTTACAATCGAAGATATAAAATACAAATGTTTGGTTAACACCGGTTCAACCATGAGCCTAATTAATTCCTCCCAAGTTAATTGTAATAAATTTAAGTTATGCAAAAAAGTTAAAATGAACCTGCAAACAATCAATAACGTAACCACTGAAATAGTTGACCAAGTGATCACCAAAATACCAATAGAATTTAATTATAGTTCAAAAGGAGCTACTAGATGGTACATTCGTGATTTGGGTAACAAGCCATACGACATCTTGGTCGGTATGTAATATGTAAAAAATATGTAAAAAAATTGATTTCGGCAATAAACAGTTTATTTTGAACAATAGAAGCATAATACCTATTTATTCACACAAAAATACAGAAATTTTTGGGTGAACTTAACTCTAGTGATAAAGAGGTGGATTTGAGTCACCTAAATCAAGAAGAACAAAAAGAAATAAGAAAATTATTAGACTTCAAAATTATTATTAATTCAAACGTTTAATTTACATAGAGGGGGATGAATTAACAAATACAGATACAATTTGTCATGAAATTAAAACCACCACCGAACAACCTTTGCATGCTAAATTGTACAGACTTCCACCTAAGCACGAAGAGGAAGTCCGTAGACAAGTCCTGGAAATGGAACAACAGGGTATCGTCCGAAAATCAAACAGCAGGTACGCCTCTCTTATTGTCGTTGTTGCAAAAAAAATCGACAATTCGGGGCAACAAAAATTTCGTCTTTGCGTTGACTACACGAAGTTCAACGAAATAACAGTAGACGACAAATACCCACTGCCAAACATAGACAGTATCCTGGACAAACTGGGAAGAGCCCAATACTTCTCTTCTATAGACTTGGCGAAAGGATACCATCAGATAAAAGTCCACCCACATGATATTCGAAAAACAGCCTTTGTTACCCCTTGTGGATTATATGGATGGATGCCGTTTGGGCTTAAAAACGCGCCCGCAACCTTTCAGCGTTTAATGAATGATATTCTTCGC
This sequence comes from Stratiomys singularior, assembly GCA_954870665.1. Classification (NCBI taxonomy): domain Eukaryota; kingdom Metazoa; phylum Arthropoda; class Insecta; order Diptera; family Stratiomyidae; genus Stratiomys; species Stratiomys singularior. The sequence goes on along the minus strand of OX940880.1, from coordinate 65,428,011 downwards.
GATTATATTAATAAAATATGCATCGTTTAATTGGACGACATTTTGGTGTTTTCGACCAGTTTGCAGGAGCACATCCATTCTTTGACGCTGATCTTCAAAAGACTCGCAGCACATAATTTAAAAATTAAATTTGACAAGTGCTCATTTATGAAAAAAGATACTGGCTTTCTTGGTCATGTTCTGACATCTGAGGGAATGAAACCAAACCCAAACAAATAAAGTGTATTCAAGAGTATCCACTTCCCTATTCAGATAAACAACTAAAGGGATTCTTGGGAGTAACAGGCTTTTACAGGAAATTTGTAAGGGACTACGCAAAAATAGCAAACCCAATGATTAAATACCTCAAAAAAGGAAAAAAAATAAACGTTAAGTTATTGAAGCTTTCGAGACATTGAAATTAAGTATTACAAAATGCCCTATACTTAAGTTCCCCGATTTTTCAAAGCCATTCAGTTTATATACTGACGCAAGTAACTACGCGTTGGGCGCAGTCCTAACCCAAAGCGGACAGCCAGTTTGCTATGCTTCCAGAACACTAAACAATCATGAAAGGAACTACTCTATAACGGACAAAGAGTTCCTTGCCATTATATGGTCTGTGACCTACTTCCGCCCTTATTTATGGGGTAATCGATTTAAAATAATCACGGATCACTTAGGTACCTATTAAATACTTGAACAAAAAATATACAGGAAAAGAATTCAGCCAACAAAACCAAAGATGGTTGCTTAGATTACAAGAATATCAATTTGATATTGAGTAACTTAAAGGCAAGCAGAACAAAGTTGCAGATTTCTTGAGTAGAATCACCGGAAGCACTGAAAATGGTTTAGCTGATAATCAAACAATAAACGCAATCTCAGACGAAGCAACAGCTCACTCTCAAGAACAACAACAACTTGATCACATACCTATTGCAGAAACTATTGTCAATAAATTCAAAACACAGCTTATTTTAACATATGATGTTGAAAAGGAAATGGAAACGCTACACAATCGTAGAATAATTTATATCGATATGACAAGAAACAGAACACTGAACACTGGATTGGTGTTTTAAGACGGTTTATTGTACCGGGCAAAATAGGAATCTACACCGAATTATCATACCAACAGTTTAACATAACTCAACAATTACTAATACAACTTTTTGGTCGAGAAAAAAGAATCAAATTTGTCAAATGCACTCTACGAGCAACCGAAATTAAGACTCTAGAAGAAGCCCAGAAACAGATATCCCTCTATCATACCCAAGAGAGCCTTCATAGTGGTATAATTGAAACTTACCATAGTCTTAAAAACAGAATTTACTACCCTAGCCTAATAAAAGAAATCACTAAAGTAATCAACAATTGTAAAACATGCTTAGAAACCAAATATGAAAGAAAACCAATAAAACCTCGCTTTAAAATTAGTGAAACTCCAACGGAACCCAACCAAATTCTTCATATGGATGTTTATTTTTTCTTAAAACAACCATTTTTGACATTAATCGATAAACTCACAAAAAAAGTGTACGCTTATCATTTGCCAAATAGAAATTGGACAAAGAAGGTTGACACATTAGAAGAACATTTCTCGAAATTCGGGAAACCCAGAAAACTTGTTGCAGAAAACGAGTTCAGTTCTATAAATCTTCAAGATTTTCTGCGGGAACAGAGAATAGAGTTGCACTTAACTACTCCTAACACCCACACAGGTAATAGTGACATTAACAGATTTCATAGTACACTACAAGAAAAATTAGTTTCCATGAGCAAATTAGATCTAACTGTTGTACAAAAAGTTCATAGAGCAGTAAGCAATTATAACAGCAGATACCACACAACGATAAAAATGACTCCGGATCAAGCTATGCTAGCCGACCCTGGCATATCAGCTGATATAGCGAAAAACCGAAAGGAAAAAGTGACAAATAAATTGAATAAGCATAGGGAAGATTATAAAGAAACTAGAAATATAATACCCGTGAAAAACTATAAGCGTAACCGCTATAAAAACGAACCTACATACAGAATTAAAAATAGGAAAAATGAGCATCCTATAAATATCAAACGTCCCCGAATATTTGCAGGTGACCAGATGGATGTTTCCAGTTCTTGCACTTCTATTAGTACTACCACAGTCACAAGTTCAGAATACTAAAAGTCGTTCAGAATACTAAAACAATACTACACGTTATTAATATAACAGAAATTATACAAACAGTCAATTCTTTAGAGGATAACATCCTACGATTAAAAATAGGGAATGAGCCTTTAGTCAGAAAAGAATTAGAAACAATTCGAGCAAAATGAGCAGCTATAACACCAAAACAAACCTCCCGACGAAAACGAGGGCTATTCAACATTATTGGCACAACACAAGGATGGCTCTTTGGTACAATGAATGACGATGACCGGCAAGAAATTGCAAATCATTTAAAAATAGTTGACAGAACCAATGAAATTGTACGGAAAAACTTAAATAAACAAATAGAAATCAACACTCATTTCAATGAATCTATCACAAACCTAAAAAATATAATTGAATCAGATCGAAATCAAATAACCCGGACCTATAGCCAAGTAACCGAAAATGAAAGACAAATAATATCAAACCAATTAAAAATAGATCAAATCATAAAATTGCGAATACTCGAAGAAAAATTAAACCAGATAATTGACAACATAGCATTGACAAAACACGGGCTTATACACCCAAGTACGCTGACAGCGACCGAAATCAACGAAACCCAACTTGACTTTTAGAAATTAAAAAACGTGAGAGTCGGACTGCTGAAATATGACAAGGGCACGTTAGTACTAGCAACTAAAACCCCAAATTCAACTTATAACACCAATTCCCACAGAAGATAATTTGGAAATAATAATGCAAGATCAGTATATTTTAGAAATCAATGGGACAAATTACTTTTACGATGAAAATCAGTTCGAAAATGAATTAAAAACTGTAAAAAATTGTATAACAAGTAATAATTGTTCATTAAAAGAAGTTAACGTATCTGAAATAAAGCAAATAGATGATAGTACATCAATTTGTTAGAATTTGAAGAAACAAATAGTATTCAATCAATGTGACGATATAAATTTAGAACTAAACGGACACTATTTAATTGTGGTTAACAATTGTACTATTCGAATTTTAAATCAAACATTTGGAAATAATCATGTAAAGTACGTTGACAGATAGTTTTATACTGAAGAAAATATTGTTAATTTTACAAAAAAGCTAGGTTTCGAAAAAATTATATTGAAAAATGTCGATAATTTAGAATACATTGAAACATTAAAATATCATAAAAATGTAAGTTATATTGCTGGCAGTCATATTTTTTATATTTTCACAAAATAAGAAATTAAAAATACATGTGGAGAATATTAACGGCAAAATGCGTAAATCTGATAAAATTCAGGAGAATTTTAATTTAAACGAGGGAGAGGTTACATATGCAACGAAAGGCATGTTTAGCATCTTGCCATGATGCTGATACATGCATCTGATATTGTTTTGAGTACTATCGGAAATTGTTTACCTTATCATCTGCAATTGCTCATTGCAGCTTAAATTTCGCGGTGGTCTTCTAATGTGCATTTTAATTGTTCCCAGCTGAGCCAGCAATTTAAGAACGATATAAAGAACGAACATATTAAGAATAAGTTAGTCAGTAAATCGATAGCCGCCTGTGTTGTAACGCGTATTATTTCGAATAAATATTTTTTTTAAGTAAAACGAAAGTGTTTTACTTTACTTGAATAATGTAAAGCATACGCAATATAATTAGGATTAGGGGAAAACTATTAACTATTCGGCTTTAATATTGAGAAAACTTCGAAATGATTCGTATGTTCCTGATCCCATAGTTAAAACGAAATGAGCATTCACTTTAAATAAATCCACTAAATAATTTGTGTCATTTAAGCAAACATCGTAAATCTTCATATTGCTTGTCAATGCCGATCTTATTATAGAGACACAGGTAACACTTCTGTCCACCCTAACGATATCCTTAAATCGCGTTAAAATTTCCATCCAATCATTCACGTTCAAAGGACGAAGTCAGTGGGATAATCAGTTTTAGTCGTCTTTCAAAGTTAATGCGACGATTTCAATTTTTACGCTTTATTCTCTCAAGACGTTAAGTGTTTACATAAGACTTATTACCTTATGAAAAGAAAACACTACCGAAAGCAATTGTTCGGATTTCCGTCAGTGGCCATGAAGCAAAATATGCACGTTCATATCCTTCATGCCCACACCATTCCGATGATTAATTTTCGGCAACTCAACAGTGAATGCCATTGTGATTGAATGAACCCGCAACCGACACGACTTGTTTATTTAAGGTGTAGCGTAGTCGGTTCTATTGGTGGACACTTTCGATACATTATTCTCACGACTAATAATTCCTATTTCCATGCAGTCCTAGAAAGTGCTAGCAAGTCCTTTAATGGTCAGTTCAAGTCAATCACTGTTCCATCCTTCTTTTCAGTACATCTGGGAAACGGCAATGTTTTGATAGGCGAACGAGAGACAATTCGTCGGGTTTTGTACGTGGGCTCGTGTTTACATAAGGAAAATTGATTTCTGAAGAAAACGTCCATGCACGAACCCATTCAACGGTTGCACTTGAATGTGATTTTTCCGATATTATTTATGCTGCCATGATTCCACATAGCGCTGTTCACCTTAGCTGAATTCTTTCACAAAAGGGATATTTTATTGAAAAGATTTAAAGTGACATTTTGTACATCTTCATAACTGTTCGAAATTACTGCGATTTTCAATAAAGGAAAAGAATTTAAAATTTAAGTGGAATTGTAGATTTTCTAAAGCGTTGAAAACCCACTTACTGAAGAAAGCATTTGTACTGTGAAGGTTCTTTCGATTAATCTCTATTTATGAAATAAATGTCATCCTTGGAAATATTTACAAATTTTCTTGGGGACAATGTACATACGCACTTAATCGCAGAGGTGATGACCTGATCAACACTATTTAAGACCGCAACAACACGCATAACAAATTGTATGCTTAATTTTTATCATCGTTGTCCTAGCTGCCCGAACTTTAGGCAACCATCATAATCCGCCCATTTTTATTTCCCTCTTTCCTCTCATGATTTGCTCTGGGATTGTTACCCTGTGATATCTATCCTCTCACCTGATAAGACCTAAACTTCTATATTTATTCACATATTTCTTTCGAATGTATTTGATCATCTAACACCTCTCAAAAGAACGAGTGATGAGAAGTAAAAAATCAATTGTGAACTCCTTCAGTATCCTCTGAAAAGGTGTAATTTAAGTGACTAACATTTGTAAATAGAACCCAAAATTAATATTAGTGTATAACCCAAAATTACATGTTCGAGATTCCAGTTTTTTTATGGAAGCTCGTGAGTCCTTAATTTTTTGCAATGGACGTTAATGAACCAGGTAATTATCAAATATATGGCTTACTTACTTGGAGTTATGAGTTACTTGGTACCACTGGTATGTTTTAAAATGAGTGAGAAAGTTTGGTTTAACATGTAATATCTGTTGGAAAAAATGTTCATTATGACAGTAGTGAATTCCTTATTTGTCCCTCTACGTGGACCTAATTTCGTCCCCGGGATGGTATTTGGGTAATTTTTTTGGAGCTTATTTCAAGGTAATTTTTTATATATTTTTATACAGATGCCAAAGAGAAAGCTGTGGAATCCCGAATCAATGAAAAAAGCTGTAGAAGCGTTACGAATTAAAGAAATGGGGTACAAAAAGGCAGTGAAGTTATTTAATGTCCCAAGAGCTACTCTGAAAGTTTATGTGAAAAATTCAGAAAAGTCTGTAGAAGATCTCATAACTTTGAAAATGGGAAGAAAACCAGTTTTGCCGTGACAATTAGAAGAACTGGTAAACTACTGCTTGGAAATGCAAAAAAAAATTCTATGGCGTCAACGCTTCTGATTTAAAACGGATGGCTTTTCAATTGGCTATCAGAAAGAATATTCCACATCCATTTTCACAGTCCAATGAGATCGCGGGGAAAAATGGATGAAGTTATCTATGGCTCTTCACCCTACATTGTCTTTCCGCAAACCACAGGCTTTATCAATAACTCGTGTACATGGTTTTACTGCAGACAATGTAAAGACTGTTTTTGACTTTTTGAAACCTGAACTAAAGAAAATTAATTTCAACCACAATAAGATATCTAACGTCGACGAAGCTGGCATTATCACTGTTCAGCATAAAGTCAGAAAAATCGTGACTGTGAAAGGCAAAAGAGAAGTTCACAAATTGTCATCTGCTGAAAGGGGAGCACTAATAAGTATTGTGACTTGTATGTCAGCATCTGGTCAGTTTATTCCTCCGTTAATGGTGTTTCCAAGAAAAAATATGAAAGCTGAACTACTCGATGGAGCACCTCCGGGATCTGGTTGTATCCAGTTCCCGGTTCCCGTATCCATCCGTCTGGTTGTATCCAGTTTGAGCTGTTCACAATTTGGCTGAATCATTTCGTATCTATAATGAAACCATCCTAAGAAGATCCTGTTTCGCTGACTTTAGACGGTCAATGTAGCCATACGAGAAAATTAGATGTGATTGATATTACGCGAGATAATGGAATATCTGTACTCCGTCTCCCACTTCATTCTACTGATCATACGCAACCTTTGGATGTCTCTTTTATGTTCCCTTTAAAAACTTTTTATACACAAATAGTAGAAAATTGGTTGACAAATCATCCAGGGTAAGTTGTTAATCAATACCAAATCGGAGACATATTTGGCAAAGCCTGTGGAAAAGCTTGCAAAATCGACACAGCGGTAAATGAATTTCGGAAAACGGGAATATTTCCATTTAATGAAAACAGTTTTGTTGATTCCCCAGGCGCGCCATTTTCGTCTGACACAAACAGCACGACATCTTTGGTAAATGACATCTCATTACCTTGGAACTCCACAAAGTCAAGACCAATAACACCAACTGCTTTGTCATCAAAAGGCAGCACTTCATCCACATTTATAGTTCCAGCTGATTTGCAGCCTATTCCAATTATTGAAACACCTTCTACCTTCTACTTCTACCTTCTACTTCTACCTTCTACTTCTACCTTCTACTAGACGGGGCAATGCTATGATAGTCACGGCTTCTCCACACAAACAAAAAATTATGGATGCAGAAGGAAAGCGGAAGGAAAAAGATGAAAAAGCAGCGGTAAGAAAATGAGACATAAGTGCAAAAAACACTAAAACCGAAGGAAGGTACAAAAATAAATCCAACCAGCGACAAAAGCAACAGTCTTCTGACGAGGACACAACTGAAGATGAATCAGTTTTCTGACGAGGACACAACTGAAGATGAATCAGTTTTCTGACGAGGACACAACTGAAGATGAATCAGTTTTGGTCTCGACTGGCGAAGAAGATAGTGACAATGATGACTCAGAATGTCCAGTTTGTCTTAGAAGCTTTTCCCAAGACAAAAAGGGGGAGAAATGGATAAGTGCATCAAATGTCTCGAATAGATGCATTAGGATTGCGTTAAAAATGCAGGATCTAAATTTGTTCGCATCTATTGCCTGGAGACTTAAATTTTTGGTTGATTAAAAAGAAGATCTCAGGTGCCTTAAAATATTATTAGACTTTGTACTTACTTGTTAAATTAATGTTTGTTGAAGTTGTAGCGACGTCAAATTGATTTTGATTATTTGTATTTTTTGTTTCGATACTTAAGATTTTAATGAACAACATCAACATCGTCCCCGGGGACGAACTTAGGTGCCTTAACAATTATTTTTAGATTTTGTACCTATTCACTAAGTTTAAGTTTGTTGAGTTTCGAACAAAGTAAACTTAATTTTTATTATTTTGAATAATACTTTTCTTTTAAAAAGGGGGTGCTTGTTAGCTATATCTTATACAAGCAGGTGATCGACTGATACATAAAAACAAGTATATTAGGCGAAAGTAAAAAGGCGAAAGTTTGCTGGGAACCAACATACTTATGAAGTTAACACCGATTATACTATCCAATGGTCGAAAAATTTTAATTCTAAAAAGTTATTACTTCAATAAATTTAGTATATTTTTTATTTGTATAAATAATTTGGATATAATGCTGTCAGTTTGTTTGTAATCTTACTTTTGTTTCAAATGTTTGAGGTTGGGGATAGTTGAGTTAAGTTAGTTAATTTGCTCAATTAACCCGACGATTTACAACCAAAGCTATGAATGTTTTTTTTTTATTTTAGGATACGAACTTATGAAAAATAAACTTGCAAAGGTTCTTATACCACTCAAAACATAAATGATGCTGCAAAGGTTGTTAATTTTAAGAGAAAAAGTGTTAGTGATGACTTGCTTTGACAAGATTTTTAAAGAAATGAAAGTCTGACGCTGATATTTCATCGATGGCTTATGCAACATCGAGGCATCTGTTTTCTTCCTCGCAAGAGAATTTCTTAAATAAATACTTTTCCAAAGACATCATTCTTCTATGAATATTCTCCAAAAGACGTTCGTCGTCTTGCCTACGAGTGTGCTGCTAAAATCGGTATTAAGGTTCCATCCTTTTGAATTGCAAATAAGATGGCCGGAAAAGAATGGCTTACGATGTTTTGAAACGACACTCGGAGCTTGCGAATCAAAAGTCAGAAGCCATCTGCCTTCGTAGGGCAACATTATTTAATGTCTGCAAAGTTTTTTTCAAAAAATTAGTTGAAGTAATGAATAAATATGGATTCAGAGCTTCAGATATATGGAATGTAGATGAAACTTGGGTATCCACTGTACTGAAGCCGAATAAAATTGTAGCTGCCAGGATAAGCGTAACGTCGGCGCCATGATTACTGGAGAGCAAGGAACTAACTTCACGATAGTAACTGCTGTATTTGTTTACGGAATAAGGTACCTCCTATGTTTGAAAGCCAATTTCTTAACGGTGGTTCAAGTGAATGTACAAGAGCAAGTAATGCCAGTAGGTTGGTTACAGATGGAGACTTTCAGTTTATTCAGCATTTCTTAAAACACACAAAACCGTCCAAAGAATACCGTATTTTGTTAGTATTAGATATTCATTCCTCTCGTTTAAACGTCGATACACTAAATTCGGCTAAGGAGACCGGGATTATAGGTTTGTCTTTTCCGCACATTGTTGCCACAAGCTGCAGCCATTGGATGTCTCAATGTTTCAACGATACAAGAAGGATTGCGCTGCTGCTTAAGATACATGGCTGCGTAATAACTCAGGCAAGACTGTAACTACTTATGACATACCAAAATTGTCGCTGATTCATTACCGTTATTTGAAACAAGTATGAATATTGTCAAGGCTTTCCAAAAGACTGGCATCTTCCCATATAATACAATCATCTTTAGTGAGGAAGAGATTTCACTATCGTTTATAACCGACCGTCCAAATCCAGAAACTGTCGGGCTGGAAAAAGATCATCCAGAACAAGCTACAATGTCCACTGAACCAGATCCTACTTCATGTTCAGCCACAATAAACCAAATAACAAAGAAAAGGAAAAAGCAGTCAAGAGTATCACAAGAAAAAGGAAAGCTGCTGTTCTAACAGGCACTCGCGAAAAGAACGCATTACAAGAAGAAAAAAATAAAACCACTCAAAAAAGTTAAGCCAAAGAAAAAATTGATAAAAAAAGAGAGAAAAGTGGTTCTAAAAAAATACTTCAATCAATGAAAGCGACGATTCAAATCAAAGGAAAGCGACGATTCTCACCATTTTTTCTTGGTTTGCTCCGAAGACTTTTTTAAAAGTTTACCAGGGAAATTTACCATGGATCCACTGCCAAAATTGCAAGGGTTGGGCACTTACAAAATGTGCGCCAGGTGCTGGTCTTACCTTCTTCTGTATTAATTGCAACATCGACAACGATGATCTCCAAGATTTAATTAATATTTTCTTTTTTTAATATAAGCTTAATTGACTATTGAAACATGTTCAAATCAGAATGTAAGAAGAAAGGTTTTGTCTTGTCCAAAGGTTAAGAAATTATGTTGTTTTTGTTGATTCTATTTTTTTTTTTTTTTTGTTTTTGTGCATAGCATTGAAAGAAAATCAGTTCTCTATTATATGGCTTGAAGGCAATGAGTAAAAAGGTGATTGTCAATAAGAATTTAATTTCATGTCTAGTAATTATTGAACCCACGGTTTGTGTAGAATTTCTAATTGCTCAATTTGTCCCATATCCTTGCACAACTTACCTCACCTTAGGGGTATGTTGAGCACTTCTGGCTCTAACGGACTGATAGACTCTTAGCGACTCGATAGCTTTTAAATGCGATTGGTTGGAAAGAAATTACTATGGACACGTTTCGACAGAGATAAATTTGTTACCCGTCAGTATGCATAAGGAGCTATAAAGACTTATCGTTGAGGAACTATAACCGATCAAATAAAAACTGCTCAACTTGCCCGCATTGTGGTGAAATCGTTGAAATCGCACAGCTTGCATTTTTAATGAAAGATATGGACCAATTTTGAAAATAAAGGAGACCATGCACATCCACATTGGTCCTAAACTGCTTGAAAACGCCCGCAATCGCGATAACCATCACTTACACAAAGCGAACCATGCCAGCTCTGGGGCTTCTAAGGACAGTAAGGCGAAGCGGAATGATCATTGAATGAATGAAAATGAGCTTTCTGAAGAAAATGAAGCCATTGGTACCTTTTTCTTGTATTTTTTCAACAAAAAAAGGTTAAATGCATTTTACTCAAAACAACTTTTTTCATGCCGTGACAATAATTTTCCGAAACTACGGAACCAATCTTTCACAAATGTCAACCACTGTTTGTACACATGTATAGCTATCGTGTGAACCTATTTTTTAAACCCAAAAACGACAAAAAAAACTCAAATTTTTAAAAATTGCTTTTAAGCGTCCGCTATTTTGTATTTAACTCGATAATTTTGCCACTATAAATAGCCACTGTTCGACAAAATAAACTCTTTTTTTAATTTTTTCTTCCAGATTATCTCTTGCTTCAGGATCATTGTCACCGTTTCATGTGAAATTCTTTAGATAACTATGAGAAAGCTGCTATTTTGTTGAATATATTAATAATAATTCAATAAAAAAATTTTCGTATGTTTTCATTGTAAATTTATTAAACCCAAAAAGAATTACTCTTATATCTTCTCCAGGGTTCTAGTGATAAATTCTTAAAATTGGGTCAGTTTTTTGGATGCCTAAAGCATCTAACCCCCTTGATAGGATTTAATAGGATTTAGGCGCCACTTAGTTAATGACGATTTTATAAGCAAAGTAACATTTTTTTTACAAAACAAAGGCAATTCGAAATCGTACCGTGTAAAAACAAGTGCTACAAGTGAAAAAATTATATCCTTATTATCGTAACCAGAAGGCTAAAAAACAATGTTATCCATGTCAAGATTCGTTTCGAGTGACTTCTTCTTGCTGACGAAACGATTGAACTTCATGCTTTACTTAACCACACTAGTTATTCTCTGAATCTGGAGTTTTTCTGAACTCACAAACTAGGTTCTGGTAGCCAACAGCAAACACAATACAAACAGAAATATGCAAAAAGTACGAACTCTGATTCAAACTTGTTTCAGACATCTTCAATTCCTTTTCGTCTGTGTAATATTGATCGAAAAATCATTTGGCACACTCTCACCTATTCATCCCACCGGTTTGTAGGCTGAAAAGAATAAATTTAATACACGAAAACAATTATGTAATTAATGAGGAGATAAATTATTTTAAAGACTTTTTAATTTTTGCAATATACTATACTAAACATAAGAAAACATAACATAATTTTTATACATGTATTACCCACAAGATGATATTGACATTTTGACAATATTGAAGTATCTTCCCGTATTTATCGTATTGACAACTACATAGTCAGATTCACAACAATCTTGGAAGCTATGTATATCTAGTGGACATGATATCCAAACTGCTAATATTTGATTATATTGAAATGAAACTGCCCAGCATTATGTTAATTTGTATCCATGGTACCTGATGACACCCGCTATCCAAAATATATTAATCTACCGTCCTGTAGCCAGTATAAGCCTCGCTACCTATTCGAAGTCATTCAGAAGACGCACCAGATGCACGGAATAAGAATTTCCAACAATTTCAATAATATGTCTCGGGAATTTTCTAGGGGGCAGCGCACCAAAATAGCATTTGCCATCAATCGCCTACTTTTAACACCTGATCCATAGTTAAGTAGCGCAAGACCCAAGGCTACCAAAAAGTCCAAACCATTTACTCCAACTGCTGTTGAAATACTGCTGTATTGGGAAAATGACCACAGTGATGAACCAGTGCTTAATTTTCAGACGGGTCAAAGTAAATCCTAAAAGACTTCACACGAAGAAGCATAAGATGCCTCTTCAGATTAATTCTTGCAATTTTTTCGTTTAGTATGTTAATATACGATAACTAATATTCTTATAATTTAGTTTTTCAGAGAAGTAATAATATTTTTCTCTATTTTCAAAATTTTACAAAATATCATAGATTACCTAATCAAACCTAGATGAAACAAAAAATTTGAGAAAGAATTTTGGTCAGATTTTGCATCAAACACCTCTCTGTGGAACATACCCTGAGTGGCTCTAACGCTTTAAGAAGGGTGATTTTGGTATCGAAGACCGCAAAGTGGTGAAAGACAGGAAGTTTTTAAAAAAACTAAACTGGCAGCATTATTTCGTCAAGACTCGTGTCATAGTTGAAAGGAATTTGAAGTAACGCATCAAGCAGTATCATAACACCTTTCAGACATAGTCCAGAATGAGATCCAGAAGCAAGGATTGTGGAATTTCACACGAATCGAGCCAAGAAATGTTAGATCGACTGACTTTTGTTTGATCGAGAACATCTGTTCGAAAAGCAAATTTTGAAGAGATTTCAGCACATTTTTGTGACTTGGGACGAGAAATGGAATCATTTTGATAACCCTAAGCGCAAAAATTATGAGAATTGGTGTAAATCATGCAATCATGTCGACACTTCGACAGAATATTCACGGCTCTAAGGTTATGCTCTATATTTGATCACTTCACCTTGGAGTTTTATCGAACATAATTCTATTTTCTGCATTCTATTCAATAGCAAGAACCAATGTTGGTTATAGCTCCCTCGCCATGGAAAGGATGGAGTAAGAAAAAGAGTAGATATGCTATTCGAAATAATGAATTCATAAATGTTTATATTTATGTCAATTTTATGATCTTTTATTCAGAAAAATGATCAATGTCTGGATTTTCATTTAGTTGTTTCATCAATAAAGTTTCATCCTTGTCGATAGTAATTAAAGTGCTCAAACGCGTTTGACTCACAGAGTTTCTTGTCTGACTTTTGGTACTTTTAAGACCAGCAAAACTTCGCGCAACTGATGCTGAAGTAGCCGGTGAAGACGCAGTCAAGCACGAGAGTTTATAAATCTCAAAAACACTAGTATTCAATTATTTTTTGAAATAAATATTCAAGTTTCAACGATATCTAAGGAAAGACCAATAATACTGGGCCAAAGTAACAAACTGAAAGTTCGTTATGAAGCTTTTCGGTTAATGTAGAAAAAAGACACTCTAGTAAATCCATTCGAAATTCGTTTTTATACTCTGAGATTTTTTGCCGTTTATAAGGCTTAAGAAATTTCATTTATTCGCGAAATCTATTATTTAAGCATGAAGACGCTTGAAAAATAATGATTTTTCAGAAATACCATCATGATCTAATTTTCTTCTCTTTGCTGGTCGGCCCACTAAACATCATTGAAAATATTTTCAAAATATGCATCCTGCTCTCGAAACCGTTTATGGGTGGTGATAAAATTATTGATTCTTCTTTTGCAATATAAAAACTGAAAACCTTGACTGTAAGACATTGAAAATAACATCCGTTTGCTGATAGAAAAAATTAAATGCTTTTAATAAAAATTATATGGAAAATCGTTCAAAATACATTTGAACCCTATGGATTCCCGCAAAGTTTCTCGACTGCTGACAAAATCGTCACTCTCTAAACTTTCTTCAGAAGACGTCCAACAGATCACACCGGTTATTTAGTATTTATTTAATAACAATAAATTGCATTTTAAAATTCCAACGAGTATTACTACTGCTTGGCAGTCGTTTTTCACAAATTTTATCTAATACATGCGTCCGTTTGCTAGAGTTTCCGAAAGAGTACAAAAACCGAATAAATGAGCCAAATCGATACGACATCAATTTATTTCGCAAACAGCATCTTGCTGAACCAAATTTAGTCTATGAGCCAAACAATACATAAACAATGTTTTTGGCGCAGTTTCTTTGACTTTTTTGAAACCATTTAAGTCACCTGACATACCAGCATCTCCATATTACGTTTGGGCATTTAAATTTTCACTTATATTAATGCAAGTAAAATTATCATTTAAAACTTGAAATAAATCTTGTGCAGTTTCACCCGCGGGAACATCAGCGAATCCCATAAATCTACCAACGAATGCCCCTTCCTTTGTAACATATCGAAAAATGGGTGCGGAAAATTGGAAACATCAGCCGTTTCATCGATTTGCCACGAAAAATTAGGTGCTTCATTTATTTCAGAAGATATGAAATTTTGAAGTACTGAGCCGACACAATAAATTAAATAATTTTGGATAGTTTTGGAAACTGTACGAAAAACGGATAATGTGTCAAAAAAGCTTCCAAAATCATTATAGTATTTGGCAATTAAATATGCTAGTTGAAATTGCTAGATGCTATAGAAAAAGCTTCATTCAATGTTTTACTACCAGTGAGCCAATCACCTTTCGCGTACCAAATACAATTAAAAGATCGCGATTTGTTATTATTCTCCCGAATAATTAAATTTTTAATGTTCGGATATGCTCGTCATTTTACAATAAATAATTTATTGTCTAACGATAAGGAACCGCATTTGTTTTCAAAAAGAACAATATCTTACTTATTTTTAACTTTCACCTGGTTGTCCTGTTCCGCCATGTTATACTTTAGTTGTTCCACTTCACTGGTACTTGCGCGTTATTGAAAGATTAGCACTCTACGAAAAATTTCTGAAGTCTTCTTTTCGGATATTTGGCGTATCGTCCTGCCAATTCAATTATTAAAATATAAGATACACAAATGGTACAATGTTTATCCTTGTGTGATTTTATATCCCCCATTGATTCCCACTGGGAGACGAGACCCAAATGTCTTCGACACAATTTTCTTGAAATTTTCTAAGTTGGGCTTACCCATCAGAGCAACGAAAAAACGTATGAAAGACAATCGAAGTTTCTAATTTTCTTTCGGACACAAACCAAAACGTGTGTGCTGAAGTCTCTGGCGCAATGGGCCAGCGAAAATTTGCCCAAGATCAGTGTGACGAGATCAAATTTTTGAATGCGTGATTTTGTATTTGCTGAGCAAAGTAAAACTCGAAAGATAGTTTTCATTATAATTTTAGGCTCAAATAAGAAAATTTGTTGAAATCCCCGAGCTTTATATTGCAAAAATTGACTCTTTAATCTAAAATCACCACACTGATAATAACTGGTAAGTACCATAGGGCCTTTTGCTATGCGAAAACCAGCGTTAACTGTTTTGCTGGAGCAACTGATTCAAAACACACCACCAGTGACTACAACAAACTTCTATTCCACATTTTAAATCTACATCTAGAATTATTCACCCCAGTAAATATTTATAAATCGACAACGACAATAATTGATTAATCAACAGCATAGCAAACCATTGACAAGGGCTAACATTTTCGAGGTGTTCAACGGTACCATCAACCAAAAGATGGTAAGCTGATGGAACACTGAATCGGGAGCAATCATGCAAATAACTCAATTCAGAATATCCAGCCCCCACAAACCGATACACAGACTGGGTTAGCCAAGAGAAGGAAATGGGGTCAACCAAAAGAAGAAGGGATGAGAGAGAAGGAAATATTAGAGTATATTTTGTTGCTAGTAAGTAAACGAAACATCTAGGCTAAAATGTGCTCTGAAAGGGAATTCATATATAGACAACGATGCTTCCAATGGGAACGGATTGTGAACAACAAGCAGGATAAAACGTCTCCAGATACTATTGTATCAATACTCCGGGCTTAGCGGATGAAAGAATCGAACGAGTTACCAAGATGACTCCTTACAGAGGTCCACATCTAAAAGAAATGGTATTTTTTGAAGCAGATATCAGAATAACACCGATTTTTCTGAGGATATTCATTAATTCTCTATCTAATGCATATATTCCTCTATACTCCAGGAAAACCAGAAATATTTTTGTGCTGAAAACCGTTGAAAGTCTAGTGGATGGGTATAAAAAAAAGCATCGAGAGTATAACGGGGCTTTGTCCCAACACGCATACCTTCGCACATGCTCAGCAGAGGTGAAACTACATTGTAAACAGAAAAGAGACGAACGTTGCCATGATACGTTACACATTTGTGGCCATCATCGATATCGAGGTGATCTTCAATAATTTAAAAACATATAGCATAGTAACAGGAACTGTCCACATCTAATTGAACGGATGACAGTACTAACGAAAAATAAGTATTACAGCCTAAGAAAACGGCCTTACATTGATATGTATTAAAGGTACACCAGAGAGTTACGTAATATCATCCTTTGCCCCAGTGCTCAAAGTTCGCTAAATAGTTGACGAACCTTATAAGAAGGCTTTCAAAAGGATAATACATGCTAACGATATCGTTATTTTGATCAGTGGAAGATTCCCGGATTCATGTCAGACTAAACTGTCACTTCTTGTCGGGTGGGTGAAATTAAACGGCGCTCTTCACAATGAAAAGGCTGATGGGAAATCGTTTCAATCAAATACTAACATGCCACCTATTAAATCAAATAAAATGATAACTTCACATATCTTCCTGGAACCCAATGGGTAAATAACTAAATTTAGACTAGGTTTTTTTTATTTTCGCAGCAATTTGAGGTGTGACTAAATCAAATCTATCGATTAAATGTTTCATTGATGTCTCTTTTAGGATTTGGAGATAGTATGATATATGATACTTCGGGATAAACGAGAAAAAAACCATGTTATTTGAATACTATCAATTTTTTTTTTATTCAATTAGTTTGATTTGTAATTGATCATGAAAAGATTTATAACAATTTCTGGCCGAATTAAAACAAAAATATACTTCGCACTCCTTTGCAACCTGCTAATCTGCGTTTAGAAGTATTTTTATCCACATTTGTCCTATCTTTCGGCAGATGAGATGCTTGTTTCTTTTTTGCTTCGTGTGAAAGGGCTGTGACAATGCGTCTTTTCTGTTCGTAGTTCTGTTAGTCGTTAAGGGTTTGGGTTTTGAGGGTTCTTATTTTGAGACGTATAAATTAAACTTTTGCCAGATCCATTTTAAAATCGAAGTACTCACTCGCTTATTACTCGCTCATTATCAAACCGCTTTATTATGGTCACTCGTTTAGCAGCATGCACACTACAATCAAAAGTAGCACGTCCCTGTTTTTTGAGCGTGTTATCTGATTCAAAATAATCTGTTTTGATTTTTTCTGAGTTGCCATTCTTTTCACAACTTTTTCCTTCTTTGGGACCTTGTTTTTCATCAAAATTCCCATTCTGTTGCATTCTCTTTGCTAAATGACATCTAAAACCAATATGAAGGTAAAGTAATGGTTCATGTAAATCGAAATCCCAACAGTGAGGATGTCCTGCAATTTCAGTACTATTCTTGCAACTGCGTTTAACTTTTCAGGTCTTGGTTACAAAGCTGATTCCACTGAAGATCCTTCCCCTTCATACCAGTATAAGTCTAGTGGTATCCCGTCGGGATTGGCTGCGATAAAAATTTTTATACCTTCTGGAATTGGCTTTCCTTTCACCAATTGCTTTTTAATACACTATCCTGTGTAGGATAACAGCTGTTCATCGATGGACACATTTTTTGTCTCGAACATTTTTCCGGCACTCTCTTTAAATTTCTGTAACGATTGGGCGTATTTTCCAGAAACAGTCATGAGATCGTGTGGATTCGGAAACCTCATCATGGATGACAACTTTTAAATGTGAACGAATTTCAGTATAACGATTTCTAACCATTGCAGATGCCACTAAATCACATCTAGTTTCTAAGGTCAATACTGTTTTATTCTTGGCATCCCCAACAGCCATTGGTGACCATGCTGCATCCAAAAAATCGTTGAATTTCTGCGGCAGTACTATTGAATGATTTTCGATAAAACTGATATTTTGGTTTTGTATATCATCTTCACCGACATCGGAATCCTCCTCTTCATAATCCGAGAAATCGAATTCCAATAATACGCGGCGAATCTCCTCATCAGACAAACCTGAAATCATTGTAAATACCGAACATTATCTTTAATAGTACCCAAAGTATCACATATAATACGCTTAATTTTCCGTATGATATTCGCGTTGACAAATACTTTGACGTTTTTCATATTAAACACAAAAAAGAGAACAACAGTAATAAAAAACAACCGGTAACCACACGAGAATTTATAAGTATTAATTACTTACCCTATGTGAAGTCGACATACCGAAAACTGGAAATTTGTCAAAAAGTAACGGCACCACAACTAATCACTTTAATGCACTTCACTTGAAGAAAGTACACAAAATGTCACTGAACGCCTATGATAAAGTTTTATCCAAGAACTCACGCAATAATTTAACAGATAGCGCTGTTACGAAGCATTTTTACAAGTATCATATATGATACCCTGGATCCCAGGAGGATAGAACATTGTAGACCAAACCAAAATAATTTGATACCACTCATTTTCTTCGTATATCATCATATATTCGTATACATACTGAAGCTATATGTGCTTTTCACTCAACTTACCATTTTGTATCAAGTGGACAAATTCACGTTAAATGCTAAATATCAAAATCAATTTGAATAGCTATAAATCAATAAAGTTGGATTTCTATCGAGATGGATAATTTATTAAAATAATAAATATTGGATGTTTTGATTATTTATATTATTATATTATATACAAATGATAACGGTAATCCGTAGCAGGACGCACGACAACAACGTGACTGAAATATTTGAATATTCTTCACACTTATTATATTTCTACCAATCCGTGTATTATGTTTAGAGTGTATATGCATTCGTGCTGAATTTTTAACTTATGCTATGTTTCCGTTTAAAATTTTTTATTTTACTCGTCCGCTAAAAAGTTAGTTTTCTTCTTATTCTTATTATAATTATTTATAACTTGCTTTGCTCTTTGTAACATCTCATACTTTAATATTGTAGACGATTATACCAATAATAACATCACATTCTAAATTCCTTTCCGCTCCCATCATAATCTCTTGTGCCCATTCTCACACTCCCAACATTAACGAGACTCCAAAACGATTATAGTAATAAATATTACTAAAACGCTCAGGAGGATCCCTCCTATGATGAGTTTCTTCTTTCGCAACTTGTTCTGCAATTTACAAATAATACCAACTTTGAAGTGCTCCTGTTTATTTGCGCACACGATTTTTGGAAAATTACCTTGTACTGGCTCGCTTTTCGAAGATTTTCTGTACCGGAAGAAACAAAAACGCTCGTTTGTTCCACTGATGATTCAATTGAATCAACAACCATTCCCTGCTCGTACACCATTGCACCAAGCTTTTTATAGATTTCGTTAACGCCAGCAATATTTTCCTGTTATCAGAGTCAAGAATTTAATTACTAAATTCCATAGAAATTTGGCAAATATGATAGATACCTCTAATTCGCGAATTGCTCTTTCTTGTTCCTCCAAAGCCTGCAAATCAATTTCTTCTTGCATCTGAGTTTGTGTGGATCCCTTGCGATTGATAAAGTTGTCTTCGAAAAATGATTTGTTATTGCCTTGGCTACCGCTATTTGATCCGGGGGGTTTGCTAATGTTATAGGAATTCGCTCGTGCTTGACGAACTGCATTTTTTTCAATGTCAACAGTTTTACGTTGAACAGCCTAAAATGTGAAAAAAATTACTGCGAATGTGCTATTACTTGTGAAAAGGATGCATAGAAATGTTTCTGAGTAAAAACGACAGTGAAAATAAAGTGAAATTATCGTTCGTTCCAACGGTCGCTTGTTGTTGTTGCTTGAAACACCGCAATACTTAAATAGAGAATAAAGTGGACATAGTCCATCTTATTGTTGGGAAACCAAAGAATGATAAAAAAAATTCGGAATATTCTATTTGATAGTTGTTAGTTATAAAATTCAGTAACTTGCAGAAATACTATGACTCGAAAAAGTCTAGATGCCACAATAATTTCTCCCAGAAACAACTCAATTCAAAATAATTTGGCGAATCTGAAATTGATCTCATGTAATTGCAAAAAACCTATTAAACAATACTATGTTGCATTAATATATAAATTTATAAAATAAATAAAACTTATTCTTTTTCCGAAAATATTTAGGACAAAATCTAGGTTCCCTAAGAAACGCAGGGGAGTACTGACTGGTTTTTGTCAATTTAGTATTTGATTGCATTTTCTTTAGCTTTACAAAAGTGTTTTGACTTTCAAAGGCATTGAGTTCGGAAAATTCCTTGTAAAATCGTAATCAATTCTAGACGCAACAACTCTTTGATTGCTTCTGTGCTCAGACGTTTTCCATCTCTTTTCAAGCATGCTCAAAAGGGTTTAGGCGGTTGATAGCGAGTTCGGGAGTCTGGGGAGGAATAGAGGCAATTCACTAACACCCAATATATGCCAGATGTTTATGATTGTGGTCTTGTTGGAGAAAGTAATTTGATTCTACGCCTATTTTCACGTTTTTTTTTTTCATTTTAAGATAAACTTCTTCAACCATTATTGAAGCTATAATTGAATCTCGACACATATGTGATCCTATATATTGCCATACTGATATTTTTTCGAAGCTCATTTTTCAACAGTCTCCCTTTAAAGCGTAATATGACCATCTGACCCAAGTCCATTAAATTTAAAATTGCGTCCGAGGAAATCATTCTGTTCCAATAAAGTAAGCACAGCGTTACTACTGGTCTGAGCAAACCCGTCGAACAAATTTCCAAATTAATGAGATTCAACCGGCTTTTTTTTTATGCATTAGTATTTGTAAGCTTTGGTATTTCTAAACTAAAATAGCATATAGATAGCATATAAAGACGAAGATGTGATGAAAAGTGCATTAGCATTTTCTTAAAATTTGTATTCATCCACAATGATATACATAAACAATAACACCGGTGAAAGATTTCAAAGAAAAACACCAAATGCAGCGGAAAAACGTCGAACAATCCCTGACATAACGAGGTTCAACCAACATTAATAGAATTTTATTTGTATTGGTGTAAATTTTCCAATTATTTCGATTAACAAGAGTAACCCTTTGAAAACTTTAAAAAGGCAATACAAATATACTCAAAATTTCTATACACCGTCCGGGTGTTTTATCGTTGTTATGTTTTTACGCTACATTTATGTCGTATCATTTTCACTTAATTTACATTGACGGTTTTCATGTGTTGTAGTAAATTAATTAAAATTATTCTCTCCGCCTCACTCATTCACTATCCGAATTGTTACATTTCCCGTTGGGTAGGCGACATAAAGACATAAAAACAAAAAAACAAAAAATAAATCAAATAAAATAATAATAAAAGAGACTAAGCGCTATTGGATGAGTATTATTTGTTATGATCGAATGAAGTTTTGATTAAATTTTAATTTGTACTCATATTTTTAAGTTAAAAGAAAATCATACATAATAAAAAAGAACTAAGACTAGAATTAAAATGATATTTGTAATGACATAAAGGTATTAAGCAATATTTAGGCAAATAATATAAGAAGAAACAAAAGTCGCAGTAGAAATAAGATAGAAAAAAAGTAAAAAAAACACCCTATTAAATTCTGGGAACTTTAACTAGAAAGAAATTTTTCATTGATATAATTCGGGGGTTGGTAGTGAACCACCACCTATAAGAAGGTGAAGTTTATTGCGTCAACTAATCAAGTTGGGGGAAGAAGTTTCTTGAATTTCAGTCGTTGCCTTTTGATATTTGATTTATTTGAATTTCGATAAGCATAACGCCGTAACGAAGTGTTATTTTAATGAGTCGTGTCGACGGTCTACGAATTAGAGCGCCACGCGTAAAAGGAGAAAGAAACATAAAAAAGGACGATATCCTGACAATGTTATCAATTTCATTAACTGACACAATTAAAGGCACTCCTTAGTGATACTAGAAAAACACTGCTAAGATCCAACAAACAAAACGGAATTATATTTAAAGTAAAAAGAAGAAAAAAATAAAGTGGAATTACATTTAAATAGAAAAGAACAAAAAAGAAGTGAATTTAAGTTTGCAATACAACGAAAAAAGAATTAACCTTAAGACTAAAAGGGATAACGGAAGAGTGCATGTATTTGTGGATTTTGAATTCCCGGTGAAGAACGCATGCACCGAGTGGAGTGCAGACGTCTCTGGCAAAGTCATAATCAATCAAGTCGCAACACTAAAAGACGTTTGACGTGAAAAATTACAATTGCATCGCTTCTCTGGACGTGATCGACAAATGGGCCGTAGAAGTTGTCTCATCTCAGTAGTTTTGTGTCTTGTAGTAAAAAGGTTGGTTACATCCCTAAATTGCAATCTATAACAACAATACAAAATTCCAAGAATTTTTGTAGAAAAAATCGAATTTTTTTTATATTTTCTACA
Organism: Stratiomys singularior; assembly: GCA_954870665.1. Taxonomy (NCBI): domain Eukaryota; kingdom Metazoa; phylum Arthropoda; class Insecta; order Diptera; family Stratiomyidae; genus Stratiomys; species Stratiomys singularior. Next base: position 65,405,287 of record OX940880.1, on the reverse strand, counting down.
TGGGTTTGTATTTTTGTATTTTTTTTATGAATGAAATATGAAAGAGTTAATTTTTGGTGTGTGTACGTGTCCTGAAAGGGTCAGGGCCTTCAGAATTTCCGCCACGCCTACGCGGTGAGCTAGTCGTAATTAACTTCCTTCGGCCGCCATTATACGGCTTTAGTATTTTCAAAAATATGCTTATCTCTTCTTGCTGCCCCATTATTTATTTATTTATTTTGCTAACTACATTTGTTTTGGTTCTATTATTCTGAAAACACTCAATATGGCGCCCAACGTGGGCCATGTTTTAACTACATTTTTTTTTTTATTATTTTGAAAATACTCAACATGGCAGGCACCCAATTTGGGGCTTTGTTTTAACTACATTAATTTTTTTTTCTGTTCTATCATTTTGAAAATACTCAACAAGGTGTTATCCAAACCGCAAATACAACTGCAAACAGAGGAACAAAACTCATTCCGCTTATGTTTTGAAAATACAACGAGGTAATTCTATTCCATAATAGGGCGTGAATGCTATGGATTCAGGTTAAACAAGAGGGATAAATATAGATTTATGCAAGTTTTTTCCTGTTAAAAAATTTATTCATATAATGTTTTTAGCTAGAAAGTTTGAAATGCAAATTGTCATTAAACATTTAAATAGAAAATAATTATAAAATGACGGCTACGAGAAAGTGTAGTGTAGGATTACGCTACCAAGTTACTTGGTAACCTTTGCTAGAAAACGAATGAAGAGCGCCATTGAAAAGAATTTCACTTATACACATGTCAATTTTTAACTCTTGTTTTTTTTCCTAAAACGGTCGATAGTATCGAACAGAGATTTAATTAAGCCTAAAACAGTAGATGAATTCTCGTTAAAATATTCAGACTGCTTATGGCAAACTGCATTCTCCAAACAAGAAAAAAAAGCTTTGTTCGTATAACTCAGGCATTGTTGATGACCTTTGCCATCATTAATTTGATGATGATGACAAGAGAAACCAAGTTTTTTTAGCTACAGTGCTAGTTGAACCGTGGGGCTTATGTTGTAAGCTGGTCTTCTGGTAGCTTGGAGCCTCACGGACGTCCAATGTGCTTGAAGCGAAAAAACGAACGAGGTTATTCGGGCACTTTTCGCTGGGCATTCAGTTCTTTCTGATACTTCATACGAGGAATGTCTTATTGTGGGCCCGCATTTGAATGTCATTGAGCTTTCCAAAGCTGTGCAGATTTTAAAAATGAAAAAAGCCAGCGAAAGTGGTACAGATTGTGAACCAATTTTGCCCTGAAATTTTGCTCAGCACAATCAACATCTGCCTGCAGGAGGCGAGGGAGTGAGCAATTATCTGCAGATCGACCCCTAAATATGCTGAACGCTGCTGAGAAAGTGCTCGAGACGCTCACCAAATTGAGAATTGGGGAGACCGTCCAAACTTTTGGAGGTGTATTACCTCACCAGTACGGCTTCAGAGCTGAACGATCTACGATAGAGGAAATAATAGAAATGCTGAAGGCGGTCCAGCATGAAGATGCCCACAATCTCCAATCGAGTCAAATAATCACATTAATAACACTCGATGTGAGGAGTGCTGTCAATTCCGCAATTGGAACATTTCGCTGGAACATTTCAGGGTGCCGAAGTAGCTTATACGGAATTAAAGGACAAACTCAAGAGTTGCGCATGATCAGTTTCATTGATGACGTAGCAGCATTAGTCGCGAGGCAAATAGGCGCAACCTAAACTAGGTATGATACTGCGCTGAGTTAGCGATAGGATGACCGGCCGTGGATTTAGTCTAGCGCTAGAAAAAAACGAGACCTTTCTCACAGTTATTCTCCCTCACTCCCGTCCATCCCTTCGGTTTCGAACCTCTGATCAGCTCAAAGATATGCTCCAGAAACACTAAAGGTTTTTTGAAGAAGAGAAAGGTAAATTTTATGGGCCAAAAGTAAGAAATATGATATTTCTAGATTTAAAACCGCGAAATCAGCAACATTACTTTTCTCGAAACTACGTTTTTCAAATGTGCTCCAGTTATACTTCGAAAACAAAGCATCCAATCGATTTAATTTTTATTGCAGTTTCTTTAATATACAATCACTCATATATTAAACGTTACATGCATTAAATATTTCGATGCAATTTACAGCTTTATCATTTTTCGAAGGGATGTTTTCCGAAATGTCGAATTTGTAGTTTTTAGGCGGTTCTTTATTTTATGTCATATGTACTCCATCAGATTGAGATATGGAGGTTTTTGTGAAAATTTTAGTTTTTTTTTTTTGACATTTTACTAGAGCTATTCTGAAAGAATGTTCTTGTTAGAAACAGAACCTGTTGAAAACAGAACTCCAAAGATAAATACTGTTTTTGTGTCAATTTGTGTTGTAAATCATGCGGTTTGCAATGTTCGACCCTGTTGTTGCGTTCGTTCCCTCATATGCTCAGAAAATATTATTCTTATTTGATTTCATTGACCGATGTAGCTTTATTCACATGTACAAGTTAATATACGTCTTGTATGTCTCGCGAGTCCACTTCGTTTGTGTTTTGTTCCTGGCCATTAAAGCTGTGTTAATGTATTTATTAAATAATTTCGCTAATTTCCATCTTGGTTTCTCAGCGTATATCAATGTTGACTATTTCTTTCCTATTTCTCTTTCTTCTTCTTTTCTGTGCTTTGAAGTGTTTTGTTATTCCCTCTTCTGTTTTCTACTAAGTGTATAGTGTTTGGTTCCTTGTCTAGGCTTAATCTGTTAGAAATGTGCGCTATCCAGCCTTGCTTTTAGTTGCCTTTTTGCTGCATTTTGGTGCTGTCGGGTTGTGTGCTATCGTGTTCGTGGTCACGGTTTTCCTAGATATCTAATACTCGAGTTCCTTTGATGTTTTGTTGTTCTTTATAGTAATGGTAATTTATTGTTCCTTCCTTTTTCGTCACCATTGTAAATTTTAGATTTTTGTCTGTTTTGTTGGGGTAATATTCACCATTTTATACTTTATACATCGTATAATATTATGTCGTCGACATATCTTGCATAAAATATCACTCCCAAGAATGGAATGGAATTCTAGTTACTCTAATAATTGTTGTTCTTGGTTTTGTATGAATACTTTCATAAGGAGCGCATAGGTTGGACTTCCTATTCCTACTATCTTTGTTTGTCTATAAATATTGTTGTTGAGATAGAAGTAATTTTGTTGTAATGCTGTTCTGAGGATGTGTGAAAGCTGTTTAGATAGGTCCTCATTCTTCTTAACCATTTTAGTGTTTTTTGATGACTTGCTGCTGTTTAATTTTTCAATCGGCTTTACGCCGTTAGATATCGCGAATACCTTTGCGAGTTCCAGTACTATGGCTAGTTTGTAACCTGAGAAGAAATATCGGTTTGCTTTTGGTAAGCTCCTATTATCACTCTTTAGAACAGAACAAAAACAATTATCACTTCACTTTTATTTCAACGTCATAGGTAGATAATTTCAAAATATATACTACTATATGCTACAATTTGATCTGTGGAATTTAGTAAAGCAATACAAATTTAAGGAACTAGGTTAATCAGCCCATGGTTCCTATGGGTACGCTGAATTTTGTGTTCAAGTGTTGACTAGTTATTCTGTAAAAAAATTACAATACCTTACCAGGTGCGCAAGTTTAAAATGTCGATTTCTTGTCAAGAGATGGCGCATGAAACCCATTGAAATAACCTGTCGAACCCAAAGCGCCATTTTGTTGGTAAGACTGCCCGCTACAAAACGTCGTATTCGTTTAGTTGTTTACGAGTTAGTAGCATAATTCTTTTTCGTGTTAAATATGTCGAATTTTGAGCCAAGTAAAGAGCATTGTAATGATTTTCTTGTTCAATCAAAAGAAAAAGGCATCGGAACGTCATTGAATTCTTGTAGAGACTTACGGCGATCTTGCTCTAACCGTCAAAACTTGTGAACGCTGGGTTCAACGTTTCAAAAGTGGCGATTTCAATTTTCTTGCCAAAGAACGTGAGAATCGACCAAAACAGTTTCAAGACGTCAAATTACAAGCATTATTTGACGAAGGCGATACACAAACACAACAAATGATGGCGGAGCGGTTGAATGTCACTCGGCAAGCCATTTCCGATCGCCTGAGAGCGATGGGAAAGATTCAAAAGGTTGGAAAATGGGTTCCACACACACTGAACGTACGACAGATGAAAAGTCGAAAAACTGTGTGCGAAATGCTGCATTTACGCCACGAAAGAAAGGGTTTTTTGCATGGGGTTGTAACTGGTGATGAAAAATGGAAATATTTTGAGAATCCCAAAGGTAAGAAACCATGGGTAACGGCAGGACAACCATCAACATCGAGTTCAAGACCGGATCCTTTTTAGGGGAAGACAAAGCGGTATGTGTGTTGGGATCATAAGGCAGTAGTGTACTACGAGCTTCTCAAACCCCGCAAAACAGTTAATACCGTCCGCCGCCGACAACAAATGATCAATTCAAACCATGCATTGATCGAAAAACGCCCAGAATGGGCTCGAAGACACGACAAAGTCATTCTGCAGCATGACAGCACGTCTGCACATTCATCCAAAGTGGTCAAAGAAACGATTTCCTTGCTTGGTTGGGAACGCCTACCCCACCCGCCGTATTCACCTGTCCTGGTGCCTTCTGATTATCACCTCTTCTCATCGATGGGACACGCACTGCTGAACAACACTTCAAGACGTTCGAGAATGTACAAAAATGGCTCGATGAATGGATATCAATGAAAGTTGAAGCTTTCTTTTGGAATGGTACCATCAATTGCCTGAGTGATGGATAAAATGTGTAAAAAGCGAGGGCCAATACTTTGAATAAAAAATGTTTTGCCATTGTTCTTAAATATTTGCGTATTTTTCATGAAAAAAACGACATTTTAAACTTGCGCACTTGGTATTTAGTTTGAGTTTCATTTAATAAGCTCCTTAGTGGACCAATTTGCGAAATCTTAACGTTTTTTCATGTTAAATTTTTAGCACAGTTGCTGCTAGATAGTGCAGTTTTATTATGGGTGTACGCTCGATTGAGTTTAAACTGAGTTACAATATGTTCCTCCAAACGTGTAGAACCTACAGTTTTTCTATTGAATGAAACTCTACCAGGCTGGAATTTTAAACTTTTTTCAAAATCCTTGTAATTTCAAGTTTTTCTTTTTGCTGACCATTGTCACTGGCAAACTTCTAATTGATTAAATTTTGTATTTTATGCAGTGTGAATGTCGCGTTCACTGTAGCTGAAGGGCCTCCGCTTTCTTTTTTGCAGCCTTGGGAGATTGCAAATAACTCGTTGAATTTTCAATTATTGGTCCAAAGATTTCATCATTTTATCTGTCATTGATTACCGTCTGGACATTGAAAAATTCAATGCTGTAGATTTCTACCAAAAATTTCCCCAAAATAAACTTTTTTCAGGCAATCACACTAGCGGTGCTCCTTAATTACTTATATTAAAAATTTCAACGCGTGCTTCATTCTGTGCATACAATGAGTTTCAAAAATTATATAAATGAGTTTCAATTTGTTATATCGTTTCTTTTCGATAAAAAAGTAAAAAAAAGTTCAAAAAATAGGTTAGGACATTGACATACGGCGTTTTTTATCAATTTCAAATGAAAGATTGAATGCGAAAAAATTTCAGCAAATAAGGTACAGCGATTGCTCTCGCATTGTGGAATAAATACACCCACTTAGCGGTTTCTTATGAGCAAGTACATACGGAGCAGAATACGGAATATGTAATGGAAAAAATGAATACTAAAATTTTGGCCAACACAATTTATCTTCTATTTTTTAATGAGCCAACCATTTACAAAAAGGAATTCTCCAACTACAGCATGCTTTATTAATGCAAATCAGTTCTGTCATCGTTTGCGGTCTTAAATTTTAAGTTGCGAAGCATTTATCAATCAGTAACATCATATACGAGGTCTGTTCAAAAAGTACCCGGAATTTTCGTTTTTTCAAAAAAATATTTATTTGTTCGTCTACATCAATGTGGTCCCCTTCAAAATAGTCCCCCCAGATATAATACACTTATGCCAGCGTTTTTTTCAATCTTCGAAACACTTTTGATATTCACTTTTTGGTATGTCCTTAAGCGATTCCGCCTTTATTTCTTCAATCGAGGCAAAACGCCGTCCTTTCATGGGTCTCTTCAACTTTGGGAACAGGAAAAAGCCACACGGAGCCATATCTGGTGAATATGGAGGTTGGGGCATGACTACGGTACTGTTTTTGGCCAAAAAATTACGAACAAGCACCGACGAGTAAGCAGGTGCGATATCGTGATGCAAAAGCCATGAATTCTTTTTCCATAAATCGGGGCGTTTTTTCGGATTGCTTCACGCAAGCGTCGCATAACTTCAAGGTAATACTCCTTATTAACCGTACGACCTTGTGGTAAGAACTCTTGATGCACTATGCCATTATAATCGAAGAATACAGTAAGTAAAACCTTGACATTTGATCGAACTTGACGTGCTTTTTTCGCTCTTGGTGACGTTGAATGCTTCCAGGTGGACGATTGTGCTTTGGTTTCGACATCATAACCGTACACCCATGTTTCATCACCAGTTATGACCCTTTCAAGCAAACTTGGATCGTCGTTGACGTCATTTAACAGCTCCTGAGCGATGTTCATGCGATTGTTTTTTTGGTCAAAATTCAGCAGTTTTGGAATGAATTTTGCTGCCACTCGTTTCATGCCCAAAACTTTTGAAAAAATGTTATGACATGAGCCAATTGATAAGCCAACTTCATCAGCAACTTCTCTAATCGTTATTCGGCGATCATTTACAACCATTTTTTCCACATTTCCATCGATTATTGACGTGCTGAGTCCACCGGAGCGTTCGTCATCTTCAACGTCTTCGCGGCCATCTTGGAAACGCTTATACCACTCGTAAACACTTGTTTTTTTCATAGTAGACTCACCATAGGCTTTTTGTAACATTTCACACACTTTGTTACACTTTATTTCAATTTTTACGCAAAATTTAATACAAATCCTTTGTTTCTTCAATTTTTCCATTGTTTAAACAAGCAAAAATCGCCGAGCTCATAAAAACACGTCGAACCTTAGCGACTACCAAAGACAAAGTAAACAGTGAATATGGCTGAAAATTTTATCATACTTTAGGGGCATGTATACCAACACAATAATAATATAATAAATTTAAAAATTCCGGGTACTTTTTGAACAGACCTCGTATAAATCACAACGCAGATGCATATAATGTAAGTTGGACTGAAGTATGACATTGCCTTAAGTGTCAATTTTTAAAGTTAAAAAAATGACTTAATGTTAGCCCAGAATTATTTGAGCTTACATGTCTGAAAAACATCGTCCGAATTTCATTTCAAGCTTTTCCACCCGGTTGTTTGTATACAAAATACGGATTATACACAGTAAAATTACAACGGCACAATGGGCAAAACTTATGCAATTAGAATTGGTCGAGATTATCCACCCAATTAACAGTATAAATACAATATTATAAATTTCGTAAATAAAGATTAAGGCGGAAATAAGAAGATTTTGAGAGGCAATGTTCTCAAGAATTTTTGAAAACTCCTTTTCGAAACTGCTTAAAGCCCAGACTTCAAATATATGTATCAGCGCATATTCGATGAGTGACCTTTTTTTCTGTACTCAACTCAAGATAGTAAGCTAGGTCATTAAATTTATTTTCTCTTTTTTGATATATAACTCGATAATAAGGAAGGTGAGCTGTTAAATGTTTGAACGTTCTAGAATTTTAAACTTATTGTCTTAAATGTTATTGAATAAATTGATCATCAGCTCCTAATTTTTATTGTCTCATTATCCCTTAAGCCGATACTTCGACGTCAAATTCTATGCTTATGGCCACTTCTTTCTATCTGGAAATTCTTCAGTGTGATATTAGACTGTTTATTATTTGGGCCTGAATAGTACGGATCCTGTAGTACCAGCTAGTGTCTCCCTGATGACGCTGAACCAGACGATTTCAACGACACTATCGAATGTCGAAGTTTTACCTAAGATGCACATTGGTTGTATTCCCCGCAATTTATGACCATCCAACTTGCGGAAAATATTTGTTTCTTCGTATATTAACCGTATTAAGCTACCCGCAGCAATTCTCTGCATATTTTTTATGAGTTTGATAAGTTTTGAAAGTAATTTTCCCTCCTCTTTGTGAATAAGAAATACAACATTGTTTCAATTGATCATTCAGTATATCGGAAACGTTAAATGGCTAGTTTCAATCAAATGTATGGAGCCGTAGGCCCTATTTTGGAAATTTACAGTCGTATCTAGTACAATCTTGCTTGCTGCTGATATATTTCACACGTTAATGTTATATAGATTCAGAGTCAGCGATTATGAATTTCTGTGGAAGATACTGAGTTGATTGTCAGTACCACAAATTAAACATCAACGCAAAGTATTATGTTGTTACTTTTAGTAACAGGGAGGGGATTTAATATACAAAATTAACACATTTTTTTTACAATACACGTACGAGGGACGGCTGATAAGTCCGCGGGCTGAGGTACTAAATGAAAGAAAATATAGGTTCTCTATTTTTTTATTTTTCAATATAATCTCCCTCAAGTGATATACATTTCTCACATCTCGCAAACGATGCGTTTAACCCATCTAAAAAATATTCTGTGTCTTTCTCTTCAAAATGACGATAAACGCCAACTTTCATTTCGTTGTCATCTGCAAATCTCCGGCCCCTCAAATCCTTTTTAAATTGGAAAACAGGAAAAAATCGATAGGTGCAGGTCTGAGCTTAATAATGGATGGTCAATCTCTGAGTACCCCATGTATTTCAGGGCTTGCCTCGTAAAATGTGCGAAGTGAATGGGCGCGTTATCTTGCAGAAAGAGCACTCGGCGCATCAGTTTCCCACGTTGTTTCTGTACAATAACCTCGGGAACTGCGTCAATAAATTGGCGTAATATTGGCCATTCATCATAGTTCTCCTGGGTAGGTCGATAAGCAAAATTCCCTCACTATCCCAGAAAACAGTCGCCATTAGCTTAGAAACTTTTCGACGGCCTTTCTCCTTTTTTTTATCCATTGCATGGACTCTTGTTTGGACTAGGGATCATATTGGCGAATCCATGTTTCACCAATGGTGACTATCCGTTGCCAAATACTTTCCTAGTTATCGCCGACTAGCTCCAAACAATCTTTGCAACTTGCGAGTCAATGTTGCCTTGTAGCGTTGTGAGCAAATTCGGTACCCAGCGCGCGCTAATTTTTCTCATATTCAAATGTTCGTGTAAAAGTTCTTTGCTAATTTGCAGTTCTTCAGCAATCTGCCACAATTTAATTCTTCATTCGGCCAGAACGATTTTTTCGACTTTTCGGACGTTTTCATCGGTCAGTACCGTGACACGGCGGCCCGGGCGAGGGTCGTCTTCACAGCTCTCTCGTTCTTATTGAATTAGGCGGGCCCATTTTTTCACCACCGTATATGAAGGCGCAGAATTCTGAAGAACCGATGACATCTCTTCAAAATGTCTTTCGGTGTATTTCGCATCTTTGCGAAGAATTTTATCACGGTGCGGTGTAGAAAACTCCCAGAATTTCCGGATTCGGCTGACATGGTGATGTTTTTTGTTCATGACATGTTGACATGAGTAACAAGCTAATAACTCATCGTTAAGTTCTCTAGGCCGCGAACTTTTCAGCCGCGCCTCGTACATGTTTTAATTCTCGCCATCAATTGTAAACCCTCAACTTTTTAAGGTCTTCCTAACTACTAATACTATTGATTCTGCCTTCGTTTCATAAAACCCTCATTTGATTATGTCTGCACAAACACAACAATTTTGCAGAAGTCAATAGAAACACTTTGACGTTGGCGCGGATATTCATGGTTTTTTCGGAAGGCGGCGGTCAACTAACCGTCTACGACGAATTACACTCTTCAATTCTGACTAGATGATTACAAAAGACGGAATTTCTAAAATTTTTACATGGCCCTCACTTGACAAAATATAAGGTCAATAAGTACAGTACAGAAAGAGTTTGGAACATTTTGATAGAAGATTTTGATTTTTATTCGAGGAGACGGACCGCGACGATCTTGTTACATTATACAAACTTTTATTCGCCGATGAAATATTGGAGAAGGTCGTTGAAAAAACGTAAGAATTCAGAGATGTAAACATAACTCTTTGTTTCTTCAACGACCAAAACAGTGCATATCCAACGTAGCATCTGGCAGCAGAAACCATCAAGAAGCCAGGAAACCCGTTTCGAATCGCAAAATGAATACTTTTGATTTTTTGCGGTTACCCGAAATTAGATTATGCTGGTAAAGGAGATGTATGCAAACGCAAACAATAAAAAAGGCAATGAGACGCCATCGATTTATATTAATATTGAAATATTTGCATTTCATTGATTCACTACAGTTGGAACCGAAGGTAGATATTCCGTCGAGGATCGAATATTGTCAATAAAATTGTACGTGAGTGAAAAAATGGCGTCAAACCTGGTTAAAACACAGAAATCGACAATAGTATGGTTTCATGGGGAGAACACTGCAGTTTTTGTCACTATATACCAGGTTAGCGACACAAGTACGGGATAAAGCTATATAAACAGCATCTTCCGCGAGGCTATACGTACAGTCTACTTTTTTCCGCGAAGGATGAAGCAAGAATTTTTGAAGCACAATCAGAAGATTTGCAATGAAATTGTAGAGGATTTATTTTTCGAGTGCAGATATTCTTTGTAGATATAAGTGTAGATGTAAGTACATTTTTTGTTATTTCTCCTATCGTTGGGTTATGCCGCTCCACGGAACAAACTAGCATGATCCACTGGTCAATTATCCCAAATCCTAAATTCATTAATCGAATGAACGCATACAATTAAATACACAGTACAAAGAATGTACATTGATTATAATATAAAACAAAAATTGAGTTTCCATAATCAGCCTCCCCAACCAGTCGAAGTTTGAAGCATATGTTTTTACATTTTTATTCGATGTTGTCGCTGTGGAAGTTTTTGTAAAGTCTAAGAATATCTGTTGTTACGTCCTTTATGTTTTGGTTAGATCGGAAAATTTGAAAGAAGGGCTAAACTTCATAAAACGATTCATATCAAGCATTGCTATGAGAATTACCTCAGAATATTAAGTTTTTATTAGCAATATAATCAGCGCATATGTATACGCATATGCTCGATGTATACGTTCCATCGAGATCATGTAAACAAATAATAGAATAACAATAATAGAATCTTATAGCTGTATAAATGAATCATAATATGTTCAACTTACTCTGCTTCACTAAGAATGAACGTATTGAGATTCGACAATATCGAAAGGAGTTTTACTGGAACCAACAATGAATTTCGATTTCAAAATTCAAGTCATTCATAGCCATTGATACAAACAAAAATAAACTTGCATAGAGATCATATTACAACAAAAGCCGTATCGCCCTCCTCTTTCCTTACATTTATCAGCGTTATGTTTTTTACTGCTTCTTATTACATATAATGTGCCGTAGCGAAACATAAGTTTAACTTATTTTGAAACGTCGTATCACATCTGAAATTCGAATAGTGGGGACAATGCAATAATTGAGACTAAACATGGACAACATATGAGAAAGTCTGTCAACCGAGCATCTACCGAATAAGTAAATATCACTTGTTTTACGCAACGCTTTAATGCGATTTATTAATACACAACCCCCTAACATTCATTTTGTGCAACAAATGTCTGACGACAAGGTACCTATATGAACTTTCTGTAACTCTTTGTAATTGAAATGTGGATAAGTGGATCAATAAGATCACAACGTGATGTGAGTAATATGGTACAGATAAAATTGCGAAAATTTGACCATTTTTTCTCCACTAAGCAAATCGATTGCGATTCTCATTCACGCTTGAGAGCTTTCAAGAAAGCAACTTCGTATACGTAATCGTAGCGAACGATATCGCAGCGAAATACTTCTTTAATCAAAAAATTAATTGTCGACTAGATAAAAAATGACTCATTAATTGCGTATGCAAAATACTTTAGCCATCTTCTTATTCGAATTTTTACCTGGAATGATGTTAATGCTGATGTGAACTCATCGACCAAGCGGTCCCTCTGGATTTTCAAATGCCGCTCCTTACACTTTTCAATCTCTTTCAGCAGATTGTCTGTATCAGAAACCAACTGTCGCGTGTAAGTCATAATTTGGTGCCTAAAGTAAATAACGAAGGTGAATTAGCATATTGAATACATTAACACGTATTAAACAAGCCATTACAATTGTTTTTTCAGATCTGGCGAGTCTTGTGGTGTGTTGAATTGATTGACCATTCTTTGCATAGTAGAAACTGTAAGAGAAACCATTTAACATAAACCCAGCTCGCATTAATAGAATCCGTACCATTTTGCAAAATTTTCTGAATGCTTGTCGCAATCGTTTGCGCCAGCCTCTGAAATTCGCTTTCGCTTAGGCCTCCGCCTCCAGTTTCGTTGTAAGATTCCATGTTGGACTATTTAAAACAATAACACCTTCCTTATCTCCACTAACAAAGCAAATTCAATTCGATTATTTCGACGTCAATACAATTGCTAAGGTCAACCCAAAATTTGACAGCACGATTGGGAATTAGGAATGCACTTTTATATTTGGAATGTACATATGTCACTAGTATTAATTACAAAAGCGCAATTCTACTTTCCTGTCTTCAAGCACAATCCGCAAATCTAATTAACGTAAAAAACGGACACCACATTTTCTACGTTCCCAAAATGATCAAAACGTTTCGACACCTCCAGTTATGACAAATTCCTAAATGTCAAATAACTTAACGAATCGTTCAACCGCAAGAACAACTTACAGTGTATCAACTATGTCATGTGACGTTGACGAAGAGTAAGAAACAGAGGCATACTTACTATTATTTCTTTTGAGATATTTTAAAATTTTCAATAACTTTAATATCAAGAAGAACGGCTGATGTGAATGTTTAAGACGGTGTACTTGATAACTCTTTATATAAGAATAATGCTTCCAAATAAATGCGTAATGTTTACGCATTTATTGTAAAAAATGAGAACAACAAGTTAGAGTACCATAATAAAAGCTCAGACCACTTAACAAAACCAAAATACGATTTTAGAACAGTTCCTCGTAGACTTATATAGCATTTCAATGAACATAACCTAATAATAAATAGTAAAACAAGTCACTTCTAAAGCAACTTATGTCCAATCTACATAATCCGACATGTTCAAGATCTTCAAGATTTCTAAGAATCAATAAGCCATCTACGATCAAATGAGTAATTTGCTACTCACTTCTGTTTTCCTAAATTAAATTAGAAAATTGTTTTATACTGTTGCATATCTAAAGGTATGTATTTAATGTGTAAGGTTAAATAAATAAAGAAGTAAAATGGTACGATACATACATACTACTCTTCATTCTAATTCTATACTCCCATAAAACAATAACGTGTATGTTCCAATATGTCGACCTGACGAAGAGCTCCTGTACGCCCAAGTAACCAGAGTCCACGAAATAATGTTTCTGCTTATTAGCAACGTAACTTTGATTTGGGGGCATAACCGGTGCATACGTAATTATCCTAGCATAACTACTTAAAGCGATCACCCTCAGTGGGATTATTACGAAACTAGAGATACGAACAACCCGCGTAGCAAAAACCGTTAGCCTTTGCATGATAGAAATCATTTGAATAAATCAAGGAACCCGTGGGAATGGATGACGATGGCTAGCTTTTTTTTTAGCTTAAAAACAAATAAATTTTAAAAATATCAGAGGACACCCAACACATCTTTATATCACATCTTTATTGTGTCTATCTTTATGCTCTATCTACAAGAAATTTGTTTCTAAACACCAATGAATCCTAAAAAATATCGGTCGAATCCCGTTAGAGCTAGAATTGTTCCAAGTGTTAACAGTTACACTATAGTAAATACATACTATTTCGTGCAAAGCTTGTCCATAGTATTGGTAACTAGTGCATACAATAAATTTAATATCGACTCAATAAATTGATTCATACACTGTACGCAATTTGATAGATAACAACTCAGATATCCATACAGAATTTCAGTGATCCTCTTTTCCACGATGTAATCGAGTCTTTCATTAGCAGAGAACTTCAAGCTGTTCAGGTGACGGTAATAGGAAGTATGCTTTTGCTGCTTTTCTTATAAATACACATCTATTTAGCTGAAATAACTTATTCATAAATGTTAATTTGATATTATTTGATATCAATGCTAATCGGCTAGCGAGAGTGTTGGTCGCGTTGAATGGACTTAGAGCAAGTTTCATCAAAACCAGGTGATACGTAAATATGTTATTCATGTATGTAAGCATTTTATATCAAATAACTAAATTTGCATGGTTCTCATCAAACGTTGTTACTTTGTATGGTCTTGAATGGATTTGGTGATATGTGCAAAACAATTTTCCACATGAAAAATGCGGTACTTTGGCTAGAGCCCTCTTGTTCATAAGGCCTAGCACATTAACCGAGACGTGTCGAATTAATTGCCTGTATCAGAATTGCTTGTCGCAAACGACTCTCTTCTGAAATCGGGGTCGTTGCCTCCGGTTCACCTTATAACTCATCTCTCAATTTCGACAAATTTTAGTTGAAAAAGTGTTGATAGAGTATTTAAGGTTGGAGAATTGAGGTTGTCAATAAGTCAAGAAATCTAATAAAAAACAAATGTTTAGTGATTGGGGCAGAATCACGTGAATCACGTCAAGTGAACTTGGCATACATGTTGAAAGTGCCCAGAGTACACAACAGATACTTCGCATTCTATCTGTTAAGAAGTATGGGTTATTCTTGTCATAAGTACTTCAGCTTTGTTCTGCTGAATACAAAATATTGTAGAATACAAAATAATATCAGAAGTGTAGCTTATACTTTTTCGAGAGGTGAGTTTCACCGAGGAGAGCGCGATCAATTATCATTTTTTATCCAAATTAAAGGACGCTCTCTTCCGAAGAATCACTCCTTTAAATCGCTTCCTAATTTTATTGTGAAAAATTTGAAAAAAAAAGAATTTTTAATTGCAGAGAATTCTTTTGTAGTATTTTCAAACAACCATCGACCCAGGGTATTAGAATACGGAAAATGTACAAGTTTAAATTTTGACAAATACTGTGTATGTTACACATCTAGTACTACAACCAACTCAATAAGTCACTACAGTTCTCCTGCCTGCTGATGAAAATTGGTTGACACATTCGTAGATTTGTTCAGAGGTGTGGTTAAAGTAGTGAATTATATCAAAAGTTTACAGTAAACTTATTTTAAAAAATCAAATAAAATCATGGCAGGAAGACTCCCGGCATGTGTGATCGACGTAGGAACAGGGTACGGCCAATAACAATCAGATAAAGCTACCATTAGTCATAGGCTTTTCCGGCCTGTTCGTTGTGATTTTGTATTTGGGTTTAATTAATTTTTGTTTGCGTTCAGCTATACAAAACTTGGGTTTGCGGCGAATAAGGAACCTCAATTTATTATTCCTTCCGCTATCGCTATCAAAGAATCGGCGCGCATTGGCGATCAGAACGCTCGTCGAGTGACTAAGGGCGTTGAAGATCTCGATTTCTTTATCGGTGATGAAGCATTTGACGCCACCGGTTATGCTGTTAAGGTAAGTCCGACTCGAACTTGTGAATGTATTGCAAAGAAATCATTTTTCTTGAAACTAGTACCCTGTTCGTCATGGCTTGGTCGAGGACTGGGACTTAATGGAGCGCTTCCTTGAACAATGCATCTTCAAATATTTACGAGCTGAACCTGAGGATCATTATTTTTTGCTGACAGAACCTCCACTTAACACACCAGAAAATCGGGAGTACACAGCAGAAATTATGTTCGAGACGTTCAACGTCCCAGGATTATACATCGCTGTTCAGGTAAGATTGTTCCGTGGTTGTCGGTGCGATTATACTGAAATCCTCCACAGGCAGTATTAGCTTTAGCAGCTAGTTGGGCTTCCAGGCCAGTTGAAGAAAGAACTCTTACAGGAATCGTTGTGGACAGTGGAGATGGAGTCACTCATGTCATCCCCGTGGTGAGTACAAATATTGATTGATTAAAATTGCATAAGTCAAAATCCCAAAAACTATAATAATTTGTGTATTCAAAGGCTGAAGGATACGTAATTGGCTCATGTATTAAACATATTCCAATCGCTGGTAGAAATATAACGTCATTTATCCAAAGTTTGCTCAGGGAGCGTGAAGTAGGAATTCCGCCCGAACAAAGCTTAGAAACAGCCAAAGCAATTAAAGAGAAACATTGTTATATTTGCCCGGACATTGCCAAAGAATTTGCCAAGTACGATTCCGAACCAGGCAAATGGGTCCGACATTATGAAGGCATAAATGCAGTCACAAAACAACCCTTCAATGTAGATGTGGGGTACGAAAGGTTCTTAGGTAATTGCAATGAGATAAAAATTTCAAAAAAAAAAAAATATAACGCTTTGTCTCTCAGGTCCAGAAATATTTTTCCATCCTGAATTTTCAAATCCTGATTTCACTATCCCGCTATCAGAAATTGTGGACAACGTTATACAAAACTGTCCTATCGATGTGCGACGGCCGTTATACAACAACATTGTTCTAAGTGGAGGTTCCACTATGTTTAAGGATTTCGGCAGGAGGCTGCAGCGAGATATAAAACGGTCAGTTGATACACGACTTCGAATCAGTGAGAATTTAAGCGAAGGACGTATTAAGGTATGTGAGATATTTTTCCCGAGAACGTGACTGTAACATTTCCTTTTTAGCCTAAACCAATTGACGTGCAAGTCATTACGCATCACATGCAACGGTATGCTGTTTGGTTCGGTGGAAGTATGCTGGCATCTACAGTAAGGAAACCATTCACTATTTATCTGAATTACAACCTTTAAAATGATCTCTTTTCAGCCTGAGTTCTACCAAGTGTGCCATACAAAGGCTGCTTATGAGGAGTATGGGCCGGGAATTTGTCGTCACAATCCAGTTTTTGGAACTATGACATAATTTTTATATCCAACAAGTCATTCCGATTTCGCTTTTAATTTTTAGGTAAAAGTGTAAGGAGATCCTTCAATCAGTATGCTAAAATGTTGTACGAAAGGCAAGTGTTTAAAACATTGCGAGTAAAAGCCGCTGAGAAAAGTTAAATAAATATATCAAATTCTACAGAAAGTATTAATATTTTCAAACGAAGAAATACAGTTTCATTGAAAAGTAATTCCAAAAGCACCAAAGCACGTTTGTTTGAAAATGACTTCATTTAACTTAATTTTATTGCCACTGCTCGAAAGAGTGCTTGATAAAAAAGTCATTCATTAATAAAAAAAATTTAAAAATATATCCTACTGCAAGGCGGCAAGACGACTGCTTTCACCGTTTAATATATACATTGCTATCGCTAAAGAAACGCTTACGCCATAAATGTACCGAGTTTAACTCTAATTTTCCCAAACGCAGGATAATTTGGAGGACGAAAGTGTTCCCCACATTAAAGGTGAAAGAACGGGTTACTTCAGTTACTGCAATAAAAACCGTGTTAATAGGGTCTAGATTAGGCTTTGGGTTTATTTTGATGCATTTCTAGCATTTTGTTCGAATTCACCTAGTCGTAGATATTCACACAAGATCCATCGTCTTCACGAAAAGCCATGGCAGTATTCTTCAAATATTTTGTTAGCCTAACATGAAATACAGTCGTGTTTGTCGATTCAAGGTATGTAAAAAGTAGTAAGTAAAAAGTGGCATGTGTGCAGAGTACTTTTTTCTCGAGTAGGGCATGGAAGGTTCTCGTGTATCCCGTTTTGTTTCTATCGTTCATTGCTTGGAGATGACGATCAACTCATTTGTAACAGATAGTTAGAATCAGACCGTGGGTCCTAGTTTAGGAATAGTGATAAGTGCTGACATTGACAAATTGTCCTGTGGAGATCTACATTTTTGTTTTTCATCGTTCTGTGTGAATTCTGCGCTGGTTTCTAATCGTTTAACTCATTTCTACAATCCAATTTCATCTCTGCACTAATTTCAAACTCTTCATTTCATTTTAATGTTAGACTGTCTAATCTCATACATTGCATCTATAAGGATGATCCATACTCCCTTAGTCAGCCCGATGTATAACGTAAAATCTTAATTACTTTCCACGTCAGATAGCACCCAACAATTTATTTTATCCTATTATCACATGAGGCTTGCAGAGTGAGAATTTCATTTATTGTATATCTTCATTTCAAACTTAACATTTGGTTTATGGATAATTGCGCCCGCCGGCTCTTGTTTAGCTTTTTTTGTCGAGGACGCGTTTCGTATGCAGTCCTCGACCTCCCCACTTTGGGAGGACGAAACTTCTCGAACGTCAAATGTTGAAGCTTTTCTATGATGAAAGAAGTTTAGAACGTGCGTCGGATTGAAAAAGAGAAAGCTCAGAGTCCTCATCGGTATCTTCATGGGACATTGCATACTCACAGGACATGTCACTCAAATGAGCCTGAAAGCTAAAATTCACTTTGAAAATGAAAGCGCAGATACTGCGATTTTGCGAAGGATACACCAGAGCATTTGCCGGTCGTTGCGGAGCACCGTCCCGTAGAATAAAAGACAAGAAAGGAAGCTTTTTCGTTGTCGAAAAAGAATTGGAACACCTGAAACCAAAACATAATTAACTTCCTTAAAAACATCGATCTGTTCAAGGCATACAATAAACCTGTAAAAGTTGCGTACACTACCCTTTATGTATAATAAATCCACCAAACAATTTTTTTTTTGTTTCGCCCTTCTCACCATTTAGAGCTTTTTCAAACAAATAATCGTGGCCTTCCGTATCCGCTTATTTATCGCAAAGTAAACGCTATTGAGGACACCTAAGAGGAGCAGTAATCGATGGAACAGTTTGTTGAGAAGCCGAAAGGATAAATTAAAAGATACTTACATTAAATGATTAAAAAATGTAAATGAGTTAAAAATCCGTTTATTTACAGTGCTGTCTATCGGTAACAATGAATTTTCTACTTTTCTAGCAGCTTACGAGTTGCACTTTTAAAAAGGATACATCTGTAGAAACTATCTCGAAATCGACGCATTTTCTAATATTTTCGTAAGAACGGAAGCGCTGCTAAGGCAGGCCATCTGCTATTGAAATGTACCAGTTATAAGCGGAAGGGAATATGTCCGTTGAATAAGCATATGCGTCAGGACTTCCCACTTAATTTTTGCTAAGCTTGTTGTCATCGGTTTGTGACTGAGCATCGTCATATATCTAAATCTCCTAATTGTGTTTCCACCCATGTAACTGTCGTTTTTTCTTTAGGAATTGACTTAAACATATCAAAGTCTTGAAATAGTTTATTAGTCAATTATATTTTTTATAAAAATATTAAGCATATTACAACATTAACAATATCAATGTACAAAAAACTAATGGCTATCTTAGTTTTGAGACTATATTTAAAAATTCTTAAAAAATAATAATTAAAATTATATAATAATTAAATTAAACGAAATAGTACCCAATGAAGGCAACAGAGAAAAACAAGCAGCCATAATTAAAACGAAATGTAGTTCAAAAGACTATTTAAAGGTGAGTAGCTTAAATTTATTTTATTATATCTTCCACCGCATAATTCTACTCTTAACACTTATGTTTGATGACAAGCACACTTGCTTCAAGCTCTGAAAAATTAAATAAATGTAAATTAGTCTTTGGTTAGTTAGTTGGGTCAAGTGCTCAACTTAACCCACAGAAATGTTGCGATACTCGCTAAGGATTGAAGTAATCTCCTGTCGATCGCTTAGGAGTGAGGTTCTCTGTGACCGTCACGAAACGTTCCATATGTTTTCAAAGAAAACATGTAACGACCACGGGAGCTGTTGTGCAACATCTAGATGAAATGTCCGTTGTGACCGTCACGAAACTTTCTTGATGTCTATCGCACGATAAACACTATGTGACGATCACAGAAATTTGCTAAATGTGCTCTTGTGACGGTCATGAAACTTTCTGTTTGTTCGCAAGAAACACAGACAGTCAGGGACAAAAGTCTCCATACACCCTCAAAATTTCACAAATTTACTAGAAAATAAAAATATATATAAAATATTTGTATGCAGCTTCACTACATATGTATTTTTGTCAACAATAAGTTAAAAAAACCCAAAATTTCTTAAGTTACAAGTGTAAAAATAACAAAATGAAACAAATTTTGTTGGAAAAGAATTTTTTACATCGACCTCTTGAAATTTTGTTGGTACAAAAGTGTTTATACATTCATCATATAGTGTACTCTGGTCTTCATAGCATTGCTTAGCTGTTGTTTTTCTTGGAAGAACCATTGCATTTCCCATGAAATGCGTTAGTATGATCTAATGACTAGTTTGTTTCAATAATATGTGAGCATAGGAAGTGAAAAATGAGCAAGCGTAAGAAAGTAAGTGTTCAAATAAAAAATTTAATTATTGCTGAGCATAGAAATGGAAAATCATACCGCGCAATTGGAGCTTTACTTAATTTATCCCATGCCACTGTCCAATATGTTGTTCAAAAGCATAAAAACACAGGATCAGTGGAAAATAAGCCAAGAAATGGACGACCAAAGAAACTTTCCAGGTGAAATATCAGCATGATCTTAAAAGAGGTGGACAAAAACCTAAGGGTAACCGGTCGGCAACTGGCGGAACATGTCGCTAATACGTCGAATAAGTGTGTTCACCCTAAAACCATCCGAAGAATGATCCGTTCCGATGGATATGCAAGTAGAGTTCCTCGTAAAAAACCGCCAATATCTGAAAAGAATAGGCAGCTTCGACTTGAATTTGCAAAGCGATATTTAGCAAAGGATTTAGAGTTCTGGAAAACTGTCTTATTTACTGATGAAAGCAAGTTCAATTTGTTCGGTAATGATGTCTGGCGAAGGAAGAATCTGGCGAAAAAAGGGAACAGCATTGCAACTGAAGAATTTGATACCAACAGTAAAACACGGCGGTGGCAATGTGATGGTGTGGCGTGGAATTGCAGCTGGTGGGGTTGGCCGATTGGTCTTTATAGATGGTATTATTTTAGGTATTTTTATTTGGTATTTACGAATGAATCTATTTTAATTTTTAGTTTAAATATTACAATCTAATTTTAACTTGAATTTTAAGTATTACAATCATCGAGCTCTAAATTCATACTAACTTTTATAAATCATTTTTAATTCACATTAAAAACTATTTTTGAAATAGGTTACTCCTTTAAAGTTTTTAACAACGATAAGTTACTTTCAATAGTAATGCTCCTTTCAAAATCCGACCTAAAAGTGTTTTCGAAATTAATGCTCTGTACCAAATTGCGCATTTCAAAATGGACACCACACACTCCCCCACCAGCAAGTCATTAGACTGCGTAAAAAGACTTGGTCTCTACAGCTCGAATCTCACGCGTCGATTTTTGGTTGAATTATTATTATTAACTGCAGAAGATTTATTTAGTTCTGATGTTAAATTGATAACAAAAGCAGGTTTCATTCTGTCTACAGATACCTTAATTAATTTATTCCTTACGTTTACTGTAAAAATTTTGTCAGTGCGGTGAACTACTTGGTAAGGACCGCTATATGGTTGAGAGAGAGAATTTTGAATTGGTGGTTTTCTAAGAAAAACATGAGAACATGTCTTGAGATCTTTGAATATAAACACTTTATGTTTTAAGTTGTTGGAGGGTTCTACAGGTTTCATATGGTTAATGAAATGTTGCAGTTTCCTAACTAAGTCATGCTCTGACGTTATGGTAGATTTTGATTCGTTGAGGAATTCTCCCGGCACGCGAATGTTTTCGCCATATAACATCATTGCTGGTGAGAATTCATTTTGGTCAGAGAGCGTAGTTCGGAGTCCTAGAAGAACGAAAGGTAATGCTTCATACCAGGAATGTGATTCCTGACAGAGTAGAGCTTCTTTAAGTGTTCTGTGCCATCTTTCAAGCAGACCGTTTGTTTGGGGATGATAAGGAGAAGATCTTTTACGTTTAAACCCCAGTCGGGTTGCTAATTCCTTGAAGAGTTTTGATTCGAACTGAGCTCCTTGGTCTGTGATAATTGTCTTTGGGATGCCGAATTGGGCTACCCAATTATTTATGAAGGCATGTGCCACTGACTGTGTAGTAGAATCTATCCTACGAATGGGTTCCGTCCATTTTGACATGCGATCAATAATGGTCAGACAATATTTATAACTATCACATGGAGTAAATGGACCAATAATTTCCAAATGAACAGTTTCAAAACGTTCGGAAGGAAGCTCAAAATTGGAAAGAGGTGAAGAAACGTGTCTTGTGATTTTTGATCTCTGACAATTTAAACACGCTTTTACTCTATTTTTAATGTCGGCTTTCATTTTACTCCATATAAATTTGCTGGTGAGTAACTTAGTAGAGGCTTTAATGCCTGGATGATGAAGATTGTGAATTTTTTCAAAGACCTGTTGCCTGAATTGATGAGGTATAAAAGGTCTATTTGAATTTTGTTTAGTGTCACAAAAAATTTCAACATTCGTATCGGCAATTTTAATTTTCTTAAAGCAAAACGACGGGTTATTTATCAAAGAAATTAATTCTGGGTCGTTTTGTTGTGCTCGCGCAATTTCTTTAAAATCAATAGAAGGAGGTAAATTGATCACTTCTATCCGCGATAGGGTATCTGCGACCAAATTGTTAGATCCTGAAATATGACGTATATTAGTAGAGAATTGCGCGATGTAATTAAGATGCCTTGTTTGTATGGGAGAAGCTTTCTCCGGATTTTGTTGAAAAGCATAAACTAGAGGTTTGTGGTCGGTAAAAATAACAAATGGACGACCCTCTAGTAGGTGTCTGGAATGCTTAATAGAGTAGTATACTGCCAAAAGTTCTCTATCATAGGTGCTGTAGCGCGCTTGTGAGGGTGACAATTTGGTTGAGAAAAAACCAAGAGGTTGCCATGACCCTTCGAACTGCTGTTGAACAACACCTCCAATGGCAAAGTTGGATGCATCTACTGCAAGAGATAATTGGGCATTTGCAGAAGGAAAATGAAGCAGTGTTGATTGGGACAACTGTTGTTTAGATTGTTCAAACGCATCTTCCGCAACACTATCCCAGTTTATTTTTTTGTTACCATCTTTATTGTTTCCAACAAGAAATTTATTTAAATGACGATGTATTTCAGCAGCGTTTGGAATGAAGCGTCGATAGAAATTAATCATTCCTAAATATCGTCTTAATTGTTTAATGGTTTCGGGTTTTTTAAAATGTTGAATTAATTTTACTCGATCCGGACATGGCTTGATTCCTTCCTTACTAATCCAGTGTCCTAAAAATTTTATTTCCTCTTTCAGGAATGAACACTTCTCCAAGTTGATTATGAGACCATATTCACTCAATTTATTGAAAAGTAACTCTAAATGACTTAGATGTTCGTGATCATCTTTTGATGCTACTAAAATATCGTCTAAGTAGACGAAACAAAAAGGAAGATCTCTAAGGATTGAGTGAATAAACCTTTGGAAGGTCTGCGCAGCATTGCACAATCCAAACGTCATTCTTGTGAACTCAAAAAGGCCAAATGGAGTACATATTGCAGTTTTTTCAATGTCAGATGGATCAACTGGAATTTGATGATAAGCTTTAACCAAATCTAAAGTTGAAAATACACGACAACCAAATAAATTGTTTGCGAAATCCTGAATGTGTGGTAGCGGATAGTTATCTGGGACTGTTATACAGTTTAAACGTCTGTAATCACCACATGGTCTCCATTCACCATTTTTTTTCTAACCAGATGAAGAGGAGAGGACCATGGACTTTTTGAAGGACGACATATGCCAAGAGCAAGCATTTTATCAAAGTCTTTTTTGGCATCTGATAACCTATCGCCACTTAGACGTCTGACCTTTGATGAAATAGGATGACCTGTAGTTATAATTTGATGAGTGACCGAGTGTTTAATTGGTTTTAAAGAACCATCATCAATGATAATGTTTTTATAAGTTTTCAATAAAAGTTCTAATTTAGAATTATTGATTGAGTTAATTAAAATGGCCAAAGATTCGGAATTGGAGTTAGAAATTCTTGCTTTACAAGAAATTTTAGAAAGTGGATCTATCAAAAGTTTTCGTTTAATATCTATGATTAAACCATAATGTTTGAGAAAATCTGCACCAATAATTGGATTGACTACGTCGGCAACAATAAAATTCCATTGAAAATTGCGTCTTAAATTGAAACCAAGTACTAATGCCTTAAACCCGTAAGTTTTAATTTTGGTGGCATTAGCTGCTGTAAGATAAAAATTACAGTCTTGAGTGGCTAATTTATTTTCGGTAGGAATAACCGAGACTTCTGAGCCTGTGTCAATTAAAAACGTTAATTTAGACAGGGGATCGAAAATGTCTAGACGACTATTTCGGCTTCCTTTACCCACGGTCGTCTGCATGGGTATGCCCATTAGTTTAAAGATTGTTCGTCCGCAAATTTGCATGGTTTAATACACTTATAAGCTTTAGTGCCGTATCTTTTATGATAAAAACAAATTTCTATTTCTCTATTTTTTGAGGAATTCCTGTTGTTGAAATGCTTATTATATCTATTATTTCTGCTAGAGCTTCTGGATCTATTAATGTTTCGAATTTCAGATTTAAGCGACTGAACTTCGATAGACAATTTGGTCACTAGTTGAGACAGTTCGTTAACTAAGTCCGTATTTGAATGGTTGCTAGCGTACATTGAAGCGGGATTATTCATGTTTGAAGATGACGTATGAGCTGAAGACATAGAATAGACGGAATTTGCGCTTGGAATTTCATTAATTCGATCAGCGCAAGTTGCCATTTCGTCTAATGAACCAGTATAACATGCTAAAATTGCTTGCATATGATGAGGCGGTCTTTGCAGCCATAGAGTTCTAATAATCGAATCGTTCAACCTTCCTTCATTCTTAGTACGCATATCGCGTAACAACTGTGAAGGTTGATTATCAACTAATGAAAATTCCGTTAAAACTTGCTTCATTTTTTCGCTTTCAGATATAGAGAGTCTACCAATTAGAGCTCTTTTGAAACTACTATATGGATTAGAAAGGGGAGGGGATGTTATAAGATCGCTAAGAAGTCTTGCATTGAATTTGATTGAAAATGTCTTGCTCTAATGCAGTTAATAAATGGCTGAACTTAGTTTGTTCAATAGTTATCCCAGCACGTTGCAATTGCGCTTCGAACTGAAGAAACCATGCCTCCGGAAATTGTTTCCAGAAAGGACAAGGTTTAATAGAAACATGCCCGCGGTGGCCAGAGCATCGCGGTAAACGTCGTCGTTCGACAAACTAAGTTGTGATGAACTTGTGAAATTTTCAATCCAAAAATTGAGAAAGGAACATCAATAGGTGATTTGTTAAAATTTGTAAAATTTATAAAATTGCTTTAAATGAATAACCTTTACAGATTCAAAATTATTTTGAAACTTATTAATAATATTTATTTTAATTCTTAAAAAAATAACGGTCCACCAATTAATGGGGCTCCGTAAAAATACCTAATTTGTTTTGATAGATGATAAATTGAATGCCGATGATGATGATTGAATGACGACGACTCACCAGGTATAACAAGGTCGTTCACATCGTCTTTATTGATTGCAGATAGTGTTGACGGAGTTTCCAAACTTTCGTTTGTGTAATCACTAGTTTCAACTTCTACTTCAGCTTTCTTAGTTGCGTTCGAATAATTCGTTTGACTTGATGAGCTTCGTTCAAAAGGATCGTTCGTTGCTTGTATGCCATAATTGGCGATGGTGATTATCGAAAATCAAAACAGCTGTAGGATGGAGCCGTTTTTCCTGAACGTATGTCGTTCTTTGGTTGTGTTGCTGTAGTTGTTCAGGTTTGTTTAGAAGAAGCAAAATCCAGTTTAGAAGTGGTTCTATCGAAATCCCACCAGAAGCAGGTTCGATCGTTGCTCAGTCGGGGTCACCAGCTTAGGTATTTTTATTTGGTATTTACAAATTAATCTATTTTAATTTTTAGTTTGAATATTACAATCTAATTTTAATTTGAATTTTAAGTATTACAATCATCGAGCTCTAAATTCATACTAACTTTTATAAATCATTTTTAATTCAAATTAAAAACTATTTTTGAAATAAGTTACTCCTTTAAAGTTTTTAACAACGATAAGTTACTTTCAATAGTAATGCTCCTTTCAAAATCCGACCTAAAAGTGTTTTCGAAATTAATGCTCTGTACCAAACCGCGCATTTCAAAACGGACACCACATTATGGACCAATACTATTATAAAAGACTGTTAGAAGAAAACTTGCAACCTTCCGTGGACAATTTGGGTCTTGGCCAGCATTGGATATTCCAACAGGACAACGATCCTAAACATACTGCACACGTTGTAAAGAACTGGTTGCTTTATTATGCACCAAGGCAGCTGTATTCTCCTCTTCAATCGCCAGACTTAAACGCCATTGAACATATTTGGGAACTTATGGAAAGAAAAATCTCGAAAATGCACACCAGGAGCAAGGAATCACTCAAAACTGCGCTTCAACAAGCCTGGGAAGAAATAACCCCGGAAGTCACTAAAAATTTGGTGGAATCAATGCCAAGACGGTTGCAGGATGTCATTGATGCAAACGTTGGCCCAACAAAATATTGATATATAAATGTATGAACACTTTTGTCCCTCCTGAATTTGGTTTTTTTTTGTGTTCTTACAGTTATAAGTTGATTAATGTAATTTTTTAAAAAAAATTCTGTTAATAAAGGTACATTTGCAGGAATGATGCATATAAAATTCTCATATAGATGTGCTATTTCTACAAAATTTATGAAATTTTGAGGGTGTATGGAGAGTTTTGTCCCCAACTGTATGATGTTCACAAGAAATCGTTTAATGTGCTCCCATGATCGTCACGAAACTTTCTATCTGTTTTCCAAAGAAAACATCATGTGACGACCACAGGAGCCTTCTGGTTGGAAAAATGTTATGTCCGTTGTGGCCGTCACCAAACTTTCTTGGTGTTTATCTTACGATAAACACTATGTGACGATCACTGGACCTCTATATTGTTTCGAACAGATTGCCCATTAACTTTTCGCTGTAATGCGCGATCCGCTCGTAACGAGGGTCTTAAGCAGACTCCCCTGTTCTCAGACACTTCATGAGTTTTTAAACAGAAACCGAAGAGAGCAAAAGAAGTGACTTCGGCTGAGATTGTTAATAACAACAAAAAAAGGATGATGAGTTCAATATCAGGCAAAAGGGACTTCAGATTGACAAAAGGATGTGAGAAAAGGAAAACACTTCAGCAACAACCGAT
The DNA here is from genome assembly GCA_954870665.1 of Stratiomys singularior. Taxonomy (NCBI): domain Eukaryota; kingdom Metazoa; phylum Arthropoda; class Insecta; order Diptera; family Stratiomyidae; genus Stratiomys; species Stratiomys singularior. The sequence continues at coordinate 65,377,898 of OX940880.1, read as the reverse complement.
GAAATGTTTATATTTCACAAATTAATGCGAAAGAGCGGCTTGTGAACCTTCAAAGGTGTACGGAAAACAATGTTGATTGTTTTTGTGAGCACAAACTCGAACGCATGTGCTGTTTGGGTTATCTCAAAGGATAAAGTTTAGTGTGTTGATCCTTAACCCATTAGCGAGCAATAAATTGTGCACGTGTGGTACATTTTCTCAACCTTTATTGCTTAACGATGTAAAGAAAGAAAAAACTGAAGCAGTTTTTTATTTGACTACTTGCTTATTCAACAACTTATTACATATTATTGATAAGCTAATACTGGTTAGGCTGGAAGTGCCTTATTGTCTCATAGTTTCTATTTAGAGCTTAATGTTTAATTTAGTACTATTCAGAACACTTGCAGATACTAGCAAGCAAACTGGTTAGACTACAAGTTCCTTTTCTTTTAGTTTGAGAAAAAATTTCAGTTCTTCATTGATTTGGATAACATGAATTGTTCAAGATAAGCCGAGTAATATGTAATAATTTCTGTTGCTTATTGCCAAATATGACACACAGCCTTCACATTTGACAAAGTAATTAAGAAGAATTCAGTTCGTAGCACGGTCAAATGTTTATGTTGTATCAATTTGACGAATAAGATCATTGTCGACACTTAATTTGAAAGCGTATATTCTCATTTCAACGGCTTCTGACACATCCTAATTCTGCTCTCAAGGTTTACCAGATGAACTAGTTCGGAATGAGTTAAAAACAGGGCATTTTTTTACAAATTATCAATTATATTCAATGTTCCATTTGCATTCGCAGTCAAACTTTCTCAATTGATGGCCTTGAGATCCACTCTTGTTTTATTAGAAAAAATATCGTATTTTGTAGTAAAACGGGACTTCTGTAGTATCAACCTTCAACGTCAACTTCTGATGTACACTTCTATCCTGAATGAGGTATAACTCATTTCCATAGCTATCGCCTCATGACCACTGGCTCATAATGTAATCATCCAATTTCCATTGAGGCTTACGATATTTAAATTCTAGTATTGCGGTAGAAATGCGGATGTGCAATTCTGAATACATTTTGGCTCTCTACTAGCCACAATTTCTCATGGGACAGATTATTAGTTGCTTCCAGCCATAATGTAAGACAAACATCGGCACCAGGAATTTCAAAACGGGGATTGAGCCATTCTTGAATTTGAAAACCGTTTTTCCCTTTTTTTTGCATCTTTAAGAGAAATTCTGAGATGCAATTTAATTAATAAGTATTTTTAAAACGTCCGAATCGTTGGTAACTGTAGAGGCACTATTTCGCTTTCCCCAGCTCTTTCAAGAGAAAATTTATTGGGATATTTATGTGATTTTAATGTGTTCAAAATAAGTTGTTACTCATATGAAATTCACTGTTGTCGATCTCAATCAATTCCTATGCTTCTTAAACTCCAGTCAGCAGTGCAAAATAACTTTAGCATTCATCAGCGCCATTCGCACTAAATACTTCCTAGGTTTCTTCCTTTTTCTTACATTGGTCATCTTTGCTTGAGCTAACATTTCTACTTCAAATAACCATTTCTTCCCTTTTCGCTAGTTTAACGTCTTAAATTTTATTTATTGAGTTTTTGTGTCCATTGAAAGTATCTTTCGCATTTCTTCAAAGCAAGGAATTCTATGTCATATTCGTCATTTTGCGGTTGTAATACTTCAAGTTCTTGATTACTTCAAAGGATGTGAAAATTTTTCCCGATGTAAAATCGAATCTCCGCTTATCTTCAACAGTGTTAGATATCAAACATCAGGAACATTAAGATTTTTGCAAAAATATACTTTTCGCTTTGAAAACAGTTTTTTAAAAATGAAACACGGAGAAAAACGTTTTGTTTTTCCTTGACTTATTATTAACAAAATGTCTATTATTTTTTCACGGTTTTCCCATGTATTACAAATACTTCCTTTTAATATATCTACAGTGGGATTATTAGAGGCACAAACATTGGATTTTAAGATTTAAGCTCCCAATGTTTTCAATTTTCAGGTCTGGGAACTCGCCAGGTCATGCAAGCATAGAGATCCTGGCGCCATCAAATGTATTCCGCCCAAACCGGGCACGATGCCATGGGTCCCCATCATGCATAGAGGTGATACACGTTCCATTGCACCTCAATAAATAAAAAAAATATCATGAATTTATGTCTTCCATGACCAGAGAGTATTGGAGAGGATTTATTGTCGCGTTGACAAAATATTCTCTCAAATCCATCCGGTGAAATGCAAGACTATAAAATAAAAGTTAGTTTTCCAGTTTATTTGTATCGCTCATTAGCTATTCTTCGAATAAAATGAACTCGTTCCTTTTTTAGCGCCTCGATCCTACATTCGTCACTGAAGACAGCCTGAAGAATCAAAGTTCGAGAATTTAGCTTAAAAGCGAGTAAACACTAGAAAATACTTAAACTATGATAATTAAGAATTATCGTGCTGGTTTCATTTTTTCCTTCAATCACGATTTACTCGCAATGATTTTAAGAGTTCGGGAAGCTCGCGACATCAGTCTTCATTCAGTAATTTGTCGGTTCTTCAGCGAGACGTAGCTTTCTCTATCACCAAGTCCAAATCATTACATTGCTGTGTCAAAACCAACAGCAGTTTCACTAATATCTCAAAAAAAAAAAAAATAATTTGTGTGCTTCAGTTGAAAGTTCCTTCAGAGATTATAGAAACTTGTTTGGTAGATCAACTTATCCATTTTTCACTTATAAGTTGTAATATATACCATTGCTCTGCTTATTTTAGCGAAGACTCAGAGGTGCGGAAGTTTAGATCAATTTTGTCGAATATCTCGATAGTAAATTTATAATTAGAAAGAAAGGTGGAAAGAGCTCAAGCTGGTTTCAAACACGCGCCCCTGCCGCTTCCCGTCAGGTGCCAACTCACAGGTCGGAACGCATCGATTGGCACTATCAGCTAGACGGATGTCGTCTTGGTTATTTGGTTCAGAGCAGTCCCTTTTACAAATGCTTTAGTTTACACCTTCTGTTATTTTTTACCTTGAGTGAGGGAAAGTGTGCGTTTTTCAAGTCAGCCAATCGACTTGAATTGTTTTCCGGCGCAGCAATCCGCCTGATGGCGGGTAAATTTGGAAATTGGATAGTTGCAAACGAATCTTTTACAAACTAATTATCAAAACATCGATCGAATAAGTTTGAAGTAAATAAAATTTATTTATTTTAAAGGCTCTCGGATAAGGATACTGTTGCATACAAAGCTTATTTTGTGTTTCTATTTAGAAATTACAACAACCACAGAATATAGACAAAATCTGATAAAATTGAACTCTCTTTACAAAACTGTTTGTTAATTGTTACCATTAACTAGAAGTCTAATTTAAATATATGCAATTTATTTGCTCTCTAAATTTCTTTTGCCATTTTAATCAAATAAGTCACCAGAATCGTCATCAGAACTGTCATTATCATCACCATCCACATTACTTGTGCGCTCAGCTATACCAATGTTAGATAGAAAATCTCGCATCGCATCTATGAATGATGTTAGAGAATGGCGCAACTCCCTGTATGGTTCAGTTCCTGCCACACCAACATCAACTCCGCCGGCTTCTGAAGAAATAAAATGTAAGCCAATCAATATTTAGAATGTTTTAATTCGAATTCTACCTTCATCTCCAAAATCATTTAAATTCATTTCTTGTAACTGATTGATTTGAAGGTCCTCAATACTGCCTCCTGTGTCTCTCAGATTAAAATTGGGTAGCATTGATTGAAAGAACATCGAAACGGCTCGATTTGAAGCAGTCGTTGTGATTGGGCTTGTTACTGGAGTTTTCCTGATTCAAAATGTAATTTGAAGTTTAGCAACATAATATTTTAAGAATGTTTATTTACTTTTGGTAGAAGTTGATCGAGTCCGCTGGAGGTAGTGGGTCATACATCATTATGGGATCTTTTTCCTTCGCAACGAAATTCGCTAACGGTACTTTCTCCTTATAATCCGATAACACTACATGACGTAGAATTGCTCGGGGTGGATTTACATATCTAAAATAATGTTGTTAACTAACCCGGTCTCTACCAATATTCAAGTACCTTTGTGATCGCTTCAGGTTATACTCATTTATGATTTCCATTTTTTCGTCAACTTGATCCAACACAAGGTTCACATTTTTCTCCAGCCATGGCAGAACCTCTTGATCACGCCACATAACCTTGCCGCGACATATATACAAGCAAACAAGTTGATGAAGTGCTGGCGACTGATTGCCAGAAACTCCCGTTTGAAAATAGCTGTGTGATGCAGCTCTTTTATCAGTTTGCACTGACATTTCATCAAGCAGAGGCTTTAGAACGCCCGGAAACATTAGCAAAGCGTATTGCAGAGCGACATCAGCCTTTTCTTTGTCTAAAATAGATTGCTGGTAAGCGATCCAACGAACAATTGTTGATAATTTCACCTTTATTAGTATGGAACAGTGCCAAGGCGTAGGAGTAGGCCATATTCGGCAGTTGCGATAAATTCTTCAGGGCTTCCCATTCCTCATAAAATTTAACAAACCAATCAAACTGCTTACTGCGTAACGCATAGTAATCTATCACAAGAATCATGGCGAGTGGATCAGAGTCGGGATCCAAACTTAAAATTAATTTGGAAATCTCGAAAGCAGTTCGGCAGCATGCACGTGCTTCTAAATATTGTGCATGTTTGAAAAGTACGATGAAAAATGCCCGATTTTCTTGTCGTCTGTAATCCAGACGACAGTTTCCCGACGTTAGACTAAATGAGGGATGTAAAGATGATTCCAATACGAGGATAGCTCGCTCTATGAGTTCCGTTGCCATTGCATAATTTTCTGTCATTTTACCTATATAATTTGTGTGAATCATTTTTTAAGTGTTCATTTTATACAGTCACTTACAAAGTTCACTCAGTTGAATCAGCGAATCAACATGATATGGGCATCGTTTAATGATGCGAATGAGAAAGTCCGAGTCCATTTTTTCGACAGCAGAAAGAAACATGTTCTGTACATTCTGGTAGTATTTGCTGTGTTCGAATGCAAACCACACAACATTGTTAATCGGATCAGCTAAATCAACGGGCTCGTTACTGGTTTTCATATTGATGATATCTTTGGAGACCGGTGGCCAAGATTCCTTTGCGCTCACAAGATATGTTGACTTCAACGTAGGTTTTTGACCTCTACCTCTCCTTTGTCTAAATTAAATGCAGGAGGCTTAGAGCGTTGTGTTTTAAAGTAAAACTTACTCAATCTTGACAACTCGTTTTCCAAAAGTTCGTCTCATTTCCAGTTGTGGATTCAAATTCTTTGTTTCGACAGAGAGCAATGCCTTGTAGGCTGGTTCGGGCAGGCCAACCGCCTTGTAAGGTTTACCGATAATTTTATCCAGATCATTGATAAATTTGTCACTTATCTGCAAGTCAAATAAGATTCTAAAATTTACTTTGCAAAACTTTTAAAATATAAATTATTGTTAGCTAGTTTTATCTCGCGTAAATTATAAGTTGCTGTTTTTATTAGTTCTGATAGAAATAGTAACTAAAATAAAATTAATAGTTTCTCCTTTTTCTAGTAAAAATATTATATATTTGAAGTCATTATTTATTGAGTAATTTAAAGTTATCACTTGTTTATTATAAAGCATGAGCTATTTTGAAATTTTTATGTATTTTTTTGTTTTATTTTTTTTTATACGCCTTTTCAATGATAGCCATATACATAATACGAAACAATTATGATTTGATACATAAACACTTTTTTTAACCGCAAATGATCATTTAATTGTTCAATAGTTAAAAATAAATAGCTGGATAAATTTGTATCTTTTAACTTTCATTTGATTTATCTTTTATCCAACGGAATGTATGTTAGTGTTCTTTGTTTGGTTCGAAATATACGTAAAATCATAAATATTTTTTTGATTTCGAAGCATATACTTTCTGAGAAGCCCTGGACAAGTCACGATTAACCTCTCGAGTGGATTACTAGGTCAGGGAAAGTAAGGATTATTTGGAAGGGATAGCAAGTTAAATTAGTATGCTCGATACTTGCCGTACATATCAATTGAATGTGATTTTTGAAATCTTTGAAAACAAATTTTCGGTTCGTTATTTTTTCACGTTTTAATAATTCAAAAAACCTCTGCAAGCCATAGAGTGGGGGTGCTAAAAATTCTTTATAGTTGGTTGAATTGAAATAGTGCATAAATAGAGAGTGCCATTTGGGCCACTAAGTTCTTCGCTTAATTTATTTTTACTTAGTGGTGTTATGATTTTTTTAGACCGATTTGAATGAATTTTGGACCGATAGAAATTCGACTTTGATTAAATATTCGTTTTCGAAACAACAGCGTAGGTTACGCAAGAATGGAAAACAATTACTAAAAAATCTACTTATTAAATTATATAAAGAAAAAGACATTGAAAATATAGGCAAAATTTATGTTAATAATGTTAACTCCAAATATAATTTTCAATAAGTTGACTGTTTCGCTGGACATGTGGCATAAAACGCTTTTCTGTCCAAATCAAATATTTTCTTTTTCCACCTCATCAACTTGAAAAACAGAATCATTAAACATAACGTCCACCGAACAACGAAGATAACGTCCACCAGTCGCCGTAAATGTAGCTCCTACATGTGGAAGGAAATGTAGACCGATAATGTAATTAACGTGGACATCACTAATACAATCAATTTGAATGCGTGAAAGGAGCTATAAGGCATTGCTTTTGATTTTTCTCGCTCCATTTTCCGCTCATTTTTGTTTGTAGGCATATTCAGTTGAAATTCATTATGAGTCCAAACTAAATACGACGCAACTAATGGTTATGTTTTATTTCTTAAACCAATTGCATCTTGTAAGGATGTAAACCAAGATCTTTACGTGAAATGTTCAATGAGGTGGATGAACAGAGCCGTTTGACGTTTTGACATTTCTGGTTCTGGTAAAACCTTCCTTCATTGATAAAAGCGATAATTCCACGGTACATACATTCTTTGTGTCTTAGTTTTTCATTTCATGAATAACTAGTACGAGAATTTATCAATAATATCATGAAGAGCTTAGTCAGTCTTAGTCATGTCGACCGTAAAATAGACGAAAGCGTTATATGTTGCATGATTTGAAATTTGACTTTCAAAATAGGTTTCCACAATTTGGCGATACTGTCCGAATGCTGAAGGTTGATCAAGGTTGATCAAATGACAATACATACTAAGCATAAATTACGAAGATTTACCAATTTTAGACATTTAGACAAAATGTTCTCCGTACGTTGCCGTTTTGTTCTTAACTTTCAAGAACTTTCTTCACGCATTCAATATTTTTTTCTCATATGTTTTACAACAATTTGGTTACAATAAATAGTAAGATAACAAAAATATTTCCACAATTTAATACAGTAATGCAATAAAGTAAATAATTCAAAATTTAGCATTGAAATCTCTATACAAACGAAGAATAAATCAAGCTAAAAGTAAAAAAAATATATATTCGTTCAGCCGAATCAAATAAATCGTTCAGCCGGCAGCGAGCGAGTACGAGGTTGCAGGCGGCACACAAAAAGGAAGGAGACGTACATAAAGTCCGAAGACATTGTTCGAAATGTTATGTTACTAATTCAAAACAATTTTGACGGAAGATTACCAAAAAGCTGTTAAGTATTGTAATATATGTAAAGCTGAACCATTTTTTATAAATTTTTCCGTTAAAGCTACATTTGCTCACATTGCATTGAGGCTATATTTATTTTTTAACTTTAACACTGTCTGTCCCACGGACCGACGCCAGCCAAACGAAAATTTCTGTGCCGATCCTCAGGGACCGACGCCGGCCACACGGAAAGTTCACTGCCGGTCCCCACGGACCGGCGCCGGGCTCAATGTACTAATACCTGTAGGCAAAATCCAGAGTAATGAATTTACAAGCTTGTTTGGATTTTATTGCGTGTTTACGCACTTGCGTCCAAATATTCTAAAAATGCTTAACCAGATTTAAGTTGAGCGATTGCGGTGAATCGTGCGGTGCCTTTCCTTAACCCTTTTAGTGCCAGCGGGCCGATCAATCGGCCAACGGTCCTTATGCGAAGAGTCACACGGGCAGAATTGGCGTAGTGTCCTGGCCGGCAGGACGAGCGGCTGACGAACGCACGGGCAGAGGGATTCTTACTTTAGTCCTTATCTCCAAAACAATGTAGACCACACCAAGCTTGTATTTATTTAATTTACACCTTTTGTATAATGTCAATAGTATAGGCCACACTATGGTTCGGGTCATTTGGTTTTTCATCCGACAATCTCTAGCGTCAATTAGGCAAAGTCGAAGCGTGTTCCTGAGTTTTTCTATTCCAAAATTTGATTTTAGTTAGTTCGTAATTTATTTTGAACTAATATCTTGGCCCATCAATGGCAGAGGAAGATGAAAAGGATAGTGCAGAAAGCTTGGTGCCATCACATTTTGACAACGACAATGTATTATCGAATAGTGATGATTCGCTCAAAGAATGGGAAAGTGTGAAGAAAACCAGCGATGCGTAATCCAACAAGCTGGAAAAGTTACCAGAAAAAAAGGAGAGTAAGAGGAATAAAAGTGAAGGCGGAAAGCGAAAAAGATCACGAACGATATATTCAAAATGCAAGAAGGGTCTACATGGTGCATGGTTTCCACTGCATAAATGTAATTAGTAAATATTATGTTGCTTGTTAAGTTTAAATTTTGTAAATATCTTTCAATTTTATAACTAAAAATTCAGTTTAAAAAATTTGTTACTAGACAACAGTATATTCCATATCCTTTAAGTTTCGGAAGAATAAATACTAAAATTTTCCTACAGGAAATTGGAGTTTTGCTTCTTATTATCCTTATAAAGCTATTTATATGAGCGTGCATATCAAATCGACCCGTGTCATTTCCCGCATGTACTCCATAAAACGCTTGCCACTAAAAGTGTTGAGAATTAATGAGGTATGGTTTGGATCATTCTCATGCTGGAAAGTAAAATTACATTCTATACCCACAGCAGTAACACTTTCACTTATACTTGTATTTAATTATGTTAAGACAATCTCGCCGATGCATTGTGCTTTGAATGAGCACATATCCTACTACTGAAACCTCCATGTACTATCACACTACCACCTCCTTGTTTAACGTTCAGAACTAAATTTTGAATGTTGAACTACTCGTTTGATTGGCGCCATGTTTTTCCTCTTTCATCTGAGACGAAAACATTTAATTTACTTTCACCCGATAAAACTCATTTCCAGGAGTGGGCGTCATTATTTTCATGCAATTTTGTAAAAAAGAGTTTCCGATCACCGACTCCGACATTCTGTGTCATATACAAGTACGTCGAAGAGTCTACATGTATTTATCATTATGGGAATTAAAAAAGATATTAGAAAGGGTTATTTTTGTTGAATACATACATTTATTCATCAATCTGTTTGACTATGTGTTGCATTAATGCCTGTTGAAAATATACATACATCCTTTTGACCCGGGGACACCGACTAGGCACATTTTTAAATGGTCGTAAAAGTCGATGACCCCACATCGGAAACTTTCGAAAATCGTAAACACAATCGTCCTCTTTGCCTCGCAATACAAATGTTTCGATCGACTATGAGATAATGAATGATTGGAATCCATGCCTCATTTTGCAAAAGTATCAATTTTATCAAATATATTGTAGATTGATATTGTATATATCAAATAGTGCGAACATAATAAAATGTCGGACGTTATATTTTTCAGATTTGTCAAAAATACAGTTTAAAGGCCCAGATACAATATTGCATGACGGCGATGCAAGAGCGCGATGCTATTCTCGCTCGTCGTCGCGCAACGCATTCAATTTACAATGTACGGGATGCGAGGCAGAATAATAATCACATGACAAATGTCAAATTGGTGACGTTTCAAATCAAATTTGATTAAAATTGTTTTTGATTCTTTAAAAATTTGAATTTGGAATTTTCCTTCGTTTAGCGAATAATAGCCTCAACAAGGATGCACGAAATTTTCATTCAAAATTCATTCTGAATATCCCTCGTACTTAAAAAGTAATAAAGGCGTTTGAATTTCAAATTTCATTTAAGCGCCATAGAGCATCTGACAAACGTCACGCACCTCGTTGCGAGGAATTTTCGATTTTCCGAATATTTCTCGCCTCGCAATCTTTGTACGTTGTTGTATACAAATGCATGTTACGAAGACTGCTTGACTTTTGCTGCGAGATTCTCGTCGCGCTCTCGCATCGCCATCTCGCAGTATTGTATTTCGGCCTTTATGCCAAGAAAATAAGTGCATTTGATTGAGCTATCCAATTTGGAACAACTTATTGCTTCTTTCGAAAATCTGTAAAAAGGTGGTGAAAATTATTTTGGGGGCATCGAGATGTGCATCATCAACTATTATAAAATATCAAAATAATAAAAGCCACTAGCGCACTTACATTTTGCTAAATATTTAATCAATTAGCTAGAAGGAAATGTATAGCACCAAATACCATCCTTACCCCAACCTTAAATGTCATTTGAAGAGAAAATATTCAGTATCATTTACACTGCCATTCAAAAATTTGAGACCACTATAAAAAAATAGAGAAAATAACTCAATATTTTTAGAACTTTTTGAAAACAGTTTTTACTTTCATGTTGCACAAAAGATTTATAATAAAAAATTACATGAAGTCTTGATAAATACAATGTTTAAAAAAAAATACACAAGAGATTTCATGCACATTTTTCATCAAAATAGCCTCCTTTACATTTTATGACCTGTTTAATCAACCTTGGCATGAGAGCAATTAATTAATTTATGGTCTCTTGGGAGATATTCCTCCAGATTTCTTCTAATGCATTCCACATGGCCTGTTGTGAAGAAGGACATTGTTTCCGTTCTTTACATTTCATTGTAAAGAACGGGGCTTTGTGGTGGCTATGTCATGTTTTTCAACACTTTGCCGATTAACTTCAGCCCGGAGGGAATAGCATTTTTCTCCAAAATTTCTTTATACTGCTCCTTTTTCAGAATTCCCTTAATTTGGACCAGATTTCCATTTCCATAGCATGAGAAACAGCCCCAGACCGTAACAGATCCGCCACCATGCTTGACAGTCGGGACTACACACTGTGGCATTATCTTTTCTTTGGCGGAACGTCGAACGAAAATTCTTTTTGAACCGAATATTTCAAATTTAGATTCGTCACTCCAAAGTACTTTTTTGAAATCTTCTTCAGTCCAGTCGTGATGGGCTCGATGGGCTAGGGCCCATCCGTTTTTTCTTATTCTGCGATTTAAGAAGAGGTTTTCGAACGGCAACCCGACCAAAGAGCTTGGCGTCTCGCAATCGTTTTTTTTCGCTGTGGACACTGACACCGTTTTTTCCCGAGATTTGATGAATTCAAAACGAATTTCTGAGGCTGTTAGGCGTCTATTTCGGTTACTGGTTAGCACAATAAACTTGTCTTTACTAGAAGTCGTACCTCTTGATCTTCCGGAGCGCAGACAATCTTGATTGTGCCGTTTCTTTGTGCCGCACAATAGTGCGATGAACACAAGTCTCCGATAACTTGAGTTGAGATGCAATCTCACGTACAAATTTGCCTTCATTATGGAGAACAACGATGGCAGATCGCGTTTCAATACTAATTTCGCGAACTTTGCCCATTTTAGAGACGTCTTGACTGTATGAATCACAACATAAGACTAACTGCGGTTATTTGTAGATAACCATGAAAATATCGGGTTAAAATAAACATTTAAGAATTTAGAACAATCGCATTTTAAGTTAATGTAAAATAAAAGAATTGTCAGTTGCGAGAATGAGGTAATAAAAATTTTACAATCAATTATCAGACTAGCTCTTCTTCGGCTGACATTGAAGTTTGGAAACAATGGTTGTTTATCTTAAAAACTTATCCTTAATATAAAAGAATAAGCTGTTAGGTAATCTTTATAAGCAATAGAATATGCAGGTGTGAAAATTACTTTTTGTCACCAATATTTTGTAAATATATACTAATAACAAAAGTTTTTTTTTCTTTACTGGTCCCAAACTTTTGATCGGCAGTGTAATTCGTTCAGGAGGCAAGAATGGCTGTACAGCATGTTCCAACAGGGAACATACTCCTTAGGAGAGAGATGCAAAACACACACGAACTGCGATACTCGCATTCGAACGCCAAGTTCCTCATGGGTGACTATTTCGGAATATAAAATTCTTTAGAATATTACAGATATTATATTCTTAGGAGTTATAAGTAGTTTTAAATATAACAAATTTCTAATTGTTCAAATTCATACATTGACTTTAAATCTCCCATAAAACAGCAATTGCGAAATGATAGATTATAGATATTTTCTAATTCTTTTTTTACACAAAACGAGTTTATAAAAAATCAGGTTTTGTAAAAAAATTTCAAAATATCTTACGAATCTGTGTTTGCAGTGAAAAAGTTTGAAAATTGGCGAGGGTAAGATACTGAATATGTGGAAAAGGTGACATTTTATACGAGAAATACAGAAACATTGCAAAAAACTAAAACTTTCTGCTGAGTAAGATGAATCAGGTCCCTTACGAATGAACTTTTTTGTGCTCCTGCAGTCTGAACTTTCACTTCACTTCTTTGCTCACATGTCATCTCGGATCCACCGTAAAATGGAGCTGAAGCTTTTATAGGAGCCAAACGTTGACAGAATAATAAATCTCATATACAGCCGATTTAACTGATGGCAGATATACAGCATTTTTTCATGACATTTCGCTGCATCCGTTAGAGTCACACTTCGTGTAAAAGGCACAATCGTTTTACTAAACACCTCATCGAGAAGCTGCAGTACGAATTGTCACTGCTTTATTTTAAGAGCTGGCGGCGAGAGGCTAACCCTTGCTTGAAATCATGGTTCATCATTGCTCGTCGCACTGCACATCTGTGATAGGTTCAGAAAGAACTATCAGTGAAAGCAGTGATTAAACAGAAATTTGACCAATTATAAACTTTTCAACATTATTTTCGGTTTTAAATATTTTATGCAGCTGTTCTTAAGGCTTCCTATATATCCTATACATCCCATATATTTGGGTTCATAAACCCGCTGTGGATTTGCCATATGAATAGTCTTTGTGTCGTCGAATCGGTTTTTTCTTCGCGAATTTCTTCGGAAAAGCGAAAAATTCCTAGTGTAGGTGTATTTTTTTTTATTTTAAATCCTTCCATGGGGTCCCACTAGGCAATTATTGAGAAATTTCAATGCCAGATTTCAACATTTTGTATTGATATGAAGGTGATGGCTATATATGCCCAGAGCTTGTGATTCCCTGATGCTTATGCCGTCTATTCTACCGACTTAACACGACCGCTATCAAAATGAAAAGGGACGTTGACTCAAGTTAACAGTTGAGTTTCTCCTTCCAATACCGTTTGCATCAAAAAATTCCCCAATTGCTCTTTGCATGATTTCAAAAAGTTTCCGCTTATTTTTCAGTTCCGTGATTTTCAGTGAAAATATGACGAACGTTCGAGATGGCACAAATAAATAAACATTGCGTGTAAAAAACACCACATGTTCCTAATTCCGAAAGCTAACGACTTCGTGATAAGTCGGTAATTACGTTCGTACTCTATAGACTCATGAACGCTGTCGAATTCTTTTAGCGACTACTCTTATTTCAGAACATTTTCTTAATTCATAAGATCAATTTGATTTTGTACTATTTAGTAGTAATTTGGAACTTACATTTATACACCTATAAGGTGCGTGTTCTCTTTGGGAATTTAACCGCAGCTTCACCAATGCATTCAGTAGTTAGTTTATTCTACAATCTGAGAGTTGGAAGTGTGTGGCTTATTCGGCTATGGAATATACTATGGAATATTTTGATGTAAATTTTGAGGTAAATAAGTGGTCTTACTGAAGAGATTTCTACAGACAACTTTTTCCAATATTTGTATATACTTATCGCTGAGACTTGGCATAGTAAGAGGGTAACGTAAGGATGAATTACTGAATGCTAGGCGAAGTACTGAATATGCACAATAAACAAAATGGAAATGACGAACCGTCCAAGCAAATCACTACGCATTACTATTGGTGACTACTATTTGCTGACCTATGAAGACATTTATTTTAGGAACAAAGGATCGATTGCATTTTACAAAGATTCGTTTCACTGCGTTAAAAAATGCGCAGCGTTAATCATGTGTGGGTGGGGCTAATGTATGTATTTGTTTATCATTTGCTGTTTTTTTATCTAATTTTTTCTTAAGAAATTTTTTTTATTGCTATTTGGTATATTCTCTAACATAATTATAAGGTTGTTTCTAATTGTTTGATTTAATCAAAACCTTCAGTATATGTTTCTAACAACAAAATTGGCATCGCAACTGTTTTCCATTAAAAATTAAGTTTGCCGGCTAACAAACACAACCAAAATTTATGATCAAAGAAGAGTTAACTAAAAGCAAAACCAAAATTGGAGGAGAACAACGTCAACAAGTTTTCAAAGCTATTTCAAGTTAACCCTTTGCACTCCGAGTGTTTTTTACTCAAGAGTGCGCCAACTCCGTGACATTTTGCGTTGAAGGGTCTGAAAAATGAACTTATGTTTTACTAAAAAAAAAAGATGTGTTATAAATTTATTTATTTAATTAATGTAGTTTGTGATAAAAGAAATACAATTTGATATTTAAATTTTGTAATTCAACTTAGTGTGATATTTGTGAAAACAATCTCCCATATGCATCCGTGGCTTATTTGGACATGTGTCACAAAATTCGGTTGTTTCCCGTCTTCCGGAATTACCTTTCCGTTTAGTACATACTATACAGTCCTTTTTTGTATCTCTTCGCATTACATGAAGTTTTCCATTTAACCTGTCTTCGGAACTGCTGCTGCAACTTTTTTTTGTACGTTTCACCCGAAAACTGCCTACTAGTTCGTCGACCAACTGTTTCACAAATTTCAAGTGTATTTTTGGTTTTTGCCCATTCTATTGTTTAATGGTTTTATAGAGGATATACGCATTGATTATACATATTTCCATCCCCCGAAGAAAATAACTTTCGCCACCATTTGAGAGATTTTCTGAGGAAGCAATAAGTTGATCCACATTGATCAGCCCAATCTACACCACCCATTGAATGTGTGTAGTCGAGCACTACGTTAGGTTTACTGACTATTACTTCTGACCCACCTCGAATATATCTCTTCGTAGATGTCATTCCAGTATTATTCCAGGTACTCAATAAAGTAATAACATTTTTATCCTTCCAAGCTAACAGTGTTATATATCCTTTTCTTTTAGCAACAGTTGTTCTATTTACAAATTTTGGTTTTTTTATAGTAGCAGGAACACCTTTTCTGTTGGTTTGAATAGTACCAGTTAGGTGGCATTTCATTTGCATTAATTCCTTAGCTAAAGGTAGGCTGGTGTAATACATGTCTGTGTACAGGTGGTATCCCTCTGCGGTAGGTATTTTATCTCCTATTTTTTGAAAAAGATGCAACGGAATTCTTGTGCTTATTGGTAAATCAGGTCTACCAAGATTTTCAGAAGTTATACTTCCGTAATACGGAAGTATATTGTATATGTAAGCCGTTTCTGAATCTGCTAGCACAAAAATTTTTATACCCCATTTTGTAGGTTTTATAGGATTATACGTGATGAAAGCAACTCTCCCTTTGAATTTCACTACAGACTCGTCAACACAAATGTTTTTTCCAGGTATAAAATATTCCGAAAATTTCGAATTTATATATTCCATAAAATTACTTACTTTTTGTAATCCTTGTCCTCCAGGTCCTTGTTTGCTGGATTAGGTGTTTTGAGGTGCAGCATCCAAAATATTTGGTTGAATCTACTTCTTGTAAAATGGCTGGGAAGAAAGGAATTCTACTATTTTCATTTGTCGACCAATATTCCTGCATGTTTGCAATTGGCATTTTCCCCATATTTATAACAACCCCAATAACTGCCCAGAATTCATCTCGTTCCACATCTTTCCACGTTTGCCACATAGTTTTTGGTTATTGTTATCGAATTCAATTTTTTTTTGGGCATAGCTGTTGGTTTCTTTTATGATTTCATCAACTAACTCGTCTATGAAAAACAATTTGAAAAACTGTAACGGTTCTATAACACTTGAAGAAACTTGTGGTCCCATAACATTCGGTGCTACTGTAAAATCTATTCTGCTTGCTGGAACTTCATCACTCTCTGTGATATCTTGCCAATTGTCATCATCTTCATCTATTTCTTCAGAATAACCACCAGTGTCATCAGTATCACTCTCAATAACACATACTTTCCGTTTTTTTTGTACTATTATGTCCCTATCATCACTGCTATCAGTATCAGTATATTCACTTTGTTGGGTATTATTTTCAACTAAATTGTCTACAAAAAATTCAATATCAATTTCATTATCACTTTCGTTTTCACTGATCTCAAAACTTTCCCAATAATCTCCTTCTTCCATATTTTCTCAAGGGTAAATCTATCTAATAAAAAATAAAATTCAAAATTCACTAAGAAATAATGCACAGCAACTTTGAACACAGAATCTGCGTCATTGAATGCATTGAAACTACACTGGCTTTTCTAAATGCACTGAAAGCAACTGGCGCAATAGCGGCACCGACAGAGTTAGTGCAATGAAAGCATATGGCGCAATAGCGGCGCCTACGGAGTTAGTGCACTGATAGCACTGGCGCAATAGCGGCGCCTACGGAGTGCAAAGGGTTAATATCTGAATTGCACTTGCCGTGAAGAGACTCTAACGTTAAAATTATTTAGTAAAAACTTTACTAGAAGCCGAACCGAAGCATGGTCTTTGCACAGATGATCATTGTTTATATTCGACAATTGTCTCATTGTAGTGTACACATACAACTAAACACCGTTACGTCCAGTACATATTTCGTGCATTTTGTTGTCAGCTGTTATTGTATATGGATATCATTTTTCGATCGTATACTAATAAATATAGCCCGTTTATGAAAAAACTCACCTCATTATCTTCGCTGCTGATTTGATTCGAGTGTCTCGTGCCACGCTTCTTGCGCTTTTTCTTCTTCTTCTTCGACAAATTCGACATGGAGGCATTGCTTGCCGCTGAAGCGTGTTCGGTCTCGTTGTCATCTTCCTTTACTTCGCTCTCCGAAGGACTTTGTTGGTTGAGCTATCAATAGAAAAATATTGTCGTAAATTGCCTCCAAATGTAATGACATTAAGCTAAGCGGCGACAATATGGAACAAATTAAATTAGCACATATCATATCCATACTAAGTCATAACGATTCAAATTCAGTTGCTTTTTTTTCGAATTTCCTCCCAGTTCCTGTTCTACATCGGACACTTGTTCTTCAGCCTCGTTTAACTCCAAATCTTTGTCACCGTGCAATTTCTTCAGAACTCGGGACGACATCTTATGAAGTTTTATTCAAGATCACATTTGCAGAACCGCTTAGGTGCTTCGTTTCCAAATGGGCTATTCGATTCGTTTGTATTACGCGAGCCGATTGACTTTACTGAAACTGCGAAAAAATGTAAAATCAATTTTATAGGCCCCTCAAACGACGATCTCTTCTGTCACACCAATAAGATTCAGGTATCAGAAATTACCTTGTTAAAAACACCAACAGCAATAGGTCACAGTACTAGAGCGAAATATTGTAGGTTTGGGCATTGAACGTACGCCGTTTGGTGGTGGGAAATTTAAAAAAGATTTAGGTAAAGCAAATACTCGAGCACTAATTAAGCATTTTAGAAGTGTCATCCAATTGGAAGATTGTTTAAAGTGAATTGATTGAAGCTTTGAAAATAACTTTTGTGGTTTCAAAATCAAGTTTGTTATAAATGTTTGCTAATTGAAATCTACAACAACTTGTATACATACAGAAATACTGGAGCAACACCAGTCTGTCAATGTTGACAAGTCAAATAGCGAATATCAAGTGTTTACCGGCATCGCTTCATCCAAGGATCTTGAAAATATGTCTTCACCGTCACCAAAATCACCCGAATTGTCAGAAAAAGATAGAAAATATGATCGCCAAATTCGGTGAGTTTACAAAAGAATTGAATCTAACTGAGAGGACAATGTATTTTTATTCATTGCAGGTTGTGGGGCGAGCACGGTCAACGGTTATTGGAAACAGCGAATGTTTGTTTAATAAACGCTTGTGCATTAGGATCCGAAATATTAAAAGGACTCGTTCTACCAGGCATAGGAGGATTTACCATAGTTGATGGAAGAATCGTTACTGAAGAAGATATCGGATCTGAGTAAGTTCTGATGAAGAAAGTATTCTATAGGAAAAAGCTAAACCTAAAAACTATCAAATATACGTGGAACCTTATTTTAATTGGAAGAAGTGAATAGGATACATATTCATCAGTATACATTCAGCCCTGAAAGAATAAAATACGCATTTTTATCTATTGCAATCAAACATTGTAATGGAATTACCTTTGAAATAGGATTAGACGAAGCTGAGATGACCTCACGCCTTTCCGGTTTTAAACCGACATAATAACGTAGCGTTCGAGGAGCGCGACAAGGAAATATGTGCCAGATGTAACCTGTTCGGAATTATATGCCAAATGTAATGGAGCGGACGTAGGTCGTACCACTAGTGGGCTTTGGCTCCTGTTTTTGACATCTGATTTTCCGGTTGCGCCTTTTCTGAGTCAGGTACCTCCGCGACATCACCTTCCTCCTGGAAAAATTATGGGCTTGGAAAAAAAGGCTCCTTTTCTATCTAATAAGGATTTTTTTGTTTATTTAATTTATTCGCATGACTTGGTAATCGGAAGTTTTTCTTTTTCCCTACCATGACTACCCTCTTTCCTTTGTTTAGGTAGACATTTTTATAATTATTGCAATTTGTTAAATATCTTTTTTAAATGTCTGCGATGCTTGTGTTAATGATGCAATACGAAATTGTGAGGAAATTAATTGTTTATCGTTTCGGATCAAAGAGTAATTGCTGTTATGTAGGGAAAAACAAGCACCTGCAGAAAAAAAGTTGGTTCGAAATCAGCGCTAAACGGTTGAAGATTTTTGTTTTCCGGAGCGATAACAATGTGTAGAACGGACTTAGAACTAAATAAACTATACAGATGGCACCGTTTTAATTTTAAAATTTGTTCCTTTTGTTGTAGATAGTATTTTCCCCTTAAAAGTTTTGCGCCTTTTTTGTTTAATTAAATTTTGGTTTGAAATGCATACGCACACAAAATCTGGTAGTACGCACACAGGATGGTAGTTATGAACTGAGTACTGGAAATAAAATTTTTAAAGATTTCAACATCTGGTTGTGAGTATACAGTGGTTCTCATGTGGCATTAAATGAATTCCTCTTTGTTTGATTTTCTTCTCGTTAGTATCAATTGCTGGTTATTTAAAAAATTGTAATTTATCTTGTACTACCACAAACTGTTTAACATCCGCTTCCAATAAAGCAGTTCAACATATTCCATGAACCATTGAAAACGACAACAATAAGTAAAGAAAGTCTATCCTACAAATTCACAAATTCTTTATCCGCTTAGTGAAAGATTTACCTTAAGGTGTTATCGGACAATGACCAAAAGCGGGATTTTAATATGTTAATAAAATCGAATTATAAGTACTCACTCCCCTGCTGTATTAAATATCAAATATAAATTTGTGCAAATCACACATTCTGGTCCACATTGATTTCCTTATTAAACACTCATGGGTGGTAGTAAATTAAATGTTCAAGTAAATATTCACTTAAATTCGAGCTTTTTGTATTTACGGAGCCTAAGAAGAGCCTAAATCTACCTTTGCGCGTCTATCACATGATTTCAATACCAAGTCTAAAGATCAGTCCTTCTTATTTACAGCTCTTACTAATCAAACTTTGTTTATTGCTTCGAATTAATACTGAATGCATGCATACATGCATGCATTCAGTAATGCACCGCCAACCAGATCGTATTCCTTTGTCTTTTCTGACCGCCTTTCAAGATGTTCTTCTTTTGCCTTTCTTGCCTTCTTGATTGCTTTGTCACAGATCTTCAGCTTCCATTGTTAGATTAGTTCACAATTCCGATTTCGACTTTTCGCTCAATCATGATGCAAAACATGAGCCTGTTATCAATTTACACTTCCCTCCCTCCGTCCCCGTCTTCCAACTCCGTCAACTACATCTTCTTTGTTTTACAGTCAAAAAAGCGAGCACTTTTTCCTGACTTCAAAAGTAGACTGTCTCTGCCGGAAGCGAGAATTTTTCTTCTTCACCGCGTACCTTGCTTCTTGGGTGCGTTCCAAATCCAAGTGTCCAATCTCGCTCAGGTTGCTTCACTTGCTGTGCACTAAGAGGTTGGCACATTTGCTGGCACATTTGCATTAGAGTAAGATTACATCTAATAGCCATTTTGTCACTGCTCAAAGCTCCATATCAGGACCTAACGTATTCAATTCCTTTCTGCAAATTTTAACAAACTCAATCCAATCCAAACTCCTCTCATAATAGACACTTATCTGCTACATCATTGTCGAACCTATATATGTATGCAATGTATGTGCCATAGTAAGGCACTCCCTTCCATCTTGTGCAAGTACAAGATTCCTGGATGTAAATACAAAAGCACACTACTACCTGCGGGGTTGGGGATTGAAAATCAACGCTGCGAAACTCGAACTCATTTGCTTGAGTAACTCGAGTGCGAAAGCACATCGACTAACGGTGAAGCAAAGCATGGACTTAAGTCTGAACGTAAATGGAACGGTACTTCGCATAAAGAGAACATCAAGTATCTCGGTGTAATTTTGAAAAAAGAATACCGTGAATTCTCGCATGAGAAAAGTCATGGAAGCTTTAACAGCGTTTGTAGCACTGCTCCTCTCATCGAAAGAAATTAGCACCAATGATAAAACTCCGATGTATTAGGTCTACAGGAAAGTTCTGTCCAATAGTGTCACTTCAAGTTTCAATCCATATGCACATGTTGGTTCGAGACATACATATATGACTATCTCACACAAATGAAACAAAGATGTCTCACGTCTTTATTAAGTGAGTAGCGATCGTGAAATCATGAGTACCGGTAAAGTTCATTTACGCCACGGTATTTTGTAAGAATTCCAACAAGAAAGAAATGCCACAGAAGCATGTCGAAATTTAGCAGTCTGTAATAGAACCTTAGTGGTTTCGATCTTAGTGACATGCCACATTCAGGATATGATATAAGCTGAATTGAATCTGAAAGAGAAGCTGAATTCAATTCAAGAAACCGTTTCTATAATAGATAAATAGTCTACATATTCTAGTCTAGAATAGTATAGTTTAGTCTAGCATAGCCTAGCCTTATCAGTTAAGTGAAAAAAATTCGAATGATCGAGTCGTCATATGCGTATCTTTGCTTACTCGGTACAAAAACGAACCTTTTATGGGCTGGAATATAATAACGGATAACTGGTGATCAAAAATGGATTACACACGAAAACATCGTGAGGAAAAGAGCATAATGCATGCTCGGACAGTCTGCTCCGTCCACGTCTAAGCTGAGCTTGAACCTAAAGAAGAGAATGTTGCGTATATGGTACATCCTAAGACCAATACATTACGAGCTTTCGAACGCAATGAAAAGCTACATTCGGAGAGATACTGTGGAAATGGCTGATTCAAATAAAGCAATAGGAGAAAAAAGAATGCTGATTTTCAATAGGAAGCACGTTTTCCTGCATAATGATAATGCCAGACCACATTCTTCTTTGGCACCTCCTCAAAAAATCACAGTGCTAGGCTGGGATGGCTGCCTATACTCTCCAGACCTCGTATCCTCCGATTTTCACTTGTTTGTCTCTGAAGCCGATTTCAACCAAGCACGAGTTGAGTTTTTCGTCTTAAAAAAAAATTAATTTTAAAAACGCCATTTACAAGTTACTATTTTCCAATATAATATATTTTCTCTCCATAATAGCTTCCTTCCTTTGATACCAGAAATAAAAAATTCACTTTCAGCTGACAAAATTACCAGAAATATTCCAGATCTCAGGAGGCATATGGAGATGCGTTTTGGCAAAACATAGAGGTATAAGATAATAGAGAGGCTATTCCCGTGTATGTGACTGTCCGTGAGCGTCCAAAGAATTGGATTTAGCTAATTTTCCCCTTTCGTAGCTGCTTCGCCTTCGGCAATTTTCGGAACTTCCATATTTCAAATGCAAAATATATTACAGCTTAAATGGTGAGAAATTTTCTATTTTCTAAAAGCCCGCCAAATTATCTCTTTGCGCAACAACTTAAACATATTACCTACAAGTTTCTTTAGCCCTCAAATGGGAAATCTACCATTTAATTATTTATAAACCCTAAAACTATGTTATAAAGGATGATACTTTTTCTCGTGAAATTTGAAGATAAATATCTAAACTTTGTCGAGGTTTTCCCCACATAAATTGGTGGCAATAGAATCTTATTCATATTTTGTGGGAGAATGAAACATTCTCGCCAAGCAAAACATATATTTTTATTGATAAAACTTAATTTAAAATCAATGTTTACAAATTTTAATACGATGCAAATTGTCGGATACATTCGTAATTTCAATTTGACACTGAGCTGAATATACAGTTAGATTAATAATTCTACTTGAAGGTATGCGCACACTCAAAAAGTGTATGGGCAAGTTTTTTTTTCTAATATTTTTATGAAATTGAATTACCGGCGGCTGAGTATACTCTAAATTACGAGACATTTTACTCTTCAAAATGCTTATTCATTGAATATCTACAAGAACCCAGTTTGATAGAAATTTCTTTGTGAACTCTTTTTTGATTTAATGTTGGTAGAATAATGTACATGCACCCTCAATTCGTCGAAGCCATTTCTCATATTTCAGTTGGTTCAATGCTGGGGTTTTTTCGATTGCAGCCGAACTGAATGAATTGTCAAAACAAGACTAATAATCTGTGTTTTGATTCATTTTCGGAGTGATTTACAGGCGAATTTTGTAAGTTACTTGTGTCAGACGAATTTTTCAACGATAAAAATTACAAATCGTGAGTTCTACTTTATTTGTGATTGTGGAAAAGTGCAAAGACAATAGTGACAGTGATTTTTAAAGACAAATATAGACAATGAAGTGTGTGATTTTCACTTGCAGAAATCACACTTGTTCGCGGCCATCCGAGGTGTCGTTTCATAGGTAAATTTTAGATAATTAATTAAATTTTAACTTTTGCGTTGATTAGGTCAAGATAGATGCCTTTTTCAATAATAATGTAGAAATAATTGGTTTGTCGGTCAATAAGATTGTTTACAAAGGCGTGGCTTAATTTTCGGCTCGAGCTTTTGACACTCACCTGAATTTTTTGTGCGTTAAACTTTCGCGAACCCATTGGTATTTGTAAATTTTTGCAAATGTTTGTAAAAAGGGGGCGGTTACGACGCAAAAGTGGCTTATCGTCCTCTCTATATCTAATAACTCTATGTGGCAAAAGCAACTCGCTACAAGTGATTGATTTTTGAGATAAAAAGTTTACTACGCGCAACTCGTCCATGTATATCTAGCCTTCTTGAGGATCTTTCTTGCCATATCGGCGCAAATTTCATTATTGTATTTCTCCTTATACTTAACTGCTATTTGATTTGCCGTTAGTCCAGGATTTACCTTTATCAGAAATAATAGGCTTCGTTGTTCTCTCGATGATATTTTTGGTGGGCGGTCAGATCGAGGCCTCGATATTAAACTTCCCGTCGATGGATAATTTTTAATCACAGTTTCGACGAAGAAATGCGTTTTTCCTTCTATTTTTCCTATTTTCCTGTAAATGCTTCTTTTTTTCCACAGCTTCAATATGATTTTTCTCTCACTCACATTAATTTCTTTTCTCTTGTCTTCGATAATTAAGTATCCATTTCACAGTTATCTATAATAAAGCAGCGGAGCTGCAAAATAATCAAACACGGACATAAGGATTACCAAGTCCTTAACACTAAAGTAGAGAAATGATACAACCAGGGGAATACCCTTTTAAATAAAAGTAAACGTAGACTTTTCTGTCGGGGTTTTTCCCTTTTACTAAAAAACTCTACCAATCTTCGCTGTTTGAGGCCCAAATGCAAAACTAAAATTCTAGAAGTGATCCTTAGAAAGATTCGTATACATGTACGTGACAAATATTCGATGTTTCAAGTTATATTTTTGTGCAATCTAAATAACTAAGTCGATGTTGAACGTAGACGCTTTCTGCTGATTGTAAACTAAAATATTATAACATAAATAAGCAGTTTACAGAAAATCATTAAAATAATCAACCTTCCCTAATATATCGAGAAATATCTTCATGTTTTAAATGCCAGCAGTAAACGTCTATGATAGTTGCGTCTCAACGATCTTGAAACCGATCCGTAAGCTTTTTTTCAAAACCTTCCGCCACTTAGAGCTCTGATATTCGATAAGCAATCATGAGAAATGTGATTTGATAGGGATTTGGAAGAGAAAACGAATATAAGATGATTTACTAATATTTTTTGAATTGACGCATCTGCAATCCACTTAAAATTCTTCAACATGAGGTTATGTGATGTTCATGCACCTAGTTGCATGTCATGAAGTTTTTTGTCGAAAATTTGATTTTTCATTAGTTTCTGTACTCAATTTCCGGTAAATATCACTTCCTTCAACAGTTTAGCTTGTCCGAAAGGAAAATTAAAATCTCATATCAAATCTTTTTGTTCATATCTAATTTAATGAGGATAAAGAAAAGCAATTGTTGAAAGTGAAAATTCTGGATCTTGAATTCAAATAAATCACTGCTGTCTTCAGCGCTTAATTCGTCTAATTTCACATTGCTAAAAATGAGCAAAACACGAAGGTTTTGATACGGAGTCCACTACTGGTTGCGATACGGAGTCCACAGAAGGGTATTCGGAATCATCTTTGATACTGAATATCCTTATATAACGGTCACGGATAAAAAGCAATTATCGGAATGATTAATGGGTTCACGCCACAGTGTCAGTCAGTAATTGACTACATTTCACATACGACTAGTTCAAAAAAGGATAAGCCACAAAGATATTTGAATGAATATAGCTTGACTCCATAATGAAATATAAGGGAAAATTGTTCAAGAATCATGTCTGTCATGTCATGTCATTTAATACATTTCAGTTCGAATAAACTTTGCCCACCGTTCAATATAAATTTTGTAATAAATGAAATCATTCATCTGAAATACTAATAAGTATTTGCTTCCTATGCCTATAGGGTCAAGCAACGTTTCCGTAAAAACCGTCGGATAGCTTTATGATATCTACCAAAATATCAAGTTAACTTACTCGTTGCATTAATAACGCATGAAAATTATTTTAAGATTTCTAATACGATTATTTTCACCACAACCAACAGATGACAGACAAGGTTTCTTATTGACTAAGAGAAAACGCTTCAGTCGCTTTTTATTTATATCTTGTACAAATCCCTGTATTTTTGGTATGCTTATAAGGAGCAAAACATTGAGGTTGCTGGGCAATACGCGGTAAAACTAAAATGTTATGATAAAACCAAACATTTAACTTCACCAAACGACTCATTGTTTATACTATTCACTGTTCTTCTCAAAATTTCGTTCGTCCTGACATCTTTATTTCCTCCCAAAACCAGTAGTCGTTTGAAAAATCGAAACACTGTGCACTGGAAGCACTGGAAGCACTGGAAGTTAAGGTTGACGGAACCCCAGGCTGATTAAACCAAACGAGCTTTTTCATTAATCGACCAGGACTATTCCTCGAATTATGCTCAGAAATCTGCGGGGCTAACCATAGCTTCATACCAATTGTAATTGAAAGAGTCCCTATTAATTATTTACTTTGACGTGTTATACTCAGCTGGCAACAAATATTAGAGACTTAGTGAAAAACAATGAAACGCATCAATATAATTGAATATACTACAGTAATATTTTCTCCGAGTGTCGAGTGAAAATCCAGAATGAGACAGAGTGCGGAGAGAAACCAGAGTGATGTTTTGACCGGAGTTCCCTTCATCAGTACTAAATAAATGAAGCATGTTTATGTAGAGCTCATTTCGTCGTGATCTGATGGTGAAGAAATCCGTGACAAATATGGTATACATCAACCATATTCTCTATGGTAGCAAATAATTCACTTGTAATCACATAACACTTTGACATTTCATATCATTCGGAACTCGCCAACTTTTCGTAGCAAATATCTTATCTTTTGTCAAGTGGACTCCGTTGTCCATCACATTTCCGTGAGATTTTACTTCTTTTTTTTGAAACAACAACCATCATGAGCAATAGACTCGTTCAGCTACGATCATGCACAACCGGTACAGTTCAAAACTTATTCCAAGTTCTTCACATAATTTTCGAATTCTTTGCCAAAATGATAGTGTCGCCTAAATAAACGATGCTAGGTTTTCAATTCAATTTCAATGATTTTTTAATTTTTCAAAGCCGTTTTCAATGCAGATTCGATCCATCAGACGTTGCTGGGCCATTGCATGATTCAAAAGGCATAATCGCGAACTTCCATGAACCATTGACAAAAGTAAATATAGTCTTTTTCCGTGTCCTTTTTAATTTGCATCTACCAATACCCACTTTATAGATCAGAGGTAGAGAAACATTCTAAAACCGATAATGTGTCAGATGCATCATCAATTCTTGACGATAAATAGCTGTAATTTTTAGGAACATCATTTACATTCTGATAGTCAACACAAAATTGAGTATTTGCCCCATTCGTTTTCACAATCATGGAAGCGACATGAATGTTTAGTTACATCGTCAATGGGATCATTTTTCTGGCTAACCCTCAAAAGAAGCTGGAGAATATGCTTTGCATTTCCAGTATTAATTTTACGTGGCATCTTTGACATCTTTGGGAGAGTTTGAAACATTAAAAATATTCAGAATATATAATATATTTTCACACATTGATTGGTTTTTCCCACAAAAAATTCCGCCAGCCTGGCTTTTCGACATCCGTGACATCCTTTAAAAAGTCCCCGTTTGATTAAACAATACGTTCCAAGCGGTGTTTCCATTTCCAGGAACAATCGTGCATGCCAGTTTTCAGAATTATTTTTAGAGCATACGTCACATTAATTTCAATCGTCTCTGTCATCCAATGTTCTTTGGACACTTTTAACCCTCCGTCCATGTCGTGTTTTTTGTCTGATATTTGCACTGCTTGGCGTTTCGCGTATAACTGACTGCCACACCTGGGCCCGCGCGGTCACAGACCCTCAAACCTAAACTTTTTTTCAGTAACACTCAAATGGCGCCACCGTCGCCGGTGTCCGAGAAATTTCAGGTAGAAATTTTCGCCCGGGACCCACGACATGGACGAAGGGTTAACGTGGGAAAGAGCCAAAAGTTGAAAGGATAATTACGATATAATGGTACTATACGCATGGTCTATTATTGCTGCACAAGTTCCGATGAATGCGGTGACTCATTTTTGTCGTAAAACAGCCTATCACCGTTTGACCGAAAACGTGGTTTTCTCAGTACTACATCTTATCAATATTTCCATCAAGTATTCTTCAGTGATCGTTTGACGCCTCAGTGTATATTAGCTTTATAATCAAATAAATCAGTCAACATCGTGTTAACCTTGCTCCGACTTTGGCATGATTTTTTTGGCTTTGACGATTCAGAATGCTTCCACTGTGAAGACTTTCGTTAGGTTTCTAAATCATTGCCGTAAACACATGATTCATCATCAATGTTTCAAATTCAAGATTCTTCTGTTCTGTTGTTAGTAATTTGGGATGAATTTCCCACACACGCGAGTTATTATCGAATTCTAGGTTGAAACACTCCAAACAACATTTTTGTTTGTTTCAAAATTACTATTCAGTTCGCATATCGTCAACTGATCTCCTGCAACAGCAAGTTGCACACGCTCCATGTTTACCGATTATATTTCGCTCAAACGTCAGAAATCACTGCAATTGACGTGTAGTCATCTTTAAAACGCTTGTATCGCCTTTTTATTCTTGCTTTGTTGATACACTCCTACAACCAACACCTGCGTTATTCATTATCATATAAATCGTTTCCGATCTAGTCTTTCCAGATTCGTTGATCTGCCTTTTACTGTGATTTTAAGCGATAAGCAAATACCATAAATATGAAAAAGGCTATTGCAATGCTTTGTTCAAACTAATGCGATCCCAGAACATCTGCGAAGAATTGAAGTGTTGTAATTTACATTGACACTCGGTTGAGGGCGCTCAAGTGTTGTGGCGATCAGTTAGAGGTAGGCTCGATACTTTTGGGACATACCTCGTATTTGATATACTGTTCTTTCTGAATCATCGTCCATTGTTGTTTTGGAAACTCCATTTCCCGAAAATCACATATTCGGAAAATAAATACATTTAATTCAATTTTGAAATGTTTGAATTGGCTGGCAACATTTATAGTCCTATGCGGCTATATGTTGGCGTTTTTTTTAAATACAAATAATACATTTTGATATATTTGCAGCTTCTTCTTAGATCCCCAATCGATAGGCCAATCGAAAGCGAAATGTAGTATGGAACTTTTGCAAGAATTAAATCCAGATGTCCGTGGAGATTACGTGGACGAAAGTGTTGATTCGCTGCTTGAAATTCGTCCAGATTATTTTACTACATTCAAAATTGTGGTGGCTACATCGCTCTCTGAAAAGACTTTAGTAACACTTTCGAAATTATTATGGGAAAAGAGAGTACCATTTTTCTATTGTCGCTCGCTTGGCATGTTCGGCACTATACGGCTTCAAATCAAAGAGCATCGAATCGTTGAGTCACACCCAGATAATAGACAAAGTGATTTGAGGCTAGAAAATCCATTCCCGACACTTAAACACCATGTAGAAGTAAGCACACATTTAAGGGGAGAAACGGTTCATAAAATAATCATTTCATGAATTTTAGGCTACAAATTTAACATCAAAGGTCCCGTGGTTGGTAGTGTTATATAAACACTTAAACAAATGGATTGAAAAGCATAACGGTAGTTTCCCGAAAACGTATCAAGATAAAGAGGAATTAAGACGGATGATAAGAGAAGGTAGGTTTTATAAAAAGTACAAAAAAGGAGGTCTATCAATAATGTGTTGTGGTTTATCTTGCTGCTTTTGTACATCCAATGATGATCTTCTTGAATAATTCTTCTTTCAATTTCCATATCCCGTACATTGTCTTTTACTTTTGTGATGTTAATGATACTCAAAAATTTTTCGGGCTGTTAGTGATTATTACTAAGGTTACGAAAAAAAACTAATCTGTTCTTCTAAGCCTGTAACTGCATTGGTAAGGGAAGCATTAATCATAAACTTATATTGATGTTTATAGAAGCTCTGAATGCCGCTCTACGACACATAGTAGTAAGTAGAATATTGCGAAACCTTGCCATCGTTGATTGGGCTGGGCCTAGGTGGCCTTTACGGAGACAGAAAGAGTATTTCACAACATAGAATCCACAAGCCATCTAAAATAAATAAAGGCATATCTTATCATTTTAGTTTCCTTTTACAGCCGAAGAAAATCGGTGTAGTCTTAAAAAATCTACAAAACAGTCAAGTTGAAGGCTTAAACAAAAAAGTTTTCGGAGCGATACCATATTTTTTTACTAATTAGGGCAAAGTTATAGAAATGAGTGTTTGATTTCATGCAGACAATCAGCTCACTTTTATACAGTTGGGCGAAGTCATATGGAGTAAGGATCAATGCTGACAAAACGGCTCATGTTTTACACAAAGTGCAGAAAACCAGAATGACTTTTACTACCGACAGTGGATGCCAACTATATAAACAAGGTGAAATAGTTAGAAGACACCTTAGATATCAAATTGACATAGACTCTAGACATAGCGGAATTGAGGCCGAGAACAACTCCGGTGCTCTACAAGAGACAACCTAGGATCCCGCCTAGGCATCACAGGAGAATGCTACGCTAACAAGTTCAACCTGATGCCTCCCACATTTCTTACGGACGGCATCTTTCGCGGGCATGATAAAAAGGCGCGAAAGCTAAATAAACACCATCAAATATACTCTAAAAGCCACAGAAGCGGGAATACAGTACTATAAAAGAAGTGGTCCTGGTAGGCGCTTGTTTCTAACGGGATACATAGCCAATGGAAGATCGTAGACAGAGCTGCAACTTTTAAGCGAATCTGAACCTAAGATATAGAAAAATTTACAGATAGAAATTAAAAAGCAGATGTGCTAGGAAAAGCTGGATAAGTCAACCTAAATGCAATTAAATAGATGCAATCAATATATCACAATCAAAAGGGAACTAGAGGTATCCTTCAACAGAACGAGCAAAAAAAAAAACGCATGTATAAATGCAGATAAATGGGTAAAATCTCTTTATTCAACATGCAACGTGTTAATATATAAACACGTTATACAATATACAATATACAATATATAAAATATAGAACTCTATAGAGGCCGCGTTTCGGGTATCTATAGACATTATCAGCTCGTTCTTTAGAGACAAGTTGGTGAACTGTTCGGCACTGATAAATCATCCTCAGCATCCGCAGATAGTTCAAATTCCTCTATAAGTCTGATACAGAATTTGAAATTAAATTACATCAACAGCATTTACAAAACCTTCCTGGATAAATGTTGATCACGGATGTCATTCATATCAACATAATTAACGTCAACGGAATATTGTGCATGCTTCAGAGCTATTGATGCTGGTGAGACTTAGATTTGATAGAAAATAGTAAAACGATGTTAAGTCCCCAAAAATTCAACGAAATTCAACGAAAATAAACCTTAAGTTTATAATAAGCAGTTTATATATAAATTTAAGTAAAGTTCAACGCGTAACATTTTGTGAAAGCTTAAAGCTTTTTCTTTTCTATTAAAGAGAAGGTGGTATCTATTATAGTTAATCGTTTGTGTGAAGGTTAATTTCATTTACGATGTATTTTTAGCTGTATCTCCGATTTTGTAGAAAAACAAAACATGTAACAAATTGGCGTGACGTAAAACATGTAACGAATAAAATCTAAAATTTTTAACAGGAATGAATGCTGATGAAGAAAATTATGAAGAAGCCATTCGGGCAGTTAATTCAAGTTTTGGAGGAGGCAAACCATCATCTGCTTTGCAAGCTATTTTCGACGATAAAGCCTGCAATGAACTAAATAAAGATGTAAACTTCGATGAAAGAAATTAAAAGATTTTTGATTTAATTTTCTTCACAGAGCAACGCCTTTTGGATAATTGTGCGAGCGACACGCGACTTTGTTCAAAATGAAAACAATGGTTATTTGCCGTTGTGTGGCATATTGCCTGATATGACTGCTGATACAGAATCTTACATTAACCTTCAAAATGTGTATAGGCAACAAGCTATGCAGGATGCAGATAATGTTTTCCGAAGAACACAACAATTGCTGAAGAGCTTAGGACTAGAAGAAGATACAGTAAAAGAGGATGAGGTTTTGCTCTTTTGTAGAGAAGTAGCTGGATTGGCGGTGGTTCGAGGAACCCAGATAGCCGATGAATATGACAAATCTTACAGACCAATTCTTATAGGTGAAGTAATTAGGAAAAATTGAAAAAAGTAGCAAAAATTGACACTTTTTTGGTAATAAAATTCTTTACAGGTCAAGAGTTAAAAAGTAATGGATCCTTGATTGAATACTACATTGCTTTGCGTGCTTTTGAACGGTTTCAAACCGAGTATGGGCATATCCCTGGCGAATATTGCGTTGAAACTGACATTGCTAAATTGAAGATAGTGGCTAGCAAGATTTTATCTGAGTGGGGTATAACGGAAACAATAAGTGATGATTTAATTCACGAAGTTTGTAGGTACGGTGGTGCGGAGATTCACAGCGTATCTGCTTTTATAGGTAGGATTTGATTTTGGAAAAAAAACGGAACTGTCAATTAATATTAATTTTTGGTCAGGTGGCTGTGTTGCACATGAAGTGATCAAGATTATAACAGAGCAATATGTGCCAATTAATAATACGTTTATATATAATGCAATCAGTACTGAAACAGCGACATTTAAACTGTAATTGATTTGGTAAACAGAGGTGGATCAATAATAAAGTTTTTAGTTGGTATGGTTTCAAACCAATATTTAAGAATATTGATAAATAGAAGAAAACGAAAATTTTATTGTATTGTTTCGCTTTATCAGGTGCGCGACCTGTTTGCTTCGCAAATGTTCGCAAAAGTGAATCAAACACACGAACTAATTTAAAATTAATTGTCTGATAATTTATTCTTCCAATAAATTTCACTAACACTTCACATTTAATTATTTTCACGAATTTGAATCTTACTTATCCACTTTTAATAGTTTTCACTTTTACTTTTATTAATTAATTACTTATAATCACTTTCATTCGCTATTTAGTCCGCGTACGGTTAAATAAATTGAAATGATTAACAAAACCAACAACATTAACAAAAAACATGATTAGAAAAACCATTTCATTTCACCATTTCGCTATTACAATCATATGAACGCGCACTGTTGCTTAATCAACAAGACTTCTTTTCGTCGTCTACTGTAGTCGCTTTTATACATGTTTCAACCAATCCGGAATCTTGCACGTGGATCATTCTCGAGTTTACGCGCTGAGTCATTTGTAGTACTCAATGCACGCAATGTGTTTACGTTATGCCTATTTCCTCTTCGAGAATGATCGGTGAATTGGTTATTGATACTTGTGTACAAATTTGTTCTTTAGACGACTACAGTGGCGCGTGACATTATTCGAACATGTCACAGTATTTACATTTAGCCCGGTTGGTAACGCCCATTTGATGAATTTCAATGAGACATTTCAGTTATAAATTTATGTGGAAGCGTTATGAAGTTTCGTCCGAGTGGAGTATGTATGAAAATTGAATTCTAGTATCTTTTGATTCCATTATATAATTCAATACCCATCATAAAATTGTTTGAAATTTTTTGTATTCTATACCTTCCAAAATTGTACGCAAACTGCAATACTAGTTTTCATAGCTTTTTCTCCTTGCATAATCCTTATTGATATCGCATGACTCTATTCGCGTGATTGATTTGTTGGAGTTTACTGACTTAAGTATGAACCGAATGTATTCAGGACATTTTTAAGGTGTAGTTTCAGTAATACTATTGTATGATGGTTTTAGCCCGGAAATCACCGATAAATGCCAATAAATGAATTTCATCTTTTTCCATGTTATTTCTATGTTTAATCTTGGAAACCATTTTCTCAATCCTTTCCATTTTCAAGTTTTTCACCTACGACAATATTCAAACGTTGGCAAAATTTTTGTCATTGGGGACGATTATCAAGAGTTACCGTTGTAAAAACAGTGTAAAACAGACATGTGTCACACAATAAAATCATTTTTATCCCATACTATATCCCATACGCTGGTTTACTTATTAAACCTTTGTTTAATAAGTCTTCTTTTCTCTTGTCTTCTTTCATCAAGCCTACGTTTAGTGTCAAAAAGTAAGCATCACAAAAGGAAATGTAAGCGCATCCGTTGCCCCGCTGCGAAATAGATATCGCGACCAGTGCCGTCGGTAGACTAAAGGTCCTTGGCGTTGTGGTGTCGCTTTCGAAGCTTTCCTTAATAATAGAGTAATCCCGAAAATGCATTTTCGGGATTAGTCTATCGATAATGCATTTCATTTCTGAAATATCTGATGACTTACAATCTGTCTCTCTGCCACATTTTGATCTCAGCTCTTCTATACACAACAATTTATTGTATCATATTGTCAGTTAAAAAATATACTGAAAACCTATACCATCATGAATAAGGCGTGCTAAACGTGTTATAATGTTACGTAGTCGGTGGTGGTTCTGAAACTTTCCAATGGGTAGATTTGTCTTTTCCTGCAAATTTTCGCGTTTTATTCAAGCAAATGCACGACATCCAGAAACTGACAACTTTGAATATTATTTATACGAGGCTGAGGTAGTTCTTCCCCATGAATAGATGTCGAGATAGCTGAGGATGACCATCTGCCTAACACTTATCTACTCAGAAATATCTTCTTCGTCACTATTTTCTAAAAGCAGTGAATGTTCTATTTTTTCTTAATGAAGAGGAAGATAAGACATCTCGAAAGTTCAAAACAACAAATAACCAAATGTAGACTTATAAAAGTAAAAAGACACAAATAATTGTATGTCTGTTGTGGCTGAGCACAGCGCGCAAGTCATGTTATCGAAGACAAAGAACGAACATGCAAACTTTAGCAAGTGAGAGCAATTAACAAAGAGATGTAATCTAATACTTTTATTTTCGCGGATGTTCAATATGAATCATAAAAGATATTTACTAGTGAAGATATTGATGACTGTTGAACATCTGCATTGATTCATGTAACTTTTGCAACATCAACATAATAACATTATAAAAGATCTGGAACAAGATTAAATAGTTCAGTTCATACATTATAACTCAATAGTAAACCCGGTTAACAAGATACATATATTAACAGCCCATGTGTGGAAAAAAGTTTAATATCTTTAATTATTATTAATATAATAATAAATTGAAATATCTTTAACAATCCTAGAGTTTTACTTATTAGAATTGAATGGACTGCGGAAAGGTCCATAATTTCAATTTCTTTTAAGTTCGTATTGAACCAAAAACAAAATTCCAACAGTGGCCGTCTATTCAAAATGGCGGACTGTCGTATTTCGCTCGAAGGTTCCTAAAAAGGGGCAAATTTATCCAGGAAAATAATTATTTACGCATTTATGAAACATGTGGTAAACTTTACCCGGTAGCGTCTCCTGTTGGGTTAAATGTATGTTCATTGAGTATTAGTATTGCGTAGTAAGTAACATTTTAAATCATGCTCTTTGATTTCGAACATTTCGGAAAGAATTCAAAGCAAAAATTCTTTTTTTTCGAAAAGTATTGTGTATTTCCCAGCGCCTTTTAAAATTAAAAATAGTGAACTAAGTGCTACATATTCTGCCGCTTTTGTCCGTTCAAATATCCTAAGTATCCCAGACTTGCAACTTGGCGTGTCAATTCAGGATTTGCAACGAGTGCCTTAAAAATAGCTGACTCCAATTGTTTGAACTGAAAATGTGGTGGAAAGGGCATATCTTCGAGTGCACATACATGAATCACTCCTTCTTCATCGCCAACAACAACGGAGCGACCACATGCTGAGAATCTGCAAAGAATTATTGATCGAAAATGAGAGTGTATAGCAATATGATCCTTAATTAGTTTTATACCTTGAAGTGGTTAAATACACTGCTCCCGCTCCGAAGGTACGTGTTGCAACAGGTTTTAATATATTGCGTCGAATATCCCATATTTCAACTGCATTTCTTGTTGTTCCAATAATGATGGTAGAATGTATCGGGCTCCAGCATGCAGAATGTACATGACCAATGCCACTAGAAAGATGGATGATTGGCTCGAAAATCGCATCAATCCAAACGCGAATACACCTATAAAATATGTAAAATGTCCAAAAGAATTTTATTTGCGGAAAAATTTAACCGAAAACCAAATCTTAAAAATTTATTGTGTATTTAGTTATACTGAGTCGTGTTTTATTAATTAAACGTTTGTATCGAACTATCACAAAAAATCACAAAGTTGATATTTGCAGTAAAATTTCTTGTTAGTGCAATGTCTTCCCAAAAGACCAAAAGCGGACTTCACGCATCAATTGCCAGAACATGAAAGTGGGAGAACAGATTCCGGCTATAAAATGAGTGACATTGATGCAAAATGGAGCCTGAATGCCAACGGTCACAACATATGTGGTAACAGTTGAGCATTTTGGACAAATGTAAGAGGAATTTCACTAGATCTCAACGCGATTGAGAGCTTGTGGCACAGATTAGAGACCATAGTATTAAGGCACCCTAGGCTCAAAACAGGCAGCAATTGATTCAGCCCCTAAAGTGGGATTCAATTACGTCATAGGAAACAGGACAAAATTTGTACCAAAATTTTCGAGAGGGAATTTTCGAAAATGGGAATTAGGCATTTTATGAATTAAATAATTGATAGCCTATAGTGTTTTTTTATTAGAATGCAGTTTGTCCCAATTACCGGTTCAGATTTCACATACCCAGTATTTTGGATCTTGCATTTCTAATGTCATTCTGCTTTCACAACAATTCAGTATATTATTTCTACTTGGCGAAATGAGTCGCCTAACGTTTCAGCAAAAGTGGGGAATGTTTGAAATTTTTGTCCACAAAATAGACAACTGGTCCGAAAGCGCAAGAAAATGCCATACGAAATTGGTGGACGAACGGCGCTCACAGCCAAGGGTATCAAGAATTTTGTTCAAAAAGTGTATGATACATGCTACCTAGTTGACAA
The DNA here is from genome assembly GCA_954870665.1 of Stratiomys singularior. Taxonomy (NCBI): domain Eukaryota; kingdom Metazoa; phylum Arthropoda; class Insecta; order Diptera; family Stratiomyidae; genus Stratiomys; species Stratiomys singularior. Next base: position 65,341,514 of record OX940880.1, on the reverse strand, counting down.
TACAACATGAACCCGTGTTCATCGTGTTCGTTGTGAATGTAGCCCCGATGGCCGAAAATGTGCGCCATGGGCCGAGCACATCGACCATCATCGTGTATCGGAAATGAATATTAGCCGCTCCTTCATACAACGCATTTTGCGGAAACATCTTGGTTTGTTGTTGTTGTAGTAACCATACGCTTCGGTGACAAGTTGCTGTGCGGGCCTGGGACTAACTTGAAGTTGATGGGGATTTGGGATCAAAAATTCATATTTTTTCATCACTTCTATCTCATTTGGTACATATACTAGCAAAATGCTTGCATTTGGGGATCGGAAAATCCGTAAGAATTTCTGGAGGAGCGAATGCATCCATTTCATGTTACTCTTTGGTGCGGATTGTGGCGTGGCGGCATCATCAGGTCAACGATCAACGATCTTTTTCAATCAAATCAAATCTTATTTCGATCAAATCTTTTTTGTAGCCATATTTTGAAAATATTGATTTTGACAACCTTTCGTTCCAGCAAGATAGTGCGCCATGCCAGACAAAATAGCCAAAGTGCGTCAAAAATTTGATGACAATATCAGTTAAATGGTGACGTCCTGTAGTTACGAATTGGTAAATTTCAGAAGTTTTGGTAGATCAATTTTTCCAGTTTCACTTAGAACTTATAAGTGATTTATACCCTTGCTAAGCTAACTCAGCGAAGACTCATGGGTGCGGAAGTTCTGATCAAATATTTCGATTACCTCGATAGTGAATTTAATATGTATAAAGAAAGGTGGAAAGAGCTCAAGCTGGTTTCGAACACGCGTCCCTGCCGCTTCTCTTCAGGTGCCAACTCACAGGCTGGGACGCGTCGATTGGCACCACCAGCTTAGGTGGATGTCCCAGCCTGTGAGTTGGCACCTGAAGAGAAGCGGCAGGGACGCGTGTTCGAAACCAGCTTGAACTCTTTCCACCTTTCATTATAAATATTAAATTGGTATAGTCAAAAGTTTTTATATGTTGGAAAGGATTGATGTTGGTTGATTGGCGATAAAACAAACCTGATATTTTGTGATCTTATATGTGTATCTGAAAAATTATTACAATATTCAGACTGCGTGTTGTTATTTCTTTTGTAGGTGCTAGTGTGAGGAAGTTCTTAGACCGAAAAAGGAAGGAAAGAAATCCATATTTACCAATCACTGCCACAAGAAAGAAATATTTTTGGACTCCATGGTGAATATTCTAACGCGAAGACACTTCCATTATGAATTTGCAGGATGTCGGTATATTGATGCGGGAAATTTGTTGAACACTTGTGAATTGATCCTTCGTCTGTACCGACGAAATATATATCAGATTTTTCAGGATGAATTTTAATCATGAGAGCTTGAGGGTGTCGATCGGCTTCTATAAAATCTTTTTTTCTTATTACACGCAAGCCTTCCACCTGTCCATCCACACGATTTAATTTCATCTGTTGAAATCCCAGGAGGAATAATCCTGAAGTGAGAGAATACCTCATAATGGTCCCATCTTCAGATGATGTTAACAGTTGCTCCCGATCAGCACCGTCCGCACAGTGAACATCAATCCATTTGATTTCAGTAATGGGCTCTGTTCCAGGTGAAGTTGATCGTTGTGATACTGCAACTAGCGCAGTTTCGCGACTAGTTTCAGTTATATCCAGTACCTGAACTTCTCCATTATAAAGTCCCACAGCAATAAGTTGAGGACTTCTTTTCGAAAATGCCACTGATGTAACAGGATACGGATACCGATATTTCCTTTCAGGATTTACAGGGTTCTTTATGCTCCAAACACATACGATACCAAAACGCCGGTCTTCATGAGGTAGATAATTGAAAACACCATATCCTGCAACAAGCAGGTCACTGTTCGTGGGGCACCAGTCGAAACAGGATACCGCTTTACCCACAGCATCAATGGTTTTATAAACCCACAATTCTTTCATCGTATAGTTATACTTTACTTCCAACGATAAAGGATCTGGCAAGAACATATTGCGAAATCGTTTTTGTTCTTCGTGAAATACATTTCCAGCTAGCAATCTTTGCAATAACATAACAGCCAATTGGAATTGTGGCATGTTTTTTAACAATTTGAACTCGTCTATTCCCTTATGTTTATATGAGGTCACTTCTAGGTTAGTTTGCTTTTCTGTTTCTACTTTCATGACGGTCGTTTCCAAATCATGGTAAGTATCAAACATGTCGTAGTTTGAAACAAATGTTCCGATTTCTAATTTACGAATCCTCTCCGTATTTGCGTGGCGAGTTTTGTATAAGATTTCGATAGTTTGTGTTTCTGCATCCATTTTACGTCTGTTTTTTCCCTTTCCCGTAGTTAAAAAGTCGTAAACTTCATTATCCTTCAAAACAACGTTGGCATCCTCAGAATCTTTCTCAACTGTAACACTTCTTTTTTCAAAAAGGAGAATATCTTCGGTTTCTTGCAGTATTACTTTGATATATGATGGCATCTTGAAAGCTTCAACGAATCCTCCGTCAGACTCCGTTCTGGGACGAAGAATAGGATTTTCTGTCGATGACTGAATACTTATGGATATCTGAAATGATGAAATAAAAGTGTAAGTACTATGAGCATTTACATAAGAAGTATATATAGTACACTCTAATAGTGATATGTAGTATTCCTTCGAGTTTTTTTTTGTAAATTAGATCTATCATGTTACGATATATGTGGCATTAACTAGTAACTGGATATACCAAGTTCTTATACTCCTTCTGTCGTCTGTGACCTTCGGTCCTTTAGTTTTGTCAAAAGAAATTCCGGTAATGATTAAGGATCGATTTCATCATATACAGTATAAGATGGTTTTACTGTTCTAGTTGATAAAAAATACTCGACTTTTCGAGCTGGAAGCTTTGAAGAGAGTCTTAAATTCAAGCTTAAATAAGACTAGCACGGCGCCTGCTATATAGACAGAAAGGCATTCAGCAAATATCTCTATCCAGTAATGGTATCAGAATGTAAAGATTCCTAAACATTCAGAGCTTTTGAGCTTGGGTTTGTGAATGGATTTGACCCGAAAGGAACCTTCGCGAGAATATCAATGCCAACACCACCATTGCTGGGTTTCCTATCAATTCTCACGAATTCAAAATCCTAGAATGTTACAAAGTGTTTGGAATTTACGCACGTTTCGTTCATATGCACGGGACCAGGCTTTTGTGGGACAACGAATTCAAGGAGATTCACTTGCCTATGGACTATCGCGATGAGGTTCCCGTGGATGGATAAGAGACGAAGGCCTATTCTCCATAGATAGTAAGGAAATTATTTAACAGCTTGGCTGGAGGATAGTACTGATCTTTTCTAAATTGACAAGGCGATCATTATTCTTTATAAAAAAGTGTAAGCAATTCTTAGTATCAAATCTGTTGTTTAAGCGCAAAAACAATATGAGACAGAGCCAGTGGTGTGCACAAAGTAATCGAATAAATTACGACAAAATTAAACTATGTAAGGAGTTATGTAAATAGATTATATACAAAATCATATAATCCATTTACATAACTCCGGTAAAGAAATACGGTCTTCATGAATTTTTTAGGTAATAAATTTGCTGATATTACCAAGCAATCAAATCCAGAATAGAATTTGGAATACAACTGATGTTAGCATACGAGGTTTGTTCAAAAAGTATCGCGAATTTCATGTTTTTTCAAGAATTATTTATTTATTCATGAATATCTATTTTGTCCCCTTCAAAATAATCCCCGTCAGACATTATACACTTGTGATAACGTTTTTTCCCATCCTCGAAGCATTTTGAAAAATCATTTTTTGTGATCTTGTTCAGCTCCTCCTTCGATGCCGTCTTTATGTCCTGAATCGTGGCGTAGCGTCGTCCTTTCATGGGCCTTTTCTGTTTCGGGAACAAGAAAAAGTCACAGGGGCCAGGTCTGGGGAATACGGTGGCTGCGGCATTATTAGAGTGTTGTTTTTTGCCAAAAATTCACGCACATGTAACGACGTGTGAGCAGAGGCGTTATCATGGTGCAAAAGCCAATTTTTGTTCTTCCACAAATCCGTGCGTTTCTAGCGGATTGCTTCTCGCAAATTGCGCATTACTTGAAGGTAATATTCCTTATTGACCGTTCTACCCTGCGGCAAGAACTCATAATGCACCACGCCCCTGCAATCGAAGAAAACTGTCAGCAAATACTTCACATTCGACCGAGCTTGGCGTGCTTTTTTCGGTCCCTCTGAGAACATTTTGTACCACCGATAAACGTTGCTTTTGTCCAAAGTAGTTTCACCGTATGCAACAGTCAACATTCTGAATGCATCCGCACATTTTAAGTTGTTCTTCACACAAAATTTAATACAAATTCTTTGATCCATTTTTTGGGATAGACGAAAATCGAAGACAAGCTAAAACACGTCCACGCACAAGAACTGTCAAAAACTGACTGGACATTCAAAATGGCCGGAATTCTCAACATACGTGAGGGTCATGAGTACCAACATAACGCCACCAAAAGATCAAAAATCGAACATACGTTGCCTGCGAAAATCCAAAATTCGCGATACTTTTTGAACAAACCTCGTAAAAAAGAAAGCTTAACCAGAGGAACGATTTTTGCACTTTTAGGAAAGCCTTAACCGTCTTGAGTACGTGTTTTGAAAAATGTTCAAATATTTTCGCCTGAGAAGCAACGATCCGAGCATAAAGGATATTTCTATGGATCCGAGGATGCAGTGGTCTGAAATTTGATGGTGCATAGAATATAGAAGCGGTTATAGGGCTTCTCTCAGGAAAACTATGATTTGAAAAGGGTTGTTGATGATAAAGAAGAGAATTGGTCGAAAGTAAGTACAATTTTAGTGTAAAAAAATTACGTTGTAAGTGCTTCACAAGCGAAAAACGTCGAAAGCATACTTGCAAAAGTATATTTGTCCTTGCCTCCATCCAAATATGCACACAATCTCCCGTCCGTGTAACAGTCATTACAATGACAGATAAGGACTATTCTGTTTCACATAATGTGAGACCCGTAAAATCTTTCATCACTTTCAAAGCTTTGCAGAAAAGACTTTTCTATGAGACCAATGATTAACGATAAACATATTCTGCGGGATTAGCGATTTGTTTTCAGATGTCTACACTAAACAACATGAGCGGAAAAAAGTGGTTTAGATCATCCGGGATAGGATAATATAATGCGATCATCCGGTTTGGTTATGGTTGATGAATTGGAAGTGTTTGAAAAAGTTTAGCATGTCTGATATTATTCACAGTGAATTAATCCTTGATTGCACTTATCACAATTTTGTGCGCGTTTTGTGGGCTTTCCCTGTGGAAAATTCCTTACAGGCAGAAATAAATCATTGGTTTATATTTGAAGTATTTCTGGTCGGAGATTTATTAAGTAACGACGTGAGATGGAATTAAAACTTGCAACAAGACGCGAACGACAACCGTCTATAACTAAATGTCTGTAATTTATTTTTGTGATGCCATTTTATGCAAAACCTTTGGAAGGAGTATTATTGCTTTGCATGAGAGTGCAAAAATGTGTATATTGTGTAATAAATGCACATTGCATAATTAAACAAATAAAAACAAAAGAAAATTTACCAATCTAAACAAAATTCCACTTTTTTGGGTTGAAAGCTGTTAGATCGGGAATTTATTCGAAGTGTATGCTTTGATCCTTAGCTCCTGAGCACAGCGTAGCTACAATCAACGCTAACACTTGAAACAAATACCTAATGTAAGAGTGTGACCGAAATAAATAGAATGATATTTGGGTTGCTAAATTTCCTCTCATTCTGCGAATAATTGATAACCCCTCTCAAAGCCAGCGCGTAAGAACGCAAAATAAATATAAATATGTGTATCTACTGTGCTGTATCTACTTACGCTATGATCGAAAAATCCTAGTGAAAAACATGATATTTTTGAGAAAAATTTAACGTTGTTCAAGTTTGCGCCTGAAGAAGACTAAAGCAAATGGATGAGCAAATAGATGAGAAGCGCCTCCAGCTGTTTCCTCGGTTTCTCCAATGGTCTCCGCCTTTCAGTTCTTCCAACGAATACCTTTTGTGTATCTGTTGTTCGTCAATATCGATTCAAGTGAACATCCCGTACTTCCGCAGTCTTACAATCGTTGAGATCTCCGACTCGTCAAAAATTTCATACAGCTCATGGTTGTATCGAACTCGCCATTTGTCCCCGTCTAGCTTTGCTCCAATTATCCGCCTCAGGACCCGTCACTCAAAGACGTTCTATACTTTTGCGGTTACTTGGGTTCAGGTCCATGTTTCACACACATAGCATAACACAGGTTATTATAATAATTATTATTATTATTTGTACAGGGGTCCACTTGCTGAAAATAGTATAGGCCAGCATCGGCCCTTAGCTCCCCATGTGTAGTACTTTGTTTACAGATGATCCATCCTGTCGTCCTACAGAAACCAAGGAGTTCCCCGCGCTCTGTGGTCGACAAGTGTTCCAACAGGTTAAATCGCACATTTGTATACTTGGAGCTTTGTTTTCCTGTGTATGAAGGTGGTCTTCATAATCGTTAGAACTCAACTAAAAATCTTTATTGGAGTTTTATTATTTATTGCAGTTCTTGATATTTTAGCGCCTAGGTAAACAAAGTCCGCTCACGTTTTAAATACGATATTCGTCAACTGTGATATTTTGGAATTTGATATATTTGAAGAAATTGTTTTCGACTGCATAATGAATTTTTCCCATTGATTTGTAGCCCTACTAGTTTTGCTTCGCTGTCGAGTTTCATCAAGCGTTCTTTGGCGATTATTCGCAACACTGACAAAATGTTGACGTTATCCGCATAGGCTAATACTTGGCTTGACTTGTATAATAGTGTGCCTCAATTTTCAACTGGTAGATTTCTTATAACATATTATAGAGCCAGGTTGAAAGGCAAAGGCGCCAGCCTATCTCCCTGCTTTAGCTCAGTATTTCTGTCGAAGCAGTTGCAGCACTATCCGCCTAATACCAACATTACTAGCCGACGTAATTTACGTAATTTAAATCCCAGACATGTATTTTGCACTTCTCTAATTTCATCTTTCCTCTGTAATGTAACATAACTCTCAGACATGTCATTTGCATTATTTCGCTCAAGTAAAATCATTTTCATACGAATGTAATTTAAATCCAAAACAAACATAAGCATTTTTTTTTCTAAATAAATAGAGGTGTACGAGAATGTAAGAGTCAGTTGTACTTATCGGAAGCAAATAGAAGCTCTGCGAAAATAAATTATATCATTTCGAATTAAATTTGTTTTTTTAAGTATAACGGTCTAATTATCCTAACTAAGGCGTTGATGTGTTGGTTATTGATACGGACTTGGGCGAATGTCGACGTCATTGTCCTTTTGGTAAGACGGATTAATTTGGTTGGGATACCAAAGCGGAGCATTATTTGATACAGAACGTTGCGATCAATACTGATGTACGATTGTTACGAAAACCTGGAAAACGTCTACTTTGAACTTCCAGCATTTTTCAAGTACCTGCTTGACAGTAAACAATTGGTTAATCGTCGATCTACCAGCTCTAAAGCCACCTTCACACTCCTCAATAATTGTATCGGCGAATTATCTGATTTTATTTTCCAAGATCGTCGAAAATATTTTGTGCGCCGTATAAAGCAGCGATATGTCTCTATAGTTTTCATACTGTAGCTTGTCACCTTTTTTATAGATAGGGAATATTATTGATTGGCTGCACTCGTTCGGCATATGTTTTTCGTACCAGATTTGCTCGATGATTTTGTCGACGGCTTTCTGAACACTGCTGCCAACATATTAAATGAACTCGGTTGGAATCTCTTTGAAGGTCGGCTCCCTACTATTCTTTTGGGCTTTGATGGCGGAACAGATTTCATCCAGGCTTGATAGTCGCAATGGAAGCTCTTCAGGATTATTTATATTAAATAAATATAAAGGCTCCATTGTTCTGGAGCTGTGCGAAGAATTAAGGATTTTCTTGAAATATGAAGCCCATCTTTTCTTGAGCCTGTTTTCATCAGATATGATGTCGCTGATGATGTTCGTCATAGTTTTTTCTTTTCTTATTTCTAATTATTTTATTTGCTACTCTTGTGAGATTTTCATACTTTTCTCTCTTCGCCCTGGTTTTCTTACCTAAAATTTTTTTTACCTGAAATATTTTTGGTATTTTGTGTTCGTCATCGAACCAATCACTTCTTTTGCGCCAGGGTTGATGTCCGATCGTCTGTTCTGGTACGGTTTGCCAGAACGAATTCCCGCTTTCAGCTCCACCAATATTTCTTTGGTTGCTTTCAGCAATGTATCTAATAGGATGGAAGCTAGCTGGTTGTCGAGGGGCGCCGTGAAATTAGTTTTATCGATATATTATGAATATTTTAGTAACGCTTTTACAAGGAAGAAATCTTTCTTGTGGAAGAGAAAGTCAAACTTAAAGATTTTGGAAGACCAAAATTGGAAAATCAATATTGATCAACTGACAAAATCAAAATTGAAACAATCTAAGCACAAGTTTTATCCGGGAACATGATAAAACGGAGTGGATTATTGGTGGTGCAGTTTCAAATAAAGTATTATTTTTTGTGTATTACTCAGCGGTGATGATTTCGAATCAAGATGGAAACTGAATATATAGGTATAGAAGATTCCAGGCATTTTGCTCCACGAAAAAAATACGACAAGGCACTGCCTCATATAAATGCAAGATATTAAGCAGCAACTATAGACTGAATATGGAGCAGAATAACGAGCAAATGTAAAAGAATCGAATATCGGAGATCGCATGAGGCTTTGTGGAGTATTTAAGCTCGCTTTTTAGGGTCACCAAATGACTAAGCTTAGAAGGAGCGCATTGGAATAACATCACTTTTTAAAGCTTCGTCGAAAACAATTCAAAATGATTGTTGAATTTTACTTTTGAAAGACTATGTGCTGATTATGTATCCGTGATCACTGGTAAGACAACAGAATTATCCTTCATCTTCCATATGTTCTGTCAGTTTCGTAGAGGCTGTTAATCGAGTCTTGCCAAAGTTAGTGTGTGAGTGACTTAAAAAATTTTTTTTGAACCTTTTTGAAAGTAGTCCTAGATGCAGTTGTTGGCTCTCGAATTCGACATACTTCGAGCACAAGTTGGAATATTCTAATAATCGGGATGCGTTAATTAGTTGTATGGGAGTAAGAAATTCAATTTCAAAATAGAGTTTAGCTAGGAATCAAGCATGTGCAATTATTCAAATGTTTCAAGAGCCTGCCTTTCTATTTTAATCGTCGAGCTTCAGTCGTATAATGCTGAATATTTCCTGCAATTAACTACAAGAAAAGAATGGTTTTCAAGTCTCTATTTAAATGATGGAAAGAATAGCGAAAATATTCAGTATGCAATTCTGATTAAATCACAAAAAAAAAAAAAACAAGAGAACAAAAAGTAACGAATATCTGCACAATCTGATTTATCCTTTCCTGAGAGACAGAATGTACCATGTATGTTCGAGGGTCAATATTCACTATAAAACCCACTCCTGCTGGTATTCCTTAAGGCTTATGCGCACTTTCCAATACATAAACGTCTGACAGATGTTGCAGATATTGCTTCTTTAGATGACAAAGTCAAGGTCAAAATGCCCTTTATTGCGATAACCATATGATACAAAGAATATAAAGCAAAATCAAAATTAATAATTCAATAAAACTAACTGGCACAAAAGGCACTCTAAATTAAAACAAACATATTATAATTGGGAAAAATTTGTGAAAAAGAACTGTTCTTCTTTTTCACAAAAAATAAGAAGAAAAACGTGAACTACTGCTGGTGTAGATATTTTCACTCAGCCACCAATACTGAGATCTCTGCGTTTCAAATCGATCACTTTCAACAAACATTGCAACTGAGTATCTCCATCGCCAGTGTTGAACCCTCGCAATCAAATTCGGAGGATATTCTATCTTCTTTTCGGTGGCCCGTCTATATACATGGTATATAATTGGAACACAGTCAGAATCAAAAACATAGTGATTCATGTCCAATGTTATGTCCATGTCAGTCCGTTTGTAGGGCGCAATGACTGCGAAATCTAGGAATTTTCGCTCACAGTAGCGGAATTCGTGATGTGATTTCGAATCAGCTTCAAACTGAAAGTATCGATCCTTGCCACTTTGGCAGCTTGATAAAGTTTTCGATTTGATATGTAATGTTTCCAATCTATCTTAGGTTTTCTGTACAGACCAATACATGCGCGAAGACATTCCCTTTCGAAAACCTGTAACTTTTCCATCATACTAGCAGTCTGGTTGTACCAGATCTGATATCTGTATGTCAAGGCTGGTCGAACCAAAGCCTTATAGCAGATAACTTTGACCTTTCGATCAACGTTTCTGGAATGACAGAGTCGTCGAAGGGACATGTACGCGTTGAGCGCTTTACTGTGCATGGTTTTAACATGTTGATTATATTACAGATGCTGATGCAGATGAACTCCCAGGTATCTCACGAAACATTTATGCGGAACCCGTTCAGAACTTCCTTCGCACGCCATATTGTGGAAATCTCTCCAATTACGTTTTAGGTCTCGACTGGCCGACAGCAGCAATGTCCGAAACAAAGTCGTTTCGCATTTTTGCGCCTTCACTTTCATTCGCCAATTGTCCGTGTAGAACTGTCCGTGGTTAAACATTTTTGGAAGATTCTCCTGAAAAACTAAAGCTTGTCGATCAGCCATATAGATAATAAGGTCATCAACAAACGCTACTAATGATCGTGTTGGCGACACGCTGAAGTCAAAGCTGTTCAAGAGATTACGAATGAATAAACAGAAGAGCCTTGGCGCAGATACTGTGCCCTGCTGTAGACCTTGAAATCGTGCATCGTTGTCAGATATCCATCAGTAACGAGAAACGTTTTCCCGTACAACATATTACACATCATGGCAACGCGATGTCTGGGAAACTTGTCCTGACGGAGCTTAAAAATTTGTCAATCTAACTATATAGATGGAAATATATAAGTATATATATAAGCCTTCCGTATCGAAGGCTTTCTCCATATCAATGAGACACGCTCCAACGCATTCCTTGTTGTTTAGTTTCCAACAAATGTCTGAGGTTACTTTCGTTATCGCGTGTAATCTAACTCTAACGAGCAGTGCATAATAATTCTTGCTATCGTTAGCGCCATCCGCACTCAGTACTCCAGTTTTTTCCAGTTCTGATACAGCTGTTTTCTTCTTCTTCTTCTTCTTAACTTCTTCCTCCTTGGTTGAAGTTTTCATTTCTTCTTGTTTACTTTCAACCATTTTACCTCTTGTATTTTAGTGTTTGAATTTTTGATCACATTGGTAGGTAACGATTTCTTCCCCATTTATTTTATGTAAGTGATCCTGTATTTGTTTCTTTACATGATAACAACCCTAACCAGATCATGCTGTAAAAATGCATTTTAAAAATGCAGTAAAAAATCTACCAATACTTCTACAGGTGGAAAATTAACGACGTTAAGGCAACCACGGCAATATTCTTTTGCAGAAAACGCCATGCTGTCTTACAGATCCATAAACTTCTTAGACCAAATGATTCCCTGGTCCGAAGATCTGACCTATTCCTAGGTCATTCCTGTTCCTATACCTAGATTCAAGACTCGATCGAAAGCTAACGTTTAAAAATCATAGCGAGCACATAAGTTCTAAGACATTTAAGTTTATTCTGTCGTTGTATCAATTACTCAATCGGAAGTCATCAATGAGTCTTCGTATTAAAATCCTTATCCTCAAAATGAGCATCCAACCAGTTATAATCTACGGAGCCTTTACATGGAATAAGTTACCCAAGATCGCTACTTAGAAATGGCCTTAAATAAACTCTACAAATATTCCTCTAGATTATCACAAGAAATACCTAATCTTAACCATATTAAAAATCTATTCAAAAAATCATGATCATGTGTCCTCACCCCTAGATCTGCCTTAGATCATAGTCACAAGTATCTTCATATAAGAATAAGTTAATAAAAGAAAAATAAATTACGTGTAATCCTAGCAGAAGTTTTTATATATTCATTTTAAAAATTATAAATTTATATTTGTTTTGGGTTTATATAAAATTCATAAAATTTACTAAGATCTCTAGATATAAGCAATCAACTGTCAAAAACTGTACAGGTTATGAATAATTTCAAGGTAAAGAAATTTCCTCAATTTGCGAAGCAGTTCCCGACCAATTAATTCAATATTATTTTTGAAGGTTATCCATTTTCAGATGAAAGATATATCTTGTGGATAAACGAAGTTTGCAAGGTGCGGTAAATTTTCTGATGTATGTAGAAGAAACCTGCCTTGATTATTTATTCTATGTCACTTATATAGTGACCATCCCAGCGACACTAGAGCAAGCATACAGTTAATTTTCGTTTGCTAAACAATTTCAAAACTTTTTTTAGCTCAACAATTCACCAGGTAGAGTCTCTGCATGAGCAATGCGTCCAATCGAAAAAATATTTCTGCAGAAACGATATTTTAACGACATCGTTAAATTCATAAATTTGCCTTTGAATGCAAGAGAAGATTTGATCCCTTAAAATTCTCATTTATAGTTTTGTCACACACATTTTTTTAACTTTTGCATTGTCTTTTTTTAATGTTTGAAATTTCGAAAAAAAAAATTTTCGCTACATTATTATAAAGAATAACAAATTGTGTGTACATAATAGTATTAACAGAATTTTATTTTGCTACTTTAAAATTCTCTGATGATCAAACGTTTGCCGATTTAAGAAAAGTGTGATTTTGTGATAACAAACCCTTTGTATGAAGGAAAGCGTTGTTTAAGCAAAATTTGGGGATTCACAAAAACTTTTCGCCTTTCACGCAATTTAATTATCACTTTCACCAACACTTATTTACTTACTTTTGGCTTCTACACTTAAGGATTCACCTGAAACACCTTTACCCAAAACTCAAAAATAAATTTGCAATGAAAGATGACTACGTCTATCAATAAAAAAGCTAGGCATGACCACTATATAAATCGGGATATCGCACCGAACTATGATGTGTACGCATACGTTTTCGGGGCTGTTCACAGATTTCAACGGATTCAAACTGCCATAATTTAAGTTAACTTTGAGAAGTTGAATTCAAAGTTGAATTTTTTTGAAATTTTTTTATTTTGAAATTATGAATTCACCTTTGTTCGTTGTTTCTAACTATGAGAAATTTAAAGGCATTGTCGAATTCTGTAGTGTATCTTCGGCACATAAAACTTAAATCAGATGCACCCATATCCTACTTGTCTGATTCTACTTAAAGGTATTCCGCATTATCAAGGATTCAGAAATGAACCTGCAAAGAATTTTATATAACCATAGCGTACACTAAATAAGTGGAAAATATCCAACAAACTCCCAATCAAAGCGTTATGACTATCGCATCTACTAATATGCCATGTACCATGGATAACCTTGGGCGCGGGGTCCAGGGGGGTCTCCTTTCCAGCAGTCCTCATCCATCCTGCCCCTCCTGCTGGGGGGAGATTTCTCTAGACTGACGGCGCCATAGAGCGAAGTAAAAAGAGGCCTAGCCCCAAGTAATGTTTCAAACGGTTCCAGGCTAGAGTCTCTTGACAGGGGGGAGGATGTTTAGTGGGTAGTCTGGTAGCATGCGCTCCTAGGAGTCTCACACTCCGGCCGTAAATTGCCTTCACCCCCCAACCAAAAAAAAAAGCCAAACAACTTCGAAAAAAACTCCCAATATAACGGTTATTTTCGTGGAAAACTTACAGAAACTTTGGTATTTGTAAGCAAACGTGTCAGAGATATGATATCAAGTCGAAAGTGCGAGTAAATACGCCTTAAAAATTCTCGCGAATCGCGATCTCTTGCACAATGACTCACATGCACTATTTCACCCGGAAAATTATTCTCACATATATTTAAATTAAGAAAACTTGCCTTCGCAATTTTTATACTGATGTAAATCATTGGATTTTCAAGCTCTATGTTTCAAAAAGCTCGTTTTACATTTTAGATGGGGGTTCTTTCTTTCTTTGTGTTGCGGCTTCGGAGTGAGGGTTTAAGCAATGCCGCTGATCTATTGGAATTCAAATTAGAATGAGTTGAGTTTTATTTGTATCGGTTATTTTTTCTCATTATTTCTTTTGACAAGAAAACCACACTCAAATTTTCACTGATTTTTGCGTGAAAGAAGAATACACACATCAAAGCTTTCGCGTACAAACGCAATGCAAATGTAAACTTATTTATGCTCTTTCTTTCTCTGTCTAACAGACGCAGGCCGGAAGTATTCTCGCTGTGTATGCTTACAACATAAAATTTTTTCATACGAGTAAGGAAAAATAGGCATGTCGATGAGAAAAAGTATATAAAATATTTCATAACCTGGACGAAAAGTGCGGATGAAAATTAATTAAAGAAAAGTGGAGACAAAAAAAAACCAAAACCATAACAAATTCACTATTTTGTACCGGAGATTTTAAATCAAAAAGCATTCTGATTCCGGTAATTTGGTAATAGCTTAAAAAAAATGCATTCCACCGAATTCGTGAAAAAATGCAACGTTAGCTCAGCTTAAAACCATTCTTCAAAACATTCTATATAAGTTTTTGTATGCAATGTTAGCTCCCTGAGCACATAAAAGTAGCCTGCAGTAAAATTTTATTTCAAATCTACTTTGTAGTACACCTTATGTTGAATTACAAGGTCTACTCCTTTCATGTTTTCATTGCTTTTAACGCCTAACAATAATTGTTGGATATCTTCAGATATTTGTTGGATATTTCTTTTCAATTAATTTCTATTAGCTCAAAAACTTGAAGTACTTTACGAAACATAAAATAATTTGCAACAAATACCAATAAACACGTTAAAAGCGATTCCAGAAACAAAATTCAAAAAGATTTCCCAGACGTCCCTAATGATATTGATATTCCTTTGTCCTTACAGAACTTTTAATGAGAGATGTTATATGAATAGAATGATACTTTGATAGCCATGAAACAGCGTTTTTACACTTATTTACATGCTTTTCAAGGAATCTTACTATCAATTGTCTGTTCCATATGGCAACACATATATGAGTTAAATCTGTAAGTAGTTTCTATTAAAAACAGAATATAAAATAGGATCAGAAACTCATAAATAATCAAGTGGCATCCTTCCACCGCTTACGTATACATAATTATTATTTAAATTTATGCCAGGATAATATTAGTCTCCATGGTTGTCAAAGAGTTGAAAGGTATAAAACTAAATTATTGACCAAATAATGATTCATTGTTCATTGACTTGCAGACTACGAGGCCTGAGTGAAGAATGTGATACCTTTCTATTTATAACTAGATCAGAGATCCATCAGACTGATGAAAGTATTGTGCAACCGTTTTACGAAGGAAAGAAAGAAATTCTATTACAAAAAATGGAAACTTTGAAGCTTTCCCATTAAATGATGAAAATGACTACAATGCACTGTTCGCTAATTTTCAGTGAGTATCATAATTAGTACAGAAAAATTTAGTTCATAGTCAGTAAGATTCAGTATGAATCAAAAATAAATTTAGAAGCAAATTGAAAAAAGGATTCTACCTGAATAGCAATGTCATCCATTGTGACATTCATGGTATTGAAGCTGTGCTTCATGCTGACTTCTTCTTGCTTTGTTGGTGAAACTTGTTTTGCTTTTTCTTGCTCAACGCCCAAAAGTAAGTCAGCTTTGCTAACCAAATTTTGGAACGTTTCGCCCATACCGACAACCTCCAAAAACTTGGGAACAACATTGTATCCGTTGTCAATGAGCTACCAAAAAAAGTTAATAAAGTTTTTAATAAACACTTTAAAGAAATATCCAGATACCTTACGTGTTTTTCGATCTGTCACTAAAGTCGATATTTCACGGTTGAACGTTGCTTGCGATGACTTTGAGCGAAACGATCCACGACGAAATAGCAATGATTCCTTCGTAAATTCTACCTTTAATTTTTGTGTATTCCTTTTTGCTGCTTTGATCTAGAACGAAAAATTTAATTGAAAATCGTAGCACTTGTTAGAAAATACTTCTCTATTCATTGTGACGGACTGGTAAATTTTCACATTTGTTTTGATAGTAAAACTGAGCAAGGAGGCGTTTGCAATTGAGTAGGCTATTTTTCGTAGCTGATATTATCAGCTCCCCCCATATGCACACACGTGAAACCGCGTAAAAATTACCATAATCAATAATCGAATATTTGACAAACTATGAGTGCTGGCAATAACAAATGGTTTGTGTATTTTGTTACCAGGATACGCTAATGATGTGATTCTCTTCACGTTATTCTTGTTAGACTTTTTTATATTTTGAAATCATTTTTAACAAATAATATTGAATACGTTTTGCATAAATCACTTTTTTAAACATAAATCACGCTTTTCTAGGCTTGGAACTACAACGATCATTTCTATTTACTGCAGAAAGAGAGAGAGAATTCGCCATTTTATTCGTTTTTTGAAGATAACACTATTCAAGAACGGTTTTCCACATAAGCGATGTATATTGTTTTTCCTTCACATTACCACAAAAATAATAATACTAACGTTAGTTTAGCTCCCGTTATCAAAATTAATGACTTGCGTGCCATGTTTACACTTTTGTTCTTTACGATACTTTATAGAATAAGCAAACTATTGAAACAAGTTCAGTCGTAATCGAACCGCAAGACAGTAAGCTACAAAAATGTCACCCAGTTGCATAAATTCTAGTTCTAAGGTTTATTCCTTAATAACGAAAAAGAACCTATATATCACGTGTCAAGTTTTTATTTCTTACTTCCAATCTCAATGAAGTCAAAACTCTTACTCTCTACTTACATGCAATGTTTTTTCTATTTATGCTATCCTAAATCTTAATCTGTACTTTCCTTATTTATCTAAGTAACAATAATTTGAAACAGTCTATAACCTACAACAAATGCAAATTAGGCCATAAACATTGGTTGGCCCTTCATCATCTAGCGCATATCCTTTTAAGATCTATAGATGCCGACAACATCCTCAATTGTCGTAAAGCAATGAAAAAGGGATCGCTCGTCCAAATGAGGATGGTCGGTCCAGACAAAGGATTATTGCGCTTGAGGTGTTATGTGATGGTCGATCATCATATTTACTTAGTTTAGTAGATTGATATAACTGATATAACATTCTCCCGATCAGTTTTGTTACGTATGTGGAAAGTTCACAACAGATGGTCAAAAAAGTCGATCGCTGTGTACATCGAAGAGTGTTATTTAAACTATTTTAAAATTAGAGTTGCCAATCTAGATAAATCGTGGGTGCGACATAACTGCTGTAGAACTTGCTACAAAAAGCTTACCGATTGGTCTCATGAAAAAAATGAGATACTGGCCTTTAAGAAACCGGTCATTTGGCGTGAACCAAAAGATCACATTACTGACTGCTATTTTTGTCTCACTGATCTCAAAAATCACAACAGGAAAAGGAAACATACTCTAAGGTATCCCAAAGTGGGTTCGGTTGACAAACCTGTTTACCGTTATGAGGATTTGCCAGCGTATTCATCACTAGGCAATAAGACATCATCAGATAGCCCGGAAAATTCGTCCTCTGATCCAGAGTTTCATGAGCCTTCTACTAGCAATGCTCCCGTCCTAGTGAGCCAAGAACGACTCGATGATATATCCAGGGATCTGAATCTAGTGAAACAAAACGTTGAATTTTAAGGATCACGACTTAACAGTGGAATTCGCTCGAACCCGGGGTCGTCATATGTAAATATCGAAAACGTCACAGTTTTGTTCTTGTTTTTTTTCGATAGAGGAAAGCCTAATGTTTTGTAATGATGTTAACGGCCTGTTGGTTAAATTAGGCCATAAGTATGTTCCTTCCGAATGGTGGTTATTCATCGACTCCTCTTAGACTAGTTTAAAAGCTGTGCTTCTAACTAATCGTAACAAACTTCCATCCATTCTTGTAGCGAACAGTGCTATTTTAAAAGAAACGTATGAAGTGATGAGACTTATTTTAGACAAAATAAACAACAAAGACTTCCAGTGGACCATCTGTGCTTATATAAAGGTAGTTGCTTTAATTTTAGGACTCCAAACGGGCTTTGCCAAATTCTGCTGTTTCTTGTGTGAATGGGTTAGTAGGGATCGGTCAAAACATTACACTCGCCTGAAAGAACAGCTTATATCCTTGGCCAGAAAAATGTAAAAAATGTTCCATTAGTCGAAAAAATGATGTTGCCACCTTTACATGTAAAGTTGGGATTAATAAAACGCTTCGTTAAGGCGATGGACAAAAATGGTCCTGGGTTTCAGTACTTGAAAAATAAGTTTCCTTCTAATAGCAATGATAAAAGAAGGCATATTTATTGGATCTGACCTAAGGAAACTCACGAAGGATTGAGCATTTCTGGCAGCATTAAACGATGTTGAAAAAGAAGCCTGGTTGTCCTTTGTAGAAGTGACCAAAAATTTTCTTGGCAATTACAAATCTCCACAATATGTAAATATCGTCATAACGATGCTAAAAGCTTATCAAAAAATGGGATGCGAAATGTCTTTAAATATACACTTTTTGCAATCACATCTTAATTTTGGGAAATTTGGGAGCCGTAAGTGATGAGCACGGAGAGCGATTCCATCAAGACATCGCGTCATTTGAAAACCGCTACAAAAAGAACCCTCTATGCTTGCCGATTATTGTTGGTCCATCCTTAGAGAAACACCGGAGTCGTTCTTCACCAGAAAAGCAAAACATCTAAGCGATCGGAATCATTTAAACCATTGTAAATATTATAATTCATTGTTTCTGTTCAAAATCATGAATTCTATTATAATTATTAAAAAACCGCAAGTGCTAACTTCGACTTTTTATTTATCGTGCGTTCATACCTTCGCTACGAAGATTAATTATGTATATATATATATATATATATATATATATATATATATATTAGTACATATAATGTATATTTTTTTCTAAGGTGGGAGAACAAAGCGATTATTTTGTCGAATTGTGTAATTAACGGAAGTCATTTCATCTAAATCAAGGTTGGTACTTTTGATGGTGATCCTTAACAGTGCTTGTATTCATTAAATATGTCGCTTAAACGATATAAGCTCTAAGATATTCATGTTAGATGAAAGTAAAGTTTATGCAATTCATATTTACTTTATTCGTGTTTTCGGCACTAACAATCAGGCAAAGAGCCAAAGTAGTCGGTTCTATCCCATACTTCCTCTGTGTATTTGGGAGAATAATATCAAGATGAAATCTCGCATTTAAGATTCTCCTGGTTAGTTCGAGAGGATTCAGATCTTGAGATTTGGATGATTAGCTTTAAAAAATTATTTCCTGTGGAATCAATTGCGAATGAGTCTTGCTGCGTATTTCATTATATTGATGAAATATATGACGCAAACGCTCCTTTCTCCATTTCTCAAAGAAGCAGACAAGCTACAATTTTTGAAAGTAGGATTGTTACATCATTTGACGTTCTACTTAGTATACTCCGTCTACAAATATAAGATCTTATATAATGTTATGCCTTCATGCTTGTACCTCTTTGTCTTCGCTTAACGCTGGGTCTGCACCGCTTTGGTACGCTGTCTTAACATTTATTTGACGTTTAACATACTGCTTACATATTTCAAGTTGATGAGCAAAATCCTGTAAGAAAATTCATTAAAAAAATCGCTTTAACCGAAGAAAAACGTTTGGATATTGCAAAAATCATCACATTAAAATGTTTAGAAGAAAATTTAAATTTATTAAAGGACTTATTATGGGCCACTGATGAGAAGGTCTGGAGAAACTTCTACTGTATGAATGTTTATCAAGTATAATTATTAAAAAATAAATGAATTTAAATAAATAAATAAACTATTGGATACGAGCGTTGACAACAAAGTAGGATACATCAATTAAATACGTTACAGCACCCAGATTTCAACTGGCATTCGCACGAAGATTTATTGGGATGAGAAGGATTCGTATCGCTCTTTAGAGTTTCTTTCAAGAATTTTCCGCAAAACTATATAAAAACCGTAAAACTATATAAAACGTAAAACTATGCTTTTATACCAGGATTTCTATTAGCCGTTTACATTTTATTACAGCCAAAAAAGAAAATGAGTCAAAGTAAATACCTGATGACTTGAACGCTCTTTGAAATACCTCCATTCATGGGGAGGTTTGATTGGTAAGTCCTGCACATTTAGGCTCAACTTTTTATATCTCACAGGACTTTTCCACATAGCAGTTTTGCGTTAGTTTAAGCCCACTGCATTTCTATTCATAGACGTAGGAGTAAATGTCAAAGTTAAAGATTCCAACATTTTTAAAAACGGTTTCTCGTACAGAACCTTAAGGGATAAAAGATTAGCAATACCGTCCACAAAAGTACTTCTTGGACAAAATGAGAAAACATCCTTTTTCTTCATTGGTAATGATGCAACAACAAAAGTTGCGCCTGAAGTATGTGGCCTTATGGTTTAATCTTGTTTTTTTGAACGGTTTGAACCGGATTTTTTATTAGTTGTTTCATCAGTTCCTTTTGGATAGTAATTAAGGAAAGTTTGCTAAAACCTATTTGACTCATCGAGTTTCTGGAGTAACTTCTGATACGTTTAAGAGTAGAAAAACTTCGCTCTACTGATGCAAAAGTAGCCGGTAAAG
Source organism: Stratiomys singularior (assembly GCA_954870665.1). Classification (NCBI taxonomy): domain Eukaryota; kingdom Metazoa; phylum Arthropoda; class Insecta; order Diptera; family Stratiomyidae; genus Stratiomys; species Stratiomys singularior. Next base: position 65,320,819 of record OX940880.1, on the reverse strand, counting down.
AAACAGCCAGCCACACGAGCTTATAAATCTTAAAAACATCATATTTTAAATTATTTGTTGAAATAAATTTCGAAGTTTAAACGTTATCTGTTGAAAACCCAAGAATACTAGGGTCAGAATACCAAATTGAAAGTTCATTTTGAAGCTTTTGTCTTTCAAACATTTTCGGGTAATGTTGAATGAGATTCTGAGAATTTTTCGCGGTTAGGTAGATATGATGGTTCAGAAATACCATCATGATCTAATTTTCTTTTCTTTGATGGTTGATCCACTGAGGTGGAAAAATCATCGAAAATATTTTCAAAATATGCATCTTGTTCTCGATACCGTTTAAGTGTGGTGGTGAAATTATTAATTCTACTTTTGCAACATTGTTAGACATTGAAAACGGAACCCGTTTGCTGTTCGATCAAGTGAAATACTTTTAGTAAAACAATGAATGAGAAATTGTTCAAAATACTTTTAAACCCCATCGATTCTCCCAAAGTTTCTCGATCAATACTGCGTGACGGCGATACGTGAGCGCGATGCGATTCTCCCTCGTCGTCGCGCAACGCATTCAATTTACAATGCACGCGATGCGGGGCACATTAATGTTCATATGACGAATGTCACATTTCTGGCATTTTAAATGAAATTTACTGGAAATTGTTTTTGATTTTTTAAAAGTTTTGAATTTCGATTGTTCCTTCGTTTAGCAAATAAAAGCCTTAACTAGGATGCATAATATTTTCATTCAAAATTCATTCATAATAACCAATGTACTTAAAAAGTAATTAAGGCGTTTGAATTTCAAATTTCATTTAAGCGCCATATTGCATTTGACAAACGTCACGCACATCGTTGCGAGGAATTTCCGTTTTTCCGAATATATCCCGCCTCGCATCGACGCATCGCAATCATTGTACGATGTCGCATACAAATGCATGTTACGAAAACTGCTTGACATTTGCTCCGAGAGTCTCGTCGCGCTTTCGTATCGCAGTCTCGCACTATTGTATTTCGGCCTTGAATTTGAGTTTGATGTGTGAATTTGTTTTGTTTTAATTGTATGCAATTATGAATGAATGACGACATCCAGGGGAAATTATTCGAGAAGTGTGACAAGATCAAATTTTAATTGAAAGTTCAAGCTAAACTTTGATGTATTGTAATTTTCTTTTAAATTTTTCTAAATTTGAATCAAATATATTGACATTCTTTTGATTTTTTCCTTAATAAGTTGAGATTTGGGCCTCGCCCAACCTGACGAGCCGCCATTGTCTCCTATGTTGTTGGGTGGTTGAGGATTTTGTCTATTCCTGTTGTGCATTTATCGGAAATGAAATTCGTAGAGGAAATGCGTTTTCTCTTATTTATCGTTGATTTTTCCGAGAATGTTAAGAGAGCATCTGGTGTTTAAATGTTTTCGCTGTAGAGAAAATCGTCGTTTTTGGAACTGGAACTGAAAAACGTAACCAACTTTTATGTATGTCAAAACTTCCTTTTAGTACTAAGTATTAAGTACGCGTGGTAAGTACTTACCACGCTTCCATGTCATCGAAGTAACATGAATTGGATTTGTAAGCATTGCAACCAGCTTCTGATTCCTTTGAATCAACATTTCTTTTTTGTCCTGCAGTTATGTAGACTTCAATGTCTTCGACTTTCTCTTGACTGCGTCCACTGTTGTCCAAGATTCATGGGTGATTTCATCCAAGTTTTTACATGAGGTCGAGTTGTTTATGGTATTTTTAAACTTATATTCTAAAGGCACTCTCGTTCGCGAAAAATTTATTGCCTCGATTGAAGATATCGCTTTTCAGCTCTTTATGAATGATATTTTACTGTCGGTTTTCAATTACATTTAAGTTATGCATTCGATATACTTGATGAGCAACTTTCGCTTGGTTTTTTTTTCTTTTTTGATTCATAAATCATTCATTCATGAAACATGAATAAATCCCTAAATTACGATTATCAAATTGAACACATTTTATAAGATTTGAGTCGATTTTACAATATTATTAATTAACTATAATTAATTAATTAATTATTATGAATTAAACCAGTAATTCGTAGGCAAATGTCTGTCAAAATTAATGTTTTTCGTGTGGAGTTTACGTTCTCGTTAGGTTGATTCTCCTGTATAGATTGTCAGTGCAAAGTTATTATCATTAGAATACATATCGTAAATATTTTTTCTCGTGGTTATGTAAATTCTATGCAAAAATTTATGAGTATTCGAATATTCAATGCTTATTAACACAAACCAGTTAATAAAACCATAGCATCCAAATATGATAATATTTGCTACCACAACTTTTATTTCTGGATTTGTAATATCTTTGGGTGCTTCTTTATGTAATGGTAAATGTGGGTCAACATGAGCAAATTAAGGGCAAATTTTAAGTTTTGTGTAAAAATGCGGACCGAAATTTCCACTATATATCGTCTATCTCAATGTAGTTATCTCCAGCCGATTGTTCTTAAACCGTCGCTCCTCTTTTGGTTCTATGCATCAGACTGTGAAACGTAAGTGGAAGGCTGATGTTAAAAATTCTTATATATCACGGACATATTAATTCACATCGATAATTACAATGATGGAATCCGTACTGTCATTTCAAAACCAGGCATTTTTCATAATTTGCTTTTATAAATAAAAACGCAACAGGAAGTTTTCAATTCAAATGGCAGTAGTTAGCAATTAAAATAAATGAACTAATTGTGCCTAGATTTAAATGAATTAAAATAATCATTAAAAAGTTCATGATGACGTTGCTGAAGGTACGCATAATTTCGAAAAGTTTATAATTTATTCGAATTAGCAACTTTTTTCGTATTGCGGGAAATGCCTCAAAATTACTTTTGCTTTCAATGCAACTTAGCTATATGTATATTGCTAATGCTAATTATAGTATTAAACCTTGAAAAACGTCGTTTATGCATGCATATGTGCATATATATGACATAAATTGTAACTCTTGGCAGTTAATTACCATCAAATGTAGGCTTCAAATAAAAATAACAGTTTCTATTAAATAAATACCGTTGAAAGTACAAGAAATTCTAGGCCAAATTTGCTCTTACTCTCCAAAATAAAACATACAATCACTTCAGAGTATAATAATTATGCATACTTAATGTAATGGCAACGTAAGCCGAGTAATTAAGTATTGAAATACAATTTAATAGTAAGTATGGGCACGAAATTAAAATAATATAAATCACCAAAGTAGTAGGTTATGAGAAAACTTGTTTTTAATTAACGACATTTACTGAGTAAGCGGGAAATCGCCAATTTAAAATTGAATAAAATTGCTACTGAATCCACTTCTAGAATCATTTCGTCCCTTGCATTGACTTTATTTCACTGTTTAATGATGTGTTGATTAAATTTTTTCCTATTAATTTTCGCACTAATATCGTTTTCTGTTTAATTTGGTGAAATATCTTTTCGAAAGTGAGAAATTTCTAACAGAACAAAATAAATATTCTGAGTCGAAATTATGAATTCGTAAGAAATAGCGGATTATGTCGAAGTAATCAATTTCGGATACTTTAAAGAAATGTTGATTTAATGTAAGGCGGGTGAACCAAATGAGACCTACCTTAATTTTTTTATTTCCTAACTAGCAGGTTTATAATAGAAATGCACTGGTAATTTGAAATACTTATACTTATTTATTAAAATTTGTAATAAATGAAACAAAATTGCTATAGAAACAAAAATCACACTTTTGTGAACACAAATAACTAAAATGTCACTTTCGCCTTATTGGGAACCCTGTGCCTTAATAAAAACAAGTAAACATTCAAATTCTTAATTAATACAAACCGTTGTCAATACCTATATTAAATCTAATGAGATTCTATCAATTACTTTTGGTCATTTTAGATCAGGCTTAACGAGTTTCTCATCATGTAAAAGTACTACATACGTAGGCTGCTATATATATTTCTGGCCTAGGTAACACTAAGTGTTGCCAGGCGCAATCTGACATTTCCATTGGAAAGTTTGACATTTTTTAGCATAAACGTACTCAGAACGTTTCGACGTGCGACTATCATTTGTGTTGTTTACAGTGACTTGAAAAAATCAATTTGGCAAAAAAATTGAATTAAATCGTGAACATTTTTCACAACTTTCGACGTGGATTTTCACGACAAGAGTGCATCGATGAACTTAAATCTTTTTATGACTACGAAGCACTATCTTATAGCACTGTGAAAAACTGGTACAACGAATTCAATCGTGGCCGACGCTCGCTCAAAGACGAATTTCGTGAAGGACGTCCAAAAACAGCTGTTGTGCCAGAAAACATCGATGCCGTGCGTGAAATGATAATGCAAGATCGTCATGTGACATACCGTGAGATAGAGGCATCCTTAGGCATTTCTCCCACCAGTATACATTCGATATTGCATGAACACCTGGCCGATAAAAATCCCGCACAATTTGACAATCGCTCAAAAAATGGCTCGTGTGGATTGGTGTAAGGAAATGCTGAAAAAATACAATCGTGGTGCTTCAAAAGACGTTTATAAGATTGTCACAGGTGACGAATCATAAATATATGCGTTTGAGCCCGAAACAAAGCAGCAATCAACCGTGTGGGTCTTCCAAAACGAGGCCAAGCCAACAAAAGTTGCTCGCGCACGAAGCACTGCAAAGCAAATGATCACTTGTTTCTTCGGCCGAATGGGTCATGTGGCCACTGTTCCGCTTGAGTAACGTAGGACGGTCAATTCTGAGTGGTACATGACCATTTGTTTGCCTGAGGTCTTCGGAGAAATTCGCAAAACGAACAAGAGAAGACGAATCATCCTCCATCATGACAATGCGAGCTCTCACACATCTCATCAAACACGTGATTATTTGAGCACTCAAAACATCGAATTGATGGGTTATCCGCCGTATGGCCCCGATTTGGCCCCCAACGACTTCTTTTTATTCCCACACATCAAGAAAAAAAATGCGTGGTCAACGACTTTCGTCGCCAGAAGATGCTGTTGAAGCGTTCAAAATCTATGTTTTGGAGGTGCCTCAATCGGAGTGGAAAAAGTGCTTCGAAAATTGGTATGAGCGTATGCAAAAGTGTATAGATCTTCATGGAGAATACTTTGACAAACAATAAAACCATTTTAGATGATAAATATTCGCATTTTCATTATTAGGCCAGAAATATATATAGCAGCCCTCGTATATTAATCAGGCTTCTTCATTTTTTTTAAACAATCTCCTGAGCAGTAAAATATTTTATCAGTGGGTGTGAGTCCAACACACAGCTCATGATACCAAACGCCACTGTTAATGTTTATCATGGAAGAAGTACCAGGAACATCTACTACTCTTGACGATGGTACAGTGATCTGTGAAGTGGAATTCGTAGTATTGTCACCAAACAAATCTTTTGTTACCTCTTTAGCCCTGTAATTCAGATACTTCTTGCGTGGAGCAGTCGCTGCAACTTTAAACTTAGGAGTTGGTAAAAATTTATGAATCTTACACGTGATTGATTGATTGATTGATTGTCTATCTTATGTGGAGTTCCAGCAGTCGGATTGTTTTTTGAGAGCAAGGACAGTGGCAAATTCTCAGTATCTGTGCCTGACATATCTGAATCTTCCACATTTACAATTAAAATCTCTTGTTCCCCCGATTCAGATAAGACAGCAATATTCTCTCTGTTTGTAGGATTTGGAAGTTCTGACAATGCAGAGGGCGCAAACGCCTCTTCAGGAATAGCATCTGGGTTATGTGTATGTAACTCTGTAGCGCGAAACTCATTCGAGATATTTGTAATGGTCATAAATTTCGGCCATACTTGTGAGAGAATAACATTGAAGCTTGTCTTATTAAAGGTTCGTTCGGGATGCTGACTGACATATTTAATCAACTCTTTGTCCCAATGGTGCTCAAAAGAACGATAAAGAGATTTAATCATGGGCTGTAACGTGCGTGGTATTTGACGGAAGACAATATATAATAATGCCACATTTCTCAGCTTCCTCCACAAAAGTAAAGTCCAGGCAGCATTTTCCACTATTAAATATGAGGAGACATGGCCCTGATGTTCTGTATTTATGTAAATGATTAATAAAATCTATGAAAGTTCCTGTCGTCATACTTCCTTTTGGTGTCATCTTCACCATCAAGCCTAGAGGTAAATTATCTTTGAATTCTGGCTTTAGTTTCTTGTCTTTGAACAATGTCATTGGCGGAATAGCTGATCCTATAGCATTTCCGTAGCCTACCACAGTCATACTTTCGGCATGTTCATTCGTTATTTGATGAACCCTCTCTCTCCTTTTGGATTTTTTTTGCCAACGTTTTGTTTTTTTGGCCCTTTGGCATTCTGCTCATAAGAATAAAAAAGCCTGTACGCGCTACGTTTTTGAAGTTATCGGCACTCCAACATCAGCCAAACGTATGATTCTTTTGGCAAGGCCAGCTTCTTTTTGTGTAGTCAATATAGCCGACCGACCTAGCTTTCATGTAGTCGAACCACTCGCTAGATGGTTGCATAGGGTTCTTCTTGGGATGTTGTATCTGACTGCAACAGCATATGTAGATAATATTCCCCTTTCTACCATTTTAACAGCGTTTTCCATCTGTTGCGATGTCCATTGTGCGCTTTTTTTCCTTGTAGTAAAAGCTGGTGATCCGTTTTCCATGATGTTACTGAAAACAAGGGTTTACTATTTTATTGTGAGTCTTTTCTAACTGACATAAAATATTGTCCTAACAAGGCCTTTGCCTGTGCCGTTATAAGGCCTATTCATACTGTGTGTGTTGTCCCGTGTTTAGCACTTCTAGATTAGATCCTGTTTTTTGTAGCTTTTCCATTTTAAAAATGCTATGTTTTTTTTTTAATTTTTGAACAAATATATATTTCGGGAGTGAGTTGCTCCCTTCTTCAGTGTTCGTTATTTTCGAAAATAACGAACACTGAAGAAGGGAGCAACTCACTCCCGAAATATATATTTGTTCAAAAATTAAAAAAAAACATAGCATTTTTAAAATGGAAAAGCTACAAAAAACAGGGCCTATTCATATTTTTTTATAGGCTTTATTAGGGCATGGCACATTGGTAAACAAAACAACAATTATATGGAATGCACCGATATTACAGCTTTTTCACTAATGTGAGGAGACGACTAAACGTATAATTATTCCGTAGACAAAACACAGCACGCCGTGTACTAATAAAAATAAAATTACTTACCGTTTATTCTCCCAGAATTTTATAAAAACAACCATGCGCACCGCGTCGTGGTTGTTTTCGACTGCACGTTCCAAAACGCTCGTCACAGACGGGCCACTTGGTGTGCTTATGTGCGTTAGTTAATGTACACGCACGCTTCTACAAGCATTGGCTCCCATTTGAAATCATGGAGCGGGAAATTTAAAAATTAGCCTTATTAGGACATGGACTCTATTTGGTTCACCCACCTTAATTAGTTGTTGGCCAAATACGATTTCAAATTTTAGCGCGTATTAATTATGTAGCCTGCGATTTATATTTCTGACCCACAAAGAATAGATAGTATAATTTATCAAGGAAAATCTCTCTTTTGTTTTTTAAAAGTAAACTGCATGAATATAGATCGATACGCTTCCGCATGTGTTTAAACCAAATGTCAAAACATTTTAACACTTCTTCGTAGTAAACTTCAAAGTTTTGAAAGCTTCTTCGGATTTTGGATTTTGAAAGCTTCATCAACTTCATCGTCTCTCAAAAGTCATTCTTCACACAGTAATCCGAAAAAATCGTTGGTTGCCAAATTAGAATTGCATATCGGTAACGATGTTTGGACCAATCAAAAAGTCAATTCTTGGACGAGAAGTGTGAGAGTTTGCATGGTGAAAAATGAATAAACGCCGTTTTTATCTCTTGGTTATGTAAATGGTAAATGGTTATGCATCACCGAGTATTGACCGTTTTTCTAGTGGAACACTTGCAACATAACCAATTAGTTGAAAAAACCTGCGACAATTTGCTTTGGTGTGTTTTTGCCGGCTTTTGCACACCTTCAAAGATGCACACAGTTGATTGCTGTTTTGTTTTTCGAAAATTCCTGTACCCCAATCGACACGAATATTTATTGAGCGATTATCAAATTAGGTGGTACCCAACGTAACCAATTTTTTGAGGGCCAAATTTTTATGTAATATCTAATGTACGCTGGTGGAATGAATGCTCAGCAATGTCTTCATCTCACGGCATATCAAATGTACGGGCATTATCAACTATCTGACTGTTTCGATGTTTTCCGTCGAAGTCACTGATTCTGGCCTGCACTTATCGGTGAACTAACGGCGACCACGATTGAATTCGTTTTACCAGTTTTTTACAGTGCTTACAGATAGAGTTTGTTTTGATAATCCACGTCGGAAGTCGTAGTAAATCACTGGACCTAAATGTTTCATTTTTCGGCCAATATGATTTTTTATGAATATTATAAAGAAACAAATAGAAAGTCAAGACGTTAAGATAAGTCAGAACGTTATGGGTACATGTTTGTGAAAAATGTAAAAGATTACAAATATGACAATGGTTTGCCTCGTTTAACAGGATATTGCCATTGGCCAGAAATATTACTAGCAACCCTCACATAATTTGTGTCGGGTCCTTTCCTGTTTTTAGTTACCTATTTCAGGCAACAGCTTCAATGTCTATCCGTTATAAATACGTTGAAATGATTATAAAGACGTCTTTGAAGTACATTTTGCATGTTTATGAGTTTTTTTTTTCCATAAAAACAACTTTACTTCAAAATAATCAAATCTCTAAATTTAACAATGTAATGGCACTAACTCTAGTTGAATGATACAGACGAGGAATTTTACTAGAGTCCTCATTTTCGAAGGGTTACGGGATGTTTGGAGATATATCACTGGCCATTGGCGACCATAAAACATATTCTGCATTCCCAGATTAGATGTTACTATTTATCAATTTCATCAACGTTGTGATCAGCGATTATTTTATCAAGTTTTATGATGCGGAAAGCAAAATAAGACATGATTTTTTACTTATTATACTATATAAATAATAAAAATTAAATTTTAAGCAATATTCTGGAAATAAAAGACTTTTAACTTCAAAATTCGAAATTGTTACAGCTTATTGATTGATATTTTAGTAACAAATCATACATTTAATAAGAACAAAAATACAAAACCCAAAAGGGAAAAGTGATTTCTCACATCATGGGACACCAGCAGATATTGAAACAGTTCTTTAAGTTTTATATACTCCGTTTATACTTCTTCTTTGACGTTACTGCCCCTTGTTGAAAACATCTTCTGTCTAAGACCGGGTGTGGTTTATAAGAATCAATGGAACTGCTGGCATTGGTTCTTGATTAATATGAACTTCAGGACAAAGGAGATCTATGGACTTATCTATGGACTTTGTAGCACATATGCATATTTTTGACAATATTTTTTCCGTTCTCTTGCACGTGCACTTTCACTTGAAAAAAATATGTGGATATGGGTTCTTCATCGAGAAAGCTTATAGCAGAAGTGATATAAAAAGTAGCGAAAATGTTGAACATATTCAACGTGGTCTTGGAAGGACGATCCAGAAGATACTCTGAAGATTTTTTAAGGGGATCGAACGACCCACAATATGAAAACTTTCTGCGGGCAACACGCTTAAAACAGATGATGAAAAAAGATACATTCCCACGAAGCCAGATACCCAAGAAGAAAGTTGTTATTTTTCGTCGATTAGCAGCGTGAGCTGTTGGTTTCCAAATAGTTGTGCATCAAACTAACAATTTAACCAACTCATTAAGAATTTACAAAGAAGCGCTCAAACGAGCATGACGGAGAACGAGATAAGAATATTTCATGAAGGAAATGAAACAAGCTTGACAAGATAGGTTGCTTGTAAATGAAACGACGAAGAACAATTGAGGGATCGGGATGCCTAGCTTTCGAAGCTTTAATGTATGGGAGAATAATTTTGCCAGTTTTTTTTATTTATTTTTTATAATTTTATTAATTTGATTGAAGTCAGTGCTTTTCCAAAGATAAGATGTTTTAAATTTTCCCCTTCAAATCAGACTTAAGCCTGAATTGCTAAAGACATAAAATTGCTGCTTTCGAAGGTTTCTTTCATTTCATTGATGAACCAAGGATGCGGATAGGTGAAAAAGTATAAGGTACAGATGTCGAAAATTGTCTTCTGTCTCCACAAATGGGAAAAGTCAGACGAAAAGTTACAGCGGCGAATTTCACGATGAAAAGACCAGTGATGGAAACTTTAGGGTTTAAATCCAAATCTGCCACAGGATATATGCAATAGTGAGGCAGACTTCCATATACGGAGAACTGGTATGGTCAACAAAATATAACCACTGCAAAGAACCTGAGAAGATCCAAGGAATGGCCTGCCTTGGTATCACAGGTTGCACTTACCGTGCCTACTGCTGCAACGAAGAATCTTCTTTCGAGATAGTCCGAAACTCAACCAAAGCTACACATTTGAAAGCCAAACCACAGTTTTTCAGTTGGAAGTATTTGCAATAAAAGCGGAATTGACATTTAAATTTTAATTCAACATGGATTTCTGATGATAACTGTATAGAGATAGATGGAAGAGCGGAGGATGTAGCGAGAATATGGTCAGCAGAATAAAATGAAACTAGTATAGACAAAATCGAAGTTCGAGTAGTGAAAGTAAAAGGGGACTAGTCAAAACTCTTTGGAAAGAGATATATCTTGTTTGGAACGGCAGCAAAGTGTTCAGGATACGATAATCTCTTGGCATTATACTAACAAAATGAGCTCAAAGTAACTCCTATCGGGAAACATAAATGTTGTAAGAATATTGTCGACAATACTAACAAGCCACAATAAGGAATGGAATAATTCAGAATGAAGTATCTGCCAACAAAAGGACCATACGCTGGAGGTTCAAGCGTCGAACTCCCAGTAATAACTGAACTACCGACTACAAAGTTCCCCTGGCACATCCACAACCTACCACCTAGGACAGGACCGACGACTTGTTTTTAAAGTCATTTCGGACGAGACTTCATGGTTTCGCCTCGTGACACCTTCAGATTCGCAAAATCCAGACGGAAGGGAGAGTGACAACTGTGGAAAAGACTCCTTTCCGCTATAACGATAGCCGATCTATAATGCCATTAATCATAAGAAGAACCGTTCGCACCACACTGCGACACGCAGTTCCAATGGCCTTTAGATGTCAACTTTCCTATTATATTTTCCGGAGAAGGCATGCATATTCTCTCAGAAAGGTGCAAATTGAGTGTGAATCAATTTCGCTTTCGAGAAAGTGTGGTAGGCATCTTCTGTTATTACTGGCCAAAGCAAACAATCAGGGAACTGTGATTTTCCCATTATCCAGTTGTTCATCCGTACTGATGAGTCATGCGGGCCAAGGACTTCACGCTTCATGTACCTAAAAGTCCTACCACAAAGCTAGGGCACAGCGTAATAACATACAGCGATAACACTCCGACCATCGACCGATCTGATGAATTTTACAGAATTGCATTGGTGTTAGTAAAAATATTTATTTCTCTTATTTTGATCGTTTTGTTTACAAGCTAAATGAAAATAGATAGAGAAAATAGAGAAAAATAAACATTTTTACTAACACCAATGAAATTCTGTAAAATTCGTTGAATACCATTAGGTCGGTTGTTTGTTCGGGGTGTTATCGCTGTATGTTATTACGCTGTGGCTAGGGTTCTTCTTCTTTCCTCACCGCTAGCAATTTCTCTCTCCAGCTCTGCCCCTACGGAAGTAGACTCGCGTTCGCTCTTCAGCAAATTGTGTTATGAGGACCACTCTCACGATAATCAACACCGCGGTTTAAAAGCATTTGCTATTCGCAAAGCTCCTCGCATCTGTACCTGTGCGAGACGCTCACTTATGATTCCTTACCAAGAGCGTTAGTCCAGACTTCGGAGTGATTCATTCGAAATTGGTCCGGCAGAGTTGGCCATAAGGCGACTGGCCCCAAAGTTCCCACAGTAGCGTTGTTTGCTATCGTTCAAGTCTGATTAAAGAATCTCATCCTCGAATCAATAATTAAGCCAAGGTATTCAATTAATTCCTTCAACTCGATGATTGTTTTTCAACCCTGAAGGAAATAATGCGAGGGATCCGCTTCTTGGTAAGTTATAAAGTCAGCGCTAGACTATACCAACTCCCACTCTAATTAGATTAAACTCAACCCACTTGCGCACTTGGCGCAGTATTACGTCTGAGATGCGCCTATTCGGCGTGACGCCTTCGAAAGTTACAATCTGAAATTTTCGTCAAACGGGACATTCAATAGGTCTTGGCCTATAACGGAAACTAAAACCACCATATGGTTCGGCACCCTTTAAAACTGGTCCCGTGTTTTTTTTTTCTTTCTTTAGGTGTAAGTCAATTTGTCCAGCTCGAGTGCACAGCTCAAGCAGGTATACTATAGAACATTCCTTTCATGGTACAGCGAAAGGAACGGGATGCAAGTGTCTGAACAACCTGAATCCAGCATACATGACATCTGTGAGGCTCCGAGCTTCCGAATGACATACATATCACTCATTCTCCAGAGATTCCCATTGATGTTCTCAACTAGTTTTTATCAGCAGCGAGCCATATTACCATTAATCAACCTGCACTGGAATGTTTTCGCCGAAATGCATGTCAGCATTCGGAAGAGTGAGTCAATTCCATTTTTTGCACCTTGGTTTTGGCGGTGAAATGTTCTGTCGTGGACCCTCGCGAATTTTAAGTTAAATGTACTGATTAGCAACTGCTGATTTCCTGTCCATTTGTATTCCCTGTCCTGAGGACTCCGAAGTGAATATCGCATCTGGGATAGTTCCCAAGCAGCTTCTCCGGTGAAAAAATGGTGTGTTTCCAACGTTGATGATGACATATTGTATTTTAGCTGTCATTTCTAGGGTCGTCCGCCTCTGGAATCTGGATAAGGTATTCCCCATCCAATCGCTTTGGCAATGACGTTACCGCCATCAGGGATTTGCCTGCCCGTTCTCCTACTTCTAATCCTCTACTCTATCGCGTTTAGTCTGAAAGGTCAAAATTGTGGCATATAACCTGAGATGAATGACGTATCCAAATACTTGGTTAGCACAAGCTGAAGTAGCTCTGCATTGGGAGCCGAACGCTATCTCGCACTCAAATGTCTACGGTGCCAGATCGGCCACAGAACCATCAATTCTTTTTCCAGTTGCATGGTGATTTCTTTCTCCCGCACAACCGGGTTGAGCAAATTCTGTGCGTTGAGCAAAAGTTGCTCCGGGTTGAGCAAAAGTTGCATTGCGTTTTTTTCTGGGATGTCCACTATTGTGTCCTTTTGCTCTTAGGCTTGGTAGGCAGCAAACTTACCTTAAAGCTGTCTGCCGTAGGAATAGTAAGTCTAATGGCCTCTTCGACTTCTATGACGTCCGCGAAACAATAAATTTTTCTTATTTCTGAAGAGGTCATTACTGTAATGTCGTGAAAATTGCTTTAGTGCCTAATTGGTCCTTTACGGCACTCTCGAAAAAGCCCTTGTCTATAGGCTTCGCCTAGAGTTCCACAAAGAGGTCGCCAGTATTGGGCGCTCATAATTTTCTTATTTCTATGCATACATTGACGAAAGTCCTCTCGTTCTCTAGCTACATATCTATGCTTCTTGCGCTTGATATTTTTTTTTAATTTATTGCCCTTTACGCAGGAAGTAGTATTTTCAATGCAGAGAGTTGTGTTGTCGGCCACCTTCATGAGCCCTTTCAGCTTACTCTCTGGTATTAGCTACTTTTGGCGGTAGAATTGAATCTTGTTGACCAGGCCCTCGAGTTCACTGGTTCCGTTTTTAATCTTCTTTTTGACATTCTTTTCGGTGTTGGTTGCGTTTCTCATTGCTCTTTCCCATTTCTGTTGACGTCCTCTAGTGAAGTTTTCGGGCTTCTGTCAGCTGGAAGGCCTTTTGGCTGTTGTGCATTATTGTTTCCGTTCCCAACAGAGTTTGGTGTGTGGCTATCAACAGTCTCTGGAGCATGACACTTGGGGTTGACAGTTCCGGCCCTCACCCATCAACTGCACTTCTTGTGGCTTCCGCACCGTTGCCTTAAGTAGGAGAAGCCTGAGCTGGAAAGGCAAAAATAAAAGATTGTCTTTCTATGAGCGTTCTTGCAGCTCTGAGTCGACTTGTCACTTTTTGGGGCAGTGTCCATGTCAGTTTTGCATGACGCCCGCCTGAGTGTTTGGATACCAACATACGATATACATATTGCATCTATATTATCAGCATTTTAAGTCAGGTTCAGGCAAAGCTATATGCGTTTCCAATTACTGAACTCTGATTTGACACTTCTTTTCATAACAAGAGGAAACATATGTCGTATCCTGATTATCACTATTCATGGTTATCCAGACGGTACTATCAACAAGACTATATCATTAATTTCTGATCGTTTGTTCGCTGACTTAACCAAATTAACAAAAAAAGTAATAAAAGGTAATAAATAATCAATGTTGGATATTTTCCAACCGTATAATACTTTTCCGTCTGCATAAGCTTCGCACGAAACCCATAACTACCGCGCCGCGGAACTCATCGTGTTCATGAAACTGCATTTTTACATGCTAAGGTCGCGAAGATCCACTAATTATCGTCTTTATTTATGGTCTGGATACAGTGTATATGTTTATAAAGATAAAAAGTATCTACAATTGAAACCTGACATGCGGAAGAATGATTATGTAGTTTTTGGACCGATAATTTGGTGTGTGAGCCGGTTCATTTTCACGACCATTGCGTCAATTCTTGCTTGATTGAAAATCCGGCTTGCAACGCTGGGCAGAAAATTTTCTTGCAAATCATGTAAAAGAATTCGCGGCTAAGAGTGCAAACGAGTCAAAAACAAACAAGTTCTATTGTTAGTGTGATATCAGTATAAACAGAGGCCGTGTTTTTCGGCCGCTTCAACAAGTTGAATATCAAACTTTATCGAGCCCACTTAATTATTGGATATTCGATATGATGCCTAATCGATAATTTTAAGAAAAACTTGTATCAGGAAAATGCTAATTGCTAATGGACTGCCGCGTTTAAAGGTTAGTACAAGTTCATTTTATTGGGCAAAATTTTTGTTTCTAGTAAGGACGGACCGCGGAGTAAGTATGCAAATAAACCACTCGCGAACCACTCACACATAAGTGGTGCTGAACAAAGTGCCAATAATTCCTTTTAAATGAGAAGGTGTGTGATAGCTGCATTTTAATGTCATCTAGTTGAAGTGCTCGAGGCTTCTTGCTGGGTTCAACAGTTCATCCACTAATCTTAACTATTCGCGGAGATAATCCGAATCCACTTGACGACGCATAAAAGTAACTGCCAATTACACGTAAAGCTCCAGCGATCTTGGCCAAGTGAAAGCCTTGTAGTGGACTTATATTGTTCGTTTCACGGGCCTTTATGTTTGTTTGCACATTAGCTTTGTTGTGAGTATGTATTTCAATAACACTCGACCGAATGATTAAAGCATGCAGAAATTACATGAGTCACATATGTATCTCGTCAACGCTAGCCACTCATTGAAGAAAAACCCGAAATTTTCTTCACATTAACAGGTTTTTACAGAGTTACATACGCATGCTAACATGCGTATCATGTATGAGTATATCAGTGAGTATTGATAAAGGAATATGAGAAAAACCTCGCGGATTGTGGCCACTTTTACAACTGGATTACTCACTGATTCAACTCGATCAACCATTGAAGTCCCATGGGTGCAAATGCGCGGGCAAAGCTGAAAGTGGTAATATATTGGCAATGATATGGAAACGGAATCTTTCCGCAGCTGAAGAATTAAAAACGATCTAATAAATGTTAATTCGACTGGCATTAACCAAATGATATCTCACGAAGATGCAATGTTTATCTTACAGCTTGACTCAGAGTTCCAAAAATGCGGCAGCAAGATCAAAATGGTAGATATTTGTATTTTGATGGCGTATCCATGCAACGAAATTTGGTTTTATTGCTTTTCTCTAATAATGTCTTAGTTTTCCAATGATTCCGATTCGATCGTTTGAGGGCTTAAAAATTTGCAGCCTTTAACACCTTTACAATCTTCAATCCTTAAAACTAACCTCAGACATACCTCATGGCTGTCTAAATCACGTCAACGGACAATTCGTTACTCCCCACGCCTCCACTAATCACTGATGACTTCTTCATCGTTGACCAGGTGTTTGTTTCTCTTTTCACGGTCAAGGTGTTGAAGTGCATTGTCCAGAACATAGATGTATAAAATGATATAGAGGGGCTATTCCCGTGTATGTGATTGTCCGTGAGTGCACAAAGAATTTGATCTAGCTAATATTTTTTCATCTTACAGCTGTTTGAAAACTGGCTGCACCTAATGAACGAAGAAAATGGTGTCTGAAAATTAGAAAGTATACCGGATAAATAATTCAAGGTTTCAACGTAATTTTAATTGGTTCTCCATTCATTAACCATAAAAAAAAATTTTAAATGCGCTGTTTCGCGAATCCTTTCTAACTTCTGAATTTATAAATCTTTAGTTAAAAATGTTGCTGACACTATTTACATCACACTAATGTTCCTTGGTATTTATTTTTCGATCTGTCAAGAATTTTGACGTTCCATTAGAAGAAGTTTAAGATGAAAGGTTAGATTAGCAGACCGAGATTTAGTTGACATTGTATTATTGGATAAATTTTTCAAAACTTTGAATATTTAACAAATCAAATTGTTTTTTAAGTTCGGAATTATTTATTTTAGTTATCTTAAAACATGCCAAAAACGTTTAGTATCAAATTTCGTTCGAACGTTCACCTCAATCGCTCAGCGTGTACAGGGTCTAAGTGGAACTTTAGAACTTAGAGAACTTCGTTCTCTGTGTCTCTTTTTCTCTGCAAATTCATTCGAAGCCGAGTATATGTAAAATTGACTACGTTGTGTGACAGAACGCCTTGTGAAATTACAAATTTTGATTAAATTTTCACACCAATTGATTTTTAAAACTTAATCTGTAAGTATGACCATCAACGTGCACCTTTAAATGATTTGGGTCCCGTTCATGGACAGTAAACAGTTTAAAGTCCCGTTAAGTTTGTTCTCATGTTTTTATTGATATAGCAAAATAATAACAACAGGGAACTCACATCAATAATTTTTGACATCAAATACAAGAAGAATTAATACTTATTAATTGATTTATTTCTCTTCTGTGTTCTGCAGCAAACAGAACAAGTGGTACAACATACTAATCATTTAATATTGATGATTATTGTACTAGTAACGCCTGAATTTTGATTGGCTTTATAAAGATTTTGCAGCTGATGGTAAATGTATGTAAATTTTAGTATATTTTTAGCAAATAAGAAGAGAAAAGTTGTTTATTGTTCTCTCTACGATCTTTTGCCTTTGTTGTTTGCATTGAAGAATTCAAAAGCATTGGTTACTGGTGGAGTACCTGTCCATAAGCTTAATTTTCTGTTGGAGAATCAATCAATCGCACTTTTTATTTTAAAGGTTCTTTCAAAAAAGTAACCGTTAAATTGAATTGTTTTTATGTCAATCACTAGAATTTTGTTGCATTATCACGTAATATTAACACTATTCCATCCGGCGATAACAGATGCCGAACGGCAAAAGTGTCAAGAGAAGACAAGTGAGAAGACATTGATCTTGAAAGTCCTATGATGCCTTAGCGTTATAAAAAACTATAGACTTTTTGGGTTCGATGATGAATGCATTTACACTCGGAGTGTGGGGGTCCCATTATCAAGAGTTACTACGCTGCCCACTAACCACCTCCCCTGTCTATCTTAGAACCTAGCCTGGAAACGTTTGACACACTACTTCGGGCCAGGTTGCGTTTTGCCATGCCGCCAGGCTCCTTTAAACAACGAGATCGTTTCTCTAGTGGAAAGGGAGGAGGAAGAGGGGGTAAAAAAGAAGTGATCTCCAACTTCGACGCCCTCGGCTGCTGTGAGCCCATTTTAGTTTTCAGGACATGATAGAATATGATTTGCCACATGGTTCCATTTGTCAACCGATCCAAGCATCCCCTTGAAGAGATTATCCGGGGTGAGCTCCCCTGTTTCCCTATATACCATAGTTCCTGCGGCAGCCTGTCCAATTTTTTGCATGTAAAATATGTCTAAATTAAATATATCCTCTCCTGGGCAAACTACAGACGGTGGTTGGCGATTTACAGATCTTGTGCAGGTAAGACTGAAAACACCCACACCCGCTCAATACCTGGGTCAGGAAGAAGTCAATGTCACTATGGCCTCGATTTAGCCATGGCTTCAGATTCGGGATGAGCCGCGCAATCGAAATTCACCCATAACACCTGCCAATCGTTTAATGGACGTTGTCTCTCTTCGTGGCCAATTGCCACCCATGAATCTTCGTTTCTACTCAGGTAAATGGCGCGAAACTCCATAGCAAGGAAAGACGCCATCACAACATCGCTCAAAATCCATTCATTTATTCAAATTTGGTTCTTCGATTTCGGTTAAAAAACTCGATCCGGAAGCAAAAGTTTATAAATAATAAAAACGTTTGCGTGTTAAATCAATCTATCTTGACGAGCGAATTGCGACCGAATTAAAAAAAAGGCGTTTTCACTCAATTAAGGAAATAAAGGAATATTTTTTGTTTGAGCTGAATGGTATACCGAAAATAGCTTACGAAAAATGTTATGAAGATTGGAAAAAATTTTGGCATACCTGTATGCGTATTTCATCAAAAAGGGCTTCCTTTGAAAGTGCTATATATAAATATTGATGATTTAACAAAGGCTTATATTTTATTTACAAATTCTGGTTATTTTATTACCTCAAAATAGCTATAATTTCCACCCAGATGGGCAAGGAATAAGTTCATTCAACCTCCTGGCCAACATCTCGCGCACCTTGCAAGGTAGACATGGCTACGGACCTCGATAATTGATGATCGATCTGCACAATTAATAATCGCGGCCACATGTTTAAACATATTTTGAATCAGATAGAAGGGCAAACGGATCATATTGCACCAAAAAATCATTCATCTTGCTGGTAACGCTGAATGTGTTAAATTCCTTCAATGAAGCAAGATGGGCAGCCACCTTTTGAGTTTTTGATAGAGGTTTCGTATTCCAAATTAACAAGCTGCCTTTACGGAACGATCATATAAACCGAGATTTGATCGGTGAGGAGTAAGTAGATATGCAAGTGACTATCGATGTGGACATATCGAATGTTAGGACCTAGATTCTGGGGAATCGTGTACAATGCCACTGGGAAAAAATTAGGTGTTATAGATCACATGATTGCATTGAAACTGAATTTTACGTAAACTCGCCCAAACCGCGCGAAAAAAGGTGGTCGCCACTGCTCAACTTTTTGTCATGTAGACGAGCTTTGTAAGATAGAGAGCTTGAAAATTAAATGCCGTAGGTGAGATGAGAAATGGAGATGGTTGAGTTTAAATATATGTGAAGATAATTTTTCCGGTGTAGTAGCATATGTGAGTCGTTGTGTATGAATAAAAAATTTAAGAATGTGTTAATATGCATCTTTCCGAAGCTTCACCTTCGTGTCCGATGAAATAAACTGAATATTGAAGATTTCAGTCGAACTTATTAATTTTATTCGTTCGGTTCTATCAAAGTTTTCTATTTGTTTTCTAGCAGCAAGCGCTTATGAGATTACAGCAGAATTGACAGACATTATTACAGGATTCTACTGCTTAAACGTAGCTACGTACAGCATTCTAACATTCTCGGGCTACTTCTCTCCGACAGAGATCACCCAAGTAAATGTTTGTTTGTATTGTAGGTTAGGTAAAAGCTTTGGAAGGTGTAATCATGTGTTACGCATATGAGATTAAATTTAACAATTCACATATAATTCCACCTATTTTGGTCGAATACCAGGAGATCTGGAGTTTATATGAAGCAAAGCTAACTACTTAAAAGTGGTGACACTCACACTGAAGCATTTGCAATAATAGCGATACAAATACCTAAATGAGAAAATTAAGCGAGCTTTGCAAGATAGAGAGCTTGTAATTAGAACGATGTAGGTGAGTCAAGGTATCGCGGTGGTTAGCTTTCTGAGGTAAAATGAATCTAAGAATAATTTTTCCGGATTGCAGTATATACAAGTCATAGTACATGCACATCCCTCCGGGACTTCGTTCTGTCCTGTCTTCAGCAAGGTTTTTGTTAAAAATATCATTGCTTATGGAAAATTTAAAATACTAAGTGAGTTTATTCCTCGTGTAAGCGCTTGTTAGTAGTTGTGTTATGGGTCGAATGCCGTTAGATCGAGATTCTGTTCTGCTGTATGTACTTGCGCCATGCTAGTGCTATTGAACTTGATGTAGTACGAAAAGAGAAGCTTTCATGGTTTTCAGCGCACTTATTGCAAAAGCAATTGTAGGCATATAAAAGTAATAGCAACTATGTAATTTTGTGAGAAATTTGTTATAAATGACAATGTGGTATTTTGATAGATATTTCCGAGTTAGTTATAAAAAGGGGATTTATCCAATTGCCGAAAGCTTCTTATCATTTGTTGTCATGTAGATTATCAATGTTTGGTATTGTATTTTAAAAGTTTACTGGGTATAAAACAGATTTTTTGAGAGCCAATGTATGTTTCCAAGTCCAGAAAATGCATTTTTTACAAAAGTATTAATCAGCGGTTGCTTTTGTTGTCTTTTTCTTTCAACTTTTAATATTTCACTTTTAATGTAATTGCACTCTTCAAAAATATAGACTCTTACAAGATTAAGAAGTTGAATGTGTACCTCACAAGACTTGCATGTCCTGAAAAATGAAGTATTTTCCAAAAGACTGTGGACGATTGAAGGCAAAGCTTGAAAACTATTAGAGAAGTCCAAAATCTAAAAAAGGAATTAGAAAAGTGATGGTGATCAGAAGGGAGACAATGAACAGTCTTTTCAGCTATTGAAGAATGACGATAATTGGTTGCACAGTTGGTTATCTACAACTAAGTAGGAATTTTGTATAAAAGGATTGCCATTCGGAGTTCAGTGGAGAACACACAAGATTCACGGGAAATGCAGACGGGGTTCTGCAATCAGCACTACCAAATTATACGAGTATTCAAGGAACAAGACGATCCTACTAATGAACTTGAACTATGCAGTCAGTAGTATTGTGTTTAGATTTTGTCGTTCAATTCAACGAAAAAGAGGAATCATATCATGTTTTCTAACAATTTTTATACATCAGTTCATCTACTGCACTAGGGCCCAAGGAATTGGACTGTAGTGGGTCCTGTTCAAAGGGCCCAACGTTGTTAAACCATTATTCCAGCGGGCAGGTGGTAACAAAAAACTGTGCTTGGAATCCAGGAAACGAAATCGAATAGTTGTGAAGTTGATGACATGATCCTACATATGCAAGTGAGGAGCTTAGTAGAAAACGCGAATTCGCAGGACCTTTCGTAGTAATTAGGACCCTTCAGTCACACTTAAAACGAGTCTGACTTCAAACCAGTGAATGGGTGTATGTGTGAGATTCGTATAGCAACAAATTATTTCATATTTTGATTAAAATCCAAACTACAAATCAACAAAAGGACAAAGAAATGAAAGACTACTTTAAAAAATATCTAGAAAAACACATGAAATATACTTAACTCTCGGTGATTTAAACGCAAATGCCGACAATGAAAATGTACAATTATAAACAAAAGGAACCTGGAGTCTACATGACCAAAGCAGTGACAATGGGCAAGCCCGATTGAAAAACAGCGAGAATGAGAACGAGGACCATAACAATTAATATAACACTTTGCCCACACCAATGCTTGAGCAACAGGATAATCGAAATTACCATTTAAAAAAGACCTGTGAAAATCAAGATTCAAAACCATTGAATTAAAGAGCTTGAAAGAGATTCAGAACTATTTCATTTTATTAAATTTCAGGTTTGTTTAGGATCATTATCCACTGTGAATGAGCATATTTATTAGGTCGCTGCAAATGAAATGGCCGATTTAGTAATAAATTTTTGAACAGCTGTAACTTTTTATAAACACAATTTATTTAATCAAAATAGGTACCAATGGATGCTTTTTCCAATGAGATACCAGTACATTTATTCCAGTTTTCTATATGCCCGAGTATCGGGTTCGAAGAAACTCCTCGAAGGCATTTTTGACAGTAGCTTCATTATTAAATCTTTTCCTGTGAAATAGTGGTCTAAATGTTTAGAGAAATGGTAATCTGTTGGCGAGGGGTCTGGTGAATATGGAGGGTGAGGAAGAGTCTCATAGCACAACTCGTTTAATTTTTGGACCGTTGGTCTCGATACATGAGGTCATGCGTTATCATGAAGCACTGTCACTCCATTCCTGTCGACAAGCCTAGGTTGTTGGACTGTCAATTTCTGATGCATTTAATCCAGTTGAGCACAGTATTTCTCAGCATTGATAGTTTCGGCAGGTTGCAGGAACGAATAGCGGATAACTCCAGCTGCAGACCAGCAAACAGTTACCATTATTTTCTTTGGATGAAGGCTTGGTTTCGGCTTATGTCTTGGCGCTACATCGGCATTCCTTTCTGTTGCGGGAGAGAAGAGAACTTAAAATTTCCATACGACACGTCATGTTTTGCTCGGTAAGATCATGCGGAACCCATTTGTGAAGCTTTTTACTTTTTCAAGTTGTTGCAAGTGGTGGCGAACTGTCGAATTGTGAACTCCTAATTTCTCGGCAAGATCCTTTATGATTTGGCGGGAGTCAGACTCCACTAATGCACGCAGCTCGCCGTTATTGATCTATTTCCTGGGTGTCCACGTGGCTTATTTCCAAGGCCCATATTTCCGGATCGAAATTTTTCGAAACACCGCCGTGTGGTTCGTCCGCTAACTGTATCAGGCCCAATGCGCTGTTGATATTTCTTGTTGTTTCCGTTGCGTTGTGCTCTTATTTAAATTCGTGTAGTAAAAGTAGCCGTTTTTGATTGACTTCCACGTTCACTTCCTCTTTTTTTTACGATCACTATGAAGTACCAAACCAAAATGACTTTACAAACCAAGGTGCAGCAACCTAATAAATGTACAAATAATTATCCAAGCCTGCACAGATTTCTTAACTTTTCAAAGTGTAATTAGTGCTTCCAATGTTTTTGTTTCGTTGTTCTTCCAATGTTTTATAACGTTCTTAATGTTTTGAAAGAACGTGGTAGACTTTTATATACTGATATATAAAAGTAATTTGATCCCTGAGTGGCAAAATATGGTGTATTTTTCCCGTGAAACTTGAAGCAGTAGCCACCTAACATATAAACGAAATATTTGAAACTTTTCTGAAAATTTACTCTTATGTATCAATTTTCCCAATCCAATTCTCTAAAGAAATCAATGCTTATTCGCTGTTTGCAATTTGGGGCACTACGAATCCATCTCTACAGCCCTGATTAAAAAATTAAGAGCACTAAGACTTTTGCAAAAATCCAAAATTTAGCCCCTGAAAACTCTTTTTTAAACGACCAGAAAATGTAGAAACGTTTTGATATTCATTGACGTTTTATTTATGCCATTTTTAAATACAACCCTTGTCTAGATACTAATATTTCATACGACCACCCTTAGCAACAATAACCACTTTTATCCTTGTGGGCATGCGTGATGTATGAGACCATAATGAGTGAGACACCTTTACAGTTTTCACTGTTTTCCATGCATTCAAAATATTTAGCTGCAACATATCTATAATAGGATTAGTAGAGGCACAAACTCTCGATTTAAGGAGGCTCTATATACTTTCAATAAGAGTCAGGCCGGGAGAAATGTTAGACTATGGGAGAACAGGGATGATGGCAGCTTCAAATATATTCCTTACGTACTACGTACAATGATATGGATCATCATCACGTGTGAAAATGGTGTATGTCCCATTGAAAGCAAAGCTTTTTTTTACTCATTAATAACAATAGGGGTACAATCATCCCACAACCTTTGATTTTAAATAAAACAATCCTTTAATTAAAAAAGTATTCATATTCAGTCTAAAATATATTAAGTTGACACAATGAAGAAACAAAAACAAAAAAACACCAGTCATATTTACGGTGTTCTGAGCATGCTGGCTGGTGGGACTTTACGCAAAAAATTTTAACATTTTTGTCCTGTTTTCTTGGCAGAGTGCACATCTTGACTGCTTCTGTAGTTTCACTGGGGTTTTACCTTCAGAAATACTCTGCTTCATACCTAGAACATCAGGCAAAGTGCTCGATGATTCTCGTAGAAAATTTGCAGTGCAACGACATTGCATATGAGGTTTTGCCAATTGCAATGCCAGTACGGATAATACGGATACCGGAGTCCTTACTGTCAACATAAAGCACCATGGAATTTATGCCAGCCTGATCCAGCATTCCATAAAAGTATCGAAGTGGCCATCGCCTGGTGCTTCTAGCTGAACTGAACGAATGCATCATTTTATCGAAACTGTCAACTGCTCCTTTTGTTGCCTTATAATGCATTGTGGATAAAAGTATCACATATTTCTTTTTCGTAGGTGTTAAAGATACGAGTGTTTTTTCTCGGTCGAAAGAAAATTGAGTAATAAGTGGTAGCTCACTTCTATGTGGGAAAAATTATGGAGGGATAACCCGTTTAATTTTGCGAAGCGTACTCAAAGTTGTTACTTGATAGTCTTTCAACATTTCATCCGCTAGTGGAATAGACGCAAAACAATTGTCATAGGTGACATTCGGCCAGGACTCTTTGATGCTTTCTTTGATGCTTTTTATTTCTGTTTCGTTGCCAATATACGGATCGCATCGAACATATAAAATGTTTAAGCATCGGAAATGGCTACTATTTTCAAGCCATTTAAAGCCAGATAAATGGCTGTGATGCTATGTGTACGCGAAAAGGACACTTACCCTGAAAACTCAAAAGTTGCTCATCGATCGCTATAAAAAAAAACATGGTTCATATGATCCTTTGCAATCGTTAATAAACAAGGACCATATTTGTCGGATAGATGCAAATTTATCGTACGTGTTTCTACTATCCTTGTCATCGAAACGCAAACAAATTACCGAAAATCGGATGCGATTAGCGTTCATTATGCATTTATAAAAAGCAGCACTATACGATAATCACATATCTTTTGCACTTTTGTGGTTGTCTCGATAGCCGAAATGTAAAGCAACCCTATTAACGCTTCCACTTATATGCAACCCGTTTTACCTACATAGCGCTGGTCTGTGTTGATGCTCGATTTCTCGATTCGTATGCAATCCAATCGAATCAACAATCGACTGGAAAAATAAGGAAAATAAGGCATCCTTTTCCGTTTGAATATTTTGGGCGGCTCATTGTGTAAGCGGGCGGAGAGTCACAATACTTCGCTGTGCAGTTCGCCTTGATGGTGGCGCAACTGAAGGCAAAACATGGCGATTCTTACCTCCTAGCACTCCTATTTGGGCTTGCGGAAAATTCTCATGATCACTATCATCACTGCAGGACAAAACCGTTATATTCTTCTGACTGCATTATCTCAGAATCATGTGTTTCAGAGATTTTGGCGTCTTCTGAATGACTCTCATCGTGTGAACTTTCATCTTCAGAACTTTCCATTAATTTTCTGATTTCATCTTCTGTGAGCGAAGTCATATTCACCTTAAAACCAAATATTTATTCTTAACCCTTAAAAAAATAAAACATACGTTATTACCAACAGGGGTGCTGAATCACTCCAGCAATGCCAATATAAACTAAATTAGAACCTTCTGCGAGGGGTCCACTTAATTGGCTGATAATTGTCCCATTAATGAGAGGATAGATGGAATGATAGAAAGAGATAATAATTGAAACATCATAAAACAATACTTCACTCAAGTCGTGGGATGACGTATTACCCCGTTTGCCTTCCGAAGGTTAATCATTTTGTCTTCCATGGCCACAGAGTACTAGAGGGAATTCATTGTCACGTTGGGTGTGGTTGTTGATTGTCGTTGTCACTTAAGGGTGGGATGCCTTCATAGCATATACTTCATTGTATCGCTCATAAAATCAAGCATCCTCTCTTTCTACAATATTTATTTATTTGCGTATTTCCCAGAATCAGATGCCAACCCAAAATCCATAAGGAAGGGAACGAAATGAGGGAGATAATCGCCGACTCAAATTCCCCGACTTATAATATTGCTAAACGGCTTATTAAGGAATGGACTGGATTAGGCGATACTTATAGTAAATTTGCGGTCAAGAACTAGATGGATCTCATAAACAAGTTGAAGAACATAGGAAGCATAAACGAACAAGAAGTTATGAAATCGCTTGACGTGAAGGCGTTATTCCCCAATACATCGGTAAAACGGGCAATATATCAATTAGAAGTGCGGCTCAAAAAGTTCGGAACAACAGTGGACTGGAAAAGAAAAGTAAGGACGTATAAAACCCTAGCTTCAACGTGCATGAGTGAGAATTATTGTACTTTCCGGGATAAATTTTATAAAATGACAGCGGGAGTTGCAATGGGAAACCCTTTGTCTCCAATCTTAACGGAAATGTTCATGCAGTATGTTGAATCTATGATTCTAGATAAAGGAAGGATTCCTAGGGTATAGCTAAGGTACGTAGATGATGTGTTCGCCATAGAACAGAAGAATGACTTGGAATGCATCTTAGCTGGGATTAATAAAATACACCCAAGTATTGAGTTCACAATGGAGGTGGAGAAGAATGGTGCACTACCTTACCTCGACCTACTTATTATCAACAACAATGGTCAACTAGATTTCGAAATCTATCATAAGCCCACTACAACACAAAGGACATTGGTGGCGCATTCGTGCATAGACTTGCCACTTACCCCTTAACTCAAGATGAATTCAACAATGAAAAACGATATACATTGGACACTGCAATTAAAAATGGGTACTCCGCAGATACTATATTGAAGCTAATAGAGAAAAAACAGCAAAAAGTTTTTTGAATCAACATACCCCATTACCTGCAGCCCATAGTACAGAAGACATAAAATGGATAAGTATTCCCATGTCTGAGTATTTTTATAAAACGAAAGCATTCCTGAAACAGTTCAACATCCGCATCGTAGTATCAAGCCGAGGCACCACGCTCAAAAATCGATTGGTAAGTGAGAAGGACCCACTGCAGTTATATGAAAAAAATGGAGTGTATAAAATCAGCTATCAGGATTGCAACCAATAAGACATCGGCCAGACAAAAAGACTTCTTACAGTCCGATTCAATGAGCATATCAAAGAAATAAGCACCGGGGGAAAAACGAGGACTCAACACGATTCGATCCGCACTTGCTTTACACATGATCGAAAAAGGGCATCAAGTTGACAATGAAAATCTAACATTAGCCAAACACACAAACAAATGCCATACTCTGGATGCGTGGAAGAGCCTATTGATAATGCGACAAAACCCGGCAACACGAATAAACGCTGACGAAGGAAACTGCGCTTCGAAACTCATTAAATTCTTGGGTAAAAATATCCATATGCAAGGATTAGCATTTTTCTAATGACTATCTTATTAAGTTTACCCATTCAATTAACAGGCCAATTGAAAAGTTCCCGGTCTACCATAGTAAAACACATTTTTTTTGGCAAAATTCGATTTTATTATTCAACATAGTTGCCTTGGATCTTCTTGCCTCGATCTTCCAACTTTTCGATACCATTTTAGTAGTACGATTTGTCTTTCGCTTCAAAATAGGCCTAAGTTTCGGCGATTACTTCTTCATTGGCGCTAAATTTCTTTGCAGCGAACATTCTTTTGAGGTCTGAGAACAGGAATAAGTCGCTGGGGCCAGATCTGGCAAATACGGTGAATGCGGAAGCAATTCGAAGCCCAATTCATGCAATTTTGCCATTATTTTCAATGATTTGTGACACGGTCCATTGTCTTGATGAAACAGCACTTTTTTTTTCTTCAAATGGGGCCGATTTCATTAACGATTTTATCCTTTAAACGATCCAATAACGCTATATAATAATCGCTGTTGATGGTCACGCCTTTTTGGAGGTAATCAATGAATATTATATCTTGTGCATCCCAGAATACTGATGCCATAACCTTGCCAGCTGACTGTTGTGTTTTTCCTCGCTTTGGATTCGGTTCATCGTGTGCAGTCCACTCAGCTGACTGTCGATTGGACTCTGGAGTGAAATGATGGAGCCATGTTTCATCCATTGTCACATATCGACGCAAAAATTCATGTTTATTGCGCTTAAACAGCTTCAAACACTGCTCAGAATCATTAACACGTTGTTGCTTTTGATCGATTGTGAGCTCGCGCGGCACCCATTTTGCACACAGCTTTCTCATGTACAAATATTCGTGAATGATATGATGTACACATTCAGATGATATCTTCACAATGTCTGCTATCTCGATCAACTTCACTTTACGGACATTCAAAATTATTTTGTGAACTTTTTTGATGTTTTCGTCGGTGGCAACCTCTTTTGCGCGTCAACTGTGTTCGCCGTCTTCGGTGCTCATTTCACCACGTTTAAACTTAGTATACCAATCAATGATGGTTGATTTTCCTGGTGCAGACCCCGGAAACTCTTCATCAAGCCAAGATTATGCTTCAACTGTATTTTTTCAATCAAAAAGCAATATTTTATCAGCACACGAAATTCCTTTTTTTCCATCTTTTTTCAAATTACAAAAGTAGCTACCCTCACAACGCAATATCTCAAAAACTAATGGTCGGACTGCTGTTAAGTTTTGACACGTATCGTTTGAAGGTTGGTACTAACTAAAAATCATGTGAATTTAATACTAGCACCGCCATCTGTTTGTCAGACCGAGGACTTTTCAATTGGCCTGGTATATATATGTAGAACAATTACCTATACAAGGTTTTTCCAATCCTCGAAGCATTTTGAAAAATCATTTTTTGTGATCTTGTTCGGCTCCTCCTTCGATGCCGTCTTGATATTGTCAATCGTGGCGTAGTGTCGTCCTTTCACGGGCCTCTTAAGTTTCGGGAACAAGAAAAAGTCACAGGAGGCCTCCTGTGACTTTCCGGGGAATATGGTGGCTGCGGCATTATTAGAGTGTTGTTTTTGGCCAAAAAATTCGCGCACAAGTAACGATGTGTGAGCAGGGGCGTTATCATGGTGCAAAAGCCAATTTTTGTTCTTCCACAAATCCGTGCGTTTCTGGCGGATTGCTATTCGCAAATCGCGCATTACTTGAAGATAATATTCCTTATCGACCGTTCTACCCTGCGACAAGAACTCATAATGCACCATGCCCCTGCAATCGAAGAAAACTGTCAGCAAAACCTTCACAATCGACCGAACTTGGCGTGTTTTTTTCGGTCCCTCTGAGAACATTTTGTACCACCGATAAACGTTGCTTTTGTTCAAAGTAGCTTCGTCGTATGCAACAGTCAACATTCTGAATGCATCCGCACACTTTAAGTTATTCACACAAAATTTAATACAAATTCTTTGATCCATTTTTTGGGATAAACGAAAATCAAAGACAAGCTAAAACAAGTCCACGTACAAGAACTGTCAAAAACTGACTGGACATTCAAAATGGCCGGCATTGTCAACATAAGTGAGGGTCATGAGTACCAACATAACGCCACCAAAAGATCAAAAATCGAACATACGTTGCCTGCGAAAATTCAAAATTCGCGATACTTTTTGAACAAACCTCGTATGTATACCTCAATCTTAAGTTCCTGTAGTATTTAAGCAGTTCAAATGTTCTCAATGATTTACTAGCTAAGTTCTGAAGGCGGTAGTAAATCGTTCCCGAAATACGAGTATATACGCAAATAAATAAAAATTATTGTAGAAGGAGAGGCTGCTTTGTTTCTTTCATATTCCACTACAAGAATCGGAAACATTTATTTATTTATTTTTCGCTCATATAATGTTTTCTAAATGAGCTGGTGACTATCGATGACTGCTTCTAATACGCAGTTGTGGGTAAATGCAATCGGAAAAATAAAAAAGAAAATCAAAATTCTAAAATATGACTTTAAAGCGAGGAAAAAAGCAGAAAATTATTAAAATATATGTTTTTGCAAGATTGGATCTGATTTTCTGAGTTTTGCTGTCAACCGAGATACAAATATTTCTCCGATAATCAGATCCTAATGCAAATTTCCCAAGGATGGAAAACCCCGAGTCGAGATGGAAAACACTATGAGTCGTTTGACTTTCGAGTTGTTCGTTTAGTTTTTTTGTAATTGGCATATTTCGAAAAAAAATTGGAAAAATTAAAAAAAACCTGAGTATTAGTTATAGTAAAATGGAAAAAGATAGTGAAAAACTCCTTCCCATTACCTGTTGATTAGGTGTAGGAATAGTGTTTTAAATTTCAAAAGGGTCGGCCAAGTAGATTAATAGTTATTTCTTTGAGTTCACCAACTTCAAAAATGAACGTGAATGAACAGAATTGATTTATAGTTTTTTAAACAAAAACATCTAAAATTAAGCATTAAGAAAACGGTATTAAGGCTCTAGATTTTGTTTAATTATACATGATCATCAATACCATCTCCGCACAGTAAAATACTGTCAATCAGGATGTCTAACGCAACATTTCGAACTTGCCCATGATGGATTCTAGTACGTGTATCGTGTTGGGTCGCTCAGATTTTCCATAGTTCGTCAGATGTGCGCACCCATTTTTCATTCAAAAAGGACAACAAAGTTAAAACTCCTTTGGGTAGCTTGGATCCGCCGCGCCTTGCTTCGTGGGTTTCGAGGATGCGTTTCGGCTGTATACAGCCATCTTCTGCTCGTTCTCAGCTGAAGATGGCTGTATACAGCCGAAACGCGTCGTCGAAACCAATCAAGCAAGGCCCGGCGGACCCAAGCTACCCAGAGTTAATTTTGGCCTGCGGCAACATCAAAACGAACTTAAAAATCCTTGATTGGGAGTGCATTCGGCCACATTTGCTACAAATTCACATCTATTACAGTACAGCTCACTGATTTTGGAGACATTTTCCAAACAAGTTGACTGATACTCTCGTTGTTATTCTATGTGGAACCTCCAAGACACCGCTGTAGAAGTGAACTTGCCCAAATTTTCGTTGATTCTCGTCACAGTATCTATCCAAAATCGCACTTTTCATCTTATTGTACATAATCATGGTTGCGTCAGGTGATCAGTCCATAATATAGAGCTACTTTGTTTATCATTGCTGCAGTAGGTTTATCTTTCGCAGAGAGACTTTTCGATTTTACTTTTTTCCCGTTTTAGTTTCACTATCGACCACAGGTGTTTTCACCAGCAATCGTTAGTAGTAGCAATCTTATCTTTACGTGTCCTGTGCGCTCCTTCTCATTTATCGTGAAATGTTTACCATACGATTTAGCATTTACAACATTACTTAAGGGTTTAAGACATCTACTTTTACAGTTCTCGCTATTGACTTGATCGTCGTTCCATTCTTCGAAGTCGGTGGGATCAAGCTTATATTTCCAAAGCTTAACTTAGATAAATAAGAGAATAAATGCAAATAAGGGAATGGCAAGATTTCTTTTCCGGCCCTACCTTTTCAGATTAAAATTTTTAATCTGCACATAGCTGCTAGGATGTTCCGGTTGAGAACAATTTGAAATGACCGAGTTCTTCCATAAAACACGATATAAAACTCCTAAAATTTGCACAAGGACTATATATCTGCAGGTATATATTCCTACACGGACAAAATAGAGCCTTCATGCATGAAAAAACCGGAAGCGTTTTTTCAGTTTGGATGTCGAAACATACCTACAGAAGGTTGCAACTTACTACCGGAAACTTTGCCATCCCTAAACATTACCCTTGAAGTTGTTTGATTTATTTGCAGCACTGATCACCTTTGACTTGTACATCTGAGTACTATTGCATAGTAATCTAACCGCAGCTAATTCTAGATTTAATGCATCATTTTATAGTGAACGGGTAGTGAGTGTAGTTTGTGGTATGTTTCCATTCACACTTCAAACAATGGCTACTGGCTCACGTTCGCGTCTTTGGCACACCACCAGCTATCGGTGGGACTTAGTGGATCAATGTTGTACAGCGCATGGAAGCTAAGAACATCTTGGCGATCCAGATGGTGTTGTGACTTGGACGCAGCTAAAGTAAACTCAGCTGAAACAGATGCAAGTTGCTATAAAATAGATGTTTACCAATAAGTCCAACCAGTTCAGTGAGGCTCGCTTGAGCGATAACTTCGGTATAATCTGTTCAGGAATTGGCCAACCACGCGCGAAGGCTAGTCCTGACGTCAGGAAAAAATACAAACCATACGAGTATTGATCCCAAATTAACAGCACAGCCATATAGTTTGCGTTTTATTTCCGACTTCCTTTGTCGCGGACAACCGAGTGCGATATAGTGGGTTATAATTTTGTTCGAAGGAAACTTTGAAATATAATTATACGAATATTTCGAACATGGCTCCAAAGCCAGAAGAAATCAATGTTACTCCCCCAAACGCAAAAAGTGTGTCCGGGAGTGCTGGGGGCAATGCTTTTGTGAATAATGCATTCGAGAATGATAAAAGTGTTAACCAAAATTCCAGCGTTGCAAATATGCAATTGGCTCAAGTAGCTGGAAAGGATGCCGAGGAGAAGCCGTCACTCGATTTCGATGATCTTTTGCCATACATTGGCGAATTCGGACTTTACCAGAAGATGCTGTTTCTCTGCATGATTCCGTTTGCATTCTTTGTTGCCTTTGTGTACTTCTCGCAGATTTTTATGACCCTCGTTCCTGAGGAGCATTGGTGTCGCGTCCCGGAATTGGATCATCTCAATTTAACGGAAAGGTAAGAAGAAACAGGAAAAGTTGTACTGGTTCGAAAGTGTAGGAAATCAACGTTGAATGTAAAATTCAAGGATTTAAGCTCCGACTGGTTTGATTGCGCCAGTACCCGTTGGTGCAGTTGGTTAAGAATTTTTCATAGTTGTTATGCTTGAGCTATTTCGGTAATGGTTAAGAAACCGTTCTTGCTAATATTTATCTGATACATATTCATGATATAAAATCGTACATTGCATATTTATCCAATCATTGGTGGATAAAATTGACTTCAAATGAAATTTAATTGGATACTCCTTATGTGGAAATAGTAATTTTGTTCAGATTCGAAAGTCGTAGGTGGTTCTATCGTGGGTTTTTTTATTTCCATTAAATTTCGAAGGGCTATAAATAATAATATTTCATCACTTGGTTATAGCTCTACAACGATTAAGTCCAAATCGGTTAAGGTAAGAATGCAGGCCAAGAAAAAATCAATCAAATCAAGAGGCGGCCTCTTGATTTTTCATGTTATCCATAAAAAGATAACAATAAGTTAAAATTTAAAAATCAATAGCTATTAGAAAATTATTAGGAAAACCCTTAACCAAAGACAAAAGGAAAAATTACAATTCGGAAGAAGTTCATTAGCTAGAAGACAGAATCATATTTTTTTATCATATAATCGTCCCATTTTATACGCAACAATAGAAATTAGAATCAGCCGGGAGAGTCTCGCAAATACCTAGTAATAATAATTAAATTTATAAAGTATTCTGAGCCTAACTACAAAATTATAAATACACTTACAACAGAAATTTCAACAGAAGAACGTTCAAAAATGCGTACATCGCAGCTCATGCTTACAATTATTTAAATAGCTCTAATATTTAAATAAATTATACTGAATCTTAATTGAATTTTGCATGTTATTGCAACATAACATTTTCAATTCACCGACTCTGTAATTTGAATAATTCCAATGGAAACCACATGTTTGACATGAATAGGCGATGTAATAGAAACATTGTGTCAAATTCAAACTGACTATAAATTTCGAAAGTCAATTTGTGGCATTTATTCTAATTTGAACACGTTTAAATATCCTTGGATTGGGTTGAACGTACCAATTAAATTGAAGTAAGAGCCGCTGATTCTATTAGCTATTTCGTTAATGAATTTATTGAACAAGTACGAAATTATCCACGATTCGAAAGAATTGTATGCAGCGTTGGTATTGCTAGCTATGAAATAATGATCAAAATTTGAAATGACAATCAATCAAACATAGTAGAATTGTATTTATATGTTATTTATAATTGTAAATGTATTACAATTAGAAATTATTCTATAATTCAACTGAAATTTTTTCGGTTTACTGATGGAAAGACTTAAATTTCCATGGAATTGGTCGTTTCGATTAACAGATACGCAAAACTATAAATATGGAAGGAGCTTATGATCTTCACATACGTGAAACCCATAATATCCAAATCTCCAATCTCCAAATCCCTACTTCATTTATGAACGTATGTATTACCTGTACGGCATAACTATCACAAAATCCAAAGTGCCAGGTTTTTTAAATTTGTCAAGCCAAAAAGCGCCTAGTTATGAAATGGACCACTTTATTTTCAGGCGTTTTATTTCCGCCTGAGAACAACCTTGTTCTTAAAATTTCCATATAACAACTATATTTGGAGAAAAACAAATTTTTCGCGTATTAGTCACTCGATTGCTTGCTGTAGTGTTCAGTGCAGTCATGGCGCAATTTAAATTCCTTTGATTTATAGTAAATCAAATAATATTCATATATAATTTGAATACAAAGACAATTATATACAATACATAGGCAACTGTTAAAAAAATAATTAAAATTTGTAAAAATAAATAATTATTACAAAAATACATTCAAAAATAAATACATAGACAATGCAATACATAGACATTTATAGACATTATCATCAGAATGTATAATAAAAATGATTTTTTTAAATTGTACACTGCTATGTATTATTTATGAGCTCGTCGATATTCCGCCGATAATGAATCATTATTGTGACAAAATGCTTACAATTGAATCATTCAAAGTGTTGCCCCTCATTAGCTACCATTTGTTCTTATATTCTTTCTTTTGAGTTGCTGAAATGAATCCATTTCCTTCACCCGTCATGATACTATGAAAAAACGCTTTCTTTTTTTGCCACCATAGCCATTGTTCACAGGCGACAAAATGACACTCAACGTCCTTTGAATTAAAATTATAAGGATGCCAAGTTCCTTGCTTTTGAATATGTGTTCCGAATGTTAACACAAGTTGTTCGTTCGTTTGGAATTAACTCGGAAATACTCAAACGATCCCTACAATTCTGCGTCTTCGAAGTTTTTTTGGGCTTAACGCGAACGGTCGTCAACAATAAATTCACCGTCTTTGAAGTAACGGAATCAATCATTCCGCGTTGGTCCATTTGAAACTGCATGTCCGTATACTTTTAAGACCTTTTGGTACGCTCCAGCCGACGTTTCCTTCAAATGAAAGACGAATCTGAACACGTCTCGTAAATGACGTTTATTCGATACAAAATCACATACTTTCGTACAACTAATTGTATATAATACCAAGATAAATCAGATATGTGTCAAAATCACTTATGTTTGTTAAACAGAAAACTTAGCCTGCATTTTTTCGTCACATTACTTGGGATTAGGCCTCTTTAGCCTAGCCTAGCGACACCTTACGGTTAAGAAAATCCCTCTTTCATAGAAGGGAGAGGGATAACTTTGAGACCGACCCCATCTCACTACAAAGCCAAGTGATAAATCAGCCTTTTGACACACAGTGCCATTCATTTTTGGATGCCAACATCTTTCGTCTATACTTTTAGGAGAGAGTCTTTTATCGCGGAAAGGTACAAAATTGCCTGGTCCATCTTTTGCATACAAAAAAGGTGACAGATTCTTATGTTCATATCGTTCGCATACGAAGAAGGTGTCTATTTATAAATCTCACTATGCCATCTATAAAATCACGGCGCTATGTCTCTGGAGAGAAGTGCGATCTATGTGCCTCACGCTGCGTGTACCCACAATCGCTGCCAATCGCTACCGGTCTTTTCTTCTCAGCTAACAATGTTTCTCTGCGATTTGAATGAAGAAAAAGACTGGGTTTCACTTTTATGCGAGTAGCACTGTTGGCATTTCGCGTATGAAGCTGCTATCCGCTAACCTGCTTGCCTCTGTATCTGTGCCAGAGGCCCTCGGTATGACTCGTTAATAAAAGCGTCAGCGTATATTTAGCATATTACTTTGTGGCATTAATTTCTTACTCAATCTTTCATTCCAAATTGGT
This sequence comes from Stratiomys singularior, assembly GCA_954870665.1. Lineage (NCBI taxonomy): Eukaryota > Metazoa > Arthropoda > Insecta > Diptera > Stratiomyidae > Stratiomys > Stratiomys singularior. Next base: position 65,284,683 of record OX940880.1, on the reverse strand, counting down.
GTCCAAGTTTGGCCATAAAGCGAATGAGAGCGGATACACCTACGGGGAATCTTTTCCGCTGATGCTCGGGCTTGATCGAATAAGCTCATCTTTGAGTCAATCATCAAGTCAAATTACTTTATTTCTTATTTCGACTTGATGATCGTTTCGCCAGGATTAACACGGAGACTCACTTGTTGGCCAGTATGATGACCTCAGTTTTTCCAGCGCTAAATTAGACGGACAATCGTACATCTATTCGCCGTGGGTATCATACTTAGTTTGAGTTGCGGCTATTTGACAGATCGTCTGGCAATTAATGCTCCTAAACTGTGAGCAAAGCCGATCAAGCACGGCTTTCCGGTAACTGCAACCTCATTAGCTCGTCATACAAGCCAGTCCATAGGTCTAGGCCAAGAAAAGAACCTTTCGCTACCTGTGATGCCATGCCCATTTTCCTTAGCCCCGATTGTATAGTAAACGAGTTTCCGGTCCCTCAGATTTTCCCTCAATATCTGCATTAGATACCACCCAGAAATATTCAAAAACATTGACAATACCACCCGTCTAGCAGAATTGAAGGAACTCCTATAGTTGACCGATATAAGCAATTGAATTCGCCCCGGAAGTGAATGTGGGCTTATACCCGCTGAGCCGCGTTCACTTTCTCTGACACTCAGCCGTTCGTGCATAGTTCACTCCTGGAACCAAACGGCTGAAGAGATAAATCATCTGCACTTCAGATCACCTCGCCAAATGTCTGATGACCTTTGTTTCTTTCGAACCATTTCCCAGTGGAGTTCAGAATGCACGAATTTCCCTTTAATTTGTTAATCAGCTCCAGACTCGTCTCGTTGTGATTAATGCACTAAGCAGCATTTTAAGACGCAGATTGTAATTGCAGTATTTCTGTTGTAATGACGTCCGCGCCAGAGACTTTTTACCTTTTCAGTGACAGCAGAATTTTATCCAACACTTTTGCACAGAAGAGCGGGGCAATGGAAGCCCCCATAACTGGGATGTACGGACGGACGAAGTGAAAAGAGAAAAACTCCCGGATAATCTCATCAATTTTTTCCGTCTCAAGCAGTCAGGACTAAGGGGTCCGTGCGGCTCTAAACTTCTACATAACTAGCTTTTAAGCGAAGCCCTACGGGTCCTTGTTGATTCTGTTTTTGAGGCATTGCCACTAGTTGACCTTGGTCTCATTGATCAACTTATGAAGAAGCTTCTTCCTAATATTCCAGGAAGAAGCTGAAAATTAGTTCAGAGCGATTCAAAAACTTATGATGTCGAAAAACTTACATTTAACCATTGGTAGGGCATAGAGAATTTGCATGCAAACGTGGTCAGGCTCATAATGGGGTCCCCCACAACTGGAGTATCATTAGTTCCCATCGTGAGACTCGTGGTTTTAACCATCGAAAGTACACCGGTGTACTCGTTCACATCCGTTTTAGTAATGCCAGCGAATGGATGAAGGCCGACTTACTGCGCATCGAGATGCACGCGCCACAATTTCAAGTGCAGTAGGTGGGTGATATCTCGCCGATAAGACCTCCAGTATCCGCAATTTTTGTATAACTGACACAAATAACTCCAAGGCGAGCGTTACATCCTGGATCCTATTAAACCTCTGCGGTGAACGCTTTGTTTGCTGCAATGCACATAAAGACAAACCCGCTAATAGTTGTTATTTCTAGGATGGGTTTCACTTTGCATTGGGATGAGGCATTCCCCATTCAATTGCCTTGGCATTACACCGACAAGGATTTGACCCAAAGTGTTTGAAATGACATCTTAAAGTTCGTTACCTCCGCATTGAGAGAATTATATTGGTTCATAGAGCGTCAGATTGACACTGAATAATGTCATTTTCGACACTTAACCATCACGAATTCATCCCTCTGGCAGAGTTTTGAACTTGGGTTAGAGCAGTATTCGGCACCAGATTTCTCGCAAAACCATTCTATGTCCTCCCTGTTGCGCGCGGTTGTAGGTTAATCTGCAGAACTCGAATCATGCCTTAGCTTTTGATTTGCTAAGTGCCTTATCCGACTCTAGTACACGAATCAGTTCCTCGTGATTTATTTCTTTTGAACATTCTTCATTTGTTGACTCGTTCGCATCAAGAGCAGGATTTGTTATGCAGGCGGTTAGGCTTCAGTTAGGCTGCTTAACATTTACGTCAATGTGGACAAAACGAAGGCACATAAACCATCACATAATGACATCCTTGCCAGAATCCTGCAGATTAGCTAACTGAATTTGATTTCTTTCCACAGCCAAAAGTTTCGCGCCGTCTTCCGAAAGATCCAAGATTGCGATTTTAGCCCCCTTGTGGACGTCAACGTATGTCATCCAACCTGTGGATTTTAGCAGCAAAGCATCACTGCACTGCTTACGTCTGGTCTTTTTCATTGTTCTTTAAGACCCGTAGTTTCAAGAGATCTTTCTGCTCTGGCTTTTTTTTTGCAGTACCAACCCGAAGAAGCCAAGTAGCCAAGTTGGCTACAGAGGGCTATTTGTCGTCGTTTTGTCATCACCATTGAAAAGTGTGTTTTCCAATAGAATCAGGCTTCACGCAGCTAATGCAATACTCTCTCTTCCTTCAGTTATTTTTGCAGGTAATGTTGCATTCAATCCATGAGGTCTTCGTGCTCTCCGATCCCCTTAAATTATATTATTTTGAACTGAGAGTGCATTAACTACATGTAAAAGCACATTGAAGCACGCTTTGAATGTGCTTGATTCTCAGACGGACGCAGGATTAGACTGAAACGTCATTTTAATCCGTACTAAGAGTGCAGAATTGGTAACTAAATTTCAGGTATTCTGGAGTCGTTCCAATAGTTAAAAAATTCCGAATCCAAATCAGAAAATCAGAAAACTGGTCGCGGCGATCGATTGCAATGTTGCACTGAAATGTTAGCTCAATTTGAAATTTAAAAATGATTTGTTTCATGTGTCTCAAATCAGTAGTTTTTAACATCGTGCATATTACGTACCGCACAGCGGAGATAGAAGAATACGCGAGTGTATCGATAAGTCCGCGATTTTAAGAGTAAACAAATTTCGGCTGAAAATTATTTTATTTTTCTGCTTACAAATTTTTCATTCATTTTAATTAAAAAGATTCGTCAAGGCCCTGGAAAAACGTGTTTTAACGATGATCTCTAAATCAGACTAGAATCTCCCGCCATTTGAGCAAGTAAATATGGAGAAAATGATGGATGAATTCAATGAATTGATGAATGTTTGCCGTGCTGACTACATATGTAAGCAATAGTGGCGACTTCATATGTATTTTCCGTTTGAAACAACACTTTATTCTTCACTAAATATTGTCGTACTGCCTTCAAAATTGTGTCAAATCATAACCAATTTCGGCCCATTCTCAAACGTAGAAACCGTCTCTCCCTTTTTTATGTGATTGATCCATGTTTCATTCACGATAACGAAATGGTGCAAAAATTCATGCATAAATATTCATCAAAAATTTGATGAATCTACTTATTTGAGATGCGTATAGCCTCAGCCAACTACCATTACGGCTTCGTTTGAGCGACCGGAAGTTAAGTGTCACTTGTACTGCAGGGGCCACAAAGGAACTCATTAAAACACTTTTTAAGAATTGAAATTTATTTTACTAAGTCACTGTAGTAAAATTAGTTCTCCTGTATTCAGGTTATGGAATTCACGTTATCCGTTTTTTTGGAAGCTAACAAGGTTAGCTGTTCCAGTGATTGTCATACATAAACTAAATGACGTAGCTTGCTTCAAATTTCTCAGAAGTCGACCGACAGATGGCAATTTACGGGAGCATTATTGCAATTGAATTTATTTCGCGAGAAATTCAAATATTTCACAGTGGGCATTGCCAAGTCAGACAAATACTTTTCATCGAGTTAGTATTGGAGTAAAAAGAGCTGTATTAAACAATAGATAGAAAAGTTGAAAGTTGAATCGAAGGTTTGGTTCATAATCTTAAACCGTTTGCTAAATTATGATAGCCGTTCCATTTTCTGTTCAATACAGGAGTTAAGACCATTTTTTTGGGAAAAAAGCGCTCTCGCAGAAAAGTTTTGGTGTACATATAACCGAAAATTTCTAGTAGTTACTTCTTGCTGCCAAACAATACCGAAAATTTATGTTTATCCTTGTTGCATTAATGTTTGATGTGATTATGGGCTGCGAAATTCCACATTTGAATTCAGTTTACTGCGCTTTTGTACATTGCATGAAAATCGGTTAAAAAAGTTTTTTTATTATTGTTTTCAACGTCCGCCATTTAAAGGCCTCATAATTAGTATTAACAATACATGTTCTACATAATTTGACCTTTACATGCGAAACGCGAACCATTAAAAACGAAAGTGACTCAGAATGATTGTATGCGTATGTGTTTATCGCAAATCGTTTGATCCGTGTATGAGAATTAGTAGCAGTTTCGAACACAGACATAAATTTTCTATTCACTTTTCTATTCATGTTTATTTCATATGCATCTCTTATGCACAATGATTACAAAAATCAAAAGACGTGTGCTCATCAATTATTCGAAAAATTGCAGCAAATGAAAAATATTTAACATTAACACTTTAGCAGAAAACTAATAAGTTTTTATCTTTCTTTTATTTGATTTCGGCCAACGTTAATTTCAATGCGTCTGTGCCAAGTTTAATTAGATCGAACTGAAAAAGTTTTATCGTCATGTTTAGACTTTGTTTCATTTTAAGATAAATAACGAAATTCCTAAGGTAATAGACGGAAATTGGATTTATCTTGCTGGAGAAATTTGTTTTCGGAATTGTTAACATTTTGTTGAACTTTGTTTGTATTATTCTAAAAATATCAGCTTGGGAATTGTGTTGTGGCGTAACACATTCGCTATGTACAGGTTGAATATATTTAGCAGGAAATGCGGATGCTCCTAGTGTCACGTTCGAACTTAAATAATCATTAAGGTAATTCAATTAATATGTTTAGTCATCACATATTATTTATTTTCTTAATGAAATTCGTTACATCTGCGTGATATTGCTAACTTGTTTTTGCTTTGTCTTTTCTTGACTATTGCCTTTCTTATTAATGTAGCTGCAAAAGTATGAAACTATATGATTTTGTTTGGCATCAATGTTTGTAACACTTTTATTAGCAATCCAATATAAATCCTTTAAATTATCACAACTTAAAGTATGCATTCCGAATAAGACGGATTGAAGGAGTATGCAAGGAGTCTCACAGCAATTCCTTTAGCACAAGCTAATTGGACAAAATAATGTTTTATGTTTTTCTGTATTCTGTGTTTTTTTTTAAAACAGTTACTTATGAAATTTTTTCTTTCAAATTTCCTGTACAGCTCAGAAACGATAGTCTTTCGTAAGTCGGGAAATTTTTCAAGAAGGGCCGTTTACTGAAATTACCTTAAAAAAAATTATATCAACTGGCATTCAAAGTAGCTTAGGACTAAGACTGCTTTAACTGACTAACTTTTTTGACTAACATTACGGGATCCTGAAATCGTAGACGTGTAAGAGCGTCTGTTCGCGAACAATCTGGACTCCCTACTCGAATGGGGACAACGGTTTTGAATTTGTCCAGAACTTCATTAGGTCGCATTCATCACAAAGACTTAAATTTAAATCTGTACAAAATTCAAACTGTGCAGGAATTAAAGCCTTAAAATCATGCTCACAGGTTGCTGTTTGCTAAAGATATAAGCAGGCAAAATCTCAGGAACTGGAGTGACACTAATCCGCAGTTGAAACATCAAAAACCCTTGCCTTGACTCAAAGTTACTGTATGGACAGCTTTGTCAGCAAAGGGAGTAATTGGTCCATAGTTTTAGAAAGACCAAAGAGGAAATCCTGTTACAGTGAATGCAAAGCGGTATATTGAAATGCTACAGAACTTTCTTGTTCCAGCGCTACAGGATTTCAATGGTTTTAATCAACGTACGTGGCTTCAACAAGATGGAGCAACATGTCACACCTCCAACGACTCATTGAATGCAGTTCGCGGTTTTTTTTGGGGAGAAAGTTGTATCCAGAAGAGGTGACATTAACTGGTCAGATCGTAGCCCAGACTTAACCCCAATGGTCTATTTCCTTTTGGATAACCTTAAAACTAAACTTTACCATATAACAACAACCCAGGATCTCTTGAAGAATTAAAACCAAATATCAGAGAAGAAATGCAAAAGATTTCACAGAACACTTGTAGGGCAGTAATTGAAAATTTTCGCTCCAGGAGCAGCAGTGTTTCCAGCAGGAGCTCCTGCAGCAGTGTCAAAATAACCAATCGTCGCATCTGGATGATATGATTTTTAGGAAATAAATTTCCATTTTGTATACTTTTGTAATAAATAAACAGATTTATGTTTTTATGCAATGTGACAAACATTTTTCATCACCGTTTGAAATATAGAAAGAATTTTGGCCCACCCTGCACTGCAAGTTAAACATAACAAGTGGAATGAACGTGCTCGAAATCATGAAAACATACAAACAAGATCGCTTGGGCGGACGAAGCATAAACGAACTGACAAGCTGTCATGCGGACTTCAACATAAACCGTTCAAACAACTTTTAAGAAAATGAAGGCCACTCAGCACAATGGTAGCAGACAAGAGAGCGCGGGACCTAATCAAACTCCCGGGACTCTCTCAAAATATAAACATTACGGAGTTTTTCCCATCCACATAAAAAAGGAACGCAATTTGCATAAAAGGTCCTCTATAAATATGCACACTTAGGTTCAGAAACTCAATCCATACACCGAAGATGGCATATCGCGGAAATGCGTACGTGAACGATACGAGGGGACGGACGGAGAATGACGGATGTCCTTAAAAATAGTTTTTAATAGTGGAAGTTGAGCTGGGACAACAAATGCAACGGTCTTTATCAGGACTTTTACAACGTAAAATGAATATGTCGGAGAGCGGAAAGGAGGGAAAATTTGTGCCACCCCCTTGTTATTGGACACATTTCTGTAACCCTTAGAATCTAGAAAATTCACGTGGTCTCCATAATCACAAGAACAACAAAACGGTACAAAATTTAAATTCGCTCGTCTTTGATAGCATTCTTATGATTTTTGAATTTTTTGTTATTTATGTTAAATATTCAATTGAATAAAATCAATAAAAAAAAATTAAAATGCACTATGGAATAGTTAAATCGAATATATTTACATGATTTAATACGCAGTGAAATAGGCGATGAATATTGACAACACAAGCCAGGAAAAGGCTTTTCCATCAATTTTTTAATGCCTCAACCTTTAGAGGTCTTCAATGTTGTTACAAAATTTCTTGGACGACAAGGAATATATTACGCAATTGATGTTGATGGCTAAGCGAAATTCACGAATCTTTTAGTAGTAAGTCTTGGAATCTTGGAATTCCTGGCCAAAATCTGTCGATTTCTCATATGATTTCCATCGCAAAATAGTCGGATATTCCGGAAAAATCCAGCCTCAATGATAAAAAATGTACATCTTGCTATTTCGCTTTGCCTCAACATGCTTTTGCCATTCTTCGAAAACAAAAACAATTTTTGGAATATCAGAATTGTTAACTGAAAAACTAAAATTAAATTGTTGTACAACAGTGTACAGTGGGAATTTATAGAATTCTGAAAGCAAACAGTTGTAGCTAGCACATATAGAAAATGCAAACCGGGGGCAAGTACTCTCCAAATTTCCATTTCACATTACAAAAACACTAAACAAATAGATGCAAAGTAACATGCGACAAGAACATACATACTTTCTTTGAAAATGCTTCAGAACATTTTTTTCTGGAATATTACAAATTTCAAAAGCATTCTTCAAGAAATAAACAATTAAAAATTATTTTCAATTAATTGGAAAAACTGGAAATAAAACCAACGAACACGATTACAATTTAATATTCATATGGACAAGAAAGTAAATTCACCTCCTTTAACTTAGTTTTATTTCTCTATTAAATTAATTCTTTCACGTGATAGCAAAATATCCTTATTCAAAATCATACCTTTTAGTTTTCATTAACAAAGTAAACACAGAAAATTGCAGAGCCCCAAAGCGTAGCATTAAGGAGGTTCTAAAATAAAACGAAACCGTATCGCGAACTAGTTCTAAGAAAGATATCGACATTCAGATTTATTAATTTACATTTATTTTGAAATATTGTCATTCAGCCATTCATTCAGATTTATTTGGAAACCCCAAAGCGGAAAAAAATGCAGCTTTCTACCATTCTACGGACCTTCTACACCAAAATCAGTTCGGCAAGAAGGCCATGATGTGTCTGCTGGGAGCTAGGTGGTATTATGTATTATGAACTCTTGAAGCCAGACGAAACCGTTAATACACAACGCTATCATCAACAAATGACAAATTTAAGCCGCACTTTAGTCGAAAAAGACCGGAATAGGTCAAAAGACATGAAAAAGTCATTTTGTTACACGGCAATGCGCCGTCGTACTCAGTAAAACTAGTGAAAGCCACACTGAACACATCTTTCTGCAACCGCCCTACTCTCCTGGCTTGGTGTCATCGAACAATCACCTTATGGCATTAATGGGGCCCACGCTCGCAGAGCAGCACTCGCGATTTTGTTGAATTAAGGCCGGAATACAATAGTGCGAGACTGCGATACGAGAGCGCGACGAGAGTCTCGGAGCAAATGCCAACCCGTTTTCGTAACATGCATTTGTATGCCACATCGTACAATGATTGCGATGCGTCGATGCGAGGCGGATAATATTCGGAAAAACAAAAATTCCTCGCAACGATGTGCGTGACGTTTGTCAAATGTAATATGGCGCTTAAATGAAATTATAAATTCAAACGCCTTGATTGCTTTTTAAGTACTAGGGTTATTATGAATGAATTTTAAATGAAAATTTCGTGCATCCTAGTTAAGGCTTTTATTTGCTAAACGAAGGAACATTCCAAATTCAAAACTTTGAAAAATCAAAAACAATTTCTAGCAAATTTCATTTAAAATGTCACCAATTTGACATTTGTCATATGAACATTGATGTTCTCCGCATCGCGTGCATTGTAAATTGAATGCGTTGCGTGACGACGAAGGAGAATCGCATCGCGCTCACCTATCGTCGTCACGCAGTATTGTATTTCGGCCTTTAGAAAAGTGGCTCGACGAATGGTTTGCCGCAAAAGACAAGCAGTTTTTCTGGCATGGTATTCATAAATTACCTGAAATATGGGCGAAATGTGTAGAAGTCGATGGTCAGTATTTTGAATAAAAATAATTTTTCCCTCGGGAAAATTACGTATTTTTTTACCAAAAAACCGGGAAAAACGTATGCACACACCTGATAATCATACAATAGCACTTGCTATGTGTTTTGAAACCAGCTTCAAAATAAAATATCTTCCCTCGCCACTCTTTGTTGTTTAGCTTTCAAAAGAAGTCTGAGGTTACTTTCGTCGTCACATGTACAGCCTGTATAAAACTTGGAGTCCAAATCTAATCCGGCATCATTTTTCAAGGAGGACATTTAGTGCTTGATTAAATTTGAATTAATGTTACCAAGCAAGACAATTAGGCAATGAATTTTGGGTATGGAGCGTCCTGTCCCTTACTTAAATTCGGGAACACTTTAGCCTTTTCCACTAATTTAGGCAATATGAATTGTTTAACATATTCTTGAGATTTTAATAATTTTTAACAGTAATCTCAAGTAAATGTTGAAGTACAATATTTAGAATACTGTCAAGATCACTTAATTTTACTTTTATTGTTTTTAATGCGAAAAATGAAACACAAGTCCTCTTGGTTAATGAAATAATTAACGAGATCCCGAAAAATGGTCCCACATCAATTTTTTATTGAAATGTAGAATGGATTGGTACAGAACTCCAGATTTAACGATCTCAACAAGTATTTGGATCTTTATTTAAATGTTTCGTAGATGCACTACTGCGAAACATCTTCCAACCAGAGAAAGATCATCTACACTTACAATTCTTGTTACAATACTTGTAATCTTACTTCTACCATTATCTGGGGTCATAGTATTTATATTTGTACCTGCCTAATCAATAAAATTCATCTCATTGTCAATGTCTTTGAGATTCAAGATATTCACTCGATACTTTTTCCGAAAAAAATTGAATTCTAAGAAAACGTCCTCTGGATCCTGTGGACTAATACCTCCAATGCTTCTTCACCAATAAATTACCGACCTCACACTCGCAGAATGACCGGACTAAACTCAGGATGTTCTTGGTTTGTCTTCTAGCAAAGCCAATGGAGGTTAGTGGTGGTCTTGAAATCGCCGATAAATATTTACAACACATGCGAGGAGAAGGCTTTCCATCTTTTTATACCTGGAATTTTATAGCTTTCCAGTTTTTTCGATATTTAACCTAGGGAACCTCTTCTCAACCAGTTTTAATGTAAATTTCTCCAGGTTTAACATGTAGGTATATATTCCTATATGTTTATGGTTCATGGTTTAACATATAGGTTCCCGTCATCGGCAATCATGGAGCAGGTGTCACTGTCATCGAGATGTGACGATTGATCTCGATGAAGCCTTCTTTGAAACTTTGTCCAATCCGTTTAAGTTCAGAAGTTTAGATTTTAAAGTCTAACTGGAATGAATAAATCATTCCTTGGATGATTAATTTTCATTGGTATCGCCTCATGATCACTATGATCATACTGTTGTCCTTTCAGTTTCCGTTGATTGCGTATAAACTTGTCCCCGGGAGAGTTAGGAACTACGACCCAAACAGTGTGCATTTGAATTCATCTTGGTGATCACTTATCCACTTATACCTTTTGAATTATTTGCAGCATTGGAGCACAATGTGTACCGGACTATTGAAAGTAGTTATGCAGCCTATTCAAATAAGGAGCTCTGAATACCAAGCTCCATCTTGAATTCAAGAACTTGTTTTCTACTTGCATAGACTGACAGAATCAAGAGTTAATCCTCATCTTGTCATGGTATCCTGAGAACAGACTATTCAAGAAAATCGTACTTTTTCAATTTAACTTTATTAATCTTCTACACACGATACGGTCTCCCAATGATTTCCGAATGACTTCCGCGTTGTATTTGCCGTCGGTATTTTTGACTGCGAGTGCCTGCGCAGCAGGTTTATAAAGCTTCTTAGTCTTTATTTGCGGAACAACATCTGATGGGTTTTGCATTTTAGTTCCTTGGGAGGTTTTTTGTTTCCGACCTTTTAATCGCTTTCTTGGCTTTTGGTAGACAGTGTCTACCAAAATTCCTCTTCTACGATTTCTTTCTCCGATTTCCCAGTCTAGTTCTTTCTTCTTTTTTCCCGACTCTTTTGATTGGCAAACAGTTCAGCATTTTGCTGGTTTTAGAAATCTGGACGACTGTCGTACTGTCAAAGGGCTTAGTCTTTAAATCCACCTGCGTCTCTAGTGACCTATTTGCATTAGACGGTCTTCCAACTCCAAGACTTAGATTTTATGCTTTTTGCTGGTTTCATTATGAATTGCAAGTGTAGTTGATGCGTTTTAGAAAATATTCTGCTTTGGGGTATAGGCCACTATGCTTCCAAGCAATCCAGGATGATCACTTACTCGGAGTTTTACCTGTAGGGTGAACTCCTCTTTTGCGGTCGTGTGCTTCAGTCGAAGCGGTAATGATTTATAAGTTCCTCAACCCTATGGTTTTCTTCTACCGTGTATGGGAGTATACCTGTCCCAGATTATGGGAGTGTCTGCTCTTCTTTTGCTGTTCACTCTGTCACGAGCATAGTTTTCTTGTTGTCTCCAAATGCCGTGGGAATCTCTGGTCGTGGCAGGTTTTTGGGTTTTCGCCGTTTCGGTCACTCAAGTTTTTGTTTCGCTGTTTGCATAGTGAAGGGGACCATACAAGGGTTGATATGAGGCTTTATGTGCACAGGTGCTCAGGGCCAGACCAGAGGTAATCGAGAATCTCCCACAACCGAGCCAATAACAAAATATTGTCAGTGTACTCTGAAGCGTGTGAAGGTTACCGAGTGTCACCTCGGTGTTACCGTGCAAAACGTCAGTTTCAGTTAATAAGCTGCATTGTCTTTAAGCATGGTTCAGGGTCATATGCCCTGTAATCCTTCGTTTCTTCGGGCAAATCAGAGCGGCATTCCCCAGGTTTAGGAAGTGCTCCAGTTAACCTAGCATTCTTCAGGCGGGGAAAGTTCCGGCATGGGTGAAATTTCCTTTCTGGCCACAATTTATTGCCATCAACGCTATGATAAACATTTATGAAGGGTGCTTTTTAGAGAAATAGAACTTTAACTTCGTAACATTTTTCACTAACGATGCGATAGTTGTTGTGCGTTCAGTATGGTTTGCTATTTATTACAATTAAGTTGACGTATGAGCAACGTTTGCAAATTGTGTAAATTTCTTTCGATGATGTGATTCTGTTCGAAAAACCCATTACCCACTCCGTCAATTTCATGGTCAACATAATCGTTCATCAAAACAATTAACTTGATTAATCATGGATCGTTTGTTTTGGATTAACGTCTGCAAGTCGTGCAAATTTGTTTCGAAAACGAACGGTTCTGTTCGAAAACTCATCGCGTTCTCCGTTAATTTTATGGCCGGCATAACCATGCATCATTTTCTCACCACTTTTACTCTTACTGATAGTACGCATCCACCCAGCCGTCGTACTGTGCGTAATGAAGAAACCATAGCAGCTGTAGAGCGTATTATCGATAAAGGCCTACGTGAGTCCGTTAAAAATCGTGCTCAAGAATTAAACCTGTACCCATTTTACGTCAGGATAATGACGATGGTTACGGACTTACCAAATCCAGCTCGTGCAAGAATTGAAACCGCACAACCACCGGGCATAGCGTAGATTTGATATATAGGCCCAAGACCAAATTGCTGCAGATCCCGAATTTCATAAGACAAATTCGTTTAGAGTTGAGGATCATTACATCAAAACAATTTATCCGTAAAACCCACTTTCAGAAATGTGGGAAGGGAGCCGTTAATATGCTATCAACACTTTTTATTTCTTGAGATGTTTTTATTATTTGACATTGATTTACCCGTGGATGATATTTTGAACCCTCAAAAGTAAAACCCAAAGAGTCTATGTTCATAACAACAGTGAGTCGGGGCTTCTTACCTTCATTCTGTATGGGCGTGAATCGGGGCAGTTTTGGAAGTTCCGTTTCGATATTTATTTCAATGAATTTGTCCATTCAAATTTGAGATAAGATAGCAATTTTCCCACTTGAAGCATCTGAGTCATATATGACAAATCATATAGTACTGACGGATTAACGTATTTTAGTATGCGGACATATAGGCTGCAAAATTAAAGTGTGCTGGTTAATTGACTTGACTTGAACTTGATGAATTGCTTTCAAACAAACAGCTGTGTATGTTGTAACAAAGCACTTCGAGCAAATCACAAAAAAACTACTTCGACTCTAAGTTTGCTGCACTTACAACTCATACAGAAAACTTAAATATGAAAACGCATTATCCATAAAAGCTTTCAATAATCGCTAGGTCATATGTGAGATATGTTTGCAGCTTGTGTTCACATTGTGTTTGCTACACGTGAAGATAACTTAATTGCATTCGCAACAAGAGAACTAAACTGTTGCCCGCTTATATGATGTACTGGTATTGATTACCACATTGTCAACATAAGTACATCCTTCGGATGCTTGTAGCTCAATTAACTTAGATCGTAGATCCCGCATGGAACGCCTCTGCTTCGAGGACTCATGGTGGTTTTCTGATGACTCGTGGGAAAAATTGGCCAAACGAAGTTCGTCTCTAGTTTCCGGAAGAGAAGTTTGCTTCATGTGAGGGAAGCAAGTTTCCTAAGTACTCACTTGAAGCACGGGCTGAAGAGATACTCATATAGCATTAGAATTTAAAGTTACTTAGAATGAAGTTGCTCAAGGCCTTTTGGTGTATTAAGTTCTTATTAGTGACTCGTTCGCTCAACAAATAATTCGAGTGGATATCGGGAAGTCAAATTCTGGCATTCATGGTGAATTGAGTCTTAAAACTCAAGCGAGTAATATTCAAAATGAACTGTGTCATGCTTTGGATAAGAGAAAAAAGAATTGCAATGTTATTTAATAGTGTTTTGATTTATCATGATATCAATTCTAGTTATTATGGTGTAAGATGATTTATCTACTCATGCACATAAGAAATACCCAAGAGCAATCCATTTGATTCATTCATAGGTATTCTGCCTTTGAGCCTCCATCCATCTCATCCGCGAGATGGAAATCCGTATTAACCATTCGGATATTCTGGTACGCATGAGTGATCCAAATACTACAATAATAAATGTTTGAACCATGACTTAGATATTTTCAAAATAACTTCTCTAACCACTACGACAGCTATGTGAGAGACATTCTGCTCGCAAAATGAGGTCAATATTAAAATCAATTCTATAGAAATTCTCACCTTACATTGAAAATCATGTTTCAAAGCAGGTGCTAGACCGCCAACAGGTTGACCGTGAACATCATTGGGAAGTGCGTGATAAAAGCAAAGAAAGTGAATGTTACCATTAGGCTAATTAGCCAATACCATTAGGCTCTTATGTTTTAAGAAATTGAGTATGTACATAAATCAACGAATAATGTTGATTATTTGATATTTGTTTTTTTAGGAATTAGTTAATGTTTGGAGGTTTTTCAACGCTGGTTTGTATTTTTCTTTTAGCAAAAAAGCGAATAATGAGTACTTTATACTATTAGGGCTTATACGAACAAAACGCAAGCGATTGAAAATTTGCGAGGCGTCAATGATCCAGAGTATGCTTCCGCGAAATAGCGTGTAGTTAGGAATCTCTTAACGTAAAAGTAAAGCTTATTCCAACGTTTTTGATTTGATATTGTTAGAAATCATAAATGAATAAATATGCCGAAAATTTAATTTCTATAGCTCATGTGAACTAGATCAGCATGAATCGTCCTATGTAGGCAGCTTTTAATCAATTGTTAAAATAATCAAATGTCAATACACTGAAACAAACAATAGTCTTTGTTCGTATTTTACATAAAATAAAAAAATTAAACTATAAATCCACTGTTAATTTTAAATTTTATGTCACTTTTTAGTCAGTAGACAATTCACGGATCCTCACACGTATCGGTGGGAAAGTGTCCGCAACCCTTAGGCTAGATTGTAGAGTAACTACTTACGTACATATGTTGAAGTACATTTGGGATCATTACCTTAGATATGTGAAAACCCATCGTTTACGCCGTTTTTCCCAGCACTTAGTTTTAGATTATTCCTTAAAATTTCCAAATAGTAAATTACCTACACCATTTGCACCCCAAACCATCACATTTCCCTTTCCGTGTTTAATGGAAGATTTCTAGGTTTTTTGGTTCCAGTGCAGTGTCAATTCTATGCCACACTATCGGCGTCCATCAGAGCCGAAAACATCCTTATTACTTTCATCTATGAAAATTACCTTTTCCCAGAACTCTTCAGATTTCTGTACATATTCTTTGGCGTATTGGAATGGTTTTTTTATTTATCTTAGAATCGAACGGTTTTTTCTTGTCCTACAGCTCTGGTGACCTCTTCAATGTAAGAACTTCCGTACAGTTTTGAGGTTAATGGATCCACAATTCATTTCAAGGATTCTGCAATTACTTTCAACGTTAGCGGTTATTTTCCCGGCACTTATTTTCGCAGTTTTCTTCACTATTCTTTCAATTCGCCTTCCGAAACTTCCGCCTTCCGCTCCCTAGTTTTCAATAAAATCCTATTCTCAAACCGATACGTGATTTTTTTGCCATATGTGAACGTCTTTTTCTTTCGAACGGCAATTCATGCAAGAATATGTTTTGACGTTATCAATCATTCTCGTTGGTTTCATTACTCCTAACCATACGCCTAAATTACTCTGGCAAGCCACACCACATTATTGCACCAGCAATCTGATCATCAAATTTAAATCCAGCAAATTGTATCTTCGAATGTTGTGACAAACATTGTGTCACGTAGGTTTTACATTAATTCGTAAACTTAGAGTTTTGCGGAAATCCATTATTTGAGTAACGTCACCGTTCAAAAAAAATCTGTCAAATGCCGGAACTAGCGCGTCCCAGACAGACAACACTTTTACGATTGTGTTCTTACAAATGCTTCATTCTGCTCGAATCATAGAGGAATATGATAGAGAGAGATCCTACGCCAACATTTTTGTCCGGAATCACCAAAATTAACAGACATTAACACAAATTCACTAACAGTTACTTAAAAATACTTGTAGGTAATATAAATGAATGGTAGAAAATTTCGTCATCTGAACTATAGTCCCAGAAGGTACAATATTTGCTTGAATAATTCAAGAAAATGTTTTGTTTTCATTCGGATTTTATCATGCAATTACTCATAAATAATATTTTGCCCTTATATCAATAAAATTACGAAAAATATCATCACATTAAATGCCTCATCATTCACAAACTTATGCTGCAAACTTATGGTAGACACAGGAGAATTGACTTAAAGGGAATCTTAACTATATACGAACATGATTTCTCGAAGAATTAAGCCCCGCCCATTCCATACAATTATGACAGATGCTCGACTGCGGATTTAATTTGTACGAGCCGAATGAAGATGGGGAAGTTGCAATTTTGAGCTGATATCAAGGCTATACTTAGCTTTTAGCTCTGTTTTTAATGTCATTTATGAGCATAACATGCCTTACGCTTAGTGAGAATTAGAAATGTTCATTATAACTCTTTCCACATTTTCAATTAACGTTGGATGAGTGGAGTGCATGATTCTGCGACCGATTTCATAATAATTTCAACATTCAAATAATATATTTCACTCTGCCATTTCAAAAATTTCTTTTCTAACTATAATGTTACCTAACTATCAAATTTAAAACCGAAGGTAGCCGAAGACTTAGAAATATGAAAATATTGTATTATTTTTACATGACATGAATGAAAATGATTTTGATTTGCAAATTATATGCTCCAATCAGTTAACTTTCATGTGTAATTGTCGGTAAAGATAGTGATGGATAATATCCAATTTCCAGGCAGATATATTACACAAGATGTAAAATCAATGCATTTTTCAGCTGTTGTCAGTGGTTTATGAATGTGGTTTTCATCATTTTACACCTGTGATTGGACAGTCCATTGTGAAGGTTAAGTAAACGTGATTCTAATTGCTCGAAAACACTGAAATTTTAATAAAATTTCAGATGTCATGTTACATATGACACGAATGGCAGATTCGAATAGAGCCGAGAAAAGGGATAAATTTAAAACTTCGGACGCTCGGATGCGCTCTACAAATGCTCACACATGTTCATATATAATGTTTTTGTATAATATGCATACATTTATATTATATTATATAATTATCCAATAAGTCCATTCAACTACGTCAATCGCACTCCCTAAAACGCAATTTGCTTTAGGGTTTTCACGAAAAGCTGAACTTCAAAGGTGTCTGCAGCATTTTGCCAATACAAAAGTGTCTGACTCTTTAGCAAACATCTTAGTATAGGTCCCCAATAAGCGAACGTAGATTTCAGCTTTTATAAAATGACGTTAACTTGCAGTTGTTTTTCGCACTTTTGAAGGTGTCCGGCGAGGGGTTTCCACTACTCAAACTATAGCTCTTTGCAACGTGACTTAGAGAATTACCTCGTCAAAATTATCAAAAATAAATAATGACATAATTTATGTCCAATTTTTGATACCTTTGACATCTGTTAGATCTCAGTCTCCACAACTCAAAGTTAAGGGTATCCGTATGTTGCTTCTTAGGCAAAAAATAGTAAGATTTTGTTCATAATTTTAAAATTCTTTATTCAATCTTCCAAATCTATTTTGCCCCCTTCAAAGTAACCCCCGCGGCCCCGATACACTTGTACCACCGTTTTTTCCAATCCTCGAAACAGTTTGTAAAGTCAATTTCATGAATAGCCTTCAATGCGCGTAGTGATTCACGTTTAATATCTTCAATTGACTCAATTGGTTTCCGCGGAGGGGTCATTTGAGTTTGCTGCACAACCAGAAGTCACATGGAGCTAAATCAGGTTTTGGAACAATATTGGTTGAATTTTTGGCGATTCTCATGAAGAATCAATGCAGTATGAGACGGTGCATTATCGTGGTGCAAAAACCAAGAGTTGTTGGCCCATAATTCTGGCCTCTTTTTACGATGAGCTTCGCGCAAACGACGCATAATACTCAAATATTATTTTTTGTTGACAGTTTGGCCGGTCGGAAGTAATCCGGAATGCACCACACCTCGATAATAGAAGAAAACTGACAACATGACCTTGATTTGTGACTTGCTTTGACGTGTTTTTTCGGTTTCAACTCACCTTTTGCAAGGTATTCGGCTGATTGGTCGTCTGTTTCCGGGTCATAAGCATAGATCCAAGACTCATCAATAGATATAATACGTTTCATGACATCCTGGTAGTCGGAAAGCATTGTTTCAAAGGGGTAAACGCGACGCTGTTTGTCAAAAAGAAAAATGGAGTGATTTTGGAACCAATCGTGATTTCGTTTTTCTCAGGTCCAAATGATCTTTTAAAATGGTTTTCACTGTCAGTAAGGTCTCTGACTGTTAATCGACGATTTTTTAGCATCAATTCCTTGATTTTATTGACGTTTTGATCATCAGTTGATGTTGATGGCGGTTCTGGTTCGTCCTCAACGCGTTCTCGCCCCTCTTTGAACAATTTGTACCCATCAAAAACACTTGCTCGCGACATACAATTATCACCGAAGGCCTTATGCAACATTTTGAACGTTTCGGCACCAGAAATTTGATTCTGCACACAAAATTTAATGGCACTTCTTTGTTGAATAGTTTCACTCATTGTAAAAATGGCCGAATGTACTTTTTGCACTTCAAAAAGACAAGCGTATACTAAACACTAATGATTATTTTGATGTGACATTTAGCACAGATGTCACTGACAGTCCTACCACCCTTAAAAATATTTTCGAGAAATGGGTTTCCGCGTGAAATTTAAAATAAAAAGTCTTACTATTTCTTGCCCACAGAAGTATGCCTGGTGATTAGTGGATCTTGAATTATAAGGCTCATAACCTATCAGCGATAAATTTTTATTTTCTTTGGTAGAAAGTAAAAAACACGTCTTTCGCTACCAATAAAAACCATCGATCTACAGAGGCCCATTTTGGAATGATGAAGGCGTAGGATAAATTATACGAAGAGCTTACCACAACTTCGCTAACGAAGTGAGTATCCCCTCACATGTAGATGGTAGTCTAACCGCCACTGGACCTTGTTCGGGTCCTCTACTAGATCAAACTAGCAGTGAGCTAACTTTCTTATCGATTGGAATAAATTGCCATAAAGTTCCTTCCAAATCACTATACCGCTCGTTCAGAGGTCCTCGTTGTAGTTTCTAAAGCTCTCTTCATTGTTTAGCGATTCTTCTTGATTAATAACGAAACATGTCCGAAATGAGTTGTTATGTTTCACTTAGATACTGTTAGTCTAAACATCTGTTGTCGCAAGTAAAAAGGAGGATGGTCCAAGTTGTTGTGAAAAAGTTTTCTATAGATAGAACGCGTTCATGTATTTTATAGGATTATTCCAGCAAGAGTTATAGGTTGTAGATATGCTTCCTAGAAAAAACCGATTTATGCATAGGCCTTTAAGATTGCTCTGGCGGTCGTTCAACTACACAATCCAAGTTGGATGGGGTGAATCCTTCAAATTTGCTAGATAACCAAATCCGATTCTTCTTTATCAATACTCGGAAGAGGTTTTTTTATGTTATTACAATCAGCTTAGATTGCGTTGCAATGTTATTACATACAATGCTAACAATTCGAGAAAACTCCGATTCAAACGATTTTCGATCTATATGAGTGAAATTTCTTTAATTTTTGCGTGAAAAGACGTCACGAAAATCTCCATCATAATCTCTCAAAATCATCTATCTCTGTCTGTGACAAACTGCTCGAAAGTGTTTGTGCTACATGTACTTATGCTATGATAAAAACATGAAAAGGCGAATCATCGAAAACAATCTGGCAAAGACGTCCATATAGGTCAGTATGGCTCGTTCAGAGGTCCTCGTTGTAGTTTCTAAAGCTCTCTTCATTGTTTAGCGATTCTTCTTGATTAATAACGAAACATGTCCGAAATGAGTTGTTATGTTTCACTTAGATACTGTTAGTCTAAACATCTGTTGTCGCAAGTAAAAAGGAGGATGGTCCAAGTTGTTGTGAAAAAGTTTTCTATAGATAGAACGCGTTCATGTATTTTATAGGATTATTCCAGCAAGAGTTATAGGTTGTAGATATGCTTCCTAGAAAAAACCGATTTATGCATAGGCCTTTAAGATTGCTCTGGCGGTCGTTCAACTACACAATCCAAGTTGGATGGGGTGAATCCTTCAAATTTGCTAGATAACCAAATCCGATTCTTCTTTATCAATACTCGGAAGAGGTTTTTTTATGTTATTACAATCAGCTTAGATTGCGTTGCAATGTTATTACATACAATGCTAACAATTCGAGAAAACTCCGATTCAAACGATTTTCGATCTATATGAGTGAAATTTCTTTAATTTTTGCGTGAAAAGACGTCACGAAAATCTCCATCATAATCTCTCAAAATCATCTATCTCTGTCTGTGACAAACTGCTCGAAAGTGTTTGTGCTACATGTACTTATGCTATGATAAAAACATGAAAAGGCGAATCATCGAAAACAATCTGGCAAAGACGTCCATATAGGTCAGTATGGAACAGTAGTTCAGCTATTCAATATTCAGAATATCAAGTTCGATGTCTATCTTTATGGAAGATAATTCGGTGAGCACGAAGACTCTAGTTGGGAGGTTGGAAAGAGCGAAGAGTTGGTACCTGTAGTGTAACATTCTACCATTTTAGATCGAGATGGAGTTGAGCGAGAAAAGATCATTGGCATTTCAAGTCCCCGCCAATGATTTTGTAGATTTGTATTGTAGAATTTTGTAGGAAATAAATTAACATAAATAAGAACAGAAGTCTTAATGAGACTCTAATTTCCGATAGCTTTAGTGATTCATGGAAAGAGTGAATGTATTTTCTTTCTATAAGTATAATGTTCCTTATGTTAGAAGCAATTTATGTTTAGGAAAATACTTCTTTAACGGCTATAATATATGTTTGTATTTCTTGTGGAATTGTTGGGAAATATTCAAGCAACAATTTTCAATAGAAAACAAGAGGATTATGGTTTTTATTTAATCGTGACCTTTCACATCATTCTTCAATTTTAATTACAATCAATGCAAAACACATAAATAATTATCCACACTCCGTTCCAAAAACAAATACGAGGAAAATTTAGTTTTTTTTCAGCCTCAATAATCAAATTATCTACTATACAAACTTGATTTTTATTAACTCCACGGATTTACATTGAACCCGGTAGAATCTATCTATCATATTAATAATGTGTAAAATTAGCCCCGGCATTCATATGACTCGTGCTTAATGTTGGCGGTATAACATATGTGTAAATCTTAGACCAGCAGATAATTATGGCCTTACAAGATATTTACCATGTTAAAATGCGCTTTCAAATTGATTGTAATTATTAATAAGTGCGAAATGATTGTCTTTTTTTTTATATTAGCTTAGATGAAACTTGAGATAAATGTTCAAACAAAAACAAGTTGAGATGAATGAGCAAAACTATAGAGTCCTTGAGGAGGTCGTTGCACTAGTTGCATTGATTCAAAACTTTTGAAATGTATGAACATTTTGATTTCACTTATGTTAAAACATAATTAATGAAGTTAATTTTCTTCGAATAACGTTATTAATGCTTTACTATTATTCCGAGGTTGTATTTTTTGCATTTGTCAAAATAATTTATTTTAAAATAAAATTATTATTGATGTAGATCGCGAGAATGTTTATGATTTTATTGGAAAAGGTCGTTGCAGACGGTTGAAAGCATTAAAAATTATAACGAGTAGTATTTTTTCGTAATAAATACAATAATATTTTTTTAAGGAATTTTATTTATTCTTTGGGGAATGGTGGTATCCTGAGCTCAAGCGCTTTAGACTGTGTTGGTCGCACATGTTCTGAGTATGACAATTCAAAGTTGCAGATTTGTCATAGCTGTCTACGTTACACGTCATGGTCAATTTTTTATGGCTTCGAAAGTCAGCACATGGCGTGAATTTTAGAGTTGTAAAAGTAATTCTCACGCGTGTGCATATGCATCCTTTTTCTCGCAGTTTTGTCATCTTGCAAGAATACTTTCTGGGTTATTACTAGACTTGCAACGAATATTCGGTTACTATTCGGTGTTCGGCCTAATCGGCTGCTTTTATTATATTCGGCCGAATACCGAATATCAACATATTATTCGGCCGAATACCGAATACTTAAGTAATATATTTTGTTATAGGGAAATAATTGGTAAAAGGAAAAAAAAAATCGATTCATTACATATATATTCATATTTTCATTTCTCTTATAATCATTTAATTAGTCATTGGTACATAACACAGATACATAATCATCTTCTGAATTAGAAAAGTTAAGGATTCTATGTATTTGAATTATTGTCGTAATCAAAATTTAGAAGGGGAAGGTTATGGTGCAGAAAGACTAATTTTTCTGCATTTTTATAATAATTTGCTGCAATCTTGATCAAACACGGAAATTTAAATTTCCTTGCTTGCCACCATACGGAACAACATACGCAGCAACATACGGAATAATTTCAGAAATGCAAGCGTATCCGGAACTTATAAGTTTTGTTATCTCCTCAAATGGTTGCAATAATTTTAAAAGATGCTCCAAAAGCTCCCATTGTACAGCAGTCAAATTGGCAATATCACAGTCCGTGAGATAGACAGAAATGGCTCGTTTTTGTTGCATTAGCCTTTCGAGCATATGTAATATGTGGAGTTCCAACGCGTGCTAACATTTTGGACTAATACTTGTTGAGGGAGATCAAAACCTTTTTGGATATAATGCAGTTTTTCTTGTGCAGTACCAGAATGAGTAAAATGAGTTACGATCCTTCTACCTGTAGCTATCATTTGAGTCACATCGAACTGAACCTCTAGACAATCATTGACATGATTGTCAGAGGCCAACACTGCATCACTAACAGCTTTTAATATGTTTCGTCCATTATCATAAATAACGACATGATTTTTTTCACGGATGTCCCACAAATTTGCAATTTCTTGTAAACTCATTGCTATATTCCTTGCTGTGTGCTGTCCCTCAAAATGCTTGATGCTACAAATTCGAGATTGAATTCGCGGTCAGTAAAATGTGCAGTAAAAATTCAAAAACTGTTATGATTATGCAAGCACGTCCACATGTTGGTCGTCATGGAAATATAATATGACTCCGAAAATAAACTTTTAATTTTCCCGACCACTTCACGACAGATTTCTGGAATCACATTGTCTGAATAGTAAGGAGGACTTGGTATATCGTACTGCGGAAAAGCGCTATTAATCAGTCTTCTCAAATCAGCCCTTTTTACTTTAATTACTGCCTCATTATCAAGTGCGATCATTTCAGCAATTAAAGCATCTCCATTTTTTTCCTTGGGATAATTAATATCACATAGTTTATTCATTTCTGCACATTTTTCAAGAGTCGATTGCTTTCTTGTCGTCGAAGATTTATTACTTACATTCGTATCTTGATTTGTAGTTTCTTGCCCCTTAGGCAGCGTGAGTACCAATTTATGATATTTTTCACTGTTTTTATTTTTTAAATGATTTAACATTCCCGATGTAGTCGCCTTTCTTCCAACGCCACCACGAGAAATTTTTATTTCGCACAGTTTAGACACGGCACTTTTTGGGTCATTTACATCATTCTCGAAATATGTCCATATAGGCAATTTCATTTTAAATGCCATAATCGATTTATTATTATTAAAGTACGTTCGTAATTATTTATTTGTTAAATTTCACACTATTACACTTACAAACAGATCAAAACTAAAAGCCTTGATTGCTTTTTAAGTACTAGAGTTATTCTGAATGAATTTTGTATGAAAATTTCGTGCATCCTTGTTGAGCCTTTTATTTGCCAAACGAAGGAAAATTCCAAATTCAAAACTATTCAAAAATCAAAAATAATTTTAATCAATATTCATTCAAAACGTCACCAATTTGACATTATTCTTCCTCGCATCGCGTGCATTGTAAATTGAATGCGATGCGCGACGACGAGCAAGAATCGCATCGCGCTCTCGCATCGCCGTCACGCAATATTGTATCTGGGCCTAAACTGTACTTAACGTAACGTATTCAGAACTTCCCAGAAGACCCGGAGCTTGCCTGCTTCTAGAATATATTTCAGTTTATAATATCTCGATTCAAAGATCTCGCAGAGGATATCGCGCCTCCTACCATGCATTCTATTCTTTCTAAACCTGCTTTGCTGAACTTATGCCAAAAATTTCTATGCAGCCCGTTGCAGTCTTATATCATCAATCATCAAGCTCATTATATAATTATACCATCATCAAGCCCATTGCCGCAACTTAAGCTTTTGAAACAGCGAAGAAGAACAAAAGCTATTGGGTTAACCAATTGGGTCATTAGTTCATTACGGTAGCCCCGCGCATTTATCGCAAGGCCCTTTCCACCCCGCATTTAGAAAAGTTTATGCAGGTGATTTCTCACACTTGATTTTGTAATTTCAAGTATATCTACCGTTTCTTGAATTGAATAATGTTGCTGTTAACTTAACCATGCCTTCTGGAGACATCAATCTTCATGAATGGTACAGAGTCAGCCGCGTC
This sequence comes from Stratiomys singularior, assembly GCA_954870665.1. Classification (NCBI taxonomy): domain Eukaryota; kingdom Metazoa; phylum Arthropoda; class Insecta; order Diptera; family Stratiomyidae; genus Stratiomys; species Stratiomys singularior. The sequence goes on along the minus strand of OX940880.1, from coordinate 65,259,897 downwards.
TTCAATCGCAAACTTTTCGTTTTTCCCTAAATTGTTTTTATTTGCCCAATTGCATAATTTTGTGGTCATCACCATTTTAACTGGCATTTTAATCACGATTCTTTACATGTGATGCTCAACAGTATATAGAATCTAATAAATATCCCCAAGTCATGCATCACGATCTAATGATTTATCTCTCTATAAACAATTAAACAGTATTAGATAAAAAAACATCAAAAATAAATTTATTTAATATCTAGTGATATTAATAGATATGTAAAAATGCTTAACAGTGAGCATTGTTATGGTGAAAAAGCAAAATATCTGCACTAACTGAATGAGAATCTTTAATGAAGGTTGGTGTGTTCCTCATGGCCAACTGGATTTAATTGAACGAAAAGAATTTTTAGTTGCCCTCTCCCGAAACGAGGCCTATTCTTTTGACCCATCATCGAGATTTAACATGCCTTATTCATTTATACTCCATTTCTACCCATTTAGTCCTAGCTGCCTTAAGGGGTAGAACGCTGGACTCACCCGAGAAGTACCGAGTTCAACTCTCAGGAACAAAAAAAACCCTGTCTATCCAGTTAAGTATGGTAGTCCATAGGAAGATCTTAATTCAGGAAGATGAACCACTCCTACCATCCACACGACATGCCTATCAACACACCTTTCGCCCCCACCTCTTACCAACCCGCACAAGAGACAGCGTGGTCGTCTCACCCACCCAACATGATAGTTTATAAAAATCAACAGACCGCATTCTCCGTAGGCCGCAGTGGACCTAGGATAGGTTCCTCCCAGAAACCATTCACGAAGGCAGAGGGTGCGAAGAATCCGCGGGGGTTAAACCGCTACCAGAAACATCTAACACCCATAGACATAGCAACATAGGATTGCCGGACGCTATCAAATCAAGCAAGACTGATCGAGCTAGAGGAAGAAGTAGCAAAAAACAACTGGGAATGAAAGTCTAGTAATATTTGATTCGGGCAACCTCTTTCCAAACACACAATCAGGTAGAGCTAGCAGAGTAGGATTCCTTATAAACAAAACAATAAAACAATAAGTGGCGGAACAAAATAGTCAGTGTAACAAGCGGCTCAGATCGAGTAGCTAGCCTGATACTCACAAAGATAAACTATTCAAATTATTCAAGTCTACGCACCTACAACTAGCACCACTGAAGAAGAAATTGAGGAATTCTACACCGACGTCAACCAACCTTGGAACAATAACACAAGCCACTTCAAGGACATAATGGGTGACTTCAACGCCATAATACGGGCAAGGAAAGACCAAGAAGTGATGGTAGGAAAATTTGGACTAGGACAAAGAAACGAAAGGCGAGATCAACTAGTGCAGTTCGCTCACCACTACGGTCTCTTCATAACAAATACCTTCTACAAGAAGGACAAGAGCAAATGGACGTAGCAAGCATCCAATGGGGTAACAAGAATTGAAATCGATTTAATAATTACCAAACACCAAAGAACGATCAAAGACGTTTCTGTAATCAACAGATTAAAGAAGGGAAGCGACCATCTCCTGGCCAGAGCAAGAATCACATTCGACTTGCAAGCAGAAACAAGAAAACTAGTCAGGCAGCCAATAAAACCCGGCTTTAACACTGAAAACATCAAGTGTAATATAGAGAGTTACCAAGCTTTAATAAACGAAGAAATAAATAAACAAAACCGGGATGAGAACCACCTAACCCAAACCATTCTGAAATGTGCCGAAATAGTAGGCGGACCACGAGTAGTCGATATACATCGTAAACTGAACTCAAATGAGACTCAGAAGAGAAGGCTACTCAGAAAGAGAAGGGAAATAAAAGTATCCTCAAACATCGAAAGGATTGAATACTCAGAAACCTGCAAAACAGTAGGGAAGATGATATCTGAAGATATCTAGAAGTATGACGAAAGACTGGTGGAAGATGCCATTACAAACAACTGAAGCCTCAAGAAAGCAAAAAGAGCACTCCTCATTGGCAAAAATCAAGTGATAGCTCTCAATCATGACAATACCCGACTCACTAATAGACAAGAAATAATTGAAGCAATCGCCGACTTCTACAGAGACCTGTATATGGTTCCAGATAACTCCACTTCCAACTTAATTACAACCGCTTTCTTTGCAACCAACGATAATGATATCACTGCTGAATTGCTCAAATACGCAGGCAGAAAAACCTGCAAGCTACTGGTAGGAATTTACACTGATTGCATTAACGCCAGGTGCATGCCTGATTAATGGAATAGTCCTAATATAATAATGATCCACAAGAAAGGCAGCAAAGAAGACATCAGGAACTATAGATCAATAAGTCTATAGAAGACCAATACTACTATTGGTCTTCTACAAAGTTTTCACATTAGCAACCGAATACAAACAGCCCTAGATGTCGAAGAGCCTTGGGAGCACGCTGGTTTCAGAAGAGGATACAGCACTTTAAACCATATCCACATATTTCGGGAAGGCTTGAGTAGATATATAACGTAGAGATGAGTAGATGAGTAGAGATATAACGACTATGTGCAACCCCTAGCACTGACCTTCATAGATTTTGAGAAAGTCTTTGACTCAGTATTCTCCGATGGAATAATCAATGCATTAACAACGCAAGGTATAGCCAAACTATACGTCGAAGTACTAGCTAACATCTTCCGCAATGCTAGAGCAAAGTTCAAAGTACTAGAAGATACTCCAGCGTTTCACACACAAAGAGGGGTAAGACAGGGAGACACCATGTCGCCAATGCTCTTCAACGCCACATTAGAGGACATCTTACGGACGCTACATTGTGAGAATAAAGGATTGAACATCGATGGTTAGCACCTCAACCACTTGAAATTCGCAGATGACATAGTCCTGATATCCAATATCCAAGAGGAATTAAAAGAACAGCTGAATGAACTCAACGCATCTAGTGGAAAATTAGGCTTGAAAATGAATCTAAGCAAAACCAAGATCATGTTCAATGATTATAGAAGCACCCAAGGAGAAACAAAAGTGAACAACACCACACTAGAAATAGTCGAAGAATATTGTCAGCTAAAACACAAATCCGGTTCACTACTACCAGAAATCAATCGACGAATCAAGATGGCATGGAATGCTTTTGTGAAGAACTCGATTATATTCAAGTCTAAAATGAAGATGTACCTGAAAAAGAAAACCTTCGACCAATGTATCCTACCAGTCCTGCTATACGGTAGAGAAATATGGGCGCTAACAACAGGGATAACGAGGAAACTCCTGGTAGCCCCAAGGGCCATGGAAAGAAGCATGCGTGGCATTATTGGATTATAGAATATTCTGTGCTAAATACAAAAACACAAAAAATACATAGAAGGAGCTCCAGATCTTACGTTTATAAAGTATCCCTCTTTCATAATAAACAGGGTGCAAAGGGAACAGTTGAGGATTTTTGAACTATTATAAATAAGAAATCAGGTTTATATTTGAAACAAATGCTTTTAATTTTTGAAATCAGTAGGACCGACCATTTTATACACATTTATTTTTAAAACTATTGTTTTTAGAATGGCGGCCATTAGCTGCGATACATTGCTGGTGCTGATTTCTGGAGTTTTGAACATCCCCTTGGTGATTTTGGCGGGTATCGCCTTTACTTCTTCAACAATCAGCTCCCTTGCCTCAAGCAGGCTTTGGGGGCGATATTTAAACACTTTTTCCTAAAAAAAATTCTGAAAAAAGTTGCAAATGATTAAATCGGGCGACCCCACAAGCTAAACGTCCGGGGAATATCTCTCTTAAAGTATTTATAGAATTGCGGGCGGCGTGGCCTGTAGCCCCAACTTGTTTAAATCGAAGGTCCCCTGATCCCGCTTCTTCAAAAATCACTTTTAATTGGGACTGCGAAAATTTTGCATCATTGAAACAAAACGCCCGGAATTCACGGTCACGTCTAAACTCGTAATTGAAACGCGAAATTATAATCGGGTATACCGAACCATTAGTTAAGGAGAATGTACCGATCTTTGTGAACGCTTTGGGGGTTCTTTTTATCTCAATAGCAGAAAAATAGCTATAATGTTGTTTATTCAAAATCTCGCTTCGGTGAAAATGTGATTCGTTGTTGTTGAATTTTTTGGATTTCCTCACACTGACTTTGACTGTCGTCGTAGTCAACTGAATTCAGTTTTTGAACTATCAATATTTTGAAGGGATGGAGATTCAAATCTAAATGCAGAATCTTCCGCAAGCTGTTGCCTGAAATCCCCAATGGAACAGCATGCCTTCGAGTAAAACATCTTGGCATTTTCTCGACTACTGCTTTCACTAGCTTGTACCTATTGTTCGTCTGCTACAAGTTTACACCAACTGTCAAATCCAGGACGGAAATATGTTCCGTTGAACTGCCATGGAAAAGCGTCACAATCACTGATCGGTTGTTTTCACAAAACGAACGCACGACAAAGCGATGATGTACTCAAGTCTCTGTACTTATACTCCAAACCATTTGGAGAATTAAATTCGGGATAACGATGGATCAAATTGTAACCTGGTGCAACTGCCTACCGCTACCACCGCCCAAGCACCTGCCCTTGCGAACTTCTCAATTGGTTCTGCCGCACTCTAGATATGCGGGTAAATGAAGGCCCAGATACAATACTGCGTGACGGCGACGCGAGAGCGCGATGCGATTCTCGCTCGTCGTCGCGCAGCGCATTCAATTTACAATGCACGCGATGTGAGGAAGAATAATGTTCATATGACAAATGTCAAATTGGTGATGTTTTGAATGAATTTTGATAAAAATTATTTTTGATTTTTGAAAAGTTTTGAATTTGGAATTTTCCTTCGTTTGGCAAATAATAGCCTCAACAAGGATGCACAAAATTTTCATTCAAAATTCATTCAGAATAACCCTAGTACTTAAAAAGCAATCAAGGCGTTTTAATTTCAAATTTCATTAAAGCGCCATCAAGCATCTGACAAGCGTCAAAACATCTCGTTGCGAGGAATTTTCGTTTTTCCGAATATTTCTCGCCTCACATTGATGCATCGCAATCATTGTACGTTGTCGTATACAAATTCATGTTTACAAACTGCTTGACATTTGCTGCGAGATTCTCGTCGCGCTCTCGCATCGTCGTCTCGCACTATTGTATTTCGGCCTTGAGTCAGAAATAGGTTTGTTGATATTTATCGTACGGCTACTACAGATAAATTCCGGTCGAATTTCGAATACTAAAGACGCAATTTTAATTAATTATTCTGCTTGGATTTCCTTCCTTTCTTCAATGACTGTCCTGTTTGGACGGTTGTTAACTTTTTTCACTAAGTTGAATCTGGTGTTTTTATCATTCTGAAAAAATAAAAGATTCCTATTGAGTTTAAATTTTTGGTTGGTTTAAATTTTTGGCGAAATTTTTGCATCATTAAAACATAACGCTCGGAATCGAACAGCCACGATTTGATATTTTTGGTTGATTTTGGAATTGACAGCGGTTTCCGCGTCCCGTGTCGATGAAGTTTCTTCTTTACAGCTACATCTATTTACGATAGATACTGAAGAAGAGAGCATTTCCGGTTTGAAGTAAGGGCGGCTCGTATTCTTGCTTCTGCTCTTATCAGAAGCTTTCACGGTACTTTCTGGGACTGTAGATTTTCCGGCGTGGTTGTGTATATGAATGCAAGTTTGAGAGTGACAAATTTGAGTTGGAAATCTCATTCATTCATTCTCAGCCAGTGATTGTGAATAGTTACGCTATGACGTGCATATAGAATTGATTGCATATAAAATCAAATTATTTAAGTAGTCATTGAACCCACTTGCTTAGATACATCGTATTGTTTTCACCCTTCTGATCAAGCATAAGTAGACTTTATTTGCTGCTCAGGTTCTTCTTTGTCCGTCTGTTTTTAATAGCCTAATTTTCAAATTTTTAATTTTAAAATTTTTGGATTATGGAAGGCGGGAATACCTTAAGTTAGTGAAATTGTCTAGTAGTTGTAACATAAGACAGAAAGAACTTGGAAAAAGTATACGAAATTTTTGTCTTCCAAAATTGAATTGTCGCTAAACGGGTTCGCAGTACGATCCAAGTGTGAATATAGTTCGGAACTTCTATGAATATATACATGGGTAAATGCCGATCCTCATTTCATGAAAGTTCTATTCCCGGAAAATCAGCATTCAAATTAAACTTGTCCTGCTACTCCTGCTAGTTCTGCTACAGCATCATTTACTGCTACTTTTACAACAACAACTACTACTACTGCTACAACAAAAACAACTACTAATACTGCTACTACTACTTATACTACTACTATTACTACTACTACCACTACTACTACTACTTGTGCAAATATTACTACTGTACCTTAACTGAATGAGTTTCTTATCCGAAAAATTCATTGGGAAGTGAAAATTAAAGCCGCCTTGACAAAGATCCCATATCTGATGGAAATGAGAAGTACTGAGACTACTATTCAGAGGAATGGGTTTCGAATAGGACATGATAATGTAGAAGTCTTTCTCTTATTCTAAAATCCTTTTCAGTGTTGTATTGCCTTCTCTGCAGGTAGTTGTTCAGCGACCAAAACAAGTGGTAATCCGTGGGAGCAAGATCCTAAGAATATGGTGGGTGAGGTAAAAATTCACAGTTGATTTTTGTTAATATACACGAGCTAACTCTGCGACATTAATTAATGGAGAACGCTTATCCCGCATTGCGTGTTAAATTGTCGCTCGCATTGATTCAGAAGCTCCCAAAAAATGACTCCTCAAGAATATGACCAAACAGACGATAAAACTTTACGTGGGAGCAAGCCTGGTTTTGAAGAAGGCTTTGGTGCTCCACCTCTTTTGTAAACTGACTGACCCCGTTTCTTGATATTGTACAGGACCCACTCTTACTCTCCAGTAACCATCAGTCGGAGAAATCTTTCATTAGTTTGACTAACTAGCTGGGAGACACAGTTGGCCATTTCGAACTCGTTTCTTCACGAAAAATGTCGGAGTAACAGGCCTCCAAGTATACCATTTATCCTACTGCTAGCATTCTTCTCTCTTTAGTGGTCTTTGGAAGCTCTCATCTTATCACATTCTTGCAGGCCTTCCAAAAGAGCCCCATCTGTCACCTTCTTATCTAATCTTGACTGATCTCCAAAATGTTGATTTTCATAACGAAATCGAAATGCAACGGTGATTTTTCTTATAGTCGCGAAAATGATATCACCATAATAATACCTGCTGCTGATATGCGGTGAAGGATTTATGGTTTACAGTTGACAGAAAATTGATATGAAAAACCCGAAAAAACATAGGATTCATCCAATGAATACTGTACAAACAGACTTACACTTAGACTGATATGCCCGTTTTTACATCATATTTTAAAATAATGAAACATGAGCAAAAATACTTCTTGCTGCTTAATCCTGCTTATCATCTTGTCAGTTTTATCTACGACCTCTATAGAATGATTATAATCTACGAAACACTTTGATTTAACGGATTCCTTAGTGTGGAAAGTCGACAGTATACGCCTCTCCCACTTTTCATACCATTTTATGACCAGCAAATATTGCGTCGACCAGAAATTGGATTCGCATTTCCTCAGTATTTTATTCATTGTTTTCTTACTGTACCACTGGCGTTAAGTTAACAATGGTGAACTCGTGTAGAATAAACAATACTTCCACATATTCTTGCATTAGTAAAAGTGGTCAGGGATCCGTCGTAAATTATAAAGTCCTGAACAAATCCGGCTTATTTGACACACGACACTAAAGATTTGCCACATTTATTTCTTTTCAATGAAATATAGTGTTTATAGGAAAGTTTGCTATAAAAATGTGCGATTTTTAAGGGGATATAAAACTTTAAGTTTGCAAACTTTTGTAATGCTTGGAATAGTGCAACAGCTGTTACTCTTTTTATGGTTGCTTTGCATCATGAATAGGTTGAAGCCTGAGAAACATCAGCAAATTGTTGGGAGTATCGATGAAGACCCAAGTGAATCCATTCGACATTGTGCTAAACAATTAAATCTGTGTCCATTCACATTATAGACGATTCTAAGAGTGGATGTAGGTTTGGGGACTTATAAAGTCCAACTTGTGCAGGAATTGAAGCCAAATATCCACCGGGCATGGCGTAGATTCGGTGCCTACATTTTTTTAAGCAATAAGGCTCCTTTAGGGTTGAATGACTACGTCAAAAAACACTGCCTCATTTGGAGTGATGAGCAATAACAGCGAGAGTCCGAGGACCAAAGTCACTGTTTGGTTTGCTTAGTGTGTGGTGGTGAGGACCAATATAGAGCCGTGGTCAATGACTTGCCGTTCCGGAATCGACATGCCATAATGCAGGGTTCATCTGGCTTGAACTGGATGGTGCGATATGCCATACATCTCGTGCCACCATCGACTAATTGAAGGAAGCATTTGATTAGCACATAACATCTCGTTTTGGACCTGTAAACTGACCTGCAAGATCGTCTGATTAAACACCGCTGGACTATTTCTTGTGGAGATATGTAAGATCACTTGCCTACGCCGAAAAGCCGCAGACGCTTAATCATTAGGAAGACAACATGCGAGTTGATTTTCAAAAACTCATCATTTGCTCAATACTAAGAATGAGACATCTTTATGCAGAGGAAACGATACATTGCGTTTCGCATAATAACAAATGAATTTGTTGTTTTAACGATGAATTAATCAAGAATTGATGCGAAGTGGTCAATCAGTACAATTTCTCTGGTCCATGTAGCCGTAGTCCATGCGAAAATCCAATGTATCTGGACTCTTTCTTTTGTCTGGAACGGATCATATCTGTCAAAATATATTTCGAATGGTGAAAAAATAAAAGCTGAAATTAACAATTAGATCATCCTTTGTGTTTCTGTATATCTGATTTTTCACTTATATAAATTTACTTTAATTTGATCACTGATATGTCTGCTTTCTATTCTCTGCTACATTCGGCCCACGACTACCTAAGTATGAAGGCCAAAATACAATAGTGTGAGAGCGCGACGAGAGTCTCGCAGCAAATGTCAACCCGTTTTCGTAACATGCATTTGTATGGGACAATGTACAATGATTGCGATACATCAATGCGAGGCGAGAAATATTCGGAAAATCGAGACATCCTCGTAACGAGATGCGTTGATGCTTGTCAGATGCTTGACGGCGCTTAAATGAAATTCCAACGCCTTGGTTGCTTTTTAAGTACTAGGGTTATTCTGAATGAACTTTGAATGAAAATTTCGTGCATCCTTGTTGAGGCTATTATTTGCCAAACGAAGGAAAATTCAAAATTCAAAGCTTTTCAAAAATCAAAAATAATTGCAAGCAAATTTCATTTAAAACGTCACAAATTCGACATTTTTCATATGAACATTATTCTTTGGAACGAATTTTTATTCATAATTTTATTCTTTTGGAATTGAATGCGTTGTGCGACGACGAGCGAGAATTGCATCGCCCTCTCGCATCGCAGTCTCGCAGTATTGTATTTCGGCCTTGATTTTGAACTTGAATCCAGGGGTGGATGACAAAGAAAATGTCGAATAAATCAAACATCGCAACAGCATTTGCAACTGCTTGCGAACAGAGGTAAACGAAGAGATAGTTTTCATCGTAACGTTTGATTCAATTTTGGAGGAGATGATTATAGTAATCTGTCGTGTATAGGTGGTGGCCGGCTATAAACACCCGTAGTAGCGATAGGATTAATCTTGACTTGAATAATATAACGAAGAAACAAAAAAAAAAACATTTAATACTCTTAAGTGCCCAAAAAGTAGCGTTCAATGAATAAATTTAAATAAAACGGAAGTAATTGATTTGAAAAATTTCGATAGAGCTCGTTGCTGTTTCCCATTCAATTTATCTCTTGGTGCTGTTGGCATCTGCATTTTAACAATTAAGTGTTTCCCGCCTTTAACAAATTCTCCGAGCGAAAAGGAATTATGAAAACGGTAATAAATCGGTTTCAGACAGTTTTCCTGCTTAGTCATTTTTGGAATAATAATGAAAGTAAGTACAAGTCGACTAGCCAAGGCTCACTTTTAGCGTCAAGCGTGAAATTTGAAGGTTGCTTCAATTCAGCCAAATGCAATAGCATGTGTGGACTCAAAACAAAAAACAGCAGAGCGTTACCAGGAAAAAACAAAAATCAACAGCACGCGGATTAATGTGTGTTGCGCGTTTTAATTCTGTTATAATTAAATTTATAGTGTTTTGTAATGCTTGTAAGTAGCTTTTAAAAGCGATTACTGCTTAAGTTTCAGGTTCAAGGCGCAGTACTGGAGTTTTTGCACAATTCCATGTTAACTGTCTGTTAATTAACTAATTTATGTTTTTACAAAGTCAAACTTTTTTTTATTGTTATATTAGTGAACCGGTAGACAAGTGGTAGTTTTTTTTTTTGCTTAATCTGAAACATGTTTCAGCATAAGGAAGACAAAAAAGTGTCTGACAGTGGACACTAAGTGGTTTAGCTTAGACAAAGACAATCGCAGGCCGAAGAAAAATATTTTGATTGCAAATCAGTTAAATAATTTGTTAACGATCTCATGTGACATTTTCATTGAATAAAAACTATGTGTTGCTAATCGATTTTTAACACTGATTGAAATGTGCGGAACGGTTTTGATTATTCATCAAGTTTTTCATTGGAGTTGATTTAAAACGATAAAAAATCAGTACATTATAGATCCATTGATTGCCTTGCCAGTGATGAATATTTTGATGATGAGGAGAGGACATACATTATTGAACGTCACTTCCGTAATAAACAGTCTTTTCCTGATAGGGAAAAAAAAGAAAAACAAGTCTATTCGCGGATTAAGAATGGCTTTAGTTAGACCTAGCAGAAGATTTCAATATACTCAAATACCAGTCCTTAAGCAAATATTATTATTTATATTTATCTAGCGTATTATTTTATGGGATTCAAATGTAAAGTGCATAAAAACTCATTTTATCTCTAAATTACCATACAAAATATTTGCATAGTGCTGTGTCATCACAAATTGCAGATCATTTGTTGATCTTTCAGCTGTGAAACCTGCTTGAAATTCACCATTCTGCATAAGTTTTTATCTTACGTGCTCATAATTTCTGCGAAAGACGTATAAAATGGTGATATAACTCAGAAGTTTTCAGATTGCGCCTTTTCTTCTTGTTAGAGAATCTTATTTTTATATTTAACTCATAATATTTGTATTACTTTTAATACTTTTTGATCACTTTCCTGACGTCTGTTATTAGTTCCAGGTGTTGTGTATCATTTCGAAAATAGAGTTTCGCACTCATTGACCGCCTTGATTTATGAATGATGCTGAGATGTCGTCAATTCTGGACACGTCATTATTTGGCATGGGATCCTTCAAAATTTAGAGGTCAAAATTTGAAGTATTAGTCAATCCTATTTGATCAGATCAATATGCATGGTGCTTAAGAGCACTTTAAAATAAAGCTCCAAAGTCATCTAACATTCCCCATCATCGTCTACAATTCCTTTTCCCTCACATAGTGAATTTTTGTTGATTTGAAAGTCATAATTGCGTTAATACAAACAACAACAACACCCTCGGGAGACTTGCTAAAATGCTCGCCAAAACGTAAATACTTAATTTTTTTGCAACCTTATGTTCGAAAATTTAAAAAAAAAAGATATTTAAAGAAAAAGTTAGATTTACTTAAAGAAAAAATATTTTATTATAACATTTTAAATTTACAAAATAAATAAATATTTCCAATTTTCCAATAACAATATTTTTAATGTCTTTCTAGTCACTTGTTTTTCTAGTTTCTTTTTCTTCATAAATAAGCGCAAATTTGGACTCAGATGGTAACCGTAGAACATCCGGTATTAAAGATAATGTAGTCTTTTTAGGCAAAGGTCGCATGTTGGAGATACCTGCATCTGAGGTTACTAACCGAAGCTTAAGCAAGTCTTCATTGCATGCGATTGTTAATATTTTCCTGGAATGCTCTCTTATTCCTTACTTCTGGTGCTTCTTTTCTTCTTAGAGGCTAGGAGGCATACCTATCGGTTGTATTTTATGCACAATCGCTGGCATACCAAGGATGCTCACGTTAAAATAATCTAGCTGTTTCAAATGCCTAAGTGTCAAAAGCAACGGCGTTAGCGTCGTATTCACTGGAAAGCGTATTACGAATGATTGTAAAGCGTTTTATTTTATTTCTTCATTGATCCCTGTTATCTCAGTGAATTTTGAAAAATTCTTGAATCACCGTTTGACGGTATCGCCATCATTCTTAGTTCCACTACCACCTGGCTTTACAATGTCAACCGACAATCCCATTTCTTTCCGAAATCTTTGAATACAGTACTTCCTTAATTTGATAATTTCATCTTTTTTTGACTCATCTTCCTTGCCATTCGTTAACCACCTCCAACCGATAAGAAACATGTAAGCAACATTGTAAGTCTTTTAGTTCACTTTTCCAATTTGGTTCATTCCCGTTGGAGTTACTTGACAGATAAAACACACCAGGAATGACAATGGTTCAGAAAGCGTATTACCAACGTTGCCATCTTTCATTGTAAATAGCAGTTTGTGAGAGACAGAGACCACGAAATTGTGGGTTGTCAATACATCAAATAGACTTAGCGAATTTATTTGGTCGCTGACATAATTTACTTCTTAATAATTAACATAATTTAATATGAGATGCCATATGATCAAGAAAACTTTGCAAACGCACCTCAGCAAAAGTATTCATAACAACAATGCTTTCCTTTTGGAGGGTAACATTATTGCTTTGCAGACCTCAATGTGAAACAGATCGGATAAATTTTAGTTTGTCTCCTCTTCATACTCAATTTTATTATTTGATATTGGTGCGTACTCAATTTTGTTTCAAAATGCCAACATTTCGACAAAATGAGAGTCCTTGTTCTGCGATAAACGGTGTTGGTATGTTTTTGTTGGCAGACTTTTTCCATGCCTCCCGCATTTTGCTAGTTTCCTTGGGAGCTGTTTCTGCTGCTTCTAACACTGATTTAGCGGCTGCTTCCTTACTATTAGCTCTAAGCTTCACACTGGCTTGGCTTACGGCTTACTGACTTCATACTGGCTTACGTCTATCATTATATTACAAACGAATAAAAAGGAGTAGATATGATTAGCCGACTTTTTTTAGGACCTCATATTAGGCAAAATGGACAAATTCAGTGATAATTTCCACGGGTGATTTGAATAGAAAATAATCAATACTTACTTAGCAAATCGGTTCGTCTTTTGATTAAGCCTCGAAAATGAATAGCAATAATAACTTGGAAATCTGTTGAGAACACTATCGCAATAGGTGGCACTAACACAAAATAGGCATTCCTAATAGGCAGTTAGACGTACATGTGATAAACATAGACTAAAAGTTGAATCGGTATATTCGAACAGGGGCTACAATGGTTAACCTCTTTTTATCACACTTCAACCATCACTCCTGGTCAATCGACTCACTTCTGTCGCGTCAGCAGGCTAGAACTCAACTCTATGCTAACGTCTTGATTAAGTCATTTTCCAAGACGCAATTCAGGCTCTCAAAAAATGGGATTTGACCAGATTTTTGCTTACTCTGCCCCAATGTGCCATGCTTTGTGGCGATATTCTTGCATAGCGTAATAATTTACTTATACCGATGAAATTCATCTTATTTTTCCTTGAGATTGGAAGATTTGTCTGTTCTTGCTGGTTTGTGGTTAACTCTTTTCGTTGTATAGCGATTTTACCTACCCCCCGTCTACAAGAAGTTTTTGTCGCGAGGTTTCCGAAGGAGCATCGGCAACATGCCTTCAGACATTAATCAAAGCAAAGCTCACCATGATCATACGAATGATACACTCATAACGTAGGTACATACAGCGCTAAAACTTCGGGAATTTCCCGTAAATCAATTCGATTTCGATTCAATTCGATTTCAATTCGATTTCGTAAACGATTTCCATACTGAACTGATTTTCCATTTGCACTCCTTACACACAAAAAGCAAGTTATTAAGAATAAAACAAAACAAAATACATTTTAAGAGGATTAGAGGTTCCAAAATAATTATTCTGCCAAATCTTGACATCAATTATATTTGGTGATTCACATAACTACAATGCATTCTCATGCAACACTGATGAATTTTGTATTTATATTATCCGATATAATCTTTTCGTTCCTTTGTTGGCTTATCCTGTGTTGTTACTCACCAGCTTATCATCAATTTTTTCGAACAGAAAGTTGAAATAATTAAAAAAAGGAAATTTATGTGAATATGAAAATTAATATGACCTTTATTCCGCTATTTGTCTTTGTGCGAGGAAAGAGCAGACATCGTCGTTTCAGAAGTGTATGTAACTAGCGACACAAAAATAATGTTTTTCCTAAACATCTGTAGTCTAGAATCACCGCTGTAGAAGATCCTTTTCGAATTAAGGTGATTTATGTGGAAAATACAGCAAATTACCAAACTATCGATAATTACACACGAATTAAGGTTTTTTGCAGACTGTGCAGCTCTTAATGAGCACTTTGCAGTCAGTTTAACTCTATGAGACAGATTTAAAGGGCAACGCACTGAGCAAGGGATTACAACGAAAGCTTTTGGCAGTTGTGCAAATTAATTCATTTATTCCGGGTAGAATTAATAACTCTGGGTAGAGTTTGTATTGAAAAGAATTTATTCATTCAAAAACTGTTTACAAAATTTCTAAATTAAATTCTTGCTGGTTGCTTCTACTTTCAGCAACTCGGGAATACTACTTCTATTTTCAAAATAATCTTTATAATAATCTTTGTATTTATACTAAAAATATCTTATCCTTATTCTATTGTCGCTATTTACATTTACATATTTTAACACCTTAACCTCTATAAAGTTTTTCTTGTTTGTAAACTGATCAGCGCATCTTTGAAATGCCGACACCCTCATAAAATCATAAAAGCAAAAGGATATTTTGTATTATTCTTCGCAGATCATGAGGATGGTCAGCAGATGTGTTACGTGTATTGTGTAACTGATTCTTGGTGTAGCTAATTGCATTTATGTTTTCCTGATGGATTTCCAATTTGTTTGCATACGTTTGTTGCTGCAATTTTCTTACACATAGTGTTTATATTTGGTTAACTTGCACAATACTTGTAACACTTACCGGCACAGAAGAAAAGCGAAAAAGCGGACAGTGAGAAGAGACAACCCTGTCTGTGATTGCTAACAATGTTTTGGCCAGAACAATGCGGAACAATTTGTTTGAACAGTACTTTTCATCGCTGTCTTGAGCTCAATTAAGCTGCTTCCTTCTTGGCCAAGCTGTTCAGCGAACATGGAGGATTCCTAAATTAGCTTTAAAAGATTGATAAACCGAAATCCTCCATCTGCATGTTTTCTATAGAAAAGGGGATGATGCGCCCCATAGAATTTCTGCTTGCAAACATGGTCTTTCCGGTTACTATAGTTTACGAAATGCTCACTACGATCGATAAATGGAATGACGTTTCACCATAACGTTTTGTTCAAAAATTTATAAATCTTTTTTTTCCTCTTCCTACAGACTAGTAGGTGGTATTGGCTATGGTACTGCACACAGTCGCCAGCGTTTTCGATCTCAGTGCGCCCAGGCTGCTTTCCTGTGTGCCCCTATGGGGTCACTGTAATGCGACTATATTTGGTCTTTGTGACCCCGTTAGTTTGTTAGTAAATATTGTTCGGGTCGTTAACCCGTGAGAAGGCGCGCCTAATTTTCTTACACGAGTAGGCGCGCGCGAGCAAATTACTCACACTATCATAAATGTTTATATTTTTAGTGTTTCTATATTTATTGGCTTCTTATGTATTTAAATAAATAACACAAGGTTTAGTAAGTAAGAAAACAAGTATTTTAATCAAAACTATCAAACATAATAGCAACTTCTAACGCAAATAACAAAACAAGCTAGTATTAAATAAATTTTTTGGCACGTTTCATAAAAATCACAATAAAAACTGTTACATAACAAAAACTAAAAAGTGTTATTCATCCATTAAATTTACACTAATGTGGCTCTCGAAACACACTGAACACATGTATTTTATATGTTCGGTGCAAAGTAATTGCTTGCACGAAGTACAGTGGTGCCTGGCATAACGAACGCCTCGCACAGCGAACGCTGCACACAACGAACTTCCTTTTCGTTCATTTCACGATTCATACAACGAACTTCGCTTCACACAACGAAGTCGCCCACTTCACACGATCACTGCCGATTTATTGCATCCTTCCGCGCAGGCAGTTGTTAGTCACTGAGCAGTACGCTTAACTTACGCACGTGTCGCAGCAATCGTTCATCATTACAACGAAGTCGCCCGATCTTCTACGATCATTGCCGATTAATTGCATCCTCCCGCGCAGGCAGTCGTTAGACTCGTTAGTCACTGCGTAGTACGCTTAACTTACGCACGTATCACAGCAATCGTTCTTCATTACGAATTAAATCGCACACGTATCACGGCAGTCGTCCTTTTAAGATAAACTCAACATTTTTTTTATATGATGGGTTCTAAAAAAAGCAGGAAGGTGATTTCTCTTGAAATGAAACAGGAAATAATTAGAAGGAGTGAATGTGGGGTAAAACAGTGTGACCTCGTCAAAGAGTTTGGCCTCAACAAGACCACCATTTTCACCATTTTGACAAACAAGGATGCAATAAAATCAGCCAAAGTAGCCAAAGGAGTATCAAAACTATTTAATGAAAAACATAGATCTTCAATCCACGAGGAAATGGAGAGGCTATTAGCGATTTGGATTAAGGACAGGCAGGTGAAAGGTGACGTAACAACCCAAGATATTATCTGTCACAAGACCAAGATAATTTATGAAGATCTAAAGAAAAACATCCCTGGAAGTAGCAGCAATCAAGATAATAAAGAAGATTTCAAAGCCAGCAGGGGGTGGTTTTTTAGATTTAAGAAAAGGTATGGAATCCACAGCGTTAATATGCATGGTGAGGCTGGCAGTGCTGATAAAAAAGAAGCAGAAAAGTTCTCTATTAATTTTCAAAAATTTATTATGGATGAAGGATACTGCCCACAACAAGTGTTCAATGCCGATGAAACGGGCCTTTTCTGGAAAAGAATGCCGAGCAGAACCTTCATTACAAAAGAAGAGAAGAAATTGCCTGGACACAAAGCCATGAAGGACAGACTTACCCTTATGATTTCGTCTAATGCCAGCGGAGACCTCAAGATCAAACCTCTATTGGTTTATCACTCTGAAAATCCAAGAATTTTTAAGAAAAATAACGTTATTAAGTCCAAATTGCCCGTCCATTGGAAGTCCAATCAAAAAGCCTGGGTGACCCAAGTTATCTTCAACGAATGGATTCTGGAAACCTTTGCTCCTGCCGTGAAGAAATTCTTGTTGGAAAAAGAACTGCCGCTCAAAGTCCTTCTGATACTTGACAATGCCCCTTCTCACCCAAAAGACCTAGAAGAAATATTGCAGGAAAATTATCCTTTTATCAAGGTGCAGTATTTGCCACCAAACACCACATCCATTCTCCAGCCAATGGATCAGCAAGTTATTGCGAACTTTAAAAAACTCTACACTAGAGCCCTCTTTAATAAGGTGTTTGAAGAATGCGAGTTTGGTGGAGACAATATGACTATCCGAATGTTTTGGAAGGAGAAATTTGATATCCTTTTGGCAATACGACTTATACAGAAGGCCTGGGAAGAAGTGTCACGAAGGACCCTCATTTCTGCTTGGAAGATGCTTGTGCCTTCGTGGATTCAGGAAGAAGCAGTAGTTGATGACACAGAAGTGGTGAAGGACATCATCACAGTGGCCCAAAGGTTGGAATTAGAGGTAGAGAAAGAGGATGTAGAGGAGCTTATTGAGGAACACAAAGAAGAGCTGACAACTGAAGAGCTCCAAACTCTTCTGGCCCAACAACAGGACAATGCTCAAAGGGAAGCGTCATCTGATAACGAGGAGCAACAATCAACCAATCAACCAATTCCAACTGCTGACATCAAGAACATCCTGGTCAAATGGAAAGCAGTTCAGGATTTTTCCAATGCCCACTATCCGGATTCCGCTGAAGCAAACAGGATCAACGACCTGTACTCCGATACTATTGTCCGTTATTTCCGGCAGATGTTGAAGAAAAGAGAGAAACAAACGACTTTGGACAGGTTTTTCACTGCACCATCGGCCAAAAAGCGGAAAATGGATGAAGATGTGGAAGATTCGATTATTTCTTAAAATTAAAAAATGTGTGTTTTTTTCATTATGTTTTTAGATGTATCTAAATAAAAATAATAACAAAAAATTTATCTTTTTTTTATGTCATCTTACCATATTTTATGCTACAGAACGAATTATTTTTTTTAACATGTATTGTTATGGGAAAACGCGTTTCACATAACGAACTTTTCGCATAACGAACTTGCTCCTGGAACGAATTAAGTTCGTTGTGTGAGGCACCACTGTACATGCTTTTTTTGACCTTCTATTTTTACGTCTATGACATATTGCACAAAATCCGCTTGGTCCTGGCTCCGCAACAGGCACAGGAGCCGGCACAAATCGCTTCATTAGAAATTTGAGATCTGAGGATATGTTCTCCATGCCAATCCGGCGTGAAATATGTGGTTTCACCAGCTCGAGAGCCACCTCTTTCAAGAATGTTCGTCTCTCAATCAGAGTGTTTGTGTTGGCTTTGTATATTATTTGGGCATTGATCCCAGTTATATTCAAAATGGTGAAGAATAAGTGCATTGGCCATCTTGATGTGATTCTGGCAACGGAATAATCCTCTTTCTTTTGATCTACAACATCTACGCCTCCTTTTGTGGAATTGTAAAATGTTACAATCTCAGGTTTAGCTTCACTTCCAGTTTCTTGGTCTATAGCGTCGTCATTGTGAAGTGTTGATAGCATAAGGACAATCTTCTTTGTTTTTTTCTTTGGCACATATGATAAGATTATCTTATCTTCACCGAAACCAAAAATTGAACTTGGCATTGGCCTATCCTTTGTTGACAAAAAAGAAGGCGGAATCTCTTTTTTATTTTTTCGCACTGTTCCCATCGCAGTTGTTCTGTAGGTGTTTTTCAGTTCAACAAACAACGGTATGGATGTAAAATAATTGTCCATAGTTAGATTTCTTCCCGTGTTCAATATGGGTTGTGCAATTCTCTTCACTACATCAGCAGCGGAGTTACTCAAACTGAATGGCCCTGCGGGTTGTTTCCCGGCGTAAATCTCCAAATTACTTGTGTAGAAGGTTTTGGAATCTACAAGTGCATAGATTTTGACGCCGTACTTTGCGGGTTTGTTGGATATATAAACTTTAAATTTACAGCGGCCTCTGAATGATTCCAACATTTCATCCACAGTACAGTATTCCCCGGGTGTGTAATTTTGATTACAATGAGCAACAAAGCTTTCATAAATTTCTCGGATTGGTGCCAGGTTGTCGGTTTCCTTTCTGTTATCACGAGTATTTATGTCATCGAATCGCAAAACCCGTAACAAAAATAAAAATCTTTTTATAGACATGGTTGCTCTAAAAAAATCATATGCTGTTCCATCATCTAGCCACATTTCTTTTACATTTAAATGACAGATCTTTTTCAAGCCCGCAATGTACAAAACTCCGATCAATGCTTTTATTTCAACTGCATCTGTAAGTTTGCAATCCCGTTCACGTGAAAACTTTTCTTGTAGTTTAGTTATGTACACATTCGTGTACAGCACTATTTTGTCTATCATGGTATCATCCACAAACACTGAGAAACATTGTGAAGGTTCTTTGGCATTCTTAGCTACATTTTTTACTCCTGGCAGGTGGATAACTATGTTATAACTCCTAGTACGTACGTTACGTAAAGACTTGTGGATAAGCCATTTTGTGGAACGATCTTTGCCAATATAGTATGGGATCCTACCTCTTTGTTGTTGAGTCGCGGGAGTAGAAATATCAGCATCGTTTTCATCCGACGATTGCTCCGTATCAGTTTCGTGAGGACTACGGATGACAGAACTATCGCTTTCTATGGTATCAACACGATATTGTTCCCCATTTTCAAGATCTGCATCCAATTCATCACCAGAATCCTCTTCCAACCACGAACAAATTTGTGCTTGCATTCGATCGTCCATTTTGTATCTGTAGTGTAGCTAGAAGAAAATAAAAATAATAACATTATTACTAAAGAGTTTTTACATGATAATCAACTAATATAAATCAAACAAATGAAATAATATGGCAGAAATAACAATCTAACTTTTTTAAACCACAAAAATAAATACTTACACGAATGGGCGCGTGATGAGCAAAGTGCCGCACGTTGGTACACGGCCTCCACAAACGCCTTGCTGCGCGGTCGCAACGCCACTGAGCGGATCGAGAATTGCGTCAGGGGAGAGGGGGTGAATATTTAGGAAGGTACTTAAGTGCTTGAATTGGTGTGGCAAGGGAAAGACAAAAAATTTTTGAATTAAATTTTTGTGTGAGCAAATTGCTCATAGCGCGCCTTCTCACGGGTTAATGGGTTTACCCGTTTGGGGAAGTTGTGGTTATTATGAACTTGGTGGGAATTGAGTAAAGGACGCTCACAGCTCTGCCTTGGCTTCCTCCAGGAATTTGCCCAGCTGCCAGACATAATGTTTTTTCTTAGAATTGAAAATCTTGTCTATTGAGGATACTTCTTTAAACAGTGAAAATTTATTTCTTAAATTATCAAAGTACGAGCATTTGAAGAATTGATGATCTAGTTCATCACGACTATTGCACCAAGTGCAATGGTCGGATGTAGTTATGTTCGCTTTCTTCAGTCTTGTCTTGCTGTACGCTCTGTTTGTCAGTATCCTGTTTATTTGCTTAGTGACTTTGCTGTCTAAGTGTATGTAGTGGAACCAATGTTTTTTGTCGAATAAGAGGTTGCTTTTGAGCCAAGGGCAATATTTTAAGTACTTTGTATTTTCCTTGTACTGCGTGATCCATTCATCATTTACTTTTTCATGGATTAACTTTAACGTGTCGTCCCATTCTGTATAGTTGGGAGCATCCTTGCCTTCAATAATGGCTTTTTTGGCCGCAGTCTCAGTTTGACTGAAGCTAGTCCATTCACAGTTTCCTGAAATCCAGTAGAAGATGTATTTCCTGTTGCTGAAGTCACTGAAGTGTTTCCTCATTTTGGAGGGTACGTATTTAACATTTTTATTGTAGGCTATTTATTAGATACAGTGTTTTGAGTATGTGAAGATGATAATATTTTTAGCATCGTCAGTGGTATGTTCCATAATGGCTAGGTATGTTGCCATAATTTCTGCATTATTAACTGAAGATATGTTGTTAAGTTTGTAGAGATTAGTTGTTCCAGTGTTTACGTGATGAATAGCAAATCCTGTGCCAAAGGGATTTTTGGCTGCATCCGTGCAGAAAACTTCATGGGTGTCTATTAATGAGTCCACTATTGCGGGTAATGAAGTCGTAAGATCATTGTAATCGATAAGGGGCATGTTGTGAGTGAAGTTGTTGAGTTGAAATAGGAAATTTTTTGGAGATTTGTTAAATTCTCCCCAGCACGTGTTGTTTATGAGATCTTAGAATTTTCGATATGTTAATATATAGTTAGAACTGACGTTTTTAGAAAGTAGTTTTCTGAATTCGCTGTCGTGGAGGTTTTTAAGTATTTCTTCCACTATAAGAAGGCAAGCTCTCAATTTAGGTGTGAGTTTTTTGGATACAGCTAGCGTGATTGTGTTAGAAGCTGTTAGGGGGACTCCCAGGCATTTTTTTAGTGTGGCGGCTTTGTTAGAGTCAATCTTCTTAAACAGGTATCGCAGAGCATCTGCCATGTTCCCTAAGTTGGCCTCGAGCTGTTGTCTTATTATTGCTCTGAATGTGTTAATTTTCTTAGGGGGACTTAAGCCATGTTTGGGGCTTGACAGTTTCTTGATAATCTGTTTGTATATTTTAGCTTTAGTTTGAGTTTTCGCTATGTGGTCTCTTATATAACCTTTGTTGTTTATTGAACGCCCTAAAAAGGTGAAGTTATTTACCCACTTGATATTGATTCCATTGAGTTGAAAGTATTGTTGAGGTTGATTATTCGCATAGAAATGAATGGCTGAGGTTTTATTTACATTTAGTTCCAGGTGTAATTCTTTTACAATGTTCTGGAAGTACAAAAAGCTATTTTGTATGTTGAGGAAGGTTTCTAAAGTGTTTCGTCCTTTGCTTATTAGGATGAAGTCGTTCGCATACTCGAGCAGCGTTGTTTTGTCGTTGGTGATGTTGTGTAATTTATGCGTGTAAATGTTGAACAGGATTGGGCTTAAGACGTCCCCTTGTGGTGGTCCGTTTTTCAATTCGATTGCACTGCCATCTATCGTGAGGATTCTCAATTTCAAGAATTGATGTAGTGGGTGTCAATGTAGAAATTATTAAGAGCTTTGACTAAGGAGTTGATGTCCATGAATCTGTTTTGTCTACTTCTTGAAGTTATATGGAGCAGTTTATTTATGCATAGATTGACTGATTTACCTCGCCTGTAGGCAAAGCTGTTGTCACTTAGTAGTTTCCTTTCTTCAATGAAAGTGTTGATTCTGATTTTAATAAGATTATTGATGGTTTTTAGTGGTACACTGAGAAAAGAAATTGGGCGATAACGTATGGCGGCTTGCCTCTTTTTGGTACAGGAACGATTCTGATTCTTCTGAAGGAGGACGGTATTAGGTTATTTTTGAAACTTTTGTTGATTGATGCTAGAAGAGCTTCTTTATTTTCCTTGTTGAGACATTGGATAGTGCTGTACTCTATTTTATCTGGACCTGGTGATGTTTTTGTGGAGTGAGTTTTTAGGATTTTCTCGAATTCCTGTAACGTGCAGACTTTAGGAGAAACAGTGACTGAGTTCGAACAGGGGTTGGTTGGATTCGTAGTTCTGGTGTGTTTATTTTAAATCATTTCTAGGAATTTAAAGTTGTTGTTGGGATCCCATTGTGACTTCGCTGTGAAAATTGTATTTGATTTGATGTTGTTGATGAGTTTTCAAAAATTTTTGTTATTTCGATTTTGGTTAAGCTCATTGAATTTGTTTTCCCACATTTTATTTTTTTCCAATTTTACAGCTTCGTTCCATTTCACGTTAATTTCCCATAGCCTTTCATAGTTCTTGGAATTCTGCAGTTTGACAAAGTTTTTCCAACATTTTTGTTTGGCCTTCCATAGTTTTCTAAGTTCTTTGTTCCACCATGGTTAGGAGAGTATTTGAAACATGCGTTGTTGATTGTGTTGTTTATGATGACCGGGTTGATGTGATGAAGGGTTTCATCAAGGTCTTCCGATAGGACAGTGTTATCTAGATGTTCTTTTATTTTTTTCCTGTTGGTGGAGTAGAAGTTGTTTGAGATTATGTGGCTTATGTTGATTTCGAAGATGAGGAAACTATGCTCGCTTTTTGAGATTTTCATTTTAGCGTCTCTCCAATTGCTGTTCTCATTCTTAAAATTGGTAAGAGTGATGTCAATACTCGATTTGTGTGTCTTTCCGTTTGAGTGTATCCTGCAGAAAGTTGGGACTCCAGAGTTGAGAATATGTAATCTGTGGTTGTAGATTATATCTTTGAGTGTTTTGCCCTTGAGTTTTTGAGTATTGTTTTATCTATTTCCGCATTGTTGTTCCTGAAATTAGCATTTAGTTTGCTGTTGAGCAATGGGAATACGCCATCCATTGACTCATTATCTTTAAGAAGGTGAAATTGATTGTTGTATAAGACAGTTTTGGCTTCTTTAAGAGAAATATTTTTGATAGAGCTGATTTTTAATTCTTCCTCGTATCTTATCCATTTAGGACAAGTCTTATTTATCGCCGTATGAACATTCGATCCACATAGAAAACATAGAATCTCAGTGCAAGTGTTGTGACATTCTGGTTTGGCACACTTATTGCATCTTGCCAAGTTCTCTCTGCAGTAAGTTTGCGTGTGGCCTAGTCTCAGACATTTGCTGCACTGCCTTGGTCTGTAATAAAAGTACCTTGCAAGAAAGTTATTGGATATGAAAAGATTTAAATGACATTTAGTTTTATTTTCATTTTCAATGGCACTGTTCGCGTTTTCAGCTGTTTTAAAGTTGAGTTTAATTTTATTGTATCCTAGATTATTGATTTTCGTAATGATTTTGATTCCTAATTGTTTGTTAATAGAATAGAAGATCAGGGCGTTTAATCTTTTTCTTTCTTTGTTTTCATCCAATCTTTCGCAAATCACTGAAAAAATTTTCCTGGGGTCGTCCAGCAGATACTTTTTGACTGCTCTGTTTGAGGGGATGCTCCTGTTTTGTTCTGTCGTGTTGATGCTTGGGTTGATTTTATGACCACTCTGTTTGCTATTGTCATCCACATTACTAGAAATGAAGTTTTCCATGTATTCAAATGAGACAGTTATGCTATCTGTGGTATTCGTTTGTCTGCTTGTGGGCGTACTTGCTTCACTTTTTTTGGGGGTTGACTGCTCTCCTAGTTGATTTGTTCCAGAGTTGGAATTTGTGTATGTATCTGAAGTGTGGACATCATTTTTTCAAAAAAAAAAATTTTTTTACATAGTCCCCTTTTAGAATGATACACTGTTCGCAACGTTCTTGCCATTTTTTTAACTCCTCCAAAAAATAGAATTTGTCGAATTCTGTAAAAAACTTCATTTTTTTCGACTGCTTTAAAGTTTACAGCCGGCTCCGATTGCTGTCCACCGTGAACAATCGCGGCGACCATCGGACCAACAGTTTTTTAACGCCAACTTATCACGTAAAATATTAATTGCCGTTCCGTTCGACACACCTATGAATTCTCCTACTTCGTTGAGCAGCGGGAATCATATCTTTGATCTCCTCACATTTCTCCATCCAAAAACAAAAAGCGAGTTACCGAACAATACTGTTCTTTTTCTATCTTAGCGGAAATCACGAAACACGTCTTACTCGAATGGCTGCCAAATCCAAACTAACCTATCAACCAGTCTGAAATTTGTTTTATCCTTGTTTGATAGACGGGAGCACACGATGATAATACCCTGTCGTCAAACAGGGGAACTTATTGAACCACCTTCGTATATTCATTGAATTTTAAACAGCCGTCCTAAAATTGGATTCCAGCTGCAAAAGAAGTCGAAATCTGGAAACAATGTACAGTATATTTAGGAATTTATATGATTGGTGAGCAAAGACATCAGGAGTGAATATTGTGGCCTAGTGACATTCTTGACTGTAGCTAAAAATACCTTAATTAAAAATTAAATAAAAAAATAAAATTAATAAAAGGTATCCTCCCAAGGGTATTCCCTTGGCTTGGTAGACGTACAGCCCAGTCACAAAAAAGTGCCAATTCAAAATTTATGATGAATACCAAAATACGTGTGAGGGAGGCACGATATCCTTTCCAGAAACCAGGCTGGGTGTAAGTCACCAGAGTATTTTCAGTTGTGGAACATTTAGCGTCTGAAGAATAAACAGCTACATATTAATAGACCATCTAGACAATAATGTTCGCCCGCAGGCTCAAACTTCTCCGGACTTCACCTCAACAAGTATCTAAACCTCCCGAGAACTGCGAGGAGATAATGAAAAAGTAAACTTCCATCAATCGCTTTTCATTTGCGACAAAAGCGCTTATCCATATCTTTTCTGCTGCTCAGGCTTCTCCTGTCCAACGCGGTGGAGCGAAAAATGCAAGAGGTGTAGTGTAGGCGTTGGGAACCGGAGCTTTAAACCCTAAGTGGCACTCCCCAGGGACTGTTGACATTCACATACCGGACTTTGTGGTGTGGCGACACTGCCACTCAAACCATCGAATATGGAACGAAGTAAGGATCGGCAGGATATAAATTTTTGACAGGTTCTTGTAATCACTCTCTCGCAAGTGAACCGCCATATTTTATAGGCGTGATTTTTCCTAGATAATAAATATATTTTATTACATTGTATCCAACGTGTTTTTATATGGACTTAGGTTGAGCGAATCCCTAAAGTGGCAAGTGAAAAGACCCTCCAGCGGACAGTGGATTGAAAACCTGACCCGTTGACCGAGCGAAGAAGAGCGGCTAACAAGGTATATATGAGCGTTTCTAAACGGCAACCAACGTCCAAAAAAATGTGAATAAGGACATTAAAGACGGGATCAGCAAAATTTTAAAGAGATCACGATAGAAAAATCGGAATGCCGTTCCTCGTTGCAGTATATTCGTCCCACATTGGATTGTGTATCGTTTCCAGAGTTTCCATTAGTAGCATGAAACGTTTTGCCGTGCAACATATTACACATCACTGCATATAGGTGTCTCTGATCTATCCTGAAGGATTTTATAAATTGATCCATCTAAACAGACCGTATTGAAGGCGTTCCCTATACATATCAGATATGTTCCGATAATTCCTTTTTGCTGAATTTATAGCAGATACTTGAGGTTACTTTCGTTACCGCATGTAAGGTCGAAGACCTTCCACAAGATCCAAACTAACAATTCAGTATCAATCATCATGCTTCTGGTTAAGTTCTCGTTACTTATGAACATAACTTCAAACAGACAATCTGAGTCTGCGATTACACTCGTACTCGTAGTTCAAGCTCAATCTCGAAACGTAGTCGAATAAGCTACAAGTATAAATAAACGACATAAAAAATAGAAAATGATAACATTAGGAATTGTGGTTGTCTTATAATCTTCTGGACGACTCTTCATCTTATGCCGGATTAATTCCTTTGGAAATATCATATTCATTACCGATTTTGGGTTTTTCAAAAATGTCAAATCATGTCGAATATATCATGAAATTCCTCTTAAAAGTTTTATAGAACAGGACCCCATTACTGAAGCTTGAGACTGTTGAACTGAATCAAAGTTGGTTTATAAGGACTTTATTTCAAGTTTTGTTACAAATGGAGAGCGAGCAACTATGCCAAACTAACACAATAATAAAACATTAAGAGAGCATATTATTTCAATATTACATATGTAATTTTGATCTTTTAATACTTTGAGTAATTTTATTTTTATACTTATTTAATTTATATAATAATTGTTAAGTGATTTAAATGTGAATTCTAAGAACTCTCAAAACACATTATTGCTTTTGACTTTATTTCAGACTTGCTCTAGCGATTCCTGGGGACGATGTCACTGGCTACAGTAAATGTTCCATGTACAATGTGAACTTTACCGAAGTCCTTGCCGCTGGCGCTGTGAAAGCCGATCCTTCCTGGCCAACTATTCCTTGCAAGTATGGTTGGGAGTATAACTTCACAGAGATTCCCTACTCGACAATAGCAACAGACTTGGACTGGGTATGCGACAATGCAGCATTGCCAAGTTTATCCCAATCGATTTTCTTCGTGGGCGCCATTGTTGGTGGATTGTTGTTCGGATGGATTGCAGATCGTTGGGGTCGGATTCCGGCATTGGTTTGGTGCAACGTTATTGGATTTGGAGCTGGCATAGCAACTGCTTTTTCAACATCATTTTGGCTATTCGCTCTTTGCCGCTTTATTGTTGGCTTCGCTTTCGACAATTGTTTCACCATGATGTACATATTGTGTAAGTAGAAAAGATTAATTGATTTATTTATTATATATACATTTATTTAGAGAGATAAGTACCTTTGAAAAAGTGAGCATCGAAATTATAAGCGAAATTCTCCCTTGTACTTTTTTGAACATAATGGCCGATGCACACCTCACATTCTATATTGAGAGTTGGAAATCTGAAGGGCTTGACATAGAATTTTCAGTAAAAGATAAATTTCTTATGTTCAAACATTAAAATCCACATAACCTTAAAAATTGGCAGGTTAAAAGGAAATTTTGTTTGCTCTTCTCATTTAATTCTCGACAAGAAAATTTAACTAAATTTTACGAAATATTAAAAATTCACCAACAGCAAACGATTTGCCTTTGTTATAATAAAAAACGTAAAGCCTAAATTCTACCTCTAAATGAGTCGGCATAGCATGTAAAAAGTTTTCTAAATGATCCCAAAATGAATCCCATCATTTTTAGTGTAGGACGTATAAATTGTTGGCCAACTTGACTTTCTACGTACTTTACTCTAAATTGCTCGTATTATATTAAGATACAAATCTGAGCCGATTTTTATATACCCTGACCACTATATCATACTATATCCTGGAGATTTTTTTGGTTCAGATCATATTGCTTCCGTTCCATTAATGATGAAAAATTAAGACCCAATGCTTGTACTACACCTACTACGACTTTTAATTTCATGTTTTCAATGGCATGAATGAGGGTAATATCGAACCAATTCTCCAAATCTGAAAATCCTTCGCGCAATTATTAAAATTAAAAATCCTGGGTCTTTTTGTAAATTTTCGCCAGGTTTCATGCAGATCTACGAGTTGCTTTACAAGACAGGATTGCGATTAAGATAGCATCAGAATTAAAATTCTTTGCTCAATTTTAGCAGTAGAATAATACAAAGAATTGTAACATTTGTTTAAAAAAAACCACCATCCCTTAGAGGTATAAGATCAGAGAGTGGGCAACAAACAACTTATCTGTCCACATTTTCCCTAAATCCACTAATCTTTACAAATATTTACCACCTCTCACATTCACAACTTATTGGGTAAAAATTTTAGTTTCAGAGGCAAAATTTACTGAATCAAACAACATGCAGTTTGCATTATTTGCTTTGTTTAATGCAGAACACCTAAAAGAAGAAAACTGATTATCTGGAATATAAATTCTTTTAATTTTCATATTTTATAAAATTTTAATTATTATTATTATCTTGCGCCCCAGTAGAAATTTGTTGGCATATCAATTGACTGCCTCAATGGAAAATTGGGAGCAAACTTGATGGGATTTGAAACTCCTCACGAAGTTTAATGCCCGAAGAATTGTACTCAATAAAGGGGCTTTGATTCACATCCAATCAATTCCAGTGCGTTACAACTCATAACAAAATCAATTGATGTATGAATTTATTTGATGTGTATAATTGATTTATGGAGTCGAGGTTTTCAACCGAGGTGGTCACCTACCGTGTTCGCCTCATTCCACAGTCTCCTTGGACATAATGAAAACAATGTGTCAAACCACCACAAAAATCCTCCCACCCTTCTCCGAGAGCTGAAACAATTTTCGGTCCAAGGTCACAATTTTGTTAAAACTTTCTGGATCCCCAACAAAACTGGTGAATGTTCTCCGTACTCTCTAGCACTCCAAACCATAACTACCTAGGTTTAGCTAAGGATAGGCTCCTCACCGTGTGGGAGGCTGACAGACAGTAACTTGTCCTGGGTGTCCTCAACCCGTGGTTCTGATGAACCTCTGATCAGGGTGCGCTTTTCCGTAGTCCGACATAAACTCTCAGTTTTGCTCCAGACACACAGGGCTGATAGCTCTTCCTCACTTCCTCGCGTATTCGGGACAATTGATGTATAACAGAAATTGGTATTTACAAATGTGAATTATTACGTATTCTGGTTGATTTTACATATGGTCGATTTCGGGTGAATTGGTAGAGAGCCGAATGAGCAGGTATCCAATTTCTTAGAGTCCACTTAAATATGCTGAGCGTTCGTATGTGATACCAAATGTACTTGTAATTCTTTAAGAATTAAAAAAGTAAATTACTTATTTCAAGGCATGTTGGTTAGTTAATATTTTAAAGTTTTGTGAAACCAATCGAATTATGCCAATCGAATCAACAAAATCATTTTGAGTAAGAGCGTGAACCTAACCTTACGTACCATACATCTTCTAACGGATTTTAAAACTTCTTGACAGTTCTAAAAACGAACACTGCCGAACATTCGCGTGATAAGAAAATATTGCATACATGAAATACTTTACTTTAAATCCTTTATGATTTAGATTTTGACATCATATGTGTCAAAATTAAAACAAAAACACAGCATTTTGGAATGGAAAATCCAAAAATAAAGGATTGTTTAGAGGCGCTAAATTGCGGAAAATACCATCAGTGCAAACAGTTTAAACTGATGATTCATGTATTTATGAACTCATTACGTTGAGGGTTTTCGTACTTTTACTAGTTAGTAAGCATTCTTGTTAAACCACGGAAACTGATTTTTAATGACTCTTTCTTTACACTCACACATTTTTCTGGTTTTCATGACGATTTATGAAATATTTTTTTGTTGCCATGCCAATTAAAATTATTATAATTATAAATTTTATTAGCAAGTTCCCCCCCTATTTTTTCCACCAAACAGCATCGAGTATTTCATTAATTTCCTAACTGCATATGATTTAATGATTAAGTGCAAACACGAAAAGGACCAAACATGGGAAGAGCTGATTAGCTAAAGCACATTATTTTAACATTCACGGTCAGTCGTTTATACGGTAATAGACTTTCTCGGGGTTAAAATGTAATAAAAAAACCTTTAGGCCCTGCATTTCATGGAAGTTGTGCCCTATTTGAGTAACCACTATGTGGGCTATAATCTCACTACGTGGGCTGTATGCTTCGGATCACAAGAATGTTGGAAGCAAAAATCTGAATCTAAGCCGAGTTTAATGACACATTGCCTCAAATTATCGTTCAAAATGTTGAGATATTCAAATAATGCCCACACCATTAACCCTCCACCATCACGTGGGTAATTGTCCTCGGGTACGTGCCGCCTCCACGTACCCGAGGTCTCTATAAGACCCCTCCAGTGGATGACGACCCTGCATCGACTCTGGAAAATGAACCGACCAACGAATTCCAATTCGCGCATTTGGGCTCGCGGGTACGATATTTTGGACCAAGCACACTGAGGTGAAACTCGCGCGCGAACGGCTCCAATATAAGTGTTGTACCCTCTCCATCTCGGTAAAACCTTGGTAGGCCTCGGAGTTGATTCGAAGCTCGAATCATTAAGTTGGTGGTATAGGTTATGTTGAGGCGAACTCCCGATTAGCACTGGTCTGGCTCTGAGCACCTGTCCCTATAAGGGCTGCTGCCAACCCTCGCATGGCCTCCCTGCTTTGCACAGACACCCACGGGGCCATTTAGGCGACCACACACACGAGTGGAGATAGCGGCTCCGAGGGGGCAACCTTTTAGCATGATACCTTATAAATTAATATCAGACGCAACAAAATCAAAAGCAACGAACAATCAACCAAATCCAGACGACAAACGGACGAATGAACACAAAAAGTCAGAGAGCCTCTACCAACCAGAGATAAACAAAAGCAAAAAAAACAATACGCATGCAAGAACGTCCCGTAAGACGAGAGAAAAAGTATGAACAACAGATGCCTGAGAAAAACACGGAGGGAGAAACCGCCAATGATATTAGGGACGGTATATTAGAGCTGGAAGAGCTCTTAGGCCGAATCGGGCACTACATATGCAAATGGCTTAAGGCGGAGGAAGAGCAAAAGGCTAGTACCTCGGTCAAAACGCAAGTGATTCCCGCACATAGTGCTACCAAAAGAGTTGCCAGCAGCCCAACCCAAGCAGACCGAGACAAAACCGGGAAGGACGAAGCAACGAACAGACAGGTTACGTCGAAGGAAGGATTCCAGGTGGTGGCAACCAAGGCTACCAAAGAAGCGTCCAGAAGGCTCCTCGAAAAAGTGACCAATGATAAGCTTCTTCCTGGGGACAAAGGAAAAAACCAGACCCACAAGAAACAAGAACCACGAAGCAAGCCACGCCGCAGAGCCCTAAGGCATGCACTGCTGGTCAAACTGGTCGACGGATGGGAGAACTTACACAGACGTTTTGCGGGAAATGAAGGGAGCTGTGAGACCCGACGACACTCAAGCTGCCATCAGAACCGTCCATCCAACCAGATCTGGTGGCCTCCTTGTAGAATAGGACCTGTAGGACCTGAAACAATAAATAACGACTCATTCCGGGACGCAGTCAAAAAGGGTCTTGGGGAAAAAGCAACAGTAGCTTCACTTGAACCAGTGGCCACCCTCGAAACCAGGGACATTGACTGCGTTACGGACAGGATAGAGGTGGAAGAATGCCTCAAAAGGATTTCACCCGAATTAAGTGGGCTCAAATTTCGACTAACTTAAAATAATAGAGGGCAATGCATGGCCATAGTCGACTTAACCGAGAAACAATTTGAAATTCCTCTGCATGGGAAAAAATTAAATAGGTTGCGTGGTCTGCAGGATACGGCGAAAAGCAGTTCCTCTCCGCTGCCTAAAATGCCTAAGCTACGTTCATACAGCACAAGGCTGCAAAGGGCCTGATAGGAGCTCCTTGAGCTATAAGTGCAGGAACGCAGTGCATAAAAGAATAGAATACACGGGAGAGGCGTATTGTATCCTCTGCGAGAACGCTGACCCCTGACCGACAGGGACAGGTAAGTGCCGGGTATTCAAAGAAGCCCTAACCAAAGCCAAAGCAGCTCTGCAATGACCCGTGTTCTGCAGATAAACTTACATCGGAGCTCAAACGCCCAAGACCTGCATACAATTGGAGAGTTCTAGAGGACTATTCGGCCAGTGATCACCAGTACATAGCATTCGAAATCCGGGAAAATGTTCCTACACTTCCAATCACTCATCGCTCCGCCTTCGTATGGAATACTGACAGGATGGAGGTAGGGAAGTTTCTCGACACGCTCATGACATGCTCACCACCGTTTGGCTCTTCGCCGTGGACCAGAGGACTAACTGCTGAAGACATGGTGAACTCCACAATGAGTACCATCATCTCCGCTTGCAAGTCATCTATGCCCCGCCGGCCTCCAAACAGCTGAACAACGAAGGCAGTGTCACAAACTCCGGCGAGAAGCTCAACGACCGCGAAGCCAGGACGAGGCATGAACCAGAATTGCAGTATATCGGTCGGCCAGGAAATGCCTTCGCGGACTGATCAACAAGAGTAAGGCCCGTTGCTTGCAGAACCTCGTCGAAGACGTGAACAGGGACCCATGGGCTTACGCTATAAACTAGTTATGCGGAAGTTCGGAGCTCTACGAGTGCCCTGGGTACTTGAAGTGAACATGATGGACCGGATTATACGGGCACTTTTTCCCTCACATCCCGTCCGTGTTGATACGCCCACTGGGAAACAACGTCAGACTATCCACTCTCCACAAGAAACGAGCTGAAACTAGCAGTTTTTTCCATGAAGGCGAAGAAGGCTCCGGGACCAGACGGTATTCCAGCCGAGGTAGTGCAACTGGTCTATCACTCTTGCCCTGACTTGCTGCTCAGTGCGTTTAATGCCTGCTTTCGGGAAGGCGTTTTCCCTGAACGTTGGAAGACAGCATGAATCGTACTGATCAGCAAGGGGAAGGGAAATCCCGAGTCGCCGTCAGCATACCGACCGTTATGCATGCTAGATACGGCCGGGAAAGTGCTCGAGCAACTGATAAAGAGACGCCGCTGGGGACTTTTCTCCAAGGCAGTACAGTTTCAAAACGAGACGTTCCACTATAGATGCAGTCCGGGAGGTGGTGAGTGCGAACCAACAGGCGGAGGTACAAAGTTCGTCCAACCGTCGGATAGTCATTCTAGTGACGCTGGACATAAAGAATGCTTTCAACTCCACTAGATGTACGGATATTCTGGAAGCCCTGGAAAACTTATTCAAAGTACAAAAATATCTAATGCGGATATTTCGAAATTATTAAATTAAAGGTAATTGTAGTGGTTGGATGCACAGTCGATCAAGCGCAATTAAGGCTAAATCTAATAATGGGCCGGGTTGGGAGCTGGATGACCACTCATGGGCTTAACCTATCGTTAGAGAAAACCGAAGTGGTCATCCTGACGAAGAAGAGAATCCCCATAGTGAGAAAGGTCCGAGTCGGGGACACATTAGTAGAATCGAAACTATCAGTCAAGTATCTGGGCTTGCTGAAAGACTCTAAGCTGAGTTTCTTGGAGCAAATCAAGGCAACGGCAAACAAGTTCCCAACAGGGGTCTCGGTGATTAGTGAACTAATGGCCAATCATGGGGGACCAAGTCCAACAAATAGGCGTCTGCTGATGATTGTCGTGTAATATACACTTCTATAAGGAGCAGAGATATGGAGTGAATCTCTGAACAAGAAACTGCACCGAAAATGGCTGGTACAGGTGCAGAGATGAGGAGCACTGCGGATTGCATCAGCATACCGGTCAGTCTCTGAGTCAGCGGTGTTGGTAATTGCAGGGGTGATACCCATCGCTCTCCTTGCTACAGAGCGTAAAAGAGTCTACCTCCGAAGGCACGAGGGTAACAAAGAAAAAGTTGCTTGCGATGAAACACGATGCACTCTCGACGAATGGCAACAATCATGGGAACGTGAGCTAAAAGGAAGATGGACCGCTCGGCTCATCAACGACTTGAGATCGTGGCTCAGTCGAATGGATGGTGAGACTGACTTCTACCTGACCCAGCTACTAAGCAGACACGGTTGTTTTCAGTTTTACCTGCACAAGATTAGTTAGTCACGGTTTCCAGATTGCATATTCTGCATAGGTGTGAAAGATGACGCCTGTCATACTTTTTTTTCATGCAGAAGATGGAACGAACAGCGCGGTGATCTTGCCGAAAAAGTGGGAGAGCTCCATCCAGATAGCCTAATCGAAGAGATGCTGAAATTAGTTAACAAATGGATTCAAAAGGCACATTACGCTCGGGCAATTCTAGCCACGAAAAAAGGCTGGAGGCGTTGAGGGTGGAGGGTTTCTTCTCTAGCAATCCTCCGTCTCTTCTCCTCACCGCTGGAGAAGGAATCCCTGTAACCCGAAGGCGCCAAAAGGCTTAAAATTGGGAGGGCTAGCCCGAAGTAATGTGTCAAACGGTTCCAGGCTAGGCGCTCCGGTTGATAAGGGAGGTAGTCTAGTAGGTCCGTTGTGCCAATGTGAGGCCGACACTCTGGGCGTTTGTAGCCTTCAGCTCCCTACCCAAAAAAAATCATGTTTCACAGTGCGTAGAAGATTTCTTTTTTGAAGTGCCATTCCTGACTTCTGTGCCTTTATATGCTAAGAAATGCGAAATTTAATTTCACCAGAAAATATTATATCCTTCTAAAACTCTATTGTTGGTCATTGATGGGTCGCTTGACAAATGCTTTGCGCTTTTGTCGGTTAATCGCTGAAATGTACGGTTTCTTCCGAACAACCCGTTCGTAATAACCAACTTTTTTTA
The DNA here is from genome assembly GCA_954870665.1 of Stratiomys singularior. NCBI lineage: Eukaryota > Metazoa > Arthropoda > Insecta > Diptera > Stratiomyidae > Stratiomys > Stratiomys singularior. The sequence goes on along the minus strand of OX940880.1, from coordinate 65,224,776 downwards.
GTGTTATTCTTGCAGTAAGCAGACAAAATTTTCTTGGATTTGAGCTGCTACTTGGGATACAGCCAGACACTTTTTTCACTAATGACATGGTAATTCGGTTTCCCAGGCAGGGTACCTTTGATGGACGAACGGGGCGAGTTTTAGATGTAAGTTCCCCTGTCGATTTGAAATTATTTCAAACCCTTTGGTCTAACGAATACTGTCTTCCCAATATTTTTACTATATCTCTGGAGCGGTTTTCTTCTTTCCATAATTTTAAGGTGATTTGTCTTTCACTAACGCTTCTTAGACTTTCCCTTTTGTGTGTGGCCATAGAAAAATCGCGAACTTCCATATAAACACCGAGAGCTATGACTTCTAATGAAGACAAGGTAATTGTGGTAACTAGCAAGCGAAAAAGACGCCTAACAGCCCAAGAAATTCGTGTTGAAATCAACAAATCTAGGGAAAAACCAGTGTCGGTGTCTACAGTGAAAAGACGATTGCGAGACGCCACGTTGTTTGGTCGAAGAAAAGATAATACCACAGTGTGTAGTCCCGATTGTCAACCATGGTAGCATGGTAGTTATGGTCTTGGGTTGTTGCTCAGGCTATGGAACTGGAAATCTGGTCCAAATTGAAAGAATTCTGAAAAAGAAGCAGTATAAAAAAATTTGGGAGAAAAATGCTATTCCCTCCGGGCTGAAGCTAATCGACAAAGGATTTATTTTTCAATAAGAAAATAATGCAAACCATACTTCAAAATTATGTAGGGGCTATTTAAACACGAAAAAGTCAGAAAAAGCGTTGAAAAACATGATATGGCAACCGCAAAGCCGATCTTAACCCTATATAGTTTTTGTGGGAAGAGCTTGACCGCAATGTTCGAGAAGAATGTCCTTCTTCACAGCAAGCCATGGGGAATACATCAGAAGAAAGCTGGAGGAATACCTCGCAAGAGATCATAAATAAATGAATTGCTCGCATGCCAAGGTTGGTTAAACAGGTCATAAAATGTAAAGGGGCTATTTTTATGAAATCAAAAAAATGTATATGAAATCTCTTGTATTTTTTTAAACATTGTATACATCAAGACTTCATGTAATTTTTAATCTTGTGTGCAACATGAAAATAAAAACTGTTTTTCAAAAAAATTTTAAAATATTGAGTTTCATTTTTTTCTCAATTTTTTATATTGGTCTCAAACTTTTGACTGGCAGTGTATGCTATCTTACACCTCTATGCTACCGGCAAGAATTTCAAGCAAGGGTTGGCAAGGTTTTCACTCAAACTGGTATTCAATTTAAGTTCGAGTATGTTGAAAATATAACTATCAGAATTTGCAGATGATCATAATTATGCTCCTTGTATTTGATAACTCATATCAAATTCATTTTGTAAATGAAACGTTGAAATTTTACTGCTCTCTGTTTTTCTGGGTACCGATATTCAGTCACGAGGTTTATTCAATGCCTCCAAATAATCTTATCGTCTAAGTAATAATTTGAATTTAAACTAAAAATTTGGACATCCCAATTAAGAATCTCTCTGGGAAACATTACTCCTTCACAATGTTGATTATGCCTGTTAGGTGGTTATCTTGACATAGAAGCGAGTCACCAGATTAGGGCCACTATCCTGGACGTGTTGGTCAGCTGAGTCAAGATGAGTTTTTCCGAGCAAATTAGGGAAGACAAGGCTGCATGTGATCACATATATTCAGCTAACGTCCTATTAAGAGATGCCACTACAACAGTTCAGTTCCTAATGAACACTGTGCAGTCTGCTCCACTTGACGAGGCAAGACTTTGGGGTGACACTCTCAGCGGTTGACCAAGGTGTACAAGGAGCTTTGCGAATTGCATGCGCATATCGCACGGTCTCTGGGATCGCAGGGGAAAGGCTAGAAATGTAGAAGCAACAACATTCTCCCAGCAATCGGCAACAGTCCTAGTGGCGAGTAAGAAGGAAAGGAACTCTGACCTAAGGTCGAGGCTAAGTTGAGTGAATGGTAAGATTTATTTCCGTTATGAAACACCTCTGGAAGGGACATGAATATTTCTGGTCTTACCCGTATAAGATTAATTACAAGTATGCACCTGAAGTGTGCATATATGTACATCCTTATTTCCTTAATTGAAAAAAGAAATATTCAATTCAGAAATATAAGATATAATTTCCGTTCCCAATGTTTGTCTACAACGGAGTAATACTTACTGACTAGTTACAAGATAACTTAAGGGTTTTCCTCACACTAATTATTTCTTTCTTAGTTGCTTTTTTCCTATTCGCAGTTCACATACAACATAAAATATTTACCTCTATAAAAGATTTTCAATTTCGCGGGATAAGTACTTAGTCTGCTCCTTTGAAATGCCAACAGCTTCATAAAGGCATGTAACTGATTGATAGGTGACAGCTTGCTATCTGTACATTTTTTCTATTTTTCCTATTTGCCATTTTTTATACTTTTTGTATTTAAAAATCGATAATGGCCGTCACACATTTTTTGCTTGCAAAAGTTAAACAGCGAAAAACATGTTCAGCGAAATTGGAGAGTCTTTGTCGGAAACTAATATCGGATAGTCCTGGCAGAGGAAAAAGACATGGGAATCTATTTTCTTGGGCTTAGTTCTTTTAAACGTGATAATTTATACTCATATTTCATAGATTCGTATAGCTAACGGATCTTGATGCAAAGCGTAAAGCAATATGTCAAATGGTTCCAGGGTTGGTACTCAGGTAGATAGGAAGGTTTTTTTCAGTCGCACAATGACAGTTCGACAATTCATTCTTGCAACTCCTGGACAGATGCAAAATGTTAATGAAGATGTAAAAGTTCCGATCAAATCGTTCAACAATCCTAATTACGAGGTCCTGAAAAATATAATTCAGACCCAAACTATATAATGTTTAAGGATATTTTGTTGTTAGTGTTCTGGTACTTCTGTCGCTTTTAAAATTGGAAAACTATTGTTGTGGTGATTTTCCACAATAAAACCGTTAATATATCATGAATGTTAAGCTTGGATTATGATCTGGTTTTAAGATTTTATTTTGCAAACGTTTTTTGATTATTTCGCGGGTTTTCCTATCAAATGGTTCTGACTTAAATGTGAGTATTTATGTTAGGTTAGTGAATAATGATCTATGTATTATTATTTAATGATGATTTCCATGTTGTGATAGAAAATTTCATATTTGTCATATACGGATAGTTGTATGTAGGAAAATATCGTTTTAAAACCCCGTGGAATCCAAGCAATAGTGAAGGTAATATAGTAGGAAGCAATAGTAAAGTGAAAGAGTATTACTCTCACTTTAGTAGACTTCATGAGAGGGTTCAAAAATCTCAGCCATGTACAGCTCAAAATTCACAATCCAATATACAATTATAGTATGTGTAAACTTCTTTTGCGATTATCCACACTTATGGTAGAACATGGTCCGTTCGAATGAAAAGACGTTAACCTTAGAAGCCGCTGGTTTCTTCCACTAAAACGGTTGAAACTATAAACAGCCTTTTACTTTTTCTGTTCGTTGACTTGCGAACAAGTATATAGTAAACGAATTAATTAGTTGTAGAATAGTTGCCTGTGAACATGGCCATCAATTTATGTGTCAGTAGACCAACGTTGCCCCATTAAATGCATTATTTATTAGTTACTAACGTGCTCGTAATTCTTTAGTGTGACAGAATAATTTGACTTGTTTCTTATTTGATGTGTCGTTATCCTCACTTATTAACATAATCTGTGCATGTTTCCATAGCTTACACATCAATCAATGAATCTTTCATCATTTTTAAATCAATTGGAATGGAAAATGGCAGTTTATGCACAGAGCTCTCTTAGATTTTCTTATTACATCAAACGATGAACTCCTGTACATAGGATAAATAATTTATATATGTACATTAAATGTTGTTTCGTCCGTCAAAGTCAAACGCGTTTTATTTAATACTCATCGTTATAAATTTTCTTTTAAGAATATAAAGCTGATTCTTAACAATAAAAATAAAAAAATACTTAATGGCCCGAATGGCTCTCTAAATTTAAACATTATCATTTAATAATGAAAAAAACAATATCAAATACATTTTAATAAAAATCATTACACATTTTAAGATTCAATTGGAATAAGGAGAAAAAAACCAACCAACATTATTCAAAAATCAATTATAATGTTAACACAACAGTGTACTTAGTACGACTAATATATAATAACCTAATTCTAATCAAATTCAATCGAAACAATTTATCTTATACGAGGGTCAGTCAAAAGTAAGTTTAAGGGTCGCAGCGCTCTACGTGGTGAAAAAATTAACGAACAAAATTTGAGAAGGTTGTTCTCTCATATATCCTAACCAATTTGACGCATCACTGAGCCTGATAAGTCTATTTTTGTGTTTTTTACAACAATTTAAAATGGAGGTGCCGATAGAAGTAGCTTCCAAATGTGAACCGCGTATTGTGATACGTTTTTTGACCGCAAAAAAATTATCGGCTATTGAAATTTATCGAGAATTATCGTCTGTATACGGTGAGTAGTGCATCAGCCTTCTAATGGTTAGGCGTTGGCGAACAGCGTATCTAAACGGAAGAAAAGAACTCCATGACGAAGTTAGCGACAGTGTTTTGGGATTATCGAGGTACTCTTTTGATTGATTACCTCGACAAAGGCAAGACTCTCAGCGTAGAGTACTACTGTGATGTTTTGGATCGTTTATGAAAAGCAATCAAAAACAAACGGACAGTTTTGTTGAGTTGCAAAGTATTTTTGATTGACGATAATGCTCGTCCGCATTCTGCCTGTTTAACCCAAGAAAAATTGGCCTCATTTAAATGGGACGTTTTTGAGCATCCTCTTTTTCCCTTGACACGACCGGTGACATCACCGAAGTAGTCACAAAGTATCTTAAAAATTTGGACCCAAAACATTTTGACGTCGGAATGCGAAATTAGTTTGTAGATACAAAAAATGTATTGGGAGAGATGGCGACCTTGTAGAATAATAAAAAAAATTCTGAATTTTCTGAAAATGACCTTATTTTTTTTTTGTTTTGAACACTCCTTCTTCCCCAAATCGCATACTTAGACTTACTTTCTGACTGACCCTCGTACTATTGTAATACTAACAATATTCCTAGCCTAAATGTTAAACATCATCTCTAAAGCCTTATATAATACCATTTGCCTATACTAAATATTGAAAACTTTGCCTAATTTTCAACACAATAACAACAATAAATGTAGCTACCATGAGCTGAAACTCAAAAACCAAGCAACGAAAATAAAACACGAATAATTTAGACATATTCATTCAGCCACCAATACCTAGACTGCTCCATCACAGCCCGACCAGTCCCAACGAGTTTAGCGAATGTGTATCTCCATTGGAATCGCTGGACTCAAATTCGGAGGATTTTTTATCTTCTTATCGGTGGCCCGTCAATATATGAGTATGTGGTATACAATTGGGACGCCGTGAGAATCAAAAACATATCGATCCATGCCTAAATACATGAATACTTCTGGAGGAACAACGCCAGTAGCGAGGCAAGTCGCAATATACTCATCTGTAGGATGGAACGGCTGTGAGATCCAGGGATTTGCACTCACAGTTACGAATTTTGCAGTATGATTGCGAAGAAGTCTCAATATGAAGATATCGACTCTCGTCACTTAAGCAGTTTGATAAATCTCCCTATTCAATATATGGTGTTTCCAATCCGTCTCAGTCTTCCTGTACAAGCAAATTCATGCCTTCCAAGCATTTCCTTTTGAAAACGCTTAATCTTTCTGTAGTACTAACACTCCGATTGTACCAGATCTGGCATCCATATGTCAAAATAGGTCCAACCAGAGTCTTGTAACATATAACTTTGACCTTTTGAAGAATGTGTCTAGAATGAAAGAGTCGACGACGGGCCATACTACTTTTTGTGCTTTACTCAGCATCATTTTGATATGATCTATATAGTACAGGTATTGATCGAGATGAACATCGAGGTATCGAACACAGGATTTATGTGGAACCCTTTTTGAGCTACCCTCGCCAGCCATAATGTGGAAATCCTTCCAATGACGTTTCAGGTCTTGGCTAGCCCCCTGCAACGTTGTCCAAAACAAAATTGTTCCGCATTTTTAGAGAGCTGCATTCATAGAGCTGCACATAATTAAACATTTTTTGGAGATTACTCTGGATTAATCTAGCTATTTGGTTTGCTGTATAGATGATCAGATCATGAGCTTGGTGAGACATTAAAATCAAAGCCATTCAATAGTTTGCGAATGAATATTGAGAATAGCAGAGGCGTAGTAACTGTACCCTGTTGTAGACCATTCAAGACTTTGAAGTCGCGCATTGTCGTCAGATTTCCATCAGTTACAACAAATGATTTTCCGTATAACATATTACTCATCATGGCGACGTCTGGGGAACGTGTCCTGAAGGAGTTTAACAATTAGTCCATCCGATCACAGCGTATCGAAGGCTTCCTCCATATAGTTGCGCTTTGCCAGGTGAGCGACTTGTTTGCTCTTCGCAAATATTAGCAATAGTGAATAAAACACACCCGAATAATTTAAAATTAGGTTCTTAAAATTTTATTCTTAAAATCTCAAACACTTTACAATTATTTCACTATTATGAATTCACCTTTACATTAATTAATCAATCACTTTTAGTTGCTTCGTAATTACTTTATCGCTCTATTTTTAACGCACGATGTCGCTCGCTGCTTCACTTCATTCACAATACTCGCTTAGCCGCTCGCCGTAGTCGCTTTCATACAACTACCAATCAACCCAAAATCTTCCATGTGGATTGTTCTCGTGTTTCTGCGCTGAGTCACTTGCACCCGGATTTGTTGTACTCACGTTGCACGCAACGTGTTTATGTTTCTGCTTTCGAGAATTATCGATGTATTGGTAGTTGAACTTGTTTATGGCTTTTCTCTTAAGACGAATACAGTGGCGCGTAACCTTTTCCGAACATGTCACAATATCAATGAGACACGCTCCAATCCATTATCTATCATTTAATTTCCAAAAGATGTCTGAAGTTACTTTTGTTATCGCAAGCTCGGTATGAGGTCAGATGTTGATGTTTCATTAAAATAAAGAATCGGTTGCCGTGCAGTCCTGATTTGAAGTCGAAAACTTCTGCTTCAGCGACCTCTAAAAATATTTGATTTCCTAGATAGGTAGATGAAGTTCTTAGGTGTTCCTATAAGGCAAATTTCTGCAATCCATCATATATAATCCTGTTTTCGTTTCTGTCCGGAGTCGTACTATCTGTTTCGATACCAGCTCTTTCGAGAAGATTTACTTTATCACTCCAAGATTCGACACCTTCACTCGAGACCTCTAACGGAATAAACCTTCTGGGTCCTGTGGGCCAATACCCCTCAATTTTTCCACCCATTGATTGCTGACCTCACTCCTGAAGTATGAACGGATTAAGGTCTGGACATTTTTCAGGCTTAATTTCAACAAAGTCAACGATGAGTGGTTGTAGTAACTCGCCGATAGATATTGTTGACGCGTGTGGGAAGAAGGATTTTCAATTTTTTTAACCTTGCGATGGTCGGTGTTTCATATTCTTCCATATTGTTTCGATGCTTAATCGTGGGCACTACTTTCTCGATCGTTTCCAACGCTAGCCTCTATAACTTCGACAAAAGAGATCTATTTCATTGTAACTTATATTTCTGTCATTAGGAACCATTGAGGAAGCGTTGTCATCATCAAAAGGAGGACATTGCTTTTGGAAATCCCGATTAAACATGTGAAACTTTCCCCGATCCTTTTTTTTTTTAATTCAACCGGTGATTTTCATATTGAAATGGAATGATGAAGACATTATCCCTGTGATGATTGATTTCCATAATGATTGCGTTATGTTGGCTATTATAAAAAGGCACCTGTAGTTTCCGTTGAGGACTATTTAAGTTGAATTCAAGCCTTGCATCAGCAATCCAAAGATCCAAATATGAATCAGTCCTAAGGATAGGTTGGGAGTTCCGCCCCATATACATTGCATCTGTATTCAATTTAGTTCTCTGTTATTCAGGATTTCAGGAATCGCCTTTTGGATTATTGTTGACTTTCAGTCATAATGTATGCCGAGCGTTAAGGTCACCGGCAAGAATACAATAGTTATGCAGCCTGTTCAATTCAAATATTTAAAACAGTTAGTTAAGCTCCTAGAACGTTTCGATCAGTTAACGAAGAGGTCATCCTTACCAGGCAATGAAACTTTGATCACGGACACTTCAAGAAATTCAAAGTTTTTAAATTCGACTTTATCAATATTTTGGCAATTTGTACCAGGTAAAGTAGTAAATTCTTCTTCCTGGTGCAGGTTCCTTGAGCACTTGAAGAAGATCGACCGTATCCTCTCCGCAGTTCAAACCCCTCAACAAAAAGGTCTGATTTTTTTCACTTTTTGGGTATAGGTGAAGTGTGGAACTTCCCCAGAATTCACCGCATCATTTGCTAACTTGAAATTGACAATTGTAACATTTTAATTGTCAACTTTTCTGCGTTAACTCTTTTTATTTCGGAATCGGTTAGTTTTTTTCGACTGCCAATAACCGAACCATATCTCTCCCGCTTTGTCCGAAAACATTAATTGGCGGATCTTTTTCTGCATGAATTTTATTAGTGGATTTCTCAGAGGAACCAGCAGAGCCGCGAGTTGGTTTGCTCACCTTATTTTTATTTTTTAAATACTGAATAAAACTAATGTTGTCTTCATTAGAAATACCTTTACTACTTTCAACTTCCATTTCCTCTTGCAATCCGTTCAGCACTGCATAATAATTTTGGCTGTCGTTTGTGCCTTCAGCACTTGAGATTTTTTCTGGGATAGTTTGTTTCGCATTTTTCTTCGCCTTTGTTTCTTTATTTATTTCCTGTCGCGGTTGCCGGTCTGAACTGTTCATCCCTTTGTTTAATAGATCTTCGAACGACTGTGGCCGTAGCCTTAATTCTTGGTTTTCTTTTCGAAGTCTTGTTACTTCCGTCTCTTATTCTATTATTTTCAGTTTGCGTAGCCGTCGGGTTTCTCCATACCAGCAGCCCAGAAGCTATGTTTGGATATTTTACTATCTCTATCTCTATCTCTCTATTTTACTATCCAATTTACTATTGGATATGGATAATATATCGAAGTATAAATAATCGATACGAGCACTTGGGTCGATAGCTTTCAGATAAGCCTTTTCCAATAAATACATTCCAATAAATTTTTTAAAAATTAATTTATGTTAATTTTAATTTAATTTATAAACTTTTGACAGTTGCCTTAAAAAAAACACGTCAGTACGCAATGAACGCCAGACTTAGAATTTTCGTCCGTTTATTACTTACGCAATAGGATAATGCTCTTCGAACAGCGATTCTTTTTGCTGTCTAAATATTTCGGAAAATTATGGAGACGATTCAAAAATTAACTAAAGAACTTTTTTAACGGCTTAAGGCGAAGACCCTATGAGCACTGTCCATGCTAAGCTTGCCCAGTGCGCTTTGACAGCTGTAACGATGTTGAATGGATGTACAATGTACGATGCAACAGTTCCCAATGTTATTGCACTAGAAGATTGTTGCTCTGCTACTTCCTCCTCCTCCTCCACAATTTGTAACTCGATGTAACTCCATGACTTCTTCGGTGATCAACTCTTGACTGTGCTCTTCCACAAGCTCTTGAATATCCTTGATTTCCGCCGAGAGCCTCTTGATATTAGCCAATGACATAATCTCGTTAGCTGTAGACTCCACAGGTACTGTTTCAAAATCAAATTAAACAGCACTTTCTGACCAAAGCTTTTTCCAAACAGAATTGAGTCCTCTTGGTAACTCCTTTCCAAGCCTTGTCAATCATCTTGAGGCAACAATGATCTTAAAATGATCTTTCCAAAACTCTCTGACAAATGAAATTTGTCGCTTCAGTAACCTTAAAACAATGATCGAAGAGCGTTTTGTTGTGGAGTTTTTTAAAGTTAGAAATTAGCATTGGTCCAGAAGCAGGAGTAACGTAATGGTGTTAGAGGCAGAAAGTAGATATTGTCGTAATAAGATTCTTCATGTATATCATTTTGAAGTCTTGGAGAATGGGCGGGGGCATTGATCATAACAAGCAAGACATGGAGGAGAAGATTCGTCTCATGCAAATATTTTTTTACGGATGGACCAAAAACTTCATTGAACCGATCAGTGAAAATGTTACTTTTCACCCAGGCCTCCTTGTTGGATTTCCACGTATGTTTAGCCTGCTCTTCTGGTTATTATACTTCTTAACGGCTCTTGTAGTTTCTGAGTGGTAATCAAGCAACGACTTTATTTTCAAATTGCCGCTTGCATTGACACCTAATAGTAGCGTGAGGTGGTCTTTCATTTGCCTAGCCTGGCAATGCATTCTTTCTTGCTGTTGGATAAGTTCAGTTTGGAATTTTTTCCAGAACAAACTCGTCTCGTCACAATTAAAAACTTGTAGTGGCAGGTAAAGCTTCATGAAGTTGTTGATGAAATTCTGCTTTCGTGTCAGAGTTAGCTGCTTCACCGCGCCATGCAAGGCTGCGGATGCCGTTTCTTCTCTTAAATTTCTCAAACCATCAATGAGTTTCCTTGAATGGTGAAATATATTGATATTTCTTAACGTTGTGAGCGAAAATAAGTTACGCCTTTTCAAAAATATTGCCGCCTTGTAATCGTTACTCGCTTATCTATATTAGACGCAACATCTCAACATCATCAAGAATACGTGACCGTTTCGTAGATATCTTCATAACCCTTTGAAGCTCATCTCCTTAGTTCTACTTTGTTCTTGAGAAAAATGCACATCGTTGATGTTGACCGATTTTATGTGCGCGCTAGATTAGACACGCTTACACCTTGTTCTCTGAATGAGCTTACATTTCATTACAACTGCTCCTTCCTCTCTCTTATAATTGTCTGCTTGAGGCTTTTTTGAGGAGACATTTTAGCAAAGGTTATTGCCCTTCGAACATGAAAAGTTACGAATACTGTCTGAATACAAAATTTGTAAAAACGGGTGATCACAAACGAAAACAAGTGCTAAATGAGTGCTAAACTTAAGCTAATGATCTGCGCGAGTCCCATCTCACAAACAAATGTCGGGAAAAGGGACTTCCCCTTTATGCGTAACTAATGCGAAATGCCGTTCGTTAAAGGAGCAACTTCTGCACATTTTTGCACTCGTTATGCGAATTATTTATTATGAGAGGTGCTTGATGTGAAAGCTTCCACGATTCAAGTATTCCAATGTAACTAGGCTCAGTAAGAAGAGCTTTGAAAGACAAAAAATCAATAGGAAAACAAGCGATAAGAGTGGTGACAACAGCTTATATACGACGATTCTATTCTCATCTATCTATCGCGACAAAAATCATGTGGGTGTTACTTATTACAAACTATTTCCAATGGTTTTCACTTTTGGTTACGTAATTGCCACAAAGTCACGTATGTTTTCTCTATTCGATTTTTGACAAGTATTTTTTTAGTTTACCATATTTCAATTTTAGAATATCAGAGTCAAGAATTAGCAATATGCTACAATTTGTAATGAACTAGAATTGAATTCTCACTAAAAAGAGACCCCATCCAACTAAACGGAGAAGTGTTCACTACGACGGAACAGAAGCGAACTGCTTGCTCGCTATATTACGCCCACCTGTACAAGGAGAGATCGTCTTCAGACCAAGGCACTTACATAATCGTGTAACAGACGGTCACAGAATTCCTAAACGGATACCAAGCCTATCTCGCTAACTTCTCAATGATAAATAGAGCCTCGTGCCTCGCTAGTGACCCGATCGAAGATTTCTTTGCAAGTCCCAATCAGGTACTATTCGCCGTCCCCCTCAATCAATAGTAAAAAGTCTAATGGCCCCGATGGTATCTCGAATTACATCCTGAGGAAATGCTTGAACTCCATTTACAGGCCACTTACTATCATTATTTGCCACTGTATCAATAATGGATACTTTCCCTGAGTGTCGAAAAGAACTCTACTACTCTCCACTCCCAATAATGAGGCGAAAGGCGACTTAAAAAAGTTCAGAGCAATATCCCTGCTCTCAAACCTTGGTAAAATCCTAGAGAAGAAAGTCCTACTCTCCTTCAAAACTTTTACAAAACCCGTAATACCAGCGCAACAGTTTGGATTTAAAGAAAAAGTACCTACATGACAAGCGGTTCTCCTCTTACACGACTACATCTAATTCAGTTTAAAGAAGAAACGCAACTGTAGCCTACTCAATCGACCTAGAAAAAGCGTTCGACTCCGTGTGATCCAAAGGCCTCGTACATAAACTCCTAAAGGCTCAGTGCCCAACTCCGCTGACGCGCATTATAACCAAACAAAAGGGCTCTTCTGGTGAAAATTGTCATTGTCTACTCCAGCACGATTAGCATTCGCTCTGGTGTTCCCTAAGGATCAATACTCGGCCCGCATTTCCTCAACTTCTATCTTCACGACATCCCAACTTCAAACCAATCGTCAAAAAGTATACAGCGTTCCCCTCAAAACTATAACACAAGACAACATACTGATTCTCGCTACTCGCAGGTCGCCTCTCAAAGCCCTAGAAAACATAGCAGCACACTAAGATTCCCTACAAATGTATCAAAATGAACCCTTTCCATCATTGCAAAAAAGTGCAAACTCATTTGCTTTAGAAACGTCTCGGGCAAAGGCCACCGAAAGCAAGGAAACTCTCATTACACATTGATAACGTTCGCTTGTCCCTAAGAAACACTATGAAATACTTGGGCGTACTGTTCCACCACCGTCTTAACTTAAATCCTCATGCCCGTGGGGCCATCGAAAAAACCACCTGGGCTTCTGCAGCTCTGACCCCTCTGCTCTCTAACAAGTCAGTCCAAGTAAGCACGATAGTCCTTATGTCCTTATAAGGGTTTTGTACTTATCAAACCGATAATCTGCTGACACTTTCCTATCTGGTTCACTATCTCTTCCACTGTAGCTGTAGCGGATAAATTGCAAATATTCCAGAAGAAAATATTTAGAAAGTGTCTGCCCAAGTATGGGAGGCCAAACAAAAAACATTACCGAAGGACCATCGTATACAGACAAACCAAAGTTAAGCCCATCATAGAATATATGGTCGAGACTAGTTCAAAGCGCTTAAAGAAATTGGCAAATCACCCCGAATCTATTATAAGGGAACTGGTCTCCATCAATGGCGCTGAGAACATCGCTTCTCCACATCTCTCGCCCATTAAATTGTTCACCTCCAACTCTACGGCCATCACAAAACCTACCACTCTTCTATACATAGACAGAGCACGGCAACCGCAGCTAACCAAATTGCACAAGCAACAGGCGAACTGCTACATCCATCACCAAGACCGATGCGGCCACCAAGTTAAACTTCAGACTACTTAAGCCTCTCTTCATATAGGACTCCTACTCCCCATCTCCATCTGACTGCCGCCTCCATATCAAACATCTAAGTTGAGAATAAAAATTAGTACAAAGAATGAAGTTAAAATAAGTTAGGTCTAACGCATCTCCCTTAGGAAGGGAGTAAACCGTTGACAAATTTGATGGGATCTGAGGTATGCAGGAGCGATGTTCTATTGCGCTATGGCGGAAAATGGCCTTATGAGCTAAGGATGAATTTATAAAAAACAATTGTGGCACCAATTCTAAACTAAGTGTCGGTTACGACCAGATCAATAAAAATAAGCTGTTTGACAAACGTGTCACTGTTGAACATTACAATCTTTATAGAAAAGGCGGAAAAAAACAAAATGTACGTAAAAGTCTCAATAAATGCATATCTATCAATCTTTAATCAGTTATGAAACTTTAATGTCAAATGGTCAGAAATGATATTAATGATTTATTTCCAATTTCAAGACAGTTTGCAGTTGTTTTTGGTGATTCATGAATGTAATTTTCATATTTTTGCCTCTGACTTAACACTCGGTTATGAATATTAACTATTAATAAATATATATGTTTCTAATTGCTCCGAAACCATTGAGATTTCGATAGAATTTCGGATATCATATTGCAACTTACAACCCGTTATAACAACAGGCACGAATTGAGCCGAACATTTCGACAGCTAATGAGAGGTAAAGTTAGCTAAAGCAACTTCTTCGGACGCTCACGTAGAATTTTTTACACAGGTAGAGCTTGTCGACATATTTTATACCTCTATGCGGCATTGTTCGATAAGAATACACATACTTCCATAGAGGAAGAAGACATAGAAAGGCCCTACAGTCTCATTTTTCTCCGAAGAAACCGAAAGTAACGCTTACTAACACAAATTAATTAACCCTTACCAAAAAATAATCAGAAATAGTATGAATGAATGGTCGAAAATTTTGTCATCTGAACTATTGACACAAACATTACAATATTTGCTTGCTATAATTAAAGCACATGTTTTGTTTTCATTCGCATATTATTATCCAAATACTCATAAACAATATTTTGTCCATAAATCAATAAAATAAAACATAATTTCCATTTTCCATTTTTAAAACATAATTTTAAAATTTTTAAAAATAATTATAAAACATCATTTCCCGAAGAATTAAGCCCCGGCCATCCCATACAATATTGACCGATGCTAAACTTCGGATTTAATTTGCTCGAGTCGAATGAACATGGGAAAACTGCAATCTGACGCTAATCTCAAGGCTACACTAAGCTAATAAAATAAGTTCAAATCTATTATTCCGTTGTTAATGTTTTTATTGAGCAGATCCTAAATGGGAATTGGAAATGCTCAATGTAAGATTGAAATGCACATTTTCAATTAGCGTTGACTGATAAAAGTGATTGATTTAACAACCAATTTAATAATATTTTCAACATTCAAGTAATATGTGTAACTATTACTTTACTGAAACTGCTTTTCTAACTGTAATGTTGACACACTGTCAAATTTAAAACAAAAGGTAGTCGAAGATTTTGGAAAATGTAAGCATTGTATTATTTTTAACATTCAATGGATGAAAATGCTTTTGATTTGCTATTTATATGCTGAAGTTGGCCAATTAACTTGTAAGTGAAATTGTCGGCAGTAATATTGATGAATAATTTCAATTTCAAGGCAGATATAGGCTGTTATTAGTGATTTATGAATGTAGTTTTCGTATTTTTGCCTATGATTGAATAGTACATTGTGAATGCTAAGTAAAAGTGGTCCTAATTGTGCGAAAAACTTTGAAATTTCTATATAATGTCCGATGTCATGTTGCATATGACACAAGTGGCATGAACGAATGAAGCCGAACATCTGCTCATCCAATTGAAAAGCGAATAAAATAAATTTAAAACTTCGGACGCTCAAGTACACTTGTATGCACGGTAGGGCCTCTCTATACATTATACCTCTATGCGTACTTCATTTGAGTCAGAGTGAATCTGTTATTGCTCTTTATATTTCTTTCTGACTACAGTTGCTCAGGAGGATTATCGTTATTCTTGTTCTCACGCTATGGTGAGTAATACGTATTCGAATCATAATGTCGATAAATTTTTTAATGTAATTAAATAACACACTTTTCTTCACAACAAACTAAACCTTTTTATTCACATAAATTTAGTTTTTATAAAATTTCTTTTAAGTTTTCAAAATTCGACCGAACCGCATTTAATCATAATCGCAACTGCTAATTTTCAAGACTTTAATCCGGATCCAAACGCTTTTGTTTATTTAAGGTTAACTATCTGAATTGGATCAATCTGTCATTTCTTCATCTCCTCTCTGTGCAGATTTTTGCATCTAAATATGGCTATTTGTCTTCATACGAGGTCTGGCTATTAAATAACGAGACTGGTTACGAAAAAGGGTTTTATTATAAAAATTATTCTACATTCGAATGCTCCCCTTCAATATACTCCCCTTTCCTCGCCACACACCTTTCCATACGTTTTTTCCATTGATCGAAGCAGTGCTGGAAGTTTTCTTTGGTGAGGGCCTTTAGGAGCTCTGCCGTGTTTTGCTTTACCGCTTCCATCGACTCAAATCGGGTCCCTTTCAAAGCAGATTTTATCTTCGGCAACAAAAAAAAAAAGTCGCACGATGCCAAATCTGATGAGTACGGCGCGTGTTCGAGCACTGGAGTGTGCTTACCGGCCAAATACTGCTTCACAGATAGCGCGTTATGGGCAGGTGCGTTGTCCTGATGCAAAATCAACGAGTTGTTCTTCCACAACTCGGGCCGTTTCTTACGAACTCGTTCTCGCAGTGTTGCCAAAACTGACAAATAGTAAGTCTGGTTGACAGTCTGACCCTCTGGAACCCATTCAGTCATCACGATACCGTTAATGTCGAAAAAAAACGATCAACATTGCCTTGAATTTTGATTTGGACATCCTTGCTTTTTTGATTCTGGGCGATTCAGGCGTCTTCCAATGCATCGATTGCCGCTTTGTTTCAACATCATAATGAAAAATCCACCTTTCGTCGCAGGTAATAATGTTTTTCATCAGTCCGGAATCTTATTTTAACCTTTCAAGGAAATCCGAGCAGATCTGTTGACGCAAGAGCTTTTGGTCAGCAGTCAGGTTTTTTGGCACAGACTTTTGTCATGTGTAATTCCTCGTGTAAAATTTGTGTAACCGTTTCTTTATCGGCGTTTACAGCCTCGGAAATCATCCGGATGCTCATTCGACGATCTGCACGCACAATTTGGTTGATTTTGGTCACTTTTTTCGGAGTTGAAACAGTGACAGGGCGACCTGGGTGTTGGTTATCTTCAGTGCTCTCTCGGTCCTCACTGAAGCACTTACACCACTCAAAAACACGCGCACGAGATAGAGGATTGTCCCCATAGGCCTCTTGCAACAATTTATAGCACTCAGTCGGGGTTTTATTTCAATTTAACGAGAAATTTGAGATTGATACGTTGCTCCTGTTTTTCGCCACACATGGTTTTTGGCACGAGAAAAAAACACGTTCGTTTCAAACCGCTACTGCACAAATCCAGTAATAGTGACGAGAACGTGTTTTGGTACGTGCATAGACAAGATATATAGATACCCAACGCACTACTCGTTTTTTCCCCATGTGGAGGTTTAACTTCAACACAATATTTATTTTTTAACTAATACAATAATTTATTAACAAAAGCTATTTTACTAATTTTGCGCGTACAACTATATTCACGAGGATCGTTTTTGTGTCCTTCTTGTTCCGAGGTCTACCGCTGTGTAGAATCGTGTCGCTCGCGAGCACTACTCCTTATGAGGACTGCCATATATCTATTTTTTGCTGCAATGTGTACTGCCATATATTTTGGCTGTAATGCTGCCATTAAAAGGTTGCCACACCCACCCCTCTACGGCGCCCTCTAGGCGCGCAGTCTCGTTATTAGCCATAATAGCCAGACTTCGTAATGGTTTTCTGAACGACTGAGATTGCAAAAACACAAGCTCCTTTATTTGATTTTATTCTTTCCGTTCAGTATTGAATTGTATTGTATTGATTGGGGAGGTTGCACTGGGATGTTGATTCGACAGCTCTATCGTTTACAGAATAAGAAAAGGAAGAAAATAATTCTTTTGAAGTCTGCTTTCGAAATTCCTTTGCACGATGTACAAATGCTCATCGGAGCACGGACCCTCTTGTGGTTTTGTTTTTCAAAATAATTCTGCGTTAAGCGAGTACAGCAAGCGAAGCAAGCAAAGCTGGCATTGAACCTCCATTTTTATTCTTGTCAAACGAAATAATGGCGGAAAATTCACCAATACAAATCAGGTTCTACTTGTTTTGGGTGAATCCTGTTTGTTCGGTATGTTTTCGCTGTTTTATGCTAGCGCAATGGTTTGCATACTGACAAAACGAGTATAAATTAGCTCGTGAATGTTGAACTCTCCGAAAGGAGAATTTTAATATAATTCGTTGTACTTTGATCGTTGCAAGTTTATATTTTGTAATTCATCGCGCTAGTCTCGGTCTTTAATCATTTTAACAAGTTTAATTCACGTTCAATTTATTATGAACATTCCTTAACCTCACTTGCTGCAGGTTCTGCAACGTTACTATGCAAGCAGCTTCAGGATACGTTCTGTACTCGATGTTCAATCATTTCGCATTGCTGCGTTTGTAAGTACATGAAAATATTTCTTGAGCATGAAGATTTTCATTTTATGGCCAGTTTTCCGGCCTGACTGCGATGGTTGCAGACGTTGAAAAAGCCAAACCAAGAACTTGAAGCCATGCCAAGTTTATGTTGCATTAAGTAATTGCTGCTGCCGAGGTACCGAGCGGTCGAACTTGAAGCGGATTACAGTCACGAACAAGGTATGTCTGCTGGCATGTGCTAACGCAACTGAAATCCACAAGAAATGCATTCAGGCCGATGGTTGAGGAGTGTAAAACACAAACGGCACTGACTTTAATGGTGTCAACCTAGATTCGAGGTGCACTTACGGAAATCGCTGCAAGTCTGCACTGACCACCATCGCCGCTGCACCTGCCAGAAGACGTTGCCTGCAATGACCTTCAACTCCGCGCAAAACATATTCACCGCCGAAACAATTGGCAATACATTTGATTATCTTTGCGACTATTACCATAACTGTCTATTTTTCTTGCCCACCCAATTAAAGCGCATTTAGTGCCAATTGGGATTGCATAATAGTGTCTCGGTCAGAATTGTTATGTTGCTCACTTTGCTTTGTACCTTTCGAAACGCTTTTTCCCATTGTGTTGAATGGTTAATATTTGCTCGAATGAGGCGATTTTCTTGTAGATATTAATTCACTTTGTTTGATTTTCCAGTGCTTGAATATGTGGGTCCCAAGTGGCGGACCTTTGTGGCGAACATGTCTATCGCAATTTTCTTCACGACCGCCGCTAGCATTTTGCCGTGGATCGCGTATTATCTCGCGGATTGGAAGCTGTTCACGATTGTCACATCTGCGCCGCTAGCTCTGGCCGTTCTGACGCCCTGGGTAGTGCCTGAATCAGCCAGGTAAGTTGATGGATCAGTAACGTCTACAACTCAACACATAACAAAAGTTAAATATACTAAGAATATTAAATCCAATTTAAGATAATTTGAACAACTCTGCATTCGCAATATTGCGTAAAACCTAGATTTATGCCGACATGTTAATTCGAAGGAACATAACTGTGGTTGTCGGTTGCACAAACATATGATTGAATGCTAACAATAAGTGTACAAAATTCTTTAACAACTTTCCTGATGGTAATACAACAGGTAGAGGTACTACAGTCTTTGCGGACTGTGATTAAGACCTCAAAATTCCTCAAGGTGCTCCAAAATGTCTCACAGTCGAATCATATTATCTGGATTTGAACTAATGTTGCAACGCTCCGTCGTTCCTATGTCCTTATCACTGGGTTTAGGGGCGAATTTGACAGATTTCAAGTTTTGAAATGAAATAACCTGGAAGACAACATCATTAATCCTCACCATTTGGCAATGTGTATTCATAACTGAAGAATTCAAGCGGACGTTCGGTATACGTTTTCATTTATTCCTATTCGCCTTTCGATTTTTTACTGTGTGCGACAAACACTTTTTATCTATGCTCCCTGTATCGCAATACTTTTAGCCGCGACGCAGTATTCGAAAGCATACCATGCGCCTATCGTCGATGATTGGGCGATATTTTTTTTTTTTTAAAAAAAGGATTACTCCACCCACTTGATTAAAAAACCCAAAGGTTTAGTTGTAAATTAAATTTTATTGTTAAATCTAACAGCGCGACGACTTTAAAGCTAATTGGACAACTGGGGGTGTTCATGTATACGACGGTATTTATTGCTTTTAATTGTTTATTTAGCAAAACGTCATTTGTGGAAATTTGATATGGAACTTTGACATGTGGCGTTACCTTAAATGCTTACGTATTGTCTCGATTCGACACATGTCACTTACGTTGCAAATTCCTTGCATTTAGCTAAATGCAACGTTTGCTGCAATTGGTCAAATATGTATTATTATTTTTGATGTGAGTTTGAGGCGTCGTATACAGGAACCTCGTGACACTCAACGCGATTTATTATTCCTTCGTCTTTCAACCAATTATATCGAATTAAGCTTGTTATAACGTTTTTTTATAAAATGAGTTGTCGACCGGTAACAGGAAGTGATATGCTTGAGGTAATTCTACGAGAAAATGAAAAGAATCAGTCAAAGCTCAGCGACCTTGGTTCAAAAACTTTCGATCACAACGTTTCAGACATAGGGGTGAAAGATAAAGATAAGTCTTTGGCCCAAATTTTTGTCTGAAATCACCAAAATTAATACTTACTAACAGAAATTCACCAACACTTAAAAATACTCACAGTAGGATAAATGAATGGGCAAACATTTTGTGATCTGAATTTTAGTCACGAACATCACAACGTTTGCTTGCTATAATTCAAGACATCTTCTGTTTAGATTCGTATTTTATTAGTCAAATACTCATAAACACCATTTATTCCTTAAATCAATAAAACTACGAGAATAAATCACATTAAGTGACCCATCATCAACAAATAGAAATGCTCAAGATAAGCGTTTTCACTTTTTTAATTAACGTTGACTGATTTAAGTGCATGATACAGCGACCGATTTGATAATAATTTCAACATTCAAGTCGTATGTCTGTGATCATTTTTTTACAGAAATCGCTTTTCTAACTGTAATGTTGACACACTGTCAAATTTAAAAGCGAAGATAGCCGAAGACTTTGCAAAATGTAAACATTGATATTATTTTTACATTTCATGAACGAAAATGTTTTCGATTTGCTAATTATATGCTCTAATTAGTTAGTTAACTTTTATGTGAAATTGCCGATAGTAATATTGATGGATAATTTCAAATTTCAAGGCAGATACAGATGCCCTCCAACAAAACACGTAAAAGTAATGTATTTTTCAGTTGTTATTAGTGTAGTTTTCGTATTTTTTGCTTAGATAGTTTTTACTTTGCTTATATAGTACATTGCGAATATTATGTAAATATGATGATTTTAACCGCTCCGAAAACATTGAAACTTCGATGAAATTCAGTTATTGATTTCGGAAAACATTATCGAAAAAGTTCTTATTCAATTCAAATAATTTATTTAAAAAAAGCGCCGCTGTAAGACAAACCACGAGACTGGAAACCGCCTTATACTGTTGGAATGCGATCACTTTTCGGATTAATGTGTCTGATCTTCAAAGATGCCACACGCGAATGGCATTGGAGTATTTATAAGCAAATGATGGGGCACGCGTTCCTATTTTTCCTGCTACTACTACTATTTTTCCGTCATTGAAAAGAATAAAACTTCTACTCAGTTCAAAATTTCTACCGCAATTTCTACAGCACAAATAAGAAAGGTTTCAGAAATGTTTACGCATTAAGGCCAAAATACAATAGTGCGAGAGTGCAATGCGAAATCGCGACGAGAGTCTCGCAGCAAATGTCAAGAAGTTTTCATAACATGCATTTGTATAGGACAATGTACAATGATTGCGATGCGTCAATGCGAGGAAACAGTTTTTTAGTTGGTCTCTTTTCCTTTGGGCCACTGCTTCCCAGCATTTTAGCAGATGCACTGTTTTAGCAGAGCACTCCTACACATATTTGCGTTGGCTTTCAAGGCAATTTTCTTGATGTATCCCCTTAGCGTGTAATCCACCATGAAGATTCAAGTGAAGATCCTTATCTTTTATGTCGTCATTCCGAGGCACTCATGAAACGTGTTTTCGTCGGAGACGTGGAGAGTCTCGAAATTTGACACGTTGGAAGTCTACTCCCAAGCCTATTGCATTCTGTATCCTCAGTTGCCTTTCAGTTACTTTAATTGTTGAAGTCATGTGAATCCAACTATATGGAAACTCCTTATCACATTAATTGATTCGCCTCCTCATTACGTTCAATAGATGGGTGCCACGGAATCCAGTATAGAGTAACTCTATCGTTCGCACTCTACTTGTTGAGTGTATTACAGCAATCAAGAACCATTCTCGATGCCCTCAGCCTTGATTCTAGAGTTTTTAAGGCAGTTTTGTTATGATCGTCATAATCGATTGTTTATGCGCGTGCCAATTTAAATTGAGTTCTATCCTTAAATTAAATATGTCGTGTAAATTCCCTTCCATTTTCAAAGCTATCAAAATTTTTTAGAAATAAATTTCCGGACACTTCTGCTGAACATGAGCTCGCCTGCTATAGGGGAAATCAATTTTTTGCTGATAATTTTTGACCTATTAACTCGTTGAGTGCTACGCCGGTCCCTAGGGACCGACAGTGGACTTTCCGTTCAACCGGCGCCGGTCCCTGGGGACCGGCAATCGATTTTTCGTTTAAGCGGCGTGGATTCCAGGGACTGACTGCGAAATTCTCGTTTGATCGACATCGGTGCATGAGACCGGCATTGTCAAGGGTTAAATTACAAATGACAATAAAAAATTTAAGTTAAAATTTAATGAAGTTTATTAAAACATTGTAAACAAAAATGTGGCTGAGATTAGCACATATCACAGTAGGTAACTACTTTTTTCGTGTTTTTCTTCGCTTTGTCGCACCCGAGCATTTTTGCATTCGTGGTATAACATTCAGCACAGTATTTTCGCACTTAATGAGCCTTTCCTTCTCTTTCCCTAAGTTTGTGGATACGTCTACTTGTACCGACCTCAACTGGAGTTTGCTCGTGTGAATGTTGTGTGAGAGCAGCTGCTAATTCTTTCCGGAACATTGTAATGGATATCTTTGTCCCCGTGACACTTTGATACATATGTAACGCATTCACAACGGCAGTATTCAAAAGAAGATCGAAGGCTAATTTTCTGTACCACTTCAATGCTCTTCTAAGTGGACTGCTGTAGGAACTCATCTGATCGGATAGGTAAATCGGCCTTTTTCCTTTATTATAATCAACAATAATTTTTGGTTTACAGGAAACCCCTGTTCTAGTTGTTACGTTTTCCATTTCGTTAGAATGTTTGGTCGAAAGAACTAAAACAACCCTCTTGTCTTTCCACTTTATGACGGTAATTCCGTTCCTGTTTTCTTGTGCAATAACTTCTCCCCGTCGCAGTTTTGCTGTCACAAGTGCCTTTGGATTTTCTTTCTGATTTGGCCGAAGGGTACCAATCAAATGCATATTCTTTGATATTAATTTGTTTTCTAAATCTACACTCGTATAATAATTATCTGTACATAAAGTATGGCCTTTTTCAAACAAATCTTCACACAAATTCAGAACAACATTTGTGAGTGTTGCATTTTCTTTGTCCAATGTTTTGCCAGTGTAGACGCGATAACTGTAGGTTTAATTATTAGTGCAGCACAATTTAAATATTTTAATCCCATACCTTTGCCTCTTTTGTTTCATGTACTGTCTAAATACGATCCGTCCACGGAATGGTGGACAACCTTTGACAGACGGTTGGAAGCATCAACTTTTGTGTTGTCAGCAAAATGCAACATTCTCAAGAGAATTTGAAAGCGGTCTCTACACATTATTTTTTGTGGAAATGTGTGACCAAACATTGGATCCAAATAACTAAATAAGAAATATCTACAACTATAGCAGAGCTTTGATTCAATAACTCTCCCTGTTATAATAATAAATCTCCCTATTTTTTATTTTCATTATAATAACAATTGATTCTATCCTTGTACTTATTTTTTAATAAATCAGATCTGGAGTTTTTATTTGATATTGGAAGACGTCCCATGTATCACTAATTCATAAAAATAGCGACACACAAAATTGACTCTTACGACTAACAAAACACGGTGTTCGTAAATCCATTCTGCAACTAATAATCTTGAATGGTCTCAGGCATATTTTATGTATACAATATATTTATTTATTATATATTTTATATGTATACATACAAGAGGCCACTAAATGACGTGTAATACTCCGATTTTTGGATATTGTTTCATCGCGTTGGCCACGAAATTCTTATACAGACGTGAGCAATTTTTGAAATAGGTAGTTCCGTACTATGCTAGCTTGAGTTATATCTCCATTACCGGATCCAAAGTGGCAAGTTTCAAGGTTTAATGTCTTAACAGATCAAAATCCACTCTAGAGTACCTTAAAGAAGCCGTTTAGGTCCTCTGCTTTTTCATATCTTCTATTCTTATGTCTTCAAAGTTTTGTCAGATATTTCACATCTTTTCTATGCCAAAGGCTCTTAAATTCAACATGACGTTGATAAAGATAGATTGTTTCTACAAAATCAAATATTTGTTAGAATGATTCCAACAATCAACTCTCCCTGAATACTAAAAACTGACATATAATTGGTTTCTCGCGGGAACGCTATATTTTGACATAAGAATATCATCTTAATAACCAAAAAATTAATGGTTATGACAGCGTCGTACATCTCGGCAACACTTTTGACAGTCAAATGCGTCTCAATTAGCATTATGAGATAGTTCTTTGTCAAACAGCGATCTAAGAAATTCCAAAACAAATGGGTCTCAAGACATTGTATCTTATATTAATTCATCCTATCCTGGAACCCGCCTATCTTATTTGAGATCCCAGTTTAAAAATCCAGAAAGAAAGATAACTGTCAAAAAATAATGCATCAAAAGAAAAATTGACAAAAGGTGTCATCTTTCTACACGCAAACGCGCCAGCTCACAGTTCGATATTTTGGACCACTTGCCCTACAGTTCTAACTTGGCTCCAAGTGATTATCATCTGATTCCATAGCTTAAGATTGAACTGCATGAAAAGAAGTCTTGAAACGATGGAGACATGAAGGACACAGTTTCAGCTTATTTTTCGAATAAGGACAAACAATTTTTTTGATGAAGGTGTACCTAACGTAATTTAAAGATCTAAAAAATGTATTAGAGAAGCAGATGAACATATTGAAAAAAAAAATATTTCTGTTTTTTTATTCTCACTTCTTACCCTTGATTCCGTGAACTAGAAAATGCCCCTCTCGTAGCTGAAGAAAAACATATCACAATTCATGCCGACAATAAGGCACCAAGCAGATGCTCTATTCTCTGAGCTTGCTGTACTCCTTAACCATTTGAGATCCAATTTCAAGGTCCTGCTATTACTCGTTCTATCCTCGGTTTCTTAATAGCCAAGTCCACTTTCCTATGAATAATTTTGGCATTGAATATGTAAACGAATATAAATAATATTGTTTTTAATTTTTAGTTTTTATGTTTTGTAATTTTTTTCATAAATTGTATCTTTTTTTTGTTTAGAAGGTGAAGGCTATTTACGCCCTGAGTGTGGGACTCGCGCTATCGGACTACCGACTAAACAACTCCCATGTCACACCGAGAATCTAGCCTAGAACTGTTTGTGACATTACATCGGACTAGGCCTCATTAATCATCGCTTAGCGGTGCCTTCAGGTTAAGGGAAAATCTCTTTCTGCACGGATAGAAAGAATGGAATTGCGATTAGAGAGAATTACGATTATTAGAGAATCGCCAAGCGATCCACCATGCCCTTCTTTATAATAAGTAATGTCCGTACGTAATGCGACACACAGTTCCAGTTGTCTTTTGATTGCATCATTTTTCCCGTTACATTTCTGGGGAAATTACGCCAATTTTCTTCGAGAGATGCGAACGGAGTCTTGTAAATCTGGTACACGTAAAGAACGTATGGCAGGCGTCATCCCCGGACAGAACACGCAATTTGGGGATGTTGACTTTCCCATCTTATACAGGTAAGACTGAAAATACCCGTGACCACTGAGTAGTTGCGTTAGGTAATAATCAGTCTCACCATGCATTCTGTAGAACCATGGCCTCAAGTCACTAATCAGCCGTGCGGTCCACCTGCTTCGCGTTTCATTTTCCCATGTTTGCTGCCACAAGGTTAGGGTCCTACTCCGTTCCCCTTCAGCTGACGGTTTCTCTCTTCAACTCCCTCCTACGTAAGTATACACGTTTCCGTTCGTCTGCAAGTAACTTAATAGGAACCACCCTCGAGATTACCAGTACTGCAGGTTCAGAGACAGTGCGATATGCAGCCGCTATCCGAAAAGCTCCTTGCCTCTGCACCTGTGCCAGATGCCTTCGGTGCGTGTCTTTACTAAGGGCGTCAGCCCAAACCTCGAAGCCATACAATAGCACTGACTTCATTGCACTCATCAGTAGACGTCTTTTGCTCGAGGTTGGTCCCCGCGTGTTGGCCATAAGCCGACTGAGAGCTGATACTCACACGGAAGCCTTATTCGCTGACACTCAAACCTGCTCGAAAAAACTCATCTTCGAGTCAATCATCAATTCAAGGTATCTGGTTGATTCTTTTGGCTCGATGATCATTTCCCCCACCCGAACCGGGATAACACGAGGGATCCGCTTCTTGGTGAGGATGACGACCTCGGTCTTTTCCAGCGCTAGGCTAAGCCCACGGTCTGTCATCCACTCGCTCACTCAGCGTATTACCGCACCCAGTTTGAGCTGCGTCTGCCCGAAAGTACGTCCGGCGACTAATACTGCTACGTAATCTGCGTAGCCAACTAGGCGCGACTCCTCCGGTAACTGCAGCCTCAAACGCTCATCGTACGAGACATTCCAGAGGTCCGGGCCCAGAACGGAACCATGCGCCACCCCTGATGTCAAATCAATTCTTCGCCGGCCTCCCAATGTGTCATAGATGAGCTTCCGGTTTTTGAGATAGTCCTTCAATATCCGCATCAGATATCTCGGCACCCTGAAATTTTCTAGAGCACGAAGAATATCTGTCCATCTAGCAAAATTGAAGGCATTTCTCACATCTAGTGTTATGAGCAGTACTATTTGTCTCGAGTGGTGATTGTGGTCTTCTGCCTGCTGGTCCGCACTCACTACCTCTGCTATTGCACCGATCGTGAAATCGACCAGACCTAAAGCCGTACTGCTGAGGAGACAGATCCCCGACAGTTTGGATGGCCTCTCCAAGTCTTTCTCTAATGAGCCTCTCGAGCGCCTTCCCAGCGGCGTTCAACATACATAGGGGCCATAAATTGTATCTTGCCTCATATGGCAATAAATAAATTGCTATATAAAGCATGCTCTCAACGTTCTCAAGCTCTTATAAGGGTATTTCTCAACTATTTGGAAACTAGCCCATACAAGAGTGTCCCAAGAAAATTTCATTAAATAATGAGAGAATATATTTATACAATGAAGGGCAACACTAAATTAAGTACGTATCTTCAAAAAGCTAACACACTATCCTTTTTATTTATTAGTTAGCGATGATTTTTTACAAAATTGTGACAGGGCACTGTTATAACCAACCAGAGGAGTGTTAATTATATAAAAAAAACAATGGTTTTCTTAAATTCAAGCTATCAAAGTTTTTAATTTTCATTATATTTCCAACAATCTGTATTTTTTACGAATAAATCAAAAATTTTCAAACAACTTTCACTTATTTTGATGACGTTTCTTAATGCTCACTTGTATTAAACATTTCAAAATTAAATTCTTGATTAAACAGTTTTTAAAATTATAACAGTTAAAAATTAAAATTGAACAAAAAACAGCTATCTGCTCTCTAATTACATAATCAAATCAAAGTTTTGAGTTTAACTCTTTGAAATATTTTACTTTTGGAGTACCTCCGTATGTAACTACTCGTAATTTATCACCGAAGTTGTATTGGCTGATTGAACAAGACACTGGAATATTCTCAAAATCAGTATTGAATTTATCATACGGACTTGAAATGTTGGTTTCTGTAATAACGTTAGTATCCGGTGGGACACAGGCCAGTCTGGTTGAGTTCCAGGATTCAGAGTCTGTGTAAACGTCGTCAAGGCGAAGTTTTGTCATTAAGTTGTACTTCTTAGCCCCTAGATTAAAATGCTGACCCCCGTTTTCACAAAAGCAGCTCAAACTTTTCACTAGAAGTTTAGCAGTGCCTTGCAGCAATCCCAAAGGACATCGTGATATTTTACACCTAACTTGATGTAATTTGAGGGTACCATTAAAACTTTTCAAATTAGCGGCCTCTTTCTGAACATCGTTAGTCATATTATTGATGGCCTCGTTGTCAATCGTAAAAAATGTAATTGCAGGACATCTTTTTTGCACAGAGTCTATAAAAGATTCCAAACTATCAATCTCACCTCCTACAGCAACGATGGCATCTGCAGTTCTTTTACAAGTAGCGCCAACTCCATCAGTGGCACTTTTGCCGTGGCCACTCTCTGAAAAGTTCTAGGAAAAGTTTTCTACACTTGGGACCTCTACATGAAGCCTTGTGGCCAAAATATAAAACATAGTTTTATTCCGGTATTGTATAACGGGTCCGTCGATCACAAAATGAGTGCAGGTTATGTGCGGTGATATAGATTTAAAAATTGGCTTCAAATGTGCCCATACGGCAGCGGGTGAGTGTCTAGACTTTTGTGAAACTGCAATAGGATTTTGTAAAGCCTTTGGTGTAAATAACAACAGTGTGCAGACTCAACTGAAGTCTAGACCCCCGAAAATGATATACCTATTTATCTGCACTGTACTTGGTACAGTAACTTTCTGAAAAATCTATAAGTATTACAACTTCGTACTCGTTAAGATTTTCTCTTAAGATTTTGAGGGCTTTGTACTGATGAAATATGTTTCTTTCGCGGTTATAATACCCATCTAAGTCATCTTCTAGTTCTTGTATAAGTTCAGTTGGATGAACGATTAAAGTCCTTTTTATATATTTTGTGACAGATCGCACTTTACTCAATTTAGGATCCCTATAATGTTGTTTTTCGGTTACCCATTTTTGAACTGTATAGGCTTGCTATCATTAAAAACTTGACAATCGAGATTCTTGTTGACACAGCGCTGGCATTTCTGTGATAAACATTGCTCATCATAACGATTAGAACAAGTGTTTTCCACTAACTTATTGTGATTATCGTAACGCAATATTTTTCGAATGTACAAAGCTCACAATTTAAAATCAAGATTAGCATGTTTAATGCAAAGCCATAGATCTCGTTCGTTTATCTTTGGGGTAACCACCTGAAAAGGACGCAAGCGACAAAATTTCTGGTAACTGATTACACCAGGGTTGTTACTCTTAAATTTATATCTGTGAATTTGAGATTGAATCCAACACGTATCTGTTTTGTTTTTCGATTCCTTTTCTAGTCACACATTCCCGTTTTCCTGCACCGATTTGTCTATTGTCATCATTTTCATAAAAATTTTGCACAGCCTTTATAAGATCCGATGAAATGCTACCTATACGAGCCCGTGTTGTGGATAATAAAGTTGATTGACTTTTCGAGTTCTGAAGTCTCTTAGACGATACAGTACTGTCCTTGCTCCTCCATAGTTTGTATTTTTTCCTATTTTACCAAATATAACTTTCCCAAAAAATTGTTTTTCTTTGTGTGTTTTTAACCTTACGAAGTTTTTTTTTTAAATTTTTCATTCAATACTCCCCCAAACAGAGCCCTTTTAAAAACTTCTCTGCAAGTTGATGGAGTATCACACATTCTTGTAAATTTTGTTATTTACTAACATTCTGTTATTTACTAACTTATTTTTTAACCGCTGTAACCTCCTCTTATACTTTTCCACCTTCTGTTTCTATTGCTGAATCTTAAGGTCTTTCTAATTATATTTTCGCGCTTCTTTTTGGCCTGTTTCTTTCTTCCAATGAATAATGCATTTTCTGGTTTAAAGATGGCGGAGGTTCTGACGCAGAACAGTCCGAATCAGGCGTATTTGCCCTGATAAAAGTGTTTGTTATTGCTTTCATACCTTTTTGTTTTGCATAATACGTAGAACAATTTTTCCAAGTAGGATTGCTCCAAGTTTTTTTTGCAGCTTTGTGCCCACGGCGACTCGTTTCCTTAATTAATTTTCCTGTGCTTCTTTCTTTCATCATTTGATATTTCCGCCTTTCATTTCTTCTCTTTTTTGAAGGTCATTTTTACGTCATTGATACCTTAAACGTTCTACTATACGTTTTCGTTCCAATATTTTTTCTTTTGTTTTCGATGGCTTCTTTTTGGCTGGCATCTTGAGATAGTAAGCTGCAAAAAAGACGATGTTTTTAATGTTGACAAAAAATGACAGGGGACTTTGGCCAGGGGACGGTTATTTTTACATATAAATGTCAAATTCCATAATTCATTTCAAATATATCACGTTTATTAA
Organism: Stratiomys singularior; assembly: GCA_954870665.1. Lineage (NCBI taxonomy): Eukaryota > Metazoa > Arthropoda > Insecta > Diptera > Stratiomyidae > Stratiomys > Stratiomys singularior. The sequence goes on along the minus strand of OX940880.1, from coordinate 65,194,675 downwards.
TTTTATACAATCATCGTAATTAAACCCCCTTAAACAGTACGAAAAAGACTTACCAGTGGGCTGGTTCAACTAGCCGCTAAGACACATGATTCACTGACAATCGAAGCGGAGACACTAAATAAAATGGCAGATTCCCGCTTAGCTCTACAACTGAACGAACTTCATACCGATCGCGTTCAGTTTCACGATTTAAACGTCTGCGCCAATTCAAAATGTGATTTCTGCACAACTTTCAAATTTTACCAGGGGACTGTTTTAAAAATTTGAGGACAACATCCGTTTACCGATTTTCAATTAATTATTTATTTTCAAAGTACAGTTGTGTTTTGTAAAGATTCTTATTATTTATATACTAGTATTATTTATTTATAATATAACAAAGAAAATAAATATTTATCAGAAGATTTCTAATTCTGGAAATGGGACACTCCACGGAACTGTGTTTTGAGGTGTTTGAAGATCATGTAATTAGAGATTACAATATTGAATTACTAAATTTGCTATGGTGTGCTAAGAATATTAAATATAGTGTCGTATTAATACAGAAAGAATGAGAAATATTAAGATCTATTTATGAAACTTGCTTGGGACAACGATTTTCCAATTAGTTTTTTTTTGTTTTTGGGTTGGGGGGTGAAAGCAATTTACACACTGAGTGTGAGACTCCTTGGAGCGCATGCTACCAGACTACCCACTACACACCCCCCCCCTGTCAAGAGACCCTAGCCTGGAACTGTTTGACACATTACTTCGGGCTAGGCCTCTTTTTTACTTCGCCCTCGGGCGCCGTCAGCGTAGAGAAATCTCCCTGCAGCGGGAGGGGGCAGGATGGAGGAGTACTGCTGGAAAGGAGGCCCCTCTAGACCCCGCGCCCAAGGTTATCCATGGTCACTTGTTTTGCTGTTAGTATTTCCCGAGAATAATGTGCCACACAGGTCCATTTGTCGAAAGTTTTCAGCATTTCTCCCACTAGATTGTCTGGAGAAAGCTCTCCCATTACCTCACACAAGTCCTGCCGCATCCTGTTCCACCTTCTACAGTTGAAGAAGGTGTGACATGCGTCGTCCCTTTCCCCTGGGCTGAAAATGCAGTCTGGGGACCGTGATTTACCAATCTTGGGCAGATAAGACTGATGATACCCATGCCCGCTAAGAAGCTGGGTAAGGTAATAATCAGTCTCACCGTACCTGCGATTTAGCCACGATCGGGCAGATATTATACGCTTTTCTTGCGCTGAGCTGCACGTCGAAGTCTGTGACACTCGCCTCGTTTGTCTGCGATATCTTTTGACCACCAATGTACAGCAGGCCTGTCCTGTCGAGGCATAGATGAGCTACATGCAGAAGTGATGAGGCTCATAGTTGACGCCACCATTTCCTCGACTAGAGCCCTTCCTCTCCCCGAAAGACTCTCCGATGTCGTTGCGCCATTCAGAATCACATCGGCGAAAGTCTCCACCCGGGAGTGAAAGATCGTTGAGGCGAGCGAGGAGTGGTATCGCCGATCTCGAACGCGATGTATTGGTGGTCACTCGCTGAATAATCCTCGAGTACTCTCCAGTTCAGCGTCGTCGAAGTGAGGAACTCCGAGGCGATTTTCACATCTGGGATTGTTCCTTCGCAGCTCCAGCGTCGGAAGGTAGGTACATTACCGGTATTCAAAACCACCAACCCGGTCCTCGCCGACATGTCCACAATGCGTTGCCCTCTGGAGTCGGTTTGAGACATGCCCCACTCAACGGCTCTGGCGTTGAAGTCTCCTGCTACGAGTACTTTGCCATCTGTATTCAGAACAACATCCTCCAGCGCGTCTAGTCTAGTTTGAAAAGATGGCATTGACTGGTTCGGCGTCAGGTATACGCTGAAAAACGTTATACCCGGGCACCGAATCCACACAAAACCATCTCCTCGGCCGTGACCCTGGATCTAGAGTCGCATGCTGCCCCGAACCCAAACAGCAGCAGTATGGGAGTCATCGGAGAACCAGTCTGGTGAGGTCTTGTTTTGATGTTGTTCGCTCAGCAGCAGCAGATCAGCCCCCTTTTCTCTGGCGAACTGCTCTAACAAATCTTGTGCATTAATGCTACAGTGCAAGTTAGTTTGAAGGACCCCGATAATCACCTCAGAGCTGCTTTTGCTAGTACCTTTCTAAAGATTGGGCACGCGCCTGTACCTGTAACGTGAGGGTGCTCTGTCGGTTGAGAGTTATGATGATTACATAACAAACAGCGCGCAGTCTCAGCGCACTCTTTTATCTTATGTCCAGACGCTCCACACTTAAAGCAAAGCATACTACGGTCAGGGCCCTTGCAATTCGAAGTGGTGTGCCAGTATCCAAGCCACCTGTAGCATCGAACTGCGGTGGCTCGACGGCGAATTCTACACCACCCAGCCAATTTTTAGTTTTCCTTTGGCCAGGAGTTGTGTAGCATCTTTTTCTGTTACGTCGAGTATGGCCAGCCTTTGCCCTCGGCGATTCTCTGGAGTAAGCTTAACTTTTAATAGAGTTATTTCAGGAAACTCCTTTTGAATGGTTTCTTCAACCTCAGCTGGGTCGGTGATGCAGTCCAGGTCCCTTACTTCCAATGAGACCCTTGGCTCCAAGGTAGAGACAGTGGCTTTTGCCCCAAGGACGTCCCTTATTTTATCTCGGAATATCGATTTATCGGAGGAGTCCGCTCCAAACTCGACGAGTAGCCCGCCGGACCCCGTCGATCGTAGGGTTTTAATAATCGTCCCTGTTTCCTCCGGCTTGACATTTTTGCGGGTATCGTGTAGAACGTCAGAGTAGCTCCTTCCGTCAGTGGGCTTCACAACAATGGCATCCCCAAGGACTCTTCACTTTTTTCGCTTGCTGATTTGTCCACTGTTTGCTGGCTAAGCTTATGTTCACGTTTTGCGGATTTTTTTGCCGCCTTAGATATCACGAGTTGGAAGGCGCCTTTTCTTTGTGGCGTTTCTTTTTCTGGCTCAGCGTTCTCTTTACGCCTTTTCTCCTGTTCGCTCTCAAGAGTCCTCTTGATATTGGGGAGAAAAGGTTGGTTGACTGTAACGGGCACCGTTTGATCTGGATGTTCTTCTTCCAGCTTTTTCCAGAGTCTCCTGTAGTGGCAAACTCGATCCAAGAGGTCCTCGAGCTCAAACACTCCATTTTTAACATCCTTACTGATTGTTTTTTGATTTATGCACGCTCCTTGCATACGTTTGAGGATCGTATAGCATTTTTTAGTCAACCGTTCTTCGTTGGAACGGTTCTCCGCGATAACCTCCTTAACCATCAGGTCTTCTTCGCCGACTTTCTCCTCCGGGAGCTTAGGTTCTATGCTGTTAGTTCCTCCTACTGAGGTCGATTGAACAGTAGCAACCTTAGGAGTGAGGTGGTCGTAAACCTCCGGAGCCACATTTACTTCTGGCCCATTACTGCTCTTTCCGCTTGGGACTAAATGAGACCGTGGTGGTGAACGCATGGTTTTTCCACTACGGGCAAACACGCCAAGATAATCATTGTGGTTGTCAGAATTATGTCCATCGGCTCGTTTGTTCGTCTCTTCTGCATTATTCTGTTTGCTGTTGTTGTTGTTGTTGTTGTTGTTTTTCATCGTTTGTTCTTAAGGGTCCCCCCTCAGAGCCGCTATCTCCGCTATCTTTTTGCAATCAGGGAGGCCATGCGCGGGTTGGCACCAGCCCTTATGAAGTCAGGTGCTCAGAGCCAGATCAGCGCTAATCGGGAGTATGACTCAACCGAACCTACACCACCAACTCAATGATGCGAGCTTCGAACGTACTCTGAGGCTTGCCAAGGTTTTATCGTGACGGAGATGACGTGATATTAGCCTGGAGCCGTTCGCGCACGGGTTTCACCCCGGCGGTACCGCGCAAGAAGGGACTAGGTCCGGAATATCATGGCCGCCAGCCCATATGCGTCAAATAAACTCGAGAGTCAAATCATAGTCCGGGTTCGGTGCTGTTTTCCCATTAGTCGCCTCTTACGACATTAACTTACTGTGGTATACTGTGGATATATTCTAGCCTCCCCCATCCACTCGTCCATCCATTTTCCAATTAGTGGAGAAAAGCCCATAAAACACTACGCTAACAAGCCAGCACCAACAGCATTTTAAGTGTAACCAACGCATCTTGACAAGGAGGATGAAATTTAAAGGAAAGAACGTGATGACTAAATTTGATGGAATTGCAAGTTGACATTTTTCCAATGTTAGTATTAAACGTGATAGTTTGATGAATAAGGATGCAAATTTTCAAGGCATTACATCGCAGCTTCGTCTTTATATCCTATACCCTGCACGTTTTGTTAACAAATACAATTAATATGTTCGGAAGGACGTCTCTCGTTATTACTACACAGGAACATACGACTCCTGTTTAAAATGTTTAAGTTGAAAAAAGTGTGTTATCACCCGTTGCGACCTTTATCTAGCATTTTAAAATACACTAACACTATGAATAAATTGGGTGTTACCCACGCCCGAAGCAATGTGATCGTTATTTTGATACAATCTAAAACGTAATGTATTAGTTGAAGATTAATATTAATCATGGTTAATTTAATCATTCTATAATTCCAATTATATGCCTCATCGATTGTGGTCCAATCTCGTTAATTATGGTTCAGTGAATGCTAATGAATTCTCCATTCCATTTCAGGTGGCTCGTATCGCAAGGAAAGATCGAAAAGGCCATTGGCATACTGAAGCGCTTTGAAAAAGTGAACGGCAAATCGATCGAGCCTCAAATTTACAAGGATTTCAGTGCTAGCTGCGTTCGCCTTCAAGAGGAAGAAGACGCCAACAACAACTATTCCATAATAGATCTTTTCAAAACGCCACGACTCCGCAGGATCACGATTCTACTAATCGTAATCTGGATGGCCATCTCTTTGGTATTTGATGGTCACGTTCGGAACGTGGGATCTCTGGGTCTTGATCTATTCATCACATTCACCATTGCCTCGGCCACTGAATTTCCCGCCGACACTGTTCTCACTCTTCTGTTGGACCGTTGGGGGAGACGTTGGATGACTTGCGGATCAATGGTTATTAGCGGAGTTTTCAGCTTATTAGCGACAACGGTGCCAGTTGGCATTGCATCAGCTACTCTTGCGATATTTGGTCGCTTCAGTGTTAACATCTCATACAGTATTGGCCTTCAATATGCAGCCGAATTGCTTCCAACCGTCGTTCGCGCACAAGGTGTTGCCTTTATTCACATTATGGGATACGTTGCCAGCATTGTTGCGCCGTTCGTTGTTTATCTAGCCAACATCGATCCATCGTTTCCCCTTATTATTCTTGGAATATTGGGTATCTTTGGTGGTCTTTTGTCTCTCTACTTGCCAGAAACGTTAGACAAGGACCTTCCGCAGACTTTGGCTGATGGCGAAGAGTTCGGCCGCGGGCAGAAGGTGTGGGAGTTCCCATGCATAGGCAAGAAACCCGTCCAAGAAGAGGAAGAAAAGGAGAAGCCCGTTAATCAAACAATTCAACACTTTAAACGAGGAACTTCAAGGGGAGCTTCCTTGAGAGCATCAACTAGAGGTGAACTGAGGTCAAGTATTTTGCAGAGGTCCGCAAGATCCAGGTTTTCAGGACGATACATTCCTAGGACCGCCGAAGCTTAATTTCTACAAGAAATGCCATTTACTGTAGCCGGTTCAAATAATCATAGTCGAGTCTGCTGCGGCCTCAACATTTGTAAAGATTTGGACGATTCGTTCTGTTCGTTGAAAGTTTTAACAAGATCTAGTCAAATCGATGTATGCAATTTTAATATTTAAGCTAAAGGTCATATGTGTACCTTATTCTGATTGACCGATGAGTTCCTAGTAAAAGTGATGCAAAGAATTGACTCCGCGTGTATTTATGCAGTTGCAACCTTTTCGAAACAGGACAACAAGAGAGCAATTACTATGAATTTGTAAAATATATTTTAGTATGTAGAACTTTGAGCCTTTCTGAACTACTTGAATAAGTTAGAAATTCAACGTATGTAAATACATATTTAAAAAAAAAAAAGTAAAAGTAAATAGGCAATAATTAATACTTTAAAGAATGTTCCAATCGAACATTATCTGTATTTTAATTTGTATTATAAATAATTTAAATGTAAATTAATAAAAATTTGAATAAATAGTTCTAATCGTTGGTTTTCCCAAATTATTAAGAGAATTAATGGAGGGTTTGCTGGCCGGTTGGGTACTTCACGTTATCATTTTCTTATATCATAGGAAGCATAAGATGTACAGACATCGCTGGGCATACAGAATTAATTCAAATCTGACGTAAGTCGGATTTAGATTTATTACTAAATCTAAATTTTTTAAACTTTATACATTTCATGTATATGTACCCAACCCAGCTTTCAACCCCCCCCCCCCCCAAAATATTGTATTTGTATTGTAATGGTATATGTACAATACGCAATCTGGATACAATAGATATTGGCGAATTTATTATTGAAAGCACCAAACTCAATGTCCGGAGTGTTTACATATATGATAATCAGTCCGTAGATGGTTTTCATTAAAAGTCATATCTGTTTTCGCTCTGTAGTCATGACACTTTTCGAAGTTAAAACTCTCACAAACATTTCTAACCCTTGCTAGCCACACTTTCGCTGAGTTACACGCTTGCACAAGGGCGACCCAAACCTAGGTTTCGGACTCGTTAAATGCTTAACTCAAAAGATCATATAGGATGATAGCCCAAAACTAAATTAAATAGTGTAGAAACAAAACAAAACTAAAATAATTTCAATCTTTTCACACAAACACTTCATAAATTTTTATTTTTTAATATTAAGGGCTAACATTTCAGCTGATTTTTCTTCCAATTATTTAGGTTTTCCAAATAGATTTTTATCCTAGGAAATGAAGGACGAGATTTGACGGAAGGAGTAATGCATTTTTATCAAATTTGTCAAATGGTCAATTTTTTATGAAAACAAAAGAGAAAATCTTACATACTTTTTACTTAAAAATGATGTAAAAAATCAATTTTAAGTATTATTTTAATGTGAATGCACGTGAGTACGTTGTGAAGTAGATATATGTGCTTCCTCATCACTCCGAATGGGCCAGTTTTGTTTATTCACATAGCCTAATCAACCCGAAATCGGCCTCATCAAAATTTTCTTATGAAATTCGGGATCTGCAGCATTTTGTTCTTGGGCCCATATAGCGAATCTACGCCATGCCTAGTGGTCGATGGGCTTCTGTTTCTGTACGAGTTGGATTTTGTAAAGCCTTCCGTAAATGCTTCCGTAATGTGGATGGGGACAGGTTTAACTGTTGAGTACGAAGTCGAATGGACTCACTTGGGTCTTTATCGATACTGATGCTCTACAGCTACTTTGGTTTCTTCAATACGCACGGTACGAAGACTGGATGGATGCGTATTATCGGTGAGAGTAAATGTGGTGCGGAAATGATTCATGGTTATATTGGCCATAGAATGGACAGAGTACGCGATGATTTTTTCGAACAGAACCGTTTTTTTCGAATTTAATCTGCACGATTTGTAGACATTTCTCAGGCGTCAATCTATTCACCATTAAATGCTCATTCATCATGAAATGTTGTTAGTACAACAACCCTTTTAAATACTATTTATCACTATTTATAAACAAAACTTTCCTTGTTCACGATCAGCAACAAACTAACCGAGTTTTACGAACCAGGTGATTGGATAAGAGATATTCCTTAAATTCTACTTATTTACACATGGTCAACAAATTTGATAAATGTAGGAATTTCCTAAATAAAATAATTTTATAGCTTTTGAAACATCATAACAAAGACCATCATGAGAATGATTGGAAAAAGGTTATTATATGGTTTTACTCCATTTATCCTTTTCCAAATGTCATATGTGTTGAAGATAGTGAACCGTAACCGTAATATTATAATTAATTTTAAACCCTTAAAGTTATGTTCCAAGAACGAAAAAGATTGAAAGACGAATGCAACTAAGGCGCGGATCTGAAATAAGAAATCAAAGATGAATCAAATCAATCCGAATCAAAGGTCATAATCAAAATATAATCACGAATAAATTCAACCCGAAAATCAATTTGGATCATACTACAGGTACTGGTACTTTGGAATTATTGAGAAATATTGATTTAAACTGATTCCCCTTACGTAAACACCTGGAGTGAAATCCTTCCATAGATAGTAAGTGAGGGCTAATGATTTTTACGCATTAGCCGCTCGCTTATTTTCATCATAAAACGATATATTCGAATTAATTCGTATAAGATGGAAAAAAATAACAGCTAAGCCTGTAGTTTTCGGTTTTTTGTAGAACATCACAATTCTCAGCTGCATCTTCAGAATTTTGAAACGGTTCTACTAAATAAGATCATCGTTGACTAAAAGCTTATCATAGTAAGAGACAAGTTCATTACCATCATCAGTTTCCACTTCTAGATTCGACTGCTCCCCTAATTCAGTTAAATGCTTATGCTTATGACTTTCATCCTAAGTCATCCAAATATTTTTGATGGTGGAAACTCTTTTGACTGTGGAACAAAAATTTATTGAGCCAAGCCAAGCATAAGTATTGGGATTTCAAATTAAGCGAAGCATGCCTAGATCACTATTCATCAAAGCACGCGGTTCTTGAGAATGGTAAATTGAAAGCGGTTCAAGCTTTATACCTCCTGATAAGTTAGCCCCAAGCATAACAGCGATGCGATCTTTTTCGTCCTTGAACCATGGCACAGGGAAAATACGGACAAAATGACATATATGGACAAAATGACACACTGGGCTTTTTTAAAAATTGGCGGGCTATGGCGCTGCTGTTGACATTGCAACACGTGAAGTTGGTAGCATTTGCAATCATGTGAAGTTAAGAGTGCCATTAGCTTAGTCGCGCCGGTGTAACAAGAAAGAACGTGTTGACAGTGCATAAAAGTTTTTTATAGACAGTGATTTCTCGCTTGTTATGGTGAGTTTTACTTTTTTTTTCGCTTGTGTTTATTGACATCGATATAATGGTGCATTGCGTTGTAATACAAGTTATTTTTATAATGAGTTACTTTTCGTAGAAATCATGAACTAATTATTGTTTTGATATATTTTCGTACAAAACGACATGCCAACACTCTGGGCAAAATGACATATGTATGTCATTTTGTCCATCGGTATTTTTTAAGTAGTTACACCTTAATCTTTTTGTATTCTTATTCAGATATCATGCCACGCAACTATAAAAAAAGTGATCGCCAATGTTGGAGTCAAGAGTCTATGCAGAAAGCTATCAAAGCAGTCAAGATAAAATAGAATGGGATGGTTGCTAGCTTCGAAGACTTTTGGTGTCCCTCAGGCTACCCTGAGGAGACATGCACTAAACACCAATAAAACTTTAGCGCCTATCGCTTAAGGCTTAGGCAGATTTAAACTGACGTTTCCTGCAGAGATTGAGAGGCAGCTAGTTCATAATTTAAAATTTTTGGAAACTCGACTATTCGGATTAACTCGAAGATCAATTCAAGAGTTGGCCTTTGAATTAGCAGAGAAGAATGGGTTTGCTCACCACTTTAACATAGAAAAGAAGCGTGCTGGACAAGAATGGCTAGATAGTTTTCTAAGCAGGAATAAAGACATTTCATTACGTACACCTGAGCCTACTTCTGCAGCCAGAGCACAAGCATTGAATAAACCACAAGCAACCAAATTTTGAGCACTCAAAACTTGAGCCCACATCGCATTTATAACATCGACGAAACGGGCTTATCCAACGTTCGGAAACCTCAAAAAATTTTAGCCACTAAAGGTAGAAAGCAAATTGGGTGTCTCACCAGCGGCGAAAGAGAATCAAATATTACTGCTGTGTGTTGCACAAGTGCCACTGGTTCATATATTCCTCCATGCATGATATTTCCTCGTAAAAACATGAAAAATGAACTTGTTGATGAAGCACCTACTGGGACACTTGGACTAGCACAAGAATCAGGATGGATGACTACTAAAGTATTTTTGAAATGGTTAAAACATTTCCAAGTACATGCCAAATGTAGTAAAGGGGATCCAGTTCTACTCATTTGTGATGGACATGCAAGTCACAAAGGCATTGAACCATTGACTTTTGCCAAAGAGAATGGCATACATATGCTGTGTCTGCCTCCACACTGCACTCACCGTATGCAGCCACTGGACGTGAGTATCTACGGACCTTTAAAAACCTATTTCCACCAGGAAGTTTCCAAATGATTAAAAAATTATCCAGGTCGTGAAGTGACTCATTTACAAATGGGATATTTATTTAACTTAGCATATGGAATGACGGCTACAGTTTCAAAAGCATGTAATGGCTTCAGAAGTACAGGTCTTTGGCCGGTCAATCCAGATATTTTCCAGACTACATGTTTGAACCTGCAGAAACAACTAATATTCCGTTAAGCAACATAAATGTTGGAAATTCTGTTGCAAACGCGAATGATATCAGGCCTCGTTCATCAAAGGAACATATCACAACCACTGATTTAACTAGTGTTTCATTGAATACTGGAGATACTTTGGCAACAAAGTCAGCTGCTTCAGCAACAACAAATGACAATGAAAGGAATAGTCTTATAAATGCAGGCAAATCTTTTAAAGAAGATGTAATCTGTTCCACTTCCTGTAATGATGTGACACTTGGCTCTGCTGAAAAAGGTGTGACAACTGCTGATTCAACTAGCTTATTACTGATCCAAGAAAACCGTAACAAACTCGTGGATGATAACCTTACTTTTGGAAGAGATGTCACTAAAACAACCGCAGATAGGAATTTGAGACCAGGTACGTCTACGGATTCATTACCATTTCCTATTGATACTCTTTCATCAGCACCACAAGGACTTTTCATTCGGGGACAAGGCAAAAGAAAGCCGAAAACTCACAAGTCACACTGGCTTTTAACTTCCACCCCTAACATGGAAGAATTAAGAACAAAAAATGCACCTAAAAGTCCCTCAGCAAAAAAGAAAAAACACGTCAAGAAGACATTATTCGATGATGATACTCAAAATACAGAAACCAAAAATATACCCACAAGACCACGAGAAAAAAATAACAGGCATGTCAAAAAGGTTATTTACACAAATGACAGCTCAGATGCCGAAGATTTCCCAATTGACACTGATAATGATGACGAAGACTGCCCCTGTATTTATTGTAATGATATTTTTTCACGTTCGAAGCCCGGAGAATGTTGGTTACGATGCCTTACGTGTTCTCATTGGGCTCATGCGTCATGTGCTGATGTCCCTAAGAGGACTAAAAACTTTATTTGTGAGCTTTGCATATAATTAATTAGGTATGCCATAATGTCCATATAGTATGGACAAAATGGATTTTGTGAGAGGGTGACAGAAATCTCAATATTTTTTTCTGTAGTTCCTATTTGATTATAATTAATTAAGAAGCTGAAAAGTAATAAATCAAGGATGATTATTAACTACTAAGACCTTTTATAAACGAATTAATTAATTATATATGAATGAAAAACAAAACATTATGTCATTTTGTCCGTACTTCCCTACATCTCTCCTTTTTGGCAATAGATTTCCGAGCTGGCATCCTCTACCAAAATAGATCTATTTCGTCAATGTCCAATATTTGCTCTGGAAATGACATTGTGCTACAAATTTTAAGAAAATTTAGGAACTCACTTCAAACTTTTCATTATTTATTCAACCTTTAAGGTTAATAAATAGCGGGCCACAAAGCAAGGCCCGGCATACCCAAGCCACCCAGAGTTAATAAAAATATATTCGTACTTTCCCGATTTCTAGGTATATGTTCAAACATTTATTCAAAAAATAATAAGACAATAAGGACCGAATAAATGTTTATTTAATTTCATTAAAGATTATCAAGAAAAATTAAATAAACATAAAATATAATGCTTACAAACAAACAATCTACAAAAAATCATTTTTCTACGTGTTTTAAACGCCAGCATTAGTCGCCAAGGATAGTTGCATCCCAACGGCCTTGAAATCGTCCCTCAAAACTTTTCATATCTTGATCAAAACTTTCTACCTGTTCATCACTAACGGCTCCAAGATTGGCGGGAAATGCGAAATCCGTATGCGGAATTTGTATTTTGAATGACATTCGGCAACTCATCTTTTTATAAATCCACATCAAACAAATTCAAGTCACGTTTCATACCATTTCATCCATGTTTTTGAATTAAATGCGGATGTTTGAAGAGCACTTTTTGAAGGTAAGAACCATAGTGGTAGAAGATACGGAGAGACCCTACCCATGTACATGAGTGTCCCAACTTTTAAACTTATCTTTTTCCCCTCATCTGCTGATCAAATTTCCGGCTCCATTCGTTCCTGCCTTAAATATCAATGTTTTCCCCGCGATCGGAAGCACATACCCTTAATATTCACAGTGTACTATTCAACCATAGGCAAAAGTATGAAAACTACATTCATAAATCACTCATAACAGCTGAAAAATCATTAATTTTACATGTTTTGTTGGAGTGCATATGCCTGCCTTGAAGTTCGAAATTATCTATCAATATTATTGCCGACAATTTCACATATAAGTTAACTAGCTTATTAGAGCATATAATTTGCAAATCCAAATCATTTTCATTCGTGATATTTAAAAATAATATCAATGTTTACATTTTCTAAATATTCGGTTTTAAATTTGACAGTGAGTTAACACTGCAGTTAGAAAGCCAATGTCTGTAAAGGAATAGTTAGACATATATATTAGTTGATTGTTGAAATTATTATCGAATCAGTCGCTGAATCATGCACTTTACTGAGTCAACGTTTGTGAAAACACTTAAATTGAGCATTTCTAGTTCTTAATAGGGATAAGGATTGCTCATTGATGCCGTTAGGAATGGAATTATTGATTTGAACATATTTGATGAGCTTAGTGTAGCCTTGATATTAGTTTAAGGTTGCAATATACCCATGTTCATTCGGTTCAAGCAAATTGAATCCGAAAGCAAGAATCTGTCAAAATCGTATGGAATGATTTGAATAATAAAATGCGGATGAAAAAACATGTGCTTGAATAATAGCAAGCAAATATTATAAGGTTTATGACTAAAATTCGGACCGTGAAATTTTAGCCCGGCCATATATACTACCTATGAGTATTTTGAACTAAGTGGTGGCGAACTTGTGTTAAAATGCGTCAATTTTGGTGACTCCGGACAAAAAAGTGTACGTAGGGCCTCTATATCTTACTCCTCTATGGTAAGAACTCTAATATTATAGATAACGTCCTTATCGCTCGGCTGGTAGGTTTGATGCGCGGTATGTGCCTCTTCAATGTTTTTTCATGTTTTTATTTTTACATTTTAATTTTTTTTATGGCAGTTTACTTAGTACCGGTAACAATTTTAGGACTATGTATAAGCAAAGCAGCTGTTATTAAAAAAAACAATAAGATAGTAGTTTAATTTATTTTTTTTCTATCCGAAACATTCCGTCGTTCCCCGCCATTTCCTTGGAATCGTCCACAGACGTTTCATTTCCGTTCTGAGTTTTGTCTGTGTCAAATGTCCTTATTTATAGGTCCGTCGTTTAAGGAAGTAGGTAGGTGTCCTTTTATGCAGGTAGGAATAAGTCCGTGATCTTTTTATTTTGCTGGGACTTTCTGATTTGGTCTCGGGCTTCTTTGTGTGTTGTTATCTTACAGCGCTTCTTTTAATTTTTGTTCTTTATGTTGTACATGTAGTACCGTCACTGTTTCTTCGACACGAGTTGCTATACATTTATTGTCAATCATTTGGTTTGGACTTAGTTGTCACGTCCGGTTTTCGTAGCCTTTGTTGGAGTCCCTCATGTGTTCGCGAAATCTCATCTTTCTTTTTCGTCCTGGTTATCCGATGTAGCTATTTCGGCACGCACAGGTTAATTTATAAACATCCTGTTTGTCCAGCGGGTCCTCTTCGTTTATGTTGGTTCGTAGTATTCGTCACATATCGCTCCTTGTTTTGAAAGCAATCTTTTTGTTGGATTTCTTGAACAACTTCGTCGCTTTGAATGTTCTTTTTCCCGTTTTAATGTTGTACAAGCTTTTTTGTCGTTTTGATCCTCTTTCGTGTGCTTCTTGGGTGCTTCGAAGTTCCTTCTTATCCTGTTCACCAAGTCTTTCTTGTATTCATTGTTTCCTGTTATCGTGTTCAATTCTTTGCTGTAGACTTGGTCTGTTAAGGGTGTCCGCTCCAGTCTTGTTGGGGATGATTCGCCGAATTGTGTATTATTGTGGCTGTGGGTTTTCTATATATCTCGTATTCGATTCGTTTGATGTTTTGCTGTTCTTTATTGTAGTGAAAAGGTAATTTATTTGCGCCTCTTCCTCTATTTCCATTGTAAACTTAAGATTTTTGTGTTGTTTATTGAGATACTCCAGAATTTGTCTTCGTTATTCTTGGTCGTTCTACACATGTCGTCCACGAACCTTGCATTAAATATGACTCTCAAAATTGATGTTAGAGCACTCTAAGAGGGCACACTTAAAAGTGATATACTACGGCGTATGATCCTGTGTCCCAAACTTTCTTCGAGGCATGTTTTGTAGGGCAAATCGCTGGCAGCCACTAATTATGTGTTGTGAACCAAAGAAAACAGGGTAACCACTGTAAACAGGGAACAGAACGATAAAAAAACATTCGCAAGCCCACCAAATGTAATCATTTCATTCTAAGGCATCGTTGGAACTTAAGTTTAAAAATTTTAAACCAACAAGTCAGCACCATTCAAAGTAAACTGCCTATTCAAAAAAGTCAGCAAACATATGTACTAATGATAAAAAATTGAAATGAGTCAAAACAGGCACGTCGATAAGAAGAGCTTTCAACAACGAAGGTAAGTAGCAGCACAAAAACCTTCACCCAAATTGTTTAACTCATAGAAATCATTCAGATGAATTCCTCTTAAACTGAATCTCTCTAACATAACTTTAGACGTAGTAGACTCCCACAAAGATTTTATGTTTTATTCCTGTTCGTTGAAATTCAAGAACCACTCATCCAGCTAACCACCCAACCTTAAAGTCGCCATTTTATCACGTTGCTCTTTTCGTAATACAAGAACAACCAAATCTTAACAATTAAACTGAAACTTATCCACAAGGGTTCACATCATAATATAACACAAAACACTAGGTAGCGTAGCAGATGATGCAATAAATCATCGTAGCACGTTGACCGCTTTACAGGCGGAACTGTATGTCATTTTCTCAGCCACCGAAAAGAATCGTCCTAATAACTGCTATCAAGTAGTGGCCTCCACGGATTCCAGGAAGGTCCTTGAGAACCCCGACCAAAATGTGGACCGAAAAGGGGTTGTACATGACACCACAATAACCCTGATATAATCTACACCATCCAGTTGGCATCCAGGCAGTCCAGATGAAGTTTTTTTCACAAATATGTTATGAAACAATTGGTAATGGACAAGAAGGAAGCACATCACCTCAAAAACGATAATTGAGCTTGGCTTCAAACTTAGTTAGGAAACTTTCTCCCAAATTTATTAGAATCTCAACAATCTGCGCTTGTTTCAGATGAACAAGGCTAGCTCCGACAAATACAAGTTCTGCAGCATCCCGGACACCATGCATAACCAGACATTCAATATACCAAATATAACGATAGCAGGAATAACTAGGGATAAATAATAAAAACAAAAGTAAACTCTTGAAAGATTTTTGTAGGTTTCTTGGGGCAAGGTTGTCATTTAAATTTTTCACCACACCAAACACATACCACATCTTCTCCAACACACAATAAATTCAACACGACATAAACTCATAGTGATAGCAGAACAAACATTACGACAACCACACAAGATCGTTAAACTCTGGCTGGTGCCATGGTTCCAAAGTTCCAGAGCCAATTCTCGTGGCTCCAGGATCAGCATTTTAAATTTTAAAAAAAGTCTCCTCATATCTAACTCCAAATCGAACACTATGGCACTGAATGATATACTCATACCATTTGGACCTGGAAGTAACTTTACTAATCCATCAACAACTTGCAATGTTGAAATTTATAATGAACCGAATATGAAAATGGGCATGATGGCTGACATTTGCAAAACCTGAAGTATTTTTTTGTTTTTTTTTTTGAAGTAAATAACAAAAGTAACAACATTCAAGATAAACGTTTCCCCTCCATTGACAAATGAGTCCAACGTCGTTACTTCCTCCATGTTTGGTTCCACCGTTACTGATTCGCTCGTGTTGTTTTTGATCCGAAATCGCTGATAGTACTCATTCCGTCGGGATACGTAACCTTGAAGCATTTATAAACTGAGGTCATCGATGTAAAGAGTTATCTTTAAGGTGGTTGCTGTATTCTCGATATCATGGATATCAGCAGTGAAAAGTTTGAATAGGATTGATCGCAGTACGCACCCCTGTGGAACGCCAAAGTTAATCGGATATTCCGCGGAGTTTACTCCATTTATTTCTATGCAAGCGAATCTTTCACTTAACAAGCTCGATAGAATTTTTTACCGGTTAAATAGGAATTCCGATCTTGATGAGTTTTATAAGAAAGGTCATCAATCTAAACTGAGTCAAAGGCCTTTTTTGCATTAATAATGCACTATTCCAACACTTGGCCCGATCGGAAGCTGTCTTGTAATGCGTGTGAAGCGCAGACAGAGCTTCGACCGTTCAGTGTTTGACTTTGAATTCAGAGTGCCTAGTTGGGATTACATTTTAAGGATAGTTCAGCTTGCATGATCTTTTCCAGGAATTTCCTGGCACTAAAAAGAAATGAGCTCCGAATTATTTTTTCGCAGCCAACATGGGGAACAACAACAACATTTCCAACATTTCCAACATGGGGAAAATATCTTATTTTGTAGATATTGCTTATTTTGATTGCTAAAACGCTAAAGAAGGAAAATGGCTTCCTTTGAAGGATGAAATTGGCGTCCTTATTCTCACCAGCTGACATTGTGAGGACAGAAGAAATCTGCCTGAGTTCCTGCGAAACAGATTGCCTGAGAAATTGTGCACAAGCATTTTTTCAGCGGGATTGGAGGCTTCTTTCAGTATCCTGGTTTTTAAATTGCAATATGGTTGTGATGATCTGCTTACTAAAGTGAGAATCGCAATTATGCTTACTCTTTTGAAGGGATTTGGGCAAGACTTCTGCGACAGCGTTTGTGGTTACTTGGATGTCTACTAAAGTAATTGCGTTCAACATATGGTTACCAAAGCAGCGGTTTGAACCCGTCATTCTATTTATTTCTTTAAACATGTTTGCCTTGGGTGTAGTTTGCTCCAGCCACCTCTCCAGTCTTGTTTTATTTATGATGGAAATGTCAAGCCATCTAATAAACGTCGCTCTATGCTTCTTTACATTGCCTGTCGTAATCAGGTTACAGAGATATAAATGTATGAGTCTCCTCTGCCTCACGCTCTTGGTGTAAAGCGGAAGGGTCTTTGCAGGCAAAGTTTCAAGATATTTTTATAGAAACAGTGAAAATCAAAGAAGATCTTATGCTGCTCAAAACATCTATGCTAGCATACCTTACTCAGGGATGGTGATATAACGGTGGTTTTCTAACTGATGACTTCGACAAGTTTCCGACGATATCTGCTGAAAAGAGTTTCCCGTTTTCCTTCTAAGGAATAAGATATCCGAAATCGGACTTCAGATATTGTAGAAAATTTGTTTTCTGCAAGTGTAGATGTACAAATTGATGGCCAGACTCACCTTCAAAACCTCCGGAAAGCCTAAATGGATCCGTAACGGGGAAGAGGAGCCAACAGACCAAATGAAACTATAAAGAAGGATCCGGAACCACGAAACATTTGCTTGTTGGAAACAAAAACCTTCAGATCTAAGGATTCTGCTGTCCAGGATAATTATTTTTGAACTCGACAGAGAATGACCCAAATACAATGTCTGCTGTTTAGGTCTGCTCCAATTATGAAATGGTCAAACGCGAAAATGATTTAAGAATTAGTTTGAGATCATGGATGATGCCGGGTACTAAATAATTATATAAATATAATTATATAAATATAACAATTATTATATAAATAATAGTTGTGCTTCATGTATGCACGTATCAATGCTTAGATACTCCAACTAATGTCACAAGTATTTTTTTTCTGAAGATTTACTCTGTACGCTGGTATCTCTAGAAAAACATATTATGAGTCTTGCCTTCTTTTCCGTAGTGCCTGGTTCCTTACAGATCGAGTTGTTACCTCATTAAAAAATCCAAGGCTCCCAGAATGGACTGAAACTTTGAAAACCAGGTTGAGCAATTTCACCCGCCATCGATCCCGTTGATTCAATAACTTTTTGACATCGTCTAATATCTTCAATAAATTGATATTTTCTGTAAAATATTAAGTTTCATAAAGTCTTTTGACAGGTAAAGAACTGTTAAATGAAATAATATTGGTATAGATTATTTTGATTGCCATAAAATTGAATTTCCATTTATTGGAAAGATAATTCTCCACTCTTTTCATCCAATGAATATAAGTTCGGGCATTTGACCCCAACGATTAGCGCGGAGGAAGTTCAAAGGATAGGTCCTATTTCCGCCAACTCTAACCAATAATGGAGCTGAATCTTGCCAATAACGTGGCGAATGTTGTCTTCCAAATGATCAAGCATCTCAGATTTGTCGACATAGACGAGTGATTTCACGTATAAGGAATAGTCCAGTAGAGTTAAGTCAAATGATCTTGCACACCAGCCAACACGAAACCAAAAATTAGACGCTCATCAAATACTTCCTTCAACAATTCGATGATTGCACGAGCTGTATGGCACGTCGCGCCATTCTTTAAAAACCAGATGTCCCCTACATTACGGCGACTCAACTGCAGAACGAGAAAGTCATTGATCATGGCTCTATTGCGGTCCACACTGCAATTTTATTTCTAGCAACAATTTTCAAGACACATGCACCACCGGCCCATAAAGCATACCAAACAGTGACTATTCTGGCTGTAACGGTGTTTGAACAACCACCTGTGGTTGCTCATCACTCTAAATGTGGCAGTGTTATTTGTTGTCGTAGCCATTCAAACAGAAATGAGCCTCATCGCTAAATCGTTTGGCTTCAATTCCTGCAGGAGTTGGACTTTGCAAGCTCCCAAATCAAATCTTGCCTTCTGTTGTAATTTACCTCTCAAGTGTGGCAATTCCGACAAGATGACACACTTGAGAGTTTTAATTTAAGACCTTATACCTTGAAGTATGACATTGCCAGCAGGGTGACACACGATGAAAAAAAGGCAGGGAACGGATCACGCGGTGTAGAAAGAAAGAAAAGAACGGAACTGAGAGAGCGTGGAGGTAACAAGTCATTGGGAAATTAAAACGAAAAAATCGAAATATTTAAAAAAAATGCAGAGATTCGTTGAAAAGTAAAAAGTTGTCCGATTCCTGAACACTAACCGTCGTGAAAAAAAAACCGTTTGTGAACAATTGATCAAAAGAAAACAAGATCAAAAGAAAGAAATTTGTCGAGAAAATGGTCGCGCACTACAACTTTTATCAGTCGAAATTCTTACTACCTCCGCTAGTGCATATCATTATCCTTATTGCCAGGGGAATAACGTCGTGTGAAATCCCTACAAATCATCACAAACAAAAAAAATATATTTGGAAATATATTATATATGCCCGCGTGGACGCGTGGACAAAATAAGGGTGAAGAAGAGACCAGTTGATGGCAACATTTACGTAAATCTTCTTTTCTTTTCATGCGCATTTATTTGAGTGCGTAGAACAGTCGTGAACATTTTTTTGTGGTTGAACTCTGCGGTACAACGTTTTCGATTCGACGATCATGACAACGCGCTGTCCTCAATGATAGTTTTTTGTTTTGTTGAAAATGTTATAACACGAGGCGAAATCGGACGCAACCGAAAGACATTTGCAAAGTCCAGCAACACAACCAGCTTTAATCTCAAGGAATGAATTTTTGAAGTATATTTTTGTTATTCTATGCATTGAACATTATTCTATGTATTCCACAACAATTTTCAACTAGGACTGCTGATATTTGCCTATACTTAGAACTCGTTCAACAAATAAATTGGGGATTTATATATTTTCCTAAAATAACATAAAAAACAAAAAAAAACGCTTAGATGATTATGATTTGTTAATGCAACCGAAAATTAACCTGAGAAGGGGTCAAAGGGAGTGAAATTTCACACGACACCAAGATTGTCTTGGATTTGTGTAGAGTAATACAATCATATACATCGTTCTTGGATGTTTTCGTTTTGATTTCTGAAGAAGACATAAAAGTTAGGGCGGAGAATAAATCCAAATCAATTTTCTTCTGCGTGTGATAATCCACTCGACGATTGATAATCATCCAATCGACTAGGAAAATTATTACAAGTTAACGGCGAAAGAAATTTAATTAAACATTTTATTTCAGTTTATTTATTTTTTTTTTTATTTAATTGATTGTAGCTTATTTTTCTTTAAATTTAAAATAATAATAAAGTACTAAATTCATAGTTTCCTTCCATCGGTCGGTAATATTTTTCAGGAGGATTGTAATGGCGAACAGGTAAGTCTTCAAGTTATGTAGGTCATCAGCTGTTTCGTCGGTTCGGGTTCCGCAGTGCCGTAGTTTGTATTTCGGTCCCAAATTTTTGGTATTCGTGTAACAATTTGATTCCTTTTTGCGTTAGTGTAAATTAACGTAGTTTATTTTCGGGCACTGCAGTATTTCGGTGAGCGGAGACGCGATCGATTTTGCTGTGTTGATTTGTGGAAAATTTTAATAGGTAGAGTAACGTTATACTTGCAACGTCACATTCGGAAAATCGGGTTTTTCGGTGGCTCCGACCCACGTCCGCACAGCTCGCCGCACTGAGCTCATTCGCCAGCAGCCACCAACGTATTGAGCTTCCGAGTGCCCGAACAGTTTACCTTTGGGGTACAGGTTGTTGCCACGCCTCTAGGACTTCAGGTCCTGATGTCAGTGCGTGGCCGATTCATCCTGCTGTCGTCACCGTGACGATTGCAGACACTAAATTCCATTAGACTTCCATAATGTGGATAGGTACAGGTTTCATTGTTGAGCACAGTGTCTAATTGACTCATTTGCGTCTTCATCGATACAATGCTCTAAAGCTACTATGATTTCTTCATTACGCACTGTACAACGCTTGGATGGTTTCTTATGATCAATGGGAGTAAACGTCTTGCGGGAACGATCCATGGTTAATCGAACCAATTGTTTCGATGGACGATTATGTCGGGCATAAAATTTACCCAGTGCACGATGAGTTTATCGAACAGAATGTTTTTTCATAAAACATCGAATCAATGGTAACCAGCCAATCATTGTACATCCATTACTGTTCAGTAGCTCTGATTTAATAAAATTAAAACTTAAATCTTTTTTTTTACTGGCGCTAGTTGGCTAATTAGGAAATTGACATTGGCAACACTGTGCCAGAGAGAATTTAAAAAAAACTTCGTTAGTTTTGGTTCTGCGTCGGATTTATTGTGAGACAAAAACGTTAAATGTTTTTACTTGTGTCGTAAATGTGCATACTTCACAATATAAAATAGGATTGGATTTGGATATAATATACTCATTAGAGTAAAATTTCATCGTTTCCTCATAAGTTCCATGGACAAAATAAATAAAGTAAGGTTAGGATAACTCACTTATTCTAACTTATGCAAAGCATTCATAATTTATTGGAATAAAAGATATTTTGTTATCTGTATTTCAGCGAGATCATTCGTCAAATTGTACAAATTGAATAGGATAACAATTTGTCGAATCATTACGCTGAAATTAATACAATCAATACTTAATAACATCTGAATATCATTCAACATCTTTTCAACATCTAATTATTTTGTGTCATTCTGTTAATATTACTCGTCAGTCTTGCCACTATTGTCACTCACAATTTTTTGCTTTTTAGATAGGGAGGATTAGTGATATGATATTATCGATTGATCAATTTACTGACTTCTGCTAATTTACAGTACTTTTTTTACGTTAAGTTGATTACACAAAACGATGGCACCTTCCAAGAAGAGTGGTGCGTGGCAATTTTATGATAAACCTGAAGGAGATAGTAACTCTGCAAAATGTAGACTTTGTAATATATAAATACAACCAACTTAATTGGTCATATAAAAAATATAAATAAGGCTGCTTTTCGGGACTTCAATATTGGTTCGAAAAAATCCAATATCGATAACGAAACTATACACAAAAAAACACAATCAGTCCCTAAAGATGCTGACATGCCACCGTTAACGAGCTCAGCTGATGTAATAGAATTGACTAAAGAAACTGATAAAATATCTGACTGTTCAAAAGACGACGAAGTTCCTGTTCCTCCGGCGCCTAAACGTCAAAAGTCTATTATATCAAGTTTCCAAGAAATTCACGCTTTTCCGGTGGGTGATGATAAAACTTTAAAAATAAATAATGCCTTAATTTATATGATATGCAAGGACAATACAATAGTTGAAAATGAAGGATGAACAATTTGATTAAAGTTGTTGCGCCACATTATAAACTTCCCAATAAAACGACGTTGACTTGATGGGTTGATGATAAATACGCAGCATTATCAACAGTCTTCAAAGAAAAGTTATCAAATATTGAAAACTTTACTCTTACTACTAACATGTTGTCTGAAACAATGAGCATGAGAAGTTTTTGAGGAATAACAGCACACTTCGGTGTTGGTAATGAATTATTTTCAATAACTCTTGGAGTGTACCAGTCAAGTGAACGTCATACTTCAGAACACATCGCTGAAATGTTGCTTCAAACTTGTACCGAATGGGGTATTGACAAAGATAAAGTTTCGGCTGTAGTAACTGACAACGCAGCCAACATGGTAAAGGCCGTCAATTTGGCTTTTGGAACAAAACACATACCATGTTTTGCACACACTCTGAATTTGGTGGCACAAAAATTCGATGCAACAGTGTACTGTGCTGCGAAACTTGATAACTAAAGTCAAAGATATTGTGACATGGTTCAAACAGAGTTTCCGACCAGATGGAATAGTACATATTATATGATCGAAAGATTTTTGGAGCTTCACACTATCGTTAATAACATAATCATTCGGCATAAAAATGCACCACCGATGCTTACTGCGTCAGAACTATCAATTGTTTCTTCAGTTTTACAAGTTCTGCGACCGATCGAAGCTGCAACTAAGGAAGTGTCAGGGGATAAGTAGTATAAGCACTAGTAGCAAGGTAATACCACTTATCCATTGCCTTCTTTTGAAAGTTAAAACTTTCAGACTCGAAGAATCTCTTGCCAAAGAATTACAGTCATTGGTCCCTAAAGAGATTGACAAGAGAATGGGTGCTATAAAGAGAGTGAGCCCTCTCGCCACAGCCACGATATTAGATCCGAGGTTTAAAAAAATTTAAGACCCATTTTAAAGACATTTTAAAGACCCACTTGCTTGCGCTTCAGCTGTGGCAAAAGTCAAAGAATTTGTGAAAACTACAAAACAAAATGCGGCCGTGGTGGAATCCGATTCTTCAGATCATTGTGACAAACCAGAAGATAACTTTACTTTATGGGATGATCACCACAAATTGGTACACAAGAGCTGGAAAACGGTGAAATCTGACGATACTATTTCTGACGAGCTGTCTATTTACTTGCGTAGTCCAGTAGGAAGACTCAATGAAAACCCATTGGAAATTTGGAATGATCTGAAAATTCAGCTTCCAAAACTTCATAAGATTGCTTACAAATACTTGACCATGGTGGGAACGTCAGTACCGTCTGAGCGTTTATTTTCTAAAGCAGCAAAAATCATCAATCAGCAACGAAACAGCTTTCAGTTTAAATTTGAACGTTTAAATAAGCTTTTGTTTTTGCAAAGTCTTCCAAAAGAACATTGGTTATAAGTCCTCTTGTCACACCTTGCCATATTTTTTTTTTTAATAAATGACTACTGCATGAAGAGTCTTTCTTTTTTATTTTAGTAACATCGATTCCTTAAACACACATACAAAAGGCAAAAAGAAAAGTCCTGTTGTAGGATTAATCTATAATAAAAAATGTGTTCAGGAGGCCGACTACAGCTTGTGATGCAATGTTAGAAAAAGCACTCGATTTTGAGAAAACATCGATGTTTCTAACCGATGCATCGAAAAATATCGATGCACAGCCGCGATGTATTGCATCGAAAAAAAAAACATCGATGTATTTTTTAAGTGGACACCCCTACCTATCATTGTAAAGTTCTATACCTCTAAGAAAAACACCCTTTAGATTTGTTTGATGAATTTTTGAGCATTTACAATAATATCCTAGTTATTCCAATAACCGCACCCTAGTTCTTTCTTGATCTTAGCGAGCAAGTATCTGAAATTCAGACATTACATGAAATTTAATGCTCAGAAAGAGTATCTACATCTAAAAGTAGTTACCAAAAACGGAAGTAAATAAAAAGGAGCACGACCTGAAACGTTGATCCTATAGAAATATAGTCTGGCGAACTTCAGAACCCATTTGAGAAGATTCAAGTTATTAACATAATCAATATTTTCCATACTACATACACGACTTACATAGAATTATATTCAACTGCAGAACCCCTTCACAAGATTGGTTGACCTTTTTCCCATATGTGTGCTTAATTAATAAGAAATCGACGGTTGCACAGTAACAATAACTTCGATTTATTATCATACAAATAAGTAAGGTGCACTCGAGGTTGGCAGGTACGTTGCAAATAGTATAAAAATTAGCTTTATGTTGATATTATGTTTGTGTTTGGATGTAACAATACATAATTTTCAAAGGCAAATTTTCGTTTTACAATGAAC
This sequence comes from Stratiomys singularior, assembly GCA_954870665.1. NCBI lineage: Eukaryota > Metazoa > Arthropoda > Insecta > Diptera > Stratiomyidae > Stratiomys > Stratiomys singularior. The sequence continues at coordinate 65,169,837 of OX940880.1, read as the reverse complement.
ACGAAAAATTTCATGGTTGGCATTTTCATTGTTTGCTGCAATATTAGGAATAAGTTTCTACAAATCTTAAATTCCATCCAATAATCAATTGTTTGAATTCAGCAGTTGCACTTCATTACAACATGTGTGACGTATTTGGGACCTCAACATTCGGTTGAATAACTTTTTCAGCTGAAAGAATATTTTATTTACATATTGAACAAACAAATTAAATTTTCGGTGTTAAAATAGGTGTGAAATCATTTCAAGGACAAATTTTAAGGCCACTAGCTGCAACAACTAACTACGAAATATTGACTTTGAAATCATAGAAAAAGCGTGTAATGAGCCAATTAATGCTTCCAATGAAACAAATTGTTAATTCCTTCATAGAATTTTTTAAAATATAAAACGCCTTATAAAAATTTCATGTTAACCTGTTTTAACAAGAGCACACAGTTCTGTGATATTGTAAATAGCAGATCATAAATAAAAAGCGGATTTAAATTTTTCCATCGCGAGTAACTAACAAGCTGTCGCGATGTTGAAGAGCTGCTCAGAATGTCAAGCGATTGATTGATGTATAAGGAAATATAACTTTAATTTTGAGATAGGAATTTAAAAAAACCTTTCATTTGATAGATTGCATTTCGTTTTGTCATTCGTTGTTGTCATTGTAAAGACACTTTGCAATGAGATAAAGAGATATGTTTTTGCATTACCTACAATTATAGCACCAAATTACTCATTTCTCCCTGAATTATGAGCAATCTGTAATGGATTTTGAATCCCAAGTCGTCACGGCGACGACTAAGGACTGAAAGTCGGCCTCGCACCGACACTTGGACGTGTAGTCCCTGAGACGTGGCAACGAGTCGTACCCTGAGGGTCAACAACTCGGCCACTCGGAAGTTCACTCGCGTGGTGGCTGCTGGCGAGCTAGCCCAGTGCGGCGAGGATTGCGGACGTGGGTCGGACCCAAGTGAACTTCCGCTCTTGGTTCCATTTGAACCAGCCACCGAAAAGCCCGATTTACTATGCGACGTTTCTAAACAAATTATGTTACTTTACTCTAATTTTTACCATCAAGATCCAAGAATCAAAGAATCAAAATCCCCGACTAACGCGCATTCACGAACCGATATTACCGCGGTGCCCGAAAACAGTCTACGTTAATTTCATGCGAACGTAAAACACGCGAGCCCGAAAAACCGAACTAGTAGTCCGCGACACGACTACAAATTATTACCGGAACAAAACTACTGCACCGCGGAACCCGAACGACGAAACACCTCCTGTCCCTACACCATTACACACTTACCTGTGCGCCATTTCCTCCTGAAAGAAAAGGGTGATGGAAGGAAAATCTTGTTATCTCTAATAATTCATCTTTGCTTTATTTATGTAATTCAAAACCGAATAATTTTATGGAAATATAATCATTTAAATATACAACTTATAGAAATATATAGAAATAAATTAGAACTTATACTTGTTGGAAATTATAGAAAGTTGACTATTCTTAACAAAAAAAATTTTTGTTTTTACTTTTGGTACCAAAAATAAGTACATTTGACCTAAATCATAATACAGGAAGACCCTTTTCATAATATATTTTAGAACCTTTGCATAATACAGCCTAAATTCAGAGGTAGCTGCTTACGATATACCGATCACAAAATTTTTTACAATAATTCTTTACGATGGGTGGTATTAAAATTCATAAACGATTCAGATCCTCATTTAAATTACCAATTATTCTCCAAGTGAATAGTCGCGGAAAACTCGTCCACTTTCATCGTTTTCGTCATTATGAACATTTTTTTTTTTTTTTTTTTTTTAAATCTCACAATAATTCCTCTTCAATATATTTCAAATTTATCTTAGCAGATTGCTAAGAAATTGATTTAGACTTGTGCTTTCCAACACACTATAATGAACCGCAAGCGTTTAATATTGTCTAACTATGTTGGATGCTTGATTCTTGTATCTTGCTTTTATGTGATCAATAACATTTTCGATAGACCACAAAATTTAGCCAAAACTTTTGATATAGATAAATAACTATGCACAGGTCAAATTGATTTAAACAGAGAAAGCAGACATTATGTCCGAAAAATATTTAAAAACGCTAACATAAATAACCGAAGAAATACTAATAGTTCGCAATCTTTTCTGTCTTCTTCGAAATTATACTTTTCCCGTTTTCGAATGGTGTCCAAACTTTATGTAGCACAATTAACTTTTTTTTTCAGCTATTGATTAAAACCTGTCCTTAATTGAGATTATATGGCTTAGAAGCTAAATTATTTGCACTAAACGGCCACTTCTTGATATTTGTGGAACTTGAGCTTTCTGTTCTTAAGCGAGTAATATTTTCATCAATCATGCTTCCATGGTGTACTTCAATGGTAGATACATGTATACAGCATAATCAGCAAGTCTTTTAATCTCTGGACTTTGCATTGAATAGCTTTTGCCCAAATGCATTTCAATATGATTACAAACTAATGCTAAATTAAAATCTGCCAACTTACTGACTTTATCGAATTGATCAATGAACACCCTCCCATTTCCATTGGCAGACGTCTGAATAGAATATAGTAGACACGTACAAAGTTGAGAACTGTTTCTGGTGAATGACCGAATTGGACACCAAGTTTATTCTCAAAACACCGCCATACGTTCCAAATCGCGAGCAGTGCAGCCAACCTGTGATATTGTTGCTACACCATCGAAATGGATCGCTCCAATTGTAATTGTTTAATGGCCGAATGAAATGGTGCCACACTGATGCAGGCTATATGTCTCGGTTTCCCCGTCATCCGATTGCGGAATCGATCAACCAAATTGATAGCAGCAAGCAATATGTCCGTAAAACATAAGCTGAACCGTCCCGTGCACCAGTTGTTAATGTTCACGATAAAAATTCCAATTGGTTGAAAGATGTTCATTCGCCTTGTCTTCATTCGGGCGGCGCCTTCTTGAGATGTTTAAAACTGATCCCTACACGTTTAAAAGGTCGAATAACCCTACTTTTAGGTGTGAATCAATCTAGGAAGTGATTAGCGAGTTGAACCTTCCAAACCTGTTGACAACTTGTTGATGCATCACGTTCTTCGCGGAAAAATGATGTTACAACGCACGGGAAACTGAACGCCGGTATTTAACTTGAGTTTACGTTCTTCACTTAATATTTTGGCACTGAATTTACCGATTTTATTTAACAAAGACGCAAAATTGTCATTTATTCAGCCATGCCTGCACCTCTCTCTTCCGGAAATAGCAAAAGTGGTCGCCAGGTCGTAGGTCAGCTGACTTTCGACCTGTCCGCTGAACTTTCGACTGCGGGAAAAGATGGTGGCGCCTTCTTCAGGTCAGTAGTCACTACAAATCCTTTTTATTGAACTAATTGAAACTTTAGTCCAAGAGCCAGAGCCCGCTAAATATACATACGTCATAGAACAAAAGCTGAACATTTTTTGAGTGATTTTTGTACACCAAGTAACAAGTTTGGATGCTATTAACTTTGATTTATTGTTGAGTTTAACAAGTGTCGCACGAATGAATGAATGGCACAGAAAAAATATATCCTTGCAAAAACGGAATTATATTAAAACCTGATTAAGCATTTTGTTCTTCAAATTTATTTCATTGCCTCTTGAACAAATCAGAATAAACAATTGCATCCATAAGTGACATTGACATATTCCACACACATTTTGTGGAAATTAGTACCGTCATATGAAAGTAAAAGTGTCCTTAAAAAATTTCTTGAAAATGCCGAAAAAATTTTTTAACTGCTTTACGCAACTAGCAACTTAAATTTGTATCTACCTGACATGGTAAGCTTTTGAAAATTTGGAACATTTCCGAACAATTCTTTTGGAACATTGCCACAATTTTTAATTTGACAATTGTGCTCAGTAACATGTTTCTTTACATTGTTTATGACTGTCAGATGAAACTGAATGATAGTTCTAGGGTAAGGGTCCCGTATATGAAATACAATTTTGTTTTTTGCTGATTTCTCGAAAAATATTAGAGTAACAATAAGAAGAAAATGTGATAATAAATTATATTCAATGCATAATTCAGCTCTCCAAGTAGTTAAGCGATAGCGTCAGTCGAATCTGTAAAATAAATGGCATAAAATAATAACACATTTTTTCTGTCTACGCAAGGAGGTATCCTAATATGGGATACTTGGGGTTCCTAAATTGAGATATGTCTCGTTTTATGGAACCCAACTTTTGAATTGATTTAAATGAAAATATAATACGCTTTAGTAACAATCAGTCTTTATTACTTGATAAAAATAACAGATTTTTTTCTAATGGTTATCCGAAAACAGTCTTACTAAATTTTTACTAACCGTATTTTTTTAAATCAAACATAATTCTTTGGATGATGTTTGTTCAAAGTTATGTAAAAGAATAAAAATTACTACAAAATTATAAAAAAAACATTAATATTAGTTCTTATCTTGACATAAAAAACGCGAAAGGCCACCTCCAATGGATACTCTACAGTCTTCATGGGTCCATTTAAAGCAATCTGGGCGCCGCACCCATTTTTCTCCTCTAAAATCCTCCGAGAATTTCCCCTTGCAGTATGGACACTCAAAATCGTTTGATTCTTCGTCACTGCTGCTGTCGGGCAGCAGTGTCAACCACAGATGAGATGCCTTCAGAATCTGTCAAATGCCTTTTCTTAGAAACCTTTTTTGCATTAATCCTTTTAATATGATTCTTTTTTGCTACTTTCGATGTTTTCTTTTGGGCTGCCTTAGCTTCTTTTTCTCTTTTCTTATTGGTTGCAACCAAAAGGTTTTGTTTTGTTGTTTGATGTTAAAACATCATCTGAAAGAATATTGGAATTAATTGGATAGAGGCCTGTTTTTCGGAAACCATTAACGGATTTTGCCATAGTTGCTGATTTTAGGTAAGCTTTTCCAAACAACATGCAAACATATTTGTTGGTCAACACACGTCCAGGATTATTGCGTAGCCAGTTTTCTAATTCTTGGGCGTAGTAAGTTTTTAATGTTCGCATAAAAGCCACATCCATTAGCAGCAATTTATATGTACAATGCGGTGGCAGGCAAATTATTATCACATTTTTGTCTGCACCCATATGGATAACGTCAATATTTCGTGTATGTGCATAACGTCCATCTAGTATCAAGACAATTGCAGCAGGTTTCGTAAATTTTATAAAATGATCAAACCATTTAGTGAACAAATGAGTTTGTATCCATCCAGATGGGTGAATGTCTCCAATAGATCCAGCTGGAACATCATCCATTAAATCTTGCACCAAATTTTCGCGGAAAAATAATTATAGAAGGAACATACATTCCACATGCATTCATACAGATGACTACTGTGATCAATTTTCCTTTTTCTAGTGATGGTAAGGCTGCAACCTGTCTTTTACCTCTGGCACTTACCACTTTGGAACGTTTGTGTTGAACTTCTGTTATTCCAGTCTCGTCAACGTTGAATAATCTGCCTGGGGATAAGTTTATTTCTGCCATTGCTGTTTCATATAGCTTGAAAAATGATTTACCAACGTCTGGATTGAATCCTTTTATCCTTGCAACAGAAACAACTTGTTGCATCCTGAGTGACAATTCAAGGTGCAATCTTATGGTTTATGAAACTATGAAGCCATTTTTCACCAGAAGAAGCCTTTGATACACTAAATGGAAGTTTAGTATGGGTTTTTATAGCCAGCTGAAATGCCATGTTTTATGTCTTTTAATCGTAGGCCATTAGCCATCTGTCCATTTCTAAACAGTATTCTTTTATTTGAGTTACTAAAGCCTCGGACGATACAGGACGTCTTCCTAACCGTGTATTAACTAACTTCAAAGGATCACCTACCTTTTTTTTACTTTTTAAGGTAACGTTACAGGGTCCCATTTGGAACGCCATACGCTTTCGATGCTTGTAAATAGCCCATTTATTTGCTCCTGATAGCATTAACCGCAAGTATCATCGCAGCATGACTCCAAGTTTTCTTGTTGTATGGTGGCATCTGCAATAAACACCAAGGTGGCTCATAAAATATTATAAATATTTTGTGTTCCTAATATGAAATATCTCATTTTAAGAATCTACTACTGGCGCATATTACGAACCACCTACAAACTCAACGTAATCATTGAACAAATTTTTTACACCAAATCAACAAAACATAATGTAAAAGATTATTAAATTTTACCACTAAACATACATTATAAATCTACTTTTAATATGATTGCACTCTTAAATGTAACGATTTGACATACATTTTAAATGATTATGAACTAATTTCATAAGAGCGCGAATTACGAGATCATCGCCCTAACATTTTTAATCCACCTGAAACGGACCCCACGTGCCGGAAGTGCACACAAATTCTTCACAACAATTTATATAATTGCAGGTGTTTTCCTTCACCTATTTATGCACGTGCTAGCTATCTTAGCAAATTTCTTAGAAAAGTAAAACTGTAGTTCGAAGAACCGATAGATATATTTTTGCACATGTTAGCTTCAAAGGATATAAAAACCGAAAAATTGAAGAAGAAAGGGAGTTGTTAATTAGACTTTGGAAGAAATATACGTTGTATAATTTAAAATTGGTTTATTTTGAAACATAGTTCTATTTGAACTATAACTGGCGCAGTCGATACTTAGGCGGCGGAGATATTAATAGTGATCCGACGGTTTATCGGAAACAAAGTGGTGATCCGACGGTTTATCGGAAACAAAAATAGTGATCCGACGGTTTATCCGAAACAAGGTGGCGATCCGACGGTTTATCGGTCAAGTGTAGGAAAAAATCGGCATTTGCAATTGTTGCTGTAGCAGAAATTCAAGAAAATTGAATTATCCCAAGTATGTGGATAATAATTATCTGGTAAGTCGAGACTTTTTTTTACTCCTATGCCACTACCCACTCCACAAAAAAAGACATCCGCCCCTAACCCGTATCCTACTCTCACACGTAGGCTAAGAAATTTTACAAATTTTACCACAAACTTAAGATTTATCTCGGAAAGTGAAAGTGTGAATAGCGTTAGTCGAAATATAAATAATATCGGTAGTGATAGTGAAAGTATAACAATTGATAATAATTATAATACCGATAATAGTAAAAACATAAATAACATCCATAATACTAGTGAAAATATAATAGTTAATCATAATTACAATACTAATAATAGTGAAAATAATTTAAATAACAACTCGCGAACTCCAATGACTAATAAAGAAGGTGAAATTGTTATGACAACCATTGATATTTTTAACTCTCTCCGTGTCCCGGATGCGATAAAAGATCTACCAAAATTCGACGGAAATCCGCGGCTTCTCTTTGATTTTTTGGACAACGTTAATGAAATTCTGTCGTTAATCAGTATAACAAATGGCACTGCTTATGGGCAACTCCTTCTGAGAGCCATAAGGAATAAAATCGTCGGCGAAGCCAACGAAACGCTTAACATGTACGGCACTCCCTTGGAGTGGACCAGATTAAGGAAAATTTAATCTTACATTATTCGGATAAGAGGAACGAAACCTCTCTTATCAGAGACCTTCACGGTCTACGGCAGAATAACGACTCCGTACATAAATTCTACAGTAATATCGTAGAAATACTTTCTAGCATGAATACCCACACAAATATACATGAAGTGGATCCTAACGTTATAGCCGCCAAAAAATCTTTATTCTCGGAAATGTGCCTAAACGCATTCCTTTCGGGCTTGAAGGAACCACTGGGCTCGACCATTCGAGCTATGAAACCAGAAACCCTTGCAGCAGCGTATGCATGTTGCATTAAAGAACAAAACATGTTTTATTCCAAATCTGACTCTGATAGGCATCATTTTGCTAAATCACGACCACAAACAAACGAACAAATGTTATTAAGGCCCAAACCACCACAGTTTCACATACCAACAGGAATTTATGCTAGACATCCCCACAACCAGCCACATACATTCCTCTCACTGAAAACTATGATGCCAAACTATCAAGCGCCAAATAATAACACTTTTGGCCTCCGGCGTCACAGTGCTCCAAATCAATCTTTTAATCGTAACCAATTTATGTTGCCAAATAATAATTTTAGACCAAATCATTATCACAATACAATTACTCCTCAAAATAAATCATTCTTTAGCAGACCGAACAATAACATTCAGTCAAAGCCTGAACCGATGGAAACATCAGGAACAATAAGGAGACCTCTACAAAGACCACCTATCCCACAAGCAAATAACTTCTTTACTCCTCAAACAGCACCAAGAAACACTGTGAGAGAATTATTTAATATTTCGGAACAAAATCCTCCAAATTACTACACAAACAGCGACAACCAAATTTAATTCGAACCCCAACAGTTTATGTTGCCAACGGACTATTACCCTATGGATAATCCAGGATCCGTGATTCAAAATTATGAAAATCTTTACGAACCTTTTAACATGGGTCACCAGGACTCTCTTTCTGACCAGGATTCATATCCTCCTAACACCGAGGTAGACGATGAAAATTTTCAGTTGAATGCCTCCACAAACCCATCGGGTACCTAGACGTAAACAAACATGGGAACACTCTACCCTACATACAGATATCTTCTCCTTATGGAAGACCCTTGAAATTTCTCATAGATACCGGCGCATCTTCATCATTCATCAATCCTGAATATGTGAATCCCCATGACGTCAAACCAACAAAACCAGTTTCAATCTGCACAATTCTAGCAAAACATGAAGTGAAAGAAGAAGTGACTCTTCCTAATTTCATCGAGTTTAACAAACCAGGAACAATAAGGTTCCTGATTTTCAAATTTCACGGGTATTTTGATGGCCTACTAGGCATTGACACATTATCTCAGTTAGGCGCTAAAGTTGATTTCAGTAAGAACGTACTCATAACACAAAACGCAACAATTCCACTCAACTTCAAACCAAACTTCATGTCTGAATAGTATACTGTACCACCTCATTCAAAATTCATCGCAAAATTGCCTGTGGATGCACGGAATGGAGACATTCTTATAAAACCCATCCAAATTACCCCAGATTTATTCATCTCTGAAGGCATATACACAGCTGTTAATTGGTACGCCCCCATAGAAGTAACTAACGTGTCTGGAAACGAGAAAGTGCTCTTCATCGAACAACCCTTAATGGTAGAACAAGTTTCAGACAATTATGAGGAAATTAACAACGTGGAAATTAGATGCGAACAAAGCTCTCCATTCACGGACTCAAATGATCTCATCGATCTTTTACGAGTTTCCCACCTTAATCGCGAAGAAAAGAAATTGTTATTTAAAATTTGTCATCAGTACAATGATATTTTCTTTAAAGCTAATCAGGATCTGACGTTCACCAATCAGGTGAAGCACAGAATCAACACCACCGACGATTTGCCAATTTATACAAAATCTTACAGATATCCTTTCGTGCATAAACAAGAAGTCCACAGACAAATCGAGGATTTGCTCAGACAAGGCATCTGGATAGTACCTAAGAAATTGGACGCTAGCGGTAAACAAAAATGGAGACTGGTAATTGATTACCGGAAGTTAAACGAGAAAACGATAAGCGATAGATATCCACTTCCTAATATTAACGAAATATTAGACAAATTGGGCAAATCTATGTATTTCACAACACTGGATCTCGCTTCCGGTTTCCACCAAATGGAAATGGATGCCAGAGATATTCCAAAAACTGCTTTTACAGTCGAAGGCGGTCACTACGAATACGTTCGTATGCCTTTCGGCCTAAAAAATGCGCCTGCCACCTTTCAACGTGTCATGGACAACGTACTAAAGGACCTTCAAGGCAAGGTGTGCCTAGTATACTTAGACGACATCATCATCTTTTCGACGTCCTTACAGGAACATGGCGAACACCTTCGAAAGGTATTTCAGAAATTACGAGAGGCAAATCTGAAGGTCCAACTGGACAAATCAGAATTCTTGAAGAAGGAGATCGAATTTTTGGGTCACATCGTCACAACAGAGGGTATTAAACCCAACCCCGAAAAAATCCATGCGATAGCCAACTATCCTATACCAAAAACACCAAAGGAGATTAAATCCTTTCTCGGGTTGCTAGGATATTATCGCAAATTCGTAAAAGACTTTGCAAAATTGACAAAACCCTTGACAGAATGTTTGAAGAAAGGACGTACCATAGATTTAAATGATCGCTACGTACGCGCCTTTCACGATTGTAAAAATCTTCTTATGAATGACCCGATCCTGCAACATCCTGATTTTAGTAAGCCGTTTGTTTTAACAACAGACGCGAGCAATTTCGCGATTGGGGCCATTCTATCACAAGGACCCATCGGCAGTGATCGTCCCATTTGCTTCGCAAGTAGAACCTTAAATGACTCAGAAACAAATTATTCCACGATCGAAAAGGAGCTTTTGGCCATTGTATGGGCCACTAAATATTTCCGACCATATTTGTTTGGAAGGAAGTTTAAGATCGTGACCGATCACAAACCACTCACCTGGATAATGAGTCTTAAGGATCCTAATTCCAGATTAATACGTTGGAGACTTAAACTTGAGGAATATGATTACGAGATAATTTATAAGAAAGGCTCCCAAAACAGTAATGCCGATGCTTTGAGTAGAATAAAATCACCGGCAACCATGAAAGCAGCGTCCGTGGAAATATATAACAACGAAACCACAAACTCACCTTCCAACATTTCAGCTCAGAGTACAAGAGGTACTATCATACATTCGGCAGAAGAAGACATGAATACCGGTATACCAATTTCAGAAAAACCTTTAAACGAATTCTCGCTTCAACTAGTCCTGGAAAGAACTAATAGACAACCTTCAACCTCCGTCGAAACACCGTTTAGGAACAAACAGAGACGAACGATTAAAATGCAGGATTTTTCAGAACCCACGCTTACGGAAATCTTTAGAAAATATATTCCCCCTAATAAAACTACGGCAATTTTCTCAACAGACGACATCTTTAGAATAATTCAAAACGTTTATTCAAAACATTTTTCACAATCCGGATGCTACAAATTAGTTAGATGCACTGAGCGTCTTAAAGAAATCATTGAAAGCGATGACCAGGACGCTCTGATAAATAACTATCATTTGAAAAATAACCACCGTGGAATAAATGAGACTCTAGCTCATCTCAAAAGAGATTATTACTTCCCTTATTTAAAAAATAAAATAACGCAAATTATAAATAATTGTGACAAGTGCCAACTTCTCAAATATGAGAGGAGTCCTCCCAAACCAGAATTTCAAACGTCTCAAACACCCAACAAACCCTTAGAAATACTTCATTCAGACATTTATACCATAAACAAACGTTACATTCTAACCATCATCGACAAATTCTCCAAATTTGCAGCAGCATACCAATTACCCGCAAGAAATAGTTTATCCATTATTAAAGCACTAAAACACTATATCAGTCTACACGGCACCCCCCAAAATTTAATAACTGTTGTTACAGATCAGGGATCAGAGTTTACCTCCACTCTCTTCAATGATTTTTGCAAACAATTCGGCATAAACCATTCCACGACGTCATATCAACAAACCAGTAGTAATGCACCAGTAGAAAGGTTACATTCTACTTTAACGGAAATCTACAGAATAGTCTACGAAAAAAATCGTGAAAATGACCCGGAAGACATTTTAAACGAAGTTATAATCACTTACAATAATTCTATTCATTCCGCTACGAAATTCACTCCCTATGAATTATTCTATGGTAGAACATACAAATTTAATAACAGTCTAACACCCTGTCAAACGCACGAATATCTCGAGAAACTTAAGGAATTCCAATCTAAATTATACCCCCAAATAAAGCAACTACTAGAAGAACAAGTTAATAAAAGAAACGAAAAATTAAATTCCTCTAGAGAAAGCCCTGAAACATATAACGAAGGATCAATAGTATATAGAAAGGAATGTCGTAGAAACAAATTAAATCGAAGATTTTCAAAACATGAAGTAAAACAAAATAACCATATCACTATTATCTCAAATAAAAATAAAAAAATCCATAAAAGTAAACTAAAGAAAAAACGTAAATTCCAGGCACATGCTCATAGCACACGGGTAGGAACTGGACATACGGGACTTGACGAATAACAATGGAGTCTTACCCATAAAACTTGGAACAGCACGACTTATCACATCCTATGACAACTTGATACATATCGTACGATTGAATGACTATCGAACAAATATCGACTACATACAAGACACACTCGCCACCTTCAAAACATCTCAGAACTCAAACTATCCTTAGACATGACAAAAGCTAAAGTGGCAGAGCTTAATAACAAACTACTTAACCTTATACCTATTAATCGAACAAATGATAAAACGTTTTGACAAATCACATTAATCAACAACAAAAAATTATTACAAACTATTTGAACTATATAAACGAAAATCCTAAAAACCAAGTTATTAAGGAACATAATAATTTAAAATACATATAGTATTAAAATCAAGTAAACTATAACATTGACCTACTAAACGATCATATCACTAGCATTTCGGAAGCAATCATCTTTGCAAAACTAAATATTATATCAAGAACAATTCTTAGTCCACTAGAACTATCCGAGATAAATTCCATTTTCGAAAATCAATAGCTAGACATAAAATCCAATGAACAAATTTACGAATGATTGCCTACAAGCCTACTCAAACGATTCCAATATAATCTTCAACATTCGAATCCCTATTACATTAAAAGAACATTACTTTCTATATCACATAATCCCTCTCCCGATCAACAAAACCAAAACCATCCTAACAAAACCCTATCTCCTTTCGAGTCTTAACAACTCACATAGTCTCGACGAAAAATGCCAAAACATTGAGAACGTTTGCTATTGCTCAAAACCAACTACAATGAGAAGAAGTACCGAAGAAAATTGCACTGCAAACATCATAAGCAACATACCTGCAAATTGCGAACTACATGACCGCGACTTCGAGATGGAAATCTTCGAGCCAGAACCTAACCACCTAATGTTCGTGGCACCACCATCACAACCACCTGTGGCCAAGACGAATTGAAGATCGAAGGAACCTTTTTCATACGCTACAATAATTGAGAAATAACCACAAATGGAATTACATACAGCGCCAAAAGACCAATCCATTGGGACGAAATTCATATCGTTCCAACCTTGTTTCACACCCGCCAGTACCAACAACATCCAACTAGATGAATTACAGAAACATCAATTCATCAGGAGGAAGGCCGCTACTCTCGGCAATTATACGTACCAACAGCAATTCTATACAGCACTTACCATAATGTCCTGTTTAACCATCATCGCAACTGCCTGCACAATCTGTTATCTGCAAAGATCACAAGTAATACAACTCCAACAGGATTCACGAGTCGTAGCTCAGTCCAACGAACCTGCAAGGATCCAGTTTCTATGGCCATCGCAACCTTCTAAAGGGGGAGGAATTACGAGATCATCGCCCTAACATTTTTAATCCACCTGAAACGGACCCCACGTGCCGGAAGTGCACACAAATTCTTCACAACAATTTATATAATTGCAGGTGTTTTCCTTCACCTATTTATGTACGTGCTAGCTATCTTAGCAAATTTCTTAGAAAAGTAAAACTGTAGTTCGAAGAACCGATAGATATATTTTTGCACATGTTAGATTCAAAGGATATAAAAACCGAAAAATTGAAGAAGAAAGGGAGTTGTTAATTAGACTTTGGAAGAAATATACGTTGTATAATTTAAAATTGGTTTATTTTGAAACATAGTTCTATTTGAACTATAACTCGCGCGACAAAAGATGCGTCTGTATCGTTTGTTCTTGAAAACTTGCTGGGGGCTACTCGCACATGTGTGAACATAATCAAATGAGTAATCGAACGAGACTATTTCAACTCTTAGCACGTGGACAAACAATGAAATAGCTCACTACCTTGCTTACAAAACAAATTGCAAATGATATTCCAAATCCTCCTCTTTGTATTTTTATGGTCTACCAGACCACTCACTGTCTTGCACATTGAAATCACCACTTTTATTGTCAAAACCATATCCCACATATCCTAATTGATGGAGCGTGTTCAGCATATGTTTTTAACCAGCAAACTATAACTTTCAACAGCCTTTTTCGTTTGATCAAGCAAAAAAAGCAACGCGTGTCATAAATGCTCTTCTTCAGGCACAGAATCCGACATGATAGGTCAACACGATGAAAAAAAACACGCTTGTTTTGGCGAATTCAATTTGCGTATATTTGTAGCTAAATGTTGGACGATCGAAATGGCGTATATGTCAAATTAATATGCTGCGTACTTTCCCCGGACTCCATCTCTTAGGAAATCGGAAAAAACTTATGCGTACACCTGGTATGTTGTTGAACTCATTTTTGTTACAGGTTTTAAGATAGAGGGATTTCTCTGAATGAAGTATGTTGTCTATGTTAGTCGGTTTTTCTTGTTGGGCTCCTTGGGGTAAGTTTACTGAACTAGTTGTATTTATTTAGTATATAGTAACAGCTCGATTTCTACTCTATTTCGTAGTTTGACCATTAAGGTTTCCGGTTGTGGTTGCGTATATGTTTTCCCACTTCTTTGGCGGTCAGCAGTTCAGCTTTCTCCCTGGCAGTGAGTTCAGTTTCAATATTGAACGCGTAAAGATTTGGTGTACTGGGGAAGAATCCTAGACGTTTTTTAAGGGTTTTGGCTTTAAGTCTGTCCGTACTGTTGAATAAATAAGCAAGTACGCGTTCAAGTGTGGTCTTGCCAGGCTCTGACGTTGGTCTGACGAGGGACTTGAATAAGTTTAGAGCCAGAGAATGACTTAATGGGTTAAATGCTCTATCAGGCAGCTGTTGATGTTTCCTATATTATTCAGGATGTGAATATGTTATGATTAATTTGGGAGTGATTGTGCGTAAATTCGGGTCTCGTTTGTAGTAAAAACAAGTTGGTTAAATTTTCTTGGTTTTTTTTTTGACGAAGACGAAGAGTTCCTCGTATAAAGAAGAATAAATAAAGAATTCCTCGAATAAAGAAGATCTAGACTTCGCAAAAGTTCAAATACTAACTCATACTCCACCAATTTTGTACATAATTAATACATCGTTAACGAATAGCGTCACAAACAATGAAAAAAATGTAGAAACAAAGTATTATATGACCTAAATCCCGGCTCAAATAGATGATATCAAAGGATGAGATAAAATCTTGAATCTTTTTGGAGATGCAATCCCGCATGTCTAAGTAGCAAAGAGTGTGTGCACAAGTGGTCGGGAATGCGCTGTTATTTTGAATACGTGATAAGTGTGAATGCATTGTCGTTAGATGTTTCGTTGTTTGTTAAAGCAAGTGCAGCTGAGTATCATAGTCTGCCTGAAACTAATACGCGAAGTAAAACTACAGTTGCTTCACTGCCAGTTTCAAAAACTACCATTAAATGCGCAATCATCAGACAGCATCCTGCCAACTTGACAGCAACACCTATGAAAAAATGCTAGAAAAGAAGCTAAAAACGAGGAGGAAAACAATTAAAATTAAGCCAAAAAGTGACTAAAGATATGAACAAAAACTGTAAAGACAAAAAAACAAAAAACACAAAAAAAGAAATACAGAAGCTAATAGCAAAACTTACAAACAAACCAAGAAGATAACTAAAATAAAAATATTGGTATCAAAAATTAAACAAGACGGCACAAGAGCGCGAAATCAAAGGCTACTGAAGATTTTTCGTCTTCGGATGAAAAAATTTTGTCTTTCATGAGAAAGAGACCCCAATTAAAGTGTCATGCGTCAAGTAAAATACTTCACGTCTCTTCAAAAATTCAAGAAGCATGTTTAGTCTGCAAAGACTTCTGAAAGAACAAAGTGTGGTATAATTGTTGAAGATGTGGACGATATTCTAAGCAAGAGTGCAGTGGTGCTGATTCTTCTGCGACCTATTTCTGCGATTATTGTGAGATCAAGTTCTGTGTCGACTGTCGACTGAGATATATATATATATATATATATATATATATATATATATATAAAAAATGTTATACCTACATTGCATAAAAGGGGTGGTTTTGACTGCCGACTTTCAAATAATTAAAATGATTTCCATTGTTAAATTAAATTGATTTTCTTACATGACCAGTTCGATTAGGTTAGGGAGAAGTTATTTTCATGATAGCATCAGAGCTTCGTCTCTTTCCGCGTACCTTCCTGCTCTATCCCTTCTTTTTTTCGTAACACTACCATCAAAAATTGGGAACCTTGTTCAATAAACTAAAGTAATACATGTTATTCGAATCTTTATGCAGTGAGTTGTTCTAGCAAGTTCAAGTTTTCGTTTCTTCGGTGTTTTTGTGCCTTTACAATTCGTTTTCCATTTGTTTCAAAACTTTACACGAAGAAGGAATTTCTGGAATGCTACCATATATTTGTATTTTCAACCCTGTAAAAGGGCCAACTCGCTACGCAAAAAGGAACATTGTTGCAGATAATCTCATCGATGCATTCTCGTTGATAATAGATAGCCATACTTTCAAGTTAATAAAGAAGTGCACAGAATTTTGAGGAACGTTTGGAAAATATTATTACCAGAAATATGTGCATCTATTGCGATATTATATGCTCGTGGAGCTTTCGAGGCGAAAAATTTAAAATTGAGTTATTTATGGTCAGGCAAGTGGGGTCCCAATTTTTTGAGAAAAACTTTGACCAGGTAAAACGTGGTGCAGAGGTGCAGGTATATGCCTGCTTGGTAATGGCATGGCCTATAATGGTCATCATCAATGTTTCTGAGTGAACACGGTGTTCTGAAACTTTCCGAGCTGTGGAAGAGATATTACGAGTGACAATTTTTTTACTAGCATGTCACTCAAAAAACAACTCTAGGTAAAAATATCAGAGGAAACAAAAGAGAACTACCAAAATTTACCACACAAATACAAGAGATGCTCTTCCGACATTTATTATAAAAGGAAATCAAATAAAAGAAAAGCTGGGTTATGCATAAATGGGTGAAAATTGATAAAAGGTTGGGAAAAGAAAGAAAGAGAAAAAGAATTTCTTTGTTGATTTCGTAGATTTCCAGACTCTCTACAGTGTCTAATTGCTGAATCTGGCGTACCTGTTGAATAACCATAATCCTCCATCGTGATCGTTTGTCCACAATGTGTCTGTCTCACCACTATGTGTCTGGCTACGGAACACTTAGGTAAATTTATTGTTTTATTTTCAAACTAATAATATACCATAGCAGAAAATATCTGGCAATCCATAGAATGTGAGTATCGTCAATGAGCCTTGAGGAAGACCACCGACCCGTATTAATAAAGATGAATTAAGGACAACTGTGGAATCCGATCCACACACACCTAGTGGAACACTTGGGTCTAAACTAGGAACTAGTCATACTGCTGTGTTAAAAACTTAGCGTGCAATAAATAAAGTCAAAAAATTTGATAGGATAGGGTAGATAGGAATACACCCCTAGGACGCACCACAAAACCGAAATTTCACCAAAAAATGGAATAAATCTTTATATAAAGCTTTATATATTGATTATAATTTATGACGTGAAAAATCGTGCTTTTCGTTTTTCGGTTTCATACAACACTCGTTTCATACTTTCCAACCTAATAATAAAAAATGTTACCCCTCCAAATAATTTACAATATTGTAGGTGTGACTGCTTTAATTGCATGAATCCTTTACGCAGAAACGAATTGAACACATACTAAACAAAACCTAATATTTGTATACCTGTATAATTAATGTTGTGTTTTATGTTCTTCAAAGTTAATTTATTTATTATAATAACAAAAATAGCATAATATTTCACGTGATATTTTGACCATTTTCTTGGATGACCTTTCGCCATCTCTCGGTAAGATGGAAATTTCCAAATTCGAAGAAGCCTTGGCTCTGGAAGCGAAGAACTGGTCCATCTAATTTTTAACAACCTGATCGGAATCGAAAGTTTCACCACTGAAATGTGAATGATAGTCTGATGGTGCTAAGCCAGGGTGGATTTGGCATCAGGTCTCTGAACGCTATTAACTTTTGACGGGTTATGACAAAGGACATGTAAGAGACAACGAACTATGTAAGAGCGCTCCCACAGGTAAACTACTCGAACCAGTTCCTCTTTCCTCTTTTCATAGTTCATTAGTAGCCTCGAATGAGCGAGCCTGGCGTTAACCGAAGGTTTGTCGTTACGAACGAGACGGCACTACACTAATACTGCCGCTCGCTCACTACACATGCGTGTCTCCTTTTGTTTTTCAGCTTGTCAGTAAGTGGAACTATATACTCTTTGATCAGTGAGTGGCAACACGAATGAAAGAAAAGTTTAAGCGCTGGAAAAATAAATCCTAATTTTAAAATAATAAGACACTTTTGTCATCAGGTAACTCATGTTTCTAATACAGGGTTATCCATTTTACGCTTGGGAAAGTAAAGCTAAAGAAAACACATAAAATATTCAGATGGAAACGAAATTTTTTATTCAATATAAAGATTGAACCTTGCCATTATACGTGAAACACGACATCATTCAAATGTCCTCCACGGGACCTCTTACAGGCTTCAATCTTTTTGAGGTAATTTTCAATGACTTTTCGGCACATTTCCGGCAATATCTCGGCCATAACTTCACGAATATTGGTTTTCAATTGCTCAAGATTTTGAAGATTGTTCGCGTAAACATGATCTTTCGCATAGCCCCATAAAAAGAAATCCAAAGGTGTTAGGTCGCAGGATCTTGCGGGCCAATTGACATCTCATGCCTCTCTTGCGGGTCAAATGACTCAATCTCGAAATAACGAGTCCTGGAAATTTCTCTTGGAAAAGTGCTCGATTAGCCTGTATTGTGTGGCTTGTGGCTCCGTCCTGTTGAAACCACATGTTCTCCAGATCATAATCTTCAATTTCTCTCCAAAAATAATCGGTTAACATCCGTCCATAGCGGTCAGAATTGACTGTAATGGCTCTTCCTTGATCGTTTTCAAAAAAATACGGGCCAATAACACCACCAGACCATAATGCACGCCAAACGGTCACTTTTTCCGGATGCAAAGGCCTTTCTGCGATCACCTGAGGATTTTGAGAGCCCCATATGCGGCAATTCTGTTTATTTACGTAACCACAGAGCGAAATATGAGCCTCATCACTAAAGAAAATTTTGTTCGAAAAATTGTTATCAATGGCTTGTTGTTCAATCACCCAATTCACATACATTCTACGTTAGGTATGGTCTTGAGGCTTAAGTTCTTGAGTGAATTTGATTTTGTACGGATGGAGATGCAAATCCAAATGCAAAATCCGCCACAATGAGCCGTAAGACAAGCCCAAATGTTGAGCACGTCGAGGAATCGACAAATTCGGGTCTTCCTCCACACTTTGAGCAACGACAGCGATATTTTCAGCAGAACGAATGTTGCGATGATGCACAGGTTTTGCAATATCAATAACCAATCCAGTCTCTTCAAATTTTCTCACTGTGTTCGAAATTGTTTGCTGTGTAGGTCGATTATGTCGACCGTAATCGGCTCGTAAAGCCCTAAATGTTGATACAGCAAAATCACCATTTTTATAATAAAATTTAATAATTTTCACGCGTTCTTCGACTGTTAAACGATTCATATTTCTAAATGGCAAACCTTCAACTAAAAAAAACACGTTTTGGATGACATTCAACTTTGACAGATGTCAAATGTCAGGGTTATACTTTTCCTATACGAAATGGTTAGGATCAAAATTGATGTTATTTATAATTTGATAACGTGAAATGTTTCGATGCCCACAGTCTAGAGGAGAGGGTGGACATCAAAAACAACGGTAAGCCTCCGCCTGATCTGTCCATTAAAGCAACAGGAGGTAGCAGAGGAGAACAATGTAAACGGCAATTTAAAAGAGATATTTATACAAGAAACAATCGGATGTGTGGGTGCAATAGGAAAAATGTATTATCATCGTCGTTGTAGCGCTAAGGCCCATTTCGGGCCTTGGCTTCCCGTAGGTGTCGCCTCCAGTTGTCTCGGTCCATCGACCGCGTCCTCCAATTTCGGGATCCGAGTAGCGTGCTGCTATCTTCGTCTACAGAGTCGGACCAGCGCTTTCTTGGCTTTCCCACTGGCCTGCGTCCCTCAGTTTTTCCGACAAATACCTTTCTAGGTATCCGACCTTCATTCATTCGCTGCACATGGTCAGCCCATTGTAGCTTCCGCAGTTTTATCACAGTGGAGACTTCTGGCTCGTCGAAGAGTTCGTATAACTCATGGTTGTACCTAATTCGCCATTGTCCTCCTTCCTGCGTTGCTCCCACGATTCGTCTTAGGACCCTCCTTTCGAAAGCGTTTAGTATGTTTGCGGAAGCTTGAGTGAGGGTCCATGTCTCACATCCGTAGCACAACACAGGTCTTACGACAGATTTGTATACTTACAGCTTTGTTTTTGTATACTTATTTATTATTATATGTGTATATTTGTATACTTCAACCCTACCTTTGTCTCAAAGGCATTAGTCAGGTGGTTATTGATTCTAACTTGTGCTGTTGTTGAGGCCATTGTCATTCTTGTCAGGTGGACTAGCTTCGCTGGGATTCCAAGCTGAAGCATTATTTGGTACAGTACTTCTCGATCAATACTGTCGTATGCTTGCTTAAAATCCACGAAGATTTGGTGGACGTCGATGTATGTAAAATGTATTATACTGCTTTCCATGTTTGCTGTATGATGGTGACAAGCTGTGGATGCAAACAGGAGTCACAGACTTAATACACCTTTCCGAGAAAATTAAAAGGCATGAGAACTGTCGAGCTCACCTTTATAATCAAATGGAGCTAAATATTTTGTACAAAATAAACATACAGACGCAATTATGCATATTGGCCCAATATACAAAAGCAGAATGATGAAGTTTCACTGAATCGATATGTTCTGTCAAAAATAATCAACTGCGTATAATTTTGTGGAGCTTTTGAGCTAGCCCTCCGAGGAGATGATGAGTCTGCGAACTCTGAGAACCCTGGTGTATCCCGTGTATTCGAAAACGCGTTGGAAGCTCATTTGAAAAACGCGCATAGAAAAAAAGCATATGAGACCACAGATGTATCCTACAGCTTATTACACTATTCAGGTATGTTAAGAATGGAAGAACAGTAGAGCGCTTCTGGTGCTACTTAAATCCCTCCAAAACAAGACGCGGAAACTATAATCAGTGAATTACTGGCTTTATTGAGCCCACAATTGGATAATTCAACTGAACAACTAATTGACCAAAGCTATGATGGCGCCGCTGTTATGAGTGGAAAAAGAACTGGAGTGCAAGCATTAATAAAAAAGAAATATAATTTTGCACATTGCTTTGCGTATCAATTGAATTTAATCGTCAAAAATGCAGCATCTTCGACTTCACAGGTGCGAGTGTTTTTTGGTAATTTACAAGAAATACCGGGATTTTTTTAACAGCTCCCTGTCGAGAATTGCTGTGCTTGATCGAAATGTGAAACCATAGAAGATGAATTCACTGATAGCACAGTTTGCAGTGCAGCTTCAGGTGTTCGCCGCATGTTGAAAGATAACATATTTATTTTCTGGCTAACCTTTTTCCACTATGTTATGCCTCATGTAGCTATACTTTTTAACCAAATTCAGAGACGAAAAGCTGTCTCAGTTCAATTGAAAGCAAATATTGTTTCTTTTGAGGAAGATATTCAAAATTGATAATATCATAGACTAAGCGTCGCACGCAAATGATATAGAAAACACATTTCAGGGTAAAAAGTAACACATTCATGACAGTCCTGAGGGCCACCGCACATTGAACCGAGATCGCTTAAGAATAGAATTACCAATCATCTATTCAAGAAGTGATTTCTTTCCTTCTTCTGAAAATAATTGACACAGGAGAAGGGAGCAACTTACACCCGAAATATATATCTGCCAAAATTAAAAACAAAAACATAGCTTTTTGGAATGGAAAATCAAAAAATAAAGCGTAAGATAAAGGTTTTTTAATCGCTACTAATACTATTCGGAGGTTTTTACTATTTTAGGGGACAAAATTTGTTGGTAAAAGTAGAGAATTCCATAATCTTATCACAGAGTAGTAACAAAACGAGCGAACGATCTGCCTTTCACTGATTCGAGCTGGGAGTGGACGAAATAGAAAAACGAACTAGTTCGTTTAGAGGCGGCGACATGAACTGAACTCGGCTATTTTTGAGAATATTACCCATGTACGAATTCCCGACACAACCACAAAATATTTTTATAGTTGGATGCCTATTTCACAAATGATGGGTCATAGAAGATTTGACATATAAGATTTGACATCTTTGAGCGCCACAACTCAGAGGATTAAATCTAACATTAAATTACCTTTATTACATTACATATTTTGATTTAGTTGATAGTAATTTTTTTGTAAAAAAAAAACGGTAAAAAAAATTTTAATTTACTTTTTTCCAAAGTTCGCATTTTTTTTTTTTAAATTTCCTTATTATTTTGAAAGCTTATATTTTATACTCTATGCAAAATTTCATTGTGGAACGTGAAGTAGTTTGGGAGTTACGCAAATAACATTACCGAAGTGCGGCGTCAGCCCCGTTGTAGTAACACTCCGCCCATAGTTTTGACGACTCATTTTGTTACTATTTTATTTTATTTTTTATACATATCATTCGCTTATCTATCTATACATAAATCTATTTGTTACTGACTCGTTGCGCAACACCCCTTCACTCCGCAACATGAAGTAAAAAAGTCCTTACAATAAACATAAGTAAGAATTCTAATGAGCCAGTATGTTACCATGAAAGGATAGAAATTTCTGTAAACAATACATTCATGTAAAGCGCCCTACAGAAAGCCAACACGCGTTTGCGATCAAGTTGACGATATTCAATTATAAGTATAGCTCCAAGTTGCTTATACTTGTTCCTTTATCTTAGTAAGAAAGAAAGAAACAAACAAAAATTATAAGTTTTTTTTATATATTTTAAATATATATAATATTTGAATATCGCTCGTAGGTGATTGAGTACTTACTGACTAGTTACACAAAATGCATTGCCTATTTATACTTAAAGTACATCTTATCCTGTTTCAGGGGTTTTCCCTTACAATTATCCTTTTTTCTTACATCCTAAAAATTTACATAATTTCTTACATATAAATGATGATCCTAAATGCAGTAAAACTATGGTCTGGTCCGTGTCTTGAAATTTCAAGACCTCATAAAAAATAAAAAAAGGATTTCCATTCCTAATGAGGGTGATCGGAATATGCGCATATTTATATGTGATATGATAAGAGCATTTTATGCGAGAAAGCAAATATGATTCATGATATTCTATGGATCTAATAAAAAATTTAGTGCAATTCATTTATGGTTCAGCAAGCTCAAGACTCGGTATGGCGTTCGAGGTTTAAAAATATGTGGTGAGCAACTGTCTGCCCAACCTGGGTTGATCCCGGCATTTCGTCTGAAATTCAAGCAGAAATTCAACGCAGTAATTTGTTGGATTCTCAATTTTTAATGCTACCAACAAGAACACGAGTGCATGCAAAGGAAAAACACGCGCCTGGAAGAAAAATTTGCAAGGAGAGAGTAACGTTTCTGCGCTGCGCAAATTTTATAGGAGAGCATAAGTTGCAACTTGTAGTTGTGGGAAAGGCGAAAAATCCCCACTCCTTCAAAAGCAGTCATCCTTCGCTTAGTTACTTCTCAACAAAGAATGCCTGTATGACATCTATAATCTTTCGGCACTGGTTTTTTGAGTCCTACGTTGAGCAGGTCGAAAAATATCAGCTAGAGAACAATTTCCCGTTGCAATCTTTGCTGATTTTTGTCAACGCAAGATGCCACTGTTCCGAAGATGGAAGGCATAAAATGATGTTCCTTCCCCCAAACTGCATAAGCTTTATACAGCCAATGGATCAAAACGCCATTCCATTGACGAAGATGGAATACAAGAAGGAGCTAGTAGAAAAAATAGTGGCTAGTGGCGAAGAAAACGTAATGAACGTTTTAATGTCAATTACACTACGAGATAGCTGCGATATGCTAATTAGTACTTGGCTGAAACTTGGTTCCGACATAATTAAAAAATGCTTCCTGAATTGTGGGATGAGGATGACTACTTACCACTCGCTACATGGATAGCGAAGGAGATGCAACATAGTGGAACTTATACCGACAGTAGACAATCAATTCAGGTTACCTTAAACCAATTTTTTTCCGTCGATGTGTCGCGAAGTGACATCGAAGACTGGATAGAGGAAAATCTCAGGGATCCGCAGTCAATATCCTCACAATTTTCCAGCCATGATCCAACTAAAAGTAGCGTCACTGGTTCCCAGAAAGTAGGTCATTTCGAAGCGTTCCAGAGCATCGAGAAAGCCATCCAATGGGCACAGGAAAACGATATTTGCATCGAACAAATGAAAGATTTAAAAGATGTGGCTCCTAAAGCATTCTCCAAAACAGCGAAGCAAACAAAAATTAGTAATTTTTTTCGTTGTGAATGAGATAAATTTTTTTTATATACATATATCATATTATTTTATGTGATGAATTTTGTAATGTTTTTAAGTACGAGTAATTCTTATATTTTATAATCCAGAATTATAATTTATAGTTCGGAATAAATTCGTTGTAATTGAAAATCAAATTTCTAGCGATTGTATTGCTTGCTAATCTACGATCATCCGACAAACCCCTACAATCAATTATTCGGATTACGGATAAACATTACTGTACTAGGCTTCAGTTTTTCCAGCGCTAAAGTATGAGTAATAAAAATTTTTCAAAAACGGAAAAAACGAATCATAATTTTGCTTTACTTTGGTCAAAATTTTTTGGAATGACCCTTACTTCGACGTCAATTATTTCACACGAATTACTGTTCTTATACCGCGTTCCAATGGAAAAGCTCCACGAAATAACAACTTTTCCAGTTGTGCATAACAGTAATCTTTGTAAATCAAGCGGGTTGAAAAGCTCTTGACTCACTCACTGGTTTCCGCCTCCCACCGCCCACCTGCTGTGGCCTTACACCTACTTTCAAGCTGTTACAGCTTTCAAACACAATTAGTTTGGTTTGGAGAGTAAATTTAGTTTTCTTCATTCACTCCTTGCTTTAAGATGCTTTCAGTGGCATCCTCGCCCGCTACAAGTTCACGTGGATAGAATTACTCCTTACGAAGACGTCAAGCGATTTCCTGGTAACTTTTCCTATAAGGCGGGAATCACCCCCGTGGTCAGTCGGTGCTTTGTGATTCATTTAACGCGCGAGTGGAAAACCTTGACGAGGTTGGTTCGTTGTTTAGTGGAAAGAAGTGAGAGTGCAAGTAGTGTACAATGCAGTTAAGTAGCATATTGTCGTTGTTCGTTGCCGTCACACTAATCTGCCACACGCGTGGCCAGGTGAGTTATGTTGTGTATTTGTTTCTCTTGCAGAAATTACCTAACAACATCACTTATGTGCAACACGCAACACTAAGAAGACCGTTGAAGAAATGTTTTGTTGTTGTTGCAGTTGACATCGCCACAAGCTCTACAGGTTGCACAATCTGATGATAACGACCACCTCCAATATGTTTTGAACAACATTCTCAAGCCGCGAGTTGTAGGCACCAAAGGACACGACGATGTTGCTAATTTTATCAGCAGGTGAGTCTATCATCAATTAGAAGCATTAAAAAATTGCAAGAGTAAACAATTTCGAAACGCTTCAAAGTTAACGCATAACTGACTCCAATAACTGGAATAATTGCTGCACATGATTGTGTCAAATTGAGCCGCCGAAAAAGCAAGCGGGTACCAGTACGCTGAATAAGAATTACAAGGTTACTATACTTATGCGTGAAAAATTCTGATTAGTAACAGTGTTCGTACCAGAATGCTGGTAACATCCAAATTTAACTGAATGTTCCAAAATTCAAATAAGTTTTTCAACGTTTAAAAAGATTCATTACATTGTTAGTGGTTTGATACGGAAATGGGTTCCTCTGAATCCCTAATGAGCTACTGATTTTTCGTTTCGGGCCTGAGAACGTTTCTTTGCTGATCGGATTTTATTCGTGAATTCTAAACAGACGAATTCGAACAAATCCATAAGACAATAAGTTAATTTCTTCTATGACCGAGAAGTCTTTTAATCTCTTAATTATTCATTCAACACTTTGCTTTGCTTGCACATTTGTTGGAATTCCACGATGCTCCCCACATCCTACGTACTCAACTCGTCACCGATAACAATTTGGCTTCGAGGATCAAAGTGCAACAAACTGAACTTTTGTTTCGGTTAATTGAAGAGAAATAAAACACGTATTTTGTTGACGAATTTTTAGCATGGTACGAAAGAGCAAAGTCTGATAAAAATAGCTTTCAGTTTTGACTGTCTACATTGCTGGTATGTGATATGTGAATGCAGCTTAATATCCAAGTATAGTTCCCAACTATACTGTTCTTAACTTCGTAGCTTCTGCAGGCTACGAACTTCAAATTCAACAGTCTGTTATTGTTTGTTTTAATTCTTCGCTCCAAGTATCCCAACGATTCAGGGACGAAATTGAGTATTTAAATGTCTGCCATGCTTAAAAGAAGGTTATGCTGATCCCTATGAATTAAACGAACACTCTGCATCGTTTCTATTTTTGACATATACTAAAGCCTGGGAAGGATCCACATGAGCCAGAAAGCTACAGGCCAATAAGCCTATTGCCAGCCTTTGGTAAACTATTCGAAAAGCTGATTCTCAAAAGACTCACAAACTTCGTGGAAAATGCCAACATACTTCCTAACTTTCAGTTCGGTTTCAGACACGGCTATTCAACGGAGCACCAGCTGTATCGCGTCTCAAAGGACATTAAGACAGCCCTAATAGAGAAGCAATCAGTTGGAATGGTCACCATGAATATTGAGAAAGCTTTCGATAGAGTCTGGCACGAAGATTTACATTATAAGCTCCAAGAGTACAAAACTCCAGCATATATACATACGTAATTTGATAGCTTCTTACCTCAAAGACAGATCAGCTTCCCTACTGTAAGAAGCATCCCTGCTGGTGTTCCCCAAGGCTCATGTCTGAGTCCTACCCTTTTCAATATCTAAACCTCCGATCTCCCTACAAGCGAGCACTGTCAAATAGCTGCCTTTTTGGACGATACCTGTTTTTATACTTCAGGAATTCACCCAAGTACAATAACAGCTAAATTAGAGAAAATGCATGAAAAAGTATACCAGTTCTTCTACAGGTGGAAAATAAGCACCAATATTGACAAAACTAAACAAAACAAAACCACATTGAACGAATAAGCATTAAAGCATTTAATTCTGTTCTTCAACTGTATCCACTACTCAACAGAAGGTCCCAACTGAACATAAAGAATAAGATGATAATTTAAAAAATGGTAATTCAGCCTATAATATTATACGGAGCGCCTACTTGGAGCCAATGCGCAAAATATTTGAAATAAAAGCTTCAAGTCACTCAAAACAGATACTTAAAAATGGCGCTAAATAAGCCTTTTTATTTCTCAGCACGCAAATTACATGAGCTTGCTAATATTAGCCCTATCAATAAACTCGCGCTCTCATGCAGAGATAATCTACAAGCTAAGGTAGAACACGCTTCGAATCCATACATTCAAGTACTCAGGATTTAAATCAATAGATTAACCTGAGAGATCATGCGTCTTCAACCGAGTATTGATAATTATTACTAAGATCCAAAATAGTATGTAAATAGGTTTTAACATAGGTAGTAGTAGTTTAAGTTAGAGTTAAGTTTAAAAGAGGTTTTTTTTGTATTTTCCTCTACTATTATAAATATATCATATGAATAAGAAACATTTGTGGTACAAACAGAAAAAATACTGTAGATGCAATGAATACCAAATTCAGAAATCTCACTTTAAGCATTAGCTTAGTCCTGTAAATTTTTAGAAACAATAAAGAACTTATTAAATAAATATTTTTGACATAAATACCAAATAAACCATCAGCTTATTGGAGCTGATTAAAATTCTTTCTCACGAATTTAAGTTGACTTAAGGAGAAATCAATTTATAAAACGGCAACGATTCAAAGATTCAGCCGATGTTTTGCAGACCTAACCTGGTCAGCATTCATCAAAGAGCTCTCAAAATAACACGAGGAGAACTACCCGGACCAAAGAATATTCAGCTATACGAAAATAGATAACTCTATCCGTGACCTTGCCGGGGACATATTAAAACTCTTATACAAATACGTTTACGTTTACAAATACGTCCCCTTTTAAGTCACCTCATCCGAATCAAGGCTAAGTGGCAACAATGCTTAAGAAGGATATTTCATAATCGCATTAACGCAGAATACGCTTCAATGAAATCCCAAATAATATATCATCCTTATAATGGTGAAATGCGTAAATACACGAACATAATGTTTATAGATCGCTTAACCGCCTTGAAACCCTCCACAAGTGTTTTCAAAAAATTAACGCCCTTGACGGCCGACGGATCGCCATCTTCGACATAAACAGGATCCCAATGCAACAAAACGTGGAAAAAGTAACAAACACAAAGCAAATGCTACTGCTTGCTCTAAATAATTCCTCCATTTGTATAGACAGATATCCTCAACCGATCGAAACATCAATGCCATTGCAAAGCGGGAGTCAATGAGTTCCTGCAAGGACAGGAAGGAGCTCAAAGGAGCCCTTTCTTACCATCTTCTCCATCACCAACCGAACTACATGCCATCAAACGAAACTTTTAAAAGGTTCTTTGCAACGCTCGATTAAATTTTCCCACACTAAGCTCATTGAACCATAAAAAGTCCGTTGGACCAGATGAAATCTAAAGATGTACTAACCAATGTTCCTCTATGATATTAAGACCTCTCACCACAATCATAAACCACTGCATAAATAATGTGTATAAATAATAATGTTTATTTATACACATAAATATAACACGCTGCATAAATAATAATGTCGACCCTGGAAAGCCACATCCCCTTACCCAAATAATTTCCAGCGGCGTCATAGATAAATTCAGAGCAATATCTCTGCTTTCAAATTTGGGCAAGATACTAAAGAATATTTCTTTTTTGTTTTTGAAAAGTTTTATAGTTCGAAGTAATATTTCTAAAACGAAGCCCGGTTCCTTTTCGACTATATAAACTAGCTTTTTAGTAAAAATGTCTTCGTCTATTTATACACAGAAGTTTTACCTACTTTCAGAAATCATACCTATTAGTTTACTACAATTGTTTCCTAAATCCTCATTAAGTCTTTTTTTTCGCAGTTGTGAGTGTAAATAAACGAAGACCTTTTAATAATAAATTAGTTGAGCTGAAGAAGGTTGTATGTCATCACCGAAATACGTACTTAGTTCTCAATAATAAAATTTATATAGTCGAAAAAAAACAGTATTTGTTTTAGAAATACTAAAGAAGTTCATACTGCAGAATTAGGATAACAACTAATGTTGCACGACGGCATTTTGACCAAATGAAACGAACAAGCGATGAATGCTCTATTGATTTCGAGAAAGAATTAGGTTCAGTGTAGTCAAATTTACTCGTTTATAAACCTCTAGACAACCCCATTCCATTACCACGTATCATAGCGAACCGTTTTTGTAAAAGATTCTGTTCGAAAAATAAAACGAACACATATTCCAAGCTCATCAGTATGAAAATGAGAGTTCCTTAAGAATCTCTTCTTGGGCCGCATCTTTTCAAGTATTTCCTCCGCAATATCCCCATAGCGCAGTCAGCAACCAATTCATACCGCCTCACGCAACACGTGACCCCAATCACACCGGCCCCACTTGTCCCTATGTAGACAACATTATCGGACTGGGAACCCACTTTTCCCCCCAAAAACACTTCACTTTCATTATAAGGCAAACACAATCCCTCCAGAACTTCTTCACAAATTAGGCGCTATCTGCTATGCTGAGAAAAGTGAATGAATTTACTTTCGAAATTCCTCCGGGAAAGGACACCCTGCATCTTGTCAATACTTCCTTTTCCCTAAGAAACAACTCAAAATATTTAGGCGGGCTTTTCCACCACTGCCTGCCGCGCTAGCAACACAGCTGTCCAGCAGATCCGTCAGTAGCAGTTCAAAGCTGCTCATGTAGAAAACCCTGATCATACCCATAATATTATACTATTTCCTGGCTCTTCTACCCTCCCTCCCTCTTCTAGGATTCGAAAGAAAGATTCTCAGGGAGTGCCAGTCCAAAAACTGTAAACCCAATAGAAAGCACGACGTTATCAGTATACTATGAAACAAAAATTGAACCTATTTTCAATTATATGATTTAATTTACTGAATCGCTTGGGAATTATATAATTAAAAAGAAATTCAGTAAATTGCCAACTAATTCGTTGAAAATGCGTGGTTTTTCTGCTTTATTATGTGTCTCAACACTCATTGCAAAATGTACCATCCAAGTAGTGGATGCGCGTGCGATGTGTATTGTATGTCTTTCGAGGAAGGATGATCCACAAGGATGGGAAAAATGGTTCGCTTCTCATGAAGAAAATTGTACGATATAGGAAGTTTTGGAGAAACGTAGAAGGATGGCATCGTAATAATGTTTACACGTTCAATTGAGAAACATGACGTCAACTATTTAATGTATATTTGTGATGGTGATGGACATTCAAGCGTATTTAAGATGCATAACCGTTTGGAAATAATTATGGACATCTTGAAAAAAAAAATGGATTGGATATATTGGAAAGAGAATGAGAACTCAGCAATGAAAAGAACAATAACGAGGTCATGGGCGGAATAGGTGATAATGAACTCACTGATGAAGTAATTGTTGATTGAAAAAATATTATGGATTGGACATTGGAAGACATCCCGATTACGTTGCAGATATGAAAAAAGAAATTTAGTCACTAAATTTCGAACAATAAGCCCCTGCATCAAAACTGTCGTGCAAGAAAAAATAGTGTGAACAGTGTAGAAATGAATTTCTTGAAATCAGTGATCAATTTATCCAAGGCAAACAGTCTCCTTCTGAACAAGTTCAAAAAATTATCAAACGAGAGTCAAAACGAGAAAATTGTCAAACGAGAAACGACGGTTCCAGGCTAGGCGCTCCGGTTGACAGGGGAGATATTTAGTCGGTAGTCCAGTAGGTCCGTTGGGTCACTGGGAGTCCGACACTCAAGGCGTAAGTAGCCTTCACCTCCCTACCCAAAAAAATCGCTTCTACAGTTGCTGGCCGTCATGCAAGTAAAGTGTAGTGTAAGGATTCTCCAATGGACCACTTAGAGAGACGCTTGGACAATTTGACCAAACAGAAAAGAGAAAACGGCCTTATAAGACCTCTTCGAAGAGTGAAAAGGTGTACTTTCTGGTCGAAGCATAGGGCACTTCTTTCAAACGCGTTTTCTCAAAACATGGCTTCTCCAAACTACTGTTTTGAAATTTTAAAAATTATTTGATGTTTTCCAGTCCAATTCATACAGCTCTTGTAATATAGAAATACAGAAGAATCTCACTAATCAGGCACTATTAAAAACCAGCGGATGCCGGATCATTGGAATGTTCGGATTACTGGATTATAGAGGAATAGATAAAAAAAAGCATTTCATAAAGAGAATATTATGTATGTAATGTTTGTACATATTTGTTTTCTTGTTTGGCTGGTTTAATTGTAACTGTATCATATTTCAAAACTATATAGTTTTGAAATAATCCTTAATTGAGGTCTGTTTTTATGCAACTTGTAGTCCTTGCTTAAAAATCTTTTCTCGCATGTTTCGAAGAATTGACTCTGGCAGATGTGCCGTTTTCTTCTGGCCAAGTTATTCAGGTATTGAAACATTCAAATACTTCATCAAATGATTCACATATTTCTTGCTTTTTTTTTCGTCCCATGCATACCAACAATTTAAATTTTCTTTACTTGTCTCGAATCCTCTTTCTGATAGATTTTCGATAGATTTTGAAATATTTTCTGATAAATAGAACCAATCGGCGATAGGCAGATTATCTTCAGGATTCGTTTTTTCCATTTCTTGTGATACATCATTCATTGTAGGTCATCATTTTTTCAATGAGGATTGGATTAAGTCAGATAAAACAAACTCCCAAGCGTGAGCGAGAGAGAACACGATATCCTTCAAATTCAATTCGTTAGGGCTCTGCCTTATTTCACCATCCTGAGATAAAATATGGATCAGTGATTTATTTTTATACAACGACTTTACTTATAACATTTTGATCCATCGGCTCCATTAAAGGTATACAGATTGGTGGTAAGAAATGGTTTGGGTATTCCCATTACTAGATTCAAGTTCTTGTTCATTTATGTGGGCTGAAGAATTACGTACGAGTAAGAAAAAGCACAAGAACGAGTAAAACTTTTATGGACAAGTTGGAGCTATCTATATATCTCTCGTGACCCAACTTTTCCACTGCTTCTTGTAGCAGACTGTCAGACAAATGTTCTTGAAAGCTCTGGAATTTTAGCTTTGCCAATCACTAACAAATCTAATTTGTGCGATTTGTTACTCTCTTGACCTTCTTGAGAGGATACGGGCAACAGTCTACAGAACAGACCACTCCCGTCTGCATTATAGATTTAGTGAGGAAGACCTAGTTCCTCTACTTTCTCTTTAAAGTGCTGAATATATGATTGTACTGTAGATTCGCACTTCTCATTACCAGCCATCCCTCGCTGGCACAAAAATAATCTCTTTTGGTAATTTTTTTAATAAAATTTGATTGCTTGAGCTTTCGAAATTTCTCCAGATACAGGAGTGTATTTAGACCGCTTTTGCACGTAACACATGTAGAGAGCGTTTTACTAAGAAAACTCTAAACGTTTTACGCCTTCCTGGTCCAGATTCGATCGTCTTCACGTAGTCTACTTTTTCTCTTAATATCGTGTATAGTAGCACGCCCAACACCATATTTTTTGCCAATTCGCACATGTTTTCTCCACTATCTAACTTCTTACAATGTCCATTTTATCTTTCAAATCAAGTGTCTTGTGTTTCCGTTTACTTAACATTTATAATTACACCCTATTCTCACTTAAAAACAACAGATAAATACGTATGCACATGCATGTGGTAAGTTTTGAGGTTAGACTACTAGACGACGCGGCGATAGAGCGCATAGGCGAAGAGGGGCGAGGGAGGCGCGGACAGAGGGTGCCAGATTATTGGAAGTATCGGTCTATTGAAGTGCTTGATTAGTGTGATTCTACTGTAGTTACAATTTCGACTGGAATAGTAAAGATTGTTGTGTTAGTTTTTACATTACATTTTTACATACATTTTTACAATACATTTTTCTCGCAAAGCGTACGAAAATATAATTTATTGAAATTTGAACTTTATCTCATTTCCCTGTAGAGCCACAATGTTCACGATAAAAGAGGCGTTTGGCTTGTAGATTTCGGAAAATCAGTTCGGTCGGCATCATGGCAGCAGTGGAAAACTTGGAGTCTTGTTTGAGTTCTTGTTGGACGGTGTATATACGATTATATTCTATATGAATTGACTCTGAAAAATCTTCTCAGTTTGTTGGAATATTATTGAAAAAGACATAAAATATATGAATTGTTTAATTTTATTAGTTTGCCAAAGTTCCCGAAAAGAAGGCATTATGAATCGGACTTCACAATAGACGATCCACTTAATCGGTCGTTATCAATTTTATTTGAAGTTATTTATAATTTTTTCCAAGATGTATGCGATCAAAAATGCCTCGTTCCCATATTTTGTAACCTTTTGATCTTGTTGACAAATTTTGGAATGCGATCCAACGCTTTCCAAATTTCAGTACTGGCCTTCGTCCTATGGTCCTCCCAATGTATGACAATATTTTTGTTTACTTTTTTAAATTAAGGACCAATTTTTTGCTTGTGATCTAACCAAAAATTTAATGTCCTTTGCAGATGATATCATCCGCATTCACTACCGTTTGACTACACTTATGAAGCAGGGTATCTCCCCCTTTCTTCCTCCCTACCTCACTCTCTCCATCCTTCAACTTATAGTTAGATAGTAACTATAGTTATAGTTAGATACAGTTAGATAGTTTTAACTTATAATTCTAAATTCTAATTCTAAATTGCTAGTATCCCGAACTCAGGTATAGTTTTAAAATGTAAATATGATGGGCGTTTATTATGGTCATTGATTGATGTTCAATTCTTAATATATACATATATATACTTAATATATATACTTAATATATACTTTTAACTTACATTATTTTATTTTTATCAAGATTCTATAAGGCGTACAAAGCAGTGATATACTTCTGTAGTTTTCACATTGCAGCTTGGGTTTTTATTTGTGAATAGGGTGTATTACACTTTTCCACCATTTCTTTAAAAATTGTTCCTGATTTCGATATTGTCAATAAACTGGAAAATTCATTGTCTCCATTGATGATGTTGTCGAAGGCAAGCGATTCAACGTAATCCGGCGTTGCCAGGTGAGGTCAATATCGATCGCATTGACCAATCTTGTTCGTTTGAGGCATTCAGTTTAATGTGAAAGTCAAAATAGAAGTAAAATGCCCATCATTTCTGTATTTCATTACCAACTGCTTTGGAGAGAGACGTTTTCAACTGAAAGTCTCGTCGTAGTCTTTGCACTATTTATGAGGTTCTATCTGTGTTGTATCTGGCCATATTGTCAAACATTTACCACAGTTGGTTGCCATATTTATTTTTATGCCCTTTTGCTTCTATCTGCTGACCACCTGAATTTGTCAAATTCCTTTTTTCCTATCTATGTACTTCATCCCCTAATGTCTCTGTACTTACTTTATTCGTAAAACGTATGCTCTCCAGTTATTCCTCGGTGAGTCTCCTTGTTTCCGAGTTAAGCATCCTATTGCCGAAGATGACTCATACGTCCTTTAAGGACAAGAGATTGCAGAGTCGCTCAAGATAATCTAAATAAGATTCTTTGATGTAAATCTCCCTTTTCACCAACCTAAGCGTGCGTATTCTTCATTCTGATGTTGAAAAAACATTACTCGAATTATCGATCGCTCGCTCATTGGTTGGGAGGTACGAGTAACCTGACGACTTTGTGCTTTCATAAATTGAAAATTGGGTTTTGTATAGCAAGCAATGTGTAGCAATCGAATTTGAGAAATGAACACCGAATCCGGCTATTATCCTGTAATCCGGCTATTATCCGGCTACTACCCAGGCTATTATCCTGTAAGTAATATTTCTGTTCATATTTCACCTAAATGCGCTAATATTGTGCACAAAATTACTTCAATTTATGTTGAATATAAAAAATGCAACCATAAAATATAAAATTTACAATTACAATATAAAATTAAAGCACGCATTGAGCCGAATATCTGAACAGTTGATGACGCGATATTAGCTGAGTCAAATTCGTTGGAGGCTCACATTCGGTCAGTCGAAATGCGACTGCTTACATTATTTCACATAACTTAAGAAAAAATTAAGAAAGCGAATTAAAGACAAGATGCGTGAACTGTGAAGACACATATCGAACAGATTATGGATGTTGTCCCAAAAATCCGAAGATTGAGATGTTTGCTCAACCACAATTCAGCCAAGAAAAATGATTATTCCGAATATTCACACCAAAGTCCAAAGTCGGCAAATACACAAGCTAACAACAAGAAATTTGAAATCATATCTTACACATTCAAATCACGCGATATCGAATAATTTTTTCACAAATGCAATCCGAGTAGTCATTGAAAATCAAGACCTTATCAGCAAAATTATAAAGGGTGTGTTTAACATACAAACGACACTTAAGCAATAATGAACCAAGAAATGACGTTTGCACGTTCATCCGAAATGCAAATTACTGACATCATAGCGTAGCTACCACAGCCTAACTTTAAAAAAAACTGTAACACTTTAAACCACACCGTAGCAACTAACAGGTTCTAACCCTAAGAGCAATCCCCCAATGTAACGATATTCGGTTAAAATCTTGTAGATGCATTAACATTCCCGTAAACTTTGTAATCATAAAAAATGACTCAGATATACTATTACACCGGAAAAATTATTTTGACATACACTTAAGTACAGAAAGCTCGCGATTCCTCCACTCAGTTACGCCGTTTAATTCAAAGCTCTCTATTTTGCAAAGATCACTTCATTTGCTACATGGGGTATTCGTACCTCTTTCTTTGCGATGCGTCTTTGGACTTTTAATGACATTTTTTTGACATTTCGGAAAAATGGGTGCAATAAGCAACACGTGAATACAAGCGAGACATAAGTTTTTTAAGCTGCCATAAGCATAATAATTTCAACAACAGACAACTAAAAACTTAACAACAGATCGGCTGATCTGAAATGAGGAAGCACATAAAAAAATTGCATTACGATTACAATTTTTTTTATCTGACAAAGAAAAGTCAATCAAAAGTTCTATAAGAGTGTACTGGACCTATTGCATATTTCAACCTTCCTTCGCTAGAGCATAACCGTGCATTAGAGAACTCAGAATAACACTATGCCTCTTATGGTAGAGTCAAGCAAGAGACTTCAAGGCTTTCTCTTTCTGCTAGTCAAGAAGGGCTATTATACAAAACCATGAAGCTACGTCTTAAGAGTGGACCAATTGTCGAATCAGTCAAAAAAAAGTAAACTAGGAGGGCTGTAGTTATATATAAATAAATAGAAGAAAAAGAATCCAAGGAGAAGAAATACGTAAGAAAAGTTAGGGAAATAGATACGCCACCATACGACTAAGGATAAGACTTCAATTGATGAAGGCCCAAACCAGCCAGCTGACTTCAAGAGCAGGCTCAAAACATACATAATGCAAAAGGGTGAAAACAAGGAATTGTATCTGTCAATTTCTGGAGACTCTGCTTGATTTTGTTGAGACGACGAAGTCTCAGCAAAACGGCATATTACACGAGTGCCTAAAGGAAAAGCTATGAATGTTAATTCTGAATTCATGGTGGAAAAAAATAAAAATGGAAAATGAATTAGCCCTCACGGGCATTTTACTGAGTGAAAGTGAGAAGAAATGGAAATATAATGTGGATTTATAATAGTATTTGGATAAATAGATAAATAGTAAATTTAAATGGATAAATAGTAGTATTTGAATTTGTAGGAACATCCACAGATTTATAACTCCTTATATAAAACTACAATATATATTCAATAGGCTGGGAATGTTTTGGTTTCCCATCCAACGTTAAGTTAAAAAAAGCTTCGAAAATAAACAACGCGGCCAAATAACATTTTCTATTTTCATCAGCGTTTGGAATTTGGTTTATAATGTAAAATTACAAACCAAATTCTTGGTTGAATCGTGAACAAGAAAGTTAAACTTCTGAAAACACTGCTTACGAAAGAAAGCGTTGAGCGTTAACGATGCCGATAGAAGTCCTCCAACGAACACAACGTTCTGCAACCTTTTATGCTATTGTTATACTGGTATTTGAGTGTGAAACAATGTTTGTAGTAACAGGTCTACTTGGAAAATTAACGCTTTCATATGAACGTATACACAATTTTTACTGTTTTGTTGAGCCAACTGTCAAAAAATCTTACAACGTTTCTCTCGTAAGGATCTAAAGGATTTCACCTTAACATATTAATAGGCATCTACACGCTTGACTCCAATGTGGGTTGCATAATTTTTTGTGCATGTATTGGAAGTTTATATTGGAGATGATTGAGCCCAACTTACTTTGTGTACAAATGTTCTGCAAAACGGAGAATATCTATGTTATACGTTTTTACGCCTAGCATTCGTCGAGTTAAGATGTGTTTTAATTCGTGTTGTCAATAATTCTAATTTGGAAATATATTTGATATACGCCAGCGCATTGGAACAATTTTTGTACGAAAAGTTTCGGTTTGTTGCTGTATTATCTTTCTTATTATATTAGGAAAATTCCAGCCAATAAAAGCGAAAATACCTACTGACTTCGCTGTGAAAAAGGGAGGGAGAAGCCAGACAATTTCAACTTTCAACAAATAAAAAATGCGGCTATTGAATTATATTTTAAAGTAGAATTACAAGGAAAATCGAAAAGCAAAAAACCTTAGCTTAAAATCTAATTTCAAAATTTTGAAATAAGAAGACTTGATTTTGTAAAATTAAGGGTTTTTGACAAAATTTTGATTTTGATCTTGATTGATTTTGACAAAATACCTGACAGAACAGCGGAAGTGATTGACTCCAAGACATAAAGTGGAAAAACGCCAGATATTACTGATGCAGTGGACTGCAGAAACATACTGTTGTGATATTGTGAACTGAACAACGGTTAAATTTAAAGGTGTTGAAAATTTTGCAAAGTATTCAGAAATTTTCAAATTATTTTCAAAGTATTCATGCAAAGTATTTGCAGTATTCAAAATTATGCTGCCCCATTATTTGGTACAAATCTCCCATGATAACCGAAAAAGATACTTGAATCGAAGAGGCGTAAAATGGGGAGGCTTCCAGAAAACAGCATTTAACCAATGCTATAGATAACAGCGAATTTCTTAGCCCACAGCCAACTGCATTCTGCGATAAAACTTCCGTTTAGCTTCTTTATAAAAGTTTTTCGATTTAAGGGCTTCTCACCGTTGCTGCTTACGTTTTGGCTGTATATAATATAAGCATTTACGCACGCAGCATTGACAATTCCGTAAAACACAGCCATGGGCCATCTATAAGTCTTCCTACTGCAAGACATAAGTGCGCACATTTCACCTAGTGTGTCAACTACACCCTTAGTTTGATTATAATACATAATCACCTCAGGTTTTCCGGAAACTTATCAATTGAAGCATCTTCATCGCAAGATGATAGCAAGTAGACCATTTGATTTGCCTTATGTTTATAGGATGCTAGAGTAAGGATCCCATCAAAACAAAACATTGATGTTCCCATTGTTCTAGAGCGGCTGTTTTTCATTTCTTCAGGTATCTCGGGCTCATTCGACCCACCATTGTCAACATATGTGGCTCCTGAAGCATTTTTTTGCCAACGGAATCGAGGTAAACCAGTTGTCACATGTAATATTACGACGACTGCCATGTAGGGGCCTCGACAACTCTTTGACAAAATATTCTCATAGAGGTACGCCGCTTGCCTGAGTTCCTCTTCCCAAATAAGGTATTGCATTAACCATGTATTTCGTGTCACTATCACACAACACCAAGATTTAAATGTCATACTGACTTGGCTTGCTGGGTATATATATTTTGAATGGACACTGACCTCGAAATCCAAGCAACCGCTCATCAACTGTTAAGTAAGCACCCGGAGTATAACTGCTTACACATTGGTAAATGAAAAGATCCCATATTTTGGGGATAGAACTGAAGATATCTGTAGCTCGATGTGTGGAGTGTATGCGTTTGCCATCCATCCGAAGACATCTTATTTAAAAATAAAAACGATCGCGACTTATCACCGAAACATAAATCATTGATGACGATTGGTCGAAAAGCTCATCCGTACTCAAGTGAGTAGCTTTTCTCATAGCATTACCAGGATTCCAAAAGTGCGCGTATTTCGTCTCTACTCGTATCCCGAAATGTAGCAGCAGTCGTAAGACTCCTTTCGTTTCAATGATATCTCAGCATTTGTCCATCTTGCAATTTCACTGACTATTTCTCCAGTGAAAAAATTTCGAAGCATGAAACAGGATCACGTCGATTACGGTACATACGTGTCGGAGCTCTTTGAGCTGTGACCATGTTCAATGCAGAAACTCGGCGACTGCACATTTGATAGTTTTCTGCAACAAAGATATAACTCGACGATTAACAGATAATGAACGGCGCGACTCATTATCTTCAACTAGTAGTTCTTCAGCTATCTCATCTTCAAAGGCTTCTTCTTCATCACTTTCAATGTCATCTTCACTTATATGGCTTCCAATTTAACTATCAGTATCACTGAACTGACTATCATCGTTCCTTTCTAACACACCAGCCTGGCTTTCATCGCCTCGTAAACCTCTGCTGGCCTGATAACTTAGTGCAATCACAAAAATATCACAACACAAAATTATTATTATGAAATATTTGAATAGATTAGAGGTTGTAATATCAGGCTCTGATATAACTACAATTTCTCCATAATTATTTCAGATGTGAATAACCGCACAAATACTTAGTTTAATTGGTGGAGATCCCGGAAACTCGCACCAATATTTAGTCTAGTGGAAATCTCAAAAATCGCTTTAAAGATAATCATGCGTAATTTTTACGCATATGATCACTATATTTCGAAAATGCCGACACTGTGCTGAACGACGCATTCATCTCACGAAAGGTACAATCTAGGAATGAGATGTCATGAAAAACTAGCAATGCATCTGCATTACCGAGAGCTGGAGAACAATTTTTCAAAAGTGTCTGCGTAATTTTTACGCAGATTATCTTATTTATTATATTATTATTATTTATTATATTAAGCTGACAATATGCATAGAATCAATATGATATTTAGCAAGATTTCCATAGATGAGCTTTGCATCGTTTCCATCAACGTCAATTGATTGTAGCACTCGATGGACATGTGAAGGCCGAAATACAATACCGCGTGACGGCGATATGTGAGCGCGATGCGATTCTCCCTCGTCGTCACGCAACGCATTCAATTTGCAATGCACGCAATGCGCGGAACGTTAATGTTCACATGACAAATGTCAAACTGGTGACATTTTAAATGAAATTTGCTGGAAATTGTTTTTAATTTTTTTAAAGTTTTGAATTTAGAATGTTCCTTCGTTTAGCAAATAAAAGCTTTAACTAGGATGCACGAAATTTTCATTCAAAATTCATTCATAATAACCAATGTACTTAAAAAGTAATTAAGGCGTTTGAATTTCAAATTTCATTTAAGCGTCATATTGCATTTGACAAACGTCACGCACATCGTTGTGAGGAATTTTCGTTTTTGCGAATATTTCCCGCCTCGCATCGACGCATCGCAATCATTGTACGATGTCGCATGCAAATGCATGTTACGAAAACTGCTTGACATTTGCTGCGAGACTCTCGTCGCGCTCTCGTATCGCAGTCTCGCACTATTGTATTTCGGCCTTGAATCTACTCAAAATACATGTCATACAAAAGCCTAATATCACTGTTTATAATAAAATCCACCCACAATAGGGTAAACGCTGGTAAGTGAAGTGGCACTGTAGATGTTGACAAGGTGACAATTTCGCTTCCAGATATTAATTAAACTGAATTCAAAAATTAGTGTCAATTATCAGAATGGCGTCGCAAGGGGTATATAAGTTATTTATTATCTCGGCCAATGCAACTGGAAAACAAGTTCACAAAATATGACACGCAAATACGGCTATATGCCACTACGAGTTCAATCCAAAAGCTGTATCCTTGAAATCGTAGATAACAGAGAACAAAGAATAGTTCCAAGGCATATTTTGTATCTAGATCAGTACCGTTACTGCAATCTACACGTAGAAATCATGCTAGGTAAGGCGCGACAAGTTTTCATGTCCCTTCAAAAACTATTCCACTCCAGATACGTTGACCAGAAAGTCAAAATAATCTGCTACAAGGCTTTGGTTCGGCAGTGCTGACATATGGATGTCAGATCTGGTATAAGTGCTAGTATGATGGAAGAGCTACGAGTTTTCGAAAGGAAGTGTCTTCTTTCATGTACTTGCCTATATAAATAGCCTGAAACAGATTGGAAACATAATACACAGAACCGAAGACTTTATCAAGCTGTCAAAGTGACGAGGATTGATATTTTCATTTTGAAACTTTCTAGGAATCATATCACGAATTCTGTGACTGTGAGCGAAAATCCTTGGATTTCACAGCCATTGGTACATGCCATGGCTACATTGAAACTTCTCTCACAACTGGCTTCAAACCACCCGAAGCGTTCGTGTATTTAGACAGCAATCGATATGTTTTTAATTATGATGGTGTCCCAATTATATACCATGTATATAGACGGGCCACCGATAAAGGAATAGAATATCCTCCGAGAAAGTTGAACATTAGCGGTGGAGATACAATGTTGCAAGGTACGTTGAACTAGATCGAACTGAGACGCGGAGATCTAAGCATTGGTATTTTTCCTCGTATTTTCGTTTCGGTAGTAACTTATTATTGCTACGTGTTAGAGTTCTGTTATTTGTTTTATTTGTATTTTTCAATGAATAGTGAAAGGTATAATCGAGATGATGGATATTGTTACACATTGTATATTAGAATTAGGATCAATATTAGAGTATCTTATTAGATTTAAGTTTAAACAAGTTCAATTATATTTTTGTTTAATATAAAAAATTATAATAAGGCTCGTTGGTTTTTTCCCCATTTTTTTCAAATTAATTGAAAATATTACATAATTTTTATTAATTTAATATCGAAGTCCTTTTTGATAAATTGTTTTTGTATTGACAGAGGAATGAATCACATTTGATGCTTTTGGTTATCTCTGCCGCACTCAAAAAATGGCAAGCATAGAGTCAGTAA
The DNA here is from genome assembly GCA_954870665.1 of Stratiomys singularior. Classification (NCBI taxonomy): domain Eukaryota; kingdom Metazoa; phylum Arthropoda; class Insecta; order Diptera; family Stratiomyidae; genus Stratiomys; species Stratiomys singularior. The sequence continues at coordinate 65,127,340 of OX940880.1, read as the reverse complement.
CCACCGAAAAACCCCCAATCTAATTGTAGTCGACATCCTTTATTCAGATAAATTGGTATTTGTATGGAAAATTTGTTGATGATATGTCATATGGACGATGGCTGCAGTGAGATGCGCACTAACATTCGCATACATTTCGTCTTCATCGTATTCAAATTATTCTCAGATAAAATTGAGCTCAGAAAGCTAGCACTGACGATCTCTGCTCACGTACATTATTAATTTCTAAGCTCCCTATCTTGCAAAGTTCACTTTATTTGCTACAGAGGGTATTCGTACAAAGGGTATCTGTACGTAGCTTACTGGCCTTCCTGACAGTAAGCGCTTTTTATCGGTTACGGTGTGATGAAAACAGATATTCGAGCGTGAAGGAATTCTATGTTTATAGTTACCAAAATTCGGAATTTAGTGAATGTTAATGTGACACAGACTTGCATTTATTAAACTTTATGAGTATCTCCAACTAGACTGCTGCGAGAACCTTATCGTATTTCATGGCGATTCCATGGATTATCACCTAGTCACGCCCCTATTGTACAATCAAGATTGAAAAGATCACTATTCAGAAGCTGATTTTTATACTCCACAGTTAGTTCCGACTCAACTAGCAATTCTCCGGCTTGGATGGTCTTCTTTTCTTTCGTATTTAATGATACATATGTTCATTATAGTCTGGAAGCTCGCCTTTCTCTAAGAACCTTTTAAGAATCTCTCTGTGGGTACATGTGGAATGTGGAATATGCCTGTAAATCTCCCTAGGAATATCTGTTAGCCAGTGTTGCGTAATAAAGCCGCAGCCCCTCTTTGTTTCAAACCCTGCTTTTCCCTAACAGGAGCGAAGGCTATTCAAGGATTGAACATGCCCGATTTGGCACAAGTGCTCAGAGCCAGACCAGTGCTAAAGTGCTTCCGGTTAAGAACACCCTGAACTTAACTCTTTTTAAACGAGAGCAAACATTATGAGACTTCGCTTTTTTCGCGTGAGTTTACTTTGCCACATTGTTATGAAACTTTTTCGAAAGACTAATATTTGCCAATCCAAGATGTCAATTTGAATTCGTAATAAGTTTCCACGTTTTGTCATTCTTGTCTTTAACTAACAACATCCATTAAATTTAATCATATACCTGAATAGATAAGTTTTGAAGTTCTTGTTTAAATTTTGAATACAATTAGAGTTAGAACTTAGCTGTTGAACAGTTGAATAGAGTATTACATTTTATTGTTGCTCAACTTCCTTGAACGTTTATCAATTCATCTATTCACCCACTAAAATGAGGATTCCTTTTGTATTTACTCTATTGTAAATTCCTGCACCCAGAGCACCTGAAGCACATGCTTTGGCTTGAAGCATCCCATGTTTTCATCGACAGGGAAACAGATAGATTATCTTTGAGAGTGTCTTTCCTTCTTCAGAACAGTGTTCCACTGTCTGCTAGCATATGCACTTTTGTCTTCTCCGCGAAATTCGGAATCTGCACTCACCATTGACTTTCAAAAACGTATTCTGCAGATGTCCCGTGAAGATTCCAGTAGAGATCCCTTCCTTTCACTTATCTGTTCCGATACACGCATGAAAACTACTTTTTGCTGTATAGGTCGGGAAAGAACCTCGTTTTTCGAAATCCGGGATGTCTTCTCCTTGGAGGTCTTCTATTAGACCTTCATATTACGTAAGAGCCCTGTAAGCGAAACTTATTTTAGTCGCACTTAAAACCTCCAGTACCGATTATGCTGGTGAAGCTTCCTTCTACACTAGCTGATTCGCTTGTTTATTAACCTCAACATCTGTGTTCATCAGCACCTAATATAGGAAACTCTATTACTCAGGCTCAACTTTTGGACATTACAACAATCTAGAACCATTCTCAACATAGTCGTCGGTGATTCCAGTGCCAAAAAGGTTGCTTGGCCATCAAGTATAGCTATGGTTTTGCTTTTGAATCATCAGTCTATGCAAAGTTGTGCCTTTAAAGCGAAGACCTATACCACTTACTTGGCATATTTCTCAACGGTTTTCAGTGGGGTGTGTTTCTCCCTATCCGAGAAAAGAGAATGCAACCATTACAGTCACAATACCTCATGGTTTTCTCTGAAGGGATGGTAGTGCTAGTTTCGCCATTTTTCTGCTTTTATCTTTAAACACTCACGCTTAGCATCGATCTTTTCTTCCTATGTTTTGTTCATCTACTTCAAAGGGAAGGAATGCACACCGAGTGTTTTATTCTCAGATTTTGGTGCAGTAACCTTCTCCAACACTTTTCGAAATTAATGATATTTGCACCAGCTTTCTACATGCTTTCAAAGGATGAACTCCGAATCTTCACTCCTTACGTGCCTCGAAAACTTCGGTCCCGCGTCTGTATTCATAATGTAATGTCCATAATGGCATTGTCGACAAACCGAGGTATAGGTGTTATTTAAAACCGGAGGTTCGCACGGTAACTAGAATTCGTACACAAACTCATTGCGCTTCCAGAACAGTAAAAATAACCTCGTGAGTCCACAGATCATATGTGGCCTGTGCGTATTTTCCTCTTCAGCAATCCGTTAACAATCAGACATAAGTCAATGTCAATGCGTTTATATTGACTTAGTATAATATTTGATGTGATGTTATTGACATTTAAGATATGAAGTTGAAGTCATCCACTTATTTACCCATTTGATTTGGAAAATTGCTGATCGTATCGGTTTTCTCCTTTTTTGTGTACACAATGAGTCGTAAACGAGCATATACTGACGAGCAGTTGACGTAAATATTAGAAGAAAGTGACTGTGAAGAAGAAACAAATTCTCCGGGCGATGTGGCATTATTGTATGGTGACGTTAACTTGGCAGATTCTGAAAGATATTTTTGATGAAGACAATGTATATATTGAAGCTTCGCTACAACATGACACAACTGCTCGAGCACTGCAAAATTCTGCTCCAAGATCAACTACAGATTATCAGATGAAACGACATGCCCCGAATGTAACATAAAATTATGACTTTCAGCCATTGCACTGTGAATAATTTACTAGTAAAAACTTTTTGAATATTGATTATGTTCCTGAAAATACCGATGTCTTTACAATACTTCGCATATTGATTTATAACGAAGGCATAGACTTCATAGAACAACGCTTGTACGCTGAGCAATCTATTCATGCTAATCCTGGTGGGCGTTTGACTCGTTGGAAACCAGTTAATAAGGAAGAGATAGAGAAATTTATGGGAATAGGCTTAGCGACTGGAATCATTAAATTTCCATCATAAGTATGTTACTGGAAACGAAATCCTACATTTTTTAAAATCCACTAATGCCCATGACTAAAGTGTCATACAATCGTTTACGTTGCAATATTACATTGCTAGCATGTTATGTTACGGTTTCCTTAGTATAGTGGTGTAGGCGGCACAGAGAAATAATAAAAAAAATAGAGAGCAAGCACGATTGGATGAGGATTATTTGTTATTAAATTAAAATTTTAATTTGTACTTATAATATTTTAAGTTTAAAGAAAATCATACGAAATGAAATAGAACTATAACTAGAATTAAAATAAAAGCATTTGTAATTAGATTTAGTTAATTAGTTATATTTAGATAAATAATATTAATAAAAAAAATGGGTGTTGGTTGTGTTTATTTACATTTACATTTAAGTACATTTAAGAAGGGTAGAGATCAGTACGCATGAAGGTGAGAAAAAGTAAAAAAGTTAAAGTTATAGAAAAAGTAAAGACAAAGTTGAAGTTAAGGAAAAAGAAAAGACAAAATTAAAGTAGAAGAAAAAGTAAGGTTAAAATATGTGAAGTACGAAGAAGAAAAAAGTAAGGCCAAAAATAGCGAAGAAGAAGAAAAAGTAAGGTTAAAGATGTTAATAAAGCGAAGACAAATAAAGAAAAAGTAAGGTTAAAGATATTTATGTAGGGAAGAAAAGACGGAAAATCGTTAACCTTTTTCCATTGCCAATTGAAAAACAGCTGCTACGATTCGGGCGGATTCGGCAATTGTTTGGTCGTTATTTGATTTATGTTGCGAGATTGCGTAACGATAAAACTGCTGCTTATTTGAGGAAGTTAAGGAATAGAAACGCATAAATCAGGAACTCGATAAGCAATGAGCTGAACATTTTTCCAACTATCATTTCCAACATTTTTTCTTTATGTTTTTCCACCATGAGGTAACTTCCTTCGTCCGCCGTTATACGGCCTTTGAATTTTCAATTGTTATAATCTTTTAACTTTCTTCCTTCTTCGCTGCAGGTGCGACCTATCGGTTGCCGCAGGTATGTTTTTTATACCCCCAATAACCCATTACATAAAAATACTTAAAAGTTATAAAAATACGGCCGAAAGAGACTTAAATGTTCTCTTGTATAAAGTCAAAACAATGGCAGGCATTGTAACGAAATATTGAAGCCAACTACTAAAGCAAAAAAATTGCGTTGTTGTGGATGAGTCGATGGTACATTTTCAGAGGGATGATGTCTGATGCGCCAGTACAACCTAAACAAAACTTCCATTTCCTTTCCTTTCCATTTCGTAGAATTCCGTAGAAATATTCGTTTTATGGGTTTTTCGTAACAACATAGAACTTTTTATTCATTTGCTCGAACATTCACCAGTTATTGAGACTTCCTGCATAGTTTACACAGAGCGTTGTTCATCATCTCTTTGGCTACTTCAACCTTTTCTTTTATGTATTTTAAATATTTCTTTATTATTTCTAGTGAAATTTTAATACTTTGTGTCGATTTGACGGGAAAATATTATTTAAATGCAACTGCATGTTTTTTTAAAAGTTCCTTACACCACTTTTGTTTTCTTTCGTTGATTAAATTTAACAAAAAAAGACTAAACTCAGATCTGCTGGAATTTGCTGATTACATTTTTATTTTCATCTAAATCAATTTCAAATCGTTTTATACATTTTTGCTTAATATTATTGCAATAATATATTCTATACTTTCAGTGAATTAAGAACGCTGGGTTTCGACGTAGAATTTGACTCGTTCAAAGAATCAACTCCCGTCTTCCGTAATTTAACTTTTTCTAATATTGTTGGAACAATTAATAGTGATGCTGCGGAATTTGTTGCATTAGCTTGTCACTATGATAGTAAATATTTTCCGAATGATCCAGGATTTCTAGGTGCCACCGATTCGGCAGTTCCATGTGCCTTAATGCTCAATTTTGCTAAAGCACTTCAGCCTTATATTGCACAAATTCGCGGTAGAAAAGACTTTGGATTTATGGTACGCGTTAATTTACATTTCATTTACCAAATATTCATAATTTATGGTCATAGCTGATCTTTTTCGATGGCGAAGAAGCGTTTCAAGAGTGGACTCATCAGGACTCAGTTTATGGTTCGCGAAATTTAGCTGATAAATGGTCCCGCACATATTATCAACACCCACAAACTGGTGAAACGATAAGAAATATCGATCGTATTGTAAGTATACTTTTGTTTACTTATCTATGATAATTATCTTCAAAATAGAACACATAAAAGATAACAATAACACTAGAAATTTTAAGTATCGCCTTGCGCCAGAGGTTAAATAACTAATATTTTATCTAGATAAAAAAAATTGGAAATTCTATCTAGCTCGAAAGAATAGCAAAACTTTGCGACTATCAGATTGTCAGTAGCCTGTTCGCAAATTTATGCTTTCGACAACCTCTGCGCTCAACGCGAACGATTAATTTTATAGTTCTAGTTACTCTTACTAATGTAAAGTCTACTTTTGCTCACCAATTTTCACATTCCTAGAACATATGAAAACCTCGAGCTTGATCCTTTTTCTGCTTTGCACTTAGCTTTCAAGTGTAGGGTAAGAGACTTACTTCTTTTTGATCGAACAATTTCCATTTGATTTTGATTCTAGTTTCTATTTAATTCTTTTTTCTTATTTGTGAAAGTACATCTTATCTTATACATCTTATCTTATCTCACAGTTTGTAAGATATAATATAAATGAATAGATGTGACGAAACCTAAGACATCACGGTATATCTACCAAAAAACCGCCAGTCCTTTCGATTCTTTTACTTCGCCTGAAAATAAGTTAACTACAAATCCAAACAGTGATTCTTTGTAACTCTGTATTTAATTTTTGGCTTAGCGTTATCTGACTTGGAATTCACCTTTACTTAAATTTAAGATTAACCCGAACCTTTAGCACACAAAGTGATCAATGGTCCTGCTCAATCAACTTCTAATTCATTGTATATTTCATCATATTTAATACTTTTTAATGAATTCCGAGCCTATACAGACCTAATAATAAGAACGCAGACGGCAGATAACCCTTCAACTTATTCAAAAATAAATTCAGTCTGCAGAAATAAGAACATCAAAAGGAAAAATAATGTGCAAAGTTCCATCTCATATTTTTTCAATATTTTTTTGTATTTGAAGTTTTGATCTGAATTTTCATTCGGATTAGCAGTTCATATAAAATTTTAATTATTTCAATTTATTCATCATTTTCATTTAATCCTGCCTGTATAACGGTAAAGCCAATGTTTCCAATATTAAACCGCGATAATTGCAAATGCTCGTCTATGTCTTAGAATTTCAGTTTTCATCTCATATAACTGATCATTATTAGTACACCGTATAGCGCATTGCTGAAAACGCATGAATCGAAAACTAGTTTCAGTATCAACAAATTCAAATTCTCCGAAGATATTCTGTAAGATGTGTTTTTTGTATTCTGAGATGTGTTTTTTGTATTTGAATAATTACCTCGAAAAGATAATTTTTTCTTGACACCTTTGTTTATCTCGTTTAATTCAATACGTCAATTGTGCAAGCACAAATATTTGCTAAATATTTCACCATAACCGTCAAGTAAAATACAACTGTGTCCACAAGTGTTGAAAAAACACAAGTGTAATTTTATCATATTAATAACAATTGTTTGCAAATGTTTCTTAAAACTGTTCTCACATATGTTTCTCGTTATTCTTTTCAGGAAGTTCTCATACTTTTGGATTTGATCGGAGCGCAGAGCCCGCGTTTCCGCAATTACTATTCTAGAACATCAAATCTCCACAATCAACTTGCAGCAATTGAAAAGTATTTGGCAAAGGCTGGATATCTGAACACCAAGAGATTTATGTTTTATCCACGATTAGAGTTCAGCACTATTGATGATGACCATCGGCCCTTCCATCAACAAAGTGAGTAACTTGGAACCATTATGACTCACTTCCGCTATATATTATACAATTTTCCAGACGTACCTATTTTACACATTATCAGCGCCCCCTTCCCGAAACAATGGCATACTAGTAAGGACGATGCCCAACATTTACATTGGCCGACTATCTACGATTTCAACAGAATATTCAGAGTGTTTTTATGGCAATACATTACCGGCAGGAACGGAAGCTTTAATCTTCGCTCAATTCAAGAACATCATTAAACAACAGAAATGCACATATCATTACGATAATAAAATATACATATATTTGTTACAACTAAACCTAAAGAAGTTAACGTCTTTTTCTGCCGACAGCGGCTTTTTTGCCAGGTGCCCTTTGGCCTTTTCCACCCTTTGGTTTTTTTGCCGAGTTCTTCTGAGATCGTGCCCGAGCCTTTTTCCCGCCTTTCTTAGATTTCTTGCCTCCTCCACCTTGCTCCTCTTGCTCCCGTCTGGAAAAATTTGAAAATTAAAACAGTGCAAAAACAGAACATTTGGAATATATAAAACATACTGTGTACGATTCTCGGCTTTCTGCAACGAAACGGCTTTGTCAATATCTATCTTCGGTTTCTTAGCCAATATGCTTTTTATCAACGCCAAATTTTCCTCCCTTTCAGAAGTTTCACTTATGTGTGAAGCTTTTCGTTTACTTCCTGGAATCAATTCCTTAACCCCTAGACCTCTTGCTTGCTTTTCTTTAGGCAGCTTATCCTGGAATTTGCCAACTGATGCAGTCGACGCTTTTGCTATTGTAGTCGCCGCATTTAATGTTTTTGCGTCAGCCGTTTCAGGCCCAAGATATCCAGTCCGTGGTACCTCAACTTTTTGAGATCGCGCAATATTTTTCATACGCTGTATTTCATTTTTCGCTACCTTCTCACTACGTAAGTCAATTTTCTTTTGGAACATATCTTCCATAGGATCAACATTTTTAGGGACTTCAATGACCCAATCTTTCTGCTTTTCTGCTTCAGCCCGACGAAACCCGTAAGTGGGAACCCATTTCTGTAGAAAAATCAACAGATATTTTCAATTACGATTATCATTCATGAGAAACTTGATTTATTCCAAAGTTTCATTTATTAGTAAATCGTGGAAATCCTGTTAAATAGGAATTAATATATGGGGCGCAAAACTGAAAACTCGCTGGTAAGAAGCTAATGCTTTGAGAAAAACCGTTTCTAGGACTTGAACAGAAATGCTGTTAGGCCAAAATGAAATAAATACGTGTACCGGGAAACATTAAATATTCCTGGAACTGCACCAAATGCATCATGCTTGATAGCAAACTCTAGCAGTAGATCAGTTTTCATAGCGGCTTGAATGCATAGTGGCCGAAAAAAACACTTGAATCTGACAACATGACCTACGAAATGATGAAATACCTTTCCATCACTTTTCGGGGCAGACTGTCCCGATGACAGTCTACCCGACGTCATTAATAAGGCGGCAGCTAAAGGTAAAATATGCGAAGCAGGCAGACACGTCAGGATTGTACCGAGTCCCAAACCAAACAAGAGTCTTTCAAACTTCCGCAAGTTAAGATCTTTTTCACTTCTAAGCGTTCCTATAAAATAGTTACCAAACTAATAAAGAACAGAATTCATATACATATACGAGAAGAATACCTTAGCATCCTACTACTTCGCTTACATGAAGAAGAAATCAACCAAAACCTGTGTTAACCCACTTTTTTCAGAAATTGGCCAACAGAACCACGATTTTCCAATGTAGCTATCATAATTGACTTCATTAATGCCTATGAAAAAGTAGATTTGGTCTGGAATCTATACAGCCACAGAATCTATATAAGGCTAATATAGAGATCATAAATGGTATCCGAAAAGGTGATATACTATGTCTCTCCTCCTCCCCCCCTTTCTACAACAAATATACCGCAAAAACAGATGCCAAAACCTACTGTATTACACTATTCACTATGCTACAACACAAAATGGATCAATTCGCTCATTTTGGAAAAGATCAAAAGCTACGCATAAACCCTGACAATTTACAGGCAATCAACGTAATCAATCTCAATCATAGGATACACCAAAGAACACCCCATTAACTGAAGCAATAATATCAAATATCTAGGCACAACAATTAGGGGAAGTGACTCATTTAAAGAACTGCAAACCCAGAGTCTATGCAGAGTCCGGCACTATTTTCAAATGTCTAAGCAGACCCACTAACTCCACAAGCCTACTCGGCGGTCAACGGACATAAATCTCTCACTAAGCCGAAGCTAACGTGTAGCATCACAACTTTCGCACAGACTCTACGATTTTCCTTTCAAAACATAGACAAGATTAAAACTAACATACTGAAACAGTGTCAAGAGTTAACCGAATCCTTACACCTTGGAAAAAGCTGTTGACAACAAAAAAGTTAAGGGCACAATACTTAACCACGAAGAAGGAAGGCAAATTTATCAATATCAACATGTTTCAGGTGACCAGTAAAGAATACCACTTACCGACCAACCTCAAAGTCGCTTTTTCCAGCATCACCTCATTCTGGATTGCTAGAACGCGAAAGAATGAAAACCTAAATAAAAACTTCTTGACACATGTTAACAACCTAATAGGTAAGGGAACACTACAACTCGTTGGGGATTCGGCAAAAAATCAGTTTAGTACTAGCACCAACCATTAAAACCTCTATATTCCATTGTCTCAGCTTTAGAAAAGAATCCCCCTAATAACGGCTGCTGTATCTAGTAGTAGTGTTTACTGATTCCAGTATGCCCTTAAGAACTTCGACCAAAATATGGACAGGAGATGAATTGTATACGGTCTAGAAATTCAGACAACATAATCCTGTAACAGCCTACACCATGCAGTGCATATCCTGGCAAGCCAGCATCCAGGTGTTCGATGAAGTGGACAGCATGACAAAAGATGCCATAGTAAAAATTGACTGCCTAGATGTGGAACTGGATAAAATTCTTTCCCAAATTCCCACCCAGTGACGAAAATTCTTTAGAATGACAAAATATCTCACTGCCAAAAAAATCGTCCCACTTTCAAATTCTTGAAGATATCTTGATGAGTCTTAAATTACTTCTGAGAAATCATTGTGGCATGTTCAATAGTACTTTGCGCGGTAGGTATAAATAGTTCTGTCAATATTTTATGGTGCTCCTTTTTGAAACATGTACGCTACCAAGAAGCTGAGAATTGAACAAAAGGTGAGAATTGTGGCGGTAAAAAAGTGGATAAAATTTTCTATTGAGAAATTGCACGATTGATGGATTGCAACGAGTCCATAGTGCGAAGATTTTTGAAAAATTACTCCAACAGAGGGAGTTTAGTGTGAAAAAAGGGTATAAAGGAAAAGGGTAGAAGAAAATGTCCAACTTCCACGGCCGACCGTTATTTGACCCGGCTAGCTTTATTGGACAAATTCAAACCAACATAACAATTAAAGAAGAACTAAAAGAAATCACTGGAGTACAACTAAATACTGACTTTTCAGTGTAACCTTAACGAACTGAGCATTTTCACGATGGCCGGCCAAAAAACCCCTTCTTACAAAAAATTTGAGGTCACAGCACTTAGAATGGGCGCTGGAATATAAAAATTGCAAAGTTAAGAATTTGAAAAGAGTAACCCTTTCCATATGAGCCTGAACTTAACCTGATGGATTAACCAGACGGAACAGCGAGATTTCGATGGAGAGAAGACGAAAAATAATTCGTATGAGTGAACACAAATAGTGAAGCAATCACCGAGCCCTATGGTATGGGGAATAATTACGCCTAAGGAAGTTGGAGCGCAACTTGTTCTCCAAGGCTCTGTCAACGTCAACGATGCAAATAGAAAAATCATCGAAAATGTCGTCATTCCAACTTTGGAGCAACTTCGCAGTGATATCCCAGATGCTAGTTTTCAGCATTATTCAGCTCCGGGTAATCGTGCTTACTCTGTAAGTATTCAAACCTTTCCGCACTTGCTCTTATGGGAAAGATAATTGAGGCAATAGCCCACCTACACTTATTTCCTTGAAAAATTTTATTAAACGCATATGGTTCGAGGAAACTTCAAGAATGTATGAATGCATGCATCGGCGTCGTTAACGCAATTAAATTTTGGATAATTCAAACTTTTCGGATAATACGAACTCCGAAAGCGGTCGGAAGCGAAAAAATATATGAAAAAGAAAACCGAATCCACCAAAGAAAATTGGAAAAATAAAGAAGATATTTTATCTTTTCAAACGACTTCGACTTATCTTTCTTCACCCCTGATAAATTATGTATATAGACGCGAAATTTCATCGAGGGAAGTTTTGCAAAGAATGAGTATTTTTTGGTCGAAACGAATATGAAATGCTCCGAGAAACTGTGTGTTTTGATTTTTGGAAAATTTGTTTATCCCTGTTTTCTCAATTATGTAAAATCAAAGTCAATAGAGTATGTATCTAATACACGTCTTTGGCTGAAAAAGTTTTCATGAGAAGCGGCTCTTGAAAAACTATGAAAATTTTCTAAAATAAAAACAAACCATCATACACTTTATTGAGAGCTGCACTGCCCACAACAGATCATTTAACATCATTCAGCCTATGCACCAGCGCAAAATTTGTAAGAGAAAAGAATAATTAATGAATTTCAATTTTCCTAAAGTCAAGCTCAAAGCTCGTTGTTTTCGAAATCTCATGTATATGTAAACAGGTTTGGGATTTAATGTCACAAGAAACAATTAAGAGGTGTTCCAATAAAGTATCAATCAAACTGTGATTGACGCTGTGGCTTTAACTGGCGGCTGTTAGGACATTATGTCAATTCCTGTCGCCTATGAAGGCTTCTTTAACGTAGACGAAGATTTTGTGAAGTACGATTAGCTCACTGAGGTGCACACCATCGTGCAGGCAAACACAATCAAGATGTCAATGATTCACCCGGTGACGAAGACGACGATTCACCAGCAGCATATTTAAGGCTCTTCTTAGTACATCTGTCTCTACAAAAAAAAAGTCGAAGCTCTCGGACAATTTTTGAAAGTGGAAATCAATTGATTCCATTTACCGGGCAGTAACAGAGAGACTTAATTCTAAAGTGAAAGCACTCCATTGACAGAGTGTCTGCAATTTATGTTACATAATTTTGTGTGTTAGATCGTGCAACGTAGTGTTGATTCGATAATTGTCTTCTATTATTCAATTTAAATTTTGCACAGGTCGACGATTTGTTTTTTTTGTGTGGTTCAAATTGATTATAAAGTTATAATACAGTATTTCAAGTAATCCGTCGACCTTTGCTTAAGGAAATGGAATCCCAGTTTCAGTTTGATTTTATCGAGCCAATTATGTGGAACTTGAAGTTATCTGAAGAATTGAGTTTAATTGCAGCGACTTTTGCAATTATGAGAAGTGTAGTTGGAAATAACTCAGAGTTTAAATAAATTTCTTCAACTTTATTCAAACTTGTGATCTACTTGGTAGAAGTCCATTCAGTGGTGCCAATTGTAGACAACAGGGAAGAATGAATTAGCTAGTAGGTCTCATTTTAAACTTAATAGGATACAACCCAAAAGCTTGATCAGGTAGAATATATTATCAGAGCTGTGCTTTTGGTTGGTTTTAATTTGAAATATTCATGAAATGAATTAATTAATGAAATATTATTTATATTTAATATACTCAATTGATATTGATTCGTGTTAAACAGACCAAACCAATTTTATTTCCATTTAGTGAATGCAGTAATTGATTCCAAGGAAAGATTGAAAAGTCAAAAGCCAATAGCGTTTTAAAATTGCACCAGTTTTAACAACGCCTCAATCATTATTCTATAAACGCAAACTTTCGTCCTTTGCACAACATTTTCTGAATAGTTTGTTTGGGGAGCTTCTATTCTGTATGGACAATAACGCTTTTCGAATCTAGTAATATCTAACGTTGTTAAAGGCGACAGCAAACAATATACAAATTGCCTACAATATAAAATATATGTGCAATTAACTTACATCAAGAACGTCATCATACTCCTTCTTATTCTTCTTCTTTTTCTTGATTCCCTTCTCTCTGGCGAACTTCTCCCACTTTGTTAAAACTTTTGGTCCAGGAACTTTCCTTAATCGCGGCAAAATTGTTGTCGGAGGAGGCAATTTCGCTACAATACATTCGTCAACTCGCTCTGTTGGTAATTCCCAAATTTCATTGATCAACAACTGCACGTTATCTCGAGTCAATTCACGCAAGTAGGTTTCTTTATCTTGCCTGTTATAAAAAGTACAATTTATCTCTGAAGTTTTCCTTCGTCTTGGTTAACTTACTTTAGTGCTCCTTCATCAATATCGTTGGGATCGGAACAAAGCATCATTCCGACATCATTACGCACGTCTAAGTGCTTTTCAACTGCGATTGGCTTATACTTTTCTAAATCACGTTTTTGCTTCTCTAAAACTTCCTTAACTACGTCCATTTTCATTAAAGTTTCTTCAACACCGCACACGTCCGATCGGTATAAACAGACCGAATAACACACGTGCTGTCTACTGTCAACACGCTCAAACGTCAATCATTCCGTCAATACATTGACGACCTGAAGCTGGCTGAGCATTCTAATGGAATCGAAAGTTCGGGAGGTACTGTATAATATCAGACATTGAACGACGAGCATATTCGAAATAAAAATATTACCACTTCCGGCACTCAATTAACTCAAGTAATCTATATTCGCACTATATGGTATAAAAGTATTTGTTTCCATAACTCTTATCATAGATCGGATACATCAAACAGTTTGATTATTTCGGGATGGGCGGAAGTGAACGAAAAATAGATTACGAAGAACATGCCTATATCGCCACCGCCTCGAAATTTTTGGATCTTCGTCTAATTTTATTATTTACATATTCAGTATCGTCTAATTTTATTATGTCTTTCTTGTCAACTCCGACGCAAAAACTAATTTACTTTAAACTTTTGCTACGCAAATATTCCTTAAATTAGAAATTTTTCCAATTCATTTTGCTGTTTAGACAATTTGTCTCTCTAAAAATTTCCCTAATAATTCATTATTTCATTTAATATACATAAAACTACAATCTAATCATATGTTCAATTAATACATCTTGTTAATGCCATTTTTTGACCATTTAAATCATTTCTGCTATTGTTCATAATGGTAGGCGCAGAAAATACAGTGGTTTACTTTGGTTAACCTACCCAGTTCGTATTTCATTATCAATTGAATCGGATAGAAATTAAAATTCATTATGATGTTCATATTGAACCGTTGACGTTTGTCGACATCGATTTGTAGTAATTCGCGCGAGGTAAATTTTTCCTTCTTTAATATATTTTATTTTTTATTATATATTTTTCGTTACAATTTGAAATTACAGGAGTTATTCATACGCTAGTAATCATCCTCTCAACAAACGACTTCTCTGATTGGCTCATTATTGTGGTGGTAATCTGTAGGATCCATAAATATAGTAAATGTTATTGCTGTAAACGCGCTATTTAATGTGTCGAATGCAGGAACGAAAGTGAAACAATGAATACTCGGCGGAAGCTCGAGATTCAGTATAAAAAAGCGAAAATCTCGTCACGCTCACGTATCGTCATCTCGAGCTATTGTATTTCAGCCTTAATGAAAGCACACCGCACTGCACAATACAATACCGCGAGACGACGATACGTGAGCGCGACGAGATTTTCGCTGGTTGTCACGCAACGCATTCTATTTACAATGCACGCGATGCGAGGAACAATAATGTTCATATGACAAATGTCAAATACGTGACGTTTGAAATGAAATTGTTTTTGATTTTTTTAAATTTTTGAATTAGGCATGTTCCTCCGTTTAGCAAATAAAAGCCTTAACTAGAATGCACGTAATTTTCATTCAAAATTCATTCATAATAACCAAAGTACTTACAAAGTAATTAAGGCGTTGGAATTTCAAATTTCATTTAAGCGCCATATTGCATTTGACAAACGTCACGCACCTCGTTGCGAGGAATTTTCGTTTTTCCGAATATTTCCCGCCTCGTACTGACGCATCGCAATCATTGTATGATGTCGCATACAAACGCATGTTGCGAAAACTGCTTGACATTTGCTGCGAGTCTCTCGTCGCGCTCTCGTATCTCGGTCTCGCGCTATTGTATTTCAGCCTTAACTTTGACGAGTGCAGTACACTGCGAGCACAGTTGTAAGCGCACAAAGCTAATCACCGTATAAAAACCCCCTAAATCAAATAAAAACTTACTGCACAAGTTGCGATTGTTAATCTGGCGCAAAAGATCACTATAGAACGTGTCATCTCATTTCGGAACCAAAATGACACAAGGGGTATCAGATGAGAATCACGCTTGGTTTTCAATTTCCCCGGAGGTAGTTCCAGTTTTTTTAAGCATATGTCATGTTTTTACTTATACTAAAAAACTGATTCCCAGACACATCATTTTAACCAAAACAACACTCCCAAGCAATTTACCCTACTAACAAACCAAACAAATAAGATACTGAGTTACTAACCAAGTCAACACATGTAACTAAACCAAACAATAGTGAGCCCAAAGGTGCACAGACAATAACCTGCCATAAGACCTGGCATCAAGATCGGAAAACGCTGGCTAATATGCTCAGCACCATAGCCAATACCACCTCCAAGACACTATAAACGCTATTTGAAAGATATATTTTTAAATATTTGATTTTATTAATAAAATAATCTTAATTATGTTGAATTTGATTTTAAACTTTAAGTTCTCAAGCTTTAAGAAAACACTCTACAATGAATTTTCTTTGTGTCGTGGCTTTTCCAGATGATTTTTGTTATTATCGTGATTGTTTAGGTTAGCAGCTTCTTGTTCGAGGTGTTCTTTACTACTGTGCTTTCTTGTCACAATTTTAGCTCCTTTATTCCCCAGGATTCTGTTCTTACAGAGACTCCGCACTTTAAAAGAAAAATTTGTAGCAATTTTATTCTGATCTTGCAACATAGCAGTTTCGGTATCGCTATTTGGCTATAAGTAAATTTTAATCTTTTTACAATAATAATCCCGGTATATTACATATACCAATAACCCGCGGCAGGCCAAAATTTTCATCTCTATACAGACGTGTTTTGATATGACGCAACTATTTGCAACATGTTTTGGATACAGGTTTATCGAATGTATCGCCAGGATAACATTTGGGGATTCCGATTTCTTGACAGTTTACTATTAAGAACGATGGCTATATACTTTATATATTCCGTAATAGTCAGCTTTTTCCCCCAACAGTCTCTGGTAATTCAAACGCTTTCTTAGTAAACAGAACTCATTCAGTTTTCTGCCAACTAATATTGAGCACTGAGTAGATGTCTACTCCCTGAGTTTTCCTAGAGAATTCGTGCTAAACCCTGATAGCGTTTGTAAATATTTACCCGAAGTTTGTTTTACCATTCTTCACATAGTCCACAGTTTAAACTCGCATATTTCATGGCTTTTAGGACGCCATATAGGTTAAACAATCTGATAGTTTCCCTGCTTGTCAATTGTGTTGAGTTCCATTGTCTTCTAGTTTCATTAACTTGACCTTTACTCCGATACGATCTCCATCGTCAAATCGTTAACGGCTCGCTTCAGCAGAAGGAAAGTTGCCGAGGTATACTTCTCATATTGGAAGGAACTTTTGCTGGTTCCCAAACCATTGGTTATAGTCGTTTCTATCGTTTATTCTTAGATATAAGCCTTTTCGATCCATGTTCTTCCTTATGAGCCCTTTCAATACTCTTTATAAAAGTTTTAACACAAAGGATGCCAGACAAATTGAACGAGAGTCCTTAGGGCTTGGTTAATTGATCATCCCATAAATTTGGTTTAAAGACTACTCGGAATCCTCTTCAAGCCTTTGGTTTATATCAGAGTTTGTGGTAAACCTGAAACGTCACAACAATGTAGCGAATTACTTATGCACGTTGAAACAATGCTTTTTTCCGAAAACATTCAAACTTAATTGAAAATTATATTCTTAAGTCTTAGATTATTATATAATGAGGCGCGTATTTGGTTAGCGAACAAACACTCCTAGTTGAAATCAAACACTTTAATAATTAAATTTTTACTTTAACTCGTTTACTGTTCGCTGCATGTGATTTCTGAAATCATATCAACTAGATATTACCTGTGCAAAAAAGTTTAAAAGGATTTTTTGTTCAAGTTTGGCGCTTTATTGTGTTAAAATTTGTTACAAATTCATTTTTCTATGTATTGTTCATCAATAGCCACTACTTTTTTCCATCTTTCTGGTAACATTGCCTGAGAGAAGGTGTGTTCCCATCTCGCTGGAAGGTGGCGAGGCTCACATTGATCAGCAAGGGAAAAGGGGACCCCGAGCTGCCATCTACATACCGACCGCTTTGTATGCTGGACACAGCCAGGAAAGTGTTCGAAAAGCTCATCAAAAGAAGACTCACAGACGCAATTCGTGCTGCAGGGGACCTATCTCCTCGGCAGTATGGCTTTAGAGCAGGGCGATCTACTTCCGATGCCATCATGGAAGTGGTGAATGCAGTCCGTCGAGCCGAAGCGCACAAAACTGAAAAACGAGTTGTCTTGCTAGTGACGCTTGACGTCAGAAATGCCTTCAACTCCGCCAGATGGTCGGATATTCTTGGCACATTGGAAAATTTTTTTCGATTGCCAGGGTATCTGATGCGGATTTTGAGGGATTATTTAAAGGACCGCAGACTGCTCTATGACACACAAGATGGGCGGCGCAGTATGGAGATAACGTCTGGTGTAGCGCAAGGCTCCATACTGGGACCAGAGTTGTGGAACACCACATATGACGGACTATTGAGGCTTGATATGCCAGATGAGTCGCGCTTAGTCGGCTATGCAGATGATATAGCAGCACTGGTCGCCGGACGTACAGTCGAACATGCGCAGCGCAGACTGTTAGTGCTAATGCGTCAAGTGAGGGAATGGATGACCACCCGCGGGCTCAGTTTGGCACTAGAGAAAACCGAGGTGGTCATTCTCACGAAGAAAAGAATTCCCACGGTAATTCCTTTGCGCATCGGAGATGCGACTGTTGAGTCTAAAGTTGCAATAAAATATTTAGGACTATTGATCGATTCCAAAATGAGCTTTTCGGAACAGATCAGGGCAACGGCGAAAAAGGCCGCGATAGGCGTCTCAGCTTTGAGTCGACTAATGTGCAACATCGGTGGGCCCACACCGAGCAAACGCCGACTTCTCATGAGTGCTGTACAGTCAGTGCTACTGTACGGCTCTGAGGTTTGGGCCGGAGCTCTCAGTAAGGAGCTGTACCGAAAGCGCTTGGCCCAGGTACAGAGACGAGGAGCTTTGCGGGTTGCGTCTGCATACCGCACTGTCTCTGAGTCGGCGATGTTGGTGATCGCAGGAGTGATACCCATCGCCCTCCTTGCTAGAGAACGACGGAGAATTTATGACCGTAAAGTGAAGGGCTCAAGATATGCTGTCAACCGAGAAGAGAGGCAGCGCACAATACTCGAGTGGTAACAGTCATGGGAAGGCGACTCCAATGGCCGCTGGACTGCCCGCCTTATAGGGGACGTGGGATCGTGGCTAAATCGAAGGCACGGTGAGACTGCTTATTACCTTACCCAGCTTCTTAGCGGGCATGGGTATTTTCAGTCTTACTTGCACAAGATTGGTAAATTACGGTCCCCAGACTGCATTTTCTGCCCAGGGGAAAGGGATGACGCATGTCACACCTTCTTCAACTGTAGAAGGTGGAACAGGATGCGGCAGGACTTGTGTGAGGTGATGGGAGAGCTTTCTCCAGACAATCTGGTCGGAGAAATGCTGAAAAGTTTCGACAAATGGACCTGCGTGGCACATTACTCTCGGGCAATACTTATTGCCAAAAAATATACGACAGATAACCTTGGGCGCGGGGTCTATGGAGGTCTCCTTTCCAGCAGTCCTCCTCCATCCTGCCCCCTCCCGCTGGAGGGAGATTTCTCTAGACTGACGGCGCCCTAGGGCGAAGTAAAAAGAGGTCTAGCCCGAAGTAATGTGTCAAACGGTTCCAGGCTAAGATCTCTTGACAGGAGGGTGTTTAGTCGGTAGTCTGGTAGCATGCGCTGCTAGGAGTCCCACACTCCGGGCGTAAATTGCCTTCACCCCCCAAACCAAAAAAAATCTTTCTGGTAACATACGGATTCCTCGTCGAAAAAACTACTCATCTTTTGAGGATATCAATTCATCCATCAAATTTTGGAGTTCTTCAAAAGAGCGGAAGTGCTGTTCCTCAAGGGCATGCGTCATCGACGAAAACAAATAGTAGTCGGAAGGAGCAATGTCCGGGCTACACGGCAGGTGGGGCAGGACATCCCATTTAAGCGTTTCAAGGTATGTTTTAACTGGCCTTGCAACATGTGGTCGAGTGTTATCATGCTGAAGAATAACTTTATCGTGTCTTCACTCGTATTGTTTCAATGTTCACAAGTGAAAAAACGCCGTTCGACGTCAGTTCATACGGCACCCAATATCCTAGCTTTTGGATCATTCCCATGGCTTTTAAGCGAACAGATATGGCTTGTGGAGTCACTTCCAATTCTCTGCGAGTTGTTCTTGCGTTTGTCACGAGTCTTCATCCTGTAGAGCCTCCAATTCGGCATCCTCAAACTTTTCTGGTCGTCCTTTGCGCTCTTTGTCATTGGTTTAAAATCACCACTTCTAAAACGTCGAAACCAGTACTTGCAAGTAGAATTCGATGGAGCATGATCTCCATAGACTTCCTACAGCCTTGTGTTTTGCGGCACAAATCTTGACATATTCGGAGCACAGAAAAACTATGTTGTTTACACTTCAGAGAAATGACACATTATGAAAAAGAAAGCCTAATGATGAGGCTTCAAAATGAAGTTAGTTTCAATATTGTCCGATTCGATTTAATGTTAGTGACGCCATCTCTTGAAAACCTTTAATCCATTAAATTTTTTGGAAATTATATCTTTTAGCTTACAACTCTAGGGGAGGGGTGATCTTGACATATGTTGTCAAGGTCGACATACTGAACAATATGAGGGGGATTGGGAGGCGCGCTTGAGTGAAAACCGCGGGAAAATATGAGTGAAAAACGCGGGAAATAGTGGAGTGTATGGTAAAGGGAATTGGAGTAGAGGACGGATAGGGTAGGGGATGATGATGGGTTTAAGGGCACGACGAGGGGCGGGGGGGGGGGTGTTAAAAAATAAAATCGACGAGTAATTGGAGAAGAAGTTTATTAATAATATAATGACAATAGAAAAATATAATAAAAGCGAATTATAATGTTTATGATTGTAACAAATCATCTATAGCGAGGGGGTAATGACGAGCGACTTCCGAAAGAAACGCTTCGAAACATTCAGAATATGAAAAGGCGCGTTTAAATAGGAATTCAGCAATATATAAATGGTAGTGACGGCGAATCACCCCGTACGTAGGTATGTTATCATGAAGATCCCGCCATAATCTCTAAATATTCTGAGTGTGAGCTCGTGTTATAGGATCCACGAAATTTACACGGTGGTTGACCGTTAGGTGGAACCAACCGTGTTTCCGAAGATTCCGGTAGCCTGGCCAAGAGTCCGACATAATCGTTGTACCAGGAAGAATGTGCTCTTGAATGAGTCTGATGAGAGTACGGTGAGAGCGATTGGGCACGGGCACCATGAAACACTCCTTGGTGACGGTGTCAATCCCTCCAAAAATCCAGTCCCCTCCGAGCAACCGACCACAACCGTATTTACGGTGGCCGCCAATCTTGGTCTCATCGATGTGGACGGTGTGATTAGGGCCACCGATTCGGTGAGATGTACGTTTTACCCATTTAAGACAGATCTAAGAGAGAGAGAGAGAGAGAGTTAAGATATGATGTCGAAAAATGTTAAAAGTAAGAATAATATAGTAAATAAGTCAAGATAATAGAGTAAAAAGTAATAAAATACCTTGCGGGAACGCGTTATCCATTTGTTTGCAGCTCGATCGTGTATGCCAAGGTCTTCCATGATCGTCTCCTGATGTGGTAGGCGATGGCTCAAGAAGATAAAGATAAGTTGACAAAGTGTAGGGAGCGCCAAACGAGTGCCACTGAACCATGAGCCATGAGCAGATAGCCGCTCATTACACCAAACTCGCCGTGTTTTCTGTCGTCGGTGGCGGATCATTTGAGAAGATGTGCAATATAATTGCAGACGTTCGCGTGAAAATTTCATCAATGAACCGCACTCGCGACAAATCAATTCGGAGCGTAACACCGATAAATCAGCCAAAAAGTTGATCAAACTATCGTTATCTTCGAGCAAACGATAAAAATCGCGGGATTTCATGGTAAAAATTATAACACACCGAGAGCCTAGCCTGCTAGTGTTTATCGCATTACTTTGGTCAAGGTCTCTTGCCTTACACGACTCTTTATTCTCAGCTTTCATCTCAGAGGAGATAAATCACTTGCTGCACGGTTGACCTCCCCGAGACTCTCTCTGATAGAAGTAATATAATAATAAGGAAAAATAACAAGAGCTCGCTCGCAAAGACGTTATACGACCAGTAATTTTGACAAACATGTTTATTGACGAGGGAATCTACTGGGTAATCTAGTGGCAAATGATGAGTTTGAGATGAATGTATCACTAGCTGTGACGACTATAAAAGAAAATGACTTGAAATGAACTTGAAATGAAGGAATGACTTATTTCCTCTGCTTACCACCACCCAGGTGCTGTTCATAGAGTATGTGTTTAGTATCGACAGGAAATTTCCCTATATAGCGGGCGACCGTTTGGTGCGAAGTTATAAAAAGTTCGTCAAGCTAAAGGTGAATTTTCTTTTTCCAGTCTGTTGGCGGATAATCGTGTTAGGTCATGGAGTCTATCATTTCCGTCGATGTTACTCAAAGAGTACGTCGTTTTTATTTTTTTTTTGATAGGTAGGTGAAGACTATTTACGCCCTGAGTGTCGGACTCCCAGTGGACTACCGACTAATCACCTCCCCTGTCAACCGGAGCACCTAGCCTGGAACCGTTTGACACATCATTCGGGCTAGGCCTCCCAATTTTACGCCTTTTGGCGCCTTCGGGTTACAGGGATTCCTTCTCCAGTTGGATGGGAAAGAGGAGGAGGATTGCTAGAGAAGGAAACCCTCCACCCTCGACGCCTCCCGCCAATCAAGTATGCCTTTTTTCATGACTAAGGTTGCCCAAGCGTAATGTGCCACTTGATTTCAGCATCTCTTCTATTAGGCTATCTGCACATAGCTCTCCCACTTTTTCGGCAATATCACCGCGCTGTTTGTCCCATCTTCTTAACACCGATAAATCAGCTAAAAAGTTGATCAAACTATCGTTATCTTCGAGCAAACGATAAAAATCGCGGGATTTCATGGTAAAAATTATAAGAAGTTAACGAAATGAGGTGTTAACATAGTAAATAAATCAGAGCAACTGACGTGAAAAGTGACGAAAGGTGATCGATAGAGTCACAAAATAAGGAATTCCACGAAGAGTCAACAGTGGGTATGCATGAGAAATGCAGAAAAAAAAAATAAATCGAAGCGATACAAATGAGTGTTGTACGCATTAGTAAAATGTAAACAGTGATCGACTGTGTTTACAAATGTGCGGAATGCTTGACATTGCATGGTAAAGACATGTTAGAAGATGAAGAATGAGTATAATGTGTAAAACTGAGAAATGAAAATCATCAATTTTTAACACAAAAAAAAATTGAAAGAGGCGCGAGCGCGCTTAAAAAATTACATCAGCGTGCTCAGAATAGCCCCAAAAATGACATATTCCAAGGTCACCCCCCTCCGCGAGTTGTAAGCTAAAAGACATAATTAATTATTTAAATTATTTTATCTTGGATACTTAAATAGAAAGAGCCAGACACAAAACGACACTTTTTTGAACTTGATATTAATTATGTTTCTTTACAGCCTCTTTTATATCACCACGTTATTGCTTTGACGGCAATATGGGAAGGATATGTGACCAGTTCAGGTAGAAAATATGGCATGACATGCAGCCGAACATTTTAGTAATAAAATATTAACATAATTTTACCAATCAATTATTTTGACCATGATGTTTTTAAAAGATGTGCAACATCAATCGTATAAAACTATATTTTATTTAATTACCCAACCACAAAATTTCTTATATAAAACTAACTGTAGTCATTATAAGCCTCCTATTAATCTTCAATGGGCACTGCCATAATTTTCAAGGCTGAAGACCCGCATTTAGGGCAAATAAATCCCTGATCTACCATCAAATTCCCTTCTAAACAATAATAACAAAATATATGTCCACACCCCATGTGATGGGGCAGGGTTGGACGATCCCCGCAATATGTGCACATTGTATTTATATTCATCGAGGGCTTCATTGCTTTACTGTTTGTATGTTCTGTCTTCCGACCGAAGAAACTTTTGGCATTACGTTGTAATTTCTTGTAGTTAACAAGGGGGATCATTATCATCAAAAGTTCCTTGAAGAATGAATAACATTAAAAACAAATCTGGTTAAAATTTACCAAATTTACCATGAAGCCGTTCCATATTAGTTCCCTTGTTATGTGATTATAACCAACATCTCGTCTTCTACTGCTATGCAATGTAATATAATCCAATCCGAGTAGAAAATCTATTAATGTTGGCTTTTTTCCCGATTTCAAGAAACGGAAAAAGTTCACAACTGACAAAACCAGCAATATGTTTTCTGTCCATAAAATTGTGGTGTTAATCCATTCTTTTCCCGCAAATCGATGTTCAACATTTTGCTTTGCATATTTCGGTAACACTGTGAGGAGAAAGTGCAGAATAAGTCGAGACCGAGTCAGTTCATCTTTATCGTAACAAATTAAAAGTAGTTGTTGACCAAATGATGCAAATTGTTTTCCGATTGAACCCAACCAAACGGTTGATTGTAGCAGCAATTCAAACTCTGGCTGGAAGCGAGCGAGAATTGACGGCTATGAAAAAAATATTTTTCTTAAATTTATTTCATGTAGCAAAAACTCTCCAGATCTAATTATAAATATCTTTCTTATATAATTATATATATATTATAGTTGTCCAGTTTATGAATAATTAAAATAAAGGAAAGATAAATGAAACGATGATTTCCAAACGATACGCTTTTCGATATTAAATTCCAATATATTTTACATCGAATTTTGCAAAAGTAGAAATAATTGAGTTAGCACAAAAGTTTTTTTTCGATTTCGAATTGAATATTTTATTTTTGTAACCACAAATTTATTTCAACTAAATTATGTATCCTTCCCCTGAAGAAATCTTCCCCTTTAACACCGGAAAAGTTTGCTAATCCTGTACAAAAATCCTCTTTAGTGTTGTATTTCCTTCCGTGTAGGTAGTTATTCAGGAAGCGAAACAAGCGATAATCCGCTGCAGCTAGATCGGGCGAATATGGTGTGTAGAGTGAATGTTCCCAGCCAAACTCCATTAATTTGCGGTGGGTAACTGCAGCTGTATGTTGTCTCGCAATCTTGTGGTGAAATATGACTCCTCGACGATTGATTCATGGAATCCGGTTATCACAGTACAGGTCCGCATTTAAAGTTTGAGTTAGTTACGAAATCTCCCAATAAATGACTCATCGAAAATCCATCCAACCGAACAAAAAGATCTTTCATAGATGCAAGCCTGATTTTGAATATATTAGATACTGGTGATTCACCTCTTTTGCCAACTGTCCGACACCATTTAACTTTATTATACTGTACCCAATTTTCATTTCCAGTAACCCATCCATCGGAGTAATAATTCATCAGTTTGACGAGCAAGATGGGGAAAAAAGGCCAGTCTGTGCTGCCAAGTTTACTTCAAGGATTTATGATTTACAGTTCAGAGAAAATCCATATGGACAACCCGAAAAAAATGTTGCGCACATCTGAATTGCTTTATAGTAGTTAAATAACTTTATAACCATAAAATCTAAACGATGTTCCTTTTATGATTGAAACAAGAGAATCCAGCGGACGCGGTAGGTGTATCTGGATCTTCTCTTACCGCTAGAAGCCTAATTATGCTAGAAGAATTACTGTTATTTAATATTCAAATCGCAGGCGATTTGACATATAGTTTAATTGCTAAAAAAAACCAGCGCAAATTCTCAAACCTAGTTTTCGCTCAACAGATATATTGAATATATTAATCCGCCTTTTGTCAGCATATGTCATATGTACGCTTTGCGTTATTAATATCAATTTAACCTGCACTCATTAAAACGTTAAACTAATATATGTATAAATATTCATATCTATAATCAAACTAATTTACATTAGCGTGTGAAAGCAATTTTTTTTTTACTTCATAAACTTCCTTGAAATCACTGATTTTATATTTTAAATAAAATAAATATTACTGTTACTGCTGTTAAATATTTAACAGTAGTAATAGCAATTACAGTTTACAGTTTACAGATGGTCCATTCTGCCGTCCTATAGAAAAATAGGACTAAAATGCTTGGTCTGTAGTAATCCAGTTCTGTTACGTAAGTACGACTCACTCATGTGATGCATTTGTTGGCCAGACTCAGAAAATGCCACAAGCTCGCCAGATGTAATCCTTTTCTCCCCGATTGGTTGGTATTTTAACCCAAAAAAATTGAAGATTCAAATATTTAAAGTACGATATACAAGTGTCCATATATTCTCAACGTTTTTGTCTATGACGTACATTCACAAATGAACAAGAATTGTTCGTTATATTAATATATTACGAAACATCTAAAATTTCATTTCATAATATATCTGATTAATTTTGTTTCACTATTCATTGATGTTCATTCACTGGCAGTTGAATTAAGAGTCCCTAAGACACGTTAAGCGTTTAATCCACGCAAAGAATATTTTAAAAGGTAGCAAAGTGTCGGATGATAGACCGCAAGTTCTTCTGAAATAATGCTTAGT
The DNA here is from genome assembly GCA_954870665.1 of Stratiomys singularior. Classification (NCBI taxonomy): domain Eukaryota; kingdom Metazoa; phylum Arthropoda; class Insecta; order Diptera; family Stratiomyidae; genus Stratiomys; species Stratiomys singularior. The sequence continues at coordinate 65,101,213 of OX940880.1, read as the reverse complement.
AAAGTTTCAGGACTCAACCGGAGATGGAACCTTCCTTCGAATTGGCCAAAAAAATTTCACATTTCACACAAATTTCACAACTGACATAGCAAATAACATATATATAACTCAACATATATTATAAAATATGAGATTATTATACCCCTATACACGCAACAAACCTCGGCTAGATTTGAACATAATTCGTAGACGAAATATATCTTGAACCAAATCAAGCATGAAATTACATGAAGATTCTAGTACGACGATGAGCTGCATAATATTTACGGGCAAATTTATTAATAATAAATACGGATGATGCGTATAATCACGTAATAAAATACGGTTGATGCGTATAAGCACGAATTAACAGACGAAAAGGGTTGCAATGGACGAGCTCCGGGAAAAAATAAGATTACTCTCTGGATAGAATCCAGTTCGAAGTCAGCGGAACAATGTTAAATAAGACCAAATGCTAATAGAAGATCCATGTTATGCATTACACATTGTAACAATGAGGAGCCTTTTTTAGAGGCTAAGAGTCAGCTTGTATTATCTTGCCATCGAGTACGAATCGAAAAATTCTTTCACGGTTTTCTCTACGGTTTATAAAAAATGTGAAATTCAAAGTTTTATATTTTATTTCAAAGACTGTAATGCAAAAGTCCATCTTTACCACGTTTTCGGAGGTGAATGAAATAGAATTCCTTTTTATAAACACACAAACTGACATGAATATGCATTCCAAAATTTTAAGGAAATTTTTTACCATTTCATATCATAAAAAATGAAATTTTCACTATAAACTGAATAAAATATATTTTAATGGAATGACCTATGTACTTCAAGCAATGTACATTTTCGAATTTCGCTGAAATAGTTAATGCCCATGCACGTAATAATTAAAATTGTAATCCTTCATTAACATGCCTTACCGATAGGCTCTGCACTGCGGAAAACAATTGTTCACGCAAAATTTTTATAATATCCTTGTCGAACTGTATAGCATCGAACTGAAAGTAAGAATAGTTACCTACTGTTTCCTATTACTAATCCTAAACGCTTACCTGGTTCACTCGAGCCACATAACTACTTTTACTTTGGCTACTCATTAGTATTTGCGTGCTTTACTATATTTAAAAGAAATCAATCGGACACTACGTAGGGCAAAGTGGTCAAAATTTAATTGCTACCTGTTTGCCGACATCATTTTAGCAATAGCAACAATCAGCTGGTTAAGAATTTACAAGTTAGTGACAGCAGCAATGATCATTTTGTAATTGTCAAAGTTCAGCTGTCAAGTCCTTCAACGCGCAATTTTTGTTGTAGAACAGTGTACTTCATAGCTAAATAATTGCACTACCAGAATACAAAACCAATGAAACAGTAATAGAATAATGAATTCTCCATCTGTGAAGCAAACTAATGAAAATGCTGCATTGAAGCAACGCAAGGCCAAGGCAAATAGTTTGGCTGCAAAGTCATCAAACCTCGATGCTACTCGTTCGGAACTAGCTGAACTCATTAAAAGAAAAGCTGAGATATCTGTAAGTATATGTGCCTTAGAAAAGAATCATTATCAAAAACTAAATGAATTCGATAAGGAACAACTGGCTAACTTGGAACGACAGATATATGCGTTCGAAGGATCATATTTGGAGGACACACAATTGTACGGGAATATCATTCGTGGCTGGGACAGATATTTGACGTCGAATAAAAGCACAAATTCGAAGGCGGATAAAAGAAATCGTAAATTCAAGGAAGCAGAACGGTTGTTTTCGAAATCCAGCATTACGTCTATGGCAATATGCAACCGTAAGTATCGACTGGATCATGTCTGGTATCTAATAGAATATATGTATTATAATACAATAACTTCCTCAGTGCTTGAGCATTTATACATGAACGTGCAGATTAGACTTATACCCGCGCCCGCTAAGCAGCTGGGATGCGTAGTATTCCATTTCTTCGCGCCTTCTATTACAAAACTCAAATTTGCTGTGGGTACCGCTCTCGCTTTATTTCCAGGTCGGAAATAAAGCGATATGCAGACGCAACCCACCAACCCCTCGATGATGCGCGTGCATCAGTTCCTTGTGGAACATTTTTTCATTAAGAGTATAAGCCAAGCCTCAAAACTACTCCGAGCCATTTATTCCACTGGGCTCATTAGCTGATGTGTTCTGCTTAAAACAGATTCAGCAGTTTTTGTCATTAGACAACTGAGAGCTGCGCCAATGCTTGAGTATTGTTGAGTGTCGCTCTTAGTTATACGAAATAGTTCATCTTCAATATTTGTCATAGTTTTCATTTCACAAAATACGCAAACTGAAAAAAGACAAAATAATCCCTTTTAATTTTGTAATTCTTTTAGTTTCGAAATAGATTTACGATTTTTATCTTATTTTTTATTTTTTTATCTTTTAAAGTAAATTAAAAGGAAATACTCTATCTCATTAAATGCGTTTTTGTATAATTTAAACTTACTAGTTTCTAATCTCGGTATGAAGTATTCTCCATTTAATCTCTTAAGGTCAACATCCCCAATTGATCGCTTCAATGCGAGAAACAACATGTCATACGCGAACACCTGGTCTGCATCCAACCACTTTCCCGAGCCTATATTATACCTCTAATAGCTCTGAACTCGTAACCATTAGATGTCGCGTACTCCAATTGCAAAGAAGTTACCATATGAAGCAAAAATAAATTTTAATTTCGAATGCAATCGTTTTGCAACTTCATCCAATACTTGGCTGTGTAATTATCTTTTCCTGCTACCTGAATAAACTCTTACAAAATTTCAATGAAATCCTTACAGATATATTTTCAAAATCGTCGTGGTTGCGGTTTAGCCCTTTCAAGGTATTAGTGTTTCATATATTACACCGCAACTGCGTTTTCAATTGGAATATTCACGTAGCGTTTCAATATCTTAGTTGATTGAATTAACAAATTGGCCAATTTTTGTCATTCATCTCATGCCGTTTGCGGATGTTCGAATCAAGTTTCATGTCTTCAAAGCGAAGTATTAGACAATTCTTATCACTGCTTTTTACAACATACTTTTACAAAAATAGGCCAATTGAGAAGCCCTTATGTGCGGTCTGTAGACTTCTATTTTATTCAGCCGATTCTTGGTCGTCTTTCATAAATTTCACGCCCCTCTTGCAATTCAACATTAGATTAGCCCCACTTTGTGTCGTTTTTCTCGTAAGAATCATGCACTCTATTTCCGCCGCGTTTATTTTTAGTCCGACCTGCATTGCGTCTTGGTGTATTATAAACACATTTTCATCAGATCGTTTTTGGTGTCATCTTCGTAAGTGAAAATTTTAAAAATTTATAGGACAGCGTTTTTCTTGTATTGATTGGGGCGATTATTATCACATATTCTAGAGGTAAAACACCTCTAGAATATGTAGGGCCATCGGTAACGCCAGTTCAGCCTCCTGTTGTATTCCAACCTTTGCGTTAAAACATCTGCCGGTTATTTGTTCAGACGTGACATGTTGACGTTCATGTTTTTTTTAATGAAACGGACTTGTTTGGCTGGGATACCAAATTAACCATTACTTGGTACAGTATGTTTCCATCAATATAGTCTTATGCGTGTTTGAATGCGGGTTCAATAACACGGTATATTTTATTAGTTGAATGACGCTTCAAGCGTCATTCTGATGCTCATCTGCGTACTATGACGCTTCCTACTCATTTTCAACCAGGGGAAAAGTCCTATCGATTATTGTAAAATTAAGTCTTGTGTTTGAAAAATATTCAAAACCAATTTGATCATCATAAACTTGAAGTAAATCGGACAAAATAGAAAGAAAATAATGAGTTGCTCACACTCAGCCAGTTTTCAAATTTGCCAGTGTCGATAAATATTTGCCATAATTTTTTTTTTAGTTTCGGAAATATTTTAAAACCATCTAGAGAATCAGAAACCAGTTCAATATACTACAAGTAGCTGTCTCATAGTTCGTATCGAACCAAATTTTTTCACAGGTTTTTTTGTTTGATAAACAAAACCGTTTGTTTTTAATCAAAGGTCAGTCGTATTCCTCTTCTTCATATTTGAATCTTTTCTCATTAGGCCCTTTATTTCCTGTCGAAGTTTACAGAGAGAATTTTCTGTGTCTGTGCTTTAGGCGTGTTGTACTTTTTGATCTTTTTGTCTTTTGTAGCGATTAATTTATGAACGCATTGAGATTTGTGATCAGAAGAAAGTTCGTTTAACATTATATTTTGTTTTTTGTTGTTTTTCCATTTTAAAAAATGCTATGTTTTTAATTTTTGACAAATATATATTTCGGGAGTGAGTTGCTCCCTTCTTCAGTGTCAATTATTTTCTACTTCTTCTTCTTAAACTTCGTTTAACATGTTTAAACGAAGATTATGGATTAAATAATGTGAGTAAAACCTTTTCTTGTGTGAAAGTATGTTGACTCATTGGCATGTTCATCTTCAGTTGATTCACTGCAACATAGATGTTGAACTGAGCAATCAAACTTACGCTGAATCTTTCCACACTTAAATAGATTCTTTATCAACCTCGAGGAGCTACTGTTATTTAATTGTATAAATATGTATTCAAATTTTCAACCTTCAGAAAGCATGTCTGATATTTTGCGTTGCAGCTTGTGAGTAAATCTTCCAACTTGTGATCATTGTGTGTATCAGCTACTATTTCTACAGCCAGAGTTACTCATATCTGGATATTTATTTTCATCATATCTATTGGGAGTTACTTACTAACGGACAATTCTCGGGGGAGCTGGTATGTCAGCCGGTACCCCTCATGACCCCTCGCTAGTGGATTCTCTTCTTGGAATGTTGACTGCTAAGTAATTAACGTTTTATTACTTTTCTTTCCAAGGGCATTTTACATTATTCCGAAATTAGTGCAAGTTGTAACCCATGCTTGCATCTTAATTAAGCGCTTTTTGACCGATTAATTATATTAAATCGATAAATACACATCGGCATTCAATAACACCAACAGAATGATGCTTTTCCTCAAAAATAAATCGAGCCACTTTTTCTGCAAGTTTGCCAAGTGTTAGTTTAATCTTAACCAAGATATCTACAGAATTGATCACAAATTGACTAAACGGACAGTTATGTCAGCCTATGTTTCTATAAGCAGCTTCATGGTAGTTGATAAAATTCCATGTGTTATTAATTCTTAGCAAAGGTAAACTTTAGCGATATCGGACTTGTATGTGAACACACTAAGTAAACTTTAGCGTGTTAAGTCGATTGAATATAATTATCATAATTATTCGCTATATTCTCCGATAGCATTTTTATTAGTTATGTAGAATTGAAATTAGCTATTTAGAGTTAAATTTACTTAGTTTTAAGTTATCAACTTTTTCGATCGAGGGATATATTTCAGCGTTTCATTTTATGTTTGACGGCAAAAGCTATCTTGCCGAATTCGTTGCTTGAATATGAGCAGGTTTTCACTATGTTCCTTATTCGTTTACTGTTTGTTCATATTTACGTTGGATTCAACATTAACAATCGATATTTATGAATTAAAAAACGCTTAAATTCTTTTGAACCAGAGTCATGCTTAAATTCGTGCAAATAGATACACAGTTTTATTTACCGATGTTATGATTTCATCATGAAATCAGAATTTCAATTCAACATGTTTGTATTTAAAAGTACTTTGATTGCTTATGGCATCATGTCTCGAGATTTCAGGCCGCTTATCATTTTCCTTTCCAACATCGAAATAATAAAGTAGCTAGCTAACACTACCGCGCTAACAATAAGGGTGTGTTCCATTTCTTCAGGGGAACATAAATGCCAGTAGAGAATCGCTTAATCCCAATAAATGGTAACAAAAACTGACTTCCAGAAATCTTCAGTCAAGGCTGAACGACAACTCTAAATAACCTACTAAAACCTACTCGATATCTCAGAACCAACCGTGAACATAAGAATTAGTGTGTCGCCGCCTGTGAACACCATGCTTTAACCCATCTAAGCTCTTCAATGGCCACTTTTTTCGAGATACATAAATGTATAAACGATATCAATAAAATATATCAACTTAGCAACAATGATTATCAAATTAAACTGAAAATTTCAAAGACAATGTAAAGTAAAGATGCAAAGTCATGCATCAAGCTTTGTTGGGGAGTGTGAATGCCACTTAAAATTCTAGAAGTAAAAGGGCTTAGCAGAAAATACACCGATATCCTCGACAGATTCCCAAGAAATCCATAAAGATAACCTTTTCAGGTGAAGAACTTCCGGGTGCGATATGATCATGCAAGCGAACTTCCTTGTATGGCGGTGAAGAAGAGAAAAAAACATTTTCTAGCATGTCAGGGCTACCTGTTCATCTACCATTTATGTATTGGTACACGAGTTCCTGACCTTAAAATGGGTTCCCACATTTAGATTAAAATCAAATTGATTATTGAATATAAATTGCGTGAACTCACTAGTCATCCAGTAAACTCGTTTTCCACGCTAGTATGGACTATATCTCGATTGTATCTCACATCATCAGCTGGGAATGTATGGTGGCCAAAAAGGGGGATATTTTTGATTATTGGTATTAAGTTTCAGTTGGCAACGGGAGTTTGATTTTCACATACAGTGAGAGTCAAAATAAAGTGTACACTTCATTGCAACAAACATTTTTCTTAAATTCTGACCACCATGCTTAACTTCATAAATTTTTTGATGATTGTTTAAGTTCTCATTGAGATCTCTTTTATATAGTTAATCAACACTTACAGTTATTTTACAACAACAAAAAATATGTACGAAAAACCAAACATAGTCCCATTTTCACGCATCAAAATAAAGTGTACAGATAATACAAAAGGCTTCGCGCTGGAAATTTTCCAGGAAAATCAATCCAGTTATCTTTGATATTTTGCAGCCCTGGTGATTTATCGTCTTATAAGTTAACCCGTGCGTGTCAAGTCTGATGATTAGAGTGGAAAAAATTATATTTTATTTAAATTAATGAAAATGGGTAGGCAGACCTCTTTTAAAATAACTTGTTTTAAAATTTAGAAACGAAGGGAAATCTTTGCGAGAAATAGCATCAATAATTAATCGAAGCCATAACATAATCAAAAAAATCATTGACAAGTTCGAGATTTTCTGTAGTTTAGAAAATCGGGCAGGTGCTGGTAGGCCAAAACGGCTAAGTGAAAAGGAAATACGCACATTTGTAAGAACGGTTAAACAAGAACCGAAAACGAGCGCAGTGAAAGTAGCGGAAGACATCTCAAGGTCATCAGGACGCAATGTTAGCGCAAGCACAATCAGACGAGCCTTGCATAGTAATGGGCTATTTGGTAGGATACCCAGAAAGAAGCCACTCATATCGAAAGCTAACCAACAAAGACGCCTTGATTTTGCCAAAAAGCATGAAAATCGTCAGAATTCATTTTGGAAAAATGTTTTATTTAGTGATGAAAGTAAGTTTGAAGTTTTTGGCAAGAAAGCTCCAACTAGGATATGGAGAGGAAAAAATCGGGAGTTCGAAGATAAAAACATTGTATCGACAGTAAAACACGGTGGTGGTTCGATGATGGTGTGGGGGTGTATGGCGGCAAGTGGAGTTGGCAGATTGGTATTCGTTGATAATACAATGAATAAAATGGGATACCTGAATATATTGAAAGAAAATTTGGGTGCTAGCGTGGAAAAATTGGGGCTGGATCGCTCATGGATATTTCAACAAGACAACGACCCCAAGCATACCGCCAAAATAGTTAAAGAATATTTGCTTTATCATGCACCTAAACAATTGGATCACCCTCCACAATCACCGGATCTCAACCCCATTGAACATTTATGGGAACATCTGGACCGGCAAATACGAAACAGGAACATCACTAACATAGGCAACCTAAAAAAGACTTTACTGGAAGAATGGGAATATATTTCACCGGAAGTGACATCAAAATTGGTAGAATCAATGCCAAGACGATTAAAAGCTGTTATTAAGGCGAAAGGCAAGCAAACCAAATACTTATTGCTTGATTTTGAGTTTTATTTTTAAGTTTTATTAGAACTGTACACTTTAATTTGACGCTACGATTATGGATTATTTTTTGTTTTTGGCGTATTATTTTCGTATCCATGACATGTTCTCTTAACTTACTTTGTTGACTATTAAATTATGCTTTAATAGCTTAAAAACGACTACAATATGTCATAAAACCCCATTGTAAAGGACCAAAATACATGAAAATTATGTTTAAAACATGCTGTACACTTTATTTTGACACTCACTGTATGTTTGCGCAATAATTTGTTAATCCGCGTCCAGTGACGTGACGCATTTTAACTATCCTTTTGTCTAAAAATCTTATGCACATTGTCTAAAATTATATGCATTTTTATATTACATTCCTCACAACTTCTTGAGAAGTGAACAAATTGTTGGCAGTTTTCACACTGTAAGTTATAAAGCTTGCATCTTGCAGAAAATGGATCCAACTGCAATTATAAATGACACAAAGTGAGGTACCAACGGAAGAATTTCAACATACTTTTCTTCAATTCTGATGTGAAAAAGCTCAGTAGAACGGAGTCTCTATTTGTTCTTTGATATCGTCACTAGCAAGACCGTAAACATATTACGAAATTAATACAATTTTCTTCCGGCAGACCATATGTATATTGTAACATGTGATTTGTGTGTTAATGTTTGGGCTGGTTTATTATTTGGATGATTTAATAGCTGCATACAATTTAATTCTAAATAGGTGTTTTTAATTTTTTTTCCTCGTGCAAAAAAATTTAAAATCTGGCTGTGTAAATCCTGTAGGATCCTTTAAAATCTCTGAGGATCCTATTTAAAATTTCTTATGGTAGTAAGATAAGGCATTGCATGATGGTGGTGGTGCATTTTTATGGCCTTGGCTCTATCATTGAAATTAGTGTACACTTTTCCTTTTAATGAGACTGCTTGCCTGGGCGGCGCTTTTGTTTCATTCTCTATACACGAATCCGTGAACAAATAAATTTGCCCCTGACTATCTCATGAACTGTTGTCTAATACGACTTATTGTAAAATAATATAATGATCACTTTTTATGTAGTACTATAATATACTTAATTAATAATAATTAGTATGAAATATTAATATTATATATATAAAAAATAAATAAATATTAAATATAATATACTTAATTAATAATTAATAATTTATAAGTAAACATAGATAATAATAATATGCAAAAATATAAAGATGGATGAATAGGGAGTTAATAATATTAAATAAAATTAAATAATTCTTTTGTGATTGGGAGATGAAAACTATTCGCGTCCAGCGTGTCCGATTCCCAATGGCAACTGGATTACCGACTGACAACCCCCTTTCACACCGAGAGCCTAGCCTGCTAGTGTTTGTCGCATTACTTTGGTCAAGGTCTCTTGCCTTACACGACTCTTTATTCTCAGCCCTCATCTCAGAGGAGATAAATCACTTGCTGCACGGTTGACCTCCCCGAGACTCTCTCTGATAGAAGTAATATAATAATAAGGAAAAATAACAAGAGCTCGCTCGCAAAGACGTTATACGACCAGTAATTTTGACAAACATGTTTATTGACGAGGGAATCTACTGGGTAATCTAGTGGCAAATGATGAGTTTGAGATGAATGTATCACTAGCTGTGACGACTATAAAAGAAAATGACTTGAAATGAACTTGAAATGAAGGAATGACTTATTTCCTCTGCTTACCACCACCCAGGTGCTGTTCATAGAGTATGTGTTTAGTATCGACAGGAAATTTCCCTATATAGCGGGCGACCGTTTGGTGCGAAGTTATAAAAAGTTCGTCAAGCTAAAGGTGAATTTTCTTTTTCCAGTCTGTTGGCGGATAATCGTGTTAGGTCATGGAGTCTATCATTTCCGTCGATGTTACTCAAAGAGTACGTCGTTTTTTTTTTTTGATAGGTAGGTGAAGGCTATTTACGCCCTGAGTGTCGGACTCCCAGTGGACTACCGACTAATCACCTCCCCTGTCAACCGGAGCACCTAGCCTGGAACCGTTTGACACATCATTCGGGCTAGGCCTCCCAATTTTACGCCTTTTGGCGCCTTCGGGTTACAGGGATTCCTTCTCCAGTTGGATGGGAAAGAAGAGGAGGATTGCTAGAGAAGGAAACCCTCCACCCTCGACGCCTCCCGCCAATCAAGTATGCCTTTTTTCATGACTAAGGTTGCCCAAGCGTAATGTGCCACTTGATTTCAGCATCTCTTCTATTAGGCTATCTGCACCGAGCTCTCCCACTTTTTCGGCAATATCACCGCGCTGTTTGTCCCATCTTCTGCATGAACAGAAAGTATGACAGGCGTCACCATTCACACCAATGCAGAATATGCAGACTTGACTTGTGAGACCGTGACTTACCTATCTTGTGCAGTTAAGACTGAAAACAACCGTGTCCGCTCAGTAGCTGGGTCAGGTAGAAGTCAGTCTCACCATGCGTTCGACTGAGCCACGATCTCAAGTCGTTGATGAGCCGTGCGGTCCATCTTCCTTTAAGCTCACGTTCCCATAATTGTTGCCATTCGTCGAGCTACAATTACAAACACCGCTGGCTCAGAGACTGTACGGTATGCTGATGCAATCCGCAGTGCTCCTCGTCTCTGCACCTGTGGCAGTCGTTTTCGGTGCAGTTCCTTGTTGAGAGCTTCACTCCATATCTCTGCTCCATAAAGAAGCGTAGATTGCACTACACTCATTAGCAGACGCCTTTTTGCTGGTTTTGGTCCCCATGATTGGCCATTAGTCGACTAATTGCCGAGACCCCTGCTACAGCCTTGTTTGTCGATGCCTTAACTTGCTCCGAGAAACTCAGTTCAGAGTCTATCAGCAAGCCCATATACTTGACTGATAGTTTTGACTCTACTAATGTGTCCCCGACTCAGACCATTCTTACTCTGGGGATCCTCTTCTTGGTCAGAATGACCACTTCGGTTTTCTCTAACGCTATGTTAAACCCGTGAGTGGTCATCCAGCTCTCCACCCGGCGCATTAGTACATTCAGCCTTAATTGCGCATGATCGACCGTGCGCCCAGCCGCTAGTGCCGCAACGTCATCTGCATAGTCATCTACATCAGTCGCAACTCTTCCGGCAGTTCAAGTCTGAGCAGTCCGTCGTAGGTGACGTTCCACAAGTCCGGACCGAGAATGGAGCCTTGGGCCACACCTGATGTGACTAGCATCCTCTGACAACCTTGCACCGTGTCGTAGATCAGGCTGCGATCCTTCAGGTAATTTCGGACTACCCGCATCAGATATTCTAGAACTTGGCAAGAGTTTTCCAGGGCTTCCAGAATATCCTTCCATCTCGCGGAGTTGAAAGCTGTCCTCATAACCGTGCCAACCCTTGCATGGCCTCCCTGCTTTGCACTGACATCAATGAGACTATTTAGGCGACAACACATACGAGTGGAGATAGCGGCTCCGAGGGGGACCCTTTTAGCATGATACCTTACAAATTAATACCAACTGAAACAAAATCAAAAACATCGAGCAAACTACTAAACCCAGACGACAAACGGATCAACGAACACAAAAAGGCAGAGAGCCTCTACCAACCAGAAATACTGGCGGCATTTGGACGCAGAAAAAAACAATACGCACGCCGTAACGTCTCGTAAGACAAGGGGAAGAGCATGAACAACAAATGCCTGGGAAACACACAGAGGGAGAAACCACCGATGATATTCAGATCATGATTCGACGCGATGCTGCCACTGACACTGCTTCTGATGCCATAAGAACTCTAGATACTAAAGCAAACAAAAAAAGCCCGCCTCAAAACCAGGTGCAAGATAATCTCATTGTATTGGATCGGACGAAAAGCTGGAAGAGCTCTTAGACCGAATCGGGCACTACAGACGCAAATGGCTTAAAGCGGAGGAAAAGCAAAAGACCAGTACCTCGATTGAAACGCAAGTAATTCCCGCACATAGCGCTACCAAAAGAGTTGCCAGTAGCCCAATACAAGGGGACCGAGACAAAAGGAGGAAGGGCGAAGAAGCGAAAAAACAGGTTACGTTGAATAATGGATTCCAGGTGGTGGCAACCAAGGCTACCAAAAAGCGTCCAGAAGGCTCCTCCTTGAAAAAGTCACCAATGATAAGCTCCTTTCTGGGGACAAAGGAAAAGAAACCCCAAACAAGAAACAAGAACCACAAAGCAAGCCACGCCGCAAAACCCTAAGGCATGCACTGCTGGTCAAACCGACAGATTGGAGAACTTACGCAGACGTTTGGCGGGAAATCAAGGGGCTGTAAGACCCGGTGACACTCAAGCTGCCATCAGAACCGTCCGGCAAACCAAATCTGGTGGCCTCCTTGCAGAATTTTGACCTGAGACAACAAATAACGACTCCATCCGGGATGCAGTCAAAAAGGCTCTTGGGGAAACGGCAACAGTAGCTTCACTTGAACCAATGGCCACCCTCGAAATCAGGGACATTGACTGCGTTACGGACAGGGCGGAGGTGGAAGAGTGCCTCAAAAGGGTTTCACCCGAATTAAGTGGGATCAAATTACGACTAACCACTGAAAATAATAGAGGGCAGCGCATGGCCATAGTCGACTTAACCGAGAAACATGCGGAAAAACCCCTCTGCATGGGCAAAATAAAAATAGGTTGGGTGGTCTGCAGAATACGGCGAAGAGCAGTTCCTCTCCGCTGTTTCAAATGCCTAAGCTATGTTCATACAGCACAAGGCTGCAAAGGGCTTGATAGGAGCTCCTTGTGCTATAAGTGCGGCAACGCAGGACATAAAAGAACAGAATGCACGGAACAGGCGCACTGTATCCTCTGCGAGAACGCCGATTCCAGACCTGATCACCTGAGAGTTCCAGGGACAGGGAAGTGCCGGGTATTCAAAGAAGCCCTAACCAAAGCCAAAGCAGCTCTGCAATGACCCGTGTCCTGCAGATAAACTTACATCGGAGCTCTAACGCCCAAGACCTGCTTGACCAATTCGCGAGGGATATGAAAACTGATCTATTGCTGCTAAGCGAACAACACCGAGATAAAAACTCATCAGCATGGTACCCTGATGAATCTGGTACTTGTGCCATATGGGTTCGAAAAGATGGTTTCGGAGTCCCTCTCCTCTATGACACTCAATTGGAGAGTTCTAGAGGACTATTCGGCCAGTGATCATCAGTACATAGCATTCGAGATCCGCGACAACGTTCCTAAACTCCCAGACACTCAGTGCTCCGCCTTCGTGTGGAATACTGAGAGGATGGACATGGCGAACCACCGTTTGGCTCATCGCCGGGGACCAGAGAACTGACTGCTGAAGACATGGTGAACTCCACATTGAGTACCATCATCTCCGCTTGTAAGTCATCTATGCCCCGCCGGAGACCTAGACACGGAGAGCCTCCAGTGTACTGGTGGTCCAATAAAATAGCTGAACAACTAAGGGAGTATCATAAACTCCGGCGAGAAGCTAACGAGCGCGAAGCCAGGACGAGGCATGCACTAGAATGGCAGTATATCGGTCGGCCAGAAAATGCCTTCGCGAACTGATCAACAGGAGTAAGGCCCGTTGCTTGCAGAACCTCGTCGAAGACGTGACCAGGGACCCGTGGGGCTTGGGCTATAAACTAGTTATGCGGAAGCTCGGTGCTCTACGGGCCCCCTGCGTACTTGAAGCTGACATGATGGACGAGATAGTACGGGCACTTTTTCCCCACCATCCCGTCCGCGTTGATGCCGCCCACAGGGAAACAACATCAGACTGTTCACTCTTCACGAGAAACGAGCTGGAACTAGCAGTTCTCTCCATGAAGGCGAAGAAGGCTCCGGGCCCAGACGGTATTCCAGCCGACGTACTGCAACTGGCCTATCACTCTTGTCCTGACTTGCTGCTCAGTACGTTTAATGTCTACTTGCAGGAAAGCGTTTTCCCTGAGCGTTGGAAGACGGCAAGACTCGTGCTGATCAGCAAGGGGAAGGGAAATCCCGAGTCGCCGTCAGTATACCGACCATTATGCATGCTAGACACGGCCGGGAAAGTGCTCGAGTAACTGATAAAGAGAAGACTCGCTAACGTTATCCACGACACTGGGGATCTTTCACCAAGGCAGTATGGTATCAAAGAGTACGTCGTTTAATTTAATGTGTACGCAATGTCGAATATGTGTTTAGTTTGTGTCACTCGCGCCGAGCTTAATTAAATGAAGGAATGCGTGAATGTTAAGTTAAGTTCTAATCGCTCGGAAAATATTGAATTTTAGATAGAATTTCGGATATTACGAAATTTATTTTCATTCATTTACACTACCTCTAAATATTTTTAAGTAAGTGTTGATGAATTTGTATTAACATGCGAAAATTTAGGTGACCGAGGACAAAAATTTGAGCTTCGGACATCTGTCTTATACCTTTTTGGCATCGATCCAACGATAGCCTCGGTTGATTTGATTAACATAGAAGAAAGGAAGAAACAATATATGATATAGTCTGGCCCCACACGAATTACTCTTTTCTTGAGCCTTTTAACACTAGTGGAAACAAATTCTTTGTACACGATACACTTACTGTCGCGGGCCTATGCCGCTCTTCGCTTTGTTGAAAGATCATACCCAAATATCCCGGATTTATCACCTTTTATCAAATAATTGAAGAATTGTTGGTGATTGCCAAACGTCTCAAGAAGATCAACGAATGCGTTTCTTCAACTATCCTTCTTTTCAGTTGTCAGGTGAAAGTGTTTAAATTTAACAATTCACTCAACAGCCTTATTTTCAATCGACTGTCTGATCTCACAAGTGCTATCGCACGTTTAACGTTTCCGTCAGTTTTAATATATTCAACGTGTTCTTCCAAAAATGGTTTGTGCCAGCGGAAAATTTAGGTTTTTTGATAAGTAATGGGGTACCATAGTACTCTTTCAACTCATCAAAAGTCACACATCACGTCAAAATATTGTGTTAACTGTACGGAGTTGAAACTCGGACTGTAAAAGTGGAAAGAACAAACCTGGTAGACATTACGTTATTAAATTGCCCGTAGTATTACAATCTCATTACTTTTCTCACACACCTCATATGCAGCAAATGTAAAGGAAACAGCTCTATGCGTCGTGAGTGTGGGATTGTTCTATTGAATAGGTGATGGCACAGCATCCTTTGAAGGTTGGCTCCTGCCCGTCTCCGCCGGGGCTCACCGGCTCACTCAAATAACTCCACCTCTTCACAAATTTTAAAACACCATTAATATGAAATAATATGTAAATTAAAAATACACTGTGAGAATATTAGAAATACGACTACATTGTTTTGTAAACGACGAAATGCTTTCATCGGTTTCAAACTTAATAATCTTATTTTGCCCCG
Source organism: Stratiomys singularior (assembly GCA_954870665.1). Lineage (NCBI taxonomy): Eukaryota > Metazoa > Arthropoda > Insecta > Diptera > Stratiomyidae > Stratiomys > Stratiomys singularior. Next base: position 65,085,856 of record OX940880.1, on the reverse strand, counting down.
ACTTGAAGAAAGAAAGAAGCAAGAAAGAAATTAATAAAAATTGTGTCATAAATGAATATAAGAAGATTATATCGCTATAAGATTAAATCGTAATTAGCAAATTTATATATACTAAATTATACTTGCAGCTGATCGAAACAGCGAGTCCGAGTCTATAACTAATGAAGATTCAAGTGACAATCAAATTGGTCCCTTAGCCAATCATAACACCACAACTGCACATGATGGTGTAACATCTATAAAGAGTGCAGGGAAAGATGAGAAGGATGGTATGTATTGAAAAAGGGTTTTCATATTTATAAACTTAATAATAACTTTAAGTTTCCGTCGATTGTTCTCAGACAGACCTACAACACCTGCGAATGAAACAAATAACAAAGAATCAACAACGCCAAGCAGTAGTGCGAAGCATAAGTTGAACAGCAGCTCCGCAAAAAAAGGAGGCAACATAAGCAAGAAGATAAGACATCGTTGAAGTAAAGGAAGAGAACGGCTTATATTTTAATGCAAAGTTATCAACAACATAGAGAGTCACTGAAAATGCTCTCCTTAAATTGTTTAATTTATTATTAGTAGTTCAATGGATAAAAATTTCTAAAAAAACATTCATTCTTAATAAGAAAAACAAATATAGGATTACTCACTATGAATAATTACTTACGAGATAGCAATTAGTGTAATCAAAGACAACCATTTTATTTAAACTAACCCAAAAAATGTTACCTTAAGGAAAAATAAAGATATCTTAGGAACGTTACTGTTAAAAATAATGTAGAAGTGAGATTAGGACGCACAAGGTGGTATGAAAAGAAAGTATCGACTGTCTAAGGTTGAATAAAATTATTATTCGTTGACAATCTTTTCAAGAATATAATGCCAGGAATTATTCACGTTGGAAGGACTGGAAATATGGTGTTGAGCAGAGTTGAAGAATCCCAATCAGCCTGGACCAGGAAATCGAGGTGATGATGATCGCCTACGGTCGCTGAGAATCCAGGGAGAGTATCCAGGAAGCAGGAATACAGATGGTCTGGCAGCTGGTGGCTAAATGAATTAAGAAAAGAAAGAAATGTTACAGAAACTGTCTTAGCGAGACAGTCAAGTCTGATAACAGGTTAGATTGTTCTAATGAACGAACTCGCATACAAGTTTGACACCACAGCAACGCTCTTATAATCACATGGGATTATTATCTGTGTGGCATCAACTTGTATGGTGACTGTAAAAGATGATTTTCTTTGTGATTATCACGGAACTTTCCTTATAACAGGTTAGATTTTTCTAATGAACGAACTCGCATACAAGTTTGACACCACAGCAACGCTCTTATAATCACATGGGATTATTATCTGTGTGGCATCAACTTGTATGGAGACTGTAAAAGATGATTTTCTTTGTGATTATCACGAAACTTTCCTTGTATTTATCGTGAGATAAATACGTTGTGATAATCACCTGAACTTTGTGATATGTATCAGCAAGAAAAAGGCTATCAGAACGTGGAAGCCACAAAACGATGCTTCGATCGACGATGATCTAGAGTCTCCAGGTTGGTTCAACTTAATTGGTGTCAAGACGGCCTGGAGATGCGCAACGCTCAGAACACTGTTGTTTGCTACACAGCACACTAAAGCCGATTCGCACAATGAACACAGAGATAATGTAACATCGAGGAAGACTCAAGAGAGACTATATGAGTGTAATGTTAACAGCTGAAAGTAATAAAATAATGGAAAACCCAGAGCTATTTAGATAGCTCACTTAACGTGGAAAAACGCGTGGCCATGGAGGTAGGAAGGATTAGGACAGCAATAAAAAAAAGGTGCAGCGCACGTGTGGCGCGTTGAGACGCCAGCACAAAGAGTGAATTGTATGTGGATGCTGATTATTTTATTTATTTTTTTATTTTAGCGCTAAGGATTGAATGAATTTTACATGTTTTTTAAACAGTTACTGTGTTTAAAATTTACAGCATCTGTAAGATATCAAGATTAATTTTTCAATTGATTACTGCTGATTACGTTTTTTTCTTTTTTCATGTTATTGATGAGCTCGTTTCTTACTCACTGGCTGTAGATCTAGCTATCTGGGTATATTCTTGTTTGTGCCTTAAAGGATCTGATGGGCATCAATCTTGATATATTTTTAATTCAGGCATAATTGTCGTTAGGTATAACAGTCAGTAAGAACATCGATCTTCACCTGTACAGTGGCTCCGATTTAGGTTGCAATTTTTTCGCAATGTTGCGTTAAGGCAATTATATTAAGGATTAAACCAAAACCATCTACTCGTGGTTATATTGCTCCGAGCATTATGTCCCTTTCTGGCGAGGAAGTTTGGCAGGCAGTGGCAGTTCCTTATGAATTGACCTTTCAAGTTCGCTGACATTCCATGCCTAACCTCGGTAGAGTGAAGAAGTGAATCAGTGCAAGCTAAGGTGAACAAAGGGAGATTCAGTTGCCAGGTGTTTCACTTATCCACCTATGATCAAATTGATTTAAGTGCGTCAACTTTTTATTTGTGATAAGAAAAATCCAAATTTTTGGTAATAAGTTACAAAGCGGCGACGCTGCCGACGTAAGCGCATCTAACTCTATTAATGTAATTTGAAGGTTTGCTGTGGAAATGAAAGAAATACAGGACAAGAATGTTCCGCTTGATCCGGGCGACAGAAAAGAAGACGCATTTACGGAAGTCACAAGGACAAAATGCAGAAGACAGCAAATGGACAAAACTGAGGATTTAACTACACTTAAAGCAAAACAGGACCAAGACAATCTAACGACCAGACACAAAGAAGATAACAGAACCAAGTCTTATCCTGGAACGAAAATTCTAGGAACACAGTCAACCCCAAACAAAATTGAGGTTAACTTGCCCACATTCTCGCAATCGAAGTCCAATGGAAGCATAACGATCCTGGGTGATATTATAAAATTCATTACAGAAAATAGTCAAATTAGCAATGATGTTCAAAATAACAAACCGAGTTCCCCAATTATTACCCTGGAGAATACAACACAAAATATAAACAGTAATACCCCGGTACAGTAGTAATATACAGTAACAGTAGTAATATCAGCAATAAATACTCTCTCGGTGACCCCAGAAAAACATTCTCAGTAATCTGCGAAAGATACAGTGTGAATAATGAGAGGAAAACATTAAATAAACTCACAGGAATAAGAAATACTACTAAAATTAACAACTTAGGTTACAACAAAACAAAACTCAATTTCTAGACAGCCACAGACGCTAATTCTGCAGTAGAAAATAAGGAACCCATAAAATGCCACATTACATCATTTATAACTAATAACTTCCTGGTAAGATTCGGTGTCATAAGGAAAATACCATACGAAATCACAGACGAAGAAATCAAAACCGATGGCTTTGCGTGCAATAAACTCGGAAATCGATTGGGAAAAATTAATATTCTTGAAGCTAATAGATTAAAACGAAGGGACACAGAGAATCTGGAAAAGCTGCTCCCCGACTCTATCTGGTTAGGATATATTTCTATTCAAGTGGACCACCCCCAAAGAAAACAGAACCATTAACAAATCCTGGCAACCACGTAAGCCCCAATCAAAGACCTATCACCACCCCTGTCTACAATCACCCATCCTCCCACAAAACCAGCGAAATGGAGAAGCTGATAAGCGAAATGGAGAACAACTATTAAATATCGAAAATTCCCCGAAAGAAAACAACGTACCACTAAAAGATTCTACTTCTCTAACAAACCTTCTTCAACAATATCTAATTTCAATAACTACAAAAATCAGACTAGTCGTAAACCGGAACAGAGTAATCTAACCAATCTAATAACACCTAAGCATTTTGTGTAATTTAAAATTTTTACAACTTAACGTTCAAAGTATAATTAAGAAAAAACCCAATCTGGAAATCTTCGACGTAGTGAACCTCCAAGACACTTGGACCTCTGAGGACAGAAACATCCCAAGCCTGAATAGATACAATATCGAATACAAACATAGACAGATCAAAATCGGAGGAGGTGTTGCCATAGCCATTAAGGAAAATATTATACATAAAACAATCCCCACTAACAAAGAGGCAGAAATCCTAGATCTAGAGACCACCAATATCACCGCCAACCTCATTTAAGCCTTAGTGTACGTCCCTCCGTATACCAATAAATCACGCTAAACCTACAGATCCCAAAGATTATTGAGCCAGTGTATCAACAAACTTCTCCACAAAACAGCCAGAAGTAAACAGTTCAAATACATGGCTATCACCTGCGATGATTCGAACGCTAAAGAGAAGGTAGACATCAAAGCTCTAATGCAGGCCATCAGGGACTTCAATATCGAAGCACCTTATATTAATTGGGTACTTAACTTCCTCAAGCTCAGAAATGCTCAACAGAAATAAATAATGATCTTCCTCAAGGAGATGTTCTAAGTCTCTTACTATTCACCAACTATACACACAAACTACATAACATCACCAACACGCATACTACACTCTTACAGTATGCGGATAACTTTATCATGATAAGCAACGGACGCAACTTCTTAGAGACCTTTCTCAGCCTACAAAACAGCTTCACCTACTACCAGAACATTGCAAAAGAACTGCACCTGGAGCTAACAAAAACAAAAGCCACCCAGTTCTACTCCGACAAACTACCACAACATCACTTACACCTTAATGGCACCAATTTAAATGGGTCAAAAACTTTACCTTCTTAGGCAGAGCACTGAACAACAAAGGATATGTCAGAAACCAGCTAGCAAACACTCACACGACGGCCAAATTATACGGCAAAATCATGAAAAAACTATCAAGCCCCAAATATGGCCTAAGTCCCCTAAAGACAATCAACACCTTCGGGGCTAAAATAAGACCTCAACTTGAGTCCAACTTTGCTAATATGACATATTCGCCGCAATATCTTTTCCGAATGCAAACAAAGCTGCCACACTGAAAGGATGTCTGGAAATTCCCCAAACCGCTTCAAATACAATCTATACAAGCTATGGCCAAAGAACTCCCCTCCAATCTAAGATCCTACCTATTAACAGCTAAAGAAATACTAAAAAACCAACACGATCGACTTCAGAAAACTTCTCAATGAAAGAATCAACTCTAACTACACCTTAATTCACAGGAAATTCCTTAATTTGTTCAACAATACCTGCCGGGGAGACTTCGGTCATAGTATGCCCCTATTTGACCATAACGATCTCTTAAACTCCATACGTGCATTAGTAAACTCTTTCATGGAAACCCATGAAATCTTTTGCACTGACGCGGCCGAAACCCCCCTTGGCACAGAATGTGCTATACATTACCTCAACACCGGAACAACTAATCTATACAAAATCAACAACACCCCCTCAGTCAATAATGCAGAAATTATGGCAACATTCCTTGACATCGAACGTATCCTTAAGAGCTGCTCAATATTAAAATTCTAATATCATGCAGGAAATGAACACCATTTATAACTAGCAACAGAGGCACCTTTCTCACAAAGTCTTCACAGCTTATGAGTAAAGTGTTTATATATATATATATATATATATGTATAGAATAATTCTTTATTGATTTGCCTTATGCACAGAGTTCTAACTGTTGATTTCTTATGTCTAGAGATTTGAAGGAAACTTCATTACAAATATTTTAATATAAAATTTAAGTTCCTGATAATTTATCGGAGTAGTAATAGTAACTAGTTCGAGAGGAAAATTTAACAAAAACCCCTACTAGGCTTACATCTAACTTATAACTAACTTTATCTTATAAAAATTATGACCTAAAATATAAACTAATTATTGTAAGCAGATCCATGGTTAAGGACACTTGGTCTTGGTTTTTAAATATCGCTAAGAGATTGGATGAGAGGATTCGGGGAGTATTTGGCTTTTTTGAGTAGATAAGCTCTACGTGATTCCGCGAGCTTGCTGATATGGGTAATATTAGCTATTTGGTGTAGTAATCTAGAGGAAGGTTTGTTTAGGGCCATTTTCGATTGAGCAATGGATATAGGGACAGAACCGACTTGAATGCCTTAGAACTGATGTGCTCGATGGGGTTTTTAAATGTAAGTTTCCGATCTAGTTTTAGACCCAAATAAGTCAGTTCTTCGGACCAGGGAATCATTTGGCCTAAAAAGTTGATGGGTCTGTTTCGCAGCATGGCGGGCTTGCGTTTTCTACTGAAATATATTGCTGCGATCTTGTTGACATTGATTTTGATTTTCCACCTGTAGAAGAATTGGTAAATTTTTTCAAGCATTTCTTCTAGATTGGAGATGATCTGGTTAGGATTGTTGCCGGAGGTGTAGAGACAAATGTCGTCCGCAAAAGCCGCTAATTGGCAATTTTGACTTATAGGAATGTCAGACGTATATATATTGTAAAGTGTCGGACTCAGACAAGAGCCTTGTGGAACACCAGCAGGGGTGGTTTTGGGAGCGGATGTTGCATCTCGGACTTTCACGTGGTATGTTCTGTGACTCAAGAAGGATGCGATTAGTTTCAGCAGGTAAGGAGGAGTACTACACTCTTTAAGTTTATGAGTTAAGCCATCATGCCACACGGTATCGAACGCCTTTTCAATGTCAATGGTCAGTAGGCCAACCGATTGTTTTCTAGTTAGTGCTGCTTTTATGTCTTTGGAGACACGTAGCAGTTGGTGTTCTGTGGAATATCCATATCTGAAGCCAAACTGGAAGTGAGGGAGTATGTCATTGTTTTCGATGTAATCCGTCAACCTTTTCAAGATAAGTTTCTCGAATAGTTTGCCAAGCGCCGGCAGTAAGCTTATTGGCCGGTAGTTGTTAGGTTCAGGACTGGTATTATGCTAGCGTGTTTCCAGCAGCTTGGGAAGTATGACATTTTCAGGCAGGTGTTGAAGATATGGCAAATTAGAACTATCGCTTTCTTGGGAAGGTTCTTGATGACAGTATTGGGTATTCGATCAATTCCAGGGGCCTTACCGTTCTTTAGCCTCTTTATTTACTCGATTAAATGTTTCGGTTTTATTAGAGCACCGGGGGGTAAAATGGCGATGTTTTCGATGGATAGTAGTGACTTAGCTACTTTCACTTCTGCCATGTTGTTGCTCATTCTATGGGAGATATTGTTGTGTTCGTGGAATTTATCAGCAAGTAACTCTGCTTTGCCTTCGTTAGAATGTATCTGAGTACCATTTTCGTCGTTCAGAACATATGGAAGATCATGATGTTTACGTTTTAAAATTTGATTCAACTTCCAGACTTTTCGTGCATTGAAGTCAAGGTTGGTAAGTAGGTTAGTCCAGCGGTTGTTTCGGAGGAGCTTGATTTTGGCCTTGATAGCTCTCGTTAAAGAGTTTACGCCATTTTTCAAGGAGGCGCCACGATTTCTCTGCCACTGTCGTCGTAGAGAATTACGTGCTTGGATCAGCTTGTAAGCTTCCTCATCGAGTTCAATTGCGTGGACTTTTCTGCTATATTTTGGTGCACTACAATCTATTGCTCTCCAAATGATGTTTTAAGCTCCTATATTCGCTGTTCAATTTTCCCCGCTGAATTTAGAGAACTCGTAGTGTCTAGAGCTAAAGAAGTTTGGTCGTTTATGATTGGACGGAATATGCGCCAGTTAGCTTTTTTGAAGCAGTGGAACCGTTTCGACATATTAGACGAATTTGTTGCTGCTTCTAATGAGAACATCACGGGAAGATTGGGAGAAGAAAGCGCTTGTAATACAGTGGGTTCCGAGGGGCAGACGTTTACACCCCCTAAGGCAAAGTCGAGAGTAGATCCGATACCCTGAGGGGAATAGAAGGTCGGTTCTGGAGGGTGGTGAATAAACAAGGTGTTGTCTTGTAGCATATCGTAAACTACTTTGCCCGCTTGGTTGTTGCGTGTGCAATTCCAATGAGTATGCCGAACTTTAAAGTCACCACAAAGCAGGAATTTGTTACAGTCATTTGTTACATTTGTTACGCACTACAGAAACGCACAAGATCACTTCTGAGATTAGTGATTTTTTTCCTTGGAGAGTTTCGTTTCAGGAAAGTATAAGCTAACATTATCTCAATGTTTTCAATGGAAGAGGAATAGAAGGATGGGAGAGGGGAATGTAGAATGCATTTCTTAACGGCTATTTCCACGCCCCCGCCAATCTTGTCTTAGCGGTCACGCCTGTAAATTTCATATTGGGCGTGCTTAATTTTGTCGTGCGATCTCAACCATGTTTCTGTAATTATGAAGACATCGAAGTCGCTTCTGAACGCAAAATCGAATGCTTCAATAAACTCATTTTTCAGGCTTTGTGCATTCCAAGTTAGCACTTTAAGCCGCTTGGCCATACAGAAATTTAATTGAGATATTTATGATGGCATTAAGCTGATCCTGCCGGCTTTTGCAGCTTGCCAAGTTTTTAATGATCTCCTGAGCTCGCTCGCAAGAGAAGCTCGCTTGGTGAGAACAAATTTTCATTGATTGAATTAGGAACATCTGGGCTGCTTCTTATCGCCATGCTGTAACTTAGCTGAGGAGAAGCGTTTCCTCTGTAGGTGGTTGTTGTATTTGTTGTCTGTTTTGGTGTGTGCATTGTATTTGAATAATTGAGTGCATGGAAATTTACACCTGCAAGGTTGAAATCTGAGGTTGTCGATTCGGGAAATTTGCGAGTTGGTTTCTGATTTTTTTCCCTGTTGTTCAGCGTCGTCTTAATTAGGAGATATCCTTTCCTGCTCCGACATTCAGAGTCGTTGGCAAAGTGATCACCTTTGCAATTGCAACAAATTATCTTACTTCTCTCCTTGTCCGTGAGGGTACACTTGGAGTAGTGGAGTCCACCACTACATATGGAGCATCTTGTGGGTAGGTGACAATGACTAGATCCATGGCCACACATTTGAAAATTTCGGCATAGGGTGGGGCCTTTGCACTTGCTAGAGTAGTAGTTCCATCTCATGATTGTGCGCATGATGGCTTTGATCTTTTTGAGGTCAGCCATTTTTGGTGCTTTTTGCATGTAAAGGAGGAAGTAAGAGTTATCTCGTTCTCTCAACTTAGAGGTGAACTTTTTGATGTCCAATGGACATAAGTTATGCTCTGCTTTGAGGAGCTTTTTGAGTCCTTCGCACGACGTGTCATGCAGCCCTGATAAAAACACTTTTACCGGACGAAGATCTGACCGTTGGTGGGTGAAAAAGTTTACCTTTTTGGCCTTCAGATGATTTTCTTTTTTATTGTAGTCGTCGAGATTGTTCAGGAATAGCTTTAAACCAATCGACATAGTTTTTATGGAGTAGTTTTCCATTTTCAATTCTTTTATCAAGCCATCGATACTATTCCGTGGAAGATCGATGAAATTAATTGGGGGAACTCTCACCTTGGTTTGATCGTTTGTGCTGGGTTGTTGAACCTGGTTGTCGCTGCGTGAAAGTTCAGCTAGCGGCTGGAATCTGTTAGAATTTGCAGCGCTTGGTGAATTCCGAAGAAGCGATGAGTCCCGGGGTCTTTTCCTGCTTGGGGCAGGAGTGGGAGATTCAAATGGGAATTCACTCACTTCGTAAATGTACTTTCTAGTTAGGTTAATAGAGTCACTACTTGAAAAATTGAATAAATAAAAACTGGATTGATGTGAATTATTTCGCGATTCGAAATCCCACCGGAAACACTTGGATGTACGTCTGCACTGGACGAGAGTCACAGAACGAGTGTAAAGTGTTTAAATGCACTTTATTCTTAAGATTTCTAAACTTATGACATGCTAGTGTATAAATGCACTTGGATATCAACCATAAGAAGATCATCCATAAGACTTACGAAAATTCTCATTTTTGGGAAAATATCTCGCACTAAGTAGTTACTCATTAAGTAGTTACTGCTTTATCATGCAATGTAAATAACTCAAATTATTTTACTTTTAATGTTAACAGATTATTAGAGTGGTTGCTATGCACTTTCACTATGCACACAAAATTATATGTAATTTACTCATCAAATAATTAACATATAAGAATAATCCTAGTCAGCAGTTTCAACAAACTACTTCAATAAAAACTACTTTGCACTGAGGAAGGAATAGGTGTTTATTTCGAAACCCGTGGTGTTCGCAGGAAAAAATAAGCAATCAACGAACAATAAACGAACCATATTATTGTTTTATTTTTCAATTTAACATTTATGCTGAGAAAATTCCTGGAAGGAATTTTTACGTTTTTTCACAAAAAAAAATAAAAATTTTTAGGGTCTGCACAGATATATCAGCTACGAACGTGTATTATTCTATGTTTATAGTATTAAAAATGCCGAAGCATAGACTACTAACTTCAATGCATTCAGCTGAAGGACTAGTAAATAGTTTTTTTGTCCTCAGAATATTCCGTCGTTCCCCGTCACTTCCTTTCATTCGTCCACAGGTACGTTCGGCGATGCGCCATCATCAGTGTGACATTCATTTCCGTTTCGAATAATTTCATTTCCGTTGGAACATATCATTTCAACGAAACTACCAACTTGTTGATTTGATATCTCTAAAAGTGTAGTGAAGGATTTTCCACGACAGTTATTGTTAAATCATTGAACTTTCCTTCCACTGATCTTGAGGGCAACAGGGCCCTCTCCAAAGCCCAGTGGCCCAGAGCAATTAGGAGGGCAGTTAAAGCCAGTCTCAAGGCATTTTTTTCTTTTACAACTAAGACTATTCAATTTAAAACTTAAAAATATTTAATTTATTCTTTCATAACTTATTAGAACGCTTGAACTTTTTTCTTAAATGGATCCGGATAACATTTTCGCCAAGTGATGCTTGAATGAAAGTCGTCGTATCTTATCGGCAAAATACAAAAAAAACACCTCCCAGCCAAGTACTAGGCAAACCAATGGACACTTGAGAAAAAACCCCAAACAAGCACCGCTTCACTTGTTTATACAGTGGCTCAATAAAGAAGTCGGACACATACCCATTTACACTTGAAAAGGGAATAAACGACAGAAGAATGTATTTTAGAAAAAAAACAAAATTTATTTTTTTAGCTCTATATTATTACTTTACGAAAAATAAAAGCATTGAAAACATAGCTCGATTTTTTGATTATTAAAAAAATAAAAAGTCGAAATGCAGCCAAAATTCCTGTCAAAAAAGAACTCGGACAGTTAATTCTTTGTGAGATTTTTGAATTTTTTTATTATTTTTAATATTTAGTTGGCAATACTTTATTTTTCACTATGGTTTCCAATCTTATAGGCATGGATTAGACAAGTATTTTGCAAAAGGAAGGGTCGATTTTGGCCCATTCTGCCTGAAGAGCTACTTTCAAGTCCTCTTTATTTTTAATTGAATAGATTTTTAGTTGGTGTTCTAAATAAGCACATAAATGCTCGATAACATTAACTTCAGGAGATTGTAGAGGTGTTTCCAGTACATGTGGACAATTGTACAGCAGCCATAAACGCACATTGAGTGCTTTGTGCTTTGGGTCGTTATCCTGGTAATATTGGAAGTTATCTTTTATTCCGAATTTTCAGCACTTTCCACTAAATTTTCTTTCAGAATGGTCAATTACTTTGTTTTGTCCATAATTCCATCGATTACAGAAAGTTTACCTGGACCAGCAGCGGACATGCAGCCCCACACCATTATCGAGCCACCTCCATGTTTCACAGTGGATCGTAGATTGCACTCTTTGAGCTCTTGATTAGCTTTTCGCCAAACATAGCATTGACCATCTGAGCGAAATACATTAAATTTACTTTCGTTCGCGAATATCAGAGTTTCCCAAAATGATAGGTCTTTATTTTTATATGTTTTGGCAAACTTGAGTCTCTTTTTCCTATTGCACTTACTAACGAATGGTTTTTTACGGGCTACTCTTCCATGTAGATTTCTTCGTCTCAAAACTAACCTTATCGTTTCAGGATGTACACTTTTATTAAGATATTCGATACTTGTTGAGCTAATTTTGGAGCACTTAATTTCGAATTTTTATGAATTTGTTGTACAATCCATCGCTCATCTGACTTCGAAAACACTCTAGGTCTACCACTTTTTTGTTTATTTTCCACTGATCTGCATGATTTAAATCGTTTAATTATATCGTGAACAGTGGGATGTGATCTATTTACGATTTCCCCTATAGTACGGACCGGTTATCCTTCTTTATAATGTTTCAAAATGAGTTCTCTTACTTCTAAAGAAGTTTGACCACGTTGATTTCGTCCCATTTTACACAATTTTACCCCCGTGAAGGTTCACAATTCACACAATTTCACCCACATATAAAATTTACGGTTTCAATTTGTTTCACTCAGATGCTAAGAGCTGTCAACTACACAAAATCCGGGGAATCCCCCTTTTAAACTCAAAAAGAAGGAGAGTGCTGTCCGAGTTCTTTTTTGACGTGAATTTTGGCTGCATTTCGACTTTTTATATTTTTAATAATCACAAAATTGAGTTATGTTTTCAATGTTTTTATTTTTCGTAATTTAATAATATAGAGCTAAAAAAAATTTTGTTTTTTTCTAAAATACATTCTTGGGTCGTTTATTCCCTTTTCAAGTGTAAATGGGTGTCTGTCCGACTTCTTTATTGAGCCACTGTATATCGCTATCGCATAAGCTAACAATCACTTTCATTATCATTATACCATGCTATGCAATAATGCTGACATCGCTCAGACAGATGACATCGCTCAATAAGCCAGCTAAAAGTACCAATCCAAGAAGTAGTTAGTTTGTAAACGTTCGTACAAAGTTATGAATGCTTGGAGTTTTTTATGATAGACTGTGCGAGATTTTTATCGTGGCGCAAATATACAGAAATATCACAAGCATTCATAAGATCTCCAAGGACATAAAATGTACACGCGATATAATGGTAATATATGCCCGCTTGTCGGTGAAAATACCATAAAATCAGCTATAAAATGGAAATAAATTAAGCTTTATTTGTTAACTAACAAATGAATACATTTATTTTACTAAATATAGACAAATAAAACCATTCTAACAAAAACGTTTATGTATAACAAAAATAAATCAATCTCAAATAAAATTTTTCAAAATCAATCATTCATCCGCAAGTAAAACTTTATCGTAATTGAAGAAACATAAACAATGATTTGCAATGAAAATACTTAACATCGATTTGTATTTAACATATTCTTTGAATTGAGACTAAATCTAAGTACATTTTTGCTACCGTTTTATATACTTTCAAACGGTATTATGACGCTAAGTAAAATCAATCTTTAGTTTAGAAAACGAGAAATAATAAATAGGTTAATTTTTTTATGATTAAAAAATAAACTTTGGCTACCAAGATAACAATCATCATATTATAACAAATAACGTTTTTATCGGGAAAGTTTCAAAAAATTCAAAAAATGCTGAGGTAATTTCCTTTCGTATACTTCTATTGAAAGTAATATGTTGGAGAATTTAATGTTAGTTACACGTAAACAAAGACGGAAGAATTAATACAAATAAAACTTTTTGCCACAATTCGCCGTCTAACATGTTCAACTATTTATAATAATATTGACGTTTTACATCCATTTTTTGAATCTAGAATAAAAATTCATTCAAATATTGGTAAGAAGTATGCTGTGAAGGCACTTGAACACAATTTTCGGCTCTGGAAATTAGGCCGCACAAAAATTTATATTTAAATAAATTTTCTGCAATATGATGTAACTCCTTGACTTCAATATTAAAACCGATAAATGAACTCAAAGACGCCGCTCTATTATTTAAATTTAGTTTATCAAAATTATAAAAAATATTAGATTGATGATTTTCGAAGACAATAATTGTAACGCAATAAGAACATTAAACGTGCCTTTTCTTAAAATGCTGATACTGTTTTAAATTTCACATAGAATTGACTCTCTGACATTATTTAATTATAGCTTTGCTTTAATTTCTGCAACACGCTTCAATTTTTGGCAGAATATCAAATACAAGAAAGCAGTAGCCCAAGATTGCTACAAATCGAATCGCAATCAATGGCCATTCAAATCAATAAAGTATAGTTTTTAGTTTAAAGAAAAGTTTTTAATTCGGTAAATTCGGAAAAACAAAGCCATAAACTATACTTTAAGTCAGCTACCAATAAATTTATAAAAAAAAACAATCGAGTAGTGATCAAACAAATCATATATACATAAGTACAGAGAATGAGAAATGGAAAACTTTTTCTATACTACGTACGATAGTACCATTTCTTCAGCAGTAATCAAAATAAAACAACATGTGTCAACATTTGAAGTTGATGGCATAAATTTAGAGTCGAATATCTGAATCTGATTTCTTGAATTATTAATTTCCGTAGTAAGAAACCAATTTTCGCTCAGTTGTTTATACGTTTCCTCTTGTATGCAACAGTGAAAAGGAAATATTTAATGACAATGTGTACAGAGCCGTTAGTTTGCCGTTCTTTTATAAAACCAAAAATGTTTTAATCTGATTTTCACTATCAACAATCATGTATGCATTCTTCCAAAATAAATATAAAAACGTATAAATTTCAATAAATAATTCAAAGTAACAACTTGAATTTAAAATGATGTTATCATTTCCTTTTAGTTTGAATTTTATGTTTGACACTAAATAAATATTACCGAAGCATGATTTGAAATAAGTTGAACGTAGTGTTTGGACTTTCATATTGATATTTACTAATTTTGTATGTTTATCAATTTCACATGTATTTCTTAATGTTTTTTTGCATCGGTTGTAACTAAACTAATGGACATTTGAGGCAGAAAAATACAGTTCTACACTAATTATAACATATCTATTCAAGCGACTCCTCCCGCTCCTGAACATCTTATTAAATTAATGCTTCTTCTTGTCAAAACACTTTTGAGAGCTTCAAGTGTTTTTAAACAAATCACCACACAACAGCCATTCGCGACGCCCTCCATCGGGCTCTTACAAGTGCAGGAAGAACTACTAGCTTTACTAGTTTTTGCATTAGATTTATGATTATGGGCTCCTCCACAGCACCCACTTACAGCTGGTTTTTTCTCGTCTTTCACCGAATCTGTGCAACAATTTTCCTGCGTAGATGAAACTATATTTTCTAGAAGAGCTGTGACGTCATCAATCTTTCGATCTGCCTCTGATCTATGAGAACTGGTATCACAACAGGAACTTCTTTTCGATTGATTGCACGCAGCAACTTGTTCCACTGATTGACAGGTTGAACTGCAGTTTGAACATCCCTTTTTAAGTATGTCCTTAGGCGTCGCTGATTTTTTTTTGCTACACGGCGAAGGAGTCGTTGATTTTTGAGCTTTTCGCTCGGGAACTTTGAAATGATGTGCTTGTGATTGTTGATCCTCTAAAATTTTCTTTTGTAATTTAGATTTAGTGCAGGGATTCTCCGGTCCACAGCCTCCTTGGCAACCCATTTCTGTATCACATTCGCAATTTGTACAGCGACATATATCAGCGTCAGCCGTAATATCTTTTAAAGTTTTATGAACATTTTCTTGCACCGGATAAACTGCCTTATTTTCAGTAGACGAGTGAACAGAGAATTTTCCCTTCAATCCAATTGCATTTTGATGTGAAATTGTTTGACTATTTGGATCACTATGCTGACAATATTTATGAGCGTTATCTATTGACATGAGAAGATCATTTAGCAGGGACTCGGTTTCTAAGTCTTGTGAAGTGCCAACGTTTTCTGTGCCTTCATTGAGTAAGTCTTCTATATTAGCTTCAACCGCCCCAAATGATTCGTTACCATTAGCTGTTTCAGAAAGTTCCTGGGGATGAGCATTTGACCGTAAAGATGAAAAAAGCTCAAAATCAGATTGTTTAAAAGCGTCCATAGTGTTATCATTGTTTGATTGGGGGTCAGTGTGAGTCTGATCGATATCCATTGTCAGAGCTGACACATTTGGTGAAATATAATTATTTTCGGGAACGCTACTGTTCGTTTGTAAATTTACGAATGTTGTAATCTCTGTTGGCAGTGCCACACATGCTGGGGTAACCGGAGTCGTGGGTATTATCGGCTTTGATGCCAAAACTGCCACATCATACCATGGGGTTGGAATTTCAACTTCAGACGCCATTGCTAGCTGCAGTGCTTGCGAAGTTGGTTTCATTTCTCCTTGATTTTCTAGTACCATTGGTTCTACAGTTAGGGCAGGCGATTTCATCGCAGTGATTGTGCTTTCAGGGCAGTGATTAAATTTTACATCCATTGCATTTGGAGAATTTCGAATATTATTCATGTCAATATACGCGACACTTTGGGAGCCCAATGAAGATATTATTAAATTAGAAGTTCCGTTTGTTATGTGATCAGTATATGCAACAGATGGTTGAAACATTGGTGTGGATACAATAGGTTGGTTCCGTGGTTGCGAAAGTGAATCGATGTCTAATGAAGTTTGATAAACATCATTGTCAGAGTTATCAAAACATACAGATTCTGGTTTCTGAATATTATTTCCGTCGGAATTCTGAATCATCATATTATTTCCACTTAGGTAATTGCTGTCCATGATTTTCGATGCACTCAAGAAACTTGATTTTGGAACGAGGTTCCTCAGATTCGAAAAGGCAGGAATTTCTGTCTCCTCTTTCAAATCAGTGGATAGAACTTGATCTTCGGATGATAGGAAGTCGTCAAAATCGAATTTTTCAGAAGAACCATCTTTTTCCTCACTGAATTGCGACGCTAAGATTAAATCTACGTTTGGTTTAATGTCTTTGGGGTCATTACTATTTTCACTCTCGCTCTGAGAACAAATCGAATTTATTGAATGCCGATTTCTTTTACTTGGTGTTCTTAAATGAGTTTTCGTATGTGATTTTAGACTGTGTGATGTGCTAAACGCTTTTTGGCAACTATTTTCTTGACAGGGATAAGGTCTTTCGCCGGTATGCGTTCTAGTATGTGTTTTCAAGTGGTGCGAAGCGGTAAATGCTTTGCCACAGCCATCTTCGCGACATCTGAAATGATTGTTGTTGACAATTTAGCAATTATCAAATGATTAAGTCGTTACTTATAAGGGCGTTCCTGAGTATGGGTACGAGTATGTTTTTTCAAATCACTTAAGGTTGTAAAAAATTTCTGGCACTCATTGCAGTTGAATGTTTCACCATTATGAAGTCTAAGATGCGCCCGTAATCTGAAAAGAACGGGTAATGAAACAAAAATTTAATTTATACTTTTTTCAATTAGAATTTTCTGAAACTAACCATGTATGTTAAATTTAAACGATGAATAAAAGTAATTAGTATTGAAAACAGTGGATATCATGTTTTCTAATGCGTTATTAATATTAAAACTACATTAAACTTAGGTTTCTAAGTTCTTTGAATAATATGCATAATACGTCAATTAATTAAGATTCAGCTCTATTTCTTCAGCCTTTTGTTGAACAATTAAATAAAATTATTGCTTGGCTGGAAGTCTTTTTTATTTCTATTCACATGTATGTACTTCGGAAGTAAATCACTTATTTCTCAATAATAAAAATTATAGGTTTCAGCCTAACCGATTGTTTAGCTTGGCAAATGCTGTAGTGAGAGCATTAATCATTTCAATAAAATACAACCAATACGATTGTTGAATGTATTTATGTCATGTTATGTTATTATGTCATATAAATTCTTTTCATTATTATATTATATTCTTTTAATTACATACATGTTTCATATCCGTTTCATAGTTATCATCAATAGTAAACACTAAATAATTTAATTGTCAAACTGAAGAAGGAATCCAAAACTGCAAATTAAGAACGAATACGTTTGGAAATTTTTACGAGTAGTCATAGCTTGTATTATGCATGTTAGCTGGTATCGGAAAGCAGTATCGGATTTGCTCAATCTTAGCACTATCAACTTATTTATAATTTCTAAAATCGGAGAAGACGCTTAACTACGCGAACATCGCCAAAAAAGACAACGCAAATCAAGTAAATAAAGATTTTACCGAATATAATTTCAAACGCATAATGTAGCAAAATGTAGAGTTTATAGTTGACACGCGCCATCCACTGTTTCAGTTTATATTTATATAGAAATAAGATAATCTGATTGGTGTTTCTATTAATAAATTCATTAATAAAGTTCAAGTTCTATAGCGAGTATTCTATTTAGGTCCCTTTTATTGATTTACTCTCCAAATTTTTAACAGCAATGATATTGTAATCGCTCGTTAGTTCAAGCAAAAATTAAAAAGTATCGGAAATTCGATTGAGTTCCCAAATAAATTTTAATGACATTTAATTTTGCATTAATTTTTAACAGAAAAAATGCTATGTTCCATGAAGTTATTCCCTTTCAAAGAGTTTCATCATCAGCCGAATGATTATCGCATTATAGCCGATTTTAACAGCTGGAACAATTTCTCTAGCTTTCATAGATAAAAATACCAACAAAGCAACCGTTCGAAAAACCGCGTTTGCTATACCAACATGTCATCGACAAATGAACATTGAAAGCAGTAGAATAATTGAGTGAAGAATCAATCATTCATACGAGATTTTGGAAGGTGCTCGATTGTTTTAGGTTCTATAAAGGTGCCGAGAGCAGCGAAATAGTAGAATAGTCAGTAATATGTAATTGCAGTGGTGAATAAATACACGAAATCGGCAATTTCATATTGGTGTAGTGATCGAAGACGTATTGCAATAAATATGAGGTCAAAATGAAAAATTAGTTCGTTTTATTTACCAAGAACACTCCTAAAGATTACAGATGGTGCTCAAAGTTTAGAAATCGATCATTTAACAAAAACGTTATGGATTTATTACATGTAAAAACTAGGGCACGATGAAATATCGTATTGTTACTTTCATTTAATCTGAAACATTCATTTACTGAGACAGGAGTTTTCATGTTAAGAATTTTAAAGATTCATTGTCAGGAGGATTCAGGAACCCTCGTACTTTCACGATATTCAAGAAATGCAATATCATTCATAAATATGCTTCTACGGATAGAAAATTAAAAGTAGAAAATTAATCACAAAGTATTCAACGTTTCGCACTTTTATTATTCTTCATTATCGTAGGCTAGGCATTTTGCAAAGTAATCGCCATAAGCCTCAAAAGACATTCCTACATCAATATTTCCGTCTCCTACAAATATTCTATAGATCCGTGTTTAATATTTGGGTCATTGCAGCGACGAATGAAAAAAATCACTTATCAAAATACGCAAACACGCTACTTATTAACATGTCCCTTTGGTGTTATTGACTGACAGTCCTGCCGACGGGTTATTGATGAATCACTTATCTGCTAAAATGTTGCGATTTAAAATAGCTTTGAACGCAGATCGATGGAGAAGACACCAGAGGAATAAGTTTATAAATTATCAATTTTCATGAATTAAGAACTAACGATCGATGGATATAGAATGAAAAATATTTTTTTTCTTAGATCAATTTTCCCTTTTCACTTACAACTTATAAGTGAATTATACCCTTGCTAAGCTAACTCAGCGAAGACTCATGGGTGCGGAAGTTCTGATCAAATGTTTCGAATACCTCGATAGTGAATTTAATATTTATAAAGAATTGTGGAAAGAGCTCAAGCTGGTTTCGAACACGCGTCCCTGCCGCTTCTCATCAGGTGCCAACTCACAGGCTGGGACGCGTCGATTGGCACTACCAGCTTAGGTGGATGTCGACTGGTTATTTACTAGTTATTAATATTGCTCTACAGCTTTGAACTTTTTCCTATATTCCAAATTGCCTTTGGTCTGGCTTTATCAATTTCAGATACCAAAAACTTCTGAAATTGATAAAGCCAGACCAAAGGCAATTTGGAATATAGGAAAAAGTTCAAAGCTGTAGAGCAATATTAATAACTAGTAAATAACCAGTCGACATCCACCTAAGCTGGTAGTGCCAATCGACGCGTCCCAGCCTGTGAGTTGGCACCTGATGAGAAGCGGCAGGGACGCGTGTTCGAAACCAGCTTGAGCTCTTTCCACAATTCTTTATAAATATTTTTTTTGTTTTTGCTTTGAAGACTTTTGTTTTATAAAACCTTTTTATTTTCAAGTATGAAGACCGAGGAACTTATTGCTTTTAAAAGTTGAATTTTAAGGTAGTACCCACAGGAAATTTGTAATTCAAAGTTCGTTCAGACATATTATGTGCATTCTTACTTATTCATTGCTATGCTCTCTCCTTCATCAATGAACCAATACCTGTATCTAGTGTTAAATGCTTTTTCACAACCGCCCACGGAACATTCGTATGGCTTAATCTTGGTGTGAACCCGAATATGAATTTTCAGACTGTATGACGTCAAAAACGCTTTTCCACAGCCTTCTTCGGTGCATTTGAACCTATACTCCCCTATAAATAAAACATTTTCACAACTTTAAAATAATTTTCATTTCTTCAGATACCTCTGTGTGTTTTCAAATGTGTCCTTAGATTCCCAATTGTACTGTAGCTTCGTGTACAGTTCTCATAGTTGCAATTGTACCGTGCTAGTATGTGTGGTTCTGATCCCTGCTAAAATTATGTTATGTATTAATTGTGTAACATACTAATTCATATATATATATAAATATACAATCAATTGAATCAAAGCTTTCCATAAAAATGCGAGACATTTTTAGCTGGTACTTAAGACATTTCAGGAAGAGTAGCTTCATTTTAATTCATTAATTTATTATATTGTCAAAAATTCATTTGTAATTGGTCTTTTTTTTGGTGGCTAAGTGTCTCGTTTCATTACAGGTTGTGTTGATTCAACTGTTTTTTGGTACGAAATAAAGCAACAATGAACCGTCGAAAAGCGAATGTACATGCTTGTTTGTAAATATTTATATAAAACATCTTATTCATATAAAACTTAAAACAATTTCGGCCATGTATGTGTCAAGCACTAAAAATATTAAATTTTCAATGAAAATATCTTGAATTTAAAGAGTAAAAATATTTGAAAACCACCCCCTTATAAAAATGGAAAATGAGTAATTGGGACAAAGAAAACGTAGTAAGTTGTGTTAATGAACAAATTGGTGTTTCGTCTAAGTGAGATTGTTTCAGAAACTTACGAATTCAATGCGAAAGAATTTGAAATCAAAAACATAATAAAACGTTATTACAAATTTTTCTACATTTTTACATATCGACCAACTTTATAAGAAATTAATATCAGACATTTGGATTTTTCTTCCCGCAGAGAAAAACATAATTTATATCATTATCACGCATCGAATCCATTCTGATAACATTCTGTGCAATCTTTTATCAACTAAGCCACAAATAATACATATTGCTTCTATAATCTCAGTCAGACGTACAAGTAGTGACGGACTTTATCGAAAATTTGGAAATTGTATAACTACAGCGGAGTAAATTATAAACGAAAACTCATTTTTCTCATGTATTTTTTTTTTTCTAGAGTATATTTAGCTGCTTAGACGAAGTTTATAACAACAAGCGATTAGTGCATACACGTTTACTGAGATAAGAATGGTGAGCATTATTTTTAGTGAACTCACTCGTTTGCAAACCGACTACTTAATTTTAGGTATTAGATGCCATCAACAGCTGCAATGCTGCTTTTAGCTTTAACGATCATCTTTAGCGATATAACTCATTAAATGTCTGTGTGTATTCTAAAATGCGGAACACTGCGTCCTATGGTAAAAAGTTCAGAACAAGCATATAACCAAAGCAAAACTATGTTGCATATTTAGAAAAACATACACGATTTGCATTCTGTAAAATTTTATCACAATAAACAAAAAAAAACTAGTAAAAAAATGCATTTCAGCATTTTTTAACGATGATTATCGAAATTCACAGGAGAACTAGAAATTGGTGTACCTCAACGGTGACGGTAGCGTGAGAAGGTTCGCCTTCAATTTCACCTAAGTCTCTTGGCTGTATACATAAAGAAATTTCGTTGGATTGTATGTCGTGTTCGATGTAACTAGAAAAGTTTCATTGTGAATATTCAATTTATAAAGACATGTAAAACATCATCTTAACTGTATTATTTTGTTTTAGTCTAACATTCAAATGTGAGTATGGGGTTTCAAAGCTTTGGTATTAAAGGGGTATTAGTAGGTATTAGCAGTATTTGCCACATATTTTGAGAAAGACTTAAATATACACATATATAATCAGACACTACATAATTCCGTTAAAGGTTCCCGCATGTCTTTTTATACCATCAGCTTCTGGTACCACGTAAACTTATCATTCAAAAAAATATATATATACAAATAAACATAAAAATTGGAAATGTGAGCTAGTAGAAACAACATGCTCGGACCGTGTACTTTCGAACTACTATTGAATTTTGCACTATTTTACCTGCTCACTTACAACATTGATCGACCAAATTGATGACGTGGAAACACTTGTTGAAAGGAAAATGCATTTCGAAATTTTGCATCGAATACCACCTTACTGCAAAGTTAATAAACCGAGATTAAGGTAAATCAGTGTGTTTCAATCGATTCCCGATTATAATAAGGACTGTATGTTTGCGTTCCTTTTTCAATGATATCAAAAGTAGAACTACACTTGATTGCAAATTCATAGCAAATTTTACTCGAAATCAGCACAGCGACAGTGTTATAAAAATCAATTAAGTGATAAGACAGCATAGGAGATTCAATCGATTATTTGCTCTACAAATCCGCACTTATACAAAAGCATATTAAATTCTTAGTCATAAATGAAATACTGTTTCGATTTATAACACAATGAGAGATATATAGAAGGAATATGAGGGTTTTTAATGTAGTTTTTGGAGCGCTGTTCCTCTGAAGATTTCTCGCCTTTTCAGACCAATTAGATCGAAAAGAATTTGTGCATGTGAACAATTTAATACTCTTAGTGAGTAAGGAATTGCTCATAGAGCAAACAAATTGGATCTATTGGAACTGTTGTAGAATCAATATCTAATTTACCGACTCGAAATTTCCATCGAATCAGTTCTGATCATTGTTAAGAGTATGATACGTATTCCAATGCGTTTTACTTTAACAACTTCAAAACGGGCTTAAGAACCCCTTGACTAGAGACATGCTACAATGAGTAATTTTAATTTCTTTTTGGTCATTGTTGAGAGATTAATTCAAGTTTGGTTTGGTACAGTATGTTTCGATCAATACAGTCTTATATTTGCTCGTTGTTTACGAAGATTCGCTGGTCATCTGTGTTGAACTCTAAGCTTTTCTTAAAGGGTTTGCTAGTGTTTACAGTTGCATGATGTGAAATATCCTCGCTCTCAGGCCCTTACGATTCTCCTCAATGATACTTTCGACATAAACGGCGTTTTTATTTTTAACAGGTTAGTGAATATTTTGTCGGTACTCTACACGTCTCTACAATTATCACACTTTAGTTTGCCTCCTTGACTGTAAACGGGTAATGTAATAAATTAACACCAATCATGCGGCACCTTTTCAATTCGAAAATTTAATGTACACATTAAATGAAGTAGACCCAGCCGCTGGAGAGCAAAAACGTGGTTGAGAGAGTTCGGATGAAACTAATGACAGTAGTGACAATCGAAGGACTCCACATTCCTACATAAAAAGAAGAAATACAATACAAACAGTAACAAAACTTATCGATATAGTCTCGGAATGCAAGGATGTTACCCTAGCAATTAAAGCAGCTTCACAATAAAGTAAATATGTTATTACTACATATACTTCCAACTAAGGATAATCGGCAGTCATTCAAGTGCTACAAATGTTGCGTTTATTGTTTTTTCAATGTTTTGCTGATTGTAACAATTCGATGTAAGAGAAAGAAGCAACCATCACAGACGAACACAATTACATCTTAGAGAGGACTTGCAATTCACTATGCTAGAGCTACTAGAAGACTATTAACTCCATAGGCTGCGACATCCGTAAGCAAACTTGGACATCCCCTAGCGGACGATTTTCCAACCTAATTCGTCCATTAAAAGATTTTTAATCAAGAAATATGATTACAATCTAAAATAGATGTAATAGACTATAATATTCAAAGAATGACGACATGTTTTGATACAACTCACAGAATGCAAATACAGGAGCGCAGACAAGGCTAAAAACCGCAATTTAAGGGTATAAAAACAAACACAGAAATATTGAGAGAGATTTATACAACATCAAGAAAAGGAAAGTAAAAAATTCTTGTGAACTTTTGAATCCATCACCAGTAGCTAAGTTCCAGCGACGACATCATGACATGCACATGAAAATTTGACCTTCATCAGGAGGAATCTTCTATTAAAAAGTTAGTTGTATCACTCATTCATACTAGTTCAGCAGAATGCATAATATAACGTAAAATATTTTACAGGAGAATGCATAAGATTAGTGGCATAACTAGATCAGATTTTCGTCAAGGTTGAACAAAAGAAAAAAATTCACAACGATCGGATATGTCGCCTATGAAAGATTGGCGATAAGCTTAACATTTATAATTGAAAAATTTCAAAATAATTGAATAGTGGTTCGATATACCAAGTCGGATTCAGATTTTTGGTTTTGCAAATCTGCTAAACTAGTATGAATGACTAAACTAACGATGGTTGGAACTGTCGAAACCAAGGCTCAAAACGAGTTAACTCAAAACCAGCGCATACCTAAAATACGATGACGACACGGGGAAATATACCTTTTACTACTATATACTGTAAGATTATGTCAATTGTGCACCTACTCAGGAAGCCATTAAGCAAGATGCGAAATTTAAAAAAAAATATAGCGGATTTAATTAAATCAAGTGTTGTTGGAGTGTAAAAGAAAAAGGCATTTTAATCTGTCTATCAATGATTTTCGTCTCATTCCCTACATATTCCTTCGACACTTAACCTTGGGTACTAATATCTCAATAATTTCTAATGTCAGCAACTCCAACTCCGACAGATAGACAAATATTGATTGCGCTGTGGTTATCACCATCGGAAGTCTCAAGGAAGGTGGTCTTAAGAAAACGTTCCCCGTTCTCTTTTCATTCACATGTTTATTTCTAGATGGACTGAGCAATAGAAAATCTCCTGGATCCTGGGGCCACAATTATGACTATTTTTTCATGCCCATTGAAGTCATAATCAAGTACGTTCAATTTCAATTGAAGGAAACCAAATTTATATTTGTAGTCTTGCGTTTGCATACATCCAAGTATAAATTTCTCCTCCCACTATTTAGAGCACCGAAGTATAATATATATTTTTATTTTATCCACGATTTCAGAAATGCACCTCTTTAATTGATATTGGTGACTTTCATCCATTCAGACTACCGACAAGATCATGATAATCATGCAGCTATTCCAATTCGTTCGTTGCAAACAGGGAATTGAGTTCCTTTTCCATGTGCATAAGCAAGATAATGCTGAAGTTATTTTCACCATGCAGGGAAATTAATAGACCCAAGAATTTAACTTGTTTCGGCAATATTTTGGAAGCGTTACAATTTCTCAACCAATATCCTGCTCAAAAATCACCCTACCGTTTTGTTTGCTTGAACAGCTTTAAAATACATCCATTGAAACCGTTTGAGAATATATAAATCACCATTGATAGAATTACCCTAGTCGTGAAGGACTAATTACACCTTATCGGATATGGGCGAATTATTTAAAATTATGTAATTTATTGTACATTATATAAAATTTTAATTAATTATATTTAATTTTCAATAAAATTATCTAATTATTAGTTCATCAAAAACACTGTATGTGTACAGCTTCAAATGACAATTTCAACAAGAGTGGGAATACATACGGATAAAGTGGGGATATTTATTGTGTATTTATGGTCGGAATTCATTTTTTAAATTGGGAGAATAATATATATGCATATTTATATATATATATATATATATATATATATATATATATATATATATATATATATATATATATATATAAAATATATATAATATATATATATATATATATATATATATATATATATATATATATATATATATAATGTTTATATTATATAATTAACTTTTTCGACTAAAATGGAATAATATTCTTTCCGTTTAAGCATTTGTGGGGTCCCGCATAGGTTACTTATAGTGTCGTAGTTATGCACGGCATTTTAGTATTCATTGCACATCTCCTGTCGGGCCTTCACTTCCTGCAACAAGCGTCTCTAACTGTCTCGGTCCATTGAGCGCGTCCTCCAATTTTGAAATCAGAGCAGCGATAAACTGTCTTCATCAAAAGAGTCAGATGAAAACATGTTGGGTTAGGGTCCATCTTTCACCCCCATAGCATAGCACAGGTATTACCACAGATCGGTTTACTTGGAGCTTTATTTTCCTGTGTATGTTGCTGGTCTTCATAATTGCCAGAACTGAATAAAATGTTTTATTTGCGAGCGGTACTCTTCCGCGTATTTCGTCTCTTTTATTAGCCATTCTCGTTATTTTGGCGCCTAGATACAACTTTCATAGTCGCCAACTGTGAAAATTTGGGTATTTTGGATTTTCTTCTTATTAAGATGTAGCCCTACTAGTCTTGCTTCGCGGTCGAGTTTCATTAACAATTCTTCGGCGGTTATTAGCGACAGTGACAAAATATTGATGTCATCCGCATACACAACCATATGGCTTGATTTGTATAAAAGTGTGCCTCTTATATCGACACTTAACTTTCTTATGACATTCCGCGCTTCAACCTGGTGAAAGTCAATTTGTGTCAAAGGCGATGGTCTTGATACAGACCTAGAAGATTGTCGACGTCATGGTCATTTTGGACTTCAAATAGCTTATTTATTATTATATAAATGTAAGAAGCTTATCTCTAGATTATACAAGAGCTGGGGATTCTGTAAATCTTGTATGCTTGTTTCTGACATCATATCATTAGTACAATGAGAATTATAATGTCGAAGGCATTGCTACTATCTCACATATGCGCTAATGATATATAAATATAAATAAATGGGGTAATTCTGAAGCTATTTAAGTAACTCTACCTTATTTTCTGGGTTACACATATTGATATTCGTAATTGAATTCATCTTCGCAAAATATTTCTGAAAAATAACTGAAAAAACTTCCTTTTAATTTTGCGTTTTATAAATTTTATTTGTCGTTATCGATTTTCGACCGTTATCGTTCGGTCTTCTTTTATTTATAAAACGCAAAATTAAAAGGAAGTTTTTTCAGACATATTGATAGTTAATGGAACTTTATTGAACATATTGATAGTTAACGGAACTTTAAAAATATCAATTTTTTTAGCTATCAAAATCTTCAATATGAATGCATTTTTCCAGTTGTGCAAGTACTTAATAATGGATATACCTAATGAACGTTTCAAGAATTTATGACAAATGACGGGAATTTCAAATCAAAAATTCAGCTAGAAATGGTCAGGATGCAATGCAATTTTAATAGGAATTCTATTGATATGGATCTTGAATCAATAATAATTTTTGAAGTTTGTTTGTCAACATGGCCGGTCTAATATATGACGATAACATACGACAAAAATTCGAAATTTTCGCATTATGTGTCAGCAAGTTGATCCCATTTGTTTATAGTGTTTCTTCAAAACTACACCCGAATAATCAGAACGACGAATTATACTGCTCTCTAACAAAATGTGTCTCTTTTGAATCAAACTCAATTTGAAAATTCACCTTTCAAAGGAATGAAAAGCATTTACTCGAAATGCGTGAATGCTTCTATTTTCAACTAAATCACTCATGCTAGTGTTCACTTGGCGAATTTTATTGAACTCGAGGTGCGAAAAGAATGAGTAATAATTTTGTTTTATTAATGAACGCTTGTCAATTGTGGCAAATACTTAATATAAAGTTCAGCATAATGAGCATTAGATGCATTCGACAGGGAAAAATAAGGCCAGTTGTCTACAAGCAACCCAAAAATAGCTAAATACAAAACTTCACCAGCAGGAATAGTTCTTTCTTCAAATATGTATAAAAACAATATATTTATTCCTAAAAATAGCATGCAAAGCACAAAATTCAAGTACCGAATTAAAACTTCGAGCATTTTGTCGAGGCGAAACAAGTTTTGATTTAATTTGCAAATAGTACACTAAATTAGAATAAATTTGAGCCGATCGTGGAAAGGGACGGGAATTAAAGAGCGCCAAGTTCGTGAAAAACAAAAAATTCTTTCGAATTGGTCAGTAAAATGTATTAGCGAGAGTCGTGAGTCAATTTCCCTTGTGGGGGTGTGGGAACATATCATTTGTAAAATACCTGTATTGCTCGTCCATGGTCGGATCAAATTTCCCATTGAAATTGTCTGATATTGTATCGCGAAAGGACGAAGTAGAGGAGACGACTGGTTCTAATGTAATGTAGCCGTTGTAAGTTTCTTGTACGTTTTCTTGTGCACATGAGCGAAGAGGTGTTGTTTGTATTAAAGGTAATGGCAATGGTGATGAAGATGAGCATGATGTTGAACATGAAGATGTGCTTGAAGCGAATGACGGATAGAGGAACGGAGACAAGTCTTGTTCTGTTACACCCACAAATGTATAATCCATTATCGACGACGAGGATGCACTTCCATTTGCACTAACATTTTCCACAAAGTTCACACTTGCACTTACATTTGAATCGTGCGATGTACTCATCAACGCTAAGCTGGAGTCACTTTCGGAAGCAGTTGTCCCAGCTATTTCACTATCAGTAGCGCTCAAATTCGACGATTGCGATGGCGACAGCGTAGTATTTATCAAAGAAGGCATTCCATTAGTTTCGTGAAGTTTGTCGAAAAGCGAGCCATTTAGGAACGAGTATTCCAAAGACATGATTGTTCAATGAATGCACGAACTATCCAAATCTCCGCGTAGTTTCTTCAGGACCGGCTTTGTCCGTATTTCCCTGAATATTTAGTATCTTCAAAACGTTTAGAATATCGACTCGGGATGCTTCAATGTCACTGAATGGGAAAATTGTTCCGTCACGCATACAATTCGGATTTCCCGACCTATCAAGCGAAAACGAACACTTTGTCTTTAGGGGCGAGAGGAAACAAACAAGACACCCTCCAGCTGCACGATTGCATTTAGTTCCCATGTGATGAGAACAGCAGAACTCATTCGCCTCTTACCCGGTCAAACACACTCTCTTAACTGATTGAGTGTATCCACCGACTCCACTAGAATTTCTATTTCTTCCTATGAAGAGGAGGATTCCGGCGCTTGTTTCTTCGCTATCTTATCTCATTTCTCCGTCGCATACACTTACCATAGATGCTCTAAAAGTCAGCTTCCGCGCAAGGTCCCACTGCGCATACTCCTACGATTTGGTGTTTGCAAGACGATATGAATGATGAAAGACGAAGATGACGAAGGTTCGTATCGAATTTTTCGATATTGACACTCAACTCTGCTATTCATTTAAGAACGTCGGCCACTGCAATACCTTTTTATACATTAAGAATTTCTAAAAGTCACTGGTAAGCAGAACGCTGAACAAATTTTTAATGAAATCGAAATGACGAACGCGCACTAGCCAGCTGTAGAATGTACGATGTGATATCAATACGCCAGCTCGGATCTTCATGCAGTCTAGATACTTTGACAATGGACTCAGTTTACGATTAGATTAGCAAATGTATTGTTTTCATAGTCGGACAGTGCTGCCAAGCATTTGTTTAAATCATACATCGGTGCTGTGTTCTGATCGTACCTGAAAAGAGTTTGTACGATCGAACCTCTGCATGTGACAGGAGACCCCTCCTATTAGATACTAGATACAAATGAAAATGAATGGATCCATCGTAATTCAACAAGCAGCAATGAACTCCTCAATGAAGAACTTTAATACCTTTTGAATTTAGGAAGCACAGTGAAAGAGAATACAGAACAGCACGAGTAAATCAAAGGAATCAATAAACGGTAGAACGCGGCCGCGCTTGGTAATGATATATAAATATAATGCTAAAGCTAATGATATATAAATATAAATAAATGGGGAAATTCTGAAGCTATTTGAGTAACTCTACCTTATTTTCTGGGTTACACATATTGATAGTTAATGGAACTTTATAGAACATATTGATAGTTAATGGAACTTTAAAATTATCAATTTTATTAGTTATCAAAATCTTCAATATGAATGCATTTTTCCAGTTGTACAAGTATTTAATAATGGATTTACCTAATTAAAGTTTCAAGAATTTATGACAAATGACGGGAATTTCAAATCAAAAATTCAGCTAGAAATGGTCTGTCAATTCTTCCAATGCGATGAGGTTATGCACATTATACCTGATGAATGCCGTTAGAAAAAATGTCCTATTGTAAATTAATGTTTAACTTTGACAGAGTAATAGGGAAATTTTCACTGTTTCAGTAATTATCCTTCCTAGAAAAAGACACGGCTAAGCTGTAATCCACTACAACTCACCACCACCATTATCAATTTCCAACCAAAACAATATTCCCAACCCGATAATCCTACTATCCTGCTAAACATCTGCAGTACTAAAAAGTTTCCCAAAGTACTTTGAAATAAAAACACACTGGAACCAAAACAAACCAAAAACGTTAACTAGCTTAACGTTAGATATTCAAAATACGATACGACATTACGTTAGTCAGTTATATTGTTTGAATCTCTTGAATAGATTAATATATTTGTTAAATATTTACCAACTCAATTGGAAGCATTTTAGGTACAAATTAAAGTTGAAGTTTTCCGTTTGAATGTTTAGCATTATTTTGCATACAATTATATACAATGTGCCGAACGTGGTAAATATATACCGAGATGCAATCACCTGGATTTTTTTATAAAATGTGAGGACTTAAGTGTCATTTTTCGCGAAATGAACTCCGAGAAATTAAGCGAATCTCAATTTCTGCCTGAGGTCAGTTTAGGAAATTACTGCATATTGTTCAATAAGATCCTGAAAAGCTCATATGTTTTTAATCAATGGAAAAAGGATAAAAATTCTCAATCTTTAACCCTATGCACTCCAAGTGTTTTTCATTTAAGAGTGCAGCAATTCCGCAACGTTTTTGCTTTTTACAGAGTAAAATATGATTATCTGTCTTACTAAAAAAAGATCTTATCGTCATTATTAAATCATTTCTTTAATAAATATATGTTGTGAAAAAAGAAATGGAATTTTAAATTAAATTTTTTGTAATTGAACATAGTGTGCTTTCTATAGAAACAATCACTCATATGCATCCACAGCTCTTTTGGAGATGTGTCAAAGTTTTTGGTTGTTTCACGTCTACCGAAATTACTTTTTCGCTTGGAACACACTGCACAATCCTTTTTTGTACTTCTTCACATCACATAAAGTTTTCAATTTAACCTGTCTTCCGTAAAACTGCTGCAGCTTTTATAACGTTCCACCCGTGACCTGCTTATCAGTTGGTCGACCAACTGTTTCAAAAATAATAGATTTTTGAGGGTTCTATGAGGATATATGTACGCATTGATTTTGCATATCTCCATCCCCAAAAAAACAAAAAAAAAACAATTAGTTAATCCATTCTGATCAGCCCGACACCCAGTCAATCTGTGTCTTCGACTAACCATTACTTCTGACCCATTTCATATATATATACAGTGGAAATCACTTATAACGTCTTCCAACGGACCAGACCTTTTTCGCCTTTGTAACCGATAGACTTTCTATCCGATACCCCGAGATCATTGAACAAAAATGAAATATTAAATAAACAAGTACAGAATATATGTATATACACAAAATAAAATTTATTGAAAATATAGATATAGATAAATATAGATAGTAGATAGATATAGATAGTATTGGATAAAATACATAATGTTTTATGAACACATGTTTCATATTATTTTTGAAGTAATCAATGGTATTCTGTGCTTTCCTTGAGTGCTTTGTTAGTTGTAATTTTTTTTCCAATGCAAATATATTGGATTTGGTGATATCATCTGTGATATCGTTTAAAGAAATAAACAACATGCGCTTCGGAGTTATTATCTGCTTCGACTGGATCAGATTCGACCGTTGAATTCTCTGAAAGGAGAAACGTATAAAATTTATGCAAGCAAAATAAAACTTTGAAATCCTTACTTCTTTCCATCGTGTTAGCTAAAATTTCTTCATCAGTTACAGTGGTCGATATGTAGACGTTGTTATCGCGCTTTCAAATTAATTTAATGTAATCTCTGGAATTCCCAGATCGAACTTCTCAGCCCATTCGGCTAGGGTTTCACTTCGTTCTTTGTTGTTCAATAGTGATGTGTTTCTTTGCCATTTTACATGTTTGAAACAGTTAGCAAACGCTTGAGATGAAACTCCCTTTCCATGCCTTATCCAACATTAAAATCGAGTCTAACATGTTAAGTTTTGTTTCTGTAGTTTTATTTTATTTTCAACGAGATTTTATCATGCGCTGGGCAGTAATCAATTAATAGAAGAATTTTTTTCTTTTTCAATTTTAATTCATTGTCCCAATCCGTTAACCAATCTGCAAATAATTCTCGCGTCATCCATGTATTTTTGTTATTCTTGCACAGCACCGGTAAAGTTTTCAAATTTTTGAAGCACCTTGGATTTCGCGTATTCAGCGACCATTAAAAGTTTCCTTTTTACTGTATCGCTCATATTGGCTGCAACCATAAAAGTAATCGTTTCTTTGGATAGTTTTCCACCACTGCACTTTTCCCCTTTAAATTTCATCGTTCGATCTGGAGTTAGTTTAAAAAACAACCTAATCACATCTGCATTAAAAATTTCGTCGTCTTCGTACATCCTTGGGAATGGCTTCAGATTTACCACAAATTTTTCGGAAGACGATGCTACATCTTTTCCGAAATCTTTGTATCCATGCCGTTAAAATCTTAATATCTTTCCCCATCATATGAGCAAACGCATTCGCTTTATTCTGTAGAATTGGCCTGTTTATTGGTGTAGTATTTGACCTTTGTTATTTAAACCACACTAAAAGAGCTTCTTCAATACCGGTATGTGTACTGCATTTAACCCTTTTATTGCTCGAACATCCCTCATTAAACGAATTTTCTACCATCTCTCGATTTTTCTTGATTGATGTTATAGTGGATTGGCTTATTAGGACTTTGGCCATTTCAGCGTTTGAGTTTCCAGCCTTCAAACGCCATAGGATGTGAGCTTTTTCCTGCATTGAGAATACTTTACGACACGTCATGCTTCACAACACTCCATCTTAAAAAATTTCACAAATGATGGAAACACACGCAGGTCATATGTACGACCACGGCCTAAAGAAAAGACTGGAGCAAGACTGGTTCAATGCGTAAAACAGGAGGTAATTTGTAGTAGGAACATCAAAACATTCGCTAATTCGAAGAAAATGTAATCATGGCACGTGGCTGCCTTTGTATCCGATAAAATTCAATCTGGGAGCCAGAAAATGTGGAGGTTATAGGCGATATTTCGTTCTAAACGATACTATTGTAACCGATACCATATTAACATTATTAGGATAGCAGCCGCAAACAAGCATCTAGAAAGCGACGTTATATATACATACATGTATATCTGTGTATATCTTCTGGTAGATGTCTTTCCAGCATGATTCCAAGTATCCAAGCTTGTATCCAAGCTAAAAATGTTATTTCTCCTTTTCTTTTAGGAACAGTTGTTTCGTTTACAATTTTGGGTTTTTATAGTAACAGGAACACCTATTCTATTGGTTTGAATAGTACCGGTTAAGTGGAATGTCATTATCATTGATAATACATTAATACCTGTCCATGCACGTGAGTTATCCCTTGGTGGTAGGAATTTTATCTATTACTTTTCGGAAAAAGTGCAACGGAATTCTTGAGCACGCTGATACATCTTGTAATACTGGTAAGCCGTTCCTCGATTTGCTAGCACGAACAATTTTATAGGCCAATTTGTAGGTTTTTTTTAGAATTATATGTGATGAAACTAACTCTGGCTATGCAATTCACTTTAGACTCGTCAACACAATTTTTTTTCAAGGTATAAAATATTTCGAAAAAATCTCGATATTATATACTCCATAAAATTGCTTACTTTTTGTTTTCGAGTTCTTATCCAGAAGGAGGATTAAGTGCTGTGAGGTGCTGCATTCAAAATGTTTGAGTCTCCTTCTTGTAAAAAAGGCTGGAAGGAATGGAATTCTACTATTTTGATTTGTCTGCTAATATTCTTGCATGTTTGGAATTGGCGTTGTTCCCATGCTGGTTATAACCCCAATGAAAGCCCAAAATTCATCTCGTTCCACAACTTTCCACGTTTGCCATACAGAGTTTTTATTTATTGTTTTCCAATTAAATTTATGTTTTTTATGTTTTGCATAGCTGTTGGTTTTGACTATGATTTCACTACTTAACTCGTCTGTGAAAAGTAATTTGAAAAACTGAAAAGGTTCGACAACACTTGAAGAAAGTTCTGATACATAGCACCACAACATTCGGTACTATTGTAAAATCTATTCTTCCTGCTGGAACTCCATGACTCTCTGTAATATCTTGCTGATTGTCATCATCTCTATCTATTTCTTAAAGAAAAATTACCATTTTATCAGTGTCACTCTCAAAAACACATCTTTTCGATTTTTTTGCACTATTACGTCGTTATCATCACTACCATCAGTATATTCACTTTGTTGTGTCTTATTTCCAATGAGATTGTCTTCAAAATATTCATTATAAATTTCATTTTCACTTTCGTCGTCACTGATCTCAAAATTGTTCCAATAAGTTCCGTCTTACATGTTTACTCACGGGTAAAAGTATCTAATATGAAACTCACAAACTCACTAAGAGTATTTGAACTTTTAAGAGCCACTTTGAATACAGAATCTGCTACTATTTCAACAAAAAACAAAATCCTTTGCAATTATACCAGGGTTTTACCTGAACTAACTGTAGGTTACGTTTTTATATCAATAATAATAACTGAATTGGCGCACTGAAAGCAAACGGCGAAATAGCGGCTCTACTGAGTTTTGGCGCTAACGAAAATTGGCGCAATAGCGGTGCGTACCGAATGCGAAGGGTTGAGAAACGGAAGTGCGCATCGTGCCGAAAAGCTAACATTATAACCCACTTGCTGCCAAGCACCAAAAGCGTTTCTGATAGCGGACTAAACGCTGCACGTACACAATTAGAAATATGAATTGATGCGAAAATGCTACTTTGGGCTCCAAACCAAGCATTCGACTATAAATGCGTTAACTAAAGTAATCTCAGACATCCGTTAGAAACTAAACCATCAGAAATGTATTAGAGCATTCCTCATTGATATTGGGAAATCCTTCGATAAGGTAATGATTAGATGGAAAATTTATTAAGCTTCTTTAAGGCAGATTCCACAGAAAATTCATCGTCATGATATAAAAAATTGTTTCTTGCAAAAAACAAATATTTGATAAAAGTGGGCGGTTTGAGATTTTAAGTGGTTTGCAGTGAGAAACAGTAACTTCACCAAAACACGTGTTCGTATTCAAATGCAGGATTTTTAATCACTCCGATTTCAATCTGTCACCTATGTATGTACTTCATCATTCTGATTATTTATACGGCAGAATCTTCCACCGCGATATCTTCAAGAATGCATAATGACGTATTTTCTAATATTGGCAAATGAAAATGCTTTGTTTTGAACAATTTTGCGGGTGACCAGTCAGTGTGGATTTGAAAAGTATGTAACATTGATTTCCACATTATGTTTGGTGAGGGCAAACCAAATGTTCACCATGGTATCTTGTGATTATCTAGTACAGTATATACTTTCACTATACGTGGGAAGTGTACGAAAACCCACATTATTCAGAACGCATCGATGAAAAAATAATTTTATTTTTCGCCATCGACTTTCGTCCATTTTCGTTCGAAGGGAGGACGAATTGATGGGATTCTTTAATGTAGGAGCTCTTTTTCCCAGCATATCAGTAATGCAAACATTTGGGCACATCGAGGAGTGGTTACTCATACAGGACAGTACTATGGCATGGAAGACGAAAAGGAAATAGTATCGTAATAGGAAATAGTAAGGAAAGGAAACAGTAAAATTTCCTTTCCTAAAAATAGAAAATAGGAAAGGAAATAGTAATAGCTGTGTATGACAGACAGCTATTTTTCGTTCAAAGGAGAATTCTACAAGATTAACGGAGGACCACCATTTTTTTAAGTAAAATGTTCATGACGTGACTGGAGGATGTACTGAATTTTTGAGTTGCTGGATCACGTATGTGGATCATATTTTCGCTCATAATGTTTTAGCAAGAAAGGAGATCCGCAAAAAGCCCTAGTGGAACTGAACAATTTGTACAATTAAACATCAACTTTACGGTTGAGGAAGGAAAATTAGCATATTGGTATCAAGCACGAGTGGTGACATCAGATTCAAAATTTACAAGAAAGCAACACACACAACGGACGATCCCGATCAAATTGAACTACAGATTCGAACAAATAAATGATTCTTATTACTGAGCCATGATTCGCAGGATATACGAACTACCTCCAGAAACGGCAGCCAGTGAGAAGGAAATATAGATATATTCTCGACGTTGCAAAGTTAAAAGGAATCAAGCTCTCAACGATCTAGGTAGTTACGAATAAAATCAGAAGAAGTCGGCTAAAGAAAGAAAGTCCAACACTGCTCAACTTGGATTCTGGAATGTCGTGTAGGAAAGCAGTTTCTTACTACGAAGGTATCTTCTCTAAATTGAAACGATGCTAAAACATTATGAGTCTATACAAATAACCTAGTCCAATAGCAAAAGTCAGCTGGAAAAATCATCGGATTAACTAAGGACAAACGGTAACCACACCAGAAATCAAGTAAGTACTGGATCGAATACGGCTACTGTCACGAACTTTACATTTAACAAGAAAAACAATCGGACAAGAAAAACAATCAACACCAGTGAGCGAGCTCATTCAAACGAAATAAAATCAAAAAAGACAAAAGGAAAGAAGAACAATTTTAGATTAGCAGTAGCGGTACATATCATAACTAAAGGTAATCAAATTACAAAGGAAGACGTAACAACCACACGAGAGGCAAGAGATGCGAGAAAATTGGATGCAATGGAATTTTTGCCATTTGGCGACAACGTACCTGATTGCGAATTCTGGTTCTTTGAATAATTCAGCTAAGAAATTTCTTCAAATTTAATAATTCCAATCTCTTGTAATTCCAATCCCCAAGAGCTGGCCTTTTGGGCTCTCAAGAACTCTTAATGTAAGAGGATGAATTGGAGTTGGATCCTTGTCGATTTAATTTCCAAATTCAGGAACTAGAAGGTTAACAGGAGAACAGCAAAGTGTTGAGATTAGCGAAGGGACAGAGGGACGATAGGTTTGAAGAGAAAGATAACTTTGAATATATGAGTACGCTTTATTTGTTTTACATAAAGGAACTTCTTATTGCACACGTCCCGTTGGCAACAGTCACGGTAAGCAAGTAGAACGCTCCAGCGTCTTAATACTGGGTTTCGCTCACGCATGCACGGTGAGCCTATCGACGTACGATAACTTTACTTCTCAACACAAAGTCTTCATCAAACAACAGTAGGAATTCTAGAAGCTTTATTTGGTACATCACCTTATCCATTCTCACTTACACGTTGTAAGTGACTTATACCATTGCTATGCTGATTTTAGCGAAGACTCAGAGGTGCGGAAGTTTAGATCAATTTTGTCGAATAGCTTGAGCTCTTCCAACCACTCTTTCTAATGTAAAACAGTAGGAACTTATTTACTTTGCATAAAGTAAAAATTCTATATTTTCTTCACACTGCCACACATAAACGCCAAATGACATTTGCTTCGACAAAGGCGACTCTCATCTAAGCGAGATAGTCTTCCACCATCATTGATTTATTAATTCTGAGGTTTAACTGTGATTCCGATCATTGAGTAGAAATGTTTTTTCGTGGATTTGCTGTGTCAAGGACATATGAATTAAGAGCTAACGCATTCCAAAGGAACGGAATTGGAAACGTCAAAATGAATTTACATGCAAGGTTTGAGCAGGCAGAGCTTGTTTATTCTTTCAACGATCTAATTCGATACGGATGTATTCAATATAGATAGGACGACGTATGCGGTAAGAAGATATACAAATGAATGAATAGAAAGAAGTTAGATGTTTAGACAGAAAAGAAGATTCATTGGTAATATAAATACTTATGTAGATCAATATAGACATAGACGAAAATCATGTATTCCAACTTAGTAGAACAAGACTAAAATCTAAAGAACAAATCTTCTATATATATAAAATTTTCGTGTCACGATCTATGTTCGCGATAAACTCCGAAACTACTGAACGGATTTTGATGAAACTTGGATTATTTTATGTAATTTGGGCCAACTTAAAAGATAGGATAGTTTTAATATTAATATTATTGCAAATTAAATGTTTATTACACGAAATTAGTGCATATTTATCAGTTAGTTCTATAAATTCCTAATAGATGGCGGTTTAGCATCTAAGTAATGTTTATTATACGACATTAGTGTGTATTTATCAGTTAGTTCTATTAATTCCTAATAGATGGCGGTGTAGCATCTAGATGACGTTGATTCCAAGTCATTTCATTTTCGTTCATATTCTCAACTTAATCATATTATAACAATTTTTCGTGAATCATTTTCATACTTATACTTTGTATTGTGTTATTATTGTGCAGTGTTCAGTTTGAATATTTTTAATATTATAAATACGACAAAATATATTGAGAACAAGATCGGCGCGAGAACGGCACATAGCCACATTTAGAGAACGCGACAGAGAGCGACAACAAACCAACCGTGCAATAACACGTGCATCATTTGTTCGCCTTGCGTTCGAATATGCACCAGACATCAATTACTCTGCACATCCTAAAATTATAATTGGTGCAATGGATAAAATATGCCAATATTGTCAAGCGTTAAAATTCCGCAATGAAACGACCGGTATGTGTTGTGCATCTGGAAAATAGTATGATATATAATCCGCTTCAAGGATTGTTTTTATCTATTTTTTGCATCAGTCACATATCCGCGACCGCGAAAAAACAGTTTTTTTAACGATCAGCTGTGTACCAGTGACCGCGCCATCTGTCGGAAGCGAGGAAAACACTCGCTGACACCGGCAATAGTAATGGCGCATCACATGAGAAACAATATTCGTTCCGAATTACATTGTTTATTTACATAATGCAAATTATAAATAACGGAGTTGGGGGGATCTTCTCTTTAGATGCGCCAGGAGGAAATAGGAAAACATTCCTCATTAGATTGATTCTAGCAGCGATTCGATCAAAAAATGACATAGCGTTAGCTTTTGCTTCGTCTGGAATAGCTGCGACATTGTTACCAGGTGGAAGAACTGCGCATTCAGCTCTAAAGTTGCCATTAAACATGCAAATCATCGAAACTCCTACGTGCAATATTTCCAAAGCATCCGGTATTGGAAAAGTATTACAAAAATGTAAACTAATTGTTTGGAATGAATGCACGATGGCACATAAAAAAATCGCTTGAAACTCTTGGTCGATCGTTACGAGATTTGCGTGGAAACGTTCAACCATTCGGGAATGCATTGATATTGCTCGCAGATTTTAGGCAAACATTGCCTGTAATTTCTCGATCGACACCAGCACGTGAAATAAATACTTCCCTGAAATATTCAACACTATGGCGGCACGTACGTACATTGCAGTTGCATTACAATATGCGTGTCCAGTTGCAGAATGATCCATCAGCTAAGGTATTCTCACGACAGTTACTGGAAATTGGAAACGGACAGCTGCCAGTCGATGAGACGTCTAGACGAATATCATTTCCTGATCATTTTTGTAATTTAGTAACATCGAAAGAAGAACTGATCGAAAAAGTCTTTCCTGACATTCAAATAAATCATAGAAATCACGATTGGCTCAGTGAACGAGCTATCCTTGCCGCAAGGAATAAAGATGCCTATCAACTTAATGTTATTCAACCCAGTATTCAAAGTGATGAAATTACATATAAGTCGATAGACACCGTTGTGGAAGCAGATGAAGTAGTTAATTATCCAACGGAATTTTTAAACACACTTGATCTGCCAGGGATGCTACCACACATATTAAAATTGAAAATAGGTGTGCCAATTATCCTGTTGCGGAATATTAATCAGCCAAAACTCTGCAACGGCACGCGACTTGCAGTAAAGAAATTGAGTATTGTAGTGGAAGCAACGATTTTAACGGGACCTTACAAAGGTAAAGATGTCCTTATTCCTCGAATACCCATAATCCCGACTGATACACCATTTCAATTTAAAAGATTGCAATTCCCAATTCGATTGGTATTTGCAATCACAATCAATAAAGCTCAAGGGCAATCTTCAGAATTGTGTGGTTTAGATTTAGATGCGGATTGCTTTTCACATTGACAACTGTATGTTGCGTGTTCCCGAATCGGCAAACCAGATAGTCTTTATATCTACGCAGACAGTGGAAGAACAAAAAATATTGTATATCCACAAGTACTGCAAAATTAAACTTATATGAAATGTATTCTTTGTTTTGTTTCTCATTTCTCAACCATTCAATCACAATGTGCGACAGCGAAGCGTTGCAGAGTGCAGCTAGTGTACTATAAAATTTATGTAGCGAAAAATACCACGTGTACGTGACATAATCATACATCTTTTACAAACACAATGTAAACTGCTGCAAATTTCCCACCTATGTTATCACCGTGCCAAACCTACCGCAATAAACACCTTTAAGGACCGCCAATCACAAAGATCGACGTCGCCACATCACTTGGCTACTCCTGCACTTTCTTCATTATGAAATTCTTTTATTGATGAGAATCCCCTGGCGACAGTTCACATATGCTGTCATAGTTTTCCATTTTCTATCCACATATCCCTAATCTTTTTAACACTTGCTTTCCTTCTTACTTTATAGTGAGTAGAAGGGCAGAATGAGTAGCATTCTCTTTCTGACCTCATCATGTGAATCAGGTTCTTTTAACAATGTTTCTGTTTAAAAATATAATCCTTTGTGTATTAACACTAAAGTGGGGCCCCCGACGTGATCCATCGCATATCGTGAACAGTGACAATTAAAAAATTAAAATTTTCATAAAAATGAAGTCCCTAGCATTTTGATTTGCCGGTCATTAGTGAGCATAATCCTCTTTTTCAGGCGTTTAAGAACATTATCGCAAATAAAAGAATACTTCATATGTTACCTTCTTTCATATACTCGGATCTAGAACTGAAAGTGCTAACTAGCCCGAAGGATTGACAGGGTTCGCCCTCACACCGATGAGTTAATACGAGTTAATTGAAGGGCTAGCTACTAATTTTATTCTACACAGTATGTTTGCTAGCCGCCCAAATTCATACAAAATTTAATGTGCTTTGTAAGTTCTGTTAGGTAAATTTAACAATCGACATATGTCGACAAAACACGAAAAAGATCCTATGCATTATATAATTCAAAATAGAATTTCGGCAAAGGGTACATTGATCAAATTGTTGAATGTTAGATTGTGATTACCTTTTCGTTTATTTTATTTACCAAGTTTAAATGAGGAATGATTTTAATTATTAACAATATGTATTCATTATTTTACATAAATGTAGCAACCAAATGACTAATCTTCTCCAGCGGGGATAGCATCCTCAAGCCGTCGTATAAATTTCACACGTATTTCCGTATTATTATCACCTTTCAATTGATCCTAAGAATAAATATCAAAATGTTATTTCATTTATTGTTCAATAAAATATCTTCTTACTTGGACAAACCAACACTGCACCTCAAGCTGAACCATTTCTAACGCACCTCTTATGCAACCGCACAAAATAGCACTGTATCTTAGATTCGTCAAGTCTGGTGGTAGCTCCACAAAATCTGCAAGTGGGTTGTTGTCAAACACTAATGAAAACTCATCTCCCGCTGCTGACCAATTGGAAATCGTTGGTTGTACATTTAAATACATTCGGAACGCATTTTGGATCCTATCTGCCGTCTCACGCATTTCCAGACATCTAGTTGCTGCTGTTCGTGCTAAGAAATCCTCGATTAACCGCATTCCCATATTGTAACCGATTCGTTCAAGCTGCTTGTTTACATCGTCAACATTTTCATAGTCTCGCAGCATTTGTGTAACGAATGATCCATATGTAAGAGTTAGTAACTCCGAATTCTGTAAAATTTCCGAGAAGACAAAGGATATTTGGTTTCCACTTCTTAATTGAAAAAAGAGTACTTTCATTCACGTTCAACATCTATTATTCCTTCTAATGTGCTTACACATGTACAATGGAAAAAGATACAAGATATGGTTAAAACCTAGAAACTACACTTTTTCAAATATACAGACTTAATTCGAGATATAATGCTACTTAATAGCAGTTATAGTGATGTTTGGGCCTTGATGTGGCGCAATGGGTTTCGGTGGTACGCTTTGCCTTGTTTGAGATTGAGAGCTAGATGAATGGCCGCTTTGTTGTTTTTGTCGGTCTGGCTTACCACCGGTGGGAGCAGAGTGGAATCGACCGCCTTCGCCTCGCACTCGATTCATAGCATGTCTGTGCCTCGATTCGTGCAGGTATTTTGATCGCTCCTTCGGGATTCGACTTTCTAATTTCGCTCGTGCTTGTCGCCGTATGAGAATTCGTTTGTACTGCTTGGCGTTTACATATAAGGGTTCTTCCTCGGGTTCCGCTTGAGGTGAAAACTGGCCGGCCCCTATAGTCCCCACACTGCTGTCGTTTTCTGTAGTTGACGTTGTAGGTCCAGCATTTGTATTTATAGTTGTCGTATTCGGAGCTTGTGCAGTTTGTGGAACTACTATGATTTGTGGTTGAGCTGTAGCAGACAATGCTTGATTTGCTTGTGTGTTTATTTGCAAAAGCTGGCCATTTATATTAATAATCTGTGGAGTCTGATTGCTCAGTTGGTCCGTCATTGCCATAGGTTGATAAAGAAACGTCTGACCGTCGGCCAATTGGACTAATTGAACCGGTTGCGTTGCAGTTGCGGTCGGCTGAATCATAAGGGATGAAGCTTGTAAAGGAAGTACCGTCTGCTGTTGCGGTTGCTGGCCAAGAATCAACTGACCGTTCGAATTTTGCAGCACTGGCAGGACTTGAATTTGGCCCTGACCAGCAGATACCTGCGCCACGTGTGTCTGGTCCCCGCTATTTTCCATCATCTTGATATATTTTCGTAAATATCGATCAGAAGTAGTATATTCTTTTGCTCACACACTACTATTGTTCTACGATTGTTGCATTCAATTATCAAACCAGGAGGCGTTCTACAGTGTTTTATATCTGGTTCCGGTCCACGTAATTCTAGAAAATCGAATGGGTTCGATTGAAGGCCACCGAAATAAGCGTAATCATAATGTTCTTGAATTAACAAAATGCTTGTTTATTTTCTAACTTCCTCAATATTATCAACTAGAGGTTTATAGTAGGAGACCAGAAATTTAAAGGAAAATCTAGCATTTCACTTACCACTTTCTTAGAATCCAGGCGAGTTGCTTGTCGCGACATATTCTTAAATATTTGCGGGAGTGCAGTACTTCAATTCAGACGTAAACAAATGAGTTTAACTTGCTTCAATACACTAAAACACAACGACCAATCCCGATGCTGACATTTATGCAAGATGTCCGCGATTGGCTGCACATTTAATGTTGTCATCTCCTGCGCACTTTGCTGGTTTCCACGGCATCTATGCTTGAGAATTAAAACATGATGTATACGGAATGTATTTGATTTCAAATATATTTATTTTTATTCATCTTA
Source organism: Stratiomys singularior (assembly GCA_954870665.1). NCBI lineage: Eukaryota > Metazoa > Arthropoda > Insecta > Diptera > Stratiomyidae > Stratiomys > Stratiomys singularior. The sequence continues at coordinate 65,042,156 of OX940880.1, read as the reverse complement.
TCCCATGAATACAGAGAAAAAGACGTTGCTCACATTTTAAAACAGTTTTTTGTTGAATTTTCAGTTTCAGTCTTTGCTAAGAAGACTGATGAGTTCCCCGAATGTCAGATGACCTAATATTTCAAGAAAATATATTTCGATTACACTGAAGGATTCAATCGAATGAATAGCACGCTTTGCAGCTCTAATGTTAAATTCTCGACCTTCTGGTAACAGGCACTGTGATAATGATAGATATTTAGAAACAGTCGAGAGAGTTGACTCCTGGTTCCTTTTTGATAAAAAAATATTTTCTAAGGATGTCAGGTTGTTGGTTTGAGCTCGAATTTGGTAAAAACTGAAACGAATTAGCATCGTACGTAGCATCGTGAACGTAGATCAATCCTAAATCAGTGCAGTGAAAAAAGCTGATTCAGAAAACCAAAGAAAGGATACTAAAACGCTCAATTTAATTTTTCTACTTTTAATTAATTTTTTATACTTTCAATTAATCGATGGGATGGATTCGAAATCGCTATTAAACTTCAAAATAAGTGATTAATAAAAAAATCCCAAAAAAGCCTTTTAAGCCTGACCTTTGAACATGCTGCGAAAAAATAAATAAAATAAATATATATTTCGACCCAGTATACAACTACCCAAAATGTCCAAGCTTAACCACATAATGGAAACCGGGAAGGGCATGCATTGATGATGTATGTATTACAAGAACACTGAAAATTTGAGTAGAATAACATGCCACAAGCCTTGAAACTGAGTGTCTCCGGCGGCCGTACGTAATAATGGATCCATTAGCTCCTATTTTTAATGCATTATCCGCCTACTTTTGTGCCACGGAAGTCACTGTGGCGCAAATTTTATAACTAAAAAGTGCGATTTCTGTACTTTACGCTAACTTATACCACTAAACAAGTTTCCTGAGCACCTCAATTTTCTTTTCAACAGGGCCTGAGAGCGGCATAGGCAACATAACAGTGATAGAAGTGATTGAAAAGCTCAAACTCATTTTATGGCCGCGTCCATATCGCTCATGAATACAGGCAAACAAAACACAACTTTCTTTTCGATCAGTGGCCACGTATTCAGATTTGCACTAAACACTCGGCTTTTTCTTGGAGACGACGCAAGTGTCCTAGTCTCTCTATAGCTATAATTTTTGCGAAAATAAACTATATCAATGATATAGTTAGTTTTTGCCGACACAATCCATACATACACGAAATTGTCATACCAATTTTCACGAGTCGGCCAAATTATGGCCTTGTGTTTACGGGTCATAGGTGCGAGTGCAAATTTTTCTATACTTTTTCGAACTATACCATCCGAACTATATAGGTGGCCCTATACCGGATCCGTATCTTCGGAATATACGTCGTACACGCTTGATCTTATTTTCAATATTTTAACTATTTTCAATGTTTTTGATTAATTTTTCAAGAATTTGCAAAACTCGTTTCCGACTTTGATCTAAAATATGAGAAAAGAGAATGTTCAAAACATTGCTAGCCTATATGATACTAAATGCTAATGCCACACATGAGTCGCATTTTAATTCTAACAAACAAAACAAAATTTCCAAATACGGAAGTATGGCGACTTGAGTGAGTCCATTTCTGATCTCATTAAGCTCATCATATTTACCCAAGAAACATTTTTGAAGCCTATAGACCACATTCGTTGTCCCAAGTACTTACTGGTCTGTCTTATATGCAGAAATTCATTCTTCTGTACATCACAAACCAGAAGCCTTTTCAAATCCTCTTATTAACTGACAGAAAAAATCTGCATTAATCGTTATTGTTTCAAATTTTATCAAAAGACACCGCACAAGCACCCAAGTTTTCTCTAGTTGTTGAAGAAGAAACATAGGAAGAAAAGAGGTTCCGGGTAGCTACAGTTGATGAATGCATGCACCATAAAGAAATTTTCCCACATGAAAGAAGCAAATCGACAGCTAACATGACAACAACAAAATTCTACGTCAGGATGCTTATAGGTCTTTATGTTTTGTTATTACTTGTTATCTTTACAGAAACATTAAATAATTCTAGCTTGTAGGACTCTGACAGAACATGTAGAACTCCGAAAAAGTTGCAACTCATCCAAATTGTTGAATATGTTGGACATTTCATATCGAAATTATAATATACTGTCAAACATAAGAATATTTACACACTGGACGCTACGAAAATAACTCAGATAAGATGTAGGAAATGATCATCGCAAGGAAAAGAAAAACAAGGAAAAGATACTGAAGAATTCAAAAAGCGTGCTTTGCTATTGTGCGCATATAAGAACTATAACATTCGATTTGTTTGCAAGTTTATGCGCGAAAAAGCAGTTCTAACAGTAGCACGCACTCCTGACGTCTAGAGAGACTCGTGGAATATACAGGCACACGAAAAATTATTACCTGCTACATAATAAAATTTATTAAAAAAAATAACACGGAAAACAATTTAAAAATACTGATAAAATAGCACCAAACCCGCAGTAAACGGTGTCTCGGAGCAACATAGATGTTCAACATTATTGTCCAAGTAGCTGGTCCTCAAAATTTTCAAATTTTTCAAAATTCTAAATATTCATCCTAATGTAGACTCGGCGACCAGATAAAATTTCATGATCTTGAAAGTTTACACCATTCCATTTCGATAAATGTTCTTTGAATTCGTTGCACCATCGCGTCCATTCCTATCTAAATTCAAAAGATTTGAATTACATTCACAATAGGTATCTAAGAATCTTTACTCACTCAAACATTAATGGTGTATAAAAGGTTTACGACATATTACTTCCTTGTACTAGTTTCCCAACGGTAGATTTTAAATATGCAGGTTCGCCAACATTGGCGCCTATGGCTGTCATGAAATTCAAGATGGGACACTTCTCGCTTCGATTTCGAATAGTTTTTCGAATGCAATAGATACTGGTATGTGTTTTGTGTGCGCTTCGAAATTCCGATGAGTTTGTCGTTCACGCTCAGCCATCTTGAAAAGTTACTGAGCAAAACGCCGTGAACAGTTCTTTCCGTTGACGGGATATTTCAATCATTTTTTACAAAGAAATATTGGAAATCGGTGGCCTTTTAACTTTCCTATCATTTGGGTTTTTGACGATTGATAATATTCGCGTGGATGTGATTTGTGGTCGTGCAAATAAGCAAATAGGGAGTATGAAAGAGCTCGTGTGCTCGTGCATCACATTTCCCTAAAGCAGGCTGTGAGAAAAACTGCAATATTTTTATCATACTGATCAGCGGATGAAGGAAAATTGAATACGAAAAAGCTTTTTCGGAACTTGAATGGTGTTTGGTGAGGAATTTGTTGTTATAGTAGTACGATGTTGAATGCTGGAGTGTTTTTCGGGTGTGAGGATTAAAATATATGTTTTAGCAAGAGCGTGGCAGTAGATTGAGATCGATAAGAGATAAAAAGTGATTTGTAATTGACTTTTTCCTCGCAATTTGAAGTTTTAATTAGATGCGCTAGCTTTGAAAGTGTGTTGCGTGAGTGAAGAGAGTAGCACGTAGCAGCTGTGAAAAAGGGATGAATATGGTTGATTTTGTTTTTCTTTTGTCAGTTGGTGTTTGACTGGTTGTCGAAGTGTCTTGACTGCACTAGAAGACACTTGGTAAAAAGAAATCGCAGAGAAAAGGATATTCTCATTAGTGTGCGTGGTTTGGGAAGTTGAAGTAGTGGGAGATAAAAGGACCAGGTGGAATACATTGCAGCATAGGATTATATCGCAAGGCATTGTTGCTGCGTAAGTGAAAACGACAGAATGGCGTGTGCAACCTTAAAACGTTCTTTGGATTGGGAAGCAATAAACCAGCGTCCTACCAAACGCCGCCGATGCAACCCATTTGGAAATTCAGGTAACACATCGCCTGGTAATAACGCTCACGGCCAAAGCCAACCGGGGTCGCCATCGCGTAACAATAGCAGCCGTATTATGACTGAACCAACCCAATCACCATTCGCAGAAGCCTCTCTGACTAAAATATCTCCAGGTAGGAGCGTATGATATTCTTTTAGATCGTGTGTCAAGATATTTCGTCATTTAGATAAAATGGCACAGAATATTAGAGAAGAAATCATCAGACTGCACAGACGTAAACAACTTCCATTGTCATCTGCAGCACTGGAGCGAATGCAGGACTCAGAATCCAGTGGGTCCGAAATGGGTCCAGACAGTCCTCGGCGACCAGATAGTCCTCCAAGCATAGTAAGACATCCAGAAAAGGCTTTATTTACTTTCAAACAGGTAAGGTGAATTATGTGTGTTGTCACAATAGTAGATTTAACAACATGTGAAGACAAGTTTCCTTTATTATCCTTCATTGCTCTGACATTTGGACTAGCTAACTGCTAGTTCATTTATCTAACCTACATTGGTACGATTTGTGAATCCTTGCGTCTAGAATAGTTAGTTGATATAACAGCCGCAATTACGGAGAAGCCTGATGCCATGAAAAGCTCTAGGAAAACCAGATTCTATTCTTACTAAATTTTTCTTCACATGTAAGGAAGATAAAAATTTATAAAATGGAAAAAGCGTAGAAACTACTTGAAAAATAACTAGATTTGCCTATCGAGAATGATTCGGATTCTGTACTTGTTACGTAGCCACACAAAGTATATTCATATTGATCAAAATTCAAGTTTTCTTATCAAATCAAACAGATTTGCTATTGAATTGACTATTACTCAGTTGAAATCCTTAAGTTCGTACAAATCGTTAGTACAATACTATATACTAGGAAATATATACAGGAAAATTTGAAATAGTCAATTAAATATGATTAGAACAAGTTAGTATAGAAATGCAAGGTTTGATGAAAGCGGTAATATCACAAAAGGATGATAGAAATAAAATACCAAAATCTGCCAAGAATACAACAAAGAAAATAGTTGGAGTTATTAGTTAAAAATTTTGTGCTATTAACATACTTATATATTTGTTACACATTAGTTTGATTCTTTAAAAGACAAAATGATTATTACCTCTTGTTTAATATCTATCTTTATCGTTTGAAACGAACGAAAATTCAGACTTTGTTGGATATATCGGAAATTTATAATTATAATATTTATCATATATCGTCAATTAAATATTGGTACATAAGATGCAATAATAAAACCATGATGAAAGCAAAATTCAAAAACGCAACAATATGTTGGTACCGAGGGAACCACGCTGTCTGATACTGTGAATATACTTTCAATTGACAATACACTGAATTTCAAATGTCCAAATTATTAAATCTTGAAAAAGAGCATTGGCCATGAACGAATCATAGTGAAAAATGGTGTTAATGTTGTTTTTTGATGAATGAGCACGCATATTGGCTTCTCTCTTTAGACCCTCTCCAATCCTAGATAGATAAAAGACGCCATAACACGTTCTCACTCATAAATCAACAAAATCCAACGGTTAATTGAAATAAAGGCGGTTTTGTTCTAACGTCAAATTATATCAACAAAGATCGATTTTGAAACATAAGTGGAGAAAGAAATCCGAAAATGTTTCCACCAATGTAGTGTACTGATTTATACCGATATATTTCGAAGAGTGAATTAATTAAGGGATTAAGAAGGCTGTGTAATATGGGCGTGGCATCGAAACAACATAGATATTTTTTAAAGTATAAAACCTGATTTGAGTAACAGGTTATTTCTCTTTCGGGCTGTTTTCAGTTTGTCATCAGTCGTATTGACGCATATTCTAATACATCATTTGCAATGGAAAATCGAATGATATAATTAAATAATCTTGAATTTTTCTTCAAGATTATTTGCCATGCATGGGATTAAGAAAATTTATGGATATTTGAGTTTTGACATACCAAACCCATCTCTTATAAATGCATCGAATTCGCCAGGTCTTATAACAATCGAATGTGATCGACCTGATCTGTGCATGCGGCGATTTGTATTTTTGGATAAGACTTGAAAATTATTCAGATTAGAACGTTAAGGCAAGAAAAATAAGCCAAACTATCAAAAAACTGGCTTGAGTTTTTTTCCAGTGCCGAACGATTATTGTTGTTTAAACTTGCAGAGTTGTAAAGCACTAACAGAATATTGCAACTATTTGTAAGTATCCGCAATTGGTAATATTTAAAATTGCGCGTAATAATGCGCCTCCGAATGCGTCAGAAGGTTGTGAAATATATATATCCACTCAGTTTACTGTTACGGCTTCTATAGTGTTGATATAAATGAAAAATACCTAGGTGAGGGTTTTCATCAAAGGAAGTGGTTATACTAATCATGACCAGCTGATTGTTGGAGGCCTCTCCAAGAAGGAAAAGAGTAAATAATAAATAAATTTTGAGATCTATTTTGCTTTGGGTTACTAAACGTTTCAGGTAATCTAGTGTAATATCAAAAGCCTATTCGAATCAAACATTTTACTTGCCAGAAGTATAAACTGAACTCAGCAGCAGCAGTAATGACACGAACAATGCTAAAAATAAGAAATGAAACATAAATAAGAAAAAAATCGTATAAACTTAAAACGCATTCATGTAGAAAATTTGCAATCGTAAAGCGTTCTCGTGAAAATGCGTTGGAAAAATATAAAGTAAAAATTCTTTACTTCTAAACGAAATAGTTGATATTATAGTTACAATGCACAATTTCACAATTAGGTTGGTAATTTAGATTTAGAAGTTTTTATTATATATCAAAATTTACTGTATTGCCTTCAAAGTAATCTCGTCTCAAAATTATAAATGAACTTAGTCGAAAGAATATCCAATCATTAAATCGATTTTGGACGTAGTTTTTAGAATAGACTTCTGATTTCGCAGCGAAGTTTTTTTTTGTTTTCTTTTTTTCTATTGTCTATTCTATCATCTGAAAACTTGTGCCTCGAAATGGAAACTTCAGTGTTGACTGAAGAGTAACAAACAGTCTAGTTTCAAATTTTTTTTTTTATTGTTTTCAGGTTTGAAATTCAGAATTTTATAATTGATCGTATCTAGTTGAATTCATGCAAATGGCTTCCAACAGTTTTAATGCTGCTTTATTACATATGAAGCTATATTTGCCTGAGCTTTCTATCAACCTCATGTCCCATCATGTCCCCATCATTTGGGGTTCGAAAAGAGTTGAAAGATTATGATAAAATGTAGCAAGCGTTTTGGGGATATCGTATTAATGCATTATACCTAGCTTTTGAAATGGGAAACGACGGAGCTGTGGGTTTGCTAATATCGTGAATCTTGTTTCTCCAGTTTGCTATTTGAAAGCCTTATTTTGTCGAGATTTATGTTTTTGCGACTCAGTCTTCTTGTGAAAAAGGGCTACATACATGTTTCACGTATTCTTATTTTGTCACTGCCAAGACTCCGTAAAGTTTACTCTATATTCCATAATTTTCTCACGATATACCGTCCCACATGTTTAAAGTATAGTTTGTTTTTAGTTAATTTTCGTTTGTTACTAGGTATTATTATTTATTTTTCTTCAGGGCTCAATAGTTTTTACAAAAGCTACTTTTAAGTGTGATAGATAAAACTTTACTAGAATTTACCAATTAAAAAATCCTGTATTGGGTTTTGGACAGTTTTCCGGGTAGAAATATTGTATACTTTATGCGAGGGATCCAAAAATATTTTTTAAAATTTTTTTATTGCATTTTTGAATTCACTTTAATCATCTACTCGAAACAAATATTGGAAAAAATATACTTTATATAGAAATATCCTATGTGAATAAAATCAAACAAAAAGTGCTGCTAAATTAAAACAATAAGATAGACACTTAAATGTCAGACACTATGTCAAAGAATAATATAACTTTTTCTAATAAACGTTTCAATGTATGTGATCGTTTTCGTATCTTTCTACTACCACCACTACTACTACTACCACCCCACCAACACCATAAACTATTTATACCACTGATGCAACAACTACTACTACTTACTAGTAATAGTACAACCACTACTACTACTACTACTACTACTACTACTACTAATACTATTAGAAACACAACTAGTGTTACATATAAATATTTTCTTGCATAGTTAAATTAAAACAATAGGTCCATTTAACTGCCTCAATCGCATTCGCTCGTAGGAAGCGTCAGGCGTCATTTTTAATTTCTGGTTTTATAAAATAACGTCAAGTCAATAAAAAATGTTGCACTTTTGAATGCGTCTGGCAGGGTTTCCACCGCTCACAGTGTTTGTGTTGATTTTGTACAGTGTTTGGTTGTCCGCAAAGTCAGTTTTTGTAGTACAAGTTTAAAAAAAAATCGGCTTTTACGCTACGAAATAAATGTTCAATTTTTGACACCGATGACACCTGTTATCTCTCAAATCCACAACTCGGAAGTTAAAAGTATCCAAACATTGCTACTTGTTCTACAACAATTGCGAAGGAAACTTTTCAGCCTTTGTACTAAGACAGCTTTTACACTTAGACGTACGAAAAGTCGCGTTTGAAAGTCGGGGGGTTTGAAAAGTCCGTACAAAAATAAAAACTGCTTCCGTGTTTGGGGTAAATCTTTTTTTATTTTTCGATATAGCCTTATACACTTAGGCTTATACATTTCGTCCATCGATGTTCTAATTTGTTGATCCCTTTCGAATCATAGGATATCTGCATTATTAGATACCATAGGAATTAAAGGCTGCAACATATTCATTAGTATCTGCTATCACCTCCTCGTTTGTATAAAATCTTTGTCCCGCCAGCCATTTCTTCAAATTGGGGAACAAATAGTAGTCCGAGGAAGCCAAGTCTGGAGAACACGGGGGTGTGAAACAAGTTGGAATCCTATTTCCATAAATTTTGCGATCACAACTGCTGGGGTGTGTGCTGCATTGTCGTGGTGGAAAAGAACTTTCTTGTGGGCCAATCGCGGGCGTTTTTCTTGCAGCTCGGGTTTCAAATGGTCCAATAACTATGAATAATATGCACCTATAATAGTTTTACCCTTTTCTTGATAGTCGATGAGGATTATATCTTGCGAATCCCAAAAGACAGTTGCCATAACATTTCTGACCGAAGTCTTCGTCTTTTTTGGTGCAGATTTCCCCATGGCAACCCATTGCTTGGATTGTTGTTTAGTCTCAGGAGTGAGGTAATATATCCATGTTTCATTCACAGTGACGAAACGACGCCTATAGTCCTCCGAATTCTTCTGGAACATTTCACACGATTCCGTTTTGATCAAGCGTGAGCGACGCAGTACCCATCTTGCGGATTGCTTTCTCATGTCCAAATTTTTATGCAAAATATTATGTACCCGTACATTCGCGATGCATACAGCACTAGCAATCTCACGCACCTCATCTCTTCTTTCATCCATCACCATATCATGGATTTGATCAATGATTTCTGAAGTCGTAACCTCCACAGAACGTTCAGCGTCACTTGTGCCCATATGGCCAGTCTCAAAATTTTGAAACCACATATGAATTGTTCTAATCGAAGGTGCAGAGTCACTATAATGTTTATAAAGCTTCTCTATAGTCTCCTTAGGTGTTTTGCCTTTCACAAAGAAAAGCTTTATCACTACACGAAATTCTTTTTCGTCCATATCTTGAAATTCACTCGACTTCCTTGATTCACATGAATGCCAAACACAAAGAAATAGACCAATATGATTATAGATGCTTTGGTAGATCAGCTTATCCATTCTCACTTACCACATTGCCAATCGATGCGTCCCGGCCTGTGGGTTTGCACCTGACGAGAAGCGGCAGGAGCGTGTGTTCAAAACCAGCTTGAGCTCTTTCCACCTTTCTTTCTTATTATAGACCAATATGGCTGAAACTTGGTGTGCGTTGATTGAAGAATGCTACTAACTAAAAATGAACTCGATACGCGCCGGTGGTGCCATCTCCATCGGACTTTCCAAACGCCCCTCGTATGTCTGGTAGGCGCTGGCTCTTGGACTAAAACTATTAGATCGAATTGGTATTATTTTGCATTTTTTAGTAAGTACCAAACTTAAAATAGCACAAATAATAGTTATGGGTCTTATACCATTAATAACCAATTTGTTCATGTTTTTTAATGACACAGTTTTGTAACATTGAGGTAACAGTGGGCTTCTATTTCAAATTTAAGTATATTTAAGATAAAGCTTGTGATTTCTCCTGTTTATCTAAAATTCTTAGAATCAGACGCATGAGTGGCAATATAGATTGCTGCTTATGCATCGTTAGATTCCGAGTCTGATGAAGATGTAATTGTATTTCAGCAACGAAGCCTCAGTGTTAATGTTAGTGGGAAAGAGTTTAGTCCTAAATTTTCATCGAATGAGGAAATTGCAGGACTACAAAGATATGTTTAGCAATCACTGTCCCAGACGAGTAATAATAGTTCTTATTACCCTTAGAAAGGAATTTGCTCTAACGGCCCCGAAACACACCAGTCTCTTGTGACCTTTTTTCATCTATTTGACAAAGAAATTATAAAGAATATGGTTGACTACCAATATGTATACATTGCTATGTGATCTTGGAAAATCCATTGCTGTTTCGTCGAATGAAATCGAACAATTTGTTTACATGCTGTTTTCTTTTCTATTTATTGATTATCGAGAACTGAAATGTATTATAAATACAGTCATGAAAACTAATGGCAGAGGAAGTTATCAGACACTATCTACATTTATTGACAAGGTCACCTTTAATTTGGTAAAGAGGTACGACAATAAGGCCGTTCGTTAGTGAAAAGGTGTGGCCAAAATGAAAAAGAATGATCGATGTCAACCAAATAGAGTGAAAACATACAACAAAAACGCCGTTGATTCGTAGATACCATTGTGTCTAATAAAAATTCCACCAAAGAAGTGATACCACCGCATTATGATTAACTTCTGAGATTTAGAGGTGGTCAATGTTTGCCTTTATAAAGGCGAAATTGCTCATCACATTCTGTAAGCGCCGGCCGTCAGTATGGTTAAATAGTTGAAAACTGACGATGCATTTTGTTCTTGTCAGAAACAAATAGAAACCCAACAGAAAAGTGGGCGACCGTCGTAAAATGAGGTGGATAAACAATTGCAAAATAATCGAAAGTGTTTTGTTGCTTCCTGCAACAAACGCCTTCGACTGTCTCGGTCCATTGACGGCGTCCTAATTTGAAATCCGAGCAGCGATGAACTGTCAACAGAATCAAGCCATAGTTTCCTCGATTTACCAAATTGTCAGTTTGGTACGGACTAATTTGGCTGGGATAACAAAGCGAAAGATTATTTAATACAGTACAGTTCGTTAAGATCAATACTGTCGTATGCTTGCTTAAAGTAAAAGAAAATCTTTCAAACGTCTATGTTGAACTGGCGGCATTTTTCAAGTATCTGCTTTACTGTATACAATTGGTCTGTCGTCGGTCTATCAGCTCTAAATCCACCACGATACTCCCCAATAATAGTGTTGGCGTATGATCTTATTTTATTTTCAAAGATCTTCGAAAATATTTTGTACGCCGTACAAAGTAGTGATATGTCTTTAGAGCTTTCGCACTGGAGCTTAGCATATTTTTTGGGGATAGGGAATATAATCGAATTGTTCCACTCGTTCAGCAGATGTTCTTGTTGACATATGTGTTGGAGGATTTTGTGGATGGCTTTCTGAATACTGCTGCCACCATATGTAATGAGATCCACAGGAATCTCATCGATGACCGGCGCTTTATCATTCTTTTGGGCTTTGGTTTTGGAACAGACTTCATCCAGATTTGGTGGGGCCAATCAAGTCTCTCCAGATATATTTATATCTAAAGGCTGAATGGTCGAAAGTTTAAGGAGGCGTTTGAAATATGAAGCCCATCTTTCCGTAATTCTGCTTTCATCAGCGATGATGTTTCCGAGGTCATCACGGCAGAGCGTGTTCTTGGGCTGCTAACCTCGCTTGAAGCTTTTCACTACTATGCATGGTTGTCTTATCTTGTTGCTCTGATAGACTTATATCGATGCTCCTCGATTGGTGGTCATAGTACTTTCTTTTTCTTCTTATTATCTTTTTCGTTACTCTTCTGAGATTTTCATACTATGCTGTCTTGGTCCTGGTTTTAATTGATGCCTATGCTGCTGCAATCTTCTGCGATTCGCGTAACGTTTATTTTTTTGCTATAATGTTTTGAAGCTGACATTTAATTAAATTTTTACCGATTTCAACTTATAAATAAATTTCCTGTCTTAAAGCCCGTTCATTTCTTGTTATTCGTTCTTTCAATTTTTATTTTTTGTTCATTATTAACAACCCAGTTTGCTGAAATAAATGAGATAGTGATGATGATTCTAAGATGTTATGACATTTTGGTCTTACATTCTGCGGCATATTTCGCGTAACTTTAGTTGCCATTTAGACTCAACTTTATTTGCTTCGATTTAGATAAAAAATTTGCGAACATTTAAATTGTTGGCATTTCAACAACAGTAAATAAATAATAATTAAATATACCGACACTAGCTACTTGCCAATATTCAAAAGACGATTCATAAAGAATTATTAATTTATTTTGAGAAATTTAATTATTTTCATTGAATTTTACAGGTGCAATTAATCTGCGAACGTATGCTGAAAGAAAGGGAGGAAGCATTGCGCGAACAATACGATGCTGTCCTAACAACGAAATTAGCAGAACAGTACGATGCATTTGTTAAGTTCACATATGATCAGATACAGAGGAGATACGAAGCTGCGCCGAGCTGTAAGTATAAGATATCGAAGGAACATTGAAAACGTACCGATAATAATCAACAAAATTTGTCCCTTTAGACTTGTCGTAATCGGATCAGCAATGGCGTTACTGCTGCTAGTCGCGAATCATTTTGTCACCAGTATCGTCATTAAGGAAAAACATAGATAACTACTATTACTACAGTTAATATGAAGAAGTTTATATTTAATTCAAATAACAGACAACAATCGCTCGTAAATGAAGTAATGCGGAAATTCCGGTCTCTTATTTTTATTTTTCTTTTGAATTTTCATAGCAAATATTTTACATTTAGTTTATTATCACAATTATAATACGTGGGTATTCACGAAGCAAAAGATCATTTATAGAGATTAAGGTTAGAACGGTTCGTAATAAGATTTGTTAAAATAGCCATTGTTTAATTGAAAGGTGAAGAGATGTCACTCGCGGGAAATTAGACCTGCCAATGTTAAGAAAACTGATTTATTTATGGTTGGAACAGCGTGGTTTCGTCATCATTTAGTTTTCCTACACATTTTGCTCTATAGCTTAGATTTCATTTTTTATTTTAACTATTGTGACTTATTTGATATTATTTTTGTATTTGTATAGAGAAATCATTTGGAAATAAAATTGAGTTGATATTGATCGTTAGAAGTTCAAGTAAACATTAATTAAAGAACATATTCTAACGATAAATTGAATCTAAGCAAATTCAGGTGAAATGAAAGTAGTTTTTCTTATAACAAAGAAGCCAGAATAAGGGCGTTGATTAGGTCGTGGGAAATTTCGTTCTCTGGTCGACCATTGTAAGTGTTTAAGTGATTTAAATCGAGAGGAAAGCATTCGTTGTTTTATTTTTTATAGCTGATTAAGTTCGTGTTAGAGATTTAGTTATTGAGTTTGGTCCATACACTTTGAGCGGTTGTTCCTGTGGTTATTTGACCGACGTTATTATCGGCTTATTTGCCACCCTTCCAACATGTTGGTTTGAGTTCCGACCATAATAATGTTGTTAAAGTTAATTATTCAACAAAAATACGTAAGTCCCTTTTGAGATATAGGGGACAATTCTTCCAAATTTATTACAGCCAACTGGGTTACACATTAAGCGTTTATTTTTCATACATGTTGCGATTCGGAAAAAGTTAAATATTTAAGGTATATTTTAGATTTTCCCTCGATATGGTCAAAATCGAACTAATGATTCGAAATTTGTAGGCTTTGTGCACATTTATAGCTGTTCGCAAGTCAAATAGCCTTATTTCGAAGTAGCATGCTACTGTTAACGGCTACCGGCTGGGTTTATCGTTATTCTGATTCTAATGTTCTCGAACAACGCTTTCTTCAACGTGATCTTATGAGTAGTCACGGTCCCGTCTATCGCATCCTAAAAGCGATTTGCCGTCCTCACAATGAGGGGTTAGAATTCGCTTTAAATTACCGCAACTAATTGTCTGCGTGCACAGATGTTGCAACGGAATCATATTACTTGATACCGCAGCGTTTATTATTCTTAGACCAAGCAACAATTTAAGAGTTAACGTCAGGCTTTATGAAACATTAAATAACATCTGAAATGAATTTAAACTCTATATAAACTAGCCTCATTACGTAAATTAAATATTATGAGAGAGAATACCAAAATAATATTTAAATTTCTGTATGCAGAATTTAATTTGAAATTAGTGGAATAGGAAAAATATACAGTGAGAAAATCATTTTGAACTCCTTAACTTCCACGATAATAGAAAACATATTGGCATTGGTCTAATCAAGTACTTCACTTGTCACATAAAACTTATAGATATACATGTAGCCATGGAATGCTCCCATTTGCATTCTGAATTGTCGTTTATTATGCGATTTCTCTGTCGTGTCATTGGTGATACTACCCAGCCACATCCGCTTTAGAGTAACATTACAAAATATGGCAAACCCCGCTGTTCAACATTTGTATCGAAGCCGCAATATTAATACAAGCGAAATTCGCATAAAGTGGCATCTCCCAAGTTTACAGACTTAGAATTCCGAAACTTGCTCAGTTCAAACACAAAAAACAAACAACACTTAAATATTTAAAATATAAATCTCCAATGTCCGCCTGATTAATAAATATTTTTATAATTTGTTTGTGCCTATAAAAATTGAAAACTCATACTCTTACTTATATACACACATAGTGGAGACAATACAAAAATCGAAATAATACATAAAATATAGGAATACTTAAAAAAGTTGGGAAAAGTTCGTTGCATGATTCATAACCGACATGAAAATACAATACAAATTGCTGTACATCATCCTTTTGTTCGCTTAGTTTTAAGCTATTGTAATTTCGATTATATATTATAATTTTGTATAATGAAATATAATGAATAAACAAGATTAACGGAGATGAATTGATATATTGTTTTAATTTTTAATAAAATAAGAGTGATCTCATATAACAAAGGTTGCATTTCAAATGATGTCTACGTACGCTCAAGTTTTTTCAATTAAAAATGAGAAATTCGGTAAATATCAGGATTTAACATACATACAACACAAGGTAATAAATTTTCTTTCAGTCGTACTCTTCACCCGGCGTCTATGTTTTCGTAGTTATCGAACGCTTCCTTTCTTTCAGCTGAGATAAGTTACTCCTTTAAGGTGCCCACACCTTCGTGTACAGGTTTTTTGACATTCACCATCGTTACCGCCGAGCGCTTGTAAGTAAACTTATAAGCACCATCTAATCACTACTTCAATCAGACCACGGAAGAAAAAAGTCAAAGTGAACTGATTGTTTTATTCCGTGAAAACATAAAAATAAGCGGCCGTAACCGCCAGGGGAGAATTTAAGAGTATTCAGTATGTCCATTTTGTCTACCTGTATTAACAGTTTGTCTATCTGTTTGCAAATGGGTACAATTCCGATGAACGATATTTCCCCATTAGAATGAAGTTCGATAACTCATGCAGATTGGGATATTGTCAACTTTTCATTCAACTCTTGGCTCCACACCATGATTAGAAAATCTGTTGAAAGGATGGCGGTTCGTAGACAGAGGTACATAGAAAAAAGCAAAGTATAATACTCCTTCCGCAAATTGACTTAAAGGTCTGCTTTAATACATATGGCTTTAATACATATTGATTGCTTTCAACTATGTCTTGAGTACAACAACACAAACAACGCTAGCGTTAAGAGTTGCGAACGCAGGCTAGGTACGTTTTGGGCATAACTAGTACATGTGCATACTTCCATTTAATATACAATAAATTAAAAATGTTGAAAAAAAAACTAAAATTATATTTGAAGCTATTTAAAGCCGTGTTTAAAGCTAATAAGCTTTAATAGATAAAAGAAAGAAATTTGAAAAAAGAAAAAGAATTAGATAAAAGAGGATTCTATTTTAGTATACGATCACAATATTGTTGATGGCAGTTCATTTGGAACATGGAAAACTAGCAAGATAAGAGAAGATGATGAGGAGTTTACCAACCAACAAAAGCTCAAAAGAACCTTTTGAGCAACCAACAATCAAAATAGGATTATACGCTAGGATGACCATATGATGTGATAGATGCATTTCATTTCGAGACTTCATTTGTGCTTGGCCATGTTAATTGCCGCTAAGGATATCCAGAAAAGCTTCCTGCAATAATGATCTGGCACCAGAAACACAAATCCAAGTTCACTTCCACAGTGGAATTTGAATTCGGCATCCGTTGTACAAAAAAAAGTATTTATGCATAAATATATGTTGGTTTTCATTCTTAATAGTAAACTCAACAAAATAAGAACTATATTGGTATACTTTTTTCCATTATTTTGTTTAACACTCAGAACCCTCTCAACGCTTTTGAGTGGGCAGCAATATAAATATAAGTCTATTATTGCTTTTCCGGACTCTTTCTTCTAGGAATCGCCCAGGAGTGTTGCTGCTATTTCGCGATTACGTTTTGCGCTTAGGAAGTTACTCTAAGCTAAAAATTGATTCCAGTTTAATTGGGGTCAAAGAACATTTCATTGAAAGTCTATACAAATAATTATTAAACACGTTGATGTAGCTGAAGAAATGTGAATAACGAAGCAATATGAACATATGCAAACTTCATCTGAGCGAGATCAGATGGTCACTGTGGCGATGGTGACTCTAATGCTCAGCTCAGATACGAAAGAATTAAAATTTGACAAATGTTTAATAGAAGGTCGTTAGCATATACACATATCAATTAAAGTTTCAAATATGGCCAGTGCATCTCTACACATTGAAATTATTAGGATCTACCAATTTGAAAATGAAAACCGCCGTTGAGAGTAAGATTAACTTGCAAATGAGTTGTGAGCAGCAAATATTTGTCGATATCGGCGAAGGATAAAAAAATGTTGAGTGATGACGTATTGGCTCGAACCCCGCAAGTGGAATGCTGATCGAAAGCTAGTCTTCTTTTGGGAGTGCCGCTTCCACGTACCCGGGGAAACGGTGAACCTCACATACATGGATTACGATTCGACTGATTAACCCAAATTGACCTTTAAGGCTGGCGGATATGATGTTTTAGGCCTAGTTGCTTCGCATTGTAGCACCAAGATTACACTCAAGTGTGAACGAATCCAATCTAACGATCATACCGTCTTTGTATCGGTAAAACCTTGGCAGGTATCGGAGTACGTTCGAAATTCGCACCATTGAGTTGCTGATGTAGGTTCGGTTGAGACGAACTCCCAATTAGTGCTGGTCAGGCCCTGAGCACCTGTCTCCATAAGTGCTGGTGTCAACCCTCGCATGGCCTCCCTGCTTAGCAAAGACAACCATGGGACCATTAAGGCGACTACACAAACGAGCGGAGATAGCGGCTCCGAGAGGGAGCCATTAGCAATGATATCCAACAAATGAATGCGAAAGGAAAGATAACGTCGGAGCAGAAACATTCGAAAACGGAAGGACGAAAACTAGAAAATCTTGTACAACTGAAGATTCTTGTTGCATTCGGACGCAGCAGGAAAACCATGCGCATACCGGAGCGACAAACAAAAGAAGAGCCGTGAAACTTGCAACCTGTACACACGGTAGAGAAAAGTGAAACGGTTGAGAATGATTGTTGCCGCCACTGCCGACGTGACTGAAGCACGGGACACAAATAAAGAAATCCCTGCACGGAAGACACCTTGTACTTCCATTATTCTGGATCGTGTAAGGGAAGAGTGGCCTTACCGTAAAGCGGAAAGGGTTATGAAATGCATTATTGCCACATGCGATGCACAAACGAACCTTAACATGGAAGTTCAAAACGAATTTGTTTAGCTGTAAGACCTTCTAATCCGAATAGGTCATTATAGACGATGGCGGCCGACAGCAGAGGAAGAGCAAAAGGCTAATCACGTCGACAGCGCAGTAGGCATCCCGATTTCTACTACCTGCAAAAGGTAGGCCAATGAAAGGGATTCGGATAAAGGTACGAAGGACGAGGACGGAGTGTTGAACGACCAAATTGAGATGGACATGGATTTTCAGACGGCACTATCCAAAGCTGCCAAGAAAGCAGCTAAAAACCGGCCCTCAAGTTGAAAATCGATAAACCTCCACAGGACCAGAAATTCAAAGAATCATCGAATGTAACCCAAGAAACAAAGATTAAAAAGCATCGAAAACATCACCGACGATAGATCCTATAAAGTTGTCTTTCGAGAAATCGAGGGAGAGGTAGAACCGGAACATATTTAAATTCCAATCAAAGCTGTAAGGTCAACTCGGTCTGGTGATCTACTGGTCGAGTTCCGACTAGATGCAAATAATAAAGGTTTGTTCCGTGTCGCAGACAAAAGAGCCCCGAGAGAAAAAGCAAATGTAGCCTCACTTGAGCCTATGGCCACACTTCAAAATATAGACATGGACTACGTAACGGATCTGTCTGAAATAGAAAACGCCTTAAAACGCGATTTCCTCGTACTAGGCGAGACGAGAGTCAGGTCAGCCAAACCAAACAACAGAGATCAACGCATAGCCATAGTCGACCTCACAGAAAGGGAAGCAGAACAGCTTTTGAAGCAGTGCAAAATTAGAATAGAGTCGGTTGTTTGTCGGATACGGCGAAGAGCGATTCCTCTCCGGTGTTTCAAGTGCCTTGGATACGGTCATACCGCACAGGCATGTAATGGAACTGACGGAAGTTCTTTGTGCTACAATTGCGGCAAGACAGCGCATAAAAAGAAGGAGTGCACAGACGAGTTCTGTGTTCTCTGCCAGGAGTATGACCCGAGACCAGATGATTTGAACCACATTCCAGGCACAGTGAAGTGTTGGGTCTTCCAAGAAATCCCAATCAAGGTTAAAGCGCTTCTGCAATGATTCGCATCCTTCAAATCAATCTGCATCAAAGCATCATCGCCTAAGACCTGCTCAAACAGTTTGGGTGAGACAAGCAAGCAGAAGTAGTTCGCCAACATTGTATCGTGACGAATCCGGTACAGCCGCCATCTGGGTTCGGTTCAAGTGCTGGGTCGGGGGCGAGGAGATGGTTTCGTTTGGGTTACCTAACTCTGAATGAATCGTTGTCGTCCTTTTAACATAGGTTCAATGCTTTGGAGGATGCTGTTTCGAGTACAGAGGACCATGCGCTCCTCGGAGGTGACATAACGCTAGAGGCGTCGAATGGGGCATGCCTAATTTAGATGCTCTAGGCAAACGGATCCTGGACATGGTAGCCAGAACTGGGCTCGTCGTATTGAGGCCACACCTGAGAAAGCGGATACTGAAAACTTTGTTGAAGTACTTATGGCACGATCACTGCTGTCGGAAGTTAGGGGAAGATAGGGAGAAGATAGGGAGCGAATGACCTACGGTAAAAGTGTAACAAAAGTGTATTGAGCTCAACTATAAGGATAAAATTTATCGTTATCTCGGTGTTTTTCGCCATTAAAAAATTTTCCCAAATCAATGCGCGAAGGGGTGTTTCCACAATGCTTGAAGATGGCGAGACTTGTGCTGATAAGGAAATAGGGAATCCCAAGTCGCCAGCTGCATACTGCCCACTGTGCATGCTAGACACGGCCGGAAATGTTTTCGAAAAACTTATCAGGGGAAGACTCATTGACGTGATTTGTGCTGCAGGGGACCTCTCTCCACGGCTGTATGGCTAGAGCAAGTTGCCCCACCAGCTATATAATCTGAGAAGTGGTTAGCGCGGCCCAATATGCGAAGGCACACAGCATTTCCACATGACGGGTCGTGCTGCTGGTTACTCTCGATGTCCGAAATGCATTTAACTGTTGTAGATGGATGGCTATTCTGAAAGCGCTTGAAAATCATTTTCAAGTACCAATATATAATATCTAATGTAGATGCTGAGGGACAATCTGAAGGGCTTCAGCCTATGAACGACTCGAAGGAACGTAGCCGAATGACGAATCTTACTTCAGGTTTCGCTCAGGGCTGCATCCTTGGCCCGGAGCTATGGAACATCTTTTCGACGGACTGCTGCGGCTTGAACTGCTGTGCGGACGATGTCGGACGTTGCAGCGCGTGTACTGGAACTCACTGGATTAATGGCCTACATAGGGGGACTCACCAAATCAAGGAGACGACTCCTAAAGAGTGCTGTGCAGTCGGTTCTAATGTATGGGTCAGAACTTTGGGGCGACGCCCAGCAAGGAGTTACACAGAAAGTGCTTGGCACAGGTGCAGAAACAAGGCTGGCATACGCATATCGAGCAGTCTTCGCGACGGCAGTGCTGGTAATCGCAGGGGTGATACCCATCACCAACCTTGCGACGGAGCGCAGAAACATTTGTTTGCGCAGAAGCGAAGAATAAACTTATACTTGAGCATTTAGTGGCGTCAGGATGGGGAGATCTCTTTTCTAGCACTTCCTTACTCTCCGTTCCTTATAATTTCTTCTTCATCTGAAGACAGCTCTTGCCGTAGGGACACGAGGGTCCGAAGTAATGTGTCAAACGGCTGCACTCTAGGTTCTCAGGTTGACAAGGGAGGTATTTAGTGGGTATTTAGTTCGCTTGGGAACATTGCGCGTCTTTGAGTCCCACACTCAGGGCGTAACAGCTTTCACCTTATTGACAAAGGAAACCAAACTAGGAAAAACTGAGCTCCTTGCCAACTGAATTCTGAAAACGATTGACCGTTTAGTTCCAACTGTTTATTTACATCGCTTGTTCAAAATCAACAAGGATTGTAAATACTAGCACATTGAGAGGGTCATCGTTTGAATATGGTTGAATTTACAGTTTGCGCCAAGTATTGGCGTTTGTTAGTAGTTAGGCTATGTCTGAAGTAAGTAAGCCATTTGAACTTAAAAAAGATGCACATTATTTAAATGTCTTCCTGATGATAACAAGCTTTAATTAACTGTTTTTTGTAACGAAGTAACATACGTGTGATCAATACGTCGGGGCTCTTGTGACCACCCTCAAAAAGTTAAATTCCTCCATCAAAAAGTTAAATATTCCGCATTATACTATGATACTATCAATGAGTGAATTAATTCTTTAAAAACTTATGTAAAAGCCTTTCTCTTCCTCTTCAGAGTGTAATAGGAATCAAACAGGCATTGGGGCTATTAAGGTGCTATGGATAACAGTAATCAAATGAATGTCGGGATAATTTAGACGTTTCACCCGTTGATTACCAGCAAAATGCAAACAAATCACCAAAGTTGCACTTCAAACACTCGCTACTGACTAATTTATCAACTATATAATCAACTTTGGGCCACTTTGCCTATATGTACCTAGTGAGCCTTATGCACTTTAAAAATATCATTCAATCATATAAACTGGTAAATTTTGGTGCACATTTTCGTCAGGAGTCAGCCTACTTATGCCTTTATACGTACATCATCGAGGGCGCCTTGGGCTTTACAGCAAAATATTATCATGCATTTCACCTTTTTGGCGTTTTTCTTCAATAAATAAATTGAGTTAAAAGTAAACTAAAGCAAATGTCACCATGCTTTCGTGGCCGTGATTATTTTTCACAAACCAGCCAACTTGTTCCTTCTCTCCTGTTAATTGACTTTTTACCCAAAAATTCAACAAAAAGCCTATAATTTTGCGGGGCAAAATCATACGCTAATGAAGCAACCTACTCGCAATATATATTTAAATGTCAAAAATTGCAACTTCTATGAAATAACAAGGTATCATCAATGAGTTTACATCATATGTACATCAACGGCTTTACATAATTCTTCATTTCATAATAATTTGGTCCTAATTTACATGACATCTTTACAAAACAGCTTATGGGAAGCCAATTGGGCCCAAAAAGACAATAAATATTGGTTTCCGTGCAGCGTCAAGACGAGAATTTTATAAGCACAGTTGGAATATTTATTGGAAGGAAAATGATGGAAAAATATGTTATTATTGTTTTTAAATATATATTATACCCTATATTATATAAATGATGATGTATAGTACATAATAAAACGTATTATCGTTATTCAAACTAAATTCAGTTTCGAAAGCGTTTAAAGAGCGCTTTGTATCGCTTCCCCGAATTTCGACTTCCTCGAGTTTCGAAATTTGAACAAAACAATAGTAGTTGCCGTTACTAAATCGAATAATTCGAGGAATTCTATTTTTGAGAAAATTGTTGGTGTTTTCAAGTAGCTTATTTGCTTACACGATTTGAATTTGGCAGTTGCTCGGGATGCATTTCTACTAACATTATATTATTATATATTACAATGATGCTCAACAACAACAAGACCCTCCTGCTGACAGTATATCGAGACCTTCACCTGAGGACGACCTGATAACGAAAAAAGTCACTGACAGAAGTGAGGAAGAGCGTCTAACAATGAACATAAGCGCTATAATAAAAGTGATGAGAAATTCAACGAATGTCCAAAAAAATGTCAACAAGGACATCAAAAATGGGATTGACGAATTGGAGGACCTCGTTGATAGGATCCAGCACTATCACCGCAGGTGGCTACGGGCGGAGAGTGAATTGAAAGAGCTTAAGAAAGTTCCAGAAAATAAAACTCCCTTCACCGAAAATGCTACTCCCCTCGTAAAATGCAAAAGGGTGGCATGTAGCCCACTTAAACCTGACCGTAGGAAAAGGGCGAAGGGGCCGATAACAGTCGAGACAGGAGACAACAGTCAAGGGGAAGAGCAAAATGATGGCTTTCAATTGGTGCGCTCTAAATCGCAACAGAAGGCTGCGAACAAGATACACCAAGCGATAACAAAAGATTCCAAACAGGCGCCCGAAAAGCAAGAAGGCACGAAACACAGTGCAATGCCAAAAAAGACCAGGAACAAGCAGCGCAGGGATGCTTTACTGATCAAACCTGCAGACGGGAGAACTTACGCCAAGGTCCTCAAGAAAATCGGGCAAAATGTGGAACCCGAAAAAAACGGTGTCTGTATACGAACAGTAATAGCGACCAGAACAGACAGTCTCTTCGTAGAACTCGGAGCGGAATCCACCGAAGGGACAGTTCGAGAGCGCTGTCAAGGACCTTCTTGGCTCTAAAGCTGTTATCTCGACATTACAGCCAATAGCCTCTTTGGAAATAAGAGACCTTGACTGTATTGCGGATGCCAAAGAAGTAGAAAATTCCATTAGGCTAATTCTTCCTACGGCAGAGAGCTTTAGAGTAAGGCTAACGCCTACCAACCCTAGAGGACAAAGGGTGGCAATATTAGACATCCCAGAGAAAGACGCTGTGCAACTCCTGGCCAAGGAGAAAATTGAAGTCGGCTGGATTGTGTGCAGGATACGTCGGAGGGTAGCCCTAACTCGATGCTACAAGTGCCTTAGCTTCAGACACATCTCCTTGAACTGCAAGGGGCCAGAGCGAAGCAAACTGTGCTACAGGTGTGGCACTTCCAGCCATAAGGCGAAAGACTGCCCAAACGAACGCAGTTGCATCTTGTGCAAAGATGAGGGACGGAAGTCTGTAGATATGGCTCATATCTCAAGGAGTGGTAGGTGCCAGGAGTTCAAAGAGGCATTAAGCAAGAAAAGATCAAAGAAGTGATTCAAGTCCTGCAGATCAACCGCACAAGATTTACTAGACCAGGTTGCAGGAGAGAAAAAAGTTGACTTGTTGCTGATATCTGAGCAACACCACAACAAAGAGGAGGCGTGCTCATTGGGTGCGCCGATTTGACATTCATAAGCGTCTATTTCACGCCGAATGAGTCAATTTCATGTTTTCAGAGCAGGCTCGATGAACTGGAGGAAGCTTTTTCGAGCATGGAAGGCCGAATCCTTGTTGGCGGTGACTTTAACGCCAAGAAGATAGAATGGGGAATGCCTCTTCCAGACCCGAGAGGAAAAAGAATCCTAGAAATGGCGGCTAGGAGACAACTTGTCATCATGAACGTTGGGAACTGCAAGGAGGCCCTGTGTCCTTGAAACGGAAAAAATGGACGAGATTGTTCGAGCGCTCTTCCTTATGCATCCTATTCGTCTCGATGATGCAGATATTGAATGTCCTGGAGAATGCCCACTTTTTACCGCCATCGAGCTGGACGATGCGGTGAAAGCTTTAAAATCGAAAAAGGCCCCAAGGCCAGACGGTATACCAGCGGAAGTGATACAGCTTGCACATCAACTTTGTCCTGACAAGCTGCTCACAAATTTCAATGCCTGTTTGCAGCAGGGCGCGTTTCCAAATTGCTGGAAAGAGGCGAGGCTCGTGCTGATCCACAAGGGAAGGGGAACTTGGAGCAACCATCTTCATATCGGCCCCTATGTATGCTGAACGCCGCTGGGGAGGTGCTCGAGAGGTTCATTAGAGAAAGACTTGGACAAGCCATTTGAACTGCCGGGGATCTGTCTCCTCGGCAGAACGGCTTCAGGGCTGGTCGATCCACGATCAGTGCAATAGCAAAGGTAGTGAGCGCGGTCCAGCAGGCAGAAACCCACAATCACTACTCGAGACGAATGGTACTGCTCATAACACTCGATGTGAGAAATGCCTTCAACTCTCCTAGATGGACAGATATTCTTGGTGCTCTGCAATATTTCAGGGTGCCGAGGTATCTGATGCGGATATTGAAGCGCAAGCGCAAGGTTCCGTTCTGGGCCGGACCTCTGTAATGTCTCGTACGGTGAGCTTTTGAGGCTGCAATTACCGGGGGAGTCGCGCCTGGTTGGCTACGCAGATGACGTAGCAGTACTAGTCGCCGGACGTACTGTCGGACAGACGCAACTCAAACTGGGTGCGGTAATACGCCGAGTGAGCGAGTGAATGACCTAGCGTAGCCTAGCGCTGGAAAAGACCGAGGTTGTCGTCCTCACCAAGAAGCGGATCCCTCGTGTTATCCCCGTTCGGGTGGGGGAAATGATCATCGAGTCGAAAGAATCAATCAGATACCTTGGCTTGATGATTGACTCGAAGATGAGTTTTTTCGAGCAGGTTCGAGCGTCAGCGGATAAGGCTTCCGTGCGTGTATCGGCGCTGAATCGAATTATTGCCAATACGCTGGGGCCAACATCGAGCAAAAGACGTCTACTGATGAGTGCAATGGAGTCAGTGCTCTTGTATGGCTCCGAGGTTTGGGCTGACGCTCTTAGTAAAGAGACGCACCGAAGGCGTCTGGCACAGGTGCAGAGGCAAGGAGCTTTGCGGATAGCCGCTGCATACCGCACTGTCTCTGAACCTGCAGTGCTGGTAATCTCGAGGGTGGTTCCAATTAAGTTACTTGCAGATTTACGGAAACGTGTGTACTTACGTAGGGGGGAGTCGGCGACAGAAACCGTCAGCCGAGAGGAACGGAGAAGAACCCTTATCTTGTGGCAGCAAACATGGGAAAACGAAACGTGATGCAGGTGGACCGCACGGCTTATAAGTGACTTGGGGCCGTGGTTCTACTGAATGCACGGTGAGACTGATTATTATCTGACGCAACTACTCAGTGGTCACGAGTATTTTCAGTCTTACCTGTATAAGATGGGAAAGTCACCATCCTCAACTTGCGTGTTCTGCCCGGGGATGACGGATGACGCCTGTCATACGTTCTTTACGTGTAATAGATTTACAAGACTTCGTTCGCATGTCTCGGAGAAAATTGGAGTAATTTCCCCAGAAAATGTAACGGGAAAAATGATGGAATCAAAAGACAACTGGAACTGTGTATCGCATTACGTACGGACAGTACTCATTATAAAGAAGGACATAATGGATCGCTCGGCGAGGGAGGGAACATCTCTGTAACGCAATATTATAGTTACTAATCGCAATTCCTTCTTATCCATCCGTGGAGAAAGAGAGATTTCCCTTAGCCTGAAGGCACCGCTAAGCGATGATTAATGAGCCCTAGTCCGAAGTAATGTGGGGAGGTGTTTAGTCGGTAGTCCGGTAGCGGGGGAGTCCGACACTCAGGGCGTAAATAGCCTTCACCTCCCAAACAAAAAAAAATTATGTATTAAGTTTTTTGAACTGCGCCTGCCTTAACGTAACCTCGACAAAATGTGTAGACCAACGGCTCTCTACGCTATAGGTATCCATATAACCATTGACACTGTATACTTCACTGTTGTTTTAAAACAGACTTCATTAAACCTTTTTCCCGGCAGCTTGCTAACAAAATTATTCGTTTACGACACAGCTTTCAAACGCCACAGCATATCTGCAAACATCAAAATTTAAAATATAACAACAGATTGCTTGAAAGCTTCTTAAAAAATTTTGTGTGCCATATTCAAAATAATCTTTCTGCGATTTTGACATTAAAGTGTTAATGAGTCTGTCCCATGATGTGCCGCATTTTTTTCTTCTGTTAATTTAAGCTTCTCAGCTGGATGTCGAGATTGTAAGTTATAAAACTTACAACTTAAAATCTTATAACTACCATTTCACCTGTGACAGAGATCAAAGTATTGGTGGCTGAATGATAATATCTAAATTAGCAGTAGTTTACGTTAAGGTTTTTTGTCGTTTAGCAGTGAATCAGTATTGCTTATGTTAGTGTTCTGTATAGATTGTTATACTTTTGAATACTGTATACTGTATACTGTATAATAGTATAAGGATTATTTTTAGAATCGCCTTATTAGATTTAAATTCAAACAATGAACTGTAAGTGAAAAGTTCCCGTTGTATTGTTAATATTATCCCTTGTTAATTTGAAGTGGAAATAGTGTTTGTATGTATTTCGCTTTATATTCTTTGTATCATATGTCGACTGTAAGAAAGTACACTACATTTCACGGCTGTGCAATAATTTCCGTGGGAGAGAATATTCGTTCACATTTGATTTGGCCGTTTGCTGTAGGTTCATATTGAAGTAATTATTGCTTTCTATGAATACACATGGCATCTAGTAGTGGTTATATATTTTAAATGTAATAATTTGTCGTCGGTGACATTTGTGGTAGTAATCTTGACGTACAGATGCTTGCGTAGCGCTTAATTCTAAGCACACCCCTACGCTGCTTGTCGTCTTTGCTCATATCTGCCAATCAGCCAGCAAAACACTACAATCGCAGCCGAAAGACCGAAGTGATCATAAATAAGTCGCTCTGGTGAAAATTAGTTGGTTCTACATTGTGTGTTCGTATTATACGGCAGTAGAGAGTTTAATTTTTTAAATTTTAAAGCTTGGCTCTTGAGGTATCAATATAGACAAATTTTGCCTAAGTTGTGCAAGTTCAACTTTTTAGTCAACCAGTTGCCACTCGAGCGATCGTAAAGAAAATTGTCAAAAATGGTTTTAAAAGTGTTTATTAGTGGAATGTCTGGGAACAAGGAGGTAAGTTTGTCGCTATTGACTATTGCTTTGAGGCCTCGCCGAAGACAAGGAATTTTAAGAAAAAAAGAAACACCGGTGAGGTGTAACTTGACAAGTTCGTCGATCCACTCCCAGTTGGATGTGAAATATTAGAAATGAGTCAAATTGGAAAATTAGACATTTTCAAATGACAGTGGCTGCATCTTGACATTTCTCGTTCAGAAAGTCGTTTGCAATAGCTTTCGGTCCTTTTATGGACGAAATTATTGGGTTATCGTACAGAATCGATATTGTTTGGGTGCAGTAAACAAAGCTGTCTCATTTTGGGAACTAATTTATGCAGCCAGTTAATCGATCGCACCGAATTCGGGGCCAATGTGAGACGTGCCGGGAATACGAAAGGACTTTCTTGTAGCCTAGCAGAATAATACAAAATTTCCTTGCAATGCAATATATGGCGCGTAATGAGCACATTAGAACACCTCTATGGTGGAATCTAGAGCAAGCATACTTTTGTGTACATTGATGAAACCGGTTCAGCTTAGTTACATGCACCGTTAAGGCAACATGCCGCTAATCAACCACGGATTTATTGTTTTAATTATCTGCGCTGTGTACACTATGAGTAATCTGCTTCATTGATAAGCGAATGTTACTTACAGAGACTATCTATAACAACGTAAGTTCGGCAGTCTAGATACCGTGAAGCATTTCTTTAATTGTTTACGGTGCAAAATGGGCATTGATGAGTTGACAATTTACTTTGTTTCGTGCTTAGTTTGGAATCTGTGGTGATTTTATACCTAGTCCATATATGTATTTCCTAGGATTAACTGAAGGAAAATGAGATTTACCAGGGCGTGGCTTTAAAATTTGCCATATCTGGAAATATTTTCGGCTTTTTCACTTCATGCGAACTCAATTAAATTTGATTTTCTAGCTACTCCTTTTCTATGCCGTTACTCCGCCTTCTATTACGATGGCTTCGATTGTTGCCATATAATGTACGAAAGCAATGTTTGGCAAATTGTGTGCACAGAGCACACTAAATATAATTTTAACACTACCATGGCGGGGCATTGAGACAGTGAATATTCAAACTGTGGCTACATTTATCCCAAAATATATCTCCAATGTAATTAATAGCTAATTCGAAATCAATTGAACAGTTTCGTTGATTGGTATGTGGCTCCCATTTCTTACTCAAAAAGTTTTGCCTTTGTTGTTTTAAATGCTCGGCGTGTAATTGTATGACAATGAAGAGTTCACATTTAGACGGCTCATAAATCAAGGGTTCGCCAAAAAGTGATTCAGTTCTGTCCTGTATTTCATATTTTCCAAAAGAAATAAGTCAATTTAGAGTATAAATGCACTGATTATATCCTTTTTGGCCGATTTCGTAGACCCGGAAATGTTTCAAAATATTTTAGATTGGGGATCTTCTTCCAAACTTCTTGCACTTTCCAGACTACGATGATCTTTCCTTTGATTTAAGCGGATTCGAAATTCACTTAAATCTGTAAAACTATATCAGTTTCTTTATCTTCACAGCCGCTAGCCCCAAGTATTGTAGTTTCCCCCATGCCCCGATTAACTAACGATGCTTCTTCCTAATAAAGTTAATGATCCACTTTGGCTTCAGACGTCCCAACTTCCTTCGACAATTAAGTAGCTTCTACCGCCAAATGTTTTCTATGGGGCTACTGTAGGACAACAGTTATAGCTTAAAGACTTACAGCTCCAACGCTGCATTCCATCGGGTGCAAGTCTCGTCTTGGGTTCTCGAATATTTTTTGATCAGATCACCACTTATCAGGTGATGATTCGTATCTTCATCGTAGTCCCTTCGAAATTATCCCTGGTTAAAATTATGATATTATCCGAATACGTATAATATTCTTTCGCATTCTGAAAGTCCTACTATGGCTCCTTTATCTGCCAAAAAGACCATGCTCATGGCGATAAAACAACTAATAGGAACGTCAGTTCTGGACGTAAGATGTTGCAGCATGATCCCATTTTTCAAACGACCCTTTGAACTCGTCAGAGATTGAGCTAATCTGCGAAGGAGTGTAAGATTCATCGATTTTTTACGAGCGCTCTCCTCATTACATCGTGGCTGATATCGCTAAGGATTCGATGATTCGGGACAACTCGTACAATGCGGTATATGTTGATTTTCCTGTTATGGGGGGTTGCCCCTTTGTAATTGTCCACCATTTTCTCCTTTATTTGGATAATGTATAATGTAATAAATGATAAAGGTTGATTGGTCAGCACGTCTAAGGAGACTTCCACTTATCATTCCACCCACGATAGGTATAAATACTGCTACCGCATTTTTTCTTGGTGTTATGTGAAAGCTATTTCTCTCATTAGGTATTGATGTATGTAGACTAGCTGTTACCGACGCTTCTTTAGTATTCTCACAGTAAGATTTTTGGTATTCCTTTGGTATTCGTCGTAAATCTAAGTTAGATTACTAGCTCATTCCACCACGTAAGTTGATTGTCCCACCTTATTAATTGTTGTCTTTCTTCTAAGGAATTTACAATAATGTTCACATCGTCTTCGTTCTATAGCGTATCGTTCTATAGCGTTTTTTGGGCCCTCTTGACGAATATATGTTGGAGATTTTCCTGCAATCTGATGGTGATGCGCTCTATACCGAACCTTGTTTTCCGACCTGACCACTGGAAAAATAGCAATACTGTAAGATAGATTTTTTTAAAGTAAAAGAAGCCCAATGATTTGCTTGATGTTGAAAATCTAGTTTTAAAAGTGATTGCATTGCATTTTCTTGGTTGTTAGCAAAAACTTTGAGTGTTATCTTCAATATTTAACCTGTTATCATGAAAATAGTTTAACAAAGATCTTCTAAGAGCTTCAGAATTTGTTTGATAGATTTTTGTTCGCAGTACTTTTTTTCTCGCCACTTCGTCCAACAGTTGCAGAAACTTTTATTTTCCTTTATTTTGTCGTCAAAACTATTAAAAACACCATTGTGTAGCTCTGTGTCAATAATTGGAGTAGAGTCGAATTCTATACAGACGTTAATTTTATTGTTTGGATTAGTCTTAATAACAGGCATTTTCGTAACTTTGTTCGTTTTATGACATTCGTTGTGAGTAATGCATGCAGTACGCTTATGAACTGCATTTTTTTACATTTGCGGTGATTCTTCTCAGAGCAAACAAGAGTCAAATCATGAAGAATTAAAGTTATCGCATTCACAATCCAAGCAAAGTTTTTGAATGCTGAAAAGATCATTTCTTTTTATTAAATAAGTAAACTTCAAAAAAAATTTGCCACTTTCTGCATATGCTTTTGCATCACACAAAACTTTATCGAATTTTATTCCGTTCGTCAGTACTTTTCAAAGCAGTCAAACTGTTTTCCCCAACTTACCATATCTATACATTCAACTCGAGGTCCATTTTCATGGGCTTTAGTAAAAAGCTTAGCTTTTTTCTATAATAAAAATAAAGGATATTACAGTTAAAACTGTTGAATAAACTATGCAACTAACGTTAAATTGCTTTCATTATTTCAAAGCTGAAATTTGCAAAGCTTGTAGCTTACAATGCTAAAGTTAAAACAGGTATGGGCATCTCTCAACACTTTTAGGTAACTACGTGCTTCAGTAATGTCTAGAGTACTAATAAACACAAAGTCAAAGTTATTTTACAATTCTATCGTTCATAGCATGAACAAAGATATTACAATATTTTATCTTAAGTATAGAGCTTCATACTTATCATCAAATCAAAACTATTGACATGTCTCATCAGCAGTGACGAGCCTAACGAAGAACCACTGAAATAGAAGGTCAAAAACTTCGAAAGGAATATCTATGAGGAGAGCTCCCATATCAAACATAAATCATAGCCACCCATTCATAAGATAATCGAAACTCAGCTCTATTAGTCCCAACATATCTGCAACAGAATTTCTCCGAAGGGAACATTCAACTTATACAGAAGTAATCTCTCTTAACGTTAGCAGTTGGTTAAATTCGTCTATTTGATATTTAGCGCTTACAATCTGTTTTCGGTTTTCCGTATAGACAATGCATGCACGTAGACATTTCCTTCCGGAAATTTTTCTTATTTATCTTATATTGCGTTAACCATTCGTCAACAAGATTTCAACAAATTTCACGGTGAATATTTGGCATTGATCAATTGCATTTCATTAAGTGAATTGCTTGAGTGATTATCTCCCTTATACTGCTAATACATGTACTGATTAATATGATTAATATTCTGCTGTTACTTTAAATATTTAAATTTCACCATACAAAAAATTCAGTTTCATTTCAGTATGTCATTTATTTTCACGCCTTGACTTTGTTAGTCAGACAAAACAGCACTTGAAAACAAGGTATAAGAATTTTTTGATACTACAATAACGACTAGCACTTACTATCATTGAGTCACCTCTATCATTGGAGATTCGCCAAAGCGTAACAGATTAGGCGTAAGCGTAAGTGATTGAATGGGTCAATATAAGCAGTATTATAGTTGCACAGACTGAAAAGTGAGCTAAACATAGTATATGTAACATTACCCTCGACAAAAAGAAGCCTATTTCTTTCCAACTTCTCTATTTAAGCCATACAGTATGCTTATAATAGCAGGCGCCACAAATAAATATCACGTGCCATAAAAATAAAAAAATAAGTCACCACGTTAAGGAATCCATTTAGCTATTTATGCTACATTCTTATTATGAATATTTTATTCATTGCACCCGTTCTTTTCTAACGTGCTCCATAGTGAAAGTATGTTTATCGTTGACCTATTGATGCGGAACTTTCAGCCTTAACATTGCGAAATATACTCTGCACAAGCAACCAAAACGAGAGAAGTACCTTCATACGTAATCAAATTTAAGTGCGTGAAACGATATAACCAGTTGAATGAAAATCCTATTATCCGGTATGAAAGCGGATTATAAACAACTGCTGGCTAAACAAATAAACGTCCTCTAGCATGATTTCAGATCGATGCATTTGTACTTAAACGAGGCTTTTTTGCCTTTGTCATCCTTTTAAAACGAGTGCAACATGTGTCTTACGCTTGGATGTCATGAATCTAAACGGACACAATAGAAAAAATGTGAAGGTAAATGCCAATATAAAAATCTTTGTCAAGTATTCTAGAGATTCTTCGGTTTCTCCCTTAGTTGCGTGCGTTGTTAATTTTTTTTTTTTAATAACAAACGGGTAATCATTTTTTTTTAATAACAAACGGGTAATCATCATTCCTTCACAATCTGACTAGAGGATAGCTTCATTGTTAAATATAGTAGAAAAGCACGCGTAAAATTAACTGAGGATTTTGGGCGTTGGTGTCTGAAACAAAGCTAATTTGTTTGTTTTGATTGCTACAGTTTTCATCCTTTAAAAGCCATATCGTTAAAAAATCGCTAATCTTTATATTATACTATCCAAACCTCCCGGCTCTTGGCTTCTTACAGGTATCGATTGCAATTGCTTCAGTCTAATAAATTGTTCTTATATTGGGTATTTGTCTTTTGAGTTACACCGGCACTTTCCACTGAACTTCTTTCGCCAGGCTTTTTAAAAGGTGTAGTGTATAAAAGCAGAAAACAGAATATCATAGTCGTTGATGATTTTTTTGGATGACTTATGATGCTAGAAAAATGTGATGGAAAGAGAAGAATGATGCCAGACTCTGACACAGATCTACTTTAGCTGATATTTCGGATTGAAATTTCGTGTTACCGTCAATGGAGAGCGCAATCGTGTTATGTTGGAAGATTATTTGTGGCCAGAATTGGGTGAACTTGACATCAACGATACGCGGTTTCGACAACTTGCTGCTATTAGCCAAACAGCACGCCTCACAATCGATTCATTGAAAGGTAAATTTGGTGAACGTGTTATCTCAAGAAATGGTCGGGTCGAATGGCCGCATCGTTCATGCTATATAAAACCATTCAATTTCTTTTTATGGGCTTATATCAAGTCAGTGGTCAATGCCAACAAGCCAGCAACTTTAGACAAGCTCAAAGACAACATCCAATGCGAAATTGCCAACGTTTCGGTCGAAATGTGTGCCAGAGTTGTGAGAATTGGCTCCAAAGAACTGACCGCTGTAACACGGGCACGTGGTGGTCATATGACCGAAATTGAATTGCATTTATAAAATGTAATCCTTATCACCCGCCACACAAACAAACACCCACAATAAATATGAACTCAATATCCCAAATATTTCTGTTTTATTGATACATAAAGTTGTTATGTCCTTACTGGAAAACCCTTTACTATTTATGCTACATTAAACATTAATCATAAAAAAACATAATCACCATCAATTACCGAAAATTAGCCACAATAACCTGACACAAAAAAAACTATTACACACAATATCTAGACCGATGCCTAGTAGCTCGATCAATTTCATCAAACTTTGCAACAGCACAACTCGATCGCAAATGTTGAACACTTGAATTCAAATTCTCGGGATAGTTTAAAGGTGCGTGTTATATAAACAAAGATCTTCTCAATGTTTCAAGTTTTGTTTCTGAAAAAAGTTGCTAAATGATTATGGACAGGGTATACAATGTACCACATGTGCACAGTGTTCTGTTTAAGATCAATCTGCTCAAGATTCGAGAATTCCATCGAACGGTGGTTAGCGACCTGATTTCCATTAGATTGAGCTCCTCTGGTCGTCACAGGGGGTTTTTCTTCACAACATCTAGAAAGATTCGTTACAGTTAAAGGAGCATAATGTGTCAATTCGGGTGATAGTCACATGCGTGGATAGTTTCGTGACAGTCACCGTTTTTCATTTCATAATCAATCTCACTTCTATGCGATTGATATAAGAGGTATTCATTTACGCACAGAAAGTTTTGTGATAATTGCCAGTTACTTCAATTTTTAATTCTATCGTTTCGTTTTTGTGTCAACAGGAATAAAGAAATATTTATTCTTATTTTCAAAATGTACGGCAATTTCAGGAAATTTGAACTCACACTATTCTCATCAAAAAGTGAGAGATCATAATTTTCAAGAGAACAACTTTCATGTGTAACGTGGCTAGAGTTCCAATCGCAAACTTTATGGCAATATTCATATGCATTTGATAGATATTATGGCAATATTCATATGCATTCCCGAATACCAACAGTTTCAAGTTCAAAAACTGAATCTGAAAAAAAGCCACTGACGTCCTTAACTCGGAAATTTCACTAGCTAAACTCGAATAGAATCTATAACAATGAGATCACATCAACCATAACTTTCAATATGCTGACTTCGTCTTGTATTATTTGTTGTAGTTTGCCTCCACACGCGTTGCGTCAGTGTGCCATGTTCTATATTTTGTTAAGTTCCTAATTATATTATAAATAAATTCCATATTTAATTTTGAAATACATTTTAAATTTAAACAAAAACTGCAAGTTATAGGACTGCAAGTTATGTTTAATTTTTATCCTATTTCTATTTATTTATTGATTATCGATTATTGATTTCATTTTTAATTAATGTGCTTGCATCACGCACTGGCTTGACCCTATTTAAAGAAAGAAAAATAATCGCATCCTAAACTTGGATGAATACTTGACCTACTATAAACCACAAATCTTATAAACTAAAGAATTGTTTTATCGTTGTAATTGTTTATTTGTCTACGACGAAGTTCACCCTTATAGAGCTCGCCATACAAGATTCGTTGTACTGTTCGTTCTTCCCTGGTTGCTTTGTTACATGTCGACCAAATTGGCCCAGCATTGGTGATAATGGGCCTGATCATTGTTCTGAGCTTGTCGGTGTTAAATATTTTTATTCGAAAGTCGATCGTCTACGCAAAAAAGACGGACCCTATCTAGGCCTCGACTTTCTTTTCATTTAAAGGGGGTTTGATTCAGTCCCGTGCCTCTTTGCTGTTGTGGTGTTGTGTTATCTTTTCATTTCTGTAAACAGGTTTAGCAGCTCGAAAATTACGTGTTTTATTAGTATTTTTCTATTCATTTACGGTTCGTCTGTCGTCGAACTTTCCTCCCTATTCTTGATGGGGCTTAAATTAAGGACACTAAATTAAGGTAAACTAAATTTTCTGTATAAAAAATTAATGTATTTCGGAGTACTGCTCAAGTGGAACTGGCAGTCCAGTGCTGAGGAAACCCCGTGATCTTGCTATTGATATATATTTTAGTCGTGAAACCATTCATCACCTACCAAACTATCACCTGAGCAGATAATGTCTACGAACGCAATACTAGGCCTACATATAATCAAGGTCAGCGTTTTCCATGCGTATGAGTTTCATAGGGGGTCCGGAATCACTGTACTTAATCCTTTCCTTAATGCCTTTTTCCACTCTAATTATCAGTCGATTTAGTTATTTTCTTGATATGATCATTTAATTTCCTCGATCATTACCTTACAGTGTGTAGTAATTTTTCCATTGAATAGAAATGCACACATCTTGCCTCAGGTCTATGAGATCAACCAAAAGATGTGGTAATATGAAATAAAAATGTCTAAATTCTATTCTAAACGAATGAGAAAATAAGCGAAAACATAAATTCATATAAGTATTAACAGAACCATTCAATTTTTTAGGTGAAAAAACGCCAACAACGCGTCCTGATGATACTTGACAGCAAAAATATCAAATACGAGACTATTGACATAACCGAACCGGGAAAAGAAGCTGAAAAAGACTTTATGCAAACCAAAGCAACAAGTAATGGTGCTACAGTGGGCGATGCTAATCCTCGTCATCCGTTGCCGCCACAGATTTTCCATGAAGAAGAATATTGCGGGGATTATGATGCATTCGATTTGGCAAATGAAACAGATATGCTGGAACAGTTTCTTAAATTAGCACCAGCCGACACAACTAATGTTTCAACAGCAGAAATTGAATTAAAAGGCAAAGAGAATGGCGACGCCGGCACAGAGGAGAATAAAGAGAATGAAGCAAAGGAGGTTTGAATATACTGAAAACTAATCGAGTTCTAAGTGGTCTTAGAGATATTTCTTCCTTTTATATCTTCAAAATTCATTGAAGAAAGAAAAAAATTAACGTACTAATAATTTGAACTGAAAAGACTTTAGTTGTAGTATCGCCAAATTGAAATGAATATGATTGACTTTTAACATAGTCAAAATCAATGGAAGATAAACGCCTTCAAGGTTTTTGCATGTTTCGTTCCATATATGAATGATAACCAATATAAAATGTTTTTGTTACAGTTATAAAACTAAAATATGTAGTTTTTGTGCTGTTTTATTAACTAATAAGAATCATGCTTTACTTGGAAAAATCCGAAAATAGAACCATAATCAGAAACAATTCATTTAAATCACCTTAAACTCGCTAAAATATCCCGTCTCAACTCCTGCGTTGAACTTTAGGCTAAAATAAGTTAAGTAGAAATTTGCCAATAATTTGAAATTCCATTATTACATAAAATGTTTTTAACTAAATTTTCGTACATTCCTTGTAGTTTCAATTACATGGCTGAAGCTTCGAACATGTTTATTTCCGGAATGTTTTTTTTTTGCAAAAATGCTTTAATACCATTAAAAAAAAGTTAGACAAAATACAAAAAAAAGACTATTTATTTAATCAAATTACTCAAAGAAAATGAACAGATTAGAGATTATTAATTAGGCAATATTCGGTTACGCATTTTTTCAAAATCAATCAGCAAATGAATCTTATAAGAAACAATAATGCAAAAAATATTAAAAAAATATTTGTTATATAAATGCATTATAGTACACTGACGTTAGTTATCTCATTCGTGCGAGTCATAATTACCCAATGACGAATTGAGGATTTTTGATTTGACTCCAATCAAGAGTCCGCGCATATATCAGAACCATAATAATAAGCGTTGGGGTAGTTTGCATTTGAATTGCTTAAGATCATTTCAGATAGTTCAGGCGCACTTTCACAGGCCTGATATGAGGGATCATTCGCGAAATGGAGATTAAGAATTGAGAATAAAACACAATTATTTTTTTTTAATTTTTTATTCATTTACTCTAATACATTTTTAAAATCTTTCATTAACACGTTGAGTGCTACGCCGGTCCCTAGGGACCGGCAGTGGATTTTCCGTTCAGCCGGCGCCGGTCCCTGGGGACCGGCAATCAATTTTTCGTTTAAGCGGCGTGGATTCCAGGGACTGACTGCGAAATTCTCGTTTGATCGACGTCGGTGCATGAGACCGGCATTGTCAAGGGTTAATTATAAATGACAATAAAAAATTTAATGAAATTTATTAAAACATTGTAAACAAAAATGTGGCTGAGATTAGCACATATCACAGTAGGTAACTACTTTTTTCGTGTTTTTCTTCGCTTTATCGCACCCGAGCATTTTTGCATTCGTGCTATAACATTCGGAACAGTATTTTCGCACTCTATGAGCCTTTCCTTCTTTTTCCCGAAGTTTGTGGATACGTCTACTTGTATCGGCCTCAACTGGAGTTTGCTCGTGTGAATGTTGTGTGAGAGCAGCTGCTAATTCTTTCCGGAACATTGTAATGGATATCTTTCTCCCCGTTAGACTTTGATACATATGTAACGCATTCACAACGGCAGTATTCAAAAGAAGATCGAAGGCTAATTTTCTGTAACACTTCAATGCTCTTCTAAGTGGACTGCTGCAGGATCTCATCTGATCGGATAGATCAATCGGCCTTTTTCCTTTATTATAATCAATAATAATTTTTGGTTTACAGGAAACCCCTGTTCTAGTTGTTACGTTTTCCATTTCGTTAGAATGTTTGGTCGAAAGAACTAAAACATCCCTCTTGTCATACCACTTTATGACGGTAATTCCGTTCCTGTTTTCTTGTGCAATAACTTCTTCCCGTCGCAGTTTGGCTGTCACAACTGCCTTTGGATTTTCTTTCCGATTTGGCCAAAGGGTACCAATAAAATGCATATTCTTTGATATTAACTGGTTTGCTAAATCTACACTCGTATAATAATTATCTGTACATAAAGTATGGCCTTGTTCAAACAAATCTTCACACAAATTCAGAACAACATTTGTGGGTGTTGTATTTTCTTTGTCCAATGTTTTGCCAGTGTAGACGCGACAACGGTAGGTGTAATTATTAGTGCAGCACAATTTAAATATTTTAATCCCATACCTGTGCCTCTTTTGTTTCATGTACTGTCTAAATACGATCCGTCCACGGAATGGTATTATCGACTCGTCGATGCATAACATTTCGGTGGAATCATAATATTTTTTAAAATTTGAGTTCAGTTCGTTTAGAACAAATTCAACCTTTGACAGACGGTTGGAAGCATCAACTTTTGTGTTGTCAGCAAAATGCAACATTCTCAAGAGAATTTGAAAGCGGTCTCTACACATTATTTTTTGTGGAAATGTGTGACCAAACATTGGATCCTGGGACCAATATAGACGCAAAGATGGAAGTTTTACTAATCCCATCCACAAAATCAGTCCAAAAAACCGCTTTATTTCATTTTTATCTTTCGGCACCCATTTTTTGCAACGTTCGGAGTCCACTCTGCTTTGTGTGGCATAAATATTTGTTTGTTCTGCTATATGTTCAAACATGGTCTCCGTCACATAAAGCCCATAAAAATCTTCCACTTTTTTATAATGTCGCACTTGTTCATTAGAAAGTTTGGCACCATTGTGAAAGATATAATATTTGGTTGAATTCAACTGAATTCTCTCTGCTGCACTGAACCTTTATACTCCCGTGGCTTTTTCGACTGATCGTCTCTTGATGTTCGATGGAATGGGGCATTCCCGCCCCATTATCTTATCTTTATAAATTGTATACATGGGCATTGAATCCCCCATTCTCACAGCCAAAACCTCAAACCAAGCAGTGACATAAAGTAATCTTCTGTTTATACTTTTCGGTCCAGTGAAGCGTCACGCGGCGTAGTAAGGCTGCAGATTTCGGCATCAAGTGCTCCGGCTAAGCGGAAAGTCTAGCGAAATCGGCACCGCACTCAACGTGTTAAGTTTATGTGTAGATACACTAAAAAATTGATTGAAAAATGTTTTTCCGAAACCGCGTTGTTCACTTCTGCACTGCTTGAAAATGTCTTCACATGAAGTTCTTTTTAAGTACAGCCAAATCTGGACTGTAGGGTTGGTGATCCAAGGTATGGAAGGCGAACTTCTGCAGGACAGCCAACGCAACATGACACTTTTGAACAGGCACATTATCGTGTATAAGGAGGACACCTTTGCTCTATTATTAAATATACATTCTATCAACCTCTCTATGATTGAAGCGTAGTATTCTCCGGCTATGGAGCTGACTCCGACTGTACCACTTCATGGAGTCCTGTTTAGCCTAGTTTAGCCTTAGTCTAGTAGTCGACACTGGAAGGGGTTAACAGTTGACGACTACTAGACACCTCCGCTGGTGCGATTTCGAGCCACCGGGCATAATAGATGAAACTAGTGTTCATAATGATGAACCTAAGTTTCGTCTCCAGTAACAATTCCATTCAATAATCCATCCTTGTCTTTCCTGCATATGTCAAAAACACGCTGGAACACATGCGATGTTGTTTCTAAGGTTGCGTGACCATTCTGAATACCCATTTAACGTTGGCCTTTGTCATGCCAAGATGATCGTGAAGAATTTAAAAAATTCTCGTACCCGATACTTCAACAATTTATGCAAGCAATTTTTCTTTAGTCTAGCATCCAATATCAATTTTTCGACTTTTTGAATCGTTTCCGGAGTAGTCATGTTAATCGGCCGTGGGCCTCCGCCTGATTTAAAGATACTGTCCCAGTTTTGTTTCATGGTTTTACTCAATCAAGAGTTCCGGTAAACGCCATTTTTTCCAGTACAGTTTCAACTGACTTTCCTTGCTTAGTAAGGAACTTCATAACGTCGCAGTACTCAATTATTTTCCTTAATTCACACTTTCTTCCAGATTGAGATGTTCGATCGACGATAATTCAAGGATGACTGATCCGATTAAGATAAAACTTGCTGTTTATACTGAAAATGAATTTCTAAATGCGTTATCACTCGGTTAATTACATTAAGTAATAACCGACCCCTCCATTCCGCGAACTTAAAAACGCATCCACGCATACAAACCATGGACCTTCCATGTATATTTTAACAGCGATTCAGTCTACTTGCGTACTAATTTGCATATGTTGGATTGTTCGCTTTAAAATTGCATGTGTAGGATTGTTCGCGTTCAGATTTCTAAATAATTTGTTGCCCACCAGGTTGCAATTCAGATGTTGTAGATTCTTATGGAATATCACGAGCCCACTACGCTGCTGGAACACTCTAAAATGCGCTTCTCTCATGAAACATACTAAATCGAAAAAAATTTCTCCCAAATTGCTACGGTCGGTTATTAAACTTACATTTGTTCAATTCCTGTATGAAGAGAAGACACGTGTCTTTGCAAAAGATTAGGAGGCAGGTACATTTTGAGCAGGGTCGAAATGTAAAAAACTTCAGCCATGTAATTTGCTTGTTTTTTGTCATAATAATTAAGTAATTATTTTAACATTAAAATTTGTTCATTTGCGAGAATAGAAGAGTTCCATACATTAAAAATGATTATATTATTGAAAAATTCGATACAATTGGTTGAAATAAATGATTCTCCTATATAAAACATGACTATCATTGAAATCATTTTGGATTTTTATTGAATAAATGTTGGATCTTTTGTATTTCATTTTGAATAGTTTGCTTGCTGTTGAGTAATGACTTTGATAATGTTTATTGAAGCTTTGGCATTCATTTTCGCAAATGAGCGACACTTACTAAAATTGAAAATATTTATAATATGAATTTTATATACGCAATTATAGCTTTTATATAGATATATGATGAAAGACGGATGAAATATATAACCGTGATATTGATAAATTGGTGTTATTCGCTCATTTTGCTTTGTTTGTTGTTTTCATATTCATAGTTGAATTCTTACATATATTAAAACATAACGAAATAATTTTCACAGTTATCTGGATAATATATTTATATTCCTCTGTACATTTTCATGCTAACGTGGTTGATTGCTGTATCACGTAACAAACACAATATATTCACACGATTACACTTGATCCTACACAAACACCTGTAAAATACAGAAAACTGAAGGTGAAAATGACCCCGAAGTCAAAGACGAAAAAGCTGAACAAAACGTTGGTGAAGTATCTGAAAAAGAAGAGGGAGAAAAAAAAGTAGAATCGACGGAATCGTCTGAAGAAAAGACGGTAAAACAAGAAGAAGGAGAAGGGGAAAACACATCAATTGAACCTTCAGAAGAAAAGTCAGCTGAACTACAAGAACATGAAAACGATGAAAAGGAAGAAGTCGTCGACGAAAAGGATAAAGATAATACAGAAAAAGCGGAAAGTGGCGCGAACGACGATATAGAACAGACGGAAAAGTCAACTGCGAATGCGTCTGAAGTTTCTGGAGATGATAATACAGAAAAGCTTGAAGAAAGTGAAAAGGCTACTAGTGAGCTCTTTGAAGGAAACGAAGCAAACGATACGAAGAGTAAGGAAAACACCGAACAAACAGAAGAATCCTTAAAATCTAAGGAAAATACAGACGAAAAAGAATGCAAGACGGAACAAACAAATGAGAAAGAGAAAGACCCAGAAGGAAAAAATGAGGAGGAAGACATTAAAACTGATATAGGAGAAACTAAAATTGCAAGTGAGGACAAAGATGTATCAGCAAGCGAAGCAAACGATACGAAGAGTAAAGAAAACACCGAACAAATACAAGAATCCTCAAAATCTAAAGAAAATACAGATGAAAATCAATGTAAGACGCAACAAACAAATGAGAAAGAGAAAGACCCAGAAGAAAAAAATGAGGAGGAAGATATTAAAACTGATATAGGAGAAA
Organism: Stratiomys singularior; assembly: GCA_954870665.1. Taxonomy (NCBI): domain Eukaryota; kingdom Metazoa; phylum Arthropoda; class Insecta; order Diptera; family Stratiomyidae; genus Stratiomys; species Stratiomys singularior. Next base: position 64,999,878 of record OX940880.1, on the reverse strand, counting down.
CTCAAATTGCAAGTGAGGACAAAGATGCATCAGCTAATGCAAATGCTTTAGCAAAAGAAGAAAATAATACTGCAGATTGTGATGAAAATGGAAAAAAAGAAGCGGAGCAAATCAGGGAAAATCAGAAAGCACCCATAGAAAGTGAAGAATCAGTAGAACATAAAGACGAAAAACCTCATGAATATGAAAAAATGAAAGAAATAGTTGACGAAACCTCTGAAGAAAAAATCGATGCTGAAAAGCAAGACATAAATCCTGATGAAAAATTAAAAGACCAGAAAACAATTTTAGAATCCAAAGAGCGTGAAGATGAAGTAAACGATGCCGCAGAGAAGGTAGAAGTAGTTGAAAACGAGATTGAAAAGGCAACACACGAAAAAGTATCTGCGGAACCCATACTAACTGCTGAAGCTGCTGAAATTAAAGAAACTAGTTCTGAAGACACGAACGTAGGAAAAAATGCAGCACCTGAGGCAACCGCGGAACTTGATGAATCACCGCCGTCAAATGTAAGACAAGAAATAAATCTCGAGTCTGACAGATCCGAATCCCAACCAAGTGAAGCCACGTCTGTGGGAGAAATGAATGAAAATATTAGTATGGAAAGTAGTAAGGCTACTGAGGGTAAAATAGAAAGCAGCTCAGACGCAGTGGCAGAACAAATAGCTTCTGAATCAAATCAATCCAACGAAACGAAAGGAATTGAAATTTCTAACGATGAAATAAATTCTGAAACTGATGGAAAAAAGGAAACACAAACAGAATCTAAAATACCTGAACAGGAAAACACTGAGGTTTGAACCGCTGATTTTTGTGATTGATGCTAATAACTGCTGTCTATTCAGCTAATGCTTGCGATCCCCTAGCTTTTTTGAAGTTCTTAGCCAATATTTTCTTTAGGTAAATCGTTTCAAAGACTGTAGCCAATTATGTGTGCTATGCCTTTCGAATCAATTAAGACGTTTGATGTTTATCTAACATTTAAACGAAAAATTTGATTGTGTGGTTAATATTAGATCCTACATTTCTCGCTAATTCTATTATTTTATGCGTATGCTCCTTTGCTATTTATATGATTTCTAATTGGTTTTCACCTTCTTCGTGTTGGTTCTATATTGCAAAAGAATCAGACTCGAACAAATGTAATCAATGAAATAGGTGTTACAACAACTTTTGACCCGACAGCATCGTCTGAAGTCGAAGGAATTGGCAATGGATCTGACATAATTGGCTCTAAATTTTATGAAAACAAAAACGAAGAATTCGAAACGCCAGAAGATGTTGCATCACCTTTGGAAATTTATTCGGATATAGAGGTTTGATTTAACGCTTGATTGCGACATACAACTTTATGCTCGTTATTTTAAACTTCTCTTTAATAATTTTTTTAGAATAAAGTGACACATTCTGTGTAATATACATGTTTATAATACTCGTGATGTTATATTTGCAAAAATTGTAGTGTACAAGTTCACTTTAAAGTCCGAAAATAATCATAATTTCAAAATTTTATTCTGTTCTTTTATCGAATTGAAAAATGGAACCTGTTAAAATTAAATATTCATCAGTCATCGAATAGCTAAGAAGACATTCTTATTAATTTTGAGTTTGTAAGCACTTTATGCGCCGAAGTCGAGTTGGCGGACACTTAATTTCAGGACGAAGATCTTCGAAACGAGTAAATTTAGAACAGGTTGATTCCTCACTTGGAAATGTACAATTGTTGACGAAAATCCTTTTAATAGTTTGGCAGTTTTTTAAGTGTTTTCCTTCGTTTAACTGTTAACTTTGGTGGATTCCCAATAAAGGAACGGTAGCAATTGAAGCGCATTCGGATTTATTATAAACGGCTTAGACAGTCCAGAGGTTAACTGTCTATTTGAAAAGAAATTCATTTCTATAAAAAAATTAATTTAATTTATAATTTATTTTAAAGTTTTAAGGGGTTTTCTTTGTTTATCAATCGAATTCGAAAACTTACGGTTGATGAACTCCCAATCCCTAGGCTGTATGAAAGTACACTACAATCAGAAAATCTTCCCCTATTGGTTTACCTCTTTTATCCAAGCGGTCTTCTTTAGGTGCTGCCTGTCTGGCTTTCCGATCACGAATGTCCTCTTTTCATACTTGCTCTTATAAACATTTGGTATTTGTAAACAATATATGACGTCGATGATGCAACCTCATGCATATACTTCCAATGATATTTAGACTGCTAATTCAACGTATTTCTGCCAAAAATTACGTTTGAGGTCGATAGTCCAAAGTGTTTCATTTTACGATTCATTTTTGTTTTCGAGTTTTTTGCCCAAATAATGTGGAAGAAAATTTATATCTGGTAAATTTGGAAGGGGATATCTACAATCTTTTCTACCTCTCAACTCAGAGCAAGTTTATGTGTGAAGGATTGCTTATTGGCTTGAGCTGTCATGTATTTGCACCCATGTAGATTGCAATACTGATCTTGTGGCACCTCATCAGTGCGATTCAACAATCTGTCTGTTGAACTTTGCGCGCCAAGCCTCTTTTATTTCCTTTTGTGTTTCATCCAGTTCCCAGCTTATCCCAATGTGTTCGTCGCTTAGTATGCCTTCTTTGGCTTTGCTGTCTGTTAGTGCAAAATCCTCCAGTCCTTTATGTCCAGGTCTCCCTTGTAATGTGTATGTTTTGTTGGGGTTATTTTCAAGGATTTCCATATGTCCTTTACTGTTACCTTATGATTCTTGTTTTTTCTATGTTCCGTAGGATATTTATTGAGTTTGTGTAGATATGTACATTGCTGGTTTCTGGCATTTGGTGAAGATTATTGCTTGGGTTTTGTTTGGATTGACCTTAAGTTTCAGATATTAGCATATTCTGGCGAATGTGTTGACTTTATCTTGTAAGGATATGATGGTGTCTGTCTCATTTGTTCCTTCTTCTAAGATCAGGAAGTCATCTGCATATTGTAGCACGGCGGTGTTATTCTTAACAATGCTATGCAATTTACTGGTATACAAGTTGAAGAGTGTAGGGATTAGAACATCACCTTGTGATGCCATTGTTAATGCCGCTCTCTTGTCTGTTCAGTGTTAGTTCTCTTTTCGTGTATAGATTTATCATCCACCTTATGTACTGGTGAGGTATTTGTTCTTCCGTTAGTTGTATTTGTTCTTGTTCTTCCTTGCCAACGCATACTCCGTATGCCTTGGCAAGGTCCATTAATACTGCTATTTTGATGGGTTTCGCTTTTATATTCGTAATTTTCTGATGCAGTTTGTTGATACGGGTGATAGTTGACTTATTTTTTCTATATGCGTAGCAATTCCCGGATAGGAGGTTGTTATAATCGATGTTTGACAATTTTGTTTTTGATCAGTAGTTTCAGGTCTGTAGTTTTTAATGTCTAGTGGGTCTTTGAGTTTGAGAACCAGGGTAGCCCGGGTTTGAGAACCGGGGCTATCCTGACTTTTCTTAGTTTACTCCGAAAGTGATATGTGTTTATTGCATTATTTATGGCCTCTAATATGGTGTCTTAGTTTGTTAGTAGGAGGGTTTTCATTGTTTCATAGTCGATTAGGTCCAGTACTGGAGATGTACGCTTTTTGTCTCTGTCCATTAAGTATTGTAGTTCTTCCTTTGTGAAGTAGGGTTGTTGTTCTTCTTATTTGTGTCCTATTTCGGCTATGAGTCCTGTATTTTGTTTCTGCTTGATATAATCTAGTAACTGTTTGCTCTGTTGTTCGTTTAGCTTTTTATTTGGATTATTTTTATTCTTGTTCCTTAGACTGTTGATAAAGTTCCAAAAGTATTTGAAGTTTCCTGTCTCTCATATATCTTGTAGTTTTTCTTCCCACTTACTTTTTTTGTCGGTTGTACTTTTTCCTTCCATTGTATTCAGATTTCTTGTAGTTAAGGCCAGTTAAATGCGCTTTTAATCTTGTTATATTAACCAATGGCCTTGTTTTTCTTGTTCCATTCCTTCTTGAGTTCATCGTTCCACGAAAATTTCGTTTGGAATTCGAATTTTCCTTTTCTTGTGCTATTGTGGATGATGTTGTAAAGTGTGTCTGTGATTTCAGTTAGGTTCGTAGTGAAGGTAATGTTCAGTACTTCGTGTTGTACTTTCTTTCTGTTGGTTTTTATCTTTCTGGTTTTGTCCGTCAGATTTATTTTAATTATGGGGATATGATTGCTGTTAGTGATGTCCAGGTTCTCTGTCTTCCATATTATATGTTTGCTGTGTATATTGCTAAGCGTTATGTCCGGTGTTGAGTTTAGCCATTTGCCGTTGTTATCCATTCTTCTAAATGTATAGACCCCCGTATTTAGTATGTTTGAGTCCATCTGCGTTGCAAATCTTCTCAATGTCTTTCCTTTGGCATTAGTGATGTGATCATCCCACCTATGATTTCTGGCATTGCAATCGTCTCCTATAGTTATTTTTTTGGTTAGATTCATTTAATTGGTTATTTGGTCTAGTTCTGTTTGGAAGTAATTATTTGTATAGTTGGGTGGTGCATATGTCGACATGCCTGTTATGTTGTTTTCGAGATTAACTGTTTGTATTGCTATGGCTTCTATATATGTGTTGATTTCGATTTGTCTATACTGTATGTCTTTCCTGATAAGTAAAGCTATACCTCCTCCTATACTGTTGCCTCTGAGTAGGTAGACTCTGTTGTAATTCAGTAATATGTGATTTGTATTATAGTTTCCTAGTACTTCCTGTAATAATGCGAAGGTGATGTTATTTTTGGCCAAGTATAATTCTAGGTTTTCCTTATGTTTTTGGAAGCTCTGTGTATTGAGTTGTAGTATCTTTATCATGCTTGTTGTTTGGGGTGGCACTTTGGGGTGTGCACTGGCACTTTCAAATATCACTTAGAGCCTGTTGTATCCAGACTGTTTTACATCAGTGATTCCTTTTAATCCTATTTTTTGTTTAACAGAAAGAAACGCATGGATGTGATTTTTATCCTTTCGTTAGATTTGCTGATTCCGTCTATCAGTACTGGAAAAACTTTGTCCTTCGCATCGCTGGGGTATTTATTTTTGGGGATAGCATTCATATTTTCACTGGTCATATTAGGTATAACTGTGCTGGTTGTTGCCGTATTTTCCTTAGTTATGTATTCAGCTATGTAACTCCTAAGTTGCACATTGTTCGGTTGTCTATTCGTTGTGTACGTTAGTTTCCTCTTCTTTTGCACTATTATATCAGTCACTAACTGTGTGTCACCAGGATCCGGTGAGGCTTTCTACCATTCCTCCATTTTATTTTAGGTTTTGAAATTTTAATGCACCAATTATGTATGTAATCAAGAAATCAGGGTACTTACGTTTGCTGTTATTGTAATATAAGCAGCTCTTCTTTCCTTGTATTTCTTTACCACTTAATTGCACTTTATTTTCCTAGTTCTCCTAAGGGAACTCCTTGTACTTGGATTGGTAGGCTATGGAAATGGAATAAGGTTATGGTCGCCGTCTTGTAATTTTCCACTGTTTAAACTGTCTTTTGTTTGATGCGTCATCATTTGATTTTTCTCCTTCCAAGGTTCAAACAAAACTCAGAGGAGCAAGTCAAAAATACCCTACTATATTTTGTGTAAAAAATCTTTACAGATTCACGGGATATCTTTTTTACCGGCAGTTGGCCGGAGATATTAAAAAGGGAAAAGTCCGCACGCGACAATAAATCAATTTACAATATATACAAGAGTTTTATCATGTTTAATTTGCATTCTTGCAGTGGGAAAAAAAGTTATTTTAAACATAAATTGGTTTGGATCAAGGTCGATATTATTGCATTCACAAATGTTGCAAGTCGCATGGATTCGATTAGTCAAACTAATTGTTAAAATTGAAGGCAGTAATATAACGTTTGGAGGAATGTCAACATCCAAAAAAGTATTTCATACATTTCGTCTTATATTTCAAACAATTCAAGAATGGAATCAATCAAATTTTTTTGGCTCTGTTTTCTACAAAACCCTCTGCTGTGTGTTTAACAGGCGCCTTAACCTCGTGGATCAATAATGCCTACGGTGATCAGTTGTCATTTGAATTGGGGAAAATCCTTTACGAAAACAAATGACGATCCCAAGCTAAGAGCTTTGATGAAACTCTGAAAATCACGATTTGTGTCAGCTTTGCGCTACAATAGAGCCATCAAAGCGAAGGAGTTACCTTCGAATGCAATTTGCAATTTGCAATACAACGGTGCTGTGCACATTAGCCAGCGTTTTTCGTTCGCAATGCTCTGAGGCTGGTTATTGTTCGTACTCCTATGGCGTCACTGATAGAAATTTGTTCAATTGCCAGATTTAGTTTTTCTTGTTAAATTTAAACATTTTGTCTTTGGAGAAAACTTCTTGAAGTAGTGAAAATTTATTTCTTAAACTGTCAAAGTTGGAGCAATTGAAGATTATATGTTCTAGTTTTTCGCGACTATTATACCAACTGCAATAGTCGAATGAAGTTATGTTCGCTTTCTTTGTTCTTGTCTTGTTGTACGCTCTGTTTGTCAGCATCTTATTAATCTGTTTAGTGACATTGCTATCTAAGTGGATGAAATATAAGGTGGCCTTTTAGCTATGGGCAGAATTTTAGACGAATTAGAATTTTAGGACTTTCCTTTTATTCGTCATTGTTTGTTTGTAGGGGTGATGAAAAGCGCATCCTGTGCCAAGGGGTTTTTAGCTGCAACCGTGTAACAGATTTCATGGTTGTCAATTAATGAGTTTACTATTGCAGTTATGAAATTTGTGAGATCCTTATGATTGAGAAGGGACCTGTTGTGTGTGAAGTTGTTGAGCTGGAAGAAGAAGTTCTTTGATTTTGTGTTCATTTCTCCCCAACAGTTATTGCTGAATAGATTCAGGTATTTTCTGTGTGCTAATGTTTAAATGGAACTGATTTTTTATGAAAGTAGTTTTCTGAATTTACTGTCATGAAGTCAAATTATTTCTTTCTGCTATTAGTAAGAAGGATCGTAGGCTGGATAGGAGTTCTTTGGTCATGGCTAGCGATATTGTATTTGAAGCTTGAAGTTGGGAAACTCCAAGGCATCTTTTCAGTTTGCCGGCTTTGGTAGAGTCAATCTTTTGAATAGGTATTGCGGCGCGTCTGCCCTGTTAGCAAAATTGGATTTAAACGGTCTGATTATTGCTCTAAAGATGTTCATTGTCTTGAGGGGGCTTACACCGTGTTTTGAGCTTGATAATTTCTTAGTGATTTGACTGTAGTTTTTAATTTAGTTTCAGAAATTACCTTTTCAGATTGATTGGTGATTTGAGAATCACCTTCTCGTCACAAGTAAGCGGAACTATCCTTTTTCCGAATAAAAAAATAAAGAATAAAACTCGAGGTTTGTTCGACAATTCTTTATTGGAGTCTTCAGGCAACTGAACAAATGATTACAAATTACAGTTCGTTTTATAGTTTTACATTTTTAATATGACAGCAAATTCTCTAGACGTAATTCTAAACTTACACCAAAATCAAATATAACGCGATATCGCTTGTGTGTTATATCGCTTGATAAATGAGTTAACTCCTCCCCCCTTGAAAATCGATCTTAATTAAGATCTAGTTTCGTATCCTTTTCGGTTAAGTCACTCCACAAAATCGGCGGTAGAATGTGTAATGATTTCATTTCCTAACTCCTGTATTCGACGTCCTCGATTAGGATTGTGTCATTTTGGAACTGGATTTGGCGGTGTTGCTGTAATAGAGCTTCCTATTGAAGTTTGTTACGTATATTGTATTTTCATCGATAAGTTCTACTATTGGCCTGTCATGATATTGGTACCTACATTTTGCGGTAGTGCCATGCAAAAGGTTAGCTAAGCAATTATCTGGAGAGAGTCTTTCCAGTTGATCCCTGCGACACGTAATGATTTCCTGAATTTCATAGCATGCTGCGTTATTGCAAATTTTTCGGTTTATGTAATTAATAAGTTAGAAAAATCGAAATGAATCACCTTACTATCCTTTATGGTTGGGCGAATAAGTAGGTGGTTGAAGGTTGTGTTTTCGGTTTTGGGGAGAAGAATGGCGTATAAAAGGGTCGAATTTTTGATAAGCATTAGAGGTGCAGCATTATCGATAGCCTGGATTTCATTTAGGTAAGAAAGTGGTTCTACTTGTGAAAAAATTTCGCTTGTATCGGAGATATCTAATAAGTTTGTGTTGACTATGCCTCTCTTCGCGAGTTGGCTGGCTAGGACTATTTCTTGCACTTCTTCCTTAATAATTAAAATTTGGTTGAATAGCATTTGTTCGTATTTGTCGGTATTAAATGATTCCATGTCTAACGTAATTCTGTTATAATTGTTAATGAGTTCGGTGGAAACTTGCGAAAGGTACTGGTTTATTTTATATTGTTTATTGTTGTTATGAATAATGTCATTTTAGCTTTTTAACACGTTGTCCCAATCCGTGGCATCCGGATTGCCTGCAATCCATTTCCAGGCTGAGTCTATCCAAGTGATTGATCGCCTACTCCTTCTTGCTGTTCTGTTTCGTAATAGATTCAACATTTCCTCCAATTGGGAAAGTAAATTTGTCGATGCATGTGAGGAATTTTTCACCATTAAGCTCCTTAATATCCATTTGCTATATCTGAATAGGGTACTCTGGAATTGGTGGCTTCTGTATTTCGAGCTTGTGAGGGCGTCGGTCGTATTGCAGACATCACAAGTCACAGTATATTTCCTGATAAGCTGGGCCATTTGAGCGAAATAATATTTTTCCAAGATTTGCTTTTTATTCTCTTCGCGGTTTCTATGAGCTCTGCAATGCTCTTATTGTATTATTCTGCATTTGATTTCCTCGTTTGCAATTTCTTCTTTGATTCTTTAATTGATTCTAATTTTAAAGTTTGAGAAGTGCTCTTTATATATTTCCTGGAGCATTTGTATATAGTTTTCTGAAATAATTACGTTTGGGGTTTGGTTTGGGCACGTTGAGGAGAGAAATTGGTCCGTAAATTTCAGTTAGGTATGAAAGTTTATCTGTTTTCAGCACAGGAACGATTCTTATCTTTCGAAGGCACGGCGGTATTTCATTGTTTCTGAAGTTGCGGCTAATTGATACTTAAAATGTTAATTTATTGTTGTTCAGATCAGTGGTGATTTTGTTGAGTGTGTTCTGAGAATTTTATCAAGTTCCTGCATTGTGAAGTCCTTTGGAGAAACTGTGACTGAGTCAGAAAAAGCGGAGGTGATATATATTGTTGCAGGGTGTTTGATTTTGATCATGCCTAGGAATTTGAAGCAGTTGTTGGAGTCTCATTGTGTGCTTGCTGTGAACATAGTGTTTGATTTGAAGTTATTGATAAGTCTCTAGAAATTTTTGTTATTCGGGTTTTGGTTAAGTTCGTTGAATTCATTTTTCCAGATTTTTTCTCTCTATTTTCACAGCTTCTTTCCATGTCGAGATTGCTTCCTATAGCCTTTGATAGTCCGTGGAATTTTTAGCCCGAAAAAATTTTTCCAACATTTCTCTTTAGCTTACCATTGTTTTTTTAGTTGTTTGTTCCACCATGGTTTTTTTGTGCACTCGAAGTTTGGTTGTTGAAGAGAATCCGGTTGATATGGTAAAGGGCTTGATTTAGGGTTTTGGATAAACCGGAGTCGTCTTGTTGTTTTTATGTCTGTTTCGAAAATTATGGCACTGAGTTCACTTTTTGAAATTTTGGTTGAAAAATCTCTCCAACTGCTGCTTTCACTATAAAAGTCGGAAAGTGCAATGTATAATTCTCATCTGGGTATCCTCTCGTTTGTGTGTAGCCTATGGAGCGTTGAAACCCTGGAGTTGAGTATATGTAAGAAGTGGGTGTTGATAATGTTATGTTTATCCTTCATATCACCTACTATGCGGGGGCCTTTGTTAGTGACTCGCAAAAGTTATTGAAGTTGCTGTTTGATCTCAACTTTTTTTGCGTCCGGAGGATTGAGACTACAAGTAAGTCGTCTCGATGGCTTTTATTTCTGTGTTTGTCTACTGGGACTGTTTTGGCTACTCCTCCTCCGTTTTTGTTCTGTCTGTGTTTATATTAAATGTTGTAATTATTTAGGTTGCAGATGTTTCTGTCCTTTGTGGTTCACGTCTCTTGAAGTAGCGCTATATCAGAATGTAGAATGTTTAGAGCCTATACACATTTCTAGGTTAGGTTTGTTTTTAATAGTGCTTAGCACATTTAGTTGTAAAAAATGTATTTTATTTTTGGTGCTGGAGTTCATTTGTTTTTTGATGTATTAGTTCGTTCTATTTAGGTTTTCTACTGGTATATACTGATACCATACGTGTGATCCTTATATCCACAAAAGAAGCATAGAATATCTGTTTATGTGTTAGCACATTCTGATTTTGCACACTTACTGCATCTCAGCAGATTTTCTCTGAAGTGGGTTTGCGAATGACCTAGTGTAAGATATTTGTTGCACTGTCTGAGCTTGTAGAAATAGTATGCAACTTGTATTGTTGTGTAGCCGAACCAAATTGCATCGGGTAATACATCTGCAGAGATTTCTAGATCATATGTTTAGTATGATGCCGTACTTTACAAGGACGTTATTCGAGATAAAAAGGTTTACGTGGCATTTTGTCGCTTCTTTCTTATGGCTCTTCACATCTGTGGCTTTAGTTTGGCAAAATAAAAGTTAAGTTTTATTTTGTGTTACCCTAGGTTGTTAATGTTAGTAGTATTCTTTATTCTTAATTGCTAAATAGAAAATAAGGACTATTGTTCGTGTTTATGCTATGTACTGTACTGTTTTTTGTTATTTTTTCATCAACTGAAACAGTTATGCTGCCGACATGTGGGTGTGTTAAACTCAATTTTGTTTGAAGCTGAGTTTTCCCCAGCTGCTTCGTTCTAGAACTGGGCCTTGTACTTTTGTTTTTGTTTTTTTACGTTATGTTTTTACCTGTACGTTGTGTTATCTTGGTTTTGTTTAGTTTTAAGTGTTTTGAATTCCTAAGGTTTGTCAATCAATTGTCTTCTTCGTTTTGTCCTTGTGAATTCAGTAAATTCTTATTCGTTTACGTCGCCCGGATCAGGCTAAATATCAAAATTTCAAATGTCGTCGTTGCTTTGTTACTTGTCACCAAAAATTTGCAATTAATTTCTCAGTAATTAATGATTAATCTCTTGAATCAGTTTGACAAAAGGAGGATGAGTGAAAATAAGACACCTGGGAACTGTATTTCCTTTTGTTCTCCTTAGCGCCTTAGTTTACCTTACACTGTGATATGTCCTTACTGTACCAAGGTTGGGGCGGAATCGCTCTATAGTCTAAATTTACGCGACATTCCGAATGCCGATAATTAAACAATTTGTTCATAAGGCAAGCAACGATTGTTTCAAATTCATAATAATAAACCTTGTTCGATGCCGTTAATCCCCACCATTACCTGTAATTTTCGGTGATATGACTCAAAATAAAGAGGTTATGCTAAAGATTTAAAATAAGATGCTTTTACAAGTTGCAATTGCCTTTGATCAGATTTTTTGCTTGATAATTTTTACTTGATTGGGTCATACACATGCATTTAGATGCATTAGTCAATTGTTTGGATTCGAATATACGGATATACATAAATAGGCCATGTCGATTCCGAAACAGCTGTCTGTTTAAAATAACAAAAAACTCAATCAAAAAATGGAAACTCATAAGAAGTTTTTAAATATTTTAAAAGGCTACAAACACACGAATCAACAAATGAAAGCAGCAAAAGATGTTCTACTTAGTTTCGCTTTCAGTCTTCACCGAAAAAGATAGTTTAGAACTTATTTTTGGCTCTTGTTATCCTTTTTTACTCCAATCCAATATTTGAACTAAATAAAAAGTATAGATTGCCTTTAATGACTAGCGTTTTGTGCTCTAATTAGTTGATCTAATCCCTACACAGTTGATATTTTAAATTAATCGGTGCATAGAATGATGTTGATTCTGAGTTTACATGACGGATTTCACACCAGTTTCAGTACTGGTCAGATGTTTTGTCATTTTATTAGGGCATTTTATGCTTGGTGAAGGAGGTGTTATTTCAGGGTATAGTATAATTCCAGTGTAAGCTTTTCCTTTACTTAATAGGATGAGTCCAATTGCACATATAGTTCATAATGGTGAAATGTTATAAGGTTTACCATTCGGAACGTCGGAACTTTAAATCGAAAGAAAATGAAAGGTACCAGTGATATTCATGTGATTTTTTGATGATTTAAAAAAAAACTCAATGTCGTTGAGTGTTGAAAATAAAAACATTCACATGTCCTGCTTGGTTTCGATCGCCTGACTGAAGTCTTGACATCCAATTTTCACTACTTTCTTAGTCGACTAATATGTAAAGTCGAAGCGTGGGCGATTGCACGATCTTGGCAGTCAGTTGACGTTTGTTCCTAAATCTTCAAATAAATCAGCGACCCCCCCCCCCCCCCCCGCCCCGAGCGTTTTTCTAAGTTTCATCAACATTTCCATGATTACTTGAAAGACAATACTGACCACAGCGGTCAAATGTTACCTTTGACTATTTGATCAGTATCCCCTTTGCGGCAGTTAAAAGTATTAACTTCCAATGTGACGGAGTCAGTACCTGTTTGAATATTATATTTTTAGTATCCACTCGTATAAGACACCATTGATCTTTAGTATTGTCAAAAATCTAATCATGTTTCTCAATCGATGTTGGTCATTTGCCTTTCGATCATCGTATAAAAATGCTCACTGCGAAATATTTTTCAATCTTCATCGATTAACCAATCGCTTTTTAATTTGAAAAAATATTTAGAAAGAAAAACTAAAATGTTGTGGAGATAAAATCAGTTACCCAAGTCTAAATTATCTTCTTTTCTAGATCATCTTGCGATCATACTATCGGTTCTAGTTTCAAAAATTTGCTCTATTAATTAGCCGCGTCAATTTGTATTTATTCTGCTCATTCGCATTGGCTCTGAAGATAAGATGGAAAAATAGGCAACGAATATCTCAGAGTTCAGTCCGTTTTTGGTAATTATTTTTAAGTAAATTTTACTAATTTATATTGAATTATCGTTGGTTATCCTTTAAACCCTTTTGTTATCTTTATGTGGTTCGTGTAGACTTGTTATACATTTTCTTCCAGCAAATATGAGCGTTTTCTTCAAATTTCACTTTCTCAAGGCAATAATCTTGAAATTTTCCAAGACATGAGAAAATAATTTTTGAATGAAGTGGTTGTGAGTTCATAATTACAGTAATTATGTTCCATATTGACCTATAATTGTCTAATTGTTTCTATTCAAAATTGAATCTGTCAATTTTATTGTGCTACGATTTGAAGGCTTTAATGCCGTTATGAAACTCATTACTCTCAAATTTTCCATTAAATGTTCGTTTGGTCTTCTTGGTCAATTGGTCTTAGAACCTCCTTATAGTTCCATATCCAGCGATCTATGAGTAATAAAATGAGTAGTAAAGAGTATGCAGTTATATTTTCTATGAATTTTTTGAGAACGTTTCCCACTTATGTTAAATCCTTTCCAAGACAAAAGCATATGCTCATACTATTCTTATTCGTTTGGGTTCCACTATATGGATATAAAATAAGCCACTCCGGCCTCAGCATAGGACTTAAGTTTAACGGACGGCCCCTGCGTCATCATACGTATGTCATATACGTATCATACGTCATCAAACTCTAGTCATAGCGTAAGAACAAACAGCGATAACACTCCGACCATCGACCAATCTAACAGATTTTGCAGAATTGTATGAGTGTTAGTAAAAATATTTATTTTTTGCTCGTTTTGTTTACAAGCACAATGTAAACAGATAGACAAAATAGAGAAAAATAAACATTTTTACGAACACCAATGCAATACTCCAGAATTTTTTGAATACCGTTAGATCGGTCGTTTGTTCGGAGTGTTAGCGCTGTTTGTGTTTACGCTATGCTCTAGTTCTGTGACCGCGTATTCGTTCCTTATCTGTCAGGAAAATTGAAGTCTTAACGTGAAGACATGTAAAATCCTTGGCTTCATCTCGAAATAAGGTTTTAAATATTTGTAGTCATGAAGCATTCAGTTTTCGTTGCCTTAGAGTAAAGCAATACATCAGTACGTTTATTTAGATATTGCGAGTTATCTTTTTTTTTCGTTGCTAATAATATCAAACATATTTTCTTTTGCAAGCAGTAAAACCTATGCGGCTGCGATGCTCTGCGAGCTTGAAATTCTTCTTGACTATGATTTACTAAATGTTGATTATAAATTGCTTGCTTACATATGTACTACCATATATATATGAACAATCAAATATTTGGTACTAATTTAATTTTTTTCAACTTCCCGCATTGCAATAGAATAATGTTCAGCCAAATGGAGTGAGTGGCAAAAGCGAACAAACGGAAAAGACAGCAGAAGAAAAAACGGCTGATGATGGGCACTAGACTTAAAAAAAAACATTTACGATATTTTCGAAATCAAATCCGAAACGAATACATATATATCGACTAGGCTGTAATATTAAAAGAACCGTTATGGGATAGTATAAAATTAAAAAAAAAATTATGTTTGCAGAAATTTAAAGATTAAAGTTTGTTACTAAAAGCGTTATCTTGCTTATCAAGTGCTTTCAGCCATACGATCTAATACGAAAAGTAGCTTATAATTGATTAAAGCACGAGTACAAAATGACTTGGCGTGAGAGTTTCGATAGTTTTCGAATTTCGGCAACGAACCATATCAAATAAATAATTGAATGAACTAAGTTGACTTACTTTCATTCTTCGATAATTAGGTGTTTGTGCTAAATACTATCGTGAAACTATTTTTTATTTATTCATTTTGTACTCATAATAATTAACTACATTGAAAGTTGGCACATCAATGCTTATGATAGTGTCATATGTTTACTTATGAATGAACTGAGTAACTATTAAGAATTACATATTCAGTTGAAGCTTTTAAATGTTCAAGATAGTCGGTGGGCTATCTTAACAATGAATGTAACTTCCATCATAATTTTCGTGTTTTCGTTTTGAGTCGTTAAATTTTGAATAATTTCTCTTGTACATACATATCAACATTTTTATGTCGTTTATCATTGTGTACTTATAATTATATTTACTGTCACTGTTGCCCTTTGCAATGAAATAATTGATTAAATATTTTAAGTTAGGCATGGGAGAAGCATTAAAAAATGAACGATTTTAAAAACATGACTAGTTGTTTAAATATTTTACTATAACAATGAATTGTTTGATCAGTAGTCTAGTGAACAAAGCGATGTCGTGTGAAATGAGTATAAATTGGACCTCTGAAGACTCTGGAAAACATTCAACTTGCGGAACAGATGAAAATCATACCAAAGTGTGTCAATTTTTAGACGATGACTGGAGAAGCCCGACCGGATGCTCCACCATGACAATGCGAAACGTGGAAAAGCTGCTGCAGTTATTATACAATCGGACACCGCTCCCAGTGACTTATTTTTATTCCTTTGGTTGGAGAGTCCTCATATGGAAGCGGTTTGACAGCATCGGAGCGGTTCAAAAGGCTTTGACGCAGGTTTTGGATAACATTCCCGATGACGAGTTCCAGGTTGCATACTAGGAGTGGAAATTTCATTGACAGCGGTATTTCGTCTCATAGAATCTATTTTTAAAATTGTTGGACCGATTGACGAAAGAGATCAATAGTGTTTTTGTTCTTATACCAGCCTTGAAACTTTATTTGCAAAACCATTTTTAATTTTAAAATGGCTTCAGCATTTTCAATTATTTTTGAATAAAAATTGGGTGGATTTTAGAAATCCACCCAACGTAAATAATTTCTAATCTAACTCCACAAATGTTTTTCTTGCGCTGGATAATGATGGTAAGTAACTTCTCTGTAGGAGTTGGAATAAAGATCCAACTCCTACAAAGTAATCTTAATGATTAATAGAAACGATACAAAATGATATAAAACCCTTTGTACGCTAAATGCTCCCATCTACTTACGGTAAACAATTGTGCTGTTGTCCAAGTAAATATTTAGTTCTAATTAAGATACATTTCCTTGTTTTTTTTAATCAATTAATATTTTTCCACGATACAAATAATCATTAAAAGTAATTAAACTTGCTTTTAACGATAATAAGATCTCAATAATATATGTTAAAGTGAAAAAATCAACAAAGAAACTTACACATGATATTCATACAAAAGTAGTTCAAAAAATATGCTATTCTTCATCTTCTGATGTATCAGTCGCAAATTCGCTTTCATTTTCTTGCTGTTCATTATGTTCCGACTCCGACTCGCTGATTTCCCACTGAGGGTGATCGTTTGTGATCTCAGGTGCCTTTTGAACATCTAACTTAAGCTCTTGTTGCTGATCCATTCCAATGTAGGAATCTAGAGTAGGCCAGCATTTATAAATATTCTATTAGATCAGGTTGGACAAATATTATCTATAAATTACCTGACCGCAGGCAAACTGTTAATGTATAAACTCCAGGCCATCGTGGTGCTGTGAATTTTAATTGAACTTCCTCTCGATCTACCAAATTGGTTATATGATACGGAGCTGTCAAAAGGGTTCGAGACTTCCTATCACAAATATATGTCCACCAATATTCTTGTTTATCTTCAGGGAAATAAGGACAATGCACACTATGCGAAACCCTTGACTTCCCTTCTAACTTTTCGGGTTTGTTTAATTTTTGTTGAAGTCTTTCCCACTCAACGTCGTCATCATCTTCAACCGAGGATTTTTTCTCATTCTCATCACTGGACAGTCCACCATCATCTTTTTCATCGTTATCACTTTCATCAGAGTCAATATCAGATTCCGCTTCAGCGATTGATTTCAATGGTTTTTCTTGGGTTCCGGCATCAGATTTCTTCGCGTCGCCAGATGCTGGAGATTTGGAGGCATTAACAGGAGTGTGCTGCTTTGGTTTTGTAGGACCACTCTTTTTACCACCTTTGCCTTTGTGCGTTTTTTTATTGGGCTTCGCCCATGTATTCGATTTTTTGGTAGCAGTGCTCTGTTGTTCTTCGGTTTGCTCACCGTTAACATCTGGTTGAACTTCGCTTTCCCTGCAATTCGTTCGGATTATAGTTTGTTTGTCAACAAAACATGGATTGATTATTTCAACTTACTTAATTTGTTGTTTGGCAGGCCGTTCAGTATCTCCAAACAAGTCTTTCATATTTTTTCTGACTAAAGTGACTGTCACTGTTACAATAGCTCCTGCAGTCACTACATTTGTATTTTCATCATCGATGACTGTAAAATAAAATAAATTTGTGTAGAGAATATTATTTTCAGCTATGTTTACACTTTACTGGACATCTTTAATCTATTTATTTAATTGCTCCATACTTGATACACGATATATATAACAGCATATATTAAATTTTCAATTGTTATATAACAGCCTGGATTTTTCTTTATTTTTAAAGCATCGAATTGCATGCTATAAGTAAACAGACTTGTAATATAATTGTATTGTTTGTCGGATGATTTTTTGCTATGGAATATAATTAATTATAAAATAAAACATTAATTTCACCTGTGTCCATAGAGTATTTTATTTTTTCCCAAATACGTATTTCCACCACTGAAGAAGAACCCACAATAGGGTTCGAAATACGTATTTGGAAAAAATAAAATACTCTATGGACACAGGTGAAATTAATGTTTTATTTTATAATTACTTGTAATATAAGTAAACATTTTCCAATTTTAGAATTTTTTCTTTTTTTTGGGTTGGAGGATGAAGGCAATTTACCCCCGGAGTGTGCGACTCCTAGGAGCGCATGCTACCAGACTACCCACTAAACACCTCCCCTCCTGTCAAGAGACCCTAGCCTGGAACTGTTTGACACATTACTTCGGGCTAGGCCTCTTTTTACTTCGCCCTAGGGCGCCGTTGGCGTAGAGAGATCTCCCCCCAGCGGGAGGGGGCAGGATGGAGGAGGACTGCTGGAAAGGAGACCCCCCCTATACCCCGCGCCCAATGTTATCCATGATACCTTTTTTTGCTGTAAGTATTGCCCGAGAGTAATGTGCCACAGGTCCATTTGTCGAAAGTTTTCAGCATTTCTCCAACCAGATTGTCTGGAGAAAGCTCTCCCATTACCTTCCACAAGGCCTGCCGCCTCCTCTTCCACCTTCTACAGATGAAAAAGGTGTGACATGCGTCGTCCTTTTCCCCTGGCAGAAAATGCAGTCTGGGGACCGTGATTTACCAATCTTATGCAGGTAAGACTGAAAATACCCATCGCCGCTAAGAAGCTGGATAAGGTAATGCTCAGCCTCACCGTGTCTTCGATTTAGCCACGATCCCACGTCCCCTATAAGGCGGGCAGTCCAGCGGCCATTAGAGTCGCCTTCCCAGGACTTTTGTCATTCGAGTATTGTGCGCTGCCTCTCCTCTCAGTTGACAGCATATCTTGGACCCTCCACTTTTCGGTCATAAATTCTCCGTGGGGCCGAAACAATGGAGACGTTCTCTGATGAAGATTGAGGGAAAGTCATGTTTCTAGTTCAGCTGTTACATCATCCAAATATTTTCTATGTTGGTTCTTCAATGAAATTGTTTCCGTTAGCTTCCTCACACTACCTTAAAGTGTTTCTAAGTGTCCAACTTCCTCATGTTTCTTGTCTTCTGGACCATTGCGATATTCGCCCATTTTAACCCTTAATCAACGCAAATGTGTTCGGCTGCCAATGGTCTTACGTTACTTGTGTCACCTCCTGTCATCATTACTTTTGCTTTTGTATTATTGGGATACTGTGCATTGCAGTAGTTTTGATGTATAACAATAAATAGTTTGTTTGAAGGGAAGGACTGTACTTGCCGGTCAAAATGAAATCGTTATACCTAATATTTGCAACGTGCTGAAAGTAGTACTGAGGAAGCAATAAAATTTACTTACGAAAATAAGAATCTGGTTGAATTTTGCACATTTTAGAAATAAGTAATTAAAGCAATCGGTAGAATAATGTCTGTTGGAGGTTCTTTCGCTTTAATTTGAAAAGAACTTAAATCTGTTGACTTAGTGGGATAACTTTTTTTTATTAGAAAATATTCACAGGCAGCCCGTTTCTATTATATGCTATGTTATACGTGTGTAGAAAAGTCTTCCAAATTGAATATAGGAAAAAAGCGACTTTTTTTTTATCATGAATCGATTTTCGAGGTCTTTTTTCGTTCTTCATGGACGATCGATTTACTTAGATAATTTAAATGGATATCGCTTCGGTTGTGTGTTTAAGTTAAGATTTTGGCGATTCTTCCTTTGATCGAGATTCATTCAAAGAAAGAAAAAATATAAATTTTTGTATAGTGTCCATCAAAATTTAGTTTTACATATTTATGATTTGCATGTATTTACATTGTAGTTTACTGGGGCGTTGATTTTCTCAACTATCGCAAATTTTAGATTCTTCAAGGTTTATAAAAAAAACTTAAGCCGATTGAGCGTCATTTTCATTGGACAGAACACTGATAACTTTTTCCCTTTTTCATCAGCATTTCTAAAGCAGTCATTTTCTTAACTTACCGGTACTATTTCTTCTTGGTTTAACCTGTCTTCCATTAGTTACTCTCCTCTTTTTTCGGTTCTGCTTTCTCGATACAAGGATAGTTTTAAGTTTTGAAATTTTGATTTGATGTCCCGTATAATTTGTGTGGATTCGACTAGATTTTTTTATGTGATCGCCTTCCGCAGATTTTCCGGCTCAAGACTGATTAATATTGGTCTCTCAACACTTTTTCGAATTCTTCTTACTTTCTCCGCGAACTTCTTTTTTATGGAGAATTATAATCTCTGGAAAATGTGAAGAGATGAAAGATCATCTCTCTGGAAAATGTGAAGTGCGAGTTTCTCAAAGCCTGTCCTCCATTGGTCTTGTAGTACCTCGCTTTAGATTTTAAGAAGTTTCTTTTATGCATAGAAATTAGAGTTTCAAAATAGCGAGCGAATTTATGTCCTTCAGGATAGAATCATTCCATTTAATTTTTTCTAAGTTTAATGTTTTGATGATTTTGAAACGATTCTAAACGGTCTTAACAAAATGTTCAATTTTTTGAAAAGGACTGCAAAGTAAATATATTTCGAGAAAGTGATAGGGTTGATTTTTAATTGAATTGAATGAATTGACTGGTTTTTCAAATTATTATCTGTGATACTGCAACACAAATGTCAATTGCAATCAGCATCAATATGATGAACTATTTTAATCAGGTAAGGACATTTAGATGTCAAACTCATACAATATTGTGTTGAGCGGGCAATTTTTTCAGATTAACTTGATGAATCATCCCATCTTAAAGTAAATACAAACATAACCAATAGCTTCGAATGAAAGAGTCTCAAACAAGATTTAAATCTGTCGTAATGCTCTTATGCATTGCCATTAAGAAATCGTACGGAGAACACACTGATACCACGGCCACGTTACTTCTCATGTCCAGCGTATGCTGATGCTTTAGCTTAGCTTTAATATGTTTGATTTTCAATTGGAGCATATTTTTGAAAACGTTACTAAAATTAAATCTTTTTAGATACACTTTCTTATCAAATTCTTCTCTAGAGAAGTAAAAAGTTTCAATACTTCAAACATGGTCTGATTAAAAGACTAACAACTTTATTTAGATTGGACTAAGAATAAGTTGCGAATCTTGCAATTCATTATTTAATTGCATTAATTAGGATAATTTATTGATTATTGAGATACAGCTTGCTTTGCATACGCATACGAAGAATTGTTAAAATTACAAACCATATACTTAATTTCATTTTGTTATCATACCAAAGGGCCTTGTAGTAATTAAATTCAATGATGTTAACAATAACTGAAAATGGTTTGGATTTTTTTTATCAATATTGATGAGGATACATTTTTGCAATCACAAGTCAATGCTATTGAATTAATTGCCCTAGCAACCTGAAAAAATCACTAGATTCAGTTTGGACCAGGCATTCCATTTAATTATAAATAATCTTCGTCATAATGGCAGCCCAACTCGGCTCTTGTCCTCGAATATCTGCCGCTTCCAATTGCGCCGGTCTATCGACCGCATTCTCACTAAATCAATAGCAAAATAAACTTGAAGATTATTGTACTGGTTTTTTATAGCCTCCGACAATATTTAGACATTTGACTCGAGAAAGAGTTATTTAATTTTATTATCGTCAAAACGTTTAGTGTGCGCTTTTGATCAGTTGCGAACAACCACTACAGGCCCAAAACCAAGAAAATCGCAAATGTTTCCCAATTGATTTGGTTTAGTATATACAACGTCAGTACGGATTAATGGCAGGTTGGTCATTTCTTTTGTTTCTGAAGGTTAGAGTTGGCAGTCATACACAGTTTTTACAGTCGTTTCACTAATAGAGAAGATCGATAAGTATGCGACTTTTAAAAAATAGGAACACAGAATCCCCCTAATGGTAAATGTGTTCTGGTTTCCATTCAGCATAGTTAGCCATTATTCAATGATGCTATTTTTAACTCAGAGTTTTCAAAAGTTTGGCAAAAAAGGCAGAGACCAAAAGTTCCCTTTTTAATTCCATTATCATTATATTTTTATGAAACAAGTAAAAATTATCTTCTTTCTTAAAACTTCTTACGCATTGTATTACATTTTTGTACACGAGGTGTATGAGTTAGAGGCACGACGAAAAAATATCTGTAGTTCTTTTTTGTATATTGGATAAATAAGAAAAATCACTCACCTTCACATCGAATGCTGAAGTCGATTAGTGGGCTCTTCCCAAGGACTTTCATGATATTCTCGTATTCGAAATCAGAAAAGTTTTTCAACAGCTGACGGCTTTCCTCGGGTTTAAGTTGAGCAAATTGTTGCAAATTTTTTATGTGTTTTTTCTTCATAATGAAGTGAACATGATCCTCTGTTAAATATGGTAATTGAAGAAGGGGATTTTTATATTCCCACAACCCCTGAATAATCATCGGTGATAATTTCATGCAGTTTTCAATCGTTTCAATGTTTGGCAATCTAGAAACTGTGCGAGAAATTTATAAAAAATATCTATTTTTATAATGTGAAGAGGTGTTACTTCGTCTAGCGTATGCAAGTACTACCAACTGGTGCACACATGATATCATTTCTTGTATTAGATATGGACACTTTTTTACAATAAATTGCCGGTCTTTGTCCAATGTATCCGGATTCAATGGAACCCGGCTGAGGTGGGCATGCAATATTGCTCTGGCCTTTATGGAATACATGCGGCAAAGCGGTTGTTCTTTGCACTTTTCGTTAAGATTCGGCAACTGTCGGATAAGCTGGCATGGAAACATTGTTATTAGTGTCGTATGTGAAAACATGGAATTTAATACTTACAGCTGGCACTTCGTCATTATCTGAAAGACGCTCGATCACCTGCGAGTTATGTCGTTTATCAAACTCTAAACTAGCAGCGAGAATCATAATGACACGTTTCAACGCCATATGCGGAGTTTTGTGGAAGAAGAAGAAATACATTTGCGACGTATCCAGTAGCACTTTATCACCGGAGAACCTTATTGACCGGTACCACCAAGTACCTACAGCAATTGGCAGGGCTACCATGAAAACAAGTGCGTACAATCCTAGAACCCACACTGAATTTTCCTTCTCAACTATCCATGAAGGTAAAGCTATTCCGAATGACATGGCACCAGGGCCGTCAGGATTACCATACTTTTCCCAATTTTTGCGGGCCTCATCATCGGTCAATGCTTGATATGCTTTAGTCAGCTTCATGAAAGCCTTTTCATCTCCCGTTTCTTTATCCGGATGAAGTACCACCGATTGTTTACGGTAAGCTTTTTTAATTTCTGCTTGACTTGAGTCTGGTGGAATCCCAAGGATTTCAAACGGATCGAAGTTCACCATTTCGTAGTCGAATTGAGACACACGATATGCTAAGTAAATCAGAAACACCCAGCCCAGAATAATGAGGAATTTTGCCATAAACGTTTTTAAATTCTTGTAAGGCTCCGCCGCCGCTATTATCGCTCTCTTCTTCACACATTCCGGACATTGGCATTCTTCCTTCAATTTCTCCGGATCTAATCGAACAAATATAGAAGAAAGCAAGAATACGTTCAAATCATCTAATTAGTCATTCAATTAACGTAGGCATCGGAGTGCGAAGACCCAACTGTTGTTCTCTGGCTATACTAGCCTGCAACACATGTTGAGTTGCAGAGAGCTCAACCCAGGACTGCGCATTTCAAATAGATTTCATTTTATATTTTATATATGAAACCATACTACATTGAACTCAAACTTTAACCTATAAACATTGATCTTTTGAACGTCTTCCTGTAACAATACGGCTTACCTTCTTTCTTTTTCCTCGGCCAAGTGTAAATTGTTGTCGGAATCAAGACAAGTGCCAAGAATGACAACAAGAAATAATAAAATGTGCCACCGCTTTCGTCGTATTGGAATTTTTGACCACCCATCTTTATAAAGTTATTAAAAACGCTACCACTAACTTAAAAAAAATACGTGTTTCTATATAATTCTAAGTTACACGATTAATTCTCACAATAACGAAGAATCGTGGTACACACATCATCACAAGCTCCTCAGATGGGCGAACATTTTGACACGTATAGTAAGCTGTCGCTGGTTGCCGCTGAAAGCGACGTCTTGCCGTGACTTGTGAAAGCGACAAAGTAGTAACTAATGACTGTTGGAGTTATTTGCATTAAATTTGTGTCGGTTTGAAATTATTTATAAACTTTCTACAGCTAACACTTAAATGTATAATTATCTTTCTAATAACTTCCTTTCGTCTCGCCAATTGAATACGATTTTTATTTCCTCTTAGTGCATTCCACCATGTTCTTTTTCTATACTTTCTAGAGAATTGATTTTCTGTGAATTGCACAACCCCGCCGAGATAACAAAAACAGATAACATGTTTCGAGTACAGCAGTGAAAAAAACGAAACAAGCGAAGGTTTACTCAAAAAAGTGTTGAAACTCAATTGCTCAGTAATCTAGGGTCTCTAAAGTTACACGATTTCCTTCGGAAGAGGCAACTACACATTGCTACACCAATGGAATCCTTACAACTGTAGCTTCAACTCTTTTCCTATAATGATTAAACTCAAAGAAGCTCAATTATTAATGTATTATTTAATTAAACATCATTAATCCATTAAGTCCAACACTGAATGTACCGGCATGTCAATTTCTAGAATGCGCAGAAAAATAAAAAATGGAATTTGTTTAATTTGATATACTAAGCTATTCTTTCAATTCTTTGAAAAATAATTCTATGTTAATAATTCTATGTAAATTCAACATATGCCCAAAACTGAATTCAGTACAGCCTAACTATAGCATTACTGAATAGGAATCCTTACCAATTGTGGTCTGTGTTCAAAAATTTAGAGTATTTCTTGACGGTTCCCCTTCAATCGCTAATCATGCAAGTATAAGGTGGCTGATTTTAGCGATAAATTACACCAATACCTTAAACCCTTAAGATTATAAGCTC
The DNA here is from genome assembly GCA_954870665.1 of Stratiomys singularior. Taxonomy (NCBI): domain Eukaryota; kingdom Metazoa; phylum Arthropoda; class Insecta; order Diptera; family Stratiomyidae; genus Stratiomys; species Stratiomys singularior. The sequence goes on along the minus strand of OX940880.1, from coordinate 64,975,390 downwards.
TTTGTCTGTTTATGATACTTCTATTGGCCACAAATGGCGACTCAGGGTGCAAATTCATTTAAATTATGTGAAACATGCAAATCTAATAAAGCTCTGAATATAAATTTACATCCACCAATGGTAATTACGAAAATACCTCAGCGTCCTTAAAGTCGTTGCCCATGGATCAGAAATGGCCACACGTAAATTGACATTTATCTTTGGCAGGAAGTTTTCTGCACATGGGGTCCAGAAACCTTGATATCTGACAATGGTATTTTGTCCAAGCTATTTATCAGGCTATTGACTGAGTACGGAGTAATTCATTTTGAAACCGCTCTATATTTTCCACAAAGTAATGTACGCAATGCAATTCAATTCAAAATCGCTTTATTGGTCATAACATACTATATAATAAAAAGAATATAAAGCAAAAATCTAAAATAAACAATTCAAAAAACTTACAGGCACAAAAGGCACTCTAAATTAATACTTATCAATATCCAAAAATTTATCAAAAAAACTTGGATATTAAATTAAGAAAAATTATGCATTATTTTCAATTAATTAGAAAAATGGGGAAGAAACATCGAGCCTTATTATAATATTTAATATTTAACAAAAACATAATGGGACTTTTGGCTTAGAAATGCTTGTTTTATACTTAAATCTAATGAGATACTCTAATGTTGCTTCTGATCCTAATATACAATGTGTAACGATATCCCTAACCTCGATTATACCTATCACTATTCATTGAAAAACACAAATAAAACAAATAACAGAACCCTAACACGTAGCAATAATAAGTTACTACCGAAACGAAAAATACGAGGAATTTAGCTATTATCATTCAACCATCAATATTTAGATCTCCGCGTCTCAGTTCGATCTAGTTCAACGTACCTTGCAACACTCTAGCGCTGAAATTCGGAGGATATTCTATTCTTTCATCGGTGGCCCGTCTATATACATGGTATATAATTGGGTCACCATCATAATCAAGAACATATCGATTCCTGTCTAAATACACGTACGTTTCGGGTGGTATGAAGCCAGTTGTGAGCGAAGTCTCAATGTACCCGTGTGTAGGGTGGAATGGCTGCGAAATCCAAGGATTTTCACTCATAGTCCCAAAACTCGCGATATATTCCTAACAAGTTTCAAAATGAAATAATCAATCCTCGTTACTTTGATAGCTTGATGAAGTCATCGGTTCGGTTTATTATGTTTCCAATATGTTTAAGGCTTTTCATATAGGTAAGTGCATGCACGAAGACACTTCCTTTCCAAAACTCGTAGCTCTTTCATCATACTAGCACTTTGGTTATACCAGATCTGACATCCATATGTCAGCACTCTTTGAACCAAAGCCAAAGCAAAGATTATTTTGACCTTCTAGTCAACATATCTGGAGTGGAATAGTTTTCGAAGGGACATGAAAACTTGTCACGTCTTACCTAGCATAATTTTCACGTGTCGATTTTAGTAAAGGTACTTTTTAGTAAAGGTACGATTTTAGTAAAGGTACATAAAGATTTATGAGGTCATTTTCGAAACTGCACGTATTGTCGCATGTCTAGCTCAGAATCCGAAATGGCAATTCGGCATCAACTCATATTTCAACTGATATAAGAAGGCTTTTCAGTCTTTTCAACCTTGTGATGGCAGCAGTTTCATATCCTTCCATGTTGTTTCGATGTTGTTACGTATTCCAGACATAAAAACAAACAAAAAAAGTCTCAGAAAAATATTCTCAGTAGAAAAAAAAACAAACAAAAAAATTCTTAGAACGCTATTGAGTAAAATTTTCAATGAATATGATTCACTTGCTTGCTTTGAACATAAGCGCATAAGAAAGATAGTAAAATTTTGAGTAGAGATAGAAATTGTGAATTAAGTATTGAGGATAATAAATAGAAATTGTGAATTAAGTATTGAGGATAATAAAGAGAAATTGTGAATTAAGTATTGAGGATAATAATCGTGTATCAAGTTTTGAGGATAATAATCCAGTATCAAGTTTTGAGGATAATAAAGAGAATCAAGAAGTATAGCAGCTGTGTGAAGTGCTTAGCCCCAGAAATCCTTGAATCGCAAAATCTTTGAATTAAAAAGCCCAAGAGAAGATTTTGATTAAAATCGATGCGAAGAAGATAGTAAGTAAGCAGCAGAGGAGCTCAGGACGCAGCGCAGCGGACTTTATTGAAGTTCTGAAACCAAGCTGAGGTGGAGATTCGTGTTGAACGCAGCGCATCAGAATTCATACGCTCAAGTGAAGTCCCTAAATCAATCAGAGGTGGTCATAATCAGCACAGCACAAATTATGTAAATTAAATCCTTTATATTTACTTGCTTTCGTTTGATTACTTCTATTTATTTATTTATTTTGTCTAATATGAAAGAGTAAGCTTCAATGTGTGTGTTTGTATGTAACATGGAAGGATCAGGGCTTAAATAATATCCTAAAACCCTGACGCCCGCGCGGTGAGCTAGTCTGTTAAAAGTAACTTCCTTCGGCCGCCATTATGCGGTCTTTGTATTTTCAAGAAACACTGTCTATTTAACCTTGTTCCTTTTTTATCGCTGTAGATGCGACCTATCGGTTGCCCCGAGAACCATATGATTATTAATTATTTATTATTTTTTTTTTGAAAATACATCGCAATGTCAATCTTGGAACCACATCTCAATTGTTTCCAATGTCAAGTTCGACAAATAGACATATATTTCTTCGTTAGTTAAATTCTTGTCATTGGGAACCATTGAGCAGTGGTTGCCGTCATCGAAAGGTGAACATACCTTCTGGTACTCAAGATTGAATTTCCTCTGAAACTTTGCCTAGTCCGTTCGTTTGAATTCCAACCTGTGACTTCCATTTTGAACCGGAATGAGGAAGATATCATCTCTTGGATGATTCATTTCTATTAAAGTTGCTTCGTGTTTACTGAGGTCATAATGAACAACCTGCAATTTCCGTTGAGGACCGCGAAATTGAAGTACGAGTCTTGCGTCAGCAATGCAAATATCCAAGCATGAATTTGTCCTGGATAATTTTAGGTGCTCCGATCCATATATTATACATCCGTTTTCTTCTTGATTATCTATTATCCACGATTTCAGGGTTAAACCTCTGGAATCATTGATGGCGTTCAGTCATGATGTATACCAAGCATTGAGATCCCCGGCAAGAATATAGTATTTTAGAAAGATGGAAAGAGCTCAAGCTGGTATCGAACACGCATCCCTGCCGCTTCTCGTCAGGTGCCAACTCACAAGCCGGGACGCACCGATTTATCGCATCTTTCTAAAATATTAATTCACTTTCCAGACATTCGACAGAACTTCCGCACCCATGAGTCTTCCCTGAGTTAGCTAAGCAAGGGTATAAATCACTTACAATGTTGTAAATGAAAAATAAAAATGGAAAAATTGATCTACCAAAAACTTCTGAAGAATATAGTGGTTACGCAGCTCATTCAATTCGAGCATTTTAAACAAGGAACAGAGTTCATCCTTGAATAAGAGCACTTGTTTTCCAAGTGCATAGGCCAAGATAACGAAGAGGTTATCTCCACCTTGCAGCGGAATTCTGATAAAGAATGCTTCAAGACAATTAAAGTCCTTGAATTTGATTTTATTGATGCGTTGGAAACGATAGGGGGTCTAACCAATATCCACATACCGCCTCCTCCATCACAGTTTACTCTTTCATTTCTTACAAATTCAAAATCCTCAAACGCCATGGAGTGCCATGAATTGAGGCGTAATTTGAGGAGGAGAAGAAATTCGAGGTGATTGCCATGCGGATCAAGTGCTGCAATTTAGTTGACGTTGATCGAAATGATACGAAGTCCCTCTATAGTAATATGACTGGATGGCAATTTGTTGTAAAACATTCAAATTCAACAGCTCGTAAATAAATTCATTTTTGTATCTTGCTTCTGAATTCTTTTGCCTGCAGTATCTAGTTTATGAATAATTGCTAGTAGCAGCTCATTATCGCTACTTACATCATTGCTCACAATTTTTGTATAAGTTTTCGTGAGACCTGATGCAAATGAAACCCATAACTGATGCAACTGAAACCCCTGGTTTAATGGTGCTCGGATGTATGAGCCCGTAGCCCGTAGCTTTAGCTCTACACTTTCTTTTAATTTCAGTTTAAGCTCCATTTTTTCTTTCTTAGCTTCTCCAGCTCAGTTTCCGGTTGCATAGTTTCAGTCGAGATAATTTTGATTTTTCTTCCGGAATCGGCGTTCGCTTCACGCTCGATTCGTTTTTTTAAAAGTCTTCCTCCATCCCGCTAAGATGCGGGGTGGTAATTCAATTTCTTTTGTTATTTTCCTGAGTTTTATTTTCAAGTTGAATTAGTAACATTGGAACTACATCGCACAATGCCTTATGTGGATACTCCATGATAAACCATCGGAATTCTTGTTAACTTCTGAGGAAGAAGGAAGTTGGCAGAAAATAACTTACCATTTGACATGATAAATTAGAAAGAGTAAGAATATTGATAACAGAAAATTTGAAGTCCCGATAAAATGCAGCTCATACATATAATTGACGGTCACTTTGGGAAGATTTCTAAATAGGCCAGATAGGCCTGGCTCTGAGGCTCTGAAATGTAACAATAAAACAATAAACAAAGAACAATACAAGACATGTGTCTTCTTGCTGGCACGGTTCGGCATGCCTAGGTAGCGTTGAATGTTACGCAGATGGTCGGCATATCGGCCGATCATTGCGTATTTAAGAGGTGTGAATGCATTTTAGTTGGGAATTTCGTTGTTTTGTTATAGAGGATTGGACGACTTGCTAAAATACTCGCCTTTAAGAGAAATAGAACGTATATTGTTGTTTATCCATTCCCGGTATTATTTACTGACAATTTAAATGAGAACTAACATACCGCCGAATGGAAGGATAGTGCACCTGTGTAAATAAAAGTATGACGCTTAGGCATGCGAAGATGTGTGGAAATGAAAGGATTCGTAGCAGGCTAGTCTTGAACGAACGGCGGGCGAGAAGAATTTGTATCTTAATCAATTATTTTAAATAAATATATTATTATGCTCATAAATATTTCTCCTATGTGGCACAGTTGAACAACTGCGATGTACTCCGTCCGGGTGCAAATATTTATCGCATTGTTTAGGCGTATTTTTGAGTTGCGTACATTTCTATTGTCAGCTGCGGACACTTTCATTGTCCTGACCAATGGTGCTTTCTCGTGAAAAGCTTGCGATGACGAAATGATGGGATAGGATATATGTCATTATTGCTTGATGTTCACCAATAAGGCTACCTTCACAGGTCGTATAGAAGGCCAATTCTGTAGAAGTTGCAGAAATAACTGGAGTTCATTGACTTTCTTTCTCGTATATTTAGTAGTAATATTGGTCACAACTGGCTTCCCTTCTTCTGGAACATTTATGTATTCAAATAGAATTCGGTATGTTGATGACTCTGAACAGTTATCAGAAATATGAGATGTGTCCAAACATTTCCAACTGGTGTTCTCAACTTGTTTGCTAGCGCGGCTACGGGTAATTGTTGGAGGGGGGCATTTGTTGATCTTACCTCTGTTCCCGAAAATTTTTCTTAGCAAAACCTCAATTAAATGTGTTTATATACACAATATAATTATCATGTTACCAATATTAGTTTATCTGTTCTCCAAAAATGTGATAAATATACAAATATGAACACAATTAAGAAAAGTTTTATTGAAGCGAACAAGAATAGGTTTGCTTTTGGATGATAATGTATAAATAGCAGCTTTTGTAAATTTTGCTAATAAAGTTTCGAATTTAGTAGGATCATGTATATGAATTGAAATAAGACAAGATTATAGAGATATGTGATGGACCCTGACGGATATTGATCTTCGGCCTACCTCAGAATTCCTGCCCATTGAAATCGACAGTGTTCTCTATGATCGTAATGGTTTTCATTTCACAAAATGCTCCAACTGATCAAAAACAAAAAAAAAAAAAATTGAAAACTGCCTTTAAAAGAGTATTAAAAGATTATTATGATTAAATTTTTTCATTTAATATACTTAAATTTTATTAATAAATTTAAAAAATATTGATGAAGGAAAAATTGTGAAAGTTTAAAGGATTTTTTTAAATTGGATTATAGATATTTTCATTATACAAGATATTTTTGAGTCGATACTACCCAATCTACTAGTGGAACATTGAAAAAATATTGGGCCGAGGAGAAGCGGAAACATTTAAAATTAACCACTAGCAATTGCACTGATTGACAAGAAAATGAACGAAAACAAAAATGGTAACAGATGTAGTATTCCCTTTCTATTTATTACTGCATAGATTACTATCCATTGAATGTCTGCTGTATTAGTATCCATTACTGATATAAGATAACATATTCACTTCACTTGATCATAGTTTACAACATTTTTTGAATCTCATCATAAAATACAAGAACCAGAGCGGATCCAGTTCCTCTTATAACATTAGATAATGCCCCTTTGAAAAAAGCGCTTCCTCCTTCTTTCTGGAATATCTTCACCCAACAATCAAGTGTGTTCTTGTACATAACCTCTGAACTCTTGAGGCCGGATTGCATCATCATACGTCGTCTTACTGTATCAAACGGGTATGAAATTACGCCCGATACATTCGTCACGACCTATAACGAATGATAATATTCGAATACTATTTAACTAATTCACTGAAAATCTTACTTGAGCAATTATAAATGAAACTAGCAAGTTTGCATTTTTCGGATCAGGAAGCATAGCTTTTGCTGTATCAAAAAAGCCGAAATAACATGCTCTGTAAATAATTATGCCCTGAACAGACACAATAAACCCTCTGTATAATCCAATGTATCCATCAGACTTTAATGTTTTAGCTATGCAATCCACCAGTCCAGAATATTGTCTATGACCTTCTTTCCCAACATCAGCGCCCAATCGTGTCCTTGCATAATCTAGGGGATAAACGAAAAACAAAGATGTTGCTCCAGCTGCACCACCACTTCCCAGACTGGCTAGAAAATATTTCCAAAAATTGTCTTCTTTCTTCAGGTTACCCATAAACATTTGTTTATAGTAATCCTTAAAAGCAAAATTCAGTGCTTGGGTTGGAAAGTAACGGATCACGTTGGCTAAGTTGCCTCGCCAAAAGGAACTGAATCCTTGTTCTCTGGGGATTCGAACGAAGGCATCGATAATTCCTTTATATTGATTTTCTGTGGCTATTTGGGTAGATGCAGCTTGTACTTGCAGTATAAGTTTTACACGTTCGATAGGTGCGACTGCAGTTTTCGCTACAGCCGCAGACACTCCTCCAGCCATAAAGTCGATGAAGAATGTTTTGACCCCACTGTTGTCTTTTGATTTGTTACTTCTTCCAGAATCACCTCCCATATTTGCTATTTCTGACGCAAAAGTTAGATCGTATTTTCAAAACTTCACCACGCTTCAATGTTTGACAGATATAAAATGGCTTACTGTATCTAGATTTTATGATGATGAAAATTCAGTTAAAGTTGTGCATGTCGTTAGTAAAGATATCGGGTTCAAAAAGTTTGAACAGTGGATTTAACTTAAAGAGTTGCGATTCAATAGAATTTTTCATTATTTAAGACGTATTTATGAAAGAGAGGTGAAGGCCCGGAATGCAGAACACCCAGTAGCACAAAGTTTCTGGTCTACCCAGCAAACACCTTTCCTATCCTGCTGAGAACTTGCTCTGCAACCGTTTGACATATTCTTCGGACTAGACCACATTTATCATATGCTCTAATGCACCAGTGGCCTACAGGGATCCCTTTCCACAGGGGCGGACGCACGAGTTGCTAGAAGTGGGACTCGCCAATACCCTTAAAATCAGTTAATAAAATATATACGTTTTTATTCTTATAACGTGATGGGTCCGAACGTAATATGCACCAAGGTTTGATTTGCCAAATAAACCGAACGCTTTCCAATCAAGACCACCGATTTTTTAAGAGAGGCATCTGTATTTTAAAGTCCCATTGGAAAAAATTTGTTGAAGCGAATAGAGAATTTTTGTATTTTCAGCGTAAAATCCAACAGTTCAGACGCTTAAAAATCAAATATTTCATTTTCATGACGTTAAAGGCTATCGCAACCATTTTTTCTACTAAATTTCATGTTTTTTGTCAATGGATTTTCTTCACGTCGAAAGCAAATACTATATTTAATCAATCAACTGATAAAACAATTAATACGCATATGAATGTTGATAGCAATGATCGATGAAATAAAGATAAATTATTAGCAAATACACGATTCAAACATCAGGAACTAACTTCACTTTCAGTGCAATACACGCGAAATTTTAAAAATTAATTTCAATTCAGAAAATTTTCTCAACCTATGTTTACAGCTTGACATTGGTCTTTTACCAAAGTTTTACACAATCTGCTCAAATTGAGTTTATGAGATTTTTTATATTATTGAGAATTTTACTCCTTAGTATAGATTGGCTTGTGTCTAACGTTCTTTTTTCATATCTAATGGTTGACTTACCTTCAGTGTTAATCAACAAATTATCATTTATATATAAAGCATGTTGAAACTTTTGTTGTATGTATTTAGCTCATATTTCTTGTTCACCATCATCATATCGAAACAAGCTACTTCAAACAACTGAACCTGAACTACCTCAAGAAATAAATCAGTATAATAGATCACAATTTAACTATTTTTATAATAATACGAACTGTTGACAATTCATTAATTTGTAGAGTATTTATTGTTAAAATAGTTTGCCCATGACTAACCCGTAAACAAGGGAAGATAATTAGCATATAATAAAATTACTATTATGACAAATCCAACAATATAAATAATAGATAATTTTCATAATATAATTACTGAAATAAATATTCGAAAAATAATAAGAATTGCCATCTGGTTAATTAAGCATAGTGTGTCTATCATAAATATTCCGTCTTTGTTCGCGAACTTGCCTTTTCCATTTATCTTGCTGGTGTCCAACACGATTTAACACATTTCCTCGGGAGCTCATCGCTTGGATAGTTGACGATTGAGCTGGAGCTCCCACTGATGTGGTTTCATCCTGCGAATGAGAACATCGATGGATGATATTGTTTTAAAAAGTTCAATCTTATGGTGCAATGGGTAATTTTCACTGGACGTAGTCAAAATCGTATGAAAAATAAAGAGTTTATAAAATACAACATTGAACATAATACGCTCGGAAGTAACAACGGCACACTAAACAGGTTAAAAAACAATGAAACTAAATTCTAAGCTAAATTAAAAAGAACAAAACTAAATCAAATGTGGCTACTCATCCATATCTTTATTATAATTCAAAAGTGTATAGCGAACGGTAGGAAAAGAAATATCTACATCTTCATTTGTGTGCTCCTGATAGTTGGCTTTCACTCGTTTGTTGAGCAGAGGGTCCAGGCACATGAGGAAAAGCATGTAAATCACGAGGATTGATATTATCCATATGACCATTATCACTACAACCTATAAGAGAGTATTATTTTGTGCTATATTAAACATCTTAAATTATCATGAGAATACTTTAATAACAGCTGTGTTCCGATACTCATAATTGCATTCACATCTCGGGCAGAATTCACGTTCTTTTCCAGCTATTTTGTCCCTTAGTCTTGGCAGAATGACACCATCGCAGTTGCTACGTTAATATGAGAAATAAGAAATAAATTTTATTTAAAATTTTATTTTCAATTTTTTAAAGCTTCTTACTAAATAAACACAATTAAACACAATTAAAGATTTTTATATTTTCTCACTTTAAAAGAACGGTAATAGTAAAGTAGTTCAGTAAATAAAGCTATACATTTTAAAATGTTTACGTTTCAGGTTGTCTTTGTTAAGTTATGAATGCAATATTACATATACCATAAACCAAGAAAGGAAATAGTGTCCTCCAAGTTTGTTTTCATTATTAGATATACATCGCACAAGAAAACAGTATTTGGAAACTTGTTGGTGAACATTTTGGATTAATTTCTGCAGTAAAAAGGAGAAAATTTTCTAATTTTGGTAACTGGGTATAGTCCTTTTTAAACTTTACTTTAAAACTTTTTAAACTTTACGCTCCAGCGTGTTGTGACAAAATATCACATATTCCTTCTTTAGTGCAGACGACTCATTTTCGAAATTGATTTTTCTTTTTGCCGCTTCGTACATACGGACGGAAAATATATTTGAGTAAGTCTTTCAGTATTGTTGCTATTTCGTGTAACTAAACATTTAATATCTGATTTTTATACAGGATGTAATCTTGAATTTTGAAAAATGCTAAAAAAAATTTACTTCCGTAATTTATGGAATTTTTGGTTGTAAGTTTTTCGTTGTGAAAATATATTCAGAATTCTGTGAACCTGAACACCTGGTTGTCTCTCACGGCAAATGTTTCCAGTTTCAGATTCGGAACTGCGAATACGAGGAGTGTATCTTTTCTTTCTTCCATTTTCTTGATGTCCCCGACGTATTTGTAAGTGTGATACAGATAACGTATCGTCTTCACCATAGCTCATTAAATTTTTTTTTTATTTTCTTGTAGAATAAGCATTCATTTCACTGATATTGTTTTCATTTTCCGATTCCGACCTAATGATCGGAAAACATATCCTCTTCCTTTTAATTTTTCTTTTCGTTTGGGAATGATTCAAAGGATGTAGAATCGTATACAGCATCGCTCGTTCAAAATATTTTACTTAATTTTTCTTTCCCCATGCATTGATCATGGGTTTAAAAATTAAATACTTTTGAAGTTAACATATTACCTCAATGGTAGGAAATGAGTATTTACCTGTGATTTATTATAATGGAGCTTACAAAGTATTTTAGAATTATATTCGTTTAAAACATTTAACCACTACCGTTATAAATGACTGTTATATAACTTTCACTAATGATGTTCTGAAAAAGCCAGAAACCGTGTACCGTCAGAAAAATCTTAATATCATTTTATCGATTATGGTTTGTTTGGTGAAAGTCAACTCTTTGGGGCATGCAGCGTATCAGATACTCAATGACCAAAAGTATCTCATATGTAGAATATGAAATAAAAGTGCATATCATAGGAACGTATATGTACGCCCTTTGTGCCCGAGTTCCAACTTTTCAACGGCATTCATTATGCTCTTGGTATATAAACGTTCATTCTTCTTGAAGCCGAAGGATTAAATATTGAAGTAACCGGCAAGTAGCACGATACTTTATGGTATGACGAGTGACCATGTGATTACGCAGGTCACATTCTAATCGCGTAGTGGTGACATGCTCGGTGACCGTCATGAATTTTTCCGTTTGTTTAAGCTGAAGCTTGGAGCCCATCATCACCAGGAACCCAAGACGTACTGATTGGGCATTGTACACCACGCGTTTGCGGGAAAATCTCCAGCATGTCTCTGTCAAAAGGACCCCCAAAAACCCTCTTGAACTTGAGTATGCTGTAGACGAAGTTAACAAGGCCATTGTGAATGCCTTTTTTTTGTTTGGGAGGTGAAGGCTATTTACGCCTTGAGTGTCGGACTCCCCCGCTACCGGACTACCGACTACCGACTAAACACCTCCCCTGTCACACCGAGAACCTAGCCTGGAACCGTTTGTCACATTACTTCGGACTAGGCCTCATTAATTATCGCTTAGCGATGTCGTCAGGCTAAGGGAAATCTCTCTTTCTTCACGGATGGATAGGAAGGAATTGCGATTAGTAACTATAATATTGCGTTACACAGATATTCCCTCCCTCGCCAAGCGATCCATTATGTCCTTCTTTATAACGAGTACTGTCCGTACGTAATGCGACACACAGTTCCAATTGTCCTTTGATTTCATCATTTTTCCCGTTACATTTTCTGGGGAAATTACGCCAATTTTCTCCGAGAGATGCGAACGGAGTCTTGTGAATCTATTACACGTAAAGAACGTATGGCAGGCGTCATCCGTCATCCCCGGGCAGAACACGCAAGTTGGGGATGGTGTCTTTCCCATCTTATACAGGTAAGACTGAAAATACCCGTGACCACTGAGTAGTTGCGTCAGATAATAACCAGTCTCACCATGCATTCTGTAGAACCACGGCCCCAAGTCACTTATCAGCCGTGCGTTCCACCTGCCTCGCGTTTCGTTTTCCCATGTTTGCTGCCATAAGATAAGGGTTCTTCTCCGTTCCTCTCGGCTGACGGTTTCTCTCGCCGACTCCCCCCTACGTGAGTATACACGTTTCCGTTCGTCTGCAAGTAACTTAATTGGAACCACCCTCGATATTACCAGCATAGCAGGTTCAGAGACAGTGCGGTATGCAGCGGCTATCCGCAAAGCTCCTTACCTCTGCACCTGTGCCAGACGCCTTCGGTACGTTTCTTTACTAAGAGCGTCAGCCCAAACCTCGGAGCCATACAAGAGCACTGACTCCATTGCACTCATCAGTAGACGTCTTTTGCTCGAGGTTGGCCTCTGCGTGTTGGCCATAATGCGGTTTAGCGCCGATACCCGCACGGAGGCCTTATCTGCTGACGCTCGAACCTGCTTGAAAAAACTCATCTTCGAGTCAATCATCAAGCCAAGGTATCTGATTGATTCTTTTGACTCGATGATCATTTCCCCCACTCGAACCGGCATAACACGAGGGATTCGCTTCTTGGTGAGGACGACAACTTCGGTCTTTTCTAGCGTTAGGCTAAGCCCACGGTCTGTCATCCACTCGCTCACTCGACATATTACCACACCCAGTTTGAGTTGCGCCTGTCCGACAGTACGTCCGGCGACTAGTACTGCTACGTCATCTGCGTAGCCAACCAGGCGCGACTCCCCCGGTAACTGCAGCCTCAAAAGTTCATCGTACGAGACATTCCAGAGGTCCGGGCCCAGAACGGAACCTTGCTTAACCCCTGATGTCAAATCAATTCTTCGCCGGCCTCCCAACGAGTCATAGATGAGTTTCCGATTTTTGAGGTAGTCCTTCAATATCCGCATCAGATACCTCGGCACCCTGAAATATTCCAGAGCACCAAGAATATCTGTCCATCTAGCAGAGTTGAAGGCATTTCTCACATCTAGAGTTATGAGCAGTACTATTCGTCTCGAGTAATGATTGTGGGCTTCTGCCTGCTGGCCCGCGCTCACTACCTCTGCTATTGCACCAATTGTGGATCGACCAGCCCTGAAGCCGTACTGCCGAGAAGACAGATCCCCGGCAGTTCGAATGGCTTCTCCAAGTCTTTCTCTAATGAGCCTCTCGAGTACCTAACCAGCGGCGTTCAGCATACATAGGGGCCGATATGAAGATGGTTGCTCCCCTTCCCCTTGTGGATCAGCACGAGCCTCGCCTCTTTCCAACAGTCTGGAAACGTGCCCTGCTGCAGACAACCATTGAAAGTGGTGAGCAGCTAATCAGGACAAAGTTGATGTGCAAGCTGTATCACTTCCGCTGGTATACCGTCTGGCCCTGGAGCCTTTTTCGATTTTAAAGCTTTCACCGCATCACCCAGCTCGATGGCGGTAAAAAGTGCGCATTCCTGAGACATTCAACATCTGCATCATCGGGACGAATAGGATGCATAGGGAAGAGCGCTCTAACAATCTGGTCCATTTTTCCGTTTCAAGGACACAGGGCCTCCTTGCAGCTCCTAGTTTCCGCATGGCAAGCTTGTAACCCAGCCCCCACGGGTCTCTGTCGATGTCCTCAACTAGGTTGCGCCAGTAGCGAGCCTTGCTTTCGTTGATTAACCTACGCAGAACTTTTCTAGCCGACCTGTATGCCAGCGTTCGGGAGTGTGACTCGTCTCGATTTTTTAAACGTTGAGATTCGCGGCGGAGTTTATGACATTCTCTCCGCTTTTCGGCGATTTCTGCCGACCACCAGTATACAGCAGGCTTATTGTGTCGAGGCCGTCGCCTGGGCATAGAGCTGTCCTGAACGCGTCATAATGGGGAACAAAGAACCCATATGGTGGAATGAAGGACTAGCCAAACTTAGAGTGGAGTAGCGGTAACTTCACAATAAGGCAAAACGTACCAACGATTGGGACGAATACCATAGAAGTCTAACACACTATGGGAAAGAAATCCGAAGGGCAAAACGCAAGGGACATTAGAAAAACTGGAAATCCACAAAGGCAGAAAAACAGATGGAAAGATTGTGAACGAACACCCTGTGACATAATATTATCAGTGTTCATCAACAGACCCCAATGCAATCTTTAACCGAAAAATAAAACCTGACTAACCCAAAAAGTTGCACCTCGACCAAGGAACATCAGAACAACTACAACTACACTACAACCCAACACGTAACTAATGAAATCTTCTTATAATATTCTTTTCCTTCAGTAAATGTCTTTAACACTAGTTGTAACAATTTTCGTAAAACTAATTTCAAACAACGTCACAAAACATGTCAAATAAAAAAATTGTTCTTTGGTCAAATAATTGAGGTTGTTTCAAGATTCACAACGGGCTGAAGATGATTACAGAGAGCCGAAATGTGATCTCTTAAAGAAATGCGAAAGCCGGCAGAATCAGGCAACAATATACAATATTCTATGTAACTAGCTACAGCAAAAGTTTTGCATGAAAACACCCCATAAATCTGAATTGCGAGTTGTCAAAACACCCAATAAATCTTAATTGAGAGTTGTCTTCTTCTCTCATCATTTTTAAATTCAATTTTAAAGCAATTAAAATGTTAAATGCAAGTCTGTAGACTGTGAATAGGGTTATATCAAAGAATATAAAGCATCAAGAAGTCGAATCCCCAACAAAATTTTTGTTCCCAAAATTTCATACGTGGGTTCTGGCGCTAGAACCTAGATCTTAATTCTTCAGCGCTTTGAGATGCGAGAGCTTTCGGTTAAAAGCTCATGGTGTACATTTGGCATAGAGTTATTAGATATAGAGAGGACGATAAGCCACTTTCGCGTCGTAACCGCCCCCTTTTTACAAACAGTTGCAAAAATTTACAAATACCAATGGGTTCGCGAAAGTTTAACGCACAAAAAATTCAGGTGAGTGTCAAAAGCTCGAGCCGAAGATTAAGCCACGCCTTTGTAAACAATCTTATTGACCGACAAACCAATTATTTCTACATTATTATTGAAAAAGGCATCTATCTTGACCTAATCAACGCAAAAGTTAAAAATTAATTAATTATCTAAAATTTACCTATGAAACGACACCTCGGATGGCCGCGAAGAAGTGTGATTTCTGCAAGTGAAAATCACACACTTCATTGTCTATATTTGTCTTAAAAAATCACTGTCACTATTGTCTTTGCACTTTTCCACAATCACAAATAAAGTAGCACTCACGATTTGTAATTTTTATCGTTGAAAAATTCGTCTGACACAAGTAACTTACATAATTCGCCCGTAAATCACTCCGAAAATGAATCAAAACACAGATTATTAGCCTTGTTTTGACAATTCATGCAGTTCGGCTGCAATCGAAAAAAAACCCGAGCATCGAACCACCTGAAATAGGAGAAATGGCTTCGACGAATTGAGGGGGCATGTACATTATTCTACCAACATTAAATCAAAAAAGAGTTCACAAAGAAATTTCTATCAAACTGGGTTCTTGTAGATATTCAATGAATAAGCATTTTGAGGAGTAAAATTTCTCGTAATTTAGAGTGTACTCAGCCGCCGGTAATTCAATTTCATAAAAATATTAGAAAAAAAACTTGGCCATACACTTTTTGAGTGTGCGCATACCTTCAAGTAGAATTATTTATCTAACTGTATATTCAGCTCAGTGTCAAATTGAAATTACGAATGTATCCGACAATTCGCATCGTATTAAAATTTGTAAACATTGATTTCAAATTAAGTTTTATCAATAAAAATATATGTTTTGCATGGCGAGAATGTTTCATTCTCCCACAAAATATGAATAAGATTCTATTGCCACCAATTTATGTGGGTAAAACCTCGACAAAGTTTAGATATTTATCTTTAAATTTCACGAGAAAAAGTATCATCCTTTACAACTTAGTTTTAGGGTTTATAAATAATTAAATGGTAGATTTCCCATTTGAGGGCTAAAGAAACTTGTAGGTAATATGTTTAAGTTGTTGCGCAAAGAGATAATTTGGCGGGCTTTTAGAAAATAGAAAATTTCTCACCATTTAAGCTGTAATATATTATGCATTTGAAATATGGAAGTTCCGAAAATTGCCGAAGGTGAAGCAGCTACGAAAGGGGAAAATTAGCTAAATCCAATTCTTTGGACGCTCACGGACAGTCACATACACGGGAATAGCCTCTCTATTATCTTATACCTCTATGATATTTGGCGATATGCTGATCGAATGCATCGCACCATAACATCTTTGATTATTACAATTTTCATTGTGAAAATGAATGAGAAAATATTTGAAAAATATGTTGTGTAAATTTTTGATGAAATCGCAATGAGAAAGGAATAGGGGTATAACGTTTCAGATGAATTAATAGACGGTTTAGAAGACATCGGCTTTTGTAGGAAAACACTATTGGGAAACAATTGTGTGTCTTTATGATTAGAGGACTTATCAGTAAGTGGAAGTATGTAATTAATTACTTAATCTCCGAAAATGGTTTAAGACTCCCTCAAGTTCGGATCTTAGTCAAGATTATAACCTGTGACCAGGGCTCTAACAACAGAAAATGTTCTTCAGATTTAGGAGTCTCCACTGAAAAACTATTTTCTCTTGTTAATGGGGACAAAGTAATGTGTTTTCCCAATTTAATTAAATCCTTGAGAAATTTCTTTAAACTAGCATCATTTGTACACCAGATGGTCGTGTATCTTGGGATGTGATAAAAAAATTATGGGAGCTTGAGCAAAAGAAAACGACTAAAATGTGCACAAAATTCGCGTCCCGAACGCGTTCCAGATTGCGGATGGGGTAAGAACTTTTCTTCGCATGTGCGACTTCAAGGTCTTGAATGGTCTACAACAGGGAACTGTTACTGCGCCTCTTAATAGGCTCTTCTCAATATTCATATAATAGTTTATTGAATGGCTTTGATTTTAATATTACACCAACGCGATCATTGGTAGCATTTGCTGATGATCCGATCATCTATACAACGGACCGAAAAGATACAATAGTCCAGAGCAACCTTCAAAAAATGTTTAATGATGTGCAGCTTTATACCGATGGTTGACGAATGAAAATTAATGCGCAAAAGTACGAATTTTGTTTCAGACAACGCTGCAGGGGGCCAGCCAAGACCTGAAACGTAATTGGAAGGATTTCCACATTATGGCTGGCGAGGGTAGTTTAGAACGGGTTCCACATAAATCCTGTGTTCGATACAACGGTATTCTTCTTGATCAATACCTGTTCTATACTAATCATGTCAAAATGATGCTGAGCACAAATGTAGTGTACTACAAATGTAGTTGTAATGAAGCACAAAAAGTAGTCATGGCCTTTCATCGACTCTTTCATTCTGAACACATTCATCAAAAGGTCAAAGTTATCTGTTCCAAGATCCTGGATAGACGATTTTGACATATGGATGTCAGATTTGGTACAATCAGAGTGCTAGTACTATGGAAAGATTAAAGCTAAAGTGACGAGAGTCGATATCTTTCGATATCGGATGGGTATATTGCGACAGCCTCACTACTAGCCTTGGTCTTCCAGAAGCATTCATGTATTTATATATGTATTTGTATATATCCGCAGTCGCGGGCAATGGTCGGCAGCTGTGAAGTAAAATAATGAAATATTTCGTCAACTAGATAAGAATCAATCAAAGCAAGAAAAGAACTACCAAGTTTTTGGCGATTAATTTAATCGGATATTGCTGACAATCAGACGATGAAATTCTAGAAAAATTCCAGAAAATTTCATTATCTGGAATTTCCCAAGAAAAAAGCCTTTACTTTTGAACAAATATAGAGAGCTGAATTATGTTTCCATCAAACAATATCCATCGAACAATAAGGAGAGAAATTTAATTGTTCCAAAAGGAAAAGTTTATCGGATAATGTATAATCGGAAATTTTTAAAATGCGGTCTTTTTCATTAAATTTGTCAACCTCTATAAACTTTGTAAACAAATTTGATGATAAAGAAAAGCATTGGGGTGCAAGAGAAATGCATTTTAAGGGGAGGTTCTACACTTTAGCGGCAAAATCGGACCTATTTTTCGGTAATTGATTGCAAAGGATCTACTGAAGATATTGACACAAACTTTTTTTTTATTGAAAGATACATCTTTTGACTATAACTTTGTATTTTTGAAAATTTGAAAAATCGAATTTCGCCACCTTTGAACGTCCTTGAACTCGTCGCTACCAAAAAAACATAGGTGTCATTGTTGTATCACATCGACCAGTTAGATTATCTGAAATCAAAAAAATGGAACATTTTTGAATTCAATGTAGTCTTGGCTATAATCGGCCGAAGCGAATTTTTTGCTACATGAAATTTGTTGAAATAATGCAATATTGAATGAAAAGTTTGAAATTTCATCCAATTTTTCTACCTATTGGGGGCTATAAAAATTTGAAAAATTCAAATTTTGAAAATCGTGCTCGGCCGATCAGAGAGACATGTTTTATGAACAAATGAAAAAAAAATTTGAATCAATTCGATAAATATTTCTAGTGAAAGGCATACAATACAGCTCAAAAAAAGTGAATTTTGGTAAATCGCGTTTAAGGATAAATGAGGGTATAAAACATGATCAGGGAACTTACAAATTAATCCGCTATGCCAGGGCCGTAAAGCTCTCCTTCCTCGTCCAGAATTCGCTCCTGATTGGCCACATTCTTCTCCCTCTGTTCGATTCGGGCCCTTTTTGCCGCATCACTGACTCTGCGCTCGGAGCCATGAGCCCCAAAAATTTATTCAAACCCTCTTGTCCAACACCAAGTAAACGAAAAATGAATATTAAACGGCGGTTTACTTCGTAAGCAGATGATATTTGAGGGCAATTTGATACGGATTTGTCGTCACAATTATCGCAGCGCATCGTCAGTTTGAATCCCGCCCCACGTTTATCACTTTGGGAAAATGTCACTTTTCCATGGCACTCTTTACAGACGACATTTTCGGAAATGGCAGCAAAGACCGAAACAAACTCGATGAAACAGTACGAAAAAGCAGCGGAAATCGTAGCTCCGAGCGACTGCTTGTTTTTTAACTTTCGCGCCGACGCGCTTGTAAATTCTGTACTTTTCTCCGCCAAAAAAGGGCTATTATTTTTTCTCTTTTTCGTACGACCGGCCACGCGACTATAGCCCTTCTTGTGTTTGTTTTTCGAATCCATTTGTGGACAAAATAATCCGAAAGATGTAAATTTTACGAAATTTGAGCGATTGGAACGTTTTCGATTCGACACTTGGTACGACACTAAGCTAGTCAATGAATTTCGTATAACAACACAAAGGCACACACACATTCACACACATTGAAAACATGCTAGAAATAAACCGGATAACCCTTCTAAAAAGGAAAATTTTCCTGGAAAAAGGACAAGTCCACCGCGTCGCGTTTCGACGCATGAAAAGGCCGGAGAAAGGTACTTTTGAGGTGCCAAAAACCTGGGAAGGAATATGTTTTCGACCAAATTCTTTTACTGGCATATTTGTTGATACATACAGATTCAAAAATTGCAATAAAAAAAAATCGATTTTTTGAAAATTGAAGTGTAGAACCTCCCCTTAAAGTATGAAATGATATTCGGCAAATAAGGATCTAAACTAGTCCGATTTTGTTACTGGAGGGGATACTGAACACGAGTATGACATTAGCATTAACTTTCGAAGTATTTTGCGCCCTGAAGGCTGTTACCAACGTCTTCTTCTGGAGTTTTATGGAATTCATTACGTAATTAGCTCAAACTCGTTACTCACAAATATGCAATTGGAAAGAGCTTCCGAAGTACTTAAGGCCCAGAACTATGTAAACATGCTTATATATACACAATAAAATACTCATTTGAATCTATTCGAACTCCAATGCCAGTAATGTTTCATATCATTCAACAACTTAACTAATAATAACTTTAAAAATACTGAATGAAACTTTTATTGATTGTTTGTTTTATTTATCCTGAAAGTAACGAATTTGACACAGGTAAAATGAACGATTATCCCCGCATGCAAAATCCAAACCTAAAATGGTATTTGCTCCAACAGAAAAGACTCATGGACATACGACTGCATGGCGTAGAGATGTAAAATCATCAACATGGATGCAACACCAAAAAGCTGTCTCACTGATCTTACCGCCTCTTCAATGTTGCTCCCACATGCCCATCAGTGATGAAATTTTCTGATGCAAAACTTTGATGGGCGATTCGACCTCTTTATGTTCTATATTCTTTGGTTATATTAAAGTGCTGATAAAAGCGCGTCAAGAATCGAAATCTTCAAGTTAAATTTTTTCTACTAGTGACGAAGTTTGAAGTTTGTCTTCTCCATCTATTTGATTAACGTTTTCCTTTCATATTGCAGACAAAAACGCAGCCATAAACGTAGCGCTATAGAAACTTAGAACAGACGGTAGCAGTAATTCTATGAATGAAAAGAAACATGTTAACATGTTCTCCTGTTACAGACATAAGTCTCTTATCGTTGATTTGAATAAAGTAGGTGAAATAAAAGTTTATGAAATCAGGATCACAAATGAAATACAATTTCCATCTTGCTCATATCTTTTCTGAACTTTGAGTTCGTTTTCTGCTTGTCGCGATGAAGTTACTTTTGTATGGTTAGGACATCTAACCATATACACATTTTTGTGGCTCTAAGCTGGCAACAAAGATCATATCACGGGCCGAAAACTGTCAAAAGAGGCATTTTTACACGTTCCGAGTGGTGTCAATAATGAGGAGGCGGAAGCAACGCAAAGTGGCGGTTAATACTACTATTGATTGCAAAAAGTTGCTATTCAAACTGCACAACCGTGCAAAAGATGATATCTTTGATATCTTTGAATAAAATGCGAAAAGTCGAGTCAACGGGCAAGCAACACGAGCTCCATAATTACACAGCTTAGCGATAGTGCACAAATGTTGGTGGAGTCGGTTCATGTAGCCCTTGAATGTTAAGTCTTAGCACTAAACTTGGCTGCTGATAAGACAAAGCCCGATAGTGTCATAGAACCACGAAAAACAAAGTTATTCTAAGATCTGTGATAGTAGCGGCTAAAAACTCTATAAAGTGTATTGATATTGGCTAACTGTCACTTTTGAGCGTTGGCATGAAATTCTATTGAGGCTTGTCCTACAGTAGTGAGGGCTAAGTCGGAGCAAATAGAACCATGAAAATGACTGATCACGTTCATCGGGAGATATGTGCAGAACTGTGTCTAACATACCATACAGTAAGTATAATGGAGAATAGTAAAGTCTACTGTAAAGCGTCTCTCAAAAATGGGAGTAATGAAGGTGGCAACGAATTCGAACAGTTCTGAGTGTGTGAGTATCGCAAGATTGGTTTGTTGAGCAATTAAATTGGATGCTGAAGACGACAGAACACATGAAGCCATGTTGAACAAGATGAGCTCAATCTACACGCACATTCAACAGCGCGTCTAGTCTATTCATTAGACCACTTTTAATGTTATGTTGAGCCTTGATAATGAGTTCACAGTGTTCATAGTTTGGGCACAAGACGTCGCCATAAAAACACAGTAAGGAAAGAGAATCCATTTGTCATGACAGGTTACTGTAACCAAACTACACAGTAAGTAGGCTTGCATGTCTGAAATTTCGGTTTCGAAGGCAGGAAAGAAGCGTGAACCTATAACCAGCTGCATTCAAGTTTCCAGGTTGCTTCCCTAAAAATCAGAGTCCTCGCTGGAATAGCGGTTTCAGTGTCTACAGATAAATTTGGTTAGTTTTAGAGCTATATTCAATGAAGTCAGGAATCCATTTATGATTTAAAATGATCATAATTTAGATCGATTGTTTTAAGCTACTCCTAGACGATTGCTTGTAAATTTTCGATTATACTGCTAAGTACTGAAAGCAATCCTATTTAAGGGACAACACCACTGTGACGGCTTCAAAAAATCGATTTTTTGAAAACCATCTAGAGAAATGTAAAATACATTTAAGAATAGAATGCCGTTGGTCCCAGGTCGAAAAAATAATTATTTTCGGAGATATTAAATATTTTGTGGAGCGGTGCAGCGCTCCGTGACACTCGGGGTCCCGCGCCGCTTCAGCCAGGTGCGCGTCTCAACCGGTCGGCAGGTATACCGGGCCTTTCCCTATAGTCCTGTGAGTCATTCACAGGTATTCTTTTGTCTCCCTTCACAAAAGCCGACTATTGTTATAAATATAGTTTCAAAAAAAGATATAGGTAGCGATAGTTGAAAAATTTTCAAGGCAGGTGTAGGGATAGCGTTATAGCGTCAGTTTACAAATAGAAACCACGCTATTCGCATCTAAACGCTCCGAATCGTTTCGTTTATAAATATTGAACGCTCAGAATTATTCTTTGCTTATCGAAATGAACAACGAGAAAGTGTACGCGGGAAAAAAGGGTACGAAACGGAGCTATCCGACGAAGAGTCGATCGAAAATTTCGAATCGAAAACCTCTGAACCGTTATAGCTCTGAAAATAGTTCTGCAGAGAATGTGAACACGTCGGCGAAAAAGTTAAAATCGTCGGACGATTTGGAGGTCGGTGTTACTAAAGATTTTGGTTATCGCATAGTACACCTCTTCAATGCATTGAACATTATATCGACGTTAGTGAAGTGCAAAGTGTGTGATCGCGATATAAAATTAAATATCGCGATATAAAAAGTTTGCGCGGACTCGGATTCAAAATCGAGGTCGATTGCGGCCATTGTAAAAAGTGAAAAGTTAAAAAAAAGTGAAAGTTATGGAGACGTTGAGGGTAACCATCGGCCCAAATTGTTTCAATTTTTGCGTTGAAACCGACGCAGCGCGGATCGAACAGGCGCGCTCGCTTACGGATGCTGCAAAAGAGGCAAGAAGAGCCTCTACAAGTTCGAGAAAAGATGCTGGGGACCTTGATTTGCTTCTTGAAGGCCAGCTATATGGTGCCGGAATCGCTGATTGAAGGTAAACATTTTTTTTCCAATTTATCACATAAATTAACAAACTTCAAACTTTGAACGCGTTTTTCTCAAAACCACTTTTTGAGTGCGGCACGCAGCATAACTCGAGCAATTTTTATTCGATCGACTTCAAATTTGGACTGCATCAATAAAACTAGATTATCTAAAGAAGTACATATGATTTTTTTGATTTTTTTTTCAATAAAAAAAAAGTTATAGCCTTTTTTTGACGATTAATTTGGCTCGAAAATCGACCTTAAATTTCAAAAGCGTACCTATTTTTTAAAAATCAATATTTTTTCAAATCCCTATGTACTTCTCTTCAAAATATCATATTATTAACGAAAACACTCGGTATTTTTTTCAGATCGACTTTGAAGACAGTTCTGCTGCGTGGCGCGGATCACTGCAGAGGCAACAGCACCTGACGCGGGAGCTTCCCCAGCGCCACCATGGGGCGTGAAAAATTAAAATAAAAATTTTTTTATGTATTTTTAATAAACAAGAAACAAAACAAAAACAAATTTGGAATATGTCTTTTTTTCCCACAAAAAAAAAAAAAAATTCTTGAAAAACGGCAAAAAACCAGGGGGTCACAATGGTCTTGTCCCTTAACCATTCTTTTTTCAATGTTAGCAAAATCACTGCTTGTTAGTAAGTAATTAACATTTAATTAATTATTCGGAAACGTATTAGAAACGTTGGCAATTTTTTTTTATTACGGAATTATTCATTTTATGACGACTAACCAATTAAGTTATTTGCTGTCTTATTATAAAGTTGAATTATCGGCTGATTTAGTTTGTTATAAGAAATGCAACGTTTGTAAATCGAAAAGTAAACATTCACACCTTCATGAGTTGCTTTCATTACAACGCACATTATTGAAATATCGTACTTATTAACTTTATAACTCACCACATTCTAGGCGGAACATTTTCGATAAAGAGCATCCGATCCGTATCCTGAGTATTGTTTTGCACTGAAGCGATGCTAGGACAAATGCACTTGCATCTTTTATCCTCGTACGATTGCGTTTGAGCCTGAAAGGGCAAGGTACAGTCAAAATGTAATTCATTTGCTGCGTTGGCAAATAAATACTTACGCTTGCTATCCCTAATGCACTCGTGGCTATGATGAAAATTGATACTTTGGATAACATTTTATCGGTAATTACTCATTTATTTAGAAGACAAATTCGGGTCCTCTGTTGTCTTCACTTTTCCTGATTATGACAGCTTGTGACACTTTTCAGTTGATTGCACTACACTGCTAATAATATGTGTCAAATTTCAACAACGAATGAAACTTGTGCAATACAATGAGGCTTTTTTTTCTTGAGCTGGTAACTTCGGGTTGAATTGTCATTGGAGTGGATTATTAATACGTCAACTTGACGTGTATCAGTCTGGAATCGCTTTTAGAGAGCTTGATTTGAGTTGTTTATTGCGTTATTGTTTGACTCGACATCGAGATTTGTAGTATTAATAATGGCGTCCAATATCACTTCAAGTTCGGAGGCGCATCATAAACATCATGCAGATGGACGAAAAGTAGCTTTGATAACCGGCATCACGGGTCAGGTTAGTTGCATTTAGTTTCGTTTTCATATTTCTTTGTGCAGTTGAGCAATGAAATAAATTTAATAGAATGAAAATGTTGCGATAGAAGTGTGCCACGTCGATAAAAACCCTTTGTAGATAGTGTAAAGTAGATACGTAGATAAATAGATAAATTGTCGAACCTGGTTTGTTTACTTCTGAACTCCCAACCTTTATCACGTACGTGTCAACAACAGAAACGCCGAAAGATAGCAGCTCAATAGCATTGGAGATTTGGTTTTAGGATGTAATAATTTGTTCATCAAGAAAATGCAAGGGAATAATTCAAGCTCATGTTAATGAACTCTAGCAATTATGCAATTCCTTTTTAACATTAAGCAACCGTCAGTAGCACATTATGAAACAAATTTCGATTCTCAATTAAGCAAAATCTTCCAGATGATTAATCCGGGCCTTTTCCGTTTTTCACAAAACTCATTGACTGACAAACGTGCAATGCAAAAGCAGAAGAGTATATGAAACATAACATTGAATATTGCTCTAAATGTAAACAAGCACCGAATTGAATATTTTGAAATGAGGCAAAGGTTTTTAACTTTCCTCCCTTCCAATATTTTATTTGATTTGCCATCCTCCCGATCGTGCATTATACCAATGTCAATGTGTTGGCATAGCGTAATAAGTAAACGGTGAGAACACCCCAAAAGCTGTTTGATCCAGCGGGACCCAACCAAAACTGATATAATTTGTGTTATTAAATATATTTTTATTATATCTCTTAACAAAAATAACATTCTTTTAACGGTTGAGTAGAATGCAATCCAAATGTACATCTACTATTGCTTGTTGTTCATCTCGTTCAGCCCAAAGCTGGCCGAGGGTGTCTCCGCTGTATTGTTTTTTCGCATGGTCTTGGATGTGGGAAGTATCTAGATTATCGTCAACTTCCATGTCCGAAGTTGTTTCTTTAAATATTAAGACATTTCTGTACATGATCCTGTATGATACTCTGATGAAACTGGACGGAAATTTTTGTGGCGATTATCAACTAAATTCGTTACTAAATAAATAAATTGAAATATTCCATTGTTAGTGAGAGTATTTTTTCGTGTTTGAGTAAATTAACTCTTTAAATGCAGTTTTCAAATATTTTCTAGTTTCGGTTTTGTATTTATTTATAATTTTTTAGGTGTATTTAGTGATCTGTGGCAACAATAAGTAAGTCAGTCATAAAATGTAGCCAGCGTGCGATTCTCCTTGTTTCATTTAGTGTTTATATATTTTATGATTGTAGTTACAATCTCGTGTGTACTTATTATTTTAAAATCAATTTGATTTTTTTGTGAAAAGAAGTTCCTTTGGTTAATGTTGTTATTCGACAATTCAATAAATTAAATATATAAATGAATTATTTAGGTTAGGGCACTCTAGAGGCTGGAAGAATAGAACTTTGTGATTTGTTGCTAGGAAAAATATAAAACAAACGGAATTCACAAACATTGAAATTATGTTGACTGTAAGATATTTCTATAATTTATTAAAAATTTTAAACTAATTTGAAACTAATTTATTAAAAATTCGAATGTGCAGTGTCTATCAGATAACCGCCAAATTTTCGAAGAACCACGACTGTACCAACAGCTTCTGAAAATTTGTTAAATGTTTTTATTTCATACACAATAAACACATCTAAAAAACAGACAAAATAAAAATAACACACAATAACAGCTAAAAAAGTACGTAAGATAATTTTATGTATCTATTTTGGGTGGGACGGCGCACTTTCATTTCGAATTTATAAAATTCGTCGTAAAATTGCCCGGGAATTGTCAATAAAAAATGAACAATGTCACAAAATCCTACGTAATTTTTCTCATAATATTTTTCTAAAGATTTAGTCGCAATTTAAAGTAAATAAGTTGGAAATTGTTGGATTTACTGTGCAACCAAACAAAACTGAAGTTTTGGAATGAACGCGTTTAACATTTTATAAAAGTAGTGTGCAAGTAAAGTAGTGAAAAATCTTACAATACCTTTGATCTGCGCTGTCTGCACTGCATGATTAGCCTTCTAAGTTCATGTCCTTTGCAGCTTCAAACAGGGACCTTTCTGCAAATTTTATGCGCTCTTTATCAATCCAAATCACATTTCGTAGCTATTTGCGCTAATTCCTATATTCCTCCCTTTCATTAAGCGCTAAAGCCAAGTCATTATTGTACATGCAAACTACAATATTTATAGCTATGTCCATCACATTATTACCACGACTAATTGATTTTGGGGTCCATGCCCGGACAATGGAATTATAACTTATTACAGTTTTGAGTATAATCGCTAATGTTTCGTTAAGGATCATCTCAGGTCATTTCTATGTAGTCAGATTGATAGCTTCATATCCTTCAACCAAAAGAGCTGTCTTTTGTATTGCCATTAGCACCTTGAATCTTTTTCGATCGGAAACTTATCGAGCTACGATTTTGCATCGGTAGGTAATTTATGATCGAGTGTAGCTCATATACTTTTTTACATGGCGAGTTCACTGATTAATTTTCCCGTCAATTCACCCCATGCTCGGAGGCTTTATTGTTTTTATATTACGTAAACAGGTACCTTGTACACTTTTTAAAGTGATTTATACACCACTCCTTCTCAGTACAGTGACATCCTCATAATGCTTAGCATCTGTCAGATAATAGGATTATTTTTCTGGTGCATAGCTACGGAATAATTCAACAATTGCATGGACCCTCATTTTCCTGCTGATCCTTGGTGATTCCCATCGCACTTATCTTTATGATTTTGTGCCCATTATTACGTTTTCCGTTGTGTAGGCGACATAAAAACATCAAATCAAACAAAAAATAAAAAAATGAAATAAATAAATAAAATAATACATAAAATAATCATAAAAGAGAGCAAGCGCTGTTGGAAAAAGATTATTTATTATGATCGAATGAAGTTTTGGTTGTCATATTTTTAAGTTAAAAGAAAATCATACATAATAAAATAGAACTAAGACTAAAAATAAAATGATATTGGTAATTGGATTAAGGTATTTTTTTTTGGTTGGGAGGTGAAGGCTATTTACGCCCTGAGTGTCGGACTCCCAGTGGCGCACAGCAACAGAACTACCGACTAAACACCTTCCCAGTCACACCGAGAATCTAGTCTGGAACTGTTTGTCACATTCCATCGGACTAGGCCTCTTACGTCTCGCCTACCGGCACCTTCGGGTTAGAAAGATCACTCCCTCAGCAGGAATGGACATAAAGGAGAGGGTGTGAGAGAGTGAGCCCTCTTCCCTCTGCACCGACAGGCGATCGACGATGTCCATTTTCATAGTGAGAACCCCTCGAGCGTAGTGCGACACACAGTTCCATTTGTCTTTACACCAGTACCTTCTTCACGAGGGTATTTGGAGAGATCTCCCCTATTCTCTCCCTGAGATGGACACGTTGTCTCAACCACCGTTCGTATGTGAAGAAGGTGTGGCAAGCATCATACGCAATCCCCGGCCAAAATAGGCAGTCAGGGGACCGTGACTTTCCCATTTTGTGCAGCTAAGACTGAAAACATCCGTGTCCGCTGAGAAGCTGTGTCAGGTAGTAATCAGTGTCGCCATGCTTATGATTGAGCCACGGCTCCAGGTCCCTGATTAAGCGCGCGGTTCACCTGCCCCGTGTTTCATTTACCCACTCTTCCTGCCACAAAGCGAGAGTCCTTCTCTCCTCGCGTGAAACAGCCTCTCTTCCTTCTTCTCCCCTACACAGGTAGAGCCTCCTCCGTTCCTTAGCAAAGAGCACAATAGATGTCGTACCCGCGATGACCAGCACTGCTGGCTCAGAGACAGT
This sequence comes from Stratiomys singularior, assembly GCA_954870665.1. Lineage (NCBI taxonomy): Eukaryota > Metazoa > Arthropoda > Insecta > Diptera > Stratiomyidae > Stratiomys > Stratiomys singularior. The sequence continues at coordinate 64,946,937 of OX940880.1, read as the reverse complement.
GCGGTATGCAGACGCAACCCGCAGAGCACCTCGTCTTTGCACCTGCATCAGTCGCTTCCGGTACGACTCCTTACTGAGAGCTTCAGCCCAAACCTCGGAGCCGTACAGCAGCACGGGCTCCACTGCGCTCATCAGTGGGCATCTCCTGGTCGCGACGGGTCCCCCAATGTTGGCCATCAGACGGCTAAGCGCCGATACTCCATCTGCGGCTTTGTTCGCTGACGCTCTGATTTGATCGAAGATCATCTTCGAGTCAATCATAATGCCAAGGTATTTGATCATCTTCTTGGACTCAATGGTATCTTCGCCCATCGGCATGGGTATAACTCTAGGGATCTGCTTTTTGGTCAGAATGACGACCTCGGTTTTTTCAGCGCTAAGCTGAACCCACGGTCTGTCATCCACTCGCTCACTCGACGCATTATCATACCTAGTCTGAGTTGCGCTTGCTCGACAGTGCGTCCGGCGACTAATGCCGCTACTTCGTCAGCATAGCCGATCAAACGCGACTCATCCGGTAAGGGTATCCTCAATAGCTCGTCGTACGAGATATTCCATAGGTCTGGGCCGAGAATGGAGCCTTGCGCCACCCCGGAAGTTACATCCATTCTTCGCCGACCCTCCAATGTGTCATAGACGAGCTTGCGGTCTTTGAGGTTATCCCTAAATATCCGCATTAGATACTTCGGCACTCTGAAAGATTCCAGAGCACTGAGAATATCTATACACCTAGCGGAATTGGAAGCGTCACGAGTAAAAGTATGCGCTTTGAGTAGTGATTGTGGGCTTCTGCCCGCTGAACCGCGTTCACCACTTCTATAATCGCGCCAATCGTAGATTGCCCCGCCCTGAAGCCGTATTGCTGAGGTGCTGAGGAGACAGATCCCCTGCGGCTCGGATGTCCTCCCCGAGTCTCTCTGATGAAATATTAAGGTATTGAACAATATTTATTAAGAATGTAAAAAAAAGCCAACAAAAGTCTCAGTAATCATGACAGAAAAAGTCTCAAAAAAAATTTTTTTTGAATTCTGGGAGCACTAACTGGAAATTTTTTTCCATTGTTTTAAGTCGGGTGTTGGTAGTGAACCACCACCTATAAGAAGGTGAAGTTTATTGCGTCAACTAATCAAGTTGGGAGAAGGAGTTTATTGAAATCCACCCGTTCCCTTTTGATATTTGATTTATATGAATTCCAATAGAAAAACGCGGTAACAAATTGTTATTTTAGTGAGTTGCGTCGACAGTCTACGAATTATAGCGTCACAAGAAGAAGAAGAAGAAGAAAAACAACATAAAAAGGACGGTATCCTGACAGTGTTATCAATTTTATTAATTGACACATTTAAAGGCACTCCTTAGTGATCTTGGAAAAAAAGCGCTAAGATCCGACGAACAAAACGGAATTAAATTTAGAGTAGAGAGGAAAAGAACAAAATAAAGTGGAATTAAATTTAAAGTAGAGAGTAGAAGAGAAAAATAAGTGTAATTAAATATAAATAGAAAAGAACAAAAAAAGTGAATTTGAGTTTGCAATACAAGGAAAAAAGACTTATCCTTGAGACTAAAAGGTATAACGGAAGAGTGCATAGATTTGTGGATTTTGGATTCCCGCTGAAGAACGCGTGCACGGAGTGGAGTGCATACGTCTGTAGAAAAGTCATCATCAATCAAGTCGCAGCACTAGAAGACTCTGGACGTGATCGACAAATTTCATCTCAGTGGTTTTGTGTCTTGTAGTAAAAAGGTTGGTTACATCCCTAAATTGCAATCTATACAAAACTAGAATGTAGAAAACATCGAATTTTGTTTATTTTTTATATGTGTTTGTATTCGTTTATTTTTTTACATTGGGTTGAACTGAGTGAGGGCATTTATCTCTGGAAATTGGGAATCGAATCACAACAATGCCTTATGACACATCTGCTCCAGCGTGAACGAATACTAGACACAAAACGACCTCGCAAGTCCTCGCAACGATTCCCCAATCTCCTTACAATGCCAAATTAATTTCTTCTAATTCCCAAAAGTGAAATCGTCCCTTAAAGGACACTACCATGTGATTCTAAGTGCGATTAAAGAACCTCGCAGGCTTATTCCTCTAGAAACCTATCAGAGAGCACTCGGTTCGTTGTTAAACTGTTCTCAAAAGTGTACTTACGCTCAAGTGATGTACTTTGAAATATGTTAAGGTTTTATAGAAATATTTAAATATCAAAAATTAAATATATTTTTTTCCGAAACTTTTTGTACAAACTCTGTATTTAGAATGAAATAAAGAGTAACGAAGCCGGTTTGTAATTAAATCTCAATGTTTACAATCTAAGACGGAAAACAGCCCGAAGTATATAGTTCAAATTTTTAACAAAAATTTCATGTAAAGGACCCAAATGTGCACAAAAAAAATCAAAATAATAGGCAGACAAACCCATTTATTGTTATAATAATTATTAATAATTTTTTCATTGTTAGAATTTGTTGAATATCGAATTTTTCAAAAGAAAACTCAAGCAAATTTGAATCAATTTCAGCAGCATTTAAAATGAATATTTCTTCTTTTTAAGGACGGCTCATATCTTTGCGAGCTACTGTTATCGAAAGATTATGAAGTGCATGGGATAATTCGGCGCTCGAGTTCATTTAGTACATCTCGTATTCATCATCTTTATGCTGACCCGAAATCACATAAAGAAGGAAAAATGAAACTACATTATGGTGACATGACAGATAGTAGCAGCTTGGTAAAAATTATTACAACTGTGCGGCCTACAGAAATTTACAATTTGGCTGCTCAGAGTCATGTCAAAATTTCGTTTGATTTAAGCGAATATACAGCCGAAGTAGATGCTGTAGGAACTCTTCGTTTATTAGATGCTATTAGAACATGTGGCCTTCAAAGTCATGTTAGATTCTATCAAGCGTCTACATCTGAATTGTATGGAAAAGTTGTCGAGACCCCACAAAATGAGAAAACACCTTTTTATCCGCGTTCACCATACGGTAAGTAGTGCTTTTCTACTGGTTGCTTCGTGCTTATTAATGTTGTAATGCTTAAAAACCTCTATATTGTTTATTGCCCCCATGTTCAGTGAAGCAGTGGCGATGAAAACTGGTTGCTTGTCTCTGTTTTCAGCGAAAATTTTTGTGTTATTACTATCATTACTAGGTCAATTAACTAAACTATCTAATAAATTTATTTTCTTAGTTAAATCTTATATGTATTGAAAATTATTGATTTTTTCGAGTTTTAACTCATTTGATTAGACACTAACATTTCACCGACAATATTTACCCATTATTTGAAGAGTTTCACTACAATGCTTGAAAGTAATAACTGGCGGCAGAAGCTAGTTCCTTATTTAAACGCTTCTTATGTGTGAATCTGATAGAGGTGAAAAAGGATTGATGTTAATATTTGCGAGAAAATTTGGCAAAACCATTTAAAGAGTTATTAATAAGATCAACTTTGACTTGGAATTTAAACTTTTCTTCCGAACGAATGGTCTTCATTGCGTTCACATAAATTGTTTGAATGATTTATTTATTAATTGTGAACTTCGAAAAAATATGCATAAAAAATAATCAATGAATCACCACAATATTCCCTTGATATTCCCGGACTTGTTTACTTAATTTTAGCGGCATGCACATTGCACACTTACTTTTATAATTTATATTGTATAAAATAGAATTACTCACCTGTATCGTTAAAACTGATCGAAAGATTTCACAAGATCATGCAGTAATCTAACAGCAAAATCATATTGAAATGTTCGACCTATTGCTCGTACCAACAACCGAGAACATTGTTTTTCAATCCCATGTCATAAAAACCAAAGCTTCATTTTTCATAAATCACAAAATGTAATCATGTTCTGTTGAATATTCACTGGCTTTACTTTTTTTCAACAGGTCAAGTGTTTATGATCATTTGTTAAGTCTAAATTTTAAATTCTTTTATCAATTTATTGTGAATCATAATCCAACCTGAAACAGGTATAAAAAGAAAGAAGTCACTGTCAAGGAGGTCGACGCTAACCCCTTTATGATCAGCAACAATGTGCAATCACACTATGAGTACATGACCTTTATGCCGAAGTTTCCTAGTAGGTTTTTATGAAAATAAAACTAGAAAAGAGGCTTTACATAAGACTAAATGAAAAGAAACTGTAATTATCCTCAATATACATACGAATTCCGAGACACATTTATGCATATATTTAAAATGATAAATTAGTTAAATAATTTATTTGTTTTAATTTAAAAAATAAAGACGATCAAACCATTTCAGCCAGAAAATAAAACTAAGATGCAAAGAAATCTTCAAGAAACGGCACGTAATAAAAGACCCAGTTTTTCGACGAAAACAAAAAAATTCATTGAATTCACCAAAAATATTATCATTTGGGAAGCATTCGATGGAGCATGTGCACACGAACAACACCGAAAGACGGTTTCCTGTGCTTGGCATATAGAGAATAATGCCCATCCACAGGATTATGGGAAAACGACAACCACTGAAAATAAGGACTGCGAAAAGCCTTACTCATAGTCTTCGCCAAGAAATTCAGAGACATATTCACCATGGATTTGACAACGTTTTATCAATCGAATTCAAAACAGCAAAGGGACTCATTCAAAGAGAGTATGAGTGATGGTATACTGTACCGAATCCGATAAGTTTATCCAGAACTCTAGCATATAGAAATAAAGCAGACATTACTAGACTTAAAGGTGCTTTCAATGTGCAATGCTTCGAAATTACGACGGAAAAATCTACATCAGCTACAAACTATTTCAATTAAAAAATTTTCAGTGTTATTTAAACTGGGTCAGCAAAAACGTAGGCAGGGTTATAACCTAACTTGGACGCACCAGATGTCGAAGGGAAAATGTGTCTAAAAAATTAAATGAATGTATAATAAACATCTAATAATAAATCCATTGCTGGCAGTTAAACGTCCTAAAGAACACTTGCACTTGCATCATCACAACATTTTTGGCAGAAGTAGGAATTGCCCATGTTCCCCTGAAATAACCTGGGACTAAAGTTCGTTTGGTTGTTGCCGCAGGCCAAAATTAATTCTGTGTTGCTTGGGTCCGCCGAGCCTTGCTTGGTTTCCAATTGGAATTCCAGCGACTACACCGACGAATTAAACAACATATATAAGATAGCCAACAATAACGGATACAAGAAGCGTTATATAAACAAGCTGATTGCACAGCAAAAGAAGAAAGAACGCCAACCATCAGATGAACCAAAGGACGCACATAAATGGACCACATTGACGTACGTAGGCAAGGAGACATACCAACTGGCAAGCTTCTTCAAAAAATTCAAACTATATGCCGCATTCAAAACCAACAACAACATCGGCATATACAAACTAACATGCAGGGACTTCGTTTTTCCTGTGTATACCATCACAGGAAAAACGACACGGAAACTAACAACTAGATATAAGGAGCACATACGTTCGTATACACATAACAAAACAGACTCCAACTACGCAACACACCTACAGAATCACACACACGAACCCGATACCATGGCAAATTCAATGACGCTACTACACAAACAAGAGAAGGGACTTGGACTTGACGTATTAGAGAAACTAGAGATCTACAAACACAAAAAAAAACCCACGGAAATATAATCAACGAACAAATAATGACCAACTCCGACACAATATTTTCAGTCCTCGACCCAATCCTTATCAAGAAAAGAAAACGCGACGAACCCGACATCGATAATCCCGGGACCCTGAAAAGACCCTAACTTAATAACCCTAAAAAAAGGCACAGTGAGACTGATTGTTACCTTACCCAGCTTCTTAGCGGGCATTGATATTTTCAATCTTACCTGCACAAGATTGGTAAGTCACGGTCCCCAGACTGCATTTTCTGCCCAGGGGAAAGGAACGACGCATGCCACACCTTCTTCAACTGTAGAAGGTGGAACAGGATGCAGCAGGACTTGGAGGTAATGGGAGAGCTTTGTCCAGACAATCTGGTCGGAGAAATGTTGAAAACTTTCGACAAATGGACCTGTGTGGCACATTACTCTCGGGCAATAATTACAGCAAAAAAGGTACACTGGATAATCTTGGGCGCGGGGTCTAGGGGGTCTCCTTTCCAGCATTCCTTCTCCATCCTGCCCTCTTCCCCTGAGAGGAGATTTCCCTACGCTGACGGCGCACTAGGGCGAAGTTAGAAGAGCCCTAGCTCGAAGTAATGTGTCAAATAGCTCCATTGTTCAAATCAACAATGATTTCGGCAACAAAAATTATTTTTTAAAACAGATTAATTGAGCATATTTATCCAACAAATTCCAAAGGGCAATTTTGGTAACTAAATCTAATATTAAGTAAATATCCCGTGAAAGGAGAATATACAAATTGTATCTGCGTGTGTACACTGAAAATTATATCTGCGATCATACCACTGAGAAAATTAAACGCACTTAAAAACTATATAAAACAAAAAGCATGATCGTCAAATAACTTCATTACAACAAAATCTCATGATAGGAAGGACAAAAGATATACAATATAATATTCCCTAGAATATCACTGATCTGTACTAAACAAACAATCCAGTTCAAAGACTGCGATTTCCCTTCTATAGTTTCTCTCACGTTAAACTACATATAGTTTGCTCTGGGGTTACAAATTCAAAAAAATTTTACCTATATTTCCCGGATATCAAAATGAACATTGTTGTGAATAGTTAGAATATGATTTCGACGACAAATTTTCAACCTTTTACAATTTAAAGGTCATATTTTAATCCAATTACCAAACAATCTCATATTAACTCTGAATGAAGGATTATTCCCATTTATGTATATATATAAAGAATGTAGATTGTGTATAACTTAGTGCTGCACGTTAGCCATCAGAGATTTAAACTTGGATTACGGTGCGACTAGACTACCTTATCCAGATTAATTTTGCTAAGAAAGTCGTATCAGGAGTGCCCATTTCTCTTCGACAGGGAATAAAATATTAAGTTTTGCTTCTGTAAGACTATTCTCCGCTGGTGTATTGATGTATCGCAAAATTACACCCACCGTACACTTACATTTTCTTGAGGTATCCTGTGCGTAGCGAATGTCTCGTAAAGATCCCAGTAAGCAGCGTGTGCTTTCTCTGTCCATTCTAATACAAACTCGAGATTCTGTTCGTTGTAAATGTTCGGGAAAAACATCGACTTTTTAAAAGGTTCAGGATCGATAAACAAATTTTAATAGGTTTATACACTTGCCACCCCAGATTCTCGCGTGCCCGGGCAAAGTGTAACCCTGTTGTTCGCATTTAACGTTTTAAGTGCACAACAAACCAGAATCTTTTTCGATGTTATTTTAGCGCTTTTTAGGCCGCTTGGCTAAAAGAAAGTCTTAGTGGTGTTTCCGTCAATGCAGAGTTATGCACTTACTGCGGTAAAGTAGACTTTCACCGCAAAGATACTTGATAGTCGCCTTATGAGAGAAGAGAATATTTGGTGCAGGCTCAGAAATTTCTATTCTGATGTCTGATGTCTTGACGCCATGTGCCATCTGATTACATTTAGTTCTTTTAAGTTGATGTTGGATTCAGGGCTCGTTCCCCTCTAGTCAAGAAACGAGGTCTCTTGCAAACTCATTATCGAGTCTAGATGATACCATGATACGATCCGAAGGTGCATTTATAAATGGCATCATGGTTAATTTCAATTAGTCTTTAATCCTAATTCGGTGATCCTATTTTGTTCCCTCCTGGAAGGTCCATAACACTATAAATGTGGCTACTGTTTCTATCATTATCATTTTTTCTCAGTAAGTTTTGAAAAGTTGCTGTGGAATGTAATTTTACGGCTTCCTTGATATATAAGCATGCCAAACGATAATTGAGGGCAAGATTCTTTTCGCGTATTTGGACTTTTGCTGTCCAGCCGATGACTGGTCCGTCAAAGTGTGCATTCGCCGCAAGATTTATGGCTTACCCCGGGAGTCGCCTTTCAATTCTTTGCAGATACCACCTTAATGTGTTCACTTCACGTGAACCTGTCTTCCATCAGTATAACAAGACATTTTGCTTCACTTCTAAGCCTAATTTCAGCCCATTTGAATATATGTTGTTAAGTAAGATTAAAAACTTTAAATACATAATAAATTATATAACAACAGAAAACAAAATTCAATGGTTAGAAATCTCACCTTAATCTTATCAATAATGCCCAGCTTTGTATTTCACAATTTTTTCCTTTTGCTTTTCTCTTTTTTTGTTTTGATTATGCTATTTTTTCAAATTTTCCTATCCGGATTGCTCAGAAGACAGAATGGTATTCTCTTGGTTCCGTGTTACGGGTTTCCACGTATTAACTAGGTACACGTATTAAAGTACTTTTTCGCCTCTCAGAATGTTCTTCCTGCTGCATATTTTAAATATTTCATATTTTATAAATATTTCTATGTCAAAGTTCTACTTAAACTCATTGTTGGATCTCATTCTTAACAGGGCTTATTCATTTGGAAAATATGATAAGATTTTATTGTATAACTATTTAAACTAAAACCGCATTAGGTTGCAGGGTTTTTTCAGTAGTTAACAGATACAAAGTTTTTGACTGATCGGATCTATAGTTCCTCCAACATCGCCTTTGATATGATTGAGCGTAAGATGGATAAGTAGAACGAATCCCGAACCAATCAAAGCAATGTTTAACTTAAAAAATTCTAAAAGACTGAACTGGGAGTAATTTCATGATATTAAAATATTGTGTTCGAATCCGGTGTCAGTGCTAACCTATTAAATCCTTTTGGTTCATTCATATTTCTTACGAGTTGGTGATGCTATCAAATTTAATTCCCTTTGCGAAATTCGCATTGACCACTGTTGGTAAAACCCGTTTCTACGCATATTGAAGTAGAAAGCAAATTGGCAATGCAGATGTCCAATTGTTCCGAAATATTTTGAAAAGAAATTGATTTTAACTTGCGCTGTAAAGAAAAGGAAGAAGGAAAATGTGATTTGGTAAGAAAAAGCGGAAAATTGCGACTAATAAGTAGTATCCCGCAGGGTTAGTTCAATATCTGTCCGGAAGAGAGTGAATCGAATAGGAAAACATGCTTAACTTTTTCGTGCAAATAATCAGTATGATTGGCTTAAGGTTGATGCTAAACGAAGTAATTAAATCATTTCTTCAATAATGGGTTTTTATTATTATCTAGTTGAGAATGCTATCAAAAGACACAAACCCTAATGATTTATTTTTTTCACAATTAATTATATTAACGAAAAAACAATATTGCATAGTTTCTAAGACAAGCCGATTGGATTCTGGTAATTTTAAAAGCTAATAATGCAATTGATAGCAATATTTATCACATCAAAGTATACCATACTTAATTTATTATTCTAACGCAATTAACGGTAAAATAATCCAAATCTAAAGGGCGATAAATGTAATCAATACATTATTTTGCATATAGATATCATGAAAGAACGAGAATAATTCTTAGTCTTGAAAGTTTTCTTGAAATTCGTATTCTTGAAAGCAAAGTTTTTTTTTGCGTGTTTTTGACACTATTTTCTTCTTATGAAAATGAAGCAGTGAGTATAGTAATTAAATTAAACCAGAACTATTTCTGTTATTAACACTTGCATTCATCGCTTCCACTTTCTATTTACGACTTGTCCATTCTGTCTATAATTCACAAACATGCACGCTATATTTTTAATGCCACATTATTCTGTCGTGGAACATTAATCACCTCTGATTCGTTATTTTTCACTCTCGCAAAGTAACTCAAACTAGCGCTGATACTTTGAACAAATCCCCAATCTTACACGATTCGACCGAAATTTTCTCGCCATATTAGTATTCGTAGAGAAGGGTGGATGGATATGGTACATAACGAATTTTTTTGGCGTTTAATTATCAAGGTCTCTATCTTGCAAAACCATGCTTTGTTTGCAACCTTGGGCCTTCCTTTCCCCGTTTTCATTATGCTCCTTCGGATTGTGAGCACTGTTTTAGTAGTTAAGCCTTGCCCGTAGACTATTTAATACTGATTTGTTTTGTTTACTGTTGTTTACTCGCCCCGAATGCTTGCATTATTTGACCTATTTACTTTTGGAAATTTTTCATTGGACTGTGTGAAAGTACCGGAAAATATGAATTGGTTTGTTTTAAATACATTTCACCATTGCGTATTTCTAATGTCTATCAGCTTACGAGACGATAGGGTAGCGCCAGCGTTACTTACATTACGATTGTTTATTCTGCGTGCCCGCTCAACTCAGCGTGCTCGCTCAACTAAAGGGTTCGCAACACTCACACACGCAAGACAAATATATTTTTTATAATATTTTTACAAGCTTCAATACTAGTTCAATATTTTTATGATCATTTTTTTCGTCTTTTCACAGCCTGTGCAAAAATGTATGGATACTGGATTGTAGTTAACTATCGTGAAGCGTACAACATGTTTGCATGTAACGGTATTCTTTTCAATCATGAATCGCCACGTCGTGGTGAAAACTTTGTAACGCGAAAAATTACACGGTCTGTCGCCAAAATTGAGTTGGGACTTTTGGAATATTTTGAATTGGGTAATTTAGATTCAAAACGTGATTGGGGACATGCTAAAGACTACGTGGAAGCAATGTGGTTAATGCTGCAACAAGATAAACCTCAGGACTTCGTTATTGCCACAGGAGAAACTCACAGCGTTCGGAAGTTTGTTGAAGCGTCGTTCAAATATATTGGAAGAACGATAGAATGGCGGGGTGAAGGTTTGTACGAGGTAGGTGTTGAAAAAATCGATGGCAAGGAAGTTGTCCGAGTTCGAGTGAATCCAAAATATTTCCGACCTACCGAAGTGGATTTTCTCCAGGGTGATGCTACAAAAGCCAAGACAGAATTGCACTGGAATCCGAAAATAACGTTCGAGGAGTTGGTTCGGGATATGATGGATGCTGATCTCGAGTTGATGCGAAAAAATCCGATGGCCTAGAATACGATATAATTTCCTGATTATCAATTGATCTTGCACAAAATGGTTTAGATTTCCCATTTTAGTTTCTAATGTATGAATTTGCAATTAATGTCGTTAATACACCGGTTGGACTCTCAAGTTAAAAAAACAATGTTATGAGGCGCTAGGTATCAGGTTGGTAGTTGTAATGGTTGGTGATATGGTCGTATGCTTTTTAACTTTCATATGTTATCGATCTCATGCGCGTTTATTCTAAAAGAATATTCATAGTGTTTGGGTGAGCATGACTAACATAACATAATTGGATATAGATAGTGATATTCACGGCATTAAAATCGCCGACTGAAATAATACTTTAGCAAAAACAATTTTTATCTTAGGCTTCGTTTTACGATTTATATTTTGAAAAGTATTGCTGAGGTGCAAATTGAGCAGAAGATTTAGCTTCTGTTTTTTATTAATATAATATTTCATATAATTAAACTGAGACCAGTTTTTCGGGTGGTATTAGCCGTAGCACACCAAAGATTCGAAAAATATAATTTTTGAGTATCTATTATAATTTGTCTATTCAATTAAATTGACTTTAGATTGGGTTATTATCCGTGCTAACAGTATGAAACGATTTGAAGCGACATAATTTCTGCCATAAAGTAAATTTCAAATAAGTGAAAGTTTCATTTCTTAAATTTTTTTTAGAATTAATGAGGAGTGTTAACATTCCAGCAATGTTGTTACAAGTATGCATACTATTTTAAAGAGTTTATTTTGAAGTAAATATCGCAAATGAATATTTATGTTGTTTGACTTAATATTGATTTTATGAAACATAAAATTTTTATTATATTATTGCGCTTTTTCAGGTGCGCGACCTGTTTGCTTCGCAAATGTTCTTGCAAGTGAAACAAAAACACACGAATTAATGTTAATGAAATTTCTAATAATTTATTCCTCCAATAAATTTTACTAACAGTTCACACTAATTACAACTTTTCCAATTTCAATATTACTTATTCACGTTTATTAGTTATTACTTTTACTTTAATTAATTACTTTTATAAAAATCACTTTCACTCTCGTTTTCAAATCCGCGTACAATTGGATTCACTATTTCGCTATCGCACTAATATGAACGCGCATTGTCGTTCTTCGCTTAATCAACAAAACTTCTCTTCGCCGCTTGCTGTAGTCGCTTATATACACAATTCAACCAATCCGGAATCTTTCACGTGGATCATTCTCGAGTTTACTCACTGAGTGATTTGCACATGTATTGTCGTTTTCAATGCACGCAATGTCCCAGCAGACAAAACGAATCGCCATCGATACGAATTCGTATCGCCGTGTCGGAAAATTAGTTCGCCGGCGAATACGCCAGCGATCCGAATTCGAATCGTCTGCGAACAATATGTCACTTCGCAGACGAATCGCCGCGGCGTATCGCAAACGAAACCTTGTTTCTGCCTGAAGCATGCTTAATAATTTAATAGCTTTAGCATTGAAGTCCAACCTAAGTTTTTCGCTTAACGGCAAGACGTTGGCTTTTATATTCGCAAATTGCTGGTGCAGATCTTGGTCGGTCATCGGTCAGCGGTCGGTCATCGCAGCGCTGTATATGTTTCAAATCATATGGGATGGGGTGAACGCTGTTGGATGGATTAAAATACACACTGTCGTCTGATGTTACCCCAAGAGCCTTTTCCCAAAAGGTTTTTGTGAACTGTTCCAATGGCAGTTTGAATATCACCGGGTTTCACAGCTCCCCTGATTTCCCGTGAAATGAATGCGTAGGGTTTACGACTCGTCAGTTTGCGCAGCAGTTAATGCTTTAGAACGTTTCGATTTGGCTTACTGTGCAGTTCTTGTGCCTTTTACGGGGTTTCTTTCCCGGAACAAGCTCTAGCCTTACCTCCAGCGTATACCAATTCCAATATGGACAACTAACTTTTCAAAGAACGCATCAGTTTCACCAGTTCGTGGGCATGTGGGACGGAGTGTAAAGTCTCACTTTGTTGATGATGTTATCGAAAAATAAACTTCGAACTTAGGAAATTAAAACTGTCTTTTGACATTAGCTCCTGCGACGGAGCGTACTAACTCACTGCTCGCTTTTTCAGCCAGTTCAAATATCTTTTTGTCATTTATTACACCTTGTATGAAGAACCTTGACGCAACAAAAAATCTATTTATTTCCCCATACGAACAGCAATGATTTGTTATAAACGGATGTATTATAAACCTTCAGTTCAAATGAAAATACATAATGGTGGCATGAGGCTGGTGGTAGTACCATCTAGAGATGGGAAAAACGGTTCCTCTATTGGAACGTTCCATCCAGTAACGTTCCAAAAAAATAACGTTCCAAAATAACGTTACTCTGGAACGGTTTTAGCATGTTTTTTTTTTTGAATCATGGGCATCACACCCACATACCATAGATACATAAATTTCTTGAGAGAAATATGCCCTGTACATAGATATATAACAAAACTAGTGACACTGCGCTCGGGGAAGGTCGCAATTTCGCTTTGGTCTACATCAAGTTTCCAGGAAAAGTGTATCGAGTGAAAGTATCGATCCCTGGCAATGCTAGATTGTATTTAATTTATAGGCTTTGATCCTTTGTGGAAAATATTCCAAATGTAAAATAAAAGTAAAAGCGATACTCAGTATCTATCATTGCCCATTTACTTTTCCAGCTAGTCATAAAAATGGGAATTATTATCTCGTCTACTTAAGGCGCAGCCCCCACTGAAATTGCTATTTTACGCAAACTTTACCTTCGTCCGTCTCCGAAACTATAACATGCTTTTTCAAAAATTTTTGCATGTACTATAAGAAGAAACCCTTTTCTGGTGAAATAACTCGTTACATTTTGAAAAAAAGATTTCAGGAAAATGATAAAATTCAAGCAAGGTGATAAGGATTTATTGATTAAAAGGATAAAAATGTAGTAGCTTGCGGAAACTACTTAACGTACCGAGTTGATTTGAGCAACGTTTGTTAGATCTAAATTATTTACAATTAATTAATTCATCACAAATTTAAAAAATAAATTGGAAAAATATTTTATAGAACAAAATGTGGAAATTTGATACAAATAAATATGAATGCATCCTATTTGTTCAGTGTGTGCAAATAACAGATTCTGTTCTTGGAAATTTTTTGCAAATTTTTTTTTTGTTTTTGATGAGTGCTCTCAAAATTTTTTATTTGACTGTCTATATAACTTTTGTTTCTACCACAAAACAAAGTTTCACCAACATCGGTTAAACGGTGTGGTTACTGCTATAAGAGCAAGTTTTGCCCTTTGAACGGCCGCCATTTTCAATCTGCTCGTATGATTTTGGATTTTTTGTTGTCAGCTTCATTATACACCTCAATAAACCTTTATGTAAAATTCCGTCCAAATCCGAACTATATTTTTTGGTCAAACTGGAAATCACGAATTATCGCCTATAATGGCCACCATTTCGTTTTCGCCCGTGCTGGGCAATGAACATAGTCGAGATATTTACTTGATACACCTTTCCTAAAAATTTTATGCAAATCGAACGAAAATCACAACCTCAATTGTGTTTAAAAATTTCGCTATATGTTCGCTATGTATATATAGAAATTGCTCTTCGCAATAGGCAAATTCCCCTCGAGGAATTTACCTAATAAATTACTCTCCACTTCCACAATATGTAAACTTCTATCGTGAAATTCACATTAAAAATTCAAATACTATCTATCATTATGTTGCCTTTACAGAAAGCCAATTCGCTATTTAACGTTCTCTTATTTACCGGAGCATCGCATTCAGGCCTCAACTTAAATCAACCCTTCCATGTAGGTATCGATAACTTTTTTCTTTCCGAACTCTATTCATCATATCTTAATCTTACCTAACATAGAAAAATAACAAACATATGGAAACACAAAAAACACAATAGCTAGATCCGACCCGATCATCAAAGACCAAACCAAACGAAATACACATTTCCCACGTTCGTGGCTCGTAGAACCAAGCATGTACGAAAAAACGTTACACGGAACGAGACAAGGTCTCAGTGACAAAACGCGATAGCGTTCCGAAAAACGATAATGCCTGAAAATAACGAAAAGATTTTCGTTCCCTGAAAAACGAAAAGAACAAGAACGACTGAAAGAAAGAAAACGCTTACGCGAAGCGATGAAACCTCCAGGATGGTTATGCGTTGTCGTTCCAAAGTAACGCGTTCCATCTTTGTTTTGGAACGTAATGTAACGTTCCGGGAAAATAACGTTACTTAAGGTACGTCTCATCTCTAGTTCCATCCCTGTGGCTACTGTAAGTATAAGTATCAGTACTAGCGGCGTGCTGTTGAGAATAATCAGTACTTCTATTACGGTATGCCAAGCCTCCGATGTATTAGGTATCTATTGACATTTTTTGAATTGGAGTGTCTTAAACTCCCTACAAAAGCTCAACAACATGAAGCCAGAACGAGGCATGCACCAGAATCGCTGCGTATGGGTTGACCAGGAAATTAGTCTTCGGACTTATTAACAGATGTAAGTACTAATACTGGCAGCATCTTGTCAGAGACGTCAATAAAGATTCACGTAAGTTCGTTGGTCTACTGGTGTCTTGCTTACAAGCAGTGGGCTTTAAGGACGACATAGTACCAACTCATTTTCACACACAACCTGCTGGTGTGGAAGCTGCCGACGTTGAAAGACCAGTAGAATGCCCAACCTTCACGTGGTAAGCACTGAAATGAGCAGTTCTCAGTCTAAAATGGGGAAAGCTTTATGCCTAGACGATATTCTGAGATATTAATCGAGATATTGCAATTGGTCTAAAAAACGTGTATCCCCGAGCAATGAATGATGGTAAAATTCGTGATAATCAGGAAGGCGAAGGGAAACCACGAGTCTCCAGAGAGCGAAGACGTCTACGTCTGTAAACATGAGGGAAACGAGGTAGGAGTGACTTGCAATAAAAAACGTCGCGCTCTAAACGAGTGGCAACAATCTTGAGAGCTAAAAGGAACATGGACCATTAGCATTTCTGTTGACACAGGTGTTTTCAGTCTTTCCTGCATAAGCGAGCCACAATTTTCAGACTGCATACTTTGCTTAAGAGAGGAGTATGATACCTGCTACACTTTATTTCCATACTGAAGATAGGATAGGTAGTGCAAAGTTTTTGCTAAAAAATAGAGAAAGTTTCGTCCGGATAGCCTAATCAGCTGACAAATTTAACTGAGTGGCGTATCACACTTGAGCAATCCAATAAAGTAGGCATACATGATCGGCTGAAAAGGTCCCTTTTCTAGCAATCGCTTTGGAAAATAATGGAGCATGGTGGCAAACATATCGTGTTCTTGGCAAACAAATCCTGAAAAGACAAATTCAAATCGTTATTCCACGCAAATTTATCTCGGAATATTTGTTGAAATTAGTCCATCCTTTTTTCGGTAGCCTATGTCAGCGAGCATGTTATGATCTGCGAATGCATATCGATTGGAAACATTTCAATAATATCCTTAAAGAATTCTGTAAGTCGCAAGGACGTTCGTGAAAGTCCCAAACATATGAGAATCCAAGATTTGATTCATCACGTTCATGTAACTTCCGTGGCAAAGTCTGCAAGTAAGGATGACTTGCTTTTTACGACGATTCTGCTTTGACTCTGAGTGAAAGCAAGCCGTAAATGTCAGAAGTTCATCGTTCACAAAGTAATTAAATTTTCTTAAGATATAGAGCTGTCTTGTAACGATACGCTTAACATAATCATACGCCATTTGATTTGGCCGTGGTCTACAACTACAACATTTGGTACACTGCACTTGAAAAATTTAACGACCCCCTTGAGATTCGGGCGGACAATCTGCTGATATAAATTTTTCAATTAGTTTTGGTTAATGAAATAATAAAATGGCATAAACATAAAAGTACAAATATAAACATTTTACGTTGAAATATCCGTTCAAATTTGGAGTACACGTCCTTATTGGAGTTTACGCATAGTTCTACGAATCGTTATGGGCTGGTAAAGTTCATTCCTAAATTCCTCTCGGCTGTTGCTTCATCGCTGTGTGTCTATTGAAGCCATATTGAATTTGTTATTCATTCATCTTTAGATATTTAAAAAGTCATAAAAGTGTGGCATTTTGTTCGCGAGAAAAAAATTCAAGTCTCTAGCGAGACCAGACGCCTTTGAATATTTATGTACATACAAAATTATTTTTACGACATTTTGTAATGTGTTCTTTGGTATGTCCTCGGGTCTATTGTATCCTGAGATTCCAACCAGTAGTCGTTCGTGGTGATCGATTGTCGTTTATGGCATATTAAATTGTCACTTGGCGGGTGTTTTATAAAATTTTATGACATGCAATTATTTGTGAATTGAACGAATGCATGCGCATAAATTTCAAACAACGTTATAACTTTATTCATACTCAATTTCATGCGAGTTAGGAAGGAAAGCGAGGAGATTCTAAAATTATTAACAGGCCGTCAAGGGTGAATTTTACAGAAAATAAGCAATGTTGGCTGGTAATTTACGAATGTGGGGAATTATTTTATTCATAAATTTATGCATACATAATGTCTCTATGCTTTCTCGATATAAGCGGCAAGTTGTCCAGGCCGGTGGTGTGGGGTTCTTGAGGACAATATGATTTCTCAGAAGACAAGATGGATAGCAATATTGAACGAAAATATTAAACAAGAAATTATTGCCTATACAACGACCCCGATTGTGAAAAACAACTGAAATTTAACAAAGTAGCATAGTATTGACAAAAAATAAACTGGGCCCGTAAAAATTTCATATTTCGTTTTACTTTTGGATAAAAATCGTAAGACGGGAAGCTCATTGTATGGAGAAAAAAAAAAAATTAACCGAAGAAATCAAACTACTCGAATGTTTTGTCCTCTAAGTTTCATCTGATGCGAATTTGAAAAAAAACCGTGTTTAACGATAAAATGAATGATTTAAGTGTTTTTAAAAGATAAAAAATCATACTTAAAGTTGATCTGTTGTTCGAGGTCAATATAATTCATTTCTTATATTGCTGCTGCTGGGTTGTTGAAGCAATTTTTCGAGATCGACCTTCTTTCGTGGCAGCCTGTTGGCGATGTCCTGCTGCTCGAAGTATTATTTCATCTTTGCTAGCGGCACAATCCCTTGCTGCAGGTCCAATTATCAATTCACCACGTTGAATATTCTATTAAAATGATGAATAACCACCATTAAATATTGACGTAGCAAGTGACCACTGTGAGCATTGGTTTTCCCGGATTTTATAACTAAGGGTTATTTCGGGAATTTTCCGGTGCCGAGATCATAATCTCAAGCAATAAAGTTTATTGCACCAAGAGCTCGGGCCTGCCGACCAGATGGGAGATTCTCCTCGACAGCAAGGACGAAAGAACGATAGGGAATCAGTTGAGATCGCCAGACGGAACGATACACATCGCTCGCCTTCTAAAATATATTGACTTGTATTTATAATCTAAAATATATTAACGTTTATTTATAAATACATATATATGTATACTTGCCGCGAATAATTTAACTTACGACAGATCAGAAGTGAGATAGACTTTCGCGCACATTATCACTAAGTGAATCGTGAAGTGGATCTTAAACATGGGTCGAAGTAGGTCACGTAAACGTCGTCATCGAAGCCGCGGGGAAAGACGACGAGAGCGGAGCAGGTCGCATCATAGGGCCGACAGGACTCCAGAAGGATGTCGGGGAAGACGCCGAGAGCAGAATAGCACTCCAGATTCTCGAGACAAGAATTCGATGGGTTCTACTTCGACAGGCACATCGGATTTCGCTAAATTGACAGAGGTTCTATCCAGCATTGTCAATCGGGCAAACAAAGGGTCAGGTAACAATCATTTTATTAATGAGAAATTCGTCCCAGAGTTTGATCCGTTAAAGAAAAGCTTCTCAGCAGAAGAGTGGATTGAAAAAATAAACACTCGGGCTATTATTTATAACTGGGACGATAGAATGAAATTGTATTTAGCTGCGTGCAGGCTTCAGGGCAATGCAAAACTGTGGTATGAAGAGTTACACGACGCGCATCTTAATTGGCCGGTATTCTCGCGCGCACTTATTAAACAATTTCCAGAGGAAAGACGTTTCGGTGTGCTCCTCAGAGAAGCTGTAAATTATAAAAGCACGTGTGGACAGGATCTTCTAGAATACTGCTATAAAAAAGTCGGATTACTAAATAAAATCAAGCAGCTAGAACTATCTCAGGAAAATATCGTTGATTACGTTATTGATGGAATCCACGATGATAGCATACGAACTTCAGCATTAGCAGGGCGATTTAATACGGTAACCGACTTAACGTCATACCTACATATTTTCAATAAACCAAATCAACCCGCGGAAACGGTGAAAAATATCGAAACAGCTCTTCTAGTGCCGGCGCTGAGGAAGATGATTGGGACCTTTTTACGAAAAAGGTGCAGAGCGGCATCAACAACGCTACAAACCGGACGACGCGAAGCTGCCCGGCACAATTACTTTTTGGTTTTAAGCCAAGGAGTATGGCGGATGCTTCGCTGTTGAATGCAATCCAGGACACCTTGGATGAAGTGGACCTAAACCACCTTCGGC
Organism: Stratiomys singularior; assembly: GCA_954870665.1. Classification (NCBI taxonomy): domain Eukaryota; kingdom Metazoa; phylum Arthropoda; class Insecta; order Diptera; family Stratiomyidae; genus Stratiomys; species Stratiomys singularior. Next base: position 64,927,339 of record OX940880.1, on the reverse strand, counting down.
AGAATGCCAAGCATACCATTGGTGCTGAACAGAAGCGTCAGAAGTCTAGGTTTGACTCAAAGCGCTTTAACCCTCCGAAATATGCAGTCGGTGACATAGTTTTGGTAGCAGTTGAGCCACCAGCAACTGGGACCAGTCGGAAATTAGCAGCAAAGGCGAAAGGGCCATTCAGAGTTACCGCAGTGGTGCCTAATGATCGTTATGAAGTCGAGGATCTACGGGAGTTGCAGAAGCGACGCGGGAAAAGAGCAGTTGTCGCTGTCGATAGCATGAGAAAGTTGATAACTTTTGATGCTGATGAATGAAGGCGAACTGTCAGGTGAGAAAAAAATATATATACCTATTTTGCTAAGAATATTTCAGATAACAAGAAAAGGCGAACAGTTAGGAATCAAAACACCTGTCTGATTTGGAGGCTGCACTGGCTGGTGCTGTTTACCTAAACAGGCATTGGAACAATGTAAATGTTTGGAGGTAACACGAGATCAGATACCTAGGCACTCGCGTAACGGGAACTGCACGGGAGTCTATGGGGTAAAGTCCTGTGAGGCGCGAGTCTGCAGCTCGTGCGTGTGAGCAGGCACTCATAGAGTGGTGACCGTTGCAGGTTACGCTGGGTAAAGTCCTGCAGGTATCTGTGTAGTGGACTCAGGCATCCATGGGAGTTGATTTTTTTTCAGAGATGACTACGGAGTAAAGTCCTGTCGTGTTCAGGTATAGCTGACACAGGCATCCGTAGAAGTTGATTTCTCGAGAATATCTCATGGAGTAAAGTCCTGATAAGCTAGTTGAAAGTGGACAGGCTGAGCATTCACGGATATTACGAGTATATTTCGTGAATGTGTCTGTACTATTTTTTTTGGAGCCGAGGACGTCTCATTCGTCAGGAAGGCCAAATGTGAGCATTGGTTTTCCCAGATTTTATAACTAAGGGTTATTTCGGGAATTTTCCGGTGCCGAGATCATAATCTCAAGCAATAAAGTTTATTGCACCAAGAGCTCGGGCCTGCCGACCAGATGGGAGATTCTCCTCGACAGCAAGGACGAAAGAACGATAGGGAATCGGTTGAGATCGCCAGACGGAACGATACACATTGCTCGCCTTCTAAAATATATTTACTTGTATTTATAATCTAAAATATATTAACGTGTAATTATAAATATATATATATGTATACTTGCCGCGAATAATTTAACTTACGACACCACTGAGGTGGTGTTTCGGGGCAAAGTGCTAAAGTAAACTTTAGTAGCTTTCGTTATTATTCTGAGTATTATTACCCTTGCATGCCTTAAGCAATCGACGTCGAAACAGGCGAGTGTATTGATTTGAGTTGAGCTTAGCCAAGTTCAGTTTTCTCGCGTTTTCTCAGTTTTCTCGCGGCGATCAGCGCACCAACTTTCTGTGCCATCTTGACATTTTGGTTTGCATTCATTGTAATACATTTGAAGTTTGGTGGAGGTTAAGGATAGGTAATTTACGATATAAAAATTATAACACATTTGATCTGATAACTAATATTCTTTATTTTAAAAGAATTGCATTGAGAGGAATCGTTTGACTGACACCTTATCCCTAACTTAACATGTAATTTTACAACCATAGAGTCATAGACCCTTCTCCTTCTTGTTCAATTAAATGAACACATGGCTTAAAAAAATGCGTAGATGATAAACACATGCCATAATTATGTACAGATTTTAATTAACAAATACAAGAAAGGATTCCTTGTTTGACCCAAATATTTTGGTCATAAAATTAGGATCAGTAACTTTGATTGTAAACACTATAAACGTTTTGTTATATTTAAAACTGGAAAGACAACAGACACTTGAAACTAGAAATGAACAGCTATTCAAACACAATAAATGTAAAATATTGTTGATTCATATTTGAACAATTCAACAATGTTTATTAATGGGTTTATCTACTTTGAAATAATACTATTTTTGTGATTTTTTCCTGAGAAAACTACTAAACATAAAATAAAAATGAAAATTTTAAATTTTTTAAAGCTCAATGGAGACATTTATAATACATGAACAACGTTTTTATAGTTCACATTCTTGTAATGATTACAAAAAAATTGGCATATGTTAGTAACTCCCGAAAAAATGGAAACTTCATCGCTATTGATGAAATCTCCAACATGGCTCATTTGGAATGAGAAAAACAAAAAGTTTCAGAATAAGTATGATAATGGCTATAACACATTCTAGGCTTTTGACCATAAATTCAAAAATGAGAAACTGGTGATGTTTCTTCGAAATTTATACAAGAAAATAGCTTTTTTCGTTAAGGAAACTTACCTACACCTGACGGCTTGTTTTAAGGTCATTTTTTATGGTAAAAACTGAAAAATTTAAAATTCGAAAAATTAAATTGAGAGTTGCTGCTCCAAAATTCAAAGAAGAACTATTATTGAAATATACTTGCCGTTATTTCGCAGTCGTATGGTCCTCGAGATTCCTCTTGAGCGTTCCAATCTTAATGCATTTTTGACACAATAATTTTAGATATGTATCCTTCCAAAAAATTAAATAAAATAAGGTGAAAGTAGGTAGACCCCTATATGAAGGTAACTGTTAATTAAGCGCAGTTTAACTGTTTCCTCCTGACCTCTTATCGGGTTTCTTATAACTACGGTATCAATTCTATTTTCATTATTTTAAATGTGGATGGTTCTCCAGTTTTTCTATAAGCATATAACATTGATTCAAATCTAATAATTTTTTATATTTGGCACTGTCACCGTTTCCAATATACCGCGAATATTTCCTCTAATATACTCCGTATTCATAAATCAGGCGACCTAACATGGCTTTCATATTGCCAACTTGCATTTGTGAAGCCGATCCTTCATGATTTTTGTCACAATCATCTTCGTGTAGAAGCCATTCTTCTCAAGCTTCAGGATTGCTGATATTTTTCCAAAAGACAAAACTCTGACAGTGAGTACACTAAACTTACGAATCGATAATTTTTTAACAATATTTTCCTGCAAGAGTTACTACGGCTAAATTTGATGTGTCACCACGTTTTTTCCACCTGTCAGATCTCGAAACGGTCAAATTTGACTCTAGATTTCCTATCTCTAATAAATGCTTCTTCTCTTCTTCTACAGCTTGTTGTATAGTAAATTTAGAAACTGATTCTGATGCTAAAACCTGACAAATGGAAATCATAGGCCTGAAATTCATGTACGAAACACATAAATGTAGTCACACGTGGTAGTTATTTTGAAGCCTTAATCTCGCGGACTAGTATGATTAAATGTCACATTTACAACTTTTAAAAATTATCCATTACATTGAAAACCGAAACCAAGTGAATTGTGCAATATCTATGAGTTGGTTCAATCGCAATATGTTCAACCTTATTTTGTAATACCTTTTCAGCGTTCGTTCTGGTATTCGCGGTAGGTTTTGCGAATGTATGTTGGTTTCTCGTAAACATTTGTTTTCGTGAAACTTATCTACTCTTTGGAGCGTCCTTTTTAGACCTTTCTGGTTTGAATACGAAGGTTTTCGACTCAGTTTTACTAAATGACTTACTAAGTGCTAAAACTGAAGTATATCTGGCTCCAAACGCATATGAGGTAGTTTTACACAAAAACTTCTTCAAGGGTAGACCTATTTATACATTAGTGCAAACTGAAGGATAATAATAGAATAGATAATGGTCAGTAAGTATAGTATATACAAATGTTGAGCCAATTATTTTAAGCAATTATTTTAAGCTCAACATTTCCGGGCGGCTTCTGGCCGTGGATATATGAGTATTTCGATTTTGCGCAAAAATTTAAAAGATGTATTTTTGTTACACTCAAAATTTAGAGAGAATTCGTTACTCCTAATGTAATTCCATTTATTTTGATCGAAAACTGTTAGATCGCGAGTTTACGCTGTGGTAGGTAACTACCAAAACCATAAACAATACCCCATGTCCATTATTCAAACTCACAAAGATGACTTTTGGTCGGTGGAAATCGGAAAAGACTCCAACGCTTTACAGAGTGTCTACGGAGCCCATCAACATTTTCCTGGATGATAAAATCATTAACAATGACGAAAAATAATTCAATCCTATCAGGATCGAAGGAATTTGATTTTAAAACCAAACCTTCAAAAAGTTTATTCTGGGTATTACCTTATTTCGATAATTCGTTTGCTTCGGAAGATTTGGTAATGTGGGAAAAACCAAAATCTTAATAAACAGTATAACATAATAGTATATAAAATATAACAGTAAAACCAAAATATTCTTTTGATGAATGAAATAAAAATACATTCAATGCGGCAGAGAACTCACTAAGTAAAACAACAATGTCCAACAATCGAAAAAATATAATTTGAAGCTGTACGATGACACATTAAGCTGATGGACTAATATGGAATCCATATCAGTAAATAGTTAGTTCTTCGCCGTAGCCATAAGGGTCCTTCGCCTCGATTTGTCTCTCACAACTATCTCGAGTTTTTTATTCTTTTCGAATGCAATCACCAACCCTTCTGGGTTATACCGCTTTGAAAACTCGCGCTTAAAATTAAGCCTTTTCAGCTACCCTTTTTTTGTTCACGTTGAAATATTGTAGTTCAGTATCGTTCAAGGTTATAGGACATATTAAATCCTTCGTCGTCGGAGATCAATGTTTTAGGTATGAAAATGTGAAAATTTTGTAGCGAGGCGAGGATCTGCGAGGATCTTTTAATTTCCCTATTAAAGTATTTGTAGAACTTACTGAGCTTTGATGTATTTCATTTCACCCAGCAATTTATTATCTTCATTTTGTTTATCCTGGAAGTTTCTTCGTGCGGTTTGAGTGATGAAAGGTTTACCTTATATTGGGTATGGGAATAAGTTTCCGCCGTTGATAGACAAATGTCCTTACAGATACTATTTTAGTGTTTGCTGTGGTAGTGATCTTTGAATTGGAAGTTGTATGCGTAGGCACACGAACGAAGTAGCCGACATTCGTTCAAAGCGTGAACATCGTTTCATTCTCGTGTTGAAAATGACGTCTTTCATACCGTCGACATACCGAAAAAGCTGCATTTGCGGGAAGTCTTAGTTCATTATTCCATTCTCAAGAAAAGTGCTGCGGAAACTTATCGTATATTGCTCGATGTTTCCGGTGATCATGCTCTTTCTGAGATGACTTGCAGAGAGTGGTTTCGGCATTTTAAAAATGGTGATTTAGACGTGACTGATAAAGATCGCTAAGGGGCACCGAAAAAATTGGAAGATTTACAACTACTCTAATCCTTGGATGAATATTCAAGTCGAAGCCTGGAAGAATTGTCGCAGGAGTTAAATGTTGACAGATCTACTGTTGGTAAGCGCTTGCGCGCCATGGGAAGGATTTAAAAAGCTGGGACTTGAGTGCCGCATCAACTAAGAGGACATCGAAAGGCGTTTGGCGACGTGCAAGATGCTTCTTCAACGACAAAAAAGAAATTCATTCATCGAATTGTGACAGGGGATGAGAAATGGATGTACTACGACAAGCGATTAAAGTGATTAAAACATTCGGTAATGCGAGGTGAATCATGTTATGATCCAGACTTGTGGAAAGCGGACTACTCAAGTTGGAATTCGCAGATGAGTTGCGCTTGACCGGCTATACGGATGGTGTTACGGCTCTAGTCACTAGGAGCGCTGTCGAACAAGCACAATTACACTAGGTATGCTAATGCGTCGAGTGAGGGACTGGACTACTCATGCGTTTTCATGTGAAAGCGCGAAAAGTCTGCAAGGAAACATAACTCCCAATCAACGTTTGGTAGCATTTTTTGGTGACTTGTACGAAGTGAAGGTAAACTGGGTGGCTCATTGCAGATCTGAGGCCGTGGTTCAATCGAGGATATGGCTAGACTGACATGTATCTGACCCTGATTTTTAGTGGGCATGGGTGTTTTCAGTCTCTCCTCCGTAAGATTACTGCGAACCATCGACTGCAGATTCTACTTAAGACCAGAAGACAACGGTTGCCGCATGCAAAAGATGGGACAAGCTGGGACAGGATATCTTCAAAGAAACAAGAGAGTTCACTCCGGGTAGTCTAATCGGGGTGATGCCTGGATCAGTTGCAAAATGGATCCACGTGGAATATTTTGTTCGGCCAGTCCTGAAAACATTATATAAGATATATTTTTTTTTATAAATAACAGCTTGGCTAAGGTGCCTAATTAACGTAGGAATGATTCAGTATGACCATGCGTGTTTCAGCGAGAGGCGTACAAACTCAAACGTTTCGACAATTAGCAATAAGAACTGGGTGACGCAATCTTCATTTCTTATATTGCCACATTTACGCTTATTGAGCAGGAGCAAGGAAGCGTTTATTTAAATAATGATGCATTATACAGGATAACTTCACGCAATTCTCATCGCATATTTGTGTAAAAATTCGTTTTTCAGCACAAAACTCCATTGCATATGATCTTAAAACCGTTGTTTATATTGAAAAGCCCATATAATAATAATAAACAGGTGAAGCGATTATGGCCCCAGCAAAGAAATCTATTTTCGTGTTGGCTGCAATGAATAATCATGGATGGATTGATTGATTGAAAACATCAATGGAAATTTGAAATGGTTTTTCGGCACGTATGTAATTGTCATAAAAATGTTTCCTGCCGACATCGTTGAGGAGTGTTAATTTGAAATTTTGAGGAATTACTCGAGCTGCTCAAAGGATAAGAGAACATGGCTACAAGATCAAATAGATCAGCGGGGATGCCGACAATAGAACTGTTTTCTAAACAAATCTTGGAAAATAGGAAATACTTGTATTTGTGTTTGGATATTCAGTAGGGTTCGTATAATTTTTTCTGGTAGAGGATGAAGTATTTTTAAGAATTATTTGTTTCCCTAATCACAAGTTTTCAACGAATCTTTCATCTGACAGAAAACATTGTTAATGCTTTTTTGAAACATTAACACACATATCTAGCGTTTCTATAATTTTTTGCGTCAATAAGGCTGAGATACACAACGAAAATTACAAAAAGCATTTAAATCTCAATTTAATTTCTCGTGGTTCTTTTTCCTTACAATTTCAATTTTCCATCTAAGCCAATATCATGAACTAGATTCGAAATGTGAAAGAAAATTTTGTGGCATACTAATTCGTAAACAATAACAAACAATCTTAATTCGGCTATTGGGACTTGAATTTTCTTTGAACTTTTGATAGCATATTTCCACAGCGGTTTGGGTGGTTTTGATAGTTCTGACCGTTGGAGAAACATCGATGTTACATGATCGCAGCCACTTACTAGGAAGCAAGCTGAGGTTTCCAACAAATGGACTAGTTGGTGGTCGGGTTTATTAGATCCAAAGCCCCAATGATGCTTTGAGGATGGAACTTTATGAATTTGGGTGGTGAAAAGACAGCAAACAAACGTTAAAGGCTGTTTGAAATCTCAGACAAAAAAATAATCAATCTCGTTTGATATAAGTGACATCACTAGGATGGAATATTTTTGGATTTTGTTTCAAGTTAGTGGAAAGTGCAGAAAATTTCTGGAGGTTGTCCATATTCCGGTAATTTTTTCTTATCAAGTCTAATTTTTCCTCTAATCATGTTAACTTACTACCATAATAGTCCTAGGCTTAAAGTGAAAAAAAGAAAGTGATACATAATAACTCATAAGTTGAATGAAAGGATTGTTATTAAAGATGCTTTTCACCCTTGATTCGCTGTGAATGATTCAGTTGAATCTTATAGTGCTAACAAGTGTGAACTACAACCAGAATACAATGTAAATATCAGTTTACTACATTTATGGATTTTGAAATATCTATGTTTACTAACATTTATTTGACTTTCTTTACTCCTGCCCCCTAGGTTCTAAGTACTTTTTTTTATTTTTAATTACAATTAAGCATGTTTTCTGATTAAGGAATGCGAAAGAATATTCATATAGAATAAGTCAAAGCTTACCACGACATGATATGTTTAAAAATGCACTTAATGAGAAAAGTGAATTAAATTTGGATGAATTCTACTTATATCCTCCAGGGATCCGACGTATCATATATGAACCTTGTAAAAATGCTTCGCAACATCGCTATTTGTTAAATTATTGGGTAAGTTCTTGGATAAAGCTTTATCATAGACGTCCAGTGACGGTTAGGTGTGCTTTCTTCAAGTGAAGGGCTTTAAAGTGCTCGGTTGTGGTGCCGTTATTTTTTGACAAATAGTTTACAGTTTTCGATATGTTGACTTCACGTAAGGGTAAGTAATTATTACTTATAAATTACCGAGTGGTAAACGATTGTTTTTTATTGCTGTTGTTCTCTTTTTTGTGTTTAACTAATATGAATAGCGTGAAAGTCTTTGTCATCGCGAATATCATACGGAAAATTAAGCGTTTCACATGTGATACTTTGGGTCCTATTGAAGATAATGTTAGTTGTTTATAATGATTTCAGGTATGTCTAATGAGGTTATTCGCCACGCATTATTGAACTTTGCTTTCTCGGATTTTGAAGAGGAGGATTCTGATGTCGATGTAGATGATATACAAAACCAAAATATCAATTTTACCGAGGAATAGAAGGTTTACAGAATCCAAATAGTGATTGGGATTCCTCTGATGATGAGCCGCTTCAGCACACCTGCAGTTCAACGAGAAATAGTTGTGCCGTGAGGCCAGTAATTTGGAAGCATTCAAGTGATTTCAGATCCGTATCCGTTGAATCAACTCCCGCACAAGTCAGCTTCTCAAAGGATCACCAGAACCTGATGTCAAAAAACCCGTGCAATATTTTTAGCGGTATTTAAATGCTGATTTTATTGCAAATTTAGCATTTTGTACAAACGTTACGTCCTTCTCGCGAACGGAGAAATCATTTAATAATACTGCCGCAGAAATTCTATGATTTTTTGGATGCAGCATGATCATCGGACTGTTGGGGATGCCAAGAATAAAACAGTACTGGGTCTTACAAATTAGATGTAATTTAGTGGCATCAGCAATGGTCGGAGATCGTGATACTGAAATTTGTTCACATTTAAAAGTTATCATCGATGATGTTTCCGAATCCACACGATATTGTTTTTGGAAAATACGCCCAGTCGTTGCAGAAAATGAAAAAGCGTGACGGGAATATGTTCAAGACAAAAGTGTTTTCATCGAGGAACAGATTTTACCCTTCACAGGAAGTTGCATTAAAAAGCAATTGGTGAAAGATAAGCCAAATTCAGAAGGTATAAAAATTTGTATCGCAGCCAATCCCGACGGATTACCACTAGACCTATATTTGTATAAAGGGAAAGGGTCTTGAGTGGAATTAGCTTTGTACCCGAAACCTGAAAAGATAAACGTATGTGGAAGAATGGTACCGAAATTCCATCACCAATTCCCTTTTGAGACTTCTTTTTACATGGACCGTTACTTTACCGCCATATCGCTTTTGGATGTCATTAGGCAAAGAAATGGGAATTTTGATGAATAAAAGGTCCTTAAGAAGGAAAAAACTATGAAAAAGAATGATCATGGATCAAATAATGATCATAACAGATTTTTTTTTAATCCGATATCGCGCTCAGAAAACAGGAAGATGGTGCTTTTGGTTACAACTCATACATGGGAGGGATAGACTTGCTAGAAAGAGTTCTTGGCAAATATGCGATGATATGTCGGGATGGAAAGTGGACCGTGAGGGCAATTTTTTCTAAAGGAGCTAAAGCTAAAGGAGAAACCGCGTGTCAGTAAATCGAATTAAAATGGAGCTGGCAAAAACTTTAGTTTATACGTCTCAAGATAAGAACTCTCAAAATCCACACCCTGAACGACACCCGAACGAAAATCTTCATCCACTCGGTCCCAGAAAAAACGAATGGTCACAGCCCTTCCACACGCAGCAAAAAAGGAAACAAGCATATCATTTGTCAGTTCCAAATGCAGAATACCTGGTTGCAAAGCGTTAACTTTTATAAATTGTCAGGAGTGCGATGTATATTTGTGTTTTAATTCGGCCAGGAATTGCTATAAATCTTTTCATGAACATTAACAGATCAAACTAATTGAATAAAAAAAAAGTTGGTAGTATTCAAATAATATGGTTTTTTTGTTTCTCCCGAAGTATCATATATGATACTATCTCCAAATCCTAAAAGAGACATCAATGAAACATTTAATCGATAGATTTGATTTAGTCACACCTTAAATCGCTCAGAAAATAAAAAAAACTTGGTCTAAATTTAGTTATTTACCCTTTGGGTTCGAGGAGGATATGTACTCATAAGATCAGCTCTATTTTGCAGCGCTCGGCTGGACCTACCGTTTGAAGCCCATTCAGTATTTACCAGATTGCGGTTCGCTTGCTCGGTGCGTAGGGGCGGCTTAGGGAAAGTCATTCAGTGTTTTCTTTTCCCTTGCTTGTCAATGCCAGACTTTCCGTTCAACACATGAGACAGGCATTAAATGCTGAAACGTAGCACTTCGGTTGGAATATCGTGTAGCCTCGTGGACCTTCATCGTCCGCATCACATGTGTTCCTTGGTTGCTTTTATACTTAAAAATGGGTAGTAAATGGGATTAAATTAGCGGCATTATGCGTGACGCACCAATAGAAGCGTCTAACCAAACTAATCGTTTTTCCAAGCTTCGAGGTTCTAATTGATTGGCTTGTAGCTCAGACTTCAAGGATTTCTATCATACCCACATTAGCCCATGCCCTTGTTGATAACTCTGTCAAGTAATTACCTGGACGTTTTAAATGCCTCACTTTGTATGCGTGATTCGGCGGGATCCTGGGCTTTGCATAGGAGTTTGTGACATGTTTATGCTTGTAGCGATTCTCACTGCAAACAAATTGTATCGTGGCTATCGCAGTATAATAAAGTTGTTTTAGATATATATAATGAAGCTTATATTTGAGTTCACCATATCCTCAGCTGCGATCCCTCTAATCCAAGTTGAGGTCCTCTTCATGGAATCATCGGTCAAAAGCACATTGTAATATTTTTCGATATCCATTTTCTTAATGCGCCACCTTGTGCAGGAACTTATGATCGCTTGATGGGAAACAGCCTTCTATTCTGAAGCACTGGCCAAAAAAGGGTTCCGAAGTAAATGTCCTGTTCAAAATTTTTCTCTCATCAGTACTTGGGGAAAAAGTGCTTTCTTGACGATGCTTATAAAGATGAGGCTATTCCTCCCCACCATTACTACGATTTCTCATATGTTTTCATGACTAATGCTTTATAAAATTGCTGTAGCATCGATAACTAAGCCATATATTAAGTTAATTATCATTATATTGATAATTATTTATATCATCGAGATCTATGCTCTGTTTTATGATGAATAGTTTTTCATAAGGGATTCGGCATAACTACTTGGGATTCGGTTTAATTTTCCGAATGATTTCTTTGGTAGGAAACATTTTCCCTTTGGTAGGGAAATGAATTGCTAGATGTGATGCAAAGATAAGGGGCGGAAGTCTGAAGATCTGGCTCATATTCCAGGAAGTGGTAGGTGCCAGGAGTTCAAAGAGGCACTGAACAAGAAAAGAGCAAAGACATGATTCAAATCCTGCAGATCAACCTACACCATAGCTCAACCGCACAAGATTTACTAGACCAGGTTGCGAGGGAGAAAAAAGTCGACTTGTTGCTTATATCTGAGCAACACCACAACAAGGAGGAGGCTGGATGGTATTGTGATCGATCCGGCACCGCCGCCATTTGGGAACGTGATAGGGCTCTACCCACACCTCGGACTTGCTCCAGCGGAAATGGCTTTGTGCTCATTGAGTGCACCGATTCGAAATTCATAAGCGTCTATTTCACGCCGAATGAGTCAATTTGATGTTTTCAGAGCAGGCTCGATGAACTGGAGGAAGCTGGCTCGAGCACGGAAGGCCGAATCCTTGTTGGCGGTGACTTTAATGCCAAGGGGATAGAATGGAGAATGCCTCTTCCAGACCCGAGAGGAAAAAGAATCCTAGAAATGGCGGCTAGAAGGCAACTTGTCATCATAAACGTTGGGAACACACCAAATTTTCGACTATTTCGACAACTTTTACTGCTTGGGAACTATTCCGGATGTTACATTTGCTTCGGAGACCTTAGTGCCTAGGATACACTGATGGAGGGTACTGGAGGACTACTCGGCAAGCGATCACCAGTACATTGGTTTCGAAATTGGCAAGCGTGCCACTCGACGCGTAGCAACCCAACCCCCAACTGTAGCTTGGAATATTTCTAAAATAGATGTCGACGCGTTCGCCGCAGCTCTTATGAGAGGTGAAACTATGACGGTAACGGGGGGAGCCTCAGTTGAAAACATGGTGAACTTCACCATGAGGCTCATCAAGAATGCGTGCGACTGCTCCATGCGCAGGGGACGGCCTCGACACAATAAGCCTGCTGTGTACTGGTGGTCGGCAGAAATTCCTGAAAAGCGGAGAGAATGTCACAGACTCCGCCCCAAGCCCAACGTTCAAGAAATCGAGACGATTCACATTCCCAAACGCTGGCAAACAGGTCAGCCAGAAAACTCCTCCGTAGGTTGATTAACGAATTATTAGTGATTAGTTTTATTAGCTCCGATTTGATGCTATAATAATCATTAAACGTCATTTTTCGTCCGTCTAGCAAATTTTATTGCTGTAAGAATATTTCTCCCCGGAATGTTGGCGTGCTGTTGTTGTGTGCTTAGTTTTTTTGCTGCACTTTGCTTAAATTTCTTCGTCCTCAACTTTTGTGTCTCTGAGAAGGAATTTGCTCCTGACGTTGCGTGGTGCTTTTTGTCTGCAGTCTTTTGATGATCACGATTGCGGATTCTTGCGGATGCTAGGAAGATTTGCTATACGTTCATATCGGTGTTGTTAAAACTGTAATTTCTGTGTTAGGTTAGTCTTCGGCTCTTATTGAGTAGGCAGAGCATTTTTCTGGAGAATTTGTTTACGTTGTTGAGGTTGTCGAGGTGCTTTGTTTCGTTTTTACCGAACATAATAAAGTCATCGATATAAACGTGACAACGTATTCCTATATGTTCGCGAAATATGTTGTCAAATGCGTGCTTGAACATACAGGCTGCGTTATAAAGACCAAATGGCATGCGGGTATATCTAAAATTTACAGTTATTTAAGTTTCATTAATGGATGGATGGATTAATGGATGGAAGAATATTTTTTCTGTTCTTATAATTTGATTTTCTTAGAATCCGGGGACGTATCAAAAACAAAGGAAATAATTTTTTTTGGATCAAAATTGTTCTTGCTCTACATGAAATAATTTGTGTGTGACATACTTTGAATAAATGCTCAGTTGTGGTACCGACTTCCATTCAGTATTGACATCATTGGCACCCTCTCGTCACGTTTTTGTTGATGCAGCCATTAGCATATGTTCAATAGAATGTTTACAAACATGTTGTTGGATTTATGCCGCAATGTCATAAACGATTTTATGAGTTTTTATGTTTTGAAGTGGTTACCACTTCAGATCAGCGGGTGATTGTATTCGACTGTGTTAAATTCGGAAAATCTGTGAAATTGTTCACTGAAAGAAACATGCATGAATGGTGAATGGGTTCATATGTTCATTGACATCATATGTACATGTAATTCCTAATGAACTTTACGTTCGTTTGTCTCGCTTTTTTCCTTGAAAATAAACTTGAAGCATTACTTGCATTTGTGATGACGTTTACTACGAGATTTCAAATTACTTACAAACAAGAATTACAAAAACTCCTTAAATATTGCCAATTATAATTTGAACGTGATGTAATTTGTTGTATCTCTGATCATATTGCTGTTACATTTGGTTCAGTGGCTTCCGCCTTTCCATCAAAGGTTCGCATTCTTCATTGATGCATGAGGAGAAGCAACAACAGAAAAAATTACAGAAAGTAAATAGCTCCAGACGTTGGTTTTTCCGAAAATCTCTATTTACAGAATGCCGTGGTAATTGTCGAGTTTTCTTGTAAAATGATCTCAAAATATTTTCACTCCTCTTCGTTGAGGACTGAAATGTTTTGTGGAAAAACAAAGCCGGAGGAAAATTGTGTTGCTTTGCAGATTGGCCCTGTTTCATCACAGGGATTTGGAATAAAGTACTTTATTCCAGAGGACGTTTTGTTGCTGTGCACGCTTGAAGAATTTTTAATGCTCAATGATTTGTTTTCATTGACGAAGAGAATTTTAAGTGTGATTTGTTGTAATGGTAAACATGTGTCCAATAAATATTGGTACAATTGAAGGAGATTACTTAAACGTTAGCTAGTAAATATATAGCAATAGTTTCGAATCTGGGATCAGAAGTAGATATTGAGTTGACTCCAAAATCGGAAGTCGAATTCGGAAAATACGGTTAGTAGTAGATACTAACGTGACACAATCCTTATAGACAAGTAAGAGTTAGTCATTAAGGGTTATTAAGTTATTAAGATATTAAGTAAGAGTAAGTTATTATTAAAAATATAAATGAATATAAGTTTGCGAAGTGCTAGAAGGCAAATTGGAATAATTTCGTCGATTTGGAATAATTTCGTCGATAGTTAGCTTCTCAAAAATGTCTGTCTATGAAAATTAAGGACTTTCATAAAGGGAATCGATTGAATGATGATTGTACTTTATTTAATTTAAATTGAATGCTGAAAAACTTGAATTGTCATGAGTTAGAATCAACGTAAATTTAATAACGTCCTTGTTCCAACAATCTCTTTTTCTAATGAACTATTCTAACTCAAGATTAGCCGTGCGTTTTCTGCCAACCAAAGATAATTACAGTGGTGTACTTAATTTGTTAAATATTGGGAAAAAATGTAATAAAAATATATTTTAGTAGATTATAACTTCGATATTTATTATTTTATTAAACAAAATGTTATAAAATTTTATGAAACTATAATGATGATGAGCCTCATGGTTCTTCTTTAGTCTCATCACTTTCAGTGCCTCCAGACACGTCCTCCGAATCCGAATCTGCGTCTCATTGCTTCTTCCGTGAATGCCAACGTTCTTTTTTTGGGGGTTGGTATCATTCCAGTATTCAGTGGGTCAGAAATGAGTAATAATCTATTTATAATATCAGTGTTACACTTGACCGTTGAACCTTGACTTTGAACATTTTCTCGTGAAATTCTGCCTGCACAGCCGGAAATGTTTATTCAGTGTCTCAGCGGCTTCTTCCGAGAGCAATCCGATCGGCAACAATGCCTTGTCTATGACAGTAGCACCATGCACCAGGATCTTGTGCATCGTAGGTGTCACAGGATGCCACGGATACAAACTTATATAAAGTTTCGCAGTGTCTATGCAATAATCTGCAAACTTGTCCAAATGGACTTTGTGAACACTTGATATGACTTCAAGGATGACTTTGAGTCGGTAAACGAAATTATAATCAACTTCAGTTATTTCTGTAGCCAAGTAAGGATTGGAAAAAAATCTTCTGCTTGTGTTACCATCATTGGTATTTCCAAACTCAGCTTTCAGTACATTTACTATTAGACAGGTTTTGGGCCTAAATTTCTCTTGAATTATTTTTTTCCTCTTCTTAACAATAGCTTTGTCAACGTTAGATCTTAACTGCAACTTTTTTACAGTGAGTTTGTATGAGAGGTGCAATGTGCTCTCAAACAGACGAATTCTGGCGCGCAAAGTGGATAATCCGAATGAAAGCGCGTCTGCATCAACATCTCTTTTGATAGTTAAATCGTTGAGTTCTTTCGATGTTGCTCCACAATTGTAGCAACCCATTGTTGACGTGGTCTTTGTGGCAGCATTATCTACTTTTGCGTCTGCCATTGTGAGCATCATAGTATGTTTTACAGAATAAGACTTTTCCTCTAGTGAAAATGTTGTTTGTAGGGCGTTCATGACATTTTCCACATGCCCAATTTCTTATTGGGTTGTATCCACAGTTTCTTTAACGAGTCTGATTCTAATAGGACGACAATATTGCGGTGGGAATGGAATCTTGTTGCAGTATGGTTTAATACATCTTGAATATTTACTTGTGCGCATGTTCCAGTCACTTCGTATGACTCTTTGGGCGGATAGAAGTGACTTTTTGCTTTTTGTAGGATGCAGTAACTAGGAAACAACTTTTTACTGGCACTTCTTATTATTTCATATTGTCGTCGAGTGAGCTCAGCTACCACGAATACAGAAAGTGCCGATAAAAGTCTTAGCTGTTTTTCTTAGTCATCTTGTACTGTTTTGTGTGCTTTTTTCAACTTTTGAGAATTTCTACTTTGCAGAATTCATAATCTGCTTAAATATACTTGAAGCATCTTTTTTCCAGATGTTTGCAAATTTGTTTGTGCAGCATGTATCAACATATCATTATCCTCTCTATTACATAAGGTTTCAGTTTTCCTTCTCTTAATTCTTTCGCTTAGCTCATTGATAGGTATGATGGTCGACCCGCACTTTTAGGCTGCGCTCTCGGTCTCTCTCATTATTATAAAGAAATATAGCTTCCGTTTCATCAGCCCTTTTCCACCTTTGTTTAAATTTTGAGTTAATATGCGAAAACTTGTGCTTCAACGCCTTTAATTCATCTTCATAATAGTTTTCGTTGGACAAAATCCAATTTTCCAAGTAATTTAATTGCTCTTCAAATTAGGCAAATTTTGCTCTTTCATTTTATCAAAAAGTGATCTACGGGTCACTACTCTAACAGCTGAGACCTGAGTGACCTGGTGCCCCTAAAACCCAATAATTACCCAGATAACATGGTGTAAATACCAAATAAAATTTTCTTAATCTTTTCACTGTCTTGGTCTGTCACCTCTGGCAAAAAAGGGGGTGGGTATGGACTAATTAGTCCATAATAATTTTATATAAACTATAACCTGTCGTTATCAGTTAACATTATAACCGGGAAGAAACCGGAAATACAACAAAAACCTTTTGAAACTTAAAATTGGGTTAGAAATTTTAAGAATTTTAAACTATATTTTCAAACGTCAAATAACAATATCCTATCAAAAAAAAAGCATAATATTTTCACAATATGCGTTCTTACCTCCTTGATCTATATCCATAAATATATTTCAAAAGAAGTCAGTAGTCTCGAAAATATTTAACTTTTTGTCAGATCACACTTAGGACTTTCACGTTTCCTTTTTCCGTTTTCACGTGCAGTTGAAGCGATGACTAACTCCCGACAAAATAAGCGCGAGTAGCATCCGCTAAGAGACTGTGACGGGTTGTCTATTGTTCTCTAGTCATTCGATAACTATAGGAACCAGTTGTTTTTACCTGCGACAACTGCTTATAAATTGGTTTATGACCGACCAGATCAGCAAAATACTCCTATGTGCAGCGATAGTTAAATTTATATTTCGATTGAATTAAAAGTGATAAAATTAGGAATTTTATACTTGCTTCATTCTCATTCGCTTTTTTGTATTAACATAAGCTGCAGTATTTTTTTTCTTCCCGGGGGATTTTCAGACGTTAGAGAAAAGATGGTAGTAAAAATTTTCCAGTGAATTTCGTTGTTTCAACCCGACACACGTCGATTTTTTTCTTTAATAATTCGAGACATTGTGGTAGCTTCAAGTCACTTTTGAAGTCATGGGTCAACGTGCTTCTCGTGCAGTTCCTTCAAAAAGCCTCTTCGTGGTACCAGTTTTTCTGCAGATGTCAACACACTATGGCAATATTTGATATATGAGTTAATTCGCGCTATGTTGGGTTTACACTGGTTTGTCTCGCACATCTGATTAAATGCATCGACTACTGCTTTTGCGAAATGGTAGAATACTGTCATTATCCTTTTTTTTGATAATTGGTTCACAGTGTCGTCTTCGTCAAAAAAGAATAATAAATACAACACCTTCCTCGACCTTGGCTTGAACAACAAAAGATTCATTGGTCATAACAAAACATGGAGGTTCCAATTGCTCTTCTTCGGTTGATTTTTCATTTAACTCTTTTCATTTAACTCATTGAACTCTTAAGGTTCCGACTATTGTCAGATTGTTGCAGCAGCTGTTTGACAAATGTGATTGATTTAAAATAGGTGTTGATTGTTACATTCCTTTTTTTTGCCATGACTCCTGTCTGTTAATTCTTTAACTATATACATAGCAAGAGCAACGCTACCAGTGTTTGTATGTTTTCTAAGAAAAGAGATGGTGACTAACATGTACGTGTCTTCATTGTCTAATATCATTTCAACGATGATTCGCCGTTTTGTCAGGCTTGTCAGGAAAAATCATCTTAAATTTGCATACATTTTGGAATGCCAACTTATCGATTGGCTTATCGATGGTAACGTTGCTGCTAGGAATGTGATTTCCTCGACATTGAATCATCAAAAAGTCCCATATCTCTCAAATGGGTACGAATGCTTCAGATTGCTTCTTAGTGGAGTTTTCGCCTTATCAACAAGTCTAAAACATCTCAAAAGAAAGTCAAACCGTTGTCGACTCATACACGAAATGTGCCGGGGCTTCGCAAAGAGCCATGCTAAACAATTCATCGGGTAACAAAAGAAGAACAATCAAAGCGTCGAGATCTTCTTTCTTCTTCATGGTTTTATTTGTTCAAACTATTTCAGTATTACTCCGTTTCATAATTTATCTAAAAATTTCATCCAATATAAAGACGTGAAACAGATCAAAGGGGTTTGTCATGTTTATCCCTGAAAGCGTTTCGCTGTCCGAAAGATATTTACAATTGAGGAGCGTTTTTTTCAAAGCGATACAACCAACAAATTTTAATTTTCGGGTTTTTCGCGGTTTCGGACACCTTTTCTAGAGCTGCATACGATAGCATGCACCTCATAGCACCTCAAAATGGCGCTAGCATTTCGAAATGTAGCCTGACCACTGACAAGCGCTAACACTTCGAACAAACTCCCGATCTAACGGTATTCGACTATAATTCAATGCATTAACATTTGTAGGAAAACTTGTTGAAGATAGGACATGCAGATTAAGATGTGTTAATTAACAATTACCGCGTTAATTAAAAATACGCAATAACATTCTCTTGCGTTTTCTGTGTTTATAAACAATGCCTTATTCATACTACTACACCAGAAAAATTATTATCACATATACTTTAGCTCAGGAAGCTAGACGTCGCGACTCCTCCGTTCACCTACGTGATTTAATTTACAAGCTTTCTATCTAGCAAAAATCACTGTATTTGCTACATGGGATATTTGTTTCTATTTTTTCGCGATGTCCATGCGAACTGTTAGCGCTTTTTATTGGTAACGCTATGCTTCGAACAATCTCCTGATATAACGGTATTTGACTAAAATAAGTGTAATTTTATTAACCGTTTCGGTGCGATTCGTCGACACGAGCGCGCTTGACGCTTGAAATCCTTAGCACTGAAATGGTTAAGATTGGTTAATTTTCTCCCAATTTCGCGTAAAATATGAATATAAATCGACTTGTGCTTGTTATATCACTGCATGTGAGAAGTTGCCAGAAAGTGTCATCGCTATATGTAGTTACGCTGTGTCTGTATTGATGATTTTGTGTCTTACCGTTGTTGAGATTTCATTGGTGTTGTCCATAATCCTTCTTTGGTTTTTGTGTTTGATAGTTTTGGTAACTTGATTAAGTACTGAACAGAGGATCTTTGGCGTATGAGTGCTTTGTCAAAGTTCTTAATAAGGGCAAGTTTAATGTGGAGAGGTAAAATAATAGTCAGTCCAGTGAATTCACAAGAGCTACAGAAGACATGGTTTGTTGTCCGGGATATTATTTCTATTTATGTATACAGTGGCTTATGGCATATTAAATTATAGCATATTAATAATAATATGCTTCTATTCCTGGAACCGTGATGCAAGAAATTATGCTTTTTCCTTATATAAATTCAAATTGCAAATCAAATTAAATTAAAAACTTTTCTTCCATAACGAAATCGTATTCATTGTCCGCCAGTGATGAATACGAAGTCCTTAGGGCATTTTTTGCACTTGTACCTAAATAATTTGTTAAAAGATTATTCTCCGTATGTGATCCTGGCTTCGACACTGATGTGTACTGTGTTAGTTTTTAAGCTTTCCTACCGACGATATTCATCGAGCAATAGTAGAAATTATCTACATATTTTTTCGTTCTCTCTATAACGTTAGTACAGTAAATGAAAATAATACGTGGCCACTCAGTGACCACCTATACAGTTTAGATCTGCACGAACTACGGACTGCTCGTACGGACTAAATGACTTCGAACTTAGTTGATCGGAATGAATTTCAGACTGCATTTAGGTCGAATTCACTTTAATGAAATACTAGAAATGAAACGGATTACCTCGTCAGACGTAATATATCGTTTATTTCGGGATAAAGAGGCTCATTAGAATCTTTATCTTATGAGTGCAATCTTAAAACTGTTTACATTGATTAATTAAATAAAACCTAAAACTTAATTAAACTTTCCAAGCCGTTGAACATTAAAACAATACTGTGGAGAAATTTGACACGAATTCGTTTGGACCAAAATCAATGCCTCATCATATTATGAGCTTGAATGTAAACTCATATTTCTCGATATTTTCCGTTTTTAGAAAACCTTGGCAGGAAATGAGGTTTTGTCAACTTGAGTTTTGTGCAAAAGTTCTCTGTTTGAACTTATTTGTGGATTTACGGTAGAATTTGTGGTGTCATATTACTTTTGGGTATTGATTACCTTATCCAACGTAACGCATGCGTTACAAAACAATACATATGCCAGTATTTACTAGAGCAAAACAAAAGCACTGCAAACACATATCTTTGAGTGCATTGGTCATCATTTTGGTACGTACTCCGTGCATTTAACATCCACAAACGTAAGAAAAACACTTTGAATCGATTTTGTAACATTGTTTCTATATTTTCACACGTTACGAAACATAATAGCCGCACAAAAACAAGTTCAAAATGCTTTTAATGCAACGTGGCCAGTTGACAGCCGTTATAAGACGCAGAGCTGCCAACATGCACGAATTCAAAAGCTCGTACTAAGCTAAACATGAGAAATCATCGGTGTGGGTGCAAACAATGAGCCGATTTTGTAAACTTGTGTTTTTTAATAATGAAAAAAACATTTGTTATTAGTTTGTGCTGCTAATATTCTGCGTGTAGCGATCCAATGGCATACGCCACAAAACATCGGGAACCTAGATGAGTAGACTGGGTACAGTTGGTACCCTTGGGCTTTTATCGATCATAGTATTGTTTGTATAAACCTACTGGGAAAAGTTGTAGGCTAAATTTAAAAGCCCATTGCAAACGACAAATGGCTGTTGCCATTTAAGTTTTCTAGTTTTATATAAAAAATGCCAAATGCAAGCAGTTGAGGCAGGGTTTAGAGTCAGTTGAAACGGATAAGAGTAAAGGGTGTTTTTTTTAGAGGTAAAGAACTTTAAAGAACTTTTCAATGCTACGTATAGTGTGACTGCTCTCACCACAAATTCACAGACCTGGATTTGTTTCGAAAAAATGGTGATGTTCGAGAACCACCTCTGCCTATTTTAGGACCGACATAATCGTTCATCAGAAAAATTGATTCAATCAATCATTCGATCAATCAATTTTAAAAAAATGATGAAGTTATTGTCATAAATTGCTGGTTGATATATAAGTGTGTAGGAGAACAGAATCATACACTAACAACACCAAACTTAAAGATCTCAAGCTAGAAATTGCTAAGAGTCTGGTTATGTGTAGTCCATTCGGACAGAATATTAGATCTGTGGAAGATGATATGATTGAGTCGAAGAAGAAAAAGTATAATTCAGTAATCATTCCTCCGCGAGAGGTATGACGGGTCGAGTTTGATCACTTTCTCATATGGAATCAGAATAGAAACACCGGATGGTACATTCAATACACAGGAAAAATATTGACATCCTTTGAAAAGTGTTGTGAGTGAGCTATGCTTGAATAAAAAATAAACAATTGTTTTAATAAATTTCATGAATAGAAAGATAACATGAATAGAAAGAAACATATGTCAAAAATATATAGGGCGTTTCTTTAGAACTTGAGAAATTTGATGACAACAGTTTTTAATACTTCGTATGATGTGATAGTTGTCATGCATTTTATGGTTCAGTTGGTTTCCCATTTTATCATAAATAGGTTTACGCCTGATCAGCGCTTGCAAATCTTTTTCTAACTGTTTGGGATTTTCTTCAGAATATCGGTTATAACAGTCTTCACAATAATGGTAATCTTCGAAGATGATTGTATTTGTTGGTGAAGTGAACTTCATCATTTTTGGGTGTTATTTCGAAAAATTGGTTCTGTTCGAGAAACTCATCTCATCGATTAATTTGATGGCCGATATAATCTTCCTTCAGAACAATCAAAAGTCATCTCTGCACCATATTTACTCTCACTGATAAAACGCATCCATCCAGACGTAGGGTACTTAATGGAGAAACCATAGCAGCTGTAGAGCGTAGTATCGATGTACATCTAAGCAAGTCCATTCGACATCGTGCTCAACAATGAAACCTATATCCATCCATATTACGGAAAATTTGAAGGAAGGATCTTGGTTGGCGGGCTTACCAAATCCAACTCGAGCAGGAACCGAAGCGGAATGACCGCCACGCACGGCGTAGATTTTTGATTTGTTTAGCGATGAGGCTCATTAGTTGAATGACTACGTCGCGTTTGGAGAGATGAGCAGAAACAGGCGGTTGTCTCAACACCGATACATCAGGAGAAAGCCACTGTTTGGTATGCTTTATGGGCTGATTTGTTATGACTTTACATTGAATAGTGACCGCTATAGAGCCATGATCAATAAGCTTTTCGTTCCGAAATTGACTTACCGTTATGCAGAGGACCGCTGATTTTGACAGAATGGTGCAATTTTTCGAAAGAAACATTTGATCTCGAGACTGTACACCGCTGGATTCTTTCTTGTGGAGATACGTTATATCACGCATCTACGCCGACAAGCCCGAGACACTAGAACCATTCCTTAGGCAACATTCGCCACGTTGTTAGTAGCATCCTTTTTTAGAATGTATCAGAAAATAAATAAACACTACATCGAACTCTTGAATTCAGCAAGCATTGCTAAACAGTGTAACATCTACTACAAACTCAGACTCAAGCGTCGTACAGCGGTTCAAAATATTTGGATCAACCAGCAATGTCTCAGGGCGAATATTGTTCCGGACTACATAAACATAAAGATAGAAGCAAACAGCGTGTACGCAAAAAAGAGCAATCATGGCAGCCGGGAAAAGAATCTGGATACAGGATGAAGTACGGACCTGGTTCATAAGGAGGGACACAATACTGCATTACTTCAATACACTGACCACGTGGACAGCGCGGATCAGAGTATAGATTGGTGATATTCGATGCATATGCACTACAAGCAAAGGAAACTCCAGCAGTACTGGTGGCTGGAGAAGGATGCTAGTGGTCCGCAGGATGGCAGACGCCTTCATGGGCTACGAACGGGGGCTGTGATCGACCCGTGATATCCGAGCTCTATAAGTTTGTTTTATTTTTTTTATCAACTACTGGGGTTCGGTTTGTTCGTCATTTTTTTTAAGTTGGAATTCTCCTGATCTGTGCTTAAAAAATAAAAATAAAAATACAAAAAAAAAAAAAAATTACAAAAAAAAACTTAAAATAAAATTTTTTTGGCAAATAAAAAATAAAAACAATTATTCTAAGATAACAATTATAATTGTAAGTGTAAAGTTAAGTTTAGATGTAAGTTTAAATAAATCGATCGATTAGAGTTCATTGTACAGTATTTATTTAGGATCTACTTCTAAGATTTAGGATAAGATAAATTTTTTTTTTAAAGTTTGATATTATAACTTTAAATATTTCTAGATAAAAGCATAAGCCAACATCTGTTATGTTGATTGATTTATTGTTGTAATGTTATAGTTTTTGATTATTAAACGAATTGTATGTGTTATTGTAGTTTTTGTATTGTTAACACTTAACTATTAACTTAACTCAATTTTATTTTGGGATTATAATATTATATTTATAGTTATAAATACCTCAATATTGTTTATATTATGGCATTATTTATTGTTTATACTATTATGGCATTATTTGAGTTAAATTTCACAATAAAAAAAAAATGACAAAAAAATAAACAAATAAAACAAATCATTGATAAATAAAAAAACAAGACAAACCAAATGAAAAATGATGAAGAAAGAAACGAAACAAGGATAAAACCACAGAAAATCGACAAAAATTTTACTTTACATTTTAGTCAAGATTTCACATGTTTTTTAAACATGTTTTATTTAGATATAAGTTGGTTTTAGGTATTTGAAGATTTTTTCTAAACTTTTCTTCAAAAATGAATTAAGATGTATATAAAATAAAAATGTTAAAGATAAATGATTGTAAGGGGACATCTCATATACATGTGACTGGCCTAGACCAGAGCGGCCTAAGTGGCCATAGGTTTAAGTATAATTAAGATTGTTACCGGTTTTTTTTCTTTTCTTTTTAAAGGTTGAAATTTTTCTTTTTCAATCTTTCGGAAAAAAATAGAGAGAATTTTTTTAAACCTTTAACTTTAACTTTAGTACTGCATTACATTAAGGTGCTGCACTCGGAGTTCACCTTCAAGCTTCATCCGGCAGAATTTGTTGTCTTAGACGAACACGTCAGGTGTAAAATTAGTTTCATTATTGATTAGAAATTTTTAATACAAAAACACAAACTGACAAAATTAATAAACATCCAAAAACTTCCCTCCACCCTGTACAAACTGCTAAAAAGAATAAATTTTTTAGTCGAGCGAGCAACTTATCAAAGACTACTTTCTCTCGAACGGAGATAGTAAGTAACTCCTTAGTAAAGGCCCCAAATATATCCCCAACATCAACCTACAAAATGCAAAAGAAACGCTAATTGTTGAGGCTGAAGTAGCACTTTTTTACCAACCAGACTCCATTATGAAAAAAGAGAATGTCTAAAAGATAATAATAAATGTTCCTCAAAATATAAATTCAAACCTATCCTCCGCCATGAAATCAATATTCACTTTAAATTAAAAAAAAAGATCTAATAGTTACGAAAGCTGATAAAGGCAATTCCACTGTCATTATCGAAAAAGCCAAATATGACAAAAAATTTTTAATTTTATAGAAAAAGAAGGAAAAAGATAAGGACCCCACAAATAAAATTCAAACTGCCTTGAAAGGTATTTTCAAATTCACCTAGCACATTTTCCCCGAAAACGAGAAATTTCGACTGACAAATATGATCCCGATGGGCCCAAAACTTTATGGACTTGTAAAAGTACATAAACGAGGGACAGCAATAATGCTCACACGACACATCAAGTACGAACATGTAAACAGACCAGAATTCAGCGGATTTGAAAGCCTAGAGTTGACATGCATAAAGCTTGAAATGCAAGGCGGCTAACGCCTCTTTGTTATCTCCGCATATGCATCGAAAAATTTGATTACGAAATTCAGGGAAGAGTTCAGCCTCGTGTTTGAACTTCTTCGATTAGATGATCCCAATAATTATTATGTTCTAGCAGGTGACCTGAACGCAAAACATAGCGACTGGCTGAACGAGTACGCCAATCCACGGGGAGTATTTCTAAAACGATGGATTGATGAGAACCAAATGGAATACCGATGCCAGCTGGTCGGGCCGGGAACTCCTACATTGCCTCAATCTGGATCGTATCTGGATCTTTGCATAGTTGATAGGCGGTTGAATCTTACTGGCTTGACAGTGGACAACAAATTGCAAACTTTGCACTATGACAGCGACCACAAAGCAATACAAATAAGGATTGTTAAATCGAACAGCGACTTATTCCTACTTACTGCCGAACAAACACCCAACAAATACAATTACAGAAAGACAAACTGGACGAAATTCAACCAAACACTAACACAAATGCACGACCCACTTGTACAAAACTCAACCACCTACATTCCGAACAATAGAAACTTGACTAACGACCAAATTGACGAATACATAAACGAAATAAACAAACTTATACTCACTGCAATGGACCAGACCATACCAAAAATTACACCACGAAATAACATGGACCAATACTTGACCCGACACATCAAGAAACAGAAAAACCTGAAAAGTATGATTCTGACGCATATCAACAGTATATATAGGAGTTCCGCTGCGAGCTGGCATCCGCATTTAAAAACTCTCAAAGAAATCATGAAGGCTGTGCGTTATCTCATCAAGTTGAGCTTTACTCGAGAAGTAAACCAACAGTAGGCTGAGAAAGCGCAGAGCATTCATCCTCAGGATCCGGACGGAATGTTCAGCCAGATCAACGCTTTCTTCAGGTCGAAGAAGCCGGCAACGGTGTCGACTTTGAAAATCCCGCAAGAAAATGATGGAAAATGGAACATGGAAACAGATGAACCCGACAACATTCAACGTCCCATACAATACAAAACTGTAACGAACGAGACAGAAAAACTAGATATAATTGGTATGAGTATGGAATCAGTCCATCGACAAAACTCTAATCCAGGTAGTTCTCGATTGATAGAAACTGTCAAAAATAAAGTTGAAGAATTCCTGACTTCTCACAGTCGAGAACCCACTCTCCATATCAGTGAGTCATTAAATTCAAATATGCTGCCCCAGAACAGCTTGAAAGACTATTTTGTGTCGAAGGAGGATGTACAACATGCCTTTCGGACACTTAATAACAAAAAATCAATTGGCATTGATGGCATACCCAACATTGTCCTCAAACACTTACCAGAACCAATAATGAACGAATATACTTGCATTTTCAATAATGCACTGAATAATAAATACTTTCCACAAAATTGGAAGAAGGCCAGGGTCATTCCAATTTTTAAGAAGGGAAAAGATCCTAGCGACCCGAAAAGCTATCGACCGATAAGCTTATTGTCAAATGCAGGCAAGGTCCTTGAGAGTTTCTTGAACAGAAATATTAAGAAATACCTCGAGGACAAAGATATCATCAGCAATAGTCAGTTTGGCTTTCGCAGAAACCATTCTACTATCCATGCTATCACGAAACTGACGTCTGATATCTGCTGGCATTTAAATGGAGGAAAATGTGTTGGAGCATGCCTCATTGATATGGAGAGAGCCTTCGATACAGTTTGGATTGATGGTTCTGTAATGATTTAATAGCCATACTAGTGAGTATGCGGTATGGAAAAAATTTAGTGTCGAAGTCGGGGAAAATACTTCCAGTAGAGTATTTCAGGTCTCTGACGGTCTACAACAAGGAACAGTGATGGCGCCAACGCTATTCGCGATATTACTGAATCCTCTTTTGAAGTCATTTGGCTTTAATGATAGTCCTAAACGGATGATAGTGGCGTTTGCTGACGACTTGATTATATACACTGCAGACAGCAAAACTTCGGTGTTTCAAGCTGAGCTGCAAAGTATGTTCCAAGATGTCCAAACGTTCACAAATGCTTGGAAGATGAGGATCAATGATAACAAATGTGAGACTATTTTGTTCCGTGGATCACTGGCAAAGGCCGGCAGAGACTTGAAGTGAAATTGGAAGGATTTCCATATACAGTCGAACGGAGAACGCATACCACACAAGAACACCGTGAGGTACTTGGGCGTGTTCCTCGACTATCGCTTGCAGTACATTCAACATGCGAAAATGCAGCTCGAGAAAGCAAGAAGGGCATTCATGTCTCTTAAGAGACTTTTTTATGCGAAACACCTGGAGACATGTGTCAAAGTCATATGTTATCAATGTCTCGTAAGACCCATTATAACATACGCG
Organism: Stratiomys singularior; assembly: GCA_954870665.1. NCBI lineage: Eukaryota > Metazoa > Arthropoda > Insecta > Diptera > Stratiomyidae > Stratiomys > Stratiomys singularior. The sequence goes on along the minus strand of OX940880.1, from coordinate 64,899,618 downwards.
TGTCCCATATGGTTTAACCTGAGTGCTTCCACCATGGAGAAAATCAGGGTGTTTGAGCGAAAATGCTTAAGAGCTTGCACTGGATTGTACAAAACAGCGGAATCCGACTTCAAGTATTATTACTCGGATAGGGAGCTTTACGACGCAGCAGGTATTCCAAGAGTAGACTCTTGCATTATACACCAAGTAAGGAGACATTGTCTGCGATCGAGTATGACTGATGAGAATATGTGGATCAGTCACCCATAGTATCCTAATCAGTTGTACTTTGAGCGATGCAGGGAGACAGGCTTCATACCACCAGAAGCATTTCCTTACTTAGATGGAAAGAGACTTATCATTGACGTACGTGGAATACCTGTTTTTCTACCACATTTACAGACGAAACACAGACAAGAGACTTATATACGACGACAGTATAGACACCCACAATACTGAGGTAGACTTACGATATTCGATGCATATGTGTCATAAACAGAGAAATCACCAACAGTATTGGTGGCTGAAGTGAGATTCTAGTGGTCGGGCGAACGGTAGGCGTGCCTATGTCACGCGGAGCCTTTAATTGTCATACTATCATAAATTACATAGCAGCCTTGATCCGTATTTTTAGTGAAATATCACCTGACAATTAAATAACTTGTATATAGTTAGTTTTATTTAATTTTTTTATATTTAGGTTAATTTAGTATGTACCTTTGTCACAAAAAAAATATATATAAATGAAATGAAATATGAAAAATAAATGAAAAAAAAAAAAAAAAATTGAAACCAATCAAAAACTAACAATAGGGGTAAGTAATTAGTGATTATCATGTGTGACCTTTAACCTAGGACTTAAAAAACTTTAGCGATAGTCAAATTATACCTGTAATTTTACTTTCTGCTCCTCTATATGTCTTCTTCTCTTTCTTCCATTGTTATTATTTATTGGTTAATTTTTCTCTTACTTCTATTTTTCTCCTTCTATTCGTACATAAGATAGTATTAAAATCCGAAATAAAAAAAAAATATAAATATAAAACAGCATTAAAAAAAAATACCAAATTAGAACCATTGAAAACTAAATAGTTATGACATAAATTAAGCTCTATTTCTAAATAGGATTAAGTAGACTTAAGTTAGCGATAGTCTTTGAAGTTTTTTTTAAAAAGTTTTCTTCAAATTATTAATTCTAATGAACTAATTTAAGCAAATAGTGTCAGGGGGTATCCCCATTATATGTGACTGGCCTAGACCAGAGTGCCCTTAGTGGCCATAGGTTTAAATAGACGTAAGATAGTTTAACCATTTTTTGTTCTCTTTTTTGTGGAAATTTGTAATCTGTATGATATTATAAAAAATAAAGAGATTTTTATACCTTTACCTCTACCTTTAAACAGTCTAGAATTTAAAATATTTGGAAAACCAACCTTCTCGGATGCAACAATTCCAGCCGATTCATACCACCCTTGGTCCCACAAGGTATGGGCTCATAGATCAATGGTTGACCGTGCGTTTTCCACACCTCTTTCCTTCTTCTCTTTCCTAATCACATTCCTTCTGATTACCGAGATTTCAACCATCAAAGAAATAGCAAATAATAACGGGTTTCCGAATAGAGGAACCAATAGAAGAAACAATCCACAGAAAATTTGTACTCCTTTCATATTTTGGTCTAATATCCGATAATATTTCTCGAATTTTTGGCCTTCAAGCCCAGCCCAAAAATATCCACCCTTTTCTACAATGCCAAAATATCAACGAACAAATTTAATAAATCCGGAGTCTATAAAATTACATGTGGACAATGTAATTGTGGGTGTATTGGCCAAACAGGTAGATCCTTTAAAGCCTGGTTTAATGAGCATTTCGAATCCTACATTTATCATAAATCCGATTGTAAAGTAGCAAACCACTTCCTGGAAACTAACCATGAATTCCCTTCAATTGAAAATTTAAAGATCCTCCATTATTTATTTATAAGTTCCATAAACTCAATATTTTAGAAGCATTAGAAATTCATTAACACCTTAGAATTAGGGTTTTTACTGCCCTCAATGACTAAACCAACACATTTAAATCTTCCCTCATTGATGCATTAGCATAGTTACTTTTTTTCATTAATGATTTTATATTATAAGGAAGGCTTAAGTCCAAAAGTGTCAATGCAATTGATAATGCTGACTAGTTCAGTGGAACGCGTCGTGCAATAAAAAAGATAAATAAAAAAATTGATCACATATCAGCAGAATTTTATTTTATTTTTTAGTTTTTTTGAGTTTTTAGTTTTTATTTAATTATTTTTTATAATAAATTTTTTTTCTAGAATGTATCAAAAAGTAAATAAACACTACATCGAACTCTTGCTCTCTATTAAGTTTCATTGGAGGAGGTTTTGGAAAAGGTCGCACTGCTTTTGGTGAAGATGCATTAGGATCTTTCGATAAAATTTATTGAGAACTATCAAATGATTTTGGTGGAATTTGCTGAATAGTAATGTTACAATAGCGTCTAGGCGGCAAGTTTTCCAACCTTCAAAAATTTTATTCAAATTAGTTTCCATTTTTTTGTTGAAAAAAATGATTGTACTTAATAAAATTTTGTATAAATGTTACGTCTGCTTCGTTTAATTCCACCTACATTTCTTCGAGGCAAATAGCCCATTGTAGACGTTTTACTTCGAAAACATTCCGAAACCTTGATGCGTTTTGTAGACTTTCCTGAAAATTCGTTGATGCTATCGTCATAGCGTAATAACATACAGCGATAACACTCCGAACAAATGACCGATATAACGGTATTCAACCTAATTCTGCAGAATTGTATTGGTTCTCTAACGGTTCTCTAATTTTCGCTATCTATTTTCATTTAGCTTGAAATGCGGATTTGGCTAACAGATGGCATAACCATTACATATGGTTTGTATCGGGGATAACTAATATGTCTTTTTGGAGGGTAAACATCTGTCAACAAATTCCAGTATGTCATAGGTTTTGATTGTACAAACAAAATAGTTTTTTATTCGCTTCAAAAATATCGAATTACGTGCCAGAAAAAGAGGATTTGCGGGGAAGTCTAATAACCTTCTTTCCTTTGAAGAAAACGACAGCAGAAACTTATCGATTGTTAGTGGAAGCATATGGTGAACATGTCCCAAGCCAAGACACTTGTGAACGATGGTTTAAAAAATTTAAAAGTGGCGATTTCGATGTCAGCAACAAAGACCGTAGAAAACCACGAAAAAAATTTGAAGATACAAATTTGCAAGCATTATTGGATGAAGAAAACACACAAACTGAAAAACAGTTGGCAGAAGTGTTAGAAGTTACTCAGGCAGTCATTTCACAACGTTTAAAAACCATGGGAAAGATCCAAAAAGCTGAAAAATGGGTGCCGTATCAATTGAAAGAAATAGACATCGAAAGGCGAAAAACCATTTGTGAAATTTTGCTTGCCAGACAGAAAAGAAAAGGTTTTTTGCATCGAATTGTTACTGGCGATGAAAAGTGGATTGATTTCGACAATCCCACGCGGAAAAAATCATCGGTAGACCCAGGCCAGCCATCAACATCACAACCAGTCCGAAATATTCATGGAAAGAAGACTTTGCTGAGTATTTGGCGGGATAGTAAGGGACCTTTGTATTACGAACTGCTGAAATCTGTTTCTGTTTACTATTACTGGCGAACGTTACCGACAACAACTGATCAAATTGAACCGCGCATTTAAGGAAAAACACATTTCATATTTATACACCTATTAGTTAAAACACTTCCAACCTCTGAACCAGGATACACATTTGCTTTTCGATATTTCCATTAGTATTCTGCCAGTCACCGAAATCTAACAAGATAAGATCTAACAAATAAATTGTCTTCTAAATGGAATGAAAATGTCTGATTAATTTGTTAGCACATTTGAGCAGAAAATAATTTTAGTAACTGAATGAGTTCGTGTTGTGCTGAACAATCTCCTGCATTTTTTTAATTAAGATAAAATAACTTCATAGGAAATTCCACAAGTTACAAGTTCCACAAGGGAAGTAAATTTTATGCGAGCACCCTTTGAACTCCCAACTCGTAGAAAAAACCTCATAGTTGTATGTGACCAAAAGGAAATACTGATGCATATTTTCGTTTCAGTAGACTGAATCCCAGAAAAAACAACGCTTAGAAGAAAAGTCTTTTTTAGAAGGTTAATTACCAAAAAAAAACCGTTATTGGGGAAATGGTTCCTTTGTAAATATAAATTCTATCTATAACGTGTGATTTTGTATATTTTAGGATAAATATGAACGTAAATCGGATAATAAACATATATACAAATGAAACAAGGTTTCAATTGGTTCGAAAATCAAAGATTTCCTTTCATGTTGTGCCAAGGTAAGACACGGAAACACTAACAGAGCGGCCGACATAAAAACAACCAAACAAATTGTTTCGTTCAATACTTTGCTTTTACTTTTATTTCCACCCAATAAGATCGATCAGCATCTTTGCCTTTCGTTTTAGAACGTTCTGCCAAGGCTAGCGTCATTAGGCGTGACTTTTACCAGGAGTATCTTGCATACGTGTATCTATTTTCGGAGGAAGCTGTGATTGGTACATGGGATCGGGCGCTACTTTCCATCTTTCAAAAGCTTCCGGGAAGAGATCTCACGACTATTTTACGTATCGGAAGCTGATTGGCTCTGGAACTATTTACAATGTTCCAGGATGCTTGAGTGAAGTGGGACGCTTCAAGACACGCCTTCTTTGAGCTGAAAATCGAAGATTATGTGCTCGTTAAACTATTTTCAAAACACCACGCTTTGTTGTCGTTGTCGGCTTTTCAAATGTTTCGCACTCTACGCATCGATGTCGACCCTTTTTGTCGAAAATAAGATCATATGCCATAAAAATGCAATTGCCGGGATATTGATTGATGCAATATGTCATAAAACTGGTCGAGAACAGACAAGGATATATTCAATGCATCTGTTTATATGGTAAGAATTTAAAACAAAACAGATTCTGGTTTTAGATCTAATTAAAAAGTAATAATTTCTGTGGGTGGAGTTATAAACAATTTAACCAGTATATCCAGAAGCCAGAGCAATGTACAATAGAGAATCGAATGTTTGTGACTGGATTTTACGATTTTTTAAGCTTCGCAATTAAACGAGTGGTGGTCCAGATACAAGTAGGCTCAGGGGTAGCGAACCAGCAGTGCATGGAAAAATGTAACGTTTTTCATGAAGAAACCATCCAATAATTACTTAAACAGTGAACTCTTCAACTGATCTTCAGATTTCCCATACGGCTCCTTGTGTTGCACTAAGGATTCAATCTTTGATGCACAATACCCATTCCCGTTGTTGAATGGTGGGTTTGAAGTCGCTGGTCGATGCCGATTCAAGATGATGATCATCATCATGAAAGAGGTCTTTTCGGTGGTTTTGGTGGTGATTGAAGCATTTATGGCATTTCGGTACTACACTGAGTACTTGTTGAATAAATGGTTGGTGAATAGATGGATGGATGGAAAGATGGGTGAAGCGATGAATCTTTAGATAAATGTTGTTGATTTTTGTTTGACGATCGTGTTTCATCGTCGTCAATTTTCTGTGTCTTACATGCGGATCATTAAAACAAATAGAAATTAGTTTTATGAATGCGTTTGAAAAACGCACCAAACTGTTCGGAAAACATGTATGCTGTAGCCTTTTATATTTCTCCGACTTTGTATATAATGCATGTTTTTCTTTGGGATTTTGAGGGAGGTTTTCTCGTTTTCCCGAAACGATGGTTTCAGAAGTTTATATTTGTATGCTGATGTTGATATGAAAACAATCCATCAGCCAACAGTACGTACTTGAGTGATGCGTATCATTTTCGGCAATCAGTTTGTAGTTCGCTGTCTTCGGCATAGGATTTTCGGAAGTAGTTTGTGGCGCGGAAAATATTTTGATTCTTAAAATTGTTGATCAGGTGGAGTGTGGCCAAATATGTTGCCAGCTATTCCTTCGGGCTTTGCGAGTATTTCGACGCTAGACCAATTGAATCGATTGAGTGCAGACTACAGTATGTTCAGTGATGTGAATTATCCTTTCAACTTCAATCCTTATTCGATAGCGTCATCAAGTTTGTGGCAGTTTCCTATTTCATTCTTGAAAGGTTCTCATCGGGCTGAGAAACCGCCATTCTCATACATTGCCTTAATAGCGATGGCAATAAGCAGTGCGCCCAAGCAACGGCTAACGCTGAGTGGAATTTATAAGTTCATAATGGACAAGTAATATTTCAGTGCCATTACATATTCGTGTTAATTATGAAAGTTTTTCCAGTTTTCCATACTATCGTGATAATCGTCAAGGCTGGCAGAATTCCATTAGGCATAATCTTAGTCTGAATGATTGTTTTATAAAAGTCGCACGGGATAAGAATTCAACGGAAGAAGATAGCGATGGAGGAGGAAAAGGAAGTTATTGGATGCTGGACCCGTCTGCTAATGATATGTTCGAACAAGGAAACTACAGGCGACGGAGAACAAGGAAGCAGAGGCAGAATAAATTGTTGTTGGGTGGACAATCAAAGGTACTTTAATATTTTATGAAAACTTTGCTATGAATGCAGTTTTCGGATAGTTATCACCTCTCTGTAATATGTTAAAATAATTCGAATGGATCCGACGGTTTGATTGGTTTATGTTCATATTCTAAATTTTGGAAAACAAACATATTTGTAACGAAAATTTTGATTTTGTTATAATATTAAGATGGTGTTATGCGAAAGTCTTCGTTGTCGTCTGTTAAAGAACATTCTTAGCAACATTAAACACCATTCGATAATCTACAGTCAAGGACATTAAAATAGAGTTACAATAAAATTGTCCAAAAAGCACAGAATTTCTAAAATGAAAGTGGGTTTAATTTGCTTTACAGCGATTCTACTATGGCCGGTGCAATATTTAGATGCATACAAACTTCCTAAAATAATTTTTAAGGAAATTAATCTTGGAAGACTTACATTTACATTTAACACATAAGTCTGTTTACTGTGAAAATGTGTTGAAGTTACTAATGTACTTAACAAAAATATTGGAAAGACACAAACAAAAATAAGAATTAAATTATTCACTTTTGAAGCAATCGCTGGTGAAACATCAAATTTAGGCGATTTAGGGGGTTACATGGGTTTCCTGGGGCGAAAAAAGGCTTTTTTCAACAATTTTTTTATATAAAAAATAAAATATTTTATTCAAAATTTTTCTGTCTGAAAAAAATGCATTTGAACAATAATTTCTGTAATGTTCAAAGAAAAATATTTAAAACTCCGCCATTGTAACGTCATTTCCGATGACGCCTTGGGAAAATGGTGCGTCCGCGTTGTCAGCAGAACTCATGACAGGATCATCTAAAGTGATAAAAATTCATGTTTTAGTTAAGAGCATAAACTAGAACTTGGACGAAGGAAAAAAGTGAAAATTGGATTTTTGGTAGACATTTTTACAAAAAATGCAAATTTTGGTCAGATTTTTTCTACATTTTTTTTTATATAGATTGAATTGAAAAAAATCCTTCATCCAAGTTCTGGAGAATTGTATCTCGAAGACCTGTGTAAAATTTCATCAAGATCGGTTGAGTAGTATTCGAGAACTTTTGACAACCGATTTTTAAACACAGTTTCGAGAGAAACGTGTTTAAAGTTTTGAGTAACAATAAAACTGGGAAATTTTTTTTTAACTTACATTGAATCGTCGATACCTGGGCCATAAAGTAAACAACCTGCAGCAGCTGTAATGTCCAGGGCATCCTTGTGCTCCTGGCTATGACGAATCCTGGCTTCGGAAGTCTCGCTAGCAGATTTTTTTCGGCTGTGCACGCACGGCTTTCATCAGCATTTGGGGCATATTCGTGAGAATTTCGGCGAAGTTTCAACTCCATACCGTGCATAAATAATAATAAAGCTGATGTTCCTTCATTAAATGTGCATGCAACGACTGATGCAGCAATATTAACAATTTTTGAAGCAGCAGGAAGTATTTTTGGAGTAAACTTCCAGATTACCTGGTTCGAGCTTTCATTATTATTTTGTTTGAAACCTTACTGAGATCTTCCTAGATAGGTTTCTATGCAGTCAAAACATCATCTGGGAATGGAGTATAATCATGTTTGAATGATGAAAGAGTGTTTGCAGCCGATGCTCGGTGCCAGGCTCACCAGGAGTCTGTACTTTTTGGACAGTTTACGTGGTGAGGATTTTTGTCTGTAAAGCTGTGGTGGTAATAAGTAGCCCATATAGCGACCTTCATTTTTTCCGCTGACTCACAGTTTCTTCCTATTGCCAAACCATAATAAGTAGCCAATTTATTAATTAATTTACCAGTCAGTGTACCTTTGCCAGAAAGAGTTTTTTACAATTGACTAGTTTTTCCTCAACTGTTTTGTTGACTAAGTCACGTAAACGGGAACCCATCCTCTTCTGTATATGTCCAATGCATTCTTTTTTGGTGACTTCGAGCGCGCACCTTCCCAAGGCTGTATCTCCGAAACTTTTATTCGGATCGACTTGAAAATTTACGACAATATTCTTGAAAGGTTGTAGAAATTATCAAGACGGTAAAAAATGATTTTTCGAAACTGCGAAATCCATGTAACCCCTTAAGTGGATATAAACATCAATAAAATCTTTTTCTTTTTTGAAAGAAAGAAAAGATTTCTTGTTTGACCCAAGGGTTTTGGTCATAAAATTAGGATCAGGAATCTTTCCTTGTAAACACTATAAAAGTTTTGTTCTGTTTAAATCTGGAAAGACAACAGACTTTTGAAACTAGAAATGAACAGCTTTTCAAATATAATAAATATAAAACATTGTTGATTCATTTTTGAAGAACTCAACATATAGGAACAAAAAAAAAGATATCAAACAAATTTTCATGACTTCGTATGACATTTGTACGCTTCTCCGTTACTTTTGTTATTTATTTCTTCTATACTATATCAATATTCGCCGAAAATTCCATGAACATATTACATATTTGCATCAGTCTCTGTCTCGCTCGCCTTCAACTTCTTGATAATGTCTGTAAATTGTACGTCCGCTATCTCGTTCGCAGTTTCAGTGAAGTTTTAGGATCACTCGTTGCCGGTAATTTCACTCAAATTTATTTATCAATTAATAATGCGTAAGTGACGTGCCGAATTTAGACAATAATTAAGCATTTTTGGCAGCCACTCATGTCCAAGTTCAATATCAAATTTCCACAAATCACGTTTTGCTAAGCCAACAATTAAAAGCAATAAATACCGTCGTATACATGAATACCCGCAGTTGTCAAATAATCTTTAAAGCCGCCACGCTGTTGGTTTAAAAAATAAAGTAAGATTTAACACTAAATCTTTGTCTCTTTACTCAAGTGGGCGGGTCACTACTTTTTCGTTTTTTAAAATTCCCTCAATCTACGACGAAACTCGCATGACTTGGTACGGACCTTACCAGTTTTAAGGCATCGCTCTACTAATTTTTTGAGGGTTGGACACCCTCTCAGTATTGTTATCTAAATTAATTTTCACATCAGAAACGCGCCATTTTGTTTTACGTTGCACGATGGATTTACTCTGCTCCGATACTGAAGGCGCAGATACATCCGGAAACTGTATTTCTTTTTGCATTTTATAATTTTCAAGAGGTTCCAAATCGTCATCATCAGAGTCTTTTCTGGGATATTGGTGGTTTCCGGACATTTCAAAACCAATGTGTATTCCAAATGCAACAGTGAGGTTGACTATCTTTTCTTTAACTTCGTCTTTTGCCACAAATATAAAGAAGATCTTTTCAGAGAGACTCTGGGCCGAATCATAGAATTCTAGGGCATTGTTGACGGTAGCTTTCCGGGACAACGGTGAAACACACTTTTCTTTTAACGCTAATCGATTCCATTGACGCCACTTTTACCATGAGGGGCAGTGGAAAAGTTTCATTTGAGGTAAGTGAATCCATACTTGCCATTACAAACCGATTCTTGAATTGGGCGGCGCTATAATCGCTGAAGATATACACACATGTAGTGTAATCAGTGACAGAATTGATGTACTGAAATATAATCTGCGGTAAGAGATGGGCAGTATTTTTGTTGTGGCTTAATGGCAACTGAATGACAACTGAATGGAGTTTGTCGGGAGTCCAAATACAACACGTGAGCAGTGTGACTTGTCAATGAGCTCAACGTACTAATTGAATTTCTTCTTGACTGATCAGCGCATAGTTCTCCGCAAAGTCTGTACGCACAATAGCGTTCTAATTGGTTAGGTTTTGTTCTGCATTTTGAAAATAATTGGACTGAACAACAATGAAAGGATGTAGCTTGAATATAGCAGTGCTGCCATGTGGTTCACCGAGAGCTTCATAGAAAGGTTTGGTTCGTTCTTTTTTTCCCACTGATTCTGAAAGATCCACCCTTTCCAATTAACACTGGGATTATCTAAGGTAATATCCCAAACATCCGGTTTATTACATACATCGCAACTATTGAACATATAATCTCCATTTTTGATGCTATACGATAAACGAAGCTCTTGGTGCATTTTCGGAAATTCTGCCGCATGTTTAGAAAAAGAGAGAGACAAGATTAATGCAATTTGAGGGAGTTGTACATACGAAAACATTACAAGTGGTCTCTCTTTATAAAAAAAAACAGTCTTACTAACGGGTATTTTGGGATAAATTTCATTAAAAATTGCTTTTCTCTGCATTCGTAACTTCGTTCCCGTCTATGCTAATGTCACCCCTATTATAAAAATCTCAAATCAGTTGTTTTTCTTCATTAGTCAGTTTTTGGAGCTTAGCTTTAAAGGCGTGATTTTTTGTCACGCGTAGCAATTTGTAATTCCGCAGCTTGAGAGGGGCTAGCTGGTAGATTACGTTTCAGTTTTGCCATCGCCTTCCCTAGTGTACGAGGACTATTGTATATAACCTCTGTTTGTTTAATATGCTCTTTTCTACGACGCTTCCTCGGTGCCTGTATGCATTTTTCTAGAACTGATACCAGCCTGAATTTTAAAATCATCATCTGCCTCCATTCCGCTTTTCATTACGTCTCTCCGTTTGAATTCACGAGCCTTTTCAAGACTGAGATGGCCTGCAGGCAGTTCAAGATTTTCGTTTAACTTTCGCCTATATTTCCCTGTGACGCAGTCTCTTTCTGTTGCTCTTGTGCCATTTTAGTTCTAGAGGACTATTCGGCCAGTGATTATCAGTACATAGCATTGGAGATCCGCAACAACGTTTCTACCCTCCCAGACACTCAGCACTCCGCCTTCGTGTGGAATACTGAGAGAATTGACGTAGAGAAGTTTGTCGATACGCTCATGACATGCTTGCCACCGCTTGGCTCATCGCCGGAGAGCAGAGAACTGACTGCTGAAGACATGGTGAACTCCACAATCAGTACAATCATCTCCGCTTGTAAGTCATGTATACCCCACCGGAGACCTAGACACGGAAAGCCTCCGGTGTACTGGTGGTCCACTGAAATAGCTGAACAACAAAGGGAGTGTCACAAACTCCGGCGAGAAGCGTAACGAGCGCGAAATCAGGACGAGGCATACACCAGAATGGCAGTATATTGGTTGGCCAGAAAATGCCTTCGCGAACTGATCAACAGGAATAAGGCCCGTTGCTGGCAGAACCTCGTCGAAGACGTAAACAGGGACCCGTGGGGCCTGGGCTATAAACTAGTTATACGGAAGCTCGGTGCTCTACGGGTGCCCTGCGTACTTGAAGCGGACATAATGGACGAGATAGTACGGGCACTTTTTCCCCAACATCCCGTCCGCGTTGATGCCGCCAACAGGGAAACAACATCAGATTGTCCACTCATCACGAGAAACGAACTGGAACTAGCAGTTCTTTCCATGAAGGCGAAGAAGGCGAAGAATACCCAGACGGTATTCCAGCCGAGGTACTGCAACTGGCCTATCACTCTTGTCCTGACTTGCTGCTCAGTACGTTCAATGCCTGCTTGCGGGAAGGCATTTTCCCTGAGCGTTGGAAGACGGCAAGGCAAGTGCTGATCAGCAAGGGGAAGGGGAAAGTGCTCCAGAAACTGATAAAGAGAAGACTCGCTAACGTTATCCACGCCACTGGGGACCTTTCTCTAAGGCAGTATGGATATAGAACGGGACGTTCCACTATAGATGCAGTTGCGGAAGTTGTAAGTGCGGTCCAACAGGCGGAGGCACGCAGTCGGTCCAACCGTCAGGTAGTCCTTCTAGTGACGCTGGACATAAGGAATGCTTTCAACTCCGCTAGATGGAAGGATATTCTGGAAGCCCTGGAAAACTCTTTCCAAGTTCCAGAATATCTGATGCGGATAGTCCGAAACTACATGAAGCATCGTAACCTGATCGACAACACGGTGCAAGGTTGTCCGAGTATGCTAGTCACATCAGGTGTGGCTCAAGACTCCAGCCTCGGTCCGAACTTGTGGAACGTCTCCTACGACGGACTGCTCAGATTTGAACTGCCGGAATGATCGTGACTGATCGGCTATGCCGATGACGTTGCGGCACTAGTGGCTGGGTGCACGGTCGATCAAGTGCAATTAAGGCTGAATGTACTAATGCGCCGGGTGGGGAGCTGGATGACCACTCACGGGCTTAACCTAGCGTTAGCGAAAACCAAAGTGGTCATCCTGACAAAGAAGAGGATCCCCAGAGTAAGAATGGTCCGAGTCGGGGACGCATTAGTAGAGTCGAAACTATCAGTCAAGTATCTGGGCTTGCTGATAGACTCTAAACTCAGTTTCTCGGAGCAAATCAAGGCAACGACAAACAAGGCCGCAGCAGGGGTCTCGGCAATTAGTCAACTAATAGCCAATCATGGGGGACCAAGTCCAACAAAAGCGTCTGATAATGAGTGTAGTGCAATCTACGCTTCTTTTTGGAGCAGAGATATGGAGTGAAGCTCTCAACAGGGAACTGCACCGAAAACGGCTGGTATAGGTACAAGGGCGAGGAGCACTGCGGATTGCATCAGCATACCGTACAGTCTCTGAGCCAGCGGTGTTGGTAATTGCAGGGATGATACCCATCGCTCCCCTTACTAGAGAGCGCAATAGAGTCTACCCCCGAAGGCACGAGGGTAATAAAGAAAAAGTTGCTCGCGATGAAAGACGATGCACTCTCAACGAATGGCAACAATCATGGGATCGTGAGCTAAAAGGAAGATGGACCGCGCGGCTCATCAAAGAACTGAGATCGTGGCTCAGTCGAACGCATGGTGAGACTGACTTCTACCTGACCCAGCTACTGAGCGGACACGATTGTTTTCAGTTTTACCTGCACAAGATAGGTAAGTCACGGTCACCAGATTGCATATTCTGCATTGGTGTGAAGGATGACGCCTGTCATACTTTCTTTTCATGCAGAAGATGGGACAAAGAGCGCGGTGATCTTGCCGAAAAAGTGGGAGAGCTCCATCCAGATAGCCTAGTCGAAGAGATGCTGAAATCATTTGACAAATGGAATCACGTGGCACATTACGCTCGGATTATCTTAATAACGAAAAAAAAGCATAATTGATCGGCTGGAGGCGTCGAGGTTGGAGGGTTTCCTTCTTTAGCAATCCTCCTGCTCTTTTCCATCCAACTGGAGAAGGAATCCCTGTAACTCGAAGGCGCCAAAAGGCGTAAAATTGGGAGGCCTAGCCCGAAGTGATGTGTCAAACGGTTCCAGGCTAGGCGCTCCGGTTGACAGGGGAGGTGTTTAGCCGGTTGTCTAGTAGGTCTACTGGGAGTCCGAAACTCATGGCGTAAATAGCCTTCAGCTCAAAAAAAAAAAATTGCTTTTCATATCTTCTTACTTTTACAAAGATCCAAAACTTTAACACATTACTTCAGTGAAAACCACAAACATTTTTATGGGTGCAGCAAACTGACAATATTTTCTTGCAGTCAGTTATGCTTAAAAAATAAAAACACAAATACTTTTATTTTTGGGCAAATAAGAAGAAATGAATATTGCCATTTCTTGTTTAGTAGGTAAATCATAACCTTAAACTGTCACAGCAGCTGATTCGCGACAGTGTTGCCTAGTGTTAATTGCAGTTTATACAGGCTCTTCGAAAGGTAATATTTCCAAGCGCGCTTAAAAAAATAAAATATGATGCAAAGTCTATGCATCAAAGCATCTGAGGCACCAAAATAATATTTCAGTATTGAATTTAGACTTTCGTCTTTACACTGCTATGAAAGAGGAAAGAATGTGATTGAAAAGTTATTTTCGAGAATCGTCTATGGCGGAATGACACTTTACTTTTTTACAGATAAGTCTATTTGTCTATTCGTCTATTATTGCTATATTGGATTCCTTAAATTCTTTAAGCTGACTTGAAAAATCAAAAATATTGGAAAATTACGAAATGCATTGGACAATCTAATAGAGATATTAAAAAAATAAGATAATTCATATATTTGAGCATTTTATTTTTAAAAAGTTGATAAGTTTTTTAATATTTAGCTTCGTGTGTATTATTCGTGAATGTATCCGCGCATCTACTCAGTATAGAATCAATTACTTGACAGAAGGAATTTTAGGTCATTTTCTTAGAATTATTTCCATAACCTTGTTTTAATTTTTAATTGGTATGCACCAAGAGCCTTGGTCTCCCAATAGATATTCTATGGGGTTCAAATCGGGAGATAGGGATGGTTTTTTGATCTTAAATGATTTTTGGAGGATTTGGATGCGTGTTGAGCGTCATTATCTTGTTTCAGGACCCATTTAAGGGGCATATGTTCTTCAGAAGAAAACAGCATTGTATTCCTTAAAATATTGACGACTAGAATCCTTGTTGCCGTCAATTAATAGAATCGGACCAATTCGCTACAAGGAAATGAGTCCTTTAACTTAATACTCCCTCCTCCATGCTTCACTGTTTTTTGGATATCTTTGCCAGAATTATTGCAATGGTGGTCTTCCAAATAAAGATATTATAGTTTGATCGGTCCATAATACATTTCTCCAATTATTCTTATTGGCTCACAGCAATTTTTACGGTTTTTTGCAAATTCTATTCGTTGCTTTTCGTTAATATTGGTTTTTTTTATTGCAATTCTATCCATACAAATTATTATACTTTCTACAATCCTTATATGAATGTCTTTTGAAGACAAATTTAATCTTTTGAAGACTTGAAAAGTTCAGATTTCGGATAACGCACAATTTTTCGATCTTCATGAGCAGTTATTTTTCATGATTGACCAAGCCTTGCCTGAATAGTTGGGGTTTTAAAGGCATTTTCAACCTGCTTCTTTGAATGTTTGACAATTGTAGTAATTTCCAGAAGAACTGCCATCGTTTCTGGGATGCGGTGTTTTTCTCGACCTGTCTTTGAGAATAGCCTCTTCTTTTTCTCTCTCTTTTCTTCTTTATTTCTCTCGTTGAGAGAATAATGCCTCTGTCGAAAAGAGAATAGCTTGAATAGAAAATTTTGTATTCATTTTTTTACTACTTATTTGAGCTGTGTTTGATTACATAAATCACAAAGATAAAACTAATTTACACAAGATGAAGTGATTGTCCTAAGGAGAATAAATGCAAATGGAGCACAGCAATCGCATTTTGATGAAAAAGCTATTCACGCATTGAAGTACGAGATGCCGTTCCCACATTCAAGGATTTTGCTCGAATTTTTGTTCGATTTCAGTCACAAAGCAAAATATTTATTTCTTTAACTTTCATTGAATGTAAAATATTCTGAATCTTTCATCATTTTTATTGAATTCTGAATGTAGAAACACAGAACAAATAGAAAATATTTCTTACTTCAGCGATAACTCTAAGATAACTCTGAGATGAAAAATTTGTATGCACACCGAAAATTAGTTTGTGCAAAGGGTTTTGTATTACAAATTAATGAAAGTTAATCGTAGATATGATGTCTTTGGCATTTGCATCTCTTTGGCTATTTGGCATTGAAAAAACAACATTACGAGTTTCATAAACAGTAATCTTACGCTATCATTTGCCTTTAATCTTAAGATCCTTTTTTCTAGAAACGCTTTGTTCACAATACCATCGAGTCAAAACTTGTGATCTTGTGACTGGAAGAATTTAGCAATGTTGACTCAATTTTATACAAACCATTCTTTTATTAGCTGAGAGGAATGCTTAGAACTTTATCTTGAACTATTATAATAGGTCATAGGGACACCGATGATGCAAACCGCAGTGGGCGTTCAAATGAGGCAGTAATATCAGAAAATATCAAAAAAATAAACAAAATTGCTGACAGCGTAAAAATATCAAAATATCGTGTTGGCTTTACATTGCATGAACATTTGTCCATGAGCAAGCACTGCTTTGAGTGGTTGACGCGTTTGCTCACTGTTGACAAGAAACAACGACGTGTCGATCATTCTGAGCAATATGAGAGATACTGATTTTACTCAGTAATAAGAATTTTCGCAATTATGCGAGACAACGGATGAAACTTCACTCCAGAACCAAACCGATCGTCATCTTAGTGAACAACAATTGGTGAACTGCCTCCATAGAGGCACAAGATATAGAGAAACGTCACGCCCATATTTTTGTCCGGAATCACGAAAATTTACGCATATTAACACAAATTCACCAACACTTATTTAAAAATACTTATAGGTAGTATAAATGAGTTTGCATCTCATTATTCAAATACTTATAAACAGTATTTTGTCCTTAAATCAATAAAATTACCAGAAATATCATCACATCAAGTGCCCCAGCATCATCAAATATATGCTGCCTATGGACTCGACTGAATTGGAATGTTAACTCCATACGAAATTATCGAATCATTTTCCGAAGAATTAAGCCCTGCCCATTTCTTACGATTTTGACATATGCTCGCCTACGGATTTAATTTGTCGAGCCGAATGAAGTTGGGGAAAATTCAATCTGAAGCTATACTATGCAAAATATGTTCAAATCAATAATTCCGTTATGTCATTATAAGCTTATTATATAATGTCATTATAAGCTTGTCTTTATGCTTAATAACAATTAGAAATGCTCAATATAAGCGTTTTCACATTTTTAATTAACGTTGACTGAGTAAAGAGCATGATTCAGCGACCGATTTCATAATAATTATAACATTCAAGTAATATGTTTGACTATCTCCTTACAAAAATTGCTTTCTGACTGCAATGTTAACTCATTGTGACATTCAAAACCGATGGTAGCCGATGATTTTAGAAAATGTAACAACAACAACAGTAAATGAAAACACGTAAAAGTAGTGCATTATTCAGTTTTTATTCTCATTGCGCGATTAACTTTGAAATTTCGATAGAATTTCGGAAATCATGTTGCATATGACACAAATGGCTGGAACGAATGGAGCCGAACATTTGAACAGCTGATGAGGGAAGAAACTTAAGTTTAAAACTTCAGACGCTCACCTACGCCCGGATAGGGCCTCTCTTTATCTTATACCTTTTACTATGACAGCGTTCAAAGCCACCGAAAGCACAAAAATCAGCTGGAAAGATTATGACCTATTGTTTTGAGATGTGTCTGATATGATATTCATCGAATAACTTGAGAAGGGTAATCTAACAGTATATATCGCCATTGAAGTGGCTAATATTGTTGATCAATTTTTTTTTGGAATTACTGTTGAATTAAGAAATCATTTTTTTTATTTTTTTCTTTCTAAATTAAGAGTACGATCCTTCAATTTTTAAAAAAGTTCAATAAATATATGAGTTACTTTAAGTCTGCAAATAGCGTATATGTATCCAAGAATTTGGTTTCCGTCCAATTGTCTGATCCCATGTATGTGTTCTGAATAAACAATTCATCACTTATGCAGAAAAAGTTAGCATGAAAAAAAAAATATTAGAAAAAAACGTAACAACCGATGACTCCCTCGGAAAAATTTCCTGGGTTGCATTGATGATTATAGATCTGTCAGTCATTTGATCTGTCAGTCCGATTAATATCAATTATTAATCTGTATGAGTGAGTTCTTAGAACCAAAATATATACAAAATTTTGGCAAACTTAGGCGTTTTTGAAATTTGAAGTTTGACGTTTTTTTAATTTTTTTAACGAATAAGTTATTTAGACGATTTTTTTAAATTGCGACGATAGCCACAGGTATGCTAAATAATATACTACTAGGTTAGTTTAATTGGATTCTCTACACCGCGCAAAAAAAGATACTTTTGACGTTAATGGTTTTAAAGTTTTACGCTCACATATTTTCGGGAAAAAATGAAACTCCTACAGACAATTTATTTACGATGCCGGTGCCAGACAGAGTCCTTTCTGCAATCTTATGTTCGTGTTCTAGTTCTGTTTGTGTATTTTCAAGAGCTTCGTAGAAATAAGTGACTTCATACAAAATGTGAGACAAAATCTGCGTCACACATTTTTTTGTATGCACACACTTGATTGAGCAACTGCATTTGGTCCAGATGGAACGAGCAGTTTTACTGTTAGTTGAATTTCCCCGCCCTCACCCCTGTGCTATCATTTTTTGCAATGGGTATCAGCGCTGCGATCACCAATACCGCCGTTCCGGAGATTGCTCAATAGGCGCGGGCAATCCGTAGCGTTGCTTGCCTCTGCATCATGTCAGCAGCTTTCAATACACACTCAGTCTGGCCAGCTTTTGCTCTGATTAGCTCGGAATAATTAATCTTCAACTCTATCGTTCAGGATTTTGTCATGTAATGTAATGATTCGGCTAACGCTTCCCAAATAATGATAAACTTCACACTGGGAACTCATTTCTTAGTTTGGATGATAATTTCGGTTTTTCAATAGTCCATCATACAAGATATGCCACAGAAAGGAGCCCTGTTAACTGTTAATAACTGTGTCGTAACTTTTACTGTTAGTAACAAGTTACATAGAGTTTTGTTAGTTACATGTAGTCAAAGCTGACTTATGTAATAGAAGACGGATGGCAATAAATTTAATTAATAAAAA
Source organism: Stratiomys singularior (assembly GCA_954870665.1). Taxonomy (NCBI): domain Eukaryota; kingdom Metazoa; phylum Arthropoda; class Insecta; order Diptera; family Stratiomyidae; genus Stratiomys; species Stratiomys singularior. The sequence goes on along the minus strand of OX940880.1, from coordinate 64,880,675 downwards.
TAGTAACAGTAACGTTTCCTCGTTCAGTGTTACACTTAGTTGTAACTGGTTATATAGTTTAATTTTAGGATTGAAATTTTCAAAACATATTTGAATTTAAATTATATTTCGTGCGCTGTACTTCTTCAGAAGTACTTCTCCTTTTTCAGAATAACCTCTCTGGTGTAATACACGGTGGCCCAATTGGACTGCAACTTTCCATGCCATTGGGGTTTTCTTTATTTTTCCACAAATTTCATTGAATAATAGCAAAAAATGTCACAGAACATCCATAATTTGTGAATCAATACATGTTTTTGATGTGAACGCCTTTCGCACTCGCACGCTTGACGAATGCCATTGGCTGGAATCTTGGCGCATTCACGGGGAAGCGCTTGCTTGAGCGAATCAATACTGTGGTATTTTGTTGCTCCAAGCTCTTCCTTCAAAATACCACAAATGGAGAAGTCCAGTGGACTCGCATCCTGCAACCATGAAGGATATTGCGCGGCTGAAATGAAAAATGGAACGTTTGCACGCAGCCATTCCTTGTTGACACATGCTTGGTTTGGTTCCAGAGCACCTTCCGGAACTCTTCACGTTAAAAGTAAACATTCGCCTTGATGACCAGGTCCAAAGGCAGCGCCCATCTGCCTTCACCGCAGCGCAAATCATTACTAAAGGCCGAAATATAATACTGCGTGACGGCGATGCGTGAGCGCGATGCGATTCTCCCTCGTCGTCGCGCAACGCATTCAATTTACAATGCACGCCACCCGGGAAATATTAATGTTCATATGACAAATGTCAAATAGGTGACGTTTTACATAAAATTGTTTTTGATTTTTGAAAATTTTTGAATTTGGAATGTTCCTTCGATTACCAAATAAAAGCCTTAACTAGGATGCACGAAATTTTCATTCAAAATTCATTCATAATAATCAAAGTACTTAAAAGGTAATTAAGGCGTTTGAATTTCAAATTTCATTTAAGCGCCATATTGCATTTGACAAACGTCATGCACCTCGTTGCGGGGAATTTTCGTTTTTCCGAATATTTCCCGCCTTGCATCGACGTATCGCAATCATTGTACGATGTCGCATACAAATGCATGTTACGAAAACTGCTTGACATTTGCTGCGAGACTCTCGTCGCGCTCTCGTACCGCAGTCTCTCACTATTGTATTTCGCCCTTAATTATCTTTCCACAGCATCTTCTAATGTCCAAGTTATAGTATGTCTTTTATGTTAGGTAAACACTTGCATCATCCTCGTTCATGAATTGCTTTAAAGGAATATATTTTTCATCAGGAAAGATGAAACCGGGTAATTCGAAATTGGGAGCTGCTACTTGTGCTACAAGCGCAGCAGCTCCTTCGCTTGATAGAGCCTTATTTTTTCTGAGCATCGAGGGGATATTGTCCCTTTTGGAAATTGTAAGGCTTTACTTTGAGCCCGTTTTTCAATATTCACTGTCTTTTCTAATGAATTGAATTAATTCTCGGGAATTTTTTTTAGTGCTGGTGGTAATCTTCTGCTTCGTTACTTTTAGAAAAAAAATGCGTTTTGGATTAGAGGTGCTTCGGTGAGGAACAATTCTGCGCCTTGACACTTTTAGAAATTATAAAATGTTGTTCATTAGTCACCATTAACCGCTCCAACAATCAGGTTTATCATTCAAGATGTCTTGTTTGTTTCTAACGTGGCTTATCTTCTGGCTTCAGTTTCTGTACTATTTGCGTTTTGAATGGAAAAACACAAATCAAACTTTGAACTTTTACAACGTGGTCAATATGATGCGCTAGGAGCTTATGTTGATCAACATGCACTCTTTCGGCTCCTTTAAGATCACCCCGCTCTCAATTTGGAAGTGAAAGGACTTTAACGTAGCGCTTTGATGTTGCCAAAGAGTTACTGTCATTGAATTCAACCACTAGACGTCTTATTGTCTATCTTTTGTCCAGAATATTTACCTTAATAACTGAAGAGTAACTGAGAGAAAATTTCAAAATTTAAGCACGATCTTTGGGTACATAGTGTTTATGTTATAAATTGTACTAAATTCTGTTTCCTTCGCGTTTTGACAAATGTCGATGCGACATTTGACTGTCAAGTTATACGTATTTAACATCGAGTACCATTATTACTGACACTGTATTTTATATAATAGAAATTTTTTGGTGAGGACGCCGAGCCTGGTTTTATCAAAGAATATGAAAGTTAATTAAAAAAGGGACTAAAGTTTGCGGTTAAGAAACAGAAATTACTGGGTACAACTTCAAACGGGTGTTCAGCAGAATATTGATAATAGTGGCAAACTTTTCCTGTCTTCTAGCAGTTCGAGTACGCAAAAAGTGAACAAATCCACACTGATCATGTATTAAAAGGATTGGAAAAAGAAAAAGCCTTGAACGAGTGCTAAAATGAAGTATAACACACAACAATATTACAAATGCCTCATTCCAAAGATTCAAAAAGAAAGGTATAAATTCACAAAAAAAAGAAAAAAAAAAAAAATCCGGAAACATATCCTACTTAAAAAATTGGGGAGTGGCTTCTGTGGAAAATAAGAAATTAGGTCCTCTTTCCTGATGGTCTTTAATTCGGTAAGTTTGGAAACGTATTGCATAGTGTTGTTCTACGCGAAAGGCTTGATTTCTGACATCTTGCTCACGGAAATTCAACTTTATCTGGGGTAATCACAACTATTATCCGACAACTATACACACAACCATAAATCCCACACCGATAACAGAGAAACGAGAAGCCATTTTACTGCTGAAGAAAGCTTGTCTATGTAAAATGGAGGACTATCTTCAGGCAGATATCTCTCAAGGTAATCAAGGCAATTCAAGGGAAAAGGAGGGACAAAACAGGAATCCTCTATAATTGTTTGTTAATGAATTTTCATGCTAGTCACTAAGTAAGAAAGAGCTAAAAGAGACGGAATCCTTCTTAAAATTTTGTACTAGTTGGATAAAATTGCTTGGAAGAAATTTTAAGCAACATATAATAACATTATCTCTATATAAGCTTATCGAAACAAAAATGGAATTTCAATGGAAGTAAAAACACAAGGAGAGCTTCCGTCACTAATTCTGGAACATAGAATATCACGAGGAAAGGTTGAATTCGAATTCATTCACAAGTCCATCCATAGAGAACAATTTTATTCCTTAAACTCAACCAACATTAAACGGTTTCTTTTCGTTCGATGATCCTTTTGCACTATGAAACTACATGGACCTTTTATATTAATCTTTATTGATTTATATGTTGCAAACAACCTACAAAGACCCTTTGGTAGCCTTTGAATCATGATGTTACGGTACTGAAAAAGGACTTCAAAATGGAGGCGCAGTAAAGTGTTGGTTATAGTTGCTTATATTGCATAGTTGAGCTTCCGTCACCTCCGATCATGCAATAACCACTTTGACCAATTTCTTCAACGGAGTGTGAAAGAACAAACTTGCGAACTTCATGGGGTTGCCAACGATCTACAGTGTGAGAGCTGCCAACGATCTACAGAACTCTGAAGTAAATGTTTTGTCAAGTATAGTTCTAACAGAGCCCTATCTGCGAAAAAAAGGTTGTGGTTTGTGTTAAATATTACGAGCCCAGTTCTGCTGCTTTGTTCGGGACTTATTACTCCGAGTCTCGGTTTCTGACAAGTTGCAATAGATCGCATTAGCGTTAGTGTCTTTTGCGAGGTGGACATGGCCCATTGTACTTAAAATACCGTCCCCAAAAGCATTCAGGCGAGTCCTTTAGTTGGAAACATGATATATATTGGTTCGGCGTTATGTATACATTAAAGAGTGCTGTTCCCCAACAACGAGCACAAACAAAATATCTTATCCTCCATTGTTTTACACCTGGAAGTGAGCACTGTTCCGAACCGGGACAGTGGCTGTACTGGATTGGTCAGAATATCCGTTGATGAACTAAAAGTCAATGTTGTTCGCTGAGCAGCAGAACGTCAGCTTGCCTATCTCTCACAAACGGTTCGAACATATTTTGGGCAATGTTTCAGTCCGAATTCATTCAAAGGATAGAGAACAATATAAGGATGTAAAATTATCGTACGTAAAATTAAAAAATTATTATTAATTATAAGAACGTAAAAAAAAGAGGGTATTTTTCTGTCAAATGGGAATTACTTTGAAGTCAACTAACAAACAGACGACGAAGTATTATGTCAGCTTGATATTACTTGATGAGGCGCGACTTATATGTTCACGCAAGTTAATTTCATATTTGGGAACATTTTCAGAATATAATTTGTTATTACCAGCCGTCCGATCACGACCTCCTGAATCGTGTTGCGTTTCAACAGGGATAGACATTATATTATGGGATTGGTTTCGGTAGAAACGGCAGTTCCTTTGTCTTGAAATTTTGAAAAGCAGGCCAATCAACTGTTGAACGTCGTCCTTTACGTGGAAAGTGGCTCCTATATAGAGGACATTTGCGCATTCCTGCGGAGGCCTCTAATCCTGGGTTCGTAATGCACCTAGTTCAGAAGGCAACAACGATTCCTAACTAGAAAGCCTGCCCAAGTCCAACAAAATCGTGAATATTAAATTATTTGTTGTTTTAATTTTACATTCTCAGTAGATTAGTGGCAAATGTTTCTTTATGAAGTTTTCTTATTATACCAACATGAAATGTTAGTCAAAATCAAAATTACAACTAATAGTTGAATAGGAAAAAAAGTTTTAATTTCCGTTCTCACAAAAATCTTTGAATTCATTTCATACTTTATTCATTTTATATTTACCCATCTGTTAAACTCTATTTCAGACAACCATCGATGCATCACATCAGGATAATTCAAATGCATCGAGTTCCACAGAACTTTCAACATATGATAGAGATGTAATAGATACAACAACAATTATGCCATTCTTCAGCACAATTCAACCTACAGATAGGATAACAGAGCTACACAAACAATATTTGGCAACAATAGCACCCTTAAACTTTCTATTCAGACACAATCTACCAAACTGCAGCAATTCCGCAGAGAATAATACCAAACATACTCAATCGTTTGCAAATGGAGCAGTTGAATCGAAGGATAATAGCACCACAATGTTGGTTGAAGAAGATGGTGGCAATGTAATCAGTAAATCGTCCCTTTTTACCATAGAAAATTTAATTAAAAAGGACTAACTCAATGCAGCTTCTCTTCATGTTCAAAATGGAGTTTATTTTATTTATGAATACATGTATGTATATGTGAATATGATTAGATATTAGCGATAAGCATATATTTATTTGTATACGAGTATCTGTAAGCGTTTTAACAAACAATAAATTAATTTTTCACCAATATTTAATTGTAAGCCACCTTTGATGAGGAAGAAAGGTTTCGGTAAGGATTGAAATTCATTATATACACATGTAAAATTGTAACACGCAGTGAAAAGTAGATCCAACTTTAAAAATGTGCTTACATTTCCTTGGTCCAAATCGAAGCGTTTGATGGAGTGCCCGATAAATTGATGAGTTCAGTAATATTTTCGATTTGACAATCAGCGTTCGGTGCTGTATACGCAATTTCATGTCATTTTTGCAAATGCGTTCCGTTGGGGCCGGAACCTACTAATCTTGAGCAGATAAGACCGGAAACAATAATGCCCGGATTAAAGATGGGCCAAGTAGAAACAAGTCACGCCATGAACTAGCTTCAGTAGTACCGTGTTTCCAGGATTGTTGCAAATCACTGAAAGAGAGTTGTCTTTCTTCTTTGGTGACCACTTTCCTATTTTATTCTCTTCTTTGCTGGTAAAGGATTTTACGCTCTCTAGCAATAATGGCGATGGGCATCGACCATGCCTTTTCAATATACGCATACAATTCGCAACAATCCTTGTCTCTTCACTTGTGTCAACCGTCTTCAATGTAATTGCTTCCTCAGAATGTCACCCCATAGTTTAACACTATAGAGTAGAATAGACTGCATAGAGCTCATAAGAAGTCGGCTCCTTGATGCGGTGGCCCGAATATGTTGGCCATGAACTGAGTGAATGCCATTACATGTGTTGCAATCTTGTTATCAGTCGCATGATTTGCTTCGAATCGCTCAATAAATGCCCACGTAGTTTCGATTCTATCGGCGCTTCTGCAATATTAATACGTTTCTCTTTGGCCATTCACTTGTTTGTCAGGATTTTTACTTCTGTTTTTCGAGGGCCACCCTGAACTCGCAAGAAGTCATGCAGTCTGTTCTTTGCACTGTTCTTCTTGCACAAGCTCAACCGTGCGCTTGGCAACCGGGCGACGAGCGCCGGCTCCTCAAACTTCACCAGTCATTCACGAGAGCTATACGATAGTTCCGGGTCGAGGATGCATCCCCGCGCATTCCCTGATGTGTCTATCATCGTACGGCTGTTTGTCTTCATCTGGTAGAGTAGGCTGCAGTCTTTCAATCAGTCTCCCGGATTCCCGGTTATTTTGATTTTTGAAAACGATACCCGTCTGCTGCAACATGAGCGTCGGCAAGCGGTTCGAGGTATAGGCGGTATGAGGTTGGTGACTCGGAATTGCCTCTTCTCTTGCTAACCAGTACAAAGTCGTTCCGTCTTAAAGACCTCTGGGAACATTCATTCATATAGACATGTGTTAAGCGTGTTGAGGAGAAGGTCAATGCAGAAAAGAAAGTCCATCATCAGCAACTCATCTGTAATCTTCTGGATCAATCGAGAAAAGCGCCTTTTTGACTTACATCGAAAAGATTGCTTGCTTCAGTTTCCTGTTTATGAAAACAGAGATATCCCAGCCGTATATCATCCTAAATAGCAACGGTGCGAGACGGAAGTCTGAAGATCTGACTCATATTCCAGGAAGTGGTAGGTGCCAGGAGTTCAAAGAGGCACTAAGCAAGAAAAGAGCAAAGACATGATCCAAGTCCTGCAAATCAACCTACACCGTAGCTCAACCGCACAAAATTTAGGTACTAGACCAGGTTGCAAGACAGACAGAAAAAAGTCGACTTGTTGCTTATATCTGAGCAACACCACAACAAAGAGGAAGCTGGATGGTATTGTGATCGATCCGGCACCGCCGCCATCTGGGTACGTGATAGGGCTCTACCCACAGCTCGGACTTGCTCCAGCGGAAATGGCTTCGTGCTCATTGGGTGCGCCGATTTGACATTCATAAGCGTCAATTTCACGCCGAATGAGTCAATTTCATGTTTTCAGAGCAGGCTCGATGAACTGGAGGAAGCTGGCTCGAGCGCAGAAGGCCGAATCCTAGTTGGCGGTTTCCCCAACTTGCATGTTCTGCCCGGGGATGACGGATGACGCCTGCCATACGTTCTTTACGTTTAATAGATTCACAAGACTCTGTTCGTATCTCTCGGAGAAAATTGGCGTATTTTCCCCAGAAAATTTAACGGGAAAAATGATGAAATCAAAGGACAATTGGGACTGTGTGTCACATTACGTACGGACAGTACTGATTATAAAGAAGGACATAATGGATCGCTTGCTGAGGGAGGGAACATCTGTGTAACGCAATATTATAGTTACTAATCGCAATTCCTTCCTATCCATCCATGGAGAAAGAGAGATTTCCCTTAGCCTGAACACATCGCTAAGCGATGATTAATGAGGCCTAGTCCGAAGTAATGTGACAAACAGTTCCAGGCTAGGTTCTCGGTGTGACGGGGAGGTGCTTAGTCGGTAGTCCGGTAGCGGGGGAGTCCGACACTCAGGGCGTAAATAGCCTTCACCTCCCAAACAAAAAGAAAAAAAACGGTGCGGGATGAACAAGAGAAATGGCCCCTTTTTTGGTGCTAAACTGCCTAATAACTTATTTGTGACTTAGGCTCCATAAAATTTTGTTTAACTGGGTTTTCCTACCGACTGGTCTCACCGCTGTCGATGAGTCTGTGTATTTCTTTCTTAGCTAGCTTATAAGCTGCTGATCTTGCACTTATCTCTTCTCAAGTCTGTGATCGAAGGAGTTTGTGACACTCCCTTCGCTTTCCAGCAATTTCAAGTTATCATCAGGAAATTGGGAAGCAGACTTGACAGCAGACGTAATCATTCTCAAAGATGAGTCCCCTACATCATTCTTAGCAGAACCTCAGCTCCCCAGGGAAGCTTTCTTCAGTTGGGATCATGGCATTAAATTCCGAAAATCCTGGTAGGTACAGGAATCTCTAACGTTCACCCGTTCTCCATTTTCAATCTTTACTACTAGGATCTCCAAAGCGCATATCACGATTCTAACGCAGTCCTATGGGCGGGAGATGGGGATGTAGACTGCGTTCAATATAACCAGCCCAGATTTAGCTGCTAAGTCTGGGATGCGTTGGACTACAGCATCTGATTAAGAGAATGTTTTATTCAGGTGCTCTAGGGTTGAAGTTGCCAATGCGTCCTTCAATAAGCACGTGGTCCACTGTACTTGAAATAGTCTTCTCCAAACCATTCAAGCTAGGTAAAAATGATGTCAACGAAATTTTCAGCGTATTGTTTAGACTAAAAAGTGAAATTTCAGTATAAAAAACTCAAAGGAAATCTCGCCCATGCTCTTTCACTCGGAAGTGAGCACTGTTTCAAACTCAGATTGATTGTTGGAAATGTTAATATATTAGTTAAAACACGGGAGATTTTGAATATTTTGATTTTCTTTTCCTTATTACTTGTTCAGTTTCCTTCTGTCAAGTCAACTGTTTCCATGCGTTGTCCTTTATATTATTTAGTTTGTTCAACCTAGCTTTCCCTTCACGTAGTGCAGGGAATTCGCGTTTTACTGCGTTTTTTATTTCAACTATTACGGTCTACAATCAATGTTCCTAATGTCGAGTATGTGCATAGGCTAGGGTAGAGATATTGTTGCTTTTATCGAGGGCTTTTAGACTCCATCTCAAAACATCTTTTTGTTTCTTGCATCGGGTCCTAACTTCACAAGTAGGTCACCATTCAGCTTTGGTTGCAGTTTCAATTTCATTGGTTGCACCGCTCCCTGGTTTATCTTTAAATATTCATAAGAAATCCGCATACCGACGGTAGATCCGTCCGTGGGCTTGACTAGGAGTGCTTGCCCAGAAGGTTGCGATGCTTTTTCGTTTTTTTTTCTTGACTTACATCCGATGCTTGTTGGCATTTCGGTTCTTTGGAGTTCTCAATGTTTTTCCAGACCATTAGTATTACTTGAGTAGTTCGGCACAGGAGGAGGATCGAGATGTGAGTTAACGTATTTGTCTGTGTCTATCGTATTTGTTCTTTTTATAGACTACGCTTCGGCCTACCAGGCTTTCAATTTTGGAAGACATCTTTGGGAAAAATTAGTTTTTAAGCAGTTAGTGCCTATTCTCTTCGGCATTGGGATGGGCTCTGCGATTTATACAGAATCCTTCTCTTCGCTATTTATCTCCGCAGCGATTCAATGAACAGGATATACTTGCTGAACCTTATTCATAATCTCTAGTTTGGAGGTTATGATTATTTTTTTTGGTTTAAGATTTCTTCAAAAGACGTCAATGATATCTTGTTCGTTGTACGTTTGATGAAGACATATCTGGCCAAGTTTTTGAAAGGATTGACAATCAAATAGCTATCCTCATCACTTAGCTTGGTTACCAATTGATTTATAGTTGCAATAGGATTAAGTTATGAGACAAACATTCAAATTCAACCTATTCTTGAAGAATCTCACGCTTATCCAGCTCTTGAAGAATCTCACGCTTATCCAGTATTTATAACTCCTCAATTCAATTCAATTTTCTAAAGGCCGCTGCTCCTCTTTGTTTAAAAGCACTATGTCGTACTCTTAAGATATCGTCAAGAGCTCTTTGGAAAATGGAAGGCGCACTCTTCAGTTCAAAGGGTAGGCGAAGAAACTTGAATTTCCATCTGATGAAAGTCATCGATATTCCATCAGTTACATTTGATGAAAGCAGCACTTGGATTGGCGATAGTTAAGAAGAAGTTTTTCTTAAATTGGTTAGAACTCCCGCGAGTTCGGGGATAGCGTATCTATCTAGCATAGAAATTGAGTTTAGATTCAATAGTGCAGGACCATTCAAGATTCCTTCTCGACAGGAGCATTTGACTTTTGTGCTACAATCCAAACTGGGAAATTTTAAGGAGTACGAGATGTTCAGATTTTCCATACTCAAATTATTGTTCAATTTGCCTTTCTACTTTGTAGAAGACTGTACAATAGGACTCTGACTCTGAAAATATTTTGATATTTGACCCAGTATCAATAAGGATTTTCAGTAGCTCTAGGATCCATCATTTGACGGAAGTGAAGAGCTCTTTAACCCGAAAAAAATAAATTTGTCGAGAGGCTTGGTGGGTTTCAGGCTATAAGTCATATCTGGTGCAATACGCATTGAGTACTGTCATTAGAATTCATGTGATGTATGAGAGATAGCTAGTATTTTTGGTCCTCTCCCTGCGTAATCTTTCCCTAACTGTCGACGCCCTGTGGGGATGTCGTCTGTTGCTTGCGTGTTCTAAGTGTGCTGAAATTTATTTGCACGATGAAATTGTTGTGAATGTTCACAACAATAGGTATAAATTTATTATAGTTGTCTAAAGTTTTGGGGTCCTAGCAACATCGAATGATCTATCTCCATGTGTTACGGATATGGCACATGAAGTCGCTGTGGCATTTGAAGGTTGATCACAATCAGGCTCTTATAGCGCTAAGAACCTGCATCCTTGACCGATTTAGTACATCCCAAAATCGTTAACCGGCGGTTTTGAGATGTATTAAATCGTCTTGGGACACTCGTCTTGCTTGTAGTCTATGGTTACTACCTTGAGTGCTTTTGGTATTAGCATATTGTGTCCGGTAGTCCCCATTTGTGTCCGGTAGGTCTTTTTGGTTCTTTAATACTGAGTAACCTCAAAAGATCTCATTTTAAGCCGCCCACAAAGGTATTAAAAGCTTTGTCGTGGCAGGCCCACATTTCCAATTGATTATTTCAATTGATGATAATTCATTACATATATGAGACAGGTGGTTGTACACGGCTTGGTCGAATTCTTGCCGTTTCCCTGTACCATTGTGGTCACTCGATGTTCGAGAGTTCATAGGTCCTTATAATTCGCAGAATGGAAGGTTAAGCACTTCGAAATTTATAGAAACTCAAAGGGTGTTATAAGATTCTAAGTTGATGTCTACTTGCTCTGTTATCTTGTTTCGGATAATTGAAAAAATTCCATAATATTTCACCATTCGATTTAGATGATTGCAAAGACGGTTTAGATGGTCACAATAGCCTCGTTATTCTTCTTCTACGATGAGAATTCACGTGTTGTAAAGATATAGCTCGGAGACTTTTCACCACGTCGAGTATGCGATTGACCCCACTAAGATGGGTATCTTTACCCTGATCAAAGAGGAATAAGATACTACTTCTACCACTTCTACCTCTATGACCTTGATTGATAGTCGATTTCATAATTCGTATCTGAGGCTGGATTAATCAGTTTTTCGAAAATCGATCTTGAAATGTTGTGAAAGTTCCGTTTCCATCAAATCCGAAGGCTTTTTTCGGAATTCGATTCGGTTCGTGTAAGAATACCTTATCCGTATAGTATCGGGGTGATGTTAGTTATAATGATTGCAGTCATCAAATATTCAAGAATTCTCTGCCGTTGCCATGTACATCGGTATGAACCGTTCTTGTTCTCGTTGCTTCCTGGAAGATATGAATTTTTTTCGCATTTGGTGTGCTCATGTTCGAAGAAATCTTCTCTCAGAGGCATTTTGGGGTTTCATTCATTGATCTTTTTTGATATTTACAGTATTTTGGAGGTAATCTATCTCAACAGTAGGGGTACTGTGCTACTTGCGATGTCGTTCGAGCTTCTTAACTTGAGTGTGAGGCGCAAGGTCCGACTTTACCCGCTGAGTACGCTTCTAACTTTCTTCCTTACAGGTGGCGTTACAATGTTCATGAAAATCGCAGCAAATCGTTGAGGTATTCCTGGGTTGCCTACTCACTTTACGGTTTCTTTACTTCGGTTTTTCTTTACTTCTTCGCGTTCTGACGGATACTCCAGATGTTCCGGCAGCTGGCAGTGGGTTTCCTTTGTTACATCTGTTCATCAACGGAGAATCTTCCCATTTGGAACAGAGTTCAAAAACAGAAAATACAAAAAAAACATGTTTCTTTTTTGCTTATGAAAACTTGCCATAAGTAGGAATCTTTCATAAAGGTTCCTTACACAGCTACCGTTACGTGATTGAGTTCAAAAAAACTACGATTATGTGTTAAAGAATAGAAGCTCATAATTTCCCAGTAACGGACTTCAACTTTTGATTAATTTCCACTGAATCGTCAATAAGTGAACTACTACTATGTTTAAAAATGTGTGTCACCAATTATTTTATTTATTGCCAATTATTTCTCGATTGACAGGAATCCTTCCTAGTTATGCCACTAACGCGGATGGTTTGGGATACCGCTCTATATAATTCGGACCCTTTCCCAATAATTTAGAGGAGTCTAACTTGGTTGGTACTAAATTTATTATATGCGCTCCGTTCTCCACAGTTTCAATACTGTTATTGGTGTCAGTTTCATTCCCATAGCCAAGTCCTCCACCAATTGCTACTCCTGCGACTTCGCCTCCTACATCGGCCTCTTGTTCTCCATCACGTTCATCACTCAATTCAAGTCTCTCATCATACGGGCTGTCTCCTAATATGGTGATGTAAAGAGCTTGGAGCGCCGCGCGTGAAATCTCGTTGATGAAGGGTTCCTGAAGTGCAAAAAGACCTATGAATAATTGGAGGAAGAACTTGTTTCGAAAATTTACATATGCATCAGCTCTAAAAACCGCGCATAATAATACGCTTGCAATAAACGTAAGTTGCATTCGACCGATTGACATATCTTGCTCTTCTATATCTAACTGAATTGTTACACCACTATGTCCTAGACATTCACGGTTTCTGTGTTCTTTTCACTTAGCCAACAACACGCGGAAGCCAAATGGTTTTTGAGACTGACTGATCGAGGCCAAAAGATATATAAATCTATATAGTAATTCTTAGTAAGTAAGAAGTGGGGAAGAAAATTTGATATTTGAACAAATGGCTGATATTCTCGGAAATAATAAAGCTAAACAATCATCAAAATTAAATATCTTTGAATTCTAATATCTTAGCAGATTCGAGCTTCGATACAGGTTGTCTCGTTCATATTTGCTTTTATTACATCGATTTTGTTGCGGACGAGCCGTTTTTGCTAAGCGTAAGTTCCTGTTACTCTAATAAGCTTTGATTTATAACAACATTTTTTGCAATAACATTTTTGTATTGATAATTTTTTATCAAAATCATATGGCATATAATAATAATTAAAAATAATAATAATTTTGGGCAATCAAACTCACTGAAAAAATGCATTAAGATTCATTAAACAAGATGCCCTCTCTCTCTCTGTATAAATATATATATACATATATATATACTGTAGTCTATATATATATATATATATATATATAGTCGAAACTGGATAAGTGACAGTTCAAGGGATAGCAATCTTTTTTTCGCTTATGGAGGTTTCTCACTAACCCGAGTTTCTACCTTATAGAGTTACATATATTACCATTATCGCTCATAGAGGTTACACAAATGATACAGCAAATATGCAGTGAATAAATGTATTGTACATATGTATTACACATATGTATGTATGTGTACTACATAAATTTTACACGCAAAATGAAACAATAAATCTTCATATCTATTTCTAAAAATCTGTTATTTTTTCAATTTTTCCGTATTTACATTTTGTACATGCTATTCTAATTCGTAAATTTTATCGAATATTTTCTTATCACCAACCGCCGAATATTCAAAAAACTTACGTATCTTATCTAGTGCATTTACCCCAAAAGGGGCACAGTCAATAATCTGCCACAAGGCACTAAGATCGAAAACGCTGGCTAATGTGCACGGCACCATAGCCAATACCACCTACCATAGTGTAGGACGAGGAAAAAAAAAAAATCTAGTGCATTTAAAATTTCTTTCTACTTTGGAATGTTCTCTACTTTTATATCCAAAATCTGCGATCGATCGGTTTCATGTTAACAGTCATTTCCGTCAGTACACGTTGTCACCAAATTCTGTACGATATCGTCATCGGTAAATTCTCCAGCGGCAGCCTGTACGAAATTTTACGATTGTACAAAATTTTCAAAAGATGGCGTTAACACATCACTAGTAGATTTGTGACACACATGCTTGATGCATTCCTCATTGCTAGATTCAGCTTCAACTTCATTATCCTCTTGTAGAAATTACTGTTAACTGTGCTCATACAAAATGCCGCTTTCTTGAAATAGTTTTTGGTAGTAACATCACTTACTTAGCTTAGTTCTTTTTCCTTTGTTTTTAGATTTTTTTCAAACATGAATAAGTGGTGAAAAACTTCTCATGATGAATCAAGTTGGACATAAGTGTCTGGTTATTGCAGCGAACATAAAGTGGAATATGATACATAACAGGAGTTAAATGATGATGAAAAGGAAAGCGGCAGTGATTGGGATTCTGTGGAAAGTATTCCTCTTTCAGCTCTGAGGACACGCCACTCATCTGCCTAAGTTGCATTAACTCAATGCAAATCTAAAGATGGTCAAATATGGCAAAAACAAGCAAATTAGAAAAACCCCGCAAACCTATATTACACGAAGGAAACGAAGTCGACTGAACTTGATTTATTTGTTGGCTTGTCATAGCTGGTCTGAATAAATCAAGCCGACAAAGCTTGTAAGACTTATGGAGAACCGATGGAACAGGAGTTGATATATTTCGGACGAAAATGCCATTGCAACGATTTAAACTTTTACAAATCGAAGAGAAGATCGAAGAAGAAGGGAGATCGAAAGAATGTTGAAAACATGACTCAAAGCAGAACACGCCTTGACCAATTTGTTTGATGCTGCAAAGATGTGTATATACCACATGAATATATGACAATTGATGAGATGCTTTTGGCATTTAGGTAACGTTGCCCTTTCCGAGTTTATATACCTACCAACTCTGCTAAATACGGCATCGAAATTGTAAGTGCTGAGACTTTCTACATTTTCAATTTGAAATTTTACGGAGGAAAGCAGCCTGCAGGGCCGTATGTTGTTAGAACGCTTTTGCAGTAGTAAAAGGATTGATTATGCCAATATATAAGTCGAACCGCGATTGGACTTCTAACAATCGGCTTACCAGTCAAGAGTTGATGATGTATTATTGACTGAGCATCGTCTGAGTTGCACTGGAACAGTTCGCAAAAATAAAAGATGCATTTCCCCTGAATTTTTGAAAACAAGAAAAGAGCCAGAAACTTCATTGTTCGTTTTCAAGAAGGATATTTCTATTGTTTTCTATGCTCCTAAGAAGAATAATGTGGTATTTGCAATTTCCACTCTTCGCCACGACATCAAAATTGACATGCGAACGGGAGATAAGAAAAAAACCGGAGATTATTACGTTCTACAACTCAAGATTGTTACGTTCTACAACTTTCAGGGAGCAGTTCAAAAGAATATTCCCAAAAACATAAGGCAGGGAATCTTTTCTCAAATCAATGAAGTGTTGCGCCCAGTTCTCCAGAATGTTACGGTATGTTACGTTCGATGTGTTGAATGTCCCCGCGGCAAAGATCGAAAAACAAAATACTCACGTACAAGGTGATGAAAAGCCATAGGCCTGGAACATGCAATTATTTCCCGTGAAAACTACGCTGATCAAATTTAGTTCTTAAGACGTTCCTTATCTATACCGTACTTTTCATATCTGCTATTCATACAAGATCTTATGTTCATTATATTTCTAGAGTTTTTGTGATTTTTTTTATGTTTTTGGAGTTTTGTAATTAGTTTTAATGAGTGCCTTAAGTTTTTTGATCAAAAATAAGCGCGTTAGATTTAGTAATAAAAGTGATTAAATTTATTTATATTTATATATTTTTGGCGATAATTTTTATTTTCGGGCACGTCACACCCTGACACATACTTGAAGTAACCCTTCGGCACCACATCACCGCCGGGTCCATAACAGTCGTAGAATCTACGCAGTATGGGCCATAGATATGGAGCGAAGCTCTCAATAAGGAGATGCACCAAAAGCGGCTGACACAGGTGCAACAATCCTTGAAGTATGAGCTAAAAATAAGATGTGCGCGTGACTTACTAACGATTTGAGTTGTTGACTTAGTCTAAATGGAAATGCTGGAAATTAAACATAGACGTTTTCCAGATTTTAGTTGACTTTACGGAAGCATACGACCGTATTAATCGTAACGTACTGTACCAAATGAGGATTCGCTTTGGTATCCCAGCCGCGTAAGTCCATCTTACCAAAACGACAATGACGTTGAAAATCTCCCACGTCGGTATCAACGACTAACTCAACGACGCCTTTGGCATAAATACCGGACTAAAGCAGGAAGATGGGGTGGCCCCTTCGCTATTCAATTTGGATCTGGAATATGTTATAAGAAAGCTACCTGTCGATACAAAAGGCATACAATTACAAAAATCAAGGCAAGTGGTAGCATAGGCGGATAACATCAATATTTGTCATTGTCACAAATAATCGCCAAAAAACTCTTAGTGAAACTCCACCGCGAAGCAAAACTAATAGAGAATAAGATAAAGCTCATGACGCAGTCGAAAAAAACTCAGCAAATCTCCAAAATATCACAGTTGGGGAGTACAGAATTGAAAATTTGGATGAATTCGTGTATCTAGACGGCGAGTCTAAGAGATTAAATACACCGAAGAGTGTAGCTCGCAAATAAAACCTTTTATTCAGTTCTAAAGATTATGAAGATCAGTTGCATTCACAGGAAAACAAAGCTCCAAGTATACAAATGTATGTTAAGACCTGTGTTATACTTTGGCTGTGAAATATGAATCCTAACACAAGCATCCGCTAATATATTGAAAGCATTTGAGCGACAGGTCCTACGGTGGCTAATTGGAGCGAAGCTAGACGGGTACAAATGATAAATTTTATGTAACCATGAGCTGTCCGAAATTTTAGACGAGCCGGAGTACTGAACAGATATAAGACTGTGCAAGCCTGAATGTGCTGGGCATATGAATCATATGGAACTACAACGGATACCCAAGAAGGTAATCGTTGAGAGAACTGAAGGGCGGAGGCAATTGGGGAAACCGAGAAAACGCTGTTCTGACTTTGTGGACGAGGCAGTTCATCGCTGCTCGGATTTCAAAATTGAAGAATGCGGTCAATGAAACGAAATAGTTGGAGGCACTTGTTGCAAGAAGCGAAGGTTCGAGAGAGCCGGTAGTGTTAGGAAGCAGATGAAGACTGAGTCAAAGCATGGTAAGACTGACTTCTTCCTCGTCCATCTATCGAGTGAACATGATTGTTTTCAATTAATATCACGGTCTCACGGGAACAGACTGCGTGGTAACCTTGTGGAAAAACTCTGTCCGGATAGTCTTATTAAAGAGATGCTGAAATCGACTGACAAATTGAACTAGGTGGTAATTACGATCGGGCAATCCAAATAACTTACCATACTAACTAAATGGCATACTTGATTGGTTGGAGGCATCGAGGGTCAATGAGCGATCTCCTTCCTCCTCTCGCTCCCACTAGAAGAGGATTTGCTGTAACTCAAAAGGTCCCTCTAGTCTAGAATAAGGCGGCAGTAATATGTCAAACGGTTCCAGGCTGGCAATAGTGGTGTTAATCGGTAGTACAGTAGGTTTGTGCTATTGGTAGCCAGGTAATAGAAGTAATAAAGACATTTGCAGGAATGAATCACAGCCTATTTTGTTCCTTGGAAGGCAATTCTACTGGTCAAAAAGTTTACTGAACAAAAGAATGTCACCAACTTTATTCAGAAGTTAAATTTTTACAATATTTTAAATTTTACAAGAGTTGTATTTATGAGCAACCAGAGAATTTCAATATCGTTTAACTCAAAAGTGGTAAATTTCTGTATATACAATGAAAACACTTTGCATTTAAAAATAATTATTTCAAGTATTACTTTGAACTTGCAACTGGAAGTACTTTAAAACTGTGATATTATTAAGTCAAACATTGAGCAATTGAATTTTCAAGTGTTAACATTTTTAATAAGTTTCCAATCCTGGATCTCTATCGAAGAATTCATAGACTCAGTAATATCTGTAAACAACACAGGAGTTAGCATATGAAATTGTACATGCTGTTAGACGTGCATTCTTTTAAATTTAATACTCATACATAACGAAATTGCTGGTTAAATGGTAGTAAATGACATCAAAATCACACTACGTGTACTGGTTTCCTGAATAAACTGCTAACAGTTGAGAAAAATTCGCTGTAACAATTTAATTCTGCTACCAATTCCTACAAACACTTCTTTAGTTTTCCGAAAGCGAACGTAAAAGGATGAATGATATGAATGAATAAGGTCAAGCTTCTCGTAGTCGAAATTAGAATTATAATGGCCACGCCACCGAATCGAGTCTGAGGACGTGGGTTAATCAATGTTAAAACAAAAGCTGTTTACAATATCTACAGAAACAGAGTTTATATGGACTATATTTAAAAATAATCTCTCCCCTCCAAGACAGCAAGATCGAAGTGCGTCTCGCGGCAGGAATAAAGGCCGAAATACAATACTGCGGAATGCGATGCGAGAGCGCGACGAGAGTCTCACAGCAAACGTCAAGCAGTTTTCGTAACATGCATTTGTATACGACATCGTACAATGATTGCGAGGCGAGAAATATTCGGAAAAACGAAAATTCCTCGCAACGAGATGGCGCTTAAATGAAATTTGAAATATAAACGAATTAATTACTTTTTAAGTAGGAGGGTTATTTGGAATGAGTTTTGAATGAAAATTTCGTGCATCCTTGTTAAGGCTATTTTTTGCCAAACGAAGGAAAATTCCAAATTAAAATTGAAAAAAAAAATCAAAAACAATTTAAAGCAAACTTCATTTGAAACGTGACCATTTTGACATTTGTCACATGAACATTATTCTTGCTCGCATCGCGTGCACTGTAAATTGAATATGTTGCGCGACGACGAGCGAGAAGCGCATCACCGTCACGCAGTATTGTATCTGGGCCTTAATTTAGGAGGGTCTCGGAAAGTGTGAGGTTAACGCGCCAGTCATTTGCGAGCTCTTGTATTGTGCACGGCGCTGTTTGTTTCTACCTCTGTTGAAGTGATACGGTTCGTATTTTAGGGCATCATTTTCTGAAAAAAGGTTGTGTTCTGCTCAACAAAACGGTCGTTGAAATTATGTTTATGTTTTTTCGCCATGATATTGCATATATTACATGATTCATCGCTGACACTATGTATTCGGGTATAGAGGACGCCGAAAACATGTAATTGCCCTCAATCAACAGCAGCTGATAAAAATATGACCAACCACCAGCTTTTATGACCAGTTAACAACCAGCTTTACTTAAAAGTCCACAAAAGCCTGCAAAGCAGCGTGAACTATGAGAAGAAGAAGAACGCCCCTTCCCACAGAACCTATGTTTGTGTTGAAGATCGAAACGCGGTATGTCAACATATCCCCAGCCACCCTACAGATCTGACGTGGCCTTTTGCTAATTTTTATAAATAATCAGAATTCAACTCAGTTCCATTTCTGGAACTTAGAAGGAATCCAAAAAGTCTAATGATAAGAGGAGTTTGACTGAGGTCTCTGTTAACGTTAACACAACATGCATCCTTGGTTTGATTGTGTAGATGTTTTACTTGCCGACGGAAGAAAAGGACGAAACGCTGGAAAAGACTAGAAACTGTATGGTAAGATACATGCTTTAATGGTCTAGAAAGAGTCTTTAACTCACTACCTACAAATGGTGTAAAACCATTTTGGGTTATATCAATACGAACGTAGAACTCGGTAAACATCTGCTTAAGATACGCTTGATTTCCATGAAATTCGCGTATCAAAAAATAATTTGATAATTTTTATTTTTCGACGTTTGAAAAGTTCGTATTGAGAAGCTGGAACAGTTTTAGTTCCTGAAGAATTAACCGAAATATTCAAAACTAATTTGCCTCCCATCATAGAAAACGATAGTAAAACGACCAATAATAAAGTATGGGTGCAAGTGAAGTTTGCCAACAAACCTATAAGGATAGATAATAGAATATATTTCCCCTCGAATTGATTAGTTGCACGATGATTACCAGGATGCGTTTGAGAATGAAAAAAGTAGAAATAACGAATCAATCTTCAAAAGCCAATCGAAAAAATCAAAATCAAAAAAATTGATAGAAATTTCAGAATGAATAGATAAATATATAGCAACAGCAGAGTATATCAAAAAAGGTGACCAGATGCAAAATTTGAAATATTTGGAATGAAATCGAAACAAATAAATGACTTATAACCATTTATAATAAGAACAGCAAAGAAGCCTTTAGGTCAGGATACTCTGCTGACAACAAAATCAATGAAATGGTTTTTATTAAAACGTTTTTTAGCTTTGCGCTTTCTTTGTAAATCATATATCCTTAATTCCATTTCGACAGTAAGTAGCAGCTTGAAAATTTTATAATTGGGACATTCTTTACTATACATGTTTGACTTTGGTTACCGCGCAGTGGCGGATCGTTGGAATAGAAGCAGAATTCATGGAGTAATTGTGCTAACAGAACGAGTGGTTTTAGCGTTTTCATAAGGTAGATCAACGGTGAAAACGAGTCATTACCAAGATTCTCTAAGAAGGTGACAAATGGTAATCTATTGGCAGTCATTCAAAATGGTGATAAGACGAGCATTTTAGGATTATACGAGAGGTCCCAGATCCATAGAAGCACTGTAGCGAGCGGAATCCTTACGCAAAGTATTAGTTCTATAAGTTATATTTATATATCTATAAGTTGAATGCTCGGATACCCTTTGAAATTGCGCTAAGAAACAAGAAAGACCGAATTGCCTGCTGTGTTTTTCATCTGAGTTGCTTGTCAAACTAATTAAGTATTTCTCCGACGGATGGTTACTGGAGATGAAAAGTAGATTCTGTACAATAACGTGATACGGCGCTGGACCTTTTCAAAAGGAATAAATCACCAGTGCCAACTTGCATCTAAGAAGTTGCATCTAAGGGAGGTTTTATTTTCTGTTTGACTATATAAACATTCGAGGAGTATTTATTGGGAGCTTTTTGAATGAAACCAAACGTTAAATGCGGACTTGAACTAACTGTGATTTGAGAGACTTCAACAAGCAATGCACGACGAAAATGTGAAACTGCACTCAACTAGAGTTACCCAGCGCAAATTAACGGAAATTGGCTGGCAGCTTTTACCTCACCCACCATATTCCCCCTTGTTTAAACTGATTATAACTTGTTTCGTTCCATGAATAAATACCTGTATGGAAGGAAATACAATAACTGAAGAGGATCTTCGTACAGGAGTAGCAAAGTTTTTCGAGGGTAAGGAGAAAGATTTCCATATGAGAGAGACGTCAACTTCCAGAAGGTTGGGGACAAGTCATAAAAAATAATAATTGTGTATATTAAATCAACTTTAAATAGATAAGTAATGAAAAAATAAATTGTTCAACTCGGAACCAGAAAAAAAATTTCAAGTAATATTCAATAATCTATTTTTTTTCAATTTTTCTCTATAAAATCCTAGAACCCTCTATAAACTCAGACGGCTGCAATGTGTCTTATGAGTTTTCTTCGGTACATATTCCAGCAGAACTTGTGATAGTTGCATCAGAGCTATCCATAAACTGATCTGATATATTTGGATCCGAGAACGGATGTCTATGGCACTCCGATGCGGCTTCTGATAGAAAGAGATACCATAGCCAATAGTAGATTTATATTTTATTGTGGTTTTTCTAAATTGTTTCAAAAAAGTTGCCATTGTTGAAGGAAATAATGGCCAAAATTTAACCAATACAAACAAAAATTCTGCTTATTATTTGTTATTTGTTACATCATTTGTTTCCACGAAGTGTTCTCGAAGTTCTGTGCTTTCGCTATGACAATGGCGTCCGTCTACAAAAACAGAGAAAAATAAAGTGTGAAAACCCTTACAAATATAACGCCAATGTGTATTCTGTCTAAAATAGAATTTGGCCAGTGTAGTTCAGTGTAGATCCATAGATTTTCGTACAAGTGGTTGGCAACAAAACATAATTTTGAAGGTTAACGGAAATGTGCATTAAAATTCTCTAAAAAACATGAATCCTTGCACAATGACCCCTATAAAGCTACTCACATCAATACTAGAAAACGAAGAAGCATTCAGACTCCGGAGTTGGGTCACGAGGAAAGAGATAGTAAGTATTCCATGTTTCACAAGATAGAGAACATGATAAAAAGAAAAAGAGTAAACGAAGACACGTGCGTGGAGAGATTACAATGGCTCGCTTTCTGAGCTTAAATGTGTGTGAGTATAAGTTTTCCGCTACAATTGTGTATGCAGGTATTGATTGTGGATACAGCAGAATATCGAATATTACTGTACACAACACTGCACATTCGTATTTTGTTGAGATAAAAGTTAGATAGAGATATTTTTCATCTTCTTATAAACAAAAGATTTGATTTTGGAGTAACGATAGTTTTATTAACATAATTAAATTTAAATTTGCATATCTCATATTTTAAATGAAAAGCGATTAACAAAATAGAAAGTAACAAAAGGAAAAATATGTCTGTTTCGTATTAAATGGCAAATACAAGTTTGCTTCCTTCAAACGGTATTTCAAATTAAGACACTTGAATCAATATTTGAACACAGTTGTGTACTTTCTCGTTCCGCACAAATGTCGTTTTTTTTCTCGTGCAAACATGCCTCCGTATTGTCAAGAATATATTTTAAAACGCCAAAATTCTATGGTTATGAATTCATTACTCCAAGCGCTGTTTTTATGTACTGGGTGAATTGGTATCTTGGTAACCAAATGTATGTTATTTTAAAACATTGAATTTGTTCTTGGAGACAACTACTTTCGAACTCAACTGCAGACAACTACTTTTGAACTCAATACACCGATTATAACGATCTATCCACATATGAATGAACCTAATGTATTAGTTATGAAATCCTTAGCAAATCTTTCTTTCTTTTAGAGGATGCTTTTTCCAGACGCGTCTGGAAGTGTTGCACACATTACTTTAACATCGATTTCAGAGGATAACAGGATGGTGATGGGTACATAGTGTCAGCTAGGTACAGGACCCATGTTGGAGGAGGACCAGAAATGAGTTCCTTCCACTCTCGCCACTTCCAGCCTATTAAGTATGACCTACTTTGCCTGTAAGATGTTTTGAGCGTAATCTACCATTTGTTTGGATTTGTAAGCCAACATCCTGCAATCAGGATGCAGTTCTCCCATGTTTAACATAAAAAGGAGATGTGGCGGTTGTCATGCGTCTCTCCAGAATGCGCAGTTTGAAAAACATGACATACCCGTCCTGTGCAGGATTGATTGAAAACAGCTTGTCTACGTAATCCCGGTAGAGATCAGTATCACAATATTTTCGACTTAACTCAGACCATATTAAGTTATTTCAGATAGATAATGGCGTTTATGATGGTGGGCCGCATGGTTCATCATACTGCTAACACTTCCATGGTTGTTTTCGCCGTCGCGAGCCGGTCGCCTTTCGTTACACATCTCCTACATTGGCCATCCTCTTAAAAGCTGAGACCCCTATTTCGGTCTATCAGCCATGGCTTTGAATTGCTTCAGAAAACTAAGCTTAGAGGGTATTGGCAACCATATGTAGTTAACTAACATTTAAATTATGTACTCATGACAATATTCGTTCTTCCTCTAAAGGTTCTCAATTGTTAGAATCACTCACGTTGTTAGAATTATTCGCATTTTTATCCGCCATAGTAGCGCATTTAGCCTTTATTACATTAAGGATCAGGGAAATCAGTGAAATTTGAAAAAGACTAACGAAAATAAGGCTAAAAAAATATGGGCGTAACATTCGATTTCAATAAGTGATTCTATCACTTTTGCATTCATTGGCAGGGGAGTCCCAAAAAGAAATGGTTCGTTATTTTCCCAGAGTTTCGGTCGGCAACCCTCACTACGAAAGGAAAGTCAGTTGAAACAACACTGGAATAGATGGCGCCCGTTTCCGGAGTCTCATGTCCGAGTAAGACTTTGGTTGTCAAGTGGCACAGTCTCTTTAAACAAGGCAGGGAATTTTTCAAGACGACCAAGGATACGGATGGCAGATCGATGTGCCTACTCTGGAAGGGATTTAAAAAGTCGAACAATTAATATTGGAAAAGTTATATAGAATATACAAAAAAGCTTGCAGGATCATTGGGGTATCGGATACAAGTATTTTTTGAAATTCTTCAGAACCATTTTGGCATGGCAAAGGTCAGTATTAGGTGGGTTTCAAGATTACTAACGTCACGTCAGAAACAATACCACATAGAACATTCCCGCACCTTTTTGGACCTCTGTAGTGAAGACAAGGATTGGCTATTGTATCGAACTGTTGCTAGTGATAAAACATGGGTTCTCCATTAGGTACCTGAGTCCAAGTAGGATTGTTTACTCAAAGTGGCACAGAGTGAATTATTCTCAAAGCAAAGTGGTTCAAAAAAGGACACATCACCCAAGAAGTATAAGGTTTCACAGTCGCCTGCAAAAGTAATGAGGACCGTCTTTTTGGGCTCAGAAGGGATTATATTGACAGATTAGACAGCTAAAGGCGTCTTTAACACCAGAGAATACTACGCTTCAATCATAGAAAGGATGGAAGAACGAATCGATTAATAAAGAAGGGAGAAAATGACCAACGGTGTTCGCCTTCTACACGATATCGTGCCTGTGCAGAAGTGCAATTCTGCCTTGGCCGCCCTGTAGATGGTAGGCTTTGTTTTTTGGATCACCCGCCTTACAGTCTTAACCTAGTTCTTAGTGAGAACCTGTTCCTAAAACTTAAAAAAACAACTTCGTTGGAGGAAGTTTTCAAGCAATGAAGAAATGAAGGCTGCAGTTGCAGCTTATTTTACGGACACAGACAAAACATTTTTTATGAAGGCATACACAAGCCCATTGAAAAATATTGTAGAGTAGCTGATCCATATATTGAAAAAAAATTCTGTATTTTAACTCTCATTTCTTATCCTTCATTCATCGATTTTAAAAAACACCCTTCGAAGATATAATAAAATATTAATATAGCAAAATATTTTTAGTACATAAATAACGTTTTCTATGCTGCTTATTGACCAGCACTCAAAACTTTTCAAAACGTCTTCAAATTTAAACTTAAGATAAACTATGAAGTGACAATTCTTTATTACTGACAATGCTGGTATCACATTTCAAAGGTGTTTGAAACCTTCCTCTTTCTCATCCTGCTCCGAATACATCTTTTGCACTCAAAACCGTTTTACGCGTTTTGACGCTTGGTACTTGGGATTGAAATATATCCTGCATTGCTTTGGAGTGCGTAAAGGACTAGGAACAGAATGACATTCTTGAAAATGTGCTAACACTGGTATTAAAATTTAAGGAGTTTCACAGCAATATCTTATATTTTACTTCTTTTACAGGAGATACATGTTTGTCATCGCGCTTTTGACTCCGCACATACTTTATCGCATTGGAGCACCTATATACAAGCCGATTGTCTAGGGAAAGGCTAGGACCACAACTTGTAGCTTGCAGTTGTTTAAAATTTAAAGCTTAAGCTACAGTTTAATTTGTATCTATTGACAACAAATTTTGATCGAGTAGCGTAACAACTTAAACGTGCTAACACTCCCGCGCTATATCACGAAGAAGTTACATCCCATGTAGTAACGAAAAAGAGATTTACAAAATAGTGAGCTTAGGAAGCAAGCAGCCTTGATAAGCAGAGAGATCGTGGTGTACATTCGCCTGACATAAAAGGTACGAGGGGGCGTTTTTTAATCCGTGGAGTATAAGAAGTGAGAATTTAAAATACAGACTCATTTGTCTCTGTCCCACCTGCTACTCTAATAAATTTTACATACACAGATCTTTCAATAAGCTCATGAAAAACTTTATAAAATAATATTTTGTTTTCGTTTTTGTCCTTCACTTCTTTATCGCTTGAAAACGGCTTTCAACGTTATCGTTTTTAAAGCTTAGGGAACAGATAATTATCCCTAGGAACCAGGTTAAGACTGCAGGGTAATGTGATGCAAAAAATCTGAGGACTCCTCGTGTAATCTGTCGACAGAATTCTTCAGAGTCCGAAAAAGCTGTCGCTATGATTTTGCCAGCCCACTGTGGAACCTTTCACTTCTTGCGTAGTGATGTGCCCGTTTTGTGCCACTGCAAAGAGTCCTGCTCGGACCCAACTTCATAATGATGATCCTAAGTTTCATCGCCAGTAACAATTTGATTAAATACTCCGTTCTTGTCACTTCACAGGCCCGAAAATGCACGGGGACGCTCATTGCGATTTGTTTTTTACTATTTTAATAATTTTCGTATCCGAAGCTCCTACTATTTCTGCTGGTTATTTTTTCTTTCGAGCAGCATGTTCGTTTCACTAAAACAATACTAATGACCTACTCCTGCATTCTATGAACTTTAAACCGCACCCTCGTATTTTAGAATAATTTTCCGGTCAGACAGTATAAGTGAGTCATTGTGTATGAATACAAAAATGAATGCATATCTCTCCGCACCGTTGTCTTTATCTCCTATGTCCAACATGTTTTGATCACAAATACTACTGCATCTGCTAAATTGACGTGAAACACCGTTCGATTGGGAGTTTTTTCGAAGTGTTAGCTACATGTTAGTTTGCTACATGGGGTATAGCTTTCTTATTGATACCCCTCGGGAGTATAAGGGTTTTTACAGAAGATATAAATTGAAATTGAATTCATAGTTGCGTCATAGCATAGTTACTATGGTGTAACTACTAAATGTGTTAACAGCCTGATGTATGCAACCAACGCGAGCTTTCCAAGCTAGAGAGCTTTGAAATTAAATGAAGTAATTGAACGGCGAGCACGCGAGGATTAATTTTCTGAGTCTAAACGAATTTGAGAATAATTGTTTCCTGAATATCACTGTCTATGAATACAAAACTTAAGACATTTAAGAGCTTATTAATATCAATACATCTGGAAAATTGCTGCCGAATACCGTTAGCTATATAGTTTTTTTGAAATTTTAGCAGGGTAACTGCTAAAATTTGGTATCAACTTGCGGCAAATATAAGTGGAATTTTGTTTGGTTTGGTAAAATTCATCAAAGCATTTTATGTATTGAAGTGATAACGAATTTGATGAAGTGATAACGAAATTTAAAAAATTAATCTACTTGTATTATTGCGTTTCCGTGAAAAGGTACCCAAGGATGTCAGCGCTGTGTTCAGCGTAACCTGTGTTTCAGCTTTGCAATATGAGAATCAGTCAATGTAAGTGTTCTGGTAGACGATTACAGTCCCCGTTCGCAACCCCACGAGCATGTCAACCATCTGGCCAACCATGAGCATATTTGTCCAGCCACCAGTACTGTTGGAGTTTCCTTTGCTTGTGGTGAATATGTATCGAATGTCACCAATTAATATTCTGGTCCGCGCTGTCCAAGTGGTTAGTGTATTGAAATCTCTAGTCCGTATTTTGTCTGTGAATGTGGTATTCGACCGTCATTTCTCGTCCGTCAACGGTAAGTCCCTTTCTAACTAAGTAAGGCAATCCCTCTGGCGGTACGAAGCCTATCTTCCCGAAACGTTCAAAGTACAACTAATTACGGCAGTATGGATGACTGATCCATATATTCTCATCAGTCATACTCGTTGACATTGACAATGACTCGTTGAGTACGACAATGTCTCCTTGCTTGATGTATAATGCAAGAATCTATGCTTGGAATACCTGCCGTGTCGTACAACTCTCTATCTGAATAATAATACAAAAAGTCGGTTTCCGGTTTCAATCCCTTTTATCGAGAACTACCTAGATTAGAGTTTTGTCGATGGACTTCAGCATTTCCTTTCAAACACTCTTTCAATTTTCACTATCGTGGAAGAAATCTGGTTAAACAATATGGGACACGCATTTCTTATAATGGGTCTTACAAGGCATTGATGACAGAGGCATAATGATCTTGTTGCTTTTTTGAGCTGCATTGCCGCATGTTGGAAGTACTGCAAGCGTAAGTCGACGAACACTCCCAAGTAACTCACGGTGTTCTTGTGCGGGATGTGTTCTTTATTCGTCTTTATATGGAAATCCTTCTGAATTCGGTTTAAGTCTCTGTCAGACTATGCCAGTGGGACATGAAACAAGATTTTCTCACATTTTTTATCATTTATTCTCAATTTTCAAGCATTTGTGAATCTGTGGACATCTTGAAACATACGTAGCCAGCTTCAAGCTTTGTTGTATCCGGTATATATTATCAAGTCGTCAGCAAACGCCACTATCATCCGTTTAAGACCATCATAGAAGCCAATTGATATCAGGAGAGGACTTAATAAAAATAGGAATAACATTAGTCCCGCAGCTGTTGCAGACAATCCTGAAATACCTGAAATACTATACTGGAAGTCTTTCCTCCAACTTCGTACTGACGAGTATCGCTATCTTATCATCATCTCTCCATATTAGTGAGACATGCACACATTTTCCTCCATTTAAAAGCCAGCAGATACCTGACGTCACTTTTGATGTAGAATAAAGAAACACTCAAAGACATTGACTGCATTCGATATCGGTCGATAGCTTTCGAATCGCTGGGATCTTTTCCCGTAGCCCTGGATTTCTTTCAACTAGTATCATACTTATTATTAAGGGTAATGTTGAAAATGCACTTAACTTCATAAATTATGAGTTCTGGTAAATTTTTGAGGACCATATTGGGAATGCCATCAAGCCCAGTTGAATTTTATTATTAAGTGCCCGAAAGTTATGTTCAACATCCTCCTACGACAATGTTTTGTGACAAGATATTTGATTTCGATGTCTCAATGGAGTGGATAGTAGGCTTACGATTTTAAGATGTCAAAAACTCTTGAACTCTGTTTTTGGCTATTTCCTTTAATCGAGAACTATCTAGATTAGAGTTTTGTCGATGGACCGACTCAATGCTCATATAAATAATATGTAGCTTTTTAGTTTCATCAGTCACTAGTTTGTATTTTTCATGGGTCTCAGTTACGTTCATCGTCATCAACAGGGATTTTCAAAGCCGACACTGTTTCTGGCTTCTTCGACCTGAATCTAGGGTTGATCTGTCCTGCTCAGGGCTTCTGCTCTCCAAGGGTCCTCGAATAGTACACCGCTAATCGAGGTTTCAAAGTCGCAGTGAAACACGGGGCAGCACATTTCGTCAGGGCGAAACACCTCCCGCCTCAGTGCACAAAGCAGCAGACCTGTGATACAAAAGACAGTATCAATAAATTAAATTAAATTCAATATTATGAAAACAATCCCCAAAAAAGTTTGGTGAATAAAAGACTATCCTTTACTATAGCTTCTAAAATTAAGGAAATGAGTGTATTCGCAAAGTTAGTTGAAAGAACCCATTCCTCGGCACAAAGGATGGTTGATATTGACGATATTATATTAATATTAATTAATTATTATATTAATAATTACAATAATTACGATATTGATATTTTTGGCTTGTTTATCTCACAGCATTCAACAGGATGCCCTACTAAACGTTCTGCCTGTGAGCGTGGGAGTGTTATTCTTGTTGTTTCAACTTTCGCCGGAGATTAAACAAAAATATGATAATACTTTGTGCGAAGATGCAGTTCGCATGTTACTCAGGAAGGTCGGTTACGTTAGTCGTGTAGCACGTCAAAATCCTTTCATTTCGGAACGAAATCATCAAAAGAGAATGTAATTGGCAAAATTTACGTGAAGAAGCCAAAAGAATTTTGGGAAAGCGTCGTTTTCGAACGAAAGTACGCAAATTAGTGTGGTGAAAACGCTTCATTGCATACAATAAGGGAGATTTGATTCCCCCTGCAAGACATGGTGGTATGATTGTTTGGGGAGAATGGCAAGCAGTGGAAACAACTGGATAACAGGA
The DNA here is from genome assembly GCA_954870665.1 of Stratiomys singularior. Lineage (NCBI taxonomy): Eukaryota > Metazoa > Arthropoda > Insecta > Diptera > Stratiomyidae > Stratiomys > Stratiomys singularior. The sequence continues at coordinate 64,850,680 of OX940880.1, read as the reverse complement.
CAATGGAAAAATGTGACTACTTTAATATTTTTAACAATAGGATGCAGTCCTGAGAATCTGCTAATGGAGAACGCATTTTACTTTCAACGCGATAATAACCCCATTAATACTTCTGAAGTAAATAAGCTTTGGTTGGCCTGTAAAGTACTGAAGGGTGTATGCAAGCCCTCAATCACCAGACCTAAATATCTATGGGATTTATTTGTAAGAAAAATCCCGTAACCATGAAATAACAAGAAAAGAATTATTGAAAATGTTGTTTTCAACAAATGGAGTTGTTGTTTTGTTGAATTAACCACAAAGCAAGTATATTTAATGCGAAAGAGGCTAACAGAAGTCATTAATAGAAAAGGCTTTACTACTAGCTATTATGATACTTAATCGGATGTGGTTTGTGTAGTGGATATTAAACAAAAGATATACGGAGACTTTCTTGCATTAATTTTGACGATTTCTTGCAAACAGTGTTTTTTCATGTTACTTTTACCATCGAATAATAAGTTATGTCATTATCTACCATAAACTCTTATAGGAGCAATAAAAAAATTTTGTTATCAACGATTTGTCAAGATTTTTATACTGATAAAATGTCTATTGACAAATTTTATAGGTTATGTCAGACGTTAATTAAAACATCACTGAGTTTCCTTAATAAATAGAGTTTTTTGATTCATTTTGACAACTAATTTACACTATTTACAACTTTTTTTTTACCCAAAAAAAAAAGAAACAACATTTAATGTTTCTTATCCACGTCGACTTCAAATTCTTTTACTTCTATTATTTCTGAATACTTTCTCAGATTTTCATACTGTTTTATAATGTCCTTTTCACGTGTTCTACCTGTGGCTCTACTTATCCTACTTATCATCTTATTATTATCTGATTATCATCCCTACTATTATCAGCACCTAATCTACCGACACATATTTCTTCTGTATCCGCGATTATACTCAACACAATTTGCACCTTGTGTTTTTGAAGTGGTGATATATGCATGTCTTGTGAAGTGATCAACAAGTAAGTGCAAATATTTTTTTGTTGATGAGTCGAAACGTCAAGATTGACATTTGGATGTACTTCACAGAAAATAGTTAAATTTGGTATTATTTTGGACAGTTTGATGTTTAACCCATGTGACGAAAACATTGGACATGAGACGTCACACCTTAAAAAAAATCGAGCAAATCTCGATTTCGTGAAATATCAACACCACAGTATTTGCCGGTATCCAACCGATTGAAGAAATCTTCACCCGCTGCGCGTGAAGTGGCAGCAGAATGAGCACAACTTTCCCGAGACAAAAAAAGGTCATGACGCAGCTGTTATGGAAGTAAACAAAGTCCTGAAAACGAAGACCGCTCGTAAGGAAATAAGCGGCGTAGCAGCGACGGAGACGCAACAAGAACATCCTTCAAGTTTCGAAGAGGATATTGCGCTATTCAACAAGGAAGCTAACGATTTCAAAGTAGCAAAAGGAAGGTTAGTATTAACGAGGAAAGCCCCAGAAAATTCTCGCAATGTGCCCCCAATTAACGCCAATCTTTCCACGTCTAGTCGTCAAGTGACGCGCCGAAAAACCTCTCATGAATCCCAAAAGAAAAATATTTTATCCCCCTATATTTATTGAAGATCTTTCAGCCGCAGTACTTAAGGAAACAATTGATAAATATTAACGAAACAAATCTGGATACACGGTATAGGGTAACCTGGATTGGTAAAAAAAATCCAAAGTCATACCGCACAACATAATTGTTTGTGACTACATAATGAATCTCAAAAAGTCTTCGACCGCAAGTGGGTATTCATTTACCCCAAAAGAAAGAAAGAAGTATGTAGCCATGCTCCGTGGTTTCGGAGCGGATTTTGGCTCAGAGGCTGTTGAGGCGAATATTAGGTCACAGTGCCCAGAAATAAAACTCGAATCAGTGAAGTCACTTAGCACTGCATGGTCGAGGGCCAATAAAGTCTCATTAGACTTGTACAAAGTTGCTCTTTGATCTCACGAGGGCTTATCTCGTCTGACTAAAGTACGCTATGTGCTCCATTAGAGTGCTATTTGAGAAAAGCCCAGAAAGGGCAACTTAATGCAATGCTAGGCAATGCAACTGCAGATTTTCCGACCGTTGCGTCGCCTGTGGGAAGGAGCATGGCTCTCAGGTCTGTCCAAGGAAGGCAAGCGAGCTACCTAGGTCTTCCCCATTCTGTGTCATGTGTTAAACAGAAGGGTATCCAGCGAATTTTTCCGGCTGTCCAGAGTGGCAAAAAATGTTTAAGGCGAATTAATGAAACAAGAGAGAACCGCTCCACACCCGTGGCTTCCTACTCCAGAATCCGTGCAAGCCTCTTCCCATCTGCTCCAGTACCCTCCACTTCAGTCTCCAATATATCATTTGCAGACATTGTAAAACAAGGTCAATCCATGTCATCAGAAACAATGCGTTACCCCATTCAATGAGTGCAGCAAGCAACGCAAGAGCTGCTCGGCGTCTCAACCTTGGCGTTATTTAAAAAAAATCAAGACTACTGGCCCATTTTTGAGTCCACTTCCCCGGAAGACAAAGTAGTCATACTTCTAGAATTCTACTTAAATCTCTATGGTGGTAAATAATCTTAGTGTCGCCAGCCTTAACATCAATTCCCTTATCAACCATGACAAAATAAAATATCTATATGATCTTTCCAAAGGCTTTAGACCTGACATCATTCTCCTGAACGAAACCATATTGAGAGCGAGGTACAGGGTCCAGGTGAATGATTACCCGATGCTTCGCAATGATGAAGGCAGGGGCACCGCTATCCTTTTCCGAGACAACCTCTTAGTATACCAAATCAGCTTCGAACACCTAGAGGTATCCTGTACTCTAGCTTCCTTCCAAACTAAACGCCAAAATAGCTCCTCTGCTAAAAGCCTAGTTGGCTCCTTGTACTTACCTGGCAACTGTGGTCCATTTGTATCCCACGTACTGAATAGAATCCTTACCATTGCTTCTAGCTACGATTCATTCCTGCTAGGCGGTGATTTCAATGCCAGCTCCTACAAAGTACCACCCTCAATGACAAAACTCCCGCTCCAACATGTCCCCACCGATTTAGATCATATTCCTGTATCGATTGGCCTAAATTCAGGGATGATCTAGAAAACGTTATATCACCAAAGCCACCAGATAACCGAATCCTGAGCAACCCAGAAATCGATCTTCACATTTCAACCCTTTCTAACTCAATTATTTAATGTTTAGACCTACACGCTCCTCTCTAGAAATGTCGAAACCAGCTCTATCATTGTCTCTCTCCAGAAACACTTGACCTGATCAAAAAACGCAAAAGCATATTCAACGGCTAAAGCGTATTTTTCATCGGCATGACAATAGAATCAACGAAGAATAAACTTCATTCCAAATTTACGTTGCGGCCTTATCTGACGATATAAAAAAACGCATCAGCCATGAAACTAATGAGTACTACATATGTAGAGTCAACTCACTCAAATCCTCATCAGACGTCTTTTAGGAAATTAACATCCTTACTGGTCGCCATTCCACTGAATTCAAGTTCAACAGAGACATATTTAAGTTTGGAAACATATCCATTGCCTCCCCTAGTGAGAAAGTCTCTGCGAAGCGATTTACGGTCACCATTACCGAGGACGCTCTTCTCCAAATTAAATCCTGAACGAAATGGCTACGAAGGAAGTGAGGGACATCAGTAAAGGCTACCAGGGGTCCTACCTCGTAATCTTTTCAGAAATTAATTGAGCCTCTTCCCCATACCACAAGATCTTCGGTGATATCTTCACCAACATACCCGAATTAGATATCATTTTTGCTGATCTAAACAGCAAAACATCCCCCGGTCTGGACGGCATACCTAATAAAGTTCTAAAGAAATGTGGCCCTCTTATCTCCCGAATCCTTACCATAATATGCAATAATTGCATAAACAACGGGTAGTTTCCAAAACCTATCCAGCTTCCTACAGGATAGATTTACTGTGATTCGAATTGCCCAGGAATCATCCCGACCTATCCTAATCTTATCTGGAGTCCCACAAGGATCCATTCTTGTCCCATCACTAATCAACTTCTTTCTCTATGACATACCAAGACCTCGAGCACATCCCGTTTGCTATGATCCTATGATCCTCTAATCGCTACTCTTAATGCTAACATTGAGGCTATCATGTGTGCTGACGACATACTATTAACTGCAGAACAGGCTCTCCCTTCTCAGGCGCAAACTGACCTGCAGAGAGCAATCGACACTGTGGCACTATATCTCAATCAATGGGGATCAACGCGCTCAAATGCGAACTTATATGTTTCAGTAACGCTAGCGGTAAAGGACATCGATTGGCGGTGAAACACAGTAAGCTCTTACAGGTACACACTGGAAGAGAAGCCACTCCTCTCAAAGAAATCATCAAATATCTGGGTGAAAATTTTACAAAATTTTCAAAGTTAAAATGAGCCCGCATGCTAGAAAAGCCTTAAACAAAGCCTCGAAATCCGTCCAACTAAATGTCAAAGTCTTTATGTACAAAACATTAATAAGACCAATACTAGCGTACTCCTTCCCCACCTGGCTCACCATATCCCCAGCAGCAGCTGAAGAGCTGGAAATTTTCGAGAGGTGAAATCTCCGAAAGATAAATAGATAAATAAAACAGATAAATTTTTAGTTCGTTCTTAATTATCTATCCATTGGTTCTAACGTAATCGCTATATTTGTTATATACTTATTATACAAATTTATTTTATCTAGAAATTCTCTCAAGTTTTTGAGATTGGAAAATTATTGATCAATATCTAAAATTTAACTGAATCGAAAGCAAAATTACATTTGGAATCTAAGTATTAGTCGAAGTCCCTTCTTTTTTATTGCTTCAAATAATCGGTTGAGATGTTTCGTAATTTCGTAAAAATTTAAAAATAAAAATTTCGTAAAGATAAGAATATCTTCTTTATAATTGACTGGAAATTCAGTCAGTTTTTGTTTTCTCATTATGTTTGATGGAATTCTTTGAAAAATGGCGGGTGAGGTCTTTAGGCCAAATGGTAAACATGTCCATTGGAAGTGCTCTTCTTGCATGACGAAAGCTGTTTTGGGTCTATCCAAGATACGCAAAGGAATTGACCAAAACCGGAATCGATACCAAAACAGTGGAAAGCTGACCAAATCTTGTCCTAGTTACTAGGTCTTCGATTCATGGAAAGGGCTGTGATTGTGGGACAATTAACTTATTGAGGTCCCGAAAATCTATGCATAGTCTCAACCTTTTTCTGAATTGAATATTTTTATTTTCAATTCCCTTAGGAAAATTTTTTTTTGATTATTAATTTCAGATTAAGTTTTTGTATATATACTTATTTTACATTTGTAATACATTTTCAGTTTTTGTATTTTCACTGTCGAAAATATTTTTTGTTTGATACGTGAATATTACTTGTAAAATTTTCAAATTTTCATCCTGTACTCTACCAAATTTATTTGTACAGGCTGGTCCCAACAAAAAATCATAATCGAAATTTTGCTTATCTATTACAATAACGTTGATTTGGTGCACAATATCAAAGAATATGCCATGTATTTTGGCCATTCCATTGATCTTTTTCACACCGTTCTTAAATTAGTGCTTGTTTGGTTTTTTCTTTTGCCTTCTATTTTCAAAATTCTTGGATTTACCAGGGAGACATTTGAACCAGCGTCACATATCCCTAGAACCTGAACATCTTTCTCCAGCATTATTTCGACTTTGATTAATGGTGGTACAATTAGTTTTTTGGTTCCTCGTTGGTCAAATCACATTTTACTTCTGAATTATTGACCAATCTGATTGGTTCTTTATGTTTTTCCTTATTCTGATTTATATCAACGAAAGCTCTCAGGATGAAATCAAATCCCTTTTACAATTTTTCGCATATTTGGTTCCGCAGAATCTGGTTTCATTTCATTTTCTTATTTTGTAAAATTTTTCTTCTTAGTTAAGTGTTCCAATTTTCCTATCTTACTGAACAAATCTTTAATTTCCTTAATCTCATCTCTATTAATCCTATCTACAACAAATTAGGGGCAAATCTGCGGCAATAGTAAAAGTAAACGTAAAAAAAAAGAAAGAGTGAAAAGTACCTTTATCTATAATTTTTCTTAATTCTAGCAAGAGTTTCTCTATCCTTATAGTCTAATTCCAAAGACCAGAGTAGTATTTAAATGGAAGAGCATACTTGTAACCTATCCATCCCTTATATTCGGATGTATCGTAGAAATTTCTCTAATTCTCTATTTCTAAGCTTGGTCATCATTGAGCCATCATTTTCAATTTTTTTTTTCAAATAATTGATTTCTAATGTCTGCAAGTGTACGCAGCCTTTTTTGAGTTGTGTATGTTGCTGTAAAACTTAAAGTAGTTCCTTGCCTTGGAGTATGTGGTGCGTGGAGTTAGTGCGATATAGCACTTTGACTCCCTCTTGTCTGTGAGCATTATATGCCCACTCAACCTATCGCGGTCTGTTTTTTTCTACTCAAAATTTTACTCTATGATATGGCGGGTACGTAGAATTTTGTTTCGGGTGCAGGGTTCTTAGGAACGCCATAGTACTGTTTTTGTAGCTTTAGAGCTTTGTCTCGTAGATATATTTTTTGACTGTCTCTATTTTGATGTCTTTCTATATGTCCGTGTTTCTGACATACCACGGGGTTCCCAAGATTTTCCTAATCACTCGACTTTGGAAGGATTGGAATGTTTTTTTGTTTGTTTTCGTCGTTTGATAGAAAGCGGAACTACCGTACAGTAGCGTCGGTCGTATAATCTGTTTAAAGATTAGCAGTCTCTTTTTCAGACTAAGTTTTTTCGATGCCAGAAGAGGGTGGAGTGAGGAAAGGAGGCCTATGCAATGTCCTCGTTTGTTTTGTATGTGCTGTTTCCAAGTAAGTCTGTCGTCGAATGTAAGTCCAAGATATTTTGCCGTTCTGTTCCATTGTATGGGTTCATTGTAAGTGTTTGTGGATTTTGTCGTAGCTTCCGGGTTATAAAAATGGCTTTTGTCTTGTCTGGGTTGATCTTGATCTTCCATCTGTGAAAGTATTCCAAAAAAGTGTTCGTTGAGCGTTGCAAATTTGACGTTATGACTTTTGCTTGTCGTTCTGTAGTGAAGATATAGGTATCATCAGCGTACAGTGATATTTTTACTGTTCGGGCAGACCGGGAAGATCTGCAGTGTATATATTGTAAAGGATCGGTGAAATGGGTGATCCTTGAGGGACTCAAGCTTCAATGGGTCGCAGGGTTGATAGGCAGTTGTCAATTTCGACGCGGAATGTTCTACCTTCTAGGAAGGAGCAAATGATGTGGGTGAGTTGTAGGGGCAAGTTAAGTTCATGCATTTTGAATCTTAGTCCTGAATGCCAGACTTTGTCAAAGGCTTTGGCTATGTCAAACATAACTAATCTTGTTGACTTCCTGCGTTCTAGACCTGTTCTTATGTGCTGGACCACCCATACAAGCTGGAGTTCTGTGGAGTGATTAGCTTTGAAGCCGAATTGCTCTTCCGGTATGATATTTTTGTCACATAATGCCTCGGTAAGACGATGCAAAATCACCCTTTCTGCGATTTTTGCCATTAACGAGAGGAGGCTGATTGGCCTCCAATTTTGTGGAAATGTTGGGTCCTTTTGAGGCTTCGAAAAAACAATAATTGTCGCTGATTTCCATGCTTTGGGATACCTTCGCAGTTGGAGAATTGCGTTTATTATGTCCGTCAGTGCTTGTAGTATATTGTCTGGTAGCCATTTTAGCATGGTGTTCGTTACTGTATCATTCCCCGGTGCTTTACGTTTGTTTAGCGTTTGTACTAGTCCTTTGATTTCATCGATGTCTGTTGTAGTGTTGTCTGGTCGTTGTTCTCGAGTGATCTCAGGAGCCTGTCGGCCGAATCTGATATGCCATCTGCAAAGTTATAGTCTTCGTCGTCCGACGAATTTTCCTTGAATTGCATTTCAAGGGAGTTCGCGAATGCTTTGCCTTTACCTGCACTGTCATATTGTAGGCCGTTCAGGCCATGTTTTGGAGGTATTTGTATCCTGTCTTGCAGTCGGGAATACTTGGACACTCTCCAGAAGTTGTCGGAGCCAGGGTCAAAGCTTAACAAAAAGCTTTCCCATTGCTCATTTCTAAATTCGCTTATTTTCTCACGTAGTTCGTTTGTTAGTCGTGTAGCTTTCACTCTCTGTCCAGGATCACCTGTGTACCTGGCTTCTCTCCGAACTTTGTTCCTTCTCCTTACGAGTTTTTTGATATTTTCTGGGAGTTCGTAGGGATTCGTTTCCCTTCTCGGAGTTATGATCGTGCTGTTCTCTTTTGCCTGCGTGATCTTTTGTGTTAGAGTTTCTATTGTTTTCTCTATTTCGTCAGCCGTTTCAGGCGTTTGATGTGTGTCTTTGGCTAATGTGACTTGGAAAGCTTTACAGTCCGTTATTCTTTTTTCTCGTATCGGGACATTGAGGATGATGTTTCCTACTCGAAATAGAACCGGCTTGTGGTCTGATGATAGTTCGTCGAGGACTTCTAAGCGAACATCGTTCATGAAATTACGTGAAATAGCGATGTCTAGTGCGTGGCCATGTATTTGCCCATAGTGGGTTGGTTCGTTGGGGATATGCAGGCTTAGTTGATTTGCTGTGCTGAACTTATGTTGCTCGATCTCAGCTTTGTTACTTCTCACAGCTCCCCAGAGACGATGTGTGGCGTTAAAGTCTCCAGCGATGAAGGTTGGACCATCGAAGGACGTCAGTGCTTTGAGGTCATAGGTATGGAAAAGGCATTCTGTTCTGATGGGATTGTAAGTTGAAATCGCAAAGAATTCCAGAAAGTCAGTTCGCACCTTTATAACCGTGGCTTCCATGTGTTGGAGGTGTGGTGTGTTGATGACATTGTGGCTCAAATTTCGCCTCACGAGGATTGCCGTGCCTCCTCCTCTACCCGTTAGTCTATCATTTCTGTATAGAATGTAGTTAGGGATACGGAATCGGTTTCCGGGTTTCAGGAAGGTCTCTTGGATGAGTATGAAGTCATATTTATGTTCGAATATGAACTCTTTGTGCTCATCAGAGTTCCGAAGCAGGGAATTTGCATTCCACGTGAGAATGAAAATGTGATCCTTTGGTTTCATCAATGTTTTTGTTTGCAGTTTTTTGTGTAGCGGTGAACATGGTTTGGATCATGTTTGCCATCATTTCCTGCATCATACTTTGGAACTGTGTTTGCATTTTAGCAAACATTAATCCCATATCTGGGGTATTTATGTTTGAGGCTCGATTTGAGGTTGTGGATGGTTTTGTGGTAGGCGGTTGTTTTGTTTGCGGAGTGCCTGATTGTTGTGCGGTAACTTGTGCCAACGACTTTCTAATGTTCTTAGGATTTCTCGGACATCCCCCATAGTTGGCCGGGTGTTCGCCTCCACAGTTTACGCAATTAAGCTTTTCTTCTGCCTTTTTAGGGCACGCGGAGAAGTGGTGGAGCTGGTCGCATTTGACGCAGCGCGACTGTGCATGGCAATCTGATCCGGAGTGTCCATACTGCTGGCAGTTATGGCACATGGCTTGGCCCTTGCGTGGACGTTGTGACTCGACAATGCAGATTATCTGGCAAATGACTTTTATGTTGTAGATGTCGGTCTCCTTTTTCGAGAGAAGGACTTTCACCAGTTTGGATGGCCCGTCGCGAGTTTTAAGAAGAATGCCTCGGTTGGATGGAACCCCTGGGCTTTTAAATCTTTGGTGATTTCTTCTATTTCTAGGCCGTGCAGGCCTCTGATCACAACCTTTAATTGGCGGTCCTCTGGTAGGGTGTATGTGTGGTATTCAATTTTTTGGTTACTGAGTTTTCGATGGTCAGTCGGAGTTTTGGGTACTACTTGAATGCCAAGATAGACCCTTTTGGCTGAGTTGTGTGCAATTTTGTTTTGCATCATAAGGGACAAGACCTTGGACCACTTTCTTGGTTCTCTAATTATAATAGGCACAGTACCACTCTCGGGTTGTGTGGCGTCTTGAGTTTTGGGTTCGGTGGGGGGAATGGCTTTTGGGGATATTTGCTTTCTCTGGGCAGCGGCCATCTCCGGAAAAGACACTGATGGTTTTGGGGGAGGGAGGGCAGGGAACTCCACTTCCTCTTCTTCTATTTCTCCCTCCTCCGAAGAGTTGGCCGTTTCCATGCTGGAATCATTAATTTCTTCTGCTGAAGATTCTTGCGTTCCAGACTTTTCGGAGGAGGAAGAAGAGATTTGGAGTTTTCGTTTTTTATTTCTAGTTTTATTGTTGCTTTTGTTAGCCAATCGAGCGCTAAGTTTTTCGTTGGCCTGACGCTGCTCGGCCAGCTCAGCATTTGTCCTTGCCAAATCATTTGAAAGTGTTTTTATCTGTTCCATTGCCTCATAAAATTTAGCCGACAGTTTGTTAAGCTCAACGAGCAGTGCAGTGATCTGTTTGTCTTTGGTCAGGTTTGGTGCGACCTTCTTGCCGCCGTCCATGGCCATCTCTTCCCCCAAAGATGAGTGACGTCGGAGTATCCGCCAAATATAATTGAAAAATGTTTAACTAACCTACGCAGACAGACCACGATAAATTAAGTAGAACAGAAACACTCACCCAGAGATGTGTTTCGTTTTCCCTTTTCCTCGCCGCTCTCCTCGTTTCTCATAGAAGATTCCTATATTTCTTTTGCGCCGCACTTTCCGATTCTCATGAATCGATGGTCCTTTTTATAAGACGTTCTTCTAGACACTCACTTTCTACAATCACTTTGTCACAGTTTCATAGCGGCTAGCACCGTTCTTTCTGGTTTTCACTTTCCAAACACTTGTTTTGGTGCACAGTTGTCAGTAGATTTGTCACTAAACATAACTACCGATTCATGACACTATGATGGTATATTGAGTTGAACTGAATTGAGTACTAATGGAACACAACTTATGATCACCTTGACGGTTGTCGGGCGAATCATGTTAAAGTAGTTTTATTTCGTTACTGCCTTTATAAGGTCCACCAATTCCTTTATTAATCGGTTGTTTAGTACTAGTTTGTCTTAAAGAAAATCCAATGTTTCCTCTACGGGTGTGGGTATGTGACAAGTGATTGTTGTCGTTCAGCGTCATAGATGTAGAAGAACAAGCCAAGTGGTTGCAGAACTGCAGCACCTCTGCCAATAATCCTGCGAGGTTCTGGACATTTCTTCATGATTATTATTTTATGTCCTTTGTCGGGTTTGATTACTTTTATTTTGTTGTCTATTCTCATCTACTTCATGCCTCTTATTGAGTGTGATTTCATGCTTTGCTTCCATTTTTTACGTCTTTTTAATTTTTCATAAGATGTCCAATGCCGTGCGCCGTGAGTCTGCCTCTTATTTTTTGGTGAAAAGTTGATATGTATTCCTGAGTCCACAGCCAAATTACTCGATTTTTTTTTTGATCGCAAAAAAACCATGACTTAGAAACTCATTGCATAGTAGACGAACACAAACCACATCATAGGAAATACAAACTACAAATCACGTTTAAGCCAAAAACTCTATTAGAACCGAGCTAAGATTCAAAATTGACAGTACACTACATACGGAAACAGTGCCATATATAAACTGCCATTTGAGGACCATGAAGGAAATTTTGCACATTGGAAACATTGTACGGAAATTGACAGATACAAAGAACACTTGCATTCGTTCACACAGAACAGAACTAATTCTGACCACGCCCACGTGTGTTGTTGATAACTGACAACTGGAACGAACAACTGATGACAAATTTCATCACAATATTTGCCGTCCTTCCCCAAAACAAAACGTTGCGTCTCAGACGTTGGAATTTGTACGAGCCCCAAAAGGACCAACATATAACAATTCCATTACGTTTAATTAGCCCAAACTGTAATGACTTGATATGAACCTTCACCTGCCTTCGCATTCCAGTGAAAGCTGGCAGAAAGCTGCTGAAGGCTACATGTAGCCGAGACGCAACCTTTTAAAAAACCAGCTTTGCGTATTGTTACATTGTTTTGTTTTATTACATATCACAATATATTATTTACAAAAAAGAGTGTGTTATATGTGGGTTGCTGCATTGTATTATGCTAGGATAAATACAGGACATCTACCATTACAGTTGTAACCTGGTTTGCGTTACCAATTCGTAGCTTCCCTCTCGAGCCTGATTTCTTTTTTCAAATATCTGATATGCGAGAAATTGGTAACTCTCCTTTAGAATTACCGTATTAGTTTATTCCAGACCAAAAAAGTGGAATCATCATGTAACTCGTAAATACAGCATTTACGTTTTCATTACTGATGAACCAAAGATCACTTACTCAAATCATAGTGAGTATATTTTTCATATTTTTACTGCAAATGTAAGTAATTCGTGGTACGAGCATTGAATTCTAAACGCTCGCACATTTCTCATGTTAGCTAAATATTCAGAAAGTGTCCAAAATACTCACGTAATATTTTTTGAAGGGAATGCATTTTGAAAACCACTACTTCTGTCACCGAATGCAGTATGAATAAATTGCATGTCCGTTTCAGAGATCCCCGCATCTACGCGTGACACATACATTACACATGAGGATTCTTTAGTATCCTTATGCTTATAAGAAGTTGAAATTTCTGCAAGCATTCATGTTTGCTTTCTCGTTTGATAGAAATTCTTCTTGAGGGATTCTTACTTAAGTTCAGTTATTTTCTGTATGCACATCATGAAGATGTTAGCGTGTCCCTCGTTATCGCCATGTCCATGAGAAATGTGCGAAAAAAATCGATGGGAAAGGAATGGAGTGAACATGATGGAAGTGCAAGAAAAGATTACATTAGGTTTAAGAATGGAAGTAATACTTTTGTAAATTTTCAATTTTGGAAAATTATTGGTTGGTTCGAATAAGAAGTTGCGCTGAATAATTTACGTTTCGTAGTTGAAAGCGGTTGACCCGAATTTTAAGTCAAGCTAACAACTATACTATAGCCGATGAATCCTGAAAAAGACCCTCGGCGGATATGATTTGATGAATTGTGTCTTGAAACGAAATTACTTGAAATTAAATTAAATGAAACGCGTTTTATTTAAACCAATAATTATGCTTTTATTTTAATATCAGCAAGATCAAGTAGGTGAGAATTTAAAATTGATGATTCACCAAAGTACCATTTAAATACTCTAAACTTATTTTTTAGAAACAATTTGAAACTTTCAAGTGGATTATGTTTGCGTGGGCCACGCAACTGATCCTTTTTGCGTAGATATTGAACAATATAAACTTTTTTCAGATTGATATTTTGGTCATCGCCCTGACTATAGCTTTGTTAAGAGTGCTAATACCTTCGAGTGATATTATCCGCTTTTAAGAGGGATCCAGATTTCCATTCACCTGAGAGCTGCAGAAAAATGGATGCTACCGATCCATTGGTTTTTCTCGTCAGCTGTTTCAAATCTAAAATGATTTTTAATTTGGCCCATATGATCCTTTTTATGTCCCTAGGTGTTTGCATCGAATTGATGGGAAGCTAATTTTTCGTGTTTTGGAAAGTGCTTGTTATTCCTTCACTCGGCATATTTCTGCAAACTGGTGGGTTGTAGATAGTAGAAAGTTTGGTGTTCTTATCAGTTGCTAATTTTTCCGAGTCCATTGCTGTATGTTTCCACATAAATGAAGAAAGGTAGGAAAACGGTCGCGACAATAAAAGAAATTGGCCTCAACTGCGCACTGCAATAAGAAACAAAATAACTGATACTACCATTGAGGACGCAGAAATGGCTGTATTTACGCTCCAAGACGAGGAACAAAACCAGGCAAGAAACGAATGCTAACGAATTGTAAAGATAAAATAAAATAAAGATGCTAAAGGATTAAAAAAACTTGAGAAGAAACTGAAACAAGCAATATTATAATAACTAAAGCAGTCAAGGACAACACAACAGTACTTATCAGGAAGAAAGAATACAACGACAAAATGGAAAAGCTTTTTAAACAAATTAAGTATTGAAACTTGGATCAAAGAAGCAATTAAGAAGACAATGGCAACAAAAAGCCTTTAAATCGCGCACACTGGCCAATTGACAAATTGAACAGCATCAAGTAATCAAAAAATAATATATTTTGATGGTTCGGTACAAAAAATTTATACCCATGAATCACTGGGATATAAACAATGAATATAATACAAGCAACAAAAGAATGATAAAGACCTTTCTAAACAACTCATGAACATCTTCAAAACATTATGATAAAAATACTTCTTAGCCAACAACAATATTTAATGACACACAACCCGAACAGGAATGGGAAGACCAACATCCGCGATCCTTATTGAAGTTACCATAAAAAATTTGGAGAAAGTATCATCTCGGTTGGGAATGATATTTCACCCATGATACCTGGGTGACCTTATTTGTATATGAACCAAAAATAACGAAGAACCACGTCTGGAATACTTCGAAAACCCCAAAAATATTAAACTTACATTGGAGACAAAAAGGATGGAAGATTTCCCTCACGAAGTGACATCACGACAAGTGACAAGTGACGAATTCGAGTATCATATCAGAAGTCAACATGTCTGGTTTTTTTTTTTGATTAATGCGCGGTTTAAATTTATTATTTGTGGACGATGGCGTTGTGTATTAACGGTTTTGCCCGGCCTATAGAGTTCATCATCACCCTTCACAACGCTACTACCATCAGAAACAGAGCATTCCCTTCTTGCGGAAGCGATTTGATCTTGGTGGTAGGACCGGCTTCGCGAGGTGAAAGCCACGATTTTTTCCGCTTCAGGGTTTCAAAATAATTCCATTTTTTGTTGGCCGTCACAATTCGATACAAAAAAGATTTTCACGAGGTTCACAAGTGATTTTCTGATTTTCCATTTGACTTTTATTCAAATCGTTTGGAACCCACTTACCGAGTTTATTGATTTTACCCATTACGTAAACGCCTGTTGATCGTTTCTTGTGACACATTTTATACTTCAGGTAATCGAAAACTTATGCATACACCTGGCAAATGAGCGCATAAAACAATTTATACAAAAAAGACCTGGTAGACAAGATAAAAAGGAACGAAAGACATTCAAAGCTCACCCTAAACACATCACCTCAGCTTGCAAAACTAGAGCAACACAGGGGGTATTGCTTCTGATTTTTTTAAACGAAATGAAACGAGAAGACTAGCTCAAAATAGAAAAATTATGAGGGTGAAATCACTTAGTTTATACCATTACGTGGATACCTGCCGTAATGGCTTAATTCCACGGTCTCCATAGACGGTGTTGATAGAAGCCTAGACCATCAGCTCCCCTCTGTCACCGGGAGTGCTATAGCGGAAATCTATAGGCTCCGGGTTGACATACTGTCACAACATGTACTACGACATAAAATGCACTATTTATACAACTTTTAAACATCCACAATCATCAGTGTACTAGTCTCGCATCCACCCCATCAACAAGTTGATGTGGCAATGCGAGGTTTTTCAACTGATAAATACATCTAACTCTACCTCGTCGACATGTAACACGACATTCGGTGCATCACATTCAGTAATTTCTTGGTCGTCTATCAGTCTGTCATACATAGATCAACTTACTTAGCAACATTTTCACTTAACTTCACTTCACTTCACTCTACAACAACATTCAACCATATTCTTCTTTATTACACTCTGTGTAATCGTCTTCATCAACATTTGTGTACTGACCTTTGAAATAATCCTCTAGATCAATTTCGACTGTATTTCATCTTCATTTTGATCAACTTCACAATTCTCCTTCATATTAATCCTTTAAATCTTCTATTACCTTTTAATTTTTAGTCTCTATTTCATCCATTACTTCATTTTATGATCTTACGATTTTCTCTTTATACAAAACTTCATTTAAATCAACTTTGATTCTTCTTCATGTTCTTCTACAATTATCGTCAAAGTCTTCATCATCTTCTCTTCTTCTTATTTTTTAACAATGCTCCTAAATTTGAGTCTACAATCAGTCCGTCTGCTTTACTGCCACTTATTCCTTCTTATCAGGTCTAGTCCTAAGTTATTCTGTCAGCATCATACGTCAGTCTCCTTCTAGTCGACAGTACATCAGTCCACCAGTTGGCCTCTCCTTCAACTCCTCCATTAAACTCACCTTCTACTCTTCCGAGTACAACTCACCTTCAACACCTCCACCATACGACATACAGCGGTCAGGTTGTGAACTTTCCCTCGGTACACGGTTGGGGGTGGAGGAGTCAGTTCCCATTTGTGATCCATCCTCTTACCTCCATTACATCGCTTACTTAAAATTCAACTTTGATGTCTACAAACATTAAATACGTTCTACAGTCCGTCGGCCGTCATTTCTTCAATTCATCATCTCAACAATAGCACTCAACAAGAGACTAAACAAAGACAACATCTTCTTCGGTGTCAATTCCATCTTTTAGTTTCCTTACTCAGCTTCCTATCAACTTCATCGGACAACAGATACCACCACTATCTTCCCTCCCCATTTACACGGGCTTGGGACCGTCATGAGGCAGAACCGAGATTCTAACCCCAAGGCTGGGTTAATGATAAAAGAGTACTGCCTGCTTCTGTAAACAACGTACTCATAAATAAGGACACTTAAGGCTGACAAGCTCAGGGCGAAACTACACACCACCCTTACGCCCATATTTGAATGTAATAAAACACAGACGGTTGCTCTGATCTTTATTAAGCCGTGAGTCCTACAAATTGAAGCACGTTATATAGGATCGGTTGTGGAAAAATTTCTGGAAAATATTCTGGTTCTAGGAAAAATCTAATGAATATGGCGATTTGAAACACAATCATGATCTCAATGATTTATGATTCGGGACTAGAAGTAGGATCTTCGTTCGGAGCAAAGTAACCGCCACATACAACCTAAGGAGTGTGGAGGGAGTCAAAGATCCCCCATTTGTATTAATGGGCTTGTACGACCCGCCTGAGAGTAGCGTGGTGGCTCTAGGTGCATGCTGTCCCTAACGGCGTCAGGAATAGCTTGGTTCCATGTAGAGTTATGAAAGTTGGAGATCTTCGTCAAGAATATGAAGTTTGTGAATTCTAATGAAGGATAGACATCCCCACTACCATGAAATGAAAAAAGAACTACTACTATGCTTTACAAAACTTATCAAATAATTCGGAACTAGCTCCGTATACGGGCCAAAATTAATTCTGTGTTGCTTGGGTCTGCCTTGAAACCAATCAAGCAAGGCCCGGCGGACCCAAGCAACACAGAATTCATTGAATTTACTCTCATCTGTAAATAATAGAGACGAAGGTGGAAATGTGGCTCCTTACAATCTGTTTGAAGCCTAATGAAAACAAAGTACTACTTATACATAAACTTACTTATACGACTTATACGACTTATAAATAAAATAATTACGTTACAATGTTAATTACTTATTGGTCTATGCATACTTTGCTATAGAATAAGTAAAATGAAAACTTATTTATTCTTAAAAGTAACGAATTCGGCAACTTGAGATTAAGTGAGGGTTAAATGTCAATCATTATTAAATATATTGACCACAAATATAATATACACTTAATGGCCTGCACACGTTGTATGAGCCCATAAATTGCAACTCTATCACTGAATCATCTCCATGTCTGTCACTAGAATAACTGGTTTCAAAAAATTTGCAGCTCTTATCAAAGCTTTCAGGCATCTACTTGACTTGACAGTGTCGTCATATTCAGAGTCAATTTCTACGACTGTGTCACTTTAAGAGCTACAGCGGGGCAAACTGACTCTCTGGCGTCGATTTGCATTTTAACTGGTACCCACTCCACCTTTATTCGAGAAATGTCCGTCCAAAAAGCTGCGCAATATCGTATGGCTTGAGCATTCTTCCAAAATTCAACATGCGAATCTCCTCGCTGTTGTGACTCTCAAGTGCACCCATGAAAGACTTATCTTAAAGCTGGAGTTTATGCGTTGTATGAGGTGGGAGGCTGACAGTGGTGACGTGGTTTTACTGAGATGTTACTGCAATGTCAAAGATAAGCAACAGCAGAGTTCGTTTTTTCAATAAAATGCCTAAACCATTCGGTTAACAAATTCGATTGAATCCAACCAGGTGGTGCACCTTTCATCAAAATATTCGTAAATTTTTATCTAGAGAAAATCATCATAGGTAGTACAAAGATACCCGAGCGATTCCTGCAACCAACCATCGTACATAGTGAGCCTCGTGCTGCAGCAGACAACGCTCCTATCTGCTTCTTCCCTTTTTTCCTACCACCAGTAGTTCTTCTTGCTGCATAATTGTAAGCCCTGTCTCATCTACATTGAAAATTCTGGCAGAAGGATAGTTTTTAGTTTTCATTTCAGCTTCCAAAGTATCAAAAAATTCTTTCTCTGCTCCACGACTAAAGCCTTACGTTCGAGCATACGGTATCGCTAGTGGTCTGCGTAGGGATATATTATCTTTATGTCGCGTCAAAAAGAGAATCAACCAAGCACGTTCTGCTATTCCGTTTCTAAATTCATTTTCGATGTTGCTCTTGAAAGTCAGGTGATGTCATTTTGCTAACATTCATTCTAGTACCTCCAAAGTATCTAGATTCTCTAATCAAAATAATGTCTACTAGCTTTTTTCCAGGACAGGTGGAAGTACAGGCTTTCTACCTTTTCTTCTTGTACAATGAACAAAGATTCGTGAGAGTCCTTCGCTAATCATTTAAGCGTGTATCTTGGTACAAAAAACATTTTTACGGGCTTTTTATAAACCATGACCTATGTCCTTACATCTTCAAATGCCTTTCTCGTTGGATCAGGATCACATATTTTTCTTTTCTTTGAAGATGGTGATAACGAACTAAGTCGAGGCATCTGAAAACGAAATATTAAATAAATAGAAGCCATATATTGGTCATATATATTATGTGACCGCCGAGATCGTAATAGGAACAATGTGAGGAGGCCGAATTACAAGTGTTGAAGAATGTATAACAAAGCCAGAGTACATATGTTTTTAGATAGTTACCTTCAAAATACAATAGAAAAACGGTTTGCTAACAAAATGTCCAAATCCCAAAACATAAAACTTAGTTTGTTTGTCCAGAAAAATGAATAGAATGCTGAGGGATTTTATAAGTTTGACATTTGCATGTTGCCCCACAAGTTCAAATAACTGTGGCGACACTGCCACTCAAACCATCGAATATGAAACGAAGTAAGGATCGGCAGAATATAATTTTTTGACAGGTTCCTGTCATCACTCTCTCGCAAGTGAACCGCCATATTTTATAGACGTGATTTTTCCTAGATAATAAATATATTTTTATACATTGTACCAAACGTGTTTTTATATGGACTTAGGTTGAGTGAATTCCTAAATTGGTGACCCCGACGTGATTCCCCTGGTTAAAATAACATTTCGATTGACACTAAACCGTGGGAAACCTTATTTTCGTGAAAGTGCAACGCAATTCTCAACATCGCTACCGCACCGAATATTGAGACAGCGAAAACATCTAAAACTCCAAGTGTGCTACCACCGATCGCGCCGCGACCTTCAACATCCGCGAATCTGTTCGTAGAAGCGTCGCGAATTACGAAATTCCTGGCATTTTACAGACCGGATCCCGAATTCTGGTTCGAGCAGGTGGAAGTCACTTTTCATATCCATCGCATCACGCAAGATGAGACGAAATTCAAGTACGTCATCCAGTATGCGGAACCGGACATTTTGTTTCACGTCATTTCGATCGCCAGGAATCCACCGTGGGAAAACAAATACGAAGCCTTAAAGCAGCGGATATTGATGGCATTCGCAGACACTACGCAGTCAAAATTGAGGCGGACATTCCAAGGCCAAAATCTAGATGGCAAGAAGCCATCACATTACTTGCAGGATCTGCGCAATACGGGAGGAGAGCAGGTAACGAACGCGATGTTCCGGTCGCTGCTGTTGGAGCAACTTCCCGAAAATATAAGAGTCGTTTTGGCCATAACAAGCGAGCTCGACGTAGAGAAACTTGCAAAGATGGCAGATTTAATGTTGGAGTTGCAAAATCTACCTTGAATCTCAACAGTCTTGAATCTCCACAACCAGAGTCAATGGTAAAAAACGAAGTGCTATCCCAAATCCTAGACCATCTTGAGAAATTAGAATTGCGGACGCAAAACCGATCTTATTCTGAAACGCGCAGCAGATCGAACAAAAGAAGATGGCGGTCTAGGGGAAAATTTTGCTTTTTCCACACGCGCTTTGGCAAACTAGTCAGAAATTGCAAAGCACCCTGCCAATGGAAGAATTCCGGAACGACGTCGATAAACTGAATTCGTCGTCTCGCGTTTCGGCAGCCGAGGACGACTCACCCACCAACGCCGACTTATCATTACGGATAGAAAATCCAGACTGCGATTCTTGGTCGATACAGGTGCTGACGTGTCAGTCCTTCCAAAATCAAATCAGCACAAAGTACCATCGAAGTACAAATTATATGCTGCCAACAATACACCCATCAGTACGTACGGTGAAAAAATTTTAACACTGGATCTCGGTTTGCCACGACAATTCCCTTGGAGATTTACAGTTGCAGAGGTTCAACAACCCATCATTTGAGCAGACTTACTACGTCGTTTCGGTTTGTTGGTTGACCTTCGAAGAAAGTTAGTCGTGGATAACAAAACCAACTTGAAATCCATCGGCGATATTCACAATAATGTCATTTTTCGATTATTGACTGTTTCACCACAGCAACCTTATCACTATTTGCCGAAAAGGTATCATGATGTAACTCTTCCTGGTAGCATTAACAAGGTCATGAACCACGGCGTCTACCACCACATATTAACCAACGGACCACATGAGCGAGCAAGGAGACTACCACCAGAAAAGTTGCGCGAAGCAAAAGCAGAGCTCGAATTTATGCTTGGACTCGGCATATGTCAACCTTCGAGTAGTCCGTGGGCAAGCCCGCTTCATCTTGTGGCTAAGAAAAGCGGCCATTGGCGCCCATGCGGCAATTATCGTCGTCTCAATGCTGTCACCATCCCGGATAAATATTCTATCGCCCATTTAAATGAGTTCACCCATAATCTGAACGGATGCAAGATATTTTCAACGTTGAATTTGACGCGTGCATATAAGCAAATTCCTGTAGCACTTTTCGAGTTTAAGGTGATGACATTTGGACTCTGCAATGCTGCCCAGACCTTCCAGCGCTACATCGACTCAGCACTACGTGGATTAGAATTTTGCTGTGCTTACATCGATGACATTTTGATAGCATCGAAATCACACGAAGAACATCAAAAGCATCTGGAAATATCTTTCGACCGGTTCAGAGAATACGGCTTATCCATAAACGTCGCAAAATGCATTTTCGGATCATCATCAGTAGAATATCTTGGATATCTCATTGATGAAAATGGCATCAGTCCTCTTCCTGCGCGCGTGCAAAGCATTCTGCTGTTCAGGAGACCATCAACTATTGCGAAGTTACGAAGATTTCTTGGTGCCATCAACTTCTATCGAACATCCTTGCGAAACGCAGCTGAAATTCAAGCACCACTGCATAAATTTCTAGTTGGCGCTAAGAAAAAGGACAAATCACCAATAGTTTGGACTCCTGAAGCCGAAACGTCTTTCAAGCAGTGCAAAGAGCAGATTGCAAACTCAACGCTACTATGACACCCCATTGAAAATGCCCAACTGGCACTTAAATGCGATGCGTCAGACACTGCCATGGGAGCAGTGTTAGAACAACTGAACGTGAAAGTGTGGGAACCATTAGGCTTCTTTTCCAAAAAGTTCACCGCTACGCAATGCAGATACAGTACTTATGATCGAGAGCTACAAGCCATCTACAGCGCTGTGAAATATTTCCGTAGCATGATCGAAGGACGGCCTCTAGTTATTAAAACGGACCATAAACCACTAATGTTCGTCTTCAATCGAAAATCCGCGAAAGCTTCACCACGACAGTTGCGGCAATTGGATTACATTAGCCAATTTTCGACGACTTTAGTTTACGTCGCGGGAAACGAAAACATCACAGCAGACGCATTGTCACGAGTCAGCTCAATCACTATGCCAGTATCCATCACCAGCCAAGACTTAGCGGCAGCTCAAAAGGACGATGACGAGCTGAAGCAGTTACTTCGAAGGGAAACATCGTTGAAATTGCGTAAACTTTGCATTGACGACTCGGATACAACTGTATATCAGCGGAAATCCGTCCATACATTCGAAAAATTGTCAGACGGAAAATATTCGAAATGACACACAGTCTGTCTCATCCTGGGGGACGAACCACGAAGAAAATAATCAGCCGGAAGTATGTTTGTTTATGTTTTCGAATGGTCCAGATCATGTCTCGCGTGTCAGCGGAGTAGAACCGGACGACATGCAAAACTTCTACAAGGTCATATCCAAATGCCTGACGCAAGGTTTAATCACGTCCATATTGACATAGTTGGACCCTTGAATCCATCAAAAGGATTTCAATACGTGCAAACCATCATCAATTGCTTTACGAGATGGCCTGAAGCGACTCCCATCAAAACTATTACTGCGGATGAGATTGCCACCGTATTTTACGCAAACTGAATAGCGCGTTTTGGAGCTCCTGCTATTTTGACATCAGACCAGGGATCACAGTTCGAATCACTCATCTTTCAATCACTAACTCATTTAGTGGGCTGCAAGAAAATACGAACTACAGCAAATGCTGTATCCTGCAGCGAATGGAATGATCGAGCGATGGCACCGGTCGTTAAAAGCAGCGATAATGTGTCATAACAACGTCGAGTGGGTCGACATTTTTCCTACCGTCTTATTGGGACTTCGCACCAGTATTAAGGACGACATTGGCGCAACATCGGCAGAGCTCGTCTATGGGTCAACACTCCGTATGCCAGGAGAATTCCTCTTCAACGAGGATATGCCACCTGATCCCAAGCTTTTCGTGCAAAAATTCCGTGAGCATATGAAGTACATACAAGCAACTCCAGCATTACGTCATGACAAACGCAAGGTTTTTGTCCACAAAGATCTTTCAACTTGCTCGCATGTTTTCGTTCATGTCGACCGAGTAAGGAAGCCTTTGGAGCATCCATATGAAGGCCCCTACAAAGTCATTGAACAAGCGTCCGGAAATGTCTTCATGCTGGAAGTAAATGGGAAACATGTTGACATCAGCACCGAGCGAATCAAACCTGCATATTTCGAATCCACTGCAGATCCAGCTATGCAGCCGTCTTCAGATCAGCAAAAACAAATTCCCAGAGCGTATGCCGGTCCGAATACAAAACAGCGAAATGTGACATTTAGCAATGTTTAATATTCAATTGCCAACATTTGCTAACTTGTCCGACGTCCAATGTATCCAGGAAGGAGTAGTGTGGCGACACTGCCACTCAAACCATCGATCATGAAACGAAGTAAGGATCGGCAAGATATAATCATCACTCTCGCGCAAGTGAACCGCCATATTTTATAGACATGATTTTTCCTAGATAATAAATATATTTTTATACATTGTACCCAACGTATTTTTATATGGACTTAGGTTGAGTGAATCCCTAAATAACAAAACAACGCAACGCCATCTCATGGATCTGTTGCTAGTAATTCGATAGCTATCATTATGTTATCGTTTCGCATTGAACGCAAATTATACTAGATGGTGCGTTTCTAAGTTATCAATTTGAAACGGGACTAGCATACCTGCAGGGGCCGCATTACCAACTTCTCTATCCGTTTTCAGAACTCTGGATCCTTACTTATATGCTCTTCGGTAATTTAATGCAGAACCTGTTTATAGTCCTTCAAGCGGTGGTAATGGGTCTGTTTACCATTGATGCAATGTCGTTGCACAGAATGAGTTACTTATGGACGGACAAAAATGTATCTTTCTTCCATTCTAGTTACTTTTTTCCTGTTGATGGCTGCAAAATGGATGAAATAAAAAAAAATCGCGAAAAACATAGCACAAAAATTCAAAAGTTACTTATTCATGAATTAATTCCTTTAGGCACGTTGAAATATGATTAAATATGATGAAAACTACTGACAGGCCTTAAATTGCTAGTGAAGAGACATAGTTTCCGTGAAAAGCAATGAATGCATGCCTTTTTCTCGATTTATTTTATGTTAAAGTTCCATCTTGGGAAAACTATGTGAAAATATTGTCTTGGACACATAAGATCACGCTCTGAATAATGAATTTGGTCAATAAGACTTTTGAGACTTTGAATTTTCATTTTTTTGCATCATTTTTCTTGGCACTGTATAAATGTATAACTAATATGTACTCACAATATACATGGAACATTTAAATTTTTCAGAAAAGATAAAAATTTTGAAATCTCAGGTCGCAATTTTCCAATAATCAGATCAAATATGTTTTTTGTTGGCAACTTCTTCAAATTTATCAAATCATATGTGAATTTCCAACGAGACAGTACGAACCGTTAAATAACTAAATAAAAGATTTTGTTCTTTTACTCATGTCGAACACTCATGCCTGCCTACATACTAAAACGGCAGAATCAACAACAACTAAAATTCAAATCCTGCTGTTTGTGATGCCAAATTTACCGAAATATGCAATGCTTAAAGGATAAGGATACACTTCAGAAATGCAACAGCTCTCAAGAATTCCATATCTTGACTTTGAGTGGCTGAGGCATTACAAAATGGTACATTGCGGATGCAATTCAAATTCTGCTCATACCCAGACATACTTGTTCAACCATCAAGAGATGCTGAGATCGTATTCCATTCCGCTGCAGGTACGCTGTGTCAAACCAATGCTTTTAAGATTGCTGCAGCCGATATGAAATATGTATCCTGAGATTTTGCGATGCTCACTTGAAGGAGCGAGAGAAAGGAGCTTGTTTACGATTTGAAAATGGGCTTTATTTACCATACATATGAAATATTGAAATTCGTGCAATGGTAGCATATTTTCAATTTGATATGCTGGCAATAAACGTAATTCGCATAATTATGTTTATTGAGTCATCTCAACTATGCGTTTTTTCTTGGGGAAGGTGTTGCATAGTTTGCAATGGCTTTCAATAAAATGTTCGAAACTTATGACTCATATAAATTTAATTGTTAACTTGAAAGTTGTTACCTATTTAAATCAGTAATTAAAGTATTCTAAATCGCAGAAGTTGGAGTAATAACTATAAATTTGTATTCCGCAATGTTCGTTGTTAATTATGGAAGTATATATAACTTGCACAACTGTTAAATGGTGGATGATTTAATGATTCACAATTACTGATTTTCTTCAAGCCATAAGGTCTTTATTAAATACTGATCGTTATATGTTTTCAAAGAATATAAAGAAAGTTCCATTCAATAAAAATAGAGAAATCTAAGGGCCCCAATGGTTCTCTAAATTTATACCTCAATCAAAAAATCAAAAAACAACCAAACCAAAAAAAAACACTTTAAATTAAATTTAACCGAAATTATTGCACATTTTTCGATATTTATATTTGTAAACACAATGTAAACACGACAGTCAACTTTTTTGTACCTCTAATATGTTATATCTTATTTCAACCAAATTCAATAAAAAACTTTATCTTACACGGCATCCGAGGAAAAGCAGAACCACACGGAACAGTACCTCGAACCACACATGGACTACGATTCAGCTGATTACCCGGAATTGACGTTTCGCAAAGTAGCACCGAGGTGACATTCAAGTGTGAACGGCTCCAATGTAGTGATCATACCGTCTCCGTCCTTGGCGGTGAAACAAAACCTTGACAGGCCTCGAAGTACGTCCGATATTCGCACCATTGAGTTAGTAGTGTAGGTTCGGTTGAAATGAGTTCTCCATTTACACCGGTCTGATCCTTGGCAGCTGTCCCCATAAAGGCTGGTACCAACATTCACATGGCCTCCCTGCTCAGCGAAGACAACCATGAGACCATTAGGGTGACTACAAAAACTAGGGAAAATAGCGGCTCCGAGGGTCAAACCATAATCCATGCTATTAAAAAATGATGTTCAAAAGAAAAGATAATGTCTGAGCAGAAACTTTCGAAAACGGAAGGGTGAAAACTCGAAAATATGGCACAACAAGAGATTCTGACCGCATTCAGGTGCAGTAGGAAATTATCCGCATGACCGAGCGACTAGCAAAAGAAGTACAGAGTCTTGCAACATGTGAGGGCCAACACACAGTAGAGACAAACCAAACTGTTGAAATCCTATGATTGTTGTCATCACCACCAAAGTGAGTGAAGCACGGAATGCAAATGAAGAAATCGCTACAGGGCAGACAACGAGTACTTCGATTATCTTGGATTGGGCAGACGAAGAGTGGCTTTATCGAAAAGCGAAAAAGGTTATGAAATGCAACATTGCCTCATGCACAAACGAACCTCAGCGAGGCGGTCAAAAACGGAGCCTTGAAGTTGGAAGAGCTCCTAACCCAAATAGGACACTATAGACGCATGTGGTTAATGGTAGAGGAAGGGCACGATAGCGCTACAGTCGTGCCGATTTTTTCTATCAGAAGAAGGTTGGTCTGCATCCTAATTGAAATGGAGTGAGATAAACAGAGAAAGGGCGAGGACGGAGCATCATAATCAAATTACAATGGAGAAGGTGTTTCAGACGGCGCTGTCGACGGCTGCCAAGATAGCCCCTTGAAAAGCACTCCCGAAGTTCAAAATCGATAAACCTTCATAGGAGCTAAAACGCAATGTCATACTTTCAATTAAGGCTCAATGCTTTGAAGGAGGCTGTATCGAGTACAGAGGGCCATGCGTTCGTTGTATAGAAAATAAAAAAAAAAAAATTTAGGAATACTACCCCATTCAGAGTGATAAGCAACATGTTCAAACACTGTTATTTTCCGTAGAAAGTCACTCTGTTGTGAGGTTTATGGGCCTGTAGAATCATTAGGAACGCTTTTGTAGAATCATTAGCTTTCGTGCTTTTGCATATGTCACAAGCACGAACATACTCTTTGACCTGGAATGTCATTTTAGGTCAGTAGAAGTATGTCTTCAATCGCCAAATGATGCGCCCGTAGCCACCATGCGGGCTAAAACGATAATTGTGCGCGCGGGCGGTTAGATCACCGGTCATCTCTGCCGGTTTCAATAGTTTCCACTCGTCCTGCTCGGACATTGGGTCTCCATTGGGGTGTTCCATTCGTCTGTACACGAATCCGTCCAACACTTTCAGATTGGGCAGCTGTGCTTGCTTAGTTTCAATGGTTTGCCTCAGTTTCTTGTAGCTATCCGACTAGAAGTGGGGTGTTCATTTCAATGGTCTCATCTTCATCCCTTACCAGTTCAGCCCCTTCTGGGGCAAAAATGTGAGACAACGTGTCTGGGACCACACTATGGGCACCGTTGCGGTGCCGGATGGTGAAGACGAAGCTCTGTAATTCTAGGGCCCATCGAGCTAGCCGGCAGTGTGGGTCGGACTGGCTCATAAGCCACTTCAGGGACGCGTGGTCTGTGACGATCTCAACTGGATGGCCCTCTACGTACGCCCGAAACTTCATCACTGCCATCACCGCTGCCAAACATTCCTGCTCAGAGACGGCGAAGTTTCGCTAGGCTGAGTTTAGCTTGTGCGACGTGAAGGCTATGGGATCTTCTTCACCAGCTTCAGTGAGCTGTACCAGAATGGCACCTACTCCATGTTGACAATGGATAGAGAAACTCAGTCATAGAGACTCAGTCCAGAGGAACTTGTGTCCTTTCTGCAGCATGTCTGTCAACGGCGATGAAGCCGTGGCATAGTTTCGAACGAACCTTCGGTACCACCCGCACATGCCCAAGAAGCGCCGCAAGTGCTTGGTGGTTTTGGGTAGCGGGAACTCATCGATGGCTCGTGTTTTCTCCGAGTCTGTTCTGATGTTGCCGTGTCCGATGAAACGCCCAATATCATATCCCAATATGATATGCCCACATACCGCGTCATCACGAACTTGCTTTTTCGCACGTTGATGTTAAGGTCTGCTTTGCAGATGTATGGGGAGTATTCCTGCAGTGACTAGATGTTCTTCCAACGTCTCAATGATCAGCAGTAAGTCATCCCCATACAGAAAGGCTTGGTGGCGTAGGTGTGGTGGTATAATCATATCGGTTACCCGCGTCATGGTCTGGGATGCGTTACTAAGTCCGAAGGGCGTGATGACGAATTGATGCAGAGGCCGGCCGTGCATGGTGAAGGTTGTTTTATCCTTGAAACCGGCATCAAATGGGATTTGCTAGAATCTTAGAAGAATCAAGAAACGTCTTTTAAATCGAGACTGTTAATGAAGTCCGCATTTGTCAGGCGGCGCAATATCCCATCGATCAGGGGTAAAGGATACGCATCCTTAATCCTGACTGTGTTCACTTGTCCAGCATTCAGACATAGTCGAATCTTGTTGGGTTTCACTACTAGAGTTACCGGTGACGACCATGCGCCCTGCGACCCTTCGATACGCCTAGGCATAGCATTCGGTCAACTTCGGGATGTTGAAACTTTTCCTTCGCGGGTGATATCAGCAGTGTTCAAGTAGAATTTGAAACGCTATAGTCGATCCCCGTGATTCTCCAAGACTTCTATTGCAAAATCAGACGATATGCAGATGACTCCGGTACCAGTGTCAACTAAACCTATCCTCTGCTTGGCAAAGATTTCGACCGAAGCATAGGGACGGACATCATGCATGGTCAGCTCGTATATTTGCGTCGTCTGCAAAAAAGCAGACTGTCGAACCCTCTTCCAGTAGTTCCGCATGCGAACGGTGTATTGTTTCGGGTGACGAGACAACACTAGTCCTTCTTTTGTGAGCCTTACCGAACTCCAGTAGTCAGACGTGATACACGTGGGACGTGCAGCAGACTATTTCGAAGTTCGATCCGCAAGTTATCAAGAGTCGTGTCCAACAGATCCTCCTCCAGCATAGCCGTACGGAGTCACGCCGCGATTCGCATCATGTGACTATAAAAATCGTCGGACGGCTCATGTACTCCCTGCCTTCCGCTTCGCAACTGCTCCTTTATTACACGTTTTTTGATGCCATCGTCAAACTGGTTTCGTAGCGCTGAACAGAACGAGTTCCATTCCAATCAGCGAACGGTTTGCTCGTAACCCAGCGTCCCCGGTCAACAGCGGTGTATGTGCTGCATCAGGGAAGTGCAGTTGCCACACAATGTCCGTTCTGTCAGCAACTGCAGTATTAAAATAACCCGCTGAATTTGAGGTGCCAGGTATCAATGATCCGAGGTAATCATCAACAAATTTGTACTGCCCATAGACACACGAGAACCGATTCAACGGGAATGTTAATTCCGCACGAACATCATTAACCGAAGAATTAAGCCCCGCCTATTTTATACAATTTTCACAGCTGATCGACTTCGGATTTAATATGCTCGAACCAATTGAACATGGGGAAATTGCAATCTGAAGCTGGTCTCAAGGCTACACTTTTTTATCCTCGTGATTCTTCGGTCGAAAGCTCAAAGAGGAAATTTTTTTGTTCTGGTCTTTTTTTTAGTTTTTCTTATTATTTTGTTGTATTTTTTTTTATTTTCCTTCGTGAAGGGGAAAGGTTATAAATAATTATATTTAAGATCATTCCTCTTTCAGCTTAGGATGTTAGAATTTATTTGTCACACAATTCAAATGTTTTCCTTTGTGTGTTATATTAAAGATTTTGTAGCCTGGTGTGTTTATTTCCTGATAATGTTGACATTTATCCGTCGTTAACTTGTTTATTTTATAAAGGCTCTCTCTTTATAATAGGATCTGTTTCCTAGGAGTCTATTTATGCTTTTACAGGAGATCGGGTTAATTGGTCGTCGAAGGAACCAGAGTCTGTTAGAATGCCTTAGGTGCGGGGCGTTTGTCCATGGGCTAACTTTGAAATTTCCGATTATATGAGAAACTTTTTCCTTCCATCCCGGAAGTAAATGTCACTCAGGACATCATCCGAATCATAGTGAGTGTGTAGCTGTGTCTGTTTCGGGATTCCTTCTTTGGCTAAATTATCTACATCATGGAGTGCTGTGATACCTCTATGTTCTGGAGCCCAGGTGAAGTTGAACGTTACATTTGCATGTGTCCTCATGTAATTCCAGATTTCATCAACAGACTTTTTGTTGTCCTTGTTGAACTTGATTTTTATTAATGTGGTATAGGAGTCCGTAAACGGATTGCAGTTTGTATTCGGAGTGAAATCTATTTCTGTAAGGGCCGCGTGTATTGCGGTTATTTCTGCATTGATGACTGTGACTGAGTTTCTCAGATTGTATGAGTTAGTGATGTTGCTTATAATTTCTTTGTAGGCTATACCGGTTTTACTTTCTCCATTTTTTAATGTATTGATAATTCCCCAGGATCTCTTGCAGTAGAGCCGCTGTGATATTATTCTTTTGTAGGCTATGTTAAAGATTATCCTTGTGTTTGGTTAGACTTTGTATGTTTAATTGGAGAATTTCAATAAGTTGTCTGATTCGTATTTGAGATTCGTATTTAATGTCTATGGGTTTTTCTTTTTCTTTTGTGTTGTATGTTGCGG
Organism: Stratiomys singularior; assembly: GCA_954870665.1. NCBI lineage: Eukaryota > Metazoa > Arthropoda > Insecta > Diptera > Stratiomyidae > Stratiomys > Stratiomys singularior. The sequence continues at coordinate 64,820,114 of OX940880.1, read as the reverse complement.
ATTCCACTAATTTTTTAAAGCTTCCAGTGTTTTATACATTGATTTCTTTGTTATCTTTTATAAATGTGTTAATCGTTTGTCTCGTTTAACTCGTTTGTCTTATGTGGATTATTCGTAATAAGTTGGATTGTTTGTGTGGTTACTTCCGGTGACGATTGTTTTGGCTGTTTCCTAATATAAATATTGGTATGTTTAACATTCTTGGTTGGGATTGCTGTGATTTGGGCATATGTAACTTTCATTAATTTTTTTTAACGTCCCTGAATGTGTTTCTCTGGTTATTGTTATAAGTTTTAACTAATTGTGGGAAACCCATGTCTGCGATGTCTTGGAGACCAAGACCTGTATATTTGTTTTTGTGAATTATTTTCCTTGCTTCCCTATTAGATATATTTAAGATGGCGCTGGTTTCTACTTTGCTTATATATTGTGACCATTTTGTGCAGTTTAGGTTATTCGCGTCGTGGTCCGCATTCTTGCATAGTAAGCACTTAATGGTGTTGCAATTGCTGTTGCAGTTTTGTTCCTAGCATATAAGACATATTTTTATTTTGTCTTTGCACAAATTGGTTGTGTGTCCAAGCCTACCACAGTTCTGGCATTCACGTGGTCTAAATCTAAAGTAATCCACTTTATTAATAATATATGCCGTTTTAACATTTTCCGGGAGTGTGTTGCCTGCAAATTTAATTTTAATTGTTGTTGTGGGAATGCATTTTGTCGGAACTGTTCTGTCCCTTGTCGACATTTGTTGCGCGTCTACTATTTTGATACCTTCTAAGATTTCCCCTCGTTCATTACATGATTTTGATATCCTTAGGAACTCTTCGATAGTCATGTTCGTTGGGATGTCTCTTATGACGCAATATCTGAATAGGTAGTTACTTCGAATAAACGAGTTAATGTCGTGTTGACTTAGCATTTTGTTGTAAATGCTTTCGTTTGCTGCTTTTGGGTTATTGAAGATGTCCTTTATTCTACTAAAACCGATTTGTTTTAAGTCATTGATATCGTCCGATTTTCTTGTTTAATAAGAAAAATTTCATTGGTGCGATTCTGAACTTCGTGTTGTCATTGATAAACCCGTCCATTAGTACTGGGAAACTGTTGTCTGTTGAATTTTCCGGGTACAAATTAGGTGTACGTCTTGCGGCGAGGTTTGTGCTCCTAGCGGGGATTTTGGTTGTTGCCATGCGTGTGTGGTTGCTTGTGTCACTTTGTTCGTGCTGAATTGTGTTCTCATGAATCACTTTTTGCATTCCTTGTGAAGGGGAGTGCTCCTTTTGCGTTCAGCATTATTCTTATTAATGATGGTCATGTCTGCTGGTTTCCTTTTCTTTTAAATTGCCGTTTTATCCGTGGGATGGGTCTCCTCTAGGTCTGGGGGTTTGTTCTTTCAATCCTCTAAATCCATTTTGACTTTTAATGGATATTACTGCTCTCTAATGTCTTTTCCCTAATGCGTTTTATCAAGTTATAGAAGGTTACTTACTTATTTACTATTCTTTTGATTTAAGTTTGCAATCTGCAGCTAGACTAATTGGGATTAGGTTTGGGTACACCATGCGGTTTGTGAATAACTGTATTCCGGGAAATCTCTTAGTCTTATTGATCCGTTTACGGCTACACTAATGGCTACACTAATCAACTGTGCTCAAATCTTTGATTCCGTTGTGAATGTCATTAATGAGCACATCTATATGCTCCATATGCTTATTGAGAATTAGAAATGCTCAATATAAGCGTATGCGCATTTTCAATTGACGTTCACTGATTAAAGTGCATGATTCAACGAACGGTTTTATAATATTTTCAACATGCAAGTGGTATTTGTGACCATTCCTTTACAAAATTTCCTTTTCTAACTGTTATGTTAGCTCACTGTCTAATTTAAAACCGAAGCTAGTCGAAGATTTTGGAAATTGTAAATATTGTTTTAATATTTACAAAGAAAGGTGGAAAGAGCTCAAGGTGGTTTCGAACACGCGTCCCTGCCGCTTCTTATCAGGTGCCAACTCACAAGCTGGGACGCATCGATTGGCACTACCAGCTAGGTGGATGTCGACTGGTTATTATTTTTACGTGTTATGATTGTTGCTCTCAGCTTGAACTTGTCCTATTTGCCAAATTGCCTTTGGTAAGCTTTATCGAAGTTTTTGGTAGATCAATCCTTTCCCAATCTTTCCACCTTTCTTTGTAAATATTAAATTCACTCTCGAGGTATTCGACAAATTTGATCAGAACTTCCGCACCCATGAGTCTTCGCTGAGTTAGCTAGGAAGGGTATAAATCACTTATAAGTTCTAAGTGAAAATCGATAAATTTATCTACCAAAAACTTAGTGAATATTGTATTATTTTTAATATTTGATGAATGAAAATACTTTCGATTTGCTATTTATATGTATGGTAAGTTAACTTGTATGTAAAATTGTCGACAGTAATATTGATTAATAATTTTCAATTTCAAGACATATGTATATATGCTCTTCAACAAAACACGTTAACGCTGTGTATTTATCAGCTGTTATTAGTGATTTCTGAATGTAGTTATCGTATTTTTGTCTATTATTAAATAGTACATTGTGAATGCTAACTAAATTTGTTTCTAATTGAGCGAAAATCTTTGAAGTTTCGATAGAATTTCGGGTATCATGCTGCTTATGACACAAATGGCAGGAACGAATGGAGCCGTTAATTTGAACAAAAAAGAAAAGTTTATAACTTCGGGCGCTCATGTACGTTCATGTGCACGGATAGGGCCTCTCTATATCTTATACATCTGTAGTTCGTATTCCGCGGTGCCATAATTTGGAAATTCGAGTTATCATCGTTTTGTGTAGCGTGACAAATTGGTATTCACAGTATTTCATTAAAGTAGCCTTTTTTCGGGCACCGTGGTATATCGGTTAACGGATGCGCGATCGTTGTTGTGTTTTTTTATTTATGGATAAAAGTAAAACCAAGTAAAGTAAAAAGTTGCAACGTTACATTGGAAATGTCGTGATCGATAAATCGGGTTTTTTTGGTGGCTTGCTTAATGATGGAACAAAAGCAGAAGTCCGCCCCACGTTCGCATACCTCGCCGCACTGAGCTAGTCCGCCAGCAGCTACTTACGTAGTGAACTTCCGAGTGGCCGGGTCGTTAACCTTCAGGGTACAACTCGTTGCCACAACTCAAGGACCTCACCTCCGGATCTCGTTGCCAGACCAACTTGCCCTGCAGTCGTCGACGTGACGATTAGGACATGAAAACCATCACAGATTCGACGATCCTATCTAACTAACTGTTTGTTTTTTCTATACATGATTTATTTATCAGCTATTTCTACATCTGATTTGTCTACCACCAATTTCAAGAAAGAATAAACCCCGTCACAAACACGAGCATTGCTTTCGGGAAATTAATATACTCAATTGTTTAAACATGTTATGAAAAATGGATGTCTTAGAACTATCTCTTTAACCGTCTGATTAAACTTTTAGAACAAATAAACACCGCATGTGATCAGCTTATAAATACAATAAGCCTGCATGAAGTTTTGCATTCAAGTTGAAACTTCTTCTAGGCACAGGTAAGCTGATCAAATACAAATTATGTAGGATTATCAGTTGATATATAATTGTGCACAAATTTTTCGCAGTCCTACTTTGCATCTAAAGGTAATTTAATTCCAGATCCCAGATTTCACGAGAATGAGAGCCACCTTTTTAATTTTGACGTTCGCATGCGCGATTGCGACCATCAATGCATATGCTATTGAGGTATACAGTAACAGTTCTTTTTTAAGTTTTTTGTTTAGTAAAAGCCTAACTTTAGAGTTTAGATAATTCATTGGCCCGTCCTCGTGGGAAAAGAGCTGCTAGCCCTAAAAAAATACCTGATTACGATGACTACGAGGACTATGGTGAGGATTATTCTGATGATGACAAAGTAGTTCCAGTAAAGGACACCAAAGTAGATGCCGGAGCAAATAGTAAAGGAGATAAAAAAGTTGAAAACACTAAGACGAATGATGGTAAAGACAACGGTCAACAAGGTATAAAAGATCAGCCCATAGGAGAAGCCGTAGCTAATCTTGGAAAAGATAAGGCGCAAAGTGCTGACGACGCTGAAACAGAAGATTATGATGAGGCTTCTGTTAATGAAACTGACGACGAAAAAGACAATGCAAGTAAAGCAGAAGACTTGGAGAGTCAGGTCTTGCCGGAAAAAGCAGAAAAAATTGAACCAGCTGTAGGAAATGGGCCTGAAACCGACAAGGTCCCGCCTGCCGATCAAGAAGAAGCTATCAAAAAAGCCGAGAAAGAATTGGCTGACGCCTTAGCAGACGAAAAGATCGGTACTGATCAAGAAGTTGCACCAGGTGAAAACGATGTAGAAGAAGAACCAGAGGGTCCTGTTGAAGAAGATGCAGACTATGATGCTGAAACGGGAAGCGAGCAAGCTGGAGATAAGGTAGATGAGCCCGTGGAGAATGTGCCAGTCCCAGTAATTGCAATTCAGCCCGATATCCAAGTTGCAAAGGCAGAGCAACAAATACCTGATGCACCGCTGCCACCAATTAACAACGTTCCTCAAAATGTGCAGTCACAGCCAAATATCCCTGTGTCCCTGCCAATCGCTCAACCAGCCCCTGCTATAATCATCGTGCCGGTACGGCAACCAATAGCTGCACCAATTCTTTCCCCCGCACCAGCGTCATTACCTGTGCCCGTTCGTGCAGTAGATCCTGTACCAAATCCTGCACCTGTTGCTGCTCCTATTCGTGCACCGATCACTGTTCCTGTTGCAGCACCGATCCCAGTGCCTCCTAAGGCACCTACCCCTGTGCAAGTTCGTGCACCAACTGTTTCAACAAACCCTAAACCTAAGCCACCAACACGTGTAGTATCACCAGTTCAACCGAAGCCTGCAGTTCAGCCCCCAACTCGCGGATCGAGCTTACCTCAAAAGGAACGCAAGGGAAACGTAGTTCCACGAAAATTGCTTAGGAGAATTCCAACGCCAACTATTAAAAAACCTATTGCTCGTAGGGTCATCAAAAATTGATTAGTAATTGACTAGTTGAAAAAAAGACAAAATTCATTCAATAAAATTGTAATTCACCTACAAACATTGCAATTTAATATTCGCATTCTTGTCTGGTTCTACGCCAAGGTCTTGGATATTGTTTATGAGCAACTAATTATAGTTGATGAACGTTTGGTAAATAGAATTGGAGTAAGTTTTTTGGTGAACTCTTGTTTACATGAGGATATCTAGAAACCGATGGCACCTGTATTTTATGACAACTGTATGATCATTAAAAAAACGAGATTATACAAATAAAAAAGATTTTGTTTATCTTTTGTTGAAAATCGTTTCACATTTCGTCGCGCTAGTGAAGAAGAACGTGAAGAAGAATCAAATCAAATGAAGAATATAAACATCTGATCAATGCTCCGGTCGAGTAACCCCCAAGCATGGGTAGATAATGCAGTTTCTAAAAAGGGACTTCAATTGGCCAAAACGTTGACTATTGTGGGCAACAGACATAGCTAAACCACAAAACAGCAATAACACTTCGAACCAACTTCCGATCAAAATGGATTCAACCAAACTTAGTGGAAAATTCTATATGAATAGATAAATCTTCTCTCATTGTTTTAAGCTTGAATCCCACATTGAAGTCACTGTCCAAGGGCGCAGAATAAGCATAAACCTAACACTGCCTTTTCTATCTCTTCCTGCAAGAAGTCGTCCGAGAGCATAGCGTAATCTCTCAAAAGCGTTTACAGTCCAAAGGGGGATGAAAGAGAAAGAGATACGAATACCTCATATAGCAAAGACATAGGTGAGTGGAGACATCGTGGTTGCAAGCTTTCTGAGCTCAAATGTGTGTGAGAATAATTACTACGGTATAAAAGCAAATATGCACCTTGTGTATGAATACAAAATTTAATGGAATTCTAAAGCGAATCTTCTTTAGAGAATGGATTTCATGGAGTTAGTGCAATTTGGCACTTTGACTGCCTCTTATCTGATATACAGACGACCAACAACGTGACCTGTTCGATTCCGTTGTCGACTTTTAATTCTACTGCACTATTTAGCTGACGTGGAATTGTCTTCATTCCGTAAGTTTCTTCGGAACGTCAATACACAGTTTTTGTGGTTCCCTTTATCGTCAAAATGCTTTAGAACTTCCTCCTGTTCGTATTTACCAAGATTCATCTTGTTACTCGGTTTTGGAAGGACTGGAGCGCTATTTGGTTGGTCTTTGTCGTCTAGCAGAAAGTGAAACTGCCGTAAACAAGCGTCGGTTGCAAGATCTGTTCTTAGATTAGCACCCTGTTTTCCAAGTTGAATTTTTCAATTTAAGAAGAGAGTAGAGTTTGGACAGGAGGCTATTGTAGAGTCTTCGTTCGTTTTGTATGTGGTCTCCCCAGGTGGACCTGTAAGCCTTCTTCATTGTATTGGTTCGAAAAAGATTGTGATTCTCTGTGGAGTTTATCATCTCTTTCAGTTATAAATATGGCTTGTGTTTTGTCAGGGTTGATCTTGATCGTCCAGTTGTGATATTCTAAAAAAGTGTTCTTTGAGCGTTTCAATTTTTACATTATGACTTTTGCTTGGCGGCCTGTAATGAAGATACAGGTGCCAGCAGCATTAATTGATATTTTAACTGCTGGGGGTAGTTTGGGAAGGTCTGATACATTATAGAGAACGGGTGATGATGCGATGGGAACTCCAGCTTCAACGAGTCACAGGGTTAATAGGTGGTTGACGATTTTACTTGAAATACTCTGCCACTTAAAAAGGAGCTAATGGTTTAGGTTGAGTTGATGCTTTTTCAGTATAAGTCCTGCATGCCAGACTTTATTAAAGATATTAGCTTCGTCAAACTTAACCAGCCCTACTGATTTTTAGCTCTCTAGACTTGTTACTATGGGCTAGACCACCCTCACAAGCCAGCACTCAGTAGAGTTTCGAGAAATTGGAATTGTAGAGTAGAAATTGTTCTTCCGGTATGATATTGCTATCATGTAATGCCTTGTTGAAAGAGACGATGCAGAAAAAACCATTCTGTAATTTTAGCCCCCGATGGGAGGAGGTTGATGGGCCTCCAAATTTATGTTAAAATTGGGCCCTTTTCATGCTTCGGCAAAACAATACTGGTCGCTGATTTTCATTTGCTAGATTTGCTAGTGTTTGCAATAGTCCTTTGATTTTGTTTATGTCTGTTGGCTGGATTGTATGATGCTTGTTTCCTCTTCCCAGGAGGCTGTCTGCTGAGCTCAGTACGCCATCCGAAATGTCATAGTCCTCCTCGTCAGATAAGTTTTTCCTAAATTGCATTTCGAGGCAGTCGGCAAATGCTTCAGCTTCACCTTCATCGTCTTATTGCATTTCGTTCGGGCCATGGATTGGTGGCACTTACCATACACTTTGTCTTTCAGCCCAATGTATCATTTGCCATTTGTGCAGATTTCATAAAAAATGGGTTCTATTCGAGAAACTTGTCGCGGACTCCGTCAATTTTATGGCCGGCATAATCGTCGATCAGAGCAATTAATTTGATTAACTATGTATCGTTTCCACACCAAATTTACTCTCACTGATGAGACGTCGTACAGTGCGTAATGAGAAACCCGTAGCAGCTATGAAGCTTAGTATCGATTAAAACCCAAGTGAGTTCAATAAACATCGTGCTCAATAGTTAAAGCTGTGCTCATCCACATTATGGAAGATTTTACGGAAGGATCATGGTTTTCGGGCTTGCGAATTCCAACTCGTGCAAGAATTGACGCTGAACGAACACCGTGCACGGCGTAGATATGCTGTATGGGTACAAGAAAAAATTGCTGCAGATCTCCAATTTCATAAGAAAATCTTATTTAGCGATGAGGCTAATTTTTGGTTGAATGGCTACGTCGATAAATAAAACCATTGCATGTAGAGTTTGGAAGTTGTCCAAATATCGTTACATCTGAAGAAAGCTACTGTTTTGTGGGCTTTATGGGGCCGGTGAAATCATTTGTCCATATGTTTGTCATATGCTGCGATGTCTTGACCTGTTTCAACGGGAACGCAGGACAACCATCCACTTATTGAAAATGCGTTTAATGAGTGCAAAGTTTTTCATTTTGGACCTGTGAACTGGCCTAGAACACCTTCTGGCTTAGCACTGCTGGACCGCTTGTAATGATTCGTAAAGTCCCTCGTTTGCACTGACAAGCGCAAGACTGTGGACCCTTTGGAAGTTATTGGCAAGATACGGCCTCAATTATTTAATAATCATAATTATAACTAGAGTAGTTAATAAAAAAACTACTCGTTTTGACGTCCACCGCGTCTGTCGTGACCGTAGGGACCTGAATTGTCTTTACAAATTTCACGGCAATCATAACAATTTATTTATATTTCATTTCGTGTTAAAGTTATATACCTCAAAAGCAAAAAATCCTACCTAAATATAATTTCTTATCAATAAGAGGGTATCTTCCAGCCGATGTAAACCTTTGTTATTGCGTAGGTGGCATATCGAAGGCGGCAAATGTAAGCAAAAATATGAACCCTTAATATAAGTATCAAATCACGACGCTTATAATTTTTATCTTTTTATTAATCGAAGCCCACGGTAGGATCTAAAAGTAGTAACCAGCGGTGGAGGGGGGTTAGGTCATCTAGTCGCTGTAGCGGTGAGCCATCCAAATTGTAAGATATTTGTCAAAGCCATATACTGGGTGTAGATTAAGCGCGGTTTCCGCGAGCCTCTGTTAGTGTCACCACGATCAAAGACGGAGAAAAAACTCCTGAAGTGTCCATTTCTTCATGGGATTGAGAACCCAGAGATTAAGGACGGTTGTCGAGAGAATAAATAAAAATAAAAAAAAAATAAAAAAAAAATGCCTAGAGATTATAATCGGATAGTGGATAGAAGGATTGCTGTGAGAGAGATCCATTTTCCCTTTACGACACCAGGTGATCCATGATGCCCTTATTCATAAGAAGAACCACCCACATGTAATGCGACACGCGGTTCTAATTGTATTTTGAGCGCGCCTATTTTCTCCGAGAGCGGTAAGCGGAGCCCGGTACATCTTTTCCATGCGAAAAAAGTATGGCAAGTGTCATGGGTCGTACTCGGGCAAAACCAGAAAACAGGAGACGGTTACTTTCCCATAATTATCAGGTAAGATCAAAAATACCCATGTCCATTGAGTAGTTGTGGTAGGTAAAAATGAGTCTCACCGTGCCTTCTGCAGAACTATGGCGCGAAATCACTGATAAGCCTTCCGGTCCATTTATCTCGCGCTTCGTTTACTCATGTCTCATGCTACAAGGCTAGGGTTCTTCTCCTTTCCTCTTGGCTTAAAAATTCTCTCTCCAACTCCCTCCTTTGTAAGGTACGACTCTTTGTACAGAGCGCTAGCCCAAGCTGTTGAACCGTATAAGAGCACTGACTGCATTGCACTCATGAATAGGCGCCATAAGCAACTAAGAGCCGACACTCCCGCAGGAGCTCTATCAACTGACGCTCGAACCAGATCGAAAGAGCTCATCTTTGAATCAATCATCAAACCAAGATATTTTATTAGTTAGTTATGCTCATTGATCGTTTCTCCAACTCGAAAGGGAATAACAAGGGGGTTCCGTTTCTTGGTAAAGATGACGACCTCGGTCTTTCCCAGTGCTAGGTTAAACCCACGGTTTGTCATCCGTTGACTTACTCGGCGCAGTAACGCACCCAGCTCGACTTGCGACTGCTCGCAATGTCATCTGAGTAACCGATGAAATGCGACTGGTATAGCTTTAACCTCAAAAGTTGGTCGGACGAGACATTCCATAGGTCCGGGCCAAGGATGGAACCTTGCCCCATCCCAGATGTCTCATCCATTCTTCGCCGATTTCCCCACGGTGTCATAGACGAGTTTTCAGACATTAAGGTAGTCGTTCAATATCCGCGTGAGATACCTCGGCATCCTGAAATATTCCAGAGCATCGAGAATATCTGTCCATCTGCCCTCATATCGGGTGTTATGAGAAGTACTATTCGCCTCCAGTGTTAGTTGTGGGCTATTGTCCACTGGATGGCGTTATACGCCTCTGTTAATGCACCAATAGTGAATCAGTAACCCCTGAAGCGGTACTGCTGAAAGAATAGACCCACAGCAGTTCGAATCGTCTTCCCGAGTCTCTCTCTAATGATCTAATGAAATTCGGGAGCACTTTTCCAGCGGTATTCAGCATATATCGAGCCGATATGCAGATAGTTCTCCCGGGTTTCCCTTCCCCATGTTAATTAGCACAAGCTTAGCTTCTTATTGGCAACACGTGCTCTTTCAGGCAGGCGTTGAATTTGCTGAGCAGCACGTATGGGCAAAGTTGGGTACATGCTGTACCATTTCCGCTCGGGTATCATCTGGTCCCTTGGCATTTTTCATTTCATCGCTCTGTTTAGCTGTATCACCGCTTAGCAGGACATTTATATGAAGGATGACGACAAACAGGATGCACAGAGAAAAGCGCCCGAACAACGTTGTTCAATTTTTGCCGCTTCAAGCACACAGGGCCTCCGTGAGGCTCCGAGTTTCCGGATCACAAGCTTATAACCCAGGTCACACAGGTTCCTGTTGATTTCGTTAACAAGATTATGCCAGCAGCGAGCCTTACTTTTTTAGTAGACCTACGGAGGAGTTGTCTAGCTAAACTGTATGCCAACGTTTGCAAATGTGACTCATCTCGATACCTTAAACGTTGCGTTTCGCGGCGGAGTCTGTGACGTTCTCCTCCATTTTCAGCGATTTCGTCTAGCACATGCGACTTGAATAGACTTTTTTGTATGTAAAAAAAGTAATGTATTAAAAAAATAATAATAACAATAATAATAATTCAGGTCGCATCTTTAGCGAAAAAGGAATAATGCGAGAAGATATGGCTATTTGCAAATACAAAGGCCACATAATGGTGCCGAAGGAAGTTACTTTTAAACGACTAGCTCATCGCGCGGGCGTGGTGGGAGGTTTACTATATCATGAAAGCCGTGCCCCTTCCATATCCCCCACACACACACAGAAAATGCTTACTGCTTCATTTTAGACAAATGAAACAAATTTTATAACAAAATGCCAATATAATCATGCAACACAAGTAAGTAAGTAATTCACGTTCCGCAAATCAGAATGGGAAAATTTTTAACTGTTGTACTCACAGCTTGCTTTGGAGAAATGTGATGCATCCGCACAAGAGCTACTCCGTATTTGATTTATTCCCACGATGACAAACAGCTACCAAGTGTCCGTTTTGCTTGTCTTCACCGTTTCTTCCCGTTACTTTTTCTTAAACTTTTTATATATTATATGTACATATATATTATATATTATATATATATATATATATATATATATATATATATATATATATATATATATATATATATATATATATATATATATATATATATATATATATATATATATATATATATAAGTATAATAAGTATAATTTTATATGCATATAACACTTTCTTTTCTTCATATATTTTTACTCTACTTTTGTTCGCTCTTTACACTTTTTTTCTGCATATACTTAATCATCTATTTACTTTTTTCTTCTTCTATATTTACTTTATTCATTATTATTTCTTCTTCTTCTATATTTACTTTATCCTTTATTCACTTTTGCTTCTTGTCCTTTACATTTACTTTTCCTCCTTCTTAAAGGTAGTTGATCACAGCTTACAAGTGAATTATATTTATAGTAAATTTGTCTCAAAAAGCTTTTGTTTTGTTTTTTTATTTTTTTAATATTTTTTGTCTAAATATTACTAAATACCTAAATCTAATTACAAATCCTTTCATTTTAATTCTAGTCTTAGTTCTATTTTACTTCGTAAGAGTTTCTTTTAACTTAAAATATTATGATTGCTAATAGAAATTTGAAACAAAATTTAATTCTTACAAACAGTTGTATTCGCTCTCTTTTGTTTATTTATCTATTTTTTGTTTTTATTTCTTCCTGCCGCCTACACGACGGAAAACGTAACAGATTCATGATGCAGTTCACCATTCCTACTGTTGAGACCCTTTTAGTCCCCGTCGTGGTCCCTCGTCATGGTTTTGCCGCTCTTGAGAATTCCGGCAAACACGTCTGCATCCATTTTAGCAGTGTTTCAACCTACGGCTGAAGGGTGGCACACTGCGCGTCGAGAAGCACGTTCGCCCATGTCATGTCCCTTCTTAGCGCGAAGGGGGTCCTTGACGGTGCTCTCGAAGAGGCCCTTGGCAGTGGATTCCGCCTCGAGTTCTAAGAGGAGGCCGCCTTCATCTCGACTGGTGTCGACACCCATACCATTTTCCTGCGATAAGGTTTTAGAAGGCTGCATGTCGTCCTTTTGTCTTTTAAGAAAGGAGTAGTATTTTCGGTGAAGGGGTTTTTTTTCAGAAATGTTCTTAAGCTCTTTCAGTTCGCTCTCTGCCCGTAGCCACCTTCGGTGGTAGTGTTAGATTCTGTCAACGAGGTCCTCCAGTTCATCAATTGCATTTTTAATGTCCTTATTGACATTCTTTAAGACGTTCGTTGCTTTTCTCATCACGTTTAAGATGGCCCTCATGTTTCTATTTAGCAGCTCTTCCTCACTTTGGTCTACGGCTATTTATGCGAACAGGTCGATCTCAGGCGACGTTTTTGGGGTACAGTTAAGAAGAGGGTCTTGTAGATGTTGAGCATTCTTTTATTCGCTTTCCACGATGGTCGGTTTGTGACCATCAACAACCCCCGGAATATGACACTTGGAGTCGATGGCTCTTGTTCCCAAAGCCTCAACTACGCTTCTTGTATCATTCCTTCCGTCACCTTCCGGCAAGCACCATTTTCGCAGATACAAAACGGTCGATGGAAGTTTGCTTACCCAATGTCGCCTCACAGGTCTGGGTAGACTTGGATACTCTTTGAGAAGGAGTGCGCGGCAGTTCCTCCGGGCGAACATGCTTTCCTCGGTGATCTGTTCACTTGTAGCTTTTGATTCTTCAGTGGCCGAGGGTTCCATCAGCAAAAACTACCCTGGTGACTTATTCCCAGCCAGATTGCTGAGAGAAGCCCGCATGAGCTCAAGGCACCCTCACACGTCGGGGAGTGTATTTCCACCCAGAGTTTTTTCTTTGTTTCTTCATACATCATGATTTTTTCATAAGTACTCTTGGTGACTTGGCCATGTGCCTGCATAACGGGCAAACCTCACCGAGCTCCCTATCCAGTTATAATAATAATAAAAAAAAATGATAATAATAATAATAATAATAATAACAATAAAAATAATAATAATAACAATAATAATAATTTTTTTATTGTTGGTAGGTGAAGGCTATTTAAGCCTTGACTCCCGGCCAGACTTGGACTCCCCGTCTCAACCAGAATACCTCGCTTTAATTAAATACTAAAGGGAGGGACTAAACACCTCCCCTGTCACACCAAAAAACTAGCCTTTATTGTTTGTCACATTATTTCGGACTAGGCCAAATTAATCATCGCTTAGAGGCGCCTTCGGGTTAAATCCCTCTTTTTGCACGGATGGATGGGAAGAAAGAGGATTGCTGTCAGAGAGATCCACCTTCCGTCTGCGCCGCCAAGCGATCCATGATGCCCTTCTTAATAAAAAAAGAACTGTCTGTATGTAATTTGACACGCAGTTCCAACTGTCTTTTGATTGCATCGTTTTAAGCAATCAACCAGAAGTTGCAGCAACCCTTTTGTAAAAACAATTTTGATGGGGGTTGAATGATTCACTTTAAAAATGATAATACGATTAAATTTATTCATTTAAATATTTTTTTTACGTCAATATCTTTACGAATAATCTACACTTGTTCAAATATAAACAATTGAATCAAATAAAATGTGTTATTACGCGTAAAGACAATATCACACAAAAATTAGTATAATTGAATGTCGCACAAAGTTACTTTAATACTATTATTTAAAAATTTAACTAATTGTATTATCATAAGGGAGTAGCAGGAGTAGTAGGACGACTCAGCAAACAATCACTCGCCATCTTTATGCATAGGCTGTAGTAGGGGAGCCCAAAAGGGGATTTCAGGATTTACTAAAGCGCGGCAGATTAATATACAGTAAGATACCTTGTACCCACCTATTTACTTCCACCAGATATGAGCCTCATTTATAAGGACGCCCGTCAAGGATAAAGGATCAGATTAGTAAAAAAAAATTGTTCATTTGAAATTTTCGGGCGCGTCAGATTAAGGTAGAGTGAGTTAGTCACATGCTAAAACGCGTATATTCCTCTAATCTGACAATTTAAGGATGACGTAAAGAAAGAGGAGGGCCACAAAGTTGAAAAAAAAAAACGTCATTTTGACATTCTCGAGCGTGGTTGAAATTTTCTTATTTTGAAGGGAATAGATCAACATTTATGAAAAATATATAATCTGACGATTTCCACAAGCCGAAGTAATAAAAATTAATCAATAAAGTTTAATTCGTGCAACTACGAGATGCCTGTATTCCCCTCTCCGCATTTCTATTCCTCTCTCACTTTTTCTCTGTCTATTGCTTTTTCATTCCCCTCTTCGCGTTTCTATTCCTCTCTCACTTTTTCTCTATCTATTCTTTTTCTCTATTTCTCTATTACTCTCACATTTCGTCCTCTTTCTGATTTCTGTTGCCATGACAGCTGATCACAGAGACTCGTTCACGACTTGCTGTTCACAACGTATTACCAACGTTTTTGATTATTTCGTGATTTTAATATAAGTTAAATTTTTAAATTGTCAGATTAGGCGCATCCCTCCAGATAATTGTCAAATTATGAAACAATACGTACAGGGCATAAAGATGAACCATATATATTTTAATCTGACGCGCTTGAGTAGTTCAAGATGACGATTTTTTTTGCACATTCTAATGATGGCCGCGAGTTTGCGTCACATCTAAATCGTCAGATTATTATATAATAGCTTTTTTTAAGTTCACTTAACATCCCCTTTGAAAATCTGACGCGCTCGATTAATTTTTTTTTTTTTCATTTTCAACCCTTACGTACGTCCACCCCCACCATGGAAACAATCAGATTAACATACATACATTTTTTTAAATACGTTAAACATGGATTCTATCAATATCTGACGCGTTCAAGTATGTCCATGCAACAGTTTTTTTTACATGTTTGAAAAACTACAGCTGCTTACCCCACCGATAAAAAGGTATTTATCATATGACATTTTCTTTTTCTTATCATCTGAGCCTCGCACCCAATAAGTCTCTATGACGCTCGAGTAAATCCCGATTTAGCACGGTGGGCTCCCCCACTACTGGAAGATAGGTCAAATAAATGTGGAGGCGGCGGAGAGAGTATATTTTGCAGTGAAACCATCACGAGGGTCATTATGGAGACCAGAGGAATTTCAACTAAACGTGTAGTAATATATATTTGTACTGGGGTCCACTTGCTGGAAAATAGTAAAGGCCAGAGTTGGCCCTAAGCTCCCCATGTGTAGTACTATTGTTTACAGATGGTCCATCCTGTCGTCCTACAGAAGCCAAGGATTGCCCCCAGTTCTGTGGTCGCCAAGTGTTCAATTCTGTTACGCCAGTACACCTCACCTAAACGCCAAATGAGGCATTTGTTGGCCAGACGCGCGCAATCTAGGAGGAAGTGTTCTAAATGTGTAGTAAACATCACCATAACTCTTGTGAAGTCTGCATGCGACTTTTCTATGCTCTATGACCGAATACGATAACTGTGTACGGGGGGCCAGGAATGATCGCAAAATCTCGAAAAAAATTTCATTGTCACCGTCATAAAACTTAACGTCCAAAAGATTGATTAAAAATTAATGTATTCCCGAATATTGGTACATAGCTTAGTTAGACAACTTGTTTGAAAATTGATAAAAGAAAGAACGGATAGATACTGCCCAAGCCTCGCTGATGATAGTAACCACAAGACCACTCGGGACTTTGGTTATGAGGATTCTATGTGGTAGATTGGCCCTGCATTGCCGCTATGTGTACTTGAGACGGGAAAAACGGACGATGTTGTCCAGGATTTTTCTTCCAGGAATTTTCGTTGTCTGTGGGATGAAATGGGAATGGGAATTGAAAACTTTGTCAAATTGCATATACAGTGGCATAAGTTGTCAAACCCACAGTCGACCAAGCGAAATTTTTTGACAAATTGAAATTTTGACTAAAAAGGAGATCGTCAGAGTCACTCCCATTTGTATGGGCAAGGTGAAAATCGTCTCGAAAAAGACAATAAAGTAAACTTCTGCGATTAGTAAAGACGCCGGCAGATACTGCCGTTGCTGGTGAATTCACAATCAGCCGTCTAATGACCAACATCGGGAAGTTTTGGCAACGAGGATAATTCGTCAGTAGGCTTGAAGAGCACAATGGAGTGGGTGCTTTTCTGAAGTCTAAAGGTTTTCGCTGAACCTCTAAGTAAGGAAACTTATCGTAAGAAATTAATGCTGGTTCATGTAGGATCCTAATATCACACTGACTGAAGCCGGCGGTGTTAGTTATCATAAAAACGATGCCTTTGGTAGTTGTTGCTGTAGAAGTATCTACCTGTGGATGAGGAAGACAAAAGGGAAGCCAGTACTTGATAGGAAATGGGAAGGACTCCCCTTGATGGCCGGAAACGGTGGATGAACAATACACGTTTTTTGTGTTTTGTGTTTTTCATAACACTTGGTGCCATATTTGGCAAGCCGCACGAAAGTTTGATTTTTCTTTTAAATAGCTAGCGAGAAATCAAGACTAATATCGATTTGCCAGCACGGTTTGAACTTGCTTTGAAGTATTCCAAATTTACAAACTGATACCTCAAGTCTTCTAACACGTTCATAGACTTAATTGTGGCGGTTCGCTTACTTATTTGTTCATTGGCATGGTCTAGTTTGAGTATATTTGGGTTTCGATAGGTGTAGTGAAAGGCAATTTCTAGGTGCCTTTTGATAAGAATAAATGAATTTATTGCACGACTGCCGGGCACTACTATGGGGGACTGCTCTCTACACAAAGTCTGTAAAGCTTGTCCAGAGATAAAAGAAATAAGTCTGCATTTTGCTATTATATGTCAACCATTCTCAGGTGGAAATGTCTGCCTTTGTGTCATTTCCTTGCCGTAATACTCCATATCCCTAAAGTATACCTCGATTTTGGTCCTCTGAACTGGACGTCAGGTTCAGATTTGTCTCCCACTGTTCATTTGCGTATGAATTTGACCAAGTTCTCTTTTGTCAAATGTGTCAAATTATTCTTTTTTGTCAAATTGTTCTCTTGGGGGATAGCAAGAAAATTCCTTTCATTCGTCAATTACCTTAACAATTGGTACACACAGTAAGTGCCCTGCACGGTGGGTCCTCATGTTTGCAGTTGCAAGTGTTACAATTTCTAGTTGTTGATACCGGGATTTCTTTTACAATATATTGTTGTTTCTACTAGTCACGTATAGATCAAACATATCTTTTTTATTTCCATCATATAACTACGTAGATAAGTTACTTTTATGTACTTGGCAGGTCTGGTGAGCAAAACTTTACCAAAAATTCTTCTCAGTTAGTCGAAAAATTCGGTTCGAATGTCATATGGTTTTTTCACGTACTTTTCTTCCTCTTTTTTTTCTCCGATAGTATTCCATTCACGTAATTTCATATAATTTATAAATAACTAATGTTTTTTTTTAATACTATTTCTTCCTTTGTTCATAACTTATATGTAGTTTCGATAAAAAGACTTATCGATACCCATGAGATCACAAGAATTGTGTGAAATTTGAGCATGGCAAAGCGTTTTAATGTATTGCGAATATTTTAGTAGTTATATTTCTCACCCCCATTTACAATAGATTCTGTTTCGATCGAGACTATTGACAGTCAGGGGGACAGACAGCTATTGGAGTATCGATCCACCTAACTGGGATGAAATTTGAAGTGCGATACTGACCAGATCACCTTTTTGTGTTCCTTCAGTCTTGTCCAAATGAGGTGGTTCTGAAATGCCTCTCGGCTTAAATTCTGTAGAGAAAAATTATATTATTGTTATTATAACAGTTAAATATTTTAAATTTAAAAAAAGGATAATAGGATCTGATGTCAAGGGCTGATTCCCGGCCGCTATGGGTCCATCGAGGCGTGCTTTTTCCTTTGAAGTGTTCCTGTGCTTTTTTAGGAACAGTCATGTGTTGCTACTCTACCAGGCAGGGTCTGTTTCGACAGTAATCACCGAAAAATTGAGTTTTTCGGAAAATTGTTTCCGCAGCGCTTCACACTTCGCCTGGTCCGAAATTTATTTCAATGGTATGCTCATTTTGTATCTGTAACACATGACCCCGCCTCCTCTATGAACCAGATCTATGCGCTGAAACATATCAAATCAAAACTTGTTTTCTGAGTTATTTTGAATCAAGAATGCATCTAAGTGAAAAGTAAGTTTCAATCTTTTTGCATTCTGCATGGTTTTCGTAAGATTATCCGCGAAAATTCTCGGTGAGTAATTGATGGTGGTATAATTTGTCGCTGCGCAGTTTTTCAAAGCTTTTCTTTGGAAGAACTAATTACTGGCATATTAAAAGTAAATTTATTTCTTTTATATAATTGGCCGACTTCATATGCCTCCCAATGTTTCCTCAATTAATATCTATGTATGGGAGCCACATTTCCAACATTTCCGACGTCCCCGTTATTCGTTCTGGAAGTCTTTCAGTATCGAGGGATATTCCCGTGACATGAATGTGAATCGAATGGGACGACGCAGTCGATTCGAGCAAGTCCAAGATGATGCCGCGTTAAGCTGCCCACACGCACCTCCCGCGATTTATAATAACAAACTCTGCTGATAATAAATTCCCTATAATTGCTGGGGATCCCGAATATCATAACAAAATTTTGTTTAGCGATGAGACTTGTTCCAACCAGAGGTGGTTGCCCAAACATCGTTACATCTGTAGAAAGTCACCTGTGCTTTATAGACGAGTGGCATTGTTGGTCTATGTGTGTTTACAAATGCTGCTGAGAATAACATTATAGTCAATGGTGACCGTTATAGAGCCATGATTAATGACTGTCTCCTTCTGAAATTGGCTCACAGTAATGCAGAGGACTTCTGATTTTAATAGAATGGCCATGGAATTATTGAAAGAAGTATTTTATGATAGCATAATTTCTCGTTTTAGACCTGTGAACTGGTCTTGCTTAAGCTTGATCATTTGGAAGGCGACCTGTGCCACACTGTTGTCGGGATACGGCCCCAATTATTGGTTTGAATCCCTGTTATGGATTCAAGGGCACTCAATTGCAAATCGACATAGTAGGAACATTACCTAACGTGTGAAGTTTACAATAGGATTATATTAGGGTAATTTCGGGAGAGATGCCGCGTTGGGTTATATGCCGCATTCAACTAAACTCATACATCTAGTCTAGTCATCCGCGCAAAAAAGTGAATGTTGCTTTTTCTCCGTTAGGTATACAACCAAAAACGTAGGACAACAAAATTGGTTGAAGCCGACATGTAACGGGATTTTTTTTATATTTGTTTTGTTAAGCGCTCCCTCTCTCACTGTGGAATTTTTCAGTTTGTTACAAGAAGTCAATACGGAAACAAATTATCGTGTATTTTTCAAGGGTAAGTATTTTATATGAATAATAAGTTTTATAAGATACGTGTGTGTATTTTCTTTTTGTTTCATTTTTTTCTTTAGTTTTGAAGTGTGATGTGGCATCTCTCCCTCACTTTGGGGAGAGATGCCGCAGGTTTTTTTGAGAAGATGCCGCATGTCAAATTTGTGTGTGTTTTTAAAGTGAATATTATGCATCATGATGGGCCGTAAATATATCCGAAAGACTAAAAGGGGTAGTTGGACAAAGGAGGCGCTAGAAGAAGCCCGAAAAAACATTGACCCTGGTATGTCTCTGCGGAAAGTAGAAAAACTATTTGGCGTACCAGCCAGAACACTTTCGAGACGATTAAAAGAAGAAAATTTTGTAAAGAAACCTCTTGGCTTTATGGGTAAGTAATTGTTCAGTTAATTTGTTGTGGTTGTATGTGAAAAGTATCTTTATTATTTTTTTATATAATGATTGTTGTATTGCTGAACTTATTTATTAATTATACGAAAATTAATATAAAATTTATTATTTTTAGTCTCTTCAAGGCGTTTTTGGAATAAAAAATGAAAGAAAGCTAGCTGCGCGCATAAAAAATTAGCGTCTGTCGGATTTACCGTTGACAGAGAAGGCATTCGGAGCTTGGCGTTTCAACTGGCGGAAAAATTGTATGTAGAACATAAATTTAACACGATTACAAAAAATGCATGGTTAGCGCCTTTTTTGGGAAGGAATAAAGACATTTCATTGAGACAATCTGAAGTAATTTCTCTTTCCCGAGTCCAAGGTATGAATCGCTCGCCAACCGATGGATTTTTTGAAATACTTCAGAAAGTTTTGACGGATAACAATTTAATGGAGAAATTCGGAAACATACATATTTAATATGGGCGAAAGCGGTTTGCAACTGAATAATAAACCCAGAAAGGTGTTGACTCAATAAGGTGTTAATGACGCTCATGTGGTTACTGTTAAGGAGAAGAGAGAAAATGTTACCGTTGTACTTTGTTGCAATGTGGAGGGTAACTTCTTGCCACCTGTTCTGATAATGAAAGGAGTAAACATAAAAGCAGAACTCGTCGATGGGTTACCAAGTTGCTCTGAGGTTTATATGAGCAGAAAGTCATGCTTCATCAATACTGAATTATTTTTTAAATGGCTAAAACAACATTTCACGCCACGGAAACCTGTGGGCAAGACACTTTTAATTTTGGATGGTCACACTTCTCACAATAATGCTTTCATGATGCTTGAATTTGCTGAAAACAACGACATCGTTTTACTTTGCTAACCGAGTCACACTTCCCAAGCGTTGCAACCTTTGGACCGAAGTTTCTTCAAGCCATTAAAATCATATTTCCATAACGAAGCCAAGGTTTGGATGAATCATCATAAAAACAGAAACTTGACAAGATATCAAGCCGGGCATTTAATTTTGAATGCGTAGAAGAAAGCAGCTTCCATTGAAAATGGAGTTTCAGGATTCAGGTTCGATCATAAGGTTGGCAACACTGCGATCACTCAACCCGTGTGCGCATCTATCAAACGCAATGAGGAATTCCCTGTCGCTTGTTTTCGGTCGGTGTATTCCGTGTATTGTCTATTATTGGGGACTTCCCACCGCTTATCGCCCGACGCAATTTTGTTATTTTTCCGCACTTGTGCTATCGTCGACTGTATTAACGAATTGACTTTGTTATTGTTAGAAATGTGTTTAGCGCGTGTGTTTAGTTTACTAAGTGATAGATAACTTTAAAGTTATAAAGACTGGACCTTTCTTTTAATTTACTAAAATTGATAGTATTCAGCATAACTAGACTTCCTGCTTTTAATAGGCAGTAGGTAAGTAAAGAGAATTATAAAACATGACTTTTTTATTTTTAATTCAGTTTTCCAAACTAAATGTATCGAACTCGTTCGATGTTTAATGATAATTTGTGAATTGCTACACTCATTACAAATTAGGTATTAAAATTAAAAGTTCTATCCAGTTCTTTGTTCATTTTCAGAAAAATATCTTATTTTACAATATGTCTGCTAGAAAATATAAAAGTGGAGCTGAAAAAAGAAAATTACAGTTTGGTCGAGAATAAGAAAGAAATTAATGCGCAAAAATTTAAACTTTTTTTAAATCAGAACATATAAACGCGAATGAAATAGCTGTAAATCCATTAAAAAATCTAAAGGAAGGTATTTTATGCGAAGAGAATCTAATCGAAGAAAGTGAAAAATCGCAAAACCAGGAAAAAAATACAAGTGATGAAAATATGCAAGATTTTGAAAACCAGAAAAAATACCAACGATGAAAATGTGCATTATCTTGACTTTCAGCAACCCTCTGGTTCCTCTGAAAACGAAATTGGTGTTCAGCAAAAGGAAGGTAATACCGATACCGAGGTGGAAAGAAATTTAGAAAATATTAAGTTTGAGTTTGAGAAATATGTTGACGTGGGCTTGTGGCCAGATTTTCTAAATAATGATTTTACTAATTTCGTCCTCTCACATGAAATGATTGACTTTCAAAATAAATATCCGAAGAATATATATTCAGCTTCAATGAAGAAATATAAAGAACAAAACAGATCTTTTTCAAACAGGTATTTCACTAGAAAAATGAAAAATGGCCAATTACTGGAAAGATCTTGGTTATGTTATTCAAAAGGGTTGGTACTGTTTTTTGTTTGACTTGCAAACTTTTTTCTAAAACTCCTTCTCAATACCCAACCGGATTTTCTGATTGGAAACACATAGGACTTTGTTTAGAAAATCACGAAAATTCAAATGAACATAAGAATTCAATGTTAGTGTGGTTGACACGAAAAGAAAATAAGTATGTTTTAGACAAGCAGCTTCAGGAGCAATTAAATAAAGAAACAGAATATTATCACAATGTTCTAAAACGGGTTATTGCAGTGCTAAAATTTTGAGTATAAGAGGCACTTAGAGGTTCCGAGGAAGTATTTGGATCTCCACATAATGGTAATTTTATGGGTGCTCTAGAGCTATTGGCAGAATTCGACCCATTCATACGTGAACATATTGAACAACGAGAGCTGCGACCAAACCCTGTAATATCATATTTATCAAAAACAGTATATGAGGAAATAATTGAGATTATGGGTAAACAGATAATTAAACAAATTATAATTGAAATAAATAACGACGACACAAAGTATTATTCAATTATGATGGATTCAACCCCAGATCTGTCTCACGATGACCAACTTGCTATTGTATTACGATACTGTTTTCGGGGAAAAGTGTATGAAAGATGTGTATCTTTCAAACAAACAAACACTACTAAAAGAAAAAAATAAATCCGTGGATTACGTGCCATGTGCTGGGCATTCCCTTAACCTAGTTGGTCAAGAATCCGTGAAGGTTGCAACCGAAATTGTAAATTTTTTTGGAATAGTGCAACAAATATACGTTTTCTTCTCTGCTTCGACCCATAGGTGGGAACTCTTAAATCGTGAAACAAAACTAAAATTTACGTTAAAAAGTTTAAGCCAGACCAGATGGTCTTGTCACTTTGATGAAAAAGTTGATTTCCGAAAAGAGGCACGAAATTTATTTAATAAACTGGCGAAACTAGAAACTGCAATTTTGATTGTTTTTTGGGAAGAAATTTTGGAGAGATTTAATGTAGTTAATAAAAAAGTACAGAGCCCTGGTTTAGACATTGGTGAAGGCAATAAGTTAATTATGTCATTAAAAGAGTTCGTGAAAAACATAAGGCAACAATCAGATCAGAAGCTAAAGGAATACGAAGAGAAAGGTAAAAAATTAAGTACTAGTGTGGTAACAGACTACAGTGACATAAATAAGAGACGCATTACTTCAAAATTTTCAGATAAATCTACAGATAAAGTCTCAGTAAGCGGCGCAGAAAAATTTAAAAGAGAACCGCTTAACGTTGCGTTGGATAAGATGACTATGGATTTAAATGATAGAAGCCAAGCCTATGAGACTTAAAGCAAAAAATTTAAATTTTTAATGGATTTGCAAGACAAAAATCAAGAACACATAGATCTAGAAAGTGTACGTAATATTATTGATTATTATCCAAATGGGGTAGACGAACATTTAGTGAATGAGTGCATTCAGTTGAAATCTTACTTACTGCAGTCTAAGACAGAGTCTTACACCTATTGCAGTGAAATTTTTTGGCTAATTTATGAAAAGAAACTTGTTGATGTTTTCCCAAACTGCTATACCATCTTAAAGATTTTTTTAACGATGCAGATCACTAGCTGTGAAACGGAGTGTTCTTTCTCCAGGATGTCGTATATAGAAAACAAATACAGGACAACAATGTCGAACTATCGACTAAATCATTTATCAGTTCTTTCGATAAATTGCGATTTAACAAAGGACCTACAGTACGATGACCAAATAAAAGAATTTGCGGCACAAAAATGCAGAAAGGTTGCTTTATAATTTATATAACATAACCATTTATAACCTGTCAATTTATTTTGCAATAAATAATGTTTTAATAAATAAATAAAATATTTTTTTCCCTATTTTCATCCTGTACTTAACATATATTACATTACATATACCTACATCACTACAGAAAACAGTTTCTTGTCAAAATGGCAATTAGTTGAGTAATTAGGTAGGGCCCCTAAGCAGTATTAGCCCAGGGCCCCACCAATTCAAGATCCGCCCCTGCATGCAGGACTCGATAAGTGAAATTAAAGGGCTTATCAAGCTCCGTTTTAAGGTATCGAGAGAGTTGTTCTATGCTGGACTTTTACGTATTCTGGACGCTGACTCCCTTGGAGCGAACCATGCACGATAAAAGCTTGTGTTACCATTTTAACAATCGAGACTTTCTACTAATTAGTGAATAGTAGGTGAGTATTGACCGCAATGTCTTATGACACATATGTCCAAGATGATTACGAAATGTAAGCTTACTGTTAAGTTTATCCATCCTATCCCCGTGGGTAGAATGATTTAATTGCCCTTAAAAAAGACTGAGCAGTTAGTGATATAATTTTGCTAAGGACTCATAAAACATTCGTGGAATGAAATTATTTTTCGGTGATTGAAACTATATGCATCGTTAACTGAACATTTTGATCATCATAATCTTTTGCATTTCTTCTAAGTACCAATTAATATCTCGTTAAAATATCCTTGGATATGATTAATCTCCGTGCAATGGCTGTCACGTATTTTCGTCTTTTGATTGGTGCTAGCTCATTTTATTTTCACTTTAATCAGGACGTTATGACCTGTTTTATATTAATCTACCGAGACAAGTGAGAAAAACTACCCTTGAACTTTGCGTCCCTACTCTGAGTGTTACCTGGCATGACGCCATCCGTAAAAACGTTTGATAGCCACCCCGTCGCTGTTGTTTGACAGTGCCATGTCCCGCTATAAATCTCCTAAGCACCATCTCGCCTAATTAAGTAATTGAACGAAACGGCAGGGATTCATGACACCTCTTCTCTGGTGCTACGACGTGGCTGGAAAATGTTTTTTGGGTTTCCACCAAAAATATCAATGGGGTGAGGATCGAGTATGAATATGGGAAGTAAAAACGAATAGTATCGGTTTATGGAGGGTGGAATTTTCAATGTTCATTTGCCACATCGTACTTTTATGCAGGTTGGCATTGATTCGACTCTGGCTTCAATGGAACTCAATAAAGGGATGGAATCCAACAGACGGCATAAAGGCGAGCTATAGTAGTTGCAAAGGACTGAAATCCCTAAGGCAATCAACACATACTCCCAACGACACGCAAGCATTCAAAATGGATTTGCTACCGCCATAAAACATGGCACCTAACAGGTGTTTGATTAAAGGGCTGCTTCGGATCAGCCTCTTCCAGAGATATTGTGGTTGGATACCGACAGGTGAGAATTGTTGATTTCACACTTCTGCTGGACAATGCTGCTGATGATAGGGGTATTCCCCCAAAGGGTGGCAGATGCAAATATTTGTGAACAGGAAATGCTTGAAGGCAGCTATTTTTCTCGTCCTTTGCACACATTATTCCAGCAAAATGGATTTTTGTGCTAGCTTGGCGTTTTGTGCTGCTAAAATGGCGTCTTTCTAGGAACTGTTTTAATTTCCAAAAGCCACTAAGAAATGTTTTAATTTCGAAAAGTCACAAGAACTCAAACCGGGTCAATAGGGGTTGACGAACAGAAATGCGTTTTAAGGGCAATCATTTCCCGATGGAAGTTGCCGTCTGACAAAGGGTATGGCCATAATAAAGCCTGCACTTGTTTGCAATGCGTGACCCCACACTAAATACTATTTTTAGTTTTCAACAGTTCAGTTCACTCATATTCCCTATTTTTAAAAGATGTTCTGATCTCTCAAGAGCCCTTACACGTGTACCGTTTCCGCCAGATTTGTAGTTAAAGGTCTCCCTGAGCAAGTTTGTTTTTCAACTTGTGCTCTTGATAAGCAATGTTCCCCACACAAAGTCACACTCGTGGTTTCACACAGTTTAACCTAAAACTTGATAGCGCATTGTTACTCCACTTCCGTAACACACTACCAACACACAAGTTCACTGATGGCGCCGTCAAAAAAATGTGTTAGTTGTATAGAGTTGAAATTCGGACTGGGGAATCCGAATGGATATGCAAACCGGCCTAGCATAGGCCGGTAGATGGAACATTGCTAGATCACCCGCAGTGTTGACAGTCTCAATGCTTTTCTCACAAATCTCGCATAACAAAGGGATGATAACGATAAGCAGAAGTAAAATATAGGCTGTATTTTTTTGTATGGAACTTTGGGAAAGTCGGGAACACTTTTTAATGCTACGTATGGTGTGACAGCTCTTGTGCGTTAGTTAGTTAGTGGGTTATTGTTAGTTTTGTTTGCAACAATATCATTATCAGGTTGAAATCTAAGAAACGTCAGCAAATTACGCAGATTTATTTTGTAAGAAAACGTTCGGTTCTGTTGGAGAAACTCATTGCTCACTCCGTATATTTTATGGCTGACAAAATCTTCCTTCATTCCAAAGGGTTCGATACACGGGCGGCTCGTGACTATTTGTATTGGGTGGGCACGATTCAAACATTCTATTCAAAAGTAAGAACCAATGTGAAGGACTATGGCTTCTTCACCATGGAAAGGATGGAGTAAAGAAATGAGTAGATATTCAATTCGAAATAATTAATTCATAAATGTTTATATTTAAGTCAATTTTACGCTCTCTTAATTCAGCAAAATGATCAACAACGTTATCATAAAATTTAGTGTCTGGATTTTATTTAGTTGTCATAGAGTTTCTGGAGTCACTTTTGGTACTTTTAAGACCAGAAAAACTTCGCTCAACTGATGCTGAAATAGCCGGCGAGGACACAGTCAAGCACGAGAGCTTATAAATCTCGAAAATAAGTGTTTTTAATTATTTTCTATCTGTTGAAAGACGAATAATACTGGATCCAGAGTAACAATTGAAAGTTTATCATGAAGCTTTTGTTTGAAGACACTCTAGTAAATTCATTTGATATTAGTTTTTATACTCTCAGATTTTTGCGGTTTATTAGACTTAACAAATTTAATTTAGTCACCAAATCTATTATTTCAACCTGAAAACGCTTGAAATATAATGATTTTTCAGAAATACCATCATAATCTAATTTTGTTTTCTTTGATGGTTGGCCCACTAAACATAATCGAAATAAATTTTCCAAAGATGCATTCTGCTCTCGATACCGTTTAAGGGGGGTGATAAAATTAATAATTCTTTTTTTGGATTTAAAAAGAACTGAAAACCTTGACTTTAAGATAGAACCATTTGCTGATAGAACATGAAATGCTTTTAGTGAAAATTGAATGGAAAATCAAAATACAATTGAACCCTTTAGATTCCCGAAAAGTTTCAAGAATGCGGACAAAATCGTCGCTCTCCAAACATTCTTCAAAGACTTCTAGCAGATTACATAGGTTATTTAGTAAAATTTCAATAATACGCATTTTGAAATTCCAACCACTATTACTACTGCTTGGTAGTCGTTTTTCACAAATTTTATCTAATACATGCGTCCGTTTGCTAGAGTTTCCAAGAAGTAGAAAAATTGGGCAAATGAGTAAAAAAGATTCATTCATTAAATTTGGAAGCAGCATTTTGCAGAACCAAATATAAACAGGAATATAGAATAAACAAGAATAAGAATACTTCTTTGTCGTTTTTGAAACCAGTTATTCACCTGACATTACAGCTGTTCCATCGTACGTTTGGTCATCTTGCTTTTTACTTACATTGATGCAAGTAAAATTATCATTTAAAACTTGAAATCAAACTTGAAACAAAAAACTTGAATCGGGTGCAGTTTAGACCCCAACTGATCCCGTAAGTCTATTCACAAACGCACCTTCCTTTGTAAAATATCGAAAAATCGCAGATAGTTGCGGATAATTGGAAACACAGTTTTCACTGGTTTGCCATGAAAAACTAGGTGCTTCATTTATTTCAGAAGATTTAAAATTTTGAATTACTGAGCTGATAAAATTTGATTAAATCATTTTGGAAACTCCAGTAAAAACGGATAATGTGTCCAATGGCTTTTGAAATCGTTATAGTATTTTGCAATTAAATATGCTATTTCCCGAACATTACCCCGAAAATCGTAAAATGCATTATTCAATGTTTCAATACCAATGAGCCAAGCACATTTCGCCTACCAAGCACAATGAAAAGATCGCGATTTTTTATTATTCTCCAGAATAACTAAATTTTTGAAGTTCGGATATTTTCGTCATTTTCCAATAAATAATTTGTTATCTAGCGATAAGGAACCGCATTTGTTTTCAAAAAGCACTATATCTTACTTATTTATAACAACTAAAGTATAACATGGAGGAACAGGACAACCAGGTAGTCCTGTTCCTCCATGTTATACTTTAGTTTTTCCACTGGCAATAGCGCGTTATTGAAAGATTAGCACTCTACGAAAAATTTCCGAAATTTTGTGGAAAGTCTTCTTTTTGGATATTTGGCGTATCGTCCTGCCAATGCAATCATTAAGATATAAGATACACAAATGGTACAATGTTTATCCTCGTGTTATTTTATATCCCCTATTGATTTGCACTGGGAAAAGAGACAAAAATGTTTCGACACAATTTACTTGACATTTTCTGAGGTTGGGCTTGCACTTCAGAGCAATGAAAAAAAAAAGTATGAAAGACAATCGAAGTTTCTAATTTTCTTTCGGATACAAAGCAAAACATGTATGCTTAAGTCTCTGGCGCAATTGGCCAGCGAAAATTCGCCAACCCTGGGACCGAGCGGCACACCGTTCTGAGAGATTCAGATTTTCTCAACCACCTCATTACCATAACAGAATACAAGCTGTGAGAATACTTTCCTGGTGCACAGCCATAGAGAGAACGTATGCAGAGTTATCACTCTGATAACAGGGTTATCAAACGCTTTGAGAGGCGTATTCTTTTTGAAAGAAATAGGCAATACAAATTAAATGCTTTTTATTTAAGCAAAATCATCGATAGATTGAGATTCGAATGTGGCTGTGTCCCGTCAAAAGAGTAGTTAATTTGAGTTTTTCGCCCGTTAGATTAGGGTTTTGTTCAAAGTTGTTTCACTATTTCGTGCTTGCGCTCTGCCATGTAATCGATCGATGCTTCCAGGACCGAACATAGTAATAGCTTTTGAAGTCTTCAGCAGAGCTTATATATGCCCGTAAGTAGACTGACTGGGCATAGAAATTTGTATTCAATTTTTGTGATTTTTATGGCTGGAAAAGGTAACGATATTTTCAAAGCGTCTCAGGGTTCAGTGACAAACTGAGTTCATAGCAAGTGTTTGAAGTGAAATTTTATTGTTTTTAAATGATTTTCTCGTATTCATGAGTCAAATATTAAAAAAACTGCAAATTACGTTTACTTTGTTCAACGTTAGGTACTAGTAAAGTAATTTCACCTGGGCTGATCCAAAGCTTAGTTCAAAAGAAAGAGAGAAGTGCTCAGGTGAGTTGTATTGTGGTTTAAGTTGTTAAAGATATTTGCGCAATGGAGATTTCATCGGTGATAAAAGGCACGTCATTCGATTTTATTGAACTGTCTAACTCTGCCACATTTTCAGTTCGTGTTTAATCATTGGTCAAAAGAATTCATCTCGTCAGATTAAACAGTTCATATTGTGAAAGTATAGCCAAGATTGACGTGCACTTCTGAGTGCAAATTTTAGACAATATATTTGCGTTATCTAGAAAGATAAAGCACGCCATGTCTAAACTTTTTTTAAGCACCAGAGTACGTTCTTATATAATATTATACTGAAAGGTTTCATTTCAGGCTGAGCCTTTAAGACTCTCGTCGTATCATTGTCTTAGCAATTTCGAAAATATTCTGGTGGATGTTGACGAAGTTTTGATAAAACATACACTAATTTCACGGTGCAGGTTTTATTCAAGTTGCAAATTTTAG
Source organism: Stratiomys singularior (assembly GCA_954870665.1). Taxonomy (NCBI): domain Eukaryota; kingdom Metazoa; phylum Arthropoda; class Insecta; order Diptera; family Stratiomyidae; genus Stratiomys; species Stratiomys singularior. The sequence continues at coordinate 64,790,061 of OX940880.1, read as the reverse complement.
CATTAAAGTTGATAAATAGTTAATACGGCCATAAATACCGAGTATTAAGTGCAAATGTAGCGAAAGTGCTAAAGAAAATTTATATACTTACGCGCAGCCATTTTAAAATTTTGCGTGACTCTAGATTATGTGCTCACTATTATTACCAACTTCATTTCAGCACTGGTCTGCTAAGACGAGCTCATTTATATAATAAATTTAATAGTATTCATTTATTAAGGGTGTGTTCGAAAATGGGCGCTCTAATTAGATTGGTATTAATGTGTTACTTGACTTTCACACTAGCAAAACAGGATTTTTTTTTGTTTTTGTGATTTGGTGGTAAAGGCCATTCACGCCCTGAGTATCAGATCCCAACGCCCAAAATAACTGGGCTTCCACTTGAACACCACCCATGTAATACAAAGAACATATCTTGGAGCAGTTGTTCACATTATTTTGGCACAAGGCCTCTTTATTCTCGACAATAAGCATTCAGAGAATCTTGATGACATCACCTTGTGTTGGTGAGAGTGAACGTATCCGTTCCTGCTGAAAAGTTGGGTCAGCCCCAGGTCGATCATATGAAAGTCGTTCAGCAGCCTCGAGTTTCTGTTATCCACATTTCCCGTCAGAATGTTAGGATCCTTCTGGATGGAGAGGCAAGCAATAGGCTCGAGTAACTTCTCTCTTAACATCCCATCACGTAAGCAGACTTTCCTTTCCTCTTAAGTAAAGAGAACTCTGCGGAACCGTGTCACAATGACAAGTGTCGCAAGTGTAACAGTACGCAAAGATCCAGGCTTCTTTAACTCTATAAGACTTTTTGGTATGCTTTCCTGCTAAAATTGTTAGAAACAGAGCTTTTTTTTGGCCTTATGCCAGTTGGCCATAAGATGATTGAACATCGACACTTTTTAAATTGCCTTGAAAAGGTCACAAAGGCTGATTATTGATTTTTATCGTTTTCTTAATCAACACGACAATTTTTTTTCAAGTATTTTACCTGTAGTCTAAGTAAGCTAAATTATATGGTGCGCATAGTGACTACATCCGTTCCGACAACTGCTTAGTCGTCGGATCGTAAGTCAACGATACCTGGATCCTCAGAAGTTCATCACCATTATTCGTTCCGATCTATGATAAACATCATAGGTCTCGGATGGTAATGAATTCCCGCGCCACCTTAAAGCCACATCCCTAGCACACCTAGAAAAGAGTCATTGACAAGCTTCCCGTCCTTTAGGTAATCCCTAAATTTCTACACTGCATATATCCGTCCAGCTTGTGGAGCTGGAGGCATTCTCCGCATTGAGTTTACATTTAACAGGATACGCTGTGAATGACGAGTGTATGCTGCTGCTGGCTGGTTTTCGTTCACGACTTCTTTGATTCAGCTCCATGTGTCCGTACAACAACTTTATAACGCATATCCTACAAGTCGCTCTTGATGACCTTAGAGACATGATTTCACTCCACAAAAGTACTCTGGCAATCAGCTCAACGACAATTTTAGCAAAGTTCCAGCCAATCGATAAAAGTTGGTTCGCTACGTTTTGAGGAACATGATCTCCAAGTTGGCTAGACACCCCAATTCTTGAGTCACAGGCACAAAAGACTTCGGAACCTCAACAAACGTTTCTATACTCAATGTCCATTACGATGGTTATTTAGTAGATAAAACAAACAAAAAAAATATTTGAATTGAAAAGGTAAAATTACTTGTTTCACGGGAAATGTTGCAAGCCACTGAAGTGGGCGAACACACTCAATAAAAAATCATTATGTAAATAAAAATCACGGTACACCATCTCATAAGCCTATTGACATTAAAAGTGAACAATCTTGGCTTGCGTTAAGAGCAAGCGATTTAGATTGTTCCGCTACTTTCTTGTCGACCGATGAAAGGTTTTCTGACATGAACGAATATGTTGAAGTAAACAAACAATCTTTAATTGAAGATTGTGCATTTTTATGCTGATTAGTATAGATTATTATGAAGTTTCTTGACCTTCACAACGCAAAAATAAATAGCAATACAAGGGAGCGTGAAGGCTGTCTATGAAGTGACTCAAAGGTGTGCATGGTTCCCAAAAGAATAGTGCAAAAATTATGGTGTGTCCACAATAAGTGTGAGTAAAAATTTAAGGAGTCTAAAAATAATTTCTAATTGAATTGATTTAGCTTTACTTATAATGAGTGAAATGCCACGCAACTGAAGTGCTTTAAAACGAATGCAACGATCGGGTTCATAATTATTTTGAACGTACGTTGTACATAACTAAAATAAAATTCTGGTAAATCTTCTGATTTGTATAAGCAAGAAAGCAGCGTCGATCAGCTTACAAGTTATTGCTTAATAGAAAGTGTTTAACCTAGGAATATGTAAAAAACCGTCGGCACTACAATTGGGGAAAAATGAGAAATTAATATTAAGCTGGAACTAGAGCTGTTACTTAAATCATTGAACAACCACAGAAATCTCAACGCAAGGTGGCAACAGAATAATTATAAAGGATTACACAAAAAGTTTTGTACAAGAAAAAATGTCAATCAACAACACGACGATACACGCAGCTGTCTTCTTTTCACCATGTATATTGTTTTAATATTCCTTCGAAACCGTTGAATACAGGCAATTTATGGTCTTTATGTTTGCCACGCTTTTCATCTCCCTATCCGTTTTGCATTTCAGATGATAGATCATCCTTTATTCTGTATATTCTGTGATGGCTCGCTTTTGGCGGCTTGCTTATGAAAACTTTTTTCACTTCTCTCCACTCAAAAGCTATGCATCCTTTTGATACTATTTTTAGGGTATTATTATGATATCCGCTTTCATCAGTTTGATAGGATAATTTAGGCCAATTTCTAGGATATTTTATGGATCGAAACCGTACGCGAGACCCAAAACATTTTCATTATTTACAACTTCTCCTAGCCTTGTACAACCAAGTTGCACAAGTGCAAAAAGTTGCGTCAGTTATCCGTGAGATCTCTTTGTTGCACTAGTTTTATTTTTTGCCCACAGTCAGTTCCCTCTATGAAGTATCGTGTCCATCTTTGGCCCATCATCACCAGAGGTCTTTTGTACCTAAACGTCTCGCTTACTCCCTTAATGTTGCTGCAGAAAAGACTTCAGGAACGTAATTTTTACGAAGATTTGTGTTGTTGGCAATTACGATTAAACTCTCCTATAATGGAGTAGAATAATATACTCCAGTTCTATCTTTCTCCAATGCACTTTTTTTGTTTGCTTGTAGGGATAGCACACATTTCACTGAAACTCTTGATCAATATTCTCGTGATATAGTTCACTAGTTTGTCAATACCTTTTTGATTTTATGAAGGACTCACATGATGTTACTCTACATGTCATTCACTAGCTCTTGTGAAGTTATCCTCTTTCGCTTTACTCGGACTCCAGAAGACTATTAAGGGCTTCTTTCATGTTCTCATGACCGAGATATCTATTGGTTGCCCAACATACATAGTAAGTCAGTTAAATCCTAGCTTTGCAAGTCCCCCAATTCATGCGCCGTGATTAGAGTGATGTCAATGAATTTGGCTCTTTTCTAAATATATGTTGGAGTATTGCATTGGATCCTAAATTGAGGTTAGTAGTTGAAATATTGTAAATTAGAAACTCACCTCTTGTTTTTCCAAGTATTCGTCCGTCTTGAATATAAGGGTCTCGCCTCCTGTTTTATGTTTTTAAGTTTTTCTTCATTGAGTATTCCACCCATTAATTTTTGCCTGTCTTCAATCCTCTGACCTCACCTAGTTAGGCTTATCTTTTTTAAAACATTTAGCATTATATAAAACAGAGCAGTCAAAACGGCAATGAAATATCTGATAAAAAGATATGCAAGTAGATAATCATAGAATTCTTTACCCTGGATAACGAGAAGTTTAAGTGAAAGCTAGCTCACATCCTTTTGACTAATGAATGAATTGAGTTATTTCAAACGGAATCCGCAGTTCATGCAGTTAAGTACATTGTCTTAAAAATTGATGAATCTATGAAATGACTTTGGTCGATCATAGTTGACTGCAAATGCTGTCGCTGCTTATTTAACTAATCTAAAGGAGATTTATCAAAGCCACACAGCGGTATGCCTACCGAATATGTCAATGTAGATTTGCTGAATGAAATTTGCTGTCAAATTCTGAAAGCCAGTGACATCAAGGATAGAACTTTCAAAAGATTGTATGGGTTTGAATGCTAATTCAACCGAGGTAAGCCACATTGAAGATTTGACGGCCAGGTTAAGGAACGCAGTGTTTAACTATCGATCCTAACCCAAGTTAGTCAATTTTTTATTGAGTAATAATGAGGCGAAGGGATTGTGTATTCGCAGGGATATTCACGTCACCTTTTATAGTGTAATCTAGTTTTTATCTCATAAATAAACACTAGGAAAGCAGATGTTCAAAATTATAATAATATACACATAATACCTCATACAATATAGTAAAATAGTTCACAATAGTTTAACATTTATAATAATCAAAAAGCTTGCATAATTTAAGCAATTTGTTTTTAAATTGCTAAACCTATCCAATTCTTATCCGTCATCTGTGTTTGCAGAATGTATATCCTTATTTTTTTTTGTATAATCATTTGAAATATTTGTAGGTTTTGCAAATAAAATGTTAGAGCTTCCACCATTGATCAAATTATCTATTGCTCGCGCATTGTTGCGAGACAACTGCCAAGCTAGTCCAGTTTGATCTAGTTTCATAAAATAAATTCAATGGGCAAGCTATTAGAAAAAAGCTGAATAAATTAAACTACCTTGGGCTTAAACAAGTGTCTAGACTTACTGTTATCAGGTGGAAACTCCTAGATGTAGATTTTCGCCTGCTCATATTTGTGTAGACAAGTAAAGGCCATTTACGCCCTCAGTATCGGACGCCCAGTAGCATAAATACTACCGAAATACCGAATAAATTATCTCCCCTGTCAACTGGAGTACCGTGACATATGGAATCGTCAAATTCTACTCCTCGTGACAGGGAACCTTTGGACCCATTTGACATAATACTTCGAGGTAAGTCTCTCTATTCGACGCCTTATGCTGCTTTCAGCCTGCAGAGATTCCTTATCAAGGAAGAGGGGAAGGAAAAGAAGCATTGCTAGAGAAGGAACCACTACACCTCTGCTGCCTGCAGCTGATCAAGAGTATTTGTTGTTGCACGAGCGTAATGTACCACCTGGTTCCATTTGTCACCCGATTTTAAAATCTCCTCAATTAGACTTTCAGGTCGAAGCTCTCCCGCTTTACCCCTAAGAGCTGTCTGTCACATCTTCCGCATGAAAAATAAATTACCTGTGTCACATTTCTTCAACACAGACACCGTGGCATCTTAAGGAGGAGATAAAAATTTTCTCAAAAACAAAAAAATCAAATCACATGATAGAAACATCGAAGCAACTCCTTCTCTTAATAGTGCTGAAGTAAGTTTTTAGCCGTCGCGCAGATGTTTGAATCTCTGCCAACATGCGCGGGTGATACTCAATGGATAAGAATTATGATTCAATTTAATCCGAAGCTTTTGAAACGACCGAAATTATTGGGAAATCCAATTCATTCATCTTTTCATGGATTTCATTTGACAATCAAGAAGGGTTTCTTTTTAATCTAGAATCATCTGTATTTCTTGCACATATCTGTATCTGAGATGTACATCTCATAAGCAGCCTTATATCCCACAGGAGGATATATAATATCACTCAATTTTGCTGATGGCCACAAAATTTTCCTCGTACTTGGAAGGGATTCTTAATTATTTGCTACGCAATTGTTGCAAATAGAAAATTGAAGTTGTAGCTATTTCAGTTGCTGTGTTTTGTTAGAAAAAAAACACTATTTTACTGGCTTCATCCTCTGGAAAGCAACGAAAGCATCGATTTCAATCTGCTTTCAGCTCTGCATCGATTTCAATCTTTCTGCATGGATTTCATTTTTGGATATTCTGATTATTTTGCTTTGCGTGCTTGATAGGTTATTACTACCGATGTGATCTTCAGTTTTGATAAAACTTTTTATTGCAATGTACCAACTTTGTTATTTATCTGATTCAAAAAAAAACAAAAGTTTTACTGAAATAAAAGCCTAAGATTTTCGAGTCACTTTTTTCACTTTCCATCGCTGTTATCTCTTATGATGAGATTAGTATATTGTGACATGTTCGAATAATGTCACGCACCACTGTAGTCGTCTAAAGAGCAAATTGGCAAACAAGTAACAATAACCAATACACCGATCATTCTCGAAGCGGAAATTGGCATAACGTAAACATATTGCGTGCATTGAGTAAGCCAATACATGTGAAAATGACTCAGCGCTTAATCTCGAGAATGATCCACGTGCAAAGTTCCGGATTGGTTAAAACATGCATAAAAGCGACTACAGCGAGCGGTGGAGAGAAGTCTTGCTGATTAAGCGAATAGTGCACGCGCATATTTGCGCGATAGTGAGTCCAATCGTACGCGACTTTTAATGAAAGTAATAAATCAATTAATTAAAGTAAAAGTGAAAACCAATAAAAGTGAATAAGTGAAGTTGTAATTGAGTGATAATAATTATTAGTGAAATTTATTAAAAGAATAAATTATCAAACAACTAACTTCAAATTAGTTCGAGTGTGTTTAACTCACTTTTGCGAACAAACAGGTCACGCACCTGAGAAAGCGCAACAATATTATACCAGCAAAGGATGAGTTTTCGAGAACCTAAAGTTGTTTTTACGGAGTTTTAGTCATTGCTGGGTTGTATTGTTTTCCAGGAAAAGGAAGAAAATAGCAAAACATCAATTAAAAACTTCAAATCAAATTTCTAGATGAGTGCAACAAATTTAACAAATATCCTGCTCATTACATTATTCTCAAAAAAAAAAGTCCTGCCTTCTCACTTACCTGGAATACATTTTCACTTGGCTTTATCCAACCTTGTTAGCCATTTAATTGGATTTCGCATTTTAAAACCTCCAAAAGAATCCCCATCGAACCATGTGCCAAGTTACCCTCTATGATAAACCACCAGTGCACAGATAAGCATTCGATATATTAAGGAGCGGGAACGAACCAGACCCGAGTAAAAATGAATGTAGGGAAATGAAAATGTTTAGCGAAGCGATTCAACGCATCATTGTCGAGAAACTTTTTGCTTTTATCTCTGGCTGGAAAAATATGAAAAATGGTTTGGCAGGATTTTAATTAAATTATCATTGCGGAAGTTATACTTCGAGCCGGGATCTGGCTCAATGTGCTGGCATGAAATTCATCAATTATCGCCTTGTGGGTGATATTAAAAGTGGATAGTTAAAGAGGACAAGGGAATAAAGGCAAGAACTGCACAGGACATTAATTTGATGTTGCACAGTGAGTTATTCAGTAGGTCGACGTATGGCATTTAGTATTTAACGCTTCAGAGGACATGGTTAGATCAGCTGGAGATTACATGAAACAAAAGTAAAATAATGATATTTTGGAAATTTCCGTTGGATAACATTCATTAGTGTGTGACAACAAAAAGATAAATGATAGATAGACAAGTCAGTTTAGGGAGTAAGGAATTTTGCAAAAAACAATTTTTATCATGACAGTCTGATATTGACTCTTTTCTCTCAATATCTTTGCTATCGAAGTAGTGGTTGCTAGATGTTCTGGGAATTGACCGCATTTTTCTAATTTTATTTGTGAATAAAAATCAAATTATCACAGTAGATTTCACAATTATTCACTACAAATTTTATTTGATATCAGCAAATAAGCAATGAAACAAAGGTTTCATTGGTTATTTGCGTATGGTTTTTATTTGTCCATCATGTCCACATCATGGAATATTCAAAAAACACGTTATCCCACTATTCTGGACGGACTGGAGTGCATTCTTGCTAATGTTGATCGCTGATTGTATATCTTTGTCGGATACTATACAGATATATAGAGGTTTAAGATCATAAACAGGATATCAAACATATTTTCTGTCCCAACCTTGTGCAAAATCTACTGACATTTGCAAAGATTTTCCAGCTGCATCAAAGTATTCACAAAGACAATGTTAATCCACGGACAGATTCAGAATTTCGCAAATTTGAAAATGGAAAACATATAAATTGATTTACAATTTATATCATTTGTTTTGTTTGTTGGGGAAAAATCGAAAGAAGAGAATCAACCATATGAAATATTAATTCGTTTTCATTTGATGATAAAGATAATTGAATATCAGCCCCTAGTAGTATTTGTTTTGCCATATATATGAATACAGGGGAACAAACTCAACACGACTGTATTCTCCTTACCATATTGACCCTCTGAAGCATGACAGCCCACCAATATAAACATTGATTGAGTTCTAATATAAAATCATTGAATGCCAGATGAATTTAGAATTTTTAAAAGATCGAAGTTTTGAGTAGACTTACCCAAACTAAACTTCAAAATTTTTAATTAACGAATGTAATTTGTTGAATTTCCTAGTTTAATTGACATTTACCCGACAACGGGTAAATTTTCGGAGAGCGAAAAAACACTTGTCCGAGTTTTGAAATTTCACTTAGACACGCTGAGCGATTGAAATGAGCAGTCGCAATAAAGACACTTAACTTGCTTGGCATGTTTCAGAGAATTAACCTTCGGCATAGGACGTGAAAAAACTCTTCACTCATAAGCCGGGGGGTTAGATTCACCCAATAAAATATTGTTTCCAGCTAAGCTAGCTGCAGCTACTGTAAAATTCAATACATATGGTTGTATTTTACGTAATATTTGACGCATTTTAAAAGTCTTGAAGTTAAAATAACCCCACATTGTATGCCGAAGTTAATATAGTTAAGTTCTACTTTACGTAACATGTGGAAATAACTTTGGTGAAAAATAATTGAATAATAAAGGGTAGAGGCATGTGTACATTTGTATGATTTGGCATCTATGTCATATTTTTCTATTGACATCAACCTTAAAAAATACACAAGTTGCAATCTGCCAAAATAATAGCGTTATAGTTGTTTACCTCGGTAAATATGTCAAGTTTGGTTTCAAGTAAATCGCATTTCCGGAATTCGTTGCTTTTCTTATTTCAACAAAAGAAAAAACAGTTGAAGCTCATCGGTTGCTGGAAGAAACTTATGGTGAACATGCTCCAGTGATTAGAACATGTGCGACATGGATTCGTCAATTTAAAAGTGGAGATTTCAAATTAACAGACAGTTAACATCCTCGTGCAGCGAATAAGCATTATTCGTGCATTATTAAATGAAGATCCAACCCAATCGCAACAACAATTGGCACAAACACTACATGTGATCCGAGAAGCAATTCGCCAACGCTATGCTAATTGAAATTTATTAAAATTTGCAATTTGGAAAGATAAAGGAGTATGGAAAATGGGTACCACAACAAGTGAACGATAGACAAATGGAAAATCAAAAAACCCTTTGGGAAATGCTGCTTCAATGGTTCGAAAGGAAATCTTTACTGCATCGAATTGATACGGGAGTCGAAAAATGAATTTATTTTGAGAACCCGAAGCGGAAAAAATCATGGTTTTTAGCTGGTGAGGCCGGCCCATCGACTCCAAGACCAAATCACTTTGGCCGTAAGACAAAGCTCTGTGTTTGTTCGGACCAGTGTGGTGTGGTGTACTTCGAGTTATTGAAGGTGAGACTTGGTGACCTGGTGAGACTGTGAATATGGATTGCTATCGACAACAAATTATCAATTTGAATCGATGGGACACTCACTCGCAGAGCAGTGCTTCGCCAATTTTGAAGAAGTCAAAAATCGGCTCGTCAATGCAATGGTCAATACTTTGAATAAAAAATTTTCGAGATTCTCTTGAGAATTAAGTTTTTCTCTATTGAAAAAATCCGCAAACTTCAACTAACACCCCTGGTATGAGGGAATTTAAATTATTTTGAGTTAAGCCATAAACCTTGCATCCTAATATATTCTAAAGGTTTAGCCTCAATTGAAAGCTCCAAAACATTAACACCTCGACCAATTGCGGTAACATAAAATATTCTAAACAAAAGTTCAAATTCATAATCCATCCTGTAGAACGTTAATAAGTTTTTTTTCCGATTTTACTTTGCGATGGCGTCAGTGAAAAGTATGTTGTATATTAATTTGATACATTTGCCATTTCGATCGTGATACAGTGAGTGCTCTCGAAGACCACAAAAAAGCGAAGAGGAGGAATTGCAGGGGTTATTGGAAGATGACCAAAGTCAAACTCAATGGCAATTAGCAGAATTATGGAATGTGTCACAGGAAATGATCTGCAGATGTTTACGAAGAATGAGTAAGATCAATAAACTCGGTGAATGGGTCCCACAATGAACGTGAAATGGAAAATCGCAAGGTCACTTTTGAAACACTGCTTCGGCGTCAGACAAGCGCGTCATTTTTGCATCGTATTGTGATGTGTGACGAAAAATTGATTTCTTTTGAAAACCCGAAGCGGAAAAAATCGTGGCTTTCACCTCGCGTAGCCGGTCCGGTCCGGCAAGAAGACCATGCTTTGCGCCTGGTGGGACCAAAAACCAGCGAAACTGTTAATAAACATCGCTATCGTCTACAATAAATTCAAGCCACACATTAATCGAAAAACGGTGAATTTGTTGCACAACAACACACCGTCGCAGACAGCAAGGCCAGTGAAAGACACAGTAAAATCCCTTGGATGGGACATTCTTCTGCACCCGCCGTACTCCCCAAACTTGATGCCCTCTGACCATCACCTCTTCACATCAATGGGGCATGCGCTCACAGACTAGCGCTTTAGCGATTTCAGGGAAGTTCGAAAGTGGCTCGACCAATAGTTTGTCGGAAAAGACATTGCGACCCTTTGTCGCAATGTCTTTCCCTTTGAAAAATACGTATTTTTTATCAAAAAACCCGAAAACTTCCGCATTCACCTGGTATGCTTCTATTGGTTCGATGCTAAAAAGATGCTATAAAGCTTATGCTAAAGCTTTATTTATAAAATATAGCTTAATAAAACTATGTTTTCAAACTACTTTATTATGGAGTTTTCCTTCACTTTCTTCCGACTCATCAAAACTTTAATAAACTTCCAAACATCGTTGTCTTTATTGATAGATACGGCAGTCTGGGTCATTTTTTCAAAAAATTTCTAAAAACATGATTTTTGGGTATTATTATCATAGGGAGTTAGCGTACAAACTTTTATTTCGGTAAAGAAAGCAAGGAAATATACATAAAATCCGATAAAATGGAGTGTATGTGAGCGCGCTTAGCAGGTGTTTTGGCAGCTGTTTAGTATAACAGTACCTTTCGATAAATAAATGCTTCTTATAAGATATTTCGTTAGTAAGTAAACAGTCGAAGGTCGTCCTTCATGTCGAGAGCTACATATAACGTTATATTTTCGATTATTATTTCAATGTAAAAATTTTGAAAGTGCATAAAAAAGGTACAAAATATGACAATTCTAGGGGAGATACAGTTGAAGATACGAGTGTTACAAGTGCTTCGAAAATTGAAAAATCCCTGATTTTGAAGTCAATGTTGATCCTAATTACCCTTTAGTCCGTTTTGTGTATAACAAGTGCGTAAAATTTCTAGGAATGCTAAAAAAGGATTAGGATTTCAATTAAATTCATATATTTCAAGCAGCTCACAAGTTTATTCTTCTTTCGAAATAAATGTGCGCTTTGTATTCGTCATGCGGTTACTTGGTTTTGCCTAGGTATAATTAGATTTTGTGGATTGATGGATATAGGCAAGGGGTTCAGTAAAAGTACTTATTATGACTTAGTAGAACACATATTAATATCACCATCCGCTGTTTTAAACTCGGTATTTATGAAAGCAGTTGAAATAAAAAGAAAAAAATGAAGATGCTAGTAATTTGAAAAATTATTTGACAGTTTCTGGCGATGCCTCTTGGATCCGGAAGAGTTTCTCTTCTCTTGTCGGCATAGCCAATTTAATTGGAAGGTTTTCCGATAAAGTTCTCTACGTTATCATGGAATGTAGTATTTGTAAAGTCTGTGAAGGTCGGCAAAGAAAAGAGAACAACGTCGAGTATGAGTTTTGTTACGAGCGTCATAACCCACATTATGCCATCAATCATGGACAAAGTGCCGGTTTGATGGAAGTTAATGGCATCATTGAAATGTTTAAAAGATCGAAAAGTTTATGTAATGTATTCTATGAATTTTACATTGGCGACAGTGATACAAAAATATTTAGACTGTTACAAGATATTGTAACTTTCGGTTTCGAAATGGCATTGGAATGTACTTTTTAAATGTAAAACAAAGAGTGCGTGACACACGTTAAAAAGTATGTACGAATGAGTCAAGGATGCAAAAGACAGCTAATGCAATTAAAAATACTAAAAACTATTAGAAGGAAAAGAACCAAAACAATTCTGAATCTAATAAAAAAAAACCTTTAAGTTTCAACAAAAAGAAAAACTCTGCCACACAAAAAAGAATTGAAAACTCGATAGATAAAACTTTTGAATTTACATATAAAATTATGCAATAATTATTGAAAAAATTAAAGTCATATTTTCACGGTTGGAAGTCAATTTGAGCTACGTACTACCCCAAATTTTGGAAGAAGATAATTTCCCAAATTTCGGAACGGAAGGTAATCATTACAGCAAGGAAATTGTCCTGAAGGTGCTGATTCATGGTGCTCATATCGAGATGCGGAAGCAGATGGAAAACTGGTAGAAAACAAACACCTCCCACCTTTGATCATGAGATTCAACGTTGCTGAATAAAATCTACGAAGATCTTACCACGTGAGATCGACGATCACAAGGTGATGAGAGTCACTATTGGGAAAACTGGGATTGAAGGACTGAGCTCAGGAAAGAAAAATCGCATGCAAATTACCCTTTTGAGTAGGAAGAAGGTATATCATATGGATCAGGAATCACTGAATAAACGTAAGATGTGAGTTTCAGAATTTTATGTCCATCTTACATTCAAATGCATTTTACAACAAAATCTATATAACGGATCGAGCTGAAATTTTAACTTAGTATTCAGGACATATATAGCTTCAGCGCTTACGAGATTCAGCACTTTTTATGCATTTTTAATAATTTTATTGAACAATTTTGTTGCAAAGACGGGTCAAAGAATTAAAAAGTCCGCCATTTTGTCCAAAACATTTAATTCTGTTGGGGGCTATAGCTCATCGACAATTTTTCAAAATGCCGTTTGAATTTTTTGTTTCAGGCATTCCAGCCATGCTATATCATGTCAGCCTTTTTTGACGTCTCTTATGTAGATGCCATTTTGTAAATAAAATTTAAAAAAAAATTGTCATTTAATAATTATTCCTAGATATGCAAAATTTTTAATGCATAGAAACATTTAAAATACTTGTTTTAATACATAAAATGAATACTTCTGGTTAAAAAAAATTTTGAAATTTCATGTAAAAGACCCAGATTGCCCCCTTACGTGTATTCGCGATAAAAGTCGAGCATTAGAACAGCTGATAAGTGGAAAATAAACTAAATTAAATTTATTCGACGTTCACGGACATTCATATACGTAGGAAAAGCCCCGGCGGTCAATGGTAGCGATAATATTGACGCTGAACTGGGTTTACTGGTTCCCCATGGGATGCACTAAAACCGAAACTGAAATAGGCAACTCTAACAGCCCTGCTACCGAATCCTACTTGCAACCTCCACGTTGGTGGCCGCTGTACTTCTTATGAAGACTGATGCAAGAGGGTGAGCGTGACTTCCTGCGCGTGATAACAAGAATATAATAACCACGCCTTCGGAACGAAGGTTGAGCGATGGGCTAACAACCGGTCCCTGTAAAATCGAATATTGTTTTGGAACCTGTAAGGGAGCCTCGGATTGGAACAACGGAAACGACCCCGCAAACGAAATAAGGACTACGCAATTGGATCCTGGAATGTCAGATCACTCAACAAACCTGGCGCTGTTAAAGCATTATTACAACAGGCCAGTGAATACAAACTAAATGTGCTGGCAATCCAGGAAACGAAATGGAATGGAGACTGAGATACAGGATATGAGATCACACACACTATTTAAAAGTGACCTGGAGGAAGCCGAGAATTCGGAGTAGCATTTATCGTGAGTAGGGAATTCAAGTCACACGTTATCGACTTCAAAGCAATAAACGAGAGAATGTGTGCGATCCGCATCAAAACTAAATTTTTCAAGATATGGCTGATTAATGTCCACGCCCAGACAGAAGATAAGGACGAGGAAGTGAAGGACGCTTTCTACAATCACCTAGAACGCCTCTTTGACTCATTACCCACAAACGACATCAAAATAATCCTAGGTGATCTCAATGCAAAAATTGGCAATGAACATATCCATCGGGGAACTACAGGAGGCCACAGCCTTCACGATAGCAGTAACGGCAACGGCCAGCGCCTGATTGATTTTGCTTGTAGCAGAAATATGATTATTAGTTCAACGTACTTCCCACACCGACGCATTCATAAAATAACTTGGGCATCTCCAGATGGCAACACCTTCAACCAAATCGACCATGTGCTCGTTCAATAGAGGTGGGCATCTAGCATACTGGAAGTCCGAACATTCCGTGGAGCAAATTGTGACTCGGACCACTACCTGGTCAAATCAACGTTTCGATGTCGCCTGTCAAAGGCATTTAATACGAAAACCAGCCCACTAAAAAAGTTTGACATCGAAAAGCTCCAAACGGAGTCGATTGCTAAAGATTCTCATGACTCCCTCGAAAACAAACTAGCTCCTATCCTCCAAGAAATGTCTGAAAAGACAAGTAACGAGCTATGGATGGAGGTGAAAGGAGCAATTAAAAGCACAGCAGAACGGTCGATTGGGTATATAGCCCGGCACAGAAGAAATGACTGGTTTGATGATGAATGCCAGAATGCGTTAGAAAAGAAAAACCAGGCGTATAAAGAATATGTTAATAGAAATACCAGGACGAAGAGGGAAACTTACGAGAACCTCCGACGAGTAGCCAATAAGATTATTAGAAATAAGAAAAGAAAATATTTTGATGACCAATTAAGGTCAATACATGTAAATTTAGCGAGTAATAGATCGGGAAACGCCTACAAAGTAGTGAAAAGCTTAAGACGAGGATATCAGCCCAAGACATCACTCTGTAAAGATAAAAGCGGTAACATCATTGCTGACGACGATAGGATTAAGGAAAGATGGGCTGCCTATTTCATGGAGCTCCTTAATCCTACGCACGGCTCAAGAACAGCAGAGTCGTCAAACATCTTCGAACCGTCTCCTGTGGCCCCTCCAACTCTGGAAGAAGTCAAGTATGCCATCAAAAGCCAGAAAACCAGTAAAGCGCCGGGCATTGATGAAATTCCAGCAGAACTGATAAAGAACGGCGGTGTTGCGGCACAGAAAATCATCCACAAGCTGATCCTACACGTCTGGGATCAAGAGCAGATGCCGCAAGAGTGGTGCCAATCCATCATCACCCCTATCCACAAAAAAGGAGACAAACTACAGTGCGAAAATTACAGAGGTATATCACTACTCTGTACATCTTACAAAATCCTCACAAAAATACTTGAAGGTAGATTAACACTATATGCTGGAAAAATAATTGGGGAGTATTAAGGTGGTTTTAGAGCCGGACGATCAACTACTGACCAACTGTTTACAGTTAGGCAGATCCTTGAAAAGTGCTGGGAATTTAACATCGACGTCCACCAAAGTTTCGTGGACTTTAAGCAAGCATACGACAGTATTGATCGAGAAGTACTGTACCAAATAATGCTTCAGCTTGGAATTCCAGCGAAGCTAGCCCGCCTGACAAGAATGACAATGGCATCAACAACAGCACAAGTCAGAATCAATAACCAGCTGACTAATGCCTTTGAGACAAAGGTAGGATTGAAGCAGGGCGATGGACCACTGCTATTCAACCTAGCTCTAGAATACGTCGTACGGAAACTACCTGTGGATACGAAAGGAACACTACTATACAAATCGAGCCAACTTGTAGCTTATGCGGATGACATCAGTATCCTGTCAAGATCCTTTTCATCTGCCAAGGAACTCCTGCTCAAACTAGACCAAGAAGCGAAGCGGGTGGGGCTGCAAATCAACGAGTCCAAAACAAAAGTTATGATACAAACCAGGAGAAACACCCCCAACCGGCAAAACATAACACTCAACGAATTCAACCTGGAAAATGTGGACGAATTTACATATCTTGGCTCCAAGCTAGTGAAGGATGGTAATGAAACGGCGGAAATAAAGCGTAGAATTCAGCTCGCCTATAAAGCGTTCTACTCAGTTTTGGGTATTCTGAAGGCCATCTTCATACATAGGAAAACAATGCTGCAAGTATACAAATCTGTGATAAGACCTGTGTTGTGCTACGGATGTGAGACATGGACCCTCACTCAAGCTTCCGCAAACATACTAAACACTTTCGAAAGGAGGGTCCTAAGACGAATCGTGGGAGCAACGCAGGAAGGAGGTCAATGGCGAATTAGGTACAACCATGAGTTGTACGAACTTTTCGACGAGCCAGAAGTCTCCACTGTGATAAAACTGCGGAAGCTGCAATGGGCTGGCCATGTGCAGCGAATGAATGAAGGTCGGATACCTAGAAAGGTATTTGTCGGAAAAACTGAGGGACGCAGGCCAGTGGGAAAGCCAAGAAAGCGCTGGTCCCACTCGGTAGACGAAGATAGCAGCACGCTACTCGGATTCCGAAATTGGAGGACGCGGTCAATGGACCGAGACAACTGGAGGCGACACCTGCGGGAAGCCAAGGCCCGAAATGGGCTGTAGTGCTACAACGACGACGACGACGACGACGACGACGAGGAAAAGCCCCGTTATATAACTTTTAACCTATATGAGCAAGCGTACATTTCAGATTCAGGAAACTTCTGTCTGCGGTGGGCTTCTGAAAAAATCGTAGTCTATGTTGAGAGAAACCTTCAAACCCGGGGTGAAGTTTACGCGAAACATTTCGAACATTGGTTTCGTTGCAAGCACTCAAAAGAGCAAAAATGTCGTTTGTAGAGACGACAAAGTTCAAAAGTCTAACACATTTGTTCAAAAGTGAGTCCCTCCACATCGTGGTTCTCAAGGGAAACTTACTAAAAAGGATGAAAAAGTGGTTATGGAATTGTTTTTTTGGAATCCTGATTTTAATTATGTGAAAGATAAGCAAATAACATTGGAAGGCTCGTACATTGCTACTCGAGAGCAATAGGTGAGAAATAATTTTAAATGGTTGAGAAACACATTGAAGAATTCACTGTTGCTTACATAACAAGTTACCAAAAGCCTCATCTGGACACATGAAAACATCTCCAGGACTGCAGTAATATATTTCTTACTGGCAAAAGATACAGGTAAAGGTAGAAATATGGCCCCTTAATTTAATATGAGCCCCATACGTGTCGTTTACAGTAAGGTGCGCAGACTAGTGGCAACAGACGAAATCTATAATGACGGCTCTTGGATTTCACGCTTTAGCGATTCTATTGAATGTAATGTTCTATACATTGTTTTTGTTCTTCGCTGTCAGGGAAACTTTGTAAGGCGAGTATTTATTTCACGTATTCTTGACTTGCTACTCCTACTTACTAATATGACTACTTGCTAATATGTAAATAAAAGCTGCTAATCAGCAGTATTAAAGGACAATAAAACTGTGATGGAGGTTAAACTTTGCTCCAGAGAAAAGAACGGATTTCTTATTTTTCTCCAAATACAGTGATTGACATATTAATTTTTCATATTGATTTTCCATAATTTTTGCAGATGCCAAGAAAAGTGCTCAACGGAAAGAAGGTGTGTAAAACGAGCAAGCTATGAAGTCAAGGTAGCAAATGCTATCTCAGCTGTAAGACATAATGAAATGGGACTAAAACAAGCAGCAAAGCAATTCAACGTACCACGCGCTACTCTCCAAAGACTCGCTTGTGGAGATGCAAGACCATCAGAAGCAGCAGGACCTAAATTTGGATGACGCAATTGAAAATAAATTGGTTGAATATGTTGTTATTAGGGAAAGCAAGTTCCACGGACTTATCAGGCAAAATTTTCGTAGTATATCTTACGAGCTCTGTGAAAAAAATGCAATTAGGCAGCTATACAAGGACTATCAGGTAGAGCGTGGTTTACAGAGCAAATCGATCCAGTAGGGAAGCTGTCAATGTGGTTTTTGACTATTTGGAAGCTGAGCTCAAGAAACACATGTATCCTGCAGACAGAGTGTTTAATGTGGATGAGACTGGAATTTCTGGTGCTCAGTCGAAAATTCCAAGTGTCATTGGACTCAAAGGGAAACGACAAGTGGGCATATTAAGTCCTATTTTTTTATTAAGTTTTATATCAAGTCCTAAGTATTAGGATCTTTAGTGACTGTGGTATGTTTTTTGAGTGCTGGGGGAACATTTGTTCCACCAATATTAATCTTTCCTCGCAAAAACATGAGAGATGCTCTCATGAAGGGCATTCTATCAGGTTCCAATGCCAAATGCCACCCTTGCGGATGGATTCAGTCTGATCTATTCACCGAATGTCTCAAACTTGTTATCCAAAAAACCAAACCAATCAAGGAAGCCCCAATGCTTTATATTCTAGATTGTCACAATTCCCTAGCGCAAGCAAATCATGTGTCAATACTGAGTTTACCACCCCACTTCAGCCACTTGACAAAACCTTTATTGGTGCTTTAAAATTCCACTACAGTGACACCATTCGACAGTGGATGCTCCACAGCGGACGCTTTAGATTGTATAAAGTCTCTTGACTCATGTCTTTCAGAGATGGAGATGGAAATGGAAGTCGAAACCCCTGGATAAGATGGTGGTGCATGATTGTTTTGCGGATCACTATTTTCTGAAGATAAACGAGGCGAAATTTGGGTACAGTGGGTTGTCTAAGAAATGTGGGCACGTAATGAGTGCGCAGGATGTGAAAACGAATACTATGTGTGCGATTTTTGCAAGAATGTAATCTAAAACAAAAAATACAGTTTGTACTATTCAAACAACACTCCTTCTCCAACATTGGAAATTAATTTTTTATCCCTCTCAAGGTATTTCTATATTGTTACTATGGGGCTGTTATTACCGTCACACATGACATTTTATAAATTGTGTAATGATTTAGAATTTTCTTTCTAAATTAATAAATTTTAATTTCACTGGACAAAAAAATGAGACATTTAAACAACTTATTGCGCAGTCCTTTGCTGTTAAAAGAATACGTTAAGTTATATTTTTTCTGTACTTATTAGGAAAAAACTAAATGAGGGCCCATAAAATCACCATTCCCTTTATCTGTTATGTTTCAAAATCCTTCGATTACGTATAACTTAGTTTTACCTAAGAACATGCACTATACATTAGGGTAGGGCAGTAAGATCGCATTTGCGAGAAGTAGGCCCCTTCGCGGCAGCCTGGGTAGGGTGTGGCATATGCATCTAACTTCAGTTGTGTTTTTTTAAACAATTTGTGTTTTCACGTCTCAGCAAAAAATAATTCATTCGCTCAAAAAAAATCGTCGCAAGAAAAACTTTATGATTTCGGCCACTTTTAAACCAATTTTATTATGATTTGCAAATTGTGTCGTTTAAAAAATGACTATTTTCTCGGTGTTCCAAATGATTTCCTGATTGAACCAATAGGTCATCTTAGACTAGCAAAAGAAATGTTTCCGATTTCCTAAAAAACAGCGAACGTATATCAATCAATACTAAGTATATCAGACCTCGCTTTGCCGTGATACCACGTCGTGAATTGCAAGAATTCAGCCAAAATTAAGGGAAGATGGGCTTTATATTTCAAAAAACTTCTTCATCCTCCGCATGGGTCCAGAACATTAGAGACTATATATAGAGATATTCCTGGAGAGGTTCCATTGGCGCCACCAACTCTGGATGAGAACTGTTCGGGCATCAAAGCTCAAAACATTAATAAACCGGCTATCGATGAGATTTTAGTGGAGCTCATTGAATATGGTAACAGCTGTGTTCAGAAAGTCATCCATAAAATCATCCAGCACATCTTAGAAGGATTTTTTACTTTATTTTTATAGACGTTTACCAGATTTTCGTTCACATTAAGTAAAAATACAACATTATTTATCGTAAGGTACTGTGTAAAATAATGATCCGCTTTCGTATCCCAGCCAAATAGTTCTATTTTATCAAAACGACAATGACGGAGAAATAAAGCTCCAAGTATATGGCCTGTGGTATGCTATGGGTGTCGAACATGGTCGTTAACCCAAACATCCGCAAGTATAATGAACGTCATTGAGCGATGAGTCCTTAAACGGATGATTGGAGACCAATGGCGAATTCGATACGAATTCATGAGCTGTATGAAATTTTTTATGACCCGGAGGTCTCAACGATTGTAAAGCTGTGGAGACTGCAATGAGCTGGCGCTGTGAATCGTATGAATAAGCACTTTCTCTCGATTTTTAGTAGTCCAATTTTCAAAAATATTTTGCTAAGGTTCTAAGTAATAATATTCTTAATTCAAATTGGTGGTTTTACCAAACATTAAATCGCATTTCGATAGCTATTAAATACAGTCGTATATTAATAGATTCTATAATAGCATAATTTTTTTGTTTCGAATGGGATTTGACAAGCCGTAATGAAATTTTTAAGATATTATTAATATAGGTATACAAACAAATTTTCGAACTGTCCCTTTATGAAAGAACGAATTCTTATTTGATTAGTAACATTCAAATAAACAAAAAAAAATATTCATTCAAAAAAAAAACTTGTCCTTGTTTTTCTTATAAATTTTTAAAATTCTATCATTTGTCTAAGAGTTCAAAATGAATGAAAACTTTTGTGGCTCAGTTCAACCATGCATCAAAATGTACCTTTGCAAAGTTCGAATATGTGCTAATGCAAAAAATATTCATATTACACAAACTCTCCCTATCTAATGTTTGTAGAAGAAAATTTCGAACTGGACACGACCAAATATGTTTCTTTCATACCATTTAAACATTTTTTTTTTCTTCGTTCAATCAGTGATTTAACTTATACACTCGTAAACATTTGAATTAAACCACTCACTGTTTGAATTTATAAATGAAATAAAAGTGTAATAGTTTCAATTATCAATCATCATTAGAATTTACAAGTTATTATCACACGTGTGAACAATACGTTATACAAGCTCATGATAATTATATTATAATTAAAAAAGTATAAAGAAAATATTTGGCTTTAGTAGGGGTAAGATGATTTAGAAATATCTCAGTGGCTTCAGACAGCTGCCCTTATGACTTGAAAAATCCGTTGTCACTCCGAAAACTAGTATATGTCACTAGTGTGTAATCGTGTGTTATATATACACACAGTCACAAAATTGAAGGATCAATCTATATAAATGCCAAAATATTATTCAATGTAACTAAAATTGTAGTAAAATTATCAAATTAATATTTTTTTCTGTTAGTTCGTAATCTTCTTTCTAATATACACCAAATTAATGCAAAAAAATCGAATCTATCACAAATTTCGCTATACGTGCGGCTAACAAGATATTTCTGAGAATTTGATGATGCAATAACTTTTCGTGCTTAACAAATATTGATTGTTAAGTGAACGTTAGTGACTAGTTGAGTTAAGGGTGTTTTTTTTTTCAAGAAATAATTTAATATTTTAAATAAATAAATAAAAAAAGCTGAAATTGATAAATGGAGAAAAGAAACCCCTCAGTTGCGGAATGAAAGATTATTATTAAGCTTTTTTGTGAAGATAAAACATAACGGGAAGTAGGAAAAATAGTTGGGAAATCATTTTCTTAATAGTAAGAACTGTAGTCAACAAATGGAAAAATGACAGAACTTTAATTAATAAAACGAGACGCGGACAAAAAAAATTACTGTCAGTTAAACATGAGCAATCCATTCGACCGGAAAGAACCGATTTCCAAGGAAATTATTAGAAAAACATTGCAAAACCATGCTTTAAATGGAAGAATAGCCCTTAAAAAGCCCTTTATATCAGAAGCAAATAGAAGAAAACGGTTAAAGTTTGCGAAAACTTACGTAACGTAAATTTAAAATCAAGTGCTATTAAATTGGGACTATCGGATGTGTTTTAGTTTCAACAAGATAGTAATCTAAAGAACACCGCCCATATTGTAAAGATGTGGTTGTAGCAAGTAAAAACTTCACCTCAGTCACCAGACCTTAACCCGATTGAACATTTGTGGTCAGTACTTGAGGAACAAATCCGAACATTTTCAATTTTTTCCGAATAAATCCGAGCTGAAGTCAATAATAACCATAACAAAAAAGTTAGAGGAAAGTATGCCTAGAAGACTAAAAGCAGTAATCAAAGCCAAAGGATATCCAACCAAGTACTTATAATAAATTATTTTATATTTTCCTTTAATTTTGTGCCTTGAATTTTTCGCTAATTTTTTCTTTTCTTACTTAATTCTTTGAAAAATTGAATTTAATCAATTTTGTTGTTCATTTTTGTATTTTTAGTCTTCAATTTAATAAGAAATAAAAAAAAATTGTGATAAGATACATTAGTTGACATACGCTTAAGAGTTTTCATATTTATGGCTTGTGCCTTCAATTTTATGACTATATATATGTTTATATATATATATATATACATAGTATATATAGTATAGCTATACTATATACGCTATATAGTAGAGCGCTAACAGTCTCGAGTGGCTTCATTTAGATAGAAATAGAGAACAAACTAGTTGATTTATATTTGTAATACGTTTTACGCAAAAGCCTTGAGAGCGGTACTCTTGTCTATAAATTCACCAATCGAAATAAATTTGAACTTAATTTGCTTGAATACGTTTTGTCAAGAGTCTATTCGTAGCGTTAGCGCTGATTATAGCAACTTTGTGACTTCGAGCTAGGATATTTTAGCCCCGCGGAGTCGTACCCTTAAGATTTTCAGCTCCTTTCAGAAAGATTCAGAGCTCCTTTCTTCAGTAAATGGTTAAAGATATTCCGCCTGAGCAGGTCTTTTGATACAGACATCAAAAGACCTGCTCAGGCGGAATGCCCAACAAAGTTTCATGTCTTTGATCTTCTTATCTAAGCTATGTGCAGAAAGTATCGTATTAACTAAACTATCTGGAAAGACCTCGCCTTTCCCTTAACAAAATGGGTGCAGTGCCTTATCCGCATTCTTAATGTGGAGACGGTTCCGCAGATATCGTCCGCAATCGCCGGGAATAGGAAAGCCGGAAAGTACTCGAAAAGCTGTCAACTTGCCGTACTATTGTTCCATGCCTATAGAATGGCTACGTCCGGTAGTTATGAGTCTTGGTTTTAGTGTTTTTATTTTTGACGTATTTAGCCACCCTGTTTATATGTTGCTCGATCTGCCTGTTACGCATTTCGTAAACTCATTCTTTCTGCCAAAGCCGAAAGCCGTTCCATTCCCCTTTAGTGCAGCAATCTTTAGTACAACAGGTAAGAAACATCGTGGGTACAGCATAAGCGCATACAGCGATAAATCCTCCAGCTGGAATCGTATTATGGAAAACATTGATAGAAAAAGCAAAATTATATTTGCATTACGCTTATATTATTTTCTTCACCGACGGACGGGTAGTAAGATGAAGATGAAATCCTGAAGGTGAGGTCCTGTACAATAACGTCAAACGGCACCGGAGATTTCGCAAAAGAGATGAATGACCAGCATCCACCTAAAAAACCACTCTCGCATCCACGGATGGTCTTATTGTCTTTCTGGTGGGATCCTGAAGAGTCATTTTTGGGAGCGTCTGAAACAAAAATAAACTTTAAATGCGATAATTAGAAAGAAAGGTGGAAAGAGCTCTGGTTAGCAAGTCAAATTAGCAAGACGGCTTCCATCTAGTTGGATGCCAATGTGCCAATCGATGCGTGCCGACCTGTGCGTTGGCACCTGACGAGAAGCAGCAGGGACGCGTGTTCAAAACCAGCTTGAGCTCTTTCCTCTTTTCTTTCTAATTATAATTTCACTTTCGAAGTTATTCGATAAAGTTGATCTAAACTTCCGCACCTATGAGTCTTCGCTGAGTTAGCTTAGCAATGGAATTAGTCACTTACAATGTGGTAAGTGAAAATGGATAGGTTGATCTACCAAAGCTTCTGTAATTGAAATGTGATGTTTCTAAAAGCTTTTTTCAACAAGCAGTATGTGACAAACGTCATCCACAAGCCAATCGTCGTGGAGTCATGGTTTCATAATGACAATGCGAGACATCCTTCAATTACAGTCATACAGGGCAAATGAAAAGAAATTGGTTGAATACTTTTATCCTGCTCAACATATTCTTCAGATTTTGCTCAACGGATTATTCCTGGACACTACCTACAGGGAAGGGAATAAAACATTGAGGGGGATCTTCACACATGACAGGCAAAGTTTTTCGAGTGGAAAGAAGAGGATTCCTACAGGAGAGGGGTATAGAAAATTTCAAGACGTTGGGGATAACCCTTAAAAATAATTGTGATTAAGTTTAAATAAATTAGCCATTGAAAAAATCACTTACTTCGAAAATGAAAACTTTTTGAAAACCCCCAATATTTTGTTTTGATACCGTTGGAATTCAGAATTTTGTCCTAAGTATTTGTGTAACAAGTAAAAAGCGCTAACACAACGAACAAAGTTCCAATCTCACGGAATTCAACGCTAATTTTTAAATTTCATTGGCTTTTTTGATCGAAACTGGATCGGAATGAGACAGAGACAGCTCCGCAGTTTTTCCTGTTCCGAATGCTTCGGAAAAGACTGCCCGCTCATTACTTCTACACTTCGATTGAAATTGTGAAAAACTACTAAATCGGCATTCCAGGCGAAGTGCTAATAGGTTGCCAATTTTTTCCGGACATGTGAACAGTGGATGACAAATCGTGGGTTTAGTTTTGCCAAGAAAATATTTAGTTTCGCCTGACTATCGGAGATCATCATTCTAATTTAATAAGAAGATAATCCTATTTGTTGCCCATCTGGGTTAGAACAGCGATTGTCGATTCCAGGAAGGCAAAACAAGGCTTGTTGAACGATTTGCTGATTGCTCTCTTAAATAGAGAACAAGGGATCGTAAAAGTCCACAATTGGAGCAGAATACTCTCTGATTGCTAACGTGGAGGTATTGATCAAGAACACTTACTATTTAGGGCAGTGGCGTTTTAGCTAGTTTATGGCTCTGAGGTTGGAAATTGCTCATCGTATAGTGCCGTATTGGAAGCGATTGACGCAGATACAAGGGTGAGATACTCTGCCTGTTTCGTTCACATATCATATTCTCAGCTCGCTCAGAGCTGACTGTGCTGATAATTGCGGGTACTCACTCCGTTGCGCACATTTCTTAAAACGAATTCACTCCTCAGAATCTGCTGAGGGGCGAAAGAGACAGAGGAAAACGAAAACTCTTCCTCTGTGTCAGCAAATGTGGTTGGACGAAATGCGAAGTTGGTCGGACGTGGAGTGAAGCATAACGAGACTGATTACCAACTGTCCCAGCTTCTCAGTGGGAACGGGTACTTGCAGTCTTATCAGCAAAACATGGAAAAGGTACAATCTCCTGTTCTGTGACAGGCGTCACTCCCGATACCGTTTCAAGAAGATGCATGCTTAGAGACTTGAAATGTTATTTAATCGCGTCTGTTCAAAGTGTTCTTTAGACGCGGCCTCGTAAAGTTCAAATTTACGTGACCTGGTCGCAAGCATGGGTTACATTAACCAGTCTTCTTATTTACATTAACCTGTCCACTTTGTAGTCCTTTTTCACAAACGTAGTAGGTGATAGAAAGAATAATTGAGTATTTATTTACCGGGGAAAATTTATTTGACGGATTATTTCAAGGACCTCTTATGATTTCGTTGGACTTATTTTATTCATATCACAGGCGTTATTTATTATATCACAGTGTCTAAGATTTAAATCCATCGCCTCTCTCAAAGAACTAACGAACAGTTTTTAAGAAATACTTTACCCTTTTTTCGCTATAATAACTTACTTTTCAAGTAGTTTATCTTATAAATACGTTTACTTTTTTTAATTTTTTCAAATTTGACGATGTGAATACACAGTGCTTTAAATTCATCCCTCACATAGAACTTGTTTTTAGGAATATAATTTACACTAAGAATGTATTATATTGTTGAATTAAATAATTTTTAATGGTTCAAATTTTGTCTTCTGCCACCGGAATTTAATTTTCATGGCCAGCAGTCTAGATATGGTTTGACATAGCTTTGAGAAGTAAAATTCAACGCTGTAAACCTTTTTGTAGTATGGTATGAAGGTTGTTTAAGGCTTGGCTGACCCACTCAACATATCCCATGTTAACTCGATAGCTGAGCCTGAAACAGTTTTGTGTCAGGAATCGTCTTCATACAACTGCAGGCCCCTTCAGTGTATTACCAACTCTGAGAAAACTCCTTTCTTATGCAGTCATCCATAAAAAAGCTAACAGTATGTGAGCGTATAAGTGAAAGATAACCTTGAGCACCTCAGCTGTAATCCAATCTGGTTCGGAAGCCTTTCGGGCATTTATAAACAACACTGATAATTCCTACTCTATTTTGCATTCAAAAAAATTGCCATTCAAAATTTGATGACACTTTTATCTCGAAGTGTAAACTGCTGATGTAGTGCATGGCTCTTCCCAGGCTCGTGCACGCTGGTCCATTTGTCATAGCTTGTGACAGTCACTTTGCTTGTAGGCTATTTCACGTGAAAACCAGTACACTGGAGGTTGAACAAAGATTGTCTTGTCGGGGTTTCCGAAGAACTCTGGACGTCTTGCAGGGAGATCCGATGGATCTCGGAATCAATCTCATTACATCAATAGTTACAGATTTTTTTGTCTCCATGAAAACTTCTACAACAAAATATCATGCCGTTCGCACTACAATAAAACTCACAATGTATTAAACCGGAACGTAGAAGACTAAACTTGTGGTCTTCGAGAAATACTGCCTTTTATTTTTAATGCGACTATTTATTTTTGACTAAGTTATTCTAAAGTAGTTGTCAATTTTTAATTCTTAGCACTAGCAAGTCCTAAGCGAATGTTTTGTCAGGTGTGGTTTCAGCACGTCCCATCGGTAAAGAGTAAGAATGTGGCCCGTGTTCAATACTATTAGCCAAGTTCTGGTCACATTGTCCAGGACCACTTTGACTCAGGCACCCGATTGGAGTCGATTAGAGCCCTTATCGACTGCTCTAGAATTGAAGTCCCCTACAGCGAGAAAATGACCCTCTGCTACCAAAACAGCGCCCTTAGCAGCATTGAGTCCAAGTTAAAAGATTCGTTTGAAGTCAGATGTACACTCGAGAGTATAGTTTCTGATCTTTGAGCCCAAAGTTAGTTAGGTTGCTGGATTTGGGATACTCTTTCAGTTGATATAAGCTATTTGACGTTTTTCTCTTTATTGCGTAGTAGTTAGCCGTAGCTGCTGTGGTGAAGCCCTTTCACAGAGATGCTCATTGATGGGTACTCTTCTGGTTTCTCTGTCTAGTATATGCGGGGGCATGAATAATCCTTAATTTTAATTTACGGTTTTTCTCGTCTCTTTACAATGAAATGGGAATTCGGTATCAAAGGTATTGAATGTAGGTATTTCTGCACTCACTAAGGTTTGATGGACTACCTTATGTTTAGCAACGTATAAGAGGTTTTAAGAGAATTCCGACTCATTATTGCACCAAGCAATCGGAAAAACAATTTTTCTTTCCTTTCCTTTCCTCCTTCCCAATACCGATAAGTCGAATTTTGTTGTATAATTTGGAAATACTTTTTGGCTGTCATATAAACGAGATTAACGATGACACAATCTTTGGACACATGCAAATGACATTTGCAAGCAATGGATCCCTAAATTTTCGGAAAGAAGTTTGATTTAAAGTGGGGAAATACTCTCTAAATACTCTCCAAATAGAAGCAAGTTTTATAAGAGAGGTATACTACCGGGTTGACTGCCGTTGCTGTGTATACCATCTCTAAATGTGAATTTGCTTTGTGCAGTTGAAATTAAGTTACTAGCCATACTATCTGTCTTCAAATTTTTTCAGAAACTACGATTTCTTCTGGAAATTATCAACCACAATAGAAGTTAATATCAGTTCGTGTAAATTTTAATATGTCTTATTAGGTAAAAAAGGCAGGGACACCCAGGCTATGAGAGAAAGTCTAGGATAACCTGAAAATAACACGCTAAGAAAATTTCTTGTAGCTGAGTTAATTTTTCGAAATATAATAAAAAGTTCAATATATCAGCATTTTTGCATGAAAAATACCTAAATCATATTTTGTATCAAACTTTTGAACGTTTACAATCTCCAGATGTCTTTAACGTGATACGACACTTTCAAAGAATCTGTTCCAGTTTTGGGGCGTTTCACGTGTTTTTTGTTATAGCAGTTCGGTATTCACTCAGGTATTCATCTTTCAGGCTTGCGGTTTAACATTACTCTTGAGATACCAAAACGAATAACTTCTATAGACTCGATAAATATTAAACTAATAATTTCCTCATAGACTCGCAATATTACCCGATGAATATATCAATCCTTAACCAGTTAAGTGTGTTTGACGACTATATCCGTCATGGAGATTTGGCAAAATTTTGTGTAATGACGACTATATCCGTCATGCGTA
This sequence comes from Stratiomys singularior, assembly GCA_954870665.1. Classification (NCBI taxonomy): domain Eukaryota; kingdom Metazoa; phylum Arthropoda; class Insecta; order Diptera; family Stratiomyidae; genus Stratiomys; species Stratiomys singularior. The sequence goes on along the minus strand of OX940880.1, from coordinate 64,761,430 downwards.
AAATTTTATTACAATTTGATATTTGAATTGTCATTTTGGTGGAAACTAAACTTTATTCGTAAATTATAATATGTTTAAAATGTTTAGAGGTCAAGACGAAAGATACAAGCAAATAAAAATTCATCGCTTGAGACGAAATGATACAAGCAAATAAAAGTTCATAGCCGTCATTGCCGGATCACCGCGACACACACTGGTGCGCGCTTTGCCAGAAGGTCACCACACTTAACTGGTTAAGAATACTGTACGCATAGTTGGTCCACAGCGCCTCTTAGAGTATGGGATGAGCGACTTCTGAAACTACATCCGAATATTAAATAACTGAAAATGGATGTACTTTTGCGATATGTGTCACATAGTCAGTGTGCTTCAACAGTTTTCATGTCTTTTCGTCATTTATATAAAGAAAAATAAAGCCTGTTTATTCCGTTTTCTGACAAAACAAACAAAATCGCTTCTTTTTTAATATAGAAGGGTGAAAATGGGATATGAGATAATTGTTGAAGTTACAAATGACTACTGGTATTTACATGGTGAAATACCCCTCCGCCAGCAGATTTGAAGGTTTTTCCGATATAATTGGAAGTAAAATGGAACTTTGTGATTGGCCTAAATTATTTAACTGGGCGTTTTTCGCAAATGTGCACAAACTCCACTGCCAAATTATTCGAAATCGTAAGAATCAATGAAGCCCAGTGATGGAAAAAGCATAGGCAAGCATCGGAGATGAGCTCACTGAGAATGGAGCTATTATTTACGGATGTCCCATCCTTTCATCCTATGGAAATTAAAAATATGCCCTAACTCTATGATCGACATGTATTCCCTTTATGTTTCGCTAGTACTTCTCGGGCAGGTGTATCGTTTGGATGCCAGACTCGGACAATCTAGAAGGGAGCATTGTGTACCTAATTAACTCTTTCTTGTCACTAGCTCGTGACTAGCCCATCCATTTGGATTCATATTCGTTTGGCGAGTTGACTTATGAGATTTCGCCCTATAAATATTGCCGTCAGACTTAGTTATTTCGGTTTTGTCCTCGGAGTTATTTTGCCCTCATTTTGTTAGGATGAGGCCAAAGTTTTCGGCTTATCTTGCAGTACGTCCTTCCTGCCCGTATCTATCTCTTTCCAAAGGATATTGTCAAGTTATTTTTTTCTGTTGCTAGGGGAGTATCGATCATGTCTCTTCTCGTAACATTTCGGTTGGCTAATCTTGCTCTTTATAGATCATCCTGTATTTCATTTTGCCTTGACATCGCTGTCCTTAGGACATTTACATTTACTAGATTCAATTCAGGGTCAACCTATAATCTTTCACTCGTTGTAAAACTACGCGGTTAAAGAAAAGTGCTGGCGGTGCCAATATGCTGTCCGAAAAATATTTTATTGCTTCGTAAAATATGCATATTCCCGCTGTTGTTGCTTTTTTTTTTGTAATTTAATCCTTAAAGAAACTCTGGTATGGCTCCCAAATTTGTGATTTCAGTTGTGTCGCAGGTGATCATCAATGCTGACGAGACTGACGTGTCTTATCGCTTTCCAACCATTGACCTAATACATGATTTCGTTTCCAGATATTAAGTCAAGGTATCCGAGTATTTCCTACTCTTATTTGGTCGGTTTGTTAATCCTGACTGGGATTCTCTCCATTGGCCATTCTCTCCATGTGTTGCAAAATGAATTGGTGTCCCGTTGTGGGGTGTCAGAAAATCTAATTTGTGGATTTTAATCTGATGTTCCCATATGATGCCTCTGAATTTGAGTTTGTCGAGGGGTATGAGGTTAAGCAGTATATCTATAGCAGTGTACATATAAAGCAGCCGTTTCCGGCATTTTTATGGCGCTTGCAACGCCAAGGTAAGCCATTCGATGGCTGTTTGCATCCTTTGTGAGGGAAACAGATGCGAAAGGCTACTAAAATCCCCTCCAAACACCTACTTTTCCACTCTGAGACCCCAGTCTAGAGCTGTTTAGCCAGCTCCATCGGTTAAAGGCGTCCATTTTCAGTCGGGGAAAGCGCAGAGGGTAGAGATTAGTTGAAAAGTTACTGCAAGCGTTAGTTAGTATTAAGAAGTGGAAAATAATTAAAAATTCAGAAGCGTAGTAGAAAATAGTTGAAGATTCACTTAATTCAATCCAATGTAATTCAATCTAATCTTTCATGTTCTATTGTTATAGACGTTATGATGCATTGATATCCGAGTTTGAACTTCGTCAATGATGATCTAGAGTTAAGATACTCAAAACGTGAAATTACTTATGAAATGATTTATTCAATATTCGCATTTCATATTTACAAGGAAAAGTTGTAACAGCGAGTTGAAAAAAAACCTTAATTTAGAGCTAGTACAAAGCTTATTTTAATTGACGATTTATAGCAACTGATGAGACCCGGGCTTACAGGTGTGGTCCAAAATTGTAGAGTGAGTGATAAACTTGAGCAACGTTCTTTATGGGAAATTAAGTGGCCGATAACGAGTAAGTCCATGGCCTCAATTTGTTGCAATATCAAAGGATCTTTTTGTCAAGCAATAAGGATTGGTTGTTTTGTTCGAAATACGGGTTCCAAGACGCATATGAGGGTGCCAGTGCAAAGAATATCAGTTATTATATACAACCACAACCTGCAGAAAATTTTTGACGAGGCATAGGTATCCAAGATTGCAGAACTTGAAATCCGAATCTACAAGGACTAACTACGAGGAGCGAATAAACGAAGAAGAAATACTTAAGAAGGTATTAGAAACGTAATCGCGAGGGTCAAAGATCAGTGGGAAAATACACGAGACACTGGTCGGACTTGATGAAGGAGAAATTCCTTACTTGTGGTTGTTGGGGGTACCACAGAAGGTAGATAAATGCTCAAGAGGGATTGTACAGCGACCACGACGAGAACGACGTGAAGTGAATCGATAAAATCTTAATAAGAGAATTTTTATAATCTAAATACCAGCTCAATGTTGCAATTCTGAGAAAAGTTTGATAGTCGTATTCAGAAGGATGATGCAATAAGAACATTGTAAATTTGTAAATTTTTAATTTTTTCGATGAACTACTTCTGGCATCACTGCTTCGTGCTTGAAAGAATTACGATAAAGTGATAAGGTTTTTGGTTTAATATGACTTGCTAGCCTTTGATTTTTTTGCGGTACATGTGGTATATGCCACAATAATCATTCTCTACTTTTCTGCCAATTTATCGGGCCTGTTGATTGTATTGCAGTGCTGTATAAAGGGTTCTAAGTTCGTGGAAGGATGGGTAAGAAGTGAGGAAAAAAATATAAAATTGCTTTTCATTTTCAATATGTTCACCAGCTACTCTGAAACATTTTCAATTAGCTTACGTATACCTTCTTTAAAGAATTTTTTGTCTTTGTCCGAAAAATAAGCAAAAATTGCATCCTTCACGTCTTCATCGCTTGAAAGATTCTTCCCACCAAGTTCTGTTTTAAGCTTTGTGAACAGATAAGAATCACTTGGAGCCAGGTCAGGACTGTAGGCTGGGTGATCCAAAGTATCGAAGCGAGCGTTGTGCAAGGTAGCCACTCACGGTATTTGTGAGCAGGCGGGTTGTCGAGTGGTGGGTTCACCTTTGGTTGATTCTCTCCTTATTTTCTCTTTGATACATTCTTTCAACCTCTCTTTGATCGAAGCATAGTCCTTTCCGATTATGGAGACGACTTTAGCTTCTATTTATAATCTGTCAATAGCATTCCCAAAAAACTATCGCCATGATTTTACCAGCCGACTTTGGCACCTTACACTTCTTGGATGGTGATATGCCCTTTTTGCGCCACTGAATAGAGTCCTGTTTGGATTCAGGCTCATAATGATGAACCCGAGTCTCGTCTCCAGTAACAATCCGATTCAATATTTCATCAAAACAACGTTCAAAACCGTGCGAGAACACTTTACGCGGTATTGTTTCTGAGGCGGCGTGAGCATTTTTGGCATCCATCTAGCACTGATCTTTGTCATGCTATGTTGATCGTGAAGATTTATAAAAATTGTTGTAACCGATACTCCAACTATTTCTGCAAGGTATTTTTTTTCGGTCTACGATCTTCCAATGTAAATTTTTCGACTATTTGAATAATTTTCAGAGTAGCAATTTCGATGGGTCGCCTTCAAGTGAGTCCCTGCCTCGTTTTAAGAAACTGTGCCACTTTCAAACCAACGGACGCCATATTTTCCATTATGGTTTCGACTGATATTCCTTGCTTGGTAAAGAAATCAAGGATGGTGCGGTACTTGTTTTTGTCTATAATTGACGCTTTTTTCAAGATTGAGATATTTGATTGACGATACTTAAAGGATACTGATAATGAATAACTCAGCGTGTTATCGCTCCATCATTAACCAATTAATGATGGATTAACTGATGATAGCCTCTTCTTCCACAAACTTAACAATGCACCCTCTTATGTTTAGATGATTCTCTCATAACTTTATATTTTATCTATTTTAATTAATGTTCGTAATAATTTACCAGTTTAGAATATATATCCTAAATGAAAAGAACTTCTGAAAAACAATTACTAAGCGGTTAAGATGTATTGTTCGGAGAAGAAAATAAATTTTTATATTTTAATTGATTTCCGGATAGCATAATTTAAATCTTTTTACAAAAAATATTGTGTAAGGATAATACTACTAAAATATATTTCATTGTTATTCAGAATATTACAACAACATTTTAATAATCGTATTTTATAAATAAATAATCGTATTATTTCAAACGATATTTTCAAAGGCAAGTGCGAATATTTCTGGACATCGTTCAGTGTACTGCCACTAAGTCCTTTCCATTGTATAAGGCAAAGTTTGGTGTTCCTTACATACCGATTTGCAACTTATTTGCCAGGGGAACCAACGAACGATGAAATGTAAACGTAAAAGTTCATGAAAGTATTCACATATCCAGTAAACATATTCAAAACCGATTGATCATGCAAAGTTCAGATCAAGTTTTGTACTTTAATTCGAAATGCAAATATTGAACGAAAATGTAGCAAGGTATTGCCTCAACCCACAAACAAAATAGCGTAAAATCAAATCAGTCTGCGGAAAAAAGAACAAGTTAAGGAGAATTTCTTCCGGAATGAAAACATTTCTTTAGAATTTTCCTCTTTTAAATGTTCTTTTCACGACTCATTCTTCGAGCATCCTTTTTCTGCATTTCGTATACGTAACATCACATTATTGTGTGTCCTAAATCAGTTACATTTCTACCCTCTGTTGACAATATTTATTCAAATGGCATTTTATCCAATAAAAAATTGCCTTTAGAAGTTTGGAATTGCCTCTTGGCGAAAGAGTGACTAAAAAGTAAATGGGCCGAAATGATACGAATGTGTGAGACTCAAAAATATTTGGAGTCACAAAGTTTAACGATTGAATGAGTTCAAAATTGAAAAAAAGCAGAAGAGAAGAGTTTATTTTCTTTTCATGTGAATACCCTACCCCAAATTTGGCTGTTATTGAAGGATTTTTTCCGATAAGTGAAGGTTCAAATGTCACCACTGTATTTACTTATTAGCTTGGTGTCGAGCATAGTGAATATGGCGTCGTTGAAATGGGAAATTTAATTGAATTCATTGGAATGAATACATTCGAGAAACATACTTTAACGTTTCTTGGTTTAATAATTTTGTTTTTAAGGTTTTATTGCTTATTTCATCCACCCTTGTTTTTGTGTGACCTTTCAGGGAGTATATGGTTGGAGAAGTCTGAAGCTATTTTCACTTTCTTATGCATTTTCTTCAATTGTGTTATGATTTTCCTAAAACAATATAAGCATTAACCACTTGGGCTCTTAAATTATAACTCTTAAAATCTAAAAGACCAAAACAAATTTAAACGATTTGAAAAAACACGTAAAAAATAAATTCAGTGAAACCTAAAAAATAATTTATTCTGTCTATACAAAAATTCCCAGCAATGCAAATCGATCAGAAATATATCTTACGAGAGATTTTCAAAAAGAAATGAGAACGATTGACTTATGGAGAGTATTTTGAGAAAATAATGAAAAATTATCATAAGTTACATCGCAAATCGTTACTTCGTTATTGTAGTGCCGAGTAAAGCGACACGCATTTGTTTGTGACGTACACTTAGTCACAAAAGTCTACGTACCCCCAAAGAATATGTAGAATTCGAATGAAAACAACAGAAAACTGTATCGGTGTTTTTGAAATATATATCTTTAATTGATAAAAATTAACAAAGTTCTTATAAAATATAAATATTTTCACTTAATTGACATTTAAATACATTAAACGAAAACTACTCAAAAAGTAATGACAACAAAAGTCTACGTACGACTGCTTCATTCGGCAAGTGATAAGAATGCCGTTAGAATGATCACAGTTAAACTGCAAAGGGACGGTGTTGTTGGGCTTAGTGAAAGACGGGACGTGAATATTGGGAGTAGTGAAGAATAAATTTCGCCGAAATGAGTTCAAAAAGGAGAGAAGTTCCAGTAGCTGTTCGAAAAATAATAATAAAGTTAAAAAGTGAAAGTAAATCTTTAAAAAATATCGCGGAAACGCTAGGATTGGCAAAGACAACAGTTCAAACAATAATTAAAAACTTCTACGATACTGGAAGTTATGAAACCAAGCCAATATCTCGTTAAAAAAGTAATAGCGGAACCGACATTAAGTGCCCGGAAGGTTACGAAAGATCTTGAAAACTCACTGGGAATTAAAGTTCATCCAGAAACTGTACGACGCTGTCTTAGAAAAGCTGGATTGAACAGCAGAAGTCCCCGTAAAAAGCCTTTCATAAGTAAAGCCAATAGGGCCAAGCGCCTTGAGTTCGCCAAAAAGTATTATAAGATACATGAGAGCGACCCAGACTTTTGGAGTAAAGTTATCTTTACATACGAGTGTAAATTTAACGTTTTTGGGAAGGATGGCAGGATCAAAATATGGCGCAGACGCAAAGAAGAATGGAAAGTGAAAAACGTGCTTCCTACTTTCAAACATGGAGCTGGCTCTGTTATGATCTGGGGCTGGATGGCGGCGAGTGGAGTTGGTAGAATACATTTCATCGAGTGTACCATGGATCGGTATGTCTACTTGGATATCCTAAAAAGTATCTTCTTGCCCAGTGCTGATGAACTAGGATTGGGTTCGGGTTATATATTTCAACAGGATTGTGACCCGAAGCATACTTCTGGAATTATCAAGGAATGTCTTCTGTACAACGTCAGTAAACAACTCCACTCTCCTCCTCAGTCCCCAGATCTTAATCCCATAGAACATCTATGGGATGAACTGAAACGACGTATCCATAAACTGGGAGTACGCACCAAAAATGACCTCAAAAAAGCACTAACAGAAGAATGCGCAAAAATCCGACCAGAATCCACAGAGAAATTAGTCAGTTCAATGCCATCAAGGTTGCAAGCAGTTATAGACTCCAAGGGCGGGCCAACAAGATACTGAGGTGCATACAATTTCACAATAAAGCAGTCGTACGTAGACTTTTGTTGTAATTACTTTTTGAGTTTTTTTCGTTTATTGTATTTAAATGTCAATTAAGTGAAAATATTTATGTTTTATGAGAACTTTGTTAATTTTTATTAATTAAAGATATATATTTCAAAAACGCCAATACAGTTTTCTGTTGTTTTCATTCGAATTCTACATATTTTTTGGGGGTACGTAGACTTTTGTGACTAAGTGTATATTTTAGTGTTGATAAAGATGGATTAAACTGGAATTCGTTCTGTAATAAAAAAGCATTGCTATCGACCAAGTTTGTCAAGTGCTACGACAAATATTAGAAGAGAATTCTCCGCGATTAGTCTACAGTTGCAAGGTGGATTGCAGAGATCAAACGTGGATGAACATCGATTTAAGAAAATCCTCGCTCGGGCTGCCTTTCAACTTCTCTTACCCAAGAAATGATTAGAAAAGTTGAAAAAATTCTATTGGATGATCGTCGAGTGTCAATACGTTGTATTCTGAAGAGTTCACCCTTAATTAAAGTTGTGTGGTAGTTTTCCACCTCTTTTGTTTTCGTTTTTCCTTATAAAAGTCTGTATTTAGCCGTGTTCGTGGAAACTACGTGTTATCTCAAATGTCTTTGAACTTGCGTTGAGACCATCAGTGTATCGTGTTACGTCAAATTAGTTAGCATCATTTCTACGAAATTAATTATGCTGACGCTAGGTCTGCGTTGCGAGGGAAATCGGAGCAACGCTATTTAATTTTCATGGAAAACATCAAAATGCTGTCGCTGCAAATCCCACGGAAGAATTAAGTGAAAACCAAATGGTTAGCTTTAAGTCAGTCTTGTACACTTTCCGTCCAATAAACAACGGACTCAAGCCCTTAAAAGATTATTTTTTTAGAAAATCGGCCGTGAATCAAAATTAACTAATAACAGCTTCGGTAGCTAAACGTTATGATAGGAAAGTAGGAAAACGAAAAGATAGGAAAGATGATAATTCATGACAACACAGAAAGTGAAATTAAAAGTGACGGAGATGAGGAGAGTGACGAGTAAGGAGAACAAGATATGACAAGAGAGTTGCGTTTTCGCTACGGAAAAATAGTTTATATATACATATTTTATACATAATTACATACATAATTTGTACATAATTATGTATATACATAATTTGACTTGACCTTGCTTATCACCAATGTATTCGTACACCAAATAATTTCGTACATCAATACACAAACTAATGTCAAGATTATGAGAAGAGGAAATTTTAGAATAGAATTAGCAATGATTTATCAGCTTTCGTTTGTCATTTTAATGTAGCGGAGACCATAGCCTATTATATAGCCTATATAACATAGACTGAAGGACCATTCAAATACTAAGTGATGTATTCAAGTCCAGCCATGAAGACGTGAATATGCTGTGGACCAATGATGGAACAGGTGACAATGTTTTCAGAAGTATAATGACTTTGAACAGGATCTTATTTCCTTTATATGCTCTGAGGTTTGATGTCGTGCATACTCGCGAAAAATTAAGAGTTACAGGCGAAGTGGCTCTTATTTCTTATGGATTTAACACTTTTATGAAGAACTTCAAATCAAATAATAGAGTTTCGGAGTCGTTGACGGTTGATGAAATGCTGGCGTCTTTCCGGGGGTGACGAAAATTTGGCGTATAAATGAAATCAAAGCTTGCAGGAAACGGTATGAAAATTATGTATATTTATGACACAAGACCTTATTACTTATACTCCACTTTTATACTCGAAGGAAAAAAGTAGACAAGGCAAAATCATCAACCAAAAACCTATTTTGACACTAATTGAAATAAATCTGGAGACAACTGGTTCTGCTCGATCGAGTTAGTAGATGTTTAAAAAAGTCGTAGTCTATCCTGCGTTAGAACGAAAAATAAAAGAGAAGTTCCTAAAACCATTTCTGCAACAGTGATGAAGACTGTGATCGTTATTTAGTCATTCTCACTTGGTTTTGTCGGTGATAAAAAATTAGTTTTATATGTGTCAGAGAGAAATGAATCCGTTGTCTTCATATCCTCGATATCCATTGTAGCAACATCCTCGACACTTGAATCATTTTTTTTTCATTAAACCAAGGCTGGTGTTGACTCTCTTGACCAGAAATGTGCGATATGTTGCCTTTGTAAAAGGACTCCACGTTCTAGACCTTGCCAAATGTATGAAAATATTTATTAGGGTGGAAATCTACCCCACGGAAGAAGTTTCATTGATAAGCATACCGAATGTAATTAAGGGTTGAAGATCTTCATAGACATTGCACATAATATTTAAAATGATCATTTGGGTATAAGAAATGTATTTCGCGTTGGGTTTCCAGAATGCTCAGGAAGACACAAAAGCAAATGCAACTAAAGATTTCGAAGAGCTTATTGGAATTGTTTCAAAAAGATTCTGATTGCTTTTTAGCTTGATTTATAATGTTTGATGAGACATGGTGCCAACATTCCGATCCTGAAACAAATCAATCGATGGCATGAAGGCCGAGATACAATACTGCGAGACTGCGATGCGAGAGCGCGATGAGAGTCTCCCAGCAAATGTCAAGTAGTTTTCGTAACATGCATTTGTATATGACATTGTACAATGATTGCGATGCGTCGATGCGAGGCGAGAAATATTCGGAAAATCCAAAAATCCTCGCAACGAGGTGGGTTGACGTTCATCAGATTCTTGATGGCGCTTAAATGAAATTTTAAATTCAAACGCCTTAATTACTTTTAAAGTACTACTCGTAGGGTTATTCTGAATGAAAATTTCGTACTTCCTTATTGTGGCTATTATTTGCCAAACGAAGGAAAATTCCAAATTCAAAACTTTTAAAAAATAAAAAACCATTGCAAGCGAATTCCATTTAAAACGTCGCCAATTTCACATTTGTCATATGAACATTATACTAGTTCGCATCGCGTGCATTGTAAATTGAATGCGTTGCGCGACGACGAGCGAGAATCGCAGCGCGCTCTCGCATCGCCGTCTCGCAGTATGGTATTTTGGCCTTGAAACAAAATCGTCCGTCACACAAAAGAGTATTTTGCTGATCTAGTCGGTCATAAACCAATTTATAAGAAGTTGTCGCAGGTTAAAAAACCACTGTTTCCTATAGTTATCGAATGACTAGAGAACAATAGACAAACCGTCCCGGTCTCTTATCGGATGCTCCTGCGCGCTTGTTTTGTCGGAAGTTAGTCCTCGCTTCAACTGCACGTATCTTATGCGTTTCTAAAGTGTGGTAATATCTGACAAAAAGTTAAATATTTTCGTGACTATTGACTTCATTTAAAATATTTTTATGGATCAAGAAGGTAAGAACGCATATTGTGAAAATATTATGCTGTATTGTTTTGATAGGATGTTGATTGCTTGAAAATATAGTTTAAAATTCTTAAAATTTCCAACCCAACTTTAAGTTTGAAAAGATTTTTGTTTTTTCCGGGTTCTTCCCGGTTATAATGGCAATTGATAACGACAGGTTATAGTTTATATAAAATTATTTTGCCCTAACTAGTCGTCCTTACCGGCCCCTTTTTTTGCCAGAGGTGACAGGTCCAGACAGTGAAGAAAATATAAAAATTTTATTTGGGATGTACACTATGTTACCTTGGTAATTATTTGGTTTCAGGGTCGTCTGGTCACTCAGGTGTTTGAGTAGTGACCCGTAGATAACTTTTTGATAAAATGAAAGAGCAAAATTTGTCTAATTATGAAGAAAAATTAAATTACTTGGAAAATTGGATTTTGTTCAGCGAAAAATATTCTGAAGATGAATGAAAGGCGTTGAACCACACGTTTTCGCATATTAAGTCAGAATTTAAACAAATGTGGATAAAAGCTGATGAAACTGAAGCTAGAATTCTTCATAATAATGACGAATGGCTAAGATACATTCGAAATACCGAGAGTGCAGCCTAAAAAATCGCATCAACGTGAAGTAGAAGCAAATAAGTAAAAGAAAGAATACTGAAACCTTACGTTTAATATTGGATAATGATCCTTTGATACATGCTGCACAAACAAATTTACAAACATCTGGAAAAAATGATGATTCAAGTATATTTAAGCAGATTATGAATTCTCTAACGAGAGCTACAAAGTTGAAAAAAGCACACAAAACAGTACAAGATGACTAAGAAAAACAGCTAAAACTTTTATCGGCACTTTCTGTATTCGTGGTAGCTGAGCTCACTCGACGACAATATGAAACAATAAGAAGTGCCAGTAAAAAGTTGTTTCCTAGTTACTGCATCCTACAAAAAGCAAAAAGTCACTTCTATCCGCCCAAAGAGTCATACGAAGTGACTGAAACATGCGCACAAGTAAATATTCAAGATGTATTAAACTAAACTGCAACAAGATTGTTGACGTATTGGAAAGATGTTAATCGTGATCTAAGACCAGATGAATCTGACTCATTAGAGCTGTTTTGCAAGTGGGGCTTTGATGGATCACAGCAGGCACAGTTCAAATAAAAGATGGAAAAGGACGCCAAAGATAGTAACATTTATCAAAGTAACTTTGTGCCAATTCGTTTGGTATGTAGTTCCAAAACAGTATGACAAAATCCAACCCCATCTTCACCGCGATGCTTTCGTCCTATTAGAATCAGATTCGTTAAAGAAACTATGGATATAACCCAAGAAAAAATTCAGTATGTGGAAAATGTCATGAACGCCCTACAAAAAACAACATTTTTACTAGAGGAAAAGTCTTATTCTGTAAAACATACTATGATGCTCACAATGGCAGACGCAAAAGTATCTAATGCTGCCACAAAGACCACGTCACCAATGGGTTGCTACAATTGTGGAGCAACATCGAAAGAACTCAACGATTTAACTATCAAAAGAGATATTGATGCAGGCACACTTTCATTCGTATTATCCACCTTGCACGCCAGAATTCGTCTGTTTGAGAACATATTTCACCTCTTATACAAACTCACTGTAAAAAAGTTGCAGTTAAGATCTAACGTTGACAAAGCTATTGTTAAGAAGAGGAAAAAAGTAATTCAAGATAAATTTAGGCCCGAAACTGGTCTAATAGTGAATGTACCGAAAGCTGCGTTTAGAAATACCAATGATGGTAACACAAGTAGAAGTTTTTTCCAATCCTGACTTGGCTGCAGAAATAACTGGAGTTGATTATATCTTCATTTAATAACTCAAAGTCATCCTTGAAGTCATATCAAGTGGTCACAAAGTCCATTTGGATAAGTTTGCAGATTATTGTATAGAAACTGCGAAACTGACACCTACGATGCACAAGATGCTGGTGCTTGGTGCTACTGTCATAGACAAGGCATTGTTGCCGATTGGATTCCTCTCGGAAGAAGCCGCTGAGGCACGGAGTAAGCATTTCCGGCTGAACAGGCAGAATTTCGCGAGAAAGATTTCAACGGTCATGTGTAACACTGATATTTTAAATAGATTATTATTCATTTCTGACCCACTAATTACTGGAATGAGACCAACCCCGAAAAAATAACGTTGCCATTCACGAAAGAAACAATTGATTTGATGATTCCTGCTGTATCTGACTCTGAAAGTGACTCAGATTCTGATTTGGAGGACGTTTCTGGAGGCACAACCATTAGGCTCATCATCATTATAGTTACATAAATTGTATAACATTTTGTTTAAGAAAATAATAAATATCGAAGTTAAAAATTACTAAAATAATTTTTTATAATATTTATTCCCAACATTTTAAATCATTATTCATTAAAAAGAAAAATATGGCTTGTAGTTACCCAGGGCAAGTCCTTGTAGTAAAAAAAACTAAAGACATAATTTTGATCGGCTAGATCAGCAAATTACCCCCTATTTGCGTCGCTAAGATCATGGGCAATTATTTTGGAGCAGCCAAAGAGTTGTAATGATTTAAGACCTTGATCATGGAGCCACTATGACAAAATGTGTGTACGCAGTACGAAATAAATAAATTCGTCAGGAAATTTGTAAGAAAACGAAAGGGATAATGTTAGCAGTTGCCATGTTTAAGCCGGCAGTTGCCAGTTGCCAAATTTAAGATGCTGGCTTCGAATTTTTTGATCATCCTCCATATTGACCAGACTTAGCTCTTAGTGATTTTGATTTATTTTCTCTGGTAAACGAATAGAATGGGACAGAGTAAAATGAAGCTGAAGAAGAAAAAGCAGCTTTAAATGATGTTTATTGACTGCAAACAATAAATTTTTTTTTTAAAAAAAGGGATACAAGCTCAGGGGATTTGATCAGATGTTTTGTTTTTTGTTATGCAACTTGCATTTTATTGAAACTTTACCGCAGGTTTAGTGTTTGGATCAAGAGGTAGGAAATTTTAAGCCGCAGTCGTAGCTAGCTGAAAGCCCTCTAATATTGAAGCGGCTAAAATTTGGGGCATTTCAGGTTTCTCATCGTATTTAGTTTTCCTTTTTTTCATTCCAAGAAACGTAACCTATGCTCTTAGATCTTTGTGTAATCCGAAGGTTTTTCAATTAAAAGTTCATCTATATCAGCACAGTGGATATTTTCAAAGTCTTCATCACAAATTACACGCGAGAATGATGCCATTTCTGACCAGATGAGTGGTCGTTCTATTTAAGTACTTTCAGTTGTAAGCTTATCTGACTAATTTTTTTTTCTAGAATGCGTTCAAAGTAGGTCTTAGAAGTTGTTTAATCGCGCAAAAAGCGTTATTATATTGTAACTTCATTATTATACAGTATATGATTGTATAACACTGGAAAAAAGCATGCCTGTTGCATGAGATTTTTTACATGAGTCTGAATAATTTTTCCACGCTGATTTCAAAAATATATGCCGTTTTTATGTAGCAGCTCTAGTTTTGGAGTTACGAAGTGACAGGGTTTTTCATTGAAAATGCACATAGTTTAAGTTTAAAAAAATTATTAAATATATTTATTCTGAATAAAATTTCCTTTTTTGGATTTTCTAGAGTGAGATGTATTACGAGTACTATTTTGAATGCTCCAACAATAATCAGCCATTATATGTTCATTCCAGTACCCCTGATACCTCTCCTCCATAGTGCGAATATCCTGAAGAAAGCGCTCTCCTTGTTCCTCGCTCAGGTCACCGAGATTTTCAGGAAAATTGTCTAGATGGCTGTGAAGGTAGTGAAGCTTAATACTCATGTTGTATCCAAGCCATTGGAAGTCTGTCAGCAATTGTTCAACGTGATGAATGTAGCCGTCAGACTTCCTATTGCCCAAAAAATTTCTCACTACCCAAACAAACTCTTCCCATGCACATTTCTCGACAGCTGTCATATGGTTGATGCAATTTTTATCATCTATCAACTTCCTGATTTGTGGGCCATCTACTCAATTCTACTACTCAATTTCGGAAACACTTTTTCAATGTATTTGAAACATTCGCCATCTTTGTTAAGAGCTCTAACGAATTGTTTTATCAACTCAGTTTTATATGCAAAGGAGGCAATATAATTCGGTCTCTGGATACTAGTGGAGCATTAATTACATTTTGCTTACCGGGAATCAAAGCCTCCCTGGAAGGCCAGTCTTTTTTGGTCAGCTTTAGCTCGGCTGTCCCATAAGCATGGGAAACAGGAATATTTTGTGTAGCCACTTTGTTGGCCCAGGAGAAAATTTACCATTTTCAAATCAACACATACAACCCAGTTATACTCCTTGTACTTGATTTTGTCGAGAACTAAAGATATTGTAGGATATTCTTCTTTAACCTTTGTAGAATGAGCATTAGGTTGGGAACCAAGCTTGTTACCATTATGTAAAAGTACACATTTCAAACTTCGTTTTGACGAATCAATGAACAACCGCCACTGATTTGGATTATACTCTTTTAATCTCATTGCAGTCATTAGGCCCGGAGTATCAGTACAAAACACAAAATTATCTTTCTTAGTAAATAAAGGAAGTAAATCCTTTTCCCTGCTACGGTAGTACGATATCTTCGTTTCTCTGGTCAACAAATTTCTTTCTTTCAATCGGGAAGCAAAATTTCTGATGCCGTTTTAGACAGTCCAAGGTCCCTGATCAAGTCATTTAGATCATCTTGATTTAGTGGTCGGGGACTACCGTAGCAATCGAAATCACTGTCGCTACCACTGCCGTCGTTTTCGGTTTGTTCGCTGCACTGGTCTGGATTTTCCAAAAATGTACATGGCTGCTGTGATGTTGATGTGTCACTAATACTCAAGACTGGTCTTATGGAAGATTTTAAGTTTGGATATATCCACTTAGAGCATTTTTTGTGGTTTATTCCTATGATTTGCGTTACACAGAAATAACAGTCGTCATGATGGTTGGATGGTTCACGCCAATTCATAGGAGCCTTGTACTTAAAAGTGGGTCTTTTTTGTTTGACAGTCGCAAAGATTCAACACAACTTTTGCATACCAAACTTGGCATCCAAGGTTTAGCATTTGACGGCAACGGAAACCCAAAGTAGTCGAAGTATGCCTTTTTCACAAAGTCCGACACATTTAAACGAAATTTTTAGAACATATATTCTCCACAAACAACATAAAAACAATCAGGATTATTTAAACACGTCCTTCTTGAGGAAGACATAATGAAATTTATAAAGGAACTAGTTAAGTTACACCGCTATTGATAGAAACTACCGCATACTTATTTAAATTCAAGACGGTACCTGTATCTCACTAACTAGAGCTGCTACAAAAAATCTGAGCGTAGATTTGAAATCAGCGCACCCAAATTAGTAAACAACAGTAGAAAAACTTCATGCAACAAAAGAAAGTTTGACTTTGTTTTTTGTGTAATTTTTCATGCTTCTATTGGGGTAATTTGCTTTACCTCGACTGAATCCACAATATTTTGACATGCTGAGATACACCTTTGTCTAAAGGCTGAATAAACGATGTGGTATTAGGAGGCAAAAATACTTTTTTGAAGTTTCGGTGTTGCAGTGGAGGATTGCGGCGTGCATCATCCATCAGTAAAAGAATATTTAATTCAAGGCTTATTTTGCTCCAAATACGTTCGTAAAACCATTTTATGAATAAATCCGCGGGCATCCATGCGTTTCTGTTAGTCATCCCATTTGCAGAGAGTTATCCAATCTTCCGGCCCTCTAAAGCATTTGGTTCACTTAAACGGTTTATTAGTAACGGCCTTGAAATTCTGTCGCCGGATGCATGAATTAATTCAAATGTAGCTCCTTGAAGACATTTTTTCCAGAACATTTGTTAGGTGAAGTATCCGTATTTCTTTCTTTGTGAAGTACCTTGGGATATAGTTCAGAGATAAATGGAATTTTTTTAAGACTATTTCGGATTGTTTGCTCCATTTGTAAAAGGTTTGCTCTTCATAAAGGACAGTTGTTTGTTGCACTTTTTCACTGCCAAAAATTGATTCATTTATTGGACAGATTTCACAATTAAGCACCTTCAGAAAAGCTTTCTGTAGCTTTTTCCAGATCCAGCTTTTTTCTCGTTTTCATATTTTAAAAAGTTGGTTTTAAAGGGAGAAAGGGGACTATGGTAATTGCGTCCATTTAGTTTAGGCGACCTCCATTTAGGCGACCTCCGTTCACCAAACTTGCCCATCACTAGTTTGTAGCTTAGCATCCCTGCTTAGGTCGTACATCGGGTCGTTCCAATGACTAGCTTTACTGTTGCTGCTTAGTCACCACAGGCCTTTCCTTACTGACTTGTAAGCTGTCTGAGACATGCCTTTTCGTAGTGTAGGCAAACATTATGATTCGCATAGCAAAGTTGATTACATTTTTATCATTAGATCTACAGATCCCGTAGATGAGACTCTGGCAGCTGAGATTCTCCCTGCAGAAATCCGGCAAAGTCTTTAAAGTGGCTTTCTCTATACCGTACCGAAGT
This sequence comes from Stratiomys singularior, assembly GCA_954870665.1. Classification (NCBI taxonomy): domain Eukaryota; kingdom Metazoa; phylum Arthropoda; class Insecta; order Diptera; family Stratiomyidae; genus Stratiomys; species Stratiomys singularior. The sequence goes on along the minus strand of OX940880.1, from coordinate 64,744,087 downwards.
GGCGAAGTCTGAGTCTGTGGGGTTCGGGAAGCACTGTCAACGATTTCTGACGTAATGTATTTGTGATCACTGGCTATATATTCTTCTAGCATTTTCAAATTTTCAGCCCTTGGTACTGGTAACTTCGTAGCAAATTCCACGAATTTCCTTTTTGCCAGGTGCGGTACGTAAAGGTAGCATCATCAGCAGAAAATACTGGCATTCAATGCTGCGAGCCTAGTACTGGCTGCTATATCTAGGATTCGTTTGCTTCGAGCTTTTGTTTCAGACATTCCCCGTTTAATGGCTTTAGAATTGAAGGCGACTTCAATGAGAAAATGGCCTACGATATTTTGAATGTAAACAATGAAATCAGCTGATGCGAAATTATTTTTATTAAATATTTTCAAAAAGGAAGAACAATCATCGGATATTATTATGTGTCCTTATTAAGTCATTTGAAAAAATAAAAAAATCTTGTTGCATCAAGACAATGCATAAGTGCACACATACAAAGTTTTAATTGCCAAAATTGCGAAACTGAGGTTCAAATTGGTCGGACATCAATAGTAACTGGCATACATTAGGCCTCCAATAACTTCTTTTATTTAAAAATTTTAATATGTGGCTTGCTGACGAACAATCTATTATGAACGAGAACATAAAACCATTAAATGAAAGTTCCCTATATCAAGAACTTTCAAGCTAATGTTTTTTGATGGCTTGGTAAATTTCAGGAATGCAGGGAAAATGTGCAACAGATGATTATGTTGATATATAAAGAAAAATTATGTTTCTATACTTTTCTCATGACTTTTGGGGGTCATTCCATGTGGATTCAAAAAATTGGTTATTGCGTTGATGAATTTCTTTCCTCACATGCCTAGAATACGGTAATAATTTTCGGAAATGGATGTCGTTTACAGTAAAGTTACAGCAGTCAAAAGAAGCAGCTGTTCGGAGCGCTCAGTTCGCAGTCTGGGCTCGTGCCTATTGTGTACAGTCGGCTTGATATCTGGTGCCTTTCTGTCTCCAGCTTAAACAAGTTTTTACAGGTATAAAAAGGAATTTCTAAAATTATTAAATATGTTATCAAACTTAATTTAGTCTAGGTTTAGCTTCGGAAATCGAAACAACTACAACCAATTATTTATTTGTATAATGAGTGGTCGGAAAGGAAGAACGACTCGAAATACTCATCCTAGTTGTAGTAAAAGAAGAAAGTTTAGTGGTAACCGCTTAATGAGAAGGAGTTTACTTTAGCTTCAGTGAAAAAACTTAAAAATAGCATAGACATGAAGGTTACCATGGCTTGAAGTTTCGCGTATTGCATGTAAGTGTGAAAAACAGGCAGTTATAAATTCGGCTCCATCGATCTGGAATGCTTTTATAGTTAATCGCCGGTTTGCCTCTGTGATGCGATTATTACGAAGGAGTGAATCTTTCCTGCAGCATCATGGAAATATGTTCTGGGATTTTATTTACTGTTTATTCTCTATTTTGAGCCTCAACTATGATTGAAAAAGTACACTGGGAAAGTTTTAGGTGCCAGGATAATGAGTTCTTTTTGTGGTGCATCTAATGAATGCAAAAGAAAATAAACGGAGCCTTCAGAGTACGAACCGTGGTATGAAAGTTATGTAGATGAGTACACCATAAACCATTCTCGAAGTTCCAGTAAAATGGAAATAAGCGACATTATGTAAATTTTTTCTAGGTCTATGGAAAAATATGGCATGAAGTATTGTATTTTACGTACATTGGCGATGGTGACAGTAAAAATTTTAAGGGTATCCTAGATGCTAGGCCATATTGAGAAAATTTAGTAACAAATAAAGAATGTGTGGGCTTCGTAGAAAAGAAAGTGGAGACACGACTCCGGGGGGTTAAAAAGGCTGAAACAAATAAAGAAGTCAGTGGAAAAGGGGCAGGTGAACTTACTGATAAAGTTTTTCAAGAAACAACCAAATTCAACGGATTTGCTTTTCAACTACATCCAAATTCGCTTGAAGATATGGAAAAAGACGTTTGCGCAACGTATTATCATAAATGTTCTTCAGGTGAAAACCCTCAACTTCAATTTCGCTCAGAAAGCTGACAGTTGGTGTACAAGGCGCAAAGCAGAAGCTAAAGGTGAGCTCGACCTATTTTATCACAATAAACCACTTCTAATGACAGAAGTACAAGCAATTATCAAACCTATTTTCGAAGATTTATCAAACGACGAATTATTAATTCGTTGTTTATGAGCAGAGACATAAAACAATAACGATTCTTTGAATTCGTTGATTTGGATTTTTCCTCCTAACCAGCTTCATTCTCGCCCCGAGGTCGTTGAAATTGCTTCTTATTTGTCAGTTATTACCTTTAATGACGATTTCAAAGGTGTTCTGAAGTTAATGTCGATTAAGGGATTCTCTGTTGGCCGCGATGTCCATACTTATGTTGGGAAACGCAATGAAAAGTGAATATGGCGGTCTAAGCGGCGCGTAGTTGAAGTCGTAAAACAAGCCAAGATTGACACATGAACTGAACAATCTGCTTTGAAAGAGTTCAAAGAGAAAGAAGAAGGAATACTGTATGCACTAGTAATCGTCAATTTAGGGTGAGTTGAGTTTTTCATAGTGTCAGGCGGACTTGAAACCTTTAATGCGTTTTTTTCGAAATTGTATTTTTAAACTTTCCTCCATGGTATCTGAAAAAAGGCGTGAGCAAATGAAATGAAATTTCTAGGGTACACTCAGAACAAGAACACATGAATTGGACTATTATCTCCTTCTTTATACTACATATACATAAGTACAGTTTTGGTATTTTCATTTGATAATAGTCCATTCTGTGCACTTAGGCTTGCAGACTTGAACACTTCTAATTCTTTTTGTTTTAGATAAGTAAATGCCGGAATCGTAGAGGAAGTGCGATCCCATTTTTTCGAGGCGGGGGTGTTCTGGGCACTGTAAGTCTCGTTCTACTCAATATTTTTAGCTTAAATTTATATTTAAGAAATGATAATCAACTTAAAGCTCTATCTTTTTACTGGACGTAAAGAAGTCGTTTAAAAATGCCCAAAAAACAGGCCGTCACATACGATGACACCCTTAGCCCACATGTCACTCGAGGTAATGATAACAAATACTCGAGAGGCAAGGGTGGCTCGAAATTGAATTTACTAAAAGCTCTATACGTGGCTTGGGATTCAATTCAGTGATATCCTGTAAACATTGTTCCCTGTAAACAAGTTCCCCTTATGTTGGCTATGGCTATGAGATAAATCGGCAATACGAAAAAGAGATGGGAAAAACGGTTCCTCTATTGGAACGTTCTATCCAGTAACGTTACTCCGGAACGGTTTTTAGCATGTTTTTTGAATCATGGGCACCACACCGACATACCGTAGATACATAAATTTCTCGAGAGAAATATGCCCTGTACATACATATATAACGAAAATATTGACACTGCGCTGGGGGATTTGTGAAAGTACCGATGTGAAAGATGTGAGTGAAAGTACCGATGCCTGGCAATGCTAGATTGTATTTAATTTATATGCTTTTGACCCTTTGTGGAAAATGTTTCAAATGTAAAAGAAAAAGCGTTACTCGGTTTCTATCATTGCCAATTCACCTTTCCAGCTGGTCATAATAATGGGAATTTTTATTCTGTCTACTGCCCAGGCGCAGCCCCCACTGAAATTGATATGTTAGGCAAACTTTACCTTCGTCCATCTCCGAAACTACAAATGCTTTTAAAAAATTTTCTAGATTTACTATAAGAAGAAATCCTAGTGAATAAGTGTGAAATGAATAGTGAATTAACTCGTTACATTTCAGAAAAAAAGGTTTCAGAAAAATGATATAATTCAAACAAGGTGATAAGGTTTTATTGATAAAAAGGATAAAAATGTAGTAACTCTAAAACTACCTAACTACTACTTAACGTACCGAGTTGACTTAACAACGTTTGTTACATCTAAATTATTTACATTTAATTAATTCATCAAAAATTCAAACAAAAAAAAAAGGTTAAACGGGAAAACTTAAATTAAAGGAAACTTTAATTTTTCTCTTCTTTGGAATAAGGGAAAAATGCGATTTTTTGCAAAAAAAAAATCGGCTAATTTGTTATTGTGAAATAAAAGTTATTGACAAATTTGTAAACAAAAAGTCTCCAGCGTTACCTCGTAAATTATGTACAGAAATAGTGTTCAAAATTTCAAAAGGATCGGTGCTCGGTAGTTTTGAAGTTATGAGGGGCATTGACTTTGAAAACGTAAGTTGTGGGGGAAACGCTTTAAAGTTTTGAACACTAAAAAATCGGGTATAAGACTTTCATAAGCAAATTTTATCGCTTTACCTCACACTAAATCATCAATACCAGGTCTATAAAGCATGTTTCTATCATCCATGATGTCTAAAGCATATTTATGCTCCTGTCTACGACGAATTCTGCCTTCTTTAGTTTGTCTCGCAGCTTTTTGCTCTGTTCGGCTTATACGTATGGAGTCAGTTGATCGGGCCCAGTCACGAGCACTTGATCCACTACTGATTCCCATGTCTTGCATGAAAGTTAGTAAAGCAAAGGAACCTTCATTGAAGACACTGCCACAGAAGTTGCAATAGCAACGATGACAGAGGTTCCAATCAAATGCTTTGGTGAGATTTTTCAAATAAGTTGGTTCAAACTTTCATTGTTCTTCTGCGTGAAGCCTCCGACACATCGCTCCAGCAGCAAATCTTTGCTTAGATCTTCATAGATAGGCTTGATAGCATTCAAAACATCCTCGGGAACGGCACTATACGTGTGTTTGAACGAATGCAATGCATAATTAGCTGCAGCTTGTTGCCATTCGCACAAGGAGTCTTCATATTTTCCATGGAATCAGAGTAATGTCTAATAGCCAAACCGTAGCTTCCCTTTACCTGACAGACTCTTTCTTTTGATCTTCTTTAGAGTTTCAGTATCTACAACGGTATTTATGACTATTTCACGTAGACGAGTGCCCATTCTTTTTTGAACATGTCCTATACATTCCTTTTTCACTATAGAAAAATCTTCACCATAAGGTTTAGAATTCACTAACGTGGAGTAAATTTTAGAGTCACCGTCGCCAAAATGTCAACGTTTTATCGCTTCGACCTCTATATTCCCAGCTGCACCAGTATGAGTTGCCCGACACTTTCCAGCACATACATGACCTTCATGCCACTCTTCGTATTCAGCAGTTTAATTTATGTTCCCAAATTTTACATTCATAGCAGTATGAACTTTCGACGAAAATGTCAAGGACTTTACCTATAAAGTAACCAATTAACGAGGTGACACCGAATAAAGATGAGAAGCCTCTTATTTTCCATCTTCTATCGCCTGATACAGTCAGTTCGTTGGCATCTTGAGTCTTTTTCAGCTCAGCTGTTCAGTTCAGCTGTTGCTGCTTCGATAAAAGAAATCGATTCGCTATTTCTCATACAGTCGAGCACATTTTTTCACGTAATCATTGTACGTCGGTATTGATAAAAACCTACTAGACAAATCCATCAAGTCGCAGAACTTTTCACAGCCAACTAATCCAAGGCCTAATATCTTCATCACGAAAACAAATTGATAATGAACTTCGAAAATACAATAGTTTATTCTTACACTAGACGGAACTTTGTAATCTTTTTACAACTTTCGCACGACACTTTGGTGTTAAATCCAAGACCTTCCTTCTTAGTCGAACGAAAATGTACTTTTCCATTACATTTCACACACTTCACTGGCGTAGCAATTGTTGAAAAGACTAATAAAAATCAATTATCCTTTAATGTTTTTCAAGACTCTCCGTAACTGGATCTTCAACGGTCACTTTAATTTTTTTAGCTGCCGCGCTACTTGTTGAAATGCCTTCAATTTTACATTTTTGCGGAGGTACAATTTTTCTAGGTCGAGATAATCTCGAACCAACTGATTGTGTATCAGATCTTCTGATTTTTTTATGCATTTTAGTAATAATTTAACACACAACTTAATGAAAACGGAGCTAAAATGATGCGAAAATAGGAACGCACGTGTACGTCTGCTTGATAGAATATTTACTGCTACACTAAGTTTTATACTCTATACTGACAAAATACACAGTACAGGTATAAGGACGTTTGTACTTAAGTCGAAACTTCTATAAATAGAGCTGGGTTGTAAGATAAGGTACTATATAGAGAGCGAAACATATGCCAGGTAACAATAGCGCGCTGGAGTCGGGTAGGGATGAAAATCCGACAGGTAGAAAAATACTCGTAACTGCGTCAATATTACTCCAATCGACTTGAAATTTTCACACCATATTCCAAAAATATTTGATTCAATAAATTATTATATATATATATATCTTTATTTATTGCATGTTTAATTACAGTCTTGTTGAAGCTTATGTTTAGAGTTCTGAATTTCACGTTCATTACAGCTATGTTTCGAAAATCTAGTCTAACCTGGAAATTATTTAACAATTAGAGTTTTAATGGAAGGAAAATTTGGCAAAAACTTTCACTAAACTTAATATTAAACTTAACGTACTATGCTTACAGCTACTTACTGACTACCTAAAAGATACCTCTTATTCTATTATAACCTGGTAAGGATGTATGACTATGCGCAATTTTGCTATGCAGCAGAGAGTGCCTGTATATATGGATTGCTGGCGTTTTCGCATCTAGCGAGTAATTTTTCTTTACGCAAGATCGCAAGTTTATTAATGGGGCTAATGTCGGCGAGCTCATGCAATCTTCGAGAAGGGAAATGGAAAGGCTTATTCAGTGCTATTTTCAAATACCTATTTTGTGTTACTCGGAACTTTGCTTTTAAGTAGTTGGCGCATTGGCTCCAAGTAGGTGCTCCATATAAAATTATGGGTTGTATTACCATTTTTAAAATCAATGATTTATTTTTAAACTCAAACGAGATCTTCGGTTCAGCAGCGGATAAAGCTATAGCACGGTGCTGAATGCCTTGACGCTTGTATGGTCAATGTGATCCTTGAAGGTGAGTTTTTTGTCTAAGGTTAGGCCAAGATAGGTTAGATTTTTTGACCACTGGATTGGTTGGCCTAGGAAGTTTATTGGTTTATTTGGAATCAAATCAGATTTACGTCTTTTGCTAAAGAACATGGCTTTTGTTTTATTTTCCATCTAAACAAAAACTGGTAAGATTTTTCGAGCATTGTCTCAAGGTGCGCGATTATTATGGATTAGTTCCAGAGGAGTAGAAGCACGTGTCATCAGCAAAAGCTGCTATTTGACAGAAATCAGAAGAGGGTAGGTCAGAAGTATAGATATTGAAAAGCGTTGGACTTAAACAGGAGCCTTGAGGGACACCCGCCATTATAGTTTTCAGCGAGGAAGTAGCCTCTCGAACCTTTACTTTGAAGGTTCTGTCCTTAAGGAAGGATGATATCAGATAAAGTAAGTAGCTGGGCGTATTGTATATTTGAAGTTTGTGTACTAGTCCCTCATGCCATACAGTGTCAAACGCCTTTTCAATGTCAATCGTAACCATGCCAACTGATTCCTTGTTTATCAAGGCGGATTTTATGTCCCTAGAGACCCGATAGAGCTGCTGCTCCGTAGAATGTCCATGTCTGAACCCAAATTGAAAATGAGGTTGTATATTGCTACTCTCTATGAAAACAGTCAATCTTTTAAGAATGAGCTTTTCGAAAAGCTTTCCAAAGCCTGACAGAAGACTAATTGGTCTATAGTTTTGTGGGTTATGAGGATCTCTTCCGGGCTTCAGTAATGGGACAACAATGGCTTGTTTCAGAGCAATGGAAAATGCAAGAGCTTTAGGCATGCATTTAATAGATGGCACGTGAAAACAATACCTTGTAGCGGCTAGTTTTCCACCATAGACAACAACCAATAGGTACTAAATACTTTCTACTGTCTATGTAGTGGAAACAAAAACCAGGAACGACCGAGCGAGTTTCGCATATAAAGCGCGCCATGTCCAGTACTGTTACGCAGTCACCGCCAGCACCTTGAGGCTCGAACAACTCCTTCAAATGGAATACAATAGTGTTGTAATGTAATGTAATGTAATGGTATTCAATAGTGTTGTAATGTGTAAATAAAGTTTATAGAATAAACAAAGTGAGTTATTTGCTATAATTGATCGTAACCAAATTACTCAGGGGGGAGTATTGTAGCGGCTAGTTTTCCACCATAGACAACAACCAACAGGTACTAAATACTTTCTACTGTCTATGTAGTGGAAACAAAAACCAGGAACGACCGAGCGAGTTTCGCATATAAAGCGCGCCATGTCCAGTACTGTTACGCAGTCACCGCCAGCACCTTGAGGCTCGAACAACTCCTTCAAATGGAATACAATAGTGTTGTAATGTAATGTAATGTAATGGTATTCAATAGTGTTGTAATGTGTAAATAAAGTTTATAGAATAAACAAAGTGAGTTATTTGCTATAACCTTTCTTTGGAAGTTTCTTCAAAGCTTTATTCGGCAAGCCGTCCACTCCTGGAGCTTTGCGGTTCTTTAGCTTTTTGAGCTGATTAATTATTTCCCTGGTTTTAATGTAAGCAGATGGAGGTACATTAACGGGATAGGGTGGATTTTTAAGTGTTTCCTTTACCAATCGATCTGTAACGTTGTCGCGGTTATGATGGTTAGTGGTGTGGTGGGTGTGGAACTTATCGGCGAGGATCTCAGCCTTTCTTTCACATGAAAACACGTGCTTTCCGCTTCCATCATTCAGTGGGTATGGGACAGCGTGGTTTTTTCCTTTGAAAAGTCTATTGAGGCTCCAAACTTTTCTTGAGTTGTAGTCTAAATTTTCAAGCATATTTCCCCAGCGATGGTTGCGTAGCGTAGAAATTTTGTTACGAATAGCTGTTGTCAATGAATTAACACCGCGCTTCAGAGCTGGATCTCGGGATCTTTGCCATTGTCGTCTTAGCGTATTTCTAGTACGAATGAGTTTTAGAGCTTTGTCATCCAATTCAAAGGTTTTGTATGCTGATCTTGTCTTAGGCACGCTGCTGTCAATAGCTCTCCAGATAATATCCTTGAAATCGTTGATTTTTTGTTCAAGGGATTGAATTGAGCTTAACTCTTCATGGATGTTTTGATTCAATGACACGCTATTATTTATATACGCTTTGAATTTAGACCAATCGGCTTGTTTGAAACAATAAGACTTTTTGCTGGAGTCCTGACAGATTCCCATTGAATTAAGGCAGAATACAACTGGTAAGTGAGGCGATGATAGTGCTTGTACAACGTGAAGATCTGAAGGACAAACATTTTGATCCCCCAGAACGATATACAGAACTAAGCCAGTGCTTTGAGCTGAGTAATATGACGGTTCAGTTGGAAAATGAATAAACATATTGCTTTCATTTAGAATCTCGTGCAGGGACTTACCAATTTTATTAGATTGTGTACAATTCCAAAGCCTGTGACGTGCATTAAGATCTCCACATAGCAGGAAATTGTGGTTGCCTCGGGAAAAGTCTTTGAGGTCTTTTTTAAATCCATTGACTTTCTCTTGGGACATTTTTGAACCTGGAAAATAGACTGAATAAACCGTAACATTAACCTCGTCTAACATTACCCCAATGTTTTCAATAAATGAAGAGTTGAAATGCGGTAGGGGAGTGTGCTTAATTTCTTTTCTGATTGCTATTGCAACTCCGCCACCGACTTTATCATGGCAATCATTTCGGTAAATCCGAAAATTTGGATGTGATAGTTTGTCATGCGGCCTTAACCATGTTTCAATAATTAAGATTAAGTCTAAATTTAACTTACAAGCTAAGTCAAATAGCTCAATATATTTATTTTTAATGCTTTGAGCATTCCATGAGAGAGCTGAGATCGCTGGGAGGTTTTGGAACAAACTTGGTGTCTTCGATGGATGCTTCTGCAGGCCTGGAAAGCTTACGTCTTCAAGAGCAAAGTTGCTTACTGTTCGCTGAGTTTTTGGGGTAGCTTTTCTTTTTTGGAGCTTTTCCCTTATGGCAATGTAATCTGTTCTGCTCCTACACTCAGGCGCATTAGCGAAGTGTCGACCTTTACAGTTGCCGCATGTGATTAGATTGTGTTGCGATTTTGGAAGTGTGCATTTTGTGTGCTCGCGGGGGCCACTACATATGGCACATTTAGTGGGTAAAATGACAATGGGAGGAGCCATGCCCATACATTTGGCAATTTCGGCATTGCGTCGGGCCTTTACGTTTGTTAGAGTAATAGCTCCAACGTACAATTGTGTGAAGAATTGTTTTAATTTTCCTCAGATCAGCCAGTTTTGTCCCTCTTTGCAGATAGAGCAAGTAATATATCTGTTCACTTCCTCCTATCTTAGAAGTGAACTTTTTATGTCGAATGAATTGACGCCATGATCGCTTTTCAGGATTTTTCTTAAATCTTCCGTAGGAATGTCATGGAGCCCTGTTAGGACTACTTTTAATGGCCGTTGAAAAGTGAAAAAGTTCACTTTTTTGGATTTTAGATATTTTTCAATATTAGTGTAATCTTCATACCTATGAAGAAAAAGGCGTTTGCCAATGGACATTAATTTAATTGAAAAATTTTCAATTTTAAGCTCATTGAGGATGGCATCAATAGTATCGCGGGGAAGATCGGTGAAGGTGATTGGGGGAATTCTCACCTTAGCTTGCTGTTTCATGCTGGGTTGTTGACCGATGTCGCTGCTATCCTCAAGGTCAGCTAATGGCAGGAATCTGTTTGACACGGATGATTTAGATTTGCTTCGCGCCATCTTGAATTGGTCCCTGAGGAGCGTTCCGGTCGGTGATGCTTCCCGACTTCTTTTCCTGCGCTGGGCAGGGTTGGAGTTTTCAAAACAATCAACACTCACTTCGGGTATTCCGATACACTTAATTTATTAAATTTGAAAGATAGATAAAACAATAGAATTAAATGCTTCTGACACTCGGAAAATTCGCTCGTACGTCCGCACTGACTGATAGTAGTGGAAAGACGATTCAATAAATTAAAAAAAAAAAAAAATGCAACAAAATTTTTTACTATCTTACCCTTGCGAAGAATTTAGAAAGGGTGATCTACTGACACGGTGTGTAGCGGCTATACTCACAATAGTTATGAGTCAATCAATTCATGGGTCATTATTGACACCAAAATCTGTTAACGAGGGTCATCATTGGCACCAAAATCTGTTAACGAGGATTAAAAAAATATAATGTTAAGCCACTTATATCGCTATATGTACTTTCAATTATGGCTTTGCATCATTTATGCATATATTAAGTACGCTGGACTTGAAAATTGGCCAAAATTAGTACAATATTTGCCATGAGATCGACGCCACACGCATTGTCAGAGAAATCCATTTCCGGCAGAGAAAAATCCATCTAGGGCAGAGAAATCCATCTCCAAAGAGACGAGACAGGCGAAAATTGATGCGCAGTCGACTAGGAAGGAAAGAGCAGCAGCAGAATCTCGATGGCTTATTATATGGTGTAGGCATTGCAGACTAGAGGTACATAAAATTGTTCCATGTTATTTCAACAACTTAAACTTTAAAAGCGTTTACCTCGGAACAACGTTTTTCGAACTAAGAAGTACGTAGTATTTTTGGTTCATATTGCATATTTCATTTATTATTAACAATTTTCGAGCGTTTTTATGTTCTTACATTTTTTTTCTTCAAAAGGACGCCATTTAGTCAAAAATAAATTTAATAAAAGTCCAGCTTACTTCTCTCTTATGCTCCCTTAAGTAAGTTACAGTTGATAAAATAATAATGCTGAGCTTACTTAGTAGTTGATCCGTTTTCGCTTAAATAAAGGAAATCATTGACGAAAATTTCTAAGAAGTATATTTATAATTTCCATTAATCACCATGATCACAGAATGAAATTCTAATTGTAATTTAACGCTCAGCATTTCATATCTTATTTCTACGAGCGATATACTTCTTCATCACAAATGAAGCGTACGTCGTGTGATTCATTACGTCACTATACGTTGCACTATTCATGACGACACTTGTTTTCTATGAGTTCGGTATAATATATTTATCATTTTTTTATGCTTTTCCTGTAGGCCAGAATTTATGAAATAGATACAATAAAAAATTCGAAGCAGCTTTTTCGTAAATACAATGGCAGCCAAAAGAAGTTTCGATAATCGCCGAGGAAAACTTCTCTTTATATCAAATACAAATCAAAAACAACGTAATAAATTGTTCAAATGAGAAAATTAGGGTTTTGTGTTCATACAAGCATATACTTTCTGTTCCGTTAATCATCAAAAGAAAATAGTTGCTTAAATACTCATCATCATGCTAACTTATTATAGCTTCCTGTTTGGGGGATGAAGCATGTTGGCTCAAACCATAAATTTCGATATTTCAATTCACGGTATAAAGAGTTCCGCACTGTTTTTTCTTATCGTGTCAGGACATCTTATTTATGTCTTCCAGACGAATGTCCCTGAAAACGAACAGTACACGAATGTCGTCATTTTAGTCTTTTTCGTTGAAATATTTTCCTGCTTCCAATGTCCTCCTTGGCGCTGTCTAACATTACGCCAACATACTGTATGTAATCGAGCTCTAACACTCTTTATAGTCATCGTTTCGACGTTTTTCGTCCTGTTGCTGGCATGGCAAAAACTTGCACCGTTTCTGCTCAGATGACGCGGTGTTAAAGAGATTCAATGACTTGGAAACACTTGCGATTACGTTGGACAGCCGACACCAAGGACACGGTAAATGCACAACTTTAGAGAGGGAGACAACTTATTTCATTTTACGAAATCTTTTTGGCTGTCAGAAGGATCGTAAGTTTCTCTGCAGTCCTTATCGTTAGATGGCATTCCTCGTTTCAATCGAAGTTCCTCAACACTGCTAAGAGTTAAAAATGTCGTTTGTACTAATTTATATTTAAGTTCTTTTTCAATTATGAGTCCTTAATGATTATGTCTCTTAAGAAAACTGAAAAAAATTTTGGGATCGATAAATGCGCTAGGTTGAATCTTTGAAGAATATTAATAGTAATAGTACCAGAAACATGCGTCTACTACCTATCTTACTGATGATGCACGAGGTATGCGATATAGCCTGTCTATTGTGATGGTTTGCTATAAAGCTGCAAATAAAGAAGTTCGATTTAAATTATTACAAGGACCTCATAAAGAGGAAGATTGCTGATGATATAATATAATACTTGGTGCAAATCGATTACTTGTGCAATATCCTCTTGTTCTATTTAGGAAATTTAACTTTTTTCTGCAAAGAAACCATAATTTAGATTCAGAAAAGCCACTATACCTTTAGGGTAGTTGCTGGTAGTAATTTAAAACATACTATTCAACTGGTAATTTACGTTGTTTTATTTTCAAAAAACAAGGTTGATTGCGGCAAGCAAGGCAGGGTGCTGCGGGAGTTTTTCTGTATGAGGATATAACAAAGTCAGTAAGTAGACTGTAGTATTTGTGTGTGGATGTCTTTTACAAAAAACAGTTTTAATACTTTGTTGCTTATTTATTCTTCTTCTATCTTAATTATTAGATAGTTTTAAATTTCCCTGCTCCTGGTAAAGACAATTGGAAAGATTCTTCGCATGGATCGATTCAGGAAAAATTGGAGTGTCTGTTTTCTTGATATTTGTCGTCTTTGCTTCTAGAAGTCTAGTTAATGAGGTTGTCAAGTTTTAGAATTAGCTAAGTTGACTAGTTTGTTTTGAATTAGGTCAGAATGTGATCAAAGCCCTAAAAATTGCACTTTCTAACTTTCTAAAATTTGTATAATGCTTTTTAACTGTCTGCGCTTTGACATAAATATGGGCCTATTTTATAAAAACTTTTGCTTTTTGGCAGGAAAATTAACACGCTGTATCAGTATCTTAATTTTTTTCTGGACTGTTGAGCCGCAAAAGAAATCCCATGACAGTATAGGCAGTAAAAGATTGTAATACCAAACCAGCAATCAACTTCAAAGTTTATGGGTTATAGAAAGAGATAGAACAAGCTATAGTAGTTGCGTTATTATTATAATAGTTTAGTTAGTAATAGATTTATTCAGTTAATAATAGTATAAAATAGTTTATGCAGTTTGTAATCGAGCACTTGTTGGGGCTATCGATCTAAGGGGATTCTACTCAAATTTTCAATTGCACTAATATTTGTAAACAAAATACAAAAACTTGTTGGAGAAAGGACAGGCGAAGGCGAAGACGCAAAGAATTACGTATCTATATTCTCGTAAAATCTGTATGTGTACACAATGACATACATTTACGGTTCCACCGAAACAATTTTCTCACATATGCCTGAGCTCAGAAACAAAGTATTGTAATCCACCTCTCAAGTGTGGTAATGCCGGCAAGATGACACACTTGACAGTTCTAAATTAAGACCTTTCACCTCGAGGTTTGGCAATGCCGGCAAGATGACACACTTACGAAGAGAAAAAAGGGTAAGGAACGGATCAAGCGGTGTGGAAAGAAAAAAATGAGAACGGACTGAGAGAGCATGGAGGTAACAAGTCGTCAAGAAATTAAAACGAATAAATCGAAATGAAGATTCGTAGGAAAAGGAACTTTTCATTTTTCAGGCCGACTGCGGAGAATTATCCGCCGTGGAAAAAAAAATTGTGGAAAATTGTAAGATCAACAGAAGGAAATGTGTCGAGAAAAGTGTCGCGCACAACAGCTTCTATCAGTCGAAATTCTTAATACCTCCGCTAGTGGAGGTATATCATTATCCTTATTTCCAAGGAAATAACGTCTTGTGAAATCCCTGTGACCTTGTGACAAATTGTCACAAGATAGCGGCTTAAATGGATTCTACGCGTACGAAAAAAAATATATTTCAACAAGCAAACGTTCGTAAAAGTGTCATCAAAATTTGTAGATGAACCCGCATAGGCAAATTGTGTAAAAATAGGCGTGAGAAAGATACCAGTTATTTGCAACATTTGCGTTTATCTTCTTTTCTTTTCAAGTCGGCTCATTTATCTATGGGCGTAGAACAGTCGTGCGGTAGAACGTTTTTAATCCGACGATCACAACAACGCGCTGTCCTCAATAGTTTCTTTGTTTTGTAAAAATTATTATAACCTAAGACGAAATCAGAGGCAACCGAAGGAGCGAATCTCAAGGAGTGAATTCTCGAAGTATATTTTTGTAATTCGATTACATAACCACAAAATTTTTGAACAGTGAACACATGCGGTTGAACGAGGAAAATATTTTCTGATGCTGATGCTCGCTCAATAAATTAATTGGGGATTTATACATTTTTCTAAAAAAAAAAAAACGATTAGATTATTATGATTTGGCGGTACAACAGAAAATTAAATTGAGAATGGGTCAAAGGATGGGAAATTTCAAGCAGCACCAAGATTGTCCCGGATTTGTGTAGAGTAATTCAATCATAAACGTCGTTCTTGAACTTTTTCGTTTTGATTTCTGACAAAGACGTAAAAGTTAGTGCGGAGAATAAATCCAAATCAATTTTCTTTGGCGTCTGCTGCTGTTTGTCTGCAGCAATCCAATCGATTAGGAAAATTATTACAAATTAACGGCGACAGATATTAAATTAAGTATATGCACTTTATTATGATTAATTTACAAAGAAATTTAATTAAGTGACCATATTATGATATATATATCTGTGAATCAATGCATTGACTAGTGAGACTGATAGTTTATTTTTTTTTATTGTTAAATTAATTATAGGTTATTTTCTTTGAATTAAAAATAATAACGAAGTACTTAATTCATACTTTCCTTCTATCGTTCGATAATATTTTTCAGGAGAAAGGTCATGGCGTCCAGGTATGTTGGGCATCGTTTTTTTCGTCATTTCGGGTTCGGCAGTGCCGTTTGTAGTTCGGTCCGAAGTTTTTTTTATTTGGTATTCGCATAACAACTTGATTACCTTTTTTTTGCGCCAGTGTTAATTAATGTAGTTTATCTCCGGGCACAGCGTATTTCGGTATTCGGGTGAACGAAGGCCCGATCGATTAGGTTGTGTTTGTTTGTACAAAACGTAAAAGGTTGAGTAACGTTAAACTTGCAACGTCACGTTCGGAAAATCCCCTTTTACCAGAGCAGAAGTTCACTCGAGTCCGACCCACGTCCGCATTCCTCCCCGCACTGAGCTAGTCCGCCAGCAGCTACCAGCGCAGCGAACTTCCGAGTGGCTGAACAGTTGGCCTTTCGGGGACAGTTCGCTGCCACGCCTCTAGGACTTCATTTCCTGATGTCGGTACGAGGCCGACTTGTCCTGCAGTCGACGCCGTGATGAATGTGGACACTGAATTCCATTAGAAAAGCAATCGCGACTTGGCCAACTTCTCCGTATTCCCAAGTTCAAAACTTTAATTGGTGTATTTGGTTTTCCTATCTCTTTTACATGAATCGTTAATACTCTCGGGCGGCTTCTATCAGATAGAGATGGAAAAGGTATAAGCAGATTTGTAATGCGGTTAGATAGGAAGTTTGTTCGATATATTCAAAATCGAAAAGAAATCTATTATTTTTAACGTGAACTGCAAGATTTTTTTAATATGTTCCAATGTTCCAACGTCCAGTCCGCCAGCAGCTACCAGCGCAGCGAACTTCCGAGTGGCTGAACAGTTGGCCTTTCGGGGACAGTTCGCTGCCACGCCTCTAGGACTTCATTTCCTGATGTCGGTACGAGGCCGACTTGTCCTGCAGTCGACGCCGTGATGAATGTGGACACTGAATTCCATTAGAAAAGCAATCGCGACTTGGCCAACTTCTCCGTATTCCCAAGTTCAAAACTTTAATTGGTGTATTTGGTTTTCCTATCTCTTTTACATGAATCGTTAATACTCTCGGGCGGCTTCTATCAGATAGAGATGGAAAAGGTATAAGCAGATTTGTAATGCGGTTAGATAGGAAGTTTGTTCGATATATTCAAAATCGAAAAGAAATCTATTATTTTTAACGTGAACTGCAAGATTTTTTTAATATGTTCCGGATTGTCTATTGGAGTCAAATGTGACCGTTTTGTTTAATCATTTCTTGCAATTATAAGGGTTGCATCATAAAACTTCTCTCATGGAAGTTTTGGTTGTTATTGGCCGAAAACTTAAGAAATTTATTTTCAAAATCTTCTCTTGATCCAATTTTCTTACTACTAAGCAGGTTTTGCAGTGTAAGAAATGGATGGTTATGATTTGGTGCCACGTCGGGACTATTTGTTGGATGTATCAAATCTTTCCAAACAAACTCTAGGGGTTTCTGTCAATTTCACTCCATCATGAGTTTTGGTGTTAATTGAAAGCCAACCATCAAGCATATTTTTTGAGTTAAGCATTATGCGAATACTCCTTGAGTTAAGAATTATGCAAATGCTTTCACTATTCTATTTTGAGCTTCTGATCCTGAGCTACTTGTGATTTTATCGACATTTTTGATGATAGACTTGCCTGTTCGGGGTGCATCTTTAGGATCAATGGATGGAGTTGAGACGAAAAAGATCTGTAATGAGCTGTTATGGTATTGAAACTACCAATATTTTCTGCAAGTTGAGCCGTCGTTACATCGAAGGTTAGGGAGGGAGAAGAAACTGGTGTTACAATCTTTTTCAGTGAGTACCCAAAATCTGGACTTAACACTTGCTGAATTTTTAGGAGCCGCACCAATATGTTTCAGTGTAAGGGATTTGCTGAAAAAGTAGTAACAGAAGCGTCAATGAACAATTTTAATGGAAGGATCCGTGTACTTTCAAACAGAGAGTCATATAGAAATATAGCAATGTTATTAAATATGCTACGTATTCCGAGGCGTAGGCGACATTAAACAAACATTTAATTAAATGAATAAATAAATTAAATAACAATTAATTGTACATATAACAATTAATTGTTTTGGTTAAGTTTTTTATATTTTCCAATATTTTTAAGTCAAAAGAAAATCATGCGAGATTAAATAGAAGTAAGACTAAAATTAAAATAGAAACATTGATAGTTAGATTTAGGTATTAAGTTAAATAATATTAATAACAATCAAAAAACAAAAATAAATTAAAAAATGTCTCAGTAAAATTAAATGGAAAAAAATTATCTGAAAAAAAACCCAGTCGCAAACAAAAACCAAAAAAAAAATCTTGGAAGAAATTTGCGATAAATTTTTCTATGGATTTGATTCACTAGGTTGTTGTGTACGTATCAGTATAAATAAAATAAAAATTGTGTGGTACGAGATAACCTTAGCGTACGAGAGACTCGAAATTTAGAGCCACCCAGCTCTTCCCACCTTGCCGGGACGAATCTACCTTCGAATCCACCACAAGTGCCATTGAAACCCAAAACACTGTACTCTTCTGTTCGTCTATCTACTGTCCCGAGTCACAACTCGATGACGCTGACCTCAGTCTCCTCTTAAATTTCATGAAAAATCACCCCATGGCAGAGAATAAGAAATCCCATATTATTATAGGAGGCGACTTCAACGCCAGTCATCCCCTGTGGCTAAATCGCAGCACCGACCCCAACGGTACCACATTTCACAGCTGGTATTCCAAGAACACAATACCCCTCCAAGTCTCCCTACAAACACCTATCAGCCCGACGTATCCACAAGGAGCATCATACCTTGACCTTTTCATAGTAAGCGACAATCTCCCCATCAAGCCCCACCCAACTACACACCCCTTCCTTCCCACGATCTCTGGCATCAGCGACCACGACGCCGTAGTCCTAGAAATCAAACTCCATGAACATCCACTCACAGAAAGCCCTCCTCATGTCCTCGACTTCCACAATGTCAAATGGAAGAAACTAAATCGCCACCTCTCCCGCAAACTTAAACCCATCAACCAATCAATTGACGAAACTGTATCCGCATACACTACCCTCATCCACGAAATCACTGAGAAATTCATAATAAAAAGAGTACTCAACTACAATTCCCTACTGACAATACCCCCTGAACTCATCGACGATATAAAACTTAGGAGAACCCTTCGTAGACGTTTATTCCGCAACCCATTTAACCCTAACAATACCTATATTCGCGACCAAATCCGACAGTTAGATTACCACATCCGTCCCAGTATTCAAAACTTCTATCATCAACATCTCACCCTACGCCTATCTAACATACAACTTAATCAATACACCTACCAGGAACTCCGAAAAACATGCCCCCAACTCTCTAAACCCTCCTACCATCATACACATATACTCCCTCAAAATGTATCACCCACTCAAAAGGCCGAAATGCTCGCCGATCATTTCCTCACCACACATCTCACTTCTGCTCACGTATCAGATCCAAACATGGACTGTGCAATCAATGCCACCATCAACTTCTTACAGTCCAACCCCACATTTCATCAACTCACGAACCCCCACATTTCCCTTTTCAATCATCTTCTATCAAAACCAATCAACTTCATACCCGACTGTGAACCGATACACTTCACAACACCCACACAAATCCATAATATTATCCGCTCCCGCAAAAACAAAAAATCAACAGGTCCCGACTAAATCTCAATCATTTTCCTCAAGAAGTCCGCTAAAACAATCAGCCCTTTTCTCTCCAAACTATTCAACCACTGCATCCTCAACGCGTACTTCCCGCGGGCCTGGCGAAACGCCACAGTCACACTGATCCTTAAAAAAGGCAAAAATCCACTAGAGACATCCAGCTTCCGACCCATTTCACTGCTCTCCACAACACAAGCAAGATCTTTGAAACCATTATCAAAACGTTCATCGATCAACACTGCTCTTACTTCAACGTAATTCCAAACTTCCAGTTCGCCAACCGACCCTCGCATTCAGTAGACCATGCACTACTCACCCTGAAAACGCACATCCAGATCAGTTCAAACAAAAACCTCCCTACAGTTGCCTGCCTCTTAGACATTCAGAAAGCTTTCGATTCCATCTGGCAAAACGGTCTCGTTACTAAACTTGTCAGCATCTTCAACTTCCACCCGCACCTCAGCAAACTGATTTCGTCCTTCCTTACGGACAGGAAATTCCAAGTCAAACTCCCGAACGCTCGCTCTCCCTGGTTATCAATGCCAGCAGGAATCCCACAAGGTTCAGTCATCTCAGCCACCCTCTTTTCCATTTATACTGCCGATATTCCACCTCCTCCACAGTCGCTCTCACCTATCCACATTCTGCAATATGCCGACGACATAATCAAGTACAAAACAACTTCAAGTACAAAACAAGTACTTCATGAAATGGAAGCTGATCCCTAATCCCTCCAAGTGCGAGACTATAGTCATATATGGCAAAGCTCGTTTAACGAAGAAAGCCCGATCGGACTCAACTAAAGTCCAACTACTCCTAAACGGAGAGGAAATCCCCACCAAACCACAAGTAACCTACCTGGGAATCCATATCAATCAGAAACTCTCCCCAAACAACCACATTACAACGGTCCTACAAAAAGCCACGTACGCATTTAAAGCCCTGTCCACTATCATGCACGTACGCACCGCGCTCCCCAAAAAGGTGAAGCTCCTATGCTATAAATCCCTCATCCGACCACTAATCACCTTCGGTTTTGCCTTCTGGTGTGATCTACTCCCATCTCAGATGGAAAGGATTCGCCGCAAAGAGAGACAAATTCTCCGCCATTGCTGCGGAATTTTCAAGCAGGAAGATGACTCCCAGAAACACATATCAAACCAAACCCGCGTATGACACCGCGCAAATTTGAAGAATAGACGCAATCCTCATGGACCAACTCCTACGGTTCCTTGAAAAATCGACCTATCATCCAAACCCTTTCATCATACAAATCATGAACACAGACCCTGACCTCACACTCCAGTTGACTGATCGCCACCAAATACCTCAATCCTTCCATCTTTGATCAAGATTGATCAAAATTATATTGTAAATAGTATTTATTTATTTATTTCTTCACCACAGAGACTAGTTTGGGGAGGTTTTGTTTGGCTTTCCTTCCGATTAAATATAATAATTATAAATTGCAAATTTTAATATAAATACAAACAACAAATAAAACTCTAGAATAAGTAAAGACTGTTAGAGTTAAGTTATTTTAAAGAATATTCTTGTTAGAATTAAGACGAATCATGTAATACAGCCAATAAATAAAATGTTGTTGTTTTCGTTGGTACGAGATAACCAATAGCCGAATCAATTCAAGTATCAATAGAAGTATCGAGACATACAACCAATAGAGGATACATTATCAATAGAGGAAGTATAAATAGAAGTATCAAGAAAATCAACCAAAAGGACTAAATAGGATTATCAAACAATAGGGGGAGCTCGATCTAAGGTAGCGCAGCAGAACCGGTGAATCGTGAAACCAGCTGAGGTGCAGATTCGTACTACAGGAAGCACGATCCGAAGAAGCGCAGCAGAACAGGTGAATCCTGAAACCAGTTAAGGTGCAGGTTCGTGCTACAGGAAGCACGATTAGAAGTAGCGCAGCAGAACAAGTGAAGTCTCGAAGCCAGCTGAAGTAGAGGTTCGTGCTACAGGAAGCACGATTAGGATCAGCGCAGCACAATTCAGAGGTATTCAGAGTCAGTGCAGCACAATTCAGAGGTGCTCAGAGTCAGCGCAGCACAATTCATAGGTGTCCAGAGTCAGCGCAACACAATTGACAGGTGTTCAGAATCAGCGCAGCACAACTCACAGGTGCACAATTCACAGCTTTTGATTTTTGACACTTTTATTTTAATCTAATATGAAGGAGTAAGCTTTTTCCTCTGTGTGTGTGTGTGTGTATGTAACATGGAAGGATCAGGGCTTAAATAATGTCCGAACCCCCACGCCCACGCGGTGATCTAGTCGGTTAAAATTAACTTTCTTCTGCCGCCATTATGCGGCCTTTGTATTTTCAAATAACCCTGTCTCTTTAAACCTGTTCCTTTCTTTCGCCGCACGTGCGACCGATCGGTTGCCCAATTATTGTTTATTCATTCTTATTTATTGATTTATATATTTATTATTTTTTTGAAAATACATAACAAATATTCCATTCGAAACAGAGATAAAGACGGCTGTTTTCAAAAATAAATTTCAAACTTCGTCATTTTCCGTATATGAAATGTTTTTCCTCCTTTTTGATGAGAAATTGCTGTGTAAGACAAATTTTTATCACAAAATTTTTTTATTCTGCTTAAGCCTCAAAATTTTATGAAAATCGGTCGACCCAATCCAGAGATTAACTGCCTGACATATGAAAAAATTACACTTTCAGCAAAACCCATTTCAGGTTTTTTTCACTTTGTACAGATTTCTGTATAAGAATTAATTTTTTCTTAAAATTAATTGGTCTGTAATTCTTGGACAATACGTCCTCATGCTAATGTTGCAGTCCAAGATCTCCATGATTTCTCCAAAAAGGACAAAAGACCTTCATTACATATGGAGAATGAAATTGGTACAGCATGTACCTCAAGATCCTTAACACAACCGCATTTTTTAGTAAGATGGATCATAGGGTCTTGTTGCAGCAAAAAAATGCAAAATAACGAATTCTCGTTGGATTATTTTTCAAATACTGGTTTTTAATACTCTTGAATTTCTGGATTTAGCACCGGATGCTTTGTGAACTCTTTTTTAGAGTTTTCCGGTACTTCAACCAGTTTGGATTGCAAAACTGATGTTGTGGAACTTCATCAGTCAAAATGAGATAGTAAAATTCAGCCATATCACGCTTTGATTTTAGCTAAATCGTCAGGATATAGTTGTTGCACTAAACTATTGACTGCCATTTCTTCATAACGTAAACGTCAAATTGAAGATTTTGGCAGGTGTTGGCACGGATGCATCATTTTCCCTTTATTCGTGAGGCTTTTATATGTTGGGGCTTGTTTCGTTTTTTCATTGTTTTTTCTGTTCCTGCTCGATTTTTTACTGCTCTTCAGCTTTTTTAGTTTTGCGTATCTCTGTCATTATTTCGACACTAACTTGCGTTTACCTTCTTGTAACACGCACTTCAGCTTTTGAACGATTGTAGGGATTGACATGGGATAATTTATCGAAAATTTGGTAATCCTCATCACCAATAGAATAAATATTTGGCATTATGATGTTTCGCCTAATTCTTAATTTTTTCGTGACCTCGCATGTTCTACACGTGTTTCATGATACAATCGAATTTTGAGCTAATCTAATCTTAATCTATTTTGATTATATAATCTAATCATTTGTCCATTGAGGTATAAGAAATAGAGAGGCCCTATCGATGTACATGAACATACATGAACATGGTCGTCCGAAGTTTTAAACATATCTGTTCTTCCCCTCATCAGCTCTATTCGTTTCTGCCATTTATGTCATATTCGGCATATCTGAGATCATATCGAAGTTTTCGCGCATTTAGAAGGAGAATTAATAGTTGAAAAATGCACAACTTTTACGAGTTTTGTGGGAGAGCATTTATCTCCTTTGAAATTGAAAATTATCCATCAATATTATCATCAACAATTTCACATAAAAGTTAACTTATCAATTAAAGCATATAGTTAGCAAAACAAAAACATTTGCATTCATTGAATTTTAAAAATAATACAATATTTACATTTTCCAAAAACTTCGGCTTCCTTCGATTTTAACTTTGACAGTGTAGTTGACATTACAGTTGAAAGAGCGATTTATGCAAAGAACGCTGAATCATGCGTGTTAATCAGTCAACGTTCATTGAAAATGTGCAAAAGCTAATATTGAGCATTTCCGATTCTCATAAAGCCTAATGATATGCTCATTAATGACATTAACAAGAATTTAGTGTTGCCTTGAGATCAGCTTAAGATTGCAATTTCCCCATGTTCATGCGGATCGAGTAAATTAAATCCTAAGTCGAGCATCTGATAAAATGGTATGGAATGGGCGGGTTTTGGGGAAATGATGTTCGTGTGAAGTTGACATTCCCGTTAAGTCAATTCTTCTGTGTTCATGGGCAGGACAAAATTGTTAATGATGAGGCACTTAATGTGATGATATTTTTCGTAATTTTATTAATTCAAGAAAAAAAATTTTGTTTATGACTATTTGCATTATCAAATGCGAATGAAACCAAAACATGTTCTTGAATGATAGCAAGCAAATATTGTGATATTTGTGACAATAGTTCAGAAGACGAATTTTAGACCGTTCATTTAAAACAAAAAAGGTGGGCTCTTTGCTTAAATTTGATGTTAGATCTATTAGAGTACAGAAAAAATTCTAATCTCTTAAGACTAACACCAATCTGCCGCATAACGAAAACAATATTCTCGTAATCGGTTTCTCGGCTTTTCATTTTGACTTGCTTTTACGTAGCGGGCCATTTTTTGTATGCACAAATATACTTTTTGAGGTTCAAATAAACACTGAGAACATATGAGGCAGCGGAAAATGTTACAAAAGAATTAAACCGGTGGTATATTGGTAACGCATACACAAAAGACGATATTCGGCCGGGCGCTGCGTGAATACTGGAATAAAACGAAGTGTCACGATCGCTTGTAACAGTTACAGAGTACACATTTTTTGATTTGTGTTGAAATGGCTTAGAAGGCCATTTTCGGAGGTATCAAAAAGAAAAAAATGCAAAAACGAAAAACTGAACCCTAGTTTTTTTTTTGTTTTAATGTTTTAAGTGCAGTTTCACAACTAATACAGTCCATCAAATTTAAAAAGAGACAAACTTACAAAAGCAGTGTTTTAACGTGGAAGGGGATTAACTTAATACTGCTTCCGTTAAAATGAATCAGACGAAAACCTCTGGTAGAAGATACATACGACGTAGAATGACAGGAATGATTGAAAGTTATGTCAATCATTTTTCCTTAACCATATACTCCTAGAACGATAAATTCATAAAGTGAATGTCGTTAAAGGAAGTATTGAGTAATACCTGTGGATTTATTGTTGTAAGTAAAATATTTAATTGAAGAAAGAATTCGCTTGGTTAAAAAAAATGCCGTACTCTAGCACTGGTGCTAATAATGGTTTTTCTGACTTAAGAAGATACAACACTAGGTACCCAGATGATGAAATAGTAACATTGATAAGATTTGTAAGGAATACAACATAAATTAATTCTATTAATCTTCGAAAATGTTGGCTTATTTTTAAAAAAACAGATTCAATTTCAAAATACCTTGTTTTTTGTTCTCTTAAATAAAGTGTCGAAATTGCTACGTCTGTAGCAATGATTATAATAAAATGCTAATGTATTGACAGAAAACGGCACATTTTCGGGCAACGATCTTCAATACCATGTTTGCCAACTCTGACTATGCGGTCACTTCATTTATAGAAATAAGCAACTTGTGGCTCCTTAAAACTATGAGCTTGAATTGTTTCGATGTTTGGTTCAAGAAGAGGAAAACACGGCAAACTTTTCTCTGAATTGTTCAAGTCTGACCAGAAAATTCTATACTTGGCTTACCTAGGTTTCTGTAGGACAACTGGATGGATCGTCTGTAAGGGATTGAATTGTTGCTTTAAGCCGATGCGAACTTTTGCTATTTCCAACTGTGAACAGTTTTTCATTTAAAAGGACACGAAAAAAAGAATAAAAAATTAAAATGACATTTCACCTGTAATCATTAAAATCAAAAAATCAATAAACGTCCTTGAAAATATTTAAAGCTGTAAATTGTGTTAAAAGAAACTGATAAGTGTTAAGAAGACGAAATTCAATTGTAATACTTCCTTTATCTATGAGTGAATAAATTTTTTTAAGTTGAAAATACACAAAAAGTTTGAAAATAGATAGTAACTGAAGCAGAGACTTAAAAATATTAACTTAAATATGAACGTGATGCGAGAAGTATGGTTAAATTTTAATAAATTCGTATAGACATTAAAGCAAGATTATAGTGAATGTGGACACTAGGACTCAATCTAGTTATGACAAAATTTTGTTTTAGTTAAAATAATTTCTTTCATTCTATAAATTTAATCTTTGAATTAGTTTCAATTTCTTTAATTTCCTTCTAGAATGGCTACGAATTTGGCTGCTCCTTTGGCTACTGCCTTAAGTGAAGCAGTGGTCATACAAAATTGCTTAAATTAAAAAATATAAGACTAAACCCCTAAACGTTTTACAAGGTGTAATAAATAAACGTACTAGGAGGTTTTAACAACTAGATGGTCTACCTTCGGCATTCATAATGTGACTTATACATTTTGATCCTATGTGGCCCTGATCAGACCTTCCCAGTTTAACTCTAATTAAAGAATGCCTGGAAGGCCTGGCAAATTTTTGGTAGTTTTAATTATAATAGATAACTAATCAGGTTTTAATGTAGAAAACTTGCGTGGGCTTTGCAAGTCCTGCGGTAAATTTGAATCCAATTCATGTTATGAACGCTGCATCAATCGATGCCTGTAGCTGAGTCAAGGATTCCTAAAAACACGAACCTCTTGCGTCGATGAAAATTTCTCGTAGGATTAAGATATAGTGAATTTCTTGGCTGATCTGACTACACCTGCGCAAAATGCTCATACGCCTTAGGCTGCTGAAGGAGCGTTCTACGGTACAAGTGGTGCACGGGAAAGCTATCAAGATTTCTAAAAGCCTTATTGATTTCCGCGAAAAGTGGCTTGTGGAAAAGTAGAAAAGTGGCATTGGGTTGGTTTTATCACAATTTCTGCTACAATTCAACTTATTTTTAATAATTACTAATAATAAATCTAAATTACAAAATTCACTGAAGGTTTCGCAAGTTTCACTTAAATCTTTTAGGGACATGGTTTCATTTGGGCAAGGTGCAACTTTGATAATGCGAAAGCTGGAGTGTTGTCTTCAGCACAACGTTCTTCTAGGGATCAAATAATGGCTTCTAAGTACGGGATTACCAAAGACGTCCTCCAAAACTCTGATGGACTGTGTGCCGAATGGTTGCTCCGATAACGTTGTCGTCCAACAAGTCGTGGAATTGCCGAAATATTTACATCCAATCCTTGTTTTTCTACTACGGCAGTAGTGTATTTAAACATTTCATTTGTGATTTGATTTGGATCATCACGGTACATTTTGAAACGCTGTAAAAGGCCCTTAATGTGCCACGTACTTAATGTTAACCGTGTCCAAAGCTACTGCTTCCATTCACCATCGGTTTCATCAAAGCTAAGTATTTGGCTATCAATAAAAGGCACATAATATAAGGTGGCGCAAAATTAATCACTCTATCGGAAAATGTTATAATTATTGCAAATGGCATCGTACATCAATCATATTTGACATTTGTGAACTACACAGCTGCAGAATACAAACCGACAAGCAATGGAGCGCTATCCACTGCATGAGCGTGGAATAACTGTGTCCATTTTTGACGAATCATCCGCCGCTGGTGTTGGCGCAGCGTGCATTTCGACGTCGATTTCCTACTCGTATTGCGCAAACAAGGCAAACATTCCACTACTTAGCTCCTCGGCTCGAATAGACTGGAACCAAAAGAGACCTTGTGGGGCGTGGCAACCACCGGACTGGTCGTTCTGCCGAGAATATCGCGGTGGTGGCTGCCAATGCCGCTGAGAACGAAGAAAAATCAACCTGACGACGGGCCACGCAATCGGGCATCACCAGAGGGACCCTACAGCGAATTTTAGTGAAAGAACTACACATGTTCCCGCACAAAATGCATACAATGCCTGCTGACCGTCAGTTGCGTTTGAATTACTTTCAAGCATGATTTTGGCTCGAAAATCATTGTGAGCGGTGAGGCGCCTTTTCATTTAAGTGGTTATGTTAATAAACAAATTCTCCGTTTCAGGGGCACTAAAAATCCACATGTCATGCACGAAAAGCCGTTACATCCACTCAAAGTCACTGCGTGGTTCGGCGTTCACGCGGCAGGTGTGATTGGTCCGTATTTTTTGAGGACACTGTTGGCAATACGGAAATTGTTACTGGTGAACTACTTAAAGGCCATGATAAACGATTTCTTACTGCCGGAATTGGAGGAACGGGGCTTGGTGAACAAGTAGTTTCAACAGGACAGTGCAACCACACACACAGCACGAGCCACAATGGATGTTGTGAAGGAAGCGTTTCCTGGTCGCGTAATATTCCGTTTTGGCGATTTGGCATGCCCAAACAGATTGCCCGATTTAAACACCCCAGACTTCTTTCTTTGAGGCAACTTGAAGTTACGGGCTTATGCCAACAATCCACAGACAATCGCAGCCCCTAAAGAGAATATTCGACAGGAATGCGAACAGTTATCGCCGGAGATCTTGAGATAAGTCATGGAAAATGCCATCAAACGGGCACTAATGTGTATCAACACTGGCGGCAACTACTTGACGTATATCATCTTTTCAACAGAAAAAAATTGTAAAGGTCCTAATAAAGGTTTCCATTGCTCAAAATAGTTTTTTTTATTTAGTAAAAAAGTTATACAAAAACAAAATTGAATGATTAGTTTTGCGCCGCCTTGTATAAGGAACTCTAGAAGCTCTACGAAGTCTAGGAGGAGAATAGAGTTGAAAAGCGTGTTTCTGAGTCGCACTTGCCTTCGACTTATAGGGTTTCTAATGCCTCTATTATTGCACAGAAGTGTTCTTTAAAAACTCAGAAGTTCTTGTGTTTCTCGCTCCACCATGTTTCACAGAGCCGCGAAATATTGGGCATTAATTTTTTAGCCATAGTTGAACAATCATCGAATCCCAATCCAACGCATTTTGCTAGGTCAACCCCTTCTTACCAGAAAATCGTCAATTACCAACTACATCTCGCGTATAGCTCCATGAACACAGTGAATACTTCGTCAACAGCATTGTTTTCTTCCCAAAAATATCGCAGACCAATGGATAATTGCTCTTTCCCAGATATATCAGCTGTCTTATCTGCTAATAAACTGTTACCCTCTGCTGATTTCACTTGGCAATAAGATATTCAGCACGTCGCCACAGTTCTGAATTATTTGATTTTGAATGTCAGCTAATGAATGATAACTCGCATTTTCTTTCCCGTGCTCTTTGTGAGATTTTAAAACCGCTTCCCCTGAATCAATTTGAAGCGTGAACAAATCCTCCAGTATTCCTTCGCCATGATTTTTGAATCGCAGCGCTGAGTCTTGAGCCATATAAAATGTAATGCAAGAAATAGTGGATGTTATAATTTTTCTGTTTTCCGAGATCAGATTGTGAGAACAATTTTTGAGTTGCCCATCCACAGCCAAACCTCGAATAAATGACCTAGTACTTTCGATCGCTGCCTTATGAATGTGAGTTTCGGCATACATTTCGCACTGCTCGTGAATGCCCCTGAATTCGCAAAACCCCAGGACACCTCGGAAAAAATTGGCATTTGGCGGAAACATGGCACAATATTTACAAAAGGCTCTTTTCTTTCTTTCTCCAACCACGAAAAATAGAATTTTTGTTTCAAATTGCGAAGTTATTACTTTTAGGAGGCATTCAGCAAATTTTCGAGTACCTCTTTCTTTGTTTCAGCGGATAAAAGCATGACACGATCAATAAAATGAGCAATAGCATTTTGATTGCATTCATTTACCCAAAAAACATCATTTACCAAATTGACAATTTAAAGTTGACCAGTTGTCAATTTAAAACAGTGAAGTCGGGGAAAGCTATAGTTAGATTTTTAAGTATACATCACATGAATGAACAGAGTTTCAAAACGTTAAAGAACATGTTAAGGGAAATAGTGTTTTTAATTTTTTTCTCGTGTTTTTAATGGTTTTCCTGTTTTCACGTTCGTACACTGACTGAAAAAACGATAGAAGTTGTCTGCAGATATCAGTCGTGCTCCGACTTACCAAGGTTTCGCAGTTTCAACTGCTGCGCGATCTTGTAGAATCCTAGCCCAGATTTTTAGCCCAGCCCCAGTGGCTGTAGCTGTCGATAAATATTCAATTTTTAGCTTGAAGGTCATTTGTACCGCACTCAGTGAAAATTAATCTGCGTGCATGTTTTGGGTATCGGAAAGTAATTTTCATGAAGAAAGTTTAAAAACATTGTGGACTGGAGAACAGTTCATATATAAAAATACAAATTACTTATTAAGTTCGATTTAAAAAAAAGTAGTATTTTATCGCTTGATGCTCAAAAAACTCACCGCTTCTTCGAGATTAATGATTTTCTAAGCAAAAAATCTGCGCCATAAAAGATACTCTGGTTGCTGACTGTACGATTTTATTTTATTATTATGTAATTGGTACTTCAATATGCCAGAATCAAATTGCTGGTATTCATATTCGTTTACATCATCCGTTTATCTGTCAAAATATAAATAAGCTGTTGCCAATAAAGCAGCATTCTGTCAGTTGAATGTATTATATGTACTATTTACAAATTGATTTTCTTGTTTTTTTTTTTTCAAATATGTATTTATTATATATTTGGCCTCCACAAGTCGCATTATATGCATGTATATCTTATTGATTCATACTTTTAATGCTTATAAGCTTAAGAAGTATGCATGCAGATTAAAATTTCAGAGACACCGGAAATTTAATGAATTGAGGCTCAACTTTACTTAAGCATTTTATAATTTCTGTCTTTTAAAGCATGTCCAAAATTCTTTTTAAGAAACATGCGAAACTTAGACCCGACAATATTGGTTCCACTTGATTAAGCCCAAGAAAAGTGTATGAAAATTTAAAGGTTTTAAAGAACGG
This sequence comes from Stratiomys singularior, assembly GCA_954870665.1. NCBI lineage: Eukaryota > Metazoa > Arthropoda > Insecta > Diptera > Stratiomyidae > Stratiomys > Stratiomys singularior. The sequence goes on along the minus strand of OX940880.1, from coordinate 64,713,512 downwards.
TTATTTCAGAATACGTAGCTATAAAATATTCTTAAAAATGCGTATAAATATCAACATTCAGCTTGTTCAACCATATTTCTAAGTTAGGATGCAGCCTGCCTTACATCCTCATTGCTTTCCAAGTCTGCCTGTTTTCAGCTATTCTCGTACAAAATGTGCCGGCTTTTTTCTTACCACCACTTTCTTGGTACCACTGATTTATTCTTGTTGTCCATCTGCCGTCCGGAATTTTCGCCAAGTGACCGGCCCATCGCCATTTCAAGGATTTTGCTCTATGTATCACGTCTGTTACTTGGGTCTTTCCTTGTCTCTACGAGCGTCTCTTCGATCGTGGTTCTTTGAGGCTCTCCACAATCGTGGCTCTTTGAGGAATCTGGATATGTATATATTTATATATTTCCGATACATGCCCATAAATTCGTGTTTAAATTTGGGGCGTCATTTCGCGTTTTTCCCATATTGCTTGAAAATACTTTCAATTGATATCAATTTCAGGACAAATTCCATTCCATGTGAAAATTTTTAAAAACTATGAAAATAACGAGATTTAGACAAATTGGATTCGTATAAGGGCCAAAATCACCAAGGTGGCAAATTCCGAATTCTGTTTTATGATAAATATACCTAGCAGCTATCACTTTGATGATCAGCTTCAATGATCACTAAACTAGTGTTTAAACAATATATAGGCTGGCAGAGCATCAGAATGAGGTACTATTCTTGTAATTTAATTTTTAAACTGAGCTTTCGCTGAAAGTAATCATTCCGGGAACGTTTTTGTGAGGTTTATAAAAAAGTTATAATATAACTTAATTATTTCTTTTTGACCCTGTTCAATAGCGGAAGTATGCAATTATTAACAAGAAATTAAAAAACTCTAAAGAAATTGCAAATAAAAACGTTTAGAAGCAAAATATCGCTACAAATGGAGCTATTTGACTATTTCTATGTATTAAATTAACTAAATATGCCAATATTTCTGACTTATATAGAAATAAATAAGCTGTAGGTATTACGAGTCCGTTTTATTTTAATATTGCCAGGGAATTTTTTTAAGTATCTAAAATCATAATGTGTTATCTGTGATTTTAGTGATGTTCCCGGAAATGATGAGATGTTCACGAAATGATGCGTGTGTTCTCTAAATGACGATATAGATACAATTTAGGTTTATAAAATCATGAGCGAAATGTTTGTATGTCAAATTTATTTATTTATTAGGCATAAGGTTTATTTTTAACAATATGTATCTTAAATTTCTTCTTACCAGTCTTTTAATCGATGTTCACAACCAAATATAAATTCTTAACAATTATATTAAACTTTTATAATAATGGTAATAATTAAACCATCCAAACATGAATAGATAGTTCTGTAGGACTATAGTATTTTAATTAAACTTTTAATCAAAACAATCTCTCTCTTAATGAGATTAATTAAACACGAGATTATTATTCTTTGCCATGTAATTCTTGTAACATTCATGATACCTGGTATGGCATGTACAGTTTTCGGAACCAATTTTTTTTCGCTAGAAATGTCATCATCAGAAATCTCTTTTACTAAAATAGTAGACACTGTAAATAATTTTACTAAGTCTGAGGCTGTTTTAATATCTTTTCCCATCAACACATGCCTGTCAGCAATCCTTTTAAGAACACCCCCTACGCCATCCATGGGTCCTTTGCCATGCCCAGGTTTACTATACGTCCAAGTAGCTTTTGTTATCTGTTTGAATTCAATTATTAATGTTTGTAGCCAGAGATGTATATTAGTTCGATTGCGGTATTGTGACGTTGGTCCGTCAGAGTAGATATGAAGGGTGTTAATATCTTTTGTTTCTAATATTGTTTGTAGGGTCGGTTTCATATGAACCCATATTGCATGGGCTTGATGATCTAAATTTTCACTCACGGTAGCAAAAGAATTAGATTGTATACCCTTGTCACCGTTTCGTATATACTATACGCCTGTATGAATAGACAATTGATTTTTTGCAAAATGAGTCGACTGGATTTCAGTTGCGTACTTAGTTGTGTAATTCTCTGAAGAGTCTATCTGTATCATGACCTCTTCTTCAGTTAAATTTGCTTTCAGCTTTTTTTTCAGTTTGTTGTAACTATATATGCCATACAGATGTTTTTTTCATAACTGGAATATCTTCAATAAAAGCCATTTTTAATTCTTTGACTGTACTTGAAATTGCAACCTTCTTTGTGATCTTGAATGTCTTCTCGCCTTTTACAATTTTTTCTTCAATAACAGATTTCCATTGAAAATATATCACAGTATCTGTATTATTAGCTAGCTCAAGCGTTGGATTATTACATTTATCAAACAAACCATTCATGCAGTCATACGAAATTATGTCGCAACTATATTCTTCGATATTTTTCTCTACATTTCCGTGATTAATCTGTTGTAAGTATTGTAATTTGTTCACTTTAAATTCAAAATTTTCATGTTTCATACATAAACAAGACTCTCTGCCTCTTAATTTTGGAGTTACTACCCAAAATGGTTTTGCTCTTAATAATGTCGCATAAGGCAATTTTATTCCAGTTTCGCTAACGAATTTTGACGTCAGTTCTTTAACTGAGAATAGAAGGAGACGTTTTTGTTTCTTAATACCATTTTTCTTTACAAAATCTCTTTTGGCTGGACACATCCTACTGACATCACCCCTTTGGAAAAAATCTTGAACTTTTTGGCGAACTTCAGGAATTTTGGTATCAGACTTCAGAATCGGTGTACTGGTTCTCTCTTTCGGCAAAAAAACTTTTAGCCATATGAAGTAATTTATATTTCCTCATCATATTACCGTTAACACATTTTTGGAACACTTCCCTCTCTTTGGAATTTTTTTTCAAAGTAGTGGCTTTTTCTTTTAATTGCGTAGTCACTACTTCGTTAAATAAAAGATTCTTGCGTACTTCAGGAGGTACGTCGACATTTTTTATCAATACATCAACTTTGCTGTTAGGAGTTACTATCTGAGTTTTCTCCTGTTCTCTTTTTTCTTTTCTTCTTAGTCTTTTCTTTAGTGTTTCATATTTACGTTTAATTTTAGCAATTATGTTCTCCTGTTGCTTTATTTTCCGGTATGCTTTGGCTCTATCCTTCCGCTCAATTTTTCTTCCCACTGTTATTCTTACTGAAGGTTTAGCAGCTAAATCGTCATCGGAATGTGGCGGAGTATTATTTACTACACTTGATAATACCTTTTTCTTTTCTCTGTATTTTTTTGATGCTTCTTTCCACTTTTTTCTCTGCTTTCGCTTCTCTCTTTGAGACATCTGAGCAATGTTTTTAACTTTCTTTTCAGCTGTTTTTTTAATAATACGCTCTATCTTAAGCCCTTTTAATCTCTCTTTCTTCATCTGTCATCTTATTTCAAAATTTCCGTTTTCTGGCATTAGCTTTCTCTCGTTGGCGCAAGTAAGCCGAACTTTTTTTTTAAGTTGCTTTTTCGCAAGTTTTTTATTTTTCTCGGCCTCATGAGACTCCATATTACTAAAAAAATGAAACATTTATTAAAAACTATGTTAGCACAACACACACTACTTAATTAACCGATAGTTATAACAGATATCACTTTGGTAATTAAATAGTCATCTCGGGAACGTCATCATCATTTGGAGAACGCTCCGTCAAGTACGGGAACGTTCCCGAAATGACCGTTCCTGAATTGACTTTTTCAAATAAACGCGCTTGTTTTAGACGGCAGCCATCTTTGACCTCATATTTGGCCTGGTTGATGTAAAATACTTAAGATTACTATTCGTTATAAGCACTATAAAACGTATTTTTTCAATATTTCGAATTAATAAACGCATTCCCGGTATGATGACCTATTGATGTACGCTCTGTAAATAATAAAAAGAAAAGTACTTACCACTTATTTTTAATTATTTTGGCGAGAAAATCTCTTGACAGCCGCTTTGTTTACATCTTCCACTGTATTGTACCAGAGACATCTACAGGCCACGTTCAGAAACACAATTTTTTCAGGCAATCAAAACTGCGTTCACTCAAATGACGCTCACATTGTCGGACATAATATTTTGACTTGATTTTCTTTAGTTTTATTTTGTTTTATAATAATGCATATAATTACGTGATATTAGATAAAATTGAAGGCCAATAAGTAAGAAGAACCGTTAAACTAACTTTATTTTATGTATGATTCCGGTGTTAGTTTCTCAAGATTGTTACTTAGGACGTGTTCTCGAAATGATTTTTTGTAGTTATTTCTCCAAATAATAATGAATCTGTTTTACTTTTGAAGCATAACATATTAGGTTTAGTTAATATGAACCCTGCTAAGTATTTACATATTATAATTTGTTTGAAAAAACAACTAAATTTAGACATTTATTTGCTAGCAAAGCTGATTTTCCACCTTGGTGATTTTGACCCATAAGTGAAAATGTGAGTGACTTTCAAACTTTATCAAGAATTGATGAGCATCCTTAAAGACATTATTACAGAAATTTGAGACAGTATTGATTTGGTAAGGTGATTAAGACTTTTTTTTTATAATCGGGAGATCACAGTAGAATCACTAAACATATGCTAAATACATTTATTTAAAAAAACGCACTTAAAAAATGTCAGTTGGTTCTGATTCAGCGCAAATGATCATAAGTGAATGGGAGGAACAAACATTTAATTTTTTACTCGTTTTATGATCAACAATTGAAAACAAAATGGAAATTAAAATTTTGTTCAAAAAACTTTTAATTCCGTACATTCAGTCTTCAGACTGTATAACGTAAGTACAAAAGGCACAAACACATACCAACACACATTATTTGCAGAATTACATTATGTTTGGGGAATTTTCTCTCATTTATGCCGAAAAATACTACCCCTCCAAAACCTTTTACGTAAGGTTGCAGTGCACACATCTATTAGTGTATTTTGTATCCCACTCTGGGAAAATTTATTCGCGGGTGTTTGTGTTGCATGTAGCTACGCTGTGGTAGTTGAAGCTACTGTCAGAAGTTGAGTTGAGGACGCCGAGAAAGCAACATCGAAGATATCAAGGATGATAACCATAGGACCATAGACTGATCTGATTTGTGAATCGACGGAGGTCAACATCAGTGAGCGAACCGAGGCCTTAATTCTTAATTGCTTGCCGAGACCGATCTTCAAATCAATCACAATCCAATCTTTTCATGATTCTTTTCGGACCTAGCCAGGACATGGGACATGTTCACAAAATTTAATATATCCTGAGGCGACGGATCCAGTGGGAAAGGATTTGTAACAGAGAAATGGTGCAGTGATTCAATTGTCAAAATTTTGGTCTTGTTGCAGAAAATTGAACTCAATCATCGACAGGTGTGTTAAATGCACCTCCTCTCATGATAGGGGAAAATGTCCAAAGCCTCAAATCGAGCCACCTGTGTGCTGCAACTGCGGACAAGAAGGTGACCCTGCTAACTACCGCGCCCGGTGCCCAACATATAAAGATATGCAGGCTCGTCAAAATAAACCGGTCCATGTCACAACAACAACACCAAGGCGCCAATCTTGGCAGCCAGCTCAGCACGTGATTAAGCCAGGTGTAAGCTTCGAAGCAATCACAGGAGGGATAAATGCTGAAACGGTGAATCCAAACCAACAGCCTAATCTAAATCCACCTTTTGCTCCCGGAAATCAAGTTAGTGAACTTATTAAGGCAGTGATCGCCTTGGATACGTCTGCGGAGGACAAGTTAACGTCGATTAAATTGATTTTGTCTTTCCAGTAATGGAACTGAAGGTGTTGGCTTTCAACACTCGCTCATTAGTCTCTCACGACCGGAGGGCAGTGGCACAAAAAAAACTTACAATATTGAGGAAGCAACATAAATTTAGATTTACAGCTTTTAACAGACTAAGGGATGACGCACTCAGTGGTACATCTCTTTTAACAAAAACTAACTTAGCCCTTGAGGAAGTTTCCATTGAAGGCCTCACCTGTTGTTCTGCTGTTGCTGCTTTAGTTAAAACAGAGGACGCCAATTCAATCCTGATCATATCTTTTTACATATCTGCCTCTGCCTGTGCAGGAAACTTGAAACCTGATCTTGCAGTGCTCCGAATCCTTACCTTGATGTATCAAAATATAATCGTTGCCGAAGATCTCTACGGCAGGCACACCGAGTGGGGAGACTCGGTAGTAAACCCTAAAGTATAACTCGCTTGACTCAAACAACCAACTCGCTCGATTTGAGCTTATCGTTCCGCATTCACCTACAATCCTCAGTAGTTCTTCAATTCTGGAATATTTTCTGGTGTCGGAATTTTTTTTCAGTACCGAATGCTACTTGCACTACATATACGATAATTTCCAACCAGCTTTCTATCATTTAAGCATACGAATTGGTCTAAATTACAGGAAGACATCAGGTTGAAACTTAAACTTATCATCTTTCTCAAAGATAGAAATCTGAGTAATAGAGAAATTGACAGTCTTGTTAATACTAATAATAATACTAATACTAATTATTATATTTATTATTAGTTAAAACTTATAATAAATAATAAATAATAATGTGTCATACACATTCAAGCTACGCATCAATGACAAACAATAAAACAATAGAGAGAGAGAACAATAAAAAAGAATATACCATACGTAAAGGAATAGGACAAATGCACTTATAAGAGCATTCTTCCGAGGATTAACGGCCTCACCCTTGTGATTAGAGAACTGACCCATAATTATCGCAGCAAATAACTCATAGACTTTAGTAAAACATAAAACCAGGCCCCAGCAGGTTTAAATAAATCAATATTCTAGATGAAAAATTCAATCGCTCTGCCGACAAGGTTATTGTTAACGAAAAGCAAGTTAACACGTCTCAAGCTAAGGCTGACATTTTCGCTGAAAATTTTCTTTGCCAACTCAACTCTCAGCCACCGGAACACAACCCTACTCACTCCACAACTTTTCTGGAGTCAGTTTCCCAGTACAAGCAAGTCAATCCCTCTTCTCTCACTGTATTCTTCGCTGACATCCCGGCAGACCGACGACGAAATCAATCACAATTCATCAGTTCGGAACTGTTGACACAGCTATTCCTGTTCAATAGAAAATTGCAAAAATCATTTCAATACACAAAGTTGGCAAATATTTCTCTCCTCCCAGCTTCTGGCCCATTTCTATGATCTCCAACTTTGGAAAAATCTTTGAAAAAGTATGGCTCCAGATGATAACTGGACACTGTGAACAAGAACGATTTATCCCAGAGCACCAATTCGGATATAAGCGTAAACACGGCACATTGAATGCAATTTATTGCATTCATGAGAATGTGGCTATAAATCTGAATCCTACAAACGTTCCCACGTTCTTTAAATTGATACAACTAGGGTTCCCTGATAAAGCGATTAGAATTGCCATTAGCTTCTTCTGTAATATGATCTTCTATGTCTCCGTTCAGGGAAAAAATTCACTGAAACAATCTGTTTCATCTGGTGTACCGCAAGGTTCAGTGACAGGTCCTGTATTGTATAATATAAACACAGCAGATATTCCAGTTCTGTCAGTAAAGGAAACACCAATATCATCCAATTTGCTGACGGCATCTTACTTTACTCGTCCTATAGTAACCCATTAAAAGTCGTTCAATTAATTGAAACTTACATAATGAAGCTACAAAAGTACTTCGTTAAATTATGTATAAAGATAAATGCTAAAAAAACCTAATTGACTGTACTCGAAAATACTCACAAGCACTTTGGCCACAATTTCATAAAACCAAAGTGCAAGAAATCAGCTTTAAAAATAGGTGAAGCAAACATCAGTCCTTCCCCCAATCAAAAGTATCTAGGAGTAACCCTTAAGGAAACGATCAAATTTTATCCTCATCTTCGATACAGCGCCGAAAAAGCCTACATTGAACTCTCCTGCATTCGGTTTCTTCTCCGTATGCAGGCAGGGCTATCCACCAAAGCAAAATCAACCCTATATAAAACACTGATCAGGACCACTATCACCACTAATTTGGTTGACATGTTGCAATACAGCTATGGAAGAAGCTGCAAAGTTGGAGCGAAAAGTATTACGAACTTGTACTGGAATCTACTTCAATCCTCGAACAAAACGCCAGTTTCGCAGCGAAAAATTATACGAGGATGTTAAGCTCGAGCAACTTCCCAGCAGAATACAACACTTGGCGTTCCGGTACTACAACAGCCGTAGCGAGCATTAAAACGAAAGGATGCAGAAAATATTCGACGATGCAACAGCCTTACAACGGAGGAAATTCATCAGGCCAAGCAGTATCATCAACCGAGAAGCTAATGAAATATTTGAAGAGCTGTGTACCCACAAAGGACATCATGAACTTCATCGAGGATAGTTAAATATGCATAGATGTAAAAGGACAGTAAGAAAATCCTTTAGTTTTCTTAAAGCTTTATTATAGATAGTAAGTTACGTATTTATTTAGGTTTATGACTAGTAGGTTAAGTATTTATTCAGGTTAAGACATAATGAAGACATGACAGCGCGTGATGCAAGCGCATATTAATAATTACAGTCACTTTTTAATAGCTAAATTCGATCGAGAATATATTATGTATAATTAGATAAGAAAAAGTAGACCTAACTAGCATAGTCACTTAACCGAACAAAAATGTGTCGAAAGTGTAGAATTGATTAACAATGACATGCATTAATACTGTAAAGCACCAAAAAATGTATTGTATTCTGAGCTACTGTATCTCTTCAGTGCAGGATTTTCAAGCTGGAGTCCCTTGGAGTCTCGCTGGAGTCTCTCACGAAATTAGCTTGAAAAGCTAATTTGGTGTAAAGGTATATCGTAGGTAAAATTCTGTTGATATCTTTGCCAACAAGTTCTTTACCAAAGCCAACACAACCGTCAACAAAATTAAAAATCGACTACGTTGAACAATAAACTGCAATGGCACTTGTTACAAAAAAAAATTTTTCCACTCATATCCTGCCGATTCACTGATTGAATGATTGCTACTTCAAATAATTCATATAACGATATTTTCGAGGAATTAATCATGTGTTCACAAAGCGATGCATCATGAAATGCATACGCATTTATCATATTTATGATTATCAGTTCTATGAGCATGAAAAAGTTGTACTTCAATCAATTTAAAAAGCTTTAATTTGCGCTTTAAAAAGTAAATCAAGCATTTTGAATTACAAATGAATGTGTTGTTGCTCAAATAATTGTTAATTTAAAATAAATTGTTAATTCGTCGAAAATTGTCAATCAATAGGCATCCAAAGTGCTAACAGCATCCTATGCGTGGTCATTATTACGGCAACGAATGTTCTCCATAAGCGAACGCTACAGCATAACATATCAATGCATGCATGTGCAAACTTTTACCTATATGTCCTACACCTGTATGATCCTATCCGTTCGTTCTTCGCCAGTGTTGGCCAAGTGCTTTGAAATCGAGAAACAATACATGAAGCCAGCCAAATTGAAAATATTAACGCACCATACGAACGGTTAAATTACATGCCTGCGGGATGAAATATACAAGGACTATTAGGGTATTCGTAAAATCTCACACTGAAGCTTACAAAATCATTCGTTTCAGGACTCCTGCAGATGGTATGCAGCGCCGTTGTAAAATGGTTCCAAAGAAAGGAATGTGTATTGTGATTGTAAAATTGCATACGTTTGCTCGAACCCTTATATTTGGGAAATTCACCGAGAGACATGATTAGCTTCACAAACAATTGGAGCCCACAGTTAGGAAGTACTCAATCCTCTGACTGTAGCATTGTCTTCAGTTCGTGTATGCAACTATAAGTCTCGGTGATCCTATGCTGAAGCAGTTATCGTTCTGTAGCATTTCCATTTTGCACAACGACCGATAAGGATACGGAGGTGATGGGGAAAAGCAAGAGTTGCCAATAAATGGTGGCTGTAGTTGTTTTTTTTTTCATGTTCTGGAGTTGCTATGATTTTTGGATTGACGAAAAATGTTCGCTCACATACGGTTCCATATGTAGACACGTCTATAAAGATTCATCGCATCAATTGAATGCGTTGCGGTCAATGTCAAAAAATTTTATTTATTTATTCTATTAATTCAGAGACAACTAGTTTTTCTTTCGAATTATTTTCCCAGGATTATGTAGCTTGCAAAGAAGATTAAACGTTAAACATAAGGATGAGTTGAGCTTTGATACATGTACATAAGCCCGGGATACAAGTTCACTCAAACTAGACATGGCTTTCGAGGAGCGGCACCACAAAAGGAGATACGAATACGTCATGTAGATAATACAGTGAGCTTTGTACGATAGAGAGCTTGACAATTAGCGCCACAGTTTAGTGAAGAAATCACTATAGCTAGGTTACTGATCCTAAATACGTTTTAGAATAAATTTACCTATATAATATACATATATGTGAATCATTGTGTATGAATATAAAATTTAAGTGAATGCGGATGAGCATCTTTCAACACCTTCGCCTTGAAGCCGTATCTCCAACACGGTTTTTAGCAAGTTGGCGTTAAACACCATTAAATTGGCAGTTTGTTGGAAATGACTAAACTGTACGGTACGTGACCGTTGTCACTAAAATTTAATGTCATATGCTTTAAACTGAGTTTGTAGCTCAGTTTCACATAAATTAGTTTTTAGTAGAACGTATTTTTAAAAGACGTGTGATATGTTGCTTGTATAAATATCTGCGAAGTCAGTGCACAAGGAATATAAACCAATGTAAATAATGAATAAATCTGGCTGAAGGCTTATCCGTCATTTATGCTCTGAAGTTTACGGCGAATATTATTATTTATTAAGCGAAGAATTTGTTTGGCTTGGGTACCGCATCGAGTTCAAGCAATCTCAGGCAAAGGCACATAAAAACTTATGATAACCATCGATTCATCGATTCAAGTTCATACAATGGGATCTGCTCGTGTCACACAGCCAACGTACCAATCGATTTTTAGTGCATTGTTTTCGAAAATGGCAAAATAAGCCGCACTACCAATGTCAATTTTCCATCTCAAAGCTTCGATTTGACTCCGTTGGAAATTTTTTGCTTGGAGCCCTTAAGGACAATTGTTGCGCTAACCATTCAATGACGATTGAAGACTTGGAATATGAAATTAAGGCGGAGTAGAAAATGTACAGAAAATAAGGTTAGCCACGAGGCACATAACCCACGTTTCTCTTAATTGGAGAATCGTAGCTCCAGCTTACGCTAAAAGGAAACCAAGCATGGTATGATTGCTGTAAGGTGGACATGAAGTGGACTGTGAAGGTGAACATAAGAAGTACGTAGTACTTTGGTTCGGTTTGGTTTAGTAAGTAGCTAAGGAAAAGTACGTTTAAATGAAATAGTTTTTACAAAGAAAGGTGGAAAGAGCTCAAGCTGGTTTCGAACACATGTCCCTGCCGCTTCTCATCAGGTGCCAACTCACAGGCTGGGACGCATCGATTGGCACTACCAGCTAGGTGGATGTCGTCTGGCTATTTTTACGTGTTATGATTGTTGCTCTCAGCTTGAACTTGTCCTATTTTCAAAATTGCCTTTGGTAAGCTTTATCAATTCTAGTTTTTGGTGGATCAATTTATCCATTTTCACTTAGAACTTTTGAGGTATTCGACAAATTTGATCAGAACTTCCGCACCCATGAGTCCTCGCTGAATTAGCTAGCAAGGGTATAAATCACTTATAAGTTCTAAGTGAAAATGGATAAATTAATCTACCAAAAACTTTGAAATAGTTTGTGAACAAGCTAACCCGGAAAAGCAACGTAATCATCAATCTCACGGGCACAATATTCACTATTTAAGAAAGAATGCTACCGAACTAACTGGCTAAATTATAACTTACATATTACAAAGCGCATCGAGGACATCACAAAGTTGGTTGGACACAGAAATAGTTATCGAAAAGCTTCTCAAAGGACAAACAACACCCGCGAGGCACAGAACATTTGACATTTAACAAAAGATACCGACATATGCACCCAAGACGTACCGGAAAGAAGACCATAGCAAATGAGGAAATAAAGTAAAAGTCAATCAACAGAAAATTGACAGTCTTCATAATCGGAAATTGACACTGAACAGTGACAATGAAAGATTGCATTTGTATTTGATAGACTACATTCAAAAACAAAAGGATCAATAAAGGCCAAATGATACATTGAATAAACGAGAAACCCATCACTGTCACCAGGACATCAACCCGAACTCTGCAACATCACTCTCCAGTATCCTGGACAAATATCACTAACTTGTCATCCCTATCGGGCCGCCCATCCATAACTACCGCCCTTTGCCTGAATTTTCGGTGCTATACATTTGGTAAGAAAGTGAAGTGTTGCCCAAAAAATTCACCATATTATCATTATTCACCATACAGAAAGAAACACACAAACAACTCAATTACATTGGAGGAGGTTGAGTAACAACAGAAATGTCCAAAAATCAGAAGGTAGAAATAGCGGTGTGACATGGAGCATTGCCATGTTGAAGCATCTACTTATCTTCAATGTTTGTTCTCACGTGAATCACTCTTTTCCTGAGCGTTTCAAGGATACTTTTATAAAACACAGAGGATGGATGTAGTAATATATGGTAATTAAGGTACAGTGAAATAATTAAATTTACAATTTTCCATACTAAATTAAACTATTTATTTAAACTCTGGATCTACCGTTAAACCAAATTTGATTTATAAATTTACTCCCGTTTCGCTGTATCCGTGAACTTTACCTTAACGTAGCGATGGTTGTGAGCGAACCGGGCGGAGTGAATCGTGCGCGCTAAATTGGAGAGTATAGAGTCCAGTGCGCTGTGATGAAGTTTTGGGCATCATTTACACTCTTCTGTCAATGCCGCAGCCGAATTTTATCAACGCCTCAGCCTAAAACCATTGTGTTATCTGTTATGTGTACTGTTGGGTAGCTGTGTTGTACAAGGTTTGTCTCAAAAGTTCCCGGACTGATCAAGAATAAAGAAAACGATGAATGATTTCGGAAAAACGGATGCATTTTATTCAAAGTAGTTCCCTTCGGCCTCTCCACACCGCTTTGCACGGTCTAATAGCGTGTAAAAAGATTTATTTAATCCATTCTTTGATATCATGTTTAGAATGGCGGTTGTCGGCTTTTGGATGACTTCAATGTTCGCAAAACGCTTTTTTTTCATGACGAAATGTAATTTTCCGAACAGAAAAACGTGACATGGTACCAAATCAGGTCAATAGGTTGCTGGAATGAATGCCATTTTTATCAAAAAATCGGTCACAAGCTTTGAACGATGACCCAGCGCATTGTCATGTAACAAATGCCAACCTCCACATTCACGATATTCTGGCCGAACACGACGTAATCGTGAAAGCCAACGCTTCATAGCACCAAGATAAAACACAGCATTAACCGTTTGGCCTTGTGGAATGAATTCTTTGTGGACAATCCCCTTGGAATCGCAAAAACAAATCAACATTGATTTGACTTTTGACTTCAACAAACGCGATATTTTCGGTTTGGGGTCATCCGGATGTTGCGATTCGGCACTTTGTCGATTGATTTTGGGACCATATTGATAACACTCTGTCTCGTCACCCGTTACAACCGATTTTCAGTAGTTTGGGTCCTTTTTGTCTTCCTTAATCAAGTCTTTGCAATGTTGAGTGCGAGCAACTTTTAATCATCGGTCAGCTTATAAGGAATGAATCGTGCACAAATCTTTCTGAGGCCCAAGTGCTCCGTCAAAGTGCGATGAATCGACTCATGGGACTTATTAATCTTCATTTCCATGTAACACTATGAGTATTTTGGCTCTTTTTAATAAATTCACGCAAAAGTTCAACGTTCAGATCGTTTAAAACTGATCTTGGACGGCCAGAACGGTCGTCGTCATCAAACACATCCCGGTCTACTTTCAAAGGTTTAAATCACTCGAAGAAAGTAGTATGAGATGTAGTAGTATGAACACTTACTAACATAACACATTTTGCATCATTTGATGGGTCCGGGCCGCCGTTTTAACGAGGTTAAAAATTAATTTAATATTCGTTCTTTGTTCAAAATTCATTTTTCGACCGATGATACAAAAGTACTGTCACTTACAGCGCAATTACTTGGGTTCCATTCATCCAAATGTCTTGAAATTGACACAACGTCTATGATGGGTGTTAGATGAAATGCCGAAGATATGCAACCAGATGTCAAAACTGGTTTTCTTTATTCTTGACCAGACAGGGAACTTTTGAGACATACCTTGTAAATGGTATTGTGAGTGTGGGTGTGAACTCTGATGCATCAAATTCGAAAAATACATTTGAAGACATAGGTAGTATGCCTGTGTATTTACATATCTTTTAAACGAAAGAATTATACACGAACAGGTCATGTATACGATAACTAATAATACACATGAAGACATTGAACATTTACTGCAATCATGACATTTACCAAATCCTGGGAAATGCAACGCGTTCCGATAGGGGAAGAAATGTCTAATCGTGGACCTAGTGTCACCAAAATCTAGGTATTTAACGAGAACATATGCATGACGTCACTTTCAGTCACTCGTTAGAAGTGTATCCACGCGAAAACCTATGTCCGGAAAACCGCAAATAAAATGTGTAATAACAATATTAATTTTCTTTTGTTACCAACAGAATGTTACGAATGGCAATAAGATTTTTTTGTTTTCAACCATATGTCCTTCGAAAACTACTCGGTATCGAGAGGTGGCGAGGAAGTACCTGGGGCGCCGTACCCCTTTGTCGACAGTTTCTGTTGGTGGATGAAGTTCGATGGGCACGATACTCTTACTGACAAAAATACGAATCAGGAAATAAAACGTAGAGAACTGCAAGTAATTCAAACCCCGAGATCTTCTGAAATTGATAATTATTGTGTCATGATCGAAAAATGTCACGTGCCACTGTAGTCGTCTTAAGAGCGAATTCATAAACAAGTCTCAAGACGGGTCTTGAGATGGCGGAATGTCGAGATCCTGATGGAAGATCACTATGACAACATCTCAACACAGAAAGTGGTCGCAAGTGCCGACACTAACATACCAAAATCCTCCGGAAGCATCGTATGGGCCAAATTTGAAGGTGATCCTGGATACCATAGATCCTACCTCCTTGAGACAACAAAAATACCGGAACTGCGTAATCTAATTTTAGGACGGACACTAGTAAGAACAAATCAGAATGGATGCGTACTGGTTAGAGTCCTTTACACCTCGGACTCCGTTACACACATCAAAGCTGGAGATAATATCGGGAGCTGTCAGCTTGTCTCTACTGTAATATCTTTGGAAGTGGGAGATAGGCAACATATAAATAGAACAAAAATCGTGATATTTTCTTGACTGGTCAAGACGATCAAGGACGTACGAGTATGGTGACTCGTGTTTTACAGGCAAGACGCTAAGCCGATTCAACAAGTGTCAAGACGACTTCCATTAGCCAAGCATGGAGAAGTAAGCGCAATGATCTCAAACCTGGAAGAACAAGGCGTAATCGAGCCATCAATCAGCCCATGGGCCTCACCTGTAGTACTGGTAAAGAAAAAGGATGGAAGCACTCGGTTTTGTCTCGACTACAGGCAGCTCAACGATGTCACGAAAAAAGACAGCTACCCGCTTCCCCGCATCGACGACATTATGGATACAATTGAGCATTCGAAGTGGTTCTCTACTCTTGACTTGAAGAGTGGGTACAGGCGATAAGAAAGACAGAGAGAAAACTGAATTTTCTGTGGGTACTGGATTGTGGCAATTTGTAGTGATGCCATTTGGGCTTTGCAATGCTCCAGCAACGCCAAACGGAATGTGTAATACGCGGGATAAGCTGGAAAACGTGCTTAGTATATCTGAATGACATCGTTGTCATTGGGAGGACGTTCGACGAACATGTGCGGAACTTGGAAGAGGTGTTCTCAAGGCTACGACGGGCTAACTTGAATCTGAATCCAAAGAAGTGCACACTTTTCGCAGCTGTTTCAGCAAGTGTCTGACACTTGGCAAGTTTAGCCAAGTGTCTCTATCAGCTCACTGGAAAGAATCGCCCCTTTATCTGCCTTCGAAATGTTGAAGAATAAGCTTTGTGAATCGCCGGTTCTAGCGTACCCCAAACCAGGAAAAAAGTTCGTTATTTATACCGATGCGTATAACAACGGGATTGGGGCCGTATTGTCAAAGCAGGTTGACGGTGAGGAGCGAGTAATCTCATACTACAGCCGAGTTCTGTCAAAGTGTAAAAGGAACTACTATGTAACCAGGAAAAAAATTGAAGCAACAAAGCAGTTCCACAAATACGTATATGGACAGAAATTTTTCCCTCGATCAAGATCACGCTTCCCTGAGATGGTTCCTTCATTTTAAACACCCAGAAGGGCAAGTTGCTAGATGCATCGAAAGGCTACAATCCTATGATTACGAAACCGTCCATTGGAAAACAGGAGTGCATGGAAATGCAGACGCTTTATCCCGTCGCCCATGTCCAGCGGCTTGTAAACATTGTAAACTACGATCTGAGGGAAAAAAACAAGGTGTGGATATGCGTGTAATAACGACAGAAGTCGATGAGGGTTGGACGCAGCATGAACTTTGGGACGCTCAGCTAACCGACGATGGTATTGGACCATTGTTGGTTGGAAAGAGACAACAGGACGTCCCGAGTGGTAGAACATAATAGCATGCGACACAGTATTTAAAAGCTATTGGGCTCAATGGAACTCCCTTAAGGTTGATGATGGAGTTCTTAAACGGAGGTGGGAATCGGAAGGCGGCATTTCATATAGGATGCAAATTGTTCTTTCTAAGAGTCAGGTCAAAGGAGTACTAAAGGAGATGCATGAAGGCACACTAGGAGGTCACCTTGGGGTGAACAAGACCCTGACAAAGGTGCGCGAAAGATTCTACTGGCTCCGACGACGACGGCTAGGGACGAGGTTCTTGACTGGTGTCGGAAATGCACAATATGTACTTCCGTTAAAAGCCCAAATCGAAGAACGAGAGGCCAAATGTAGACTTATAACGTAGGGGTACCGTTCGAAAGAATAGCTGTGGACATCGCAGGACCCTTTCCCGAGTCTGAATCGGGAAATCTGTATTTACTCGTTGTAGCTGATTACTTTAGTAAGTGGCCAGAAGTTTACCCAATTCATAACCAAGAGGCAACTACTGTATCGGAGCGAATCGTTTCTCAGTGGGTTAGCAGATATGGCGTACCCCATGAACTACATTCAGACCAAGGCAGAAACTTCGAGTCACAAGTTTTTGCTGAAATGTGTGAACTGCTGGGCATACGGAAAACACGGACAACGCCACTTCACCCCCAGTCCGATGGAATGGTCGTACGGTTCAATGAAACACTAAATAAACATTTGGTCAAGATGGTTGATGAAAATCAGAGAGATTTGGATTGACGCATTCCATTATTTGCGATGGCATACCGAACTGCAGAACATGAATCGACCAGAGAAGCATCCGCGAAAGTCATTCTTGGAAAAATCATTCGTCTACCAGCTGATGTAAAGTTTGGGACACCCCCTGAGAAGCCCTAACCTATTTCGGAGTATACAAGTGACTTAAAGGAACGGCTGAATCAGATACACCAATTAGTGCGGAAACAAATAGAGTCAGCAACTGACCACATGAAAACCAGATATGACTTAATGGCAAACTCATCTGGTTTCCAGCCGGACGACTTAGTTTGGTCATAGCGTAAGAACAAGCAGCGATAACACTCCGACCATCGACCAATCTAACGGATTTTGCAGAATTGTATGAGTGTTAGTAAAAATATTAATTTTTTGCTCGTTATGTTTACAAGTACAATGTAAACAGATAGACAAAATAGAGAAAAATAAACATTTTTACGAACACCAATGCAATTCTCCAGAATTTTTCAAATACTGTTAGATCGGTCGCTTGTTCGGAGTGTGAGCGCTGTTTGTGTTTACGCTATGGTTTGGCTATATAACCCCTGGCGTCGTAAAGGCAGATCTCCGAAGCTACAGCCGAATTGGGAAGGACCCTATAGAATCATCAAGCGAATCAACGATGTGGTATACAGAACACAAAAGCACCAGAAACCCAAGGCAAAAATGAGAATTGTGCACTTGGACCGCCTTGCCCGGTGCTATCAGCAGGAAGACGCGGAGGCAACTGATGTGAAATTTTTTCGGGGCGAAAAAGATATAAGGCGGGGATAGTGTGATATGTTTGAATAATGTCACGCGCCACTGTAGTCGTCTTAAGAGCATATTTGTAAACAACTGTCAATTACCAATCCACCGATCATTCTCGAAGAGGAATAGGCATAACGTAAAAACATTGCGTGCATTGAGTACAACAAATACGTGAGTATATGACTCAGCGCGTAAACTCGAGAATGATCCACGTGGAAGATTCGGGATCGGATGGTACCTGTATAAAATCGAGCGACGTAGGGAATGTCCTGTGGATGCAGCGAAGTCTTGTTGCATAAGCGAAAAGCGACAGTGCGCGTTGAAATTAGCGCGGTAATCAAATAGTGTTGAAGTGAAATAAAATCGTACGCGGATTAAAAAGCGAGTGAAATTAATTGTTATAATTGTTATAATTAAATTAAAAGTGAAAAATTGAAGTAGTAGTCAAGCGAAAATAATTGTAAACTGAAATAATTGTATAGTAAATTTTAAATTAGTTTGTGGTTGGTTCATTCACTTTTGCGAAAATTTGCGAAGCAAACAAAAAAAAGAGCAACATTATTTGTATATTTCAATAACAGATATTTTGTTAGGTTTTTTTTGAGTAATACTACAAAACACTAACTTTAGCCGGTCATTGAAGGAACTTTATCTGTTCCTACAGAAATTAATTTCGACTGAAGTAAATTGTATTTTTGCAGGACTTAATAAACACAATTAAATAAATATATTTTCCTGTAGTAGTGACATACATCGATACTAGTTCCAATAATTCTTCCTAAATGTTGAAACGCACACTCGAAGAAAAACATTGTCCATTTTCCCGGCACAGGCAGTGGAAAATAAATAACAATAATTCTTTGCACAACGGTATTTTGAGGCAAAGACGTGACTTGTAATGCCTTCAGTCCTCATTACACATTTTTTGAAATGATCAATGGTCATTGAATTCAATGAACTTTGATCTTGTCAGGGGTGCTCATGTTCTCTTTAAGAACGTCCAACATTTTCACGATTACCAGGTGCGCAAGTTTAAAATGTCGTTTTGTTGTCGGCATGTAATGATTTTCTTCTTCAATCAAAAGAAAAAGGCATCAGAAAGTGATCGAATTCGACTTACGGTGATCTTGCTCCAAACGTCAAGACTTGTAAACGATGGTTTTAACGGTTGTTAAAATGATGGTTGTTATTGACAAAGAACGTGAAAATCGACCAAAAAAGTTTGAAGACGATGAATTACAAGCATTATTGGACAAAGACGATATACAAACACAACAAATGATGGCGGAGCAATTGAATGTCACTCGGCAAGCCATTTCCGATCATCTGAGAGCCGTTAGAAACATTAAAATTATTAGAAAATGGGTTTCACACAAACTGAACGAATGGCAGATGGAAAGACCAAAAACTGTGTGCGAAATACTGCAATTACGCCACGAAATAAAGGTTTTTTACATCGGGTTGTAACTGGCGATGAGAAACGGATATATTTCGAGAACCCCAAACGTAAGAAATCATGGATAACATGGGTAACCATCAACATCGAGAGCAAGACCGGATCATTTTGGGAGGAAGACAATACTGTGTGTGTGGTGAGATCAGCAGGGAGTAGTGTACTACGAGCTTTTCAAACCCGGCGAAACAGTTAATACCGTCCGCTACCGACAACAAGTGATCAATTTAAACCAAGCGTTGATCGAAAAACGCCAAATGGGCTCAAAGACACGGCAAAGTCATTCTGCACCATGTCAACAGCTCTGCACATTCAGCCAAAGTGGTGAAACAAACGATTTCCTAAAAGAGCGCTTGATTGGGAACTCCCACCTCTCCCGCCGTATTCACCAGACCTGGAGGCTTCTGGTAATCGCCTCTTCTCATCCATGGGACACGCTCTGGCTGAACAACACTTCAAGACTTTCGAGGATATACAAAAATGGCTCAATGAATGGATATCATTGAAAATTGAAGCTGTCGTTTGGAATAGTATATATAAATTGCACGAGAGATGAATAGTATATGTAAAAAGCGAGAGCCAATACTTTGATTAATAATGTTTTGCCATTGTTCTTAAATGATTGTGTATTTTTCATGGAAAAAAACGAAACTTGCGCACCTGGTATTTAAAAAATGTCATGAAATAAGAAGAGTATAGGTGGAGCTTATGATATGTTTGAAACAATTTTTAATTTTTTTATTCCAATCAAAGAAATAGGCGATGCAAAAAATTTATAGCTGCTCTAAAATATAAATTTTTTAAATTTCGTATTTTTCATACACGGTAATGTTTTGTACTGTTAAGAGTGGGCCAGAAAATCTTACGTTGCTGGCCGTAAGTTTCACAAGCTAGGACTACATCTATTAACGGGTCTACCGACTTTGAATGCTTTTCTGAAATGCTATCTTTGCGGGTTTTCCTGAAAAAATACTGAATATTTCGATATATAATATTGTAAGCATATTGTAGACACTTTTGAACTACATGAACAAATTTTTTATTTTCACTTTCTGAAATTATTGAAGTTTTCACTTTCTGAAATGGCTGATTTTTGTGATTTTTAACTTCTTGGAGGTGAAATTTTCGATACGTGAAGGGAAATCGAGTGTGGTTTTCTGGAGGCTTTTATGTGGTTTTCTGGATTTTCTTTTCGAGAGTGGTTTTCTGGACTATTTAAATTTGGTTTAGGGACACCGTAGATCGGTCTGGCAAGTGTTTCTTTTTATTAGTACTTTCACGTTCGGACCTACAGCTTTCGAGGAGATAACAGCAGCCACTGCATTTGCTTTGTTCAGCGTTTTCCTGTCATGTGTGTTTGATTTCAGCCTGTTATCGAAATGAACTCCAAGATATTTCATATTGTCTTTGAGAGGAATTAGATTAGATATCTAGGTAGTTTGGGACACTGCTAATCGGTGACCTTTGTTACTAGCATTTCCCTAGCAATCCCTACTTTTTAAAATACAAAGTGGTGTTGTTCACAACACCCTGTATCTGGATTTGAACTAGGGTTGGGAGGGTATTAATGCCGTCGGTGTACATGATTAAGTTCAAGTTAGAGCTGTTTAGTCTTGGGATATCATGGAAAAAAAATTCAACAGAGAGGGACCAAGGATAGAACCCTGCAGGACCCCAGAGTGCATTGGGATGACATTTGAAGCGATATTGCCTATTTTTTGAACGGTTCTCTTTGAGAGGAAACTGTAAAGGATTTTAAAGACAGCGATTGGACATGACAACATTTTCAGCTGGAACTTGAGTCCGTTGATCCAAACTGAGTCAAATGCGCATGTCACTGTGCATTCTTTCCGCTGTAGATTTCTGGTGACTTTGTTATGCAACAGCAATATTCCTTGCTCTGTGAACCGTTCGTGCTCGAATCTTTAATCATTAAAGCATCTACGGAATCCCAGAGACACCTTTATAATGGTTACTAACGCAATCAAACAGATTTATTAATGACTGATTTCCTTTGAAAAATATTGAATCATCAACACAGGACACAGGAGATGTTAATTCATAGATAACTTCACAAAGTGATGAAAAATACATAATTTGCGTTTATTTTCAGTAAGAGACAATGCATAAAATTTTAATCTGTTCACATTGTTTTTACTGTTTTTATATCATTGAGTTTCAGATATTATTTTCTTATCCTCAAAGTTTAATTTATTGTTTGTAATTTATTTAATGAAGTCAAAAGTATGTTTAAAATGTTAAAAAAAAGAATGTTTTAGTTTTCTTTACATCTTTTTCTGTTTTTACCCGATTTGTTCAGAACTTATCTGTCATGTAAAAAAAGAAAATTAGGATTTTTTCAGTTTCCAATTTATGAGAAATTATGCAGGTTTTCTTTACATTCTTTGTTTCAAAAGAAAAATTTGTTAATGTTAATAAGCAAATCGGTGTAATGAGCTGAAATTACAAATAAGTAATTAATAAATAAATCCTTTGGTTTTTGAATAAATTAGAAAGATTACGTAAAGTTAAAACGGAAAGAAAATGCATGGAAACTCGGTATGCATGGAAACCCTGAATGTCCTCCTGTATGGTGAAATGACCTAACTACTGACCCTAACGTGAAGTGGAAGCGTAAATCCTAGATATACA
The DNA here is from genome assembly GCA_954870665.1 of Stratiomys singularior. Classification (NCBI taxonomy): domain Eukaryota; kingdom Metazoa; phylum Arthropoda; class Insecta; order Diptera; family Stratiomyidae; genus Stratiomys; species Stratiomys singularior. The sequence continues at coordinate 64,691,228 of OX940880.1, read as the reverse complement.
TATATCAATGCATCTAAGGATGAGCAATGAAACGCATTTGCATTGCGGAATAGAACAGTCCATTGGTCGGTTCTCTCCTCTACTCGTGGCAAGTGCAATCTGCAACACGGATGCAAGGCAGGCGTAGTGGGCCAGCAGCGGACAGATTTGTGTGCTTTGCGGTCTACAAGACAGATGGCGTTGGCCAGGTTATCAGATAGAGCCCTCATTTCTGTGGTAGGCCATCAATTCAACAGGTCCGTAGCAAGAGACCAATATTCTGGCATTTATTGATGAGTATCAAAACGGGATAAATTCGTCCTGCTTCGTTTATTGTTGCATGCATATATAAGTCTTATCATCTAACGCACAATTGTTTTCTAATTGCTTTGGGGCATCGGCTTAATTTGAAACGCTTTCAGAACGCGACAGACAAATGGGAGTTTCGATTTTATGAAATTGAGCACGAGTAGACATATTTGTGCGATTAGACGGGTTTCCATAAGTAATCGAATTAAACCTAAACAAGTAATCAAGTGAACTTGAATGAAACTGAATGCAGGAAAGGTTGACTTGCACTTATTGCTTAATATAGATAATGTTGCCACAAGATCCAAAGGCATCAGATAATTGAGCTGGCATTTTATGGAAAATCATGCAATCCATTAGGTCACTAATATTCGTACTATCTGATGGATAGTGATAATGAAAACTTAATACGCATGAAACTATAAGCAGTCTAACAAATGTGAATATGAGCATAGCCATAAGCTTTTGATTGCCTGGTTAAACGCGTTGTATGTATTCAATTCAACAAAGAGTTAACGTTTTAAAACATCTTAACTATTTTTGTAATATTAGGGTGAAGAAGTCAAACTGCATACATTCAGGAATGAGTTTCCCAAAATTCTACCAAAACGCAGAATTAATCCAGCAAAAAGGTTTGCGGCTAACAAAAATTGTCAAAGAAAGGAAACGAAGTAGTTATGTACAAATTCTACAAAATCTATCAACACAACATGAAGTTCACTCACTTCGAAACTAACAAGACTTTGAAAGATTGAATAAGCCTGCCCAAAAAAAATGTGAAAACAAACAATTTTTGCCTCATTTCCATCTCATCTTAATCCAGGATTCTTATGCAAACTCGATTGTTTCCTACTTTATTTAAGCCCAGCAACAAGATACATGGGCGTTTGGATATACAGTAGAGTCGCCATAACCCGACACTTGCGGTGGTCAGACGCAAATGTTGTTTTTGAGTCACATCAGAACCTTCTCGTGGTCCCTGCCATTTCATAAGAGAAACTTTCTTGTTAACCATTAAATTAATTATCTAGCTTCTACTTAAAGCTAAAAACGTGAACTAACCCTAACAGCTGAATATTTTTTCAACTTCCTATTTGCTTAGCTTGCTCAATTCAGATAAATAAGCTCCCAGGTCCTTAGATTGTTTAGTATACAACAGCGTCCTCAAACTTGTTTGGTGACGGAACCCTTCTGGAAAACGAAATACTTCACGTTACCCTACAATAAATAATTGCTTTAAAAAATGTAATCTTTATTAATAAGCATAATAAAAGTACAGTGTCGTCGTTTTCAACAGTGACTCCATACTTGTGTCTGATGACATTGCTAAAAGATGTTCACATATCTCGTTCGACATACTTTCGGGCTTCCGCAAGTAGGGTAAAAAGGGATTAAGAATCAATGAATTCAGTTTCCTTTTTGTATTTTGTTCTTCGGGAAAATACTTCTCAAAAGATACGCACATCGAAGTAAGATATTGGACCAATTCTTCAAAAACATCATCATGAAACATTTCTGAGTCGTTATCACTAACAAACTCACTTAGTGATGTAAAGCTTTCTATTTCTCTCTTACTAACGCAAATAGTCCAAAAATCTAATTTTTTTTAAAGGTAGTTGTCTTGTTACAGGCCTGGAACACTGTTGTCTGTTTACCTTGCAATGATAAATTTAATTCGTTCAGTTTTTGAAAGATACCCGCCATAAAAGAAACCCGGAACAACTAATAAGACTTCTCATAGAAACGGTGTTTCAAATTAAAAGAAGTATCTGAAAGAAACATTTGTAACTTGGCTCTAAGTTCACATAGCCTTGTTAAAGATTCACCCCGAGAGAGCCAGCGCACTTCTTTGTGGAGCAGTAGAATTTTATATTTACTGCCATAATCTTCACACAATAATGATAACAATCGGGATTGTAGTGATCGTGATTTGATAAAATTGATTATTTTAAGTGCTTCATTCATAACAAATTTTAGATTTGGCGGCATTTACTTCATCACAAGTGCTTGTCTATCCAGGGGACAATGGCTGGAAACTACAATTAGGTGCTTTATTTTTTACTAGTGACAATGCAAATGTGATTGCAATTGTTCCTACTGAAATTTTTTTTTCAAAAAATATATTTATTCTATTAAAAATTTCTTCTCCGTAAGTAAGTAGATAGGTTATTATCGGTCCGAATACTAATCATCGACTGAGTGTCGAGGCGCGATCGTCACTTTTATATAGTCCTAGCTTCGATCTCGAACATTCTTAAAAATGCTCTAGTTGGCGCCTTTAATAAATAAAAATAGAAAATACAAAAAAAATGGTGTGGTGTTAGCAATCTCGATTTTATGTCTTGAAGTTAGAGTCGAAAGTCGCTTGTTCACAACTATAGCGTAATCTCAGAGGCGGCTTTTATCAAACTGCACAAGGTGTCGGCGGTGGCGGCATAGTAAAATGTTGTACTGTTGTGCGACAGAGAGAGATATTTTGATTTTTTTTTTCTAAATACTTGCGGAACCCCAACAGGAGTATCGTGGAACCCTAGGGAACCACGGAACACACTAAAAGGATGGCTGATCTACAGTAATAGTCACAATAGTCTACAATATATTCAATATAAATATTTATAAGCTAGAATTAACATGTTTGCAGGTCTTCATTTTCCTTAAGTTCGATATCATAACCCACACGCTCGAGGTTTTATGACTGTAATATGCGTATTGCTTCAGTGTTGCTGTTAGTTTTTTGTTGCCTTCGTTTCGTATGTGCATTAATTAAAAATTGACTATATTCTTTGTAATTTTTGTAAGAAAGTGGCCTCAAAACAATCTTCATAAAAGAACGAATTATTTCATAATTTATGTAATATTTTATTCCTAAGTACATCATATATTAACGATTCATGCACATATTACAATAAAATGATTTGCTTCCTCATTTTTTGAAAAAATTTTTTGTTGTGAAATTTTAAATCAAGATGATTTTCGAACCAGCGACGGCTACGATTTTTAAAGATGAGCGGGGAGAAATTATTTGCGGACGAATCAGAATTTTCAACCTTCATCAAAAAACTGAATGTCAAAATCATTAAGCTAGGCCTCTCGCCCGATTAATTGTATAATGGTGACGAGGCCGGTTGAAATTGACGACAGCTTCGAACAAAAATATTTGTAGCAAAAGATGAATAACAAATTTTTGGGGGAAAACTTCAAAAACACCGAATAACTTTATTGGTGTCTTGAAAAAGCGCTGGGGGTCAACGAAGAAACCCTCAAGCATTTACAAAAAACGTAACTTTATCTCTTCCAGTGGATTTTATGAACCAAAGCCGAGCGTGAGTAACTCAATGGCTGGTTTTTCAATAATTTTGCTCCTGAGGTAGAACAACACTTGCAAGGTAACAATTAAAATTCGTGTTACTACTTGATCAAGCTCCCGGACATCCAGAGTGGAGGAATTATAAATAAAAGCAGCTGATGGCTTCATAGAGGTCATATATTTGCAGAAATACAACTGCTTTGGTTCAGCCGATAGATCAGAATGTTATCAAGACATTACAGGCATAGTATAAGAAGCCTCTGCTTATGGATATCGTCGGCCAATTTCACGTCACTTTTGAAAAAAAATCACGAAACATCACAATAGCATGTGCATTGCAACGTATCAAGCCAAGCCAAATTCCTGGAAAATTTTCTTGAGATTTCTCATTTTCAGAGAAAATTTTTTAAAATCACCAAATTTTTGGAGGATACACTTGTACTTTGCGATGATATTAGAATTATACAAGAATCTATGAAAAACATAAGAAAATGGGTTTTTGAGGATAACTTAGATGCTGATTTAACAGATGATTATATCGTACTGGAAATAACATCGGATGTACAAGATAACACAAATGAAGAAGACTGAAGACTGCCGACCCAAAATACACGATCAGCTATGAAGAAGCTATGGCGGCTGCAAATTCTTTGATACACTGGTGCGAGCAGCACTTGACGTTAGCTACGTTTCCATGTTAAAAATGATTCAAGAGGAAGCCTTGAAAGAAAAATTCAAGTTAAGGAAACAAAAGACTATTCCCCTTTTTTCCGATCTGTTGACATGAATGAATTGACTATGAATTGCACCATAGTACCTATGGTACCATTCATAGTACCATAAGTTTCAGATCTTGTCCTTCTGGTGACGGAATCTAGAGCAATCTTAAAGAACATTAGGGCATGTCCATCCCCTTGTTTAGTGTGAAAGTGAAAGTGAAAGCTACGATTTTTTACGCTTCGAACCCATTTTCCGTCACCCGTCACAATTCTATGCAAAAAGATTTACTGTCGTGGTGCCGAAGCAGCATTGTACAAATGACTATGCGATTTGACGTTCATCCGAATTGTGTTGGACCCATTTACCAAGCTTATCGTTGATCGTTTCATGTGACACACTTATTGCTTCTGCTAATTGCGCTTGAGTTTGAGTTGGGTCATCATCCACTTATTCCTGTAATTCCTGCTCTTCGCATTTCCGGGATCTACTAGTGCGCTCACTCGCTTTCACATGGATATTACCTCTTCTGAACTGTCGAAACTATGTTTCACATGTCCTTATTGCAAGCGCGTGTCCACCATATGTTTTACAAGCAAACGATAAAATTCAATAGTTTCTTTTTCTAGTTAAAAAGAAAAGCAGTGCCTGCCACAAACGCTCTTTTTCGGCAAAAAATTCGACATGATTGGTTAACCAGATAAAAAAAAACGCTTGTTTTGGTGGACTCATTTTTTATGTGTTTGTATCGAAACGTCAAACGATTGGAATGGTGAATATGTCAAATTAATAAGCTCTTTAGTGTTTGCTGGCGCCATCTCTAAGTAAAACCGGAAAAAAGCTTATGCATACACCTGGTATTTGCAAAATAACTAGGTCCTGGTTTTTGGCGATCCTTAAAAATCCAACCAACATTGAAAATCAAACGAGAAGAAAGCAACAAGTATTTCCCGTGAATCCCGTGAGGTTCACCCTGCGATTAAAGATCCAGCCACAGCTCTGCGGATGGGTTAGCTTAAAACTATAGAATTGGGTTAAGAACTGCTTCGGCTCTAATTTCAATTAGGTAAATTAAACCATTTAATTGTTTATTAGTTATTCATGTTTTAACAAAAATCATATGAGCCTACAATCAGCACTTATATTTATGCAATTATCTCAAGTATAGGCTAAGTTCAAATTATTATTATTATTATTATTATTATTATTATTATGTTGTGATAAACAGTACCAGGCTAGGTTATCGGTGTGACAGGGGAGCCGGTTAGCCGGTAGTCCGTTGCGGGAGTCCGACACTAAGGGCGTAAATAGTCTTCACCTCCCAACTATAAAAAAAAAATTATTATTATTATTATTTAGTCGTCTTATGAGATTTTATATTACGAGACGTTCGACATTTAGTGTCGCTGTTAAACGATAACTTTTTAGATTGACATTTCAAACATATTGAATAGAAATTGCTACGAGTTCTTCGAACCATGTGGGAAGTTTTCCAGCGAATAGAGAGCAACACCAGTTGATTACGTTAGGAATTTGAAGAGATTAAAGAAAACTGATTGAAGAAAAGCGATTGCAAAAAAGGATGAACAATAATCTACCAAAATCAATAATATTCCATAATTTGGCCAAGGAGGGCAATGAGTTTATCTTTGTATTAGAGTAATATGGTGCGTAGGAAAATGGAAACGATCGTAAATTAATGCTCATAAAAACCATTTCTTGGAAGTGTCAAAAGATTGTCTGAGATGGACGAGATGGACCGAGACGAACCGAGACGAACGAGATTGTCCGAGAAAAATCATCAAGACGAGGTGCTATAAATGTCCCATAATAAGATAGGGTCACAGGTGCACCGTTTCGTAGGAGAATGTAGTCGTAAATTTGGAGACGTTTTTGAAAAAATGTTGTTCTTTGAGTAACATGATTCCAGGTTGGTTAGGGTCTCAAAGCATGCATCGTTTCTTTCAGCTGGTATACGGACTCGTTCTGGTACTTGCCGGTTTTTCCCTTTAAAATTTTGAATGCGTATGTTCTTTGAATGCAGAATAGTCGGTTTCAGATATTTAAGTTACAATGTTTTTGTAACAATCCAATTTTATTGCTATGACATTTGATTGAAGACTTGATCGTCTTGTGTTATCGTTCAAACAATTGATTAGTTTTTGGTTCGTAGAATTTGGTTCATATGTGGCGCCACTGGCTTCCCGCCGCACCACGCAGAAAAGACGCACCACGGTCTTTTCGGCGATACCAGCTCCTCGACGGCAAAATCGCGACGCATAGCCTGCCACTGCAGGACTTGGGAAATTGAGAGGATTTTTTTAGACAGACGCAAAAACTAATGATTCGTTTGACAGTGGACCGCATGGTCATATTCCGTGTGTTTTTTCGGAATCCGAATTCATCCGCAATAGAGGAAAGCGAATCAAGTGCGTTTCATTTATACTTGCACCCATACATAGATGTTTAATTCCGAGAATTTTACTCTGCTCGTTGAATAAAGAAGTCTCAAATTGTCTTCCTCGGTCAGTTCTAATGTGATGAGGGGCATCCAAACGAGAAGTTCAATCACTGACCGGTCCATGGGTTCGATTACGATTCGATCCCTTAGACAGTCACAGCCTTTTTGTCCCTCTCTGTTAGAAACAGCTCTAAATTTAAGTTACAATGTATAGTTGAATTTACTTTTCAAGATTGTTGCGAAACTACTTTCACTCTTAAAAGCATATCAACGCTCACATTTTTGGAGCCAAAAACGTGGCAAATGTTTGGATGACAAGTACTTTACCATTGATTTTTGTCTGTTAAGCGCTTCGAGTAGAAACCCAAACGTTGTTGCTGATCTCTGAATTCTTGATGTAGAACGTGCCCACCAGCATAGCCAGAAAACAACATTTCAACGTGCAGACAAAGTTCAGCATTGATCGATAGTAGAGCCAGGTGGACTGAGGTGGCCAGTTCTTTTTTACACATTTTGAAAGCAAAGCAAGAAAAAGGATCAAAGAAAGGAAACCCGGACGAATAGAATGATGAATGAAAATTTCGCAGAAGCAGCGAATAAGATAATTAGAATCAAGAAAAGAAAATACTTTGACGATCAATTGAGGAGCATCGATGTAAATCTTACGAGCAACGATACAAGCCAAGCATAAAAAATAGTGAAAAGCTCGAAAAGAGGATATTAGCCCAACACTAAGGTCTACCGTGATGGCAATGACAATTTCAGCTCTGATGAAAGTAGGATTAAGGAAAGATGGTCTTCATATTTCTGTTCCGCCAACAAAGCGCAACACAATAATAAAGCGCCGGATATCAACGAGATCCGAGTGGAGCTCATTGAATATGATTGCAGCAGAGTTCAAAGAGCCATTCACAAAATCATCCAGCACATTTGGCAACAAGAACATTTGTCGAACGAATGGAGCCAATCAATTATATTTCCTATCCTATCAGAGGAATATTACAACTTTGTACGTGAAATATTTTCCTATAATATTTGTAAAATATTTTTGAAGGTCATAGAAAATAAATCCAGAACATATGTCGACATTATTAGTAAGGAGGTTCGAGGTGGCTTTAGAGCTGTTAAAGTGACGATAGATGAATTGTTTAATATCATGCAAGTACTTGAGAAATGCTGGGAGTGTCTGTCTTCCTAAAATGACAATAAAGTTCGTAAGCTCCCAAGTTTGTATCAAATTTGGCTCTGGAATATGTCATGCTGGAAAGCTACCTGCCGATACAAGAGAGGCAAGTCAATCCAAGTGGTAAGCAATGCAGATGACATCAACATTTTTTTACGGTCGCTAGTAACGGCCGATGAACTTTGAATGAAACTCGACAGCGAAGCAAAACCGGTAGAGAAAACGAAAAGAAATCAAAGCTCATGACGTAGCCGAGAAACAATACCTAAAGTACTCAAAACATCACAGTCGGCGAATACAGTATCGAAAATCTGGACGAATGGGAAAAGCCAAAATAACGAGAACGGCCAATGAAGTAGACAAAATAAGCCAATGAGTAAAGCTCGAATATAAAAACTTTATTCAGTTCTGACGATTATGAACACCAGCTGCATGCACAGGCTAACAAAGATCCAAGTACACAAACCTGTGCTATGCTACGGGTATGAAAAATGGATCCTAACCTAAGCATTCGCAAGTATATTAAACTCCTCTGAGCGACGGGTCCTGAGGCGGATAATTCGAGTGAACCTAGATGGCGACCAAAAGGATATTCGATACAACCATAAACTGTATGAAATTTTGGAAGCGCCGAAGGTCTCAACGATCGTGAGATTGCGAAAGCTGCAATGGGGCAGCCATGTGAATTGTATGGACGAACACCGGTGAATTGAAGGACGGAGACCAGTGGGGAAACCGAGGAAATCCTGATTTTAATGTGTTGACGATGACAGTTCACTGCACGGGTTTCAAAATTTGCAGTCATGGTCAATGGACCAAGACGGTACGAGGTACTTGCTGCTGGAAGCGAAGGCCCAAGAAGAGTTGTTTTTTTAGAAAGAAGATGGAAAGCAATTAAAGCTTCACCTGTCCGGACCATTTGATTTGTCATTCTTTGTGTTACCCCTCATCAGTTTTTGCAAAATGCCTGGTGTAATAAATGGAACGCATTGGCAGTCAAAATTTATAGATGCAAAAAAACGTCGGAGCTTTAAAGTTATGACTGTCTTAGGGAAATGTTTAATGCACATCCCGCTTTCTGGATGTAGTTTGATGCTATCTTCCTCAATGAGAGGAAGCCTTAGGTTTGCTAAATTCACACTTCACCGCATTGCCTTGATGATCATATTCTCTGAAACGTTGGAAAACTGGGCACAAGTGTGCAAGGTGGCCATCCAGCGTGGTTCATTGATGCTATTTTGTATCATTGTATCAAAGTGGGTGAAAACTATTGTAAGTCCTCGACATCGCAGACAATTCCAACAATCCATAGGTGTATTATAATTGCAGTGTTTTCGATTTCCTCTCCTTGAACAATGATCTCTTATAGAAGATCTTATGAATAAACTTCATAGTTCTCTAAATTCTCTAGATTAATTGCAACATCCTGAATGTATGGCAAAAGGTAACGATCAGAAATCGTTTGTATGTTGAGACTTCTTTAATCGCCAATACGAAGCCAATCTCCATCTCGTTTTTGGAACAAAAGTAAAGGATAGACCCATTTTGAACTCGAGCGACGATTGTCATTTTGTCTTGATGTGGTTGGATGACATCAATAAAGTCTTGAAGCACAATTTTAGTTTCAAAATCGACGATTAAAGGAGTTATATTCACTCTAGACACATTGAGCGATGTCATTTATCAGAAGATTTGAGTTGGGCTATTCAGTCGATCATGATTTTTGTTTTTAAATCGACTCATTATTCAAAATTTGTGAAAAAATCCGTTCTATGTCTTTATAGATGACTCATTCGCAGCGAAGGGAATGTGGAATACGTGTCAGATCAGATCTAGTGTCAATTCTCTATTTTGGGTTCTCTATCACTAAGTTTACCGCTGAAGCGTGTAATCCTGCTATTTATTTAGGTCTTATTTTTTGTATTTGCAACAATTCACACACCTTTGCTCGATTGCAAAATCGGTAATAATACCATCATGCTTTTTCGTGTTGAAACTGCCTTCACTAGAAACGCAATATCAGCTAGGTAGATGTTGTCATTCATATCTATCCTCGGCGGATAAATCAGCAATTCTCTTGGTCAATTCATTGATTGCAAGAGAATTGATGGCAAGGTCGACGCTGTCTCAAATTTGCCCAAATCCACAATCTTGTCGGTTGTTTTGGCCTTGCTTCTATTTTAACCTACTTTCAGGATGCCAATAATTAGCCGAATCGATTCAGGAAGCTTTGAGAACCAACGAGACTCGACTGTTCCCCCGTTCATGGATACGTCTGATCAGAATTCAGCTCCGACCTGAAAAAACCATGAAGGGTTGAAGGATGAAAGGACTTTAGCAGACGTTCTTGCAACCTCGTAGATGTTGCATTTTTTCTCACTATATTCTCCTTGTCCTGGCTGACCATGTTAGCAGCGATTAATTGTTGCAGGATCAATTCAATGTTTGTCGTAAGTTCCTAGAGAGGCTCATCAGCACTTTTGCAATTTTGAACTTAGATGGTTGATGCGGCTCACTTGATTACTGGGAAACAGATTCGTCAAGTCAAAACTGCCCTCGGAATCCTAAAGAAACGATAAGCCCTGGGCGGAATTAACTCATGTTAAATTGTCTTGCTCATTGCATTCAGTCGAAGTCCAATATAGCTGACTGAGAGAACCGATCCTGAAATGCATCCCCTCAGAACAGATAATTCTGAGTTTGCTGAAAAATTCAATTATATTAAGCCGGAAAGAAATGCGTGTTCAGTTCTCCTGACAACCAGAAATTATTGTATTTTTAATTTTTATTGATTATTAGCAAAATTAAATTCGCGAGAAAATTCGTTTTGTAGATCCACCACAAGTACGCCGGAATTGGAGGGTAGTTTGCACTGCAGACACTAATCGATGAGCAACCCATCCAATTTCTTTTAATATGTTCTTCACAAACAACTTTCAAAGCTGTATTTCAACTCAGTTTTCCATTGAATGCATTCAAATCTGAAGTTAGTCGCAATGAAATTCCTTTTTCATTATTTATATACACTTCGACTGGGTTTTAATTTTGGAAAACAACGCCTTCTTTCTAGCCACATTTAAGTAAATGAACGTTGCTTTTTGAGTTTATAGTTTTCACTTCTGACCTCGATAATCCCTTTATACTGGGAAATTATTCAGTCATTTCGTAGATTCTCCGTACTAGACAAAAGCAGTCAAGCGTATTCCCGAAAGGTTATTCCTTACTAATCTCCAACTCACTTAAGGGGTTAATGAAAACAATAAATTAGTCCGGTATCATGTTCTAACCAAGTGGACTCTTTCTGATGCAAATGTTTAGCAGACGGTCGTTACCTGTCTCATGGCTGGTTCCATGTTTTCAGAATTCCCTTTCAGTAACAGTCCAAATCGTTATGATGCAGAGACTTTAAGCCACATAAAAATAAACTCCTTTATGAAGTTTTACATAGTCTCAAGGATAGTATCGTTGGTGTTGGTTCATCTTCTTATTGCTATTATTGCCAGAACATTTTTAGGGCAGAATGCACGCTTGAAAGGTAATACCAAAAGCAATCCATGTTGAGTTCAATCAACTTCCTCGTTTAATAGCAAATTATTCAATCAAGAAGTATAACTTGTGTTAAACTCGTGTATGCTCCAATCTTTGTTCGCAAGGATTCACCACACACACACAAGATACATCGCTGTGATAAATGTAATAAAAAACATTGGGCAGAAAATTAATGCTGTTGACTTTTAGATATAACGACTGGTCTCGCCACCGAGTGAGTTTCAAAGGATGAACTATTATCGCGTGAAATAGGTCTCTTGCATTCTCTTGCAACTGTGGGATTAGGGGAAATTCGAAATACCGATTAGATTAGCTTCAAGCTTAAACATCTCCTGAACGGAAGTTCCTGAAAGCGATTCAAAACAGCTTAACGCTTTCAATTAAGACCATTAATGTTTTATGCAAATTATATTTTCGCCCCAGTCATTGTGGCTTATAGCCTGGAGAAGGAACTCTCGTGGCTTAATTTAATCGTAATTACAAGTCGTTAACGGTTCTACTGTGATGCTGTAATCGCGAAACTTTTGCATTGAAATTCACCTGATTTAAAATCAAATGGGTAGACTAGTAAAGGCTGAAGGGAAGAATATCCTTCGTGTCTAAGTTACAATCCAGGCAAAACCATAATTCGGATACTTGGTGAAGTAATCTTTTGGAAGTACTTGGCTTTGCACTTAACATACAAACACATGCAAGTGTACTGTTATGTAAATATACTAGAGTTCAGGATATGATGTCTCAAATGTACCACGCTAATTGTTTCTAATGCTTGACTTTTTCAGAACTTGGTAACGTTTTAACGTATTATGAAGATGAGTTAGTATGTAGTCTGCCATACCATTTGTATGAAATGTAAGGCAAAGGGGAAAGAATGGAAGAGATTAAGACCGTGCAATGCCTGCTAGTTTTTAGTAAAATGGATTTCAGGAACCTCAATAAGGACAGCACAATTTACGCGCGAAATTTTAGTCGACCACACATTATTTTACTAGAAAAAAACAATTAGCAATTTATTAGAAAAGTCAATCGCTTTCAAGGCGGTTCGCTGCCCAGACGACTTAATAAGATGACTTAAATAAGGTTTTGTGGTTTATTCGATTTGCTTGCCGGCTTGTAAAATAGGATAGGTATGTGGTATTTTGTGGAGGACGCCAGAGTAATAGCGGACGCAGTATCGGTTGAAGATGAGACTCTTCGCTGCGTTCGTTTTTTGGACATCGTTAATATTATTTGCTGTGTGACCACCAGAAGGACCTGATCATCAGAAGCAGAGACTGATAATCCAGGGACTATATTGAGTTTCTTTTTCCGATCTTTCTTTTATGGGCAAGTGGTATCGAGCCGGGACTGATCTAATTTTTCCAAGAAAGGGCTGCCAATAAGCTCTGGATTTAAAACACGGTCTTGTCTTGGTAGCCTCGCCAAAGATTCTTCTTTGTTTATGGCGAATGTGCCAGTTTTTCTAAAACTGGAAATTACATCTTGTTTGGTAGATGTTAATGAATCTAACGCTTTTTTTCAACATATTTGGAAACTGATCTTTAGGTGTCGTCGGAAATTTTCTTCACATTTAGTAATTTAGTAATATTTGTCGCCATTTGCACTTCAAAGGTTGAAAATAAGCAACGTCCAATGGCTGAAGAATGTGAGCAGCATGTGGAGGCATACACACAAAACAGATGTCATTCATTTAACTTTCGGCCTAGTTTCATTTTCGTTTTGTTGATATGCGATGCGAGGTTGGTACCAATGACAACTTTTCAAACTGCCTTTTTCTTCAGTTTTGGCAAGAGATGATTAGGAAACTAGTCATCAAATGTGACGGAATCCACCCACACACTTTTTACCTATTATAACGGGTCCCTTCTATACCATTTTCAATCCAAGCTGTCCAAAGATTTTCTAATTTATATATAACATAGGGTGGAACTGCTTTGCCAGCAGCGTTCCCGCAAAACATGACAGTAAAGCTAATTTTTGTAGCATTTACGATAGTCTCAGGATACTTTGTTCCTCTTCCACATAATACCTTTCTTTTTCCTGGATCAGCGCAAAGCTTAGTTTCATCGAAATTGTAAATTTTTTTCCGGTGGAACATTTTCTATTACTTTATTAATATTTTCGATGAATTCAGCAATGACGTCTTGAGAAACCTGACTACGAATTCATTTGATGTTTTAAGAGAGTCTTCGAGATAATATTCTGGTTCGTAAAAGAAAGGATCTATCCTGTCCTTTCCTGGAATGTCGTTTTCAAAAGTGTTCACAATTCTGTCCTGAGATTCAAGATAATCCTTAATAATCATTCTTAAATCAAACTCTGTTAGTGGAAATCCGTATTCAGTTAGCGTAGTTATATGTGTAACAAACGTATCTTCCTCTTCTTTCGTAAAAACAGTCGGTTTGCCGCGTTTACTGCTGTATCTTTTAGCTAATTTATTTTTAATCGTGCTTCTGGGTATACTGTACCTTTTTGAAGTAGCTCTTTGTGTCAGTATTTATTGACCTTATACCGGTTACACATTATCTGCCGTACTACAATCGATTTACCGACGACTACAGGGCTTTCTTTAGTACTTAGTCGGTATTTGAAGTGCCGCTGATCAATTGTATCTACGGCAAAATTTTAGAAACAAAGGCGGATAATTGCATTTTTCTATAAGCAAAATATTCAAACGTTACTTTGTCCCATGGGTCAAAATAACCCGGAAATAGGGTGTAAGTATGTTTCATATGGTTACAGGTTTCATATGGTTAATGAAATGTTGCAGTTTCCTAACTAACTCATGCTCTGACGTTATGGTGGATTTTGATTCGTTGAGGAATTCTCCCGGCACGCGAATGTTTTCGCCATATAGCATCATTGCTGGTGAGAATTCATTTTGGTCAGAAGGCGTAGTTCGGAGTCCTAGAAGAATGAAAGGTAATGCTTCATACCAGGAATGTGATTCCTGACAGAGTAGAGCTTCTTTAAGTGTTCTGTGCCATCTTTCAAGTAGACCGTTTGTTTGGGGATGATAAGGAGAAGATCTTTTACGTTTAAACCCCAGTCGGGTTGCTAATTCCTTGAAGAGTTTTGATTCGAACTGAGCTCCTTGGTCTGTGATAATTGTCTTTGGGATACCGAATCGGGCTACCCAATTATTTATGAAGGCATGTGCCACTGACTGTGTAGTAGAATCTATCATAGGAATGGCTTCCGTCCATTTTGACATGTGATCAATAATGGTCAGACAATATTTATAACTATCACATGGAGTAAATGGACCAATAATATCCAAATGAACAGTTTCAAAACATTCGGAAGGAAGCTCAAAATTGGAAAGAGGTGAAGAAACGTGTCTTGTGATTTTTGATCTCTGACAATTTAAACACGCTTTTACTCTATTTTTAATGTCGGCTTTCATTTTACTCCATATAAATTTGCTGGTGAGTAACTTAGTAGAGGCTTTAATGCCTGGGTGATGAAGATTGTGAATTTTTTCAAAGACCTGTTGCCTGAATTGATGAGGTATAAAAGGTCTATTTGAATTTTGTTTAGTGTCACAAAAAATCTCAACATTCGTATCGGCAATTGTAATTTTCTTAAAGCAAAACGACGGGTTATTTATCAAAGAAATTAATTCTGGGTCGTTTTGTTGTGCTCGCGCAATTTCTTCAAAATCAATAGAAGGAGGTAAAATGATCACTTCTATCCGCAATAGGGTATCTGCGACCAAATTGTTAGATCCTGAAATATGACGTATATTAGTAGAGAATTGCGCGATGTAATTAAGGTGCCTTGTTTGTATGGGAGAAGCTTTCTCCGGATTTTGTTGAAAAGCATAAACTAGAGGTTTGTGATCGGTAAAAATAACAAATGGACGACCCTCTAGTAGGTGTCTGAAATGCTTAATAGAGTAGTATACTGCCAAAAATTCTCTATCATAGGTGCTGTAGCGTGCTTGTGAGGGACACCAGTGTGGTGTCCGTTTTGAAATGCGCGATTTGGTACAGAGCATTAATTTCGAACACACTTTTAGGTCGGATTTTGAAAGGAGCATTAATATTGAAAGTAACTTATCGTTATTAAAAACTTTAAAGGAGTAACCTATTTAAAAAATAGTTTTTAATGTGAATTAAAAATGATTTACAAAAGTTAGTATGAATTTAGAGGTCGATGATTGTAATACTTAAAATTCAAATTAAAATTAGATTGTAATACTTAAAATTTAAATTAAAATTAGATTGTAATACTTAAACTAAAAATTAAAATAGATTAATTTGTAAATACCAAATAAAAAAATACCTAAACTGGTGACCCCGACTGAGCAACGATCGAACCTGGTTCTGATGGGATTTCGATAGAACCACTTCTAAACTGGATTTTGCTTCTTCTAAACAAACCTGAACAACTACAGCAACAACTTCACTACAGCAACTCAACCGAAGATATATTGCAATCACAACTGAATATTAATCGCAACAATCCTTTCGCTGGATTATTCTTTGTAAATCGCCTTAGAGGATTAATAGAATGTTCGAACGCTGTTTGCCGAAAAATGTTTATTACTGAAACAATATCTTCAGTATATCACATTTACCAGTTAGCCTTCATTTCGGCTATGTTTATATTCTATTGGAATGACGAACGACATACGTTCAGGAAGAACGACCCCATCCTACAGCTGTTTTGATTTTCGGTAATCACCATCGCCGATTATTGGCATACAAGCAACGAACGAAGGACTTTTGAACGAAGCTCATCAAGTTAAACGAATTATTCGAACGCAACTAAGAAAACTGAAGTAGAAGTTGAAACTATTGGGAAATGGGATGCTGTTGCACTCAATTATATGTAAAAAACACTTTTCTGTAGTTATTTAATTCAATTTATTTTAATATGTCGAAAGGACTCGTCTTTACTCGTTTAGACTTTAAACTGAACTGACAAAAACATTTAGAAAAACTAAGTTATAACAAACTAAAATCTCCAGGCCACATGTGTGAAATCTACACTATGATGTTAAATCAAGAAACAAACAAACCAAAAATACAGTCTGTAGGCCACATGTGTGAAATCTTTAATTTTTATTACTTTGAAAACATTTCACACAATATTTGTCTGACCCTAAATTTATTGCCTTAGACTTCGAATGTAAATAATAATTGTAAATAAACGAATATAAGAAGTTGAAAATTTATTTTTGTATTTCCAACACGCCCCCTCAAAAATAAATTTCCAATTCTACCAAATTCTTACTAACATCAATTTATATATTCATGAGTAAAGACTTGTTCTTCCATTTAATCTGCGGTAGTTACAATGATCCAACATTCGCTGCAAAGGATTAGGAAAAACCCAGAAAAACCCAACCAGATCAATCAACTTAATCTCTACTTTATAATAATAATAATGTTTACATCTACTTCAGACCCATTTGGATTCGAAATTCCAAAAAACGTCCTCCTGGTAGCGGTTTGGTGAAGGAGTCCGCTATTTGTTCACCTGTGGAAATATAATTCACTTTAATTACTTTCTTCTCTACCTGTTCTCTAGAGAAATGATATTTGATGTCAATATGTTTTGACCTTTTATGACATATTGGATTTTTAGCTATGCCAATACATCCATTATTGTCTTCATTAATAATTATTGGTTCATCAATATTTATTTTAATACTTATAGATAAGGATTTTAGCCAAAGTGCTTCTCGTACAGCTTCATACAAAGCCATATATTCTGCTTCTGTAGATGAAGCAGCAACTGAATTTTGTTTCTTTGTGCACCAACTTATGGTGCATGTTTCAAATAGTTTAAAAATATATCCTGTTGTACTTTTTCTATCACTTTGGTCACTACCCCAATCTGAATCTACATAGCCAACTAAAACATTCTTATAATCATTTTTCAAATATGTTAGTTTTAAGTTAGTCGATCCTTTTAAATATCGAAGTATTCTTTTGAGACATTTCCATACTTCTTCATTATTTTTATTCATGTATCTGCTTAGAATATTAATTGCTGTACATAAATCTGGTCTCGTGCATATCATTATATACATTATGCAACTTATCAGATTGCGACAAGGTGCATCATATTTTTCATTTAAATTAAGGGCTTCAACATTTATCTTATTTTCCATTGGTGTATTTACAGCCTTACAATCGTACATGTTAAACTTCTTTAGTACTGTATTAATATATGCTGACTGATCTAAAGATATACTATTATTTTCTCTTATTATTTTAATTCCTAGAAAAAGTTTGATTTCCTTTAAATCTACCATCGAGAATTTATTCTGTAAATAATTTTTAAAGCTATTAATTGTAGTTATATCTTCAGTAACTATAACTAAATCATCAACATATAAGACAACATATATGTTTTTATTAACGCTTCCTCTATCTAGAATATATATACACCTATCAACTAGTGAGTTTTTAAACCCTTTCTCTGTGAGAGCCTTTTCAAAAACTTCAAACCAACATCGTGCTGCTTGTTTAAGTCCATATAAGGCTTTATTTAATTTACAGACTTGATCTTTTTCACAAATTATACCTTGAGGAACTTTCATATATATTTCCTCTTTCAGATTTCCATTCAAAAATGCCGTTTTAACATCCATATGGTGTATCAATAAACTAAATTGATTCGCTAATGCAATGATATATCTGAAACTTGTTATTCTTGCAACTGGTGCAAATGTTTCATCATAATCAATCAAATATTTTTGAGTAAAACCTCTTGCTACTAATCTAGCTTTATACCTTACTGGGTTACCAAACTCATCATTTTTGATAGCAAATACCCATTTACTATCTACAATATTTTTATTTTCCGGCCTTGTTACTAATACCCAAATTTTATTTATCAACAATGAATTAATTTCATCTTGGATTGCTTGTTCCCACTGTTTCTTATCATCCCTGTTTTTAATTTCTTCATATGAAGTTGGAATTTTACATATTAGAGACTCTGCATACATCATATGATCGTGTATGCTATTTTCATTATAAGAAGTGGATGAAAGATTTTTCAATTCTTTCACTCCTCCTAAGTGGAGAGTGTTTGTTCATTTTTATTATCATCAATTAATTTATTCTTTGTTTCTAATTCTAATCTAACTCTTTTATTTGCTATTTCATCTTTATTTAATGCTTCTTCAAAGTTTTTGGATTTATCTACTTCTATTATAGATTTTAATTCATTATTTAGTTTGTCACTACTTCCAGAGTTATTCAAATTATCATCAATTATGGAACTAGTATCTTTTGACTTTAAATTGGGTCTTGTTTTCAAGAAATTCACTTCATCAACAATTACATCTCTAACAGTAATGAATTTTTGTTTTTCTACATCCTATACAAGATATCCATTTAGTTCATATCCTACCAGTATTCCTTTCCAAGATTTTTCATCAAATTTTGTCTTACTGGTTTTATTATGGACAAATACAGTTGAACCAAATACTTTCAAATATTTTATTTGTGGCTTTTTATTATGCCACAATTCATATGGTGTTTTATCTTGTTTTAAAGCTCTAGTTGGTGCTATATTAATTAAATAAGTAGCAGTTAAAACTGCTTTGCCTCAAAACATTTTATCTAGGCTAGCACCAGCTATCATCGCTCTAGCTTTTTCTGTAATTGTTCTTATCATTCTTTCGGATACACCATTTAATTGAGGAGTTTGTGGGACTTTTAAATGAAACGAAATTCCTTTCTGCCCACAATATTCTTTCATTTCATTTGACAAATATTCTCCTCCATTATCAATCACCACAGACATCGGAATGAACTATAAACAACGGTCTTCTTATATGATCCTTATTTTTTTCTTTATTAAATGGTAGTCGTGATTGCTTACCACTTATGCATGCTTCGCATAAGTTATCATCAGGCACTATGCTTTTAATCAGTGCTACATCATCTACCATTTCTTTATTTTTTAATTCTAAGAACTTATTCTTTCCTAAATGACCTAATCTATTATGCCATATCTCGAAATTTGTTAATTTATTAGCTGTATTAATAGTACTTGTTTTTACTACAAGCTCAACAATTATTAAGTTTTTAAAAAACTCACCCTTCATTACAGCTTTACCTCCTTTACTCACTACTACACCTTGATTGTCAAAGATGCTTGTCAGCCCACTCATTTGCATCTTTGAAACAGACAGCAGGTTGTGAGGAATAACTGGACAGTAGAGTACATTTTCCAAAACTAGTTCGATGCCCATGTTGCTAATCAATCGTAGTGATCCTTTCTTTGTTGCATTGATGAAGGTTCCATTCTTCGCAACTGAAATCCTGATTGGTGGTTGAAGATTCTCAAAATCCTGAAATAAATCCTCCCTATTAATAAAATGATCTGAAGCTCCTGAGTCCAGAATGAATCTTATTTTATTTTTGTTTGTTAATTCTTGAAAATTAACACCAGCCATGAAGGCAAAACTTAATTGGTCACTTTGATCACTTATTTGGACTGTTTGAACAGTTCTCACTTTTTCTTTATTTTTATTTTTATTATACCGTAGTCCTTTTAAATAATAGTAACATTTATTTTTGTAATGTCCTCTTCTTCCACAATGGTGACACATCACTGATAAGGTTTTTGTATTATATTTTTTATTGAACTTATCATTTTGCTTTCCAGAAAACTGTTTCCGTTTGTTATTATTATAATTTACTTTTGAACCTGTGTTGTGCATGGCTTCAACTTGAAGAACTTTTCCACTTGTATCTCAACTTTCATTTAGCAATTTAATTTCATGGTCAAGGAGCCTGGTTTTTACAAAAGCCAAAGATAAATTATCTTCCGAAAGAGTTTCAATTGCTGTTATCACTCCGTCATATGAAGGGGTTAGCGTTAATAATAAGTGTGAAACTTCATCTCCCTCATCTAATTTTGCCCCTGCAGCTATCAATTCGGTGATTATGTCATCAAACACATGAAAGTGTTTCAATAATGACACTTCACCTTGTAATTTAAGGCTTAATAATTTCTTCCTTAAATTCAATTGAGTAGCTAAACTCTTTCATAAATCTTTCATAAATCGTTCATAAATCCTGTCAAAACTAGCAAAAATTTCTTTTGCTTTTGACTCTGGTTTTACGAATCCTAAAAATGAGTCAGCTAAATATTCTATTATAATATTTTTAGCTGCAGAGTCCGACTTATTCCAATCTTCTGAAGGATTTTCTGGAATGTCCTGATCAACTATCTTTATCAAACCAAGTTCAGTTAAAAATGCACGTATTCTAAATTTCCACACACTATATTTTTCACCATTGAAAGCTTTAATGTTTCTTTTTAGTCTATTATTTTCCATTATATTTAACATAATGTCACTAAATATAATTAAATTAAACACACAAAACTTTCACGACCAATCACTTCAAAATGAAATAGTTTCAGTTTTAAAATATATTTTTTATGTTTTTTTTTTCATTTAAAATTCACAATAATTAAAATCAAATTTAGTTAATTAAAACTGAGTATCCTGGATCCATATCCTATTGGGAAATGGGATGCTGTTGCACTCAATTATATGTAAAAAAAAACACTTTTCTGTAGTTATTTAATTCAATTTATTTTAATATGTCGAAAGGACTCGTCTTTACTCGTTTAGACTTCAAACTGAACTGACAAAAACATTTAGAAAAACTAAGTTATAACAAACTGAAATCTCCAGGCCACATGTGTGAAATCTACACTATGATGTTAAATCAAGAAACAAACAAACCAAAAATACAGTCTGTAGGCCACATGTGTGAAATCTTTAATTTTTATTACTTTGAAAACATTTCACACAATATTTGTCTGACCCTAAATTTATTGCTATAGACTTCGAATGTAAATAATCATTGTAAATAAACGAATATAAGAAGTTGAAAATTTATTTTTGTATTTCCAACAGAAACTAGTGATTACACAAACGAAAGTTTGGAAACTCCGTCAACACAATCTGCAATCAATAAAGACGATGTGAACGACCTTGTTATACCTGGTGAGTCGTCGTCATTCAATCATCATCATCGTCATTCAATTTATCATCTATCAAAACAAATTAGGTATTTTTACGGAGCCCCATTAATTGGTGGACCGTTATTTTTTTTTTTTTAAGAATTAAAATAAATATTATTAATAAGTTTCAAAATAATTTTAAACCTGTAAAGGTTATTCATTTAAAGCAATTTTATAAATTTTACAAATTTTAACAAATCACCAAATTTTCCTATTGATGTTCCTTTCTCAATTTTTGGATTGAAAATTTCACAAGTTCATCACAACTTAGTTTGTCGAACGACGACGTTTACCGCGACGCTCTGGCCACCGCGGGCATGGGAAGTGGTGACGGTACGCCAAACCCATCAGCGGATGAGAATGCGCTACATAATATTAACGCGGTTTCTATTAAACCTTGTCCTTTCTGGAAACAATTTTCGGAGGCATGGTTTCTTCAGTTCGAAGCGCAATTGCAACGTGCCGGGATAACTACTAAACAAACTAAGTTCAGCCATTTAGACATTTTCCATCAAGACATTTTCAGACTTCTTAGCGATCTTATTACATCCCCTCCCCTTTCTAATCCATATAGTAATTTCAAAAAAGCTCTAATTGATAGACTCTCTATATCTGAGAGCGAAAAAATTAAACAAGTTTTAACGGAACTTTCATTAGGTGATAATCAACCTTCACAGTTGTTACGCGATATGCGTACTAAGAATGAAGGAAGGTTGAACGATTCGATTATTAGAACTCTATGGCTGCAAAGACTGCCTCATCATATGCAAGCAATTTTAGCATGTTATACTGGTTCATTAGACGAAATGGCAACTTGCGCTGATCGAATTAATGAAATTCCAAGCGCAAGTTCCGTCTATTCTATGTCTTCATCTGGTTAAGAAAAAGATGCCAAAAAAGACTTTGATAAAATGCTGGCTCTTGGCATATGTCGTCCTTCAAAAAGTCCATGGTCTTCTCCTCTTCATCTGGTTAAGAAAAAAAAATGGTGAATGGAGACCATGTGGTGATTATAGACGTTTAAACTGTATAACAGTCCCAGATAACTATCCGCTACCACACATTCAGGATTTCGCAAGCAATTTATTTGGATGTCGTGTATTTTCAACTTTAGATTTGGTTAAAGCTTATCATCAAACTCCAGTTGATCCACCTGACATTGAAAAAACGGCAATATGTACTCCATTTGGCCTTTTTGAGTTCACAAGAATGACGTTTGGATTGTGCGATGCTGCGCAGACCTTCCAAAGGTTTATTCACTCAATCCTTAGAGATCTTCCTTTTTGTTTCGTCTACTTAGACGATATTTTAGTAGCATCAAAAGATGATCACGAACACCTAAGTCATTTAGAGTTACTTTTCAATAAATTGAGTGAATATGGTCTCATAATCAACTTGGAGAAGTGTTCATTCCTGAAAGAGGAAATAAAATTTTTAGGACACTGGATTAGTAAGGAAGGAATCAAGCCATGTCCGGATCGAGTAAAGTTAATTCAACATTTTAAAAAACCCGAAACCATTAAACAATTAAGACGATATTTAGGATATGAATGATTAACCCGAATGATTAATTTCTATCGACGTTTCATTCCAAACGCTGCTGAAATACATCGTCATTTAAATAAATTTCTTGTTGGAAGCAAAAAAGATGGTAACAAAAAAAATAAACTGGGATAGTGTTACCGAAGATGCGTTTGAACAATCTAAACAACAATTGCCCCAATCAACACTGCTTCATTTTCCTTCTGCAAATGCCCAATTATCTCTTGCAGTAGATGCATCCAACTTTGCCATTGGAGGTGTTGTTCAACAGCAGTTCGAAGGATCATGGCAACCTCTTGGTTTTTTCTCAACCAAATTGTCACCCTCATAAGCACGCTACAGCACCTATGATAGAGAACTTTTGGCAGTATACTACTCTATTAAGCATTTCAGACACCTACTAGAGGGTCGACCATTTGTTATTTTTACCGATCACAAACCTCTAGTTTATGCTTTTCAACAAAATCCGGAGAAAGCTTCTCCCATACAAACAAGGCATCTTAATTACATCGCGCAATTCTCTACTAATATACGTCATATTTCAGGATCTAACAATTTGGTCGCAGATACCCTATTGCGGATAGAAGTGATCATTTTACCTCCTTCTATTGATTTTGAAGAAATTGCGCGAGCACAACAAAACGACCCAGAATTAATTTCTTTGATAAATAACCCGTCGTTTTGCTTTAAGAAAATTAAAATTGCCGATAAGAATGTTGAGATTTTTTGTGACACTAAACAAAATTCAAATAGACCTTTTATACCACATCAATTCAGGCCACAGGTCTTTGAAAAAATTCACAATCTTCATCATCCAGGCATTAAAGCCTCTACTAAGTTACTCACCAGCAAATTTATATGGAGTAAAATGAAAGCCGACATTAAAAATAGAGTAAAAGCGTGTTTAAATTGTCAGAGATCAAAAATCACAAGACACGTTTCTTCACCTCTTTCCAATTTTGAGCTTCCTTCCGAATGTTTTGAACCTGTTCATTTGGATATTATTGGTCCATTTACTCCATGTGATAGTTATAAATATTGTCTGACCATTATTGATCACATGTCAAAATGGACGGAAGCCATTCCTATGATAGATCCTACTACACAGTCAGTGGCACATGCCTTCATAAATAATTGGGTAGCCCAATTCGGCATCCTAAAGACAATTATCACAGACCAAGGAGCTCAGTTCGAATCAAAAATCTTCAAGGAATTAGCAACCCGACTGGGGTTTAAACGTAAAAGATCTTCTCCTTATCATCCCCAAACAAACGGTCTACTTGAAAGATGGCACAGAACACTTAAAGAAGCTCTACTCTGTCAGGAATCACATTCCTGGTATGAAGCATTACCTTTCGTTCTTCTAGGACTCCGAACTACGCTCTCTGACCAAAATGAATTCTCACCAGCAATGATGCTATATGGCGAAAACATTCGCGTGCCGGGAGAATTTCTCAACGAATCAAAATCTACCATAACGTCAGAGCATGAGTTAGTTAGGAAACTGCAACATTTCATTAACCATATGAAACCTGTAGAACCCTCCAACAACTCAAAACATAAAGTGTTTATATTCAAAGATCTCAAGACATGTTCTCATGTTTTTCTTAGAAAACCACCAATTCAAAATTCTCTCTCTCAACCATATAGCGGTCCTTACCAAGTAGTTCACCGCACTGACAAAATTTTTACAGTAAACGTAAGGAATAAATTAATTAAGGTATCTGTAGACAGAATCAAACCTGCTTTTGTTATCAATTTAACATCAGAACTAAATAAATCTTCTGCAGTTAATAATAATAATTCAACCAAAAATCGACTAGTGAAATTCGAGCTGTAGAGACCAAGTCTTTTTACGCAGTCTAATGACTTGCTGGTGGGGGAGTGTGTGGTGTCCGTTTTGAAATGCGCGATTTGGTACAGAGCATTAATTTCCAAAACACTTTTAGGTCGGATTTTGAAAGGAGCATTAATATTGAAAGTAACTTATCGTTATTAAAAACTTGAAAGGAGTAATCTATTTAAAAAATAGTTTTTAATGTGAATTAAAAATGATTTATAAATGTTAGTATGAATTTAGAGCTCGATGATTGTAATACTTAAAATTCAAATTAAAATAGATTAATTTGTAAATACCAAATAAAAAAATACCGAAAAGTATACCACCTTTTAGTTTCTTTTAATTCATAAAACAATAAATGTGTAAATATTTTAAAAATGACACAGACAAAAAAGATGGGAAACTTACCAAAATACACATAGAATAAATACACATAGTTGAAATACACAAAAAAATACACATAGTTGACATAGAATATGGAGGAGGTTACTGAAAAACAAAGTACGGCGTACGCGGATGAAGGGTTGACGGGTCAGCAAATCTCGGAAAACTGTTTTCAGTGATAGCCAGAAATATCAAAAAGAAGGGTTCAACAAAACTAGGGCAAAAACGAAGATCGTGGCAGGTGTCGTTACCACCAATTTTAGAAGATAATAAGAGCTAGCGCTTTACACGAAAATTAAATTTTAATGTTATTAGTTTCTGGAAAAACATACAAGAGACTCGGGTCTTCATTTAACATTATGTAATTAGCAACGCCGTTTCCTTTTCACGCCCCAGCAGACAAACCGAATCGCCGTCGATACGAGATACAAGCCGTCGGAAAATGAGAATCGCCAAATTTGAATCATTTGCGAACAATATGTCACTTCGCAGACAAATCGGCGCGGCATATCGAAAACGGTTCGATGCGATTCGTTGGCGATACGCCACGTCGTATTGGAAACGAATCGCCAACGGTTCGCCATGGCGATTTATTAGTGAACTGCCCGGCGATGTGTTTATGATCCGACGTGGCGATTTGTTTTCGATGTGTCGCAGTACTTCAGATCGCTGCTGAAATTATTCGAAATGGCGATACAAATTCATATCGTCGGCCATCGTTTTGTTTGCTGTATGTTCCGAAATAAAAGTTTCCCAGAGTATTTCCTGAAAGTTAATATTGCCTGAAAACCCCATTAAATAAAAAAATATTCAGAAAAATTTAAAAAAAATGACTTGAAAATAACCCAAAACCAATGAAATAAAATTTGCCAAATCAGTTTCAAATCAATGTCTCCGTTTTGTAACTTGTTTGTAACAATTTAAAAATCAATCGCAAGTAAATTTGGGAAAACAAATTTGGCATTCATTCTTTAAAATTAGTTGCATCATATTTAAAGGCATTTAAAGGCGGTTTTGTTCTTAAAGTAAAGTCGCATTTAAAGTCGGTTGTAGGATTTGAGTCTATTATATTTGAATTTAAAAGTAATATAATGTGATGAAGTTGTTGCTGATTTCAGTCATTTTTATGTTTAAGTTTTCTGCGTCTGCATCAACAGATGTAACATGAATGGGAGTGCTATTCAAACTACGAGCATTCTGTGGAACACCTTAAATGTAGTCCTCTAGAAGTTTTAACAGTTCATTTAGTGCTGAATTATTTTTTAAATATTTTGCAGTCCACTCTGCCAATTCGGAAACACTATTATTCTTAATTCTACTGTCGACATTACTTTCAACGGTAAAAATCTAAGTTGTAGGGACTGAAATATATATTATTCAGTTCCTACAATTTATATTTTTTACAACTTACATATATGAAACGCTATCGTTTGTGCTATCGTTTGTAATTTCGGCATAACAATTAAGGAATGGTGAATCGGATGGAGTTTTAGGAGTGTACCTGAAGTCAATTGTCAAGTGATTGATAATATTTCAAGCTTCTTTTTGAACTGTTTTTCGCGACATTGTCATCAATACGAACTGGCTTCCATGGTGGAATTGTATCTAAACTAAATAAGAAAAATTTTTGATTTGAACACATTTTAGAGAAAAATAATCGATCACACATAATTATTATCGTCTCGAGCTTTCATAAGTACCAGATTCATAAGTGCTAGATTAGATTATTGTTTTTTAGAAAGGAATCTATAAGATTCTTACAGACTCCACGTTAACAAAGTAGGAATACAAACAGGCTGGAAAGTAAGTCTTTTCTTCATGAACGAAATTGAATAATAGGATTAATTCTGTCTGTATAAAGTCACAGAGAATCTTGAAGCCATCGAAACATGGAGAATACATTCAAGTTTATGTAAAAAAATTCATGTCTTGCACGTCTTAATAAAAACAGGAAAAGGAAAACTGACGAGCCCTAAAAATCTGCAGCTTATCAATAAAATTGGGAGACAGTAAAGTTTGGATACTTGCAATTTGCTTAAACGCAAAACTCGCTGAAATGCATAGTAAATTCAATCACAGTATTTTTAGGAGTTCTTAAAAACTAATTTACAATATTCTACTAGTTTGGCGACCTGTCTATCCGTGAGGATCCCTTTCTGTCTGTCCACTCGTTTTTCATATTTTCTGAGTAACTGCAGATGCTCCAATCATGAAATGTTGTAAACGAGTCAAAAGAGATTACTTCTTCTAAGTAAGATATAAATAAACACAACGTCTCTGTCAGAAGGACTTTTTACTCAAACTATGATTGTTAGTCCACCAATAGAAAGCAAAGCCAACATGACGTCACTTTAAACGGTCGCCATTTTGTTGCGGTGCTGCTAATATTAGTGAATGTATGAGATCTTACAGAAATTTATGTCACACAAACAATCTGAAAATTTTGAGAAGATCCGATCCAAGATCCGGTCAAAACTGTTGTGTGGGAAAGGCCATATGATAGTAAAGTCATGTGTAGTTGGCATTGTCATTGGTGAAAGATACTAATGCAACAAGACATTAAAACAACTAACCAATTTGTTGTAAAATATATTGTTAAATATGTTGTAAAATATTGTAAAAATGCAGACAAGGCGTCAAAATTTAAAAAGTATATTATTTGGTATTTACCTGGCGTTCTGACAGTTGGTCGAGAATCCGAGAATAGCGAAATTTTCATATCGGTTCGGAATTCAAAGAGTGGTAAAGTATCACTCTTTGGAGGACATAAACTAAATTGTGTTTTTATTAAAACCACCACATAATTAACACATAACTTGCGCAACTGGAAAACAAATTAAGAAGAACGCACAAATGATGACTCTTGATCGCGTAAAAAACCAATTTCGAAAAACCCGCACAAGAATATGTGGGAATTCGGGAATTTGCCGATGCAAATTAACAATTAAAAATCAGAGTGGCCGAGTCCGAAAACGGATAGCCTAATAAGTCACTAAAAACTCTTAGCTGAGACTGGCAAGAGCAACCTGATCAACAACTCATAAAGTTTAAGTTGGATCCAGAAAGCAAGAAAAAAACCAATTTGTTCGCTCTGGCGAAGTGATCCGAATTTAGTTCGCCTAAGCGAAATTCCGACAAAATGTTTACTGGCTATCGTTGGCAATCCCTGCATTGTGTTGACCCTTTGCGTCAGTGGGTAAAGTAATAGTACTGAACGATCCCAGCAAACAATATAATCATTATATAGGGCTTATTTCGGTGTAGTCTATTCCTTAGTGCATAAGACCTATCATTTTTAAGAGAAAGCTGTCTGCATATACTTTACCTTATTTTAACCGTGATTTTAACATGGGTCATGTCATTGGCAATCAGGTATACATATTTAATCATTACAATACCTCATGACAAGGCATAAATGATGATATAATAGAAGTGGTGATTCCATTGCGATGGTATGAGTGATTGCGCGTATTACGCTGAATAAATATATAACTAGTATAAGCGTGAGCTAAGCCTTATTCTAATAATCATACTAGTTTTGAACTGTGCTTTTAAAGTTTTCTGTCTTTCTCGTCATTTCCATGAAATAGTCAGTTTCAAGTTGTGAAGCTGCAAAGATCGAACATGCGCGATCAGATTTAAACTCAGTGTCAATGTGTCAACAGGAATGTGAGTGTAGGCGCGACAAAGGGCGCGAATTGTACTGCGACGGTGAATGTGAAAAAAGTTATAGCGAAAAGTGAGTGACAATTATCTCGAGTAAGCGTTAATTCTTGGGTAAGAGCATTTTGCGCGGTGCAATCATCACTTCTAGATTGGCAAAGTGAAAGAAAATAATTAGGGATAAAGTGTGCAATTTTATATAGCTTAAGTGTGATGGCTGCAAATACATGTAGATATTCGAAACGCAACTATCAACGGCTTGTACAGCAAGCGAGGTAAACACTTTTTGAAAATAATGGTGATTTCAAGCGTCATACGAACAATAAAAGTGAATTGCCTGCCTTTAGTTTAAATACATACAATTTCATTGCTGAGGATATTCAAGATAGGGATTACATGGAGAGCTTAAGTGATTTTAATAGTGAGTCGGAAGGTTCGTTCAAAGAGAAATTGGTGAATTTGATTGTGACTGGAAATGTTTCACACAGTACTGGAAATCAATTAGTAGCAATATTAAAAAATGATGTACCTAGTTCAGTGTCAACTTTAATAGAAAAAAGTGTGATAACGGATGTAAAACATGGTTGTTTTATGCATTTTGGTATTACCAAAATGATAAAAAAATATAGTAACTTAAATATTGTAAATAATGAAGTAGTTCGTATAGACGTGCATATAGATAGTGTACCACTTTATAAAAGCTCAAATACATGTTGTTGCCTATTCTAGAAGCCTTTTGTAACAGAAACAATCTTCGCCCTTTCATGATAGGGTGTTTTGTCGGCTGTAATAAGCCCAAAAATGTGGACAAGTTTTTGGAGAGTTTTATTTTAGGATTGAATTTTATTTTTGTTTATTGTTGTTGTATATTGTTTTTGAAGTTTATTTTAGAGGAAATCGATCAAAATGGACTTGAAATAAAAAAATTTAAATATAAACTGGTCATAAGAGCATTTGTTTGTGATGCTCCTGCAAGGGAATTTATGACATCAACAGTGTCCCATAATTCTTTTCATTGATGTCCATTTTGTAATTAAGTAGGTACTTGAATTAATAGAAAAATCGTATATTCAACATTCGTTGGTCGTCAGAGGACAGATGAAAGCTTTTTGTATTGTACTGATATAAATCACCATAGCTTGCAGTATAGAGACAAACAAAGTTTTATAAAATTAATAAATTATAATAATTAATATAAAATTCATATCACAATTTCCATACAATCTCCTACATTTAATTAATTACGGGTATAAGCAAAACAGTTATATCTAAAATTATGAACGGTACATTAGTGAAAAACTTTAATATTTCAAAGGAAGCAAAAGCGAGGCTTTCAGTGGAGCTGCTACAATTAGTAAAGTCTGTCCTTAAGAAATTCAGCAGGAAACCAAGCAGTTTTGAAGAACTTCTAAAGTGGAAAGGTTCAGACTTTCGTCAATTTGTTTTATACACAGACATTGTAATATTTAAGGACAATTTTGACAAGTAGCTGTATAAACATTTTACTGCTGGATTGTGCATATCGGATTGGTCTTGATTCTCACTTATTTAAAACTAATGTACTAACGTAAAAAATTTTCCTACGTTTAACGAAGATTTCTTATAAAGTTCATGGGTTGTTGCATATAATAGACATAATTAAAGAAATTGGATTAACTGAAAGTTATTGTTTCGAACATTTTTTGCAAATCCTTAAGAGAAAAATCAGAAAACCACAACACATTTTAATATAATTAAATAATAAACTAAATAAACCTATTCAAACTCATTTCCAATGAAAAGAAGATATGATTGACAAATCTTTTATTTCTTTAAAATTTAATATAAGCATTTAATACCAGCTAAGTGGCCAAATAACATTTGTTGCATAAATGCAAATTACATAATAAGGCATAATTAATAACAAATATTATATAATTGGTAATCAACTGTTAAATATTACTCCTGTATTCTTATTTCCTCTGAATTCATCGCAATTTTTAATATATCATATCTACTTTTTATAGACATGAAATTCAAAATCTAAGTAATGAGTTTAAATTTGAGTGAGTTTCATTACTTAGATTTAAGTAAAAAGTAGATATAAAAACTAGATAAGATATATTTTAGGATAATTTCAAAGAAAGGCTTAGTAAACACTTAAGAAGAGAACAGATAGTGCCCGAAATACTCGTATTTGCTAACTAAACAAACAAAACATCAAACAAAAAAAAAAAAAAAACAAACAAAAAAATAAAAGGAAAAAAGATTTTAATTGAAAATACTTTATATTTAACCTTATTATTATTTATGTCTTATCATAAGGTATGTATAACGATAAAAGCTGTAAACCTAATTGCTCATGACATCGCCCATGTTGAAATCAGGGATAAAATAAGGTAAAGTGTATGCAAACTGTTTTGCCCTTACAACTGATAGGTCTTATGCACTAAGGCATAAACTACACCGAAGTAAACCTTGTATAATAATTGTATTGTTTGCTGGGATGTCACATACACACACACACACACAGAAATAGCTTACTCTTTCATATTAGTCAAAATAAATAAATAAACAGAAATAATAAAATAAAAGTAAGTAAATATAAAATATTTAGTTTACATGAATTATGCTGCGCTGATTCTGACCACCTCTGCTTTCTCTAACACGAATCTCCACCTCAACTTAATTTGGGGACTTCAATTAATTCCGCACCGCTTTCTCTGATCACCTCTGCTTCCTCTAACACGAATCTCCACCTCAGCTTGATTTCTGGACTTCACTTGCTTCTGCTGCGCTACCTCCGGCGCCCTTTGCTTGATTGCCGGACTTCTTCGTCTCGATCGTAATCAAAATGTTCTCTTGAGCTTTGTAATTCAAAGATTTTGGGACTCGAGGGCTTCTGAGGCTAAACGCTTCGAACGGCTGCTAACTGCTACGTCTTGATTCTCTTTATTATCGTCCATACTTAAATTCACAATTTCTATTCCCAATACTTTATACTGAATGTCTAGAGTTCCATGATTTGAATTACTTTTTGATCAATTCCTAGACATGAATTTTTATAAAAAACAATCAGTTTGCAGTTATGAGATCAGTATATTTATCTTTAACCTGAAAATCTAAAAAGATAACTATATTGATCTCATTACTGCAAACCGATTGTTTTTCATAAACATTCATTTCTGGATTTCTATGTCTCTATCAACATTTATCCTACTATCCTATCCTACTTATAGCGATATGTTCACATCAAACAAGTGAATCATATCAATGGAAAATTTCTTCCCAAAAGCGTTTTAAATTTTTTTTTGTTTTTTTTCCACAGAGAATTTTTTTTTATTCTGAGACTTTTATTCCGGACATTTTCTTTTACTGAGACTTTTTTTATTACTTTTTTTGTTTGTTACTAATATTATTTAACTAAATACTACCTAATACCTAAATCTAATTATAAATGTTTTTATTTTAATTTTGTTCATTTATTTATGTACTTTTGTTTGTTTTTATGTCGCCTACACATTGGAATACGTAACAATTGTTTGCTGGGATGTTACGCAAATCTTGCTGTAGGTAAGGAGATAATGGACACTGTCGCGTTCTCCTGCTTTGCTTGAATTTGTTGATATCGAAAGCATTCGCTTATGGTGTCTGCATGCAAAAGCTTTTTAAAACCATCGCACGGCATGTCATGGAGCGCTGATAATGTAGCTTTCAATGGACGCAATTTAGGCCGTTGAAAAGTGAAGTAATTTTCTTTTTTTTCTTTTTGAGATGATTTTCCAATTTGTCTAGAGCGTCCATATTTGCCAAAAGTCCTTTTGCCGATCGACATTAACTTTATGGAGTAACTTTCAATTTTTAACTCTTTCAATAATGTCCAGATGACGCTGAAAATAAACTATCAGTAAGATTCTCTAAAATTCTTGTGCATGATAGTTTGTGTCACGTTGTGTCACGTTTTTGCGTTGGTTATGGTCCGCATACTGGGTGCTGGGCAGGTGTTGCGCGAACTCGCCAGCAAGTATCATTGCGGTGTTCCTTGGGCTAAAATAATCTCCCTGCAACCTAAGGACGCCAATTGGGGACTCGTTGGACAGTTCAGTGCTAACAACCATTGCAAGGCCATCATCCGCTGGCGGAGCCGCATGGAAACTTCCAGGCTCCTGGGTAGGTGGGACAGCACTACCCAAAGGATAGTAGCTTCCAGAGGACTCCTATCAACAAGCATTCCCCTAGCAGTGGTTTAAAATGTCTTAAATATTCATGCCTGGATTACTTTACTTACCGATTACCAATCACTTTGAAAAACTTCACCTATACTATGATTTGATTCATTGAAATAAGGTGAACACCAACATTGTGTTTGCAACAAAAATATTTTGTGAAGTCAAAATAGAAAAACACTCAATTTAATATGTTATGGTTTCCCTTTTTCTTATCGTCCTTATAAATACTTAAAGAATGTATGCTTAAGTGCAAATGTCAGTGGTCTCTTTTGTATGGATTGTAAATGACTAATTGAACATGAATTACTTTACAATTCATTCTGATTTCGGGAGCTGCATGTTTTAACTATCTTAGACTCTAAGACCTTATCCTTTCAATAACCACTTTAACTCTCTAAATATTCATCGAGCAAAGATGTTATGCATCTTGATTTTAAAGAACTGAAATGGCTGTCGTACAAACCATTGTAGACATTTCGATAAGATTAATTACGCTATGGGATCAGAGATCAAAGAAAGAATTTCATTTTCATATCGCACACTTACAGGTTTTATCCAAAATTTAATACTGCATTGCCATCTCAAATTTTCAAAAGTTTCTGATTTAATAGAA
The DNA here is from genome assembly GCA_954870665.1 of Stratiomys singularior. Lineage (NCBI taxonomy): Eukaryota > Metazoa > Arthropoda > Insecta > Diptera > Stratiomyidae > Stratiomys > Stratiomys singularior. The sequence goes on along the minus strand of OX940880.1, from coordinate 64,657,465 downwards.
GTTTCTGAACCTTCTTCCTTTTTGACACCGTTCCCTATTGTCAGTGTTAATGTGTGCACAGGTAAAACATTTGATACTGTCACAAACTCTCGTAAAACAATTTCGAATGTCATCTGATTCCCCCTAATTCAAGCCGCAACAGTTTCTGTTTTCTTTGCCGCACATTTTGAATTTGTTGCTCTTTACTAACAGTGGGACATTTGCTTTCGGGGTTTGCTGCTATTTTCCCACAAACAGGCGCCAGGCGGTTTTTTGGTTGTCTCGGAAAGAACAAATGTTGGTAAGAGGGAAGTTCATATACCAAAAACTTGTGCGAAAGGTCCTGGCAAGTGGTTCTGTGTGGAATGTAATTATGTAAATTCGACTGTGACATTTCTTCTCCATTTACTATGGAACGACGTTTTCCTTTCACATTGGACTTCTGCAGCCTAATGTACAATCACGTGTGAAAGAGGACAGCATACGATTAAGTGAAAGTTTGTACAGGAAGTTCATCTGTAGATATGAGAATTTGCCAAGATATTTTGAGAGGTGTTCATTGAAGTTGTTCTAATATGTAACAGTAACATCTTAAATAGGCTGAAATGCTTGTGGATCCTGAATATAGCAAATTATCTCTATATTGAAGATGGCGTTACCATTAATGAAGAACAATTGTATCAATCGCTGAATGGCTAAATTGAATGCAGTTCGCACTAATATATTGGGTGTCCAAAAAAGTCATACGGTTTCGAATCAATTAATTTATATTAATCACTCATTTATTCGAACATGATCTGGTGTATAACCTCTATTACGAATGTGACTTGTCTCCAACATTCTGAATACTACAGCATTAGAAGAAGAAATCTTCCCCCTTACACTCGACATAGTTTCTTGATCCTCTACGAAAATCCTTTTCAGTTGTGTGTGATGACCCGTGTGAACAGGATCGGGAGGATATGGTGGGTGCGGTAGGAGTTCCCACCCAATCACCGTTAATTTGCGCTGTTGAAAGACCGCTGTTACCCATTACTTGATGAAGCATTCAACGTTTGATATTATTCCTTTCGCTCTTAGCAAATGTCTCTTCGAGAATTCCACAAAACAAACGAAAATATTATATTTAAAGCATATGGACTGTAGCAAATATTTTGAATCCTACACATATGAATGAATGCTTAATCTGATATAACCAGCACTTGGGCGCCTTTGACTTTGACTTTGTACTTTACGTTGACATAAAATTTTCTGAGCATTTTCAAGTGCGAAATCGCATTTATTATGCACAACCCTAAAAAATAATTTTCATATTGGCCAAAGTAACAACTGAATACGTACACCGTATAGCGAACTCGATGTGGAACAGAGGGGTTACACATCAAAAGAGTGGCTATTGGGAATGTAGTGTCATGGCGTCGTTCAACGAAGCACAACGTGCATTCTACTTACGTGACAACTGTCGAAATAATGATTCTTCGACTCAACGAAAATATTGCATTTATTACGACATGCGGCACGAAAATGAAGCTCCATTGATTCAACTGATTAAAAAATGGGTATAGAAGTTCGAAGAGACGGATTCAAGAACAAATTTACTATGACTTGGCCGACCAAGAACATCAATGTATCCCGAAATCGTAGAGCGTGTAAGACTGTCTCTTCGCAATCAAATCGAACTCTCGACTTGAAAGCGGTCCAATGTCTTAAAATTCATTAATTTTCAAATTTTTCTTAGCAAAGACTTACATTTGCATCCTTAAAAATACAAATTCGGCAAGAATTAAGTTCAGCAAGAATAATGAAGAATTAAGATCATCCTCATACGTTGCAGTTTTATAATGAAATGACAAAGAAAGTCACCAGCTTCGATAACATTATTTTCTCAAACAAGGCGCACTTCCACCCAAATGGATTTGTAAGAAGGCGAAATTGTAGGAAATAGAGTGACAGTAATTCACAATTGAAACATCAAAAATCTTTGCTATCATTCAAATTTACTGTTTGGGCAGCAAATTATCAGATAGAGATTTGGAAAGAAAAAGCTACAGCAACTGGCAGAACAGCGAACTGAAAAAGTACTCGAACGCCTAACCGAAAGTATTTACAAAGTACGGATAGGAAATAAAGCGATTTTCCATATCTATATATATCGACTAAAAGTGGCTCATATAGACTACGGTTCCCGGAACTTATCAAGGACCAAAAACAAAAAACGTCTGGTGACATTTTCAATGCAAATGCCGTTGTCACTTGAGGTGGGCTGCTGTGGAGTACGACTATAACAGCACTTATGCTGGTAGTACCTGCGTGCAATATTACGCTACCATATGAGCAGCGGAGAGAAAAGAAGAAAAAACTAATCGAGAGCCGATGATCGTAGTCGAGTACTACAAATCAACTTGAGCGTATTTTATATTTACTTGTTATTAGTTGGTGTAGGAGAAAAGGTAATACGCACACCAACACACATACAACGACGTGACTAGGCGCATGCGCTTGGCGCGGTAAGTGGAAATAGCCAGCATGCACAGTTGATATACAGATATACGGTGTAGCAGACGCACAAGTGTATATAGAGTTAGGTTTTGAATAAACTAAATAATAACCGCGAAATAAATCTTTAATTAATCAATGTGGGTGTGCAAGGACCCAACTACCTCGCACAGGTAATGGGCCCAGTGGCAATAAATAGCAAGTGAAAATTAAAATAAAAGAATTGAAATAGTGAATAGAGTTTCGGCCGCGTGGAAAACCAAACCTACAAGATGAGTCACGACGGATCATCACGGATTGAGATACTAGACAAGAAGAATTATGACATCTACCAGGTGCGGATGAGATCCATTCTAGTGACACACGACCGATGGGGCTACGTGAACGGCGATATCAAGATCACAACCGAGACTGATGCCACTCCGCGTGAGTTAGCAAAATGGAAGACCAAAAACGAGAAGGCGAAGGCAGATATCATTCTATCCATTGGAAACGCGGAGTTGAAAACAGTTTCAAGATGTAAGACGTCGAAGGAGGTATGAGATAAATTACAGTCTATTCATGTATCCAAAGGTCCTGTCAGAAAAATCGAATTACTGACGGACATTACATCATTCAAAATTGGCGAGGACGACGACTTCTGAGAACGCCTGGACAGCTTCGTCAGCGCCGTGGAGCAGTTGAAAAGCATGAAGATTGAAGTACCCAACGACATGTTAGTAGTGCTGATTCTCAAAGGGCTACCTCAATGTTTTGAAAACTTTAGATGCGCAATTAGATCCAGATTGGGATCAATTTATTAGATTGGGCCGCAAATTGCTGGGAACGAGATAAAAATTCGGTGAAGAAAGTCGAGAGAGCAGCGGAGAAGATGGAAAACTACTACATCGACATATCGAGACCCGAGGAGGTGAAAAACGTTTCAACCACGACGAGATGGTGCTTGGACAGCGGATGTACCACGCATATGTGTGCCGACGAGGGAATGATGACAGACCTGCAGGAATGTACAGCGACCTTGAACATGGCAAATTTAGCGTCGACGACGGCGCGAGCCAAGGGCACCGCGCCCGTCGCTACAGCGACAGATGACAGTAAGGTACATTTGACATTTGAGTTTAAGTAATACGCTATTTGTAAAGGACCTACGAACTAATTTAGATATCATCTCCAAAATCACTCGCAATGATTGAGAGATTTTATTTAGGAAGGATGATGCTATCATCAGAGACCTCAACGGAGAAATAAAGATGATAGCGGATCGCATTGGAGACCTGTATTACCTACGGGAAGTTGGAGAACAAGCTCAAGCTGTGACGTCACACGAATCTCCAATAACCCTTGCGCAACTATGACATGCAAGACTCGGACACCTGCATATGGATGCTGTTGTCGACTTGTCAAGAGGACAAGCAACTGGTATCAAGAGATTAACGTCGGGAAAAATGTCGTGTGACGTATGTCATCGAGGAAAAATGACTGAAAAATCATATGAACTAAGAACGGAGAGAAGCACTGAGTAATTCGAGATAATTCACTCCGATTTGTGTCAACCGTCAAGTACAAAGTCAGAAGGAGGGAACAGGTACTGCGTGATATTTATAGATGATTATAGCAGCTGGTGCAAACTGTATTTACTAAAGAGTAAGGACCAGACATTCGAAGTCTTCATGCAGCACAAAAGCTACGTAGAGTGTGAAATCCGGAAGAAAGAGATAACAGTCGAGAATATTGTAATAAGCAGTTCGACGAGTTTCTGAAGCGCGAGAGCATTCAAAGGCACTTGACGACGCCGTATACGCCTCAGCAAAATGGTGTAGCTGAGCGTATGAACAGAACATTGGGCGACATGGTCAGATGCCTGCCGATACAATCAGACTGCCGTCGGCGTACTGGGGAGAAGCAATCAACACAGCAAACTACCTGAGGAACAGATGTCCAAGCAGAAGGCACCAAGGGGTGACGCCATATGAATTATGGACTGGCAAGAGGCCACTTCTGAGACATCTGAGAGTATTTGGATCGAAAGTTTTCATATTGAAGAAAGGACCCGGATGACGAAAGCTAGATGACAAGACAATCGAAGGAAAATTGGTAGAATATTCGCAAACGGCGAAAGCATACAGAGTTCGACAGTGGTAAAATTATCAACACGAGAGACGTGCGAATAATAGAAAAAATAATTATGACGCCGTGGAACTCAGTACCGGCGGATATGGAATACGTACACCCACAAGAAGAGACCACAGAGCCATGGAGAGTTCTGCATAACGAGCGACCACACAGGGAGTGTGATATGAGGTCTCCAATAAGACGTGCGCCTGGAAGACCCGCAAAAGCGAACACTGGTAAGCGGGGAAGACCGAGAAAATGTACAGATACGTCAGTATATCGAGCGTAGCACCCAGCCATGCATCAAGCCGGGAGAATCTCACAAACGGAGAAACGCCGGACCACGAGAAAGCAGCAGAGCTACAAGACGACGTATTTGGTCAAGACGTTTATGGAGGGAGTCGCGGCGAGAAGAGGAATCTCGAGATGGCATTATTTCCAGATGACAAACGCGTAAGAAATAAGCCAACATTGAACCTGACAAATCACCGGAGTATGCTGGGGCACGAGAAAATGAACAGGAGTTCATGGAGACAGAATTCGTCGAAAAAATTGCGATAATGGCTGACGTAACCCTAGAATGCGCAATGCGTGGAGCTGAATCTTTTGAATGGAAGCGTGCATTAGCCGAAGAAGTACGCTCACACCTAGAGCACGGAACCTGGGAAATTGTAAGACGGCCAGAGGACAAGAACGTGATGGCTCCAAGGTAATATTGAAAAATAAAGTCAACGCCGATGGAAAAATCGAACGCAGGAAGGCTAGAATCGTTGCCAGAGGATTCACGCAGAGGCCAGGATTTGATTACGACGAGAAATTTGCTCCAGTTGCAAGACAAGAGTCGATTCGACTATTGACGGCCTTAGCTGTAGGAATGAAAGCAAAAATACATCAGATGGATGTCATAACGGCATACCTGAACGCGGAAATCGATGAAGAATTATATATGGAAGTTCCAAATATGTTAAAAGAAGTCCTGCAAGATATTGTGGGCAGCGAGCGTCGAGGTTCGGAAGTACAAAAGCAAGCGGCGAAGATGTTAGAATGCCAAGTTTGCAAACTTCCAAAATCGCTATATGGACTGAAACAGTCAGGAAAGAAATGGTACGAGACATTATGTAAAATATTGCAGAAACTAGGAACAAAACCTTCTATATCAAACCGATGCTTGTTTAAAAATTAAGAATCTTGGAGCAGCCAAATACAGCTTAGGAAAATAATTCAAGCAGCAAGAGGGACAAATATATCTATGTCAACGGCGAAATGTGGAAGAATTACTGGAGAAATTAGGCAGTAATTAGGCAGAGTAACTGCACCCCGCATTGCACACCGGCAAGTCCATCAGCAAAATTGAGAAAATCGTCAGACCTAAATAAACCGACGGCGAAACCAAAGTACAGAGAACTGGTCGGATCACTCATGTACCTATCGGTAGCCACGAGGCCAGACATCGCGCAGAGTGTAAGCGTGCTGAGCCAATTCAATGAAAAGCTACGGAGGAACACTGGGGCGCTGTGAAGAGAGTGCTGAGATACCTCAAAGGAACGCTGGACCGGGGACTTACGTATAACGAAAATGTCGAGAAAATTATCGGCTACGCAGACGCCGACTGGGGAAACGACGAGGACGACTCGAGGTCATACTCGTGGTACGTATTCATCCTAAGAGGAGCGGCCATAAGCTGGAAAGCGAAAAAACAGCGGACAGTACAGCACTGTCAACGACGGAGGCCGAATACAAGGCATTCACTGAGGCAACGGAGTCAATGTACCTGAGGGGACTTCTAGACGAGATTGGGCTCCCAAGCCTTTCAGATGGACTGATATACTGCGATAACCAAGGCGCAGTACACCTGACATCATCGATGGGTCCCCATGAGCGGACAAAGCATGTCAGAATCCATATTAACTTCGTCAGAGAAGCCGTGCACGACGGGGAAGTTACCAAAACGGGGAAGTTACAAAATGTCAACGTTCATTTCCCGCGCGTTCAACTGAAAATATTGCGACTGTGGCTGAAAGTGTTAGTGAGAATCCATCCGCTTCAACTCGCCGTCGATTGCAAGAATTGAACATTCCACGAACAACTTTGCGACGAATTTTGCAACAAGACCTCGCTATGAAGCCATGTAAAGTTCAATTGGTGCAGCAGCTGAAGCCACTTGACCATCCGAGCCACCTACATTTCGCAGATTGGGCAGATTGGGAAGATCGTTTGACCGAGGATGGTCACTTTTACCGAAAAATCATCTTTTCGGACGAGGCTCAGTTCCGCCTCGGTGGTTACGTTAACAAGCAGAATTGTCGCATTTGGGGCGCAGAAAACCCGCACGTAATTTTCGAGAAGCCAATGCACCCAGCATGAGTCACTGTATGGTGAGGATTTTGGTCTGGTGGAATCATGGGCCCATTTTTCTTCGAAAATGAAGAAGGAGCCACCGTAACCACCAATGGTGGGTAATATCACGCAATGTTATCCGAATTTTTCTTCAAGCTAATTGAAGAGAAAAACTTGGACAATATTTGGTTCCAGCAGGACGGCGCTACATGCCATACAGCAAACGTTACACTCAATCGCAAAATAAGTGATGTGAATTGGCCTCCCAGAAGCTGCGATTTAACGCCGTTGGACTATTTTCTTTGGCGAGCTGTTAAAAATAAATGTTACGCCAACCATCCAAAAACTATTTAAGAACTAAACCATCGAGAAAGTACTCCAAAATTGGGTGGATTGGATGAGCTAGTGTAAACTCAGCCGTGGTGGTCATTTGTCCGAAATTGTTTTCCACAAATAAATTTCATAAAATAACCATTCAAATAAATGTTCAACCTTTGAAAAATATCAAGCCGTTTTTTATTGACTTTTTAAATTTAAAATTTTATATGGCCCACCCTGTACATATTAAAACGAGTAAATTAGAATTCAGAATGGGACGTCTGCTCGCTTGGACATTTTGATCCAATGAGAACGATTGATTTGTCGATATCCTGCTACCGAAATTTGTAGTATTTATGCATTTGCGAATTGAATTTTCTTGCGTGTTCCAGCTTAGGTTTTGACGGCTGCTTTCGGTGAACTTGATATTGCTCATGGTAATGGTGTTGTATTTTGTATACCCGTTTCAGTCTTCCGTCAATATTCTGTCATCTTTACTTTTGATCGATATGATGAAAACGTTGTCGATTGCGGTACTTTTTCTGTTTCTGCAGGAACTTGCAGGAACATGCGACCAATTCTTCAAGTTCTTAAAAATGAATATACTATCTGTGCGTTTGTATGTGACTGAGAAGGTTTTATGCCGCTGTTTGTCTCTCCTGAATGTTTCGATAAAACATTGGGGTCCCAGGCCAAAATTCTTGTAGAAGAAGGATTCTCCTGGCATTCGTAAGTAGCGTAGTGAGCTGTCTTTAGTTGCAGTAATATGTTTGGCAAGACTTCATTCCATCGTTCAGTTTTGTCGCGGCCTTTAAGGTTCTATGCCAGCTCTCCACCAGTCCATTTTCGACAGGATAATATGGCGATGTGTGAGCGTCCCTGCATACAGTGAGTTGCACTAAAGCTCGAAGCAGTGCGGACTCAAACTGACATCCTTGATCAGTTGGCACTGTTACAAGGGAACCTTAATGTCAAATTCATTTCGCGTAAAAAGAATTTGCAACTCTGTGATGTCACTGATAGGTGCGGCCGGCGCCCACCGAGTGAGTCAATCAATCATCGGGAGTGTGTACCTTTGCTCCTTCGACGACGATAGCAGTCTGACAATGTCGATATGAACATGTATAAAACATCCCCTTTACGCGGTACAGCGCGACACGAACACCTTTTTTGTGACGATGTTTTTGACGATGATTATGATAATGGCATTTAAGATTGATGGTCCTAGCATTGTAGACAAAATTTCGTCGACTAAGTGTAATTTGTTCGAATATGTTTGCAGGTGGCTCTTCCTCCTGGATACGCTGGGTTAGCAAACAGGAATATCCTGTCCCAATGTATTTGGAATATACGAAAAGTTTCCGTCGATGTATCTCAGTAAAATGATTCCTGTGATAAATGTTTGAGTGTTACTGATGCATTTCAACTTTTGTTGGGTCCTGTGAAATTTTAAGCAATAGTCTGCATTGAAGAGAAGATGCAATGGTTTGTGATCTTTTGACATGACATTCTGTTCACATGACATTAGACTGCCTGTAACTCGCGGTCATATGTGCTGTATTTCGGTCATATGTGCTGTATTTCTGTTAGGAAGGGCTAAATTTTCACGAAAGGCGAGCAAGAGGCTGCCAAATCCCACCGGAGAGTTATTTCAGTTTAGCCCGGACTTTGATAACTTATAACGGACTTATAACGTTAAAATTCAAAGAATTCAAATGGTGTTGTGACTGTGACTATCGGATAGTAACCGGATGTATTGAGAAATCTCGTGTCATATATCACCTTTCACATAGAGTGACGTCGTTTATTCTGGAAAGCAAATTCCCGCAAAATCTGGTCGAATCAATGGCAAAAATGCGCGAGAAAGTGCCATTAAAATTGAATACGCCTTAATGCAGTTTAGTCTTGGTTTCAATAAGTTTCCCGTCTTAAATGTCCGCAACTAACCCTCTTCAAGTAATTCACACTTAAAGTTTTTTCTGAGCCCGGCGTTGAGCGGGAACACTTTGATTCCAAAATTCTTTTGACTGTTTCTGATATCACTGTTTCATTCTCGCGTGGTATGATAAATATTTCTGCTACGGTGTTCATCAGAAAAAAATAACTGAGTTTTCAATCGCTTATGATTAAGCGGTTTGTGTCAGTATCGTTATTGTTTGTCATCTTCGCAAAATTCCGTGGGTCTCCACATTTTCTGGCTTTGTTTCCAAATCGATTATGTTAATACATTTGGCGACTTTGCATGCGTTTGTGACCTTGATCGCGTAATGTGTCGTGGTATTAATGATTCGTGGCTTTCCATAGAGGAAGTAGATATAGTAAGGCCCTACGCTCTCATTTCTGTCCGAAATCGCCAAAAGTAACGCATATTAACACAAACTCACCAATACTTACTTAGAAGTAATCAGAGGTAATATAAATGAATGGTCAAAAATTTCACGATCTGAACTATAATCACAAACATCATCATATTTGCTTGCTATAATTCAAGCACATATTTTGTTTTCATTTGCATTTCATCATCCGAATACTCATAAACAATATTTTGTCCTTAGATCAATAAAGTTACGAAATAATATCATCACAGTGCACCATCTTTAACAAATTTTTATTGCCCATGGACACAGGAGAATTGACTTAACGGGAATGTTAATTCCGCACGAACATCTTTTCCCGAAGAATTAAGCCCCGCCCATTCCATACAATTTTCACTGCTGATTGACTTCGGATTTAATTTGCTCGAGCCGATTGAATATGGGGAAATTACAATCTGAAGCTGGTCGCAAGGCTACACCATGGCGTAACAACAAACAGCGCTAACACTCCGAACAAACGACCGATCTAACGGTATTCAAAAAATTCTGGAGAATTGCATTGGTGTTCGTAAAAATGTTTATTTTTCTCTATTTTGTCCATCTGTTTACATTGTGCTTGTAAACAAAACGAACAAAAAATAAATATTTTTACTAACACTCATACAATTCTGCAAAATCCGTTAGATTGGTCGATGGTCGGAGTGTTATCGCTGTTTGTTGTTACGCTATGGCTACACTAAGCTAATCAAATGTTCAAATCTTTAATTCCGTTGTGAATGCCATTAATGAGCATATCCATATGCTCCATATGCTTAATGAAAATTAGAAATGCTCAATATAAGCATTTGTGCAATTTCAATTGACGTTGACTGATTAAAGTGATTGATTCAGCGACCGATTTGATAATGTTTTCTACATGCAGGTGGTATATATGACCATTCTTTTACAGAATTTGCTTTTCTAGCTGTAATGTTAACTCACTGTCAAATTTAAAACCGAAGGTAACCGAAGATTTCGGAAACTATGAATATTGTATTATTTTTACATTTAATGAATGAAAATACTTTTGATTTGTTATTTATATGCTGTAAATGGTAAGTTAACTTGCATGTGAAATTGTCGGTAGTAATATTGATTTATAATTTTCAATTTCCAGGCAGATATATGATCTTCAACAAAACACGTAAGAGTAGTGCATTTTTCAGCTGTTATTAGCGATTTATTAATGTAGTTTTCGTATTTTTGGTTGGATGGTACATTGTGGATGCTAAGTAAATGAGCTTTAATTGAGCGAAAAACTTTGAAATTTCGGATATCATGCTGAATTAGGCACAAATGGCAGGAAAGAATTGAGCCGATGATTTTAACAGCTGATGGGGGTGAATAAAGATAAGTTTAAAACTTACGACGCTCACGTACGCTGATCTACACGGATAGGACATCTCTATATCTTATGCCCCTATGAGGCTTTCCAACATCGCTGTCAACTTTGCGACGTGTGTTGCCAGATTTGAAGTTGGAAAAGCAGTTCCAGATTTTTCTGCCTTGCGCTATGTTTTCCCGTAGCAAACTCACGCTCATGCAGGATTTTAGCACAGTCCGCTATTTTGACTAAATTTCTACTATTGTAACTGAACATACTACTGCCAAAACTTCACCTGTCTCTTCTTCCAGCTGTTTGCCTGTGAGCGTTTTCAGCTTCTGACAGAGCTTTGAAGGTTTCAGGTCGCCTAATTCCCGATAAAATTTGAACTTGTTGCTTTACGGGAGAATCGGAAAATAGTGCAATTAACATCGTTTAAATTGCAAGGTATTTTTCAATTGCTGGAGGTTTCTCCACTTATTTGAAAATTTATTCCATCACTAACGAATCGCGTGCGGCTATGATGGCGTGAAATTTCGCGTTATAGGATGCCACTTTATTTAATACGAATGGGTTTGACTGCTTAAAACTTAAACTTAAAAACTACAATTTCGGCTACCTTTTCCAAAATACCGGTAATGTGGTATTAATTTTGCTTCCAGTGTCAAAGTTGTTTGTATTCTCGCCAAAAAGGCAGTAATTGACTTTCAACTGCGGTTTTCACGATAAAACTTTCGATGGCGCTGTCTGAATGTGGTTTCGCCATTTTTACTTTCATGTGCAGCGCGGAATTTTTTCGAACTTTTTGCTAGAGGGTCACCGAATCTATTCTGTTTTGGCCACGATGCGCGGTAAGCAAATACAAATGGTAACGATAATAGCGTGTGTTCCAAACTTGGCAAAGCATATTTTAGTGTTAGGAGTCCATTCCTCTTCTCAATGAGGTTGCTAACCGGCACGACGCGACTATATTTTTTCGGTACGCAGAATCGGGAATGAATTAATCTGACATCCTGCGAGCTGTTCTCTTATAATGAAATAAAATTATTAAGAATAGATTATCTATAGAAAAACTATTAATGATAAATAATTATTTTTATATTTAAATTATAATAATAATGAAAGTGATAAGGATTATAATAATAATAAGAACCATTGATGCAAGAAATAAGAATTATGACGCTCGCGAAGAGTTGACGACGGAAAGGATAAATCTGCGATGGATATGGCAAACGACAAGAGCGGCGGTTTAAGTGGCCACCATCATCTCTTAGTGTGCCGAAACAAGCGAAGGCGAGGTGGAATTTCGGAAACCAGCGGCGATATTCCGCCATCTAATGAAGCTCTTTAGGGGAATTTGGTTCCGTATCGTTTGCCGCAGCAAGAACATCGCCACGACAAAAAAAGCTTTGCAAATGGTTTGCGGCTTCACTACGTGCGGGTTAGAGAACCGGGGAATTTCTCTCTCGCGGGCAATCACCTTAGCGTGCTACCGTTTGATGAAAAGGAAGAAAAACACGTCGAGCTGGAGGTGACCCCTCTTTTGTTCCCCTTCCGTTGAGAAGCAAATAGAAGCGAAGCAGACTTTCGTCCCGCAGTGCTCAGTAAGCCGAGGCGGTGTTCCGATACTTACACCTTCCGTTTGGCGCAATTATCAATGTTTCGTCCTAACGATTCTTCACGGATTTTGTTTGCACGCGACAATAATAGATTACCAGGGATGACGCATCTTTGATCAGTTCCAGCTAAAAAGCCATCTGCAAAAGTAGCTGCGAAATCAGCGGCGATAGCGGGGAGATGAACTGATTCTGTGGCAGCTTCGTTAGCCTCAAAAGGGTTTGTATAGTTAGAGGAATCGCAACGATCGGCCAGTCGCCAGGGGGCCTCCGTCGCAGCATTTTACTTCAAGTTCTAGACGTTAAGTTCCGTTGTTTTAACTAGTTTAAATAAAATCCCCTATTTAACTTTGATTTACATTCTTTCCATTCAGGACAGTTAAGTATTTTAGAAACGTTATTGTAAAGGGGACAGCTCGCGACATTATCAACGCAAATTATTCGATTGAGGCATGGTGGAAGCTTGGTGGTGACAGAGCATCCACCAGGAGTTGCAAGCATCCGGGTTCCGAGACCAGCCCAGCTTCTCTAAGGGCTCGGGGTTTCTCAATGGGCAGAAAAGTGCCGGCCACGCCCGTCGACGACGGGACTTTCCGGGACCTAAACAACCCCACCTTGGAAGTGGATTCTGTTAAATCTTCTTGTCGGGAAACATTTTCTTTTACGGCTGGCAGTTGTAATAAGAAAGGTAATTATTAAAAAAATAATTTGCGGGTAATATGTGGTAATCTCGAATAAATTAGAATTCCTGCTCGTTTGGACATTTTGATCGAAAGAGCAATCTGACCTTATCCTGACTTGTCATACCAAGAGGTCATAAGAAGAGCGCCATCTGTTGACATGAAACATTAAAATCACTCGCGCTATGAGTCTTCGTCACATTCTTTGTAGAGCAAATCCAATTTTTTTAATGTTTAAACAGCAATGCTTGTATCACAAAAGTACATTTAAAATGCTGAGAATATTTAAGACAATGAAAGAAAACATTTGAACTTTCGCAGTTAAAATATTTTTGTATTACTTTATTTCACTTTTGGACAGCACTACTTAGTAGCTTACACTACGAGGAAACATTGAAGCCGCACGCATAGCCTGGGCAAGAATCTAAAAACAACTTATCGAAAGCGCACTCTTAGACCAGCCTACACTACTTTTCAGAATAACAAGATTATGAAATGATTTTTTGCATTATTTTTGTACAGCGAATATACTTACGATACCGATTTAAAAATCAGCTATTGCTTTCAATCAGCTTGCTTTACTTGTAGTGGAGAAAATTAAAATGAGGAACAGAAAATTAAGAGTAATAAAAGTCAAAGATTGGTTGACAAACAACCCGCCTCAAAAATTCATAAGTGGAGTTGACTTGGTTGCAGTTTGTTGATTGAACCGAGTCAACTTCTTCTAGCCTGCAAGTCCTGCCGAAACTAAAGATATTTTAAAGTTCTGTTTCCGTTATATAAAGTTTTACCCCAGCTTCGATTGTTGGTTGTTTATTTATAAATTTCCTAGTCTTTAATGGTAACTGGAACTCAATATATTTTTATTTACTTCATTTTACGCATTGGAATTATTCTCAGAACCACCGTAGGCTCTTTTGAAATATTCATTGCTTGATTTCATGTGGGAAGCACCATAGGATGATAAAAGTGCCTGCAACCTTTGATAACATTATGGGCAACATCTCAAACACCTCATCAATCAAAACATTACGCTGAAAGTCATGGCTTGAACTGTCGAAAATAAATTGCCAAGGGCACAAAGCAGATCAAGCAAACAAACATAGTAACGATGTGTCGGATTTAAAAGCTCATTTTACACCGTTGGCTTACCAGTTGGCCTTGCTCCTCTTTCCATCCTTTTCCTCAACTTCTCCGCACCCCACCAAGATAATCAAATCATTTTTGCACAAAAGTAAGGAAGCTGCCGAATGTACATTAAGCAAATGGAGAGTTTGGAGTTCAGTCATTCCTCCGTGGTGCCGGAGTACCAGGGTGGGATAGATGGTAAGTGCACATGGAAATCTGTGGAGTTCCCAGGATGTTACCAAACAAACCCATCATATGATCCACTTCCTCGTTCAACAAAAATAAATAAAGAGAATAATCTTTGATGTTCTTAGTTTGCGATGGTTTTTTGAGCACACACCAATTATTTGTTTGTTTTCCGTTTTGTCAAGTGAATGATCTGGGAAATCAATGGAGTGTCATCGTTTTTTCTCGAATGCGAAAAAATTATGTACGGAAAATTCAACTTGATTTTTTCAGAAATCGAAGTGATTTTTAGTCAGTTTTGATTTACATCTTCCACTTTTTCAGTCCTATGAAGCAAAAGGAAATGAATTGAATTACAGGTTTGAACGTTTCACACATCAATTAAATATGGTTGCCACTAACACTTCTAATTGAGATGGCTGCAGTTCTTCGCTTCTTACACTGTAGACATAACGGTTTGCAGGACCCAAGGCAGTATGAAGGAATGTATTTCCATGAATAACGCTATCGTATCGTATGTAACACGGGCAGACGCAGCAATAGTTCAAATAGATTTCTTCTTCCATTATGCTACACTAGATCCTGTAAAGTGATACAGGAGTTCTAAGCTCAATGTTTACTATCGCATTATCCATGCTTTCTGTGAAAGCCACTTCTTTTGGTTTCCTGCGTGAAATTCTTGAGTGTATACGCAATTAGCACGCCGCAGTCACCTGGCAGGAATTATTGGCACTTAGCGGCAGACAAGATGGCTTTAAAGCTTTCTTAAGTGCATAATTGATGGCTCAACATACACATATCAGTGAACTGCTATTTAAGGGCCCTCGAGATGACATATAAGCATGCTACTTACGGGATTTACGCTTGTTTAAGAGTAGGGAATGTGTATTTAATGTCATCCAGATTTCTTTTGGCTCACATTCGAATTAATTGCGTCGCGGAATTTGTGGTTAGTGAATGTAACCTTATGCTTTTATGGCGTTTTGAGTGAGAATGTATACTTTGTATACAAAATTGAAAAGCAGAATGCATCGGACAAAAGTATGGAAGAGAATAAAGGAGCATCACAAATATGATGCATTGAAAATATAATGATTAAAATATGATGAAAAATCGACCAAACTACAAAAAACGACTACAAAGGCCTGAAAGGATGTGTCGTTCCACAGTAAGTCACCTATTAAGATTTGGAAATAAAAGAAATGATAAGAGGCCTAATGTTTGCCAGTTACTGTTGATGTCCAACTAATTTGAACCTCAGTTTCGCAATTTTGACCATTGAAACTTTGTATGTGTGCAATTGTGCATTGTGTAGATGCAACAAGATTTTTTTATTTGTTCAAATTACTTGAGAAGGACACATAATAATTTCCTATGATTTTGCTTCCTTTTTGCAAAAATTTAATGAAAATAATTTCGTATCCACCCCACAAATCAGTTGCCCTAAGCATGCTGGCTGATTTCATTGCTTACGTTTACAAGATGGTGGGCCATTTGCTCATCGAAGTCGCCTTCAATTCTAAAGCAATTAAATGGGGAATGTCTAAGGCAAAAGCTCAAAGCAAACAAATCCTAGATGTAGCAGCCAGAACTGGGCTCTCAACATTGAATGCCAGTAGTTTCTGCTGGTTACGATACGATTACGTACCGTACCTGACCAAAAGGAAATTCGTGGAATTCACTACGAAGTTCCCAGTGCCAAGGGTTGAAACTTACTCGCAGGGGGGAATGCTGGTTACCAGGAGTATTCCTGAAAGCTAGTATTCTTTGGGGAGTGCCGCCCCACGTACCCGAGAAAATGGAGGACTTCACGGAATATGACCCTCAACCAATTATGGAGTACGATTCGATTGATTAACCGAAATTGACGCCTTGGGCTGGCGGTCGTTGCGTCGCGTGTTAGTACCGAGGAGACACCCGAGGGTGAACAGCTCCAATCTAACGATCATACCGTCTCCGTCCCGGTAAAACTTCGGCAGGCCTCGGAGTACGTTCGAAGTTCACACCATTGAGTTGGTGGTGTAGGTTCGGTTGAGACAGACTCCCGATTAGCGCCGGTCTGGCCCTGAGCACCTGTACCCATAAGGGCTGGTGCCAACCCTCGCATAGCGACAACACACACTAGCGGCGATAGCGGCTCTGAGGGCGGACCAATAAGAAATGATAGCAAACAAATTATATATAAAAGAAAAGATGTCGAGGGAACAGAAACATTCCAAAACGGAGGGACGAAAAGTAGAAAATCTGGTACAACCAGAAATTCTAACTGCATTCGGGGGCAGCAAAGAAAACACTTTGACTGAGGCTTATCGAATGCTCTGAAGTGTTTATGATGAGGCTTCTATTAGGAATGAACTGTGACTTAGTTTTCAGAGATCGGAATAATGGTCAAATTGAGAAAGTTTTTGAAGAAACCAAATTGGAGTTATTCCTGGGTGAAGACTTGGTTCAAATTCAAGAGGAGTAAGCAGAACCTTAAGGTACTGCTTACTCCTATTTAGGTACTGCTTACTTTAGCTGTATCTTTTTATCTTTAATTGTGAACCAAACGAATGAAAGCCTCGAAATGTTGTACGATATTAGATTGCTATTAACCCTTTGCACTCGAAGCCTTTTTCGCCTGCGCGAACCAGCAACTCGAGACGATTTCTGCCAAATTAGGTCAACATTTTACAGGTACTACAGGAACCTAGTCCACGAAAGTACTTCAGAGAAAAATATCTTGTCATACATTCTAAAAGATCATAGTGCCGTAGCAGCGTCGCTCGACTTAACACTTGAAATTACTCGGGCGCTGCAGCAGCGCTGCTCGAGTTCACACTTGAAATCGGCCGGGCGCCGTATCGGCGCCGCTCGAGTGTAAAGGGTTAAACAGCAGCGAAAAAGACATAACCGAATTGTATTAGAGAATTGAATGTTTCGGGTGCATGTCGAAATGGAAAAAACCAGAGCCTGGACAAACATTAAAAATTTGTTTGCTTGGGGTTTCCATTCTCATTGCATCCATAGATATCTCGGCGCACGGCCAATTTGTTAGGAAACCGTCAAACATGATGCGCACACATGTCGAACTCTCTAGGTTTTGCCCGAACCTTTTTTGGTTTTTTTATCACTCATGTTTTAGTTCAGTCATCTCTGGCATATCAAAGTGTGCTATCGTTGTAACGCAAGAGAGCTGTTGTTTTTCTGGTAATCACCAACGGAAAAAATTGTAACATCGCGTGTTGTGACTCTAAAATGTTGACATTTTTTTGTCCTTTGGGCCGGATATCGGGGAAAAATTACCGATTAATTCTGAACTTTACCGCGGTATTTAAACGTAAACCGTTTGATTAATCCATATTTCTAAAATTGATTATTATTTCTAAAAGTTTATTTTCCATTTCTAACCTAATGTTTTCTTTCCTTATTCCATCAAATTACAGTGATGGGTTGTAAGTCAGTGGTCATTTGCTGCCTTGTTAGGAAGCCTTGTGGATACTTATCTTCATCCTGGGCCTTACAAGGACCCGTGCATGATAGCACATTAAACTGAGGACAGAACACATTCAGTATGGCAATCAACAATGATCGATTCGTGATTCGATGAGGGTTGCATACGCCAATTTAACTAAATAGTTGGTCGTAATACCCTAACAACCACCCGCATTTAAACGCGCATAGAAGGTATCCAGGATCAGTGGCAGCAGTTCTCGACTAATCACTAAGCCATTAATCTCACGTAAGCTATAGCCGACTCGTATACGTGACGAGAAGTGAAGCAGCGTTGTTATTTCTCCAGGGACTACTAGGCTAAGACGTATGGAGACTATTTGGAAGCAACTGAGATGATGAGAGAGTTTGTGAATGAGAAGCTTACACCAGCAAGTCATCATGATCGGAACTTGAGCGAGACTCCTGTCCACTAAACTTAGTTCGTTGAGGAGGTCAACCATCTTCTAGTACATCAGAATAATCAACGTCATGTCATTCAGTCTTCATCTCCTCACTCAAACCCATCTCCCGCTCAAGCGCTGCCAATTAACACGACATCCGGGGAAATTATCAATTTCTCGGGCTAAAAAGGACTTGAACTAATTGCCTTCAACGTATAAGAATCCATCGATACCTTCAGTGAAAAAGTCAACCAATTTGAAAACTCATCTTGAAAGGACAGCCACACTGCTACTTAAAAACACGGCCAGTACAGACGAGAACTTTAAAAAGGCTTGGGAGACGGTACTTGAATTTTATGTCAGTTTATGTCATGTCAGACGGCGTCATGTCAGTTATGCACTTAGGAAGCTCTTTTCGTTGAAAAAAATAACGACTGATTCAGCAGCTGGACTCGAGAACTTATGCATGTCAGTTTGTGAAGTTTACCGGAATCTAGAATACTAAGGAAGACCAGTTCATCGTTGTGATGACTTTCTAGTATTTATGGCTGTCCAACGCTTGGACTCAGACTCAGCGAAAGCCTTCATCTAGGAGCATCAAGAGCTGCACCAACTTGGAATGCGTTCAAAAAGTTTATGGAATCACGACTTGAGGCGTTAAAATCCTGAAATCTCGCAATCAGACACTCCGAGATCTAAGCCAAAACAAACATCAGCTCAAGCTTACATTATTGAAAAACCATCGGCATGTGCGATCTACTCGACTAACCATTACACTTATCAATGTGATCAATTAACAGCATAGACCATTCAGCAGCGTTAGAACCTCAAGACTAGAATGTGTATAATTTTTCTTGGACATTATGCTACATAAAATCAGGACCCAAGCACCACACACTTCTTCACACCAATGAATCAAAAGGAGGATACTTGCAACCGACACAGCAGCAGAAAGAAGTTGATCACGCTTACATAGAAAGTCTACAAGCACTCAACGCAAAGCTTCGTGGCACCAATTCTAAAGGAATGATACAATTTATTTGGGCACATTTGAATCGAGTAGCAGAAGTCTATTTGGTCTCTGAAAAACTAGTACAAGAACTGAGTTTACTCCGAAACAAGTCATCATTATTAAAGATAAGCATCCAATTCAATCAAGTAGGGAGGACTAAGGGTTGCGTTACTGTTGTGATCAAACCGCACTTCAATTCAGATGTCAAGGTCGATATAAACTCAAGTTCTTTCAATATTAATATCGCACCTATGGACCTTACAACATCAACTGATCGACATATGGAATCATTAAGAAAACCTGCAACTCGCTGATCCTTAAATGCTCATTCAGAAACGCATAGACCTCATTATCGACATAGATTATTACGTTCAGTTATTGGAAGTCTCTACAGTTGATGCTCCAGTGGCTCTCAACTTACAAAATTTGATTTGGTTATCTCTGGCCCAGTGAAGCTTCATTATTTGGTTGACCAAGATCTTAACAACTTACTTGAAAAAATCTGGATGCAAGAAGAACTTCGTACAACTGATAAATCCAGCTTATCCGCTGAAGATGAACAGTTTGAACAACATTTAATCGACACTCATCAACGGGACTCAGCTGGAAAATATTTTGTGAGGTTACATTTGAAGATATCTCCGAGTCAACTTAGCAATTCCTTCGTTCCTGCCCACAAGTTTCTGCACCACTTGAATACTAGATTTGAGAAAAATAATGATTTTGCAGTAGCATACTCGTCATTCATGCAGTTGTTGGCTCCAGTTCCATCCTAAGAGAAGGAACCACAATCAACCTTCTATCTCCCTTATCACGGAGTTGTTTGGGAATCTAGCACAACAACACATTCGCGAGTCATTTTCAATAGATTTTGTCGAACACCAGTAGGGCAATCTCCCAACAATATCCTGCGCACTTGATCCAAACTACAAGTTGACCAATTCCACATCGTTTTATGGTTTCGTCAATTTCGGTATATGTTCTTAGCAAACATTGAGAAAATGTATTGAAAAATCAACGTTCATACAGATGATTGGAAATATCAACGGATATTGTGGAGAGAAGACAACGAATTAGTCGAGTACCAGCTGACAACTATAACATACGGACTTGCATGTGCCCCATTCTTAGCGTTTTAAGACATCTAACAGCTAATCACGGAGGAAGGTCCTAACTACCTGTAAGCTTTTGATATTAAGAAACATGGAAGATACGTGGATGACATTTTTGGCGGATCTGACACACTCGAGGATATTCAAGATAAAAAACTTCAAATCAATAAGATGTGCAAGGCGAGCGGCTTTCCTCTAAGAAAGTGGGTGAGTAAGAAAGGCTCTTCATCATTCCCCACCAGAACGCTGCTTTAACACTACCACAATGCAGCTAGAAGACGACACAATCATATTGGCACGACCAATTCGTTAGAAAAGCGTTGAACATGAGACGCACACATGTCGAACCCGCTGGGTTTTGCCCGAACCTTTATTTTGTTTTTTTTTTTCATCACTTATTCTTCAGTTCAGTCGTCTCTGACATAACAAAGTGAGCACTTCGTTACAACGCAGGTGACCTGTAATTTCTGTCGCAATCGCCATCAGAAAACATTGTAACATCCCATGCTGTACCTATTTAATCTTAACCAATAGAATTACTGCAATAAATGGTGATTGAGGGCGAAAAACGGTTTCAAATGAAAAAATCATAGCAATTCGTCGGTCATGGTTCCACTCTTACAAATCGGCAGAATATTCACTGCTTCAAAATTATATTGTGTTTTTGGTGGAATGAGTATGGTGTAGTGTGGTATGAGCTGCTAAAACCGCCTGAAGTATCCCACGTATGACTTGACGAGCGCAATTGATAAATCTCAACCGAGAATTAAATACTTAATTCAATAGAAAAACAATGAAATAATTTTTTAGCATGACGATGCTCTCTTTCAAAATGGGAAGTTGTACCTCAGATGCTGCATTTTCGTGATACGGCTCCCTCCAACTGCCATTTACTTCAATCAATGGCACACGGTTGAACAGGACAACACTTTCACTTTTATGAGGATATGAGAAAATGGCAAATCAACTCAAGAATTTCATGAAACGATGACGAATTTTCCGGACACGGTATGTCTATGTCACCCAAAAAATAGGAAAAAACAACAGTAGTTAACCATTTTGAATATGCAACCATTTTACAACGATCGTGCCGCAAAATTTGAAAAAAAAAGGCGGGAACAAACTTGTTCATCTCACAGTTAAAGTCTGCTAAATAAGTACAAACCCCATATAGCTGTAACAAAATGTATTAGAATGAAATATTTTGATTTGGATAGACTTCTTTCTTTCTTCTTCTTTCTGAACAGAAAAATTTGGTTTTCCAAACCAAATTCCGAAATGGGTTCAATAAAGAAAGAAGTTCCACTGACTTCAGAAAGTGACAATAAAGATAAAAATGGAAATAAATCTAAATAAATGTCGCTGAAACTACAGCGTTGCCAAAGATAATAGGGCAAAGAGTATTAAAAACCTTCACAATACTGGACGACCTACTGTTTTCTATGAGTACAATCCACAGGACATTGTTACAAAAAGTAAAAGCGGAACCCTCATTAAGAGCTCGGAAGTTTACAGAGGATCTTAAAAGCTCACTGGGAATAATGATTCATGCGGAAACTGTACGACGCTGCCTTACAAAAGCTGGATCGAACTGCAGAAGTCCCCTCAAAAGCCTGCCTAAGTGAGGCCGAAAGGTCCAAGCGCGATTACTTCGTCAAAAAGTATTTTATGATATGAGAGGGTACCCCAGACTTTTAGAGTATGGTTATCTTGACAGATGAGAGTGAATTTGACGTTTTGGAGAAGGAAGCGAGAATCAAAATATGACACGGAAGCAAGGAAAAGTAAAAGTTACTAAGGTGTTTCATATTATTAGGCCCGGTGCTGGGACTATTACGATCTGGGGCTGCATGAGATTGTTGAGTTACAATGAGATTCGGGTTATATATTTCAGCAGGACTACACTCCGCATAAACATATTTCCGGAATTCTTAAGGAATACCTTCTTTACGACATCAGGACACAAACAACTCTACTCCCCTCCTCAGTCTCCGGATCTAAGTCTCATAGATTATCTATAGAATGAAGTGAAGCGATGAATCTTTAAACTTGAATAAAGCAGCAAAGATAACCGCAAAAAGCAATATCGGAAGAATGCGCTAATTCTCAACCAAAATTTACTGCAAACATCAAAACCATCAAGGTTTCAGGCATTTAAAATCTGCAAGGGCAGTCCAATAAGATACGAAGGTGCATACAATTCCAAAATCTGCGTACGAGACTTTTGTTTGCAATAACTTTCTTAGTTTTTTCAAATGTAAAAATGTAATGTAAAATGTTCAAATGTAAATGTCAATTGAGTGAAAATATTTATGTTATATTGTCAGAAACACCAATAAAGTAAATATATATAAACTAAATATATATATATATATATATATATATATATATATATATATATATATATATATATATATATATATATATATATATATATATACATATATATATATATATATATATATATATATATATATATATATATATATATATATATATATATATATATATATATATATATATATATATATATATATACATATATATATATATATATAGATAGATATAGATATATATATATGTATGTATATATATATATATATATATATATATATATAATTATATATATATATTTAGTTTATATATATAAACTACAAACTATATCTACAATTATTTAATTATTTATTTGCTTCTTTACGGAAAAATTTTGAGTGAGGTTTTCTTTGTTACAAAAGTATTAAGCAAAAGCTATGAATACATTTAACATTCATTTAATATAAACTTCTATTTATACTGGTTAAACTCGGACTAAAACTCTGAGTGAACTCCAGTGGTTAAAATGCACGGGTGAGGTGCACTGTATCCTCTGCGAGAACGCTGATCCCAGACCTGATGACCTGAGACATATTCCAGGGACAGGGAAATGCCGGGTACTCAAAGAAGCCCTAATCAAATCCAAAGCAGCTCTTCAATGACCTGTATCCTGCAGATAAACAAACATCGGAGCACAAACGCCTAATACCTGCTTGACCCATTTGCGAGGGGTATGGAAGCCGATCTATTGCTGCTTAGCGAACAGCACTGAGATAAATATTCATCAGCACGGTACCCTGATGAATCTGCTACTTGTGCCATATGGGTTCGAAACGGCACCCAACTAAGAGTTCAGGGTCGAGGGCGAAAATATGGTTTCGTGTGGGCCCGGTGCTATGGAATAACATTCTTTATTATGTACTTGACACCGAACGAACCAATAACACCTTTCCAGGCGTTTCCACCTTTGCGGAAAGGTGTTTCCCTGAGCGTGGGAAGACGGCAAGACTCGTGCTGATTAGCAAGGAGAATGGAAATCCCGAGGCTCCGTCAGCATACCGACCGTTACGCATGCTAGACAAGGCCGGGAAAGTGCTCGAGAAACTGATAAAGAGAAGACTCGCTGACGTGATCCACATCGCTGGGGATATTTCTTCAAGGCAGTATGGATTCACGTATTGCCCCCACGTAACCGAGGAAATTGAGGACATCACGAAATATGACCCTGAACCAATTGTGGACTACGATTCGACTGATTAACCGAAATTGATGCTTTGGGCTGGTGGATATGGTGTTTTGAACCTAGTTGCGTCGCACGGTAGCACCGAGGTGACACTCGAGTGTAAACGGCTCCAATCTAACGATCATATCGTCTCTGTCCCGATAAAACCTTGGCAAGCCTCAGGGTACGTTCGAAGCTCGCACCATTGAGTTGGTGGTGTAGGTTCGGTTGAGACGAAATCCCGATTAGCGCCGGTCTGGCCCTGAGCACCTGTCCCCATAAGGGCTGGTACCAACCCTCGCATGGCCTCCCTGCTTAGCAAAGATAACCATGGGACCAATAAGGCGACTACACACGCTAGTGGAGACAGCGGCTCTGAGGGGGGACCCATAAGAAATGATAACAAACAAATTGTACACGAAAGAAAGTATGTCAGAACAGAAACATTCGAAAACGGATGGACGTAAAGTAGGAAATCTGGTACAACCAGAGATTTTAACAGCATTTGGGCGCAGCAAAACAACCATGCGCACACCAGAGCGACCAAAACAAGAAGAACAGAGCCTCTTGCAACCTGGAAGAGACGAACACACGGTGGAGAAATGCGAAACGGTTGAGTAACCTATGATTGTTGCCATCACCACCGAAGCAACTGAAGCACGGGACACAAATAAAGAAATCCCTGCACGTCAGACACGGAGCACTTCGATGATCATGGATCGTGTAGAGGAAGAGCGACTATACCGTAAAGCAGAAAGGGTTATTAAACGCATCACTGCCACATGCAACGCACAAACAAACCTTAGCAAAGAGGTTAAAAACGGAGTTCTGGAGTTGGGAGACCTCCTGACCCGAACAGGTCATTATAGACGCAGATGGCTAAAGGCAGAGGAAGAGCAACAGACTAATACATTCGACAGCGCAGTAGCCGTCCCGATTTCTACTGCCACCAAAAGGTTGGCCTGCAGTCCAAACAAAGGGGATCAGGATAAACGGAGGAAGGACGAGGACAGGACGCCGAACGATCAAATCGCGATTGAGGAGGGTTTTCAGACGGCACTATCCAAAGCTGCCAAGAAGGCAGCTAAAACGCGGCCCTGAAGTCCAAAATCGATAAACATCCACAGGAACCGGAATGCAGTGAATCATCGCAGATAACCCAGGAAACTAAGATTAAGAAGCGCCGAAAACCCATTGGGCAGGCACTGCTAGTTAAATCCACCGACGGTAGATCCTATACGGATGTCCTGTGAGTAATGAAGGGAGCAGTAAGACCCGAAGACATACAACCTGCAATAAAAGCTGTATGGCCAACTCGCTCTAGGGGGATTTACTTGTTGAGTTCGGATCAGATGCAAACAGTAAAGACGCGTTCCGTGACGCAGTCAAAAGAGTCCTTGGAGAGAAGGCAACTGTAGCCTCACTCGAGCCTAAGGCCACACTGGAAATTAGAGACATTGACTGCGTTACGGATCTGCCCGAAATAGAAGACGCCTTAAAACGCGACTTCCCCGTACTAGGCGAGACGAAAGTCAGGCTGGCCAAACCGAACAACAGGGGTCAACGTATGGCCATAATCGACCTCACAGAGAGGGAAGCAGAACAGCTTCTGAAGCAGGGCAAAATAAGAATAGGGTGGGTTATTTGTCGGATACGGCGAAGGGCCCTTCCCCTTCGGTGTTTCAAGTGCCTCGGATACGGTCATACCGCACAGACATGTAATGGAACTGACCGAAGCTCCTCGTGCTACAATTGCGGTAAGACAGGGTATAAAAAGAAGGAATGCACAGACGAGTCACACTGTGTTCTCTGCCAGGAGTATAACCCGAGACCAGATGATTTGAAACATATTCCTACAAGTGCACAAGTGCACACACCTGCAAGTGCAGGATCGGGGGCGAGGAGATGGTTTTGTTTGGGTTCGGTGTTCGGGAACTACACTCTTCAGTGAATACCTAACTCCGAACGAATCGTTGTCATCATTTCAACTTACGCTCAATGCTTTGGAGGACGCTGTTTCGAGTATTGAGGGCTATGTGCTCCTCGGAGGGAACTTCAATGCAAAGGGAATCGAGTGGGGCATGTCCCAGTCAGACGCTCGGGTCAAACAGATCTTGGAAATGGCAGCACGAACTGGGCTCGTCATATTGAACACAGGCCACACCCCTACTTTCCGTCGATGGGGTTGCGTCGGCACCATACCTGATGTGACACTCGCCTCGGAGTGCCTAGCACAATCAGTTAAAAATTGGAGAGTGCTTGAGGATTACTCGTCCAGTGGTCACCAGTACATAGCTCTGGAGATCCATCACGATGCTCCCCGCAGACCACGCACTTGTTCTTCTGCGCTCCGGTGGAATACTGAGAAAGCGGATATTGACAAGTTTGTTGAAGTGCTTATGGCACGATCATCGCTGTCGGAAGCAACGCTAGAGGATGGAGCACCCGCGGCAAGAGATGTCGTTAACTCAACTATGAGTATCATTACATCCGCCTGCAGGTCTTCAATGCCCCAACGAAGACCCCGGCACAGCAAGCCTCCAGTATACTGGTAGTCACCTGAAATTGCCGAAAAACGAAAGGTGTGTCACAAACTACGACGCAGGACACAGCGAGCTCGAACCTAGGAATAGGCATGTATCCAATTAGCTGCTTACAAGTCATCTAGAAAATGCCTCCGTAGACTTATCAACAGCAGCAAGGCCAACCGCTGGCAAAACCTGGTGGACGACGTGAACAGAGACCCATGGGGCTTGGGCTACAAAATAGTAATGTGGAAGCTCGGTGTCCAAAGGTCACCTCACTCATACGAGGCAGAAAAGATGGACGAAATCGTGTGGGCTCTCTTCCCCATCCATCCCGCCATCATTGAAGCCGTTCACTGTGAAACACCAATGGAAATTCCATTTTTCACGAAGATGGGATTGGAGAAAGCAGTCTTGTCTATGAAGGCCAGAAAGGCTCCAGGACCAGATGGGATTCCAGCAGAGGTGCTACAAATGGTCTTCTACTTTTCCCCTGACCTGCTCCTCCGCATATTCAACGCATGCCAGCGCGAAGGGCTGTTCGCGGAGTGCTGGAAGGTGGCGAGACTTGTGCTCATTACGAAAGGAAAAGGGGATCCCGAGTCGCCAGCTGCATACCGCCCACTGTGTATGCTTGACACGGTCGGAAAAGTTTTTGAAAAACTTATCAGGGGAAGACTCGCTGACGTGATTCGTATTGCCGTGGATTTATTTCCACGGCAGTGTGGCTTCAGAGCAGGCCGCTCCACCATCGATGCAATTGGAGAAGTAGTGAGCGCTGTCCAACGTGCGGAGTCTCACAGTATTTCCACACGACGGGTCGTCCTGCTGGTTACTTTGGATGTCCGAAATGCATTTAACAGCGCTAGATGTGTGGATATCCTGGAAGCGCTAGAAAATCATTTTCAAGTACCAGTGTACCTGATGCGGATTTTCAGGAACTATTTCAAGGACCGCAGCGTACTTTACGACTCGAAGGAGGGTAGGCGAAGTACAAATCTTACTTCAGGTGTTGCTCAGGGCTCTATCCTTGGCCAGGACCTGTGGAACATCTCCTACGATTGACTCCTGCAGCGTGAACTGCCGGAAGAGTCACGTTTCATCGGCTATGTGGATGATGTCGCGGCGCTGGTCGCTTGACGCGCAGCGTCAGACTCAATACGTTAATGCGGAGGGTAATGGACTCGATTACCGCTCACGGATTAAAGGTGGCACTAGAAAAAACCGAAGTGGTCATGCTAACGAAGAAGAGAATCCCCAGAATACTGCCTATCAGTATAGGGTACGAGCTGGTCGAATCGAAATCAACAGTAAAGTACCTGGGCGTCTTGATAGACTCGAAGATGAGTTTTTCGCAACAAATCAGGGTAGTAGCTGACAAGGCTGCAGCGCGTGTGACGGCACTCACTCGATTAATGGCCAACATAAGGGGGCCCACCACATCAAGGAGACGGCTCTTAATGAGCGTTGTGCAGTCGCTTCTACTCTACGGATCAGAACCGTGGGGCGACGCTCGCAGTAAGGAGTTACATCGGAAGCAGTTGGCACAGGTGCACAGACAAGGAGCATTGCGAATCGCATGCGCATACCGAACGGTCTTCGGGGCGGCAGTGCTGGTAATCGCAGGGGTAATACCCATTACCCTCCTTGCGAGAGAGCGCCGAAGTATTTATCTGCGCAGAGGCGAAGATCGAAGAGAAGAGATCGCCAAGGAAGAGAGACGCCGCTCTCTCAGTGATTGGCAACAGTCCTGGAAGCAAGAAACAAGGGGAAGGTGGACTGCACGTGTGATCCCTGACCTGAAGCCGTGGTTCAGTCGAGTGCATGGTGAGAGCGGTTTCTACTTGACCCAGCTCTTAAGCGGGCACGGTTGTTTTCGGTCCTACCTGTACAAAATTGACAAAGCACGGTCGGCTAACTGTGTGTTTTGTGCAGGAGAGTTGAATGATGCCTGTCACACATTCTCCTACTGCAAAAGGTGGAGCCAGCAGCAAGGGGTCCTACTCAGCGAAACTAGAGAGCTCTGTCCTGAAACTATCGTCGGAGTAATGCTGAAAACAGTTGACAATTGGAATCGAGTGGCGCAATATGCTCGGGCAGTGGTTACATTAAAAAAAGCTTTATTGGAGCGCTGGGAGGCATCGGGGATGGATTGATCTCTTTTGTAGCACTTCCTTCCTCTCCCGTCCTTCCCGTTAGAGAATAGATACCCATAATGCGAAGGCGCCTGTAGGCGTAGGAACACTAAGCCTAGCCCAAAGTACTGTGTCAAACGGTTCCAGGCTAGATTCTCAGGTTGACAGGGGAGGTGTTTAGTGGGTAGTCCAAAAGCATTTTGCGTCTGGGAGTCCCACACACAAGGCGTAAACAGCCTTCACCTCCCTACCACAAAAAAAAAGTATGGATTCAGAACGGGACGTTCCACTATAGATGCAGTCGTAGAAGTGGTGAGTGCGGTCCAACAGACGGAGGCACGCAGTCGATCCAACCGTCGGGTAGTCCTTCTAGTGACGCTGGACATGAGGAATGCTTTCAACTCCGCTAGATGGAAGGATATTCTGGAAGCCCTGGAAAACTCTTTCCAAGTACCAGAATATCTGATGGGGATAGTCCGAAATTACCTGAAGGATCGCAGCCTGATCTATGACGCGGCGCAAGGTCGTCGGAGGATGCTAGTCACATCAGGTGTGGCTCAAGGCTCCATCCTCGGTCCGGACTTGTGGAACGTCTCCTATGACGGATGACTCAGACTTGAACTGCCGGAATGGTCGCGACAGATCGGCTATGCAGAAGATGTTGCGGCACTAGTGGCTGGGCACACAGTCGATCAAGCGCAATTAGGCTAAATTTACTAATGCGCTGGATGGCGAGCTGGATCACTACTCAAGGGCTTAACGTAGCATTAGAGAAAACCGAAGTGGTCATCCTGACCAAGAAGAGGATCCCCAGAGTAAAAATGGTCCGAGTCGGGGACACATTAGTAGAATCGAAACTGTCAGTTAAGTATCTGGGCTTGCTCATAGATTCTAAACTGAGTTTCTCGGAGCAAATCAAGGCAACGACAAACAAGACCGCAGCAGGTTTCTTGGCAATTAGTCGACTAATGGCCAATCATGGGGGACTTAGTCAATCCAAAAGGCGACTGCTGATGAGTGTCGTGCAATCTACGCTTCTATATGGAGCAGAGATATGAAGTGAAGCTCTCAACTAGGAACTGCACCGAAAACGGCTGGCACAGGTGCAGAGACGAGAAGTACTGCGGATTGCATCAGCATACCGCACAGTCTCTGAGTAAGTGGTGTATGTAATTACAGGGGCGGTACCAATCGCTCTCCTTGCTAGAGAGCGGAATAGAGTCTACCTCCGAAGGCACGAGGGTAATAAAGAAAAAGTTGCTCGCGACGAAAGACGATGCACTCTCGACGAATGGCAACAATCATGGGAACGGGAGCTAAAAAGAAGATGGACTTCGCGGATCATCAACGACTTGAGATCGTGGCTCAGTCGCATGGTGAGACTGAATTTTATCTGACCCAACTACTGAGTGGACACGGTTGTTTTCAGTCTTACCTGCACAAGATAGGTAAGTCACGAGCTCCAGATTGCATATTCTGCATTGGTGTGAAGGATGACGCCTGTCATACTTTCTTTTCATGCAGAAGATGGGACAAAGAGCGCGGTGATCTTGCCGAAAGGAGCCTGGAACCGTTTGACACATTACTTCGGACTAGCCGCTCCGGTTGAGGTGTTTAGTCGGTTTTCCAGTAGGTCCACTGGGAGTCCGACACTCAGGGCGTAGATTGCCTTCACCTCCCTACCCCAATAAAAAGAAATACTGTTTAAACTCCGTTTAACAGAGAGTTTCTTCTGAGTGTTTCACTGTTTTCTGCTAAATTTATGTTTGCAGTACTTTAAAGGGCTTCATAAAGAAATGTATAAATTGTTCTGACGGACAATTGTGTCGGCCGAGAAATTGACGAGGTGAGCGATAAGTTTCTCGAGCAGAATAGACTTTTTGTTCGATATAAATCAGGCGTCAAACTATTTTTGATAAAACGGCATACGGCATGCCCATAAACACATCATAGCAGTCACATCATACTAAGCATTGAAAAAATTTTGCCAACTGAAACTTCTAAACATCTAAAAAACACTCTTTATATCCCTACCTTTACACCCAAAGGGTGAAATCTTTTTCTTATTATTATTAAATTCCTCAATGATTTTCTTATTTAATACTCTAATCCTTATATCCTAATAAATTTTCTAGGATGCCGTTTCGCTGTCTATTTGATTCTACAATATTTCAGTCATATCAATTCATACCATATCCATCGTTCGGTTGCAGCGGTCACGTAGTCCACCACCCTTATCTATGCACGCTCGATCAACACCTTGGCCTAGAGGTGAAAAAAAGGTACAAAAGGTAGTTGGGAAGAAGAAATTTGACTTGATTAAGGCTTTCAAATATGAATAGCCTTAATATATGAATATATCAGACATGAATATATGAAAGAGAAAGGGGCCTAGAATAGACCCTTGAGGGAGCCCAGTTTTGATACAAAACGGTTCAGAACTAGCTCTACTGGATACCGCAAAGTCAACATGAAACTGCCTATACGACCTTGCCGATGATTTAATTTATTTTCCCACTGACTTGGAATGGAATGTATCCCTAATGAAGTCTATCATTGATTTAAAGCCGAATCGTCTTTCCTAAACACTTGCAGCTATTTCAGAGAACTGTATGATACATTGGAGGATTACCTTCTCGAGTAATTTTTTTCACACCGTTCTTCACTGATTCAGTGAAAAACATGGTTTATGCAAAAATGCAAAATAGCTTATGATAAAGTTAACAACGGAACCTTCCAGCATGGAACCTTTAAGAGTGAGAGCTCTCTCTTTTCTCACATTCTATTAAGGTTAGAGAAAATAAAGGCAATGAATCTGATGCTCAATAGCCTCTCATAAGCAAAGTCGGATGTTCTTATCGAGATGATTCTATTAAAGGTGAGTATAAGAAAGTGAATCCTCTGCTACTACCAATTAACTACATTCAAGTTGTGGTGATATATTTTTGTAAGTTGAGCTTTTCACTCAAGTCAGCACTAACTGCTTCCGAAGCTATCCAGTGCTATGGAATAATGACCTAAGGCCCTGCTTCTTTCAGCATGACACCCTCTTTTACTCTTAAGGTCAGCTCTACCAAAAGAGCATCGAGAGCTCCACATTCAAAGTTTCTACAGCTGGGGGAGATAGGTACCAGATTGGCCAACAAAATGAAGAAATCACTAGATGAAAATGTTTTTCGGAAGGTTGGCTTCTATTTCCCCATTAAGGAAGTCTTCCAGTCAATGATTTCTAGTACTTATACAAGGTGTTTTATTTCCTGAAATTCCACTGATCGAATAATATCTCTGGAGAGATTTGTGTTCACAGTATTCGGGAACATTTGCTTAATATTTCCAGGTCATCGTCAATGTTCTCCGAAGAAGAGTTCTAACAAAGTGCATCCAGACGTGTCTGGAAGTGCAGCCACAGCGTGTCGTTTGCCTTCGCGCTTGATTTTTATTTATCTATGGTAACCATTTATCTGATATAGCTGATTGAAGCTTATGAAATAAACACATATTATATTATATACAATGTTTATAATATAGGATAGCATAAGTGGTTAAGCTTATGGAATAAGATATGCATATGTATTTTATGTATGTATGAGTTCAAGTGCCTTAGCTAATGGAATAAGTTAAGGCACTCATACTCATATAGGAGTTATTGGTGCTGAATGAAGCTATGTTTCCTTCAGCAATTCCAGTCCATTGCCTCCAGAACTGAGCTGATCTGCAAGATCGATGACCAATTTCCAACAGAGGGGGAACTCAAAGACAGATGTTATTTTTGTGCGATCCTAAGGATTAAGTTGAGGAATTGCGTGGACTATGTTGCTATGTTACTATGTTGCACAAACAATGCTTTTTTGCTCGTCAAATGACTATATACTGTATACTGACCGTATACTGACCGTATACTGACGTAAGTGTTACAAGTGTTACACTAGCAGAAAATTCTACATTACTTAGCCAGTTTTTGAAATTGTATGCTGTAGTTTTTTTGGTAGTACTGAGAGGTCATCGAAAATGAATCTTCTATGTCAGAGATGAACATCAATTGTTTCAATGATTGTTAAATATTCTGAAAAACAAGTACCAATAACCGACTTTTTTTTTTATCTTAAATGTTTGATATTAAAAATTCAAACTTTTTGTGTACAAATATCGAAAAATAATCGTAAAGATAAACTGAGGTCCGAAAGCTACATTTCTGAAAGGTATATTTATTTTGAAGAATGAAGTCGATCAAATATCGTGTAAAATTAGAAAGGTTTCAAAGTTTTTAAATATTTATTTAAAATATTTATAATTATTGAGGCGATATCAATTTAAATTCAATTTATAGATTCTAAGCTTCGCCTGCACAGTCTGAAGTTCATCGCTAATCACGCTCAATCAGACAGAGATTTACATTGTTTTTTCGGTCTTTATTTCGAGGACAACATTGGCCCCTCATCTGTTTTTTTGATTGTGGTCTCGCTTCTTCATCTTTTACAGATGTAGATGCGTTTTTGCTCAATGATACTCCATTTTACGTTAGATCGAATAGCTAAGTTTCGAAGCAAGTTTTCTGATATCGGTTATATTAGATAAAATGCTAAATTTTCTAAACATTCTGATATTGACGTCATTATCCTTACTCCTCTGTTGGCAAGCGACCATTTTAAAAAGGATTTGTGTATCCAGCGCAGCTTAGTCAAGCGTTTCATAGTATAACATATAAAGCAGTGATTAGAGCTCCAAGTTATAGTATGCGAGGGACACAGTTGACCGTTGATATCAGTGCGACCTTAGGTTTTATTCAAGTGTCAGATGATATTTGGTTCGCCATCAGTGATCTTTGTATATTAGGGAGGCAAAAAGGATTATTTTATTTTTCTTAGGTGTTTGCAAAAGACATATGATATTATTTCAGAAGCAAAATTGTGCATCAGGAATAGTTTAAGAGGGTGAGTACTGCAGGTGAGGTGTTTACCAGGTAGTTTAGGAGCATTGCACATCTTGGAACCCCACCCTTATGGCGTAAACACCCTTCATCTTCCAACCTCAAAAAAACCTTGCAGGGATTTCTCGTTTATTTTTTTGCAATTTACCCATGATTCTCAGATTAAAAATCATTCAACTCCTTAAATATTGGTGAACCAATCGTCGCATGTCAAAGTTCTGTTTGAACTTTACATTGTTTTTGTTATTTTCTGAAGAAAATACTGCGGTTGACTTCCATAACCTGGTTTGCCATCTAATTTGTCTTTACCCAAGTATGGGAACACGTTGTATAAATATGATGTTTAAGCATTATTCATAATGATTAACTTGCTAGGTTTTGATATTTGACAGGTTTTGACTTCATGTACATACAAAATTAGCAACTTCGTCTAAAACTTACAGCTGTTGCAGCAGCTGCACACCAACAGTGACTATCTCAGGCATATTAAAACGTATTTGACAATTATGAATGAACATCTGAAAAATGTTGTCTTCACTCCATGACAATCCACATATATATGATGTCAAACCATTTAGCTTTTCCCAAAGGCCATGCACATTTGCATTAAGTGATTTCCAGTCAGCAGCATGATATTAATATCTGACGAAGCCTTGTTTTTACTTTGTCTGTATTATGATGTTAAGATTGAATAGTGTACCCATTTTCATTGGGTACACTATCCAAAACAGTGTTTTTAATGCGAATATTTGTATGCTGCATAATAATTTTGAAAATATTATCTGGCAGTAGAACATCACAAAATTCTTCCAGACAAACAACATACTTCTAAACAAAGGAGCAACAAGACCAACTGGGCCTGGAACTTTTTCTTTGAAATCGAGTGTCCTATAAGTGTCCATCAGTTAAGGCCCAGATACAATACTGCATCGCATCGCGCTCTCGCATCGCCGTCACGCAACGCATTCAATTTACAATGCACGCGATGCGAGGAAGAATAATGTTCATATGACAAATGTCAAATTGGTGACATTTTAAATGAAATTTGATTGAAACTATTTTTGATTTTCAAAATTTTAGAATTTTCCTTCGTATGGCAAATCATAGCCTCAACAAGGATGCACGAAATTTTCATTCAAAATTCATTCCGAATAACCCTCCTACTTAAAAAGTAATTAATTCGTTTAAATTTCAAATTTCATTTAAGCGCCATCAAGCATCTGATAAACTTCACGCACCTCGTTGCGAGGAATTTTCGTTTTTCCGAATATTTCTCGTCTCGCATCAACGCATCGCACTCATTGTACGATGTCGTATCCAAGCGCATGTTACGAAAACGGGTTGACATTTACTGCGAGACTCTCGTCGTGCTCTCGTATCGCAGTCTCGCAGTATTATATTTCGACCTTTACACACAAGGTTATTGAACTTGCGTGCTATTCCGATCGCAGACTTTGCGCGTGTTTTTCCCTTAACAGTGCATCCAATGGGATTGTATGCGTTATGTACTCAATTCGCTTAGAAGTTACCTGAATTTGTTTGAGGAGGGCTAAGATCCGACTGGTTTCTATTTTAAAAAAGGTTCTTCATGCTGCTCCTTAACAATTCTGTATTTGCGAAGCCTTTAAGCGAGAGGAATGTTATCGACCTCGTCAAATGAATGACTGTTCCTCTCATTCAGAAGTCGTTGAACTTGAGAAGTGTTCTCGATCTTATCGTCTTCGAACTCCATCGCGTCATTGGGCGCAAATTGATAATCTTGATCATCTCCATCTGACATATGATCTTCCTCTTCCGAAACAGTATCACTGTCTTCATCGGTATCATCCTCAGCGACACTCGCGCGTGGTCCGAGAGCGTAGACTAATAAATTATAACTCCTTTGTATCTTAAACTAAACAACGAAAAAAATCCATGAATGTACTCTTACTTTGGGGCTTCTAAGAAAAAAAATTGGCTTAAAAAATACATGACAAAAATCTGCTCTGGAATTCACTTCAATGCACACAAGTTTTACTAAGGGAGTGTACAGCACATCAGAAAAATAATACTTATTCCGTCAGCCGCTTGAGAATGTCAGGCAACAGGCGAAAATTTTGGTGCAGATGCAGTTTGTGATAGAACGTGTAGAAGATGGTTTGAAATTTGAAGCAAGTCAGTTGACTTTAATAGCGACAAGCCACATTTAGGACGGCCATCTTCGATTGGTGACGACAATATCAAGACTATGATAGAGCAAGATCCCTTTTACACAATATCGAAGATTGCTGAGAAGCTGAGTTCAACTCAACAAACCATTTCCGACCATATTCAGAAGCTAATATTGCTCTTTAAATAGTCTAGATGGGTGACATCAGTTGAGTAAAAAAATTGCATATCTTTGCATGCTCGGTGCAAAACGAACCTGTCTTGGACGGGATGATAACTGGTGGTGAAAAATGGACTACTTACGAAATATCGTGAGGAAAAGAACGTATTTCAGACGGCCTGCCCCTCCACTTCTAAGCCAAGCTTGAACCTGAAGAATAGAATGTGGGAAAAAGAAGAGAATGATGAAAATCGCAGAGCTAGACTGGGAAACGCTGTCAGATACATAATCCTCCTCAGACTTAGCACTCTCCGATTATCATTTGTAGGATTTTTAACAGGAAAAAACTTCAAAATTGAAGCCGATGCCAACCAAGTACTAGTTGAGTTCTTCGCCTCTAAAAATCCATTATTTGTTAAAAATCGCGTTTCCAACTTGCGATAACACTGGCAACAAGTCATAAGAAAAGTTCAAAAATATATTCTGCAATAAAAATTATTAACTGTATGAAAATTGTGTTATTTTCATTCACTTCAAAAACGAACAGATCTTTCCGGTAGGCCTTTTACTTTGTAGATTGATAAAGATTTATCATAAAAGTGTGATAGTTTTCTGAAAAGCAACAGGTTTGAATTATTGATCCCGCAATTTTTTCTCAAAAACTTTGCATGGGAAGAGCTGCAAATGGTACATTTTTCACCGGCATTAAGGACAGTTAAGTTGAAGGAGTTTCCGCGGAAACTATAACAATCTCATGTATTTTTACACAACTTTCACAGTGACACAGTCACAGTTTTGATGGTATTTTAACATACACTTTCCTGATTGTATCAAATACTGCTCATTATCACAATCTTGCGCTTCAATAAAAAAAATCGTCAAAAGATTTACACATGCAATCGGTTGTAAAACTTTTGTCGCTGAGAGCAATTTCACTTTTTCTTCAATTGTCTTATTTGAAATATAATTTGCGGTGGTCTTTCCCGGCTAAAGCACACATAATTTTGAAAATTGAACTCGTAACGATGCAACTATTCTCCGAGTTGTTTAAGGATTCCATCGAAAACTTTTCGTTGGGAAATTCGTTCATTTAAAATTGGACAGTATCCAGTCGTTTGTCGAAGGAAAAGGCGAAGTTGCGAAAAGGTGCACTTTTAGCCTTGTTTGGGCATTGCAATGTCCTTAGCTTCGGGCAATAAAAATGGCACAAAGCTCGTTCGTCTTGAAACGAAACTTATTCTCGATTTACTGCTACAGAAGAAAAATTTTCCAAGTGATGTGACAACGATAAAACTTAATCGAGGAAATTGGCATTTTTGCCGAGCCATCGACTTTGAAAGGAGTTGCGGGGTCTCCTCATTTTCCTTCGACAAAAAAACGTTTCTATGAAAAAACTTAAATTTTGAATGAATTGAAAAACAGCTAGAGAAAAAAGTTTGTTGGTTGCATTTCCAACTTTTTTCTCAAACTTCGGCAACTTTTGTTGTGATCGTTTATTTTACTTCCTGGTTTCGAACAATTTTTATTACTCACTTTTTCCGAATTGAATTAGTTCAACACTTTTTCTTCGGATTTTGATATCTGTAGACTGAAAAGGAATCATTTATTTTTATAAAGATACAAATACTATTACCCTGGGTTCGGGCTAGAATTCGAAGATAGCCAACGTTGTCTTCCTGAAAAAGACGAGAGTTGCGACGAAGTCGAAATGAATCGGTGTCTAGAACATGCTATCGGCAACATTAATGCATTTTCAAAAGAAAATATCTGCTCGAAAATGTAACGTCAGATGCTGGCTTTCAATTCCTTATGATCTTATGCAGTCGTCGCGTGAGTTTATGTTATATTTGGCGTCCTAAATTTCTTTATCTGTAATCTAATTATAACAGTGCTTTCAAAGAAGATACATTCTTATTTATAACAAAAGAAACTCAAGTTAGCGCTGCTTATGTTTCACTTTAAATGCAGGTTAGCTGCAAAAATTTAAGTTTTTTGAAATTGTGATAATTTTACGACTTGAGCGCTCTGGTATTTGCATTCATAACCACACATTTAACAATGTTCATGGAAGTTGGAGAACTAACTACCTTATCTGGGGAGTTGAAACTGCATAGGAAGTCAAAGTCCACCATTACATATCGTAATTCATTGTGGAATATCTTCGTTATGGTAAAAAGTAGTTATTGGGGCGAAAAGTGGACTATTTCGACAGTGGGGAGCCAAAAGTCCGTGTTGAAGTTCTGCGTTTAATGGCAAGTTTTTCTGTGGTAAGACAACATGCAGGCTCTTGAGACGGCTGCAAATTAATGCCTCTCGTGCTACTCCCATTTTCTCTCTCGGTTCGCATTCTATTCATAATTCACTTGCCAAACAGTTTGTACTTTCTCGAACTCCTTCACGCTTGCTTGCTCAATTCTCTCTTGAATTCAAGTTTGAGAAGTTGAATTTCTTCGAGAAGGGTTGAATTATTCGTCCTTCTAAGTCCGAAAGTCCTTACATACATAATGTTCAAGTATGCAATGTATAGTTTTGGTATCTAGTTGGGGCTGGAAACGGATTCGGATATTCTGTGGCTTAAGTGGGTTGCCTGGCGATGGGATGATAAGTTCACATAAATTTTCCGATGCATTACGTTGCTTTTGACAAAGCCACTTCGGGAGGATATAGCGGTTTCTCTCTGTTCATTTCCTGTTGCGCTTTTCCTTAGCACTAAGTGCTGCTTTCGACATAACTAATGGAATGCGCTTGCGAAATTTGTCTTGCTTTAGACACTAAACGGATCTGTAGAAAAATCATTTTTGAATTTAAAAACGTTGTTTTTCCAATTTCGAGTTGCTTGATTCATGTAAGCTACCAATAAAATCTACAAAAGCTTATGTGCTCAAAGATAAGTTGTACAAAATATCAAAAGTAAATTGTTATTACGTTTCTTGTACGAAAATAAGAGAAAGCAGTATGAGGATATAGTAGAAGTCGTACAAGGATGTTGGATCATTTAAAGCATCAACTTATGCAAAATCAAAAGATGTTATTTATGATTGAATACCACTTCCTATTGCTTAGTTATAATTACCTTGAATAAACCAGGTGTATGCGTAATTATTTTCGGTTTCCTTTTGCAAATAGTACGTAATATTTCAGGCAAAATTTTTTCTTTAATTGAAATTACAGGCCATTGGCTTCTATAAATTTTGCCCATCTTTCAGGTCGTTTATGAAAACCATGTCAGAAAAACTGCTCGTCGAGCCACTTTACAACATCCTCAAAATCACTGACGTGCTGCTCTGCGAGCGCAAACCCTTGATGCGAAGAGGTGATAGTCAGATGGCGCCAAAGCTGGGGAGTGTGGCGGGTGCAGACGGTCATCGATTTCACTGTATCATTAACTGCTTTTGCTGTGTGCGACGAAATCATTTTGCAATGTCTTCTGGCCCATTTTGGCGGTTTTTCAATTGATTGTGGTTTAAATATGTCATTTGTTGACGATGGCGTTGTGTTTGAACGGTTTCGCCGGCCTTCTAGAGTTCAGTATAAACATTACCACTCTGATCTCACTAGACACAGTGCATGGTCTTCCTACCGATGCGATTTGGCCTTGGTGTCAAAGAGCCAGCTTCAAAGAACCAGTCAAAGAGCCGCCAGGTGAAAACCACGATTTTTTCCGCTTCGGGTTTTCAAAATAAATCCATTTATCGTCACCCGTCACAATTCCATGCAAAAATGATTTCCTATCGTGGCGCCGAAGCAGCATTTCACAATTGACTTTGCCATTTTCTTTTTGCTGTTCATTCAAATCGTGTTTGACCCATTTCCCGAGTTTATTATTCTCACCGATTAGATCAATCAGATCATCGATCGCAGATCGTTGAATGTGACACATTTAATGCTTTTGCTGATTCCCATTGAGTTTGAATTGGGACACCATTTTTTCATTCAATTTTTGTGGTCTTCGAGAGCAACCTTTCACACCAAAATTACCATTTTTGAATTGTCGAAACCATGTCGCACATATGCTTATTGATAGACCGTGTTCGCCATTTGTTTGAACTTGCAAACAATGACTTTCATCAGCGTTTTTATTTTCGTTAAACACGAAAAGCATAAACGCAAAAAGCATAAGTCGATAAAACAAACAAGCTAGTTTTGGCGCTCTCAACTATTGTGTGTTTATTGCTGAATGACGATCGAACTCGTAATTTATTTCAGATTAATACACTGCGTACATTTCGCTGGCGCCGTCTCTTAGTAAAACCAGGAAAAAACTTATGCATACATCTGGTATACTTTGGATATTGTGATTTCAAATTTCCTTCGCACAGAACAATATGACCTTATGAGATAATATAATATATTATCTCAATATATTATCTCATAACTGCCAATTTTATCGTAGGCCAATCTGCTTTGAGAACTGGAAAGTATTTTGTAGCCTCCTTTCTGTTATGCTTTAAACTTGTACTTTAAAATATACTTTAGATTATGTGGAAGTGCATTTGCATCGAATAATAGAAAACGCCGATTTACTCTGGACAAACGAACCTCCAATCCTTTGGAATGTAGAGGTAATTAAATTCGTGGTCATAAATAAGAAGGTAAATTTTAAAGCGAGTCGTCTCGTTTCCTTGAGCGATTGTTTTCTGAGGCACAAATCTACCAGAATACAGATTAAACACCCCCTGCCAATCGAATGACATAGCTTAGAATCGTTTGAACACTTTACTTCGAGATAGGCCCCTTTATCTTGGAAGCTGATTGAATATCGGAATCCCTTATCCAGGGGCAGAGTGCAATAGCTTTGTCAGGTAGAAATCGATCACGCCATGTTTTCGACTGAGCCACGACCTTAGATCGCTTGTGAGATGCGCGGTCCATCTTACTTTTGAGTCAAGACCGAAATACAGTACTGCAAGACTGCTATGCGAGAGCGCAATGCGATTCTCGCACCCCGCGGCGCAACGCATTTAATTTACAATGCACGCGATGCGAGGAAGTATAATGTTCATATGACAAATGTCAAATTGTTGACGTCTTAAATGAAATTTGCTTGCAATTATTTTTGATTTTTGAAAAGTTTTGAATTTGGAACTCTCCTTCATTTGGCAAATAATTGCCTCAACAAGGATGCAGGAAATTTTCATTCTAAATTCATCCAAAATAACCTTAGTACTTAAAAAGTAATGAAGGCTCTATGTTGCTTGGGCCCGGCGGAATTAATTTTGGCCTGCGGCAACATCCAAACGAACTTCAGTAATGAAGGCATTTGAATTTCAAATTTCACTTAAGCGCCATCAAGCATCTAACAAGCGTCAACGCATCCCGTTGCGAGGATTCTTCAATTTTCGGAATAAATTCTCGCCTCGTATTGACGCATCGCAATCATTGTACATTGTACTATACAAATGCATGTTACGAAAACTGCTTGACATTTGCTGCGAGACTCTCGTCGCGCTCTCGCATCGCGGTATCGCTCTATTGTATTTTGGCCATCACGCTTCCGAGATTATTTCCATTCGTCGAGAGTACGACGTCTATCATCGCAAGCCACTGATCAATTGCTACCCTCGTGTCTTCATAGGTGGATTCTTTTACGCTTTATGGCAAGGACTGTGATGAATGCCACCCCTGAGACCACCGACGTTGCTGATTCAGAGACTGTCCGGTAGACTGATACAATCCGCAGTTCTCTTCGTCTGTGCATTCGAACGAACAGTTTTTAATGCAACTCCCAATTGAGAGCTTCACTTCATATTTCCCCTCTATGAAAATCATAGGTTGTACGCACCTCAGTAAAAGTCGCTTTTTTGTTAGATTGGATATCCAACTAGGCCTTAGTAGACTCATTACCAAGCCCTTTGCCATGGCCTTATCTATCATTGTCCTGATTTACTCCTAGAAACTCAGCTAAGAGTCTATTATTAATACTAGGTATTCAAGTGATATTTTCGATTCTGCTTATTCTTTTCAGGAAGGTTACATCAGATTTCTTGACCACGAGACTGAATCTATGATTGGTCATCTTTCTCTCTCCCCGGTGCATTAGCGTATTTATTCTTAATGGCATCGGAAGTTTGAGTCTTAGCAGTCTTTCGTAGGAGATGTTCCGCAAGTCTTGGACAAAGATAGAGGCTTGGGACCCACCTGATGACACCAGCATTCTCCGTTGACCTTGTACTGTGTCGTTGATTAGATTTCGATCTTTCTGGTGATTTGAACTATCCGCATTGGATATTCTGGTACCTGAAATGAGTTTCGCGGGGAATATCCGTCTATGTCACAGAGCTGAACACATTGTGGACATCCAGCTTCACTAGGATGACTACCCGCCAGTTAGACATTTTGCATGCTTCTATCTGCTGTCTCTATAGTCATCATCTCCACCACTGCATATATAGTGCATCCCTCTGCTTTGAAACTTTGAAAAAGCCCGTGTTATCTCGTCCATTTTTCTAACTTTATGTTCACAGCCCACTGAATTTCTGATAATTGCTTTATAGCCCAGATCTCACGGATGCCTGTTTACGTTTAGCCAACAAATTGCCTTATTCTTCTGGGTCAGTCCACGAAGACATTTTTTAGCCGACAGGAATATTTCCTTTCTGTATTCATCCTTGCTTTGCACCAGTTTTGCTTGTGCCACTCCCTTCACTTTCGGTGGTTTTAGTTGGCCACCCGTAAGTCATATATTATCATATATTATCGCCTTATGTTATGCGCCTCTAAACAACTTTTTCACGTCGTAATTACCAGTATTCCACACGAAGGCGGAGCGACGAGAGTGTGGGATCGCAATTGTATTGTCGTGGATCTCGAATGCTTTGTATTAATGATGATCACTGGGCAAAAAGTTTTCTGTAAATCTCCAAATTGGAATTTTTAGGAAGTTTGTCTTTAAGAAGAAAGCCTCCGAGGGATATGTCATGCCCAGGATGGTATCCATACGACCAAATCTACGGAAAGCTCGGGTGTTACCAGAGTTGACCACAAAAAGATCGCTTTGGCTGTTACCTCATTGGTACGTATTACCCATGTATCTGGTTAAGACGTGCCCCATTGAACCACATTGCACTTAAACTCCCACCTCCCAACAAACTTTGAACCTCTGTAGGCCGGATAACGTTTCTTGATGAGTTGAGCTTCTCCTTAAAAATAACATTGGTTCGCTCAGTGTCAGGCATACATTTAAGATTGTTATATCTGGATACCGAACTCACACGAAACCATCTCTTTGTTTGCAACTCTAAACTTTCAGACATGTATTGTTTCAAACCCAGATATCGCAAGTATTCAGTTCCTCAGGGTACCATGTTGACGGATTTTGGCAGAAAGAAGTCGGCTTTGATTTCACTAGGTAACTGTTTATGCAGGTCTTGGGCGTTCTTCTTGGACTCTAACGTAAGTTTCTCTATAGGATAACACTAGTGCTTTCAAATTCATCTTCTTTCAAGAAACGGTACTTCATTGTTTTAACGTCATCAGATATGTGGGTAATGCTCTCGAAGGGAAGACTATGCGCCTCTCCACGCATTCT
Source organism: Stratiomys singularior (assembly GCA_954870665.1). Classification (NCBI taxonomy): domain Eukaryota; kingdom Metazoa; phylum Arthropoda; class Insecta; order Diptera; family Stratiomyidae; genus Stratiomys; species Stratiomys singularior. Next base: position 64,613,978 of record OX940880.1, on the reverse strand, counting down.
ATTCTTTACGCATTCTATTCTACGTAGCCGCGCTCAAAGCACAAGGAGCACCTATTAGACCCACCGTGGGCTTGTGTGGGAATGTGTCTTCGGCCTTAACAGCTACCCTGATTGAACACACAAAGTTTGAAAACACGTTCTTATATTCTACCATTCATCAGTTTGATCAGCAGTGCATAATTTATGGCATTGGTGCGTGACTTACTTCGCTGTTCGTGTTTCTTGTTCGGGGTTTCCCTCCATTCGTTCTCAGGAAGAAGGTTGTCATTTGCCGCTTTTGCAAGGAGCGTTCTTCTGGAGGCTTTTCTGATGGCGTTTGATGCCACCACCTAGAGTCTGTAATAATACGAAGCCTGTTTGTTGGCTTTTTCATCCTTCTCCTTTTGTCTGGATCGAATCAGAAGCCTTCCCAAAGCTAGATCTTTGCACTTCCTTCACTTTTAGTCACATGCGTGTGTAGAGTCGATGTGGTCTAAGAGGTCTCCCAGCTCAAATTAAATGTTCGTCTTGCACTGGCTGTAACGTAATTGTATGTATGCATTTCTCCGCAGCGTTTGCACGGAAATCTGAACTTATTAAAGTTATTTGCAGGGTGTCGGTGATTTTGGCAAATATCTTAAAATAGATCACCAATTTACATATATAAGTTTCAGGTTTTGGAAAATGAGTTAATTTGAATTATTATTACAATTTTGAAGGTGCCTTATAACAATTTTGAAGGTGTCTGGCGTTTGGTTTGCATCCCTCAAAGTGTCTGGCTCACTCCAAAGTGATTTGCAATAGTATCCCGTTCAAAATAGAAAAATCAACATTTACAGTTAGAAATAATCAGTGTCCGATTTGTCATACCTTGAATACTTGTAATCTCTCATAGCCATCGCAACTCAAAGGAAATAGTATCCATACGGTGCTGCTTTTGTACAACAATTGCGCGGAAAAATTTTCAGCTGTTTTTTTTATAACGTATGTCTTGCTAACTCTCACTCTACATTAGCAAGAGTTTATTTTCGTCGTGTGAAACAACTTCCAAGATATCCTGAGCATTTGCAAATCGACGATTCTTCTGTTCTGTTGTTAGATATTTCAGGATGAACTTCGCACATACGCAACTCTTACCCTAATTCTTGGAAGAAATTTTCTAAACAGTGTATTGGTAGGTATTGATATTTAAAGATCACTTTGTAGATTGCGTTTAGTTAACCGACAATTTTTTTCACAAATAGCCCATACGCGACGTTTTCTAATGTCATTGCGGCCCAAAGTCCGCTAGAGCGAAAATCACTGCTAACTAGGATGCAGATCTTTGATCCTAGATAGCATACATTAATAAAATTTCATGCAAAGCTAACCATTTGACATTTTGACGATGCTTATTTTATTTACGCATATTACAAGGGATGTGTAGACGTGTGAGGAAAAGATGGTGATGAAACTTTTCCTTGTAAGTGCTTTTCGTTTTTCGAATCTAACACATCTCGAATTTGTTCTTTACTCTTTTACACTCCGAACTATTCGAAACATTGGTGTTCAGCTGCTCAATGCAATTTTGCGCCAGAAACGGATGTTTACTTACTCTCTTATAGTACAGTTTTGGAACTATGTAACTTCTTATAATCGTATTGGACTTAAATCGACATGTTCAAATCGAGAAATGTAAATTTGGCATGGCAAATTGTACTGCTCGACGCATTGAACTAGACTGAGCTCAGCTTTGAAAATCTATTCCTCCAGATTTCAACTTGTTTATTTGCACTTATAAATCTCATTATACAGTGCGTGCTATGTTCGTATATCGACATTTCTTCTACACAATACCCTTATCGCTCTATTAAAATGGCAGAGAGAAGTGTTTGGACAGTCATGAGCATACTTCTCGCGTTCTCTTCCGACAAACCCCACTGACATTTCTTTCATATATCTTTAGAATTTTACTATATTTAGATTTGAAATCTTGTGACATTTTAAGAGAAAACATCGGAGAAATATGCGTGTGTCTAAAAATTGCGCTAAAATAACTTCATTTTCCGAAATCATTTATAATCTTTAATATACCCTGAGAGGGAACATGGTATTGATATGCTAGAATTACGATGGGTTAATACCCACGCACATTGTCGTCACTTCGACTCGATTTCTAACTCATAATGCAATAAACTGCTCGTGCAATTCCTTCATAAGGTCTCTTCCTGGTAGTAGTTTACCTTCCCAGCAAACAATATATTCATTACATAAGGCTTATTTCGTTGTAGTTTATTCCTTAGTGTATAAGACCTATCAATTGTAAGGGAAAACAGTTTGCATATACTTTACCTTATTTTATGCCTTAATTTAACATGGGCCATGTCATAGGCATTCAGGTTTACAGCTTTTATCATTCTATATACCTTATGATAAGGCATAAATAATGATATACTAGAAGTGATGATTGCACTGCGCAAAATTCACGTACCCAAGAATTACCACTCACTCGAGATAGTTGTCACTCACTTTTAACTATCACACTCGTCACATTCACCGTCCCAACACAATCCGAACATACACTGATAATCGTTGGTGGTGTCTACAATCACATTCCTATTGACACTTTGACAGAGACCTTCACAACTTGAAACTGACTATTTCATGGAAATAGTCAAAACTAATGTAATCATTAGAATAAGGCTTAGTCTCATATGCCTGATCGTTCTTTTTGCTGGGTTCAGATGTCAAAACATTACGGCAATACATGATGCAGGAGTTGATTTCCGCTTCATTTGGCATATTATAAAACATGTATATAGGCAACCGATTGACCATGCGCTTACGTGACACAACTTAGTGAATCTACTTCAGCTTCTATGGAATTGCAGAATTCCGTCATGGTTGGTTTTTATGTGGGGCTCGCAGTTCCATCTTCGTCACATTAGATTAGTTAATAAACTATTCTCCTCACCTTTAGCGTGAACGACGAAAGAGTCAATGCCCGTCTTAACAATAAATAGGGGTTGTTACCTCTCTGTCCCCGTTATTTTTCATTTCATATTTGTTCGCTTAAGTTTCGACTTTTTCATACAATAAGGCTGTTGTAGCAGTTATCTGGCCACTAGGATTGATGTAAACGTGGTTTCAGAAGCTACATTATTATTTCTGTCATGAAAACTTCGTATTAATTCTTTGACAACAAACTCAGCAAGAGTAACCTCGCTAGTTTTGTACCTTTTCTTATCATGTACATCATTCTACTGCCACACATTTTTCAATCTTTTTGCCACATTTCGCATCAGGCTTGTAAAGAAAAAATCTTGAATTTGCAACAACCACGTAATGCCATCGATGATCATCGGTGGTAACAATGTTTCCAAAAATAAAATTTCTTCGAATTTGAATCGTCAACAAGTTCCATGTAAAAAGTTGCATCTATGAAAAGATCCACAACGTGACAAGTGCATCGGAACGATCTGAAGATGGCTCCATACAGCCGAATCTCGGAGTCATTCTCACAAAACACAAGAATAAAAATGACATCTAAGCTAAATATTATTCAAAGTGACGAAGCACACACAGTTTTTTTCGAAAAAGAGCGTACTAACCGGCTGAATGACTAAAGAATTCTGCTAAGTCGTCATTGAGCTCGCGCGAGACAACCAGCCAATGAGCAAGTTTTATAATAATTGAGTGCTCGTCACTTTGACGAAAATGAGCTATTTATGGTTAAACCGCTTCTCTTCTTCGCTGCCGCTTCGCTTCTCTTTTAATCTTGCTCTCTTCATACACTCTTCTCCAAAGGTTCAGCTTCCAATCAAACATTGTTAATTGCATGAATTTTTTCTAAGCTAGCCTTTCTAAGATTAAGGAGAGGTTCTTTCAAATTTGGCCAAAAAGGGCTAAGTTTGGAAATGATTTGTGGCATGATGAAAAAACATAGAAACATCCGGTTTTAACGATTGAATTGGTTATTTATTATACAATAATATGATATATTTTTTGTAACAAAATTCAAAATAGCGGCTGAACAATGGCGGCTTTTGTCGATCACTGCCTGAAAAATCTTGTCTCCGAATTTCAAGCCTACAGCCTCTTGTAGTAACCTGAAATGAAAAAGTTTTTTTTCAAATGAAAGTAGATGAAATTTTCTATGGCTTATACCTAACTATAATGATTTTTGACCACAAATTGACTGAAATATGAAGGCTCGCAAAAAAAATTTTTTTGTGTCACTTTTTTTGTTATTAAACCTTAATTATAAATAACAATTTAATAATGACTTATGCTCGTTTTAGGTATAAGCCAAACAGAAAATGATCACCTTTCAAACATGCTTTAAATTAAGGAAATCAAAACAATAGATCAAAAGATGTCCTCGAAATTCAGATGGAAAACGTGGTTCCGAGAAAAACGCGTTGATAGATAGCAGCTCCGAAAATGATATTTTTTGTACGAAACATTTAGCCAGGAAATAAGTACTGAGAAACGTGTAATGGATTTAGAATCCCAGCCGTCACGGCGACGACTCGGGATGAAAGTCGGCCTCGCACCGACAATTGGACGTGCAGTCCTGGAGACGTGGCAACGAGTCGTACCCCGTGGGTCAACAACTCGGCCACTCGGAAGTTCCCTCGTGTGGTGGCTGCTCGCTAGCTAGCTCAGTGCGGCGAGGATTGCGGACGTGGGTCGGACCCAAGTGAACTTCCGCTCTTGGTTCCATTTGAACCAGCCACCGAAAAGCCCGATTTACTACGCGACGTTTCTAAACAAATTACGTTACTTTACTCTAATTTTTTACCATCAAGATACAATCAAAGAATCAAACTCCCCGACTAACGCGCATTCGCGAACCGATATACCGCGGTGCCTAAAAACAAACTACTTTAATTTTGCGACCGTAAAACACGCGAACCCGAAAAAACCGAACTAGTAGTCCGCGACACGACTACAAATTATGACCGGAACAAAACTACAGCACCGCGGAACCCGAGCGACGAAACACATTGTTGACCCTACATCATCCTGCACTTACCTTCGCGCCATTTCCACCTGAAAGAAAAGGTTGTTGGAAGGAAAGAATGTGGTTTTTCTTTTAGCACTTCATTTTAATTCTGGTTCTTAAAAATTTATGTAAAATTTTAACGCTTTATAGGTCAAATCACACAAGTCAGACAAACGTACCAGAATCGCGCTATATTAAGTCCACTGTTGATTAAATCAAATTAAAAGAAAGCACGATAGTGAAGCAGAAACATCGAAATACTATTATATGTGTACACATACTTGCTTAACCTACTTCAAAAAAATTATTCTTAATCATTCATTGGGTTTATAACAAACTTTTGAATTGCACATTATTCTTACACAAATGAATATTTCTTTTCCACTATCAATATAAGTATTCAAAAAGGCTTAATTTTGTACGAGGTTTTTTTTTTTTTTTATACAATTTCTTAAATTGATTCTCATTGATGTGTCGAAATCTCCAATGAGTTCAAATCACAGAGAAAGCGATCCATTTTAAATTTAAAATATTTTACCATCTAATATATTTTCAACTGCTTAACTCTACTTTTTTTTTTTTTTTGCAATGATTACTTTCCTTACGTTTTGTATTGAACAGTGTCTCGCGATTAGCTATTTACCCAATATGTGTTTGATTCCACGCTACACTGAGTGCCAGCACTTCTCCTCGCCTTGCATTATTCCATTTATTTTAATTTGAATACCCTTTCACTTTATCATTAATGTTTTCAATATACATTTTAAGTTATATAAAATCGGCATATAAAAAAAATTCATTTAGAGTTTGTGTTACCTACAAAAATTGTTGTTTTTTTTTGCTAAATTTTTCTAAGACTCCTTAGCACTACTACAATGCTCTTATATTGATGTCTTTCTTTTCACAATCTGTTACAACTCCTTAATCCACCCGCCGAAATGGGATCAGCAATGGATTCTTATGTTTATCGAACAAAGAACCTTTTTCCATAAGTGCTGCGTTTTCACTTTTGTAACATAGCACTTTGTTTATCATTAAAACTTATTGCAACCACGTTTACACATGTGAGATGTAATTACGGCGTCAGGCGAAATATACCCGTTAATTTTCCCGGTTCATTGTTGAATTTGTATGCAGGCTTCTTTTCCTTGTAATGAAAACAATAAAAGTCCGGTGTTGACTGAAATGCAAAACTCAAGGGCAGATATACATAACAATGTGGCTTCACTACGTTATTTCGCGCTCACAACGTCTTGGCGGATTTTCACACAGTCTGTTTTGCTATTGAAATGCCGAGGAACCAGCGGTAAGGGTTTCCTTCCAATTTTCCAATTGAGCAATCACATAGGTTTATATGCAAACTAGCAATTGTCAAGCGGTGTGTTTATGCTCACGGGCACACACTGACAACACTTTCGTAAACACTTCCGCATGGGTTTTCACATCACACCGTCATCAAATCTCTGGCGATATCCTTGTTTTCGTGGCGTTGATGACAACGAAAATATCTATTGCATTTGACACGTTAGTTTTTTTTTTTCGAAGAAAACGAGAATTGCGGTTGCATTGCAATCAGAGTTTTAGGTGGTGATGCTGTTGCCGTCTTCGTCTGACGGTTCACGTTCTACTCTCCACCGCGACGAATTCGTATATCTACCGTACATTTTACGACCGACCCATAAATCGATTTGAAACCGCTTTTCTACTTTCCAACAGGTAATCGCGCGCGAAAGACACACCAAATTGTCAAGATAAGTTCACGTTTGGAAATAAAATTACGTCGAGTGATTTTCCACGAGATCACTTTTTTTTTTCTTTTCCACCCGCGTGTGCCTTTTCTCGCGGTCCTCTCCCAACTCCCCGTTCCGGAAATCAAAAAAAACTGTCTTCCGACCTGAAGTGGTCGCCAGGTCGTAGGTCAGCTGACTTTCGACCTGTCCGCTGAACATCTTTCGGAAAAGATGGTGATACAATCTTCAGGTCGGTAGTCACTACAAACGTTCGAAAAAAATCGAGCCAAGATTTTTCTTAAGTGAAATTTTATGCCCTTTCAGAATCTGGTCTCATTTTTACGATATATTGTGACCCTGCATTGTTATAAACAATTAAATGGAATAAAACGTGAAATTTTCGCGATCAAAAATTTTTCAAAGGAATGAAAAACATGGAAATTGAATTCCGAGAATATTGAAATTCGATTTTTTCGTGTCTGTGGACCTTGGACGACAAAATGCAATAGCCGTTTTTTATCATTTTATAGATGGCGCTGTCTGACACGGCTTCATGCGAGTTATTAATTATCCAATGTTAACAATTGACCAAATTTATCAAACAAGATAATAATGAAGCTTGAAAATGTATAGTGGGAGGTTTTTGGTGTTGCTGATCACGAATTTGGCATTAAAATTGCAAAATTAATTAGTTTAAACATTTTGTTGAAACAAATTATTTTGAAAATATCAAAATTTTTATAAAACATGCGCTGATTCGTCATGTACGGTAATATTTACATGTAGAAAAAAATTTATTAATTTTGTTTTGTCATGATATAACAACAATATAGGACTTTTATAAAGAAAAGCACGGAGCATGAAAATTTCGTCCTTTATTGGCGAGTTGGGTATCGTTTCCTCAGTTTCTTCGGTTGTTAATGAAGAATCTGACATTGATTTGGCAAAATTAATTAGTTAAAACAAATTATTTTTAATTAAATTTAAATGCCCCGTGCGCTGAGAAACTTACAGGCCCTAGGTCAACGCGTGGTCCTTGATGGCTTCCTACGTACTGATAACGAATAGGACTACACTCATCACTCGAACTCTGGCACCTCGTACTGCGCTCCATCAGAGAACATCCATTTTCGAACTGAGTTAATGATTGTTGGGCCCGCTCAGCTGGAAAATGCATGGACGTGTCAACGCCTGACAAAAGTAGTCAGTTCTATATTTCAGCCACACAGGTCTAAACAAACACCTCAAAGAGCGGCGCACAAGACTCTTCCGGGCGCCGGAGTTCGAGTGATGAGTGTAGATGTTCTGTAGATGGCAGCTTATGATCAAAGTAATCGATGTGTCAAGACATTCTTTGTTCTAACCTTATAAATCGCCTTGTCCGCACACGAGTTTGTTTCTTCTTCAGTGTTTTCCCCAGTTTTTTCCATAAAATGCCGAAAAGGAGAACAGCACCTAGCCGGACTGCGCCAAAGAAGTTCCAGGGGAATCAGTTTACCTCAGAAAATGAGACCAACTACGTTAGTTCGTCTGCCAAAAAAATTGAAGACATGGACTATAGTGATATTGAAATTGACGCGAACTTGAGCTACGTGATTTGCAATTTCTTGTTGATTTTCAACGCGTTGAGTGAGTTTCTAATTTGCAAAAAGTGTTCTGGTGCAGTGAAGTTCGGACATATGGCGGGACCTGGCGTGGGGTTTAAACTTATTGTGAATTGTTCGTGCGATACTCGCCAGTTACCATCATCCTCAATAATACGAAATGTTTACGATATAAACCGGCGACTTCTTTTTGCTTTTCGCGTTCTTGGGTGCGGGTTACAAAGTGTCAAGACGTTTTGCTCTATGCTGGACATAAAAAACTCTTTTAGCAACACGAAGTACTACAACTTTATGGACAATTCACACGCCGCATCAAAGACTGTATTTTAAATTATTCAAAGAAAGGCCGTACGTGAAAAAATGGACGCAAACTCTGAGGCTGCGAACGAGCCAACAGATTTATCCGTTTCCGGTGATGGATCGTGGAAGAAGCGAGGATTTTCGTCTCTTTTCGGCCTCATCTCACTTATCGGCAAAAATACCGTGAAAATTATAGATGTCATCGTGAAATCTTCCTACTGCTAAGCCTGTTGCAATTGGGCATCGAAAGAAGGGGCGCCGGAATACGATGAATGGAACGAAACTCATGCCGACCAATGCACCGCAAATGGAGGTATACGGCGTGCGCGAGATGTTTTTGCGCTCCGAAAATCTTCTGGGAGTGAAATATAAGAATTACATCGGCGATGGAGGTACGAAAACTTATAAGGCTCTCCTTGATTTGAACCCATACGATGACCGCCCGGTGTTGAAGAAGGAGTGCGTGGGTCACGTTCAAAAGCGAATGATGAGTCGACTGAGAAAGCTGAAAAGGGACACGAAGGGGCTTGGTGGGAAGGGGAAATTGACCGACAAATTGATCACAGAGCTAACGCTCTATTATGAATTAGCAATTCGACGCAGCCCACATTCCTCTGCAAGTATGAAAGATGCCATCTGGGCGACTTACTTCCACAAATGCTCAACTGACGATAATCCAAAACATCACCTATGCCCTGAAGGAAGCGACAGTTGGTGCAAGTGGTGAGTTGCCGAAAAAGAAGGAAGATTGGAAACTTTTAAACATCCTTCTCCTCTTGCAAAAGTTGTTTCGGAAGCCATCAAACCAACGTACGAAGAGGTCTCCAACCCGGATCTCCTCGAACGCTGCATTGGGGCTAACACACAAAATTCGAATGAGGTCTTTAACTCTACAGTTTAGAAATTGGCACCCAAGCACCTGCGTTGTGGCTGGAAAAACTTCGAAATTACGACCTACATTGCAGCGTGTTTATTCAACGAGGGACGGTCTTCGTTATTGAAAATCTGGAAGTCACCATCGGCATTGAGGCCAGCCGATACTGCAACGAAGCCGATAACGAGAGAATCCTTGCTGCTGAAAGACGAATTTTGATCTGTTCTCGAAATGCCCGCCTCGCGAAACGTCTGCAGGAGAAGACCGATCAATCCAACTTCGAAATCGAGGATGGATTCCTGTACGGACCAGGAATAAGCGACTTAGATCTTGATGTGAGCATAATGCAACATATTCAACAAGAAATTTTTTGGAAAATTTTCTAAATCTTCTAATTTTATTATTTTAAACAATAAAATACAAAAGAATTTGAAAATGTAGAATTTTAAAAAAAGTTAGAAATTGCCCCTCCTCCATTGTTGATTCCAGTTATTATTTGTTAAAAAAATTGTTTAAACTAATTAATTTTGCAAAATCAATGTCAGATTCTTCATTAACAACTGAGGAAACGATACCCAACTCGCCAATAAAGGACGAAATTTTCATGCTCCGTGCTTTTCTTTATAAAAGTCCTATATTGTTGTTATATCATGACAAAACAAAATTAATAAATTTTTTTCTACATGTAAATATTACCGTACATGACGAATCAGCGCATGTTTTATAAAAATTTTGATATTTTCAAAATAATTTGTTTCAACAAAATGTTTAAACTAATTAATTTTGCAATTTTAATGCCAAATTCGTGATCAGCAACACCAAAAACCTCCCACTATACATTTTCAAGCTTCATTATTATCTTGTTTGATAAATTTGGTCAATTGTTAACATTGGATAATTAATAACTCGCATGAAGCCGTGTCAGACAGCGCCATCTATAAAATGATAAAAAACGGCTATTGCATTTTGTCGTCCAAGGTCCACAGACACGAAAAAATCGAATTTCAATATTCTCGGAATTCAATTTCCATGTTTTTCATTCCTTTGAAAAATTTTTGATCGCGAAAATTTCACGTTTTATTCCATTTAATTGTTTATAACAATGCAGGGTCACAATATATCGTAAAAATGAGACCAGATTCTGAAAGGGCATAAAATTTCACTAAAGAAACATCTTGGCTCGATTTTTGTCGAACGTTTCTCATTATTTATTTCAAGTCCTTAAAAAAATGTCTTCTAAGGCGCTAATTGTTTAATTGCGTTCATGACGCTCTGATTGTTTGAATATCGATCGTATCGAAAAATCCTTTCGTACACATATTCTACGGACTAGGGAGTACACATATTCATTTTATGTGAAAAAAAACACGATTTTTTCAAAAAAATTTGAAAGAACCTCCCCTTAAGGTGAGTGCTATGATATCCGAGGAAGAACTGTGTCACCGGTGGAATTCCTAAAACGCTAGTGATAAAAGGTGCTCGTTCGTGATACGTTGGGGTAAAGTGTATTTAATAGTGTATAAAACTTTCAAATGTGTTTAAAAGTGTATAAAACTTTCAAATGAACTAAAATACCATACCACTACTTTTATCGCAATAAGATTGTCTTATCAGTAAAATAATTCTATACCATTTTCATTTAAATTTAATTTGAGGCATGTTAGCGCGTCGGACGTCCAAACTAGAGGGCCAGTTTTGAGTACCCAAATCAATAATTTGGGCCATATGCCACCGATAACGTAAGCAATGATCAAGCGTCTCGGGCTTGTCCACGTAGATTGGTGATTTGCCTTATTCCTGCGAGAAATAGACCAGCAGCGTTAAATCACAAGATCTTGCAGGCAAGTTCACAGGCCCAAAACGGGAAATCATGCACTCATCAAGGGTTTCTCTCAGCGCACCCTTGATGAGTGCATGATTTCCCGTTAAAAACCCGATAGTTGAGGAGCAGTCTGGCATGTCGCGCATACATTTTGAAACGAGAGGTCACCTGCATTACGACGTGTCAATCTCGGAACGAGAAAGTCATTGATCATGCCTATATAGCGGTCACCATTGACTTTAATGTTATTCGCAGTAACATTTTTGAGGACATATCACTCATTGATTCCAATGGTCCACAAAGCACACCAAACAGTCACTTTCTTTGAATGCAACGATATTTATGCAAATATTTATTTACAGCTGTGACGCCATACGTAGCATTAAAAGAGTGTTACCGACTCACAGTTATGCATTTCTAAAAACGACACTTTCTGCAAAGATAGGCTGGATAATTCTTGGAAAAATCTCGTATATTATAAACAATGTTCAACTTTTAAGATTTCTTCAAACAAACATATCATCATTTTAACCATTTTTCGACAATAAAATGCTCAAAGTACATTGCTGAATTTTCAAAGTTGTCCGAGCTCCCAAAACGCAAAAGATTATTATTGATACACGCGAATTTACTGTTAGTTTATAAAATCATTTAAGTCCTGCCTCGGATATACAGTTTTGCCGAAAATGTAATAATTTGAGAAAGCGAAAAAAAAATCATACAGTGGATTTTATATCACCGAGTTACACTGTGTCTTGCTTCATTGCTTGTGGTAATTATGTCCTTCTTCCACCTTGTAAGTACGTCCTTCTTCCACGTTGTAATTAGCAGATAAAACACTGATATTTTCAAGTAGTAAAATTTCAAGTAAGATGTGCATTGTGCAGCGTTGCTTAATTCAAAGAGAACTTTATATTCCTGTGTGATATTATCTTGTTAGTGATTCCAAAATTGGGTGTGTGAAGAATACAAAAAACAAAAAATAAATCTTAGAATCATAGGAACGTTACGGATGTATTTGTTACGGATGTATTTTATTGTTGCTTGCAGACAGATACAAGTCTAAGTGATTTTAATTAACGTTTGTAAAGCGCTCTCGAAAATTTCCATTATAATTAGCAGTCATTGACAAACAAACCCAGCATTTCATATTAAGAACTAATTTATTTGCGGTATATCTTCAGTTTGGATCAATACAATCGTGTGCTGAACCACATCTGAAACTTGCTCACTTTCGACGTTCTCTGATTAAACATAAACCTAAGATGTTCAAAATCAGACATCTTTCATCTTTATCATCAGTCTCAGTATTTATGCATATTCGAGTCCGTGATCACGATATGCATACTATGTGGATTCGTCTGGGCGCGTTAATATAGATTTTGATGCTGGCATGTTTGGAAAGGCGGAGGTCCTTGACGTGATGTAACTTTGCTATTCCAATGATATGAAGATTCCTCGCCTACTAACAGGTAGGGTAGGGTTAACATGCACTTCATGTAACCCACAAAGTTTCAAGCATTGATAAGATAAATCCAAGTTGCGATTAATTACAAACTTAAGATGTTAATTTCTATCTAAACATTTCCTAAGCAAAGTCCTGAAATATAAACAGACGCGAGGATTTAGTTCAATTTCATAATAGGGAAGAGTCTACTCGAGTAAAATGAACGTCGCAGGAGAACAAGCACACGAATGAAGGGATTACCTAGAATGTTACAAAACTGCAAGTAGTTTACAATCAAAGGAAATGGATAGTTGGTAGCGTTTCTGTGTACTAAACCAATTCAGGACTTAGAATGTTAGAATGTTTACTTTGTGTTTTAATGAGACCAGTGGGAAACCTTGACTTTGTTTCGCACAAAAGCAGTTTTTTCATAATTTGAAATAATATTTTTTTACTCTTATGCACAACTATTAAAATGGGCATGAGAACGGATTGATTTGTTAAAATTAGTACGTTAGAATTATATTAATTAAAATCCAAAGTTCACACGTGAAAGAATAAGTTTAAAAAGAATCTGTGTCGTTAAAAGTTGATTTCAAAAGGATTATTTATTGCGTGGAAAATTATTTTGATCCTGAAGTACCTGAAATGCAAAACGAAAAAGACCCAGCGGTATCGGCAAAACGACTAGAATTCCTCATTGGAATCCCTATTTATCGGAAACTTGTTCCAAGTGTTATCGCTGCGTTGTGTTTACGCTATGCTGCTAACCAAATATCTCCTTCAGAGGAAATAAGTAAATGCGTTAATAATATATTGGAATCAAAAAACAAATCAGGATTCGTAACACAAAACACTCAGGCGGTCCTCTTTGCAAACAAAACCTTCCTTGATTAAACTGACACTTATCAGTACAGACAGAACGAAAGGAGGCCCTATTCCCAGGAAGCCGCGAAATACTTCATCCCTTTCAGAGTATAAAAGAATTTCTCGCAATCAGATGCACTATTCAGTGAAAAAAGAGACCTTGCTCGTAATAGTGAGACATACGATTTCAGATTAGTTTATCGACACAACTGAGGAGGGATTAAGTGGGTGGTCTGGAAATTTTGATTTTCTTTTACTCTCATATCAAGGACGTAAATATCCTTTAGTTTCTCAGAAAAATTTGAATAACAAAACAAAGTTATTTAACTTTTTGACAGTGTCAATCAAATTCATTTAGACTGTTTTTAAATGAGCTGCGAGTAGTTGAAAGATACGCAGAAAAAGGGCGCTCATTCTTAAGCGCTTCACAACTTTAAAAATCACCATTTGCGAATATCTGGATCATAGCGTAAGCCGAAAATGGGAAAAGCATTAGTAGGTTTATTTATAAATATTCTTTTACTTGTCTTGCAATTTTCTCAAGTAAGTGCAATTTTCTCAATTTTTTCAAGTAATAATGAAAGATTCAATATACTATAAATTTACTATTCCATGATGGCAAGGAAAAGAAAGAAAGAAAGAGAAAGAAAAGAAAAGTTGAAAAATAAAATATAAACTGACTGGTACAAAAAGCACTTTAAATTGAAACACATAATTGAAATAAAAATTTATGAAAAATTTCAAATCTGTTTAATTTGTGTAAACTAATGTTTCATTAATTGGTGAAATGGGGTTAAATCAACAAACCATATCCAAATTAGTATAACTAAACAAATACAGAAAGGAAATTTTCCGTTTAGAACTACTTGTATTAACATCAATCTAATAAAAAACTGTATGATCTAGATTGTACCATACGATGAAAAACAATATATATTTTCTCGATGATACTTATGAGTTGAACACAACAAATTATAGAACACTAACGCGTCGAATTAATGAGCTAAAACTTAAGGTCAAACAACCGTATCGAAAACCACTGAGAATTAAGGCATTGTTATTCAGCTGCCAATACTTAGATTTCTACATTTCAGATCGTTCCGATTATGCATACCTTCAGCAATAAAGCTTCTCCATCGTCAATGTCCAATCTTGGCACTCAAATACGCGTGACTGCGAAAAGAAGATTTTCGCAGGGCAATGAAAGATGGCTTGGCTCGTGCTGACCAGCAACTGGACCGTAAATGTCAGATTGCCGTCATCAAACCACCCAACATTCATGCTAGATACGGCCAAGGACACGAGTTTTGGCGTCATGAGCCAAAAAATTAGAACGCATGATTAAATGATCACTGATTGGAGATCGTGGCCTAATCGAAACATGGTAACGCTGACTTCCACATGACCCAACTATTGAGCGGACAGGGTTTTTTTGAGTCTTACCTACATGAGATTGATAAGTCACAGTTTCCAGCCTGCGTATTCTACAGTCAAGACAAAGATAACACCTTTAATACGTTCTTTTCACGCAGAAGATAGCACAGACTGTGCGGTGATCTTGTCGGAAAAATGAGAGGGGTCAGTGGGGAAAGCCTATCGAAGAGATTTTGAAATTGGCTGTCATGTTGAACCTTCTATAGTATTCCTCCTCTTCTTTCCCCTCCTGCTAGGAAAGGAATTCCAGTAATCCGAAGGCAACATTAGGTGTAGAAAATGAAGGCCTAGTCCGAAGTAACGTGTTCAAACGGCTACAGACTGGGTGCTCCTGATTACAGGCGAACTGTTTAGTTTGTAATTCAGTAGATTTGTATCAATGGTGGTTCGAGAGAGGGCGTATATAGCCTTCGCGTCCCCACCCAAAAGTCCTTCCAGAAACGTGGTACATAATCTGTTCATCGATTGCAGTCAAGCCACCAAGTCAAAAGTCTAAATATAAGAATGCTTCTGGAGGTATGAAGCCAATGGAGCAATTATACAGAATCACTGCGAATACCAAAGACTTTCGCTTCAATTCACTTGAATTCGCGATGTTATTTCTAACAAGCTTAATAATTCGAAGATATCAATTATCGTTACTTAAGCAGTTTGATAAGATAAAGACTGCGGATTATAGTTCTATAACAATTATTATAAAAATATTCAGAACAACACTTGTAGGAGATCGTTACACAGGAGTCTAATGGTTGTTCCAAATGTTGGCTGCTGAATAGTTTTGCTATGGTTTGTTGAGTTATTATTGAATACGTTAAGCATTTAAATAAATTTTTCAAAAGTAAATTTATTTATACAATTATTTGCTTGGAAAAGTTTTTGATGGTCATTGAAAACATTTGGCTGTATCAAAAAAGCCAGGGAGTACCTACCGATGCCGACGTGGTAGTGGAGTGGAGGAGCCAGATGACCTCTTGACTGATGGGAAGGAAATGGCTAATAAAGCACTTGCACTGGAGAGGAAACACCAAAAGGTTTTACTGAAAGAGAGGCGTCGAAAGATCAACACAGAAAGTTACATATAAAGACAACGATGATGTAGAAATCCGCTTAAAAAGTCGAAGATCGGAAAAAAGGTCAAAAAAGAGAAAAATCAAATTAAATCATGTCGAATATCTATGAACGAAAAAGAAGAGGTTAACAAGTATTGATATTTTTGGGTGGTATTTTAAGAAGAATGCCAGGAAAAATGAGAGTACAAGGTACAAACCTGAAGAATCGGAGAGTAATTGGGGAAGTAATGTATTGCTTAGAAGACCATTTGTCGTCAAAATTGAATTTAAAAAAATTTCAATTTCCAGAGGTGTCCATTATCATTGGGTATTATTTGGCTGCTAGATGAAGATAGCTTCTTCGTTATCCCGGCTAACGCAACTCGGTCAAAATGTTCTGAAACTGTTTCAAATTGCCAAATTTCAAACAGTTTCAAGTATACACCAAGTACCCAGTCGAACCGACTGGGTACTTGGTGTATACTTGCCGGTGATCTGACTAATCGGCATACTGCTTGCCTGAACGCAAACAATATCTCAGGAGGTGATGGGCGTTTTTGAGCTGCATAAGAAATTTTGATGGTTGTTGTCTATGGTTTGACAGTTGAGAATGTTAAACTGTTTTTACATTTTACTTAGTCATGTATGGCAATTCAACATGACTAGTTCAACGCCAGAACAGTCTTCAAGGTATTTAAGGTGTACAGCAAAAATGTTTTACTACCTCCCTGAAATTTCCAGTATTCATTTGCAATCTATCGAACGTTTGATATAAGTCAATACTCATCGTGTCGTCAAAGGGATCGTAGGAATACCCTCTAGTCGATTTATATTGTTTTGAGTTTTTAAGCCAAGGCTTTAAGAGGAGTATCCTGTTTAGCGTGAAAAAGAGAGAAAATGTACCAATCGAAATAAAATTCGAATTATTTTGGATGGTTACCGTTTATGGCTCATGGTTCCATTCTTTGCAACGAATGTGGTACAGAAAAACATTGTTCTTGTGGAAGGGCTGTAAAGGATATTTCCGTGCTGAGTGTGTAACCCCTATACATGCAGTGCTTCTGAACTGAGAACTTTGCCTGGAACAGTTTGTCACATTACCTTGAATGTTTTTTGATTTGACTATGGCTTCTTGAGTATTGATAGGTTTCATTCTGGAAATTCGCTCCTCTGTCAGGATCCAGGACATTTAACCAGTGCCAGCTTGTCCTCCCAACCATTTGATTCATCTCATTAGTATATTCACTCTAAATTGCGCTTCACCAATCGGCATTAAATAAATTCCACCGATATATAAGATAGCGAGTCTTCTGCTTGTCAATCTGCAGATGAATTTTCATGAAATGTTCTAGCCGTATCTAACATATACTATAGATATTATGCAGAAAGCGACTTGGAATTACACTTTTCCATTCCCTTTATCACGAATCTCGCATCCTCCCTGCACTCTTTGAACACACGTTCGTGCTAGCCTGGGTTGAACGTGGTGACTAGCAAGTAAAGACTAAATTGCTGACTCGTCTGCAGCATCCCAATTTGAATTAAGGTCATGAAGCCGTTATGGCCTTCATAGCCAAGATAGATTGTTCCAGATTTCTCTTTAGGGAAAGCAAAGTTTCCAACAAATTTTAATTCTGCGCGATTTCCACGGGGGCAGGATGTGTAGGGGAAAGGGCCCACATAATTGTATATTTTTTGCTGCTCCACATACCAGGGTTATTCATGAGTCTTTTCTCCGGTATAACTATGAGATGGAAAAGTATGCAGCGTATTAATTTGGCACATACGCAATTTCAATCGTTTGACATTCAGCTGCAAACACACGCAAGTTGAGTTCGCCAAATCAAGCGTGTTTGTTTCATTGTGTTGACCAACCATGTCGAATTTTGTGCCTAAAGAAGAGCATTTGCGGCATGCATTGCTTTCCTTGTTTTACCAAAATAAAAAGGCTGTTGAAAGTCTTTGTTTGCTGACAAAACATATGGTGAACAAAACATACGAACATATGGCTGACAAAAGATATTGTTTGCTGACACAACATATGGTGAACACACTCAATATGTTTTGACTGGGACATGTGAGACATAGTTTCGACAATTAAAAAGTGCTAATTTCAATGTGAAGGACAGTGAGCGCACTGGTATACCACGAAAATGTGAAGATAAGTTAAAAAAAGACTGCAGGAGCTATTGAATGGTGAACCAACTCAAACTAAACAGCAATTGGCAGCAGCATTAAATATATCACAGAAAACAATGAGCAGCGTTTAAACTACTGATCTATCATATGTTTTTAAGAGTTCGTTCGATGGGCTTCTTTTCGGAGTTTGTGGCACAGCCTTCGCTTCTCTGTAATTTTGATAAATCGGGGGCTTTTTGTATCAATGTTTTCAAACCATTCAGGTGCCCAGAAGAGTTTCCATTAGCTAAGAGGGACAAAGTAAGTTTGCTGGCTTCGGAAAGCGCCGTTAACGATCTCCAAAGCTAGTGATCAATGGTTTAGTAATCTTGTAATGCTATTAAATATTCAACACTATGTATGTTACGTCAGGTAGGGGTTCAATATAGCTTCATCGACAAAAAGTTGGGGAGTTACCTATGTTTACTATGACCAGTCAAGTTCTGGCTACTTTGTCTGGGATCCGTCGTTCCAACCTCTTTATTAAGGCAGAAAAAGTGAAAAAGCATTGAGCGTAGGTTTAAACATGGTAACAATTTTTTGGTATTAACTATACACTGAAGAGAGCAGCTCTTGAACAACACACCCAAACGAAATGATTTTCTCATCCTTTGCACTTGGAAGTGAGCACTGTTCTGAATGTAGATAGTAACTGACTGGAACCGGCTCATTAGGATATCACGATCCCAAGAGTATTGTAATATTGTTCGCTGAGCATCAGCAAATCAACTTGCTAAAGTCTCGCAACTGTCATTAATGTCTAGAAAGGAATTCTTGCAAATCGGCTGGTCGTTGATCGGACTGCTGACAACGAAAACAGTGTGCCTTTTCTGGGCATTGCTTTCTTTAAAGATATGCTTAAAAGCTGCCACTGTTATAGCACCAAGAGCTAGTTTTGGTCCCCTTACATCCCTGTGAGATATGCTTTAATCCTAAATACTTGAAACACTGGAGAAAAATCGCTCTAGGCCCCATCGGCGTGCTCCTGTGAGCAGTTCCGCCTCGCCTTCTGCGAGGTTATGTAAAGCGGAGTTTTAAATTTTTTTATTTGGTTTGATCAATCTTACTTCCTTCTCAAATAGTGCAGAAAAATCGCGTTTTATAGCATCTTCAGTTGCGAGGAGATCCGTGACGAATATCTCAAACTTCGAGCGTGGCCACAGGTTCAAGTGAAGACACTTACTTTTCCCCGAATGTGCTAGAAAAATTCCACAAGTAGACCGACTGACTGAATTGGTTGGTTTCGATTTCCCGAAAGACATTCGCGAAGGATTTAACGTCGTAGGTTTTCACTCAGAGTGCCTGCGCAATCGATTGTTTTGTTTCTGATAATAAAATATTTTTTTCTGAAAATAAAATCCAAATGAGGGTTAAATGGAAAAAACAACAACTTTTTCCGTATTGGTTCCACACGCGCATCGTTCCAACTGGGAATTTCCATATCCTTCGGGTTGTGTTGTCCCATTTTAAGCGACAAATACCGTAACCTCTTTTATAGATATCTTGTGTCACAATTCCCCCCAGGAACAAACAACTATTGGGAAGTAAAACAACACTCACGTACCGACAAGGTTTTCAGGAAAACCACTTTAGAACCTATATCCAAAGTTTTTCGCCAAAAAGTCAGCAATTGTTCGAAATTTTACAGCTTAGTAGCAATTGTACAATCACACACGTATTCGATGTCGAGACCTTGATTCCTAGATCCCTGATGCTCGAGAATTTGGATTCGGGACTTAGGTGCAGGTAAAGTTCAGGTAAACAGTAGTTAAGCGAAAACCGCAAGTCACGTCCATCTCGCAATGAAATCCGTTTATGCATCACAAAGT
The DNA here is from genome assembly GCA_954870665.1 of Stratiomys singularior. Lineage (NCBI taxonomy): Eukaryota > Metazoa > Arthropoda > Insecta > Diptera > Stratiomyidae > Stratiomys > Stratiomys singularior. The sequence continues at coordinate 64,593,878 of OX940880.1, read as the reverse complement.
CACGGCTTTCACAACGCTAACGACATCGGCAAGGATGTCGTGGTTTTTGCTAAAAGTTTGGCTTTCGCGTCGCTCTTTCCGGCTTCTCGGAGGACGAGCGGCGGAGGAGGTTCGTGCACACCAATAAAACGACAACACTAGAATAGTTGTAAGTCGGCAATAGTTGTAAGATTTATTCATGTGTATGCTAGGCAAATACTACATGAGTGCTAGACACTCGTACCGACCATATTTTGAAGAAAGGACTGCGGCAGAATGTATTTAAAAGATAGTGTTTCGCAGTGGTCTCATGGCGTTCCGTGCATTCTAATTGTGCGGCAAGTTTAAATCGGAGAAAGACACGAATTGTAGCAATTTCACACTCAACTGATTATTGGTAACTTAGTCTTCTCTCCTCATGTTTTTGTGTTGTTTCCTATTCGGAGTATTGTTGACGCTGTCAGTGTACGTAGAACTTTAACTTATTTTAAGTGAAATTTAATGATTATGAAAAATATTACTCATATCTCAGATTTATCTGAGAAAATTAGAATTTAGGATAGCATTATGAAATTTAAAAGAAATCAAAACCCTTTTTACTCCCTCCGGTAACTAGTTAGTAAGACGAAACCGTCTTTGACTAATCAATTTGATTCTAAATGTTAGTCTAAATCTGATGATTTGTTCGACATTGCATAAATATTATATTCTCTAATCTTTTCTCTAAGCAAATGGTATAAATAGAACTTTTCCTGAGTGTCAGACTCCCAGGATCAATTCGATTAATGACTAAACATCTACCCTGTCATACTGAAAATCTAGTCTGGAACTGTTTGTCACATTACTTCGAACAAGGGTTCTTTGGCCTCCTAGAAGCTTTTTAATGAAGCGTTTTTCTTTTTCATTTGTAAGTGAATTATATCTTTTGATAAGCTTATTAAGCGAAGCTTCTCAGGTGTAAAAATTACGGATCAAATTCGTTTGTCAATTGGCTCTAAAACGGAACTGCATTAGCAAAAAAAGGTGCAAGAGTTTAAGTTGGTTTCGAGCATGCGTCCCAGTTTGGTCTCGCCTAGCGATGCAGGTGAGGTCAGGGACATAACCAATTTGAAGCCGCCGGGAGAAGAATGACTGACAGAGGGCCCCCTTCTCTCTACGCCTTCAATTGATCCGTGCTGCCCTTCTTTATGAGAAGAACCATTTGCACGTAATTTGGCACGCATTTTCAATTATAAAAGATGTCAATCCGTTCCATTATAATTTCAGGAGAGAGCTCACCTATTCTCTCAGAAATGTGCAAACGGCGCCTGAACCACGTTTCACATGCAAAACAGGGGTTGAGGCGTGATACCAAACAATGAATCAGGAGACGGTGAATTTTTCATGTTATTTAAATAAGCTTAGCAAACCCTTATCAGTTGAGCGGGCAGGTAACCATCAGTCAGGTAACAATCAGTGTCACTATATTTTCAGCAAAACCACGGCCCCAATTATGCGGTCCACTTGCTCTGGCTTAGTGTCTCCAGATTTCCTGAAACAAAGCTTTGGTGCATCACCCCCAACCCCCTAAGTAAGTATACTCGCTTTCACTCTTCAGGAAGAAGCAATATAACCACTCTTGCCATAACCAAAACGGCTGTATCTTTGCGGGATACCCTCGGAACGACAACTTACAAAGAGTGTCAGCCCAGGCTTCATGGTCATACAATAGCACTGACTCCATCGAACTGCTGGGTTGACGTCTTGTGCTCGAGGTTGCAACTTCCAGTAACACTCCCCTAGCAGTCTTCTCCGCTGACTCTCTAATCCGTTCCGAAAAGCTCATCTCCGTATAAATTATCGAACTAAGGTTTTTATTGATTTTTTCATGGCAAAACAGATGAGACATTCCATAGAGCCATGCCAATAAAGGCACAATGCGTCACAACTGATGTCACATTGATTTTCAGTCAAGACCGACTTGTATACTATAGACCATCTTCCGGTTCTTAAGGTATTCTCTCAGAATCCGTATCAGATACTTCCATACTAGCCGAATTGAAGGCAATCTTCACATCGATTATTATAATGATTTGTATTCACCCCAAGTGGTGATCTTGGGCTTGTGCCCGCTTGACCGCGTTCAACGCCTCTGGTTTTGCATCGATCGTGGATAGTCCAGCCCAGGAGCTGTACTGCTGAGGCGATAGACTCGCAGCGGATCGGATGTCCTCACTGCGTCTGTTTCTCTAATGAGCTTTTGGAACCCTTTCCCCGTAGCGAAATGTTGATGGTAGCTCTGTATTCCTCATCCACTTGCTGATCACCACAAGCTTTGCTTCCTTCTAGCATTTTGGGAAGACATTCTCCTCCAGGCAGGCGTTGAATATGTCTAGCCACATGTCACGTATTCAATTGGTGTACAAGCTGTACTGTTTCCACTGGAATGCTGGCTGGATTCTTACATTTATAAAGTCTCATAGTCTGACAGTTCTCATATCAAGTATAGGAACGAATAGCACTGGAAAATCCCCGAATGACTTCATCTATTTTCTCCACCTGAAGCATACAGGTCGTCCGTGAGGTGAGGCTACGAATTTCTGTGGGACAAGTTTATAACCCAAGCCCTACAGGCCTCAGCAGGGAGTCTTGCTTTCATTGGTCAATCTGCAAAGAAGTTTCTAGGCTTCCTGTAGGCCAGCATTCGTGAATGAGACTTGTTACGTATTCCGAGGTGTAGGCGAAAATAAAAAAATAAATAAATATATACATTTAATATATAATAAATATATACATATATATATATATATATACAAAAAATAACAAAAAAATATAAATAAAAAGTCTCAGTAAAATTAAATGTCAGAAAAAAAGGCTCAAAAAAATATTCGCAGTCGTAAAAAAACCAAAAAAATTTCTTGGAAGTAATTTGCGATAAATTTTTCTATTGATATGATTCACTAGGTTGTTGTGTACGTATCGGTATAAAAAGTATAGAAATTGTGAAATATGGGAGACTCACAACCAAGGTGAAGGTCACGCAATCAATAGAGGAATCAATTGAAGTATCAATAGAAGTATCGAGACACACAACCAATAGAGGTCACACAATAAATAGAAGAATCAATTCAAGTATTAATAGAAGTAAAGAGACACACAACCAATAGAGGTCACACAATCAATAAAGGAATCAAGTTAGAAGTACAAGAAGTATCAAGAAGTATCAATAAAGTATCAATTGAAGTATCAATCGGAGTTTAAATAGAAATATCAACCAATTGAAGAATCAATAGGACTAAAAAAAACTATCAATCAATGGAGGGAGCTCGATCCGAGGAAGCGCAGCAGAACAGGTGAATCCTGAAACCAGCTGGGGGAGATTCGTGTTATAGGAAGCAGAGGTGTTCAAAGTCAGCGCAACACAATTGACAGGTGATCAGAATCAGCGCAGCACAATTCAGAGGTGTTCAAAATCAGCGCAGCACAATTCAGAGATGTTCAGAGTCAGCGGGGCACAATTGACAGGTGGACAGAATCAGCGCAGCACAATTCAGATTCAGAGTTAGCGTTAGTTAGGTGTTCAGAGTTAGCGCAGCACAATTGACACGTGGTCAGAATCAGCGCAGCACAAATCACAGGTGGGTTGATCTTTTGATTTTTGATCCTTTTATTTCAATCTAATATGAAGGAGTAAGCTTTTTCTCTGTGTGTGGGTGAGTATGTAACATGGAAGGATCTGGGCTTAAATAATGTCGTAACCCCCACGCCCACGCGGTGATCTAGTCGGTTAAAAATAACTTCCTTCGGCCGCCATTATGCGGCCTTTGTATTTTCAAATAACCCTGTCTCTTTAGACTTGTTCCTTTCTTTCGCTGCAGGTGCGACCGATCGGTTGCCCCAATACAATATTTATTTTATTATTAATTATATATAATAATTTTTTTTTTATATACATCACATGGCGCCCAACGTGGGGCCCAATTTTTATTTCCTTATTATTAATTATATATATTTATAATTTTTTTTTTTGAAAATACATAACAGACTCATCTTGATCCCATGTACATTGGGCTCCATTTTAGAGTTCGTGACATTATCTTGGCTGTACTTCGATCCCTACTGGCCATCTCAAAAAATCCGGCTTTACAAGTGTAAAGACACTTTGCACGCAGACGTGATAAGACTCATAGTAAAGTTCACGACGTTTTCGGCTTAGACCCTCCTAGTACCCGTCATGGCACTCGTCATGGCTTCACCCCAATGAGAACCCGGGTTACCGTGTCAGCATTCATTTTAGCAAAATACGAACTTACTGTGAAGACTAAGCAAAGTTAGTGTCACCCATGATAATCTCCATAATTATGCGGTCTGATGATAAATGGAACTAATTCTGGAAATCGGTGTCTATAAATAATCAAATAATTAATCTAAATAATCCAATTTATTTGTATCCCCTGATGATTGCGAACTCCACGAATCTGAACAAGATTCGGATCTACCATTTGAACGTCCAACATTTGATCCGATGGAACTCAATGACTTTAAAGAGATCAGAATTTACAAAAAAAAGGTTCTGAAATTTTTGCAGCACGTGCCCGCGGAAAAATCTGCTTTTGTGGTTTTCTGATACGCAGGGTTTTGCGTTTTGTGATTATGTTAGTGGTATTCTGAAACAGGAGGGAACTTGCAAACGAAAGCAAGTATGGATTTAAACATATTGCACATTCGACAATTTTTAAAGAATAATTAATAAATTAATCTTAGGCTATGATTAAGTAGTCAGAGCACAACTAGGTAATTTTGTGTTAATTTAATGATGGTTAACTTTCTTTCAGATCAGCAACGAGGGCGCACAAGCTTCCTTTGTCTCTGTGACAGTTGTGTGAGAAGCAACGCCTTCGGTTACAAAAAAGTTGGACGGTGCGAATAGGACTGAAAGTTAGTACAAAAAATGTTGTGACCGTGCATTTACTTAGTCGAGATAGATCATACTTCCACCCATTCATGTGAAATTCAGTATAACAAAACAGTTTGTGCACGAACTTGTCAAAAGGGATGTTTCAATTTGCTATCAGGGAAGTTTCTCGAATTAGATTCATAATTAAGTTAGTGAAATGATCCATTTTTTAGAGGCATCTCATAAAAGATGTCAAATCAATGACTGGAATCGAATCGAAGGCCTACAATGAATTCGTTGGTTATATTTGCAGACAATAACAAGTCGAGCTTGTTGTGCTATTTGATTTTCAAAATTTGGCTAGGGGGCAACTTAAGCACATGAAATCACTTTCTGTATTCGCATTTAGAGCGACCACTACAAAATCTGGCCCATTTCAGTGACTTGCAGGGTGAGCGGTTTCACCAGAATATACACAATATATGTAATATATACAATATATGGACGAGCGTTATCAAGGGTGGTTGGAGTCGGATATAATGACCGATTACTGCTGACGTTTACAATGATTTCAACCTGGATTCGTTAGAGTGTTTGATGGTGTAGAATATAAATGTTGCTTACAAAGATAGTAACTTTCTTGTATTTTACAGTCAAAACATTGAAACTGTTTATTTGAAAAAGTAAAGCTATTAGCTGCTATAATTAATCATACCCAATAATAGATATATGACCTAATATGATCTACCACAGTTTTTATGGCCACTTCATTCAGTTCACTACTGGAAGCCAATCCAACATTTATTAGCGACTTTATCCAATTTGAGGACTAAATACATTCGAATTTTACTCTTTGATCCATATATTTTAAAATTGTTTTTTTTTTTATTTGGAATTCGTTTGTTTTTTGTTTTAAACTCGAAATGCAGGAAACATTTGTCAGTGGGTGTAAATGTGTGATAGCCTAACAGTAAATCCTTCAAAGATGGTTTGTACAAATCCAGTTACTGTAGTCAGTTCGTTTGAAATGTGAAATGTCCTCCCAAACGCAAACAATCTTTGTTGAATGGTAAAAAGGATTCCACACCATACAGGGCTTATACCAGTTGCGGTTATGGCTACTCTTCTGAGAATCGATATGCGACCGACAACAAACCGAATAGTGCGCAACAAACGAACATCCGAATTGGGTTGTGAAACATGTATAAGGAGCTTTGCCGAGAAAAGGTGCTACACAAGTTGAAGAAAGATGTTTATAGATAGAAATTCGAGTCTGCTAGTATCTCATATGCGAAAGAAATTCATATAAATGCATTAAACTCCCAAACAACTATATATAGAGACAAAATAACAGTAGAGCTGTGTATCAATTCCACCGTATATCTTTAGGAAGATACCTTTCAACATTTCTAAAAGTTCGTGGTTTCCTTTAAGTTCTGGCGGTTGATTCTCAATGACGATAACCTCTTGGTGTTGGAGTAAGAAATAATTTCAACAATCCCCCAAGGATTCGAAAAGTTTGCATGTTTTATTGGTTTCGGTATTTTTGGAAATTTGCTTTTGTTGTTTGAATTCGGACCTTTGAGTTATGTATGAAAGTTTGCCACGCATAAACAAAACATATGTTTGTACTTTTAAATCATTTCACTGATAAGGTTAAACTGTTACAATTTCTTATCAGTAAAGTTAAGTAATTCGTTGGAATGCCGCTTATTGGAGTGAAGGCTGCTTTTCCAATAAATTCCAGACCTTTTTCCGATAAAAAATTAAAACTCCAATCGTTTTCCGTTCATCAATGTGTTTCGTTTTGTTGTAGAAAAGTTTTTAAAAATTAACTAAAAGGATATTTGTAAATTTTGATGAATTTGGAAAGCGTAAGGTTGTTTTAAGTTTCATTCACATGACTAACTCTTCAGTAAGAACTATTCAGTGATTTACGGCGTATAAAGTTGTCCAAAGTCTCAATTTAACGTACCAGTAAATCTCAATTTGTCAAATATTGAAAATAAGGAAAGGTTTTGCCCTCATCTGAAACCTCACCTGAAAACAAACGATTTTATCATCATATAATTCTGGTACTTCATTCTATTTCGAATAGCCGACTTCATAACTTAACGAAAGTGCAATTTTGCATTTGCAAAACATCAGGGTTTGGCTTGTTCAGTGATTTATGTGTGGCTTTCAGGGGATTATCATTCCACTGTTATTTATACCTCAATCTTGCCTAAGAATACCTTTCTAAATACCCTCTCTTCATGCATTCGCTGCAAATGTACAATGAATTGCTGTTTCCGCTGTTACATGATCTCCAAAACCACATTTTTAGAATCATGACAGAAGGTTAACATAATGTCATCTGCACATACTTTATTTTGGTTCAATTTAAAGGACAGCGTGCTTCTCGTATCAATGGGGAGTCTTCTGATCATAGACTGGAGAGCTAAACAAACAAATGTTGAGCAAGTCGATCTACTTGCTTTGACTTTACTCAAGCGGGCAAGTTTTGATGAAAGTCAAAAACACTGGTCAACACAAGTCATGCCACACGAACTCTGATGGCTAAAATTGTTTTTGTCACCCACACTCAATAATAAGCAGGAATAGTTTATTTCGATTGGCCTTAGATTTCTTGTGATGTGTTGATTCGTATTACCAGTACAAATCTGATAAACGCAAACAAACGGTCGCAAATAAATAGTCGTTAAATTAATTGTTTTCGTATCAGTTTAAATTTATTGATTTATAAGTAATAGCTGTGATTGTGTGAATATTCTGAGACAGTGTAATAACGATCCTGACTCTTTTTGTTATATTTGTGGAGAATTAACTTTCAAAAAAAAAAAGACGAAATTTCACTCAAGTTGTGATGGAGAGTTGTTGTCAGTATTTTGCTTTCCCTGTGGCTCAACAAGACAAATCTTGGGCTCCCCATGTTTGTTGCATAACCTGTGTTAAGAATTTGAGTGATTGGAAGTAAGGGTCTCGTTCTATGCCGTTTGCTGTACCCATAATTTAGAACAATTTTCGGACTGCTATTTTTGTTTAACAGATATAAAAGGTATTAATTCTAAAAAAACACACAGTGAGTTACCCAAACTCACAGTCAACTAAGAGACCAGTACTTCCGCAGTACAGTACAGTCCGCATCCGTAACAATTAACGATTCAAAGCCCTCTACTTCTAGCGAATCGCGGGCCGTTGATGAAGATGAATCTGAGTTTGGAGAAATCTCAAATAAGCCACACTTGATAACTCAAGAAGACCTAAACGACTTGGTAAGTTATGATACCACTCAATGACCCCCACCCCAAACAATTTGATCACATAACTATACCATGATATCATCTCTATAAATAAACCTCATGGCCAAAAATACAGTTAAGTTAAACAAAGGCTATAAAAGCCCAAGCATTAGCCGATAAGTCTCTCTTGTGTTTTAAAACTTCTAATAAAGCGAATGTTCCAATAATTGTTTTTAAAAAGCCGTTTTCTTGGTCACGAACTAAAATTGGCGCAGTCGGTAGGATACTTAAAAATTAGTATCCGCAAGTGAAACGAGTCTACCAAGTATCACATATTCAAAGACCACTAAGTGTACAAGTCAAAAAGTACAATTAAATCATACAGAGACCGGTATGATACTTAGTGTAGATAATGATAGATACTAACCAGTGAAAACACTAGAAAACTGGAATTAATGCCAAAAGTGAAGTTTAGCCGAAAGAATAGAAGTAAAAGTAGTGCAACTAGTACTGATAGTGAAAGTGAAGTGATTATTACACATTTGCAAAAGCTGTCTTTGAAAACAGATCAGAACTGTGAATCAGCAACCAAACAATCAGTAAGCATTACAATGAACTTTCTAGATTTTTCAGCTGCACTGGCATACGCAGACAGAACCCCGGTATTCGATGGAGAAGACGCTCAACAATTGTCCAATTTCATCAGAACAGCCGAGAGCGTATTGCGAGTTACACAAGAAGCCCACAGAGTAACCATCCTGGGGATCCTATTAGCAAAAACTAGAGGACGAGCAGCGGATGCCATAAGAAGAGCACCACAAAATACCTGGGAATCCATTAAGAAAACTTTAGGAATACACTGTGGAATACAGGAATCATACGATGATTTACTCAGACAAGCCTACCTAGCTAAAGGGAGAAATGTAGAAGACCTATACGAACAACTTAACAAAATCCTAGTTAAAACTAATCAGAAAACAGAATTAGCAGAACTACCAGAGATCGACTTCACCATTCAGAAGAACGAACAACGAATCTTGAAGATCTTTAGAGAAAAATTAGATGACACGATAGCATGCTGGATGGATATCAAGCAACCTACATCGTTAGAACAAGCGTACCAACTCCTACAAGAAAACAACATAAAAGGACGCCTAAAAGAAACAGCTCACATCTCATCAGTTAGTCGACCTATACAACGACCACACCCAAATTTCCAAACAACACGTCATCAACCTCAACGCCCGAACTTTCAGCCACGAGTACAACAAAATCAATATCAGAATCAACAACCAACACAACAATTTCATCAACCTAGATATAATCAATACATAAATAGAAATAATCAGAATTTTAGACCTAACCAAAATTCTCATTCACAACAGTTCAGAAATCAATTTTTTGGAAATATAATACCAAATAATAATATTCAGAGAAATCCCCGAGTATCTACCATTCCTATGTCTGTAGAAAATATCGAAGAAACTGGTGAAAATATCGAACCAGAAACAAATTTTCTATCAGTAGCCTCGTCCACCAGAAATTACCCTTAGTAAAAATTACCTTGAATCATAAACCCTTAGTAGCTCTAATCGACACAGGAAGTTCCCTATCTTTACTCGACAAAAAACATATGAACTCACAAATACAAAGACGAATCAACCTCGAAATAAAAACTATAGCAGGAAATAAATTAATCACACAGGAAACGATAACAAAAGCCCCTGAAGAGCTCAACGACGACAAATCCACTATCATTTGGAAAGTAATGGATTTTGGAGAGAAACACTATAAAGCCATAATAGGAACTGACATCCTTAAAGCTTTCAACTCCAAAATTGATCTGGAAAATAGAACCATTATACTGGACAAAATAACGTTACCTTTACTGCAAGAACCCTATACGTATGAACAAATAAATGTCATGGAACCAGTAGAACAAATATTAGTGAAAACCAATCATTTAAACTCTGAAGAAGAAATAAAAATACGACAACTAATACGTCGCTATAAAGACTTATTCTATAAAGAAGGCGATAAATTGAGCGCTACATCTCAAATAGCTCATGAAATCCGAACTACTACCGAGGAACCCATCTATAGTAAAATGTATAGGAACCCTCAGATACATGATGAAGAAATTAATAAACAAATAAACCAAATGTTAAAAGATGGAATAATACGTGAAAGCAATTCACCCTATAATTCACCCATTGTCATGGTTGCTAAAAAACTAGATAATTCGGGAATCAAAAAGTGGAGAATGGCGATTGATTACCGTAGACTTAATGCCGTGACTATTGACGATAAATTCCCGTTACCCAACATCGACTCCATATTAGATAAACTGGGAAGGAGTCAATACTTCACGACATTGGATCTCGCCAAGGGCTTTCACCAAATAAAAATGCATCCTAACGATATTAAGAAAACTGCATTCTCCACCACCCATGGTCACTATGAATACCTACGAATGCCATTCGGGTTAAAGAATGCACCGGCAACGTTTCAGCGTATGATGAATGAAGTACTGAAAAACGAAATAAATAAAATTTGTGTTGTATATTTGGACGACATATTGATCTTTGGAACTTCCCTAGAAGAACATTTAACGAATATCGAAAAAATCTTCAAACTTCTACGACAAGCCGAGTTAAAAATCCAAATCGACAAAAGTAACTTTTTAGACAAACAAACAACTTTCCTAGGACATGTAATAACCAATAAAGGAATTAAACCAAACCCCGAAAAAATACAGAAAATACTCCAAGTTCCAATACCCAAAACAAAGAAAGAAATTAAATCTTTTTTAGGACTGACCGGATATTACAGGAAATTCATAAAAGATTACTCCAAACTAGCAACCCCATTAACAAAGTATTTAAAGAAAGATAATAAAGTAGACACATCAGACCCTGAATACATTAAAGCCTACGAAAAATTAAAACTCATTTTAACAACTAACCCCGTATTACAACATCCAGATTTCAATAAAACCTTTGATATCACAACAGATGCAAGCGACGTAGCCATAGGAGCGGTTCTTAGCCAAAACGACCACCCAGTCGCATACATCTCCCGTACTCTTAACGAGCATGAAAGAAAGTACGCCACAATTGAAAAGGAACTACTAGCCATTATCTGGTCCATCAATTATTTCCGACCATATATATATGGACGAGAATTTAATTTATATACCGATCATCGACCAATAGAATGGTTATATAAAAAATACAAAGGTAAAGATTTGAATCAGAGAATACAAAGATGGATACTGAAACTAGGCGAATATAAACCTAACGTAAAATATATAAAAGGCAAAGCTAACATCCCTGCAGATTTCCTATCACGAATCATAACTGACGAATGTAATATGTTGACAATATTAGAAAACAGAACACTGAAATCAAGTGAAAAAATGGATATCGATCAGATTAGCAAAAGAACCATGTCAATAAACTCATTAATACTAACACAGCATTCAGCACCCGAAGATAATACCCAACACATACCGATCAAGGACGACTACGTAAATAAATATAAACAACAGCTAATAATAACTGAAACCCCAGATAAATATAAACAATCCATACATAAACGAATTATAATAAAGCCTCATACTGAAGGAAAAGATCGTATAACTAGCACATTAAAACAGAAACTAAAGACAGACATCCAAACAGCTATATATACCGATGTATCAGATAAACAGTATAATCATATACAAGAAAAACTAATTAATTTCTTCCCTCGCAAACATTATCCGTTCATAAAAGTAACCAAGATACTAAAAGAACCCAAAGACCTAGACCAACTCTACAAAATTATAGATGAATATCATATAAAAGAAACCGGACACGCAGGTATTACTGAAAACTATAATGGATTAAAAAATCAAATATACTACCCCGAACTCAGAAAACACATAAATAAATACGTCAACACCTGTAATATATGCAATCTATCTAAAAACGATCGCAATCCCATCAAACCCAAGTTTGAGTTGACTGAAACAACAAATAACATACGAGAAATAATACACATCGATATACTAGAAATCGATAGAAAAATCATATTAAGCGCAATCGATAAATTTAGTAAAAACCTACATGTAACGATGTTAGATTCACACAATAATATCGATATTAGAACAGGAATCAAACAAATCATATCACATATGGGCAGACCTAAATTGATAATAGCAGATAACGAATTTGATAAATTTATTATAAAAGAATATCTCCAATCAAAAAACATACAATATCACTTTACCAAACCACATTCACATACAGGAAATAGCGACATCGAACGAGTACATTCCACCCTGCTAGACAAGATACGAACTATGACTGAATTAATAGAAACACCTCTAGAAGACAAAATCTATGAAGCTGTAGATTTTTACAATCAACAAATACACTCAGTAACTGAATGTAGACCAATAGACATAGAGAGAGGAAACGTGGATAAACAGCAAATATATGAAAGACTACGTAAAAAGAAACAGAACGTAATAGACAAATTGAATGAGAAGCGAGAAATATATTCTGAAAACCGAGATGAAATACCAATAGCAAATTACAAAGCAGTCAGACATAAAATAGAACCTAAATTCAAAAGAGATAAATATGACAAAAATAAACATGCAAAAAATCTGATAAAAAGGCCCAAAAAGAAAATTATCCTTCCAGACAATGGACATCCTACCAATCATAGTCCTAATGACAATCAGAATTGTATCATCATATCTGACAGTGACACCAATAACTGATTCTCCTGGCTATATAGAAATCGAACTATCCGAAGTAAACCTAGTACAGGATTATAAAATTATCCTACACCAAATTAATCTAACCTCAATTGAAAATATTCTTGATAACATATATAACGATTCTAAACCCTACCCATATTTTACAATTGAACAGAAAGCAATTCTTCAATATGAAATACAAGATATCCACTCTCAATATTTAACATTACAGCCCACTATATTAAAAAGAAAACGAAGAGGATTGTTAAATATAATAGGAACATCTTTCAAATTTTTATTCGGAACAATGGATGAAGAAGATAGAGAAAATATTAATCAATATCTGGAAGCATCTAAAGAATTGATAAACAACAATAACCAACAAATAAAATTCAATAACGATGTACAAAACAAAATTAACAATGTAATAGATCATATAAATAAAGAAAAGAACTTTGAAATTGAAATAAATAATCAGCTCCAAAGAAATATTAAATTTATGTAATTATTAAACAACCTGCAAACATTAAAAGACTATATTGAGAAAATCCAGGATAACATACTATCTTCTCGATTGAAACTGATGTCTCGAAACTTGTTAACACCAGACGAAATCATAACTAATAATATAAATCTAGAAAAACTAGAATTAATAAATTCTGATGTAATAATAAATATGAATTCAAATAAAATTATTATATTCGCTATTCAAATACCAATAAAAATAAATAAATATAAAACATATCAATTGGAATCAATAGCAAATACAGACAATAAACAAATATTATTAGAACCTCATAAAATCGTTAAGGTCAATAATACTGTATGTCAATTCAACAATGAGAAGTATGTTAAACAACTGAAAATAGATCAAACATGTATATATCGAAATTCAACATGTAATTTGATTAACTCTATCCCAATACAAAAAGAAATAAAGAAAGGAATTATTTTATTAAACAAACAGAAAACAGAAATAACGAGCAATTGCGACAATAGAACATGGAGATCAGATGAAAATATTATAATACATTTTCATCAATGCATTATCAAAATCAATAATAATACTTATACAAATTCATAACCAATCTATAACAATAACTTCATGTTACCCGTATACTTTCATAAAACTATAAACAAATTATCATTGGAAGAAATTAATAAATCCCACCAAGAAAATATTAAAGAAATAATACAAATCTCCACTACAAATCATAATGCAATTTGGTCTATCTCAACCATAATCATATTAATTGCATTATCAATTATTTTTACATTTTTCTATTTTAAAATTAAAACCAGAAAACTAAAAATAATCAATAATATTTCGTCTAGGGATAGACTCAAATCAACGGATGGAGGAGTTATGATACCACTCAATGACCCCCACCCCAAACAATTTGATCACATAACTATACCATGATATCATCTCTATAAATAAACCTCATGGCCAAAAATACAGTTAAGTTAAACAAAGGCTATAAAAGCCCAAGCATTAGCCGATAAGTCTCTCTTGTGTTTTAAAACTTCTAATAAAGCGAATGTTCCAATAATTGTTTTTAAAAAGCCGTTTTCTTGGTCACGAACTAAAATTGGTACGCGACTTTAATTTGTCAAAAAAGCAATCAGGACTCTTAGGATCTCGTTTGAAATAATAGAATTTGCTACATATCATGAAACTAAGATAAGCTGTTTACGAAATCGGGACGTACTCTGTTGGTCATACTATTCTCAAGATGGAGACTTGGTGTATTGTAATGATATAAATGGGGTGATGGAGAATTCGAAAATCGAATTTAATCCGAATCTAATTGGCGTTTATTCATTGACGCGTCTAAAACTAGCTTAAAGGCAGTTTTACTGCATAATGTATTTCCTTCTGTATCACTGGCACATGCTGATAATATGAAAGAAACCTATGAAGACATGCAGTTATTACTGGAAATAATCGAATATAGTAAATATTCTTTCAAAATATGTAGTGATTTCAAAGTTGCTGCCCTATTACTTGGACTTCAGCTGGGTTATACCAAATACTGCTGTTTTCTTTGTGAATGGGATAGTCGGGACAAAAGAAACCATTACCAATAAAAAAGTATAGCCTACGCGGACATCTTTAAACCCTGGACAGTAAAATGGGAAATACTAACCTCTTGTAGAGCCGACTAAAGTTCTTCTTCCAACATTGCACATTCCATTAGGCGTTATTAAAACTTTTGTTAAGGCGATGGATCGCAACGGAAGCGGATTTTAGTATATGAAAGGAAAATTCCCCAAAATAAGTGACGCAAAGATAAAAGAGGGTATTTTCGTTGGACATTAAATTAGAGAGTTAATAAAAGATCCAGTATTTGAAGAAAACTTGAATGATCTGGAAATATGAGCATGTCAGCTAGGTAACCATAAGAGTGATAAGTACAAAAAGTTTGTCAGCGAGTTGTTTTTGGCTTATCAAGAATTGGGTTGCAACACGTCACTTAAGATTCATGGCTCACATCTGAATTTTTTCCTGAGAATTTGGAGCTGTGAGCGATGATCACGAGGAGAGCTTCCATCAGGACGTTTCACAGATGGGAAAGCGCTATCAGTGCAAATGGAATCCAAGGATGTTGGTAAAAAGGAACCATCCAGGAGGTAAATTCGCCTCAAAATCCTAAATTGTAAATTCATAATGGAAGAATTTTACTTTTTTTGTTTCGGAAGGACATTATTTGTTGAAATATTTAAATTACATCAATCAATATGATTCTTGGCCAATAATTTTCTTTAGTTACTTATTTTTACTAACAATCATTGAACGAAGATAAAAAATATGAGTGAAGTTCGTGTGGCACGACAAAGTTCAAATTTTGTGTCCCAGTGAAATCAACCATGATTTGATATAAATTTTTCCGATCAATATTGACGTATACTGATTGATTAACATCGCAAAACATTTGATTTACATTAATGTTGAACTCCTAACATAACTCCAGAATTTGGCTACCGTGAATATTTGGTCACTAGTCAATCTAACAGTAAATAATGATAGACCTTGCTGATCCTATATTTTATGGTAGTAGGTCCCCTAGTTGACTTGCATGGTGATAAATTAGCAGAGCCCATGAAATGTCGCTCACTCAAACGTCGTTTCCGATAAGTGCTGCATTTTTCGGGAATTTATACCACTAAACAACTTTCCTGAGCACTTCCAACTATCTTTTCAATCGGAATTTGGATCAGCTAAGGCAATGTGATGGTACTAGTGATGGCAGAAACGTTTTTGGTTTTTTCGTCAAAATTATCAAATATTTTGGTATTTTGAAAGTTTTGACTTAAAATTTGATATTTAAGAAACGAACGTCTTCCAAACACGGAGTCGAGCGTGCATACCATGCCACATGTTCAATCAGCAATGCTCCAAGACAAACAGACCAACTGAAGCCCGAATATATTGACATAGCCATGACAATTAACCGATGTATCAGTTTGGTATTCGCTGCAATATAAAAACTTATTATGGGTATAGAAACAACTTGGAAAATGGTATGGAAACTACAGTAACGTAAATAAAAAATCAGAAGATCATCGATGTGCTAGTCCAGTGTATCGGTCAAAATGAGCTGATACCATCGGAATTGTAGCAATTCATTTTCTACATCCGCGAATAGTTAGGCGAACTGAAGTGTTCCGATAATGCTGGTATATTTTACTGGGTACTAAAAAGAACCAAAGTTCATACAGACAATCATTAAAACCGGGAATAAATGAGCCGAAGTAAATAATGAAATTATCACAGCTCAGAAATAAGTTGGTGATAAGTTGTGCGTTCTGATGAGGATGATGGAAACCAGACGCATTTAAAGGCAACATTCACATATCGATCGGGAGGATGGGCCTTAAAGTACCTTATAGAACTTAAGCGTAAATAAAACATATGGCGAACAAGGTGTAACTAGATATTTTGCCAACATTTTGACAAGCTAGAGGACAACAAAACTACAAACTTAGAACGCTGAAATGAGATGGCCATCTGTAGCGAATAATTAGGAAAACAATCGCAGGTGATTTGGTGGTTACAATGTGGTTAGATTCACCAGAAAACCAGTGAATTTCTTTACCAAAGATTTGTCCTGGTGCAAATTTAAAACGTAATAAGGACCTTATTTCTCACTAATAGTGATTCATGTGAACAGTACAAGTAAATCATCAGAAAAGAACAAAGTTGTTTGATGATCCCCATGAAAGTTATATAATATTGATTGAAGTGCACAAAGACTTCCTTTCCACCCTCAATCATTCTTTCCTTTAAATATATTCCAATGAGCCGAATAAACGCAAGTGCAGGCTTTATATCCAGGCAGGACCAAGCCAGCCACTTTTAGCCTAAGTCTTGTACCCTAAAAATCATTACCAATCATGGGGCGTTCAGTAAATAGCTATGCCTAGTAGAGAGTTGATACGGTAATGATAAGATCTACCATAAATAATCCTACATACGCCATATCATGCTAGCCGGTCTGCACAGATTCTGTGAACTAATATTTAACCAAACTTACAAATTCACCTAATCACTGATTGTCAAGTATTTGGAATAAAATAAAACTTTTAAAATTTTTTTAATGCTCACAGATTATAATTTGACCTGAAGCCAGTGCTAGGATTTTATTAGGAGGAACTGCTTTCTACAATGTTGCTTATTTATCATTTTGCCAAGGTTGTATCATATAATACGCGTATATCTTGGTTCAAAACGCATTGCCTTCAATCATCTCCAAATGTTTACGACGACGTACGCAAAACATACTGTGTATCCCAATAAGCTGTTAAGATTTGACATTCTGATTATTTTATCTCCGGTAACACAAATGTCGTTCATTCTTTGACAACACTTCAGTATACAATATGAAGTTGATAAAATGTGTACCTTGACACTTCAACAAAAGTCAGAAATGTTGGGTAATGGCTTTCACAGAATCCTAGACAAAATATGATGGGCAAACAGCGCTTAAGGTGTCAAAAATTTTGTGCCAAAAATGCTAGATAATGGCTCCCTAGCTTGCAGTCCAACGCATTACACTGTTCGTTCAGCTGTAAATGCGGCCGCGGTTGACATGTGGTCATATAAAGCTCAATTCTTTCAGCGATTCAAGCCCAGTGAACATCTTCTTCGAACAACCTCAAATCGATGAGGATTTTGTTCGAAAAATCATCTTTTCAGCTTTTCAGGTGAGTGGCAATCCCATATTGGCGGGTACGTAAACAAGCAAAATTTTTGCTATTAGGGATTGGCAAATTCGGATGAATATTTGAAGAAGCTAATGCATATTATATGAGTTACTGTGAATTGTGGCAGCTTTATGGGGCCGTATTTCATCGGCAATAAGTTCAGCCAAACTGTTACGGTCAACGAAATCAACCACCACCACATGTTACCATCTTTTCTGTGGCCATATCTTGAAAATATTATTTGACTGTCAAAGACAAGTCTTATGCGAACAATGCGCAAACCATCAAATATTTGAAGCCAATATTGTAGGCACTATGGTGGCGACTAAATTTATTCAGTAATTGGACCGACCGAATGAAATACGAGGGTGAGTCAAAAATAAATCGGACTTTAGTCTTTATGAGTCTCAGACTCCGCCGAGCGGTCTGGTTGGGTGGAGGATGTTATGTTGGTTTGTTAAGAGTGGGGGCAGTCGCTCCCAAGCTGCACATTCTTCCGGTTGATCAGTAGCAATCATGAGTGAGCAAGTGGTTCCTTTATCCATTGAGCAACGCATTATTATTAAATTTTTAATCACCATCGAATATTTCGGCTAGGTTGAAGGTGCAGTTTGGTGACAATCCGCTTTCACAGACACAAGTGTTTAATTAGGGTAAAAAATTCAAAAATCGACGAAAAAGTGTAGAAAATGAAACGCACGATTGACCCCCACGTTAAGTGTAAGTGTTGACAATATTCTAGCGGTATTCTAAAATCTATTCGAGGGTGGACGCCGATTCACTTTTGATGAAATTGCTTCAGAAGTGGGTCAGCAAAATCCGCTTACAAAAACAATAGAAGAAAAAATCCCATCAGAGAGGTCGTTCTCCTCCATGACAATGCCCGACCTCACACAGCTGCATTGGCAAAGTGTAAATTAATTGAGCTGTATTTGGAGACCCTGAAACACCCTCCCTACAGTCCAGACTTGTCCCCATGCGACTATTTTTTGTTTGGTCCCATGAAGGAACCTTTAGGAGGCGAAAAATTTGAAGCGAGTGAAGAAGTTGAGGAGCGCGTGCACAACTGGTTGACAACTCGACATCAAACTTCCTATGTACAAAGAATTTTTAAGCTGCCAAAACGTTGATGAAAATGTGTAGAGCCTGCAGGAGACTATGTACAAAAATGATTAAAGTCTTATTTGAATATTATTACTGTTAATAAATGTGTATAAAAAGTTCGGTTTATATTTGAGTCATCCTCGTAAGTTATAGCAAGCTGTGGCTCCCATTTGAATGATATCACTTTCCATAAATATCCAGAAGGATTGCACTTTG
Source organism: Stratiomys singularior (assembly GCA_954870665.1). Classification (NCBI taxonomy): domain Eukaryota; kingdom Metazoa; phylum Arthropoda; class Insecta; order Diptera; family Stratiomyidae; genus Stratiomys; species Stratiomys singularior. The sequence goes on along the minus strand of OX940880.1, from coordinate 64,574,503 downwards.
AAAAAAAAATAAATTTACAAAAAAATATTAAGGAGGTTTGGTTTTACTGAATTTAAAGCATAACTTCTTATTTGGAAAATTTGTTTGGGTCTTATTATTTGGACTATTTCATTTTTCCAATATGTCGTTTTTCAGCCACTTCTACACTTCAGAGTTTTATTAGATAAATGTTTTGTCGATTGCCATGCCAATTCAGGGATTTAAAATAAAGAGTCTATGCATAGACTTATGATAATGTTTAGTTTCGCCTTTTAACTACTTCATATTATTGTTGAAGTTAAAAGCTTTCGGGAGAAATAATGACGGCAGACAAGGTTGCAGTAGGAGTCAGGAGGTGCAGGCCCGTTAATGAAATTTGATGAATGAAATGAATGAAAAAAAATTTTCCTCAAAAAAGAAGCGTTTTGAAAACATTGAATTCCAGTCAGAAGTAAGGAGTACCTGCAAAATTCATTATCATCCCACTCAACCTCACGGCCAGTAGTCTTTCGTAGGGTGGTGGCTATCGTGCCCTTGGTGAGAGATCGTATGTGGATCCATCTACAGAAAAAAGAGGAGGAGAGGTAGACAATCTTATCAAGACTTAAGTTTCCTTCCATGTGAAAGGTTTTTTCTGTCACTGAGCGCGAAACAGTGGCAGAAAAGCTGTTACCATGCGATGCACCGCTCGTAGACTGTGCAACCCATAAGCGACATAAGTATATACCTCTATGGGGAAAACGCACTTCCTCGGTTGCTTTTTCTGCCCAAGAAGCGTCTGAACTGTTACGAGGTCTGACTACGGGAAATGGGAGAAAATGTTGGCTCTATCGGAAAAATTTGGTAAACGTAATGACTTTTGTCTGACTGTAGAAGTGAAATTGCGTGGAATATTGTATTCAAATAGTTCATCTAACGTAGAGAGGATTCTTCTCTAAGGATCTGTTTTATGTAACTTTTATTTCCTTGGGCTTGAAAGGAGTTTCGCAAGCCTTGGCAAATCCAACACTTCATGTAGCCATTCTTCACTGCGGGTAATCCTCATTCAGGACGCAAATAGCCTACTCCCAACCAAAACAACGTAAATTTAAAATAATTCGCCTTGTAACTAAATGTAATTTAGTGTACGAGTCGGTTCTATTTTAAAATATGGTAACAAATTATTGATGTTAAGCTCGTTAAAACTTAGTAAAATGTCTATGGAACTATACGCTTTAATCATTTTTGGTGTCATCCACCGGCATCAATATTATGTTGATAATAATATCAAAGTAAATTTTAATTCAGTATAAGTAATATCATACCAATTTCGCTATAATGAAGGCACTGAAATTTCACCACTTTTATTATTTTATTATGCATATAAATTTGTTTCAGTCATTATTTCATTAAGTCGTAAAAAATATTAATTGATAAAACTGCTCGATCTAATTCAATCCATCGAAATTTGCGGTCTTTACAGTTTGCTTTCTGAAGAATATACAATTCTAAATTCAATTCAGTAATTCTATTAATAGAAAGGTCCACTAGGCACTGTATCAACATGTTATTTGCATGTCTGGGTCATCTGAATGTACCTGTGTTTTTGTATTCTGCTCCAATTTGAATCGTAATTCGCATATTCGTTGAAGGTATTGTTCTATGTCCTCAAAATAATCATTATTTCTTGAATCAAATTAATTTTTTTCTTACGGTTGCGGAACCTTATTGATTTAAAATTTATATATCATCGAGTGGAATTTTGGTCAAGAAAACGAAATGTTATGTTGAATCGGTGTCAACATAAAATCCAAAGGGTTCAACAAGAAAATATAAGAAAAACCACGATTTTTTTCCATAGCTCCGATATTAACCCAAAGGGTTAACGTTCAGACTGAACAGTCTTTTGATTAACTTAGATAAATTCCACTCCATTACACAGATATTAAGCATAAATGAAGGAAAGGATTATAGATTCCAGAGTAGATTGTACTAAAGAACCACAATCAATAGCTAAAAGAGACTTGGATGGAATCTCCTGTAGACTGGCAGTAGGATAATCGGAACTCTTTGGCTGCACTTTTTGAAAAGGAAGACCAAACAATTCAGCAAGAAAAATAAGAATTAAAGCGAAGACAGCTAATGATATTAATATCATGCCAAAGTTTTTGGTAACTTCTGGGTGGTACCACTTAAGATTTTGGATTTGAATCGGATACAACAAAACGAACTTTTTCAAAGTTAAGAGTTTATCACAAAGATTAGACCTTTTCTTGTAGGAATGGAGGATAATATCATTCAAATGCCTGCCGCCAGTACCCCATTTGCTCAGTCCATTTTTTTAGTTCATGTTCGATTGTTTGGGCCTCTATTTCATCAAAGGCAACTTTCATGTTCCATCTAGAGACAATTAATATATCCTTTGTTAACTGAATCCCAGCTGATAGATTTGAACATATGATCTGTTAACATATCAGTTGATAAAATGTATTCACATTTGCATTTGATTCCACGGTTAATATAATCGGTTAATATAAACAAATGCATAAAATTTTGCAATAGATTACTTAAGTTGAATGCAACATCCTTTTTTTTCTAAATATAGCATTTTAGTAAGTCGGATTTAAGATATTAAATTCTTAATCAAATATGAATTTGCGTTTCGAACCATCAACCAGGTGTTTTTTGTAAAAAAAACCTTTCATTAAAACGCATTCGAGTTGGTGTTTATTTAGTCAGCACTATTCCGGAAAATTGGTGCATCACCAGATTCGTCCCTTTCTTCTATAACCTTAACATGATCATCAAACAGTATTTGACTATACAGTCGGCATTAAAACTATAGGACAAGGGAATAAAAATGGAAAATATGTGCTTTTAATAATGATTTACTTTTTTTATTGGATTGGATATTTAAAACTGTAAAAGGTTATAATATAGAATATAACAAAATCTGAACACAATTTTAAGTTCGATAATATTGCAAAAAAGGAAATTTTAGATACTGGTCGACGCGACTACACCATATGACATCACATGCGTTTCATAAGATATTTTCACATTATGTATGTATGTAACAACCTATACTTGTAACTTAACCTTGTACATCCTCTTTTCCAAGCCAGAATACAATATTTCTTATAAAGTTTTGATAGATTCGCATGTTTCCGCAATGAAACTTCTCAGTTCGCTTACTGTTGTCAACTGCCGTCCATGAGTGTAAACTGAAGTTGCCAATGTCCTCCACTCGTTTTTGATTATGTTTAGCTCAACGAACATGCTGGCAACGGAAGAATTTGCATATTTCGCTCGCTGAAATATCGGCTCACAAAACGGGCGTTGTGAAAGGGCGCATTATCTTGTTTGAAAATGTATTTTTCTCCCGAAATTTTTTCTAGGTAACATGTTATCTGCTCGTGGATTAGTGTAATATTATAATCACTGATTATTCAATTGTCCCTGATCAACACCGCCCATTTGTTATCAAAATAATACCGCGAACCATCAAGGCCGCTCCAAATCGAACTATATTCCCTCAGATTCCTCCAGATTATCTAAAAAGATTCTCTATTCAATCTTGTTCACCAAGTGAAAGTACTCTCGTGCCAATTGTAACTGAGCGTCCTTATGTTGTGCTGACTTACATTTCAATGTTCAAATCTTCAGCTTGCTGCAAAATACGTTAACTATTTCGTTAATTGATTTTTACATCCACCTGTACGCTGATCAGCCGTCCAATTAAATGCCAGCCGAATCCATTAAATAATTTGAGATCAATGTTCAACTCTTCTTCAGTATCCGTGCCATTACCAGAATAGATTTGATCCTTTTTAACGTGATTGAAACCTCTTTGGTTTCATTTCATTTCTTGCCACCCTGCAGATTTTATTATTTTTCAAAATTTGAAAAAAAAAAACATTTAAATTGAGTAAAAACACTTTATACATTCACACTTTGTATATTCTAGTTTTCTCGCGTCTCTGGTGCGTACCACACAAAAAGCCAAAGGGACATTTAAAAGTTATAACCGCAGATCAATCATATTTTACAGTTCACCTCTGCACTCAACAACTAATTATTTCATGTTCTATGTATTTTCCATTCCCTACTCGGTTTTCTTTCCAATCATTAAAATGTCCTATGTCCTGTGCTATGTCCTTTAGTATTGTAAGCAAATTTTGGCGAATTGTAAGAATCTTTCCAGACAAATCGCACTCAGAAAAATGGTTCCCATATTTTCTGATGCGAACAGTCGTTTGTTTCATTGAAGACTCGGTTAAAGCTCACGTTTCAAAGAAATATCAATTTTTTTAAATGAAGACAGTCAAAGACAAAGGCATAAAACTCGAATATTTGTTTACGATATTTGACTATTGCTTTATTAATAGTTCTGGTTTGTGTTGTATAATCGTTTATTCTCTAGCTATAGATCAAAATCATTTTTCTTCTTACGATAGCAACTCACAATATCCTGGTAGCTACCGGGAGGTGCACGTTATTAAATATTCTCCATATCCTGAACAACAAACGAATAAAAAAATCCATTTACAAATGCATACTATGCTGTACATTTGTAGCTTTCTTCGCAAAAAACATAAATTACAAAAATACGATAAAACTTCTGATTCCTGGTTCCTGCTGGTGGCTGGCAAATGCGCCAAAAATTATTTGGTGCCTAGCCAAGATGTGTTTGCATAGTGGAAGAATTAGTTTGAACCAAATAAATTTTCATTTCTTCTCCTTTTTAATTTTGAAAACGAAACGTATTTTTGCAAACGACAATGTCCTTTACGTGCCAAGTTATTGTTTTCTTGTTGCATAACTTATGGATATCATACAACTAACTCTGCGGAGGCTTTCTAGTAAATCTTTGGGAGTTTCCCACGAAGCGAAACAGAGTGAGGAGTTATGTTGCATGAAAGCGAAATTTCCTCCGCACGTTGAAAAAAGTAGAGCAAAGTTTCAAGGAATGCGGTACAAGCAGTTTATTATGAAATGACGAGGTTTCGTTCAACAAAAGCACAACCATGTGTAATTTTCATGCAATAATTCATGGAAGTATTGTTTTTCATTTCGTTTCTGGCGTCAAACAGAGGGGACTATCATTGTTGCATCTCTTTGAAGATTTATTATGACCAATGTTTCAACATATGATAAATTTTGTAAAATGTCTAATTTGGAACCAAAAATACAATTGTCAATCCGAAATGTCCACGTTATTAACTATAACAGCCTATTAGTAGTCGCCCGTCGCCTACCCTCGTATATGCCAAAGGAACCAGCGCTATGATTTGTGATCATAGAAGGGAGCTTTGCTGCAGCAAACATAGAGAGTGAGACCATGAAGTTCAATCATGCAGTATCCACTCTTGATCCCCGCAGGGGATTGCAGGATTGAGGACTTCTAATGCTGCAACATGGCAAAAAACTAGGGTAGTGTCGTATACCATACAAAAACTTCAAAATTTGAACTGGCTCATTTTGCTACTTCAAGTCACAATTCCTTTACAAACCCTGAAACTGACGTATTGGGAAAAAACAGTTAGATTGATCTCTGATATGGACTTCTGCAATATAATTGATTTGAACCGAGGCGAGAAGCTCCACTCACATTCATTGCAGCTATCGATACCATATCTTCCTACATCGCACAAAGTGAGCATCAACCCGTTCTGTACCATCAGGACCTGATGAATATCATAGTTCGAGCACGAAGGCTTACATGGCATCAACATGGGACGAAGTCGTCCTAATTTTGCTGCAACATTTAGACCTACAGCAATACGATCAAAAACAATAGTGAGTTAAGTCAAGACGTAAAAACAATTAAAGTTAACACAAAACCTACAAGTGCCGGTCAAATTTGCCATTTCCAAACGCTTACATAAAAGCTTACACATTTTTAAAATCATTAAAATAATTTGAAAACATTAAAAAACTTGAACATTTTTTTTTTCATTATAAATATTTTATTTGCAGATGATTCTTAGAATCATTACTCTTTATTTCTAGTAATTTTTCTATTTTCCAAGAAAAACATTTAAAAAATTGTAGGTGACCTAAGACTAAGAAAAATAACGGATATAGAAGGAGAGGTCTCAGAAAATGATGAACAAGAAACTTCTGGAATTGAAAAAAAAACATTGTAACAGATAAAGAGCTACTTACAACAAGTGAATTGGAATCAGAAAGCGATATTGAGGAGGAAAATATTATAAAGAAGCATCCAGGACAGAAAAGAAAGAGAGTTTTGTTGAAATCCAAAAGTGAAACAGATTTAGAGGACCAACGTATCGAAACGGCTGCTGATGGAGCAGTCTGAAAAGAAGTAAACGGAAGTCCCGAAACTGGTAGGTTATTAGTGCATAATATTTCAACAGGATACCCTATAGGACATATAATGAAAGGACAGACGGCATTTATTCAGCGTATAATACATCATATACGTTTTTTTTGAAAACAATGAGCCGAAACGACTTTACTGAAGTTTTTACGATTTGATAAGAAGATGATTTATCAATTCTCAATCAATTCATCAATAGGATATAATTATTGAGAATTAAAATTAGAATTATTATTGAGAATAAAAGATAGGAATGATTACTTAGAACCTTATATTTTTTATAAACCTGGTCCATGTATTGCTAGTGATGAACAGTTGTTTCCGTCGAAGAATGCGTGTAGATTTATATAGTTTATGCCAAATAAAGTAGACATATTTGGAAATAAGTTCTGGTTGGCGTATGACGCCAACTTTACAGATATATAATAATTGAGTGGCCCTATTTGGGAAATGATGAAAGGAGAATTTGTTCAATTCAACTTGGGAAGTTCATTTTTCTAAGGCGGATAGATCCTTTCAAAGGATGCGGAAGGAAAGCTACGAAATACAATTTTTCACGAGTGTATCATAAGCCAAGAAATTACTTGCAAAAAAAAACTACAATTGCTTACGCGAATTGGAAGGATTCATGGGATTAAAAGAGAGTTACCAAAGTAAGCCAAAGATAGAAAAGATAAAATGACTAGATTATGAAGCAAATTGTACAAATCGAATTATATTGCTCTTATAGTATGTAAAAGTAAGACGAAACATAAATCAATGTAAATGGAAAAAACAACAAACGTATAGCGGAGACTTTTAAATTTTATAATATTGAACAATTTAATGTTGTGTAGCAGACCAGATAGCAAGGAAGTAGAGCGTGAAGTCGAAAAGCTGTAGCTGACGGTTTCGGATATTTTTCAACATTTTGCATTTGCCTGGAAAGAAACGACGAGTGAAAACATTTCGAGGCATGAGTATTCTGATGCATGAGTATGTTTGACGAGTATACATCGCTCACGAAATGATAAAGTGGCACATCTTCGAAAACCACAAAATATGAGTTTTATCGTTAATTATACTCCCAGTAGCACACCCTATAGTAAGAACTTCAGTTACAAGCCGCCAGGTGGCACTTGTGCCACTATTGCGTATACATGCTTTTGCCTGTTCAAACAAGTCAAACTTATCAGTGCATTCTAAGCCATCGGCAGTTCATCGCGTGTTTAGTGAGAAGTGAATGTTATAACGGCAGATTTTGAGATATACCAGTAGGTTGAGTCTATAATGTCATATTTTCTTTTAGATAACGTGGCTCAATTTAAAATATGCCAGTATTGTTTAGCAGAAAATCAAATTTAGCTTTTTTATGTAAAGGTCTTTTATTTTACTTTATATTTTATGCAGTTTGGACATATTTCATGTTAAGCCATTTTAATGTAAAAGGATACATAGGAAGTTAGAAAATTAGCCGTATTGAAGTGCATATTTTTTGCAACTAGAAACAAAATTCTATGAATTAAAATGAGAAAGAGATCTCCAGAAGCCAATTCACGTGGGCGGTTACTAAAAATTTATCTTCAGGACCATCAAATGCTGAAAATATATTGTCAGCTGTTAATGATGAAGATACCGGTTCAGATTTTTCTTCTGATGATTCTATAGCAGACCCCAATTACGTATCGAAAGCCATTACTTCTTCACTTTGGGATGACGCTCATAGTGACAAAGAAAACCGTAAGGCGGATGAAACTTATGAGGTAGAAAAGAAAACTAGAATAAATAACGCCAAGCCAATGAAATGGAAAAGAAATGCCATCAAGCAATTAAGGAACAGCGGAAAAGCGTACAAAACAACAAGCATTGGAAAATTGGTACCACCTAGACAAATGCACGATCTGTGTAATGACAGTTGTAAATTTAAATGTTATGCGAAATTTTCGCAGAATGAACGATTGGAAATATTCCAAAAATATTGGAGTCGGGCTGATATCAACAAGCAGAGAGAGAGTTTGTTGCCACCCTCATGGAAGAAGAGAATTATAAATATCGACGAGAAGCGGCACGATCAGAAAATTGTGCATATTATCTTTTTAAAGATGGCAGTAAATTCAGAGTCTGCAAGTTACTTTTTAATTCAACCTTGGAAGTGATTAATCAGTTTATAAGGACCGTTATAGCAAACATAAAAGAAGGCATATTTGAAGACATGCGGGGTAAGCCCTACCAGAGTGCCTGAAAAATGATGTGAGAGCACATATTTCTTCTATACCAAGAATTGAGAGTCATTACAATAGAGGCTACTCTGAAAAAGAGATTATTGAAGTTGGTAAATCCATCGCGCAGCCATAACGTGACTACAAAGCTGATTATGAAGCTCAAGGCAAACATATTTAATATATAGTATAGAATCGTTTAGAGACATACTTAATAATGAATTTAATTTGTCCTTTTTCTCTACTAAAAAGGATCAATGCCAGAAATGTGTTGAGCACGAAAACGCTGATGGTGAAGGAAAGAAAAAATTGGAAGAAAGCTATTTGTGACATCAGATAGACCCCAAGAGGAGAGAGATCTACTTTTACTACCGATCAAAACGGTCGACCTACAACTTTACTGTGTGTGACCTGGCAGAAAAAGGATAACGGCAAGTTACCTGTTTTATGTGGCATGAAGGGCAAGGAAAAAGAGGGCCTAATGTGATCAGTACTTCTTTGCTTCACCATCTGAAGCTAATGAGTGAATCTTACAATGGTAATGATTTGAAAGTTGTCTTGTATTCGGACAATTGTGCAGGACCACAAAAAATAAATCTATATTGGCAGCATATTTCTATGCTATCGCTAAGTACGCAAGTATTGAATCTTTTACCCATAAGTATTTGGTAAGTGGCCACACTCAAAACGAAGGCGACAATGTCCATTCTCTGATTGAAAAGAACATTAAACTATCCCTAAAGGCAGACCCAATTTATACACCCAACGATTATATCTGTATAGTCAAAATTTCAAAAAACAAGGACGGCCGTACTTTTTACGACTTCTTAAGAGTGCAAAATAGGGCACTTAATTACGCTGTGCAGTTGTCATACGACACGATGATGCACAGCCTCATTTACTTTTTGTGTCTTCTCTTCTTGTTTCAAATACACCTTTCTATACATTTCTGGGCTCATAATCAATTTCCAAGATTCCAGTCATGGCCAACATCAAATTTTCGCGCAAAGTTATCGTGTTGTATCGATGCTGCAGATATGGCTTCAGCAAATACTGTTGCAAAGACTCGAAACATTCGATGTTATTTTATTCGATATAAAATAACACTTTTTAATATTATGAGTATGAGTAAACAGAGTAACTAATGTTTTTCCATACGAAGTGTTTCATAAATTCTACTGACTACCATATGGTCAACCAACGTAGAAGTTTTCGTAAGCTAATTTTTTATTATTCCGTTTAACTTTTTAAATTTTATTTTATGAATGTCATATGTGTTGAAAAAATTGAACAGTAACTAGCTGCGTGTGAGTCGTGAATAAATTATATGATCTTTACCATAGTATGTTATTATCTTTTTTCAATTCTTAATTAACGCTCCAAGAAAGAAAGTCTCAGAAAGAACGAAAGACAATGAAACTTAAGCACGCATCTGAAATATGATAAGTAAAAAGTCAAAGATGGTAAATTATAGTTGTTCGAACGTTTTAAATGAAAAAATAAAATAAATAGAAGTTGAACAATATAATGTAAAAACTATATTCCTGACTCTAGAATCAAAACAATCGCAAATGAGTTCAACCCGGAAAATCAATTTCGATTATACCACACTGGGATGTTCGGTATGATCTTGGAGTTTCTTGGAGTTACCATACACAGGTAAACTACTGCAGCGCAATGCCAGCGCCATAAATTTAATTTGAGTCTCAAATGAAAGATTAATATTAATAAAATCGATTTCCGTCGTGTATAAATGAAATAATTGAAATAAAGAAACAAAAAATGGGATGCAACCCTACCTCAAGTGGCAGCTAAGGGTCAAGTAAAATCCAAGGGTCAACCCCAAGACACCTGAGACTGTTTTCCGGGCGACATCTACTAATTTGTGGTAATAACGTTACGCATACTATCTGATATGGCTTTGTATCTATGGATATTTAGAGCCAGAAATTCTGTTTTTTCCCGTTTGATTACATTGTATCCTCGCTGTCATTTTTCAGAGAGTATGGTGTGGACGGATTTTGTCTCTTAAGGATTCTGTTCAGGTTCGAATGTTTATGAGAATACATGTCAAGGCTGAGAACCTTATTATGTCAACATTAGTTTCTAAGACTAGATATTTTGCTTTTAATTGCGCTACGTAAGGTGGACCCCTGTTTCTATTACCGGGTCCCGAATCTTCTGCCACTGTCGCCGTAACACATTTCGTTTCCTGATGAGATTATAGGTTCCGGAAATTAATTTATGTCGTTTTAGGGAATTGGTGACTGTAGGTACACTGCACCTGATCGCCTGCCAAATATCGTAAACGCACTTCACCAGCAAAAGCGTTTACTGTTCGTTTGCTTTTTTGTAGCAATTGAGTTTTTTAGAGTGGATTTTCCTACTACCAAGTGATTCCAAAAATAAAAGAATTGGTTAGTGGAAGCTGATTAGTAGTAAATGGTTAGTAAAGCTTGCAATACGATACGTTCATAGGCTTAAACTTGTTCGTTGCCAAGTGTGAAATCGAGCGTCGAACCTGATCCACGCGGAGTTGTATGAAAACGTTTGATTCTATGATCGAATAAGATGTACTCCATTTGATTTGACCAATTGTTGCGACCACTGCTGCTTCGTTATTTTTCTACGTAGCAATGTACGAATGTTGACGTCATTCCTTGTTCATTTATCCCATCTTCACCTTTTCCTCTCACATGTCATTTTCCTTTTCACCTTTTTCCTCAAAATATTCATCCAAATATCCACTCCAAATAGTTGGTATATAATCCAATATATTTGAGTTTCGTATAATTCAAATATGCTGGATTTTATCAACAACAATCCCTGCCTTTAATTACCCGACGTGACATCAGCAGACGTTCTTGCACGTTAGGATTGCAAGTGACTCCGTAGTGTAGTGGATCCGCTTCAGCCTGTGACCCCCCCGGGTCAGCATTCTGGGTTCAAATCCATCCTGGGTGTTAATCTTGTAAAATTTTTATCGGTTGGGTTTTTTCAGAGCAATCGATATTTTCTTCGATTTACTCTCAGGAAGTTGACCTTAACCCAGGAGTTGAAAGGTTAATATCCGCGAACCGGTGAGGACAGTTGTCGACAGCGGTATGAGGTACCGGTGAGGTTTTTTTTGGTTGGTCGAGGAGTTTGGTTTGGGAAAGTGAAGAGAGTGGGTGGACAAGTTGGCGTGGAATTATTGAAATCGGTTTTGGCTAGATCTCGTTACAAAAAAAAAATAACATTTTTTGTATTATTCGTTAAGGGCAAGATTTAAACAAGTAAATTTTGAAACAAAAATACCAATCGCGTGCAATTTTTTTTTGATTAAAGCTTAAAAAAAAAGAAAAATTATGTTGTTCATTGTAATTGAAGAAAATAGAAAATCTCTGTGCCCAAGAGTACCATTTGAAAAATGATTTTGTTGTTTCCATGGGAAGCAAATTAAATTAAACATTTGAAAATAGTAGAGTTAGATAAAGGCGTGAAATGCGGAGAGGTGACAGTGAGAAAAATGTTTTTCAAAAGGATACTCCGTAAAAAAAAATATAAGAAGAAAATTTGCCTGTGTGCAAGTGATTGAAGGCAGTAAAGAGAGTGAGAGTTTTGGTATATCGTGCTTATGTGACTTTGTACAAAACCTATAAGAGACATTTCACATAAAATGAAATATCGCTTAAATTGCAATCCAGCGAAAATATACTCGGTACGATTAAACGTTTATTTTGAATCGCAATCATCGTGGAAGGCTTTCTCTGAACGAGGAATAGATGGTAATCATCAAAAACATCATAAACATAAAAAAACATCATCATAGCGGAAAATAGAATAGTCGATATATTATATTTATCTTAAAATTGCATTTAAAATAGCATGTCTGTGTACCGTACCCGATCGGGTTTCCGATCCGATTCCTCCTCCGCGTCCTCTCCCTTTCCTCAACGTGTTAGTTATATGCTTTGAGTTCTGATTTAGGTGGCCCAGCACGGGCAGTGATCTTCCCCACACGACCCCGACCAGCTGAGCCTAGCCGGCCTCAGTATGCCATCTGGGGGTGTTGTAATTCACTCTGTCGGTTTGGCAATCCTGGTCGGGTTGCCATATTTGAGATGCAAATTATCCCATTCGTATCACAAATATGGCAACACGAAACGGAAGGTCACACCGACAGAGAGAGAGGAACATTTCCGGAACGGAGGAGTTCGTCGAGGGCCGCGAAAGGAGAAGCACGCGCTTAGAAAAAAAAATATAAAAAAAAGAGTGAACTAAAACACGAACTGATAATTCGAAATAACATCGCGTTACTTGTTACGATAATTTGAAGTGTTTAAAGTGAAAAACTAAGGAACTATAGAGAACGATGGAAAAAAATACAGTAAAAAACTTTATAAAAAAAAACTGTGCATTTTATCGTGTTCTTTAGTATTTACAGATCAATCGTAAACAGTTTAGTGCATTGAGGCGCGCTTCAACTGGCGATTAGTGTTAATATAAAAGAGTTTCAAACAAATGCATGCACTAGAGACGTTTGACGGTTCTAACTACAAATAAAAGTTTTTTCCGACATTTTATTCAACCCATAAGAAAAAAAAAGTTATGAAAAAAAAGCCTGCATACAAATTCAATAATGAACCGGAAAATTAACGGGTATATTTCGCCTGACACAGTAATTACATCTCGAATGTGTAAACGTTGTTGCAATAAGTTTTTATGATAAACAAAGTACTATGTTACAAAGGTGAAAGCGCAGCACTTATGGAAAAGAATACTATCAAAACGAGGAGAAGTGCTAGCACTCAGTTTAGCCTGGAATCAAACACATATTAGATAATTGAAACTTAAGGATTGCAGCGTGTATTGTTAAATCAGGAAAATGAAAACGAAGGAAAATAATCATTGTAAAGATAAAAAAGTGAAAAAATAATTGAAAAAAAAATATTTCCATATTGAAAAGTTCGTTGATTTTAAGTTTAATGTGCATGAACCTTTTAACAAACCGTATATCTGTTAGCATGAAAATAATTCTTTTAAGTTTCCATCCGTTTATATTGTATATTGTTATGATTTTGGTGATGAGAATAATCTTTTAAACAAATTTTGCCAATTTAAAAAAAAAAAATTAGATTGCAATCGTAAATTTTTTTATTTGTATCATCAACAATTGTTGATTTTAAGACCTTCGTAAGACCTACGATTATTTCTCACACATTTAAAATTAGTCTAATCTACTACTTGGACAATTCAGTTTTAAGAAGGCTTATTGTTCTATTTCTCACATGCGTGTTCCGTGACGCACACTAAAAGTTATGGGACTTATTTAATTTTGATTGTCTAACTCGCTTTTATATGTATATTTTTTTTATTTCTTTCATTCGATTGAAGCCATTTCTTTTGTAAAGAGCGTTAAGAATTGCAAGGATAAGATGTTGTATTTGAAAAAAAGAAATATATAAAATGAAGTGCTGAAAACAATCACGCTCTTTCCTTCCAGCAACCTTTTCTTTCAGGAGGAAATGGCGCAAAGGTAAATGCATGAGGATGTAGGGCCAAAAATGTGTTTCGTCGCTCGGGTTCCGCGGTGCTGTAGGTTTGACTCGGGAATAAGTTGTAGTCGTGTCGCGGACTATTTGTACGGTTTTTCATATCTTTGACGGTCTCAAAAAATAAAGTAGTTTGTTTTTGGGCACCGCGGTATATCGGTTCGCGAATGCGCGTTTGTCGTCGGGTAGATTTGAATTTTAAATTGTAGATAAAAAAATAACGTAAAGTAAAGCAGAATATTTCGAAACGTCGCACAGAAAAATCGGGTTTTTCGGTGGCTGGTTCAAAATGGAAACCAAGAGCGGAAGTTCACTTGGGTCCGACCCACGACCGCAATCCTCGCCGCACTGGGCTAGTCCGCCAGCAGCCACCAACGCGAGTGAATTTCCGAGTGGCCGAAAGGTTGACCCGCTGGGGCATGTTTCGTTGCCACGTCTCGAGGACTGCAAGTCGAAGTGTCGGTGCGAGGCCGACTTCAGTCTTTAGTCGTCGTCGTGACGACTGGGACCAAAACCATTACAGGGGTTATGAGATCACTGCCATATAAATGTCTGCGACCGCAGCAGCCGTGGTTCGCAACACAATTTCGATTCGAATGTAAGAGGCGAGCATTCGAGTTGCAACAAAAAAGGAATGAAATTAAAATGGTGGTATAGACATTCTTTTGGGACGAAACGTAGCTCATTACATGATTCCAAAACATGGAGGCTATTACCATCAAGATTGAAACAAATTTCTCTGATACAATTTTTTCGTAAAATATGTTGAAAGGCACACCTGGCGTGATCGTCTAAAAAAACAACTGAACATTACGAAAAAATTACTTTTGAAACCATTAGTACTGGGTTAATACCCGTTTAAGTGGATACCAGCCCATCCATCAATCCTAATTTGGAATAGAAATTAGAGTGGTCCGCGGACTGGACCACTCTATCTACTTATCATCACTGCATTACAACGTGCTCTAAATCCGTATTGCTTTGGAGAGAGGTTGTCAGTAGCATGTTATGCGTCAGTAAGACAACTTAGTGAAACCATGTTTGGCTTAAACATTGCCCGGTATTCAGACGTTGGCCAGGCATCTTCCTTCCGCTTATAGACCAGGAGGACATCTGTCAATTTCCAGAGATCTGGGCGCATCTCTTCACCCATGTATGAGTTAGAAGTATTGAAGGATTAGAGAGAAGGGGAGATTGTGTGCAGAACTTTATGAGGAAACCCATCGGGTAGTAAAGTCATTCTTGCCTTCATAGAAATTACATTTTCTTCCAGTTGCTTCTTTGTGAAAAGACGGGCTTCAATAGAAAATAGGGGTAAATATTGAAAAAGACTCAGTCAATTACATCTATCTTTGCGTCGTTCAGCTGATTAGAGTTTGCACCTCTAGTTGCAGTATATAAATAGCTCTCTATTCACGTGGTTCATAGGTCTTACTACGAATCAGCTTACTATCAAAAAATCAAGCACATTGTCTTGGAACTGCCATAAAGGTATATATAAGAGCGTCCTTTCCGTTTCATGGTGCTACGAATGTCATTGCCTAGGTCTGCTTATGCCAACAATGAGGCTTTTATATTGGCCATCCTTGTCCCAGTTGTCCCAGAACACTTTAACATCCTTCTTTTTTAACTTGCGTCCTTGCATTAAAGGGGGAGTCGAAGGCAACCGATAAAGTTGAGCGGATTTCGGTACGCGAGGCTGGAATCGGAAAAAAATTTTGAAGTGAGAATTCTTTGGAGGATATCAACACCAATCAACACCAATCACACCGTCGGTTGCTTTCCCGGAGAAAATTGTCTAAGGCATCAAGTGATTCGTCTGTTTGGGTTCGCGATGTCGTGGCTTCTGAATTCGGTTAGTGATTCGCCTTCGCGAAATAGATTGGCTTTATCTGTAGAGTAACTAACGTAGTTTTATTATGGGTACCGCGGTATTCCGGTTACGGATGTGCGATTGAGTGAATTGATTGGAATGTGAAAATGATTAAAGTAAAGTAAAAATTGTTTCTTGGAAACTTTGGGGCAGGTTCAATACTGGAACCAGAGCGAAAGTGAACTAGTCCTGCGACCTACGTCCACATAAATCGCTGAACAAAGCTAGTTCGCCAGCAGTCACCACTTTCGCTTTGGACTTTCGGACTTTGTTATTCCCAGAATAACAGCGTATAGAAATCGAACCAAGATGGGATAGGTTAATTATTGCGAGGTTTGTCTCTCGCGTACCGACGGGGATCTTCTGTATGAATCGCATCGCGATTGTTGATTGCTTCTCTAGAGATGTGAAAATAGTTCATTTTTAAAGAGATATTATAGGAAAAAGTATTTGCTGTAAGAACAATAAGCCTTCAACAGTTGGGAAACGTGGACATATTCCAAAAAACTTCTGTCAGTATCATCATCATCATCATCATCACCTAATTCAGCTTTTTAACCATATTTCTAAGTTATGGTGCAGCGTGCCTTACATACTGACTCCTCATTGCTTTCCAATTCTGTCTGTTTTCAGCTGTTCTCATCCAAGATGTGCTGGCTATTTGCTTTATGTCATACTCCCATCGAATCGTTGGGCGTCCTCCGATAGTTTATTTCCTATTGGGTACCACTGCATTATTCTTGTGGTCCATATGCTGTCCATCATTCACATCAAGTGACCGGCCCGTCGCCATTTCAAGGATTTTGCTTTATGTATCACGTCTGTTACTTGGGTCCTTTTTCGTATCCACGACAGTGTCTTCCCTTCATCCCTTCGTTTGATGTCCAGCATGCATGTCTCCATGGCTCTTTGAGCAACCTGGAGTTTCCTCGCTATGCCTGTTGTTAGCGCCCTTCTTTCATTACCATATAGCAGAACTGGCAGGATAAATTGACTATTATCTAGTGAGAATTGAGTATTTCTAGATACCGACTATTTCTAGTGTGGTGTTGTTCACTTTTGTATGTCATTGAGTGCTTCTATAGTCGTTGAACATGATCTTGGTTTTGCTTACGTTCATTTTCAAGCCTATTTATCCACTAGCAGCGTTGAGTTTAATCAGCTGTTCTCGTAATTCGTCTTGGCTGTTGGCTCTCAGGACTATATCATCTGCAAATCTCAAGTTGTTGAGGTGCTCACCATTGATGTTCAATCCTTTATTCTCTCAATGTAGAGTTCGGAAGATGCCTTCTAATGTGGCATTGAAGAGCATTGGCGATATGGTGTCTCCCTGGCTTACCCCTCTTCGTGTGAGAAACTCTAGAATGTCTTTTAGTACCTTAAACTTTGCTCTGGCATTGCGGTAGATATTAGCTAGTACATCCACGTATGGTTGTTAGCTAGTACATCCACGTATGGTACTGCAGGCTTTCTCAAAGTCTATGAAGGTCAGTGCACGGGGATGCTTATTCTCTTTATAGCTACTCACGCCTTCCTGTAATAGGTGGATGTGATCAATAGTGCTGTATTCACTTCTGAAACAAGCCGGCTTCTGTGTTTGTTCGGCATCTAGGGCTGTTTGTATTCGGTTACTATTGAGCTACGTGCATACTTTGTAGAAGACCAATAGTAGACTTAACGGTCTATAGTTCTTGGTGTCTTCTTTGCTGCCTTTCTTTAGGCTCAGTATTATATTAACACTATTCCATTGATCAAGTATGCACCTCACAATTACTAACGCTCAAGGTCTTCGGGTCCAATAGGTCCTAGGTAGTATAAAGTGTTTACTTCTTGGTAAATAAATAAACTTTCTCTCTATAAATAAACGCTGTGGCCGAATCATTTTACTTTTTATGTTTTTCATTACATCGTACTACACCTTTGAACGAAAAATAAAAAAACTTCAGTAATTCAATAAGCATAAAAATCATATACCGCTTCAAAAATCCATTCAAATTTTATAATGATAATTTAATATTTTTGATACTAAAGGAATTTTATAATTAATAGGTAGTTCAAACAATTTATTTTAGCCAAGACGAAATTCTGTGCACCAAAACAATAGTTTTTCAATTTCTTACACAAGCTACAATTCGGTCGTTCGGTTTATGATCGGTTTTCGGACATATTTGACAACGACTACGTTTACGTCGTGATGATGAAGTTGAAAGTATTGTATTTAGATGTGTTTTTTTTTTGCAAATTCCAAAGAAAACGGTGCTCGCGGTAGCGTTGTTCATTTTTGATGTAAAGAGTAATAAGTTGCAACCCCAAATTTTCTAAAAAATGTCTTCGTCTTGCGAGGCAACCTTCCTTCCAGGTAGTTTTCACTGTCGTGAATATACTAAATGCATTATATCCTAAAATATTGGGTGCTTGCATTGAAAATGTCAGTTTTGGACATAGTAAAATATGTAAATTTTTTAAATAAAAGGTAATATATTTAGCCTTGAAAATAGTTACCAGTGGCATTTATGACTCGTTGCCAACGTGATGGTAAGCAATATATTCCTCTTTGATAAAAATCTTTGTCTCGCCCATCGAAGAAATTCCGTAATGCTATTTCTAAGTCCTCCCGGTTGGTGGAGGTTTCGTTCTCGCATGAAGTTATCCATCGCCCGGTAAATGTGAAAATCTGATGCCGAAATATCGGGAGAATATGGTGAATGTGGTAAGGTTTCCCAGCCAATGGTGTGCCTAGTGAATGCCGCTGTATGTGGTCGTGAGTTATCCAGGAGAAACAAGACTCCCCTTCTATTCACGAGCGCTGCATGCGTACGTCGCAATTCCTGATGAACTTTTCTTAATTGTTGACTGTACACTTCAGCTGTAATACTTTGGCCAGGTTTCAACAGCTGATACTACACGATGCTTTTGTTATGCCACCATACACACAACAACGTTTTCCGCTGATGGAGGCTTGGCCTTGGGATATTTCCAGGAGGGTCGTCTGTGCGATAGCCACTGATATGTGCGTCGGCTATTGTCATACATAATCCATTTTTCATCGCACGTAATCATCGCACTCGATTCAAAAACGCCTCCCGTTCGTTGCGCAACAACAGCGAAGTACAGATCCCTATTCGCCACCTTTTGTTGTTGTTGGTAAGTCAATGAGGAACCCACTGATCAAGCCGTCGTTCCTTTCTCAGACGACGAAGATGGCGACTAAAGGTACTTTTGTCAACGTTGCACTTTACGCTTAGTTCGTGCAAAGTTTGGCGGAAATTGTTCTCTATGTCGGCAAGAAGCTCCGTGTCATTTATCCGAAACTGAAACTGTCACATTTTCACCAGAGTTATAAAGTTTTGGTAATATTTCTACCCACTGATCTCATAAATCACGTTTCAGGGCGAAATTGCCCAACAACCGTCGCTCAGTTCGTGTTTGCCTGTTGTCGAATCTGATTATCCTCGATATCTTTTTGAAATTTTTCTACGACATAGTTGCTTATGTCCTATTTCAGAATTCCATACAATGTCTGTACTCTCAATATTAGAGTGATATATACCTACTAAAATCAGTGATCCGATAAAAGCATTCAACTCCGTTCGTTCCATGTCCTTCCAATCTTCGTATAGTCTTTAACATTTCACGTTCGTATCCTTCAATATAGTCGAAATTATAGGAGGTGGAAATAAAATTTGGAAACCAGATTTTTCTTCTTCGGTAATCCTGAAAGATGAAAATCGTGTCAATCCTGGAGTCATACTTATAATGTTTTCGTTTGGAGCTCTTCCATGCACATCCAAGATGGGTTGCTTTGAATATTTGACGAGGCCATTTTTCGATAATATAATTTGAGTAGCCGGTATTTCGTTATCCGCTTATTTTCGTCACCGCTTGAAAATTCTCTGATTTTTACGCAATTCTCCAGTTCAGAACACACCTCATCTTCGTCCGACACAGTAAACACTTAATTTTGAATATCACTTTCCGACATTTTACGATCGAAATAGTAATTGATTGTTTACACTTATAACCGGTATCCCGGACTGATATAAAGAAATGTGAAATATGATGCAATAAAATTAAAATATGATGATGCATTAAAATTATTTTGGGAATGATATTATAGTCTAGATGAAATATCTCTAATACTTTCATCTTATCAGCCTTGGGTCCAATTGGACCCGAAGTCTAGTATGAGGCTAATTTAAAAAATTAAAGCACATATTTTTTAATTTAATATTTGGAAAGCCTCCACATATTTAGAAAATAAAATGGATTTTCTTGCCAGAATGGGTCGAATTGTACCCGAAGACCTTATGAAAGTTAATCGCATCCTGCACACGCTTTAGATCTTGCTCCATCCATGAATTTATCCGGGAAGTAAAAGTACACCAGCATTTTTATTTCTGTACAAAATCCAACGATTTTGGAAAAAAAGAATAATGAGGCTTCTGAGCGGTGGAAATAGTTAAGAAAGAAAGTGATCCTTCATATCAACATAAGCAATAGCTACACATGCGAATATTGTGTATTCATTTCATATGAAGAAAAACGAAAGAAACATTCGGAACACCCTAATATATCTCTTCATTTGGTTCTGAGAATAAACAATGCCGAAAATTTATCAAAACTTATCACGAAATTATAAAGTCTTAATTGTTTTGCCATATTACAAAACTCCACATTTTGCAATCTACAGAAGATACTTCAAATCTCATCCAGCTCTACGTGAAATCAGTTTTACACCCAACAATGTATCAACATTCATTTTATGGAGTAAAACTATATAATTTTGCGTTTTCGGCAACTTCTTGAGCAGAATGAGAAATTGTTGTTACAACACTTACTTTCTTTGCAGGCAATTACCGTTCCCACACATGAACTATGGCTGGTAGCCATCAAAGTCACTATCTGAATACATTCTGCAAGTTCACAATGTTCGCATTTCGCTTCCTAGTATTGCCTTCCGCTCTGGCAAGCCAAAAAGGAGCATAAAGATAGGATAGTTACTTGTGGGATTGAGTTGGGTTGGAAGCATAATAAGCCATTGGCCCTACAGGGAGCACTTGACGAACTTCAATCTTATGAATTGTGTACCGCTCGTCCGTCAGTCGATGGTTGAAAGTACCTCGGGCTCGCTACAAGTCCTTGCTTTTTGTCTTTTAAGGGTTGGGTTGATGCACTGCGGAACGAAACTCGAAACCATTCTTCCTCTATTCCGATTCCTGTGATAAAATGGGATATACTAGTATATTGGTGCGCAATTTTGCTGAATTTCCAGAATAATTTGACCATGAGCTTGATATACTTTGCACTATGTAGACGCCACTCGTAAGCTATATAATACGTTGTTGGTCATTTTTAAACAATCGATAAATTTCAGTACAAGCACTACCCCTAAAGTCATCCTTACTTTAACTAAGTAACGCTTAAGGACTGAGATGACTTGCCTTCGTAGAATACATTGCAATTACGACCACCAGGCTCGGCAGAGTACGGGTGTCAAGAATATTCGTAGAATGAATAAATGCCGCCATTATGAGCGAGTTACAATAGGCATGGTGCATAGTAACGGAATATTGCTCATATAAAATGTATGGTGGTCAGAAATTGGGATAAATTATTTTCATTTCATGCTATATCTGCAATTTATTTTCAGAGATGGAAGTAAGCTCTGCTACATTGTAAAGATCAATAGAATGTTGAATTATGACAGCAAATTCATAAGGTATGATAGGGTAAAATTTAAATTTTGATAGCAAACACGTTACACCTTAATACACAAAGGTTTTGAAATGACATGTGGTCAATTTAAGCTTTATTTCGAGTGCTGAAAATTCTCCCTTGAATTAACCGGAACCATCTTTTCCGGGAATTTGAGCTCCAACGAGTCAATTGAGTGGTAAAGTGAGTAACAACTCGAACCGTCTCGCGCCATCTAAAAATTTACCATGTCGAAATCTTAGAATTCCACCAGAAATATTTTCTCATTAAATTTTCTGTAGTTTTCGACGTTCGAGACCACGTAAGTTCCATAATCATCTTGAAAAAATAAGCCTCGATTACGCCAGGTGGCCAAACATTCCACCAAATAATGTTTTTCTGAGCATATTAACCGACGAATGTTGCTTAGAAAATGTAATAGGTACCCTTCCATGAACCTTGTATATAAGATTTGCGTACTGCCTTACATTTGTGCGTAAATATAAATGTAAATAAGTAAATGTAGATGTAAATGCAAATTTAAATGGGTTTCCCGGACCCATAATCATTCTATATTTTTATAGATAGTATTTTTTTATATTTCTATTGTATACCTTATATTATTCTCTGAACTATTAGAGGATAAAAATACAATATATTTGTCAAAAATAATAAACATTGATAATATCCTTAGAAAATGTAACAAAAATAGTAATTTTCCAACTAAAATTAGAAAATATTCTTCGTATGAGACTTTTAAAATAAATCAAACTAATCACGTCTCCTTTCTCTTTATAATAGGGAGTAATATGTTAGGAAACAATAATAAAAATAATTATTCTTCTTGATATTTCAATTGGTTTAAATGACCACAATGTTTACAAACAAAATGAGCGTGCTCTAAGCACATAGGTACTTCCCATCGCTTACAACGGAACTTGGGTTTTTCCTTCTATTTTTCCATTTTTTTTCTTCCATCGCACCCATTTTATAAATCTTGGCATCTTCTTTGGTGATTCCACGAGTGTTTCACCAAGTAAACTATGTAGCTGTGAGTTATCTTTGCGGTTTTTCAAGCGTTCTTTAAGGGAAGACATCACATAAAAGAGCTTTCGAGGCTTTGGAATATACGAAACCACCGTGCCATTATTTTCGGATCCAAAATGCGATGAATATTCCTCTCGTGGTAGTTTGAAACATCAATCATCAATCAATCATCAATCATCAATCATCAATTATCAATCATCAATCATCAAACATCAATCATCAATCATCAATTATCATTCATCAATCATCAATCTTTAATCATCAAACATCAATCATCAATTATCAATCATCAATCTTCAATCATCTATCATCAATCATCAGTCATCAATCATCAATCATCAATCATTATCCATCAATCATCAATCATTAAACATCAATCATTAATCATCGATCATCAATCATCAATCATTGGACGCTTTTTTAGCTCTCAAAGTACCAAGTATCGTTAATTTATTTTTTAGGTAGCAAACTTTCAACAACTTCATGACTAGTTAAAAAATTGCCCATACTAACATTTATCGAGGAGCCAAAAACGCAGTTCACCATATGATCAATTACGTCAAAAAGCTTATTGCTGAACGTAAACAAACTATTATTTGGTTGTACACCGAAGTAGATCTCTTAATTTATGGTGGAAAATGTTTTTGCATCGATTAAGGCATCAATTTTTTCTGTATTTCTCGGGTTTGAATGGAGTATACTGGCAAAATCCGCATCTCCCTCGAAAGACAACCTTTTTTTCATCTAGTGATATGTATTCGGACGTTGTACAGGCGTTTGGTCATGAAACAATCCTGCTTAAAATAAAACCTCAAAACTGCTTTCAGATTTAGTTGTTCAATTATAGAAAATATTTATCGGTTCGTTGTCTTGTGGCTGTGGTCTGGGATGACGTGTCTTTGCATTCGTATGTTTTACAACTGATTCAAAAATCGCATTGAAAACAATTGGTTGAAAGCATTCTAAACTGGTTTTCATGTCTTTATATTGGCTCTTCACTATTGTCTTGGACGAACATTGGTTTTCAGCCAGTTGGCTGCTTTTGCCATTTTGTTTTAACAACTACGCCAATTTAAAACTGAAGCGAATTCACCACCTGAAGAAATGTCCTCTGCTGCCTTTTTCAGATTGAATACTCAAATAACTCCAGTCACCATCACTTTCGGGTAGGAACCGCTCATCTATGTCGCTATCGCGATCCTCCAAAAGTGCGGATATTATCGAATCTTTATTTAACCGATGAGCCCTTATGAGACTTGGAAACAAATTTTCAATTGATCAATTAATAAGAAAGCAAAAAAATACAGGTTTGTTTAGAAACAGTTATATTTTACACTACACTGTTCATTCTTTAGACGACGTCGCGAACTTCGTGGGACTTGTGACACCCGGCCGCTGCACCTGTGATGCTACTACTAAATCATCGTTACTGTGACTTTAAGCGATTTAGTTTCGAAGTTTTCGCATGCACTTTGAACAATACACACAGATTTTAATAAGAAATTGTCAACATTGCAATCTGATAACTTCTTAATGCCTGCGTACAAAGCGCAACTGCGAGATTCAGAGTTTTGCTCACACTGTGATTTACAGCTACAAACTTGCCTATTGATGTACAACGCATTTGCAACTGAATCTATTCTTTCATCGTTTTCGATGGAGGAACTTTTGGTTTTTATACCACATACGAATATCTCTCAAACCATAAACTATCGATTTAATAAATTCTAATAAATTCGGCGAGTTATTGAATCGTTGAGCTTTACATGATCATATCACAAGAGTTATAAGCGCAGCAGTCAAAACTTGAGTTTTAATTTTGGATTGATGTGTGTTAGAATTGTGGTAATAAACATTTCTTTCGTCACTATTGGTAAACTAGATGAGAATCAAGTCAGGAAAAGATTCCGTTAAATCGTAGCGATGGATAAAACATCAATCCATCACTATAAAGTCCGCTAAAAGTATAAAGGAAAACGGAAAAGTTGATTCCAGTAGTATTCAATCAAGAGTGAAGACAACAAAAAGTTAACTACATTCAGCTCATTTTTAGGATGTCTTATAGAATTTTTTCCTTTTAATTCACCTCGAGTTCTCCGGTTCATGCTTAGAATATGCTCCTAAGTCTACACATTTTGGTACTTGGACTCATATATGGTTCGACGGCCCAACACATTGTTTAGCAGCTGTTTTTTTACTTTCTCTAAGTCACGGACTTCTTATAAGACAGAGAATAATGAAAGCCTTTAAAAAGCGTCCGCTGTATGAAGGTGGCGTCATTGGGAAAACAACTTCCACTTCCATTCTTTTCCCTGTTAAAATTTTTTGTATATGATTTACCAAAAGCAAGGGTTTTTCTTTTAAATGAAGATCATCCTTCCAACGTCCTCTAGGCTTGTTGATGAGCTTGACCCGAACTAATTCATGTCGCGAGAATCATTCCTGACGAACGTTTTAATATTGAACATACCGGACGCCTCATAGGCTTGGCTTTCGTTCGTGTACATTCCACAAACACCCACATGTTTTTTTTTTGTTAATAGCCCTTTCCGCTTAACAGATTTGATTATTCATGTATCAGTTTTTTTTAAATTCAGAATTCATTTTCAAAAGTTTTTCAAATATATTGAATTTTTAATTGGTAAGATTTTTTAATGCTATGTATGATGTGACAGCTGTCATCCTTTTTATGGTTAGTTTGCTTTTCATATTATTACAAACAGTCACGGCGTTTGCATACCCGAATCCATATTGAAATAAAAATGGCAAACAAATATCTTGATCAAAAAGATAGGATACTTTTTTTTAAATTTTGTGAATTATAAAAAAAAAATACGGAGGCAAAACGGATATTACCTGATTAGTTGGAGTACCGATGACCTACTGTTTGCTTCACCCTGGTTCATCAGTTTCTTCTTTTCCCGGCTGATTGCGAGGCTTTCCATGAAATACAATTTACGAGTATCTCTAGTCTTCTTGATGATTGTTGCATCTACCATTGTTATCTCATGTCCTTTCGTGATCATATGTTCCGCGACGGCAAACTTGAAGTTTGATACTTTGAAGTTTGCTTTTGTTGCTGATATCAAACTAATCAAACCATCCAAAACGACTAATGGATTCCCATCCAGAGTCATGATTCATCGAATGTCAGATTTATCGCTAAGCAAATCAGTCAAAGAAAAAGAATGGCAGTACACCATCCAACAGCCAGTTTAGATGGATTCAAGGTCTCGACAATTAAGACAACGGCACGTAAGGTACAAAAGACCAGACAACAACAGGAACGGTCAATGTTGGAAAATGCAGATACTGAAAGGATATATTAGAAAACGTTGACCAATCATGAAGGTATCAGCCACAAATCAAAAAAGAAAATCAATCGGAATAATTTTGTGCAATCTAGGAGCGATCAACGAAGGACAAACGTGAAACAGAAGAAAACTCTAACGTTTATCATATCGAAAGATCTACTTGCGACGAAGTGTACATGGTACAAGCGACGAAATGACTGCTGAAGTTGGAGTAACGTGGAGTTAATGCGATTAAGCACTCTTGCTCCATTCCTATCAGTGAGTATAAGAATACTCAGCACCACTCAATTCAAAAGTCTAGTCTCTGCCGTAGTTATCGATCGAAGGTTTGGATATGTTTTACGACTTTTGTCAGTCGGGATTTGAGGATTTCTGACATTATTTCGACTGAGAATTACAATTTTAAAGAGATGACTTTTAAATGTCATCCGCATATAATGATACTTGTACATTGTTTGGCAAGAGCGGTGTAAAGACTATAAAATATTGGTGAGGTGGTCGATCTTTGTGGAATTCCAGCTTGAATCGTTCGCTGGCTTGAAAGATGCTCTTCTATCTTGACTCAAAAAGATCGGCCTTTTAAGAAGGTGTAGATGAGCTGCATGTATGGAAGGGGAACGGAGAGCTCTTGCATTTTGAAGATGAGTCTTGCATGCCAGAATTTGTCAAAGGTTTTGGCTATGTCAAACATGACTAAACATGTTGACTTTTTGCGGTTCATTCCCTTTCTAGAGTGCTGAACCACCCTTCCTAACTAGAATTTCATCGAGATTGGTTCCCTTAAACCATATTGTTCATCGGATATTATGTGTTTTTTCACTTCCTTTAGTCTCGTCAGTAATACAGTTTCCGCAATTTTGGAGATTGACGAGAGAAGACTTATGAGTCTCCTATTTTGAGGGAAGGCATGGTGTTTGCCCGGCTTGGGTATGACTACGTGACTACTTGAACATACGTGAATGGAAAATTTTGTTTATTGTGTCCATCGGGGTAGTGATAACTTTGTCTGGGAGCCATTTCAGCATACTGTTGGTCACTGTGTCTCGTCCAGCTGCTTTTCGTTTGTTTAATCTCAGTATTCAGTCCTTAAGTTCTAGTACGTCTAGTGGCCGTATCACATCCTCCTCCTGCGATTTAGCTCTAATCAGCTTATTGGACTTTCTAACGATGCTATCCACTTCCCAAAAGGTATTTTCCTGAAACTGAAGCTCCAGCGTGTCTGCAAAGACTTTTCCGGCTTTGTCATATTTTTGCCGTTTGGGCCGTGTATCGGTGGCACAATCCGTCTCTTGTCTGGGTCGTTTTGTTCCCCATTATTTGATATACTATGTGTCTTGTCTTCCCCGTTTTAGTTTCGAATGAAATATTGGTGGCACATATTCCTCTAATCTCCCAAAAATATTGCTCTTCGGCTTTATCTTTTTTCTTTTATCTTCGGCCTTATCACTTCCTGCTTCTCACGAATCAGAGTGACTTTTAGAGCCGCGCCGTTCTTCTCCCTTCTCACAGCCGCACATTCTAATGGCCAGCATTTTATTTCTCATTACACTTATTTGCCACTGTCAATATTTGTTTTATTTTAACTGCCGTTCTCTCTGCTTCTCACGGTTTTGTGCATTTCATCACCAAGTCAATTCAACTCGTGTCACATGAGTCACTAATGATGGCCATCTGATCGATGCCAAGCGACGAAACTCATTGGTCTGAGAATTAAAGAGCGTCTAGGCGAAGAAGGAACGGCATGAATGAAGGGGTAGAAAAACAATCATCACGAAAGGACATGAGATAGTAATGGCGGGTGCAACAATCATCGAGAAGAGTAGAGATAGAGAGTTTTGCGTTGGTTGCTCCAATTAATTAGGTAATATTCTTTTAAAATATTGTTGGAGAATCTAATACTTTTGTAGTTTGCTTATAGCGTTAGTTATAGTTTAGTTATTTAGTACCTTTGGATAATAATAGGTGTATAAATATGAAATGCGGATTTTTTCTGCTTGAAACACGCATTTATTTGAATAACAGAACGAATGAATTCAATAATCAAAGTAATGGCCATCGTTAGCTACGACTTTTTCTCATCTTTCTGTTAATTTATGGATTCCGTCCCAGTGTCACTTCTCATTTTTTGAGGTTAACCACTCATCAAGCCAATTTTTAACTTCTTCGTAAGAATGGAAGTGCTGTTCCAAAAGTCCGTGCTGCATCGATTGAAACAAGTAGTAGTCAGAAGGAGCCAAGTCTGGTGAATACATGGTTGTGGACAGGCATTGCAACATGCGGCCGAGCATTATCATGTTAAAAAATGACTTTATCATGTCTTTGGCGAAATTCTGATCGTTTTTACTTAAGTGCGTGGTTCAATTTGATCAGTTGTTGTCGGTAACGTTCGCCAGTAATAAATCTCACCAGGTTTCAGCAGTTTGTTATACAAAAGTCCTTACTATCCAACCAAATACACAGCAAAGTCTTCTTTCCATGAATATTTCGGACTGGTTGTGATGTTGATGGCTGAACTGGGTCTACCCATGATTTTTCCACATGGGATTGTCGAAATAAATCCACGTTTCATCGCCAGCAACAATCCGATTCTATTTCTATTCTGTCTGGCAAGCAAAATTTCACAAATGGTTTTTCGCCCTTCGATGTTCCTTTCTTTCAATTGATACGGCACCCATTTTCCAGCTTTTTGGATCTTTCCCCCATGGCTTTTAAACGTTGCGAAATGACTGCCTGAGTAACTTCCAACGCTTCTGCCAACAGTTTTTCAGTTTGTGTGTTGTCTTCATCCAATAATGCTTGCAAATCTGTATCTTCGAGTTTTTTTGGTGGTTTTCCACGGTCTTTGTTGCTGACATCGAAATATTTGAAACCATCTTTCACAAGTGTCTTGGCTTGGGGCATGTTCACCATATGCTTCCACTAACAATAGATAAGTTTCTGCTGCCATTTTCTTCAAATGAAAGAAGGTTATTAGACTTCCCCGCAAAACTTCTTTTTTTGGCCCGTAATTCGACATTTTTGAAGCGAAAAAAAACTATGTTGTTTGTACAATCAAGACCCACAACATACTGGAATTTGTTGACAGATGTTTACCCTCCAAAATGCCATATTAGTTATCCCCGACACAAACTATATGTAATAGTTATGCCATCTGTTAGTAAAATTCGCATTTCATATTCATACACCTAATATGTTTTATTACAAAGGTCAATCCGTTATACATTATAAGGGTCTTCAGACGTAAATAGAAAATAATAAATTCACAAAACTTACAGGAACCACCCTAACTTTTTGATCAAGTTTGAGCATTTTGTGATATGAGAATTATCTTCAAAATAAGGTCAATTTAATGGAAACCAAAACATTGCTTCCGTATTTTATTTCATTTAAAGTTCTATATCTCTAAAAAACAACTCATTATATTGTTTCCTGGGCAGCATAGACGATTTGTATTGACTATAATGTTATAATAGCTTCTTAAGAACTCCGGTATTGTGCTGCGATCAGACATTCCAGAATCCTAAGTATAGTCTTTTTTCGTTCGCGAGGTCGTTACGGTATACGAACCTTTCCCAGGCTTTGATACAGTTTTTTTTCAAAAGTGGGTTTTCTAAGGTTGTATCCAAAGTAAGGAAGGAAGTATATTGACTGCATATGAAAGTTTTCTGTCTTTAATACATTTTGGTGAGAAAAAATGTTTGATTAGTCACACACACAGATACTTGCAAAGCGAAACTCTTGTTGTATATAAACTGCAATGGACACACGAAAGACAGGCAAGGATAATCCGATTTAAATACGAACTTAATATGAAACATAAAGCACAACATTTTTTCTCGTTCCATGGCCGAATTCCCGGTTTTTTATTGTTCTTTTATTGAATGTTCATTGCAAGCACGACTACTATGAATGTAGTCCTGGGCGCTTGACTTATAGCTGAGTGAACTCATGTTCAAACACGCAGTGAAACGGAACGAACAAAGAAATAATTCGACAATTTGAATTAGAACCATCCGTGAGAGCATTCGAAAACGTAACAGTTTTTCTTCACAAGGATAATGGTGGCTATTTTCACGACTTGGTATGCTTTAGTATTTCTTTTGTAATGGAAATCGATGCTTCCAATTTCATGGTGGATTCCACTCAGTTTTTACAGAATTTGATGGAGAAACCCATCACATCTATTGGATGGTTTTCAGTTCTTCAGTGGTATATTTACCATTGAAAAATTGTTAAATATAACAAACTTGTTTGGTAATTCAAGACTAACTGCAATACAATAAGTTTCGCGCATTTAAGTGGACTGAGTGAAAGTTATTGCTTAGAATTTATCATCTTTACTATAAAACATTTCGTACATAACATTTCCTACAAAATACAGTGTAAGAATTTGGCTTTAATTCAATCAGATACAAAAACAATTTTACTGCAACTCCAAGGAATCGCACTGATTAAATTTACAGCAGGAAAATATAGCATCGAAGTAATCTATACATGAATGTGAATTGAAGCAGATGGAGCATTGCCAGGAAACATGCAAAGAATCACTGTGTATTCACGGGAAACAGAATGAAAGGACATATCGAGCAAGCAGCAGGATTTTACTTCTAAGTTTATGTTGGATTATCCTCCTTCCATACGAGAGCATCTAATAATTTAAGTTTGGATTTTCTATGGAAAATCAAATGGATGTTTGTGGTTTTCGAACGGGCACAGAAAGTGCCACATAAATTGTAGTTGTGGTCGAATACTTCAAAATTGATTGGACTAAGTTTTTAGTCCAAGGAAGTTCTAGGTTATTCAATTGTAATTCCTCTGGATTTCAAAAAATAGTATAATATAATAATTCCTCTTTGAAGTCAAAGTGATATTAAATATTTATTTTCCCATATTTCCAACGTCAATCTCAGTATGTTAATGTTCGAAATTGGGAACATTAATCACATTATTTATTCGTTATCTACAGCAAATGCTCCTACAACAAATGTTCTTCAGCTCCGTTATACCATCCTCATTTTAATTTCAAATAGGCGTAGCTGATAATACATTTGTATAGGCTGTGGCTCCTTCGTGGACGATTAAAAAATTCTTCTTTCAAACGTTTTTGAAAGAAGATCAAAACAAAATTGTTTTAATTAAACAAGAAATGTGTAAAAAAATTCAAGCATCCATTTATGTTCAAAAAGTTTATCAGCAAATAAAATTATACTAATTTTTAATGGAAATTATACGTCAAAAAGTTATTCTAAAGATTTTTGGTCGTTTTGCTCCTCGACTAGTGAAATCTGCATAAATTTTCGGCGACCATTTTCTGATATATTTTTTCCATCGCCATGATCCTCTGATTAAATTCCGTGTTCATCGCTCAGCGCATCTAAATTCTAAAGGAAAAAGTCGACATTGGGATGCAGGAAATTAAACTTTAAATACATATTACATCCTAAGGCCTAATTATGCTGTATTAGCTTGGAAATCATCGCCTAATAGCTTGCGAACTTCGTATTTTCCATAAAAAATTCGTCACAGCGCTATCTGTTAAATTATTGCGTTTTATTTCAGGTGTACTTTCTTCAAGTGAAGTGATTTAAAATGTTTAGTTGCGGTGCCGTTATTTTTTGACAAACTTACAGTTTTCAATATGTCGACTTCAGGTAAGGGTAAGTAATTAATAGTTATAAATTCCCGAAATACTTTGTACAAACTTTACGTCCCTCTTGCCAACCGAACAATCATTTAATACTACTGCCACAGAAATTCAACGATTTTTTGGAGGCAACATGGTCATCGCACTGTTTGGGATGTCAAGAATAAACTAGTACCGGGTCTTAGAAACTAGATGTGGCAACTGCAATGGATTTAGTGGCAACTGCAATGGTTGGAATTCTTTATACTGAAATTCGTTCACATTTAAAAGTTGGTATCGATGATGATGTATCAGGAATCCACACGATTTCATGACTATTTCAGGAAAATACACCATATCTTTGCAGAAATTGAGAGACCAAGCCGGGAAAATGTTCGAAACAAAAATGTCTCTATCGATGAACAGATTTTACCCAACACAGAGGAAGGTGCATGAAAAAGCAATTGGTGAAAGGTAAGCCAAATCCAGAAGGTATAAATTTTTTTCTCGCAGCCAATCGCGACATATTACCAGTAGACCTGTATTTGTATGAAGGGAAAGGGTCTTCAGTTTACCTCCATATTAATTTTGGATGTCTTCAGGTAAAGAGAATGCAACAAAACGGGAATTAAGATCAAAAACAAGGTCCCTAAGAAGGAAAAAACTGTGAAAAAGAATGGAAGATCAGTTAAAATTAAAACAGATTATTTGGAATCAGATAGAGCGCTCCGAAAACAGGGACGTGGTGCTTTTGATTGCATTGTAAGTGATGATGACCGAGTGGTCATAGTAAAGTGGTTTGATAATAAACCAATCTTTATCGCATCAATACAAATTGCTGTACACCCTGAGCATACCTGTAAACGTTAGAACAAGGAGCAAAAAAGCTACATTGATGCATCATAACAAGACCGGCCTCGATCAAATATTACAACTCATTCGTGGGAGGGATAGACTTGCTAAATAGAGTTCTTGGCAAACATGCAATGAGAGGATTGAGAAGTGGACCGTGAGGGCAATTTTTCATTTCGTAGATTTCGCAGTTGCTGCAGTTGCTGCGCAGTTGGATAGAGTATCGTCACGACGCTAAATTTTGACGCTGATTTTAAAATGGAGCTGACATAAACTTTAATTTATACGTCTCAAAATATGAACCCTCAAAACTCACACCCTGAATGACTGAGTGCAAAGCTTTCCTAAACATTTTTATCCACTCGTTTCCAGACAAGACGCGTTGTCACATCCCTTCCACACAAAGCAAAAAAGAAACAAGCATCTCGTCTGCCAGAAGATAGAAGAAATGTGGATAAAAATCGTTCCAAACGCAGATTGCATAGTTTATAACTTTTGTAAAATGTCAGGAGTGCGACGTATACCTGTGTTTGAATTTGGCCAGGAATCGTTATAAATCTTTTCATGAACATTAACGGATCAAACTGATCGAATAAAAAAGTAAATTAATGGTATTCAAATAATATGGTTTTTTATTCTTGTTTATCCCGAAATATCATGTATGATATCATCTCAAAATCCTATAATAGACATCAATGGAACACTTAATTGATACATTTGAATTTTTCAAACCTCAAATAGCTCAGGAAATAAAAAATCTTGGTCTAAATTTAATTATTTACCCTATGGGTACCAAGCGCATATACTCAAAGGTTTCTTGTTTGGGAGGTGAAGGCTATTTACGCCCTGAGTGTTGGGTTCCCGCTAGCGGACACTACTAACTTAACACCTACGCGGTCACGCCGAGAACCTAGCCTGGAACCGTTTGTCACATTACTTCGGACTAGGCCTCATTAATCATCGCTTAGCGGTTCCTTCAGGTTAAGGGAAATCCCTCTTTCAGCACGCATGGATAGGAAGGAAGAGAATTGCTGTTACAGAGATCCCCCCTCCCTCGCCAAGTGATCCATCATGCCCTTCTTTATAAGAAGAACTGTCCGTATGTAATGCGATATACAGTTCCAATTGTCTTTTGATTGCATCATTTTTCTCGTAACACTTTCTGGTGAGAGCACGCCTATTTTCTCCGAGAGATGCCAACGGAGTCTTGTCCATCTGGTACACGTAAAGAACTTGTGGCAGGCGTCATCCGTCATCCCCGGGCATAACACACTGGTTAGGGATGGTGACTTTCCCATCTTATACAGGTAAGACTGAAAATACCCGTGACCACTGAGTAGTTGCGTCAGCTAATAATCAGTCTCACCATGCATTCTGTAGAACCACGGCCCCAAGTCACTAATCAGCCATGCGGTCCACCTGCCTCGCGTTTCGTTTTCCCTTATTTGCTGCCACAAGGTTAGGGTCCTTCTCCGTTCCTCTCGGCTGACGGTTTCTCTCGCCGCTTCCCCGTACTTAAGTACATACGTTTCCTTTCTTCTGCGAGTAGCTTAATAGGGACTACCCTGAGATAACCAGCACCGCAGGTTCAGAGACAGTGCAATCCGCCATCTACATCATCTGCGTAGCCAATCAGACGTGACTTCCCTGGTAACTGCAGTCTCAAAAGCTCATTGTACGAGACATTCCAGAGATCCGAGCCCAGAACAGAACCTTGCGCCACCCCTGATATCAAATCAATTCTTCACCGGCCACCCAATGTGTCATAGATGAGTTTCCGGTTTTTGAGATGGTCCTTCAATATCCGCGTCAGATACCTCGGCACCCTGAAATATTCCAGAGCACGAATAATATCTGTCCATCTAGCAGAATTGAAGTCATTTCTCACATCGAGTGTTATGAGCAGTACTATTCGTCTCGAGTGGTGATTGTGGGCTTCTGCCTGCAGGACCGCGCTCACTACCTCTGCTATTGCACTGATTGTGGATCAACTAGCCCTGAAGCCGTAGTGCTGAGGAGTCAGATCCCCGACAGTTTGGATGGCCTCTCTAAGTCTGACTCTAATGAGCCTCTCGAGCATCTTCCCAGCGGCGTTCAACATGCATAGGGGCTGATTTGAAGATGGTCGCTCCGCGTTCCGCTTCCCCTTGTGAATCAGCACGAGCCTCGCCTCTTTCCAGCAATTTGGAAACGCGCCCTGCTGCAGAGAGGCATTGAAAGTGGTGAGGCGCTTGTCAGGGCAAAGTTGATGTGCAAGCTATATCAATTCCGCTGATATACCGTCTGACTGGGAACTTTTTCGATTTCAAAGATTTCACAGCATCATCCAGCTCGATGGCGCTAAAAGGTGGGCATTCTCCAGGACATTCAACATCTGCATCATGGGGCGAACATGATGCATAGAGAAAAGCGCTCGAACGATTTCGTCCATTTTTTCCACTCCAAGGACTCAGGGCCTCCTTGCAGCTCCTAGTTTCCGCGTGACAAGCTTGTAACACAGCCGCCATGGGTCCCTATCGATGTCCTCAACGAGGTTGCGCCAGTAGCGAGCCTTACTTTCGTTAATCAACCTACAACCTACCTGTGTGCCAGCGTTCGAGAATGTGACTCGTCCCGATTTCTTAAATTCGCACCCCTTGCCAATCACCCGAATGGTGATGATAGCAATGGCATAATTTTCACCGAACCTAAAGCCAAGGTGACAGTTCCGCTGATTACTGTTATTGATCTTCCCCATGCCACCATCGATGCAATTCTTAAAGAATTAAAAATCAAATAGTCAAATCGATGTCCATTGGCAAACGATGTTCCTGATAACTAATGCGGACTACACGAAGTTGGAAGAATATCATAAAAAGAAAGAAGTAATTTATTTTACTTGCCAACTGGCAGTTTTCCGCCCACTAAAAGTAACATTATCAGGACTGCATGATATGCCCTGTGAAGATCTAAAAAAGATTTTGAAAGCAGAACACAATCTAAGCGTGAACGATATCAAAATATCAACGCCAACAAAGAAACTCGCGAGAATGAATACTACCTTCTCTATATGCAAAGAGGTACCAAAACGCTGGAGCTTCGAAGCATTCGTACAATAATGCCCACGATTGTTCGCTGTTGCTACTACTCTTCCAGGCTTAAAGGGCCCATACAATGCAGAAACTGCCAGAGATATGGGCATGACTTGAGTCACTGCCATCCCCCAACAAGTTGTTTGATTTGCAGTGGCGCGAACAACCACATGGAATGCACACTTACTAACGAGCAAAAAGACAAGATTATGTGTAGTAATTGCAATGGCTCTCATTTTTGCAATGCAGCAGAGTGTCAAAGCAGTAAAGAATAATTCTCTATTAAGCAGGGAACCTTAAACAGAAGCAATCCTCAAAAAGGAGTGTCACCAAAAAGCGTCAGAAGCAAGAGCTTAGAAGCTTTTGATTTGGCTACATATTATTCAATAGATGTTTTTATCATAAGTGAGACATGGCTAAGGCCAAAGGATCAACTGAAACACTTATTATATGAGTTTTATAGAAATGATCGCCAAAGCAATGTCGGCGGTGGAGTAGCTATTGCCATCGAAAAATCTATTCGTCATTCTTTTCTCTCTGAAATCAACTCAAACTTAATCGAAAATGTCGGTGTAATAATTCATGACCTTAACTTGAAAATATATGCAGCTTACTTTGCAGAAACTAAAGTCACAAAGCAAATCGTAATACAATTCGAAAGAGACTTAAAAAGGTTTTGTAATCAAAGCCATAGGTACCTTCTTTGTGGTGATCTGAATGCCGGACATTGGCAATAGAACTGCTTACGTTCCAACCAGATAGGACGTGCACACTACAAGCTGACAGGCGAAAACAACAATGTTGTACACTTTCCGAAAAACCACCAGCCACCCAAACCGCTTTACTGATTTATAAAAGCTAATTGGTCTAAATTTCGAAACCAAATTAATGAAAAATTAACATTAAATCGGAATACCCTGAATTCAATGAACGCTTCAGAAGTTTTAGAGAAACGCGTCAAAAGCTTTCGAAATTTAATTTTGGAGGCCACCGACGTTAGCGTGCCGAAATTCAAAAAGGAATACAAGTGTTTTGAATCAGACAACGAAACCTATAAACTTATTAAAGCGAGAAACACACTACGCAGAGAGCGTAGATATAGAAACTGTGTTGATAACCTTACAACCGCAATTCAAAATGAAATTTCTCTACTCCGTAACCATCATTAGAACGAGTTGCTTAAGAATCTAGATTTCAACTCCCGTAAAGTTTGGAAACTTAACAAAGTTCCCAAAAAGAAGTAGCTTGCTTGCCATATCCACTGAGCCGCGGTGACAGTGACTATACATATTCTAACAGAGGAAAAGCAGAGATCTTCGCTGGAAAATTTCGCTCTTTTCACAATCTCACTCAAGACGCGTTAAATTTCACTACGGAAATAATTGTGAATGGATCCTTTGAAGAAACAATGTCTTCCTTGGACGTCCCCCATATTGAGCTAATCAAGCCAAAAGAAATTAAAGGCTTGATGAAAAAATTGAAAAACAGCAAAGCCCCTGTCAAACTAGAAAGGCAATTGATTTTATGTTTTTGTTATTTAATGCGTGTCTCAAGTTGGGCCACTTTCCCTCTTATTGGAAACATGCCGTTGTTGTACCGATCCCAACACTAGGAATAGATCCTCATAAGCCCGAGAGTTACCGGCCCATAAGTCTATTGCCAGTGCTTGGCAAGCTGTTCGAAAAGTTGATCTTACAAAGAATAATGTTAGTCTTGGAAAGTAACAAAATACTCCCAAACTTCCAATTTGGTCTGCATAGTTGGAGCACTCAACAGAGCTCCAACTATGCAGACTCACCAAAGATATTAAGATTACGTTAAATGACAAACACTCTGTAGGAATGGTAGTATTGGATATGGCGAAAGCTTTTGATACTGTTTGGCATAAAGCGCTGCTCTACAAACTAAAGGAAAACAATTTTCCACCATCCCTAATAAAACGCATTGCATCAGCAGCTGTGCCAAATATCTTAAAACCAAGCTCCAGATCACCCAAAACCGATACCTGAAAACGGCGCTAAGCAAACCACTTTACTTCTCTCCTCGGAGATTACACGAGCTTAGTGGTGTGGGCTTTGTAAAAGAACTCGCATCCTTGCGCAAAAATAAATTGATGGCTATAGCTAACCGCTCATTAAATCCTCTCGTAGCTTCAATTTGTGATGGAGTCGTCACTCAAAGTATCCATTTGCCTCAGCCTGGCTACAGATTTACAATTCGATAACTTCTTAGCGTATATAGGTTAGCATAGGTTGTAAGTAGTCCGTAATGAAAAGGATTTGAGTTTTAATTAGGTTTAAGTTCATCACAGGCTTTTTTGCAAATTTTTCCTGCAGACTATTGGTAAAACTATAAACAAAAATAAAACAAACTCAAACGAATGTTAAATTCATATCTTATAGAACTACGCAATTTTTATATTCTATAAATTTCGCTCCAAAATCAATCGTTTTCAAGTTACAATAAAGAAAAGTAGAAAAAAGAACGACTTTTCTAAATTATTGTTATACAAGTTATTCCGCAACATTATGTGCAAAAATGAGTAAATCCCTCCCCAACAGCCCAATAAGGTCATTGTTTTACAGATTTTCGCTAGTCTATATATGATAATTTTTCATATAATGTATGAAATTGACTATTTTGTAATTTCGATTAATCGATGAATCCGGACTTACATAATCGATTAATAATTTTCATTTAATTCGCTTTCACCTTGTCCTGATTTTTCTCCCCAACGATTTTGAAATTGTCGATTAAGCGTTACATCGATTAACTAGTGAAAAATTATATTCGATTAAATTAAGGGGGAACACACCTGTAGGATTTTCGGCACATCAAAAAATTTTTTTGTTCTAAAGTATACCTTCTTATCATCATAGAAATCATATAGCAAAGTTTCACATAGTGGAAAAATCTCTAAGTCATAGTCGAAAAATCGGCGCCGCTCACTTCTCTTTCAGAGCACGATTTGTGCCAATGTTTAATATAAATCAAACTGTACACGTGTTCTGTTAGTTGAACGTTGTTTCAAAACGGAAATAAACTTCATGATGAAGTATATAACGCTATTAAACGGATTTACAAAGAACTGAGCAATTACGATCTACTGACACTATGTGTAGTCGGCAATACTCAAGATAGCAATGGATCAATAAATTATGTACGATGGACTTGAAAGTTGACCAAAATTTGTACAGTATGTACCATGAAATCGACGCTACACGCATTGCTGGGGCACAGAAATCCATCTCTGATGAGGCAAATTGAGCGAGGATTGATGAGCAATCGATTAGGAAGGAAAGGCAAGAGGAGGAGGAGAATCTGGAAGACGACTTATATGGTGCAGGCCTTGTAGACAATCTTTTGGAAAAATCCTACATACTTCTCTGGCTGTTGTTATGCTTTATGGAAATCTTTTTTTTTTTGATAACCATAACCTTAAAATTTCAGGTGAAAACGGTCCGGACGCGAAGCGGTGAAGAAAATTGGTTTTTCTTGAGAAATGCTGTGGAGCCGCCATTTTGTGTTTTAAAGTTCTGAAAGAATTGAACGAGGATGTCAAACACATGTTTAATAAAGATCTTTTTACCAAATTTCGATACATTGTTTGGGTTTTGAGAAAAAAATCCCAGGAAATGACTGTTTCCTGCCTCTTCAAGGGTGTTCCGCGTTAATTGATTACTTGTTGGTCCATACCCATCTTTAGTAGGTATCTATGCCGCTGTATTAATTGCGCAGTACTCAGGAAGATGATTGCAGATAATGAAAGTTTTAATTTTATAGAACATCTCTAGGATCGAGTGACATTGCGTTTTCTACATTTCATCGTCGTATTTTTATGACACAAACGTCAGCGATTTTGTTTATTACTTTTGATACTGTGATGTGCCTTCGCATCTAATCTAATACTGACCGGAACTCATTTTGACAGCCAGAGAAGATATAGCTATAGAATTCTTTACTGCAAAAGAAGAATGGTCAGGGTAACTCTGAAGATATGTTGTTACAATATCTCATATAAATGATAAATAGCCATGCTGCTTATTCCTTCAAGCTGGAGATACCAGCTGCCAATACAACCTCTTTAGCCGAATCATAATTCGGTAGCATCCCACGTTTTGGTCCAAGCGATCTACACAGTCCATACATCTGCAGTAATTGATGGTTCAGCGGGTTTCCTCGACATTTTGCTTTAGCTTGGTAGAATGGCTCTTGATTTCTCCAATAGGTTCCACACCGTATTTGGTTGAAGTGAGGCTACAGTAAAAATATTGTTATCATTAAAACGAACAAGAGTGGGCTCCAAAAACATCGAATAGCCTTATGGGGTGCATAGTTACCGACCTGTCAAAGTACTGAAAACTTCCACAGCTAATCATATGGATGATGAAACAAGGAGAAAATGTACAACTGAAGAAAACGGAGCACTTTTAAACAAATGAACAAATATGAGGAAATTAGTAAAAAGCACTAAGTGGTACTACCGCGATCATTCGCGATTCAACCGAAATTACAAACTTGGCTTCCAATTGAAGTTTCGCTTCTTCAAGTATTTCCATATAAACGGCTTAAAAACCTTAAAAGGGAGAAAATATACGTTTTCGGATCAAGAAGACAGGTGAAACTTACTCCAGTAATAGTTTACCTATAAGCATGTAATATACAACCCTGGCAACATTGCAGGTCATCGCCTGGGTAGACAAAAATCATTATGACTTCCTGATCACAAATTTAAAGTAGAAAATCGAATTGTGATCTGTAAATGTAACAAATGTTACAGCAGAAATTGATCAGCCGACAAAAATACAACTAAAAAGATACAATGAAAGTGTCGTTTAAAGGGTGTTTTTGTGGAGCTAGAAAATTTTGAGTCGGCAACACTTTTTAAAGCCAAGTATGCTGCGACAGCTGTTATACGTTTTGTGGTTAATTTGGTTCGTCATTATATCATAAATATGTTGAAGCCTGTGCAACGTTTGCGAATTGTGCAGATTTATTCCGAAGAAAACAATAAGATTCTGATCCCGAGTCGAAATATTGAACCTCTTTTCATGGTTTTTACTCCTATTTGAACCTAACATGATACTTTTTAATACTACAGCTGCTTATTTGAATCTTTAACTCCTTCTCAGTAAAATTATGCTCCTATTTACTTATCACCAAAGCCTTTATCCCCTGAATTGGACCTATTACTCCTCCTAGGTTAAATAATAATTTTTATATTCAATATATATTTAATGTTGCATAAAGAACTTTAATTTTTCTTAATAACTAATAAGAAATGTATATAGTTACTTAACTGTAACTAGTGGATAAATATTTTAAAAACAGTCATTTTCATTAGAACAAAAAAAAAATACAAATAATATTAATCATTATTATTCGTATTATCATTGGGTTAATGTGAGTCAATAAATAACCTTTCAATTTTCATCAATATGCATGTATACTTTTTACATATAAATTAGTTACTGCCATTACGTTATAATGAATTTTTATTTGTTTGTAATTATAGTTATCACATTAATTCATATAGTGGTACACTTATAATTGCAAACGAGTAAAAATCCATTTTTTTAGTGATGTTGACTAATTTATTTTTGAAAAGTATAATAATAATTATTATAATAATAATATAAGTAACTAAATAGGATGTAAATCCTCAACGGAGATTGAAATTGAGGTCCTATTTTGCGCCTAAAGATGGAAAAAAGGGAAATTTGTGCCACTTTTAGACGTTAAATAGGACCTCATTTTACATAGGATTCAGACCCATTTTGATACTTTTAACTGCTCAACTATTGGGGAGAAAAAGGTCCAAATAAGGTTCAATATTTCGACTCGGGATGGAAAAACAGTTAAACCT
The DNA here is from genome assembly GCA_954870665.1 of Stratiomys singularior. Taxonomy (NCBI): domain Eukaryota; kingdom Metazoa; phylum Arthropoda; class Insecta; order Diptera; family Stratiomyidae; genus Stratiomys; species Stratiomys singularior. Next base: position 64,533,130 of record OX940880.1, on the reverse strand, counting down.
GCGTGCATCCACATTATGAAAGATCATCCACATTATGAAAGCAAAGCAAAACCAAGGGTCTTGCTTTGCGGGCTTACGTTATCCAATTCGTGCAAGAATTGAAGCTTATCAGGCACGGCGGAGATTCAGTGTATGGGCCCAAGAATAAATTGCTACCAATACCGAATTTCATAAGAACATTTTGCTTCCCGATGATGCTCATTGCTGGTTAAATGGATACGTCAATAAAAAAAATTGTTGCATTTGGAGTGATGGGCAACCATACGTCTTTTACATTCATAAGTACTCATAAACAGCAACTTTTTGTGCTACCAATTAATCAATTGCTTTGTATTAAATATCGGAAGCATATTATGTAAATTCTACAAACAAAAACTTTACATAAACTTACAAAAACAATTTGACATGCCATTGGGAAATAACATTTTAAAAATGAGATGCTGATCCTTTATTTTCTTTTGCCTGCCACCTGTTCAAGCCATGAAATAGACACATCATATTTAGGGAAATATTAGCCACTAATTGCGTGAACGTATGCAAAAAGGTTGGGATTGGTTGATTTGTGAAATGTTGGTGAATTGGTGTGAAAAAACGATAAAAATTACAATGCTGTTTCTGGATATAGATTCGTTTTAGTTAATAACAGCAGTAAGAGCTTGTTTTTGATTTTATTCCAAGAAAATTTAAGAAAAGACAAAAGCTGAGGTAGGTAATTATACTTGGGCAAAATACTCGCAAAATTGATTTGCATCATAAACTCAAGGGAACTAAGGTTTACAGAAAAAAGCAAAGAAAACCAACGCTTCGAAAAAAAGCGAAAAGCTTCGAAAACCAACAAAACTTTAAAATCAGTGACATTACAAAAAAATTGGAATTTTTGACACGAAAAGAAACTTCAAAGGATAACCAACATTGAAGAAGTGATGAAATTGCGATGAACGGCTGTGCATATGATACTAAAGAATGTTGATTGAATCTGTGAAACTGCTCAACTTGGTTTAACGGGTGTATAATGGAAAAAGATGCCATCACGAACGTTTTATCAGTAGAATAGAGCAACGCTTCGGAGTTTAAAGCATCTATGGATTGTCTTTCCTTGCTTTTGGTTGAAAACGCCAATGAAGATGTCAAATCGAAACCTTTACTCATATATTCTTCCAACACACCGGGAGTTTACAAAAAATTTCAAATTCATATATTTTATCAATCAAATTCATATATTATCTAAATTCATTCAATAATATAAGTCTCTTGACAGTTCCAATTCATCCCCCGGTCCCGATTCAAACTTTTTGAATGCTTGGATGGCTTTTGTTTTATTTCGTGACTGGTTTCAGAACGAATTCAGTCCAACAAACAGTGAAAAAATTCAGCGAAAAAATTACTTAACGTACTAGGTATCTTTCATTTTGAATACTGCCCATCACACTCAGTAAACCTTGAAAAGTCAATATCAATGTTATTTGACTATCTCCCCATACAACTTCCTTAATCCAAAATTTATTTAAAGTATATTACTTACCACGTATTTTCCAGCAATTGATAAAAAAATTAGATCGAGAAGGTACAAACAACAAGAATTCAATTGTTAGTTCTGTTTAGCGAAATTTAAATATTTTGAAAATCGTAGACAACATTCGTGATTCCTGGAATGAAGTTGAAATGTTCAATATTAATGGAGCTTGGAGGAAAATATGGCCCAAATGCATCACAGATAAATAAGCTTCTATGAGCTTCACAGCAATATACTCGGATTTCTTGAACATGATCCTGAAATTTTGATATACTGGTGTTGATGAACGAGTCCCTATTGTCAACAGAAAAACGGTTGTAAATGTTCAAGTCCTCTTCAAAAAGATGGTCTTGAAAGTAACAAATTGACGCACGGAAAAAGCAGAAGGGTTACAGTATTTAGAAGAAGGAATAGAGATATTTGTTTTGGATTTCGATAAGGATGGAAGCGAGCCGCCTTCCCTACGAGGAATCGTAGGGAAGCAAAAAGAAGATGTGTTGCCAAACAATCCATCAAGTCGTCTTTGGCTAATCTTTGACAGTTTCTGGTGGTGAGACGTTGGAAGTTGCTCACCGCCAGCAGCTAGAGTGTGTATACACATGTATTAAATATTTGCAGTGTTAGTTGGTATCACTTAAATTTTTAATGACGTTATTTTCATTTACATCTGGCTTATTGTTAATGTAAATCCGTACGTTAATTTATGGTAAATACTGTGTGTGTTGTCCCGTGTTTAGCACTTCTAGATTAGATTTTGTTTTTCGTTGTTTTTCCATTTTAAAAATGCTATGTTTTTAATTTTTTGACAAATATATATTTCGGGAGTGAGTTGCTCCCTTCTTCAGTGTCAGTTATTTTCAGAAGAAAATAAATTTATGGTAAATGTTTCAAAGTCCACAGATTAGTAAAATCAAGTTACGTCGCTTTTTCCCGGAACGTAATATCGTCGTAAATCAGAGAATTTCATAATTGTGTTTTATTTCATATTGAAGTTCTATACCCCTACAAAGAAGAAAGACAAGAAAATTTTGGTATGTACATAACACTTACCAAATTTCCAGCTAGTAAGAGATATCCCAGAACCGATTTTGCTAGATTGTAAGAGCACGGCCTATAGAAGCTTTACTTTTCTAAAAAGAATCAAGGCAACAGGATTAAAAGACAGAGCTGAAGGGTCATCATGACTTATGCAATTCACCATTCCGTTTTGTAGAGCAACACGAAGGACCGTTTGCAAACAGCGATTCGATGCTCTGAAAGCAGAACGCCTATGCTACATCTCAAAAATGATACCATAATCAGATTAGCGTACTGTAAACATGAATGCTTTAAAATATATGCTAATTCGAAATCAGTATTCATTATTAGGATTATTATGTTCGCACATTTATACACTATCAACTTTGAATGAAATCATAGCATTCAAAGTTGAAAGTGTATAAATCAGAAGTTGGAAATCTTTTCATTTGTCTTACTATTTTTATTAGAATAAAACAATTCTCGATGTGGTTCCAAAAAGGTGTGGTTGATTAATACTTTATCGTATTAGTGGGACTTATATAATACAAGCTTTCTCCGGTTTTACTGAGAGATGGCGCCAGCGAAAAAATACGCACCGTATTAGTTTGACACATACGCCTGTTCGATCGTCTGACACTAACCTGCGAGCACACACAAGTTAAGTCCGCCAGCACTAACGTATTTGTTTTATCCTGTTGATAAATCATGTCGAAGTTGGTTCCTGAAAAAGAGCATTTGTGCCACGCATTGCTTTGCTTGCTCAATTAAAAGAAAAAGGGTGTTGAAAGTCATCGTTCACTGACAAAAACATATGCTAGACTCGCTCCATCAATTAGAACATATGATACATGTTTTCAGAACACAATTCAAGAGTGGTAATTTCAATGTGAAAGACAGTGAGCGGTGAGCGGAATTGTAAGAGTTATTGGATGGTGACCTAACTTAAATCAAGGGCTATTAGTGAAGTGGAAACGACAAAGTCACTTGTGAAATATTGCTTCGGCGCCACGAAAGGGTATCATGATCGCATCGAATTGTGACGGCCAACGGCATCGTCAACTAGTGATACATTTAATCCGTGGCTTCTGATTATGATCGCTTCGCATCAAGCCCTCGAATCAGCTATCGCGATCATTCAGTCATATGTATTTGCAGTTTTAAGGACTCTTTATTCTAGAGAAGTCTAATGTGAACACATGCAAATCACCCATTCCACTTAGTAGATTATAGCCCCTGGCCCCTAACTGGAGCTATCGGAGCTATAACAACAGTATCATGATTATTGAAATGATTTCACCAATATGATATTTCTTTGTTTTTATTAGGTAGTGTTATTACCATTCTAACAATATATTAATGATGACGAGATATTTCTCATGAGGGAACCTTCCAAGGACTCCACACCCACCCATTCACAATTGAGGAGCGTTTTTTCAAAGCGATACAACCAACAAATTTTAATTTTCGGGTTTTTCGCGGTTTCGGACACCTTTTCTAGAGCTGCATACGATAGCATCAATGAATTTTCAGGAAATGGCACACACGGCATTGAAATTGTAATGCAAACTTGCGGAGTTTTATCAAAGTGAAACATCTACCAAGGGCGAGTTTTCTCAAAGCGATACAACAAACGCGGTAGGTGACGGATTCCTTTAATTTAAATTTTTTGCCTTTCTAAAAATGACACGTGATGTTTGCATTCATATTTTGATAGATGTTAGTGTTGATTATTTCGTCATTTAGAAAGCACGCTCATTGTTTTTGTGAACTAATTAACATGAATATTTAACTGATTAATTCAGAGCGCAATATTTTCCGAGTGAATATTTGTTTTTTTATTGTGCTTTACACAACAAACGCGATGAGAGGTAACAGGGTGCAAGATGGCATCCGTCTCATTTCAAATCGCAATTTGCTCCGCCGCGTTTTGATGTGATTTTGTACATCCAAGCGATCTGTTTGGGCTAGCTACGACAAACCACAAGTACACAGCACTTTTTTTGTTACAGAACTCAGACGAAAACTGTACTTAAATGCTACGAAAATCGAGCAGGACATGTTTTTGTTGAAGTTTATGCGTGTGGCTACCCCCAAAAGGCGAACAAAAGTGACGCAATCGGCAAACTTTCGTAAGATGTCAATCACCTACTTTGTGCTGAAGGAGAATGGTGAGGAAGTACAGGTTTGTTCTAAAACGTTTACTTCAATCACCGGTACTCAACGTATGTGCCTTCTACGCGTGGCCAATGCTTTTTTGGCAACTGGATCACAACCAAAGGAGCGGCGAGGAGGTAAGAATGTAAAACAGCTGGCAGATATTGCAGCTATGATTGAGCAAATAAAAGAAGACATTATGAAATATAAATGCCGCAAAAGTCATTATTCACGAAATAAATGTTCCAGATCGTACTTACCTCCCGAACTAAATTTGAAATCGATGTACGACAAATTTACAGAAAATCAAAAAATAACTTATAGAAAAACATGTTCTTTATCGAAATATAAATCAGTATTCTATAAAAACTTCAACTTAGGATTTGGAAACCCTCATGAAGATACATGCTCAGCCTGCAAAGAATTTTTGATTAAAATAAAAAATGCGAAGGATTTGGAAACTAAAAACAACATTCGTACCGAATATCGTCTTCATAAACTAAGAGCTAAAAAGTTTTTTTCTTTATTGAATGGCTATGATAATGAGAGTGCATATAATGAAGAAACAGTAATAAAAATTCGTTTTGATTGCCAGCAAAATCAACCGCTTCCAAAGTTGAGCGTTGGAGAGGTTTTCTATTCTCGTCAAGCTTGGTTATATAACCTTTGTATAATGCAACATAAACCAAAAACCAAACAAGACAAGGATGATATAGAGTTTTATGTATGGCTAGAAAATCAAAGTAGTCGCGGAGCCAATGAGATAGATGAAAACTATTTGAAAAAGTTGGAAGCAAAGTGTTTAACAGAAAATAAACAAAAATTAAAGATTAAGCTATACTCAGATTCTTGTTCTAGTCAGAACAAAAATTTTATAATGGTAACAATGCTCGCAAATTTCATGGCTTCTAGCAAGGTATTCACTAAGCTAAGTCATTTCTTTCCTATTAGAGGACATAGTTTTATGCCGCCAGACAGAGTGTTTGGAAGAGTCGAAAAGACTATCGTCGACGTGAAACTATTACTTCGCCGAAGGAATACATTGAGATATTGAAGAAACATGGCCAAGTCAACGAATGGGGTAGATATTGGTTTACTTTTGACATGAAAACAAAGGCAAAAGAAATAGTTAAATCTAAACTGCCGTTTAAAATATCTCAAACACGTATAATACATTTTACTGCCGTTAGATCCCGAAATAATTCGAAGGACGTTGAAGTTGGTGTTCAAGATACCTACTCTGCTTCACCAGTGATTACTGATATTAAAAAGATCAAAAAATCACTTCTAAGATTTGATTGTATCCAGTTGCCAAAGACGAATATGATATATTCAAAGAAGAAAATTGATATTGAAAACTTATTAAAGTTTTGTGATATATCCGACGATCCAGATGCAGAATTATTTTATCAAGACGTGCTTCAGGGCTCAGGTCCTGACCAGGACAATATTAGACGGAACTACGATGATGAAGAGCCAATCGTATAATTTTTTTCTATCCCAAAGATTTATATGTAATTTTATTGTTTTTTTTTTCTAAATAAATAAAAATAAAACCAACAAGTATTTTATTTATTTAACCCATGTACATCCAACAGCTGAGCATGAATCTCACCTCACGCTAGGTCTTCATCCAACATAACAGCCCAGTCCGTACTTTATTCTATGGGGGTTTTCTCAAAACGATACAACTTCTGTAGTTGTATCAAAATTGAGAAAACGATCCGATTTCAGGTCTCATTATTTCATAAGAACACAATAATTTCCAAATTTTTGTAGCACATTCCTAATTGTATTTAAAACAATTACTAAACTATGTTGCTATTTCATTTCAATGCCTTACAATTAGAATAGCATATACAAAAAACCATCTACTGAAAAAAAACAATTTTTTTTGTATCGCTTTGTGAAAACGCTCCTCAATTGGACTCCGGTGAGAAATAATTCTATTCATTGTACCAGAAATCGTTTTGTTGTATCCTTTTTCTGAGCTTTCTTTCACAGTAGTTTGTCACCAACAGTAGAACTGCGGATAACTTGGCCGCTTGTCGAGATTATCCCATAATAATTAATTGGGACTCTTTCAATTTCAATTTGTATGAAGTTATGGTTAGGTCCGCAAATTTCTGAGCATTCCAATGAACAGTCCTGGTCAATTAATTAAAAAGCTGGTTTGGTTTAATCGGCCGGGGGTTCCGTAAACCTTAACTCCTAATGTTGGCACAGTTCATGAGTGAATAACATCTGCTGCTGTAACTAGGATTCAAATCTGAGAATTTATTGGTAAGACAACCCGTCGGAACCCGTCTTCTGGTAGTTCGGCAGAAGGAATCATGTAAGAGTCAAATTCGATGTCTACCCGTGAAGACCCGCGCTCGAAGAGCAGCAAGCAATTCAGCGATTTTAATGAAGTTGGAAACCGGCTCCTTGAATAGGTTGCCGCAAAAGGCGAGCAGTTTTACTGGCATAGTATTCTTAAATTACATGAAAGATAGGCGAAATGTGTAGAAGATAGCCATTATTTTAAATTTAAAACAAATTCCTCATAAAATTACGTATTTTTACCAAAAAAGCCGTAAAAACGTATGAATAAACCTGATATATTTCAGATTTTCGGTAGCTTTAGTATCAAATATATGTCCGCGTCACCTGAGTCTTCATGTGCTAACTATCCGAAATGATGATTGATTACAGGAGAACACGTTGCTTGTTTTCAAAGCTAAACTTGATTTAAAAAGTTGATAATGCAATTGCACTTGAAATTTTTCCTAATTTTGTGAAGCTAATGTTATTAACAATTCATGTCTAGATATTCAGCTGTATTGCGATGGCCATCCACACAATCTGAATTGCTGAAAAGTCTGAGCATAAGCATGTTCCTGAACAGTGATCAATTTTTGAAAAGAACTAATATTTTTCTACACAAACAAGAAAAACTGTATTTCAAGTTTAAAAATCAAACAATCAAACTCCACAGCATTTCATTCTCAACATACACAGAAAATTGTTATACACTATTTCGTACATTTTGAGTTTTAAGTCAATCTTATAAAAATATAAATATATATACGATAAATAAGGCGGAGGGACAAATTCATTTAAATGTGCGACGCTTCCAGAAAGATTTGACCGGAATTCGCAAAGGAAGGTCCTCTCATTTATCCTTTCCACTACTTAAAGTCTCTTACTCAGCATAAATCGTGCTGTGTATGGGTTGGTGTTATTCTGGTATTCACCCTCTGAATTCTTCGTGGGAAGGGAAGCAGTAAATTAAGGATGTTGTCCACTGTGCGTTAAAGAAAATCATGTCTAGCGGTTCAGATTTTCAGAAAACGATAAACTTATGTGCGATGGATTGCTCTATATTTGTCCCATTTGGTTGGGGTTTTTTATTCAACTCACCACTGGTATGCTATCTATTTGCTTAGATGTTCACATCACCCTTCTTCTGTTTGGTTTTTATCTAGTTCAGTAGCGAACTGGAATCGATACGATGATTTTTCTTCCGCTTTCCATGGAAAGACTTTTACATAAATTTTTCGAATGAGCACTTAAATTCAGAGAAAACAGCTTTAATGTTCAACCACAAATTTTTCTTGCAACCCTATCACTTCCCCAATTTTTTCATCCTAAATTTCACATGCCAGCAACAGTTGTTCTGACCGAATTTCACTCTGCCTACTCATCAATAATTTGGTGACTAAACGATACTTGCGGAAAAAGGGTCGCTGGAAGAAAAACAAAACTAAGAAAGAACGAAAAACCTTAAAAAAAAAACTCAGCATGAACGTCTTAAGCGCAATAGAATTTTGTTTTACAAGCGGATTAGTCATTGAGGGGAGTCCTAAATTTTCACAGGCCCGAAGATAAAAAGATACGGAAAAGTCAAAGTTTGAGGACAGAAACCATTCCCTTGTCCTAGCAGAGGTATCTGCTAACCACCTTGACTTCTTTTGAGTTTTATTTATTAAATAACGATGAAATTGGCTTATGAGGCAAGAAAAAATTGGCTAATGGAATCTTTTACAGTCATCGTCCTTCGGAATGTATTTTCCCGTCGCGGTCGGAGCAAAATAATTTTTTTTGCTGTTTCTGGGCGATTTTATTGGACTGAGAAGGTTTTAAAGTAGAATTTTTAACGTGAAGTGAACAGCCAGAAGACATTTGTTGATGAAAAGCGAAGGGGTGCTGTCGTTAATTGCTATTTATTGAGCACTTGAAAATTGTTAATTAAAATTATGACTTTCAAAATTTTCTGCTCTTCTGGTCGTCGGTTTGATTGAAATATGAGTTCAAAATGAGTTTTTAAAGTGGTTTTGAATTTCGTAATTAATGTCGGTAGCAACAGGATAAATCGTTGTTCGAAATTTTGTTAGAAGATTGATTAGTTAATTTGCTAAGGCAATTCGAGAAATTAAAATGATATTGTCCTTATTCCTCGACACTGTATGTTTTCGTTTTGTTTCGTAAATCAATCTTGTGAGTAAGGTTTATTGTTATTTAGTTTAAATGAATCGAAACAAATAGGTTTGGTATTCGTTTTACGATTCATATCAATGAAAAGATGAATGTGTTAAACTGAATTGAAAACACTCTCGTCGAGAAAATATTGAAACTCGGTTGACTGGTACGCTGGACGCTTTTTTCGGCACTATTTTCAAGATATCTAAGCCAAATCTGAACACTACTGAACTATGCTTTTTCCCTAAAAGATTTCTTTCGCCATCAGTCATTACATCTGAATTTACATCTCTTGGATTTGCTTTATGATCATGCAGAGTTCGTTTTTATTTGAAACCTATTTGTCTTTGTTAGTCTCTATTTTCTTATCTCTATTAGTCTTTATTTTGAAACATATTTGCCTCGATTAGATTTAAAATGTTGCCCAGCCACTAAATTATGAGAAAAGTCATTCATTGTACAATCTTAATACGTTTTGTGTTTAGCTTGAGTCAAACGAATTGCTTAGTTTTGGACCCATAGACTTATGATCGAAAAAAAACAAAAGATTTTTCCTGGTTTAGTGAATTTACACTTAGTGAAGGTCTTAGTACCATTTATGATTCTAGCAACGTTATTTTTTTAATTGTTACACTGGTCAACAACGTTTTTGCCCATTGATAATGAGTTGTAATATCAAGAAGTACGTTGTGACTATTCATCAACCATAGACGTTTCACGGCTGGCTTAGTTCGATTTTCTGAGTTATGCTCATGGTGTGCTTGTTGTAACGTGTATTGAGTGTTAACGCCGCGCATATCAAAAATTAAAAGAAAATTAAAATTAAAAATTAATTAGGGAAAATTAAAAGAAGGGATTTTTATAGGGCCTCAAATACAAAAGTTGACAAACGACAATACTTTTAACAATAAATTGAATAAAGAAGTGAGCAAGGCTTGGAAATCCATCCTACAGTTTTTACTAATTTTCTCGGAAATGTGAGAGCTGAAAACTATAGAACACTTGTAAAAGATATGATTGAAGCCTTGCGCGTTATTGGCTGTAAAATGTCCCTCAACATACATATTCTGGACTCACATTTAAATTTTTTACCTCAATGTATGGGAGACGTTAGTGAAGAGCACGATGAGCGTTTCCACCAGGATATAGCAGGAATGGAACAGCGTTATCAGGGAAAGTGGAGCCCTGCTATGCTAGCAGACTATTGTTGGACGTTAAGAAGAAAAGCTGTAGATCTCGATTATAGAAGAAAAAGTAGTTCAACTTTACACTTTTAAGATTTATAAATGTATTAATATAAGTAAACTTTTAACTGAGCTGTAAGTCTTTTTATTGATATCCACAAAAAACCCGAGCTAACTATGGCATAAAATTAATACTACAGTGAACGTTTTTTAATGTTCTCTTAAAATCAGTTGAATTCTTTTCATGGGTTTGCAAAAGTTGTTTTTTTGTTGACCAGAGTTATTAAGAGAAATAATCAAAATTTAGGCTTATTGTACTATTATACTATCACTTTTTGTAGTATAGTGATAGTATAACAGTATAAAATAGATAGTATATAAAGTGATAGGTTACTATTTTCGCTTAGAAGGATCAGGATAAGCATATGAGAGAAAGACAAAATGAAGAAAAAAAAAAAATTGGTGCAAATTTCTATGCAATTTGTCTGACTTCATTTGTAAGTTTGTTTACTTATTTGAAAAATCAATGGGGTATGATAATGAAAATGGTGGCAAAATGACTTGGTTCATTCATTTCCTGGGTAAGTCACTAAATACTGAGAAATATCAACTGTGAGTATAAAGCACTGCTACCGAATCCAACTTCACGGGGTGTTTGCTGGTACCTTCTTTCAAATGTACTACTGGGGGCAAACGTCTTCGGTGATAATTGTATACCGCGAGCAAGTGTTTTTGATTAGTATGCGTAACGCGGTGACGACGAAGCACGTCCATGGTGCCATTAATATAAACTGATGATCAACAGGTCAATAAAATCAAGGAATCTGTGCTCAAGAATCGAAGATTGACAGTGACAGACTTTACTGGCATCGTTTGAATATCAGAAGGATCACTGTAAACATTTTAAGAGATCATTTTGGTCTAAGGAAAATGAATTTCACACTCAATTTTCTTGACAAACAGCGTCACGTTCACGTCTGTGAAACAATGCTTTCCGACTATCAGGATGTCATGAAACGTATTATAACTGGCGATTTTTAACTGGCGTCTTTGATCTATGCTTACGACCTGGAAACAGACGATCAATTGGCCGAATATCGTGCCAAAGGTGAGCCGAAACCGAAAAAACCAAGTCAAAGCAAATTCAAAAATCAAGGTCATGTTGACAGTTTTTTGAGGTAGCACAGTAGCATGGGGATGAAAAGCGAGCTTTGATCGCCTTCTAAATGAATCATAATAACCATGCCATTAGCTGACTAGTAGTACTACTACATCTATTACTACTAATAATAATGCTTCTACTAATACCATTACTACTATTAAAATTGCAAAAGCTATTTTCGAAAACATAATGGCTGCCACGGGTAGGATTGAATCAACAATAACAAGTCCCCAAAAGAAAAACGGCATAATTGGATCCTGGGATGTGCTTTAAGTTATATTAGTATTATTATTACTTTTGTACTGGGTTCCACTTGCTGGAAAATAGTATAGGCCAGATATCGGCCCTTAGCTCCCCATGTGTAGTACTATTGTTTACAGATGGTCCATTCTGTCGTCTTACAGCAGCCAAGGAGTTCCCCCAGTTCTGTGGTCGCCAAGTGTTCCAATTCTGTTGCGCCAGTACACCTGAGCCAAGTAAGGCATTTATTGGCCAGGCTCGGGCAATCTAAGAGGAAATGTTCTGTACTTACTTCCTCCTCACCGCAAACTCGGCAGGTGTCATCCGTTTGGATTCTTATTCTTTTGGCGTGTTGACCTAGAAGATTATGGCCCGTTACGTGCTTTTAGTTACTTTTATTGAATTCATATTCCAAACATATTCGACTTCCAATCAATAACGAAGTGAATGTTTATGATCCTATTTAAAACAAAACTTTTTCGGTGGCTGATTAGTGTTAATGAGACGCATTCTATAACAGCCTTGAAAGATTTTGCATTCACGACTCAGTGATTAGAAATAAACAAGATAGTTGCACCTATGGCAGGGGAAACGCCAGGATGGACTGGTCTAAATCGATTGACGAGAATCACGAAACGCTACTCGGCTACTTATGTGAGGACATGGCTAATTGGCCAAGGCTACAACAGGTACTACATAAGAAAGGGTTAGATGGCCAGAGAGGGGCTTTAAAAGCCCGAACATGGTAGGAATTCTACGGCAGAATTAGGGAAAAGTGATACGAGGTGTGAAAATTAAGTCATGAGACTGATTCCATAAAAAATTTATACTTAAATATTATTCTACAACTCTGCCATCCCCTTCAAAGTAGTCTCCTTGGGCAGCTATACAACGATTCCAGCGCGTTTTCCATGCTTCTTAACATTTCTAGAGCACTTCGACTGGGATGTCCGTAATCGAATCAAAATGGGTTTCTTTGACCACAGATTTTGTTTTAGGGATCAAAAAAACTCACAGGGTGACATATCGAGCGAATAAGGCGGCTGTTGCAACACGGCGATCCCTTTAGAGTATATGGCACGGTGTGGCACGGCGCGTTGTCGTGATGAAAGATTCAGTTACAAGCAATGTCTGGGCACACCCTGTTGGCTCGTTTTCGCAATGTTTTGACAATACATGGTGATAGTAGACTTGATTTACGGTTTACCTGATGGAATAAATTTTGTGTGGACGATTCCACGGCTATCAAAAAAGGCAATAATCATCGTTTTCACGTGCGTCTTGCCCATGTGAGCTTTTTTTCGGGCGCAGGGCGTGCGGGGACAACCATTGTGAACTTTGGCGTTTGGTTTCCGGGTCGTGTTGCAAAACCCAGCTCTCATCGACTTTAATAACTCAATCAAGCAGCGTGGCATCGTTTTCCACTTGTTCCAAACAGTGTTCTGCGACAGTCATTCGATTCTGGTTTCACTCTTGAGAAAGGTTCTTTGGAACCATCTTCGATCACAATTTTTTCATCCCAAAATCGTCGGTTAAAATTTGTCTGACTGTTTCACGATTCATACCCAGTTCCGTGGCCAACATTCGAACTGTTAAACGCCGATCCTCACTGATTAGAGCGCGCACCTCGACTGGTCTCCCGCTCCGCGTCTCATCTTCCACGCTTTCATACCCCTCCTTACACTCTTTTTGCCACAAAATCACCTGGGCACGAACGGAAGCACTATCACCATGCCCTTGTACAATTTTAGCGTACTTTTCCGAATTTGTTTCACCCAATCTGGCGCAAAATTTGATCGTGACGCGTTGCTCTTGGTTTTGTTTCTCCATTTTCGTGACGAGCACCACCAACACATGTCTACTCAACAAAACACAGCAGGCGAACTAAACAAGGTAGAGCGATGGTAAATATATCAATGGAGTGGGGAAAAATGCCGGGAAGGGGAAGGTAATTTCAAGGATGTAGGTTGACCACAAGCGCGGCAATAAAATCAGTCTCATTACTAAATTGTCACACCTCGTATGCTGTTGATAATATGCGCGTAGCCAGAATGATTATTGAAAATTATTATTATTTTTATTATTATTATTATTATTGAAAATCATATTTTTGCATTTAATTTGAAAAATTTGATAATTTTGCAAATTCTAGTTTCTTCATATTAATGACTATTCTCTAAAGAAGACGCAGAAAGAGAAAAGAGAGAGAGACTTTGGCAATGTGCTTCAGAAACGTCTTCTGCTTGAAGCTTCAAGAATCTTTATGATAGAACATTCTGAACAATACTGTGAGTGCAATATACCTTGATTGCGAGCAAAAGCAATAGTAGGTAGGTTAATGGCCTAACACCTTCGAATTTTTCGAACTAAGGTAAGCTTCATCAGATGAAAATAAAAATGAGCCATAGGCGCAGTACTTTGGGCTTACTTTATAACTTATATATATTTATAACTTATAATAAGAATCAATTGATACAATTTCAACTGAATGAAGTGTTAACTACTGTACCAAAGCAAGAGAAGAAATCAACAAATATATGAGCTGTTATTTTTCGAAGTGATATTAGTTCACTTTAAAAAGTTGGTTACCGGCGATTGCAGTAAAATATAAATACCTTCTCACCATATTTTTATAAAGTGATTTTTATAAAGTAATCAGAAGAATTTCGGCTACAAAATCTTATCGCGAAAATCTTTGTCTTGAAAGTGGAATGAAGCCATTCCTAATAAATACAATTAAAACAACAACATATTATATAAAAATTGAAAATGTTATTCCTTCTAAAAAATTCGAAATTAAAGCTTGAAATTGTAAGAAAGCGTACAAAAATCCTTTTGAAATTAATTTTTGATTCCTTACCAAAATATTTTTTACTGCTTTCTTTATTTAAGCATAGAACATTGCTTGTGTTCTATTTTTCCTCTTTGTTTTATACATTTGTTTGTCAGTGGTGAATGTGCCAATTTGCAGGGCTAGGCCTAAGCAACTGCAGGGCTTGTTGCGTTATCTGCTGTATACCATACGAACGCATTGAAGACGCATAGCCGCAAAGTTTGTTTACTTTAGCAGTCTTCTCGCTAGTTTCATTCACAGTCTCTGATCAAAGCAACATCGGGTTTCCTAGAGTTTGTTTCCGGCTCCGGGCTTGCTCCCAGGTGATTCCCCTACGTTGGGTGTTGAAGATAGTTTGACATTTTGTCATTCATATTTGATTTTCGTTTAACGTTGCTCTTCTCACCCTTTTCTTAACTGCTCGATAAACGCCAAGAGCCTTAAGCCCAAAATACAAAAGTGCGAGACTGCGATGCGAGAGCACGACGAGAGTCTCGCAGCAAATGTCAAGCAGTTTTCGTAACATGCATTTGTTTAGGACAATGTACAATGATTGCGATGCGTCAATGCGAGGCGAGAAATATTCGGAAACGAAAATTCCTCGCAACGATGTGCGTGAAGTTTGTCAAATGCAATATGGCACTTAAATGAAATTTGAAATTCAAATGCCTTAATTACTTTTTACGTAGGCGGGTTATTCGGAATGAATTTGAATGAAAATTTCGTGCATCCTTGTTGGCTATTATTTGCCATACGAAGGAAAATTCCAAATTCAAAACTTAAAATAAAATCAAAAATAATCGCAAGCAAATTTCATTTACAACGTTACCAATTTGACATTTGTCATATGAACATTATTCTTCCTCGCATCGTTTGCATTGTAAATTGAATGCGTTGCGCGACGACGAGCGAGGATCGCATCACGCTGTCGCACCGTCGTCTCGCAGTATTGTATTTCGGCCTTTATTCATTATGTTCAGTATGTAGTAATTAGCAAATGTTCTAATTCAGTTGCGGTTTATCTGCCGTAGAAGTAGTTTAAAAACAGCAGATAGTTGCGCGACCTTGAAATCTTGTTGGAAACATTGAACCTGTGTTTTTCAATTTCATTGTTAATCAACAGAATATACTCTCGAAGTGGTCAAGAAACCCCAATTATTTTCTGATTAAACATTCTCATATTCCAAACCAAAGCTTAATTTAGTCCAGATTGCATACTCCAAACTGTATCTGCATTCCCTTAATAGATTTTACGAGTGGCTTACGAGTGTTTTTTATATTTCTATAAGAACCTGTCGAATATTTGGGTCGATGAAAATATGTTTTTACTTTGAAAAGTTAATTCATTCAAACGAAATCAGAATTTAACAATGTAAGGCTTCACAGTTAATTGAATTATTAATAAGTAAACTTTTTTTAATTTTAACTTTTACTTTAGGCCTGGGAAACAATGTCCTCTTGTCATTCTTTCGCTGGTTTTGGCGGTTCTCTTCTATTCGACTGGATGCAACAAAGGATGTGTTTAGTACAAGCAATTTCAGCTAGCAGCATCCTTGAAAGAAATTGTCGGTCGTCATATTTATATATAATTTCGTTATAAATATGGTTTGGCTCAATTTGGCTAAATTTTACAAACCGGCCCAACGTATTTGAGAACAATAAAGGGAAAGCCTTCAAAATCCATTTTCTTTGAGCGTCAACTGCTAACGGAACAACTATGTTAAACTATTAAGCTTTATACAGCATATATCGTTGTCTCTTTCTGCCAATGCAAGGAAAAGGGGTCAACTTCTCCTTGACCTTTATCACATTGCTCTCACTCGGAGGCACCCCCAAAACAATTTTCATCGATTTCGGTAATTTCAGTCAATTTCTAATATTCCCCTTGTGCTTACTCGTGATTGCTGGGAAAGGGGGAGGCCAATTTCAATTACTCTATTTTAAATACCTACAATAAGCAAAGACAAACGTTTGCATTTAGTTTTCGAACACTGTGCTTACCAGTTCTCGGTTCGAATCATAGCAGTCGAGATTGTTACGATACTACCGTACGGAGTATCACTATGACTTGGCTGAGAACTTCAACCCTGGAGGTATATTCAGGTACGCGAGAATCTGATAAGCCGCCATCCTCAGATGGTTCAGCTTGTTGCTGTCGGCCCTTCGGGGAGTATCGCGGTGGCTGTGGTGCATTACGAGTGGCGTTGTCCCTTAACAACGTCAGGAATAGCTGGGTTCCGCATCTACCTGTATGAAAAAATTTTAGAACCACAATTCTAACAGGTACTGCGTCTTCCCAGCAATAACACTAGAAAGCTAAAAACTAATTGTGGAGTTTCGACTGATTTGATATTTCAAATCAATGAGGCCACATGAAGCACATAGAGAGTTATATAGAAATACGAGCACCTGAGGGTACTGAGTTACCGTAAGGACTTATATAATACATGCAAGTAATAATACATTAAATTTTAAAAGTCTAATATAGAGCAAGGAGTTCGATAGATTAAAATTATATGCTCTCTGGGAAGACTTGGGAGTTCAAATATGGCAGAGATTCGTCGATTGAACATTCTCCTGAAAGAACAAGCTTCTCAAATCTTGCAATTAGAACGAAAGCAAATATTGACTACGGGAGTACGCCGGGGAAGCGCAGAGAGGTAATCGCCTCTTAAATGCGCATTCATATCTTCGCTCAACCGTTCATATGTCTCATCTTCGTTTGGATGTAAGCTAAACTCATCTTGATTCAACTCAAGGTGCAGCACTGAGGTTTGGCCGCGAGGCTCAGGTACTCAATAGTGCAGGTCAGTAGATCCACAACGTTGTCACTGCAGCAACTATACTGAAGATAGCCTTCTGTCGTAGAGGTTTCTTCGATAACTGGTAAAGATGAATCCTCGCATTACATGAAACCCAAAGTGGAACGTCGCGCATAGGGGTATTTTGCTGATCTAGTCGGTCATTATCCAACTTATTAGAAGTTGTCGCAGATAAAAAACAACTGGTTGCTATAGTTATCGAATGACTAGAGAACAATAGACAACCCGTCCCAGTCTCATAGCAAATGCACCTGCGCGCTTGTTTTGTCGGAATTTAGTCATCGCTTCAACTGCACGTATCCTATGCGTTTCCTAAGTGTGATAGTATCTGACAAAAAGTTAAATATTTTCCTGACTACTGACATCTTTTAAAATATTGTTATGGATATGGATCAAGGAGGTAAGAACGCATATTGTTAAAATATTATGCTGTATTTTTTTTGATAGGATATTGTTATTTGACGTTTGAAAATATAGTTTAAAATTCTTAAAATTTTCAACCCAATTTTGAGTTTGATAAGGTTTTTGTCTTTTCCGGTTTCTTCACGGTTATAATATTAATTGATAACGACAGATCATAGTTTATATAAAATTATTATGGCATAATTGGCCGTCCATACCCACCCCCTTTTTTGCCAGAGGTGACAAATCAAGACAGTGCAAAAAATATAAAAATTTTAATTGGAATTTACACTATGTTACCTTGGTAATTATTTGGTTTCAGGGTCACCTGGTGACTCAGGTGTTAAAGAAGTAGATCCGAAGTAGAGAAGTATGACCCGTAGATCCCTTTTTGATAAAATGAAAGAGCCAAATCTGCCTAATTTAGAAGAATTATTAAATTACTTGGAAAATTGGATTTTGTGCAGCGAAAACTATTCTGAAGATGAATTAAAGGCGTTGAAGCACATGTTTTCGCATATTAAGCCGGAATTTAAGCAAAGTTGGAAAAAAGCGGATAAAACGGAGGCTAGATTTCTTCATAATAATGACGAATAACTAAAAAATGCATTCGAAATGCCGAGAGCGCAGCCTTAACGTTCAGGTCGTCCATCATAACCATTTAATGAGCTAAGCGAAAGAAGTCAGAGAAGGAAAACTGAAACCTTACGTATTACAGCGGATAATGATGCACAACCAAATTTACAAACATCCGGAAAAAATGGTTCAAGTATACTTAGGCAATTTATGAATACTCCAACGAGAGCTACAAAGTTGAAAAAAGCATACAAAACAGTAGAAGATGACAAAGAAAAACAGTTAACATCTTTATCGGCACTTTCTGTATTCGTGGAAGCTGATCTCACTCGGTGACAATATGAAATAATAAGAAGTGTCAGTAAAAAGGTGATTCCTAGGTACAGCATCCTACAAAAAGCAAAACGTGACTGCTTTCCGCCCAGTCAGGCGGTAGTCATACTTCGTAGTCATACGAAGTGACTGAAGCATGTGCACAAGTAAATATTCAAGATGTATTAAACCATACTGCAACAAGATTACTTATATATTTGAAGGATGTCCCATGTGATCTAAGATCAGATGAATCTGACTCATTAGAGCTGTTTTGCAAGAGGGGCTTTGATGGATTACAGCATCCACAATTCAAACAAAAGATGGAAAAGGACGCCACAGATAGTGACATTTTTCAAAGAAGCTTTGTACCACTTCGTTTGGTATGTGGTACCAAAACAGTATGGCAAAATCCAACACCATCCTCACAGCGATATTGTTGTCTTATAAGAACAAGGTTCGTTAAAAAAACGGTGGATATAACCCAAGAAAAAATTGAGTATGTGGAAAATGTCATTAACTCCCTACAAAAAACGACATTTTTACAAGAGGAAATGTCATATTCTGTAAAACATGCTGTGATGCTTACAATGGTAGACGCAAAAGTATGTATTGCTGCCACACAGACCACGTCAACAATGAGGTGCTACATTTGTACCATAGCACCATTGCAAGAACTCAACGATTTAGCTATCAAAAGAAATGTTGATGCAGACACACTTTCAATCGGATTATCCACTTCGCACGCCAGTTTGAGAGCATATTGCACCTCTCATACAAATTCACTGTAAAAAAAGTTCCAGTTAAGATCTAACGTTGACAAAGCTTTTGTTAAGGAGAGTAAAAAAATCATTCAAGAGAAATTTAGACGTAAAACTGGTCTAATAGTGGATAAACCGAATGCTGGGTTTGGAAATACCAATGATGGTAACACAAGCATAAGATTTTTTTCCAATCCTGACTTGGCTGCAGAAATAACTGGAGTTGATTATAATTTCGTTTACCGACTCAAAGTCATCCTTGAAGTCATATCAAGTGTTCACAAAGTCCATTTGGACAAGTTTGCAGATTATTGCATAGACACTGCGAAACTTTATATAAGTTTGTATCCGTGGCATCCTATGACACCTACGATGCACAAGATTCTGGTGCATGGTGCTACTGTCATAGACAAGGCATTGTTGCCGATTGGATTGCTCTGGGAAGAAACCGCTGAGACACGCAATAAACACTTCCGGTTGTACAGGAAGAATTTCGCGAGATAATTTTCAAGGGTCAAGTGTAACACTGATGTTATAAATAGATTATTACTCATTTCTGACCCACTGATTACTGGAATGAGACCAACCTGCTAAAAAGAACGTTGCCATTCACGAAAGAAGCAATTGTTTTGATGATTCCTGCTGTACCTGACTGTGAAATAGTCTCAATGATTTGGAGGACGTTTCTGGTGATGTGATGAGAATGATGAAGAACTATGGGGCTCATCATCATTATAGTTACATAAATTTGATAACATTTTGTTTAAGAAAATAATAAATATATTTTTGTTAAATTTTTTCCCAATATTTTATGTCATTATTCATTAAAAAGGAAAATATGGCTTATAGTTAACCAGGGCAAGTCCCTGGAGTAAAAAATCAAATAAATAATTTTGACCGGCTAGATCAGCAAAATAGCCCTATGTGCGTCGGCTATTAAAGGCAATGAAAGATGTTTGTATGCTCCGTTATGTATGCAACTACACATGAACCGAATAAATCCCCAATATAGTATACAGATTATAGTATACAGTATACAGATTACTTTGGCAGGCGATTTCGATGGATAAGAAAGAAGAATAAAGGCCTATATACAATAGTGCGAGACTGCGATACAATAGTGCGAGAGTCTCACAGCAAATGTCAAGCAGTTTTCGTAACATGCATTTGTATGCGACATCATACAATGATTGAGATGCGTCGATGCGAGGCGGGAAATATTCGGAAAAACGAAAATTCCTCGCAACGATGTGCGTGACGTTTGTCAAATGCAATATGGCGCTTAAATTAAATTTGAAATTCAAACGCCTTCATTACTTTTTTAGTAAATTGGTTATTATGAATGAATTTTGAATGAAAATTTCGTGCATCCTAGTTATGGCTTTTATTTGCTAAACGAAGGAACATTCCAAATTCAAAACTTGAAAAAATCAAAAACAATTTCCAGCCAATTGAATTTAAAATGTCACCAATTTTACATTTGGCGTATGAATAATAATGTTCCCCGCATCGCGTGCATTGTAAATTGAATGCGTTGCGTGACGACGAGGGAGAATCACATCGCGCTCACGTATTGCCGTCTCGCAGTATTGTATTTCGGCTTTAAATCCCGGCTTTGAAAATCGCTTCATTTCACATTATCGAGGCGCTATTGAGATATCATACTAGATGTATTTTACCTAAAAACTTCTCTTTTACTAACACACTCTCCTTGATTTAATATTGGGAGAATGATATTATAAACGGAGTAGATATATAAGGATTGATTTTTATTTTAACGTGGCATTTTAAGTTTAATTTGGGTTAGCTTAAACTTCAATACAAAGAGTTAAAAGTGCGTTTTCAGACTAAATAAAGAAACGGAGAAGATTCAAGTGGTTTGTTGTAAATGGAAGGCTAAATGATCCTATCATTTTTGGCTTAGTGATAAGTATATAAATAAAAACTATTTGCATTTTCATTCGGAAACAGCTATTTGCTTATAAGTATGTAAATATGAAGTTTAGTTCGATTTCGAAACCTCCCCAGTTTTAGTCTAAATTACGGTCTCAGCTTCTAAATAAAGCTTCTAACATCCACTTAACCATACTCTTGTCGATTCCCAAAGAGAAATGTTAAAATTGCATCCTGCACAATTTACAGAGTAACAGCAACTGTGAAAATATTGAGTGTTCATCTATACTCACACACTGACTGCCGGTGTTCTTTCAGTGTCATCTTGTAGGAAAGTTTTTTAGGAGGAAGATAAAACTCTAAAGGTCACCATATTCAGAAAGCATAGCAAAGCGAGAAGAACGACAAGCGAACGAAAGAACGACCAAAGTGTCGTACGAAGAACATAGAATAGAAATAGCAGCAGTCACCGGAAAAAGGAAGAGGGCCAGCCAAAAGACGTTATTTATTGCATTTGTTAACGACTTTTACCATAAATCTTTACGGTATATTCTCAGTTGTAGCAGTAGCGTACGACAAGTACATTTTCTACATTTTCCATCTCGGGCGAAAGGAGCAGCAATACTGCCAAGAACCCGAAATAATTGCAGGATGAAGTTTTAATTGTGTCCTTAGCAGATTTACATCAAGTGTATAGCTGCTTATCGCATTGGGCAATTCAATTTCATCCCGTCTCAGTCCTTTTCGTCCGTCTGACATACATTTATTTTAATTGAATTGGACCTCTAGCGGCTAGGGAAGACAATAGCAGACAGGATTGAATTGTTGTCGGCCTAAATTCTGCAAGATGAGCTGGAGCATCAGCCTGAGAAGATTGAAAATGGCTCAACTAGAGTCAAGTCGAATGCTCCCTCCTCGGATTATTTATGATCTTTCAAGTACGGTGACATATATTATTACTAGATTGAATGAGGCTCAGAGGAAGGTCGTCAACAATAAGGACAAGTGGTGTAACGATGAGGGATGAATGAGGGTACTTTCAAGTCGAAGAGCTTCATTCTGTTGGACATTTTCGCACATAACGGGATAATGATAAAGTGCTTATCTGTTAGAATTTTGTTTATTTTAATTTCCTTAAGGTTGAGATGTCGGAGCAATGCATCTGAAAGGGATTTACTATAAATCAACTTTTTGATCCTAATGAAGACGACCGTATTCAAAAATTGAATGGATAGACAAAAATGCAAAGTGATGGGAATTGGGCGTAAAATGAAGGAAAGTAATATAATATAATATAGTACAACAGGTGATTCGCTGATTTGCATTAATGACTAGTTTGCTTCAGTTCATACTCAAATGCATATTCAAATGCAGGTTTGGCTGTAGAAACACAGCGAGAAATGTTAAACGAAACGAAGACTATGCTGAAGATTTCGAAAACTTTCAAACAAACCGTTTGCTTCAATTCGAAGAGATATCCTGGTTTTTAATTCAGAATTACAAAATTTAATTCAGAATACCAAAAAAACTTACGAGAAAATTTCAATACAGAATTAAGCTTGATTCGTCGTTTCAACAGTGGCGGCTAGCGCATATGTGCTGCAGAGCTGCAGAATTCATCGCAATTCGATGAAAATTCTGCATATGAATTAAAAAAAACGACTGGTAACTATATTCTCAAGATCTACATTTCAATATAAATTGTTAAAATATATTTGTTGAAGACTAAAAGTATTAAGTACATGTAGTATCTCCCAGCAGATCTATGCACATAAACGTCCACATCATCTGTCCCTGCACCACATACGCTGATGTCAAATTTTTTTTCTTTCGTTTTCTTCTACATGAATGCACAACGATTAGCTTCTTTGCATCATAGTATTCTATTGTAGTTCTGCGTCCCGATAAGCAAATCCTCTGTCTCTGGGTCCTCCTATCGTTTCCACAAGTTTTGCTTTGGCATCGCATTCGTTTGAGTCATTTCATTCTGCATTAAATGCAGAACTTTTACCGGCCAGACGATGTAACCGATAATTTATTTAATACCATTTCAATTTCAATGGATCATCTAATTTTTAAATAAACAATTTCTGCATTTCATAATTGCTGAAATCTTTCATTTAATATATTCGCTGAGCTTATCAAACTTCATATTCGTTTCAAAATAGAAAATAAATATTGATAGCAAGTGCAGAATGGGTCAATTCAGCCGATGTTGGTAAACTTAGTATTAAAAATCATATACACGCATCCATATAATTTGCAGTTTGGGAAATACTCGCCATCTATTTGAAATCAGCGGCCGCCTGCAATGCTCTTGAGTGTCGGTTCAATTTTAATTTTATAGTTTATTTAATTTAAATAGTAAAGGCAGATAATTTTTAAAGGATGCAAATTGTCTAAAATGGTTTTGAGATTATATCAGTTGTCTTTAAAAGATGTTTCAATTTTAATTCTAACCGTTTTCGCAATAATAGGAAATTGCAACTCTTACTGTCGTTTTAGTTCAATGACAATGCTTTAAAATCATCCTATATTCTCCTAAATCCTAAAATCTCTTTTTTGTTCTTGGTTAATTGTTCAAGATTCGAGGGCGAAATTTTGATTAAAAGTGAAAGTGAAGTGCATTGTTGTTTTTTAATTCGAAGTGGTTATTTAATTTCATAAAATGGATGTTATTTATAATCTTATCAACACGAAAAAGCTTGCTGCATACACTTTTGCGGAAATGGTGGATGTCAAAAATAAAGGTCAGACTCTACCAAACATTATAATCGAAGCATGTTGCAGCAGTCGTGGCAAAAAGTACAGGCGGCAATTCAAAGTCGAAATATGTTCAAGGAATAATTGGATTTGTGGATGTAACAAAACCAAGGCTCTATTTTGCTTTCCGTGCTTGCTATTTGGTGGCGATAAACTGTGGACACAAGTTGGCGTCATGGACTAGATTCACCTCTCAGAAAAAATCAAGCGTCAAGAAAATTCCCGAACTCACCTCTACAACCAAATAGAGCTCAATATATTGGGAACTGTGTATAGAAAAGCTCAACTTGATTCAGCTTATTAGCAAGATATTCAAAAATATAATGAAGACGTTCCACGAAATCAATATATTCGACGATTCTGACAATCCAGGTGTGTTCTGTGGCCTTATAAATTTTTCAGCAGAGTTGATAATACGTTTGGAGATCATTTAAAAACTGCAATAATTTTCAAAGGTACTGCTAAGACGAAACAAAATGACTTAATTATTTGTATGCTAGAAGTTTGCCACGAGTGAATATCAGCTGAAATCAAAGAAGCACCACATTTTGCCATTTCAGCTGATGAAACAGCTGATGTATCTGGAAAGTCACAGCTTGTGACTACATTTCGCTATATTAAAAATGGAAGTCTTGTCGAGCGCTTTTGGGGCTATTTAAATCCTCCAAAATTCGACGCTGCAACTCTAAGTGAACATCTGCTAAATATCTTA
This sequence comes from Stratiomys singularior, assembly GCA_954870665.1. Taxonomy (NCBI): domain Eukaryota; kingdom Metazoa; phylum Arthropoda; class Insecta; order Diptera; family Stratiomyidae; genus Stratiomys; species Stratiomys singularior. The sequence goes on along the minus strand of OX940880.1, from coordinate 64,508,322 downwards.
GATCTGGTAACAACTAATATTGCTTGCGAATATTGTTTCATTTGAGGAAAAAATTAAAAAATTGGAAACAAAATAAATGACATTAAAGATGAAGCATCCGCATCCCGCAAATAATGTTTCAATACAGCGAAATAAGCGTCCTGCTTGGAAAAATACAGAATGTTATCGCCGCTCTGTTTTGGAAGTTTGTGACGTTGTTTTACGTTGCCGCTCTGTTTTGGAAGTTTGTGACGTTGTTTTAAATGCCGTTAAAAGAATTTGCCGCTAGAATTGTATTTGATGGGCGCCTCATCACTGCTTAACTTTTTTTCGAATCGATTTCGAGAATTAAATGAATTAAATTGTCCAGACTTGCAACTGCATTCAGCATGTACTGCTTGTCCAAAATCAGATAAAGAACGATTGAAAACAATAAATCAGTCAATCATTTACTCATGGAGTGACTGCAAAGAATTAACAAGCGCCCAGGTTTTATTAACGTTAAATATGGGTAATAACTTGCAAGAACCCTTAAGAGAAACAAAGAAGCTGTTAGAAATTCTTGTGAAAATACCAATAATAACCGCTGAAGCAGACTGCTCAAGCGTATCAAGGCATTTCTTAGAAACACTATATCCGAAGAAAGTTTGACAGCTTCAGCAATGATTGTTGAAGACAATGAAAAATCGTCGACTTGAACTCATTTTCAAGCGAATATAAGACTCCTTGGGCTGAATGAGGGTAATTAATGAGAATTTAGTTTGTAATTTGAAGTAAAAATTTTGATTTTAACCAAATATACTTCCGTGTCCATAACCTATAACATTCAATACATATCGAAGAAGTTAATACATACATCATAGGATGTTATACTTTAAATTCTGAGATAAATTATGAATAGTACGATGTTTTACGAAGTATAAGACATAATCCAAATTGATTTACATCTTCTACATTAATTTGATTATAATCTCAAAAAATAAAAGCTGATCAAATTAAGAGCTCCTGCGTCTCAATCAAGACTGTTTAAGGAATTTCTTATGAATTATTCGGTCAAAAGGTTTAATCATCAGCCTTTTACTTGTATGTACAGGCGACATTTAGGTATATTCGATTAGTTGCATCATTTTAACTGAGTCCTATACTGAGTCTTTGTATTGTACATTGTGAGCTTGTTAATCATTTTTTTACAATTACAGTGCAGTACTTATTAGAGTTGGTTAACATGATTAATTACATTTTGCAGGATGAACAGATACTTCTTACCAAGTTAGTCCCTACAATAACTCAGCGGGGGGTTTGAATAAAAATTTGGTGCGGAACAAATAATTCAAAATTTGCCGCGACACATAATAGATAGCCCATCAAAATTAATATAGAAAGAAGAAATTGAAGAAGAGGAAATTTAGCAAAATCTTATTGCAGTCGTAGATAAGTAAAATGAACGCACATTGCAACATAAGGGAAAGAGTAATTTTAACTTGCAATATAAATGAATACAAAGATGTCCATAGATTCAGTATTATTTGGGTCAACGAAGTATCAGATATAAATAAATAAATAAATGAAAGAGGAGGTAGGTCATAACTATCGGTGTGACAGGCTGTGTTAGCGAGGAAAGTGTTTTAGCTAGGAAAGTGATAGGAAAAATTTGTTTAGGGAAATTATTATCAGTGGTTAAACCGAAGCCTAAGCCCTTAATTTCTTGCCGAGCCCGGCAAGTTGCTAAACATCATTAACTATTAATTAGAATATCATTAACTATTAATTAAGTTGTCTGGAAGGGATCCCTGTTTTTTAACCCCGCATCCAAACTCTGTCTAGGAAATAGCGGGAATGAGTGACGTGGAAGCGGAGGAGAGCGACAAAGGCTGCTTTCACGCGGAAAGCTAAGAAAATTCTACAAAAGTTTTGTGAAAAGTTTGGAGGAAATGTAATGGAGGAGTTCTTGCTAGACTTACTAGCAAGTTGCAAGCTCCAACTACAACTTCCTTCAGAGGGAATACGAGTAGAAGAGGAGGATTTTCCCAATACCGAAGAAGATGCTCCAGCTGGTTTCAACAGCAAGTCCGAGCAAGAGGAGCCGATGGAGACGGCCCAGGAAGATCATTTGCATCGGAAAACACCAATTGTGTTGCCAACCCCACAGCCCACTTCTAAGCGCTCAGTAAGCTTGAGTGCAAAGAACTTTCCCGAACTTCACGCCGCTTTTCCAAGGCTTCGGCAAGCAAAAGAAAAATTCCATTCACCGCAGTGCGCAGGAAAGCTGTCGGAGCTAAGAAAAGTCCGCCCAGCGTCGCAGCAACAAGGAAGCAATGGGTTTCTCCTATTGTACGTTACAGGCTGAATCTTAAGCCTTTCAGGGAAGGAATTGAACGAGCATGTCTGAAAAACGAACTCGAGGCCCCAAAATCCGATGTAACGGTTAACAGTTCTACACGAACATCGTTCAACCCGAAAACGACAGAGGACCATAAAAGCCTTTTTGATTTTTTAAGATGGGGCAAGGTGGCGTGCTACATCTAGACACTCCGAACAGAAAAAAAGCTGACCCTGTTACTAAAGGGTGTGCACACTTCCTACGAAGACAATGATGTCAAGGAAGAACTCCAAGCCATCCTAGGGGAAGATGTTTTGGGAGCCAAAAGGTTCTCAAGATTGGCGTCAAGGAAGGAAAAGAAAACTCTTTCGGCCTTCCTTATTCAATTTAAGCCAGGCTTTGACGTCAAACGGGGTTATAAGTGTAAAAACGCTCTTACACCAAAAGGTAGATCGGGAACGCTTAGCTAAATCAAACACCTCGCAGTGTTTCAATTGCCAACGATTTGGTCATGTAGCTTCAAATTGCGGTATGGAACCTCGTTGGGTCAAGTGTGACAAACACCACCAGTCCAAAGACTGTCCGATTTAAAAGCAAGAGGGTAAAGATGCCATTTTTGCGTTAATTGCAATAATAAAGGCCACACCACGAGTTTCAGAGGCTGTCCTAAGGCCAAGGAGGCTGAGGAGAGGAGACGCAATCTCCTTTTTTTTGTCACTGCTTCCTTGAAAAACAACATCCGAAATGGTGTCTCATTCGCTAATACAGCAAGGGGTGCAGCCAAGCCAGCTGCAGCTCAGCCTGTACGGCAAGCTAAAGCGAATAGTAGTCAACTGCAGCAAAAAGACAGAAATTCTGTCATGAATAACGACTGCAATCAATTCTTCGGGTGTGACTTGTTCACTCTCATACGCAAAGTGGATTCATTCATTCCGCAATACAAAAAGCTCACTAATCTGCGTGAGAAAAGGGCAGCGTACTTAGACTTCGCCTTCAAAATCTGTTGTCGCGATGAGCTCAATTAACCTCTCTATCGTTAACATTGGTTCGCTAGCTCCACGTTTCAAAAGGAACTCTGTCCAAGAATACTTGGATACATATAGACCAGATTTCTTGTTCATTTCAGAAACAAGAATGAAAAATAAACACAAAGTTCACTTGGGGAAATATAAGGTCATAAGGGATGACGACCCTGATGGAATCCTTGGAGTAGCTATGGCTTTTAAGGAGCATCTCAAAATTCAAAGACACTTTCTTCCATGTGTGTAGTGTACTGATGTCATGATTTCAAGCGCAGTTCTCGGAGGGTACACATTTTCATTTGTAGGAATATACGTTAAACACGGATATTCGGGAGGGGATCTCACTGAAGACTAGGAAACAGTATCCACTTTGTGTGAAAAATTTGACAGGGGGTGATTTCAATGCAAGACATGCTTCGCGGGGTAATCACGTTTCTAATGCATTTTAGGAACGGCTCTGTTCAACTGTGTGCAAGCAAATATGGATCTCATTTTGATTGCGCCAAACGAGCCCACCTTTTGAAGAAGCCTGTCAACCATTGATTTTTTCATTGTGTCTGCTAATCTGGTAAACACCTCACACAGCTGGAAGAACTTTGAATGTGGAGTCATCGACGCCGAGTCTGACCATCTTTTGGTAGAGCTGTCCATAAGAATGATAAAGAGTGTAAAGCTAGAAGTAGCAGAACCTCAATTCTTCATCCCATATAAGCGTATCGGCTGGGAAGCAGGTAGTGCTGACTTGAGTGGAAAACTTGACGATATTTCAATCAGCAGATCGAAAAATCACAGAGGGAGTCGGTTGCTTAAATTCAACCCTTAATACGGTCATCTCAAAGATCTCCACATAAAACTCCTCCAGGAATTATCTTTATGGAGATTTGCCACAGGACATTTTAGAGCTTTATCGCAAACGTAGCACCCTAAGAAAAGTACTCTCAAGAATATACCACCGCAACTTGAATGTAGTTAACTGGAAGTACCAGAGGGTTCGCCTTCTTATACTCTCCCTTAATAGAATGATTTCGAGAAGAGCATCTGATTTAGCCAATGAGAGATTCGAACAGACCCTAGCAAACATAACGGATGAATGCTCATCGATGTCATGTCATACATGGATGACAAAGCCGTTGCTGACTCCATCGCAAATCCTTTTGCAAAAGTTCTTCAAGGGGAGAAGACAAGTGAGAACTCTTCTTTCAATTCATTGGTTAAAGGACTATATCAACGTTTGACAGGGACCATAAGAACCTGTGCTTGACTAGATATTCCGATTCGAATCCGTTGGACGCTCCTATTGGCAGTATCCTGTATCAGCAGTATCGGCAGTATCTTGAGCAAAATTCCGAAAAAATCGGCTGGGGCTGATGGAATTTCAATTTTTTTTTATAAAAACACTTCCCAATGCTTATTTTGTTCTTTTCGCAATCCTTCTCAACAATTGCATAAACATTTGCTTCTTCCCTCAGCAATGGAAATTCGCGAAAATATTTGTCATTCCGAAAGACTCCGACAGTACTGACGCAGTCGATACTCATCCGATACCTCTTCTGTCCAACGCAGGGAAGTTACTGGAAAGAGTAAACCTTCAAGGCATCAAACAGTTCTTTGAAGAAGCAGAAACTGTACCGGAAAGATAATTTGGCTTGAAACGAGCTCACTCAACATTAGACGCGTTGGCTGCTTTTCAAGCCAATATTAAAACAAATTCGCAGGCTCTGCCCTGCGGAGACGTACTGCGGAAGGGACACCTTTGCGGTGTCTGGTGGAGCCACTTCCGAATCCTTTGGTATCTTTTCAGGGGTCCCTCAGCGATCCATTCTAGGCCCCTTTTTCTTTAATATATTCACGTTTGATATTCCCGGTACCAGAGATGAATTTCAATCTGGAATCGAAGTGAATCTCTTCGCTGACGACTTATTGGCGTGGTCATCTGAGCACAATATACACTTTGCGCAAACGAGACTCCAAAGGTACCTGGACTCGTTAACTGCATACTATGGAAGGTTGGGGATGAGCGTTAACGCTAAGAAAAGCGAGCTGGTTGTGTTTTAGGTCCGAAATCAAAAATATGGACGTCGAACGAAGAACTTCTGTGATACAAGGTAAAGTTGAACGAGCAAGTAGTGCACTGCTCCAAGCAAGCGAAGTATCTGGGAGTGATTTTCGATACAAAAACACCTTCAGTGCTCACGTAGACTCCGTTTGGAAGAAAAGCATTTATGCATTCCATCTTCTTATGCCTCTTTTCAGGAAACAGACAGCGACCAACAAGCGGGTTAAGATACTTGCCTACAAGTCACTGATCAGGCCCATACTCATGTATGTGATTCTGATATAGCAGGCAAAAGCAGCGTGCAAGTGGAGCAAGATATGGTTATTGGGCTTGCACTAGCTTGTACAAAAGGGAGGAAGGACGGCCCTACCCCAACCGACTACTTTACCGAGATGCAGCGGTAGAACCGATCAATCTCTATATCTCTATGACCGCCACAATTAGGATCGCAGCAGACAGTCGAGGGATAGAAGCAGCCAACGGTTAGGCTAAGTAAAGATAATTAATTAATATTTTTAATAAAAGTTATAAGCAAAATATTGTATAATTGAAAATAATGAATTACTGTACATACACTCATAATACGTTAATACTTTTAATTACACAAAAAACAAGAGGTCACACTTATGGTGTAAGTGTTAGCAATAAGAATTTTAAATTGTAAAATAAAGTTAGGTCTATTTTATATAACATCTGTTAGTATAGAGTTCTGGGCACAGCCATTAGGCAAAGCCCGTAGGCTAAGTATTAGGATAAGAAATTTGTAAATAGTGATTGTAAGTATTGTAAAATTAACCCAATAAAATAATTTGAATTTGAAGAAGAGTCTGAAATTGAAGACGACCCTTCACTGGACCGGTTCACTCTCAGGATCCGTTGCCATCCGCTTCTGATTCTGAAGACGAGGGGCTTTTGGCACAGATACAGCTTGCGGACGAAGATAAAGTAAAAGTTTTAAAGGTTCTCAAAAAACTAAGGGGTAGAAATGGTTTCAAATGGTCAGGCGTGAAAGAAATAGTTCATTGTACACCAAAAAGAAATATCGTTTTACATGTATCCGAAAATTTACATGTATCCGAAAATAAAAATGAGTCAAGGAAAATTAAATCAGGAATGGAAGCGTGGCCATTGTGTTTCGTCAGAGAAAATCTGAAGGAAACCACAGAACATACCAACAACGAAATGCAAACTCAATGATTGAAATATGTCAAAAAATAGACAATAATGATACAGAGGATACACCAACAGCTAATAAACTTTCCTAATAACACCAACAGCTAATAAACACCAACAATATTATCTTCAGGAACTTTTTGGTTTGTTTTCTTATGCCGGCGTAATGGAAATGAGTGGAGTATTTACCAAAGAATTATTTGATAAAGATCGTTATATTCCAATATTTCGAGCAACAATGCCCAAATCAAGTTTTGGTTTTCTAGTAAACTTCGGTTTGAAGATAAAGACACCAGAACTCAAAGAAATTTATACAGACAAAAAATTCCCCATCAAATGAAATACTGGACGCCCAGTATTATTGCGATAAACTGTTGGGTAGGGAGGTGAAGGCTATTTACGCCCTGAGTGTCGGACACCCAGTGGACTCTCAGGGAATTGGACTCTCAAGGAATTGGACTCCCAGGGAACAAATAGAAACTTGAGCATGCACAACTGGTTCATATCTGTACAGACGGCAAAAAAACTCATTAGAATCAAGATTACAGTTGTTGGTACACTGAGGAGAAATAAAAAAGAATTTATAATTCCGCCAAAAACTTAAAAGGAAACTGCTGTGACCAACTGTGTCACACTTACTCTACTGGTAAAAAGACATGCCGTTGGCCTTTTTCCTGTTTTATAATTTGCTAAATATCTTGGGATACAACTTGTTGGTTCTTTTACCCGGTCCTCATGCAACGTATGAAGAAATTATCACCAACGGAAAAGCTTACCTGAAAAAACTCGCACTTGATTTAGTGAAACCTCATTTGACATGTCGTTTAGAAACTCCAACTTTAAGACGTGAACTCCGCCAAACAACATGCAATGTACTTAAAAATACTTCCTGAAGTAGAAGTACCAACAAGGCCACTAAGTACCTCGGGCAGATGCACGTTTGGTAACAGAAGCCAAGATCGGAAATCCAGAGTCAATTGCGATGGATGCAAAAAGTTCATTTATTTACAGCATCAAAAGAAAAATTTTCCAACTTGAGCTAAAAAACTATTTTTTCCTGGAAAACCCATTTGTATAATCGTATTTTAAGTTTATTTTCAATTAAATTTATTCATTTTTTATCAAAATTATCCAAATTTTAATCTGGAAATGGAATTTGCAGCATTCTAGGGTTAAAACATGTAATCAATTGCAAGCTGGGAAGCTGCAGAAGCAACGAGCATTTTTTTCGGAAATTTGCTTACTTTAGAATTAGAGAGAAAAAAACGTAAATTTGTTATTTTTCACACATAAATAATTTTTGTCCATCTGGATGCACTTTGCTTTAATGTTTAGACCAACCAGCATGCTTCACCAATCAAAGGTGTCTAGCATTTGGCGAAAATCACATAAAAGATTTCAAATTAACATATATACACATCAGGTTTCCTAATTCTAAAATGAATTAATTATGAATTAAATTAATCATTTTAATTAATTAATTAAAAATTAAGGGGTTTCGACTCCTTAAAATGTCTGTCTTGCTGCAGTGTGACTTGTGTATATTAAAAATCAGCTTTTATACTATGACATAATCAACGTCCAATTGTTTTCTCATTTCACATCTGTCATTTTTCAAAGCCGCAACTCATAGTTAATAGTAACCAAAGATTGCCACAGCACTTTTAAAGAATTTTTTTTTTGGATTTTCTACTATATTGTTCAAGGATACTAGAAATATCGTCGAGTAATTGGAAATTTTGAGAAAAAGCGTGTCATTTGCGAGTTTGTCCAAAAAATTGGACTCATATATCCATGTACCTTTGTTTTTTTCTATTGTCATGAAGCAAACACCAGATGACACACCCTTAAGGCGAAATTTCATTAAAAAATTAAAAATTTTTCCATCATTATGAGTGTGTTGGCTAAGGTTGAAATGGTTTGTTTCATAAATTATTAAGAATCAAAAAAAAGTCTTTAATTGTGAGTATGCTTTACAAAATTTTTTCGCTCAATTTTCTTCTACAGAGTGGGCTATATAAAATTTTGAATTTAAAAAGTCAATAAAAAAAACCGCTTGATATTTTTCAAAGGTTGAACATTTATTTGAAAGGTTATTTTATGAAATTTATGTGTGGAAAATAATTTCGGACAAATGACCACCACGGCTGAGTTTACAGTAGCTCATCCGATCCACCCAATTTTGAAGTACTTTCTCGATGTTTTCAGGCCTTATTGCAGCAACAGCAGCTGGAATCTCGTACTTTACATCTTGAATTGTTTTTGGATGGTTGGCGTAATATTTATCTTTAACAGCTCCCCAAAGCAAATAGTCCAACGGCGTTAAATTGCAGCTTCTGGGAGGCCAATTCACATTACCTCTATTGCTGATCATGCGATTTTCGAAGATACGGCGCAAAAGATTGATTGTAGCGTTTGCTGTATAGCATCCAGCGCCATCCTGCCTGAACCAAATGTTGTCCAAGTCTTCCTCTTCAATTTGCTTGAAGAAAAATTCAAATAAAATTGCTCGATATCGCTCACCATTGATGGTTCCGCCGGCTCCTTCTTTATTTTCGAAGAAAAATGGGCCGATGATTCCACCATACCAAAATCCGCACCATACAGTGACTCGTGCTGGGTGTATTGGCTTCTCGACAATAACCTTCGGGTTTTCTGTGCCCCAAATGCGACAATTCTGCTTGTTAACGGAACCACTGGGGCGGAAATGAGCCTCGTCCGAAAAGATAATTTTTCGGTAAAATTGACCATCCTCGGTCAAACGACCTTCCACCCAATCTGCGAACTGTAGACGGCTCGGATGGTCAAGTGGCTTCAGCTGCTGCACCAATTGAACTTTATATGGCCTTATAGCGAGGTCTTGTAGCAAAATTCGTCGCAAAGTTGTTCGTGGAATGTTCAATTCTTGCGATCGATGGCGAGTTGAGGTGGATGGGTTCTCACTAACACTTTCAGCCATAGTCGCAATATTTTCGGTTGAACGCGCGGGAAATGAACGTTGACGTTTTGGTTTATCCACCAACGAGCCAGTTTCACGCACACGCTTGACAAATTGTTGCACAAATTGAACAGATGGCACTTTTTGTCTGTCCATTTTTTTTGCCAAATTTCTCACAGTTTGCGTTGAAGACTCAGCACTTTGGAAAAAAGTTTTCAATATTTTCCAGTTTTCTTCTAGCGAACAGTGACCCATTTCGTAAATTTAATACTTTTTACTGAATATCTGTCACTTTCCGATGTCAAAAAATGGATAGTTCAAATTTAAAACGCTAGATGGCCCACCCTGCACTTTATGATGATAGTCGGAACATTTCTAAATTGTCTCGAAAACGCGATGACGAACGGTGTTGAGTGATGGAATGTGTTTGGTTGAAACGCAAACAACAAATTCCCTTAAAACCTTTAATCCTTTGTACTCGTGTTTATGTTATTTTGTGATTACACTGCACTCGGATTATTGTTTTATCTACTTATCTACCTATTCGGAATGTTATTTATATGGGAATTCTTTAAAAGTGCGTTAAAATTGCGTCGTAGATACACTTACTGTAAAACAAAATAAAAATTTGGAAAACTTTATATTGTTTCAGAAAAAACATAAAAACAAAAATCGCTCAATGTCAAGAGCTATGTCAAGAGCTCAATGTCAAGAGTTATTTTTTTTAAATAATATTTTTTGCACAGATGTTTATGCAAACTAAACACAATAACTTATTACCACTAGAACATGAAAAATAACTTGATTGACATTAAATTGACATCAAAAAACTTGAAAAATACTAAATATGAAAATAAAAGTTTATAAAAATAAAATATTTTAAGGAGGAAGAAACAAAGAAAATAATCCCTAACATTATCATAGTCACTACTATTATTATTCAATAAATATAATAATAACAAATAACACATTTAAAAAAAAATACTTTTTATAATGTTTTAGTGTATGGTACCGTTCGAATCGGTCACCAATATGCAGTCCAGGCTTAGGTGTGCAAGTGTCACAAATGAACCTAGTTTCCCCCCTGCCACCTTCAACATTGCAGTTAGAATGTGCCGCACAGTCTTTTTCTGCCCATCATTTCGGGTTAAAATATGTAATTTCCCATTTAGCCGCTCTTCTGTAACTACAGATGATGGTCTGTCAGAAATTTTAGACCCCCGTCAAAAGTTTTTTGTCAGCTCGTTAACCTATTCCCGAACAAACTTTAGATGTGTCATTGGTTTTTTGTTTTCGCACCGTTGTGAAATTTTATATAATAAATAAGAAGTGACACTGAAAGTTTCGAGTCCCCAGAGAGTCCAAAGACCTCAATGGCCTCCTCAGGAAACAGTATGACGCTAAATAAGGGTCTGCGCGGTCGGCACCTCCCATAAATTTATTGTAATTGATCACTAAATTTTGCTCATTCACAATTTGTAAGTTACCTACATGCACTCTTCTGTTGATAGACGGTGTTCCTGAAATATTCCACGAAGTAAGTATAGTAACGACGCTTTTATTTTTCCATGCCAATAACATCAAATTACCTGACCTGCAAGCAAAGGTGTTATCTTCGGCAAATTTTGGTACTTTGATTGAATTAGGTAAAAATTTGCAGTTGATTTGAATAGTGCCTGTCAAATGAACATTTAGTTGTAACAACTCTTCTGCATGTGTCAAGCTTGAATAATATCTATCGGTGTGATAATGACATCCTTTACATTCTGGGTTGTTGTCCAATAAATTTTAGCAAAGAGGTATCACAATCCTTGTACTTACAGGGGTCACTAAATCTTTAGAAGTCAAGCTTCCGTAGAACGGCAAAATTGAATAAACCTACCTGGTGTTAGCATTCGCCATTATATATATTCTGATCACCCATTTCCTAGGCTTGTTTGGGTTGTAAGTTGAAAAACTAATTTTACCCTTAAATCCAACAACAGAGTCGTCTACCGATATCTCTCTTGATAGAATAAAATGTTCTTTGAACTGTTTCCCCAAATGATCTTAAAAGTTGCTGACTTTCCGATTTCAAACCCAAAGAGCTCGGTAATTTGGATCGTTTTGATGCAAGTGGAATATAAAAAAAAATTGTAAAAGTCGTTCTCTTCTAAGTATGCTACTAAAGAAAGGTATAGTGGCGTTAAGCTGTTGTGACCATTACTCTCGGATATTAGATACGGTTATCATATCCATATTTAGGACAACCCCAATCAATACATTAAACTATTCTATAGTAGTATCTTGCCACGTGTACCACGTTGAACGTTTTGACAACTTCATCTGTGCTATTTTTTGTCTGGCGTAACTATTTGTTTGTTCTATTATTTTTGTTACTAACTCATCGGTGGAAAAGAGCTTGAAAAAATCGAAAGGTTTTTTTACACGTATCTGAAGTTTGTGGTCTTAACATTTTATCTCCAGAAGTAAATTGAATCCTTTGAGGTACATGGTCCTGATACATGACGACCTGCCATGGTCCGAAATAACTACGTTTTGTTTTATTCTGGTATTCTTTACTGCTGTAACCTTGGTGGTAAAGGTATGGTTCTCTGTTTTTGTATTTTCTTCACTGATATTACCACTGTCCATTCAATCATTTTCAGAAGAGTCAAAATAAAATTCATCGTCACTACTTTACCACTCATTTTCAATTTCATCTTGTAAAAATCTCTTGGACATTTAAACATTTTTTTCTGCAAAATATAACCAAAAAAAACACCGAATTTTACCCAACGTGTTAGTATCAAACTGAGAAATATTCAAAACCTAAAAGAAGTGCACATGTTAAGTCCCCTGCTCCCCTACTACAAACACAACCACAACTGAACAGGTGGTCCTTTTCTAAGAATCTCAAATCTATATTAATACAAAAGAATGAACTCCGGATATGCACAAGGTCAAGCTTACCTAATGATATCAATTCAAAAGAATGAACTCCGGATACGCACAAGGTCAAGCTTACCGGATATGCACAAGGACAAGCTTACCTATAAAACGCTACGTAAATTAAGCTAAGAAATTATTATTGTAACTTAACTCAAGGCGATACAACGTATTAAAGTTCTTATTAAAAATAACTTTTGTTTTTTTTCCTACGTTCGGACAAGTGACAAAAGTCACATGTGAATTCTGAAGTGGTTGTAATATATACATCAGCAATTAAAATTATTAAAAAATTATCAGTAATTACATCGTATAAATAAATATTACGTTATCTTTTATTTTGAGATAAACAGGTACTCAACGAAGGTTTAGGGAAGCAATTTAGAAGTATTAGAAATGGGCTTAGGGGATGGCATACCGGCGAACCTGTTGTAATGAAAAGACTAGACTAGACGTGCCACCTACACGGCGCCATACGAGTGCAAAGGGTAAACGTATTGTGGCGACTATACGGCGAAATACGAGCGCAACGGCAAAACGCATCTTGGCGCTCCTACGGCAACTTACGAGTGCAAAGGGTTAATAAGTCATACATATTTTGTGATTTACAAACACATATTTAAAAATGAATAGTAAGTTTCGGATTTTCTTTAGGTAAAACGTTTTTTCAAACTTACAAAAATATATCTGCAACGTTAGTTTCACATAATCTAAGTTATCTAATGAAGGCCGCAACAATGAGAAAAAATGGCAAATTGTAAGAGTCCTCTTGATTTATTTTACTGCATTTTTTAACTCTAATTCTTTCTTATTCTATAAATTTCATAGATCCGCCGGGCTTCTGATAATTTATTAGTGGAATCCATTATATCTTCTACGTTTAAAAACGAATCAGATTCAACTTAAAAACCGATAAACCATAACATTTTTCATTTTTTTTTTGACTCCTCAAATCCCATTTCAATCGATTATATGAAGGTGTGTATGTCATTTCCAAGATTTTCATCGAACTAAAGTACGAGAATAAATGAAAAACTTTACTCTGGAGAATAGGAATATGTGTGTAAGCTTATCGGAAGCCTTACGGAAGGATGCATCCTACATTTGCCATATGTACACATGTATGTTGCAAGATATCTTTGAGTGTCTTGAAACGTTGTCAGTTCGTATGTATGTCGGGAGCGGAATGACGATATTTCAATCTCATGGCTTCCGTTGCATTTCAGGAATTATGCAAAATTCTCCTCCACATATGATTTTTCTTGTGATGACAGCCGTCTTGTTGCTGTTCCTCATAACTTTGTTTGCGAAAATTTATGTGGCGAATGCCAGGCAAACTCTTGGGTCCTCGTTTTCTTCTTTAATATTCTGTCTCTGAACCGTATCGAATTCCATAGTGTCGCCCACCATTCACTTTTATCCTTTAGCTTGAATATTTCATTGCGTTCAAGTACGTGTCAAAAGTTAATACAGTACGCGTGGAAAAGGATTATATTGCAGACAATATTAAAAAATGATGTGAAACACTCAATAAAAATTAAAGTAATAAACTGACTAGTTTTTTAAACTCTAGTTTAAAAATAAGTAGTATTTATTAGTATTATTAGTAGTATTTACTTTATAAATGACAACTGATAGACTGACTCGTAACGGTGGTCGGTTGTATGGTTGCATATAAATAAAGAAATAAAAATAAAGAGTCACTCCTATGTTGCTGGCGGCAGCGAAAATGAATGTCACTCATAGGTACGATTTCTTTCAAGTGCTGTATTCTCGAACTTGTTCCGTGAACATATGAATACAACGCAACGAAGCTCCTAGATCGCATTAATATTATGATTCTTAGTATAAACAATCTAGTTTGTCTACCATGTTGTCACTTCAAATTATAACTAAAAAGCTCTTCCGTCAAATTTAAAACTATATTAGCAGCTGTTTCATCTATGCCACTATCATCAACACAGTGCTAGACATATGGATGAAAACCACGTGCTACTTGCTACAAGTTTGTTCTATGTAGCATTCATAACAATTCTTTTTTTTCTGAATCCTCTACAATGCCATTGTGCTAAAACTGTACTCATTTGCATGGAGGAATTCCCTGATACTTATTATATTTTGTGATCGTCATTTTTTATTTCCTACCATGCCATACCGAATAAGGATTCTGCCTGCAACGCTCTAACTGGAACAATGCAATTACTTCTATTGTTTCCTCAATGGACGATTTATGGACGGAACTTCCTTCTTAAGTGGCATATCCGAAATGTTGGTTTATTCTACCAATGCTCCCTAGTGGGTGATGTTAACAACTTACTTGACGTGCAGCGAATCTTTTCAGTATTCCATGGTTGTTCACGATGACCTGACTTTTTAAACATTTGAATTAACTCTGATTATATTTTAAAAACATCAAACACACTTCATAGTCCTTAAATAAAATTTGCTGGTGATCACAGGATGAGCATTCTTTTAGCATTTATAAGATGTGTAGACCTGGTACCAGTGGTTTCATCGGAGTCTAACACAGCTTCAACAGAGGACGATGAGCGTATTACGAATATTCATTTACATAAAATTAAATTGAATTCTGGAAGCTATATCCCAGACTAGTTCTGTTTTCGGATCTGTTTAAGGCATGTTTTATAACATACCAATACCGATGAAATCTTCATGATACCTTCAATTTGTTTCGATCATGTCTCCCACAAGCTGAGTAATCATTAGCATGCAAACCTGGGCATAAACATTGCATTTGCGCCACAACCTTCAGTAGGATTTCGGATGAAGCTGACATATTTCTCTTTCTAGAATATGCTTGAGTTCCATTATTCACTCTTATATGCTGTGACCCGCTTTTCTGGACCTTAACGCTGTGCGACGTTTACTCCCAACGTAAACTTATTCCTTATCACAAATCGTTGGAGGGTGTTGCTCGGAATGTTAGCGGCAGTTCTCGCCCGGAAAGTAACCGGCCGGGGCCCTCGTTCCCGATATGACGCCAAGTGAGAGTGCCACAAGCCAAATCGCTTTCCCCGAAGGAACTTCCACTCTCTCGTAACTGTTTGGTTCCACCGTGACAACTGTTGTCGGGGTTCGCGACCCGAAAGATTCAACTGACCCTCCGTGCTGCTCTTATCAATGTAGAGAAACTCACGGGAATTTGCTTCTTACCTTCTAGTTTTTATTTATTTTCACAACTACTTGTACTCTTAAAATTTTAAGATATAATGCTAATATCCTTTCTCCCCTACGACTAACCCCAAATCTTCCCAAATCTTGTCCCACCCAAATCTTGTCAACGCCAAAACCAGATCACCCATCAAAACTGGAAACCCCAATCGGTTTTCAATCTGTTCACAACTTCCCGCGGCAAATTCTCAGTCTGTTCACCAACTTCTCGGGCTCTTTTTCACACACTGTCAGATTTACCGGACACCTCGAACGGTTTTCAATCTGTTCATCAACTTCTCGCGTCCTTTTCCACACACTGTTCGGTTTACCGTACACATCAAACGGTTTTCAAACTGTTCACCGACTTCCCGTGCTATTTTTAGAACACTATCAGGTTTACCAAGCCACCTCAAACGGTTTTCAATCTGTTTATCAGTTTCCCGCGGCCAATTTTCACACACTGTCCGGTTTACCGGACACATCAAACGGTTTTCAAACAGTTCACCAACTTCCCGCGCTCTTTTCCGCATACTGTCAGGTTCACTATTTCATTTCATACGCTAAAAATGTGGCACAAAGACCAACCACACGGCGATACTGCCCAATACGTATCGTTCAGGAAAAATGACCAAAGAGACCACACTGTTCTTTTTCACTTCCTTTCAAACTACCCATCTAGCGGGCTGATAATCCTCCCGCTGCGGCCGTTCACTCTTCGGACGATGATCCACGCAAGACTCAACGCACTCTTACAGAACTGCGGTAATTGCTGTAGAGTGAATTTTCCCAACCGCACCAGATTTCACTACACCTCGCCTCGACCCTTGACCGCTGACTGGTGTTGGCTTTGGTTTGCGGAAGTGGCTCAAATTTGCCGCTGCTCGCCGGTTTCCAACATCGAGAGATAATTCTAAATTCTAATTAATGGTATAATTCTTATCTAATTGATTGTATCGTTACAATATTTTGTCCAAACGCTACGAGTTTCTCTCCTTGAAAATGCTTAATTTCGCTCAAGGATGGCGAAACAATACCGTAACAGCTGCTGGTATGCCTTTGAAACATGGCATGATCGCTGTAATTGTTTTTTTTTTTTAGTTTTTCCACTAAACTAAACAAAATGAGCTTTTCGGAACAGATCAGGGCAACGGCGAAAAAGGCCACGAAAGGCGTCTCAGCTCTAAGTCGGCTAATGTGCAACATCGGTGGGCCCACACCAAGCAAACGCCGACTTCTCATAAGTGCGGTACAGTCAGTGCTACTGTACGGCTCTGAGGTTTGGGCCGGAGCTCTCAGTAAGGAGCTGTATCGAAAGCGCTTGGCCCAGGTACAGAGACGAGGAGCTTTGCGGGTTGCGTCTGCATACCGCACTGTCTCTGCGTCGGCGGTGCTGGTGATCGCGGGAGTGATATCCATCGCCCTCCTTGCTAAGGAGAGACGGAGAATTTATGACCGAAAAGTAGAGAGCTCAAGATATGCTGTCAACCGAGAGGAGAGGCAGCGCACAGTACTCGAGTGGCCACAGTCATGGGAAGGCGACTCTAATGGCCACTGGACTACTCGTCTTATAGGGGACGTGGGATCGTGGCTAAATCGAAGGCATGGTGAGACGGATTATTACCTTACCCAGCTTCTTAGCGGGCATGGGTATTTTCAGTCTTACTTGCACAAGATTGGTAAATCACGGTCCCCAGACTGCATTTTCTGCCCCGGGGAAAGGGACGACGTATGTCACACCTTCTTCAATTGTAAAAGGTGGAACAGGATGCGGTAGGACTTGTGGGAGGTGATGGGAGAGCTTTCTCCAGACGATCTGGTGGGAGAAATGCTGAAAAGTTTCGACAAATGGACCTTTGTGGCACATTTCTCTCGGGAAATACTTACTGCCGAAAAATGTACAATGGATAACCTTGGGCGCGGGATGTAGGGGGTCTCCTTTCCAGCGGTCCTCCTTCTTCCTGCCCCCTCCCGCTAGGGGGGGGGGGAGATTTCTCTAGGCTTACGGCGCCCTAAGGCGAAGTAAAAAGAGGCCTAGCCCGAAGTAATGGGTCAAACGGTTCCAGGGTAGGGTCTCTTGAGAGGGGGGTTTTTAGTGGGTAGTCTGGTAGCATTCGCTGCTAGGAGTCCCACACTCCGGGCGTAAATTGCCTTCACCACCCAACCCACAAAAAAAAACTAAACTGGAGAAAGCTTACTTTCGGAAATTCTTAAAAAAATATAGAAATATATAGAAAACTATAGCGCAATCAATATCCTAGGGTTGTCATAAAATGTTAGACGTTTAGTCTGCAATCGCCTTATTAGCTACGACTTTTGAGCCGAATCACGAAAAAGTATTTGTTAATAGCTTCTGTTCCAACTCCTGCCGAAAAGTTACTGAACCGAGTTAGCCCAACTGACTGAAAAATTTTAGATGAAATTAAGCATAACCTGATGCGTATATACGTGTTCTTATTTTCAGCAAAATAAGGTCAATATACAAACCATCGATGACCTATGAAGCTTTCAAAAGTATTTGATTTTTCACTTTTTACTTTTTTTACTTTACACATCCTAGGGATTCATCCACAGGATTTACACATCCTAAAGTTTCTCTAAATAATGAATTATCATATTTCTAATGCAGTATAAAAGCAAACCTCTTAGCGAAAGCTACCTAACGTTTGATTAAAAATGGAAGCTTCTATTCCCGAGAATGCTGCACACATTTAAAGCACGTAAGATCAAAATTGAAAATTCACTTTTAATACAATCACAAGTTAGAAGCTTAACGTTACAAAAAAACAGGCTATTAAATAAAACTTTTTTCAAAACCTCGGTTGGTTCTTCGTACGAATTAGATTCTCCCGAGAGGTGACAACTTTTCAAAAACTGTAAATAAACTCAACAAATACTCAGCTCAAAACGACTGAAAAATAAATTTCAAAGAAACTTCTAGCATGTGATATGTCCAAATATTCGAAAAAACTCATTTTTTCATTTTAACTCATCCAAGTTTAATCTAGCTAATATCCAATGATGATTACTAATCCAATGCGTCAGCTTTCGGGATAACGAAGATTTTTAAGCCCCTTAAATTTAAGGCATTCAATCTAGAAAGATCTGAATACAAAACAAGGTGTTAAATGTATAATTAAAAATGAATACAAATTCGCTTTTATTCTAAAACATTAAATATCCCTTTGTACAAATTCGCTGTTTCACTGTTTATCTTTGACGGGCCCGCTGCAAATCGTATTTACGTTTCTTGAAATTGGACTTACCTTGGTTGTCCGAAGAATCTTTGGGATCCGTTCTGAATGAGCCGAAGATAATTCAACAGATGGCCGCAACTGCTGCTTTTTATCCGTTTCAAATCTTATTTAAAAGTTGTCCTTATTTTAAGGAAAGACATAATCTTGGTGGCATTGTTAACTACTAACTGAAACAAGCGTGAATGCTATTCTTCGGAACCATCTAAAATCCAGGACCAAAATTTTTAAATTTTATAATGCGCTGTTATGGACACTAGAAACGTTGCTACAGGCTAACCCAGACAAGAAACGTTTTGGTCAAAAACCGTTGCATGTCTGATAAATGCGCTGTCTATGTATATATAAAGTTTAGACTTCAGAATTGCATCAGCTTAGAATTCATCGCCGCCCATGAACACTGACTTCATCGTACACATAAGAAATATTCCAGAGTGCCGAAACATCATGCAATTAGCAGAATTGAAGGCATTGCTGATATCAGATGTTACAACCATTACTCTTCGCTTCCAGTGTTGAGGGTTCAACGCTCTTAAGCTTCTGCCCGCTGGGCTTCGTACCCCACATATGTTATTACGCTAATTGCGGATTGCCTAAAACCGCGCTGCCGAAAAGGTAGGCTCTAACAGCTCGGATGGCCTCCCCGTGTGTCTCTCTGACAAGCTTCTTGAGCTCTTTTTCAGTGGCGTGTCGGTTACATAGCGGCCGGTATTAAAATTTTAGTTTCAGATTCTCTCTCCCTTGGACGGTCAGCACTAGCTTCGCCTCCTTGGAGCATTTTGGGAACATACCCCCCTTTAGTAATGCGTTGAATATGTTGAGCAATATGTTAGGGTGAAGACGTTCCACAAGCTGGGCCACTTCCCCCATAGGATGGCTTTTGGTTCCGCGACCTTTTTAATTTTTAAAATTAAAACCTTTTTAATTTTTAAAATTTAAGCCTGCACTGCTGTGTCCAGCTTGATTGAACTGAAAAGCGGAACACAACAGGACATTCCTCGCATGAAGTATTGGTACGAACGGGGTGCACAGGGAAAAGAGCCCGAACAACCTTGTTCATGTTTTCTGTTGCAAACACAGAGGCAATCCGTGAGGCTCCAAGCATCTGCATGCCAAGCATAAACCTCAGGCCCCATGGGTCTCTGTTTATGTCCACAATGATAATTTGCCAGCAGTGAGCCTTGTTTCAATTGATAAAAATAGCGAAGAGTTTTCTAGCCGACCAATATGCCAGTGTTAGCGAACTCTTAACTCTTCTTGATCTTCTTGACGTTCGACTTCTCAGCGAAGTCTGAAACCTTCATGTCGATTTTTGCCAGCCATAAGTACACAGCAGGTTCATTTGGGAGTTCTAAGGTCTACCTTCCCCTAAAGCTATCTGCCATAAGAAAAGCTTGTTAAATAGTCCCTTTTACTTCTTTAATGTTCACAACTCAAGCAATGCATTTTATTTACTTAGCCTCTAAATTTTTAACGAGGCCATTCACTAGAAAATATAATAACTTATGAAAATAATAGTAAAGTGTATAGTATTAATGATAAAAATCTCGTAGAGTTCTGCTCAAGAGAATTATCATATATCTTTCAAATCTGCGCCGGAAACAAATTCCTTCCAAATTATCTGTGCAAGCCATGGTGAACTAGAAAGTTTCTACTGTAGTATGCACGAGTTTGAAGATTATTCCCCATGTGAGCCACCAACATCCTTTAAATTACTTCTAGCATGCTAGGTAATTGCTGTTTCATGTCTATGGTTATTCCGACATATTGCATCTTGTTAACCAGATTGGTTTTCTTACTTTTTATAGATGAGAATGGAAAATTTGCGATTATTCCTAGTTTTTTTTTAGTATTTTCATTTACAGGACAATTCCTGATTTATCGAAGTTGTTTCGGTAGTTTCCCCTGGCCCGTTGACGAAATAGTGAAAACATAGTCTGCATAGAAGCAGATATCGTCTCAGGGTACTTCGCACTAATTACCGGCATCCATGGCGCGACAGAAAAAGCCGGGTCTTGGTGCCGGAATTCACATCCTCCAATCGTTATTAGTCTGCTACCTCCTAAGTATTCTTTCCGAAAATTGGCTTCAATGTCCTTTTCGGAAATCGATTTTCTTTTATTTTGACGTCATGAACCGCCAACTTGGTCGTCCTGTAATATGTTAAAGTTTTTTACCTTGTATCTGGACACCATCGTAACATTTTGTTTGTCAGTATGTCGTAGTCTCGTGCTTTCTTCTTTTTTAGGCTTCGTATCATATCTTTGGTATCTGTCAGATCTTGTGGCCGATTAACGCCTTTCTCTTGTGTGCAATATCCTTCCTATTGAGTTTTCCACTAGGTCCCTGCTCATCGATGCTCTCGTTTTCTACTCATTGTGCGTTGTTACTAAAGATAATTGGCCTAACTACTTAAATTTTAATGTTAAAGCACCTTAACGTCACATCAACTGCTTCTAGGCTTTGCAAGAAGCTCTTTCAGTGACGGTTCTTAAACTCACCCATTCAATCGTATATTTGGTTTGCTTTTGCTTGCAACTTTGTAGCATGCTCTTCTCCAAGCTTACTTATTTTTTCTTATCTAAAGTTCGATTTACTTGCCAGAGTTATTGACTGTTATGCCTTTTTTGACTGCTTTATTTTGACTGCTATTTGTTTCTTAGCCGAGTACATGTCTTTAACTGTATTCAAAAATTTAAACCTTGCGTGTAAATTTGGTGAGTCAGAGAGTTTCGGAAACCTTGCCAGTCTGTTTTCTTCGTCACTTTAGATGACACTCTAGATGTCCTCTATTAGGATGTTGGCCGACTTTTGATTTGACGAGAGCTTCTCGTGGACATTTATCCGCATGTTGTTATGGGAATCGGCGGGTGGGAAAAGAACACTTTGTTGTGAGTAGTTGGTCAAGGTCTTGTTTGAACAGGGAATTCTTAACGGGATCGTACATAGAAATCACTGTCAATTCGAAGGAACTTTTTTTGCACTTTGATAGCCATGGCTTTCATGCGTTGCTACTATCACATGTTGATTTTGAAGTGTTTCAAGTTTCTCTTCATTAGGTTAGCCGTCATTCTGGTTTTAGAAATGATTTCTGGATGAGAACTACGTTGTTGCTTTCATTGCTAGTTCCGTGTCTTGTATTTGTAAGATTCTTTACACAATTCTTTGAAGCTTTCGAGATTTACTCCAGCGCAGTTGACACACCTAGGTTTTTGTTTAGGTGTCTTCTTATACTCGACAAAGTGATGGTACCCGTGATACCACACAATGTGCTTGTGCATTGCACTTACCTGAAGGGTGTCCAAGCGAGATAATATGAGTTTCTACCTGGAGGAGAAGAACTTGAAGCAGGTTTAGGGGCGCTGATTGAAAAGTGGGCCTTAACAAAAATGCATGTATTTGTTGGAAGCCTTGTTGTTCCACATCGAGTTTTACATCTTCAATCTCCAGGCCATAAAGTCCCCTGATGTAAAATTCACGTTTCTATTCTTAGAAAGGTCATATGATTGGTACGGTCATTTTAGTTGATGAATTAATTTTGTCTGGTATTATTTGTATACCAAGGTATACACTCCTAGCATTTTCAGTGTTTAGATTCTCTCAACGTTATAAGTACCGTCCGTTGGTTTGCATTTTCATTTTAGACACTTGCTGTATAGGTCAAGACCGTTTCAGTGATAGATATGTTGAGAACAGATAATGCTGGGATGACTCGGAAATTTTTCGGTGGAGGTAGGGAACAATTCATTCTCTATTTCGTATTCTTCTATTTCGTCATCGGATTGCAGTTCTGCTTTTCGCGCAATTTTAGTAACGCTTGCTTCTTTTCTGAAGAAATAGTTTAAGCCAAGGATTCGCATCTCACCGGACTTTCTTCTTTATGTCCCATCTTTAACCAATATGCCAATATACCAAGACAATTGAGAACTTGTACAAAGTGTAACCGGTGGTTAGTAAGTAAGCATTGTTAATTGAAAATCTTCCTAAACGGATCGGCTTTGACGGGATCTTAGTAGATAGCGCACCTGATAGCTTGAAATTCAAATTTAGCAAACCTTACAAAAACTATAGTAATGTCCTTGTGATATTCTTCCTCATAAATGTTTTAGGGTGTATTGAATTGATTTTAAGGTGAACTCATGACTAACTTATTCATTCCGTGGAAGAAAATCAACTGACACCGCTTTGAAGACAGTGCAAGCTTGTATGCGATTAGGGACGTAGGCCCTTTAAGGTATTTTAAATTGTTTTTGATAGGAAAATTTGCCTTGAATCAGAATTTCTAATTTATAACTTTTATTATTATTATTATTATTATTATTATTATTATAATAATAATAATTATTATTATAATTATTATTATTATTATTATTATTATTGTACTGGGGTCCACTTGTTGGAATTTAACATAGGCCAGAACTTGGCCCTTAGCTCCCCATGTGTAGTACTATTGTTTACAGATGGTCCATCCTGTCGTTCTACAGAAGCCAAGGAGTTCTCCCAGCTCTGTGGTCGCCAAGTGTTCAGATTCTGTTGCGCCAGTACATCTCTGCCAAGTAAGGTGTTTGTTGGCCTGACTCGGGCAATCTAAGAGGAAGTGTTCTGTACTTTTTTCCTCCTCACCGCAAGCTCGGCAAGTGTCATCCGTTCAGATTCCTATTCGTTTGGCGTGTTTACCTAGAAGATTATGGCCCGTTAATATTGCCACCAATGTTCTAACGCCATTTCGGTTTTTCCCTAGGAGTTGTTTTGTTCTCATTTGATTAGGGAGAGGCCAAAGAGCTCGGCTTATCTTACAGTAGTTCCTGTCTTTCCAAGCCGTATCTGTCTCTTTCCAAAGGATTTCGTCTAGTTCCGTTTTCACCGTTGCTAGTGGCACTTTAGTTGCTAGTGGCATTTTGGTTGGCCGATCCAGCTCTTGCTAGTTCATCGGCTCTTTCGTTTCCCTCTACACCACTGTGTCCAGGGATCCATGTTAGTTTTACATTTACTCGGTTTTGAGAGCCTGTCTACAATCCTGCACCAGTTGTGAAACCACGCGCTTAGAAGCAAACGCCTGCAGTGCCGACTTACTGTTCTCGAGTATTTGTATACATCCATCAAAGTTGTTTGTTGCCGTTTCTATAGCCGCTTTTATTGCAAACACTTCCGACTGGAAAACTGTGGTTTGGCTCTCCAGTTTATAACTTCGGTTGAGTTGCTTGAGGGAACTTGAGGGAAAAATATTCCAGCGCCGCTTCCCTCATCCGTTTTGGAACCATCGTCGTAGATCATGATCTCACTTCCAGATGTGAAATCCACCGTTTTCCACGCTTCTCTGGTCGGAATGCTGATCTTGTATGGAATTGTTGCGTCCAATATTGGTTGAATTCCATCCAGCTCCCTTTTACTTAACGGGGCCATTCTCTCCATTTTTCTCAAAATGCATACGTGCCCCGTTTGAGTGTGGTTAGATAACCCATATGTGGATTTTAATCTGATGCTTGCATGTGATGCCTCTCTGAAGATGAATTTGTCGAGTGGCATGAGATTAAGCATTATCTCCATTGCAGCAGTTGGCGTAGTCCTAATGGCACCTGTGATGCCAAGGCAGGTCATTCGCTGGATCTTCTCTAGCTCTTTTGCAATGGTTTTTTTTGTAGTGCCTGCCACCAAACTAATGCCCCGTAGGGGGTTATAGGCCTCACTACTGTTGTGTGGATCCAGTAGGCAATTTTGGGTTTTATTCCCCACGTTTTCCCCACTAGTCTTTTTATTGTGAAGAGCGCCGCTGTAGCTCTCCGTCTGACTGCTCTTATGTGTGGAGTCCAAGTTAGTTTACTGTCCAAGGTTACTCCTAAGTATTTCACCTTGTTTACTAAACTTATATGTTTTCTGTCAATGGATGGGGGTATAAATGTCTCCGGTTTACGGCGCTTTGTGTAATGCATAAGCTCCGTTTTGTCGGCATTGATGCGCAGTCCGTTTAGCTTCGCCCACTCAAAAAGATGTGAGTGTGCGGTCTGCATCGATTCCGACATGGTTTCCGGAGTCACGTTGTTTGCTTGTTCTGTCTCTTCATCCGTTGGGCCCGGAAAGTGTTGGTTTAGTAGGAGCTTGAGACGTTCTATCATATTTGTTGTCCACGATCCGTCCTCCTGTTGGAGAATCGTGTCCACATGCGGTTCTCTTTTCAGAGCCCTGTTTAGCCTAGATGTCTCGTTTCCTCCCTCAATATTGCTGCAAAAATGATTCAGGAATTTCTTTTTCACTCTTCTAACAGCTGTTTTAAAATTTTTCAGATTTTGCTTATAGTCCTCCCAATCCGTATCTCGGTTTGTGAGGCGAGCTATTCTGAATAATCTTTGAGTATTTTTTCTGATCTCCTCCAGTTCTTTGTTCCACCAGCTTACCTTTTTTTGTTTGACGTTAGTGGTTGGACACATTTCAATGAAACTATCGACCAGCATACTTGAGATGTATCTCACTTCAATGTCGATGTCCTTTCGACTTCTCAATGGGTTCAACTGGTGTGAACCTATTTATCTTTTAGTAGCGATGGTGTAGCCGTCCTAATCCGCTTTCCTAGGATTGCAGAAGACTAATGGGATCTTCTCGCGTCTTCTCACTTGAAAGGTGATCCATTGGTGGTCCGACAAGCTAAATGAGTCACATGCTCTCCAGCCGTGCAGGTCCTCCAATGCCTCTGTTGTGATTAGAGTGACGTCAATGACTTCCGCTCTATTTACCGTTAAAAACGTCGGTGTGTTACCCTTGTTTGCTATGTTGAGGTTAGTAGTTATTAAGTAATTGACTAACTGCTCACCACTTTCGTTGCATTTGGTGCTTCCCCAGAGTTCGTGTTGCGCGTTCGCATCGCATTCGATGATGGCCTGCTTCCACCGTATATGCTCCGATAGGGTGTGGAATTCGGTGGTCACCACCGGAGCGTCATACGGTAGGTATGCCGAGGCTAGCGTTACCTGCCCCTCTCATCCGTCAAACACTGCTGACGTAAGGTCCGTGTTGCTGAACTGCGGTAGTATAATTAAATTAATTTCCTTCCGATATATAATACAGCTACGGATTTTATTTACCCCGCTTGTGGTAAAGATATTGAATTGTTTTGCACTGATTCAAAGTATCTTTCCATTAAGTTGGTAAGGCCGTTCTATCAGTGTTAAGTTGGTAAGGCCGTTGTATCAGTGCTATGTCGGTGTTCCCATCTGCTAGATGTTTAAGTAGGTTGGCTGTTGCCACCTGCTGTGGTGCAGATTTGCTCGGGTCACCCGCATTGACTTTTCGTTTTTGCTCCAAGAGCTCGGTCGCCTTTGCTTTGGCAGTCACCTGGGTGAAGCCAAAACTCAGTCGTCCGTTTTTGTCCCTTAGATTATTGACGTTTTCTTTTCGCATGCTCAGTACCAGGACCATGCCTTTGTTGGCGACTTCTTTCTCCGCGAAGAGATGCTACCTTTTCGTTTCATACCCCGTATTCTGTAGTTTAAGCGTCTCAAAGGCTTCCTGCGGTGTCTGCTCCGTCTCGGGTATAAATACCTTGACGGTGCATAACCGCGGTACCTCCTTTATGGGGACGACTCTTAACTCTTCGTTCAGGCTGGTGTTTATCTTGGCAACTGCAGTCTTTAGATATTCTAGAGACTGCTCGTCGCTACATGTTACAGTCAGACGGCCTGCTGTCGGTTTCTTTCCTCTGAATGTTGGAATTTTTTCTGGTTTGCTTCATAGTTGCTCGAAGAGGTCCTTCTTCAGGGTGGTTTGCAGCTTTGCGAGTTGATCCTCTTGGATCTTACCAGTTTCACTAAGGTAGTCTATCACCGCTACCGTTAGTGCATCGGTTGCGGCGTCCCGATAGGACTTCCAAGCCAGAGTTTGGGGTTCGGGGCTTAGCCTCCGGTCCTTTTTAGCACTGCCTTGGTTGCTGTCATCCGATCTCATCCGCTTAGGTCCGGTTTTATCCTTTTTCTTTGCGGTTGGTGACTTCTTTGGCAGCAGCAGCCAGTTTCCCAGGTTTCCCTTGGTTGGCTTCCACTTTGTGGCTGATGCTAGGGTTCGTTGGGAAACTCTTCTCCCCGATTGTGTTTTGACGCTTCAGTTTCCTTTGCGCCTTTCTTCTCAGCGTTCTGGCTGATGCTCCCGTCTTCCCAGTGGGTGCGGTAGCTGCCATTGCGCTTGTTTTGTTGCAGTCACTCTTCAAAAGCACGCCCTGCCCCCTCAGCGTACATTTCTGGCCCAATAGCTCGGGGCAACTGGTTCTTGGTGCCGTCACGCCAGTTGTCCGGTCCCCGGACAACTGGATTGTCTGGGGACTGGATGGTCCCCGGATTTCTCCCCCTCATACTTCTTCTTCTTGTACTTCCATATTTTTTAAATTTGGATACCTCTATGCTTAACTTCTCACCCTTTGCCTACCTGCTAGGTTGGACCCTAAGGTCTCCTGGGCTCATTGGAGTTAGTGGGCCCCCTCGCCACGTAAAGGCGGGTAACCATGAGAGGAAATTTATAACCAAGTTTAATCAGAAGATTCTTAATATTTTTTTTAATCCTTAAAACTACGTACTATTCAATCGTCCTCAAAGTGACTGAATGCTGATTCTATTTTAAGACAGTTTTGTTAATGTTTTCTTCTAATTTTTAAAAACAAAAAATTTTCGATACAAACTATTCTTCCTTCTGCCGAATGAAAGAAATAGAATACGAATTTGCATTGCATTGCGGTGGATATACAACAAAATCTCAACATAATGTGTGAGAAATTGAAGTTATTGTAAACTATTTGAAGGGATTTGTCTGATGCCATCCTTTTTTGTATAGAAGCCTTACTCTTCTCTTCGTAAGTACGCTTCAAGGCGCATCAGATCTTCGTGTTAAAAAAAAGTTATCGATTGGTGTTGCATGCCATGCATATGACAGTTGCAATAAACTGTTGTCTATTGAATTTTTTTTCCTGCATTACAAAATGCTGGTAACAAATTCAGTAAATATGCAATTGACTTCAGTGAATCTTAACAAAAGGAAAAACCTCCTCAAATGTTATTGTGTAAGATATATGAGCAGTCATTATGATTCGGAATTTTTCTGGCCTCTCCCGGATATCAACGAATGCATCCCAAGGGAAAAAAGTTAAAAGAAATAAAAGGCTATTTATAGGAGGGAAAAATTGTCACTGAAACTGTTCTGCAAGGATAGGATCTTAGTATGTAGGTTGGTAAGCTAATGATTATGTGAAAAGCCTTAATTTTAAGAATAATTGATTACGCTATGATAGGTAAATGCATACTTTTCAGTATAAAGGCGAATCTTAGTGCCTGAACATCTAATTTGCGGTTCAAGTATTACGAGGATTAAATCCACTGTGTAAGCTAATGGATTTTAAAAACATCAGTTTTAAACAAGATGAAGATTTTGCGAACATTACTCGCAAAGAATCACAAAAGACGAAAAATACCACCGGGAAAAACATTCAAGGCAATGAAAATGAGTATAAACAATGCTTGGTTTATATTCAAAACCATACTGAAAAATAGCGTACGTTAGAAAGATAGGTTAAAAAGAACAAGTTGTTTTCGAACATGCTTCCCAACCAGGACTCCTCTTCAGGTGACTACTCAGGAAGCAATAAGGATATGGATTCGTTAACAAGCCAATTTGACAAAAAATTTGATCAAACTTCTAGTCACGTGAACCTTGGCTAAGATTGCAAATAAAACCTTAATGATAATATAAAATTGTCAATTCAAAGCATCTATAATTAAAACAACATATGCAAATCGTGTGTCTATTGGGGATCGAAAAGATGGAATCTGTATTCCACTTGATTCGTAGAACAGCAAAGTCACTGTACCATTAACCACTCTGGTACATGCCGGAAAAATTTATTTGGTCATGTAGCTAAAAGGATGATACCTTTATATAATATTTATATTTTTTTATAAATATTATATATACCTTTATATAATATAAATATTATATAAAGGTACTTAATAAGATAAAGATAAATAAAAATCTTATTAAATACTTAATAAGATGAGGCTTTTAAAGCGCTATAAGGCTATTCAATTAGCAATGAATGATCGTGAATACAGTGTACTCAAAAAATGTTTATCTCTCAAAAATTAATACATTTATCGATTTATTCCAGATCGACTTTAAAAACATATTCCAACTTCATGGTAAATATGGAAAAAGAAGCACGTGCTTAATCTTATCATAGATATTTGGCGGATTTAAAGATTTCAGTTTGAACAATCTTTGTTTTAAGCAGTGATATTTCGTTTTTTTTTTGCAAAACCAAAGAAAGAAATTGCAAATTAATTTTACTTAAACTAAATTTCCTCGATGGGTTTCCTGGCCAATAACAGTCGCATTTTAGTGGGATTACCAATTACAATCATTATTTCAGTTATTATTATAGTTGTGACTTTATCATTCTGTGTTTACTATTAATCGTTTGGAATTAAAATTTTCAAACAAAAAATTTCGAATAACTATTGCTATTTTAAAGTAATTTTAATCTAGAAAGCCAACTATCAATAAGCCAGGAAAAATAAAAGAAACAAGAATAACCATTATTACTAGTTAAAAATATTGTTTTTGTTAGTATTCTTTTGCAAATATTACCAATAGCACAAATCTGAAAGACCGACTAGATATAAAAAACTCTGATTTGAAAAAAAGACTTTGAAAATGTTGAACTTCAGCTTCAACCTTTAAAGCAATTCTTCATTGTCCTCTTGTGCTTCACTTTCACTACGCTTATCGTGCTTTGCACACAAAAATGGACATTCCTTGCATTTTAATACTTTCCTTATTTTCTGTAGGTAAATGAAAGAAAAGGTGGTGTAAAGAAAAATTCTCGGGCGAAACGTGCCCACTGCTTCGCCTACAAACGTGGTGATGTATCACCTAAAGACGGTTTTCCAGGTGTTCCATATTTAAGAAGACTTAAATTTTGTAAAATTTCTTCTGCAACGTCGAGCCGAAATTTCGAAAACGACTATTCCCTGGTTTTCGAGATAGGTTGTAATTTTCGAAATAAAACAGAAGCATTGAAAAAGAACATTTTCTTGTAGGTCTTATAAAATTTTCCCATCAAATAGAAGGAAGATAAGTAATCATTCTTGAAGGTCCCCCCGTCGCAAACCGTTGTTGTAATCTTAAACAAGATTCGGACTTGTGTAAGTTTTGATCTTTATACATTATTTTTATATCTATCATTTCGATTTCGAAATATTTTTTTAGGTAGTAAATGTGTATATTTTTTGTCCTTCCATTTTATAGCTAAAATTCTATTAGAAGATCTGAAGGACGCTCCAAATCTATTTAATTTTGTAGCTGCGAGGTCTGCTGGGATATTCTTTCTATTGCATTGAACTGTTTCCACTGTGTTTATTTGATTAACATGCAATTTTGGATAAAGATTAGGTGAAATAAATATATATAATTATAAAAAAAGAAATATAAATAAAGATTATGCCCATAATTAGTTATTGGTAAAGATAATTCCAAGGAAATGTTTTCTGATGGGCTATTATCAGAAACTACTAGCAAATCTTGTCCCGTAAATATTTTAAATTAAAGGTAACATGCTGATTTTGACTTGCATAATTTTTGATAAATTTACATCAAACATTCTCTTTTTGAAGAGTAGACAAGCTTGTAGGATAATTGATCAGTGTGTTTCATTACAGACTAATCCAGTGATATACCTTGTTCGGTATCGTACATAAGCTTAAATTTTTGAATGCGGTAATTCATGATATATGATATAATAATCTTATTTAGGCGATTACATGTATCGGCAGCTTTATTATTTGAGAAGTGTAGAAAACGAGTGATTTGGGTAAATCCCCGCAACGGTATTGTTTCCCTATGAATTCGAGATCGAATTTTAGCTCGATTTGATCAGCAAGACTGTACAGACTTGGCTATTTGACTCATCAAAACGCATAAGGTAAAATACGTTCTCAATTCATTAATATAATATTCTCTCCATTTATTTTCTTTACGTGTTTCGCCGCCTATCATAACCTGCTTTTCATAACCTGGTTAGCATAAGCCTGGTTCATAAGCCTGGTTTTCGACACTATAATTTCCCAAAAATCTTCTTTCTTGCCTACTTGTACCAGTGTAAGATTTTGTGGCATAATTTCAAGGGCTGATTTATCTTTATTTATCTAATCTCGAGGATTGCAGTATTTTATAATCATTCTGTTCATTTGTCCACACCCCAACGATTCCGATTCTTCTTCGTCTGAAATTCTAGATTTTTTCTGAAAGTAACAAACAATATCGGTATATTCACTATCAGTGTCCTCATCCTCGCTTATCATAACTTGCTTTCTTGTTGAAAAAGGTCGAATGAAATCAATGCCATGACTCCCACTTTCCATATAAGGAATGTAAATAAAAGTAATGCATACTAAAAATAACAATATAACTTTCATTATACGGACCAAGTTTGATGTTTGAAACATTTAGGAATATTAATTTACGCGATTCCTAGCGCTTGGTCTACTTCTTTTGAACAAAAAGGTTGTCCCCAATGTCAGAAGTCCGTGAGCTGCTTCCAACTTGAAGTCCACAAGCAGCTTTACTTTTTAATAATAGGATTTCGTGATACGAATACGTACAAGAGCCAAGTATTGACGATGAAAACATCGATCAGCCTATAAAATATTCGAAAAATTTTTTTCAAACCAAAATCTACTCTGAAGTGTGATGTGAGCATTTTATTCAAATCAAATGCGTACTTCTACTAAATGCATTATACTACTTGTACTCGGCAAACAAGAAGCACCTTGGTACTTCTATGTATGAAGTGTCTTTTATACTTATATGTACTTTTTTTTTCAAGAACTGACAAGCGCTGTGTATTGTTTAGGGACTCTGGACCCAGGAATGAAGATATCCGGTGTACAGGCTTGTTTTCATACCACTTTATGGCCAGTGTAAAAGTTATTTTCTCTGTTCTGAAATGAAACGATTCTCATTCTCCTTTTTTTTAAATTTGAATGAATTAGCACACTGGTAGACAGTTTTTCGCATGCCAATTCGTATAAGTAAGCCTGTTATCAGTACAAATTTAAATTTTTTATTAAGCTCAAGTCTTCCAAAATACAGGAAAAAATTCGCTACTCAAGCCGTAATTTGATACTAGTATCGCATTTGATTTGCCTATGTATATGTCAAAATCGTGCTTGACACCTGCAGAACGGCGAGTGAGGTCATGCTGTTGAAACGAGGCGTCCCTTTCATTTCTGAAGGTCAATCCCGGAACAAGGGAGTCATTGATCATGGCTCTATAGCGGTGACAATTGACTCTAATGTAGTCCCCAGTAGTATTTTTGAAGACATATGGACAAAAGATACCACAGGCCGATAAAGCACACCATAGAAAAATTGAAGCAAAGTGTGATGACCAAGTGTAGAGAAAAATATAGATGAAGCTAGATGAAGTTCACCACCATTTAAGGAATGCAATCCTAAGTGCTTGAAGGAGTCCGTTATTAATGCAGGTGAAGAACCCCTCAACTTGAGAATGGTCTATTTTTTAAATGCGTATTGAAATGCCAAACCGTATTGAAAATTAGTGTAAAGTATTGAGTATTGAAAACTCAGTAAAAGATAAGTGTGATTCAATCTGGAAAAGATTTCCACGGACGCCAAACCACATTATACCAACTACCATACAGGTGCCGATCCTTAATGCAACTGTCAACCAAGTTAATGTAAAAAATTCTTATAAACTTTAAGCATCTTCCTACCCTCCCTGCAGCAGTCCAAAAAATGTTAAAGCTCATAAATGAAAATTTGACTGAAATGGCTTATTAATAATTTGCTTAAACGTCTCACGCAAAGTAATAACGAAAGCCTTGACAGTTGCGTGTGGCAAATAGCTCTTAAGCAAATATCCAATGGTGAAAATATCGTAATGATTTCCGCTGAAGCATAGAACCAATTTTCCTCCGGTATTTCGTCTTTAATGTACACATATGTAGTTTTAGTATGAACATCGGGGGTATCCAAATATTAATTTATTCTAGTTTTGTAAACCCGAAAATCACCAAAAAAAATCGGATTTAAAAAAATTGTATTTAAACGTCCGCCATTTTGTTTAATTATATAGACCTCCACAACCTTTGTTCATACGACAGCCATTTATTTAACATTTAACTACAGAGGTGGGGACCTATAAGGCCTTTAAAAAGTAAAATTGTTGAATTACACCCCACACCCGTACACGACACACGCGTAACTTCTAGTACCTTCGAGTTTAGTTGCTTCAAGGCTGTCAATGGCTGAGCACGTGTTTGCGTCCGCAATTTCGGTAAGTAAATTAGTTTTGAAATTTCTCGTGGGCCTCTCAGACCCCTCCTCAGTATTTATTTAACTTTTTAGTAAATATATTCGATTAAGTTATCGTATTTCTTTGCAGTCTTTTCAAAAGTTGTACAATATGGAGCCCAGTACGTCATCTGGGAGAAAACAGTGTCTCGGTCATAATAATAACCATCATGAAGCGAAAAATAGAAGAACCGTAGTGCCAGAGGACAAGGATTTAGACATAGTCGTGACGTCGTGGTTAAATCGTGAAGACTCTAGCGGTTCGGAGGTTGAAGATATTAATAACATCTTTCCTTCACGAGCATGACTCAGATACGGTAAGTGAGTCGGAACCCGAAGAACAGGTTGACAATGGTGATGATGTTCCCGAAGAACAGACGTCCTCCGATGAAGTTGTTCCTCTGTCATCAATTCGATCCTTCTATGGGAAAAATCGCTACAAATAGGCCCGCCAACCACCGTCAAGAGCCGTAACTTTTCAAATCTAACAGAAAATGATCCGAAAGATCCTTTTTCTATTTAGAATAAATACATTGGCGATGAGATTTTACACGAGATTCTCAAGTGGACTAATGACAAGCTAAATCTATATCGGACCAAATTTTCGGATAAAGATCACGCAGAGCTCAGAAATTTAGATATGGTGGAACTTTTATTTATTGGCCTTCTTTTATTTTTTGTGGTTTTCAAATCCAATCACGAAAATTTAGATTATATATTTGCGACTGATGATATCGGTAGGGAGATATTTCGATATGTCATGTCTAAAAACAGTTTTCTGTTCATTCTATATTGCTGGCGATTCGATAACTCTGCTGATCGTGAAGTACGAAGACTGTCGAAAAAAATAGTAAAATAGCGTGTTTATAACATTTGTAAAAAATTGCCAGAGGTTTTATAATGTCAACGAATATGTCACTGTGAATGAGATGTTGGTACATTTTTGAGGGCGCACGCACTTAATGATTTGTATGCAAATGGAAACTATCCAGTATGGGTTGATATTAATGCGCTTGTGTGATGCCAAAAATGGCTATTTTTATAACTGTTACATTTATACCGGACGTGGATCAGATGGTGAGGGTTTGACAGATGAGGAAAAAAAGCTTATGGTTCCAACACAATCTGTGATCCATCTAGCAAAACCTTTATTCGGAGGTAACAGAAACCTAACCTATGATAACTGGTTTACATCAATAGAATTCATAGAATATTTGAAGAAAAAGGGCCTAACATGTATTGGTTTCCACCCAAAAGAGTTTCTTTCCTCAAAACACAGCGATATAGGATCCACGCTTTACGGTTTTACTGGTCAAAATACCCTTTTGTCACATGCACAATGTTGTAAGTGAAAATGGAAAAATTGATTCTGGGACCCTACGTCAGTGTTTACGTGAAATTGAATGTAAATGTTTGAGATAGCCATGAGAAAGCCTCCAAAAATTTGTTTTTTATAATTAAAAAATATATTTATATAATTCAAAAAGAATTCTTGTAATATCTACTCCAGGGGCCTTGCGATAAATTCTTAGAAATAAGTCAGTTTTTAAAGCATATAACCCCTTAAGGAAAATTGGAATAACAGGTTATAAAAGCAAAGTTTTCCTTTGATTATGTATAAAAATATTGACAACAGGTCTTACTATGATTTATTTTTTCCATTATTCATGAAATAAAGTAATTTAAGTAATCTCTTATCATGGTTTAGCATTTTGTTAATAAGCAAGCACGATGTTTGACTGCTTACAGTATATGGAGATTTTCGTATCTTTTGAATGTCATATACATATAAAATTGTCCCATAAATTACATAAAAAATGAGTGTTTTTCACATATTTAAGTACAGCTTCAGCCTCATGCTCTGCTCCAAGTACCTGGGTATTTATTTGATTTAAGACCTTTGAAACATTCCTCGAGTTTTTGCTCGCTCTTTAACTTGAGGCGTTACTAGGGACATCCCTTTGTCTTTAATGAATCCACGCGAAGCAACTTGCAACCTTTTGGGAATCCTTTAAAAAAACGAAATTGTTCGTTGTTACTATGTGTATTCATGCTTGTTTCAACATAATATGTCGCACATTTCTGATCAAGAGAGTCCACACCACCGTTGATTGAATTATAAAATATGACGATTTCAGGTTTCTAGGATGTTGCATGAATGTCCGAAGAATGATGCATCGAGCACATAAACCAACGAATTTGTTTCTCACATATGAAACCAGTGAAAGCGCGTTGTCTCCGGTCATAATTCTAATAGTTTCAACAGGAGGTTCTCCTTGTTTCAAAACAGCTCTCATAGATCATTGATCATTTCGCTTTGCTTTCTTTGGTATATAAGAGCGACGTATGAGTAATGGGTTCATGCATCACCAATGCACATAACTTTTATCCGATATTGTGCAGACTTGAATCTCATAAATACGTAAAATTTGCATTGCCTCGGAAAGGCATCAGCATTTCATCCACCTTCAAAAACTCCGCATGTACATATAATTTGATTTGCAGTTTTCAATTGACATGTCAAATAGATAAGAAATAAGAGCCCGGCGGGCAGCAACTCTTCTTGTTTGTTGTACGTCATCAAACCTCAGAGCAGATAACATAAATAAGAACCTGTTCAAAGTCATTACCGTCCTGAAAACATTGCGACCGGTTCCATCAGTGGCCCATACCATCTTCATGTTAGGACTTGATTAACAAAGGCTCTGATTTCTACTTCATTAGAATGGAAATCGAAAGCGTGCAATTCATTGCTTGTTCTCTTCCCTTACATTTTGCTGATCTTCTCATTTGTTTGTGTAGTAATATACGAAATCCTTTCATTCGTGATAAACAAAGACCATGGTTCGAAAGATGTCAAATTTTGTTTTTTTTTACAGTGGATCCTTGAATACCGGGTAAATACAGTAGAATGTCGTTAGCGTTTGTTTAATATGTTGCAGGTGATGCCATTTGAAACGATTTTGCCGTAGAAATAACCCTTCTCTTGTCATATCTTGCTCTTCTTGTTCTTCATCCTCATAATCAACGTTACTATCGATTTTGTCATGAAATTTCATTTGCCATAATCAATAATTTCCGATGCAGTTTCTCATTTTAATTTTCTAATTATATTTATAATTATCTACTCCAACGTGTATCTATCAAAGCTTATATTTGTTGTAACACGTTTCACTGATGCACTTCGCGTATTGCTATGCGTTCAAGAAATTTCACGCGCCACTGTAGTCGTTAAATAGCAAATCCAACAATGACAATCAAAATAACAAGTATGTGGACCATTCTCGAAGGCGAAAGAGCAATATAAGGCATTTAGTTTAGCAGTAACAGCAATGCAAATGCATAACTTGAAAATGGTGTACATGGAAAGTTTAAGAAGATTCCGGATTGGCTAAATATAAGTGTATAACTAACGAAGAACCGAAAAACGCTCAGTGAAGAGCACCCTGGCCTACAGTTTAAATTTCTTTCGCAGCATGTAGTCTCGTTGCAGGTGCCCTCACTCACCACAATTCCATCATATATGCAAACCATTCACCTGTGACTTCCTGCTCATGTCCTCGTGCTCACATCTACATACTTCTGTTGTTATCTCACGGACCCTGGCTGTGTTACGAGTGGTAGTTTTGGCGGCTTCGAAATTTAGACTATAGACCAATGCGTCCTTAACCAGTTAACTGTGATTGACGAGTATATTCGCCATGGAGAAGCGACACGATTTTGTGTATTGACGAGTATACTCGTCATGCGTATAAATCAGTGACCAGGCGACGTAAAATGGTGAGTGCTCTTAAACGAGGCTGTCACAGTTAACTGGTTCACTGAGCGTTTCTCGGCTAGGGCGACAGCGAGTTACCGGTTCATGTCCTGCAATACGCTAATAAATGCTTCCGTTGTCAGATTGTCTCAATGGTCTGGGTCGAATGCTGAGTAAACTAATAGCTAAACCATTTAAACTAAACCATTTGTTCATCAATGTCGGTGCTTTTACAGTTTTGGTGAAACAAGGGCTGTACTCACTATTGGGGCCAGTGTACTGGTTATCGTTGCCTTTGTATGCTTTATGTCTTCTTTTACTCTCTCTATTAATTCCTGCACTATTTTTTCTGTGTTACTCTTTACTTTCGCTTCTTCCATCCTTTCTTGAAAAGCTTTTATTCGATGGTCCAGCTTTTGGCTTAGATCGCCTAAATCTGCTTTTAAGTCAGCTGATTGTCTTCCCAACGTCGTTGCTTGTTTGTCGAACTTCTCGTTTAAGTCAGCTGATTGCTGGAGAAGCTTCTGTTGTAAGTCGGATGATTGTTGGTCGAATCTGCCCTTTTCCAATCCTTCTTTCAATACTGGCAAAATTAATACATTGAGGTTGCGAGGCATGTTATCAACGAGTTGATTTATGTGTCAAAGTTATGCACAACAATTCATGATTTTCTTTTTGTTTTTTGTTTTACAGTTTCACTGTTTACAAGTTCACTGTCAACCTACTCACTTTATTTGCTTATAATTAAAGTGTTCGATTGTGTTCACTTTTGCAATAATTAACCCACACCAGTGTTGCAAACTTCTTATCCTTTAACTTTCCAAACTTCTTGCAAGTGGTTTAACTCTTTTATATTTAATTAAAAATTTTTAAAAGTTTTGATTTTCTGTTTTGGTTAAAATCCACACAGCCTGATAAGTGCAACAGTATGGTATTGAGTTAAGACAAAAATTGTAAATTCTGCAAATTTCTGAAGGTATACACTTTATCAGAATGACATGCTTCCGTACAAACGCTGACATCCTTCGGCAAAGTATTACGAAACATGCAGGGGTATACCCACTGTAAAATTTTCAAAAAATTATTGTTTTTATTGGTTCAAACAGCCCTCCAAATAAGCATCTTCCATAAAAATAAGCATCTCTTCGATTTATGAAGAAAAAATTTTTTTCACAGAGCTTGAACGGCCGCAGTGAGCCCGTCTGTGACGCGGTCGGACCGCCCGAAATGCACTCGAGCTGGTTAACCTAGTTTTCGGCGCTAAACCATTGAAAATCAGTAGCGATCGATGAATAAATAAAGAAAGGCATGTAGTAGATATGTTCTTCGTCATCCATACAAAAATATAGCTAAGGAGCAGCTGCTTATGTCGCTATAGCCTTTTAAAGGACGCTCTTCGGTTGCTTTCTCTTTTTTATGCTCGATTTTATTTTTATGTTATATTTTAAATAGCTTGTGTAATAATTCGTTGCTTTTTCTAATATTTTCTCAATGTTTAATATTTTTTATACTTCAATATTTAAAAAAAAACTGTCGCATTTCACACGCATAAAACTCTATGAAACTTAAAGTTTTGAAGCCATTAAGCCCGTCTATGAGGAGATGACGAACGACGATCTATTGAGTTGCTGCTAGGGTGGATTCACACAGAACAATAACGAGAGTTTCAACTGCATCGTTCGACAGCTGGCATCCAAAACCACTTCGAGCGGCAAAAATTTATTGGATAAAGCGGCTGACATTGCTGTATGTACTTTCAATGATGGTCGGAGCAGCATTATAAACATAATGAACCTTCTGGGCTTGACTATAAGAGAAAAATGCTATAATTTTTGCCTAGAAGTCGATGCACTCCACGTCGATCTGGCTTGATCATCACGGAAACGGCAAGTGATGCGCGCTCGAGCTCAAAATCTTCGAGAAGGAGAGAGAAGAGAGAAAAAATTGTGCTGCAGAAGGCCAATTGTATGGCACTGGCATCGTGGACTAATGGTTTTTATTTTTGTTTTCAACATTTCACAACTATAACAAGGAAAAAATTGTATGTAAGACTTCATCGCGTTTTTCTCAAAACAGTGTTTTTCAAATTGGCCGGACAAATATCTCGAACAATCCGAACGACTTAAAATTTTAATAACATTAAACACATTCCCCCAGGGGGAATGCTGGTCAACAGGAGTACTCCTAGAAGCCAGTATTCTTTGGGGAGTGTTGCCCCCACGTACCCGAGGACCTGGAGGTGACTGCAAGCCCTCTCCAGCGGAAAACGACCCTGCAACGACTATGGAAAAACGAATCGATCAACGAATTCCAATTGGCGCACTTGGGCTGGCGGACACGATATTTTAGACCAAGTACCGCCGAGGTGAAACTCGCGCGCGAACAGCTCCAATATAAGTATCGTACTGTCTCCGTCCCGGTAAAACCTTAGCAGGCCTCGGAGTACGTTTGAAGCTCGCACCATTAAGTTGGTGGTGTAGGTTCGGTTGAGACGAACTCCCGATTAGCGCTGGTCTGGCTCTGAGCACCTGTCCCCATAAGGCCTGGTACCAACCCTTGCATGGCCTCCCTGTTTTGCACAGACACCCATCGGACCATTTAGGCGACTACAAAAAAAAGCATGAACAACTAATACCTGGGAAACACACGGAGGGAGAAACCACCGATGACATTCAGATCATGATTCAACGCGATGCTGCCACTGACACTGCTCCTGATGCCACCAGAGCTCTAGATCCTAACGCAAACAAAGAAAGCCCACCTCAAAACCAGGCGCAGGACAATCTCATTGTATTGGATCGGCACGAAGAAGAGCGTCTCATGCGTAAGGCAGGAAACATAGTTAAAAAGATCAAAGCTTCCTGCAATACCCAGAAAAGCATAAACAAGGACATTAGGGACGGTATTTTAGAGCGTGAAGAGCTTTTAGACTGTATCGGGCACTACAGACGCAAATTGCTTAAAGCGGAGGAAGAGCAAAAGACCAGTACTTCGGTCAAAACACAAGTTATTCCCGCGCATAGCGCTACCAAAAGAGTTGCCAGTAGCCTAATCCAAGGGGACCGAGACAAAAGGAGGAAGGACGAAGCAGCTTCTTGTAGAATTTGGACCTGAGACAACAAATAACGACTCATTCCGGAATGCAGTGAAAAAGGCTCTAGGGGAAAAGGCAACAGTAGCTTCACTTGAACCAATGGCCACCCTCGA
Source organism: Stratiomys singularior (assembly GCA_954870665.1). Taxonomy (NCBI): domain Eukaryota; kingdom Metazoa; phylum Arthropoda; class Insecta; order Diptera; family Stratiomyidae; genus Stratiomys; species Stratiomys singularior. The sequence goes on along the minus strand of OX940880.1, from coordinate 64,468,174 downwards.
AATCAGGGACATTGACTGCGTTACGGACAAGACGGAGGTGGAAGAGTCCCTCAAAAGGGATTAATGGGATCAAATTATGACTAACCACTGAAAATAATAGAGGGCAGCGCATGGCCATAGTCGACTTAACCGAGAAGCATACCAAAAAACTCCTCTGCATGGGCAAAATAAAAATAGGTTGGGTGGTCTGCAGAATACGGCGAAGAGCAGTTCCTCTCCTTTGTTTCAAATGTCTAAGCTACGGTCATACAGCACAAGGCTGCAAAGGGCCTGATAGGAGCTCCTTGTGCTATAAATGTGGCAACGCACGACACAAAAGAACAGAATGCACGGGAGAGGTGCACTGTATCCTCTGCGAGAACGCTGATCCTAGACCTGATGACCTGAGACATATTTCAGGGACAGGGAAGTACCGGGTATTCAAAGAAGCCCTAACCAAAGCCAAAGCAGTTCTGCAATGACTCGTGTCCTACAGATAAACTTACATCGGAGCTCAAACGCCCAAGACCTGCTTGACCAATTCAAGAGGGATATGAAAGCTGATCTATTGCTGCTTAACGAACAACATCGGGATAAAAATTCATCAGCATGGTACCCTGATGAATCTGGTACGTGTGCCATATGGGTTCGAAACAGCACACAACTGAGAGTTCGGGGCCCTGGGCGAAAAGAGGGTTTCGTATGGGTCCGTTGCCCAGGTATAACATTCTTTAGTGTGTACTTGACACCGAACGAGCCAATAACATCTTTCCAGGCGAAGCTCAACACTTTGGAGGACACCGTCTTGAGCTCAGAGGGTCATGTTCTTATTGGAGGAGACCTTAGCGCCAAGGCCATTGAATGGGGCATGCCTAAGTCAGATCCCAGGGGGAATCGAATCCTGGAGATGGCAGCCAGAGTAAGGCCAGCCGTGCTGAGCACTGGTAACACTCCCACTTTCCGCCGCTTGGGCTGCGTGGGCACCTTCCCGGACGTGACATTCGCCTTGGAGTCCCTCTCCTCTATGACACACAATTGGAGAGCTCTAGAGGACTATTCGGCCAGCGATCATCAGTACATAGCATTCAAGATCCGCGACAACGTTCCTACACTCCCACACACTCGGCGCTCCGCCTTCGTGTGGAATACTGAGAGGATGGACGTGGAGAAGTCTGTCGACACGCTCATGACATGCTTACCACTGCTCGGCCCATCGCCGGGGAGCAGAGAACTGACTGCTGAAGACATGGTGAATTCCACAATGAGTACCATCATCTCTGCTTGTAAGTCATCTATGCCCTGCCGGAGACCTAGTTACGGAAATCTTCTGGTGTGTTGGTGATCCACTGAAAAAACTGAACAACGAAGCGAGTGTCACAAACTCCTGCGAGAACGGGCTCCACGGCGCTCTACGGGCCCCCTGCGTACGATGAACGAGATAGTTCGAGCACTTTTCCCAAACATACCGTCCGCGTTGATGCCGCCAACAGGGATACAACATCTGACTGTCCACTCTTCACGAGAAACGAACTGGAACTAGCAGTTCTCTCCATGAAGACGAAGAAAGCTCCAGGCCCAGACGGTATTCCAGCCGAGGTACTGCAACTGGTCTATCCCTCTTGTCCTGACTTTCTGCTCAGTACGTTTAATGCCTGCTTGCGGTAAGGCATTTTCCCTTAGCGTTGAAAGATGGCTAAGCTCGTGCTGATCAGTAAGGGGAAGGGAAATCCCGAGTCGCCGTTAGCATACCGACTGTTATGCATGCTAGACACGGCCGGGAAAGTGCTCGAGATACTGATAAAGAGAAAACTCGCTAACGTTATCCACGCCACTGGGGACCTTTCTCTTAGGCAGTATGGTTATAGAACGGGAAGTTCCACTATAGGTGCAGTCGTGGAAGTTGTAAGTGCGGTCCAACAGGCGAATGCACGCAGTCGATCCAACCGTCGGGTAGTCCTTCTAGTGACGCTGGACATAAAAAATGATTTCAACTCAGCTAGATGGACGGATGGACGGATATTCTGGAAGCCCTGAAAACTCTTTCCAAGTTCCAGAATATCTGATGCGGATAGTCCGAAACTACCTGAAGGATTGCAGCCTGATCTACAACACGGTGCAAGGTTGTCGGAGTAAGCGTGTTACATCAGGTGAGGCTCAAGGCTCCATCCTCGGTCCCGACTTGTGGAACGTCTTCTACGAGGGACTGCTCAGACTTGAACTGTCGGAAGAGTCGCGACTGATCGGCTATACAGATGACGTTGCGGTACTAGTGGCTGGGTGCACGGTCGATCAAGCGCAATTAAGGCTGAATGTACTAATGCGCTGGATGGGGAGCTGGATGACCACCCACGGGCTTTACTTAGCGTTAGAGAAAATCGAAGTCGTCATCCTGACCAAGAAGAGGATCCTCAGAGTAAGAATGGTCCGAGTCGGGGACGCATTAGTAGAGTCGAAACTATCAGTTAAGTATCTGGCCTTGCTGATAGACTCTAAACTGAGTTTCTCGGAGCAAATTAAGGCAACGACAAACAAGGCCGCAGCGGGGGTCTCGGCAATTAGTCGACTAATGGCCAATCGTGGGGGACCAAGTCCAACAAAAAGGCGTCTGCTAATGAGTATAGTGCAATCTACGCTTCTATATGCAGCAGAGATAGGAAGTGAAGCTCTCAACAAGCCGGTTTTCCACCGAAAACGGCTGGCACAGGTGCAGAGACTAGGAGCACTACGGATTGCATCAGCATACCGTACAGTCTCTGAGTCAGCGTTGTTGGTAATTGCAGGGCTGATACCAATCGCTCTCCTTGCTAGAGAGCGGAATAGAGTCTACCTCTGAAGGCACGAGGGTAATAAAGAAAAAGTTGCTCGCGATGAAAGACGATGCACTCTCGACGAATGGCAACAATCATGGGAACGTGAGCTAAAAGGAAGATGGACCGCGCGGCTCATCAAAGACTTGAGACCGTGGCTCAGTCTAACGCATGGTGAGACTGATTTCTAGCTGACCCAGCTACTGAGTGGACACGGTTGTATTCAGTCTTACCTGCACAAGATAGGTAAGTCACGGTCTCGTGGTCTAGGTGCGTCACTGATAGGTAAGTCACGGTCTCGGTCTCTCGAGGCCTAGCCCGAAGTAATGTGTCAAACGGTTCCAGGCTAGGCTCTCCGGTTGACAGGGGAGGTGTTTAGTCGGTAGTGCAGTAGGTCCACTGGGAGTCCGACACTCAGAGGGCGTAAATATCCTTCACCTCCCTACCCAAAAAAAAATATATATATATATATTTTTTTATATTTCAATATTTTTAAAAAAATACTATCGATTGAGATTTTTTCATAGATTAAAAAATTTCCATTTTAAGATTATTTTTAAACGATTTTTTCGAAACAAAAGAGTTTTAAGTTCAAATGCTTCCCATTCTCCGGAAAATCGATATTTCTAAATTTCCCCAAGTACTTCTCTAGGAATTGCGATGTAGTTTAACAGGAAATTTTTTGTTTTGTTTTAGGTTCTAAATTGTGGCTCTTAGATGTCCGGCCACGCTTTAAAAAACACATCGGAATGGAACTACGAAAAGTCTGCCATTTTGTATGAAAAATGTGTTTGTAAAATTTTTTTCCGATTTTCCGATATTGTGGTTTTATGTATTTATAATTATTTTTATAAATAAATAAAGTTTTCATTTAAAAAAAATTATATACACACATGATTTTGCATCTGCTACAGTGACCATTCCCTTCAATATGAGTACAATATGCGTTAACAATTTGAGAGAAATCGGCGGAGGTCGGTTCCCACACCTTGGCGGATATTTCGTGGAATGACCCTTTGGCAAGCAGTGTTTCTAAACGTTCTTGCCATTCCTGGGATATCTTTGATAGTACTTCGCAATATAGTATTTATTCTCCAGCAACATATTACTTATTAGACACTACGAAAAAACATTAATATTAAAGTCTGAATTTAGAGTCCTAAAAGCATCGCATATAACTTCAAAACTAATTTGTAGCTGAAAAAAGAGTAGTCAAAATAAAATTATACCCAAACGAATGTAACAAATGCACATTTTCCACTTGAACTCCCATTTTCAATTTTAAATTTGAGACAAATGGTCTGTAATATACTTTGATTTATTATTAATTTCTGGCACGCACGATATTATCGACAGCACTCGAATGAATTTCGACTCTTTCGACTACTGTGCAAGGACTATCATATGAATTAGTGCGAATTCGGGTGCAACATTCATTTGCATGAATATCGAATGGATTCAAAAGTTCTGTGCATCACCATGGAAATTTACTTTATTTTATTTGTATCCCGAATTGAAAGTTTTTACGACTGCTGTGAAAAATTCTGTTGCAATGGAATTGCCTTTGTGCGAAACATGGCCATATACATTTATTTTCAATTGTTACGTAAATTATACATGGACGTGTATAATAGAATATTTACGGAGAGTACTCGTATCTTCTCTTATTATCAATATAAAGTACTCTCTTATTATCAATATAAAGTTTTTCGCAAGGCTTCATTTATTTATATTTAAATTTGCATTTGATTTGATTTTGCATTTCAATTCTAGTTCTAGTACTTCTAGTTCTAACTAAAGCACAAATATTTTATGTTTTTCCATAAAAAAATTTGGGTGTTCAAATAACCCACATTTAATTATGAATATTATTTACTTCAATCGATGCTTTTACCTTCTGGTTATGGATTTGAATTTTTGAATGGATACTCCTCATGATCACAAAAATTAGATGAGATAAATATCATATAATCTCATCCATCTCATCGTAATCAAAAGCAAGATACGCAAAAAGCGTCAAAAATATTTTCAGACCAGGGCAAATATGAAATCCTTAAAATATTAACAAATAGTTAAAATGTTATAGTTTATAGTCAAAAATATATTTTATGTATGATTAAATAAATATTATGTATTTGGCTCCCGAACAGAAACCCTTTTAACGAAGTACATGCATAAGCCCAGGTAAAGTCTCCCAACAATGACCCTTAAATTACTTACAATGCCGACAATTAACTTTTGTTAATGTTTAAGTTAACGGTTTAAACTTTGGCAACAATCATGAGCTAAATAAACGTGAGCTAAAAGGAAGATAGACCGCTCGGCTCATCAAAGACATGAGATCGTGGCTCAGTCGAACGCATGGTGAGACTGATTTCTACCTGACCCAGCTACTGAGTGGACACGGTTGTTTTCAGTCTTAACTGCACAAGATAGGTAAGTCACGGTCTCCAGATTGCATATTCTGCATTGGTGTGAAGGATGATGCCTGTCATACTTTCTTTTCATACAGAAGATGGGACAAAGAGCGCGGTGATCTTGCCGAAAAAGTGGGAGAGCTCCATCCAGATAGCCTAATCGAAGAGATGCTGAAATCATTTAACAAATGGAATCAAGTGGCACATTACGCTCGGATAATCTTAATAATGAAAAAAGGCATAGTTGATCGCTGGAGTCGTCGAGGGTGGAGGGTTTCCTTCTCTAGCAATCGTCCTTCTCTTTCCCATCCAACTGGAGAAGGAATCCCTGTAACCCGAAGGCGCCAAAAGGCGTGAAATTGGGAGGCCTAGCCCGAAGTAATGTGTCAAACGGTTCCAGGCTAGGCACTCCGCTTGACAGGGGAGGTGTTTAGTCGGTAGTCCAGTAGGTACACTGGGAGTTCGACACTTAGGGCGTAAATAGCCTTCACCTCCCTACCCGAAAAAAAAACGGCTTAAACTTAATTTTTCGCGAAACTTTCATGTCCTTTTTCTGGGAGGATTTTAAGGATTGGTTGCCCTGTGGTTGAAATGGGAAAAGAAGGACACTTATCTGGTTTCATTGTAGAGTTTTTTTAAATTAATTTTTATTTACATTAATCATAAACTCTTTCACAAAAAATTTTTACATTATGAATTGAGGTGAAAATCATAGAAGCTGTTTTGAATGCTTTTTCGAATTTCACATATATAATCCTTGTTGTTCAAATATATAAAAAACATTCGAATTTCACAGATATAATCTTTGCTGTTCACATACATATATAAAAAACAGCGCTGTTTCTCCGACGTTTTGGAAGGTGTTAATTTTGAGTGCGTAAAATGTCCACTGGCAGATTTATAGTTCTCGGGCTTGCCCTTGGACTTACGTAGCTGTTTGGGCTATGAGAGAGCCGGGAAAATTTTTTGCAGAAGGAAAGTTTCGAAAAATAATTAAAAAATGTGCATTTCCCGTTCAAAATTGGACAAGCATTAAACATTTTTCTTTTCAATGTGTCTATCATTGCAATGTTTCCTCTACAAGAACAACGTGTTAACAACCGACACTGCTAATATTTAGTATTGGGTATGGAAACAATTTTCGGCCTTTCTTTTGAACAAATATATTTAGTTTATTTCAATATTAAAAACTTCAGTCACGTCATTCAAAGTATGCACGTTTTGAAACCTTGACCCTCTCCCATCTATCTGGTAGTAGATGGATTTCTCTATAGAAAAATCCCAATCCTTCGATACAATCCAGGCATTGAGCCATGTTTTGATGATTCTCCAGTGAGGTCCGATTACCTCGAGCGAGCAAATGGAAATCCGAAGGAGCAATGTTTTCGGAATACAGCGGGTGGCAAAATATTTCCCTATTCACACTTTTCAAATATTTTCGACCGGCTTGGTCTGGCCGTTTTTCCTTCAGATCTCGATTCAGACGGAAAACTTGCCGTCGGTACACATCCCAAGTGATTTTTTCATATGGTTTCAGAATTTTGTAATAGATTACGCCACTGTGGTCCCACCAGTTGCACAATATGAACTTGGAAGCGTGAATATTTCGTTTGGCGTCGATGGATCTGGAACACCGGGCGCTACCCAATGTTTTGGTCGCTTAAGGTTGTCGTAGTACATCCATATGTCATCTCCTCTCACAATTCATTGTATGTTTTGACGTTGAAGAAGTATCTCGCACGTCACCAAATGCAGCTTGATGTCCGTCTCTCTCAGTTGATGCAGCACCCAAGTCCTAGCTTTTTCGATCATTTGTATGGCATCCAAGCGCTTACCGACGGTAGATCTGTCAACTTTCAAACTCCTGCGACAATTTTTCTAGGCTTCGACTTGGATCTTCGTGCAACTATTGCCGTAGTTGTGAATCTTCCAACTTTTTCGGTGCTCCTTCACGATCTATATTAGTCACGTCAAAATCACCATTTTTAAAACATCGAAACTACTCTCTGCAAGTCATCTCATGCATGCATCTAATCATGAGCATTATTCGATAAGTTTCTGCAGCAATTTTCTTGAGAATGAAATAATAAACTAAGACAACGCATATGCAGCTTTTTCGGTATGATAGTCGACATTTTCAACACGAGAAAAAATAAACGATGTTCCCGGTTTGAAGGAATGTCGACTACTCCATTCGTGAGCCTACGCATACAAGTTTCAACTCCAAGAACACTACTATAGCAGACACTAAAATAGTATCAGTAAGAGCATCTGTCTACCAGCGACGGGAGCTTATATATGGAATCATATCCTAATATATATGGAATCTTAAGCTGAAGCACGAAAGTCGGGTTAAAAAGTTAGAAATACTAGTTTATATTATATTTAAATTTGTATCCGTCCAGTAATAACCCTTAAAATTCCAACAATGCCTAGAAATATTTGTTTTTGTACTTTAAGTTAAGAGTTATAACATGTTTCTTGATAATTTTTCGCGAAATGTAGCGTCCTGTTTCTGGACGGATTTTAAGGATTGGTACTAATATGGTTACCATGAAAATATAAGAAAATTTATTTGTGTCGATTATAAAATACTTTTCAAATTGATTTTTATTTGCATTTATCATAAATTCATATCCAAAAGCTTTTACATTATGAATTTCCGTGGAAATCGTAGAGGCGGTCTTATTGTGTAGTCCTGACAGTTAAAATATCGCTGGTTCTTCGAGGTATTTTTTGGAAAATTATAAATATGATCTCAATGATCATAGTTCTAATCCGAAGTTATTGAGCTTACGCTTCGAATTCCGTTACTGGTACTGCCAATGGGTACTATAAAGCTTATAGAAGGCCGGTCACACTATGCAAGAAAAGGAAAAATTTTGGCATGATTAAAAAATGTGCTGCTTCCGGCGTAAATTGAACAACTGTTGTAACATTTTTTTCTACATTTCATCATTGCAATATTTTGCGTTAGTTGGAACTCTTTGTTATCCCCTGTATTCTATTGGGTCTTGATGCAAAACTTTCTTCCTCCACATAAGTATCCGCCTCCATTCTTGGTGTTTTCCACGAGCATAATTTAACATATTCTGGAAACTTTAACTGTTTTTAATACATTACACTTAAATAACTTCCTGTACAACACTCACCCGCATTTTCAATTAAGTCCTGCGGTTGGTTTTCCACTTCGGAGTTGGATACTTGCTCCCGGACACTTTCAACAATATCATCTTGGTTCGATTCCTGTCACTTTAGTCATCACTAGAGACATTCCCTTCTAAAACCAGCTCGATTTCTTCGTCGGTTGGGTATCCGCGTGTCATTTCATCAATTCTGAAAGACAGAAAATTTTTACTCTCGACATCTTGGTAGCCAAGCTTGGTAACCAAGACTTGTTTATTTAATAATAACAGTGAAATATAAGACGATACTAGTTTTTGCGTTACGTTAAGGGGTTATACCTATGTGAATTTTTTTTTCGAGTTTTTTTTTAGCTAAAAGTATGCTAACATATCCCTAAAATTGAAATCAAAAAGGTCCAAATACTAATATACTTCAGAAAATTTTTGAGAATCAATTTTCTGAAGCAACTCCAATGCTCAAAAAACGTAGAATTTGCTCGCTTTATACTATATAGTAATTAATATACATTGTATAGGGCACGTTCCTTCGTAAACGACGCTAGGAGAGCTTCTGTTTACTCGATCGACTACACGCTGCATTTGAGGTTAAAGTACTATAGTAAATCGTTCACTGCAGTCGTGTGGTGCATCGCGCCGAAACATGTGTCGAGCGGCAAGATGGTGCTCGATATCGCGACGGATATCGCAGTTATTTTATGTAATGATGGACTGTCGGGCCTTCTCCCCATCTACAAATCATCAGAATTGACTGCAGGATCTAATTTTTACAATTTCTGCTTAGAAACAGACGCCGAGCGAATAAAGGCTGCTGAGCGCTCAATTTCCGACGTTGTAAAAGAGGCGAGACGCGGCCTTTTAGCGTCAAGAAAGGAAGATGAGGAGAAATCCACGGTCTTGGAAGGCCAACTGTTTGGTGCAAGGATAGCAGAGTAAAGGTAAAAAATTTGTATAAGGTAAAATTTTGAAATTCACAACTTATTAAGGTTTTGAAATTTTAAACACGTTTATCTCGAAAGTGTATTTTTGAAATTTGCCGGTAACGAAACTCTTTCAGTTTTCATACAATTGACTTGCCGTTATAACTGTAGCTTTTTGATATGATTATCTAGTGAAGTACACACGATTTTAGCGATTGATTTTGTTTAAAAAAAGTTATAAGCAATTGAAGTCTTTTTTCTTGGGTCGAAAATGCAATTTTTTTGTTAAATGGTCGCCATTTTGCGAAAAATCGATATTAAACTATTATCTTGTGTACTTCACTAGCAAAACTCATGGAACTTTTGAAAAAATTTTTTTAATTGTTCCAGATGCAGATGCGGCTGAGAAACTTGTCCGGCCGCGGAACGTTTTTTGTAAATACTAGTGACTTTGACGTGCACTACAGCCGCCATTTTGTATTGAATTTAAAATAAAAAATTTTTTTTGCACTTCCAAAAAGTTCCCCGTTATATTGATATATTATTTATAAAAGCTTTACTTCAAAATCCTTGAAAATAAAATCCTGCAAAAAGGCTTGTTTTTAAGCCTTCACATAGGTATAACCCCTTAAAACATAACAGATTTTGGCATCAATAAGTTCAATTTTTTTAAACGGTATTTGCTTACTATTTCAAAGGACTTTCACCGAAAAATTTATGATGAAATAGAACCTAACATATTAAGCTATCTTAAAATTAAGATTAATCTTCCTACATACATTTAAAGAGATCAGCCCCTGAGTGTGTTGGGAGCAGTTATTGTATATAATGGAGGTTTTGGAGTGAAATTTATTTCATCGGGATTGTAGTTGGCCAGTTTATTAGTTGGTTATAGGTAGTAGGGGCTATCTTGACATGAATGTTAAAGGGGTCTTTGCATACTGGTTGATGCAGGAGGGGAGCTATTCTGACCTGTTGATATAACAAGTAATTTCTGTGTATATTTATCCTAAGGCCTACGGTATTTCGAGGTACACTTTCGGAGAATCCTGCTTTCAAAAATTTCCAACTTCAGCTTCTACTGGCTATGTGGTGTGTCAGGTTGGGAAGGATACGCTATAATTGGTCTTCTAAATGTGTTCTACATAAGGACTGTGACATTTAGTTGAATGAATTTCGAGGAAAGGAGGGGAGCTTTCAGTACAGCTGCAGTTTTAGCTTTGTTGAAGGCTCTTTTAGCATATTGGCTCAATCTAAATTTTTTTGCGTAATTTAAACAAAGATATCTGTTGGTTTCTTTGAGAGGAATGGATTCTATTTCAGTGTGTACCCCCAACAGAATTCCTTTACTGCTAGCATTACGAAATCATATTTCGAATTTTCCTGCGTTGATAAAGACCCTACTCATTGAGATGTAGTGCCACTGTGTCGATTGCTTTCTGCAGCATAGTTTGCGCCTGAGAAGGTACAGCATGTTCTGCTGTTAAAAGTATGTCGTCAGTATATATGTTAGCGTCAATGTTACAATTAAAAGTAACGTTTAAAGTTTTGGGTTGCCATAGAGCAAAAAGTAAAATATTCATGGGCCAAGGATGTATCCTTGTTGGACTCCGGATAACATTGGGATAGGTCGGGATGAAGAATTTTAATCACAGTAAATCTATTCTGTATGAAGCTGGATAGGTAACCGATTAACGCTATTAGAAAGGAAGCTGAAATCAATTCGAATATTAGGCCATGAATCCATACACAGTCAAATGCCTTCTGCAGATCCAAAGCCAAGGCTAGCGTGCACTTTTTATTTGAAGATTGTGTGTGACAATGCTGTGGAGAGTCATAATACCTTGACAATAAGGATATTGACAAAAATTTTGGATTTCACTCCTGCATCCGAGCTTAGGCATGCGACTTAGTTGGCTCAATTTTCACGTCTTTGGGAAATACCTAATGTTTTTGCAATTTTGGGCAGATAAGAGGGCTACATTTCATGAGAACTTTATTAGGTATGGTGGGATATTTTGTTGTTTAGTTCAGCAAAAATGTTCTCTAATTAAGATATGCTGGTGAAGAGATGGTAGCCTTTACTGGCGTTCCTCACTTACTTTGTAGCCTTTCCGTTCACGATTTGATTTGCAGAAGAGCGTTCTCGGTATAGGTGAACGCAGAATGCTTCGCAAAGACGAACTTTGTCACCTGGGGAGGCAATGGATCTATTTTCAAACTTAAATGGTTCTCGGTCTATGTTGAATTTAGTGGAATGGTGGTCGGTAAGGAGGTTAATAACTTAATTAAGTGAGTTGAGGCTACTTTTGTAGTACGCATTAGTTTCATGACTGATGCGTTTTTTAATGAGTTTTGAATGAAGTATATTCTTCGTTGATTCTCTTGAAATACCAATGAAAAATACACTTTAGCCTTCGTAAAATGCTTTTGTGTTTTTTGATCAAGCCAAGTGTTTCTTCAGAACGAAAACGATAGAACTAGTTGCGTTATTTCTGGAGAGGAGCGAGGAGGTGTAAGCATTTAAGGATGGATTTAGATGTTAGAGTTGAGATGTGAAGATCCATTTCTGAGTTTCTAAGAATACGGTTATCTGGGGGCTTTGCTGGTATGAGGCAATATATATATTATCTAAATTGCTCAAAACATTTAAGACTCCCTAGTGCTCGTGTCGGGTGTTTAAACACCACCTAGCAGGAATGAATCGTAAGTTGAAGCAATGGCGGGTGTTTTATTCAGTACATGGAATACTAATGGCCCACTGTTTCCAAGGAAGTATAAGGAGCCAACTAGGGTTTTAGCAGGGGAGCTTTTTTGGCGTTGAGTTTGGAGGAAAGCTAGGGCACAGGATATCTGTTGGTTTTTGAAGCTGATTTAGTGTACCCACAAGTTATCTCGGAAAAGAATAGCGGTGGCCTTCATCATTATGAATTATCTGGTAATCATTCACCCGGACCGTGTGCCTTGCTCTCAATATAGTTTCATTCAGCGGGATGATGTCAGGTTGGAAGGCTTTGGATAGGCCACATAGATATTTTCAATAGATATTTTTCGAATGGTGAAGAAGAGAATTAATGCGAAGGTAGGCAATATTTAGATTATTTCCCACAATATAGATTTATAAAGAATTCATGAAGAATGACTACTTTGTCTTCTGGAGAAGTGGTCTAGAAAGTAGCCCAAGACTCTTGCTTTTTTTTAATGACAGAAAGATTGACACACCGAGCAGATCTTACGTTGCTTGCTGCAGGCACTGCATGGGTTTACGCATTCCTCTAGTGACATGGGGTCGGCGAATGATGCATACGAAACTGGAGTGGAGGGTACTGGAGCAGATGGGAAGCAATCGACAGATTTTGGAGTAGGAAGCCATGGGTCGCGAGTCTCTTTCTCTTCATTAATTCTTTATAAGATTTTTTGTTGCCCTTGATACCCAGGAAAATTTGTTATATGCCCTTCTATATGGCACATGACACACAATTAGTTAGAGCTAGGTAGTTCGCGTGTCTTATTCGGGTAAACCTAAGAGCCATGCTCCTTCCCCCAGGCGATGCAGCGATCGGAAACCTCACAGTCAGCAGACACATTACCAAACCATTGGGAATCATTAGGTCTTCCTTTCTGGGCTTTTCCCAAAAAGCTTTCCCACGCAACGCTCTTTTATCAGACGAGATAAGTCCTCGTGGGAGCATAGAGCAACTTTGAACAAGTCCAAAGAGACTGGCCCTCGACAATGCAATGCTAAGTGCCTTCACTTATTCGAGTTTTATTTCTGGGCACTCATACGAAATGTCCGCCTCAACGGCCTCTGAGGCAAAATCCGCCCCGATGCAACGGAGCATGGCCACGTACTTCTTTCCTTCCTTTGAGTGTCTCCTTTGCCCGTTATGACTTTAGCATTTTTCTTGTTGGTCGAGGTCACCTTATACAGTGTGCCCGTATTTTTCCCGTCGATGTTTTTATCAATTATTCCCTTAAATACTGAAAATTTAAGTCCTTCAATTAATATAGGTGTAAAACTATTTTTTGGTCGTTCACTAGAAGTTTTCGGGGCGTCGCTTGACAACAAGAAGTGGAAACGATTGGGGTTCACTGGGAGCATATTGGGGCAATTCTTTTGCTACTTTGAATTTTTTAGCTTCCTCATTGAAAAGGCAATATCCGTTTCGAAACTTTAAGGTTGTCCCTGCTGCGTCTCCATCGCAGTTATGTTGCTTATTTCCTTATGAACCTTCATTTTTGGGGCTTTATTTACATCATAGCCGTGTCATAACCTTTTGTTGGCTCGGGAAAGTTATGTTTCTCCACTTCCGCTACCACACCTTTTGCAGCGGGTCAAAATTTATTCTATCTGCTGGATACAGACGAATGCTGTGCTGTTGATTCGTTGCAAAAACGAGATTTGCTTCCATTTTTTGAAACTAATTATTATTCATTAATCCGCTGGTAAAGAAACGCACGTTTCACACACGTTCTGACAATTGTCAGAACGTAAAACGTGTCAATGAAGATATCGATGAAACAAGCAATCACCCTTATCGTTAAGTTTATTTACATTTGTATATAGCAGAAGGTGAAGGGAATAACAGCGCATTTATTGGTCTGTTGCAGAAAATCTGAGACGAATTATAAAAACATGATACATGAAATCGATAATTTTATTAAGATGCAAACATGACAAGGATCTTTATTTTGGTTTTCAAGCTGTTTTGCTAACCATGCGATTTCTATTAATTTCACTTTATAGACAGGGACATTGGGACTAATGTTAATGCTGGGGTTGCAGCTCGTGAAGATTTTATGTTTTTGAAAATTTTGCATTTGATTCTCACGTTGGTCCGATTACTTACCATAGTCGCACCGAAAAGAATAGAGTATATCGTCTAAATTTGATTGCAAGAGTTCAACACTAGGATATGCCTGATTTCTTTGTCTTTCAATTGTCTTTAGTTTCAATTAATTTTAAATTATCTACAACTTTAAAAATTACAGCATATGCGGCGAACGCCAAAAGTTTGAAAATTCTCTAAGTAACAAAGGATAAGTGGAATATTTTGAAACACAAGTTAAGTTTATATTTTCGCGTTTTATTCATTACAAATGAAGTTTTAAAATATTAATTATTGATTACTGTTAATTAATTTTAATTATTAATTACTTAAAATCAGTAAAATTTGAATTTTATTTTATCAGTTTAAATTAATTGAATTTTATTTTTATGAATTTAAATTAATATAACGTTCCATTTAGTTTAATTTAGGTTCCGAGATTTCTGAAACGTATCAATCAGTTTGTGTTCATTTGTTAACTTCACAGCCAAAGTATCGTCACAGGTGATAATGGTGAGAGGAAAAGGTCTTTCAGTAGAAATGCGCAATTTAATCGTGCAGCATCGAAAAGAGTCTCTGAAGGAAATCGCTAAAATGGTAAATAAAAGAAATGCTTGAGTGCAAAAAAAATACCGAGATGTAAATTTTGCGAGAAAATACGAAGGCTCTTACGAAGATAAGTGGTACGAAAATAGTGAGGCAAATGAGGAAAACCTTGAAATCCAGTAGACTCCGAATAGTCCAAGATGAGTCTAAACAACGTGATAATCCAGTAAGTGCATCAACCGTTCGTAGCGCTTTCAGTGCCAATTGTACGATTGATTGCGCAGAAGAGTACCGAGTAAGAAACCATGCATTTCTGCTGCTCATCGTCTTGAAATTCAAAAACTACCAAAAAGTTTTGAGGTAAAGTCATTTTCACCGATGAAAGTAAATTTGAGATATTTGGATCCAGATGTTTGGTCTGCTGATCATAAAACTGAGAGTTTCTTCTATAAAAGCTCATTTATACCGTGAAACATGGTGGAAACATGGCCGATCACTGATGGTTTGTGGATGCAACTAAGCTGCTTGGACAGGAAATCTTGTTTTCGTTGACTGGACGATAAAAAGCAGAGATCATAAGATTTTGAAAAATAATTGAAAGTGTGGCATGCGGAAATCGGATCACAAACCCCTTGGGTCTTCCAATAGGATAATGATCCAAAGCACACAGTGAGGATTTTGAAAGAGAAGCTGTTGTATAATACACTTACGCAGCTGCACTCCCCTGCTCAATCTCCAGACTTCAATTCTGCAAAAAAATTTTGGGAAATTTTTTTAATGGGAAAAAGACTACCAGAAACGCACTCTGATATCCTTGAGGATTAAATGCAATCATGAAACTCGAGAAGGTCCAACGAAGCACTGATGCTTTTTATATTTTCAAATCCTAAAAGTGTAATAAAAATTTCAAACGAAAATGTTTATTTTCTGTTTCAATATTTTTTTTTGATTTTGATTTCATCTTTACCTGTGAATAGTTCATGAATAACTTTTTTTTCAAATTATCAATTATTTTCTATCTGTACTGGTACCTAAGTATTAGGTCTACACAAACTTTTAAATCTTACTGTTTGCTTGTTGTTGATCTATTTCTATGGAAAAAGGTTTTGATTTACAAATTGAAAATATTGGTACAAGGATGCAATTAAGTTTTTTAACTTCTGCTTCTTGACTTTTACTTTGATTTGTTTTATGTTCCCCGTGACAGGACGTTGACGTTGTACAGCTTTTGACATTTTATCCATACACTTCAATATGAGGATTTAATCAGGCCTATCGTTGACATTTTTGTTTGATTGATCACTTGATCATCGTTGAATCTTGTAGCCATTTATTTGATTCCGTCCTAATGACACTTAAATTCGCAAACTCTCAAATAGTGGAGTAAATTCAAATTAGCGTCACGTTTGAATAGAACCCTAGGTTTGAATACTTTACAATCGTTACAGTATGTACAATTTACATAATTAATACATGAGCTCACAAATATTCCCATTAATCTTGTTTTGAGTAGCAATATTAAGTTCATGCAAATTTTCCGCGTAAAATATTCATGCTTTCACCTGTAACCGAATTTCCCATGAAAAGCAATCGTAACCTATTATAGTCCCATTATGAGATCAACAAAATTGAAAATCGCAATGCGTAAATTAATACAGATCTTACACATCTCATTACAACCATTCGCAATTAAGCTTTTGTACTGGGAATTGTACAAGGAATTGTGCGTGATGGCAAGATTAATCACTCTTCACCCTGCGTGATGGTTTCTTTCGCTGAGGAACCGTCTTCATTGCAAACGTACGCCATCATTAAGACGAACTGCTGCTCCACTCACCGAGCGTAGGTATGAAAGTATCTGTGCTACAGTTTCCTTGCCATGTAAGGAATAGTGTTGCGCGGCATGTACTGAAACCAAGTCACGTGATATGTAATCCTACCTCATTAACTAATCCCAAGTGGAGCTTAAAGTAGTTAAAATGTCGTACGCAATAACGACAAACATGGGATGCAAGGCACAGGCATGGTTTGCCAAAAAAGGACGAAATGTTGTGACACAACGAAAGGTGGAGGGACATGCCAACATGAATGTAATGGAAAGGAGTAGGTTCGAATTAAGCCAAAGCTAAGCATCCATCGCCGAAGTATTTAAAAGGATTCAACAGTCCTTTTACTCGATGAATAGAATATACGAAAGGAACACGCACAGTATGACTGGTAGTATTGCTATTTGTTTTTGCTGGATTCAGGGTTTCAGATTTGTATTTGTACTTACTTTTGAGGAGGACGAGAGCAGAACTTAGAACTGCTTTTCTAGCAAGGTATTATGCTATTGTCTTCGCGTGTGTGTATGATGATGACTATGTAGCTCTGCTCACATTGGAATCTAATTCAGGATTAGTCAAGTGACGTTAATTCGCTTAAAATATAGCAACAGAGCGTATCGCTGAGCCATGAGCTGCGAGTGAGATGTATGTGCCGGAGGCCATGTACCTTCCCATTAATTACATAAAGGGTTAAGACGGATATAAATATGGACTAGCAACGCTTAGTGTTTAAGGATTTTATTTCGGCAGGTGAATGAGGCCGAAATATACATTGAGTCTAAAAAATAAAAATTTTCCAAAGGATATGTGATCAATTCCATTAATTACATAATTCAAAATTAAAATTTTACGCTAATGGAACCATCTAAAAATACTGATCTATTGTTTATTTTGCCATTTCGTTTCCCACATCTTTATTATATTTTAGCCAAAATCAGGCTTTATTAAAAGTTAACATCATATTTTCATCTTTTTTGATGCGAAAAAAACAGATCAAATAGCAAAAATAGTAAATATATGTCCTTACTAACCGCCTGAAATATGATTGCACTTTTCAAAGGACCCTGAGTTTATTTTTGAAAAATTTACATTTAACACTTCACCAAATCATCAACAGGATTCAACGGTTTCTTCTCCTAAATATGAAAGTTGAAGTTTTTTTACACATTTTTTCAGTCATAAAAATAACCGTCTACGTATTTGAAAAATATTTGATAATTTACTACGCACAATTTAAAATAAAATTCACAGTAGTTTCCCACTTAGTATACAACTGATATTGAACAATCACCGAGACGTCATAATGAAATCAAAATTTGCAATCAAAAGTCTCTTTTAAATAATTTAAACAAATAAAAAATTAAAAAAACTTCTTAAGATTTATGGATTCAGCCATATTTGGTTCATCGAATACTGTGGTGCCTTTTTCAAAAATTTAAAAGTGAGATTGAGACTTTCCTAGTTTAGTGACAGGTTTTAGTTTTTTTTATTACTTAGAGCTCACGCCCTCAGTTATTAACATACGAGTTCAAAGATGGTTAGCAGAATATACAGAGGCATTTCACTTGAGTATCATCCCTTGCTTGATTATGCTTAAAGGAGATTTTGGCATTCAGAAGCAGACTAGTTTTGGGAAGTAAAAGAGCACTCAAAACGTTCAATTAAAAAGAAAATAAATGGAACTTTTCAAATTTGTAACACTTAACTCAGTTAAAAACTCCAGATCAGTTTCCAGACCAGTTTCTCCAGACTCCAGTTTTTGCAAATATCAAAAACTTCTCAAAAAAGGTTTACGGTGTCAAAAAGATGAGAAAAGTTATAGTCTAGATCGACCATGTTAGTATAAACCATTTGTCAACAAAAACTGCGATTTCTTACAAAAAATGGAATACAATTTGTTATAAAATCAGGGAGCATCCTCCAGCACTGGTCCAAAATAATAGTTGCAAGGGTTTTGGATGATAGCACTCCTCTTAAGTCCTTGGAAAAAGACTGTCTGAAATAGTCAAACCATTAAGATTTGTAATGTTTTTTAATGGAGTTAGTCCTAAAATTGACTTTGTATGAAAATATTGGGTTACAAGAAAGTACCAGCTAAAATTTGAAAATGCCATCGTGAGATATTTGAATATAAAATTTCCAGTTAACTTTTTAGTTGAAATTCCTACAAGTAACTTGTAACGAATACCAATCAAAATCATCGAATACTAGATTCTTCTTAGATACTTCCAAAAAATCATGCAAATTTTAAGCTGTTCGTCAACGAGAATCTTCTAAATTTTCAAAAACCGATCTTCAGTTTTACTTTTTCATTCCACAGTAGGAATAATCACATCGGATTCGGATTCCACATCGGATGCTTAATATATTGCAGATATGTAAATAAAGTTTTCATTGAATAAAGACGACACTTCGTTGACAGCGATGCCCACAAACTTAGCTCCGACTAGCACTCCTTTCGGAATTATTTCCAAATTATTTGACTTAAGCTTATTTTATTTGAAGTCTCCCAAGCATCTTTCTAGCAAATTTTCTGTACTTAAGTCCTCATAAGAAAACTTTATAGCATTTAAAAATCTTCGTATCGAAGTTGTTTTTGCCTATAGGTATGTAATTCCTTTCAAAATCAGGTTCTTCGTAAGGATTTTCATCTGTGAAACTGTTGTTATAAAAGTCGCCCAAATAATCTTTTTCCATAGCATTCAAAGGATTCTTCGCAACGATTATAGATGAGAAATTCATAATATAGAATCGGGGTGTCAATCACATTTCCAGCTAACTTCTAACCTCTACGGAGATCATTTACTGCATTTTTCAATATTTAAAGGCATTCCCCATTCGTTTCTGGATATTATCAATATTTTTCTTTTTATTAAAAGGCTCATTTGCACCATAAAGGTTAGAAGGTAAAAACATTTCTATCGTTTTGTCTTGCTCTCTAAAATATCTATTCATTTGGATCAACTTCCAGATTACAAGCGGAACCTTGATGACAGCAAGCAAGGCATTTATTAGCGTGTTCTGCTTTCCATGCTTCATTTTTAACAAATTTTCTTCTTTTTACACTTTGCAGCTAGTAAACAATATCTAGATTTCACTAGAAAATCTAAAGCTTCCTAGTTCGTCATTCAACGAACATCAGACCTGTACAGGGTATGTGGAACTTTTTGTTTAAAAGCTCACATTTCCTGTGGAAATTTTACGCTTCTCATAAGTGGATAGTGTCCTTAATTCACTCACAAGGTTCAAAATTATTTTAAACATATCATTATCATCAGGAAAATGTGGAATTTCCTTTCGATGATTTGATTTTCTAAGATATTTAGACATTTTTAATGAGCTTTTCCACCATTTCATGTCTTTTAGGCGCCGTTTTCCCTATGGTTCATATATGTGAATAAGCTATACTCTTTGTAACTGAATAAAGCGTGTGTAGTTGGTAAGGCAAGCCAATGAATGTAAACGGTGTTTTTTCAGAAGTATAGAATTTTAAGTTGGGAACGGTTTTTACGGTTTTTTATGCTACGTGTAGTGTAGCAGTTTTCAGTTTTCATTTTTTATGATTAGTTCCCTTCACATTTTATCATAAATAGGTTGACGCCTGAACACTGTCTGCAAGGTGTGCAGATTCATTTCAAAAAAATTATATTTGAAGATTCTGCGTAAGAATTTTGGTTTACGAGAAATTCAACATTTCAAAATTCAACTCGTGCGCGATCAAGCCGAAGGGCCATCGATAAAAGCGACCGAGAATAAATTGCTGCAGGTCTTGAACTTCAAAAGAAAATTTAGTTTTAGTGATGAGGCTCATTTCTGGTTAAATGGCTGCATTAATAAACAAAACTGCGGCATTGGAGTGATGCGCAACCACAGGTAGTTGTCCAAACATCGTTGCAAACAGTGAAAGTCACAGCTTGGCATTTTTTATGGATCGATGGAATGATTCGTTAATGTGTGCTCAAAAACGCTGCTGAAAATAACATTACAATTATGTAAACAGTTGTATAATGATCGTTATAAGGCCATGATCAATAACATTTTCGTTCCGGAAAAGATCCGATGTAATGCCTCTGATCCGATGGGACCTCTGATTTCAACAGGATGGCGCGACATGCCATACTGCTTGTTCAACTATCAACTAATTAAAAAAGCATTTGATGACCGTGCCCCTTATCATACTTAAATGAAAATGTTAGAGAATTTCATTTCAAGGTTGTCTACTTCTAAAACAACACTCTATACGAGGAAGAATTAAAATGAAAAGTATTTCATAGCAGGAAAGATTCAAGCAGAATGAGCATAATACTTATAAGCCATTTGTAAAGTTTGAAGTCCAGAAATGACAGAGTGGGTTGCAATTTAGAATTTCGATGCTAGGTTTATTATTGCAGCGATCAATACTTAGTTTAATTTATTATATCTTTTTTAAATAAACTAACGAAATCGTTTCAATTGCAGAGCAAAAAAAAAAAACAATTTGTGTATTATTCATGCATTAAGAAAAATAATTTTGACTCTATAACTCCTTTCATAAATATTTCTTCCTATGTTTGTGATCTTTGGGATCCCTCCATTTTCTAAACCAGAATTTGGAATAGGTTTAATATTCCTCACGTTTACTTCCCCACTCAATACGGATACACTGTTTCACTTATATAACAATGCACAATACGGATACATATCTCTTATATATATATATATATATATATATATATATTGGAATTAGATATAAACATATATTAGAGAAAAATCTTTATCTTCTATTAAAAACTATACCGAGAATGCGTACATGTAACTCATTTATGAAAATCAACGAAACCTTTTAACTTTTCTGCTTTTAAAGACCTTTTCGGAAAGGAACACCGCTGAACGAAAGAAAAGCTTTGGATGGTCAAGGAAAATTACTCCAGTGAAAGATCGCTAAATCATTTTCCAAGCCACCATAACTGATTTTAGACTTCGGCGGACAATAATCTACGGTCAAAGTAATAGTAAATTTCGTCAAAATTGGAGGAAATAGACTTGTAAAAGCTGTTGTAAGCCTATCGGTCAACCAGACCTTCCGTTAACAAAAGGTCTCTTACTCTTAAGAACCGCATACAAAAGGCACCGGATATTATATATATTAAGACTCAGAAGATGTGGAAAACAGCAATTTTTTTCAGATGAGTCAAAATTTAAACATCGTTTATGTGACAGAAGAGCTTCAGCGTGCCGTAAAAGTCCCGAATATCGGCAAATATTTAAGGATTAATGACATCGAAGACATCCTCGTGTGATGATGTTTTTTGGGGATGAGCCAGGACGAATACGCTTCATTAATTCAAAACTGCTCTTGTCTGTTTACATATCATATAAATGAGGTTGAACTTTGTGCGTTAGAGGTATTTGGTGGTACCGGATAATTAATATTGCAATAGAATAATGCAGTATGTCACGATACGAAAGGTATAGCTGAGATTTTTATCTTTGATTATTTCAAATTTACAATTTTAAAATTTACAATCATTCGCTTAAATTTAATCAAAAATAAAAAATCCATTATAACAAAGTGTTTTCTTTCGGCAATGGAGAGTGTAAGATGCCTATCGCACTTCAGATTGTTGTCAAATGTCTGAGAGTGTGCGACTCGCACTCACTTAAAAAATCTTTCATAGCTACTGTTGTAACTAGAATCAACCCTGGGACCGTTCAAACTTCACTTCGACGTGGAGTCACTAATGTCTCCTTTAGACAACTGCAAATTAAACTGCGTCTAGACAACGCTTTCCATATGATGGGTTAGTCCGGTAAAGAAAACTCCTCTCGTTTCGATGTGAGGACGGACTCAACACAGTGAGCTACTGCGATCCACTCATCTTCCGTTTGCAATGTTGCCGAAACGATTGCATCAAGTGTAACCAGTACAATTACAGAGGCTCGATCCCTTGAAAAAAGCGGTCACAAGTAAAAACGAGTAGAATTCATGGTTTCTCTGGATTGCTCAAAGTTGGCAAAATAGTTGTTCTGATTTTTCCCATTCTGTAGAGGTAGTCATGGAAATATCACGTCCCGTCGGAAACTGTGAAAGCTAGAAGCTCATCCTCGAGCTCCATGGCTCAAGAAGTAGAATAATTCTATCGGTCTAACAACCTGAAACACTTGCGATCAGTATTACTGCTACCTTCACATGGTACTGGGGCAAATTCAGCTTCTTTGCTGCCCATTGCTAAACCACTTCGATATCTTTTCTCACGCTCAACAAGCTCTAGGGGAATCACTCCTGCAACGACGAACGCTGCGTCTTCGGAAACAATGTGGTAGCTGAAGGCAATTTTCAATACTGAGTATCGCTGGGCGCTTGCTATTCTTTTCCATACAGTAGTGTGGAGTTTGCCGTTACCATAGCGTAAGAACAAACAGCGATAACACTCCGACCATCGATCAATCTAACGGATTTTGCAGAATTGTATGAGTGTTAGTAAAAATATTAATTTTTTGCTCGTTTTGTTTACAAGTACTATGTAAACAGATAGACAAAAAAGAGAAAAATAAACATTTTTACAAACACCAATGCAATTCTGCAGAATTTTTCAAATACCGTTAGATCGGTCGTTTGTTCGGAGTGTTAGCGCTGTTTGTGTTTATGCTATGCCGTTACTATCTCAAAACCAACCATTATCTATATATTAGTTCGAATCTCTCTCTAGTCAGCATTACTATCTCATTTTTGCGGTCGCTATTTTTGAGCCGTGCTATCTCATCCATGCTTCTACGTTCATCATGAACTGATTCAGTTTCAGTTGACTCGCTCCAGTGCTCTGGAAGTTATCACCGCTTTCACATTGTCAGTGCAACCTATCAGGAATATCTCCGATGGCTTTACGAAACATTTCACTGGTTAAGGCCGAGAATAGAGCCTTGCGCAGCTCCTGCATTCCAACGGTTTCTATCGTACACAGTGGCCAGTAAGAGAATGGAGATCCTTTATACCCTTTACGTATCAATCAGTACCAGAAAAGCCAGCTTCAGGAAAAGTTGTTACTAAGATCAAGAACAATTCAGAAGGTGAAGAACTGACAATGATTGACTCTTGGCAATTATATCATCATCAACAGCATGGGAAATTCAGTACAGAGATGGCCCAACAAAATACTTATTCTATCTTTCTAGAAACTAGAAAATCTTAGAAAATAGAAAAGAATATCAAAAAAAAGACATTATGTTGCTAACTTTGAAGAAATTTTACTCTGGTTTAATTTTTTTTTTTCGTTAAAAAGAAAATTGACTTTCAATTGAGTCCAACTTTAATCATTACAAGTCTTCTATAGGAAGGATTTAACAGCTTTTTGCAACATTGTACAATTCTTAAAAATTCTGGTTCCGAGTGATAACATCAGCATATTGGCTACTGGGATCAATATCTGATGAGAATGTTGAGTTACTCAATCACCACATAATCAACAGTTGCAACTATATATTAGTCGCGTGTCAGGAAACATTTTTTTCGAGTTGCTTTTTTGATTTATTATCGTTATTTCATTTGCATACATACATTTGTTTATTTTCCTTATTGCTCAAAAGATATTAAAAACAGATATTCAACAATTGTTCGATTTCTTACTTATTTCTAGAATTAATTGTTATCATTTAAAAACTTTAATTAAGTATTTTTTGTTGCATGTACTATGCATTTTAGTGTGATATTATCGTAGTGATATTGGTGTAGAGGGAAACGAAAGAGAAGGTTAGCTGGTGAGAGCTGGATCAGCCGACCAAAATGCCACTAGAATAGATACAATTAAAGTGCCACTAGCAACGATAAAAAGGGAACTAGACGAAATCCTTTGGAAAGAGACAGATACGGCTTGGAATGACAGGAACGACTGCAGGATAAGCCGAGCTCACCCTAATAAAACGAGAACAAAACAATTCCTGGGGAAAAACCGAAATGGCGTTAGAACATTGGTGGCAGTATTAACGGACCTTAATTTTTAAGTCAACACGCCAAACGAATAGGAATCCGAATAGGGATGACACCTGCCGAGCTTGCGGCGAGGATGAAGAAAGTACAGAACACTTCCTCCTAGATTGCCACAGTCTAGCCAACAAATGTCTTACTTGGCTGAGATGTACTGGCGTAACAGAATCGGAACACTTGGCGACCTTGGCGACTTGGAGAGCTGGGGGATCTCTTTGGTTTCTGCAGGACGACAGGATGGACGATCTGCAGACAATAGTACTACACATAGGGAGCTAACGGCCGATGCTGGCCTATGCTATTTTCCAACAAGTGGACCTCAGTAAAAATAATAAATACTGTGATACTGCTCCAGTGTTTTTCAGGAAATAATTACGAACAAATTATTTGGAGGGTATACATCTAACTTAAAACTATTTGCATTATTTTTAACTTCGAATTTTTGTGAATATTGTGACATGTTCGAATAATGTCACGCACCACTGTTGTCGTCCAAAGAGGAAATTCGTAAACAAGTATCAATAACAAATACTCTGATAATTCTCGAAGAGGAAAAAGCCAGGACGTAAACACATTGCGTGCATTGAGTAGGACAATACATGTGCAAATGACTAAGCGCGTAAACTAGAGAATGTTCCACGTGGAAGATTCCGGATTGGTTGAATCGTGTATATAAGCGACTGCAGCAAGCGGCGAAAATAAATCTTGTTGAGTAAGTGACAGTGCGCGTTCGTATTAGTGCGATAACGAAATAGTGAGTCAAACGCGAGTGAAAGTGACTTTTTTAAGAAAAGAAAAAAAAAAGAAGAAAGATATTAATTAATTAAAGTAAAAGGAAAGTGATTTTTATGAAAGTATTATGAGCTTTTTATGTAGTTCTAGGCTTCGAAAATTCTTTAGGGCACGTAATGTTTTGAGCTAGGCAGCTTTTAGTTATGTAAGGCATCACAATGGACCTGCACTGGCTGATTAAGAATATTGCCTTGAACTTCTTTAGGGTGATTATCAGACTTTCACAAGTAAATTAGTCAAGAGTAGTGCCAGGTGTATAGAAGCAGGTACCGGCAAAACGGTTAGTGCCGAAAATATAGAAGCATATACTCTCCTGAAACGTTAGTTTTCGGGCAGTTTTATTTTGTGGACAAGTGGGCTCTACATATATTGAAAATTGTGAGACAGGGACACGACACTTGAAGAACACCAGGTCAGACACTTTTCTTAGTGGTGTTTGATACTCGAACTATAAGCTGAAGTTCTACCTTTTGAGAAGAATTAAATGAGATTAAACAAGTATCATAGGGTATTACAGTCTTTGAGCATTTATGCCAAAAACAGTGACAAAAACTATTTCAATATCGACGGCCTGCATAGTTTTCCACGTACTCAGTCAACTATTAAGGGCAAGCTTCGCAAATTATTTCTAAGTATAAAAATAAGCTTACTGACCTGCAGTTCTTGAGATCTTGTGGCTCTTTATCTTCACTTATTGGTATTTGACTGGTATTTTTCCAACGAACTACAGAGTATTGTTGCGCTTTCCCCGGTGCGCGGCCTTTTAGCTTCGCAATCTTTAATTTTCTTGCAATTGAAAGACATAAATTAATTGTCTGTTGATTTTATTGAATTACTCCACAATAAATTTTCACAAGTACTTAATTAAATTATCACTTCACAAAATTCACTGCTAGAATATCACTTAAGTCAATTATCATTTCTTCGAAATCACTCTCAACGTTTTTGATCCGCGTACAATTTGATTTCAGATAAACACATTGAATTTCGCACTACTTTCAACGCGCGCTGTCGCTTTTCACTAAATCAAAAATACTTCTTTATCGCCACCTGCTGTAGGCGCTTATATGCATTGTGTGTGGATCATTCTCGAGTTCACGTGCTAAGCCATTTGCACCAGCATTGTTGTACTCACTACTCGCAATGAGCTTACATAATGGCTTTTTCCCCTTCGAGAATGATCCATGTATTTGTTCTGGGTATTGTTTTGCATCTCGCATTTTGGGCAACTACAGTGGCGCGTGACATTATTTGAACATACCACAGTAACAACAGGCATTATATACAAAGCTGACATTCAATATAAGGATGATTAAAACATTTATACCAATACTTGTTTTAAAATGTTAACAACATTTTAATTTATTCAATTAGAGTTTTTCTGATAGTTCTCGTGGAGAAATTGAATATGTTTCTACAGTTTTGTGCAAGTTAGTTATTAGGATTCGCATTATTCGCACATTATTCCCTTCCCAAAACCACTTCGGATGCCATTGTCATCACGTATCATTTAAATCATATCATTTACATTATATTAAGATTCCGGACTTTTCGAGAATTTTATTAAAGGCTGCTAACAATGATCAAATTCTTTGTTCCAATGACAATTTAAGAGATTTGTGAGTTTGATTTACTTAGCCCTCCTAAGATAAATTACATCGTGGCGTAACCAATTACAAGCGCTAACACAGCGGTGTTACTCTTGATCTAACGGCATTCGACCGAAATATTCCGGGTGTAATCGTGATTGTAAGTGTAACTTGTTAGAGATGGAAATACGAAGGTGTGGAGTGTGGAATACTCCTTTAAATTTTCTATCCACACCCAATAATTCACGTATACAGTTTTACTGGAAAAACTTTTCACACATTCATTAAATCTCAGAAAGGTAGCCGTGAGGATCTTTCCCTCCACTTTGTGACTTAATTTACAAGCTCTCTATCTTTTAAAGATCTTTTTGATTGCTACAAGGGGTACTCGTTTTTCTTGTAATGCTTTATTTTACTTGATACTTCAAAGTCGGCTTATGATTTTTGTCACTATTTGAGGATATTATGCACAGATCAAGCTCTTCAGACTGCAGGCGTGTTTGGAGCACTGTTGTATATTACTCTTTAGATACTGTTTTTACGGTTTGTTTATTTTGGCTCCTATTACTTCTTTTCAATTTAAGTAATTTAGATTGCCTTGAACTAGAAAAATATTTTCTTATATAGTTTTTCGAAATTTCCATAAGAAACATAACAAGCCTTCCTGAATTCTCAACTATCGCGCTTATCCAAATAGAACTTGAACATTTCGTGCAATATGTCAGTATTTTCCATTTGCTGTTCCCTTTGCTTCTAATGCTAGACGTGTAGTTTTATGATACTGATATTTTCAAACATAAGTTGATCTTTACAACCTATTTATGTTGCATTGCATCATTCTCCTCCAACTCCTGCCCAGAGTTTAAGCTTAAACTAGTAGGACGAATGAGCTCTGTCATTTCTAAAGTACTAGCAAGGTCAACAACAAAGAAAAAAGCAGCTGAAAGTATACTGAGAAGATTCAAGGACTCTGATCCCTGAATCAAATCCAAACCCAATCGTTTTCGTATTCATACCCAATCGTATTCATAACCAATCGTATTATGTAATAATAATAAAATTAATACAAAATATATAAAATAAAAATAAATAATAAAAAAATAATAATAATAAATTTTATATAATGAAAAATAATAATATATTAAATATTAATTTTTATTAATTCAAAATAAATATAGTAAATAATAAAAAATATTACAAATAAAAAAAACCCCTCTAATGGTTTATAAAAATGAATTTTTGTAGGGGCGGAAACAGTTTGGAGGGGCTACAGGGGGCCCCTAAAATTTAGAGGACTGGGGTCAAAAATTTTTAGAAATACTGGGGGAAAGTGGAAGTAAGCCAGATGACGTACGATGTTGACGAAGACACAAGGAACGAAGATCAAGTTGAACTGAGAACTTGAAAAACAATTTTGGATGGACTGAAATGAGTACCGATGAAGTTACCAATGTGGATTCAAAAATAACAATACGAAACCATATAAAAGAGCGAACCCAAGTACCCAATGATGTACGAAAACGGGCAATCAACACCGTTTACTCCGTGTGTCCCGTATGTCAAAAACTGAGAGTTTTTCTCGAACTGCAAGGTAACGACACCGAATCAGAGGTCTATCTGAACCCAATCCGAGGGTTGGAGCGTATCCTGGCTGCGATGAGATAGTTTTAGTTCGAAGGCTTGAAAGTGTGTTGAAAATGAATCAGCGGTGTTCGGCAATCTAAATAGCGTAAACAGAAGCTCGGACCCAAGATTGAAACTTGTTACAGAGCATGGGCGAGGTGGTTGACACATTGGGCCAACCTCGACTGTTGCGACCGTGGTTTAAGCTTTACGTTAAATATTTAGACTTCACATTCTCGTTAGCTTTGTAGCTGGTTTGCTTCTCTTAATCCACTGATTTCCTGTTCTCTTATACTAGCAGCTTAATGCTGTTTCGTCCGTTGTAATAAATCGGTGCAAACTGTCATCCGGATTAGGTCCGCATGTTCCAAGAGAGCCTTAATGGTGACCAGGAAATTTTGTTTCTTAGGTTCTTTTGTTTATTTCGCTAAGAGCGACGACCATTTTGCTAAACTTGGTTTCAGATCTTGGTAAAAAGAGCGAAAGTGTACTCACTTCTAAAGGACGTCCTAAACGATATTCGCTTTTGTTGATTTCCGGACTCGTTTAAATTTCTACATGATGGCTTAAATAGTTATTGACAAGAGGGATGGTTAAAAATGAACTGTATCCAATTCAGTTTCCAGATTGAAGTCTTTAATTCCCGCTCAGGACCCCCTCTACTCCCTTGTTATAAATAAACTGAAGTTGTTAACTTTGGACAGGAAAATACATAAAAGATCCGTCTTTAACTTTGAAAGTACTCTAGTTAGAAGTGACGTTTTCTACAAGAATGGTGTTTTGTCTGTGTATAAAGAATCTATATCTATATATTCGGTAATTCGTATTGAAGCAGCCGTGGAAATCGTGATGTAGCTAACAAAATTTCTTAATTGGTTTGAACTACTTTCGGTTTAAAAAATTGATTTGTTTTTAGTTGAATGTATTTATTAACTAACAACATTTCAAAATTATTGAAAATTTAAAAAAAAATATAATTATTAAATTTAAAAATCCTTTTTGCTTGAATGCTTAGCAAAATTAAGGACTGATTATTAAGTTAGTATTTCTTTCACGTTCCAACAGCAATCCATTTGTCACATTCTAGATCGCTAGTGGGGAATTCAAATTATGTTTTTGAAAATGCAAGATCTGTCTCATATACGAGAGTTATGAATGTGTGATTTACATGCCTAGCTTTTGTTTGTGATGAGCTTTGAGCTGACATACTAAAATTTAATTTAATTTATTGCCGATTTTCCAACAAAAAACATCAGATGTCGTTATCTTTAATTTTCAAGTCAATTGATATCTGGTTTGTGTATATAAAACATTCGTTTAGTACTATTATCGTTTAATGAATACGCTTCTATTGGGTTGATTCTGCTCTTATACAACATCTAGCACTTCTTTTCCTGCATAAACAATGGACGATTTAAGACTCATTTCTCCTACCCACATATATCTCATTCGGAAGAAAAATGAATGCGTAAGGTTTCCCGGTTTGAGCAACTGTAGACATGTTAAAAAGGATTTTCAACATTAATCCTGAACAATTTTAAAGTTGCTCCGTCGTTGGATATTTTTGACACAAGCAAGCACACAGATTAAGCATTGCCTTGTAGA
Source organism: Stratiomys singularior (assembly GCA_954870665.1). Classification (NCBI taxonomy): domain Eukaryota; kingdom Metazoa; phylum Arthropoda; class Insecta; order Diptera; family Stratiomyidae; genus Stratiomys; species Stratiomys singularior. The sequence goes on along the minus strand of OX940880.1, from coordinate 64,438,138 downwards.
TATTCACAGAACACTGCGAAATCGCTTATATAAATCACAGAGTATTTAGTCTTTAAATAATGTGAAATGTGAGTACGAATTAGGGCAAATACCATTTCATTTCGAAAATTTGATTTGAAAATTTAAACGCTTGCGATTAAGCTACAAGTCATTTCAAGGATTATACGTTTACACGTGGGACTAGTTTCATTACGTAGATTGAATGTCATACAAGGGATTGAGTGAGGACAGTTTTTCTGGTTTCTGGGTTGTCTTCTAACAAGATAAAGGATTATACAATTAGTTCTAAATAAAGTTTTCATTCACTGGAAGGAGCTTTAAAGTCATTTGTATCTTAACTTGTTTCATCAGAGCAATACCTTGAACTGATTATGATGAATCAAGGTTCTCAGAAAACTTTCATTGCTTAAGTAATCAAAATATTAAATTCCTGCTTATCGATTACTTTTCAAGAGGATTCCTCTTCATTTTACGAAATCGCATTTATTATGCGGCTTCTGCAGCGGCAATTGGTAAAATGCCTGCATCGGAAATTTTCTTCACTCCCTTGTGTCCTGACTTGTTCAGCAAAAGCCAATGGAAGTGAATGGATACAGTAGTCAGTAGATATGGAGGCCTGTTGGTTGATTCAGTTGTCTAGTTGGAGAAACGCATTCCGCATAAAGTCATTAGAGAAAATAAAAGAAATTCCCATCACACATCAATTCTTTCCTTTTATTGGTTAAGTGGTAGAACGGCTTCATTCCATGTTGATTGCCAATTGTTCGATTCTCTCGTTAGAGTGCTAGGATAGTGCTTGAGGCGACTGTTGTCCTCGTTTTTGCGTTTTATTCGAGTTTACCACTTGGAAATTCGAGGATTCCTTTTCACCAATAATCAATAATGTCGTAATTTTGTTGTTGCAAACAAATAAAACTAATGATGTTTTTTTTTCATATTCATTGAAAAAATTATAGTTTGCATGATTTGAATAGCAAAAAGATACTCTAACCCTTACCTAGCAGAACTGTGGTGTTTAGCCTTTTTAATTATTTTTCTGTATAGGTATTTATTTTCTTTATAAGTATTCATTCAATATCTTCATATTCGTCTTTGTTATTTTTTCGTTCAACACCATATTTGATATTAGAATTACTTATACTTATAGATTACTTTCCTTTTGTCAAGCTATTTGACACATAGTATAGTGTGAGTAGGAGTTCGATGATACAAGAGACTCATAGATACAGGAGCAATATTTCATAATCAACGTAATCGACTCCAGTCTTAAAATCTCTAGAACACGTTTTTTAATATGCGAACGTAACAGTTGCGATCGCGCTCACAATCAGTCATCCGGTGGCATTTGACAAGATTGAACGTGTTTTAAGTGCAGTTAAGTAAACCTAAAGCAGCTGCTAAGTATATCATCAAATCAAAGCTAATGACAGAAATCAAGCATCTTTTAATTTATATGGGTCTAAGTATAATGTCCTTCAGGTATTTACATCACAGCAAGAGCACTATGAGCTATCCTTCGAGCGATTTTTGTCATTGGCTCATGAGTACGCAGAATTTTTCGATGGAAGTATCTATAATAATAGGGATAAATAAACATGCCAGAAAAGACTGGGGATCTAGATGTAGGTAGAGAAATCAGGACTCAGTCTACGGAAGACTGCAAATACTGACTTGAAACCTTGCTTTTTGACAATCATTCGCCTGTTATGTTACGCTTCAAATTCACAGCTGATCGTTTAATAATCGTTTCTACTTAAGGAGAAAAACTGGTAACATTTTGTGGCATAGAAGAGCAACATCGTTTGCTTTTCCTCCTGTTTATGTGTTTCCTTGTGGGCATTTTAAAGACCCGTTGTTAAATAGTACTCCTGAAGGCATACTTGGTTTTGCAAACAAGAGTGGCTAGATAACAGCCGAATTATTTATTCCACTAAAGATAATCTAATCTTAATTATTTGTGATAACCAGGAGTTCCAGGAGTTTATGTCCATTGAAGCTGTTAACTGTTGTCGAGACAATGGGGTTAACTATCTTTCCATGCCACCCCACACATCACACAAATTCGGGTGCGCACAAATTATAGCAGAGTTTTTGGTCCGATTGAAGGGAAATGAAATAGCCATTAATGATTGAAACATTCGAAATATTGGTGAGACTTTATCTATATAGAATATAGCAGATGTTTCAAAATCAGCTTTCTTGGGATCGTTTACACCCAAAAATATCACTAGTGGCTTTCAAAAGCCAGAAGTTCGCCCATTCAATAGATCTGCAGTTGGGGACGATGATATTGCACCTTTTAAACATTTTCATTAGGAGATTCAAAAAAGAATTCAAAGGTAATAGCCACAAAATAGTAAAACAGGAAGTAGATTTTGTGAAGCTGGTAAAGAAAAGGTTAAGTTATTGATTGAAGGCACAAAAAGACCCTTTAGTAAATCAGTTGAATATCTCTGACTGGACCTCTCATTATTTCACCATATCCAAACGTTCGTCTGTCAAACTAATATGAGATTATGTCTCCAGCAGCAATACAACCATTTCCAAGAAAGACTTTGAACACAAACACATCGAAAAAAAAACAAAGGAGAAATCTAGAGTTTATACCCACAAGCTTGAAAAAAATCGTCTACAAATGTTACATGAAGAAAAGCAAAGAACACCAAGTTAAATTGATGATGCAAAAAGAGAAGGAACTGCGAATAAAAAATTTATTGGCACTAAAGCGAAAATGATGAAGAATCTGACGCAGGAAATAAATCATACGAGTTTGACAGATCTAATCCTGAATAAAATAAAGATCAGAGGTTTCTTTCTCATTAAATTTGAGAGGAAAAAATCTGTTGCTCATTATGTTGCCGAAGTTCTTTCTAAAATCAATTCAATTGCATGTCAAATGATGGCACTCAGCGGAACCAAAAGGGGTAATGTTTTTGGTATTTCCAGATACAGAAGACATAGCGTTGGTTTTCGAGATGTCGTTTTACACTTCCCATAACCACAATTTTCAAAAGACTCTGCTCGAACATCGTCCATGTATACTTTTTCACTTGTTCTAATGTGCAATAAAAGAAGTAATAGAAGCGAATACATAGTATTTAGTTTGCCATTTCTGTTTATCTATGAGAGTTTTTCCGAATTTTTATTTTTTTATCTTTTTATTTTTTGACTAGTTCCAGTGGAACCAGAATAAGTTTCCAGAATACTTATATGAGACAATTAATTTTTTAAGGCAAAAAGCGAAATTTGCGATAAAATGTAAGACTGATTACCACCTTTGCAAAATAAAAGTATAATTTTCATGGAAACGTAATAATTTTATTCTATTCCATACAATTTCTATTCTCTATTAAAGTGCCCCGTTGGCGGGATGAAATGATTCAAAATCCATTTTTTACAAAACGGGTAGTTTTCCTTTCCTTACACAGCTTGAACAATTTTTTCCCTTAACATTATAATATTCGTAGATTTAACTATTCATTGAGTTTTAAATAGAATAAAGATAAGATGTTTCATAATATGATATTTGATTTTGAATTTGACATGTTTTGTCGAAAATTTTATCGACCAAAATTTCATCGATAGCTATAATTTTTTCTGGCTTGTAAAATACTTGAAATGCTTTGGATAATTTGTTGAAAATTCGCCTCACTTTATAGAGCTTACGGTTGGGTAAGCTTTTCATTCCAATCAATATATAAATTGCCAAAAACAACCTTATCACTTCCTTGTTACGTGTTGAATGTCTTAACTGATTGCGTACCATAAATGTTTGCTTCAAAAGTTCAATGTTTTAATGTTCAATAAGATCCTCAGAAGCGATATAACAAAAATTTGAGTAGGTGTTTCGATGCCTTCCGCAATGGTGCATAAAACGAAGCAATCAGGAGCGTTATACAAATCTTAAAAAATTAATATTTATTACTTCATGTAAAAATGTCTTCAATTATGTGATGATTCTTCGCAAATAATAGCGCAACAGGAATGTCACCTTCGACCCTTTTCGTTATTTTAAAATATTTCAGCACCTTTATTTTGGGATCTGTTGCCTCCATTAGGATCAATAAGTGAGTCATTTTTTATTAAATATCAGCAAAAAGCACATTTATTACTGCTTCCCCATATTTTCCCCTTTATTGCTTTTGTTATGTTGTTCCTAAAAAATTTTCAAAAAAAAGTACGTGCTTTGTGGTTACATTGTTTTTTTTTATGGTAGGGAGGTAAAGGCTTTTTAACCCCTTAGGGTGGGACTAAAGACGCACACTCAGCACGTAAAGCTTCTGGATTCCGCACGAAACCCCCCTCCCCCTGTCCACTTGAGAACCGCGCCTGCAACCGTTAGACACATTACTTCGGGCTAGGCCTCGTCTTCCTACATCTAGAGGTTCCTTCAGATTATGTGAATCTCTTCTCCAATGAGATGGGATGGAGAGGAAGGAAGTGTAGAAAAGAGATCCTCCCAAATCCGTTGCTTCCAAATTAGCTGTTTTCAGTGTCAACATTGCCCGACCAAATGTGGTTACACTGTTTAAACTTATATTTTACATTCAATATTCCTAGCCTAATTACATTTTTAGCAATCGCTTAAAGGATTTTGTAATTGAAAAGAATGAAGTAAAAGAAAGTAATATTTACCTTCCATAGCGTTAAAATTAAAAGCCCCCAGTTACGAAAGAATTTCTCTGACGAGAATCAATCGTTTGCCTTTTTCATTAATAATTACCATTTGCGTTAAATTGAAAATAGGCCCCAAAAATAGTTCAGTCGTTATGTTCATGTTTTTCAAGTAGATGGAAGTTGTGTCACATAAAGAGTAAGAACCTTTAAAAGGATCACCTGAAGCTTCCGATTCACATTCAAACTGTGGTTTCACTTTGGAGCCACTTAGCCAGTAAGGGCAAGTTCACGGACGTCGTACTTCCTCAAGACTTCATTTTATGGCTTAGCCATAGAGTTTTTTGTATTGTTTTCCATATTTAGTTGCTTACATCAAATAATTTGAAATATATGGGACCTCAGTGAAAATGGTTAAAACTGTGACAAGCTTACACAAATTCCTTTACTGTTGCATGGGATCGCCGGACCTTGTCTAGAACGCATTTTGGCTGTCTGCAACCATCTTTTCACAAATTGCTTTTTAAACTAAATGTTCCTTCTTATTTTGAATTTACGCAGAATTTCTTAAATAAGTTAACTACAAACATCAGCACGTCGGGCAATAAACAATAAGGAGGAACAGGAAAACATATGCTAAATTTTCAATCCAGCTTTGGTGAGGTGATTTTTCAGCTTTGGCACTCATGTGAGGTTTTCATCTGTCAAATTTAGTTTTTCGCCAAAAACGAGACTATTGATTTTCTTATTTAAAGGAGAGAAGAAGGAAAATAGCAGATAGTAGCTTCGGGATAGTCTAAAATAATTTTTTGTAAAGAAGATACGAGACATGTTGTGAAAGTAATCAATATATTTAATATAGACAATAAAAAATGAGCAAATGTCCTTCACAGTTAGAGTAAGAGAAGAAAAAGTTTGAGTGTGGAAAAACCTTGATTAAAGGCAGCTAACCTAGTTTTAGCATCAGCTTCATAAAAAGAGTGGATCCAGAGACTTTCCGATGCTGAAAAACAATGGATAACAATGGATTTTGAGATACTGGCACTTTTCGATTCAGAGAGCTCTGAATTATGCAGCAATAAGGAAGCTTTTCGACGACCCTGCAAAGCTTGAAACACAATTAGACTTAGGGAATTTAAACTAGAATCGGGAACCCGATACTGAACTTCTACAACAAGAAAAGGATATTTTAGAGAGACAAGAAAATCGGGAACGGAAAGGAAAAAAATAAAAAAAGTAAGGGAGGACTTGATGTTAATAAACAAATGAAAACCCCATTTACTCCTATGATGTTTCTATCTCATCGCGAAACTTAAAAGTCCACAAATATTATGGAGAAGCTGAGTTTTGTGTCCACAAAAGAAGGCACGTTCCACCACCCTTGAAGTAAGCCGAAGCGAACCGCGTTAATATTTGGCCTTAAAAGATCCAGTATTCAAAAATGTTTATATCCTTTCTCGTTGAGTGTAAAGTAGCTCCTCAGTGATGATGGATTTGCTCGACGAGCGTAATGGATACGATCACCTGAAGAAAAAGCACTGGTCATAATTTCTATACTTGAATGAAGAAGCCAATCGAATCTCCGTAGCAGATAACACAGAATATCAGGATACTTGCACAACCTTCTTATAAAGGAAGGAAGCCTGAAAATTGGTACCATGAAGAGACAGACACGATTTTCAGTAAGTAATGTAAGTGTTGTTGCATGATTGTGACTGCAGTCAGCTGTACAACTTGCTGAGAAATGGTCGGTGACAGACCAAAATAGCTTTATAATACTGCCAGGACTCGTGCGATTATAGTAGTTAGAAAAGTTTTCACCTCGTATGTTAAACAAGAAACTATCGGCGAACGGGGACTTATATGTTTGGGCTTTAAGGAATGCATACATCTTGGAGCATCAATAGAGATGAAGCTTGTGTCTATAAGAGGTCCACATGAAGTGAACAATCCCGTAGTGAGTCTCTTACAACTGAGGATAAATTGATATGTGCAAGATAAAGGGGTTTCATTGTATAGATAGCCAAAAAGAAGATCCGATGTTCTTAAAATCACACTGAAATCAGCCCTCTATATGACTTTTGTGTTCGTCTGAAAGTCAACATCAACATTGTACTTTAACAAAAAATACTGACCGGTACTACGGCTAAATTTAATAATGAACTATTCGCTACGCAGGAGCGGGATATTTTCACTACGAAATGCAGCCAGAAAAACCCACACCCTTTTCCGGAGAGGTCAAACCTTAAGTGATCTTAGGAAACATTCTGTTTCGGCATCAACAACTCGTCAGTTTCATCCTGCATGATTGAATCCGAGGAATGGATTCCTTGCCGCTGCACAAGTACAAGATATATTTTAACTCACAAGTCATCAGATGGTAAACATGGAGCTTTCCATGTAAAAATTTACGTATGTCTCAATTGAACGAAGAAATACAAAAATGCCCATGGTTGCACCAGACGTACCTTGAGTTGATGCCGAAAGTAAATTAACTTTGCATTTCTAAGTTGGAGTAAGTGATCCAAATTGATGGCAATCCACAAATCAGAAAATCGGAAACGTTGAAGATTCAATAGAACAACTTATTTCCTACTTTGAATGGAATATAAATGATATTTAATTTTTGTAAATCAATAATTGATTATTTAAACATCAATATTTTTGGCATCGTTTTTTTTTTTGAGTTTCTACTCAGCTCAAACAAATTAGAACGAAAATTCGAATGAAAATGATGGCATACAGATGTGTAAATAAAATCAATGCAACGTGATGAAAGAATGCCTCAACAGGGAATCTTAATTTTCTAAAAAGCAATAACAATGTTAACAATATTTGGCCATTGCTGGTATGAAAATAAACAGGACAAAATAAAGATAAATATCGAGATCCACTTCAATTGAGAAGCCATTGGACCCAACGGAGCTCTGCAAGGATTTAAGGCGGGCACCATAATTAAATATGAAAAGTTATGTATGGCACATTAAGTAAGATAAAAACCATGTTGATTATAAGATTCAGCGTTTCATTTTACGTGAAAGAATTAAAAAGCAACGGATAAAGTAGACGCATCAATATTGTGTCTAGTTAAGAGCTGTCATAGTTAGAGTTCCAAACCTATTAATATTTTTCTAAGTGGTTTCATTGGGGGTAGCAGGAAGTATCAGATAGTTTTGTGTTCGTGGCTGAAGGATTTCTCTACTCTATTATGCCAAGTTCATTTGTTGTAGAACTTGTACAACGGAAAAAGCGTAGATAAGCCAAAAAGTAATGTCGAATCGCAGACGTGTTTTTTGAATTAGTTTTGGTTACATCCTTGTTTTCGACATTTTCTATTAAATATTGATATGAGTTTAATCCAATCAAACGCAGATATTTTCTGAGATATCAGAAAGGTGAAATTTCCATACTACATGCATATTACACTCATAAATGGTGGCTTTTAATCAGTTTAATTCTACAGTTTAAAATTTAAGACATAATTGATCCTGTGTCAACACATATCGTCAAATACAATGTCATATATGTAATTATCGTTTTTTCTGTTGCTAAGTAAAGATGTTGATTATTATTTGAGCTTGTGTGACAACTTCCCGGTTATACCAAATAACAAATAACGAACCCACTTTTCTCATTTGACGAGTGCGGCAAGCATCTATCGCGAACGCCAGTTAAAATAGTCAGTCGAGAACTGCGGCATTCTCGTTTCAAGTAAGTAAGATCGAGTCCTTCTTCTCCAGTTAACTCCAGTCACCTAGTCTTGCGATAATATTGGACCATTTAGCCCTGAAGCTATATTTCTGAGAATAAAGGTCCCCTGCGACCAAGATGGCCTCGTCAACCCGCTTCCGGTGAACTTTCGAATACTTACCTAGTGAAATTTAACAAACATTAGAACCAATTAGCGAATGGGAGCTCAAAGTTAGCCGTTAGTTAATAGGTTAGCCAAATATCGCGGGCTTCCAGCGTTTTGGAAATACAACCTCCTGTGGGCAGATTTAGAATGTTCTAATCAGTAATCAACAAATCCAGTCTAAAAGTTGTAGCCCTTCTGGTGATAATAACGACTTACCATAACTTTTCGCGTCTTAATTTAATGCATAGCCATAGGTCTGTCCATATGTCCTGAAAAGTGCACAGTCAACTGGTATTTCTATGCTAATGAAATTTATGATTGACCTGTATGCCATCATTTGCCCGCATAATCCATCTGGGTTCTTGAAACATTGGGTTAAGAGGTGGATTCTGTGCAATTATTTTCGCTCATCAATGACTTCTGCTTACCATCATTTTACGGCCGCCACTAGCGCATACACAAGGCACAGAACGCCATGATGACTCAAAAGTTCCTCGGTTTTTAGTTGAGACTGCCCCGATTCCCACCGTGGTCTTCGTCATGGCTTCCTTCCATTAATATTTCAGAGGTTGTTTGGAATTCGGGTCGAGAAACATACCCAGTTTTTGTTTCTTAGGCAATATCCGCTCCAGCACCATACGCTTGCGTACCATAGGCATCAAGAGACCCCAGACAAGTGTCATGACAAATGGTTCTCACTCAGCTACTCACACGAAAAGTTTACTATCCTAGCCATCATTGTAACTATATTTTTTCTATCATATCAATGTCTCTGCATCGCAGTCACACAAGACCTACTAGACCAGATTGCAATCGGGCCTAAACGCGTGCGTTGCCTTAGTGCTGACAGTCTAAGTACAACAGCCTTCTGCTCCAGGCTCAGAGCGAAGTTTAGATTGCTGGTTTGCAAGTAGGACCTTTTCAGTTTTTATCTACCGTCATACAGATCACTGAAAAACTTCTAGTGGGCACTCGCGAAAAGGGTAGAGGCAGTCTTGAAACTGAGGATCAGATCTTTGTTGTTGAAGGCGGTGACAATACATCAGCTTTTCGCAGAAGCAGTTGAACAACAAAGATGTCGGATATGAGGCATGACTTAAATACTGTTTTTGTATTGAATGCACTTACGGTTACAGTATAAATCTCCAGCTTCATCCCCGGACGTTTCCGTTTCTTTACTAGATAATGAAATAACAGATGTTATTAAGCACTAGTTAACAAAAGTAAGGATCAAGGCACAAAAACAGAGCAAAATTTTGTATCATATTTGAAGCTGTTAAAAACGACACCGTAGAAGTAAATCGAAAAGTAGGCAGCACTGTTTGACGATAAGTCGCGTCGAGCAGAAGATGTCGATCAATGAGCGAGATGGAGTCAGTGCTTTTGCACAGCTTCAAAGTCTGGGGTGACGCTCTTCGTTAGATTTTGCAGCTAGGGAGTCCCACACAAACAAGGAGCTTTGCAGATAGTAGCTGCATACCGCATTGTACCTAAGCCTGTGGTACTCTTTTTTGTGAGAGTGGTGAAATTGATTATTAACTGCTGCAACTAACCAGTTGCCAGTGAAAAAAATGATGTTGAAGTCTAACCTACATAAGATAGGAAAGTCACCAGCTCCTGTTTGCTTGTTCTGCCCGGAGACTACAGATGACACCCGCCTCACCTTCTTCGCATGTGGAAAATGGACCAGGCTCCAGTGCATCCCTCTGAGAAAATAAACGTGATCTCTCTAGAAATACAACTAGAAATACAATAAAGAAATACTAAAGACTGCATGAAACTGGAACTGCGTGTCACATTACTTGCGGACGGTTCCTCTTAACGAGATGAGCATCATACGTTACGAAAGGGAAAGCGATATCTCTTAAAGTACGCCCCCTTCTTCCCATCTGTCTCTGCAGAAAGAGGGATTTCCATAACCTGAAGATGCCGCAAAGCCAGCAGAAAGAGGCCTAGTACGAAGGAAGATGACAAACAGTTCCAGGCTGGGTTTTTCGTGCTCTATGGGGCACGAGGAGGGTTGTCATTAACAATTTAATTATTTCTACTTACTTTGGTTCTAGTGCTGCCTCTTTAATTTATGTTTCTCCTATCACAACTTCTACTAAGACTTAAATTAGTCCTTCTTATACTACTTCAATTAGTGCTTTGACTAATACTACTACCCCTACCATGATACTACTACTAGTTCTACTGTGATGGGTGTGATCATCAAAAGGAAGGTTTACAAAAGATTTCTTGTACGATATCTTTTCTAAACATATTCATGTTCATACGACATCATCACTAAAAACCTAATAAAAATATTCAGAAAGGTTGTAGCTGTAGTTGAGACTCATTCCTTAAGAAGCACTTTTTCGCTATAATCCAGAAAATCTGCTTATCATCAGAAATCAGCTCTTGTAAATGATATGTACGAATTTTCCAACTGGCCTGAAACCTCCAAGGACATGAACAAATATCTATCCAGCAGCAACAGCATTTTTTCTACTTTCGTATTAGTTACGAACCTGTGGTATATTGATAGCTGACTTTTTCCCTTCTTTTTTGTAATTCACTCTAGTTGTTGCTCTTGCTCTGATGCTGTGGTATTTGTATTGATACTTTATGCCTGACTGGCTACAAGTTGCCTTTGTAGCTTTATTACATATCACTCCCCCACAGTAAGTGACCAACGTATTAACATCGTCAACTCTATTTCGAACACGTCCATATTAGGTAAAATACCTTGGCTTAATGTTGGCCTAAGGGTTTTGTTCGTAAGTAGCCGTTTTCATCGCTGGTTATTTGCTAACGAGTCTCGATGGACTTGATTGTGTTAAATTAAACAAACCCATGTACAAATACGTACTGGTGAATGCGAAAAGGCTTATGAGGAGTATTTGTAACCATAACAAGATCTACAGAACTTATTGATGCTCATATGATTGATTAATTCGATATTATTGTTCTACAAGTAGAACACGTACATGCGAAGATACCGATTTATATTACTATTTCTCTGAAACGAACATAAGGCGTGAGGTGCTCGTTACATAATTCTTCAGCAAATTCGCAGAGTTATTACGATGTGAGATTGAAATACTTTCATGTACGCTTTTATGTAGAAGTCCACATGGGAATTCAATATTACAATATTACAATATTACATTATACAATATTACAATAACCAACTTAGAGCATCAACGAATTATTGAGCGCGGATTTCGATGCCTAAGCAAATGTGACTTCAGCTTTATGTTTATTTGTTTACATATATTGATTTCTGGACACTTTAGATTGCCTTTTTAAAGAAAAGTTAAAAGTTTCACTAATGGTAAAATATAAATCCCCTGGACAGGTTCATGATTATTTAAGGATTTGGCTATATAAATGGAAACGATTAACAAACTTTTGATGCATAAAAAAACTACATTTTTGAACATAAATCAATAAAAAAAATATGTGAGATTGCCCGATTTCGGTCAAATAGACTCCTTAAAATATGTTGCCATTGTTAACTCTTTCGTAAGAGTCTTGATCCCTCTAAACGAAAAATTCTAGTAATTGATATTCATAATCTTCTGTTGATGCAAATTTCTAGTTCTCAAGAAAGTTTTACAATGCAAAAAAAATATAAGAATTGCTTGGGGCAAATTTCGAACGTAATTGTGGATACATTAAAACTTCCCAACCAAGCTCGCGAAGTTACAGCTGAATTACTATGGATGTGTGCGGCCTGCCGCTGTCCTGATGGAAAGTGACACCTCTTATATTAGGGAGTTCTGCCAGTTTCTTAAGCCGCTTGCTTAAACCGTCCAATTGTTAATGGAAGAAATGCGAATTTAGTTGTTGGCCATATGGAGGCAACTCATAATAAATCCAGTCCCAACAAATGCATCTGATGTTCCTGGTTTGATTACTATTTTGGCAGCTTCAGCATGGTTAGACAACAATATTTGTTCCATGAAGTTGCTGTTTGTGATACATGAAAATCTATGAGCCTTACATATTAAAACACGAGATAAAAATTCAAAAAAAATTTATTTTTCAGTTTCAATTTTCTCATGATCAAATGAGTGTGCAAAATGTCACCAATTCGTTCCTTACTAATGTTCGACTCCTCATCTATCTGCCAATTTTTTTTTATTCTTCGATCGTCCAATACCAATTTCTTGACTTTGGCGATGTTATCATCCGTGACTGCTGTGTTTGGGCGGCCTGAGCGCGGGTCGTCTTCTAATGATTCTCGTCCCTGTTGGAATAGTCGAGCCCAACGTTTGATTGCTGCAGATTCTCCGTAAACCTCAGACGTTTCTTCAAAAAATTCTATAGCCGTTTTTCTTTTCTTCACAAGGAACTTTATGACGGCGCGGTACTCCAATTTCCTTAAGTGCAGCGATGACTCAGACATGGTGATGTCTGATGTTCACTATTTAATAACTCAGAGAGTAATGATGCTATTTACCTAAAAGTTCGTTTATATACTCATTAGATGTTACGCAACTAGTAACTTATCACTCAAGTAATTAGCGGTAGTGGGGGTACCCTAGGCTCATAACTTTTCAGCCGGCCCTCGTATCATGTTTTTTGGTGCCCACAAGCAGAGTTTCTGCTTGAATCCAGCAATGTGGAAATGGTTTAAAAGGGTTTTGTGATCGTTTTTCAGCTCTAGGGCGCTGCTTTAACTACTACATACCGGTCAACGATAATCTCTGTCATTTCAACGACATTTTGACTATGGGCTATGCTGCTTTTGATTATGCATATACTATGTAGTATATGCATATATATACTATGTATATACTATTATGCATATACTATGCATTGACTACACGATGTACCATTAATATCACATATACCAATAGGGAGATCATTATTTCCAAAATGCCGGTCATCTGGCTTAGAATAAAACCTTTCTAAATATCTGCAAAGACATTATGAAAATATCTTTCAAAATATTTGTAATCTAAAAACCTTTGCAAGCTCTTTTTTGACCCTGATTTTGGCTAAATACAATTTCAGTAAACATTGCTACAAATTTAGAGCCACTAATTTCCTTTCATTTCTACTTCGCTTTTAATTTTAATTTAACTGACAAACATTTCTTCTTCTAGGATTCAAATCTATGATATATTCTTTATGAAGAAATCCGGTTTTTTATATTTCCAACTTTAGCCAGTCCTTGCAACTTTCTGTTTACTATTCACCATCTGTTATCTGTTTGAAACATCGAGTTCATTTAGAAATGATGATTTTTTTCCTTTCTTCTCATAGGTTTTCTGTAGATTTTCAGCTTTTAAGTGTGATCCTCTCAATTTATATCTTGCTTTGGCAGGCGTATAAATCTGATATACTTCAATTCTTCTTCAATGCTCTTACGACTTCATAAGGGATTTGCATTTTGTAAACTTATGTAACCATTTTGTGCCACATGCATAGTCTTTTCAAGTAAAGCCCAATCCAAAAACAAATGTAATCGCCCGTTGATAACTTGACTTTAATGGATAGGTGCCTGAATTAGCTTTGAGTGGTAAATTATTACTTATAGCATATCTATTGTGTAGCGAAACCAACTTATACTTAATCATTTGACCATCACCTAGCCAAAAAATTTCATTGATATTTGAGACTTTAAACTTGCTTGATATTGCTTATAGCAAGGAGCATAAGTTTTATGCGTCTACCAAAGAAACATTTGATGTAAATTTCCACTTTCGTGATAGGTTCCGATAAGCTTTGAAATTGCCCCATTCCTTGTAAAGACTTTAGTGAAAATGTTTGAAAATTCGATTTTCTTTTTTGATTTTCCATTCCGAAATACTTTGTTTTTAATTTTGACAGATATATATTTCTGGAGTAAGTTGCTCCCTTCTTCAGTGTCAATTATTTTCTTTAGGACAGTTCAAATCTTGCGTAACTTATGGTATGCACATTTAATAGTGGTGAAGACAAGGGTACCACTGAATGGACAATTGGAAGGTGAAGCATATCACCTTACCTGACCCTAGATGGGAAAATGTTTCAAGAAATTAATAAAATTACGGGTCAAAAACGAATTTCTGCAAACTTCACATGGAACGCGGTGCCTCTCATCGCTCACCAAGGAACTATAGACGCGACTGACTGAAGACTGTCGCGGAAGTTTTGTAAGAGTCCTTTCAGAATACATAACCACATTTGTGATGTTTTATGAATTTACCATGCTATTAACCAGCAATGATTAAATTTAGAAATGATGACGCTGGAAGAAGCTTGACAAAGTTCAATCACATTAAACGCCCTGCGATCAGTCCCAAATATGATTTTTTATTATAGGTTATTTTTCAGATATAGGTAGGTATAGGTAGGTTATTTTTCAGTTCGTGACAAGACGCAATGATGATTTCGTTTCCTAAATCTTCTGGACAATGTAAAATTAGTAACATAAGGCCGATTTCACGTCATTGCTATGTTGAGAAGGTCCTTGAACTATTCAAGTCAAACTGTCCCTTGCCAGTTAGGCAAAGAACTCAGCCAGACAGCTTGGATTCAAACCTACGGATTGTGGACGTGTGGAGTGGTGACTATCTAAACAAAATATTTACATGGAAATCATCATGCCCTGTCGTCTTGTCAAAATTTTTTATGTAGTTTCTTGTAGACATGCGCGTATATAGTTCTCAACGGAGCTCGAATTAGGGTTACTTTTAAGTAACCGAAAGAAAAATAAAAATCAAGAATATGAAATCTTTCCCAAAATTTATTTATTCCACGTACAACTAAATGTACAGTCGGTATAGTTAAAAGAATTTATTATTGTGTTATATTTTACAATATAACCGTAAGGATGCTTAAATATTACGTATGACTTTCGTTGCAGTTATCAACATTTACATTTTGGTAGGTTTACCAAAATAAAATTTTAAAATATAAAATTATTTTTGTTTGTGTTGCTAAAAAAATTTGACAATGTTTAATTAATGAACCACATGCATATACCTTTTGTAGTTGTATGCCAAAAGAATAGTTATTACTTTCATTCGAAATGTAATTAGTTTGATTTTAGTGTGTTATCGTGTATAAGCGCGATTATCTTATTTTGATATGCTATTTGCTAGGAAACATTATGTCACAAAAAAATATATTTTTTTTGTACACATATGTGTATATATACCTATATATATATATATATATATATATATATATATATATATATATATATATATATCCTTACAGAAATCCCCAATAAAAGATATTTCAAAAGTTTTGTGTTAGAGTGAAGCGTTTTGGCCTTTGTATATTTTTTGTCGTTATATTTTCTAAATTTCTCTTTTTATATTTATCTGTATGTTGTGGAAGCCTCAGCTCTTTGGTTTTTACATATCCTTCTTGCCTGCTCTCAGTGTAATTTTCTTTATTTTTATTGGCGTTTGAAATAGATTTTTCTTTCATATTTTGTATATTATTCAATATAGTACTTTTATTTGAGTAACCGTGATGAATATTGCATGGTGTGTCTTTGACCGTACTGTGTATTTGTCTATTATAGAAGTAGATTGCTAGTAGAGTTTTTATAACTGGCGTTTCATTTGCTGTTGCTCTATATTTCGATGCTATGGTGTGATGTAACCTTTCGATATCGGCGTTGCCTGTATGGCTATTCGGTTTTGTAAAGTGATAATTGGTATTGTATTCTTAAAAAAATTCTATTATGAATAAATTGTTAAACTCATTATCTAGCACTACTTTGATTGGTTTGCCCATGGTAGCTACAAATGTCATTATAGCTTCTATCAATGTTGGTTTTGATCCATCTGATAATATAACTGCTGAAGCATATTTTGAGAACTTGTCTATACAAGTAGGAATTTGTAATTTTTCTATGTAAAAAAATATCTATATGAAATATTTGATTGATATCGTTCGGAGTTTCAGACATTTGAAATTTTGGTTTAATCGGGTGAGTTTGCTGCTTTATTCTATTGCAGATATCGCAATTATTTATGAATCGAGTAATTAGTTTTTGAAGATTAGGATAATAAAATATTTTCAATAGGGCGTAATAAGTGGAATGGATTCCTCCGTGGCCTGTTTTTTTATATGATATTTTTCAACTTGCTTCAGTGCGTCTTCCTCAGACTGTAGATCTTTCAGGATATTTGTTACTTTTATAAATTTATAATTATTAGGGTAAATTTCTTTAATTTTAAGTTGAACTTTATTGTATAGATGATCGTCCAGATCAGAATATATAGTATTTTTTTATTAAAAGGTAAATTCAGGAGTGTTTCAGGAAATTTTCCGCCTTGGATTTCTTTCTCCGTTATACTTATTCTTCTGAACCTTAAACTATTTGGATGCTTGTTATTTGTTAGAATTATCTGAACAGTGTATTTGTTAACATAGTCTTCTTTTATTGGAATCAGCTCCGTAGTGTTTTCAATTTCAGAGTGTATTGTTATAAAATCATTAAGTAGCGAATCAGTTGCTGATACATGACTATCTATTCTTTCGTTTATTGCCGTAGATATTGCACCTATTTCCCCTGTGTATCCTTGTTGTTCATATACTTCATTATTTAATCTTGATAAATAGTCTACTACTTTATTGTCATTCCCTTTGATATATTCAATCTTAAAATCAAATTCGTTTAGTTTCAGTTTCCATCTAATAAGTTTTTGATTTGGTTCCTTGAGATTTGTAAGCCAGATTAATGGTCTATGGTCTGTTTGCAATGTAAATTGTCTTCCATTCAAGTAAGATCGGAATGATTTTGTTCCCCATACAATGGCAAGTAGTTCTTTTTCTATCACTGAATAGTTCATTTCATGCTCATTTAATGTTCTTGACGCATATGCAATCGGATGCTTATTCTGTGATAGAACTACCCCTAACGCATATTTCGATGCATCCGTTGTTAGAGTAATATTTTTCAAGTCTGGGTAGCTTAATACGGGTGCAAGGATCTTTTCCACGTTTGGTTTGACTGTACTGTTCTCATTGACACATCTTCAGGTTTAGAGTTAACAGTTCTCATCGAAATGTCAGTCGGTTGCATTGACCAATTGTGAATATGGTTCTTTACTTGAGGAATAATGTTATTTGTATTTCTTTGAATAATCAGATTAGTATTACGTGGTGGTTAGTATTGTGGTGCTAGTATTATGTGGTGGTGTTAAGTTATGACCGAAGTTTTTTTGGGTAGGAAAAAATGCATGTTCGTGAGTTTAATAGTTCCTATTATAATTCCTTAAATATGAGTGTCTTTGTTGGGGACTTCTGAAATTTAGAGGAAGGTGAACCTCACGTTCTTGTTCCATTTCTCTTAGAAGTTGATATGCTTCATCTTAAGTTAAACATTTGTTTTGTGTTATTAGCAAAGCCTTATATTCAGGAATACAGGCTTTAAATTTAGATAGAGCAAGTGATTCATTATTAAACGTGTTGAAATATGGAATAAGAATAAGTTCTTGCTTAAATCTTTGGTTTGATTTATTTAATACATGACTGATTTGGTTATAAACTATTGTTATATTATGATTAAATTGTATATTTTTCATTTGGGCAACAAGGCAATTAAAAGACTCTCTAATTCCATAATTTTGGAGCAATTTGAATATAATAGTTTCCCAACGAGAATCTGAAAACTGATTTACAATTTGTTGTGGTTTTCTCCTAATTTTTCCGAATATTATTGGCTCTAAAAATTCTTTCTGGTCTTCAGAGCAGAATCGCAAAAATTTATCTATAACAAAATATTTTATCTATATTTAAATATAGATATATAAAATTTTATCTATAGCAAAATGCTTGCACGGATATTCCGAACTTAGAATCTGAGAATTCTTCTATTCTCTGTATGTTACATAATATTTCACTAAAACTTAGAATAAACTTATCCTATTTTGATTTATTTGCACATTTTTTGATATATTTTCAATGTTTGCCTTTATCTTATCGGACCCAAGATTTGCAGATAAACTTGAAGTTCCAATTTCATCATGAGCAGCGGTAAATTGGTTGTTTCCTTGGTCTGAAGACGCCATTTCAATTCATATTTTCTGATTTTGACTTTCTTGTAGAGTATTCCTTAGTTCCTCGAATACGATGCTGGGACTAGATTCTTGTCCGGTTGTTGATGAAAATTCAGGATTTTGGTTTCTTTGCCAGAACCTACTGAATTTACAAGTGATCAGTTGAACTTATCAATCGTACACTATAAAAATCTTTGTTGGGTCCATATCTTTGTGTAAAAACAAGGAAGGTTTTTAAAGATTCTTTAAGACTTTTAGTCCTCTTCCCAACAATATTTTATATATATATTTTTTGGTTCCAAACTTATCACTTTCACGTCACTATTATTTTTCACTATAATAGTGATAGCTTCTCGAGAACATTAACTAATTCCGATATGGGAATAAGATTCGCGAAACCGACTGCGCCAATTAAGGTTACTTTTCAAGTAATCGAAAGAAAAATAAAAATAAGGAATATGAATTCTTTCAAAAAATTAATTTATTCCACGTGCAACTAAATGCTTCTAATTTTAACTTACAACTGAATTTCTTAAGTCTAATTTCTATATTCTTATATACTAGAGAGATATGATTACTGCAATATTGGGTTACCGCCATAAAGATATCTTAAATAAAATTGAGAAAGGTTATTTTATTGCTTTATTGCATTTTATCCCTTTCTGAATCTTACATTATCATTAACTTACAAAGTATTTTAAATATTTTGAATTAATAATTTGGGTTTTTTTTTCTCATTTCTAAATAGAGTAATATAATAGTGCGTGTTTTTAAAGATGTATAGAACTTTCAAATTACATAAAATACACATGGATTGTTTTTGTTGCCACGAAATTGGCAAAATAATTTTTCGTAATTTTTATTTGAATTTGATATCGGGCAGGTACGCCATGACTGGAGCGGAGGAAGTCCAAACCAGATCCCCAATTTTCGACTATTCTAAACAATAATTGAAGCCGCATCTCTTCAATAACGCGGCGAATGCTATTGGGCTTGTCGACGTGAACGAGAGATTCGGCGTATCCCCACAAAAAATAGTCTACTGGTGTAAGGTCGTAAGATCGTGCAGGCCAGGTCACGGGTCCAAAACGAGAAACTATGCACTCATCAAATGCTTTCTTCAATAAGTCGATGGTTGCACGAGCTGTATGGCATGTCGCTTCATCCTATTGAAACCACATTACGGCGAGTAAATCCCAGAACAAGGAAACCATTAATAAGGACTCTATAGTGAGTAATGTTATTTCCAGTGGTATTATTGAAGACATATGGATCAATGTTGCTGCCGGGACATCAGCTTACTTTCTCCGGATGTAACGGTGTTCGGACAACCGCATGTGGTTGCTCATTACTCCAAATGTGACAGTTTTATTCATTGTTCAATCGTCCGAACAGAAATGAGCCTCATTGTTAAACAACAACATGAGCGTTAATCGATTCTACGCACACCAGCTGCTAAAGTTTTCTCATGACGCACTGCACGACATCTGGATGGACAAATATTTTAAGTGACACTAAAGTAGTATTGAAACAATCGATGGTGAAACGAATTAATTGTTCTGCCTTACGATTTTGTTGGCCAGAAAGGTGATGGAATGCATGATGAGTTTCTCGAGCAGATCAATTTTTTCCAAACGAATCTGCAAAATTTGCGGATATTGCTCAGGCGTTAACCTATTTATGTTAACATGGCAACTCAAACTAACCATAGAGCGCATGGTAGCTATCACATCATAAGGAGCATTTATAAATATTGCCAACGTAAAGTTCTTTGCCTCTAAAAGTACCCTTTAAAACAGTTCATCGATGTAGAGGCATGAATTCTTTGTGATTTTTGATTTGAACCTTAAAATATTATTCTGATTCTTTTGCCGAGGCACCGTGGTATTTTTGTCAATGTATGAGCGAGATTTTCTATTTAGTAGTGGATAAAATGTGAATAAAAATCACAATGTTGTGCAAGTTCGAGTTTTTAAGGGAACGTAAGCTATTTATTCACAACAAGCACAAGATATATCAGCTCTCCACTTCACATGATTTCCTGGCCAAAGAATTTAAATTTTCAGCTAGGAAGCAGCGATGTTTTTCTTGTTTTTGCTGTATAGCACTACTTCAGTTTTGAAAAAATTTATTTTAGTAAATTGTTGGAAATATTGGTGAACTTCTCGAGCGCCTTTCCTTAGTTATTGACAACAGTTTTGAGGCCGTATCCTATCACGGATAATCATGTGACATCTGGAAATATTGCTTTTCGGCACACAGAGTTCATTGGAAAGCCAGATATACAGATATTGTATAGTATAGGGCTCAGGCACGAACCTTGTGGAGCACCTGCAGCTCTGTGTTTGGTTTTGCATAGTTTTCTGAATTTCGACATGCAACTGCTGAGCTACTGAACTGCTGCAAGATTGGAAGGACTACTGCGAGTTTCAAATCATGTGGCAAAAGATGCAGTTTAAAAAAAGCATTGAATATTACATATATGACAACTATTGCTCTCTTGGGAGGTTTTTGCTTGTAATATTTGAAATTCTCTCATATCTAGGTGCTTCATTGCTTTTTACATGCTTAAGTTCATTTCTTACTTCTGTTGGTTTGATGAGCAGTCAGCTTGGAACGATCAAGAGAACTTCTAAAACTTCTGAACACTTCTGAATATTTCTGAAATTTTCGAATTGTAATTTAATTGGAAAACTAAAAACATATCAAATTCAATTTAATTTAAGTTGTTACTTTTATGGGGACGAAACTCACGTTCACAATTATGAACCTAACTCCAAACAAGACTCTGAATTTGTCACAAAAAGGCCACATCATCACCAAAGTCGTTTAAGATATCACACTTGCCTGGTTAAAAACATGGCGACAGCCTTTAGGAATTCATAAGGGATCTTATTGACAGTTTTCGTTTACATAAACAGAGAATACGAAAGGAGCGACTACCACGCTCAAATCATGGAGAGGTTGAAAGAATATATCACACAAAAAAGAAGGGAAATTGATCAAAGGTGTCTTTCCAGACTACAACATTCTTGTTCACAAGTCCCATGTTGTGTTGGCTGCCCTGCACAAGTTGGGCTTCGATTTAGTTATTTGATCTATAAAAAGGTGAAAAAGAAATGTGTGGCTTTTAGAAGTTTTCAAGGTTTGGAGAAATTAAGGACGTAGTTTTAGCTTAAATTTCAGACAAAACAAACCATTATTTTATGAACGTATACATAAGCTAATTGATCTGAGAAATGCATAAGAGAAGGAGGTGAATACAATGAGAAAGAAAAATAGTTCTGCATTTTTACTCACATCAACATTGAGGTGGGCCAACAAAACATAACCAAAACGTAACTTAGTTTAACATAAACTAAGCAGTTCTAGGAAGTAATAATAATAAAAAAAAATTTTCTTTATTGTCCCAGAGAAACTCTTTTTTGGTTGTTTTGTTTTGGTAAAAATGTTCCCTTTTTCTAGCATATCCCTCGATAGTACGATTAGAATTTTTTTTTTCACTAAAAATCCTTGGATATTGTTGCAATTGCGGAACTGCCAACTTAAGGCAACACAAGGCGAACACTTAAGGTGACAACAAGGAAACAATTTCATTGTGACGAGTATATAAATCCAAAGGTTCACACCGAAGGTTTCCCGGCAAAACTTAAAAATTTCATTACAATTTGACAGCAGTCACGTGATCTGTCAAGCGTCGAAACATGACCTAGCATCCATATATGACCCGTTATTCTTGCAGAAGGTATAAGTTCACTTAAAACGAGTAAAGCTAGTATCAGTAAGATAAAGACATCTTCTCCCGTAATTCATCTCCATTTATCTCTTTAAGTCGTGCATTTCGAGCGGTGGACCTGGTCCTCTATATTTTATAAATGGGATAAATCAGAAGCAAAACTAATAACAGGATTATAAACTTCCCGGATCAAAAGCCGTTTGAAAACTTGTGGAGCACAAATCAATTGTTTACTTATCAGATTTGTCATTATGACAAATCGATTGTTTACTTATCAGCAAATAAAATAACTATCATAGATACTACAAGTTTGGCAGGACGATAAAGGCATCAGAAATATGGTTCGGATACGATCATGTTTTTGGAATATGCGTTATCGATTTAGCGCTGTCCTCGACGCATAGGGTTGAAATATTTTTTATTAATTCATAAAAAAATACAACAGTCGTTATTCATGACTTTTCCTATGGACTTTGGAAAAATTAAAAAAAAAAGGATATCCAAAAATTGAAGTGTATGGCCAATTGGATGGCCAGAGGGTCCTGCATGTGTGTCATTCAGTCGAAATGGCTTTCCAGGAAATGATAAAAATAACGGCAAATTTGTTTTAAAACATAAACGGATTGAAGTGAGCGAAATGTTTTAAAAAAGTTTTCATCGTTTGACCTAGGATGTAAAACATTGTCGAGAAACATGGGTGTTGCTCTTGCCCTTCCCGTTTACAAGTGTGAATCTTTGCATGAGTATGCCGCTTATACCTTTCCATTGCAAAATATGGAGAAAGTAATATCTCTTTCAATAATTTTTTAAACCAAGTGTTAGAACAGACCTTATTCCAGTGAATGACGTTCGATGAATGATATGTTAGACCTATGCAAATGACGTTTTGGAATCTTATTTGTTGTTTTGAAATACACGCATTAAAACAAGTCAAAGCAATACCAGAAGAAATTCTCTGTATTTTAGAGTTCTGTAAGGAGTTACACTGGAAAATTTCCTTCCATACTTTTCAAAGGAATTATAGAATTACTAGCGTATTCGCAAGTATTACATTTAGAATTTTGACCTTGTACTACGTTTGGAGGGATTTTAGTCCATTGACCAGCTGTTCAGAGTGTACTGTGAAATAGGCGTTTACTCCATACCTGTATATTTCGTCATCTCTAAAACCCACTAATACTATTTTATACGCATTCACGTACACGAAGACATTCTTTCGCTTGTACTCCACCTTTTACCTTTTCCTACCTCCACGTCTGGCGGAGGGTCAGACCCTTCGGATAGGTCTGGCCTATTGAATAATGACTTAGAATGGTCATTTGAATACTCTGTGTAAATTTCAGCTTTTATAATTTAACGTGAGAGAGCTCAGGTACTGCGCACCTTGATTACCTGATACCTACCGAAGGCACCGTTACTCAAGGTTTGTAACCCCCAAACATTGTTCCCTACACCAGTGAGAACACGCAAAAATTTTTTAGCTTTTATACTTTAACGTATGTCTGGCAGGCACTGGCTCTCACTCTATGTTATAAATCTTCGAAAAATACATATTATGAACGTTAAACATTTCTGGTTAAAAACACGTGTTTAAAACAATATTTATAACGTCATCCATAGCTTCTTCTTGCTTACATGTATTGATTCTTAACCCATTTTGGCCCGGGTGGGTAGTTTTCTACCCAACACTTAAATTTCTCATAGAGCCTCATTTCTCACAAAGTCTCATAAATTTTTTTCAGCTCTCCTCTCCCCCTTTTTTGGTACCATGAGAGGAGGTAATTCCAACCTTCAAAAAATACCATTTTTTTGCTTAAAAATTAAAATAAATTGCAACAGGGAAATTGTTTAGTAATGTTTGCGTTGTGATGGTTACATATAGTAAAAATTTTATATGTACTCATTTCTGACGTTTTCTGGACAGTATCTGAGTTAAAAATTTTTAAAAATCAATTGGCAGTTTTTTACCCAACAGGTCAATATAGAAGACATTCTTGGGATATTTTGTAAAACAAATCAACAAACAGGATTATTAATTTAATAGAAATGAAATAAGAATGTTGCGTAGGATCACACATTCCTTTACTTTTAGTAGGCAGTTGATGAATTTTTACTTTTATTATTCATATTTCTCAGAAATATAAAAACACATATAAAAACACCATATACATAGGTGCTTAAAAGAAAAATTTGATATATATCCTTAAAAAATAAGTACCTGGAACTTGGAACAAAAGCATGTCTGTGTCTGGATTATTTATGCAAAGCAAGAATCCTTCTTTAGAAGGCAGAGGACTCTTATACGTTGCAAAAAAAATGAAAAAGAATATATTATAGACTTGCGAAAGAAGAATACCCTCTTAAGTGATATATATATCATATCGCATATCATGAAAATCAAACTATTTCATACAGTGATTTTGTTGTAAATAGACGTGTGCAATTGATTGTTTTTTATTTGTGTAATTTCGTGGATTCGCTTCTCTGGTTATTTCGTTTTTTGAATCGAATTGTTTTGAAATTGAATTTGATTTTTGAAATTTTAATAGCAATTATCGAATAAAACCTTTTCGTATATAGATAATGAGACGCCAAAAAGCCTTGAAAATGGAGGAAATTATGGCAATCCTTGATTTTTCTGATGAAGAAGATCAGGGTGTCAGGAAAGTGCACAGTTCGGATGAGGTAAATGTGGTATACATTCCTCCAGAAGTGGACGCAGCCAGCGATTTAGAGATTTTGGATGACGAGGCTATTGAGGATAACGCGCCACTTTCAGCGGTTATTGTTGGCATATTCTCTAAAAGATAACATAGTAGATGAACCAGGGTCTGAGCCTGGGCCATTTATCAAAAAATTTAAATCCTTAAGAGAATATGGAAATCCTACATGGCGGAGACGTGCTTTCGATTGTTCAAACCAATCGGTCGATGTTGAGAAAACTAGCTCTGAAAACATTTCAGAGTTATTGCGTATTTTATCACAAACTAAGAAAATACTAAATACATAATCATGATCATATTATTTATTGATTGCAGGTAGTAAATCATAATTTCTATTATTTTGTCTTTTTCGCATCGATGACATTATTGAAATGACTATTAAATATAGTGAACAGTATGCTGTACAAAGTAATGCAAAACTTGGGCTCGGAGCTTACGAATTGAAAAGATTTTTTGGTATCCTCTTTCCAAGTGGTTATCACAAACTTCCTCAGTGGAATCTATGTTGGTCAAACCTGAGATCTCTTCCGAGATCCTGATTCATGTCCACCAAAATATATATTCATTTCTCAGACAATATTAATTTGGATAAATCTGATAAATTTGCAAACGTTAGACCACTTGTTGATGCTCCAAATAGACTTTTTATGCAGTTTGGGGTATTTTCACATAACTTGTCGATTGATGAGCAAATGATACCCTACTTCGGTCGTCATTCTTGCAAAATGTTCATCAGTAACAAGTCTATCACATTCGGTTTCAAAGCATGGTGCTTGTATTCTGAAAATGGGTACTTATACCAAACGATATTGTATGGAGGAGCTTCTACACCACATGACAAAACTGTTAGACTTGGTGCTGATGTTGTCCTCAGTTTACTTCAAAACGAATCATCTCCATCAAATCACCGTGTTTTTTCCGACAATTTTTTTACATCATACCATTTAATGTGTATCCTGTTTGAAATTGGCTTAGGTCTTTATGAACGAGTTTTGAAAAAATCTCAAAAAAATTCAACGGGATCTTGTATCGGGCCAAAATGGATAAACATGCCGCCCACCTGGAACGAACTGCGTCTAACATTTTAATGTTTAGTTACCAATTTTCAGTTATAAAAACAAAACATTTACTATGTTGAAAATGATATATGTTTCAAAACAAAAAAGAAATGGAGTTTTGCATATAAAATTCATAAAATTTACTGCTTTCTCGCGTATCATACTATTATTAGAATTTAATATTTTAACGGACTATTCGTTGTTAATGGTGCTACACGTGTAACGGTTTTTTTTGACAGTTCGGATTGTGTTTTTCTCTGGATAACTTTAATTTTGCCATCGTTGCCTGGAAAGACATCGGTGATACGTCCTTGAGGCCATTGAAGTGGTGGTGTATTGTCCTCTTTCAAAAAGACTATCGCAGCAACTCGAATGTCATTTGCGGATACCAATTGCCATTTAGAAAAACAATTAATTGATTTATCGGTTAGATCTACTAGGGAAACTTGTAAACGTGTCTACTATGAGGAAATGGCCGGGAACGGGAGCCTATAAGTCATTATGGTCATTGCAAAGGGGTGTTATGAGTCGTGAATTATATATCGCTTCAATTTCAATCGTATATGTCTCCAATTCTCGATTGGTAAATAATTTCTCATCAAAGAAAATGCTGTAGGAAGTCATCGTTTACTGGTAAAAACATATGGTGGCTGCCTAATTTAGACATGCGAGACACAGTTTTAACAGTTCAAAAATGATAATTTAAATGTAAAAGGTAGTGAGCGTAGACCACAAAATGCAAAGAGCAGGAATTTCTGGAGTTATTTTATAGTGACCTGGCTCAAACTCAACGGCAATTTGCGGAAGCATTATGTGTCACAAGAAACGATCATCATGCGCTTACGAACAATGGGTAAGATCAATAAACTCGGTAAATGGGTCCTACACGATTTGAATGAACGTCAAATGACAACTCAAACAGTCATTTGTGAAATATGGCCTCAGCACATCGAATTGTAACGAGTAACGAAAATTGCATCCGTTTTGAAAAGCTGAAGTAACAAAATCGTGGCTTTCACCTATCGGAGCTGATCCTTAAACACCAAGGCCAAAACAGTTCGGAAAAAAGACCATGTCTGATGGGACCAGAGTGGTATTGTGTTCTATAAACTCTTGGAGCCCCCGCGAAACCGTTAATGCGTAATGCTTTCGTCCACAAAGTATAAATCTAAATCACACATCAATCGAAAAACTACCGGAATGGCGCAGAAAACATGGCAAAATGAATTTCTTACACGACAACGTACCGTCGCAGAAAGCAAAACAAGTGAGAGACACAGCGAAGTCACTTTGACGGGATATTCTTCTGCACCCTCCGTACTCCCCAGAGTTGTAGCGATCTGAAAATCATCTCTTCGCACCAATGGGATCGACGAGTTGTTTTCCGTAAAAGACAATAATCTTTTCTGGCATGGTATTCATAAGTTACCTGAAAGATAGGCGAACTGTAAAGAAGCCGATAGCCTGTATTTTGATAAAAAGAATAATTTTTACCAAAAAAACGTCGAAAACTTATGTATACACCTGATATTGTCGTCCGAAACTCGGGTTGTTGGGTGTGCCCAATTTTTTTTCTGTTCTTCCAGTGGCCTTTTTTTTTCAACGGTAAATTATTAGTCCCTGTTTGCATTTCGGTAGAAGGTAGCATTTTGAAAATATTGTTATCACGTCTATAAAAATAAATCACCGTTGTATTTGAATTTAAGTTTGCAAGCAGAAGTGGTAGGATAGCGTGGAAGTTGACATTCGTAATGGGGGACGGCAGTTTGAAAATCAGTCATGATCAGTGCCGCCCAAGGAGGTGAACTGAGTGATCTATTGGAATTTATACAGGAATTTATGTGCCAAAGTATGTGGTAAAGTTGGCAAAAATCTTGGAACCACATAAAGTCTTATTCTCTGTTTAGTGGAATTCTGGAAGTCAATTATCAGGAGCTTATGGAACATAATCAAACGTTGAATGTGGGCTTTTACTATCAGCTATCGGAGCGACTTCAACAAGCAATGTATGATAAGATATTTAACAGAGATTGGCTGGGAACGTTTAACCCACCTACTTGCAAAAAACTACCTGCAGGTACGAGAGTCTAACTCCGAAGAGGACCTTTGTGCAGGACTTCCCAACTTTTTCGAAATTAAAAGGAAATGGTATCTACTGGGCGTTGGAGACAACCTCTGTAATTGATTATCTATGATTCTATAATTACTATTTACATTTATAATGGTAATTATTATCTATGACTTGAAGCTCAATCTAATATTTGATTAAGCTTAAATGAATTCTTGATTTACAAAAATTATTCAAGTCTAAGCCGAAACAAAACTGTTGCAGGTATCCAATACCTTTCGCCTTCCACTCCGCTGTCATTGACAAACAGAAGGCCAAAGAACCCCGCAGTGTTCCAGTTCTGTTCTGTCCGAACCGTCATTGTCCTAGAATTCTGGGAAACACATTCAGCGCCTGTTCTCAGGTGGATGTCCTCCCAAAGTTCTGGAAGGAGACATGGCTTATGCTGATTATCAAAAAGTGAATCCTGAGCTTCCCTCTAAAGGATGGCCATTGTGCATGCTTAATGACCGGAAAACTTCGGCAGATTACTATTATATTTGAAAAAGTTATTTTACTTTTTAAGACCTCGATCTGTTGAACATCTTTAATTGCATTGTTAAAACCCCTCTGCAGTACACAATGTATGTACATTGATAAGATAGAATTTATTTAAAAAAATCAAAACCAATGTTGAGTAAGAAGGAAATGGAAAAAACGTTTCCTTCGTTATAATTTCCTTTTCTTTGTATTAAAGTATTAAATGCCAATTTTCAATGTAAGCGTCACACACTCCATTACATTCAGCAGTTATTAACTTGTTGCTCATTCTTGTCAGAAAGAAAACCCACAAAATCCTAACTATTGAAATACTAAAAACTGCGAAAAACAGAAAACTTTTCGCGCTCTACGAATGAAAAGTAATGAAATGTTGTTGAGAATTCCTTGTTTAAAACAAAGCACAATAGTCAGCATGTTGCTGAAAAACGAGAATAAACCATTTTTTCCGGCCTCTGTCGTTGTTATTTTTTCGTTTTTATTGTCTTCTCAATTTTAATTGGCGTCGGTCATTAGCAGATTTCTAGTGAACGATAAAGTTTTTTATTTGATTTTCAAGTCATATAATAAATGGAAGAGGATGATGACAGCAATGGTAAAATAGCGATGTATTCAGCGTTGGCGGCTGGATATTTGTCTGCCGCCAATATTATATTTTGTTGGGATGCCTTCGAGCTTAGTCAATTGTGTTACTGATGCATATATATTTTATTCATAGCATTCAACAAATAGGGGACGTTGGGCAATTCTAAAGTAGTATTTTAATAAATCCTGATACTATAATGTTTTTCTGAGAAGGACGACTGGAATCAAATCAAAGTGTAGTTTTGTGAAAGGTTAGAGAAGTTTCTATTTAGGTCCCGATAGACTCTTTTGGGCTTGGACTTTATTTCACTCACCACGCTCTTCAATCGGGGCTTAGGGCAAAGTATAAAATGGACGATTAATTTACAGAATAAGCTCACCCACGCTTTTATTTTTCCATTAGATTTGGGCTTTTTGTTTTTCGAAAAAAATCTTTTCCACATATTTAAGTTTCATAGCTTCGTCACATGTTCACCGGAGTTTCCACAGCAGTTTCATGATTGGCGAAATATTAAGCTCACCAATAATTCAACCTCGCTTCACGGCCGCAGCTAGGGGAGGGGGCATTGTGGGGCAATACCCTACGTTTAAATCACAATGCCCTTCCTTAAAAATATCAAAAACTAAGATAAATTATTATAATTAAATTGTTTGCTCATAGTTTGAGGTAAAAAAAAAATTATTGCAAAAGGTATCTCAACCTTTCGGAACATACCTCAGTTTGTGGCATTCATTCCATATTATAATAATTATTTGTGCTGTGTATAGATGCCATTTTAGCACCATCATGTAGTGGCTAGTTGTCAACCATAGACAACAACCAACATATAATGAATACTCTCTACCGTCCATGTAGTAGTGGAATTAAAAATCAGGAACTATCGAGCGAGTTAAGCATATAAAGCGCGCCGTGTCCAGTCCTGTTATCAGTACCTGCATATACTATACCTCAAGACAAGCAGAAGTCATCTCCTCAAAACTGCAACACTCAATTGATACAATGTTAGAGTACTTCCTTAAATGGAAGATTGCAATAAATAAAGACAAAACACAAGCCATGAACATTTCTAGATGCAGAGGCCAACAACCAACACAACTTAACATTGACACAGACACAATACCCTGGACCAGAACTGTTAAGTACTTAGAACTAACAATTGACAACAGACGGACATGGAAAGACCACATACGATCAAAACGATCACACTGCTTGGGTATACTCTGCTCCCTCAATTTTCTCCTTAAGTCAGGCAAACTTAATGTCAAAAACAAATTGCTGCTCTACAAACAAATACTTAGACCGACATTACTATACGGTAGTACCGCTTTCTGCCAGATAGCCAAGACGCACAAAAAAGCGCTCCAATCCCTGCAAAATAAAGCACTACGGTGGATATTTCGAATTCCATGGTACATCAGGAACACGGACATACACAAAGACCAACGACTCGACACAATAGAGAAATACATACGCGACAAAGCACTTAAACTGTTTGACAAAATAGACTAAATTCCAAATAGTACCATGGAATTCCTGAAAATCCCGCTCGCGGAAACACGCAACACCTACCTGAGCCTCCGTTCAATTGTAACTGACAGGACTTAACAGAGTTTTGCGTTAACTGTGGTGAGTGACCAACACTCACAGATAGAAATGGAGCAAGAGTGCTAAATCGCACTAGCTCCAAGTACCGCATACTCCAAGTCCTGTTATCAGTCACCGCCAGCATCTCAAGTCGCGAGTAACTCCTATAACCGGACTCCTACGGTTAGTTTTCTATTAAGTGTAACGATAGTGAATAAAGTTTTTATATAATAAACAAAGTGAATTATTTCCCATAATCACATGAAGGGATGGGTCAATTTAATTTTAAAATCTGTGATGCAGAGGGGATTCCCCGTACCATAGATTTCTATTTAGGCTATATTGCAAATTATGGGGCGAAGAATCCCCTGTTAAACTAAAATAATCATAAACTAGAGATTGATTATGATTGTTTGTAGTTTGGTTAAGTGAAGTGTACGGCAAAGAGTTTTTTTTGCAATTGTTATTTTTATTGCTATAAATATTGATTTCACGATGTATATACGAGATTTCTTTGGAGAAACGAAGAGTTGAAGAGCAAATTGACCACGAAAAACCTCACTGCTCAAAACAGATGGAAGCGCAAAATCCAATGACTACTCCTTTTTCCCTGGCAATAGGTTGGTCAACACATGTTGGTAATGTTAGCGATGGTATTTCTTCGGATATTGCAGAAATCGGTGAACCAATAAAATAAGTTGTCTTAACACATATCCAAAACAACATAACAGGGCCTTTATTTCCGAATTGTTCAAGCGTAATAAATAGTTGCAGTATTCTGTCAAGCAAAATGCTGTTTTTAGCTATCTGTGCCAGCAATTTTTACCGCCTGGAAGTAACCAGACTTTGTACACTTCCACGGTAATAGTAATACAATTCCTAATGGTAAACGAATTAGCTTTGCGTGAAAATTATATTTTTAAAGAAGAAAAAGAACAAGGATTATATCAGAATTTAGTTGAGTACACATGTATGAAGGATCCAAATTTGGACGAGGCTATCACGCATATACCACAAAACGCAACATATCGTTCACCTGAAATTCAAAATCAAATAATGCAAGCAGTACAAAGTTCCATTGTCTAAGATATTAATGAATCTGACGTGAAATGGTCTACTCTAATGAAAGATGGGACGAGAGATAAAAATAGTCGCGAAAATATTACATTAGCAATACGTTACCTCAAGGATGGTGTCGTCAATGAGTCGTCGCTGATGGTTAAGACAACTGAAAACTTTGATTCAGCCACTTTCACGGAATTAACGTTACATACACTTACGGAAAATAACATTGACCCCTCTCGTATGCTTAGCCAATGCTATGATGGCGCAAGATAAAGTGAGTGGGAACGTTTCAGGAGTAGCAACTAGAATACAAAATAAATTGGGCCAAAAAATTCTTAACGTCCACTGCTGCAACCATCGTTGCACTTAATAGTCATCAGAACTATCTCAGAAATGACTTTCATTCGTTTATTTCTTGACCAATGTATCATGTTACATGAATTCTTGCATCATGGCAAAGTAGCTGCCTGATATGGTCGAAAAAGTATTGGCCGAATCCCCGAACAACGCTGGACTGGACATTTGGCAATTACAAAAGTTGAATACGATAATTATTCATCGATTTTGCAGACTTTGAAAGAAATTAAAATTGGCAGATTCAATGGTGATGACGTTGCCAAGAGTATCGGTATTAAAAAAGTCCTGCTTGATCCGGAATTCTGAGCGACCATGGTGGTGGCGAAAAAAAACTTACCCAAGGTACAACCTGCAGACGCAGCTTTGTAAGCCCAAAGCGCAAGATTGAAAGACTCCAGAACGATCCTTAAGTGTATCGAAGATGAAATTATAAAATTAAGATCAAATCAAATGTTTAATCAAATTCCGGAAGAAGCTAAGTCTTTAAAAAGCGACGACGGCGGTGAATCTGAAAATAGAACACAGACCTTGAAGAGGCAAGCAAAAAAACCAAATTGATTGGAAGGCTATTTCTCTTCCTCCTTTTCGTCCACCAGATGAAATATAGAAGAGAACGACGAGACATTTAAGTCTGAGTAATTCGAAACGTTGAACATACCAATTGCTAACTTACAAAGGTTTTCGGAAAACAATGATCTAATCAA
This sequence comes from Stratiomys singularior, assembly GCA_954870665.1. Classification (NCBI taxonomy): domain Eukaryota; kingdom Metazoa; phylum Arthropoda; class Insecta; order Diptera; family Stratiomyidae; genus Stratiomys; species Stratiomys singularior. Next base: position 64,405,255 of record OX940880.1, on the reverse strand, counting down.
TTCGATTGCAAGTCTCAATGAGTTGGATGCAGATAAAATGGTTCCACTGAAAAATTTGGGTAAGTTTGGAAAAGTTTAATAATTAAGATAAGTTGTCATGACAAATTACAATTTACAATTTTAACTAATTTTTCAGGTCTTAAAATTCCATCTAGAGAAGAGGCTGTAACGAGAATAAAATGGAAAATACATTAAATTTTATCTACAGGGAACGAGAGGCGTTCAAAGATACATATGAACTGTTTGCATCTGTCGCGACCATAGGTAGCACTGCAGTGTGTGAATCTACTTTTTCAACTTTAACTGGAAACAATAGGCCTCCAAGGCTGTCGATGGGTCACAAGAGAATGGCAGGTATGGTATTTCTGACCTTTGTAAAAAAGGAAAAAAATCAGTTGATTTCTACGAAGTTTTTCGCATTTAATAACATGGTGAATCGTAGAATTCAGCCGTTTTAAATATTTGTCATTATTATGTTAATTATTACAATAAGTTTGCAGAAAAAATATATTCTAAATGGTATTTTTGGTTGAATCCATTTACTCGTATCACCCCACCCCACCCACTCAGGCGTGGATCTCTAATTCCAAATCTGGAAGTTCAACCATCTTGCTCGATTGTTCTTCATAATTAAGGATTTATTAGGTTGCTGCAGATGAAATGACCTACTTAGCAATGACATAAAGTTGGCTGCAATTTTAGTGTATTATGTTGGCACAATGTGATGAAATATTCAAATATAAATACTGCTCCTTGGTTTATGGAGTCATTTCTGTTTTGCACTTCGTAGTGATTGTAAAAACAAAAAGAGAAAGTGAACATGGAAGTGAATCAAAAACGGCTACTTATACTATACGAATTTAAATTAGAGCACAACGCAACGGAAGCAACGAGGAATATCAACAGCGCATTTGAGCCTCATACAGTTAGCGAACAAACCATTCGGCGGTAATTCGAAATATTTCGATCAAGAGATATGGACCTTGGAAGTAAGCCACGCGACAAGCGATCGAGAACGACGATCTGCCAGCATAAGTGGAGTCTGGCCCCCGCCAAACCATAAGAGATCTTGCCGAGAAATTAGGCGTTCACAATTCGACAGTTTGCCACCACCTGAAAAAACTTGGAAAAGTGAAAAAGCTTGACAAATGGATTCTGCATAATCTTACCGAGCAAAACATGACGTTTCGAATGAAGATTTCAAGTTCTCTTCTCTACCGCACCAAAAACGAACCGTTCTTCCACCGAATTGTGACTTGCGTTTTAATGCGATAATCGTCGCTGATCGGCCTAATGGTAAGATGCCGATATAGCGCTAAGACACATGCTGAAACCAAGCCTTCATTCAAAGTAAATAATGGTAGCTGTATGGTGGTCGGTAGCTGGAGTTGTCACCTATTCGTTCCTGCAACCTGGCAAAACCATCAATGCTGAGAAATACTGTGCTCAACTGGATGAAATGCATCGGAAATTGATAGTCCAACGACCTAGGCTTGTCACGTGGCTGGAGTGATACTGCTTCATGATAACGCACTATCTCATGTATTGAGAACAATGGTCCAAAAATTAAACTAGTTGAGCTATGAGACTCTTCCTCACCCTCCATATTCACCAGGCCCCTCACCAACAGATTACCATTTCTTTAAACGTTTGGATCACTTTTTGACAGGCAAAAGATTAAGCAGAAGCTGCTGTCAGAAACGCCTTCGAGGAGTTTCTTCGAACCAGAAACTCGAGCTTCTATAAAACTGGAATAAATGTACTTGTATCTCGTTGGGAAAAGTATGTTTCATCTATTGGTACCAACTTTGATTAAATAAATTGTCTTTGTAAATAGTTACAGCTGCTTAAAATTTTGTTACTAAATTGGCCATTTCATCTGCAGCAACCTAATAATAGTTATAAGATCTATGCTAATGCTCTGTCACAGAAATTATTTTTCTACGAATAGTCAACGTGAACATCACTCACCTAGAGCTCATTGATGTACATGGTGATTGTTTTAGGAGCCCGTGCTTTGAGGGCAGATCAATTATGATAATATTTTTACTTCCGCCCTACCTGTAACTAATGCTGCCCTACCTTAAATTCGATTCTAGTTATAGTCCGTTCAGCGGTTTCACTTCGACAGAGCACACTGCTGTAGTGAATGGGTTAATAAAATTTATAGCAAACTAAAGGTTTTGATTGTTCAGTTTTAGAAGTAGTAGTAGTAGTAGTAGTAGTAGTAGTAGTAATAGTAGTAGTAGTAGTAGTAATAGTACCAGTAGTAATAACAGTAGTAGTAGTAGCAGTAGTAAAGAAGTAATAGTAGTAGTAGTAATAGTAGAAATAAAGTTAGCATTGACATAAGGCATAAATCCGACTAATGTAGGACATCATTGCTTATAAGGTTTCAGTTTAGCGAAACGTTAAAATAAAGTGTTTCACAGCGCATCTTAAGTACAATTTCAAGAGCTTGTATAAACGGTAGATAATATTTACGACTCATCCTCTCTGAAGGTTGTTGAACACGGTGATCGCCACGCCTGTTCCCAGGAACCAGTGTTAGACTTTTCGTTCAGGCCTGACTCGTTTCCAGTGATCGAGGTCTCCAGGACCGAGCGCGTTACGTCTCTTGCGTCCAAACGCGAGTCTAAACATTGCTTAGGTGACATTAGTTTTTGTACATATTTTAAAAAAAAGTTCATATATTTTCTTAAAACAGGGTAAACAGAGCAGTGGTTCGTTGCAGAAGGTGTTAGCTTTTCGTGGTAATTTCCTTGCCATCCTTGAACCTAACCTCCAGGAAATCTTCGTCTAATACTGCGTTCAGTATCTCTGAATTTTATGAGAAGTACCTTCTTTTTTCACCACGATGTCGAGTTTTTTCTGCTGGTTTGCGGTTTTCTCTGGTCGGTTTCTTCATCTTTGCTCTGTCTGCATGTCTCGATCACCTTCTTGTCTTCATATTTTCTGACCTTTTGTTTCTTGACATAAAGAACAAGAGTTTACGTTTCATTGCTATTCGAAAAGGGTTGCTATATGTGGCCATTTGGGCTGAAAAGTAGATCAATGGTTTTCTAGCATTATAACGAATTACTATTTTATATTTATTGATGAGATGTCTTGTTATGCGAAACAGGCTCCATTTCTGGGGAAAGTGGAAAGTTAGAATTTGTAAGTAAGCAAGTAAGTAAGTAAGTAAGTAAGTAAGTAAGTTAAACGTTATTCTTTTCACTTTAGAGTCACTTTAGACTTCGAGGCATTCTTGTGTAAAACACTCTCCTCGTTATAGTATGTTCGGCGACTGAATCTTTGGATTGCTTTTATAATCGTTTTTTAAAGTACTCATCACATGCGGATTCCGGTCCAGGATTTATTTGTCGGCGTTGGTTGACTTCATCTGGCACTTTGTCACTTTAAACACGGAAGTAATACGTGTATCCAAATCCACAGCAGAGTTTCAAATTATCGAAAATATCGAATTATCGAATTATTGATGCCGTATTTATGCCTTTTCTATTTCATAGACTACCGAAATGCAATTCACATAATCATAGATTCGTCAAAACAGACTAGTCCTGCTGGATTAGAATATTTAGTTTAGTTTTTGTTCAGCTCACCTAAAATAGGGTGAATTTTTCCTAACCGTTTGGTAATGTCTGCCGTATCATTGTTTGTGGAATGCAGAATTCTCAAAAGTATTTCGAAACGATTTCTTCTCATTGTTGTCTTCTTCTTCTTCGCATTGTCTTCTGAACGGGTGATAATAGACAGAATTCACGGACCAAGGGATTTTAACTCGCATCCAAATAATGAGCCCAAAAAGGCACCACACCAGAAAACTGGTAGATCTACTATACTGAATGAAAATAAACTGTGACTTCTGTGCAACTGAGGACTCGTTAGATGTCCTGTCCAAACATCGTTTAGCCACGCGTCATTTGGCAAGACGTGGGAATTTTAGAAAAACACAGGATGTGAAAACAAAGAAAAGTCTGTTGCAATTGGAAATGGTCAGGCAATTTCTCAAGGCAAGGGTGAGTCCTTAGTTGAAAACTCCGGTCCTCGAACTTATACTTCAGCTCGTCCGTCAGTGGTGACTAACTTGACGGCCACGTTTGGGTCTGAAGAATCGGTAAGCAAATCAGGCTGGGCACTTGACATGTTAAAGCTACCAAAAATGACAATCCCTTTTTAAACTTTGTACTTCGCTCGTGTACTGTGTACTGTGAGCAAGTGGATAAGCAGCCGTAGTTGTAGTGTTGCGCTGGAAAAGATCGACGTGACTTACCAAGAAGCAAAAACCTCGGCTTTTATTCCCGTCTGCGTTGACGAAAAGATTATCGAGTCGAAGTGATAAATTAGAAACCTTGGCTAGATGATTGACTCGCAGATGAACTAGTTTGTTTAGGTTTGGCAGGTGGTAGCTACATACTGGACTGCCTCTGAAGTCGAAGAGAGAAATCATAACTAAAGAGGAAAGAGAGGAAGTTACCGTTGCGGAAATGTACTCGTATGGTAAATGGTTCATGAAGAGCAAGGCAGGTGGACCTCACTCTATATGAATGACCTGGATGTGTAGCGCAACTACTCAGTGAGCAAGAGTACCTTCATTAAATGGGAATGTCATGGTTCTCTATTTGCATATTCTGTGTGGAATAAAGATGGTTAGAAATCCTTTAATACTTCAAGAAGAATACGCAGTAATAGTCTGAATTAGAGACGTTACTGCATTTTATTGCTTACTGAATAAGTGTTAGTGTTAGCGGCATCAGATTGATTCCATTTACGTTATAAAGCAAAAGTGACAAGGTAAGCATGGAAGCTAATAAAGTGCATATATGGTATTGTTTACTACACCAGTATGATCTTGGACACTGCGCAGCGGAGGTCCCATAAAAAGGCTAGCAGAACGAGCATGTAAACCACAGTTTTAGTACCTTCTTAATGGGGAACGGACATTTACAGATCAGTCAAGATTAGGAGGCCCCTGGAGAAGAAGATAGTTATCTATAAGAATTCATGCAAGGTGTTGATAATATGACCAACGTACAATTATCGGGGAGTTTTCAGGTCCGCAGAAAAACTATAGGTGCATTGATGCATGATTCCACGAACTTCTCAAAGTAACAAAAAGGACAAAATTGCTTGCTGTCTTCCATCTAGCTTGTCAAACTAATGTAGGAATCCGCATTTTTTGCAGAGATGAAACCTGAAACGCCACCAGAAGGTTTTCAAAGGAGGGAAATAACTAGCATCGCCTTCAAGGCTTGAATGCACATAACGTCCTACTGTCTATTTAGTGGGATTCTGGAGGAGTCAATTATCGGGAGCTTCTGGGAAACGTTTTTTGCATTTGGAAGATTAACCAACCTCCCTTCGCTCCTTTCCGTGGCGTGGTCTTTCCACGGAAAAGGCAATGAGAATGATGTTGGTATCTAAAGACAATTGGAACTACGTGTCATATGAGAGTAGTATTAAGCGAAAATTAATTGAATGCATGATTGACTAATGCAACGTTACTGGTCAACTGATGTTATTCGATTTATTTCTTTGAAAAACAAAAAAGATGTATGCATTATTGAATTAAGATGATAAGAAACTTTTGAATATTCCGAGAATAAAAAGCAGTAATAGTTTGAACGAATCTAGCACACGAATGGTATAGCAAGGAGACTCAGCATACGTACAAGCTGCACGTATACTTCGAACATAGTGTAATCTTTAAAGCATTTTTAATTCGTATCAACTCTGAATCTAACGACATTCGAGTCCAATTATCCCCATGCATTGATAGTTGTAAGCAAAATTTGTTGAAGATTCGCTTTCAAACCGAAGATATGAAGAGATGCGCATTAAGATTCTCTTAAGTTTTGTTTTCTAAAAAATTAACTCAGGTAGGCTATTGAGTTAATTTGTGTGAATGTATGTTCTTGTAATCGTATGTAATTTGTACTACTTGTATTGATCTTGCTTATATTCACCCTTAGAAAGCGAGCTGTCGTGAACTCTCCGCATTAGTCTTAGCTACATTGGGTATTCGTTTCTTTTTCTTTGTGATGCGACTCCGGACTATTCACGCTAATTACTTACGCTGTGCATCGAACAAAATTTCAACGTGGCGGTATTTGACTAATATATATGGAATTCTATGGATTGGTGAAATTTTTGTCAATTTCGCAACACATGTTGTATCGAGAATAGCCCTCACAAAGGATAAATTACAATACCAATGTGAATCGACTTGCGCTTGCTCTATCTAACAGATGTTGGGTGAGAGTATCGCTATGTTGAAATACAAGATTAAGGCAGATGTCAGTTTATAGTACCAGGTTAAATCTCGTCGAAATTAATTTACGAAATTATACGATCTTTCTTAGATTTGATACGCAGTTGACCATCATACAAGTCTAAATTCAAACAAACGGCATCGCAGAGCACTTAGTCTAACCCAAATAATGAAGCAACAAAGCAGTTTTTAAGTAGTTCTGGAAATTTCCAGCCAATTTTCGTAACATGGCATTTTTGATACATCCATAGTTGTTCAAAAACAAAAAAGGAATTTTATATTCGTTTTTATGTTGTCCTTTTAATCCAAAAGTTTCTCATTTTTACTGTTTTCAATAAAAATCTTCAAAAATTTCTGTTAAAAAACCTGAATATCTTAGAATGAAATTATTTGTAATTATATCTTACGTAAAATATCAACGAATTCGTTGAAAAATGGTTAAGCGCAATTTGATTTTTATTATCAAAAAAGTTAAATTTGGAATTGCCGTTTTCGCAACGTTTCGACCCTTATTGATATCAATTCATTATTGAGCTAGTTGCTATGAAATTTTCTTGTTATATTTGGACTTGAGTTTCTGCAAGCCCCTTTTTCTTAATCTGTTCTTATATAACCATGTTTAGAGAAAAATATTTTTCGTAGAAACTGTTTCTTTACAAATCGTGAAAATTAGGTACAACAAAAGTAGCCATTTCCTTGACGACGGCTGACCGAATACTTCGTTTGTTTTGCTTCTCATGTTCTTTTCCAACGGCATTGTTTACTAATTTTTTCAAAGCCAAGGTATATATGATAGTTCTTATTGATATTTCCATTGTTAATATTTTGAATGTCAATTTAACTCAAACAAGAGCCCCGACACCGGCAAAACGTGGACTTTGGAAAGGCTCCAAGCAATTTTCGAGTGCGACTCTTCGGAATCTGAGGCCGAAGAAGTATTAGGTCTACCGGAAATATCTGTCCGTTTTTATCTTAAAAGAGAATAACATAGTATTAATATATTTCATAATATTTATTGTAGAGTATACTTTCGCGCAACTTGTAAATGCCATTATTTAAAAATTGATCTTTTTTCAGAGGCGAGGAACTCAACTAGTTCTTAGTAGACATCGCCTTCAGTTTTGATTTTTTTTGTCCTGTAAAAGGTTCTACAAAAAGAGAAAAAAGTGATTGTCAGAGGTTGTGAGGACTAGAGAGTATGGTGAATGTGACGGAATTTCCCAGCCTAGCTCTGAAATTTCCTGAAAAATCGTCAAAGCAGCATGTGGTTTGGGTTTGTCATGACGCAGTACAACGTGCATCCTATTGAATATTGCAATTCTTTTATTGCTTTATTTAAATTATCTCTTTCGCTCCAAATTTAACTTTTAATTAGGTTCAAAAGTTCGTAGTAGATTGTTCCTTGAATGTCCTACCATATTCACATCATCTTATTCAGAAGCTTACCTTAGAAGTGAACGGGCAGGCTGTCCGGTCCCGGAATATGCTCAATTTCTCACGATGTTTTAGTGTGTAATCTATTTTTCGTCAACACTTAATATGCGGTCCAAGAAAGGTTCGGTTTTGTATCGAGCAAGCAGATATATATATTTGACGATCCGATTATTCAAATTTTCTAATCAAATTTTCATCTAGAACATTAATAGACCAATCCAAGCTTGCAAATATGTTGGGGAATGGTTTGTTGAGTTGAACTAAGCTAAGCAATCTCTGATGTTGTCAAAAAGAGATCTTGCTCAATCACAGTCTCGATAAAGTCAAAAACGATCAAAGATGGCCGTCCTGAACGTAGCTTGTCACTAACCTCAACTGACTTGCTTCAAATTTTAAACTGTCTTCTAGATATTTTATCACTAAATACATCTATACTAAAAACTTTCACTAAATTTCGACAAATTTCTGTAGCATTTCTTCCTTGTTGTGATTCCTACAAAATACAGTGGCATCAATGAACTTTATCGGTACCCGTGTTTTCACGATAGCGTCTCACTTAATAATGACATGAGAAAACTTTGTTTGATTTTTTTAGTAATGTTCATGTGTGTAAATACAATGATGAAGAGAGGTAGTCATATATGTATGTCTTAAGCTCACATGTGTATATGGATTGAAACTTGAAGGGACACTACGGACAAAACTTTTCTCAAGACCTAATTAAATAATTTGCATTCCACCAAAAGTAGATCAAGTCACGCATGACGAAAAAATTGACGATAACTTGATTGCTCGGTAAATTTTGGTCTGGAGACGGACATTGCTGGCGCTTTTGAGGTTAAAGGAAGAAAATAATGTGTAAGCCTGCTCGCACAAAATGCGAAACTAACAAAATCATTCCGAAATCTAACAAATTTTTGGAATAAAACCAAACATCCTACTTACAAATCTGGGGAACCAACCTCTAGAAATAAAATATATTATAAATGTTTAATTCAGTCTTGCGAACATTTGCGAAGCAAACAGGTCGCGAACCTGAAAAACCGCAAAATTATTTTATGACGACGCACCGACCTACCTTGACTCCAAAAACTGCAATGAATATTTCTTTCGGGCCATCATCAGCTTCCACAACATGGTTTGTAACTTAAATCTTGCTTGATAAATCTTGCCTTGGTAAATCCGAAATAATCGATAAATTTTCCAAATTACAACCACAATCCACCTACATGAATAACAAATTCATGCAGTTTGGGGTTTTTGGCCAGAACTTATCAATGGACAAACAAGTTGTGCCATACTTCCGCAGGCATTCCGGACAAATGTTTGATTCGGTCAAAACCGATTCGATTTGGCTTCAAAATCTGGTGCTTCTGCCCATCTGAAGATTATTTGTACCAGGTTTGTCCCTATAGTGAAGTAACTAAAGGAAAACTGTAGATTAAACATTTATAACTTTAAAGATTTGTGTTGTAACAAATTTGTATTTGTGTTGTAACAAATTTATTGAAGGTTTGAAATGAACCAAGACATCACCACGTATATCTCGATAATTTTTTAACATCTCAGGACGTTCATTTCATGAAAAGAATGTAATCGCCGCAGTAAGACGAATGATAACAATATTATCATAGTTGCAACAAATAATAGATTTATTCACCCAGTCCAAAAAGTGGAGCACTTTAGCCGAAGCAAGTGACAATCAATGATGATTGATCAGCCTAAAATTTTGGCTGACTATAATGAAAATATGAGTGTCGTGGACATACACGGCAAGGCAGTAGATAACCACTGGATAAAATTTAGAGGCCTAAAATTTTGGTAGCCCTCATTTGTGAATGCTTTGGATTCCTGTTCTGTCAATGCATGGACAATTTATAATATTTTTAACTAGAAAAACTGAAAGAAAAATTCGCTTGATTCAACCCTTGGCCGTTATTGGATTAAATTTTCGAGAAGAGAAGAAATATTGAAGAACTTTGGAAGATTAAAGTATCTTTTAGATTTGAATATCAAAAGCTAACACATATTGACATGAAACCGGGGAAGAGAAAGGAGCAACGGCTCGCAACTATGAAAATGAGCATTCAAGAAGTGTTTCATTTTTAAAACTACACTTTATTGCTTTTTCATAAATCCATGGTATTCAACAAATACAAAAATATTTGAATAAAAAATATTATGCATATCCATACAGAAGGAAATAAGCAATTTAGTAACCCACAATAAAAGAAAAAATATGGGATCTATAGTTCGTGTACAAATTAGTTTTGAGGGATTTAAAAAAGATGACATAATTAGATATATCGAATTGGCCTGGATTTTTTTGAATTGCAATTTATATACTCATGTTAAAACGTCAATTTTTTCCTCCCATTGTGTCATCTCGTTAAGACGTAAACAACACCCATTTTTTGTGCTCCAACAATGTCAAATTTTGTGACGAAGAAACGACGTTTGCTCCAAGCGCTGCTTGTTTGCTTCAAATTGAAAAAAAGTGCAGCTTTCACGACATCGATTGCTATGTGATGCATATGTAGAACACACTCTATCAATAAAAACAGGTGAGTATTGTCGTAAAAGTTACGACAGTGACATCAATGGCAAATAACGCGAAGGTAGCCCAGATAAGGTTAGAGACGCTGCGTTTGAAACGTTACTCGACCACGATTCATGCCACACCCAAAAATAGCTTGGTGAAACCTTGCGAGTGACTCAACAAGTGATTCCTAACCGTCTCAAGGCCATGGGTATGGTGCAAAAAGGACGTTGGGTTTCGCATGTATTCCACTCATCCGAACCCCGTTTTTTCGTCCAAATATCTGCTCTAAAGGCAAAGTAAGATGGGAGGAAGAGTTATTGTATCAAATAGTGACGGGAGACGAAATATGAATCCAGTAAGACAACACAAGGAGCAGAAAAAGGTGGGGCGAGCCCGTTATGCTTCAACTTCAACGAGTATTTACAGCAAGAAGATAATTCTGTGATCTGCTGGGACTAACTCAGAGTGATCTTTATAAGCTACTCTACCCTAACGAAACTGTCACTTCGCAACGTTATCAAAAACAATTGATGCAATTGAGTTAAACATTAAAACTTAAACGCTCCTAATATGCCAAAAGACATGGCAAAGTGATCTTTATACACAACAACGCTCGGCCCCATGTTGCCAAATTTGCCAAGGAAATTTTGGGCACCCTGAACTGGGATCTCCCCTACCTCACCCACCAAGTTCGCCAGACATTACTACTTTGAACTGTCACTTGTTCCGGTCGGTAGTTCATGAGCTGGCTGAGCAACACTTCACTTCTAACGAAAAAGTTCAAAATTGGGTCGATTCTTGGATCGCCTCGAAAGTTGAGGAATTTTTTAGGAATTTTTTAGATGCGGTATCTGTATGCTGCCTGCAAGATGGAACCTGATGAACAATATTTTCATTGATGTACATTATACAATTTTTCTCAAAATAACTTCGAAATTTGAAAATAAAACCCTTAAAACTTATTTGTGTACCTAATACTTTGCCGAAAATACAGGACTTTAACTTTATTTTCTCGTGATAACTTTTTTTTAAAACGTAGTCAAACTAATGGAAACCTCTGGAGGGGTTGGAAATTTGATTGCTTGTTCATGCTTTTAAATTTAAGTACGTAAAACGACGGAAAGTTAAAAGTGCTGAAAATTTAAGCTTGTTCTGTTTCATTAAACCTCGCCCTCTTTTGAGGATTCTAAGTCTCAATTTGATTTGAGCATTCGATTTTCACAATCCAGCAATTTATCCTCTGCACTCTTGACCCCACATTCCCTCATTCCAGCCATTATAACAATATCTACCAATATAAAAGATTCATAGTCCCTTTATACACATTCAGCTTCTGGCGATGTTGTTATCCTCTTTTGCCGGCACCACAATACTGTGGAAGTCTGCAGGGACAACAACAGCAAAACCAGCAAAAAATAATATGAAATGAAAAATCAGCACACGCCATGCGATAATGTTAAACAAAACTCGGGTGGAAAAAGTATTGTCGTGTAATATAGTATTGGTTTTATTCGCAAAACAATCGAAGCTGGGAAATTTATTGGCCTATTCGCGCCAGTCAAAGAACGAAATAGTCGGTACTGCGAGCAAACACGAAATTCAAAATAACGTACAAATTTTATTTCATTCATATTTATTTTTTATTATATTGGACTTTTTTAGTGAATTGCCTAAAGAATGGGCTCAACCGTACATTTTTCGGGGGAGAACGAGTAGCGAACGTTGGATATAAATTAGAATTTTCTATAGAGGCATAAATTTTACGATTCAGCACAACTGAATTAATTAATAGTTAGTGTCATTTTCAATGTATTGTGCGACTCTGAGTGTTGCTTTTGAATGTGCAATGTCGTGTTATTTGCGTATCCTTTTTCACAACAATATTTAAGGCTTATTGGCTGATGTTTTTATATTGACTTATTTTGAAGATAGAGAGCTTGAAAATAATCGACTTTGGATGTTGGAGAAATCGCTATGGAACGCTTTCAGAACGTAAATGTGTTGCGAGCAGTAATATCCCGCAGTGATTGTATGCGTTGTTATTAACCGCTCACTTAACATTCATTGACATACTATTATAGTTTGTATATAGGGATAAGGTTTATAAGGAAATGTTAATGAGCATCTCAGCCCACTTTTGTCTTTATGTCGTCCTATCTTCAACAAGTTTTGTGAATTTTGTGAATCTTGACGAATCTGAAGCAATCGGTCACAGCCCATTATGTTAGGATTTAGTTATTGATGTCCTAGACACTACTCAGTAGATACGTCATATAAAAGCACAAAAGAGCAGAATGGCATTTCCAAATGGCTTCAGGCCGAAAAAGATCGAAACTGCAAAAGGAGATTTATAATTGATTGTGATGTTCAAATTATCAACGCAAATTAAATTTTAGTTATTTTTGTTGAACGTAGATCAGGAATCTGAATATCAGGAGTGTTTTGGTAGTACTCTGGTTGTTTTGTGCTAATACTATGTACTACATGAACAGTGAGACTCCTCATAAGGATAAATAAGAAAATAAGATATGAGACAACAAATAGCGTCTAATTCCGTGAAGCAGTTTAAAAGTCATAGTAATGTAAAGTTCATAATAAAGTTCTTCACGCTTTAGAGTACTTTGTATTATTTCAAAGCCTCCCAAAAAGAGCTTTGTCATAGAGAACCCAAAAGAGGACATGCACTTTGAAGTGTTTGAAACGTTTAGGCTCAACACGAACCATGAAAATCTACCGATAGTATGATCTAAGTTTTAATCCTCGCGGATATCACCAAAAATATACAGTATGCGCGTTTTTTGGATAAAAAGAAACCGGACATAATTTTGAAATTTAATTCACAAGCGAGATAATTAATACAGGGTCTGTATTTTAAGTAATGAGAATATTTTTGTCCAGATACCATTTTGCATCAAAACGCAATTGGACCGGCCGGAGCGAGTAGTGAGGGGTTCAAACTTTAACTCGGTACAAGCGGTAGTCGCCTGCTGGCTTGCGTTGAGGGATGATCGTCCGCGACATTGACGTCTTCAAAAAAGTGTGTGCAAGCTCAAAATGCAGCGAACAACAGAACAGCGTTACGCAATTAAATATTGTTTTCGCCTTGCAAAATCAGGTGCATCGACGCTGGAAATGATGCGACATGCATACCGCAGTGAAAGCTTATCACAAGCTCAATTTTATGGGTGGGACAAGATGTTTAAAGAAGGACGGGAAAGTCTGGAAGACGAACCGCGCGCAGGTTACCCGTCGACCTCAAGAACTGGAACGAACAACATGTGCAAGTTCTACTGAACTCTGACCGGCGTTTAAGTCGTCGCATGATTGCGGATAATTATGGAATTGATAAAATGGTGGTGTACAGAATTATCAGCGAGGATCTTGGGATGAGGAAGATTTGCTCCAAGCTCGTCTTGAAAGGTTTGAGAAGCAAAAGCAAAACCGTGAAGCCATTTTGAAAGATCTTTTGGAACGCGTTGAAGAGGACCCTCAGTTTATCGACAACATCATTACCGGGGACGAAAGCTGGTTCTTCGAATATGACTCCGAAACAAAGCGGCAGAGCTCCGAATGACACACTCCGCAATCACCTGGAAAAAAAATCTCGCATGTCCAAGTCCAGGATCAAAGCAATGCTGTTTTGTTTTTTTTTTTTTTTGACCACACCCTGTCCACTCGGAACTTGTGCCTGATGGATAGTCTGTCAACGGCCCTTTCTAAGTTGAAGTGTTGGAAATATTGAAGAGACGAGTGAACCGAGTGCGACTGCATCATAACAATGCGCTCAGTCACACCTGCTTCGTGGTTTCCGAGTGACTAACGAAAAATGCCATCACAGTGGTTCTCTAGCCTCCCCACAGCCCCAGCAGACTTTTTCCTCTTTCCCAAAGCGAAAACCACTCTCCCAGGACGCCACCACGGGACTCTGGATGCTATTAAAGCGGGGTGCACGCGTGCTTTGAAGGATGTTTCGGTTTCGGACTTTCAGAGAGTGTACGAAGCATGGATGTCACGACTTCGAAAGTGTGTAGATGCTCAAGGAGCATACTTTGAAGAATATTACGAAAAGGTAGCGATATCCGCAATAAATTTTGTTTTCTGGATTTATTCTCATTACTTAAAATACAAACCCTGGATCTTTGCCTAATCTTTACCCATCTAATCAATTTTTTGTTTCTACGTAACCTTCGATATGATCTCTTAAAGTATCTTGAGTATTCTTAAGTCTGTTCGTCTGTTCATAGGTGTGTAATTTTTATGAAACAGCGTGCTCAGTCTGTAACACCGTTCAGTTGTGACTCTGAAAATTGAGAAAAAGCATTGTTTGCATACTGCAGTATTGACACCATTGCTTAGGACATTATTTTATGGTAATCCCTTTTGGTTTTGTTATGTCAGAAAGTCTTTTTCTTCTCCAGAAGTCTTTTTCTCTTATCTTTAAGAGTTTTCATTTTTTGCCCCAATACCTCAAAATTTTGTAAAAAATTCCTGAACGTACTCCACTTGGAAAAATTTTTTGGTCCTGTAAAATAAAGACGTACTATTGTGGTAAGTAATATTGGATTTAATGCCTAAGTACGTTATTGCTTTAGTTGTTATAAACATTTTGCGTATGTTGAGGAATAGCGAAAAATATGAACAAGAAAACAAAAGGTAATATTTCTTCGTTAAAGATCAAAATTATGAAATTGATTCTTACTTACAACCGGTTGATGATTGTACTGAAGCAAATATCTTTCCCGACCAGTTGATATGTTTTCCTATCATCTCAGTCTTCTTAAGTACATTTTTTCAAGACTTATCAAAGTCTTTTTTATTTGCTTCACTTTAGATTTTACTTTGTCACCTACTTCACAATCAGAACTGTGAATTTTTGAATATTAAATAAAAAAACTAATTGATTACTTCAGCATTAATGACAAAACCTAAAATTTATAAATGTAAAGAAACAAAATCAGATTGAAGTTAACTTTTGCATTGCTGCTGCTGTTGCGCTACAGAAAGAGAAATTATGGGTTATATGTTTGTCTTTTGCAATAAACGGAGTGTATAACTTTGAGCGACACACTCGATTCTCGTTAGATTTATTGCCTTTATGTAGTCAAGTGTGTGACTACATTTTTTACAAACTGTTTTAAACAAAACTCGATTGTCGATTTTTTCGCATATGTTTACTTTCTTCAGCTCGCGATTCGAAAATGGACGAAATGTTTTTTCGAAAAAATATTAGAGAATAAATACACGGTGTATCATTTAAGATTTACAATTTGAATCTACTAAATAATATTTTTTTTAAGTTATGAGCTTATTAGAAACATTAAACGTATTCCAATTTTTCAGCAAATTTTCGATATTTTTGGTCTCCATTTCTATGGCAACTTTGATTTCATTTTTCCAGTTATTAGTCGGCTCTGGAAGGTTAATGTAAAACTTGTTCTTAACGGCCCCAAAGAAAATCGGAGTCAAATCGCAGCTTTGAAGTGGAATTGACTGGAGCAAATGCATAGTCGCTGATAATGCAATTTTCGATAATGCAATTGTCACGCTGGTTGTATGGAACGTTGCGTAGTCCTCGTGAATGGTGTCTTTGTCATCCTCTTCAATTTTGGGAATCAAAAAACGTAGCAATCGCCATTCACAGTAACGGCATTTTCTTGCTCGTTTTCGAAGAAAAAAATCAAATAATGCCGGTCACGATGGTGTATCTGAGCTTTAGATACGACAATTTCGCTTATTGATGTATCCCTCAAGGTGCCAATGAGCTTCATCTGAAAAGATGATTTTTCAGTGAAGACACTCATCATAGGTCAAGTAGTTTTCGGCCGGAGCGAACGAAAAATGCATTGGATGTGTGTGAGGTTTCAGGTCTTGCACAAATTGAATTTTTTTAAGTATTCATACATAAACAGGTTGTTTTATCCGAAAACAATTTAGTTTCACAAATTGATTTACAGAATGGGTTTTCGGCATATGTTTTTATCAAATTATGTTTTTGAAAATTTCTCACAGTTTGAGTAGAAAACTTACCACATTGGAAACAAGTTGTCAATTTTTTCCAACTATGCTGAAGCGAAAAGTGGCATATTTCAGAAATGTCAAACATGAAGCAAACTTTTTGTCGCATTGGAAATGTCATCAAATCTTCCAACCTCAAAATAACCTATAGTTTCAATTTCCAACGCTAGATGGTCCACTCTTTACTTTTATTTTCTACGTTTACAAGTTTGATAATGAAGGCAGATTTGAAAACATTGGAAATTTATATATTATAAAATAAAACAAGCATCAGGCTTAAGACATAACACTAGTTGAACTAATAATGTTCCAAATTAATTTTTTCCCTTTGAACCGAAGTGCGTGGGGATCGATGCCACTGACTAGAAGGTGATAAAGGCTGTTGACTATGCAATTCAAGTATAAGTATAGGAACATGCACTCGGCGTGGCACTCTTGTAAAAACGATGAGAATACAATGAATTTTTAAATCAAAACACCGTCAAAAAATCAGAGCGTTGAAAATGTAAAGCTTTTAGGAGCAGTGATATTCGATTAAATTATGAGTATAAAAAAATTCAATCCTGAATTAAAGAAGCTCAAAGTGTCAACCTTTCTATCGCCAACTCTGAAAAAAACTCTAATAAGAATGTCACGCCAAAAAAACGCTTTTTGCTTTCATTGATGCGGAAGCATTCATGTCACAAAGAGTGTCTGTCGATTAGACGGACTGCCAACATCCAGTATAAGACCGTAGTGCCGCGCAGAGCGATGTAAGATGACTGGGTACTCCATATGGCAATACAATTGCTCACACTAGGTTTATCGTTTCTAAAGTTTAACCTAGTTTCACATGATAGCATTCGCAGGCACTTTATAACCCCAATATAGTCTTCAGATTTCCTTTTGTTTTGCGGATGCATGCAGGCCTTAAAGGACAGCATAGTGGCTGTTCAAAACATTTTGACGAAGATTTTGGGCAGCAAACAGTTTGAAAAACCCTAGAGGATTCAGTTCCAGCAGTGAAAATCTCTTGAACAGAGGTGTGTGGAATCTCAAAGCATCTATTTTGAAGCATTTCAGTTTGATATACGAGTGTTTAAGTGCAGTCCATGGTCACGTAACCATGGGGAACGCCTCAGTCAAATCCTAGGGAGAATCGAATCCTGGAGATGGTGAACACTGGAAACACTCCCACTTTCCGCCACTTGGGCTGCGTGGGTTCCTTTCCGGACGTAACATTCGCCTCGGAGTTCCTCTCCTCTCTAACACACAATTGGACAGTTCTAGAGAACTACTCGGCCAGTGATCATCAGTACATATCATTCGAGATCCGGGACAATGTTCCGCTCCGCCTTAGTGTAGAAAACTGAGAGGATGGACGTGTAGAAGTTTGTCGACACGCTCATGAGATGCTCACCATCATTTGGCTCATCGCCGGGGATCAGAGAACTGACTGCTGAAGACATGGTGAACTCCACAATAAGTACCAAAAACTTTGCTTGTAAGTCATCTATGCCCCGCCGGAGACCTAGACACGGACATCCTCCGGTGTTTTGGTGGTCCACTGAAAAAACTGAACAACGAAGGGAGTGTCACAAACTGCGGCGCGAAGCTCAACGAGCGCGAAGTCAAGACGAGACATGGCAGTCTATCGGTTGACCAGGAAATGTCTTCGCGAACTGATCAAAAGGAGAAAGGCCCGTTCCTGGCAGAATCTCATCGAAGACCTTAACAGGGTCCCCTGGGACCTGGGCTATAAACTAGTTATGCGGAAGCTCAGTGCTCTACGGGGGCCCTATGTACTTGGAGTGGACATAATGGACGAGACAGTTGGATTGTTGGATGTTGGGGAAAAAGTGCCCACACTTTTTCTCGAACATCCCGTCCGCGTTGATGCCGCCCACAGGGAAACAACATCTGAAACCACATCAGACTGTCCACCTTTCACGAGAAATGGGCTGGAACTAGCAGTTCTTTCCATGAAGGCGTATCAGGCTCCGGGCTAGACGGCATTCCAGCCGAGGTACAGAAACTGGTCTATCACTCTTGCCCTGACTTGCTGCTCAGTGCATTTAATGCCTGCTTGCGAGAGGGCGTTTTCCCTGAGCGTTTAAAGATGGCAAGACTCGTGCTGATCAGCAAGGGGAAGGGAAATCCTGAGTTGCCGTCATAGCAGCATACCCACGCCACTGGGGATTTTTCTCCAAGGCAGTATGGTTTCAGAATGGGACGTTTCACTATAGATGCAGTCACGGAGGTTGTGAGTGCGGTCGAACAGGTGGAGGCACGCAGTTGGTTCAACCGTCGGGTAGTCCTTCTAGTGACGCTGGACATAAGGAATGCTTTCAACTCCGCTAGATGGACGGATATGCTGGAAAACTCATTCCAAGTACCAGAATATCTGATACGGATAGTTTGTAGTTACCTGAAGATCGCCGTCTGATCTCCGACACGGCCCAAATTCGTCGGAGGATGCTAGTCACATCAGGTGTGGCTCAAGGCTCCGTTCTCGGTCCGGACTTGCGGAACGTCTCCGAATACGGATTACTCAGACTTGAACTGCCGGAGGAGTCGCGACTGATCGGCTATGCAGATGATGCTGTGGCACTAGTGGCTGGGCGCCCGGTCGATCAAGCGCAATTAAGGCTAAATGTGCTAATGCGCCGGGTGGGGAGCTGGATGACCAATCACGGGCTTAACGTAGCATTAGAGTAACATTAGAGAAACTCAAAGTGGTCACCCTCACTAAGAAGAGGATCCCCAGAGTAAGAATGGTCAGTGTCGGGGACACATTAGTAGACTCGAAACTATCCGTTAAGTATCTGGGCTTGCTGATAGACTCTAAGCTGAGTTTCTCGGAGCAAATCATGGCAACGACAAACAAGGCCACAGCAGGGGTCTCGGCAATTAGTCGACCAATGCCGACACATGGTGAATTGAACTCCTCACTTTGAATTTTTTAAGGTGTACATGTCGCACAAACTCTGAACATAATATAATTTTATCATACAGTTCTTCTGCACATGTTTCATTCATTTTTATTTTTATTTTATTGTTATCTAACTTCGTCGACTCTTCCCAGTAAACAGTTTTGGTTTAATTAAAGAGTTTGTCAAGTTTTTTCAGATTGTAACAGTTATCAAATTTATTGCTCCAATATTCTGATATTAGCTCTTCATCGAACAATACGTCGTTCCAAAATTTGTTTGAATAGGCTAAAAGGCTAATAGCTAATCCTCACAACTTTATTACAAAATTTTCGTGCAGTTTACATTTGCACTGCTCTGCAGTTGTATCTTTCAGCAGTAAAACATGGGCTGGCGGCAAACTACAAAATTTTGAGTAACATATTTGAAATTCGTGGTTTTCTTCACAGAAGACACAGTACGCTTCTTTTGCAAACATTGTTAGATAATGTTTTTGTAATGTTTGCTTTTTCCGGTTTCCCAAACAGCCATACTGTCATAAATGCCTGAACAGGTATATACAATACTAGGTCTATAATAGAAGCCTCTTACTGACTGCTCAAATTCCCGAATTTTTGTTCAAATCTATTTCTATTTCTTTTACAAGTTTTATATCCAAGCGAGTGCACACACCTTCGATACCGGATTTTTGTTCAATCGGGCATAAAAGCAGGCGTTTCATACACTTAAAACTGCCTTGCTATGTGTTTGAACGAATTTGTATGGGTATATACTCGAAGCGAATTATTTGAAGTCGATACTTCCAAAAGATTTGATCTGCGTGAGCCTTTTTGTTAAAGCCGATCTTGACTTTTTTCATTCTGTTCTCATTCCCATAGATCTTCCAACTCTTTCTTGGTCATTCTTTCCTTTTTCTTCTTTCGAAGATCGTTTATCTTCTCATTCTCCTTCTTTTTATATTCAGTTTATATTCAGGATCATCTTTATTTTATTCGCGAAATTATCGCATTCTTGAAGCACTCGTGGTTAGTTTTGCTGGATCTATGGGGAATTTTGATAGTATTTTGTTAATAAATCGCACGAAAAGTTTTATGTGTTCTATCTTATTAATGCGCCACGTAAACGACAATACACAAAAAGCCCTATAACTTTGAACAGATACGCAAAAGTGGTCGTACATCTACTTCGCACAAAGGCTGTCACCAAACTCTGTTTATGAATAAGCATTTAAAACACAACTACCTGCATGTCTTGTCTTGAAGGTAATTTATATGATTTGGTGTCGCGTAATCGACGCGATCGACACTCGGTGTGTGTTTTGGAAATAATGTTTAATAACGACGCTAAGAAGACAAAATATGTGAGCGCATGTCTGAAACAGTGTGCACTATACTTTTAAAACAGTAAACGATGAGTAAACTTCTTAGAAAAGACAATAATAAATCTAAAATTGGGTTCACTTTTCATGCTTGACGCAACCGTAAAGTTGCCCTCTAAACGAGGTCCGAATTTTTAACGAATGTGGAAGTATTAGTAAAATTTTTTCTGAATAATAAAAGACTAACACCTACGTTAAATATAAGCATTTCCAAATTGGTAATAAGAATCTACAAAATTTACTAAAATTGTTACCGATTTTCCTTGAATGCTAAATAGCATTTTTTTGAGACCAGTCTTCAGACCTTATTGAAGCACGTTGGCTGTGGAAATTCAACTTCAAATTTAACTCTCTTTCCTGATAAATTCATGAATTCATTGACACTTCTTAATTTTCAATGCATTTCGCCTTTCTGATTGAATAGAGTTAAGTTTTTTGTGTCTTTCAATTGTCCATTGAACGATGCTTACACCGTGGGAAAAACAGAAATATGCCTGAAACGAAAAAGTGAAACACATTACTGGAAACATCAAATTGCCTGGGGCATATGTAATAGTACTATTACCTTATCCAGCAATTTCGACAAATCTATCATTGGCTTAGAACAACTGGTCGCATTGTCAGCATAGTGTTCAGTTCCGGATAATTTTCCTTTTTGAAAATAAATATATTACGCTCCAAAATTGGAGCTGAGTCCTAATATATTATAACTGGAGCTGAATGTACAGGGTGTTCCAAAAGTCTGGAAACGGTGAATTTATTTCGCGCACGGTTGGAAAATCGGAATCTGGTAATTGTAACCTGGTGCCTTTAGTAATTTCGCTCGAGGAATCGAATAGGCCCATCAGATTTTGGGCCCGATAGGTCCTTCTACGAGATATGAAATTTCAAATGCAAGCCTATTTTTTTTATGGCAGACTCTTTAACGGGAAATTTTATATTCGAATTGGTTAAACCCCAAATTCAGTTGGTCGATTTGAAGAACCACTTTTTCTCGAACATCGAACACTCCTGACTGTATGTTGTTTGGGCTTAGGAAGTCTCAAATCGCTGATGAAGACCGAACGATCACGGTCGAAAATCGATTCCGCAAGGTAAATAAAAAAACATAAAATTAGAAGGGAGGTTAATTTATTTCTAGTACAAAATTTTTATGAAGATGGAAGCAATTACAAATATCTCAAAGTGATGTTTCCTTTTGCACTCACTATGCAAACTGAATACAATAAGACTCCACACACATGTACCCATATATCACACGGGAAATACTTTGCTGTGTGGTATTGGATTTATGTTATTAATCAATACACTCAATAAAATTTTCCACAATAGTAAACATATGTCCCCGCAAATTATTTTGTGTTTTGTGTCAGTTGAACGTAACATATGTCCCCGCAAATTATTTTGTGTTTTGTGTCAGTTGAACGTGGTCATTGAGTGAAAAATCATAGTCACCACGTGGATAAATATGCCCTAATACGAAGATACGGTAACACACAGAGGGCATACGACAGTGCTGCGAATTTGTTTAACGACACCCATCCTGGTGTGCAACCGATTTCAAAATTAACGGTAAAAAAACGGTTGATTGGTGTACGTCCACCGTGTCTGTAGCAGACTTACCGTGATCGGGCCGGGGTGAAAGTTTGACTAATGATGAGAATATCTTGGAGGTTCTTCTCAGTGTCATCGAGAATCCGCATGTGAACCACAGAAGATTGTCTCAAACTCTTGGTATAATTAAATCAGTCGTCCGTGAATTTTGAAAACGAATGGTTGCAATCCCTATAAAATGTCCTTAGGTCGCTTACACCAGAAGACTTTGATCGTCGTCAGGAATATTGCGACGCAATGAGGGAAAGATATCTTGCAGATAATTTCACCTTTTTTTGGACGTGAGGAATCTTCTCGAATAAGACGGGATTCAGTTTGACTGGGGAGGTGAATCGCCATAATATGAGATATTGGGGGGAAGAAACTCCCCGCTGAATGCGAGATTGAACACCTTACAAAATTATCATGTCCAGTACTGTAACGAGTTATAAATAAAGCAATAAAATGAAGATTGTTATTTAAATTCCCAGGACTGGGCCTTTTACCTGCCCTAAGGGCGTATTAGTTTCAAATGGTTTGCTTAGGTTAAAAAAAAAACATAACACACTTTAATTGTATATGGTCATTGTATATGGTCAATTAAAATGTGTTATGTTTTTTTTTTATTTATTAAATATTTATTTATTAAATAACAAAAATTTTCAGTACACGAGTTTTGATTTGTGCCCCCTGGTCTGAAAGATTCAGTCGCCCCCGGATTTTTAAACTAAAAACGCTGCATAGCGCCCAAAAACAGACGAAATTTTTTTTAAATTATACCAATCTGGATTTGAAATTTCCCGCTAAGATAAAAAAATGGGTTTGCATTTGAAATTTCAAAGTTGGGCCTCATTTCTTGTATAAGGCCCCATCGGGCCCGAAATCTGATAGGCCCATTCGAGTCCTTGATTCCCAGTATCAGAATTCCGATTTTCCACCCGTGCACGGAGTAAATTCACCGTTTTCAAACTCTTGGACCACCCTATATATTATAACTGGAACATGTTCTTCATTTTTACCAATAAAAGAAAGGTCTTTGAAACAATTTTTTATTAAACTACATTAAAAACGAGTCATTTGTATTTGATTTCAATCGAATCGTTTTGAATTAAATAAAAAAACGTATCGGGTTACCTATAGGATGTATAGTGCTTTGAATATTGGCGGTCTGTTCAATTTATAACATTTAAATTTTCCATAAATGTTGACCCTCCCCCGACTAAATTGGATAGGAACAGATTATGACTAAACTTTTGTTATATACCAAGATCTTGTTGTACGTCCTCCATTTCAAAGTAGGTTAAATAAACTCTTTTTGAAATATGATGTGTCGTAATCTTATTGGAAAATTGAATGCTTTAGTAACTACAATATGATGCTATTAGGACAACTAATGAACATTTTTTCAAATTTATCTACTGAAGCGATATCAACAACTATTGACTACCCAATTACCTTTCATCTAACGCGAACTGTGTGAAAGTATTTCGATAAATACGAAATCTATTTTATGCTATTTACCATCAATGCAACAATCAAAATATGCAAACACTAATTAATTTAGAGCAAATGAGAAAGGCACCTACAAAATGTTCATTGATACAAAATAACTGACCCACACTACAATCCCTCATCTCAATGTGATTTAGTGTGCATTGTCCGATTTATACGATGAAAAGCAATCTAATTAACATTAAGTACGATTCATTAAATTCAACAATGGCAGTTCAGGTAAATAGTGGTGTTTCATCTATAATGGCTGCGAATAAAGCTTTCAACGCTATTATTTCGATCGAATACAACGCACAACTCCAGAAAATTTTCCGATTCAAAAGTTAAATTGAACCAATGTAACGTTGCAGATGTGGTTGTTCACTCAACTTTTATCAGGAAACTGATCCTAAAGATCCTGATAACTTTTGATTAAATTTTGCGTAAATAAAGGGCCTTCAAATATATTAGCAGCTAGATAATTTTTGTATCTAGATTTTATATCCGGATCGGGTTTACGGTCTAGTTATATCCAGGTCTGAATTATTGGCAAGTCTTAATTTCAAGAGAACAAGGATAATAATTCTGTAAGTAAAAATGTAAGTATTGCATGTAAAATATAAGGATAGAAAGTTGCTGTTAGTATTCTCCGATTCTTTCATGTTCTTATGCAAACGAATAATCCTTTATTAGGTTTTTCATTCAGTTTGCTTGTGTTCACCAGTTAAAGTTACTACTGTACAGATAAATTGCCCGCAGGGGAAAATAGGGGTTGTCTCCGTATAGCTGGGTTTAAGATACTATTTTATCGAAACTGACGGGCGTTGGTGCTACCGTGGTAGTAAACTCAAACAAAAACAAGAATAAGTCTGGGTCGAATGAAAAAACCGAATTTCGAGAAAATCGACTTTAAAATTTTTTTACTTTATATATTGTATTATAATATGTTTAAAAAAAATCAAATTTCAACGCTTACCATTGGTTAATCAGCAACCGCTGGTCCATATGAAAGGAGTCTCGAATCAATAGATTCTTGCTGTTTCTCTTGCTGAGCTGTTTGCTTTGCTAAGCGAGCTTCCTTTGACGCCGCTGTACTAGCTTTGTTAGCCATCTCAATTCGCTCTTCGCCTTTTTTTACATAATTGTGGGTAGAATGTCCAATTATGCACCACATTACCTCTAATATCTTCAATATCACTTTCTTCCTTCTTTCAATATGGCTGATGAAACATTAGCAGTCAATTTCGTAACATCCCGTCCCACAAACGCATGCTTGGCAACGATAGCCCAAGGTGTTTTGTTGTAACCCCCACTTTTGTTTTGGTTTTTTTTTTATCATTCAATATTTACTTTGAATCCTAGTCCACGAATTGCAGTTTTGGTAAATCTTCATTATCTTTACCGCACGATTTACACTGTAATATACTCGCCAACGCCCACAAAACCAGGGAAAACGACAAAACGCAATAACAATGGCTATCGTCGAGTTTAACGTCAAAATTACTTGTTAACAATTTATTCGCTGAAGTACTCGTGAATACTCTACTGTGTACAGCAGTATGCTGATTCTCTTGAAATTTACCAGATGTTCTCACATTCCTTGCTTTTTTGCTTAACCATAACCATTTTTCCTTTTCCATACGAATTTTTGCCCATTTTGAATATATTTAATGCTTGTGTGCACTTCCAAATATAAACTGAATACGTTTGAGAAAGCCGACACTGAGGCGTATATGTATTTAAATAGAATAACGGTGTTTTGGAGAGGGGAGAAGCGCACCTGCCGAAACTCGTTGAACTAGTTGTTGCGGACTGAAATCGCGCATGCAGTACAACTGCTACCGATTTATTATTTTTTTAAATTTTTATATATAAATTTAGGAGATGATTTCTGAGGGTATAACGAACCAGTAAATTTAAAAAAAAACGATTTTTTCATATTTATAACCGGTAATACTCCCTTATTTCAGACAATTCCACCTGGGAAGCTAGTCGGTATTGATTACAATGTCGCAAAAAACAATTCAAAATTAAGGTCGAGATATTGTCAATAATTTAACGATTGTCTTCAGTTCCACTCCTAAAACTCCTTCCGATTCACCATTCTATAATTGTTTTGACGACATTACAAACGATAACGATTCAGAATGCAATGTCGCTTATAGTAAAGATAATATTTCAGTCCCTGCAACTTATATTTTTACGGTTGGAAGTAACGTAGATAGGAGAATTGAAAATGATATTGTTTCAAAATTAGCCGAGTAAGCTTCTAAATATTTTATAAAGAATTCGGCACTAAATGAACTGTTAACACTTCTAGGGCACTACATCAATTAAATACGTTCAAAGGATTCACGTAGTTGGCATAGTACTCCGATTAATGTTACATCTGTTGATGCAGATGCAGAAGGCTCCATCATCTTTATCGTCAGCACCAATCACCAGTTCAAACATACAATATTTCTGCAATGAGCAGTAACCGCATTTCATTATGTTATATTTTAATTCAACAATATAAATGTCCTATCAGACTCAAATCCTAACAGTTTTTAAATTGTTTACTTCTATTTTAATGTGAAACGGTTTATTAATATCGATTTGAAATCAACCAGAAATGTGTTTTAAATTAAGACAATTATTTTTTATGATTGTATCAAATAATCAACCGAATCAATTTGACCATAATTGAAATAGTTTCTTCTCCATAAATGCTGAAAAGTTTCGACAAATGGACCTGTATGGCACATTACTCTCGGGAAATACTTCAGCAAAAAAAGTGACCATGGGGGTGGGGTCTAGGGGGGTCTCCTTTCCAGCAGTCCTCCTCTATCCTACCCCCTTCCGCTGGAGAGAGATTTCTCTACGCTGACGGCACCCTAGGGTGAAGTAAAAAGAGGCCTAGCCCGAAATAATGTGTCAAACGGTTCCAGGCTAGGGTCTCTTGACAGGGGGGTGTTTAGTAGGTAGTCTGGTAGCATGTGCTGTTAGGAGTCCCACACTCCGGGCGTAAACTGCCTTCACCCCCAACCCAAAAAAAATTTCTTTTAAATTTACTTTATTTTACCACAGCGCGATCTGGCTTCTGACACCTTCACTTTGTGCTTAAGATCTTGTTCCTGCGACTTGCGCTTCTGGATCGTGCCAATTGGAGCACTTGTTTGGCAAAGTAAATAAAATGAAATGAGAAAATGAAATGAAACCTATTTCGCCCCGACTTATTTAAAAGTATACTTCACGTTATTAGCAAAATTCTATGCAATAAATTTGAATCACTCCCAATTTCGGACGGTTCAATTGATAAAATTAAACCGCGTGTTCATAATTCAGCAAATTGATATTCATATAGTTTACCGTTCTCCCGAAAACATCGTTTTTTCTTGTTTTGGGGACTCTATTTCACCTAGGCAACTTATATTCTTTCAGTTTTGGAAATATTACTTCAGTTATGACATATTGAAATAAATTTATGTCATATACATACCGTCAAATTCATTTGCACTGTTTTATAGACTCATGTTGCGTAAAATTGGTAAAATCTATGGCGCGACAGACATAACCGGGTTCTGCCTTCCAGGACGAACTTTCTTCGTTGACTCACAACATATATCGGCTGTCAGTGTTTATTGTGTCTTCCATCGAAGCCTTCGCACTCCTACTTCCTCCCTTGAATGTCCTTTGCCTTTGAGTACCTCCTTAGTTAACCAGTTAGCTATGGCGGCTTCATTTAAGAGTCCGCACCGTTTTGCGTCGCCAGAATCGAGCCATGACGAGTATATTCGTAAATCACAGAGTAAGTTGCGCTGATATTGGATGATAAAGATGAGTTTACTTTATAATACACATAAATGTAAGAAATTAAACTTCTGCTGCGGAGTGATATTCACCGAAACAGGATACTGTACACAATCGGACTTATACGCAAATCGAACACCAATACTGCCAATTTTCTCTGATCTTATGTTTTTAGCAATGTGAACACCTTTGGGTAAAGTTGTTTTTTTTTCCAGGTTCTGGGCATATAATCCGGAACAGGATTCCTGCCTGATTGGCTTATATGAAGCATAAATGGCCAAGTTTGTGTCGATTTATTTCTTTCAATTGGATACGTCGCAAAAATGTATTCAATAAATTTTAGCAAAATAAGTTCTCTAACCAGAAAGCGGCGTTGCCTTTCCCACCCCAATTAAACAATTGCTTTTTAGGCGGCACGGTATTTGGGCATGACTCTCATATCAGCACACGGTTCTAACATCAAACAATTGGCATTTATACCACTCGATAGCTAGATAACTTCGGGCCAGTAGCTATCAATAGACTAAGCGCCTGGTCGGCGTCAAGTGTTTCTCCCATGACTGATCATACCTAAAGGAATCCTATTATTAATCAACTTTTTGACTTTTGCCATTGCCGCTTTTAGGTAAACATCTAAAAAACTTTATTATCGCACATATATAAATTCGTTATGCGAACTGGTAAGCTGTTTCAATCGGTGCATACGGGGATGTATGAGTTCATCTCAAACTGCTTATATTTTCTATTTGTTTGTTTTATAGCCTTCAAATATTCTAAACAACTTTAAATTTATGAATATGTTTTGTTGTTCTAAAAAATTGCATTTTAAATAGCCAATGATCACTGTTTTATACGCAGGACGTGTATACTCGTCAATCACAATTAAATGGTTAAGATATATCATCTATTGTAGACCCTCCGCTTCGAAAGCTTTTTTTTTGTCTCCTTAAATATGGTGCGGCTTTAATTTGTTTTTGTTATTTTGTAGAGCGTATTTATATGACGTATTGAGTAAGGCGATGGTTCAATAATTATCAAACATTAACTTGTCCCTTATTATCCACAGGACAAATAACACTTTTTTCACCAGTCCACCAGATGACTGGTTTTCTGACCATATTTCACAGACTTGTACTTTGTACATAGGAGAGAGTCCTTCTCTGGAGCAGATGAACTAGTGTTCCATTTATACCTCTTAATTCCATCCATATCTTATCAGCAGAATAAGGTTTCGTATTTCTCCTGAGAGCATAAAATTGCAGCCTGTATTTCATGTCTGATCGCTGGTTTACTATGACCTCTTATTCTGTTTCTGAAATGTTATCAGCTTTACTTGTAGTTGATGGTGCTGGAATAGCTTCCTGGAATATTGCAGCCAAATGGTTTACGTTTGCAGCCAACTGTGGACGTTGGTATTAAAGGTCAACAGTACTTAAAGTTGGTTAAAAAGTAATTATTTGCGTATATCATGGTGTATCATAAACAAATTTACATAAAAACTGCAGTAAGGGCAAAGCGTGGGCATAAAATTGCAATAATACTTCGTACAAACTCCCGATCTTCCGGGCTGCAAACGAAAAAAGTAGAATTTAATCAGTGGTGGTCGCGATACTTTTGAATAAAATTGTAATATGAATATAAATCTACAATTACTTTTTCCATCATTACTAACCGAAACTACAAGAGAGTGTTCTCTCTCTTTGTGCTTACAACACAGTGTAAATACAAACAGTGATAACACCCCCGGCCGGCTTCTCTCGGAAAGAGATAGATTTATACCGGCATTGCGTTTTTACTTAATAACTTTGAGAGGGTATGGTTGTTCACCGCATAAAGATTATGTAAGATTTGACTTAAATAAGATTTCCCTTACTTTGAATGACTACAGATCGGGAGTGTCTGTACTGGAGAAACTGGGTCAAGAGTCGCCGCGGGCTAGTCTTTTGACTGCGATAGCTTTTGAGAATACACTTACTCAGCAAAACTACAAAGAATTCGGCCAGGTTCACTGCTAACCACATTCATTTTTTTAGTTTTAAATCACCTGCCGAAATAAATCATATTAGCACTTAATCCGTCAAAAATTAATTTTTAAAATTGAATAAAAACATAATTACAGTAAAGTGTGTAATTAATTAAAAGGTAATCGTCAATGCAGACACCGGATTATAGGCAATTAACAGAAGTTTATTTTAACAGGATGGGCCTACTTAATAATAAATATATGCTGAATTACAAAGCATATAAAGACAAAAACATTCAAAATTCACTCTTTGATAACTTCTTACAGAGATAAATCAAATACAATATAATTTTATAGAAATAGTTATAAATTTCCTACCTGTAAAAAAATATAACTCGTCTGTTAAAAAGACTCGTCTGTATCTGAGG
The DNA here is from genome assembly GCA_954870665.1 of Stratiomys singularior. Classification (NCBI taxonomy): domain Eukaryota; kingdom Metazoa; phylum Arthropoda; class Insecta; order Diptera; family Stratiomyidae; genus Stratiomys; species Stratiomys singularior. The sequence goes on along the minus strand of OX940880.1, from coordinate 64,375,436 downwards.
TTTGTATCAGTTCATTAAGGCCCAGATACAATACTGCGTGACGGCGATGCGAGAACGCGATGCGATTCTCACTCGTCGTTGCGCAACGCATTCAATTTACAATGCACATGATGCGAGGCTGAATAATATTCATATGACAAATGTCAAATTGGTGACGTTTCAAATGAAATTTTATTAAAATTATTTTCGATTTTTCAAAAGTTCTGAATTTGGAATGTTCTTTCGTTTGGCGAATAATAGCCTCAACAAGGACGCACGAAATTTTCATTCAAAATTCATTCCGAATAACCCTCCTACTTCAAAAGTAATAAAGGCGTTTGAATTTCAAATTTCATTTAAGCGCCATAGAGCATCTGATAAACGTCACGCACCTCGTTGCGAAGAATTTTCGTTTTTCCGAATATTTCTCGCCTCGCATCGACGCATCGCGATCATTGTACGTTTTCGTATACAAATGCATGTTACGAAAACTGCTTGACTTTTGCTCCGAGACTCTCTTCGCGCTCTCGCATCGCCGTTTCGCAGTATTGTGTTTCATCCTTTAGTCAATATCATTAAAATTAATGATATTGATAGCATTTCAACTCTAAGATTTAATTTTTACTCGATGAATCCACTTATGAAACTTTCACTATGATTGACAATGCTTCAGTGAAATGTTTGGAAAAAAAAGTAAAAACATTGAAACACTCATCGGTGCAACCCTCTAATAACCACAATGAAAAACGAATGAGAGTTTATTTTAATGGTTTTTGGCCTCTTGAAATTTGTTTGCTTTTAGACTCACATTCGTTGTACATACACTAGGCAGAAAAAGTCTGCGTTCATCCGATGCCATTCACTTTTCAACAATTGTTGTAATTCACCCTGTCGGTTTGGCAATCCTGGTCGGATTGCCATACTTGAGATGCAAATTATCCCATTCGTATCGCAAGTATGGCAACACGAAACGGAAGGTCACACCGACAGAGGGAGAGAGGAACATTTCCGGGACGGGGGAGTTTGTCGAGGGCCGCGAAAAGAGAAGCACGCGCTTAGAGAAAAAAAAAATATTAAAAGAATAAAATAGAAGCACGCGGTGGGAAGAGGAGGTCGGAAAAAAACGTAAAGGTCGGCGATCGAAAACCTACTCGGGAGAAAGTGTTGCGTAAAATCGTATTGAAGCGGTTGTAAAAGTACGCCTTCACGGAATCAATTCGCGCATGGTGTAAAATTCGAATAGCATTGAATTGAGTGAATTAAAAATCAATATGCAGTGAAAATCATTTCCAACAACGAAGCGCGGACATTCCTGACAATTACCGTAAACTGAAGTTGTGTGCATCGAAAAGTGCATCAAGGGACGACAAGTGTGAATAGATTCGTGCAAGTTGTGTGAACAGTGGACTCGATCGTGGGAGGTTGCGCGGCGATTTAAACCGCGCGCTGTGGGGTGTCCATTTTGCAAGACAAGGGCGTCCGATTCGAATGTTTGCCGTATTGTAATCGACCCGACCGAGCCACCACTCAATCGACGGCGCTCAGCATCAAGAACAGAAAAGTGCAGGGGCCGCACGACGGACGCAGCACGGACGGTTGACTTGAGGCTTGTAACAATTGGAATCTGCTTCCTGTTTTCAGACTGCAAATTGCATTGAAGCCCATCTGTCTGAGTTGAAATTGAGGAAGCTTACCACTCATAAAATTGCTGGATGGATCCATACAACCACCACGCATCCCGCAAAGCCTACAATGTTTTCTCTTCTTATTCTTGAAATGCTGCCACTACGTTGAAACAACTGGTGCAACAACTGAAAGCCGTACGGTTGTTGTAACTGTGGCGTAAGGTAAACCTAAACTATTAAGTATTCGAACAATTTGGCAAGTACATAAATATTATAAATATTGCTCGGAAGTGAGCACACCTCATTTAGTGAAAATTTTAAGGGTTGTCCATGTGGTAGAAAATCCACTATAACCGTTCAGTTGATTTCGCTCGTTTGTTTTAATGTGAATCCACTCTCAAGAAAGAAACGATTATTGGGTTGGTGAAAGATGACAACATACTATTATTAAGTCCATAGGTTTAGTTAAATACGTAGTCTCCTTACTTTTGTTCAATTATAACATATATAACAATTATCCCGGTCATTGGATTAGCAATCAAGCAAAAGTTTTTAATTTTTCTTCAATCATTAAATTTTTTTTTGTCTGAATTAATAATTGAATATAATTCATTTTAATTTTTGCTTAGTCGTAGGTATGTGCAATGTATGCTTTATAAAGAATTATTAATGTCATAGTAGTGTATTCTTGAAAACAATGATGAAACAAACAAAAAGTTAAACCATACATAAAGCAAATTACCACCATAAATGTTGAATGTTTGGTATTTTATTTAGAAGGCAAGACAAAGAGAATTATAATTAAAATACAAAGATTTCATGAGAATAGTTAAAGAATTTAAATAATAAATAAATAAAAAAAAAACAGTAAGCATAGCTGAATATCGAATTAAATTCTTCACATTGCTCCCTCGAACTGTAAAATGTGTCATCTCTCTCACTCAAATGTAAGATCTGAATTTTCATTCAATACAAAAATCAACAGTAAGGAATAAATACATCAAACTATTTTCTAATTTCAATGCAGAAATTTTTATACTACTATCTACTTAGCAAATAAAATGCAATTCAAATCGAAAATAAAATCTTTCCACACAATACAAATTTCGCCACAGTGAAATTAAATAAATAAACAAACAAATAGTTTATATACAAGTAAACGAAAATGACATGAAAAATCTTTTATACCTTAACGTTTTAACAATTAATTTCCCGAATTTTGAAATGATTTTATATAAACAGCGAGTCCAGAGACGTGGCCATAGCAAAACATGTAAATATTCCCAAACATAAAAACGTAAATTTGAATAAATGATAATTTTAGTCGAGAGGTAGAGAGTAGGAGGTCTATTGAGAAGAAACATATATATCTATATATTATATATGGTACACAAAAAAAAAAGATTTAGATTGCAATCTCAAATTTTTTTTACTTGTATAATAAGTACCAACAAAAGAAGAAATTGTTAACTTTAAGTCCTTCGTAAGACCTAGGATTATTTCTTACACATTTAAACTTACTCTAATCTACTATTTGGACAATTTAGTTTTAAAAAGTTTGTCGTTCTATTTCTCACATGTGTGTTCCGTGACGCACACTCAAAGTTATAAAACTTATTTAATTTGGATTATCTAACTCGCTTTTCTATATATATTTTTTTATTTCTTTCATTCGCTTGAAGCCATTTCTTTTGTAAAGAGCGTTAAGAATTGTTAGGATAAGATGTTGTATTTGGAAAAAAAAAGAAATATATAAAATGAAGTGCTGAAAAAAATCACATTCTTTCCTTCCAGCAACCATTTTTCTTTCAGGAGGAAATGGCGCGAAGGTAAGTGCATGAGGATGTAGGGCCAAAATTGTGTTTCGTCGCTCGGGTTCCGCGGTGCTGTAGGTTTGAATCGGGAGTAAGTGGTAGTCGTGTCGCGGACTACTTGTTCGGTTTTCAATTCTTTGACGGTTGCAAAAATAAAGTAGTTTGTTTTTAGGCACCGCGATATATCGATTCGCGAATGCGCGTTTGTCGTCGGGTGTATTTGGATTTTGAACGGTAGATAAAAAAAAAGAATAACGTAAAGAAAAGTATAATATTTCGAAACGTCGCATAGTAAAAATCGGGTTTTCGGTGGCTGGTTCAAAATGGAAACCAAGAGCGGAAGTTCACTTGGGTCCGACCCACGACCGTAATCCTCGCCGCACTGGGCTAGTCTGCCAGCAGCCACCAACGCGAGTGAATTTCCGAGTGGCCGAAAGGTTGACCCGCTGGGGTATATTTCGTTGCCACGTCTCGAGGACTGCACGTCCAAGTGTCGGTGCGAGGCCGACTTCAGTCATTAGTCGTCGTCGTGACGGCTGGGACCAAAACCATTACACAATCACAACATGAAGCATATTGAACGATTTCCAGATTTTTTTCGCCTATCGATGAATAATTTGTTTATCACTAGACACCCAGATTTTCATTAATTTCACTCGAGCGATTTTTGGGATAACCGTACTAAATCCCGTTTTGGTCGTCTATCAAGGCTGCCCCTGACAGAAAAGCGAAACATTTTCGCGATGGTAAAAAAATCCGTGACTGACTGTAAGCGAAGGAGCAGCAGAAATTAAGTAAAAGTTCTGAAAACAAATTTGTACTGATACCATTAGGCAAATTCTAAGAAAAGCTGAATACCATGGATGAGTCGCACGACGAAAACCATTCATTTCCCCGATTAATCAGAAAAAGCGCGTTGCCTATGTTAAGGAGTACTTAAACCAACCTTAAGAATATTGGAACAATGTGCACTTTTCGGACGAGAGCAAATTCTGCATTTTCGGTTTAAAAGGACGAAAAATAGTCTGCAGAAAATCACGAACAACACTCCAAAAAGAACCTTTGCTACCCACTGTAAAACATGATGGTGGTGAATTAATGGTTTGGGGATGTATGGCGGTTGCTGGCATTGATAACCTGGAGTTTATTGGGTCCGCAACGAATTAATTCAGTTACCTTAACATTTTGAGAAACAATTTGGAGCAAAGTCCGCGAAAGTGAACCTCGGCTTGAGTTGTTATTATTACCAGCTAGATAATGACCCTCAGCAAACAGCGGAAATTGTGAGGTTCTGGGTTCTATATAATACAGTCTAACAATAATTTATAAAACTGCTACATATGCTGGCGCAATCTCCAGAGCTTAATCCTTTTGCGGATTTATGGGACTCACTCGAGAGAAGAATACGACAACACACGCTAACGAGCAAAGAAGTGCTCAAAGATGTTCTCAGTGAGAGTGGGAGAAAACATCAGCAGAAGACATAGCGAAACTCATCAGTTCGACGCCAAAAGGTTATTGATTGAAGGCCAAAATGCAATACTGCGTGACGGCGATACGTGAACGCGATGCGATTCCCCCTCATCGTCACGCAACGCATTCAATTTACAATGCATGCGATGCAGGGAAACAAATGTCAAATAGGTGACGTTTCAAATGAAATTGTTTTTGATTTTCTAAAATTTTTGAATTTGGAATGTTCCTTTGTTTGGCAAATAAAAGCCTTAACTACGATGCACGAAATTTTCATTCAAAATTCATTCATAATAACCAAAGTACTTGACAAGTAATTAAGGCGTTTGAGTTTCAAATTTCATTTAAGCGCCATATTGCATTTGACAAACGTCACGTGCCTCGTTGCGAGCAATTTTCGTTTTTCCGAATATTTCCCGCCTCGCATCGACGCATCGCAATCATTGTACGATGTCGCATACAAATGCATGTTACGAAAACTGCTTGACATTTGCTCCAAGACTCTCGTCGCACTCTCGTATCGCAGTCTCGCACTATTGTATTTCAGCCTTCACTTCAGAACTGTATAATTATCAGTCATTTGAAAACGTTCATTATATGTGAACGCAGATTTTTTCTGCCTTGATTTTGTATGTTTTTGTGAAAATAACTATTTGCTTAAAAAGTATTGAAGTAAAACTGTTGAAATTATGCTTGAAGATAGTTCTTTAAGCTATTTATAAATGTAGTAAACTAAATATGGGATTATTTTATTTTACTTCAAACATTATAATTTGATTGCACGCTGGTGAACGCAGACTTTTCTTCCTAGTGTGGGTATAAGCCAATTGGTTAGACATCTTGTCTAAGTTAGTTTTTCAGTCACTTTCGTTTGAAAATATTTTATTCTATTCTCCCATTTAAAATATTCCGACGAGCACAGCACTAAAAAGTAATAAAATATGTAACATAATTAGAAAAGCAAAAGGCAGAAATGTTGTTTTCAATTGATATAGCGATGAATTTATTCAAATTCAGCAGGAAGTGCATATGCATAGAATTTTTTCAATTCTGATAAATGTTTGGAGACAGACAAGAGACTATTAAACTCACATTATCTATATATCTGTGCTGGAGAATCCTGGCAGTTTGTTTACAAAATTATCTTCATTATATCATTGACATCGAGGGCGAAAGAAGGTCTCCATTTCTGCTCCGTAGCCTTTTCACAAAACTTCATGCTGGGTTGCAAAACAAAAAACTTGAATGGTTGAAGTTTCTGCTTCAACTGTTAACTGTTGCTGCACTGTATTGCGTTCAATTCTCAAAGACGCGACTGAACCACTTCTGTGTGCTTTTTATTGAATCCAAATCCGTAAATTTACTTTAAAATTTTAATTCCCGCTTTTAATGAGCTTTTAAAACTATTCCCAACAAATTTTTTGAGTGGATGTTTGAAGGAAGTTTTCTTAAACTACTTTTTACATTTCAGCCTGATGTCCTACTCTTTATTGCTTAAGACTCCTTTGCCAAGATGCCGACAAAGCATGTTGCCTTCCGCCAGAGTTGGTAATTCTATCAGCTTGTGTTCGATCCGATGCGACTCAAGTCATTTAATGTAGAAGAGTGAGGCGATGTCAGGAACGACGATGAAAGCGGGTGAACTTCAATATGAGGTATAAAGCATTTGAAACATTTGATCCTTGTCATTAACGCAAAGTGTTAACACCCCTTAAACGCCTCGCTGTTTACCCAACGAAGGTAATTTAAATTCCAGGTGAAGTTCATTATCGACTTCAAGTTCTTCTTCAAAATCAAAACAATGCTAGGTCGTAAAACATCAGTCGGTGTTGATAGATGTGATTTGAGATGTTAGAGATACGAAAGAAAGTTTGAAGTGAATTGAGGAGCAGGGTTGAATGGAATTATATTGGCATCGTATATTTTACGCAGGTTCAGTTCTCTGAGTTTTAAACTTTTTTCACTCTCCATTTCGAAATTGTGATGTTTAAATTCTAAAATTATAGAAATTAAAAATCTAAAACTATTGAAAGTCCTATCGACTTACATCCAATCTATTTAGAGCCTCATCGCGACGGAAGCAGCTCACCAAAAAGATCAGTTCATTTTTATCTCAGTTTACGTTTAGAATGATTTCGACGATGAAATCGTTTGTGATGTGACACAAAGGATTCTAGTAGGAATATCAACAAAGATTTCGAAATGCTGGAAGCATTTTCACCAAAAGGCTAATGTATCAAACCTATTTATAAAGGTTCAGCTGCAAGAACACAAACATTTTGACAAGGTTCAGCAGAACAGCATGCAAAATTGTAATAGTACGTACTGTGTAGATTAATATTCTACTGCATACATATAACCTCTCAAAACCTTTAAAAGGTGTAAAATTCGTGACTATTTCCTTATCGCCAGCATTTCTAAACGAAGTTTTGAACAAACAGGAACTGAACGCCAAAAAATAATAAAAATTACACCACACAAACGCAACTGATACTATGTTCCGAAGCAATCAATCTTTTTCAAGTTGTAGCACAGTATTCAAGACCCCAACACTCTAAGTCTAAGTCAAAGAAGACGCAGTAGTTTGGAGGAATCGATAGCTTACAAGCATATAACCCATTAGAGATGGAATTTCCAAGAATTTTAAAAAAAAGAGAAAAGTTTAATATTATAATCTTATTATAAAACACATAAAGTATGTAATATAATAAGCTTTTGCTCTTGAGATAATTCAAATGTTTTCAAAGCAGTATGTGCCTTGGCGCCATATTGCATGAAAATAACTTCCTTTCCGTCTCTGAATTGTTCGTGATTGCACATGAACAAAGACATTCCAACAATTCAAAAAGTTGAGGTTGGCTATTTTTGCGACTGGACACTCCCAACTTACCATGGTTTTTATTTTTGCGGGATTGTTGGTTCTCGCTGTCCTGTTTTGCGACTTTGGCAGAATGTGAAATCTTCCAAGCCAGTCTCTAGGAAAGCAGAGGTTATTTCACCGTCCATAGGATGGCAATCCCCATTTGGTGGACCAAATGTATCGATGAATGGTTCCCCTCGAAATGTTTTTGGTGGGCTCCGGAAAGCTGTTACGTGGTTCGGGCACTGTTAGCGTCCCCACTTTTAATCTATTACTAGCCAATATACGAATTTTCCTTTCTACCAAAAGTACTGACGGTCAACCATTTCTTTGCGTAAATTACATGTTTCCTTCCTCGGCATTGCACAGTTTTTTACGGTGCTCTTACTGACATTAAATATTTTACATACATATGTCACATCAGCAGTACCCGAATCAATGCATACGTTGAATCGCAAAACGTGTTTTTATTCAAATTCAATCCGTTGAAGACTAAATATGTTTTAGGCATTTATAGCAAAAAGTATTAGGGTTTACATCTTTCCAGAAATTTGAAACTTTCACTTCAAGTAATTGAATAAATCTATGTTTTCAAACATATTTTTAATTGACAGGGGTTACAATTTAATGCTTATTAAAAATACCACGGTAATTACTAGTGCTTATATTTTACTTGAAATAAGGAATACCTACAAGTGGTCCTCGAATTTTCGCACGTATTTTTCTGGACTCTATAGAAAACTACAACAAAAAGCTATAACAAAATTTAAAATGGGAAAATGGGTCAGAATTTTCTACGATGATGAATATGGTGTAACATATGGATTGCTCGTACTCAATACCATCATTTAAACCCATCCGGATTGGCTTGGTATGTCAACAAACCGGGTGCGCTTGCTACGGACACACTACGGATATAGCTACGGATACTGCCTACGCTTTTCACTATATTCTACAATGACTTTTTTTCAGGCTTTTTGTCAAAAAATTTAAAAAAAATGCCAGTTCAAAAACTGCTTGTTTCATACATATACTATCTCACGTCATTTGCTTGTTGGTCTACTGGATCGGTTTAACATTCATCACTATCATCATTTTTTTTTATTAAAAGTGATTTTTGCACCCACTTTGCAAATTTGTACGACTGACAAGTAGTCAGTCGTACAAATTTTCTATAAGACCAGGTTTTCAAAAAAAGTACAATATTAGGAGACTAAATTTCTTGCAAGCCGAAATCCTCGTCTTTTCAAATAAATGCGTTACCTCAGCAATGTTAAGCTAGTGGGAGCAGAACGTAAAAATTTGGAAACAATGAATAGGGAGGTATTTTTAGAGGCACAAATGGAATTTGAAATGGAATAAAATATGATTTTTTGAATTGAAAAATTGAAATGAATAAATTGCTTTGATTGTCATGTAGTTGGTTTTGTTGAAAAGATAATCGTCTGCATTTATATTTGAATATGATTGGTGACTGGCGCGGAAGAAATCCAAGCCAGAAGTGCAAGGTCCGACTAGTCTAACCAATAATTTGGGCCGTATCCCGCTGAAAACAAGGTGAATGTTAGGAGATAGTCCAGCGGTTTCAAATCATATGATCTTGCAGACCAATTCACTGGTCCTAAATGAAAATTTATGCATCATAGCCTTCACCTCCCTACTCCAAAAAAAAAAGCATCATGAAAACTTGTTAACCGTTGATTCCACCGGCCGATAACGCACACTATACAACGACTTACTTCGTATATAGCAGTGTTTGGATCCCAGATCTAGCAGTTTCGTTTATTAACGTACACATTCAACCAGAAATCGGCCTTTACGCCAAACAAAATTTTCTTACGACATTCGTTATCTGCAACAGTTTGTTCTTCGGAAGAATCACCGATGCCCTACAGCTGCTATGGCTTCTTCATCACGCACTGTACGACGTCTAGACAGAAAACGTGGTATGGAAATGATCCATGGTTAATCGAATTAATTGTTCTGAAGGACGATTATGTCAGCCCTGAAAATAAGGGAGTGTGCGACGAGTTTCCCGAACCAACCCGTTTTTTTAAATAAATCTGCAGAAATCGCAGATGCTGTTCAAACGTCAACGTATTTATGATCAAATATCAAACTAAAGTAACCAAGTAAATGCATGACAGCTCAAACACGACACGCAGCATTAAAAAGTGTTGCCAACTTAAAAATCTATGCCTCTTAAAAAACACCGTTTACCTCAGTTGCCATACCGAAAAGGATAAAATATCTTTGCGATGTCAAATTTTTCAATAAATTGTAATTATAATCTTGAGAAAATTGGGAACATTTCAAAAGCAGTGAAATTCTAAATATTTCTATTCGCCAGTTAAGTTAAATCTAAGGCACTCGACAAGTTAAATTGCGAAGTTCTATCCACTAAAATTTAAATTAACTTCTTTAAATTAATCAAATCACTCTCTTTGAATTTCGAAGTAAAAAATAACGGTAATTAATTTTTTTAAGAAATACTGTTTTAACAAAACTTTTTCACTCCTATTTTCAAATGAACTATCTATCATCATTATAGATTGCCATGTGGCAACTTTAGGAATTAATGGTTTAGCTCAGTGAAAAGCCATCAATTTATGGTTTGGAAAGTCTTTAGCACATTGAAGCTTCTTCATCGGTATCCGTGTTGTACTTTCAAATATCAGAGCATAATGAGCATGAATTGTAGTGGCCGATTGTATGGCTTCAAGCATTTGTGATATAAATATAAAAAAAATTATAATAGAAAGTGCTACTCAGCCTTTCGGATTATTGAAGCCTTGATTAAATATGCCCTACGTCAATGAGGTTTGGTCTTTAGATTTTGCCCGTAGCAAAGAGGTAGGATCAATTGAACGTTGTAGCATTGAGTAACTGAAAAAACCTACTTTCCTAGTGAGAAAACATGTTTTTTGTCAGTTTATTCATTTTTTTCTCATCAATGTAAAATTTCTCGTTAAATTAATATTCACTCCGCCTGAGTGCTACAATGTGTTGACAGAAGTCGATACTCAACTTGAGAATTTTACCCCGTGAGTATGTTTACGTTAGTATAAACGGTCATAGTATAAACAAAAAGCTTAGATATGGCTGGAGATTGCCAACGTTTTGATTGACATGTCACTGTTTTAACTACGCCAACTGTTCACAAAATCAATGAAATTCGACGCAGAAATCATCGTATGAGCATTCAGATGATTACTACGGCTGTAAAGGCCGAAAAGAAAGAAACAAAACAACTTTTTGCGTGCCAAATTGAATATCTAGAAAAGACTTTCAGCATGTCATTCCCAAAACAAATCTTCCCTGCTTTCTGTTCAATAGCTTATCCCTTATCCCATCTAAGATTTTCTTGAGAGGCTGTGTGAAGACGCTGAATCAACGAGCAATATCATCACTTGTGATTAAAGCTGGACGTTGAAACTGAGTTGCAATTCAAACGCTGACAAACACTATTATCGTCAAGAAAGGAAAAATGACGGATATCACAATCAAAATTTTGACGATTTTTCTTTGACAATTGCATTATGGTTACTAAATGGGCTCTACAACTTGAAACTCTTAGCCAAACTGAAACTTGAGTATATCGACAACAGAAAAAGAGCGGGTTCTTAAGATACGGTCAGTATTCAAGCGAACTATAACCACCTGATTTAACACCAGTGACTTTTTGCAATGGCCGCGAATCACATCTTCATTGAAAGCAACCCGTTTCGAGCCTATGGAAGAGCTCAAGAGAAAATCAGCAAAACTCTTTTATTCTCTTACAACAAAAGACTTCCAGCATTGCTTTGACCAATTGAAAAAATTATTGGAATTGTGTATGGCGAAGGTTTATTTACATTGAAAGGCAGCATTCGATTCTGGAACAGTTTTTAAAATTGAACTTTTTTCGTATGTAGTCTCATGCTTTATTAGTTAAATCTCCAATCAGGATATATATAAATAAATGGGAATATCCAAAATTTGCCGCAGCAAAAGGACATATCCCTTATTCGAAGGATGTTACCGCGAATGAGTTACCAGAGGGTTCGGAGAAAATTTTTGGAAAATATGAAGCCAGGCCAGTTCTAAAAAATAATGCAATAAATATTTTTTTTAAATCGACATTTTCTGTACTACCTTTTACTCGCGGGATGAGTACAGCGATCTCACTAGAGACTAGATCGTTCCAAAGAACGAGCTGAGATGTTAACACCAAGACTAAAGGAAAAATTCATATTTTCAGGTATGAATGTTTCTTTACATTGGACAAGAGATGAAGACTTATAAACTTTTTATGGCAGTAATCCAAAGTTCTCGTAAAGAGAGGATTTGAAGGTACTGAACAAGTTATTTTAAATTAACGAAGGTTTTTTTGATCATTTTTCATTCTTCGAAGTGGCGATAGAGACCGCATGTGAAAAGGCACACTGTTGTCAGTCAGACACTTTTTGAGCTCCCTAAAATAATAAAGTCAAAATTCGAAGTGGATTGTGTTCCTGAGACATTTTCCTAGCGGATATCTCTAAAAGAATTATAAATATTTGTTCGTAACTTTTTAGAAAATTTACATCAAGTGATTTTTATTTTATCTTGGCTTGACAATTTATGTATTGTCAACTCATCTCCGTAGGGTTTGGCCTCGACGACATTTCATTAAATATACTAAGTTTTACTACCACCACCGCCGATGTTGGAATCATGAAAGAGATTAAATAAATCGCCTGATCTTTCAATATACTACTGATTATTGAATATACAATTATTAATATACTGCCTAAATGTACGAAGAAACTTGATAAACTTCTCCGTCGTATTATATTCCTGATGATGAAGTCATTTATCTAACGGAGTTGTGGGTGATTCCTATCATATTTGACACCAAGCTTTTCTCCACTACTCAATTTAATGATACGACCATAGTGGTGTGATCAGAAGCAGTTTCAAATGTTCTGGAGTTTTGATTGCTGTAAGTAAAACATTTTTCTAAAGTCCTAAAATGTGTTATTGTTCAAATCTTAGTTTCCCATCAAAACCCTGTAATAAAATTCTGTGTATGCATCCCATATAGATCACCTTTAAGTTTGCATGAGAAGTTATATGATGACTTGTCGCCATAATTTACTAAATATCATTCATTTTCTAAAATAGCAAACTATGGCAATTTTAATTTCTTCCTTTCGTCAGATGAATATCCTTGGCTATGCGAATATTTTGTTCAACAGATTTCCTTTCAATGACCTTTTTATCTTTTCTTTCTCATTGTTCAATGTCCCAGTTGAATTAGGTGATGGCTTCTTCGTCATATAATCTTTTTCAGAAGTTTTTTGTAGATCAATTTTTCCATTTTCATTTACAACATTGTAAGTAATTTATACCCTTGCTAAGCTAACTCAGCGAAGACCCATGGATGCGGAAGTTCTGATCAAATTTGTCGGATATCTCGAAGAAGAATTTATATTGAGAAAGGTGGAAAGAGCTCAAGCTGGTTTCGAACACGCGTCCCTGCCGCTTCTCGTCACTTACAATGTTGTAAGTGAAAATGGAAAAATTGATCTACCAAAAACTTCTGAAATTGATCAAGCCAGACCAAAGGCAATTTGGAATATAGGAAAAAGTTCAAAGCTGTAGAGCCATATTCATAACTAGTAAAAATAACCAGTCGACATCCACCTAAGCTGGTAGTGCCAATCTATGTGTCCCGGTCTGTGAGTTGGCACCTGACGAGAAGCGGCAGGGACACGTTTCGAAACCAGCTTGAGCTCTTCCCACCTTTCTCAATACATATAATCTTATTTTTCTGAGTGTCCCATCTCATCGCTTATTATAAACTCCTGCCCTGGAACCCTTTGGTTCGTCTGGCCCCTACCATGCACCATTATATCTGAACCTAGCGGTTGCGCTTCACCCCAGTCAAAACTGTCCCGTCGTCCAAGTTCGATTTTTTCAAGATAAATCATAATGCATTAAAAACTGAAGTACTGAATCTGAATGAAATCTCGACTGGTTGGGGTGGAGTTTGGTAATCTGGATAGTGATTCTGCTTCATTCAAATTCCATGTGTAACTTAATGATCTTATTAGACGAAAAACTCTTTTTTGAACATTCTATCGAGTAAAAGATAGACCATCGGTTACTAAGGGTGTTGTTGTTCTGAACGCTAAGACAAAGCTCATTGTTGACTTAAGTCATCCGATAGAAGCAAAGATATATTTCAGTTTAATACGCTCTTTAGCAAAGCCAGAAATCCAGACTGTTTCAAGAGTGACGTTGCCAGAATGCACTCAGATCCAAAAATCCAGTTTATTTTTTGGCTTATCTCTGATTAATCTCTGTACTGTTTGCTAGGACGATTAGTAGAATTTCCTCGCGAAGATATACCGACTCTACTTTTATAGTTTTTCCTCTTCTTTATTTCCTTTAATATCAACTGTCCTGAAATGCTGTTACTGTCTATCTCTAGCAAAACGGCCCTTGTGAAATTAAGAAAAGATAAATCATTAAATAGACTGTTTCTTGTATGAATACTGGCCCTGAAGGTATCCCAGAGATATTTGTGAAATCTTAAACATACTCTCTCTCCTCTTCAATCTGGTGTGTTCCACACTAACTGAAAATAATGTAACATTATCCCAATTCTTAAAAATAGTGATCCTTCTTCGATCTTTATCCATAATTTCCTGTTTTCTAAACTATTCGACATAATTGGAGAGTTCTAGAGGACTATTCGGCCAGTGATCATCAGTACATAGCATTCGAGATCCGCGACAACGTTCGTACACTCCCAGACACTCAGCGCTCCGCCTTCGTGTGGAATACTGAGAGGATGGACGTAGAGAAGTTTTTCGATACGCTTATGAGATGCTCACCACCGCTTGGCTCATCGCCGGGGATCAGAGAACTGACTGCTGAAGACATGGTGAACTACACAATGAGTACCATCATCTCCGCTTGTAAGTCATCTATGCCCCGCCGGAGACCTAGACACGGAAAGCCTCCAGTGTACTGGTGGTCCACTCAAATAGCTGAGCAACGAAGGGAGTGTCACAAAGTCCGGCGAGAAGCTCAACGAGCGCGAAGCCAGGACGAGGCATGCACCAGAATGACAGTATATCGGTCGGCCAGAAAATGCCTTCACAAATTGATTAACAGGAGTAAGGCCCGTTGCTGGCAGAACCTCGTCGAAGACGTGAACAGGGACCCGTGGGGCTTGGGCTATAAACTAGTTATGGGGAAGCTCGGTGCTCTACGGGCCCCCTGCGTACTTCAAGCGGACATGATGGACGAGATAGTATGGTCACTTATTCCCCAACATCCCGTCCACGTTGATGCAGCCAACAGGGAAACAACATCAAACTGTCCACTCATCTCGAGAAATGAGCAGGAACTAGCAGTTCTCTCCATGAAAGCCAAGAAGGCTCCGGGCCCAGACGGTATTCCAGCCGAGGTACTGCAACTGGCCTATCACTCTTGTCCTGACTTGCTGCTCAGTACGTTTAATGCCTGCTTGCGGGAAGGCGTTATCCCTGAGCGTAAGAAGACGGCAAGACTCGTGCTGATCAGCAAGGGGAAGGGAAATCCCGACTCGCCGTCAGCATACCGACCGTTATGCATGCAAGACACGGACGGGAAAGTGCTCGAGAAACTGATAAAGAGAAGGCTCTCTGACGTTCTCCACGCCACTGGGGATCTTTCTCCAAGGCAGTATGGTTTCAGAAATGGACGTTCCACTATAGATGCAGTCGTGGAAGTGGTAAGTGCGGTGCAGCAGGCGGGGGCACGCATTCGATCCAACCGTCAGGTAGTCCTTCTAGTGACGCTGGACATAAAGAATGCTTTCAACTCCGCTAGATGGACGGATGGACGGATATTCTGGAAGCCCTGGAAAACTCTTTCCAAGTTCCAAAATATCTGATGCGGATAGTCCGAAACTACCTGAAGGATCGCAGCCTGATCTACAACACGGTGCAAGGTTGGCGGAGTATGCGTGTTACATCAGGTGTGGCTCAAGGCTCCATCCTCGGTCCGGACATGTGCAACGTCTCCTACGACGGACTGCTCAGACGAACTGCCGGAAGAGTCGCGACTGATCGGCTACGCAGGTGACGTTGCGGTACTAGTGGCTGGGTGCATGGTCGATCAAGCGCAATTAAGGCTGAATGTACTAATGCGCCGGGTGGGGAGCTGGATGACCACTCACGGGCTCAACCAAGCGTTAGAGAAACTCGAAGTGGTCATCTTGACAACGAAGATGATCCCCAGAGTAAGAATGGCCCGAGTCGGGAACGCATTAGTAGAGTCGAAACTATCAGTCAAGTATCTGGGCTTGCTGATAGACTCTAAACTGAGTTTCTCGAAGCAAATTAAGGCAACGACAAATAAGGCCACAACAGGGGTCTCGGCAATTAGTCGACTAATAGCCAATCATGGGGGAACAAGTCCAACAAAAAGGCGTCTGCTAATGAGTGTAGTGCAATCTACGCTTCTTCATGGAGCAGAGATATGGAGTGAAGCTTTCAACAAGGAACTGCATCGAAAACGGCTGGCACAGGTGCAGAGACGAGGAGTACTGCGGATTGCATCAGCATACCGCACAGTCTCTGAGTAAGTGGTGTATGTAATTACAGGGGCTGATACCAATCGCTCTCCTTGCTAGAGAGCGGAATAGAGTCTACCTTTGAAGGCACGAGGGTAATAAAGAAAAAGTTTATCGCGATGAAAGACGATGCACTCTTGACGAATGCCAACAATCATGGAAACGTGAGCTAAAAGGAAGATGGACCGCTCGGCTCATCAAAGACTTGAGATCGTGGCTCAGCCGAACGCATGGTGAGACTGATTTCTACCTGACCCAGCTACTGAGTGGACACGGTTGTTTTCAGTTTTACTTGCACAAGATAGGTAAGTCACGGTCTCCACATTGCATATTCTGCATTGGTGTGAAGGACGACGCCTGTCATACTTTCTTTTCATGCAGAAGATTGGGACAAAGAGCGCGGTGATTTTGCCGAAAAAGTGGGAGAGATCCACCCAGATAGCCTAGTCGAAGAGATGCTGAAATCATTTGACAAATGGAATCAAGTGGCACATTACGCTCGGATAATCTTAATAACGAAAAAAGGCATAGTTGATCGGCTGGAGGCTTCGAGGGTGGAGGGTTTCCTTATCTAGCAATCGTCCTCCTCTTTTCCATCCAACTGGAGAAGGAATCCCTGTAACCCGAAGGTACCGAAAGGCGTAAAATGGGGAGGGCTAGCCCGAAGTAATGTATCAAATGGTTCCAGGCTAAGCGCTCCGGTTGACAGGGGTGGTGTTTAGTCGGTAGTCCAGTAGGTCCACTGGGATTCCAACACTCAGGGCGCAAATAGCCTTCACCTCCCTACCCAAATAAAAAAAACTATTCGAGCGTCTTTTTCAAAACCGACTCACTCCTTGAATTCCGATGAGTTATTACCCCTGCGTAACATTGCTTCCTCGAAGGTCTAATTCGACTGTTTTGACGAATGACATTGCTAAATTTTTTGCGCGCAGTTCCAAGTCGATGTGATCTGCGCAAATTTATTTCAGGCATTGGACACTGTCAATAACCAACTGCTAGCTCGAGTGGTTATAAAATCAACAAAAGCGAATGAGACTACGGAGGATTCAGTAATCTAAGAATTTTGTCAAGGAAAAGCAGATTATGCCGTAGTTAGTGATAAGTTTTGTTTTTTATTTCAATGAATCTATCACTGAAGAGTATTCCAACAGTATTCAGTCATCATATGTGAGTCGTATTCTTCTTGAGAACACTCTCCATTATCCATAAACCTTGATAAAATGTTTCATATTGTTTCTCACTGAATACGTAGTTTTGTAGAAATCGGTCTGAATGCGAGTGGTGGGAGTGAGTTTTAATGCTCATGTTACTCCCTTGGTCTTTTAAATTTAATATCATTCAATCAGCAAGCTTAACATCATTTTCTGACTTTTTGTTGCCTGGAGAAAATTTTCTCCATGACCGAAATAAATGGGTTTAGGGCTTCCGATTCAATTTCAGTTATTGATTTGACAAAGTAGGGCTTAATGCACGTACTACCTGATTTCTGACCCACCAAAAATATCTGCTGTCGATTTCTCAATACTTCATCCTGGGAACGTGCGTGAAAGCGAATCGAAACATTTATTACTTTTACTAAGCGACTTCATAAATTGTTTCATTATGAAGAGTATTATATGAAGTGGTTGAAGTATGATGTGGTCTCAGCTGACTAAAGGAACGTTAATAACTGTTTTCAGTATCAGCTTTCAGCTCCTCTCGCACGCCCCAAACTTTTTATGAGCGATGACGTTGCTTGTCACGACTGTTTCAGATACATATAAATAAAAGGACTCTTTATTTATATGTATCTGTCCAATATGTCCAGTTTGTGTCAGAAAATATGTCCAGTTTGGTGACCTAGAAGGAAATTAGTTATTAAAGCAACACAAATTATCTCACATTTTTCTTGGTACTTCAATTATTTACGGCTAGCTCACCGCATTGGCGTGGGGGACATTCTGAACGCCCTGACCCTTTCAGACCACGTACACAAACACTCAAGAAACTTAAACTTTCATGTTTTGTTTACATAAAAAAGTAAAAAAAATTCAGACACACACAAAATATAAAAAAAATTCGATTTTATCTGCTTTCTAAGTTTCGTATAGTTGTTATATATTGCAATTTAAAGATATAACCAACCTTTTTACTAAAACTGAAATGAGACAACTTCTTCGGGCACATCAAACGTCTTCTAGTGTTGCGACTTGATTGATGATGACTTTTCCACAGACGTCTGCATTCCACACGGTGCATGCATTACTCACTGGTAATGCAAAATCTACAAATTACATCCACTCGGCTCTACTCGGTTGTCTACGATGCACTCTCTCGTTGTTTTTTTTTTCTTGTATTGGAAACTTAATTTCCACTTATTGACTTGTTCTTCCTAATGTTGATAATATTTAATATATTTAATTTAACTTTTTCTTTACTTCAATATATTGAATTCCACATTTTTTTGTTTTTCTCTTTTTCACTGTTTAATTTGACTGTTTTTTTTTTGTTCTTCTTCTCTCTATAAAATAACACTTCGTTACCGCAGTTTGCTTATCGGAATTCAAATAAATCAAATATCAAAAAGCAACGACTGAAATTCAATAAACTCCTTTCTCCAACTTGATTAATTGACGCAATAAACTTCACCTTCATATAGGTGGTGGTTCACTACCAATACCCGAACTATAACAACGGAAAATTACTTTCCAGATAGAGTTCCCGGAATTCGATGGAGGACTGTTTTTAGCAGCGTTTTTTTTTATTTTGAGATTTTTTCTCTAATTTATTTTTACTGAGATATTGCTGAATACCTAAATCTTATTACAAATATCATTTTAATTCTGGTCTTAGTTCTATTTAATCATGCATGGTTTTCTTTCAACTTAAAAATACGTGTGCAAATTAAAATTTAACCAAAACTTCATTCGATTATAATAAATTAACCTCATCCAATAGCGCTTGTTCTCTCTCTTATTATTATTTTATGTTTTATTTAATTTATTTATTTCATTTATTTATTTTATTTATTAATTTTGTTATTTTGTTTTATGTCTTTATGTCAGCCATGCAGCAGAAAACGTGACAGTTTTCAATATTTTTCAAAAGTAGGTGCGTCATAAACAAAAAATAATCGATAGCATGAAAAATGCTACCATTTTTAAAAACAAGGCGCCAAATTGAGTTATCGACAATAAACTTTCACAGGACAAACATTTAATATTTACACGTTTTCAAAGCTTTGATATTTTTTCACCAAAAGTTGGATTGCATTTTGTGTATAAAATTCGTTTGTATAACAACAAGGCACATTTTGAAATACAAATGCCATAAAAAATGTTGGCAAGAATATGATTTTTCAACTTTTTTTCCAAGTTTTAAGCAGGTTTTGTATTTTATTAATAATGGATTTTTAATGTTTCAGAGGTGCAAATTCTCGGAGTTTCCAGCGTTTATGCGACATTGTTTTTTATAATTTCATATAAACAGCATCTATGAAAAAAGGGCCAAATGTAAAATGCATAATAAATTTGAAAGATAAAGCCAATCGACGCCAATCGACGCGTCCCAGCCTGTGAGTTGGCACCTGATGAGAAGCGGCAGGGACGCGTGTTCGAAACCAGCTTGAGCTCTTTCCACATTTCTATATAAAATATTACGATGATATAATATTTGAAAACATCCATACGACTTTCAATTAAAAAACCTGAGAAAAAAGTCCTAAAAACTGTATTTTTGGGCTTCTAGTCCCAAAACCCATCAAGGCAAGATTGCACAGACCCTAAAGTTCGTCCGTGCCACCACACACATTGCTAAGCATAGTTTTATTTGGTAATTCGATTTTTAAGCAACAGTCAACGACCAGGTCAGAGTTCATTTCACATTTGTTTGAGCTTATATCCTTGATATGTACATTTGAACTTAAATGTATGGTATTATAGAATTTTCTGACTAGTTCTTCACGTTTAATGGCTCCCAAATAGCATCAATAGTTGTATTCAACTCTTTCATGGAACTTGAGTTGTCTCATTCAATATTTCAATGGAACCAGCTGCCTCGATTTGTGCTTTTGCCAAATATTGTACAACCCTTATTCACTCCTAGCAGTTCGACAGGTGGTAAAACACATTGACATTCGAAAAGTGGAAGGGCGTGACAAGGAGTTTTAATTCTTAGTCCCCCATCAGTGTTTTCGAAAAGGCAATCAAGGTGTAATTCCCTTTACCATGAAGTAATAAGTGTAGAAATTTTTATTGTTCTAGACAAGGAGCCATATGATGTCAGGGATTGGGCAAAGAGAAACTTATTTGCTTCTATGGTGAGCGCTTTGTGCTGAAATGCTTGGAATTCAGACGTAGCTCTTGCCATTGCTACTACTGCTATTACGTCTACTTTGTCTTTGTTGAGTTCCGGCAACAATAAACTTTCCTGTTCAGATTGAAAGTTTTGCAGGTCATTTCTTTGAACGCTTCAGCAGAAATAGAAGATTAAGTTTGCTGATGGCCATGAAATATGCAGCAAAAGAGAGTTTGTTGAGTAGTTGATACATTCTTTCATATTCATTGTAGAGAATAATTAGAGTGAAATTGACTTGAATTTTCCGGGTTTCAATTATATCGCCAGTAAACTTAATACCTGAATCCTTGAAACAAATGTTTCGCCAATCAAACATAAATCTAATATCAAAAAAAGCCTCCTGAAACATGAAAAATTTTCGACCTTTGTTGGTGTTTATCTACAATTATGATTGATTAACTTAATTTTTTCTATAAGTTTAACGATTTTCTTTAGTGTATTGGCCAATTGAAAAATCACCATTCGTTTTTCTGTCATAATTGAAACTGCATTTAGACTAGTCGTGCTGACTCGACATATAGGCAGAATATTGAGTCTGATTTTTGTTCAATTTGGATACTACTGGAGACTTCTGTTAAGAGGTCGCACAACTTAAAGGATTATTAATATTAATAATAATAATAATAATAATAATAATAATAATAGGTTCTTAATTGTTTCCAAACATTTGCAGGACTAAGCTAATAACTTAAAGTGAGAGTTCTGAATTTGGTATTCATTGTATCTACGGTATATTTTTATGTTTGTACCACAAATGTTTCTTGTTCATATGGTATATTTTAAATAGTAGAGGAAAATTCAGCAGATACCTCTTTTAAACGTAACTCTAACTTAAACTTAAACTACTACTACCTATGTTAAAACTTATTTACATAATATTTTGGATCTTAGTAATAACTATTAATACTCGGTTGAGGACGCATAATCTATCAGGTTGACCTGAGTCCTTGAATTTACGGATTCGACGCGTGTGCTGCCTTAGCTAGTAGATTGTCTCTGCGTGAGCGCGCGAGTTTACTGATAGGGCTAATATTAGCAACCTCATGTAATTTGCGTGATGACAAATAAAGAGGCTTACTTAGAGCCATTTTTAAGTACCTGTTTTGAGTGACTTGAAGCTTTTATTTCAAATATTTTACGCATTAGCTCCAAGCAGGCGCTCCATATAATATTATAGGCTGAATGACCATCTTTAAAATTATTATCTTATTCTTTATGTTCAATTAGGTCCTTCTGTTGAGTACTGGATACAGTTGTAGAACAGAATTAAAGGCTTTAATGCTTATTCGTTCAATGTGGGCTTTGAAAATGATTTTCTTGTCCAACCTTAGCCCAAGGGACTGCATATTTTCAGACCATGGTATGAAGTTAAAAGTTAATCGGTCGATTAGACAGCAAGGAACGTTTATGTTTTTTAACTCAAAAATATTGCCTTAGTTTTATCAATATCGATGCTTATTTTCCACCTGTAGAAAAATTGTTACATTTTTTCAAGCATTTTCTCTAAGTTAGCTGTTATGCTACTCGGGTGAGTTCCTGAAGTATGAAAGCAGGTATCGTCCACAAAGGCAGCTATTCGACAGTGCTCGCTTGTAGGCAGATCGCAGGCTTAGGTGTTGAAAAGAGTAGGGCTCAGACAGGAACCTTAGGGAGCACCAGCAGGGATGCTTCTCACAGTAGAGGTTCTATCTCGGACCTTTACCTTAAATGATCTATCTTCGAGGCAGGAAGCTATCAAATTACGTAGGTATGTTGGAGTTTTGTACTCTTGGAGCTTATAAAGTAAATCTTCGTGCCAGACTCTATCGAATGCTTTCTCAATATCAATGGTGACCATTCCAACTGATTGTTTTCCTATTAGATCTGTCTTAATGTCGTTTGTCCGTCTGAAACCAAACTGAAAGTTAGGAAGTGTGTTGGCATTTTCGACGAAGTCTGTGAGCCTTTTGAGGATTAACTTTTCGAAGAGTTTTCCAAAAGCTGGCAATAGGCTAATTGGCCTGTAGCTACCTGGCTCATGTAGATCCTTCCCAGGCTTTAGAAGTAGTACTACAACAGCTTGTTTCCAGGCAAGTGGAAAAAAGATCGTTTGAGGCACGCATTAAATAAGAGGTCAGTGAGCACAAACCGTTTCTTTTTCAGATTATTCATCACAGAATTAGGAATTCCATCGGTCCCAGGAGCTGTACGATTCTTAAGGTTTTTTAGATGCCTAACTATTTCTCTAGTATTGATGTAGGCGACAGGGGGCAAGTCAGTTGTTTTACATATACTTTGCAGAGAGTTATTTATCATCGTTTCTGTGATATCATTGCGCATTTTGTTTGAGATGTTGTGGTAATTATGAAATTTATCAGCAAGAATTTCTGTTTTTTCATCACAAGATTTTGAGATTTTGTTCCGGATTGCTGTAGTGAGTGTGTTCAAAACTAGCTTCAAGGCCGGATTCCTATATCTTTGCCACTGTATCCATAAGTTATTTCGGGTCTGAATAAGCTTTAGAGCTTCCTGATAGAGATTGATTAATTTTTAAGGCGAATATACGTAACAGTAAATCCTTATTTCAAAAATAATATTTTAAGTGCTCGCGTAAAGTGTTGATGACAGAATAAATTTTACAAATTATTTTACGCGCAAGTAAATATTCACTCTTACTTGACTTAAGTTTGATAGACGCATTGTGGCTGGGTTCTCATCGCCGGACACGTGGAATGTGCTTGGCAACGAGACTCCTTATTGCCTTATTGTAACTAATAACCGATGAAGACTCTTCTACATCTTACTCTCAATCGAAACATCGAATCTATAAATATTTAAGCCGACAGCAAAATGTATATTTAAAATGACGTTAGAAAAATACAGAAAATTGGGAAAGTACGTGTCATGATTTTCTGCAGATTTTCAGCCTTTGGGGAAAATATAATGCATCTTGTAAAGAAATTTTTCAAAATTAATACAAAGTATGAATCACCAACACAAATCTAAAATATTAGAGTAAAGAATAATATTAAATATTCATCTGGTTTTTATACACTGGTGGTCAAAACAATAAATACATGCCTAAGTTTATTTCGAGAACAACTATTTTTTAGCATTCAATACCTTGTAAGTTAAGCCAGTCTATTGAAATGATACTTTGAAATTCCCTGAACATATGAGTAGGAAAAAAACGGTCTTACCTGCTAAGGATTTTTGATATATTCCCATTTGGACTCATTATCCTAATATAATATCCACTATTCAGTTTTATTTTTTTTACAATTACAACCTAGTTATTTGTTGCGTGACCATTATTTGTAACAATTTGTCTGTAATAAGCCGTCATAGAATCAACTGAACGTTCACAGCTTTCTTTTGAAATACAGTCTCTTTTTACTGCAGTCCACAATTCGAACATATTCCTGGGTTAATGTATAAAAACCCTATCGTTGACTTGCTTCCACAAGTTATCAGTTTGGTGACTGGGCCAGAAATTCAAAAACCGAAATATGTTTGCGCCGCAAAAAATATTCTTCACTTGTTTCGGATAATTATCATGTTGATATGCCCATCGGAGCGGTATGTCTTCCACTGCAAATGGCAGCATTATGTCCTTTAGTATGTTCAATAGCATTCTTTTGTCATAATCCCGTCAATCAACTGGATTGGGCCTACACCATACAATGAAAATGCTGCCCACTTCATTATGTCTTTTGGCATATTGTGGACTAAACGGTTTCTTAGGAGGACGCCTAGCATATTCTATTTTGTTCAATCCGAAGATGTTGAACTTGCATTCCTCACACCATATAATATTTCGCAATTTTCTCATGCAAATTTTGTTTTTGGTTCAATAGGAACTCAAAAGAAATTGAAATTAAAGACCTTTCCGCGGTCCTTTATAGATATTATAATTTATTATTATATGAATATTAATTAAAGATAATACACTTTATTCCACACACGGTTTATTAATATATGTATCTTGCTAATCGGATTTACTATTGAATTTTAGTGTATGAACGGAATGATTTAATTTTGTTCCAGGTCTTTTATAATATTATTATGCTGATGTTGCAAAAGTTACATGAATCAATGCAGATGTTCAATAGTCATGAATATCTTCACTAGTCATCAATATCTTTTATGATTAATATTGAACATCTGTGAAAATGAAAGAATTAGATTACATCTCTTTGTTAATTTATTTTGTGAGTTATATATCTCATTTGCTGAAGTTTACATGTTCGTTCTTTGTCTTCAATAATAGGACTTGCATTCTTCTCCACTCCAATCTCAATGAGCTCATGCAAACTTTACTCGGTTCATGGCGTTCTGTACCATTCCCAAAGAGCAATGGAAATTTATGCAATCACTAGAAAAGAGTAGCCGTCGTTTCTTAGGCGATGAATTTCGATCGCCTTTTCTAGGTAACAGTGTTTATTTCGGCCCATGTTTGAACTTAAGAATTGTTACTAAATTATAATTATAAAGTAATATGTACAAATTGTTACGAAATTTTAATTGAATCCGTATAGTTATATAGATCGTTTGAACTTCCTAGAAAAGTTTTCACTCAGCTTACACGAATGAAAATAAATTTAGACATAAATTAAAAAGTGGCCCGAAAGTACTTATATAAAACGCACATTTTGTCCAATGTGAAAATGGTCCTTTCACTATCAACTTCAATTTGGTAGGAACAAATTGAATCACTTGTAAAGCACTGCCAGTTGAAAAAATAAATTTTTTACAAGAAACTTTGAGTTGTTTTTATTATTTTGAACACCAGCGTACATGTAAGTGCTTATTGCTGTAACGTGTGCTTATTTCCATTATTAGTTCTTTAATTAGACTGACTTGATTCGCTAATGAAAGCTGTTGGGAAATTTGATGAGACTTGAACAAAATGAGACTAGCACAAAATTTCTTTTTTGGGGATTCCTCCACTAGCACTAGCTCAGCTCTATGTATAATTCGGGGATTCCCGCAAAAGAGCCTGACGCTGGCGTGGGGGACTCCACGTCCCATACTCGCGATCTTAGACGTCTCAGTTCAGTTGCAACATTTCTCATTTGTTTTGTGAAGGAAGTGTGTTATGTTTGGTTGGCGTGAATTGTTAAACGTGTATAATTCTATAGTGATAGATAATAAAAAAAAACAATATTTTAGAAACTTAAATGTTGTTTTGTGTAGATTAAAAAGATTGATTGATTCATATCGAATATTTTACAGGTAAGATAATTTTATAATTACATTAATTTCCTAGAACTTCTATGGACGAAACTTATAGGGCTATGCAAAAATGGCTAATGTCATATCAGTCATTTTTGCGTGAGTACGTATGGACTGGGGTCAACCTGGGGGGCTAGCATGCTAATTTTTACGTCGGATTATGTGGTCACTCAACTGTCGGTTCCCGTACGTTTTTGACGTTTGTGTTACTATAAAACCGTGGATAAAATTAGCATGCTAGCTACACTGGGCTAATACGTCATTATACTTTTAACGGAATTTTTATTTGATTATAACATACATAATATATTTCCTTATAAACTAATATTATTATAATTTAAGTCAGGAGATTTTATCTACTTTCATATTTTAATATCATTTCATGTTGTAAATCGCACGTTTTGCACAATAATAAATTGAAATTTACACTTCGACAAGTACGCGACTATGAATGATTTCGTTATTCGAATGAAACAGAATTTACTAATAACTTTATTTGAATGCGAAATTAGTAATTTACAAATCTTGTTATTCGAATAATTTTACTAAGTAGTCTAATTAATTAATTTCAATTTTTTTAAATAAAGTTTTTAGTAAATTTGTTTCATTTTGCTTAACTAGTTTATGAGTAAATACCCTCACATTATATACCATAACAACTGGGTTTTTGTTTTAGTGTAAGAAACAAACATTAAGTGAAAAATGACCCGGGGAGTGCATACATCCATAAGAAAAAGTGGATTTCAACAAAGGAAAGCCAAACAGGCTAGATTAGATGTAGCTCAGAGTATGTCTGGATCAATTTTAAAGTATGTTACAAAAACTGATGACAACCCAAGTTCATCAAAAGAAACTGATTTTCACCTTGATAAAAATGCAAGAGATGATTTAGATAATATCACCTCATCTTCAGGAAGCAACATTGACAGTACAGAATTAATTAACACAAACGAAGGAATTACTGAAAATAATAGTAGCAGTACTATTATTGCTACCAATGAACCATTGCCTCAATTGAATGATGTGTCAGAATGGAGTATTCCTGTTCCTGACAATGTTCGCATTGAAATAATAAAAAAAGGAAGTGAATATTTCCAAAACAAAGAAGGACCATTTGCCACTGTTTTTAGACACGGAACCAAAATAAAAGGTGACGCTTGTCATCTCTCAAAAGATAAGATTATAAAATTATGCCTAATGGTGAAAAAAATCCTACTGTCATGGATGGTTTATTCCCTCACCTCTAAAAACATGTACTGTTTCTGCTGTCGTTTATTTGCTATGGCCAATAATACCAATGCGGGAACATTTACGACTGGATTTCAAAAGTGGTGGAAATCAAATCCGAAAGTAGCTGACCACGAATGTTCAAATGAACATCTAGAAAATCTTGAGAAATGGAAAACTTTAGAAATGAGACTAAAATTGAATAAAATAATAGATGATGCAGCTTTGCAATAGATGGATACAGAAAAACAGAAGTGGAAGCATCTTTTGACTAGATTACTGGATATAACTTTATTTCTGGCTAAACAAAACTTGGCGTTTCGTGGACATGATGAAGGACAAGACTCTAAAAATAAAGACAATTTTTTGGAATTAGTAAATCTATTGTCAAAGTATGATGTAGTATTGAAAGAACACATGATGAAATTGGAGGAAGATAAAACTTCTAAAGTATCATATTTGTCGCCAGATATACAGAATGAATTCATTAATGTTCTATCAAACCATGTGAAAACTAAGCTTGTCAACGAAATTAAATCAGCGAAATATTTTGGTATTATGTTTGATAGTACACCTGACATTTCACATATTGACCAAATGTCTGAAGTGATACGTTATGTGAAAAGAGAAAATTGGAAAGCGGAAGTCAAACAAGCATTCCTTCGATTTTTTCCTTTGCAGGGAAAAAAAGCTGCTGATCTAAGCGATGAAATTCTTGACAAGCTTAAGACAGACGATTTAGATATTATGATGTGTCGTTCCCAAAGCTATGACAATGCTGCTGTTATGAGCGGTGTGCACGGAGGAGTACAGTCCATTATTAAAACAAAAAATAATAAAGCAATTTTTATTGGTTGTATTGATCACTCGATTAATTTGTGTGGTCAACATTCATTTGCCCAAAATGTATCATGCGTTACATTTTTTGGAACGCTAGAAAGTGGGAAAGTGGGAAGTGCTTATGAAACACAGCAAATTATCTGTTAAAAGACTCTCAACAACGCGTTGGAGTGCTCATTACCGTGCAGAAAAAGCACTTGCAGAGAATTTTGAAAGACTTGTAGACGCAATTGAGGAATTGTGTGATGGACGAGAAAATGTAGACACCAGAGGTGCTGCACAAAACCTCATGTCTGCTGTGTGCAATTACACTTTTTTATGTTATCTTTTCTTCTGGTATGATGTTCTTCGGGAAACAAATGATGCACAGATTGCATTGCAAAGTAAAGGCTTGACTGTTGACGAAACTGCTACAAAAATAGAGGCACTTCGTTTTTATATCGAAGAAAAACGTGATCAAATTGTGTAAGAGGCAATAGACATTGCAACAAAAAAATCAGAAGACTACGATATTCCAACAATAAGATGACTTCGGCGTAAAAAACGGATGGTTGGTGAGATGGCCAGCGATGCAGGACTCACACTGAAAGAGAAACTTCAAAAAGATATGTTGGAATGTCTTGACCAATTCAGAGTTGAACCCCAAACAAGATCGAAGTCTCTTCAAGATGTAGCTTCATTGTTCGAGATCGTACAAACTAATGCTTTGCTTTTGGCCAATACTGAAGAACTGAAGTTAGCTACATCTAAATTTTCTGATTTCTATGATGAGGTCTCAGAAACCGAATTAGTTTTGGAGATACCAAGACTGCGAAGACACTTAAAAGCCGCTAATGTTACGGTTACTGATTGGGTGTCTCTAGATTTTTTAAAGTTTATTGTAGAATGGGATTTTACAGAATCTCTTCCAAATCTTATGATTGCACTGAAATTGTTCATGACGGTTTGCGTGTCCGTAGCTTCATGTGAGAGGAGTTTCAGTAAATTAAAATTAATAAAAAACTATTTGCGGGCAACAATGACCCAATCGCGGCTTAGCAATCTTGGTATATTAGCCATCGAACACGAGGCAATACAAAATATAAATTTCGATGAAGTTATTGCTGAGTTTGCAGCTGTCAAAGCTAGAAAGAAGAAATTTTAATTGTATAATAATTCCTTTTCTGTCTTAGTTATTATTGTGTTTTGTTATTTCATCAATATTATAAATAATAAATGATCCATGTCCTTTATCATATAAAATTTATTGCTTTTTACTTTCGATGGGGTGATACCACCAACTTCCGCACGAGGTGCCACCCAAGGTAGCTACGCCAGTGCCTGTATGAAAGTATGCCCCTTGAATAAACAGGTTTCTTACTTATGACGCATTGAATAACAAAGGGGCGAAACCATCTCCTTGCTTTAGTCCGTTATTTGTATCGAAGGCGTCGGTAAGTCGGTTATTGATACGGGCCACGGATGTTGTCCACGGAATGGTCATTTGGTAAGACGGACTAATTTGGCTGGGATACCAAAGAGATTTTTGTTACGTTTTCCATTGTATAGGCGGCATGAATAAATAAAAACAAAAAAAAGAGCAAGTTCGATTATTCATTTAAAATATTTTAATTTGCAATCATAATATTTTAAGTTGAAAGAAAAACATAAGAAATAAAATAATACTAAGACTAGAATTAAAGACTAACTCCCCATTGGATGGGGGAGGCTAGAATACATCCACAGTAACCCAACTTGTCGTAAGAGGCGATTAATGGGAAACAGCACCGAACCCGGACTATGATTTGGCTATCAACTGGATTTGACGCATATGGGCTGGCTGCCATGATATTCTGGACCTAGTCACTTCTTGCGCGGTATTGCCGGGGTGAAACCCGTGCGCGAAAAGCTCCAGGCTACTAACACGCCGTCTCCGTCCCGATAAAACCGATGAGTTGGTGGTGTAGGTTCGGTTGAGTCGTACTCCCGATTAGCGCTGATCTGGCTCTGAGCATATGACTCCATAAGGGCTGGTGCCAACCCTCGCATGGCCTCCCTGCTTCCATAGATAACCATGGGATCATTAAGGCGACTACACATCCGAGCGGAGAAAGCGGCTCTGAGGGGTGACCCTTAAGAACAAGAATGAACAAAATGAAAACAAGAATGAAAAGAACAAAGAATGATGCAAAACAACAACAACAAACATAATAATGCAGGCAAGACGAATATAATGGATATAATTCTCACAACCATAACGATTATATTGGCATGTTTACCTGTAGTGGAAAACTCTTGGTAGCGAACCCAAGGTCTCATTCAGCCCCAAGCGGAAAGAGCAGTGATGAGCCGGAAGTAAATGTGGCTCCGGAGGTTTACGACCACCTCATTCCTCAGTAGGAGGAAATAACAGCCTATAACCTAAGATCGCGGAGGAGAAAGTCAACGCAAAAGATCTGATGGTTAAGGAGGTTATCGCGGAGAACCGTTCCGAGGAAGAACGGTTGACTTAAAAATGTTATGCGATCCTTAAACGTATGCAAGGAGCGTGCATAATTCAAAAAACAATCAGTAAGAATGTAAAAAATGGAGTGTTTGAGCTCGAGGACCTCTTGGATCGAGTTTGCCCCTACAGGAGGCTCTAGTAAAAGCTGGAAGAAGAACATCCAGACCAAACGGTGTACGTTAAAGTCACCAAACCTTTCCTCCCCAGTATTAAGGGGACTGCTGGTAGCCCTCTTGAGACCAAACAGGAGAAAAGGCGTAAAGAGAACGCTGAGCCAGAAAAAGAAAGACGCTTCCAACTCGTGATACCTAAGGAGGCAAAAACATCCGCAAAACGTGAACATAGGTTTAGCCAGCAAATAGTTCCTGTTCAAACAACGACAAATACCGTGGACAAACCGGGAAGCAAGAAGCGAAGAGTCCTTGGGGACGCCATTCTTGTGAAGCCCACTGACGGAAGGAGCTACTCTGACGTTCTACACGATATCCGCAAGAATGTCAAGCCGGAGGAAACAGGGATGATTATTAAAACTGCACCATCGATGAGTTTGGAGCGGACTCGTCCGATAAATAGATATTCCCCGATAAAATAAAGGACGTCCTTGGGGCAAAAGCCACCGTCTCTACCTTGGAGTCAAGAGCTTCACTGAAAGTAAGGGAAGTGAATTGCATCGCGGATCCGGCTGAGGCCGAAGAAGCCATTCTAAATGAGTTCCCTGGAATAACTCTAGAAGAAGTAAAGCTTTCTCCAGAGAATCGCCGAGGGCAAAAGCTGGCCATACTCGACGTAACGGAGAAAGATGCTGCACAACTCCTGGCCAAAGGAAAACTAAAAATCGGCTGGGATGTGTGCAGAATTCGCCGCCAAGCCATCCCAATTCGATGCTACAGGTGCCTTGGATACTTGGATACACCACTGCGATCTGCAAGGGCCCTGACCATAGTATGCTTTGCTTTGAGTGTGGAGCGTCTGTGGAGCGTCAGCGCTTTGTATGCTGGACACAACCGCGAAAGTGTTCGAAAAGCTTGCCAAGGGAAGGCTCACTGACGCAATTCATGTTGAAGGGGACCTACCTCCTCGGCAATATGGCTTTAGAGCAGGGCGATCCACTTCCGACGCTATCATGGAAGTGGTGAACGCAGTCCGTCGAGCCGAAGCGCACAAAACTGATTCCAAACGAGTTGTCTTGCTAGTGACGCTTGACGTTAGAATGCCTTTAACTTCACCAGATGGGCGAATATTCTTGGCACATTGGAAAATTCTTTCTAATTGCGAGGGTATCTGATGCGCATTTTGAGGGATTACTTAAAGGATCGCTGTCTGCTCTATGACACACAAGATGGGCGGCAAAGTATGGAGATAATGTCTGGTGTAGCGCCAGGCTCCATACTTGGACCAGACTCGTGGGAAGCCTCATATGACGGGCTCTTGAGGCTAGAGCTGCCAGATGAGTCGCGTTTGGCCGGCTATGCAGATGATATAGCAGCAGTGGTCGCTGGACGTACAGTTGAACATGCGCAGCGCAGACTGGGAATTTTAATGCGTCAAGTGAAGGAGCTCTCAATAAGGAGTTGTACCGAAAGCGCTTGGCGCGGGTACAGAGACGAGGAGCCTTGCGGGTTGCGTCTGCATACCGCACTGTCTCTAAGTCGGCGGTGTTGGCGATTGCAGGAGTGATACTCATCGCCCTTCTTGCTAGAGAGCAACGGAGAATTTACGACAGAAAATGGGATGGTTTAAGATATGCTGTCAGCCGAAAGGAGAGGCAGCGCATAATACTCTAGTGGCAACAGCCCTAGGAACTGCCCGCCATATAGGGGACGTGGGATCGTGGCTAAATCGAAGGCACGATGAATCTGATTATTACCTTATCCAGCTTCTTAGCGGGCATGGGTATTTTCAGTCTTACTAGCACAAGATTGGTAAGTCACGGTCCGCAGACTGCATTTTCTGCCCAGGGGAAAGGTACAATGCATGTCACACCTTCTTTAACTGTAGAAAATGGAACAGGATGCGGCAGGACTTGTGGGAGGTAATGGGAGAGCTTTCTCCTTTTCAGCAGTCCTCCTCCATCTTACACCCTCCCGCTGGGGGTGATTTCTCTAGGCTGACGGCGCCCTAGGGCAAAGTAAAATGAGGCCTAGCCCAAAGTAATGTGTCAAACAGTTCCAGGCTAGGGTCTCTTGACAGGGGGGGGGGGTGTTTAGTGGGCAGTTTGGTAGCATGCGCTACTAGAAGCCCCACATGCCTTCATGACTTAATGCCACATGCCACATGCCATAGGCCTTAATTGCCTTCACCCACCAACCCAAATAAAAGACTAGAATTAAAATGAAAGCCTATGTAATTGGATTTAGGCAATTAGTAAAACAATATAACAAAAAAAAAACAGTCTCAATAAAAATCCATTAAGATCTCGGAACAAATTTTCAATGTAAAGTAAAAGTAAACATAATATTTAAAAAAAAGTGAGAAGACTATAAAGTCAATATAGAAGAAGAAAAAGTGAGTAGAAGAAAATAAATATTGAAGAGAAGATAAAGGTTAAGAAAAAAGAATCAAAGAAATATTGAAGAACAAGTGAGCAGAGAATAAGTTAATATAGAAAAGAAAATTAAAGGTTAAGAAAAATAAATTAATTAAAGAAAATTTTTAGAAAAAGCAAATATAAAAAAAGTGGAGAAGAAAAAGTGAATATAGGATAAAGGAAATTATAGAAGACAATAAAATGTTAGCAAAAAACATTAAATATTAAGTGTAAGAAAAAGTAAAGGGAATAATTTTTATCATGCTAATCAGCGGAAGATGTAAAATTGAATACAAAAAAAAGCTTTCCGGAACGTGAATCGTGTCTGCTTTTTTTGTAGTAGGGAGGTGCAGGCTGTTTACGCCCTGAGGGTTGGACTCCCGGACGCGCAATGGTTTCTGACTACCCACTAAACACCTCCCCTGTTGGTGTTGTCTGATTGTCGAAGTATCTTGAAGACATAAATTTCCGCAATGTAATTTACACATCAAAGGACGAAGATCCTTCCTGCCGGATGCCAGTAAGTTATATTCGAGGGAACACAATCCGATACCTTCCAGACCTACCAATAACTCACAACCTATGACTACCTCCCAATCACTAACTAACTACATAGTGCAAGAAGACGCTCACGCGAAGTCCCGAAATTGAGCTAAGATAAAATCTCCTCTTTGAGACAGCAGATGTGGTCAGAATCAACGCAGAAGGACTAATACATGTATATTAATAAATTTTTTTATATTGTCTTACTGGAATGGCTTCTTAACTACGCTAGCTATGATTCTATTTGTATTTTTGTATAAAATTTGTTTCATTTTTATGAAGTCAAGCATTATGATTTTTCCGTGTGTGGGTGTGTGCTGAGATGTGGAAGGGTCAGAGCTTTCATAATGTCGTACAAACCCCACGTCTGCGCTGTGAGTTAGTCTTTCAACGTAACTTCCTTCGGCCGCCATAACGCGGCCTTGGTTTTTTCAAATAACCATATCTTTCTTACTTTGTCCCTTCTACGATGCAGGTTTGACCTATCGGTTGCCCAAGTAATAATAATCATTATTATTTACTTTTTGTTTCACTAAATTAATTTTTTTTGTTTTATTTGAAAATACATAACAACTTGAACTTGATACAGTACGTTACGATCAAAACTTACGTTTGTTTGCTTAAAGTCATCAAAATCCGGAAAAGTCTATGTTGAACTTCCACTTCCAGTAAACAAGCGATCTATCGTCGATTAACCAGCTTTAAAGCCACTTTGATACTCTCCAATAAAAGTGTTGGGTATGATCTGATGTTTTTACCGACATTTTCGAAAATATTTTGTACGCCGTACAAAGTAATGATATGCCTCTATAGTTGGTGCACTGTAGCTTGTCACTTTTTTTGTTGATATGGAATATATATGATTGGCTCTACTCATTTGGCATGTGTATTTGTTGCCAGATGTGCTGGAAGACTTTGAGGATCGCTTTCTGAACACTGCTGACACCATGTGTAATGAACTCGACTGGAATCTCATCGATGTCCGGCGCTTGATTATTCTCTTCCACTTTGACAGTGGAAGAGAATCCACCATGAGTTAGTGGGGCCGATGGAAGCTATCAAGGAATATCTATAACTATATACTCGGATATTCTGGAGTTTCTTCGCATTTATTATCCGATTCCAGTATGGGACTCGGAGATAATTTGCTACCATTTATTCTTAGGACATAGGATGAGGAATCATGGAACTGTGGGTCGGAGAAAAAGATCTCTCATACTTTGACAACCGGACTTGAGATCGTCTATTGGAGAAAGATTTATTTACTCTAATCATATACAGCGAATGGTTATACGAAACTGTAGTCAATTTTCTTAAGCGACATATAATAAAATTTCTGGAAATCTCAACTTGATCCGATACACACTAGATCATAAGTAGGCTGATTTGTCCCTACAAGAATTTATATGGAAACTACGCAGTTTGTCGTTATGTCGTGAGAAGACCGTGTCAGGAAAAATTAATCATATCGTCTGATAAAACACTCACCTGAAATTTTTCTAAGAAAAAGTTGATTATTTTGTTGAAAATTATGTAATTAATAAGTATCTAAATTTAGTGTTTAGTTATTTGTTTGCGTTGTTTCTGCTACCTTCAAGCGAAATGTCTAAAAGACAGTTCGTCAAAGGCGTACTTAAGAATTTGAATTTCACCTAAACAATTTTAATTTCAGGCACGTGTTTAAATAAAGAGGAGGACGATGCTCAGATAAGTTTTTTTTTTGTTCCTGAAGTTATTGATGGTGCAGAAAGTTACTATTTCCACCAATTACATTTGCACGATGCACATATCATGGGTGTAGTATCATTGGTACCCTACTACCAATGATGATTGGTACCCTATTACCAACCGCTGCGCGGTCTATTATTACCCATCGTCCGATCCGTAGTAACGCAGGATCAATTACGCACTATCCACTTAAGGCCGAAATACAATACTGCGAGACTGCGATGCGAGAGCGCGACGAGAGTCTCGCAGCAAATGTCAACCCGTTTTCGTACCATGGGGTTTGACTAGCTGTCAAGGTGACAAGACGCGACGTCCCTAGTGGCATTCATCCGATAATTTAAATTTAAACTCAAACCCAAGTTAAGACTATAATTCTCTGTGACTTATGAACAAGTGAAAGTGATACTTAATAATAAAAAATAAATACAGAACAACCCCCTGTCCCCCACAAACTGCAACGCCCGTCTGAGCCAGAAAGAGACGCTGTCAAGTGCCATTTTATAGTGAAAGGTGATGAAATGTGTATAACATATCAAACGTTCCGCCCAAAAGTATGTGCGACCCCTCATCGAAAAAGCATTACATTATCACAGCAAAATAAAACTAAAACCAAAAATAGAGCCAAAATTACACTTCAGCCGCACGGATACCCCCAGCTATTGCCAAAAGAGCAGGCGGCAAAAAAATGGGGCACGGAGCAAGCTGCAAATGAAAAATTTCCTCCTATCACCGCAAATCAGGGAAGTTATAAGTAGAGAATTTCAAATCTTATTGAAAAGTGGAGACCATCGGTCAACAGAGGACGCTATGGTACAAAAAACAAAAACCACACGAAGGGAAGAGACAACCACCAGCATTGCTCACCAGGACGTTGAAATGGAAAACGAAGGCCAAATCTGCACCAACAACGAGGTCCAAACCGCACTCAAAACCGATGCCGAACGCTTCAAACTGGCAACTGGTAGGCAAGTCATTAAGAAAAAGAATAGACCCAGATAACAATGGGAACAATTGTAATAGATTCGAAAATATATCTCCCCTAAATAACTCCTATACTCCCCCAAGCACTAACATAACAACTTCAAAGCCATCCTGGTTGCCACCGATTTTTATTAATAATGTATCTCCGCCCACGCTCCGCGTGATGATGCATAGCTTCCCTGATGCAAAGTATCCCATCAAATCGCTGTCCCCTCATACTACAAGATAGTGGTCGACGACGCGAAAGCAGACGACGGCTTAATGAACCTAATGAAAAAGAATAAATTAGGTGGCCATTCGTTCCCCCCAGCCACGCGCAACAAACCGGTGGCAATATTTAACTCTTCAATTCCCAGTGTCACTTGAAGGTGACAGATGTTTAATATTTTTTTTCTACCACATAGGTTTTTATTTTTAGATTCTAACACTATTATAGCAAAGTCAATTAGTAGTAGTTTCTTATTTATTTTTTCTGGCAACACTAACCAAAAGTCATTTGTCAAATTCATTCATTTGTTTCGCGCGTAATTGGAGCAGTGTCAGTTTGTATGATTTCTTTCGATATAAAGTGAAACGAAAATGGATAGACCGTAAGTATTGTTTTCTTCTTATTACATGTAATAAATGAATATATAAGCTATAATATAAAAGTATTTTACAATGAAAATAACTTATAGCATAATTTTTTACAACTTTGGAAATATGCCGTGGCACCTGTGGGTGACACTGGGCAATATAATAACTCTATTGTTCTAAATTCATTGTAAGTTATAACAAGACTATTGTTTACATTTGGGCTTATCGCTATGTGGTGATGTTGTTTGAGAACTTGTTTACGTATTACAGGTTGACGTTAGATGAAATTGCCGCAGAGTTGGAGGCCGGGGAGAACCCAGGTGATATTATTTTATTTCCTCCTGATGATAGTGTGGTTACTGACGAAGAAAGCGGGGATGAAAATGAAGCTAATATTCTTCATCTTCCCAGTCGCATGCTTCGATCTCATGTAGAACTACAAAATAATTTACATGATCTGGAAGAAGAAGGAGAAGAAATTATCGTACCTGCACCGAAGAAAAAAAAAGAAAAAAGACAATACTATAAAAATGGTACAGCGATGTTAGTAATACTTCTTTTACTACTTGCGGTAAAGGAGACTGTGATGAAGAAGTTTTTGCTAGCTCGCAGGAGGAGATGACTTGCGTCGAATGTCTCGAATTATTATTTAGTGAAGATATAGTTAAATTCATAGCTAACATGAGTAATTTGTATGCTTTACAGAGAAATCACACTCTAAATGTGACTGGTGATGATTTTAGAGTGTACATTGCAATACTGCTACTTACGGGATACTTGACGCCAAAGTACATGCGAATGTTCTGGAAAGTAAAATGAGACACGCACAATGACCTAGTAGAATTTAGCATTAGACGAAATAGATTTTTTGAAATTCAGCAATATCTTCACCTTTCAGACAGTACGTCTTTGCCGTCAAACGACAAAGTTCGAGAATATTTCACGAAACTAAACGTAAATTTTACTGTAAATTTCAAAAATAATTTATATTTTGATAATTTTTTTACTGGTTTACCATTACTAATGTATTTGCGAGAGCAGAATGTTGGGGGCACAAGTACTGTTCGGGAAAACCGTCTGGAGAATTGTAATTTACCAAACTCAGAGGACATGAAAAAAGAGCCAAGAGGGAAGCTGTGTCATAAAGCTTCTAAGGACATTATTGCAGCTAAGTGGCATGATAATAGCATTGTCACCATTGCATCCAACTGCCATGGATTAGATCCTATCACAAAAGTAGATCGGATTGGATTTCTGAACAAAAAACGGGCAAAAATTCAAGTAAATTGCCCAGCCAACATCAAGATGTACAATAAGTACATGGGCGGTGTAGACCGTTTTGACGAAAACATTGACTCCATGAGGGTAGGTCTCCGCGGCAAAAAGTGGTGGTTCCCTCTTTTTGCTTTTGGCTTAGATGCAGCTTGCCAAAATGCATGGCTAATCAAAAGACAGTCGGAAAATAACTGGACATACTGCGATTTCCGGCGAAATATGGCAACCATCTACCTGCAAAAATATGGTAAGCCTCCGACCCGCAATTCTGCTTGTGGTGTTCCTATGCAGATAAGAGTGCCTATCGAGGTGAGGAGTGCAGGAAGGGCTGACGATCACTCTCAAATCGATTGCTCTCACCGAAGGTGTGGATATTGTCACCGACGCACTAGAAAAATGTGTGCCAAATGTAATATCGGTTTGCATCTTAAGTGTTGGTATAGCTTTCACAATAAATATTATATTTTTCCATATAAATAAATATTATTATAAAAATTGACGTGTTATTCCTACTAAAAGAATAAAAAAAGAATCGCCTATCTTTCAGATTATTAACAAATAATAGTGCCCAGTGTCACCTGTAGGTGACCCCCCCATAATTCAAAATGGGGGTAGTTTATATTTTTTTTTAAATTTTTTTTTGTGTTTTCCAAACGTATCTAAGCTATTTTATTTAAAAAGAAAATTTTCATTTTTACTAAGTTGGGCATGGGAATTGAAGAGTTAAAGGTGTTAGTTCTCTATTCACTGAGAAAGAGATCTTGGAGGATATCACCGAGCAAATACCCGAGCTTAAACCCGTACCTGTCACCCAAATGACTATTACTTGGTCGAGGCAGAACAACTTGTCCCTCAATCTTTTTAGAGTTGTACTTGCGTCAGAGGAAGACCTTCGCAAAATTATCAAAATAAAATTCGTCCGAAATTGCAAGGCAACATGGGAAAAGCCCAGAAATAGCGACCTAACCCAAAGCTTTCGTTGCCAGAGGTTTGGCCACGTTGCCGCCAATTGCGGCTATTCCCAAAGGTGCGTTGCTTGCGTTCAAGAGCACGAAGGCCAGTTGTGCCCTAGAAAAAGTCTAATAAACCCAAAAGAACAGGCTACAACAGACCCCACCATCCCTCCAGTTTTCTGCGTCGTATGCTCAAGCACCGGTCGTCCAGTTAACTATTGAAACTGCCCCGAGCGGGTTAAGCTCAGAGCCAAAATTGCCCAAAATGAGCAACGAAAAACCAACCTCAGTTCATCTTCAACCCCAATAGCTTCCAGCAGCTGAGCCCACAAGCACCGGCTCTCAATATTGAACCTCCCACAGGACTTCTCCCTAGACAGCAGTACTCCAAAGTCTTAAAGAGACCTGCAACTTATTCCGAGCCAGAACACCACGATTAGCCGCGGAACGACAACGTCCTAAACCTGATTGTACAGGAAACTGTTAAGCATTTAGGTGTTTCTTTTGTCGTGCTAATTAAAATGGCTTGAGAATTTTAGATGACCTACAGACACCACCCAAATGAGGAAAAAACAGAAGCCTTACTTGACTTCTATATGAATGTGGTCGGGGAACAGTAAGCTCAGAACACTGGCAATTAACATAAACTCTCTCCAGAGGCAAGAAAAGCGTATAGCACTGGACCACATTTTAGAAGAATGTAGGCCCGACATAGTTTTCTTGAACGAAACACGCCTCCTAGAAAAGCATTAACCACAATTCCCACATTACAATATCTTCCGCAATGACGAGGGTAGGGGTACCGCCATTTTGGCACGAACCAACCAAACCATGTACCAAGTTGATTGCCATGTCATGCCATTATCATATACTCTAGCCACGCTTCACCTCCGGGG
The DNA here is from genome assembly GCA_954870665.1 of Stratiomys singularior. Taxonomy (NCBI): domain Eukaryota; kingdom Metazoa; phylum Arthropoda; class Insecta; order Diptera; family Stratiomyidae; genus Stratiomys; species Stratiomys singularior. Next base: position 64,335,512 of record OX940880.1, on the reverse strand, counting down.
ACAACAGGGCCACATCCGCAAAGTCTTGCTCGGGTCATTTAACATCCCATGCGACAGCGGACATGCTCTAGCAAGTAAGCTGAACCACATAATCACAATAGGGCGCCAGACTTCCGTCGTGGGGCGACCACACAATAAACACTAACGGCTCAGTCATCTTCAGCTGGCTATCGTCCGGGCACCAAACGTCTCTAAGCATCATCAACGCGGGCGTGCTAACATTCATACGAAGAAACTTTCGACAATTTTTTCCTCGACAACTTCATCTTATCGGCTTCGCTCTTAGGCTTGAACGGCTTACCCCTAAATTGCACTTGCATCCCGGCACCATCTGACCATCATTAATACTTTTTGAGGTCGCTCTTCCCGGTGTAAGGATGCCACCACCTCAAGCACTCACCCGATCATACCGGGGCGTAGATTGGCAGACTTTTGACGAACAACTCTCCGACCACCTAGAAGGAAAATTTCCCGATCATGGAATATACAACAACAATGAAATAGATGACTCAATTCAAACGCTTTCCTGCTATATTCTAGAATTGATAAACACACAGGGACCAGCTAAACCACCCCTTTCCTCCAAATATGGTAACATATCCCCTCAAACAAGGAACTAAATTCGAACTAGAGCTAGGTGGCAGCAACGCCTAAAGAGGATTTTCCACCGAAATTTAAGTCGAATTAATTCAGAATTCATCACACTAAAGTTCCAAATTAATTGCCTGGAGACACTGATAAAGGAATATGTGTACGCTGAAATGAACAAAGCGTTTAAAGACCAGCTATCCGCTATGAAACCTTCCCCCAACGTATTCAAGGAGATAAATGCCCTTACGGGCCGTCAAACTGCCAAGTTCTCAATAAACAGAGACCCCATCTAATTAACTAAACCACTGCATATCACGACGGAACAGGAATTAGCCGCTCGTGCGCTACACTACGCCCACGTTTACAGGGAGAGAACGCCCTCGGACCAACACACCAACACATTTGTAGAGATAACGGTCAATGACTTCCTAAACGGATACCAAGGCTCCTACCTCACCATCTTCTCGCCAACCAACAGAGCCTCTAATCCCTCAAGCGAGCCGTTGAAACGTTTCTTTGCATGCCTCGAGCAGGTATTAATCGCCCTCCGCTCAATCAATTCCAAAAAGTCCAGCGGCCCTGAAGGTATCCCATATTGCGTACTAAGGAAAGGCTCCAACACCATTCACAGGCCGATCATCATCATTATCAATCAATGCATTAACAATGCGTACTTCCCTCGCACCTGGAAAACGTCATTGCTACTCCCCACACCGAAGAAAGAGGCCAACAGAGACCTAAAAAAGCTTAAACCAATATCCCTGCTCTCAAACCTAGGAAAAATTTTGGAGAAAATCATCCTTCTCTCCTTTAAAGTCTTCGCCAAGCCCCTTATACCAGCACAAAAATTTGGTTTTAAAGAAAAGGTGTCAACCGAACAAGCGGTCCTCCTTCTACACGACTACATATCATCAGGTCTAAGGAAGAAAGAGGCAACTGTGGCTTGCTCAATTGACCTTGAGAAAGCGTTCGACTCCATGTGGACCAAGGGTATCTTGTACAAACTCCTCAAAACCCACTGCCCCACCCCACTGACTCGGATTATAGCCAGCTTCTTAGACCAAAGAACCCTCCTAGTAAAAATTTCCAATGCCTTCTCTAATTCTATCAACGTACGCTCCGGCGTCCCCCAAGGATCTATACTCGGCCTCCACCTCTTTAACTTTTTGAAATTTACGCCAGCAACGGGCGAACAACTTCAAAGCAGGATACAGAAGATCATCATCCGACCTCCCATCTTCATCCGTTTAATACCTCCATATCAAACACCTTTAGATTGTAAATAAGAATTACGTAGAATTAAGTTAGAATAAGTTAGTTTAAGGTTTACCCGATCAAAGAAAAAAAGTCTTATGAGCTAAAGATAAATTTTAAAAAAAAAATGTAATCTAAGCCTATGTCAAGAATCGGTAAGGATCAGATCGATAGATTAGTTGTTTGTCAAACTGTCGCTGTCAAACATTAGACATAATCATATCAGATAATGAAAACCATATACGTAAAAAGTCTCCATAAATATATCTATATCTATCTTTCGTACCATGCATTTGTTGCGACATCATACAATGATGAAATTTTAAATTCAAACGCCTGAATTACTTTTTAAGTACTCGGGTTATTCCGAATGAATTTTGAAATTTCGTGCATTTGCCAAACGAAGAAAAATTCCAAATTTAAGACTTTTGAAAAATCGAAAACAATTTTGATCGAAGTTCATTCAAAACGTCACCAATTTGACATTTGTCATATGAACATTATTCTTCCTCGCATCGCTTGCATTGTAAATTGAATACGTTGCGCCGTGACGTGCGAGAATCGCATCGCGCTCTTGCATCGCCGTCATGCAGTATCTGGGCCTTTACTCCAAATTACGACCGTAAACAATTCAATCGCATATTATTTTGATGTGAGGAAAAGTTTAAAGAAAGTTCCGCGTTTGATATAGCTGCATGTGCACCAAACCCACGAAAATTACATATGTCGCTGTTTATTTCCCCGCGCAAAAGTGGATGCCATAAGCGCAGATCACTTGTACCAAGCACTTTATGGTAAAATGGTAAACCAAGCACCAAACGGTAAACAAACTTTATTTTCATAAATTTTGTTCTTGACATTTTTTATTGGATTTATGTAATGTCATGAAGAGAAAAAATCTCAAAGTTTAATGTTTTGTAGCCATTTACCACTTACCTTGTAGCCATTTTCGGAAGTGTTCGAACTATCAAACAATAGCAAATTCAGTCCATTAAATAAGTTAAAAACTTATTTATGAAAGCGATTGTTTTAAACAAGAATTCCATTGATTATTACATAAACTGAGTATTGAAATAATAATCACGGATACGTGGAAGTCCGCGAAACATTCCAGTGTTTGTAGTCATCTATTTGACCTATAAGGATTGATGTAATAATAATTCGTTTAAGGGCTTTTTTAGAAATTGGAATACCTGGATTTGAATTTTTCATAGTCGAGTGTATTACAGTGCCGTGAGTGCTTTTAGTTGAATTATTAAGCGATAAGGAGCAGGATCTTACATCTTCGTTAATGTTTATGGGACCCACGGTTTGGTCATTCTTCTCCTTATATCCTAGGCGTTGCAATTCCGGCTTCCTTTCTTGAAGTGAACATCGAAACCAAATTCCTTGACGTAAAGTCTCCAACAAATCAATGCCGAATTGCGATGCTTAAGACGCATTACTCACTTTAATGGTTTATGGCCAGTCGAAAATGTAAATTTGCTGCCGAAACGATATGGTCGGAGGCATGTAGTTGGCATACAATGGCCAGCAACTCCTTTACGATTGTTAAGCAATAATGTACTGGAAGCAAAATGGGCGTTTTGGCAAAAAAAATACTGAGACGGTAATAACTGATATCAGTTGTTGAAAACGAGGTAGAAAAAAGAGATTGTTGAAACCAGGATGTTGCAATCTGAGGTCATTCATGAGAAGGCCCTTTCAACGCTAAAACGCTTGTGTGTAACGATCGCTCGGATCAATGAATTTTGCGAGGTCTTTCATGAACTAACGGTAATATCATAAGAGACAAGGGAATGATTTTGTCTCTTATGACTCTATGGTACGGGATGATGAATTATCGCTTGGAACATTTCCGGGTTGGGTTTTATGCCATGGGTTGTTGCAAAATGGGCAAGACAGGTAATATTTTCTCATTATCTTCTATTTTTCAAGTTGTACCTTCATATTTGCTTTTCGCAACAGCAGGGGCATTCTTCGATCCGACAAGCATTCGGAATGTCCACTTTCTATCACCACTCGCTCCAACCTATCGGAAGACCACTTTGTTTTGAACCAATCTATATGTGAAGCTGAAAGCGTGCAGTGTCAGCAGTGCAGGATCCTTCTCAATAATCGTTGAACTTTTGGTTATCGGTTATCAATCTCCCATTTTGTTCACTACTGGCGCCCTGTTCCTTCGATAGTATGCAAATAGGAGAGCTCCTTCGCGGGTATCTCAGCCGAAGGATTTCCTGTTTCTGCATATTCTCTATTTGTTGATGAGCTTCCGCTTTATGCACGTATAAGTCCCTACATAATTGCGTGGATCAAGATGTCATCGGTGGTTCTTATTAGATGTTCAACTTGGCTTGTTAACGTCAGATCTTGTTCATATTGAAGAAAAATCGTCATCATGTTGACAAATATTTGATTAAAATTTTTTGAATCATTCTTAAAAGTTCAATTATAACTCTTGATCCTTAAAATCCTTAAAATCTTACTTTTTCTTTTTGTGATATGCTGATTACCTTAAGTGGGGCGTACCAATTGACAGCTCGACAAGACCCTCGACAGACCCTTGGGGACCATGGGACTTACAGACTTTCAGGGGAGATTTGAATAGTTCTATCAAAGATGTTTTATCTGCAGGTAGCTAATTAAATACTTTCAATTGTTGGGCTATAGCGTACTTTCCAGACGAGAAATGCGTTAAAAATAAAAAATTTATGTAAAGCTCAATAAATTCTCGCTCCTGGCTTGATTAAAATGCTGTCAAAGTATCCTTGGAACTTCAAAGTTACAAGTTAATGGCGTAATGAATATCATATAGAATGGGCTGATTTAAAGTTTCATAAAAATTCTCACTCATATTTTAAAACTAATCCACAGGTTGTGTATTTTGGAGTAAGGTCATATTTTAAGGCCCACTTTCACTTTGGGCGTTGTAGTATTCATTGTATTTGGGATTATACTGTTCATTTATATTAAATATTTTCTTTACTGTGTATGTATGAGCTGATGATAATCCTTGAAGGTTAACTCTTCTAGGCTGGGTAGTTAGAAACGCCATCAACCTTATTTGAATTTTTTAAATTTAAATATATGCTATCTAACAAACAATGGATGAAGTTTAATTAGTCTATTATTGGCTTCAGTTTTAGCTGATGTGACTATATTTTTGAATTCGTAAAAAATTCATAAAAAGTCCGCAATTAGCATTTTAGTAGGGTGCTAAAAAACAATTCCGTTAAAATGGTAATCTAAGGTTTCCTGTTGATAGAGTTTGATTTCATGGTATTGAGTATGTTTTGAATGTTTTGAATATGTTAGAAGCATAAAATTTTGCGTTTCGAATATAATGTGTGATATTACATAAGTTATCTAACATTGTTAGGTGGTAAGATAACAAATCAGCGTAATGGTTATATGATGATATGTAAAAAATTTTCAGTAAGGTGCGCAATTTGGCTGGCGGATTTGGAAAACTAAAGGCGAAGATGTCAAAGATAAACAGATGTATTATTTGGCCTACTTTGGGTTTTATTATGGATAAGGCCACATGCGATAGTAGATTCGAGTAAAAGAAGATATTCTCTACACCAAGACATGCCATCAAACGATTGTGTCGTGAAATCAAAGTAGTTATTATTTTGTGCCTTCTCAATTTCAAATGATCAATTTGCTGAGCGAGGAAGTGATTGATATCCATACGTAAATACAACTGCATATTAAAAACAAAATGGTATTACATCTACAGTTTTACAGATTACCCCGTGGACTAAATATCAGTGAAATTCAAGAGCTGCTGCTGGAACCTTCAGATAACGAAAGTCAATGCAGTGCAGTGTTGGATCAGGAAATTGATGACGACCAATATACGTTAGACATGATAAAGTAAGTCACATCAACCACTTGTAACAATTTTGATTCAGAAGCAGGATTAAAGTTAAAGGTAGGAATCTCCTCAAACAGTAAATGCGGAAAAGCCTGTAACTCCTGCCTGTAACATCTGTCCTATTCATATTATATATGATCCGTACCAGCCTCGAGTCAGAAGTAAATGATTTGATGTAACCACCATACATTGAAAAAATACACAGGAATGGGAATGGCAACAATTCTTTGACCAATATATAAATGACAACATTTTTGCTCATATGGTTGACTCTCCCAATAGAACCCATGTCTTAGAAACTGGTAAATTCTTGGTGTTTACATTAATTTTGCGCAAAGTCTGAATTGGAATTAACATGGCCGTGTCCGCATTACAGTATTGACAGCCCGAGTCGAAATATTGAACCTTATTTGGACCTTTTTCTCCCCAATAGTTGAGCAGTTAAAAGTATCAAAATGGGTCTGAATCCTATGTAAAATGAGGTCCTATTTAACGTCTAAAAGTGGCACAAATTTCCCTTTTTTCCATCTTTAGGCGCAAAATAGGACCTCAATTTCAATCTCCGTTGAGGATTTACATCCTATTTAGTTACTAATATTATTATTATAATAATTATTATTATACTTTTCAAAAATAAATTAGTCAACATCACTAAAAAAATGGATTTTTACTCGTTTGCAATTATAAGTGTACCACTATATGAATTAATGTGATAACTATAATTACAAACAAATAAAAATTCATTATAACGTAATGGCAGTAACTAATTTATATGTAAAAAGTATACATGCATATTGATGAAAATTGAAAGGTTATTTATTGACTCACATTAACCCAATGATAATACGAATAATAATGATTAATATTATTTGTATTTTTTTTTTTTTGTTCTAATGAAAATGACTGTTTTTAAAATATTTATCCACTAGTTACAGTTAAGTAACTATATACATTTCTTATTAGTTATTAAGAAAAATTAAAGTTCTTTATGCAACATTAAATATATATTGAATATAAAAATTATTATTTAACCTAGGAGGAGTAATAGGTCCAATTCAGGGGATAAAGGCTTTGGTGATAAGTAAATAGGAGCATAATTTTACTGAGAAGGAGTTAAAGATTCAAATAAGCAGCTGTAGTATTAAAAAGTATCATGTTAGGTTCAAATAGGAGTAAAAACCATGAAAAGAGGTTCAATATTTCGACTCGGGAGATTTCAATGTATTGGTCAAAAAATTGGAGCATATCAAAAATAGCAATTGCCATGACCTGAATTTGTTTTGTGTGTCTATGATCCTGAAGTGACAATCATACTGGAAAGTGTCGCATGCGGCAGTACTGTCACATCAAACCAAATCCAGACGGCCTAAACGTTTACGTCTTAGCCTGAACAAAAGGTGTCATTTGCGACATGGTAATTTACAGGAAGACAGAACCTTTCCTCACCTAATCAACCAAGGATTTGCTGCTGCTTAGGCTGCTATTATTCATTTGACTCAAGCTTTGGTTCCCGGGCATTTTTTTTTTTTTGACTGGTTTTGCACCACTCCTGAACTAGAGATGAGACGTTCCTTAAGTAACGATATTTTGGAACGTTATTTTCCCGGAACGTTAAACTATGTTCCAAAACGAAGATGGAGCGCGTTACTTTGGAACGACAACGAATAATGTTCGTGAAAGTTTCATCGCTTCGCGTATGCGTTTTCGTTCTTTCAGTCTATCTCGTTCTATTCGTTTTCCAGGGAACGAAAACCTTTTCGTTATTTTCAGGCATTTTCGTTTTTCGAAACGCTATTACGTTTTTCACTGAGACCTACTCTCGTTCCGTGTAACGTTTTGTAACTTTCGTACATGCTTGGTTCTACGGGCAACGAACGTGGGAAATGTGTATTTCGTTTAGTTTGATCTTTGATGATCGGGTCAGATCAACCTCTTATGCTTTTTATGTTTTCATATGTTTATGTTATTTTTGTGTTACGTAGGATTATGATATGAATAGAATAGAGTTCGGAAAATAAAAGTTATCGATAGCTACATGGAAGGGTTGACTAAAGTTGAGGTTTGTGGCGATTCTTTGGTAAATAAGTGAACGGTAAATAGCGAATTGGCTTTCCGTCTAGCCAACATAATGATGGATAGTATGTGAATGTTTAATGTGAATTTCACGATAGAAGTTTACCTATTGTGGAGGTGGAGAGTAATTTGTTGAGTAAGTTTCTCAAGAGCAATTTGCCTATTGCGGAGAGCAATGTTTATATATACATATTACGTACATATGGGATGTAAACACAATGGTGGTCGTGATTTTCATTCGATTTGCATAAAATTTTCAGGAAAGGTGTATCAAGTAAATATCTCGACTATTTTCATTACCCAGCAAAATTGCTGGAGCAAAGAAGAAATGGCGGCCATTATAGACGATAATTCTTGATTTATATTTTGACCAAAAAATATAGCTCTAATATGGACGAAATTTTACATAAAGGTTTATTGAGGTGTATAATGAAGCTGACAACAAAAAATTCAAAATCATACGAGCAGATTCAAAATGGCGGCCGTTCAAAGGGCAAAAATAGTCTTATAGCTGTGACCACAGCGTTTAACCAATGTTGATGAAACTTTGTTGTATGGTAGAAACGCAAGATATACAGACAGTTAAATAAAAAAATTTGAGAAAAGGTCGCAAATTTTAATGGCGGCTCGTCAAACTTCCAAATTTTAAATGCCTATAAAAGTCACAATTTCTATTAGATTTTGACCAAACTTCATATGGAACTAGATATTTTCACGATGTAATTTTGGTAGTCATGTAACAGTGAGTTACAAAATGGCGGGAGTTTAAAAACGCGATTTTTTGAGATATTTTAAGCTCTTTAGTGACCAAACCACTCAACCGATTTTGATGAAATTTAGTATTGTACGTTATTAGATCAATTGTGAAAATCGGACGATAACTAAAAATGTCGAAAATTGTGTGCAAAATGTTTTTTTTTTTATTGAATTTTTGATGAATTAAATAAATGTAAATAATTTAGACCTAACAAATGTTTCTTAATTCAACTTGGTACGTTAAACAGTTTCCGAGAGTTACTACATTTTTAACCTTTTTATCAATAAAACTTTATGTCCTTGTTTTTTCCCATTTTCCTGAAACCTTTTTTCAAAAAGAGTTTCTTTAGTAGTTTCAGAAATAGTCGAAGGTAAAGTTTGCCTAAAAAAGCAATTTTAGTGATGGCTGCGCCTTAAGTAGACAAATAAAAATTCCCAATTTTATGACCAGCTGGAAAGGTAAATTAGCAATGTAATATACTAAGTAACGCTTTTACTTTTTCATTTGGAAAATTTTCCTCTAAGGGTCCAAAGTATATAAAATAAAAGCAATCTAGCATTGCCAGGCATAAATACTTTCAGTCGATACACTTTTCCTGGAACTTTGATGTAAATCAAAGTGAAATTGCGATCTCACCCAACGCAGCGTCACTATTTTTGTTATATATGTATGTGCAAGGCATATTTCTCACGAGAAATTTATATATCTATGGCATGCAGGTGTGATGCCCAAACCTAAAAACCGTTCCAGAGTAACGTTGTTTTGGAACGTTATTTTTCTGGACCGTTACTGGAAGGAACGTTTTTCGAAAATTCCGAAACACTGCACATGAACCGAACAAAAAATGCTCAAAAAACAAACAACAGGTAGCTGCGAAGTACAAAACGTGGCTTGACAATATCCATGTACGGATGATGTCTTATGTGCAATTTTACTCAAAACCACGATCATTGTGAGCGGTGGTCTAAGAAAGACAAAAGATACGCTATAGTGTGGCGGCTAGATGTTATTAAAGAATACAAGAAAAACATGGGTGGCGTCGATCTCGCTGATCGGGTGCCTTCGGTTTGTCTCTCCCACAATCGTACTGAAAAGCGGACGATTCACGTTATCTCTCATTTTTTGGATTTGTATGTGGTGAATTCTTGACTACAATACAAGGCTATAAAATCTGACAAGGGCACACCAAAGAAAAAAATGGTGCAGATGCGAGCATCTAAACTGAATTTGGGCACCAATTTCATCGATCGAAGTGATAAAGGATATGAGAATGAAGATCATATGATGAACTATTCTATTCTAAAAGCTAGTTTCTTCTGAGAAATGTCGTATTATAAATGCTAGACATCTACCAGAACATGGGGCGAAACAATGTCATTGCAGAAAAAGTGGGTTCGATAAAAAACCACAGTCTTATGCAAAAAAATATGGGATTTATTTATTTCCTACTAACGATCGTAATTAGTCTAATATTTTTTAACCATTCCGTCAAGATGCGATTACATTTTAAATTGAAATTTAAAATATAATCATTGAGCTTTAATTTAAACTTCCAAATAAAAACCCTAAGGCATGCACTGCTGGTCAAACCGACGGGTGGGAGAACTTACGCAGACGTTTTCCGGGAAATCAATGGAGCTGTAAGACCCGATGACACTCAAACTGCCATCAGATCCGTCCGACCAACCAAATCTCGTGGCCTCCTTGTAGAATTCGGACCTGAGACAACAAATATCGACTAATTCCGGGATGCAGTCAAAAAGCTCTAGGGGAAAAGGCAACAGTAGCTTCACTTGAACCAATGGCCACCTGTGAAATCAGGGACATTGACTGCGCTGCGGACAAGACGGAGGTGGAAGAGTGCCTCAAAAGGGTTTCACCCGAATTAACTGGGCTCAAATTACGACAAACCTCTGAAAATAATAGAGGGCAGCGCATGGCCATGCGCTGCCCTCTATTACTTTTTACAGTCGACTTAACCGAGAAGCATACCAAAAAACTCCTCTGCATGGGCAAAATAAAAATAGGTTGGGTGGTCTGCAGAATACGGCGAAGAGCAGTTCCTCTCCGCTGTTTCAAATGCCTAAGCTACGGTCATACAGCACAAGGCTGCAAAGGGCCTGATAGGAGCTCCTTGTGCTATAAATGTGGCAACGCACGACATAAAAGAACAGAATGCACGGGAGAGGCGCACTGTTTCCTCTGCGAGAACGCTGGTCCCAGACCTGATGACCTGTGACATATTCCAGGGACAGGGAAGTGCCATGTATTCAAAGAAGCCCTAACCAAAGCCAAAGCAGCTCTGCAATGACCCGTGTCCTCCAGATAAACTTACATCGGAGCTCAAACGCCCAAGACCTGCTTGACCAATTTGCGGGGGATATGAAAGCCGATCTATTGCTGCTTAGACACCAACTCCCGAGATAAAAATTCATCAGCATGGTACCCTGATGAATCTGGTACTTGTGCCATATGGGTTCGAAACAGCACACAACTGAGAGTTCGGGGCCATGGGCGAAAAAATGGTTTCGTGTGGGTCCGTGGCCCAGGAATAACATTCTTTAGTATGAACTTGACACAGGACGAGCCAATAACATCTTTCTAGGTGAAGCTCAACACTTTGGAAGACACCGTCTTGAGCACAGAAGGTCATGTTCTTATCGGGGGAGACTTGAACGCCAAGGCGATTGAATGGGGCATGCCTAAGTCAGATCCCAGGGGGAATCGAATCCTGGAGATGGCAGCCAGAGTAGGGCTAGCCGTGGTGAACACTGCTAACACTCCCACTTTCCGCCGCTTGGGCTGGGTGGGCACCATCCCGGACGTGACATTCGCCTCGCAGTCCATCTCCTCTATGACACACAATCGGAGTGTTCTAGAGGACTATTCGGCGAGTGATCATCAGTACATAGCATTCGAGATCCGCGACAACGTTCCTAAAGTTCCAGACACTCAGCGCTCCGCCTTCGTGTGGAGTACTGAGAGGATGGACGTGGAGAAGTTTGTCGACAAGCTCATGACATGCTTTCCACCGCTTGGCTCATCGCCGGGGAGCAGATAACTGACTGCTGAAGACATGGTGAACTCCACAATGAGTACCATCATCTCCGCTTGTAAGTCATCTATGCCCAGCCGGAGACCTAGACACGGAAAGCCTCCAGTGTACTGTTGGTCCACTGAAATAGCTGAGCAAGGAAGGGAGTGTCACAAACTCCGGCGAGAAGCTCAACGAGCGCGAAGCCAGGACGAGGCATGCACCAGAATGACAGTATATCGGTCGGCCAGAAAATACCGTCGCAAACTGATTAACAGGAGTAAGGCCCGTTGCTGGTAGCAACTCGCCGAAGACGTGAACAGGGATCCATGGGGCTTGGGCTATAAACTAGTTATGCGGAAGTTCGGTGCTCTACGGGCCCCCTGCGTACTTCAAGCGGACATGATGGACGAGATAGTACGGGAACTTTTCCCCCAACATCCCGTCCGCGATGATGCAGCCAACAGGGAAGCAACATCAGACTGTACACTCTTCACGAGAAACGAATTGGAACTAGCAGTTCTCTCCATGAAGGCGAAGAAGGCTCCGGGCCCAGACGGTATTCCAGCCGAGGTACTGCAACTGGCCTATCACTCTTGCCCTGACTTGCTGCTCAGTACGTTTGATGCCTGCTTGCGGGAAGGCGTTTTCCCTGAGGGTTGGAAGACGGCAAGACTCGTCCTGATCAGCAAGGGAAATTGAAATCCCGAGTCGCCGTCAGCATACCGGCCATTATGCATGCTAGAAACAGCCGGGAAAGTGCTCGAGAAACTGATAAATAGAAGACTCGCTAACGTTATCCACGCCACTGGGGATCTTTCTCAAAAGCATTATGGTTTCAGAACGGGACGTTCCACTATAGATGCAGTCGTGGAAGTGGCAAGTGCGGTCCAACAGGCGGAGGCACGCAGTCGATCCAACGGTCAGGTAGTCCTTCTAGTGACGCTGGACATGAAGAATGCTTTTAACTCAGCTAGATGGACGGATATTCTGGAAGCCCTGGAAAACTCTTTCCAAGTTCCAGAATATCTGATGAGGATAGTCCGAAACTACCTGAAGGATCGCAGCCTGGTCTACAACACGGTGCAAGGTTGTCGGAGTTTGCTAGTCACATCAGGTGTGGCTGAAGGCTCCATCCTCGGTCCGGACTTGGGGAACGTCTCCTACGACGGACTGCTCAGACTTGAACTGCCGGAAGAGTCGCGACTGATCGGCTATGCAGATGACGTTGAGACACTAGTGGCTGGGTGCACGGTCGAACAAGCGCAATTAAGGCTGAATGTACTAATGCGCCGGGTGTGGAGCTGGATGACCACTAACGGGGTTAACCTAGCGTTAGAGAAAACCGAAGTGGTCATCCTGACCAAGAACAGGATCCCCAGAGTAAGAATGGTCCGTGACGGGGACACATTAGTTGAATCGAAACTATCAGTTAAGTATCTGGGCTTGCTGATAGACTCTAAACTGAGTTTCTCGGAGCAAATTAAGGCAACGACAAACGAGGCCGCAGCAGGGGTCGAAGCAATTATTCAACTAATGGCCAATTATTGGGGACCAAGTCCAACAAAAAGGCGTCTGCTAATGAGTATAGTGCGATCTACGCTTCTTTATGGAGCAGAGATATGGAGTGAAGCTCTCAACAAGGAACTGCACAGAAAACAGCTGGCACAGGTGCAAAGACGAGGAGAACTGCGAGTCGCATCAGCATACTGCACAGTCTCTGATCCAGTGGTGTTGGTAATGGCAGGGGTGATACCAATCGCTCTCCTTGCTAGATAACGCAATAGAGTCTACCTCGGAAGGCACGAGGGTAATAAAGAAAAAGTTTATCGCAATTAAAGACGATGCACTCTCGACGAATGGCAACAATCATGGGAACGTGAGCTAAAAGGAAGATGGACCGCTCGGCTCATCAAAGACTTGAGACCGTGGCTCAGTCGAACGCATGGTGAGACTGATTTCTACCTGATCCAGTTACTGAGTGGACACGGTTGTTTTCAGTCTTACCTGCACAAGATAGGTAAGTCACGGTCTCTAGATTACATATTCTGCATTGGTGTGAAGGATGACGCCTGTCATACTTTCTTTTCATGCAGAAGATGGGACAAAGAGCGCGGTGATCTTGCCGAAAAAGTGGGAGAGCTCCATCCAGATTGCATAATCGAAGAGATGCTGAATTCATTTGATAAATGGAATCAAGTGGCACATTATGCTCGGGTAATCTTAGTAATGAAAAAAAGCATACTTGGTCAGCTGGAGGGTTTCCTTCTCTAGCAATCCTCCTCCGCTTTCCCATCCAACTGGAGAAGGAGTCCTTGTAACCCGAAGGCGCCAAAAGATGTAAAATTGGGAGGCCTAGGCCGAAGTAATGTGTCAAGCGGTTCCAGGCTAGGCGCTCCGGTTGACAGGGGAGGTGTTTAGTCGTTAGTCCAGTAGGTCCGTTGGGCCACTGGGAGTCCGATACTCACGGCGTAAATAACCTTCCCTCCCTACCCCCCAAAAAAAACTTCAAAATAAAGTATCGTTGTTACTCTTGAGGCTGAAGTGTGCCTACTATGGCTACTTCTGCGCGAGAGAGCGCAGAGGTTTTTACCTGCGCAGAGGCGAAGATCGAAGAGAAGAGCTCACCAAATAAGAGAGACGTCACTTTCTCAGCGATTGGCAACAGTCTTGGGAGCAAGAAACAACGGGACGGTGGACTACACGTCTGATCCCTGTCCTGAGGCCGTGGTTCAGTCAAGTGCATGGTGAGACCGATTTCTACTTGACCCAGCTCTTAAGCGGCCACGGTTGTTTTCGGTCCTACCTGTACAAAATTGGCAAAGCACGGTCTCATAACTGTGTTTTATGTGCAGGAGAATTGGATGATGCCTGTCACACATTCTCCTACTGCAAAAAGTGGAGCCAGCAGCGAGGGGTCCTACGCAGCTTTATCGGAGTGCTCTGTCCGGAAACTATCGTCGGAGTAATGCTAGAAACAGTTGACAATTGGAATCGCGTATCGCAATATGCTGTTACGGGTTGGTTGACTTCACCCCTTCCCGTGACCTCCGCGGCACTGTCACCACGCGATACGGACGAGAATGGTAACCCGGAGTTGGAGGAAGAAGCGCCACCGCGTTTCAAGCCACGATGCTGGACGGAGTAGGGGAAGCAGAATTGTGGGTAAGGAGCATAGATGTAAGACTACATTGTCATTAGTAAGTTAGCGTTAAGGTAATAATAGTAGCATTAACCAATGATCTTCCGACACGCAATACGAACGTGCAAAATACGCAATTGGGACCGAGTGAAATGTCGCGGGAAAAGCTGGGCAAGCTAAGTGATCAAAAGTTCACCTAGAGTTTAGATAACCGATCAAGGGATCAAGGATTAACCTTGGGAAATTACTCACGTTAATACGGTAGCGCAGGCATTGAAGTTTTAACGAGTGAGGGTTATATACGGGCGCGGGTGAAAATTGAACAGAAGCTGATCACTCCCGTCGGCCGGCACATCACGGCGAGGATATTTTTCGACACTTAAACTTGAACGACGCTACACACATATGGCGCTACCAAGGCAGGCTGGAGGAGCGGCGGCAACCACAAAGCAACACTACGGGCACTAAGGGCATTTCAGCCAGATCACTACCACCGTCGGAAGTGGCGGAAACGAAGGCCACTAAGAACACCCGGAGCCAACGGCGAAGTCAACCACCGGACGCAGCGCAGGGAATCCGAAAAACAAAACAGGAGAGGCTATGTGTTTTACTCACCAACTTCCCTATCCTAGATATGACTGGACAGTGAAGTTTATTTACTTTGTTATGTAAACATTGCGAACTGTCATCATCGCGGCGAATGTTGGGTAAAGTAGTTCGCGACGCAGATTTGCGGCGATCTACGGCGAACTGGGATTACAGCGGTGGCAGGCGAAGGAAGCGTTAATTTTTGGTTCCAACGAGAGGTGACTGTTCGAGGAACGGAATCTTGGTTGGTGGTAGCCGTTAAGGAAGATATATAAGGACGAAGGTGAATAGCGGTCGCTCTCTCTTTTTTTTTTAGCGTTGGGAATGGGACGAGGTAGACGAACAGAAGGAAAGTGAGTGGTCGTTTAAAATTCTATTAAAAATAAAAATAAAGGACTAAAGACGTGAGAGTGCTAGTGTAAAATTTAGAAACGATAGTGATAAACCTTGCAAGGACAAGAAGATAGACGTGCAGCCCAGTGAGTGAAGTCTAAAACGCGAAATCTAACTTATCGGAAAATTAAGTCGATTCAATTCGCGAGTGCGCGGCGCGACCGGACCGGAGCAAGGGGCCCATCGTGGAAGACTAGTAAGTGGTAGTCGTAAGCTAGCCTTAAGTTCTTCTCGTGTTATTTTGTTTTTGTTTAATCTCTTGTTTTTTTGTTCTTTGCCGTACATTTTTCTTTAGGAATAAATATCAAGAATTACCGGGAGTTTTCTTTTTCTTAGGTGAGAGCTAGATTGTTGCTTATATTGCAGGTTTCCTTCCGGCTTTGTGAGTGGCGACGAAGCGGAGTGCGCGTGAACGCGGAGCGCGCGTACACAGTGGGTTGGAGGTTCCACGGAGGTGACGTCGGGGGGTGGTGTGAGGATTCCGTGTTCTCTCCGAAGTTGATTTGGTGTGGTGACAATTTCCTCTTCTGGCTTCGCCCCGTGTATTGTCAAGTAGTGTTCTTCCTTTTCTTTCAGGAGCGTAATCCGGACGAGCCGCATTCTCGCTTGGCGGCTCATCGGGGCTTTAACTGGGTAAGCAAGTGGCGCCCACGCCCGTCTTCGACGAGCTACCGGAGCCCAGAGCCCTAACCGGAGGAGTTTCGGCCTAGGACGCGCAAAGTCCTAGACGTACCGGAGTAATCCCGGTAACAATGCTCGGGCAGTGCTGATATTGAAAAAAGTTTTATTAGAGCGCTGGGAGGCATAGGGAATGGATGGATTTCTTTTCTAGCACTTCCTTCCTCTCCCGTCCTTCCCGTTAGAAAAGAGATTCCCATAATCCGAAGGCGCCTCTAGGCGTAGGAACACTAGGCCTAGCCCGAAGTAATGTGTCAAAAGGTTCCAGGCTAGGTTCTCAGGTTGACAGGGGAGGTGTTTAGTGGGTAGTCCAAAAGCATTTTGCGTCTGGGAGTCCCACACTCAGGGCGTAAACAGCCTTCACCTCCCTACCACAAAAAAAAGTGTGGCTACAGGATTTGGATGCTGTGTGCACAATTGGGTGCACAATTGTACGAATCTCAAAGGCAAAAACCATTATGTTTATTTAGAAAAATATTACAATAGCTATCCGTTGCAAGTAGATTTACTATAGGTACAAATTCTAGCCTGTGGAACAACCAACTTCTATAGAAGGTTTCTACCGAAATTTAAGGAGGACACAGATTTACAGAGAACACAACATGACTATCGTATAAGACTAACATATAATTAGCCTACACTAATGTAAGCATTGTTATATGAAAAGACAAAAGATCAGTTACATGCTGTCTAACTTGCATGATCCTAAAATGTCGGGAATGTAAGAGACAGTCGACAAATTCGACCAAAAGAAAAGTTGTTACGAAGTTGACATGGATATGGAGGCATGTCATGTCAAAACTTAAACCCCAAACTACTGACTCAAATGTAAAGAACGATAAAAACGATCAGAAACGGATTGGATGTCGTTTTGAATGAAATTACTCATGAGTGTGTTTATGTCAAACAAAGTTTTGAAGAATATTAAATTTCAAAATATGCCATGTATTATTTTCAGATACATTGTATCGACAAGATCAGTTTAATTCTGTATCAATTACAGAAAAGCCTTAAGTCGACATAATTACATTATAAAAGAATCTCAAAGATAGAAATTAAGTGAGTTAGAGTCTAATCGGGAGCAAGGTTGAAGCCAATTTGTAGCGTTGGTGCTAGTGGAGAATAAATGTTATAAGACCAAGTAAAAACCCTGTGTTGCCCCTAATAGAGCACGGAAGCTCTGTAGAATTAATTTTTTGTGAATTATGATTAACAAAAACATAAGTGGCGTCGAATTTCATTTCATTCTCTCTCCTGCTCAGATTTAAATGCTTTCATAATTTATAACGATTTTTCATATGTCAATAGATATGTGACTTTTTCGGCCGGATTAAAATAATCTCGCCTTGAAGTACTCTCATCGCTCCGTATACCAAGGATTTTATGTCTTACATGACAACAACCCTAGATCTGCATCGCCGGCCAGTAACCGTAGGTCTCCCAGACCAGGAATCATCAACCAGGACAAGCCGTCAGTTTCTGCAAATATCCGCTTAGAAAGTAGCCGTCATCAGTCAACACAAGTCACATCTAAAAGATGATGCAAATGCAGCACAAAACGTGCTCCAGTTGGGAAATTTTGGCAATGCGACTTTTGTAAAGTCCCGTTTTTCCCGAAAAAATTGTTTTCAAGATTTTGACAAGTAAGGTCAGCATATTTATATTTGAAGAATTTGCCTTAGTGATTAATATGATTAAAACTGGAATAGAATCCTTTAAATTCAGTCCAAAATATCTATTGACACTGGTTTGGTTTGTTATTTGGAGTCTGAAGAACATTCTGGTTTTGTTGAAAACTAAAATTATTGGGGAATGAGTTTTGCTAGATCAATGAAGCTGCATAGTAAGTCTAGGAGGTTTTTGTTATTCTCAATTCATATTTTATTTCGTTTATGTTTCTACATTTTGAAAACAATTTAAAATTACGTCTGGAACCATTTTATCTTGTGCATTCAAAAATGTTGTGGCTCGAGGTTCCCATTTTCTAACCGTTGTTACCTTTATTTTGTGGAGTCTTTCTTTGTTATATGTTCTGTTACCAAGCAACCTTTTGAGAGCTTCGCCCTGTATGTGGGGCTCCCTTGTCAACCTGAGAACCTAGCCTGGAACCATTTGACACATTACTTCAGGCTAGGCCTCGTGTTCCGACGCCTAGAGGGGCATTCAGATTATGGGAATCTCTTCTACAATGGGAAGGAAGTGCTAGAGTAGAGATGCCCCCATCTCCGATGCCTTCCAGTGCTCCAATAAAGCTTTCTTTAGTATCAGCACTGCCCGAGTATATTGTGCCACGCGATTCCAATTGTCAACCGTTTTCAGCATTACTCCCACCATAGTTTCCGAACAGAGCGCTCGTATTCCACTGAAGAAGTTCTCGCGCGGCTGGCTCCTTCGTTTGCAAGAGAAGAATGTGTGACAGGCGTAGTCCAATTCTCCTGCACAAAACACACAGTTAGGAGACCATGCACTGTCAATCTAGTGAAAATAGTACCGAAAACAATCATGCCCGCTCTGGGCAAAGTAGAAATCGGTCTCACCATGCACTCGACTGAGCCACGGCCTTAGCTCAGGGATCAGACGTACAATCCACGTTCCCCTGGTGTCTTGCTGTCAGGACAGTTGCCAATCGCTGAGTGAGCGACGTCTCTCTTCCCAGGTGATCTCTTCTCTTCGGTCTTCACCTGTGTGCAGTCAAATACTTTTGCACTCTCTCGCAAGGAGGGCGATGGGTATCACCCCTGCACTGCCACGCTGGAGACTGTTCCATATGCGCATGAGATTCGCAATGCTCCTTGTTTCTGCACCCGTGCCAAGCACTCATTATGACTCCTTGCTGAGAGCGTCGCCCCACAGCTCTGAAATAGAGATCTGACTTCTGATCGATAGAGAACAGACCTTCCTTCGAGCCGTAGAGTAAGCTGCGGTCCTTCAAATAGTTCATGAGAATCCGCTTCAGATGTTATGGTACTTGAAAACGCTTTTCTAGCACTACTAGGATATCCACCCATCTAGCGCAGTTAAATGCATTTCGGACATTCAGAGTAACCAGTAGGACGACCCGTCGTGTGAGAGTACTCCGTGACTGAGCGCGTTTAACCACGCTCACTACTTCTGCGATTGCATCAATGGTGGAGCGGCCTGCTCTGAAGCCGTGGGGATAGGTTTCCGGTAGCACAAATTACGTCAGCGGGTCTTTCGTTGATAAAAAAGTTTAGAATACGGAATGTCTAGAATGTAGCGGGCAACATGGGATTCCCTTTTCCCTTACAAATGAGCACAAGTCTCGCCTCCTTCAATCGCTCTGGGAACAGCCTTTTGCGCAGGCATGCATTGAACATGCGAAGGAGCAGGTCAGGGGAAAAGTGGAAGACAATTTGTAGCACCTCAGCTGGAATACCATCTGGCCCTGGTGCCTTTCTGGCATCCATACACAAGACGTCTGTCTCCAATTCCACCTTCGTGAAAAATGGGATTGCCATTGGTGTTTCATAGTGAACGGCTTCAACGATGGCGGGATGGATAGGGAAGAGAGTCTGCACAATTTCGTGCATCTTTCCTGCCTCGTATGAGTAAGGCGACCTTTGGACGCGGAGTTTCCGCATCATTTTTTGTAGCAAAGGCCTCATGGATCCCTGTTCACGGTGTCCACCAAGTTTTGCCAAAGGCTGGCCTTGCTGCTGTTGATAAGTCTGCAGAGGCATTCTCTAGATGACTTGTAAGCTGCTGACCGGATACATGCCTCTTCCCAGGTCCGAGCTCGCTGTGCCTTTTGTCGTAGTTTGTGACACTGCCTTCTTTTTTGTGGCAATTTCAGGTGACCACCAGTATACTGGAGGCTTGCTATGCTGAGGTTTTCGTAGGGACACTGAAGACCTGCAGGCGTATGTAATGATTCTCATAGTTGAGTTCAACACATCTCTTGCATCAGGTCGTCCGCTCCCCAGCGTTGCTTCCGACAGTGGTGATCGTGCTATAAGCACTCCAACGAACTTCTCAGTATCCGCTTTCTTAGTATTCCAACGGAGTGCAGAGGAACAAGCGCGTGGTCTCCGAGAACCACCGTGATGGATCTGAAGAACCGAGTAATCCGAGTAATCCGAGTAAGTAAAAGTAGGGGTGTGGCCTGCGTTCAGTGCGATGAGCACCGTTTTGGCTACCATGCCCATGATCCGTTTGCCCCAAGCATCTGATTAAGGCATGCCCCAATCGATTCCTCTTGCTTTGAAGTCACCTCCGAAGATCACAGGTCCCTCAATACTCGAAACAGCGTCGTCCAAAGCATTGAGCCCAACTTGAAAAAACGCCAACGATTCGTTCAGAGTTAGATATGCACTTGAGAGTGCAGTTTCCTAACACCGCATCCGAACGAAACCATCTCCTCGATCACCTTGTTGTTTGGTTTGGCCTGCCTGAGTTTCGTCGCGCCTAGTATAGGGAAACCGCGTTTTAAGCCATCTTCTATTTCAGGCAGCTTCGTAACGCAGTCAATGTTTCTAATTTCGAGTGTGGCCTTAAGCTCGAGTTAGGCTACAGTTGCCTTTTCTCTGAGGGCTCTTTTGCCTCCGTCACGGAACGCGTCTTTATTTTTTGCATCTGGTCCGAACTGGACAAGTAGATTCCCTGACCGAGTTGGCCGTATAGCTTTTATTGCAGTTTGGATGTCTTCCAAACATGCAATGTCTTGCATTGCATGTGGCAGCCTTCCGTTTCATAACCCTTTCTGCTTTACGGTAGAGCCACTCTTCCTCTGCACGAAACAAGATAATCGAAGTGCTCTGTGTTTTATGTGACGGGATTTCTTTATTTGTGTCCCATGCTTCAGTCACTTCGGTGGTTGTGGCAACAATCATGGGTTTCACAACCGTTTCGCCTTTCTCTACCGTGTTTTCGTCTCTTCCAGTTTGCGAGAGTCTCTGTTCTTTTTTTGTTGGTCGCTCTGGTTTGTGCATGCTTTTCTTTCTGCACCCGAATGCAGTTAGAATGTCTGGCTGTACAAGATTTTCTACTTTTCGTCCGTCCGTTTTCGAACGTTTCTGTTCCGTCGACATCTTTTCTTTTGTGCTTTGTTTGCTATCATTTCTTATGGGTCCCCCCTCAGAGCCGGTATCTCCACTCGCGTACGTAGTCACCGTAATGGTCCCATGGTTATTTTTGTTAAGCAAGGAGGGTTGGCACCAGCCCTTATGGGAACAGGTGCTCAGGGCCAGACTGGCGCTAATCGGGAGTTCGTCTTGACCAAACCTACACCACCAACTCAATGGTGCGAACTTCGAACGTACTCCGAGGCCTGCCAAGGTTTTACCGCGATGGAGACCGTATGATCGTTGGATTGAAGCCGTTCACACTCGAGTGTCACCTCGGTGATACCATGCGACGCAACTTGGTCCAAAATTGGTTCAGGGTAATATTCCGTGAAGTTCTCCATTTCCTCGTGTACGTCGGGTGGCACTTCCCAAAGAATACTAGCTTTCAGGAATACTCCTGGTAACCAGCATTCTCCCTGTGGGAGTGGACCAAGACTAAGACCTTGCGAATTTTTTTGCGGATAGAAATTTTGCCATTCTGCCAAGATCGAAAGGGCAATTGTTTGGGGCACTGGGTTTTTGATTCTAGGCATTTTTTTGTATTCCTGCTGTTGGATAATTTACATTCTTGAACTTGAAGTCCAGAAAATCAGACACAGTGGTCATTGCAAATTCGAGTTTTGTTCTGATCTGGGCTCTATTAACATTAAGAACCGTACTGGCATTGAAAGGATTTTGGGATATGCACTGCAATATTCGTTAATATCTTTGGCATTACCAGATTTATTTATGATTTTAAGTTATTATAATTTATCAAACTAAGCTGAGTATTATTTCTTAGAAAATATTAATTAATATTAACATTAACTTGATTCGGAATTAGGTAGGTCCATGTTTATATTTTGAATTTTCACTGTCTATATCTCCCCAAAAAGTGAATCTTTCTGCGATGATTAAAAAATAAGAATTTAAAAATGTTTAACTTTCAACATTCTGAGGCAGTATCTAAAAATTTTAGGGTCAATAGAAGGAAGTTTCACAAAAACAAAATGGTTGGACACATTTATATATTGTTGTTTGTATTTATAAGGCTTTGATTTTTTCTTATAGAGGACGCGTTCCGTTGATATGCATCCATTTTCAGTTTCTCTCAAATTCCCATACAAATTTTGGCCTGCAGCAAGAAATCATCAAACTGGAAACATTTTTTTAAACATATATTTGTTCCTCAAATTTTCAGCATGAATTTCATTTCGTCGAATTACTCACCGATTACTCCTCTTGCTTCATTCGGAGTCAGCCCTGATCATTATTCAATGTATTAAATATAATTTCAAATTAATGACGATTGAAAAATTTGTAATAAAAGTCAGCAACATCACATAGAATGCGAAGTAAATTTGAGCAACATTCAACAGCTCAACTTTAAGTACGTCGAGAACACTAACTTCTTATTATCAAGGACATAATCTTCTTATTCGCCAGTGTCAACTATGGTAACCGGCATAGGCAACACAAACAACAATGATGATGCTGCTGCACAGAGGAAATGCTCATTTGAAAGTTTCAACTATGTGTAGAAATCAGCATAATCCCGAAAAACTTGAACACAATTTGAATTCATTTTATAGATGACAGGGACATGGACACGAAGTATCTTTCATGCTGTTGTTCTTCTATTCTTGCATCTTCACCGTCGTCGTCGTGGGTAAGGATGCACTTACTTGTTGATTGAAAATGTTTCAAGTTGTTTCAAGCTGGCGAGAACACCTCAGCACGGTGTAATCTGTTTCTTCTGACGATATTGTAGCTCCCACCACTTGCCAGTTGCACCTTAGGTTTCAACCGTTATTGTACAGTTCTGAGGGGTGAAATTTGAAAATTTACACAAAAACTTTACAGACATGATGTTTTCTTCTGTGTTTTCCACCCTCAGCCAAATAGAAAAGAACAGTAGTGCATTGCACATTAAGGAAGGGTGGTTGTTAGAAACTTGTCGAAAATTTCAATTATTCAGGAAGTTCCTTGAAATGATTTCAAAGAGAGTTTCGATACTTTCTTAACTATTTTCGTGAATAATTTTCTTTCAGCTAGCAACGTTACATGGTTTAAGTACTTCAATGTTTAATGTGAAATGAGTTCAAAGGTGAAAAGGAAACAGCAATTCATTAAGAATTTTGGTAAGTGGTACAAGCTGGCTGGTTCAATTATGGTATAATTTTTTTTCATGCTAAAACATAAAGTTATTTTATTCACATTCGTTCAATTTATTTGATAACTATGATAATGCAACACAAATAGCTTTATCCTTGGTTTTATCCAATCCAAGTCGACAGCCAAACCCTTTAATATGAAATAGACCAATCATGAAAGAAATCATGAGAGCTTCTGAGGAGAGCAAGCATGCAAGTATGCCATGATAACGGAGTTGAAGGGCTAGCGGTACCCTCCCGTCCCACTTTACAATAACCAATAAAAGTCAGCCGCTGTCGGCTCTACTCAAAATAAGTCGACTAGAATGATAACTGGAATAAATATTAAACCGATTTAAGTAAATCGACCACTGCAAATCTGATGTCACTGATTGGCAGGAAGCTCATGAATTGTTAAGACTATTATCCTTAAAAAATTAATTAAATTATTGAATTTAGTGTTTCACTTAGCAAGGAAATCAGGTGCTGTGAATAGAGGTCATGTAGAAATATAAAATTTTTGCATAAGTATATTTTTTATATAATAAATAAAGTACCAAAGGCACAAAATATGCTGCCAAATGTCCTCCAATTAAGAAATTTCCTTTTAAAAGAATACCTTTTTTTCAAATGATTGCTTACATTGGGATATACCACTTCGAACAACTTGTACAAATATGGGGTGTACTTTAGAACTATAAAACTTCAGAATTAAATAAAATACGAATCAAGTGTTTCCATTCTCACGACCTTTTTATTTTAATTTATTTTTATGTTTTTTTTTAATTTTTATGCTTAATTGGAATGATTTTTATGTTAATCTTTATTTTAATATGATTTTGGGCATGCATAGACGAGTGATTCCACGTACCACCACAAGAAAAAGGCCAGTGGTGGTAAGTCTCAAGATCTTGCAGACCAGTTCGCTGGTCCAAAACGAGAAATGTGTGCACATCAAATGCTTCTTTCAATAAGTCGATGGTTGCACGAACTGTTATTTTGAAACCAGAGGTACCCACTGCGATTCAATTTCAGAGCGAGAATGTCATTGACAGTGGCTGTATAGCGGTCACCATTGACTGTAATCTTTTTACCAACAGCATATATATATTTGACAACTGTGTGAGGTTGCTCATTACATTAACGTAGCCATACAACCGAAAACGATTTTCAACGCTCGTTAAAATTTTCTTATGAAATTCGGGGTCTGCATAAATTTGTTTGGGCCCACACACCAACCCTACGCCATGCTCTGCGGCTGTTCCGTTTCGTTTCCTTTTAAATTGAATTTTATAGCCTGAAAACCAAAACTCTGCCATAATGTGGATGGGCACAGGTTTTGACAGATATTTCTTTAGACAGGCTCATTAGACATGCTCTCGGGTGACACTTTTAGACAAGGATAGAAAATATACAGGTAGATTCATATTTAAACAAAAGCTTTGAGAGGGATGCTCTTGTTTAACGCAAACAAGAGGGGAAATGTAAAAGTTCAAATGAAATTTTAGTTTAGCCGAAAACCATTACATCAGGAGTTTATTTCTAGCACTGTATATACTTATGCAATTCTATGGCTCGTCGTGAGATCACTGAATAGCGCTAACTCATTAAATATAGGAAAGAAATAGACCATTGATGATGTTACATTGATAGTTGCTTCAGTAGTTGACAGTTAATTTTTTTAACTTAGTGATTTCAAGAGCATCAGCCTTCAGAAAACGAAGTATTGAGAATGGAATGAGAAAATATTTCCTAGTACATATAAAATTCTATTATTCTCGGTTGAACCCATTTGATTGTGAATTTATTCAAAGTTTTTGTGCTGGTCAGTAGCTACGCTGTTTGAAAACTCGTTGCACTAAACAATAGACTGGAAAAAAATGAAGTAAAATGTATCTCAACTTTTTCATTTCCAACGTGTCATTGGCAAATTGGAACGGATATTCAGCTTATGAGTCGTTTTTCCTTAGTTCTATACGATAAATTTTACACAATTGTTCTCAAGGATTTTGTTTTTTCAAGAGTGAGGTTTGCTGGTTTTGCTGTTGGTCAGGTCACTGCCAACTCGACCATGAAAAAAATTGTGGCAGGCGGACGTTGACTAAAAAAAGATACACAAAGATCGAGATACCCAAAGTTGTACCTCGATGCAGGTTACTGAGATAGGAGAGATAAATTATGAAAATTCCTTCAATGAAATATGACGACACCTCAAGTTATTTTTGTTTACTGTGTGCTTTAATTGTCTACGCTTCGTTTTTTGCATTATAAGTCACAATAGAATATTATACCATAATTTTGGATGATTTTTCAGCCTAGGGAGCAACTTTAAAATCATATCGCCACAACATGATTTGAATAGAAAGCATTCGGCGTCGGTAACCTCGAATGCTATTCGATTGTATCTACACAAGGATGACACAAGGCATGACCTTTAGAAGTGGTGCAGGATGTTTTGAAAGCATAATGAGGAAATCATGGAAAACCCAATTAAATTTATTTCTTTTTTGTTCCATGAAGTGCACCGAGAGATCAAGAGACAAATTTAAATTGTCCAGTCATGATTCATGAAAGAGCGCGTTTTCATCGACATATAAGAAATTATTGACATTGTAATAATAGTTCTTTTTGTTGAGTTTACCTTGGGAGTTCAAAAGTGGGACTTTGTTGTGACACGCACAAAGCCGAATGCTTCAAAGTTATGATAAATCAGTTTTGAAAACTGAGGCTGATGCAAATAATTAAAATTACGCGAGACTGAAGACATTGATTTGAAAATGTACTGCAGCATTGTTAAGACAAATGTATATGGTGACGCTTTTTGGTGAAAAATCGAGTGCATTGGATATGTGCAAAAACATAGGGGTTAGCGTTTAGTAAAGGTAAATTAAAGATACAAATTCGGAGAAAATGGACGACTTACGGACGCTGTTTATTTTACGGAGAAAGAACACATTCAAGGGAAACCAATAGGGAAATTTTCTGGGTGAGTACAGGAGTATTTTTCCACCAATATTTCACCAACGGACAATATTTTATTTGACTGAACAAATTAGCATAATTATTTATATTTAATTATTTAAATTATTTTTATTAAAAACGAACGAAATAAAAACAACCCCGGTAATATTCGTTTAATAGGAGAAGCCAAAGACACCGCCAAAAAACGAACAGGCACGTCGTTATTCGGTCAGATGAGCCGAGTCCACGAATATTTCTTTATGAAAGTCTTGAACGAGCTAAGGATACTTTAATAGGCTGAGATCGAGAGTGTGTCAGGAACGACTGCAAAGGGCACTCGCCGAGATTACTGACCAACGTCTGGAGGGGATAGCCGATGAGGGAATAGCCGAGCAAGAAAACGTGAAGAGGTGGATCTATGGAGCCCGCCTCCAAAACCGTCTATGGTCATCCCAGAAATAAAAATTAACTCAAAAGCAAATTTACAACCTACCTGATCTACATAAAACGACCACTTCCATCACAAGTGAATCCTCGAAGCCAAGATCAACAGGAAAATTACGAAAAACATTTTATTATATTAAACATTAAAAAGTACCCAAAATATCACGCAAGACGGATGATTGATCATTACTGAACAGAAAACTGACACAAAAGAAAGTAAAGACAATATCAGCGAAATGGGTTCATCTAGGAATTTTAATCATTCCAAATAAAATGACTGCAGATCAATAACAAAATTATTGACCGAAAAAAAGTGGAAGTATTCCTGCTACTACGACAAGGAAACAAAGCCTCGTATTAAAACGAGGCCCTGATCAATTGACATAAGAAATATGAATGTGGATATGGAATCCGAGGGTACTCGCCTCATGGGTTAGCGCATGGAAATTTTCAAGCTAAAAAACTGACCGAACGCTCAAAACTTGTTGAGGTGCTCCTCCAAAGCGATGTGTCTTCGGATGTCTCACATCTGCCAAGGGTTTGGACAATTCTCCAGCAATTATCACGTTCAAGCTAGATATGTAAAATATGATGGTCTACATCGATTTTTATAATATAGAACGACATACCAAGAAGACTCAAAATGCGCTAAATATGATGAAGGACATCCCGCAGCAATGGAGGCTGCCCATAAAACATTTAGAAGATATTTGCACAATTTGCTGTCAAAAACAGACAGCCCGCATAAAAATCAGAAAAAACTCCCAACATCCTCAAAACAAATACACAAATAAATCCAAACACCAATGAATCAGTTAAGTGCCATATCCATACTTCATTGGAATGTCAATTTTTTGCTTCAACGATTAGGGCTTAGCCAACTTATCCTCGACGATAAATTAAAAAAAAAACCGCATCCAGGTAACTATGTTGAAGCGCAAAACACGTCTGCAATTTCCAGGAACCATTCTCTTGAGGTTTAAAGACCATTCCAATGAAGTCCCTTGATTCACAAATCGTAACAACAGAAGTCATCAAAGTGCAGACCAATTCATTTGAGTTTGTGGTTTTTCCGTGTACAATCCGCCAAACAACAGACAATTTGAACATTACCTCCACTCACTATTCGAGATAACAGGGAACCCTACTGTTAGAATCTTACAGCACCCCAATACCTATCATAGTGATTGAGGTTGTGTTAGAAGCAACCTAACTGAGACTGACCAAAACAGATTCATCATAAGTATGAATGCAAGCCGGCGCTTTCCAATCAGCCACCGTACTTTGGTATTAGACGTAGAAACATCCTAGACTTTGGAACCAAATAACACTCAAACATACAAATAACTGTTTTCAACGAGTTCTTCTTAAATTATCAACCTGTACGCTTCTTAATAGAGGACGTCTATATAGACGAACTTATAAGAAGCAAGAAAAAAACTGACTGCCAAACTTTCCATGACCATATGACATCACAGCCGATGACGTTGGAACACTAAAAAATAGTATGGAATTATATCAACCACGTAAAAGAGTTCAATCCTCAGTCAAAAATCCGATAAGAGATCAATCCCTATGAATTCCTGTGGAAAATTAAAACAAAGATAAAGAAGAAGAATCAATATCAAGGATGAGCCAGGTGCATGGGTCATCCTAAGCAACGAACAAAAACCAACCGGTTGACAAAAAAAATTCGAGACCGTATTCATCAGTTTCAAATGAACATTGGGAAGGTTTCCTGCAGATCCTCACACCTGGCGAGAATGCCTTCTGGAAGATGTAGAAAAGACTTTCGCATACCAAGTAAGGTAGTTGTGCGACTTATACATGATGCAAACGGTTTAAAGTACAACAAATCAGCAAGAGCGAAAGCCTTTGCAGACTGGCCGAAGCTATAAGTTTATAAAAATATTCCTGAAGGGTTGAATATTAAGAAAAGTAAATCAGCTTATAAAAAGCAGCCGGACGAGGCACAGTGACCACTGTGATGGGAATTCTCATAGACAGCATCATTTCTACTTTGACAGACATGATAAGCAAAATTTTCCGCGTTCGTGGGATTCGCAAAACATATTTTGAAGATAAGTCT
Organism: Stratiomys singularior; assembly: GCA_954870665.1. NCBI lineage: Eukaryota > Metazoa > Arthropoda > Insecta > Diptera > Stratiomyidae > Stratiomys > Stratiomys singularior. Next base: position 64,306,412 of record OX940880.1, on the reverse strand, counting down.
TGCATTTTGCAAGACTTGGAAAATGGATGAATTCCCCATCCCCTTATCACACATTAAAATCAAACACAGCTTCCTAAAATTCGATCTGTTAGAGTTAAGGTAGCAGATTATCGAAGTTCGTTTTGGTGTTGCCGCAGGCCAAAATTAACTCTGGGTAGGTTGAGTCCGCCGGGCCTTGCTTTGTGGGTCTCGAGGACGCGTTTCGGCTGCATACAGCCATCTTCAGCTCGTTCTGATGTCTTTGTCGCGGTGTCCGATGGACTTAGAGTAGCAGATTATCTTTTGAGCCTGCAATCTATCCAAGCAAGGGTTCCCAAGCAATCGCTCATTTCATCCTCATTGTGCAGTCTGAACACCGTAGACATTCCAACCTTGCCAAAAATGTTTAAGTATCACTCGAGGAGAGACATTTGCATGCTGCAAGTGCAACTGCCACTGCCCCTTTCTGCAACTCTCAGTCGAAAAATTACTAGGATTCTTCTTTAAATGGAAAATTATGAAAAATAAAGAGAAGACACAAGCGGTTTTTATGAACAAACGTATAGGACAAATACCAACGGCTATAAACAAAGACAGTGACACAATAATATGGAACAACAGAACAAATGAATACCTAGGACTGACACAAGATTACCGATTTACCTAGAAAGACTCCATTCGTTAAAAAAAGGCACTTGCCTAGCAATACTCTCCTCCTTAAAACCATTTCTTAGTTCTGGCCGCCTAAACTAAATGCTCATTTAAAAACAAATAATTGCACCGACACGAGTCTATGGCAGTATCGCTTTATTTCTGGACTGCCAATATTCACAAAATAGCGCTTCGATTCCTGTAGAATACAGCCCTACAGTGATTTGGCCTAATTACATGATATATAAGGACATGGTTTACATTCAAAAGGACTTACGGCTAGAAACTGTAGAGGAACACTTACGAGAGTGAGTACTGAAAGTATTTGTGAAGATAGATGATACTCCTAACCGCACCATGGAAGTCCTCAATGTCTAACCCTGCGAGTGATCACATAAGACAGACAAGATTAGAGTTTTTGGTAAGTGGTAGTGAATGTTATCGTACTTACAAACAAGAATGGAGCAAAAGTGCTCAATCGCGATAGCTCCACATATCCCTTACTTGAAGTCACTTCACTTGATATATGTAAGAATGGTGAGATTGAACCATTCTTTTTCGATCGATATGTCTTCAAATTGCATGCCTTGTTCTAGAGGGACCAAAAACTGGTAGGAATGGAGCAAGGCGAAAAGCACTAGAACAGTGAAAGCCTTTCATCCTCCCCCTCGTCTAATTAGACCGGATGCTCAGAGGCATGTTCTTTCAATGTATAAAAATCTTCCCGAAGTAGACGCATATCCAGCTATATCTAGACATACACTGAATTCGAATGAGTCATTTAGTGCTGAAGTGTGAAAAGTCTCACCAAAACATTTCAGATTACGCAGCAAGTCAATCCGATTGCATTTTAAAATCGGACTAATAGGCGGCTTTTTCATTGCTTGCTTCATTTGACAAATGGGCTGCAATGCAAATTCTTCACTGATAGTACGGGCGTCAATTGCATAGTGTGTGTGAAATAGTAACAGTATAGCAACAAAAAAGAATTCGCTTATGATCCCGGAAAAGCAGATAGGCTTTTATTGCTGCAAGGAGCTTCCAGAGACCACGATTTTCAAATTTGTGGCCACGCTTAAAATCTTTATCATACCGATTAAAATTTTCTTTCATCTTGTAGAATAGTACAAACCTTTTCATACACAATTCCTTGATCAGTGACTTAATCAATTTCCATAATATTTATTGGTAATAATATTGAGAATTTTTTTGTGAAACATTGGTCGCTATGTTTAAACAGTAAACTGGAACTAATATGATTGTAATTTTTTGTAAATTTCAATTTTTAATTGTAATTGTAATTATATAATCAGTTAGATTCATAAACAATAAAATAGTTTTGAATTAATAAAAAGTCTTTCTATGTTTTCGAAATTGTTTCCAAATTTGAGTGTTGGCAACCTTCTAAAACATTAAAAAAAATCTTATTATATTCCATTTTCAGATTGAGGCTTTTTATTTTAGAACAGGGAGCTGTTTCGAAGATATGGTCCCTTTTTCAGTGTTATGTCTATTCAGACATATATAGACATAACATAACATAAAATAAGATGGTCCTTTCTTCAGTGTTATGTCTAGGAATATATGTCTATATCAGCCTCGAAACAGCTGGCTGTTCTAAAAATCAAAAATGGAAGATATTACGAATTTTTTTAATTGACTTTCTATGTGTTTCAGTTGAGAATTGCGGACATTATCATGCCCATAATCAAGCAATCTCAGCGGGAACATGGTTTGCTACATTGAACAAAACTCCACCATTACGAAGAATTTTTCGGTGTTTTTAATTGCTTTATTTGTTTAAAACTAGGTTTTGCGCGCTTGCCCGTTATCCAGACGCGTGACCAGGCCACTACAAGTACCCAATCAAGAAAAACAAAATGATGAATGAAGACAAACAAAAATTACTAGGGGTGGGGTTATACACTTCGACATGTGAGGGAGCCTCGACCTCAGGCGGGCTTCTCTCCAGCAATCTGGCAGGGGATAAGTCACCAGGGCATTTTTCAGCGGTGAAACGCTTGACCACTGAAGAATTAAATCCTACAAGTGGTCAAATCACCGAGGCAAGTATGCTCGCCCGGAGGGCAAAACTGTTGAAACCGACTAAATGTGTACCAGAGCCGATCCAGAACAGCGAGAAGAAAACGGGGAAGCAAACTCCTATTGATCGCTTTACGGTAGCAATAAAGGCACTTGCCCAAACTACTCCTCTTAACTAGGCTGCATCCGCATGAGATTACGGAGCAAGTAATACAAGAAGCGTAGCAGAAGTTACCGACACGGCAAGAGTCGGTGAAACGATGCTCAGCAGCTACCAGACACTCCAACTCACAATGTACAGAAAGCCTCAAATGAGGACGAGCTGACTACGAAGATAGCCGTCGACCGAAGTGAGAAAGAGCGTCTCACAAGAAATATAAAACCGGTACTAAAGGTAATGAGGAATGCGACCAAAGTCCAGCAAAATGCCAATAAGGACATTAAAAACGGGATTGACAAACTGGAGGACTTTGCTGACAGAATCCAGCACTACCGCCGCAGATGGCTACGGGCCGAGAGTGAGTTGAAAATGCTCAAGAAAATATCTGAAAGCAAACCCCCCTCATCGAAAATACTACTCCTTGTGTGAAGGGCAAAAGAGCGGCATGAAGCGCTCCAAACCACAACAGAAGGTTGCGAAGCGAAGAAAAGATTTGATCAAACAGCCGCCCGAAAAACACGATGGTACAAAACTCAGCGCGATGGCTGAAAAACCAGCCGCAAGCAGCGTAGGAATGATCTGCTAATAAAGACAGCAGACGGGCGGACTTTCGACAAGGTCCTCAAGGAAATCAGGCAAAATGTGGAACCCGCACAAAACCGGTGCCTGCATACGAGCGGTAAGAGTGACCAAAACAGGTGGCATCCTTGTAGAACTTCGGGCCATAAGCCGATGGAATGCCCAAATAAACCTAGCTGCGTCTTGTGCAAAGCTAAGGGATTGAAGTCTGAAGACCTGGTTCATATTCCAGGAGGTATTAGGTGCCTGGAGTTCAAAGAGACACATGACAAGAGAAATGCCAACACATGATCCAAGTTTGCAGATCAACCTTCACCGTAGCTCAACCGCACAAGACTTACTCGACCAGGTTGCAAGGGAGCAAAAAGTCAACCTGCAACTGATATCTGAGCAGCACCACAACAAGAAGGAACAAACTGGTATTATGACCGATTCAGCACCGCCGCCATCTGGATGCGGGATAGCGCTCTGCTGTCAGTTTGGACTTGCTTCATCGCGGATGGCTTTGTGTTGATTGAATGAGCGGATATGACATTTGTCAGCGTCTATCTCGCGCCAAATGAGCCAATTGCACTCTTCCAGAGCAAACTCGAAGAACTGCAGGACGTTGTCCCGAGCTCGGTAGGCTGAATCCTTGTGGGCGGTGATTTTAATGCCAAGGAGGTAGAATGGATACAGATCCAAGAAAAAAGCGAATCCTAGGAATGGCGGCTAGGTGGAAACTGGTCACGATCTGACTTCACGTCATCTGTTACGTCACGTCATCTGGTCACGTTCTGATGGTTTGACGTCTTTTCATCAGCGGGGCACGCGCTCGCAGAGCAGCACTTCAGAGATTTCGAGGAAGTTGGAAGTGGCTCGACAAATGGATTGCATTGGACTAGCATTTTTTCTGGCATGGTATCAATAAATTACCTGAACGATGAAATTAATGTGTAGAAGTCGATGGGCAGTATGATGAATAGAAAATAATGTCTCTCTAGAAAATTGCGTAATTTTTTACCAAAAAAAAAAACGACAAAAAGTTATACATACATCTAGGACATCGATGCAAAGCGGAATTGTCAGGAATTTTTCATATTTGAATTAATTTTTTTATGGACATCTGGACTGAAATTTTCGCACTTATTTGCTCGTTCCATGTTCCTTTATTGCAATCCAATCATGTACGAATATCAGAAAGTGAAAACATTCTAGACCATTGCGAGGATCCAAATTTTAGACACCTTTGAAATTGACAGGCGAACTCTCCATGAAATCTTTTCTGGTTGTGTTTCGACTGTAGGGTGTATCTTGGATTCTGGCAAATACATTCTTAACAAAAAAAAATTGTTTTAAATACGCCAATATCATTTAGAACACAAATGGACAAAGATCATCTGAGTTCGAATTCAGAATAATTTGATACTGAATTTACACACTTAAAATATCAACTGGTTCTTGTTGATATTTGAAATCTAAGAAACGAATAGTAAATTTCACTTTCCTTAAAATCTATCAGGAAACGATTTACTGTCCAATTCGACGAAAAATCGAATATTTGAAACACCTTTGCCGTCCTGATAAAATATTAATGCTTCCTTTAAGCTTAAACTATACAGAAACTCCAGCGAATTGATGTCCTAAATAAATCGCTAAAGACTACAGATTACTAGATACAGATTTTAATCGGTTAGATTATCATGGATCACGCTTACATATATCATGAGGTATTGTGATCTGTGGCATTAAATAATCCCAACAAGCACTTATGTAATTAGACAGTCCGAGGACAAATAAAACTCAAATTTGAACATTTCACAGAGTCATGTCTATCTCATGTAAACAGTTGAATGCGCGTTCTGTCCCCGCGGATTGACGGAAGCAGCAAACTCTGCTGAAAAAGTTGAAATGTAAAATTTCGTGTTGCTAAGCACATTGAGTTTTCGCTATCAGCATAAATAAATCGTTCAAAAAACATCCATAAATCCTTCAGATCCCAATAAATTGCCTCGCATTTTATCGATAAAATATTTCTTAATCTAGCAAAGGCGCACGAATAAAAGGACAGTGAAATGTTTATCGTAGATAAATACAATAGACATTCCGTTAAGATAGAGTAGATTCGAAAATTTGATTAAAAAGCGTCGACGACTGATGAACGAGCAATGGAAGTCAAACGGACTAGTTCCAACTCACAAAATACGTGGTCTTTATCCCTATCCTCTTCACGTCATCCCCAACACACGAGCTGGCTTCGTTAAGAACTTATTTATCATAGGCGCTACTGATATCCTTTTTTCCTGAATAATAATATCCTATCGACTTAATAAGTCCATTAATCATGGCCATAGACAGAGATACTCACGCAAAATGACACATAGCGATCCGCGAATTCATTTGTCAAACCTGTAAAGGACCCTTAGAGAAAAATTTCCCGCCCTTCTCCATCGCCGCAACCTTGCGCAGCTCTTCACTTTCTTTTCACGTTTTTGCCAGTTCAAATTATTCTTTTCGATACATGAAATCCCTGTAGATACCAAACATACATATATAATCCTCAAGATGCCATGTGTAGTGAAATGAGTATCTGAGAGAAAGTGGGAGGGCTTGTTGGGCAAAGATGTAAAATCTGATGTTGTGGAATGTGGAGAAAATATTTGCCGGTGACGGAATACAGCGCACTTTTTATGTCACTCCACTTATCCTTGAGCGAGTAGATATGGCCCGGAAAAAATGGGAGCAACCTGACCTCTATCACCTATTCAGATATTCAGGTGCAGGATTCAAGATTCCATTTAAAATTCAGGCAGTGAATATCTCATTCGATTTGAATAAGTCGAATATAAGACATGACAACAGAGGACATTCGTTCGTGATTGGAACAAATGCCTGGTGATTACGAACAGTTTATATATATTTTAGCCGTGATAATAGACACAATCAGAAAAGCTTTGGGATTTGACGATTTCGCTTAGATGAGCTCGTGTTGTCATTAACTACATCACAAATAGCTGGAGGCAAGCTCGTCGAAAACAAAAAACGTTTTCCCTATAATTTTCATGCTCCGGTTGGTTTCTGCGAAACCGAAAACCTGCTTAGAAATAGTAGTTGAATCTCGTTTCCTTTCCTTGTGGCTCCTACGTTTTCACATATATTTTTGCAACTAACGACAGGATTAGGACATTTGAATTTAGAAATACATAAATTGATAGAAAGCTGATCGCTCCTTGGAAAACATTTAAGGATGTTCTTCAAAGTTTCGTCTAAAAATGTAAATTTCAGGGTAATTGTGAGTACTGCGGGCTGTTTAATGGTAATAATAGGTCAGATTGAATTAAAAAGAAGGCGTAAATTCTAAGGTTAGCCATTTGATACACAATGAGCCATTCAAAGTATGGTAGTTGTATGTATAACATATGAGGAGTGAATGAAAGACAAATATGTTCAGTTTTCCATAAAAAACGTCCATTATCGCATTACATATGGGTTCTAGGTATCTAATCAACGCATTTGGGAGCTGTGTAATTTTGACCATTTCCGATGTATGAGGAACTGCAATCTGTGCGCCTTAAAGGGACTGCTGGTTACTTAAAAGTTATTTCAACTAAAGGGACCTTAGATCCCAAAGTTTAAAGGACACAGAGTGGAAAGTGCGAATGAATGTTGAACATCAAAGAATTTTTGGATATTTGGACGAATTCGAGGACCGTTTCATGTGGCTTAACTTTTGAGACAGTGTTTAACTTACTGACTAAATATATGATTAACTTACTTAACATATTGATTATACTTACTGATTATACATAATTTCCACTTTGGTTCACGCACTGTGAACCAATTTCGACGAAGTGAAAGAGATGCAGCCAAAAAAGTGGTATATATTGCAAGAATACTTGTTGCTAGTTTCATTGAAATATACATAACTGGTAACCTTAAAGTAAAGAAGCTAAGCTGATTGAACTGAATCCATCTGACTACCCGAGACACAGACCTGGAAAAAAATTCAGAACAGCTTATCTCACAATCGAAGGATTTAATTGGTCGGACAGCAACATCTGCAAATCTTAAAAGTGTCTTTGCAATAAAAAAATTACATCTCGAAATTCTACTGCAGCAAGACTATAAAGTAGATAAGAAGGACATTATGCATCAAACGTGAGATATAAAATTACCACATTACCAAATAAAAATTACCTCAAAAAATGTTCCGGGCTCAATAACTGAAAAGATTGAAAGGGTAACGGACGCAGCGTAACCATCGTGGAGAGAGAATAACCACCGTGGCCCTTTGTTAAGAAAAATTGTAATCGAAAGAAGAAAATTGGTCAATCAACACCATCGAATCATATAAATCAATAATACAGACCTTGGCGTTCTTGGCGTTTTTATATCAAAAATGGAAAAATCCAGCCAAAACTGGCCGACACCGCAGCCTCTCAGGGATGAGTATATAAATACCACTGAGGACATGATGGAGTGCTAACCCAACCAACATGTCAGAAGGGTCACCAGAGACGACAATGCATGAAATATTAAACAGAAGAAAGATTCACCTGGTCATCAAAACTAGCCTTGACGGCCTTGAACAATATCGAAGCAGCTACATGAAAAATATATTCTGTGATGTTAAGTGGCCAGTAATGCTTGCCAGAACTATTAAAAACGCAATGTCACGGCCAAGAAAAAGGCTTAACCATAAAGAAATACTCAAATATGCATAGAGTGGAAACTTAACTCACAAATAACCAAATAGTTGAAGGCTAAACAAATAAATCAATTATCAAGGTAAGATTGTTGGGATCCACTGTTCGAGAGTGCCGTCATGGACCTCTTTGGCTCTAAAGTTGTTATCTCGCAATTAGAGCCAATGTCATCTTTGGAAATAAGAGACATAGACTGTGTTGCCGATGCCAAAGAAGAAGAATAGTCCATCCGACAAATTTTTCCTACGACAGACAGCTTTAGGTAAGGATGATGCCTAGCAATCCCAGAGGGCAAAGGGTGTCAATAGTAGACATCGCAGAAAAAGACGAAATTTAAGAGAAAATTAAAATCGGCTGGGTCGTGTCCAAAAAACTCCAGCGGGTAGTTCTAGCTCTACGCTGTAAGTGCCTCAGCTATAGACACCTTTCCTGAAACTGCAAGGGGCCAGATCGAAGCAACCTGAGCTACTGTGCACTCCCGGACAAGGCGAAGGAGTGCCCAAATAAACAAAGCTGCGTCTTGTGCAAAGCTAAGGGATTGAAATCGAAAGACCTGGCTCATATTTTAGGAAGTGGTAGATAACAAGAGAAATGCGAAGACATAATCCAAGTTTGCAGATCAACCTACACCGTAGCTCAAGCACACAAGACTTACTCGACCAGGCTGCGAGGGAGAAAAAAGTTGACCTGCTACTGATATCTGAGCAACACCACAGAGGCAAACTGGTATTCCGTTCGATCCTGCACCGCCGCCATTTGAGTTCGGGATAGCGCTCTACTCTCAACTCGGACTTTCTCCAGCGGGGATGACTTTGTATTGATTGAGTGTGCGGTATGACATCTGTAAGCGTGCCAAATGCATTTGCCAATGAGCCAAATTCACTCTTCCAGAACAAACTCGAAGAACTGGAGGACGCTGTCCCGAGCTCGGAATGCCAAATCCTTGTGGATGGTGACTTTAATGCCAGGGCGGTAGAATGGAGAATGACTCATCCAGATCCAGGAGGAAAGCGAATCATAGGAATGGCGGCTAGGGGGGAACTGGTCATCATGAACGTCGGGAAGACACCAACGTTTCGACGGCGAGGCTGCTTGGGAACCATCCCGTACGTGACATTTCCTTCGGAGTCCTTAGTACCTAGTATGCACAAATGGGGTGTACTCGAGGACTACTCTACGAAAGATCACCAGTACCTTGCTTTGTAATTGGCTAGGGTACATTGCGACGTGTACGAAGCCAACCTTTACCTGTAGCTTGGAACATTGCTAAAATAGATGTTAATGTTTGCCGCAGTCATAATGGGTGGTGAAACCATCACTTGGAAGAGAGGAGTCTCAGCTGAAAGCATAGTGAATTCCATCGTGAGACTCATCCAGTCTGTGTCCAACTGCTCTATTCCTAGGCGACGGCAACGACGCCATGCTTGCTGTGTTCTTGTGATTAGGAGAAATCGCTGAAAAGTGAAGAGCATGTCACAGACTTCGTCGCGAAGCCCAACGTTCAAGAGAACGAGACGGGTCACATTCCTGAATGCTGACATCGGCTAGAAAACTTCTCCGTAGGTCAATTAATGGGAGCAAGGCTCACTGCTGGCACAACCTCGTTAAAGATATCAACAGGAACTCGTGGAACCTGGGATACAAACTTGCCATTAGGAAACTAAGAGCCGCATAGAAGCATGTATGTTCGAGCGCTTTTCCCTGTGCATCCTGTGCACCCGAACAATTCAGACGGAAGAAGTTCGGCAGAATGCCCAAATTTTAGCCCCATCGTGCTGGATAAGGTGCTGAAATTATTAAAAACTAAAAAAGCTACGGCGCCAGACTGTATCCCAGCTGATTTGGTGCAGCTTACACACCAACTTTGCCCTGACATGTTGTTCAGCGCCTGCCTGCAGCAGGGCATGTTCTCAAATTGCTGGAAAGAGGCGAGGCCCGTGTTGATCAACAAGGGGAAGAGGAATCCGGAGCAACCGTCTTCATACCGGCTCCTATGTATGTTGAACGCTGCCGGGAAAATGCTCGAGAGGAACATCAGAGAGAGACTTGGGGAGGCTATCCGAGCTGCTGGGGATCTATCTCCTCAGCGGTACGGCTTCAGGGCTGGCCGATCCATGATCGGTGCAATAATAGAAGTGGTAAATGTGGTTCAGCAGGCAGAAGCCCGCAATCACCACTCGAGGCGAACAGTACTATTTGTAACACTTGACGTGAGGAATGCCTTCAATTCTGCTAGATATTCTTGGTGCCCTCGAATATTTCAGGGTTCTGAAGTATCCTATGCGGATATTGCAGGACTATCTCAAAGACTGTAAGCTCATCTATGACACATTGGGGGTCGGCGAAGAATGGAAGTGACAAAAGGGGTGGCGCAAGGCTCCATTCTTGGCCCGTTCCAATGGAATGTCTCATACGACCTTTTGTGGTAACAGCAACCAGAGAAGTCACGTTTGATTGGCTATGCAGATTATAATGCAGTACTGGTCGCCCAGCGCACTGTTGTAATGATAATGCGTCGAGTGAACGAGTGGTTGACTGACCGTGAGCTTAGCCTAGCGCTTGAAAAGACCGAAGTTTTCATATTGAGCACGGACCGCATCCCTCGTGTTCAAAGGAATCAAAAAAATCTTGGCTTGATAATTGACTCGAAAAAGAATTTCTCCAATCAAATTTGAGTGACAGCAGATAACGCTGCTGTGTGAGTGTCAGTGAGCCGCCTTATGGCCAACACGGGGGGACAAACCTTGAGTAAGAGACGGCTACTTATGATTGCAATGGAGTCAGTGCTCTTGTTCGGCTCCGAATTCCGAGCTAAAGCTCTTAGCAAGGAGTCTCGAAAGGGGTCTCGCACAGTTACAGAGGCGAGGAGCTTTGTGGATTGCAGCTGCAAATCGCACTGTCTTTGAACCAGCAGTGCTGGTTATCGCAACGGTGGTCCCTGTCGCGTTACTCGTGGAAGAACGAAAACGATTGTACTTACCTGGGGGGTAGGGCGGAGTCGGCGACAGAAGTCATCACCCGAGAAGAAAGGAAAAGGACCCTAACATTATGGCAGCAATTATCGGTAAACGAAACGCGAGGTAGGTGGACCGCATGCCTCATCAGCGATTTGTGGCTGTTTTTCTGCAGAACGCATGGTGAGACTGATTATTATTCGACATAAATGCTCAGTGGGCATGGATATTTTCAGTCTTACCTGTGTAAGATCGGAAAATCGTCGTTCCCAGCTTGCTTGTTCTGCCCGGGATGACAGATGACGCCTGCTATACTTTCTGTGCATGCCATAGGTGGACAAGACTCCGTTCGCATCTCTCGGAGAAAATAGGCTTAGTCTGATGAAGTTAAAATGAAGTTAAAACGAAGTTAAGATGAAGTTAAAATGTGGAGTCAAAAGGCAATTGGAACTGCGTGTCGCAGTTCTTCTTATGAAGAAGGGCATCATGGACCGCTTGGCGGCGCAAACGGAAGGATGATCTCTTCTAACGGCAATCTTCTTCCTTCCCATCCATACACGCTGAAAGAGGGATTTCGATTATCTAGAAGGCGATGATTAATGGGGCCTATTTTGAAGTAATGTGACAAACAGTTCAAGGCTAGGCACTCGGTGTGACAGGGGAGGTGTTTAGCCGGTAGTTTAGTGGCCACCGGGAGTCTGAGACTCAGGGCGTAAGTAGCCTGCACCTTCCAACCATAAAAAAACTAGAGAGTAAGTTAACTTGGATTTCACTGGTAGATGAGGATGAAGAGGCAAACTGAATAACTGGTGATAAAATCCTGGATGTTGCCCAAAGGAATCATGCATCATAATAACTTATAACTCACCCAGTGTGACCGGCAGCATGATGACCGGCAATTCTAAAGAAATCCTCTAGTAATGATACTAGTAAAGACCCAAAAAAATCACTGTTCCAAGTATCACGTTTGTCATTGGAAATCCCAGCAGCGATTGCTACGGTTCAAAACAATGTAGTTAAAAAAACATTCAAGAGACCAAGTGGCATTACATGCAAACTTTTTTAACACAATCCCCAACATACAGACTCCTCTGCAACAAATGATGGAATGACTCTTAGAAATGCTGACTCGCACTAAATTCAATTATGGTATAATAGCATCGAACTCTATTTGCAATATCATCCACTACCAAGCAGAAGTTACAAACGAAAACATCACGCGACAGTATATTAGTTGGATGTTATTGCGATAAAATAAAATACAGAAATGGAGAAATCTGAAGACCTAGAGATATATATAAAAGTGTAAATGGCAAAAAGGGATAACATAACTAACTGGTCATGATCTCTTCGTTCAATATGCCAAACGAATTCAAATCTAGGACGACTGCGTTATCAGGTTTGATTAACAAAACATCTCCCTTGATTGAAATGATCTAATGCAATGATGCGGAACACTTTGTAACTGAAAAGCTGGAGACCTCTAAGATTTCTGTAGAATAATAATAATATTAACCTGCAAAAACACTGTCCTACCTATAGAGCCAATGCTGTACTACCCTATAACGAACGGTTGGACTTGATGTTAAAATTATAAGAATGAAATTATGAATTAAAAATGATCCTTCTGGCAAAGGGGAATCTCTCTTTTAACAGAAGTGGATGGGAAGGATAAGGATTGCTGTAAGAGAGATCTCACTTCTCTCTGCATCACCAAGTGATCCTTGGTGCCCTTCTTTTTTCGAAGAACTGTTCGCACGTTATGCGACATGCCGTTCCCATTGTCTTTTGATATCAATATCTTCCCCATTACGTTTTCGGGAGAGAACACGTCTATTTTCTCCCAGAGTCGTAAGCGGGGCTTGGTTCATATTTCGCATGAGAAGAATACGTGGCAGGCGTAATTCGTCGTAATTTTACGAATTCTAATTTCTTGATAGTACGATTTTAAATTTGACAAAAGGTTATTTGCAAAATAGTCCGCTTGATTTCTTGCGAAATTTAGCAATTTATGTAAAATTTTCCTCGTTTCGCTATATGTCCCAACATTTGGAACTAGTGGTTCTTCGTCTGACGCATCTGAAGCTTGTAATTCCTCGATGGCGTCTGCATGTTGCTCTACATCTTCACAAGACAATTCACTGTCAATTCTGAAAAGGTTGCAATGCTTGTTTTGTTTAAAATTCCTGGTGCGTGTATGCTTCCCATTTCAGCCAGTACAGCTAGTGGTATATCGTCTTCTGCAGAAAACTGTTCAGTACAAGAATTCTTAGATTTGGCTTGAAAGAAGCCTGCTTTGCGGCAACAGTTACGAATTGTGTCCTTTGTAACACTTTCCTAAGTATTTTTTATGAAATATATAGCATCTAGAAAGTTTATGCTTATGTAAGATCATGTGCCGGACTAGCGGTGTCTAGATTCAGCAAAATTTGCTTCACTATTTGCATCATGTAAGAAACTTTCAGCGATTTTATAACACCTTCGTCTAATGGCTGGCAGACTGATGTGCAGTTCGGGGGTACATTAGCTAATTTTTTTTTAAAGATTAGCTAAATAAAATTAGCTTAATATTTTTAAATTAGAAAAGGCGTCGGATGTGATGCGGGAATGATCACAAGCAATAATATGTTTCTATTTTCGCGTCCCATATTTCGTTCTAAAATCTTAAGCCGATTTGTCATTATTTCACCAGTCATCCATACTTTGCTGTTGGACAAAAAGGATACTGGCAAATCATTGAAGTTAATGTTTTTAAATGGACTTGGCCCATTTCGGCCCGTATACCGATTACAAGAATCTTTTCCTTCTCACCAGCCATATTCGCACAAAGTAGTATCGTTATTCTTTCCTTCAATAACTTTCACCCAAAAAAGCGCTCGTTTTTAAGCGCTAAGGTTTGTTTAGGCAATGCGTAGCACTGCATTCATGGGCATTGTATATATCTCGGGCGAAAAAGCCCTGAATAATCGAAAGCTAAGATTGTGTCGAGTACGGAATCGTTCTAACCATACTGCAGATGCAGAAAATGTTTCCAGGCCAAGGTTCGTAGCAATTTGTTTTGCTTTATCGCGAACTATTGGTCCTAAAAACCAAAATCAGATAAATCGCTGTATGCTATGAAGTTCATTATACCTGACAAAAGAATTCCTTTGTTTCTAGCTTTGGGGAACCATTCACAGCATCTCTTGTCGGTTTGTTACGCGTCAATTTCTGAGAAACTCCTCTTTTTGAGTGAAATTTTTCTTCTAAACTACCAAGATTCTTTGAAATATCTGCAGAGTAAGTTTTTCCGATATTAAACATTTTCTAAAGTTCGCGGACACTAAGGTTTTTTTTTAGTTAAGTTTTTCCTTTTAGTGTTAACCGATTCTGTTTCGTTGTCATTTTATACTAACAAAACGCGAATACTGCAGTGTGGTATAGTTAATATAACACCGTAAGCAATTTACTAATGAAACTGTCAAAAATACTACTATACACTGACATGAAAAGCAATGTGCTACGTGCTTCGTTCGATGTTATAAGCAACTGAAATCTTCAACAAATGCACACAGAAGCATTTTTGCTGACTTTTGCATTGACTTTGCTGCGTATATTGATTGCATAATCTTCTTGGTGTCCGTTCAAGGGAGGTTTTACCTCATAGAAATTTTTCTACGGGCACTGTCCGCGTCCGTTCAAGAGAGGTGTTCAAGATGCTAAATTCATATGGATTTTTTAAGGAACTCAAAAAAATGTACGTTTAAGAGGGGCGCCCGCTTAAGAAAGGTGTCCGTTAGGTGAGGTTTTACAGTATATAACTATATATATAGTTAAATTATCCAATTAGTCATTTTAGCTCCTTGAGTCGAACTCACTTGAATGCATTTCAGCTTAGCGTTTGCACCAAAAGCTAAAATTTATAAGTGTTTGGCAGAATATTGGCACCATCTAATGTGCTCCGCTTTTTGACAAACAACGTGAAATTATAGCTGAAAATACCTTAAAATTGTTTTTAAATGAAAATTAAAATAAGCAATGTATTAAATATATTAGAAAAATATACGTTAAAAAATTCCTTGCACTTTTGAACGTTCCGGACAGGGTTTTTCTACCTCTCAGTGTGTCTGGCTCTCGGCAACATGACTTGTAATATTACGCGCAAAAAATGTCAAAACTTCATTTTTTAAACAATGATGTCATTTATGTCAAATGTGTTCTCATCCTAGATACCTCTTGTTAGTGTTACCTCTCAAAGCCATGACTACTCAAAGTTTTTAATATGCAAACGTTGCTATATGTTGTACAACAATTGTGCAGAAAGATCTACAGGTTTTATGCCATGACGTACGTCTGGCTGTCACTGGCTCTTTCTCTATAAATTAGTGTAAGTTACTAACAAGAAAGACAGGAAAACAATAACTGAACATGTACCTCAATATACCCAACGCCCAACCTCCTGATCGACTTAAAAATATTTGACAACATTCAGGTTATATTGAAGAATTTAAACAGATACATGGAAAATGTTTTTTCAAGCTCATCTATTAATCTAAGCCCATTCGAGGTCCCTCATCTAAAAAGATATGTATAGATACATACACCAGTCAGAAAATGTCAGCGTACCGCCAGCAATCCAGTATTGCTATGAAAGAAAGTATCGTTTTTTTTTGTAGAAATACGAAAGTATATTATTATTTGTTCATGACATTTTTAGGGTTACAAAGCACAACTAAAACGGAGACAACGTACCACAAAAAAAATCCTGGAATTGTCGAAGAAAGGTAATTTGTATTAGCAAATCGATGAAATTTTTGACTGAACTGATTCATCTATCCAATGCGTCGTAAATAACCGGAAAAAACTAGAGTTTTGATTTTGAAACCCAGATCAGAATGTCCTCAAAAGTTTAGCCTTCATAAAATTCGAAGTTTGCTCACATCAATTAAGGCTAATTCTTCATTCAATGAAGCTAAAGTAGCAAAGATCCAGTTTTAATAGATCCAGTTTGGCCATCGCTTTCAGGACGCGCGTGATGTTACGTTAGCGTGATCGTACAGAACTATTTTCTTCACCATATGGGGACTCATTTTGTCGTCCAGTTCATCCCATAAGACTGCATAGTACTCTCCTGTGACTGTTCTACCCTCCTGTAGGTATTCGATAAGGATTATGCCATGAGCATACCAAAACACAGATGCCATAACCTTCTCCGGCGAGCGTTGGTTCTTGATCGCTTTGGTCGACTCTCGTGGCTTTCCAGCAACTCTGCAGACAGAGGTGTATAGTAATCGACCAATGTTTGATCCACCATCTCACAACGGCGAGAAAAGTTGCCTTGATTATGCTGGAGCATTGTCAAACCGGCTGTTGAATCAGCAACGCACTGCTGTTTTTGACGAGGGTCAGCAAGCGTGAAGCACATCGCGCCGATGGCTCTTTCATCTCCAAAATATCGTGCGAAACGTATCTTTCCCATTCTTTTGTGTTTCCTACGGCCTACTTTAATTCGTGCAATTATACTTTGGGACCATTCCAGACGATTCGATGCACTTGCTTTTTCTGCATTTGTAGGCGTTCCAGAACGAGGTGCTTCTTCAGTACTTTTTTTGCGAGGTGAAGGCTATTTACGCCCCAAGTGTCGAACTCGCAGTGGACCTACTGGACTACCGACTAAAGACCTCCCCTGTCAACCGGAGCGCCTAGCCTGGAACCGTTTGACACATTGCTTCGGGCTAGGCCTCCCAATTTTACGTCTTTTGGCGCCTTCGGGTTACAGAGATTCCTTCTCCAATTGGGTGGGAAAGAGGAGGAGCATTGCTAGAGAAGGAAACCCTCCACCCTCGACGTCTCCAGCCGATCAAGTATGCGTTTTTTACCCGAGCGTAATGTGCCACTTGATTCCATTTGTCAAATGATTTCAGCATTTCTTGGACTAGGCTATCTGGGTGGAGCTCTCCCTCTTTTTCAGCAAGGTCACCGCGCTCTTTGTCCCATCTTCTGCATGAAAAGAAAGTATGACAGGCGTCATCCTTCACACCAATGCAGAATATGCAATCTGGAGACGTGACTTACCTATCTTGTGCAGGTAAGTCTGAAAACAACCAAGGCCATTCAGTAGATGGGTCAGGTAGAAGTCAGTCTCACCATGCGTTCGGCTGAGCCACGATCTCTAGTCGTTGATGAGCCGCGCGGTCCATCTTCCTTTTAGCTCATGTTCACATGATTGTTGCCATTCTTTGAGAGTGCATCGTCTTTCATCGTGATCAACTTTTTCTTGATTACCCTCGTGCCTTCGGAGAGCGATGGGTATCACCCCTGCAATTACCATCACCGCTGACTCAGAAATTGTACGGTATGCTGTTGCATTCCGCGGTGCTCCTCGTCTCTGCACCTGTGCCAGCCGTTTTCGGTGCAGTTCCTTGTAGAGGGCTTCACTCCATATCTCTGGTCCATGCTTTTTGTTGGACTTGGTCTCCCATGATTGGCAATTAGTCGACTAATTGCCGAGAGTCCTGCTGGGGGCCTTATTTGTCGTTGCCTTAATTTTCTCCGAGAAACTCAGTTTACAGTCTATCAGCAAGCCCTTACTCTAGGGACCCTCTGTTTGGCCAAGATGACCACATCAGTTTTTCCTAACGCTATGTTAAGCCTGTGAGTGGTCATCCAGCTCTCCAATCGGCGCATTAGTACATTTAGCCTAGATTATGCTTGATTTAGATCAGGATGCGATCCTGATCTACGAAGTGCGGGCACTTTTTCCCCAACATCCAACTATCCAACTATCTCGTCCATTGTGTCCACTTCAAGTACGCAGGGGGCCCATAGTGCACCGAGCTTCCGCATAAATAGTTTATAGTCCAAGCACCACGGGCCCCTGTTCACGTCTTCGACGAGGTTCTGCCAGCATTGGGCTCTACTCCTGTTGATCAGTTCGTGAAGGCGATTCCTGGCCGACCTTCCTTCCCGACCGATATTCTTCCATTCTGGTGCATGCCTCTACCTGGCTTCGCGCTCGTTGAGCTTCTTGCCAGAATTTGTAACACTCTCTTCGTTGTTCAGCTATTTCAGTGGACCACCAGTACACTGGAGGCTTTCCGTGTCTAGGTCCCCGGCGGGGCATAAATAACTTACAAGCGGAGATGATGGAGATCGCCTCTGGGATCTGCCTTAGGTATGCGCCATTTAATAGCCTTGGCATTAAAGTCTCCCTGATAAGAACCTGACCATCTGTGCTCAAGACTGCGTTTTCCAAAGAGTTGAGCTACGTCTGGAAAGATGGTATTAGTTCGTTCGGTATCAAGTACATGCTAAAGAATGTTTATCTTGGGCAACGGACTCACACGAAACCATCTTTTCTCCCAGGGCTCCGAACTCTCGGTTGGGTGCTGTGTCGAACCCATATGACGCAAGTACCAGATTCATCAGGGTACCATGCTGATGAATTTTTATCTCGGTGCTGTTCGCTAAGCAGCAATAGAAAAGCTTTCACATCCTTCGCAGATGGGTCAAGCAGGTCTTGGGCGTTTGAGCTCCAATGATAGCTTATCTGTAAGACACGGGTCATTGCCGAGGTGCTTTGGCTTTGGTTACGGCTTCTTCAAATACTCGGCACTTCCCTGTCCCTGGAATATATCTCAGGTCATCAGGTCTGGGATCAGCTTTCTCGCAGAGGATACAGTGCGCCTCTCCTGTGCATTCTGTTCTTTTATGTCCTACGTTACCGCACTTATAGCACAAGGAGCTCCTATCAGGCTCTTTGCAGCCTTGTGTTGTATGACCGTAGCTTAGGCATTTGAAACAGCGGAGAGGAACTGCTCTTCGCCGTATTCTGCAGACCGCCCAGCCTATTTTTATTTTGCCCATACAGAGGAGACTTTCGGCCTGTTTCTCAGCTAAGTCGACTATGGCCATGCGCTGCCCTCTATTATTTTCAGGGATTGGTCGTAGTTTGAGCCCACTTAATTCGAGTGAAACCCTTTTGAGGCTCTCTTCCACCTCCGTCCTGCCCGTAACGCAGTCAATGCCTCTGATTTCAAGGGTGGCCATTTGTTCAAGTGAAGCTACTGTTGACTCCGTATGTTTCCAAGGCATTTGTTGTTCCTGCTTTTCCCCTTGTCTTTCGGGACGTTCTGGAAAAAAAATATTTTTAGTTGGTAGAGCTCTGCCTTTTTGTGTTCGTTCGTCCGTTTGTCGTCTGGGTTTGGTAGTTTGTTCGATGTTTTTGATTTTGTTTCAGTTGGTATCAATTTGTAAGGCATCATGCTAAAAGGTTACCCCCTTGGAGCCGCTATCTCCACTCGTATGTGTAGTCGCCTGAATGGTCCCATGGGTGTCTGTGCAAATCAGGGAGGCCATTCAAGGGTCGGTACGAGCCCTTATGGGGACATGTGCTCAGAGCCAGACCAGCGCTAACCGGGAGTTCATCTCAATCGAACCTACACCACCAACTTAATGGTGCGAGCTTCGAACGTACTCCGAGGCTTGCCAAGGTCTTACCGGGACGGAGACGGTACGATATTGGGGCCGTTCACGCGCGAGTTTCACCTCGGTGGTACTTGGTCCAAAATATCGTGTCCACCAGCCCAAGTGCGCCAATTGGAATTCGTTGGTCGGTTCATTTTCTAGAGTCGTTGCAGGGTCTATTTCCGATGGAGGGGGCTTGCAGTGACCTCCAGGTCCCCGGGTACATGGGGTGACGCTCTCCAAAAAATTCTGGCTTCCAGGAGTATTCCTGTTGACCAGCATTCCCCCTGCCGGGGTTTCAGCACTTTTACGAGCCATTTAAAATTTACCAAGCCACCGAAAAACTATGGTTCTCAAAGGAGCAGATGTGGGATACCATTCCCGCAATCATTGCAATGATTAACAAAAGTTTTTTCCATCGAAAAACAATTATTAAATAAGACGCGACATTCCTAACTTCCCATTTTGTTTCCCAAGGTGATCGTCAAGTAGCGTCAATCAAACGACTGTAAGTTGTGAGCCAATAAACGAAATATCATGAAACTTTATACATAAACTAGTGACAGATGACCCTCTCGAAATGAGTCATATTCATTTTTTAGGTGTCCAACCTTTCGAAAAATCCCGTGACTTTTCAGCACATGTAGTTTTAACAAGTTATAAATTATTAAATTTTTAGTAAAAACTATTGTTTTGTTTTAACATTATCGAATGTAAATAAACTTTTTACTGCCGCATTTCAGGATTATTTGGGAGGGATTATTATGGAGTATAGAAATGCTCATATTTTTCTCTATTGCACAACTATGAAAAATAAAAACACAATGGGAATTAAAATGTTGAAAATAACCTTTGTTGAACAGATGAGTTGAAGTGTATGACGTGTGCGCGGACATTTTCTGACTAGTGGTTAAATATAAATGTATAATATAATTAGCATACGAATCAACCAAATGGTTCGCTGATTCTGAAAACCCCAATTTCGTCCAATATTATGCATGTAATACAACTATCTTTAATGTCATATTGCTGAGTTACTTGTGTTCAACAAAGTAAACCCAATGATTACGCTTGTGTACCAATTCGATCGATTCATTTTGATAGGGAAAACGAGCTCCCCATATGCTCCATACAAACACACTAACACTCGTTGAAATAGTAGCCAGCTCCAAGAAAAGAATAAGAAAGAGAATTAGCGATGAATGCTGTTTGAACTGATTGAGCTGATGGCTTTCTTTAAGTTATTATCAATATTAGTTCATCGTCTTGTATGTTTGATTAGTCGATTTGTTTCCATGTACTTCATTCCATTTGCGAACCATAACACTAACGAAGAATGTACGAACTTCTGTTGATTTCTCTCCCTTATTTGACTTGCTATCTTGTCTGAATAAAGTTGGACGGTAATATGTTCGACGATAGATAAGTTCGATTATTTGTTTTGATTTAATAATAAAAGGATTTAATGTCAACAATGGTTATGTTTACTTCAGCATCTAAGCATATGAGTCATGTTAAGGAGTCGATGAACATAAATTTTGGTTATTGGTTGCAATTAATAATAATCCAGGAAAACGAATAAATATCTTTCCGAGGAAATGGAAGTGGAATTCGAAGAGAGTGTTAGTTCCAATTGGAAGAAAAGAAATTCATTTTCCTGTATGATTTTTAACTTTTTTATGCTCACAGATTTTTCCATTGAGTATGTATCCCTTTTTCAGACAGAATGTAGTAGAAGAGCAATTCAAGCCGTTGTGAACATTGGCCTCTGCCAAATTATATTTATTCCTACTTACAAAACTTCTTGGATTATTTCAACCAAACATTTATAGGAAGCTCTGCTTCAGAGCTCATTCAATCAACTATGTCCTAAAATTCGGCACTTACATGCGAAGTGGATAAATTCGATGTGAGATCATCCCAATCAAATTAGCACCAGATGGAAATAAGCAGATTTGCATTTTTCAAACCAAATTTAGGAAACTGCACTTTCACTCAAACTTCGTCCAACTTTCATAATTGATTATCTTCTGTTAGAAAGTGTAATTGAAGTTGTTTGTAACACGAGGAGTATACATGGTTGTTGCAAGAAGATGTGACGGTCTTCTCTGTCCGAGGAATTAATTTGGGGTAGGACTTCCACCACTTACCACGTGTGAGAATATAAAGTGATTTTTTTATATTTGCAAGTTAAATTCAACTGTCTACAGTTTAAAATTAAAGCTTTGTTCATCATTAGTGAATAATATTATATAAAATAATTTCACAGAAGTATGCCAATTTCCCAAGTCTGCCAATGAAGTTATTGACAATTTCACATGTGAAAATATGCTTTAGGGATGGGTGAGTGATATTCATGAAATTGAAAATACAATCTTTTCAATATCAAGCGAAAAATACTTTGCTTTGTATTTCGATACCCTAAACTAGAATACATATCCAATCACACATAAACAAAAACCCGCGAATCAGCAGATTAAATTCATAATGCTTATCATCCATATCCATAATAATATTTTCTCCTGTTAGCGAAAATTTGCAAATTTATATCGGAAAAATGAAAAAATTGCTTATAGATGCTTATAAAAGTTTAAAAAGAGAAGTAGAAGAAGTAGTAGTCTAGATTTGGCATAAAAAATATGACATAATTTGGTCAAAGTTTTTAGAATGAATCTTAGACCGAAAGAATCGTAATTGAAAATTTCTGTATTTTTTTAAATTGAACAAAAAAATCATATTAGAGGATTAAGAATTATAAATAAAAAGCTTGGATTTCATTATGGATATTTGTGTTTTTTTAACTTTATTTAACTCACGCAGTCTGTAGACTCGTTTAAGTCCTTTAGTCGGTAACTTAATTTAAGGATATACAAGTGGATAGTGTGCTTTATCTAGTTCGTTTCAATTTTGTTTGACCCCAGATGAGTTAGTTCACAAAACTCGTTAAAAAAATCCCACATGCGATCGAACTTTGAGCTTCACAGGTATTTATTATTATTATTGTACTGGGGTCCGCTTGCTGGAAATTAGCATAGGCCAGAAATCGGCCCCTAGGTCCCCATGTGTAGTACTATTGTTTACAGAGGGTCCATCCTGTCGTCCTACAGAAGCCAACGAGTTCTCCCAGCTCTGTGGTCGCCAAGTGTTCCAATTCTGTTGCGCCAGTACACCTGAGCCAAGTAAGGCGTTTGTTGGCCAGACTCGGGCAATCTAGGAGGAAGTGTTCTGTACTTTCTTCCTCCTCACCGCAAGCTGGGCAAGTGTCATCCGTTCGGATTCCTATTCGTTTGGCGTGTTGACCCAGAAGATTATGGCCCGTTAATACTGCAACCAATGTTCTAACGCCATTTCGGTTTTTCCCTAGGAGTTGTTTTGTTCTCATTTGATAAGGGTGAGGTCAAAGAGCTCGGCTTATCCTGCATTCGTTCCTGTCATTCCAAGCCAAATCTGTCAAAATCTGTCTTTTTCCAGAGGATTTCGCTTAGTTCCCTTTTTACAGTTGCTAGTGGCACTTTAATTGTGTCTATTCTAGTGGCATTTTGGTCGGCTGATCCAGCTTTCGCTAGCGCATCCGCTCTTTCGTTTCCCTCTACACCACTGTACCCAGGGATCCATGTCAGTTTTACATTTACTCGGGTTGTTGCGGTTTTGAGAGCCTGCCTACAATCCTGCACTAGTTGTGAAACTATGCGGTTAGAGGCAAGCGCCTGCAGTGCCGACGTACTGTCCGAGAGTATTTGTATACTTCCATTAAGGTTGATTGTTGCCGCTTTTAATGCAAACACTTCCGACTGGAAAATTGTGGTGTGGCTCTCCAGTTTATAACTTCGGTTAAGTTGCGGGTGATCTGGAAAAAGGATTCCGGCGTCGGTTCCCTCATTCGTTTTGGAACCATCGGTGTAGATCATGATCTCACTTCCATATGTGAAATCCTGAACCGTTTTCAACACTTCTCTGGTCGGGATGAATTCTATTCAGCTCCCTTTTACTTGACGGGGCCATTTTCTCTATTTTTTCCAAAATACATACGTGCCCCATTTGAGTGTGGTTATATAAGCCATATGTGGATTTTAATCTTATGCTCGCAAGTGATGCCTCTCTGAAGATGAATTTGTCGAGTGGCATGAGATTAAGCATTATCTCCATTGCAGCAGCTGTGAAGCCAAGGCGGGCCATTCGCTGGATCTTCTCTAGCTTTTTTGCAATGGTTTTCTTTTGTGATGCCTGTCACCAAACCAATGCCCTGTAGGTGGTTGTAGGCCTAACTACTGTAGTGTAGATCCAGTGTGCATGTTTGGGTTTCATTCCCCAGGTTTTCCACATTAGTCTTTTCATTGTAAAGAGCGCCGTTGTAGCTCTCCATCTGACTGCTTCTATGTGTGGAGTCGAAGTTAGTTTTCTATCCAAGGTTACTCCTAAGTATTTCACCTTGTTTACTAAACTGATATGTTTTCTGTCAATGGTTGTGGGTGTAAATATCTCCGGTTTGCAGCGCTTTGTGTAAAGCATAAGCTCCGTTTTGTCGGCATTGATGCGCAGTCCGTTGAGCTTCGCCCACACAAAAAGATGTGAGAGTGCGGTCTGTATCAATTCCAACATGGTTACCGGGAACTTTCCACTTATCAGTATAACAATATCGTCAGCGTACGCTATCGTTTTGAAACCCTTCCCGTTGAGGTCTTCCACTATTTGGTTAACTGTGAGTACCCAGGGAAGTGGTGATACTATGCCGCCTTGTGGTGTACCCCTATTAGTCCATTTATTTAAGGTTACGCCGTTTTCTTCGGCTGTAATCTTCCTTTTAACTAGTAGTTCCGTCATCCATTTGGTAAGATATGGGTCTATTGCATATCTCTGGATGGCTGCTACTATGCTCTCAGTTTTTCCATTGTTGAAGCTCCTTCGATATCAATGAAGGCCGCCAAAGTGCAATCTTTGATGGCAAGGTTCTATTCTGCTTACTGCTTCGTGTAGTGCCGTCTCTGTTCAGCGTCCCGGGAGGTATGCGTGTTGGTTGGGGCAAAGCTCCGTTATGTTCACTGTGCTATTTTTGTCCACGATCCTCCTTCCTTTTGCAGCATCGTGTCCCCATGTAGTTCTCTTTTCAGAACCCTGCTTAGCCTAGATGTCTCGTTTCTTCCCTCAATATTGCTGCAAAATGATTCTAGGATTTCCTTTCATCTCTTCTTACAGCTGTTTTAAAAATTTGCAGATTTTGCTTATAGTCCTCCCAATTCGTATCTTGTTTATTGAGGCGAGCTATTCTGAATAGTCTTTGATTGTTTTTCCTGATGTCTTCCAGTTCTTTGTTCCACCAGCTTACCTTTTTTGTTTGACGGTAGTGGTTGACACATTTCACTGAAACTATCGACCAATATATTTGTGATGTATCTCAAATCATTATCGATGTCCTTTTGACTTCTCGATGGATGCGCCTAGTGTGAATCTATATATCTTTTAGTAGCATTGGCGTAGCCGTCCCAATCCGTTTTCCTAGGATTGCAGTAGACCATTGGGATCTTCTCACATGAAAGGTGATCCATTGGTTGTCCGACAGGCTAGGTGAGTCACATACTCTCAAGCCGCGCAGGTCCTCCAATGCCTCTGTTGTGATTAGAGTGACGTCAATCACTTCCGCTCTTTTTTTCGTTATAAAGGTCGGTGTGTTACCCTTATTTGCTAAGTTGAGGTTAGTAGTTATTAAGTAATTGACTAACTGCTCACCTCTTTCGTTGCACTTAGTGCTTCCCCAGAATTCATGTTGCGCGTTCGCATCGCATCCGATGATGTCCCGCTTCCACCGTATATGCTCCGATAGGGTGCGGAATTCGGTGGTCGCCATCGGAGTGTCAAACGATAGATATGCCGAGGCCAGAGTTACCTGCCCGTCCCTTCCTTCCAACACTGCTGATATAAGGTCCATGTTGCTGAACTGCGGTAGTATAATTAAATTAATTTCCTTCCGACATATAATGCAGCTACGAATTTTATTTACCCCGCTTGTGGCAAAGATTTTGAATTGTTTTCTGTGGTTCCACCCTGCTGTGGTGCAGATTTGCTTGGGTCACCCGCATTGGTTTTTCGGTTTTGCTCCAAGAGCTTGGTCGCCTTAGCTCTGGCAGTCATCTGGGTGAAGCCAAAACTCAGTCGTCCGTTTTTATCCTCAGAGTACTGACGTCTTCTTTTCTCATGTCCAGTACCAGGACCATGCCTTTTTTGGCGACTTCTTTCTCCGCGAACAGATGCCACCTTTCGGTTTCATACCCCGTATTCTGTAGTTTAAGAGTCTCGAAGGCTTCCCGCGACGTCTGCTCCGTTTCGGGTATAAATACCTTGACGGGGCATAACCGCGGTACCTCCTTTATGGGGACGACTCTTAACTCTTCGTTCAGGCTGGTGTTTACCTTGGCAACTGCAATCTTGAGAAATTCTAGAGACTGCTCGTCACTACAGGTTGCAGTCAGATGGCCTGCTGTCGATTTCATTCCTCTGAATGTTGGAATTTTTTTGGTTTGCTGCATAAGTGCTCGAAGAGGTTCCTTTTCAGGATGGTTTGCAGCTTTGCGAGTTGATCCTCTTGAATCTAACCAGTTTCATTGAGGTAGTCTGTCACCGATACCGTTAGTGCATCGGTTGCGGCATCCCCGTAGGACTTCTTCGGCAGACTTAGGTGTTCTGGGCTTATCCTCCGCTCCTTTTTACCTGTGCCTTGGTTGCCGTCATCCGATCTCATCCGCTTAAATCCGGTTTTACCCTTTTCCTTTGTGTTTCCTTTATGGTACAGCTTCCTTGGCTTCCTGCCACTTTTTGGCTGGTGCCAGGGTTCGTTGGGAAGCTCTTCTCCCCGACTGTGTTTTGACGCTTCAGTTTCCTATACGCCTTTCTTCTTAGCGTTCTGGCTGATGCTCCCGTCTTCCCAGAGGGTGCGGTAGCTGCCATTACGCTTGTTTTGTTGCATTCACTCGTCAAATGGACTCTCTGCTCCCTCAGCGTACATTTCTTCACACGTAGCTTCACAGGTAAGTTTTAATTCATTACGACGCAACCCAATATCAAGCCTCTCCTTTAAGGGTTTATAACAGCGAGTTTAATTCCACTTAGTGCATTATCCATGCATATGAACCACGA
This sequence comes from Stratiomys singularior, assembly GCA_954870665.1. Taxonomy (NCBI): domain Eukaryota; kingdom Metazoa; phylum Arthropoda; class Insecta; order Diptera; family Stratiomyidae; genus Stratiomys; species Stratiomys singularior. Next base: position 64,279,788 of record OX940880.1, on the reverse strand, counting down.
AGGCGATTCAATTAAAGGACTCACCACGAATAAGGGTGTAGACCAGAGGTGGACAAAATTCAATTTATCATAAGTTCCCGCGGGCCAGGAAAAAATAAATCTAAAAGCAAGCTTATGTTCAGTAAAACTCTGACATTTTTTGAAAGGTAAATCCTCTGCATTTGATAAAAAGAAATAATGGACATAAACATTTGTATGCATGTCATAAATAAATAATGCCTTTCCTTGTAATGATGAATTCAAGTCATTTAAATGTGCTAACATATCAACTAAATAAAAAAAAAATCCTTTAACCATTGTTCATGCTTTAGTTCGCTGAATAAATTGAGTTTATTTTTAATATTTAAAAACTGCACAATCTCATCCAATAAATTATGGAATTAGCTCAACTGTATTCAAATACTGAGCCACCTTATCTCAGTATAGTAGGAATCATCAATGAAATCACTTTCAATTTCTTGTAAGAAATTGATGAATTGGCGATGATTTATCGTCCTCGAATAAAATTAACCGCTCTTGTTACGACCGACGTTACGATTTAGAACTTTTTTACAAAGTATTTTTTGATGTACGATACAATGCAAGAAAATTATTTCTTTTCCTGGAATGCTGCGTACTAGATCCTTTATTCTTTTTAATAGCTCGACATTTATTCTTGTAAAACTGGGGCTGATATTGACTACTTTCTCCTACTTTATGTTATGTTTCTGCGACGCTTCTTGAAGCGCCACAAAAAAGTCTTCGCCAGTGTTAGTACTTTTCATAGGATCTGCAGAAAGAAGTTTTTCGATGATTTCAAATCGATTGTTTATTCCTCAAATAAAAGTTAAAAATTGACTCGTGTCTGTTATATCACATAACTCATCTAATGCTAATGGGTAATAAATGCAACTTTCCAGCTTTAACATTAATTGGTCACATAAATTGTTTGCTATGTTACCAGTACGCCTAACAACAACTCGCCTTGCAAGACTAATTTTTAATAATATTATATTTTTACCTTTCACAAAAACTGGATCCGAAAATGATTCGAAAAAAAATCTGTAGTAAAGGCTGGTAATAGGTTGGATCCACAGCAACGATCTCGCGAACGAAAACGGCTATATTTAGGATGCTGGAATGTCATCACAGTACAACACAGGCGTTCTTAAGAAGCTATTATAAAATTATCGCCAATACAAATTAAGTTTCTATGCTGTCCAGGAAACGAAAGGGACTGGAAACAATATAAAGAGTGGTTTCAAAGAGGTATAGGACTGTAATGTCATAAAATACGGAAGCATTGTTTTGGTTTCCATGAAATTGACTTTATTCTGCAGATAATTCTCATTTCACAAAATGCTCACATGTGATTAAAAAGGTGGTTCCTTTAAGTTTTGTGAATTTATTATTTTTTATTTACGCAATCGATGTTCAACAGTAATCGTTTGGTCTTCTCCAGCGACTTAATTTATGTTCATTTCAATGAATGCTTAAATACTAACAGATCTGAAGATTCTTAATCTGTAACGGATTGATCTTTGTAATAAAACATATTATTCAAAGGTAATAACTACAGCTATAATCAAACTACAAAGTTTTAGATTCTTCAACAATATTTTAAAAGAAAATTACCTATTTAGTTGGAGCAACCAACGCAAAACTCTCTTTTTCTAGTCTTCTCGATGAATGTTGCACCCACCATTGTTATCTCATGTTCTTTCACCATGATATGCGCCGTGACGGCCGACTTGAAGTTTGTTTTTCTTCCCTTCTTTCATGCCGTTGCTTCTTTGCCTAAATGCTCCTTAATTCTCAGACCAATGAGTTTCGCCTTGGCATCGATCAGATTGCCATCATAAGTGACACATGGGCCACGAGTTGAATTGACTTGGTGATGAAATGCACAAAACCACGAGAAGCAGAGAGAACGGCAGTTAAAATAAAACAAATATTGACAGTGACAAATAAGTGTAATGATAAATAAGAAACTGAAAGAATGGCACGACCATTAGGGTGTGCAGCTGTGAGAAGCGTGAAGAACGGCGCGGCCGTTTTTGTTAAAAAAAAAAAAACAATGATTGGAGGTTTGGCTCTGAAAACCTAAACCGGGCAATAAAAGCAGGATGGGGACAAAATGTAACAAAATTTATGTGGAAAGTGCTAAAGTGTTAGAGCCAGAAGAACAACCACGAAATTGCATGAGCACGAAGGAGGAAGAAGACAAAGACTGCTGCAGATCCCGAGAAGAAAATAGAAGATCAAGGAAGGAGATATCTAGCAAGGGACTCTGGGTGAGTAGCCCCTTGTATTTACTCGTCAGTTCGGGCCAATACGGATTCTTTAATACAATAGTGTTGTATTTTATTTAAAAAAAAAGTCATAAGAAAACGTGTTATTTGCCGATAAAACGTCACCCCTTTTTTAAACGTCAGGATGTCGAGGAAAGTGGCCATGCCGCTGGGCCAGACATTGACAAACATGAAAAAATTGCTTTGCTAGTTTCCCAGCTTGACAAGATCACATTAAAGCTGGATCAGGTTTTCGTGTCATTGCTTAAAACGCAGAAAACCCTCACCTAGACAAATGCTGACCTGGCACACCACTGAAGCAAGAATGAGCTATTAGCGGCGAAAAATGCAGAGCTGCTAGAGATGATGTATGGTGGCGGGGCAGGGACATCTGGAAAGTCGATGAAAAGAAGCCCTAACCCAAAAAAAGGAAAGTAGTAAAGAGCACCTCATCTTCGAAAAGTTCATCAAGCACTTCCTCGGAGGCGCCTGATGAATCTGACAGTAGTTGTATGGTGGTAAATACCGAAGGCAATGAGGAGACTGAAGATTTCCCTGCTCTTCCGCCACCCAAACGCTCTACTATTTCCAAGTATATGGCAATCAAGCCAAATCCAAAATCACCCCAAACTAGTACCAACATACCAGCGACACATCTCACAATCAACAAAAGCACCACTACTGAACAGAAAACGGTGCCAGTCATTCTCCGGGAGCCCTCAAAATGGTCCCAGACACTACACCTCATAAAAAGACACAACATTTCTCATACATCCGCGAAACATGTCTACTTAGGAATACAAATAATCCCAACTACAACAACAGATCACCGAAAACTAACCAAAACCCTGACAGAAAATAACATTCAATACCACACTTACATCCTACCTGGGGACAGACAGTTGAATGTAGTTATAAGGGGCGTGCATGGCCTATCAGCCGAGGAGATCAGGGAAGACCTTGAATCTCAGGGTTTTAATCCCACTGAGGTCTATTTCATAAAAAAGAGGGACGGTCCTTCGAAGCTGGTAAAGGTCCTCCTAACGAAAACTGAAACAGATATATTTAATATCAAATCTGTCTGCCAACTCATCTGTACGGTGGAAGCGCAGCGTCCTCGCATCGGGTAAGGTATGTGCTGAAATTGCCTACGATATGGCTACTCAGCCATTAACTGCCACGCACAACCTCGATGCGTGAAATGCGATGCCCTCCACTACTTCTCAAAATGCCCCAAAACAATTGAAGAGAAGCCGAAATGCGTTAGCTGCAGTGGTGAACACCCAGCCAGTTACGGGGGATGCCATCGAAATCCCAAAAATATTAAAAGGTCGTTTGCACAGGTTATAGCTGCCAACACCACCAGCTCAAAAACAACCCACACATAAAAGCCACCCAACTCACACACAATCATATATCACGCAATCACCAGACATGGCCCATATGTTCACCATAATTCAATCCCAATTTCAGAATATGATGCAGGATATGATGGCGAATATGATAAAAACCATGTTTGCTGCATCACAAAAGACAACACACCCTAAACACTAAACACTAATGAGTTTTGCGAATCACGTTTCAATCTTGACATGGAATGCGAATTCCTTGCCCCAACAGACTGGCGAACTAAGTCAATTCATATTTGACCACAAATATGACATTATATTGATTCAAGAAAACTTTTTGAAGCCTGGAAGACAATTCCACATCCCCAACTACACTGTTTACAGAAATGATAGAATGACAGGGAGGCGAGGCGGAACGGCCATTCTCGTGAGAAGAAACGTGAGTCACTATCTCATTAATTCACCTACACTCCAATGTTTGGAGGCCACTGCAATTAAAGCACGGACTGACTTCCTTGAATTCATGGTTGTTTGGGTATACAACCCCCGGGAAACAGAACTTTCATAAGTGACCTAAATACACTTGCTGCATTTGAAGGCCCATAACAGGATTTGCATTTTGAATATTCATAGCAGGAGATATTAATGCGGTTCTGAAACTCTTCCACACAATCGACAACCATACTAACACTACATTGGCGTTCCTGCAAACCTTGCAGAACAGTGATAATCTTACTTACCCCCCCCCCCCTACGGCAAATAACACAGTAAAATTTTAAATTTCAATAATTCTACCATTACAAAATCCAACATTGGTCCGATAAGATAGGTGAGTACTAGAGGTGATCACAGATAAGAGGGAGTCAAGGTGCTAAATCGTGCCAACTCCAAGAACCCCAATATTCCAAGGAAAAAGTTCCCAGACAACAGACGGAGTCGAAACGAGTCCATCGGTCAACCAGCTCAACGAGGCCAAGAATGCCAACATATATCTTAGAGAATTAATATCACTATTTAAATTGCAGCAAGAAAATTTCACAGCTAGTCAAGAAAGATTGCAGAAGGCACCCAATGAGTAGGCTAACCAATGACGCGAAAATATCTGCTTAAAGGAGGTTATTGCAGAACTTGACGAAAACAAAGTAAAACCTTAAAAAAATAACTTAATAAAAATGACATAACTTGTCAAGGTCCTTCTTTCAAAACAGAAAACATCTTTTTTCAATATTCCAGCTGTACGCCATCTTGTCTGAAAGGTGAAAGCTATGAAGCCACGCAATGGACAGCGAATGTGTCATCACTGCTAGCAATGCGGACACGTCTCGGGTACGATGCCTGAAATTTGATGGTCTACATTGCAATGCAAAAATACCATCGAGGAGAAACTAAAATGCGTCAACTGCGACGGAGAACACCCCGCTACGCAGAACAAACAGCCCACACACACAGCAAACACACCCAACACTCCTGAAACAAGTCAAACACACAATCAAACACAAAAAACACCAAAACAGCTCGGCAAGCTTTCCGCGATCATCTGGCTAACGAAAATTTCATCCGAGAATTAAACACAGCCGATGACGTGAATATCAGAGAAAAGCCAGGAGCACGGGTGATCCTAGGCTACGAACGAAAGCCAACCGGTTGAATAAACCGAATACACCTGTTTCGTAGCGAACAATGGGAGAGCTTACTGCAGAGCCTTGAGCCTGGTGAGAATGCTTTTTGGAGGATATCCAAATACTTCCGATTACGATTTATGATTAAGCCGGCAAAGCGGAAGTCTTTGCAGGCACGCTGGAGCTACAGTTTCAAGAAAACACCTTTAAGGAGAACGACCTTAACGAGGAGGGTAACATCTATAGAACAGGAGGGTAACATAATTAACATCATCCAATAAGCTGATTGGAGCTTAGGAGGAGGATGTGATACGGTGATACGTGTGTGATACGATGTGATCCCTAGACGGACACGAAACTAAAGACTTATACTGATACTAAACAAAAGAAAAGCAGCCGGACCAGACATAGTGACTAACACAATGCTGAAATGGCTCCCAGAAAACGTCATCACTACCCCGATGGACACAATCAACAAAATTTTCCATTTACGTATGATTTTTTCCCAAAACTGTGCCTTCCCTCTAAATTGGAGACTCATAGATTGGAGACTCTTCTTTCGTCAATCTCCGAAATTGCGGAAAAGGTATTACTGACGTGACTAAATGAAGTGAAAAAACACATAATCCCCGATGAACAATATGTTTTAAGAAAATCAATCTTGCTGGAACTCCAGTTGGCAAGGGTGGTTCAGCACACTAGAAACGGTATAAACCGCAGGAAGCCAATAGGTTTAGTCACGTTTGACATAGCCAAAGTCATTGACAAAGTCTAGCATGCAGGCATCGTCTTCAAAATGCATGAGCTCTCCATCGCCCTTCCATACATTCAACTCATCCACACCTTCTTAAAACGCCGATCTTTTCGAGTCAAGATAGAAGATCATCTTTCAACCCAGGGAACGATTCAAGCTGGAGTTCCACAAGGATCGACGATCTCACCAATATTTTATAGTCTTTAGACTGCGGATATTCCCCAAGTTTCAAACAATGTACAAGTATCACTATATGCAGATGACATTTAAAAATCATTTCTACTAAATTGTATATTCTCAATCGACATAATGTCAGAAATCCTCAAATCCCGACTGACAAAAGTCGTAAAACATATCCAAACCTTCGATTGATAACTACAACAGCGATTCGAATTTTGAATTGAGTGGTACTGAGTTTTCTTATACTCACAGATAGGAATGGAGCAAGAGTGCTTAATCGCACTAGCTCCATGCAGTCCCTACTTCAGCAGCAGTTTCGTCGCTTGTACCATGTACACTTCGTCGCAAGTAGAACATTCAATACGATAAACGTTCGAGTTTTCTTGTGTTTCACGTTTGTCCTTCGAGCTTGTTCTTGCTGCTAGATTCGGTCAGTTCCACAAAATTTTGCCGATTGATTTGTTGCTGATACCCTCACGGTTGGTCAACGCGTTCTAGTATATCCTTTCAATATCTGTATTTTTCAACATTGATCGCTCCTGTCGTTGTCTGGTCTTTTGGACCGTACGTGCCATTCTCTTAATTGTCGAGACCTTGACTCCATTTAACCTGGCTGTGTGGATGGTGTACTGCCATTCTTTTCCTTTTACTTCTTTGCTTTGAGGTAAATCAGGCATTCGATGAATCATGGCTCTGTATGGGAAACCTTTAGTCGTTGTGTATTGTTTGATATGCTTGGTATCAACAACAAAAGCAAACTTCAAAGCATCAAACTTCAAGTCAATGATTTTAAAATTCAATGTACTTTGTTCTTTAATGAAGCCTGTTTTAAATTTTTCTTCTTCAGTGCGCAAATTTTCAGCCTAAAAAAAATTGATATTTATTTGGATAGTTTGTGGTAAAATATCTTTTTATATTATACTCTTTAAAAAAAAACACCCAAATTTAGAATGTGGATTTTGCGTGTACTTTTACATTTCAAGCAAGAACTTTGTTTAATATGTCAGACTCGAGCTATACAATATCACAATCCGAATGACAAGCCCATTGTAAGTCAGGACTACAAATTTTAAAACCTACTTCTGGGCCCAGTAAAATCTCTTCACAAAGAACTTTAATAATTTGTATCAGCGCGAAAACTTTTTACAATTCTGGTGCACGGAAAGACATCACTAAAGACATAGTTTCATTACACAAGACATACTGCTTAGCCATAAATGCTTACGAACAGATTTTGAGACATCCAATTTTCGTTAAAATTGCGGCGCTCCGTATCAACTTTCCTTATTTTTATTCACTCAGTTTAATTTGAAAATCAAAATAACACTAACACCTTCACAGCTAGGTCAATTTTATGAACATTCATAAATTAAATCACGACAATGTTTGTTTTTCTGCTTGAAAATAAGAATTCATATTATCAAACTAACAAAAGCCAAAAACTAGTATTCCAGAACTCCCACCAAGATTAAGATTTAGTTTATGTCCTTTTTGAAGGCTGGTCTCAGAACTATGGTTTCGTTTTCCGATGCAAAGTGATTTCAAAATTAACTAGTATCCTCAGTTTCCAAACCAGAATTATTCAAGTTTATGAATCAGGAAAACGAATTTAGACAGCCAAATTCTCTGATTCGATATAAAATGCAGGAAATCCAGGAAAACCCTGAACTTCATTTTAAAACATGACCAGAACTTTTTGTAATCCGTATAGCAAAAAAAAACACCCAAATTTAGAATGTGGATTTTGCGTGTACTTTTACATTTCAAGCAAGAACTTTGTTTAATATGTCAGACTCGAGCTATACAATATCACAATCCGAATGACAAGCCCATTGTAAGTCAGGACTACAAATTTTAAAACCTACTTCTGGGCCCAGTAAAATCTCTTCACAAAGAACTTTAATAATTTGTATCAGCGCGAAAACTTTTTACAATTCTGGTGCACGGAAAGACATCACTCAAATGAGAGATCAGAACAGGCCAATCAAATCAGCAGATGAGCTTACTGCAGAGGAGCTTGAAACGTTTTTGGAGTAGCGAAATCTGTGTTCGTCCAGTTCTGTAATAAGAAGATCGCCTTGCCGAAAGCGAAATTTGATGAAATATTTTTCAGTATTGTCTTGGGCAAAGAAAGCTAATTGTTTGAAAATTTGAATTTGTTGCTAGCCAATCAAGGCATCGTTGTGGGCCCGTTTGAGCATCGTCACGGGCCGAATTTGGCCCGCGGACCTGCAGTTGCCCACCTCTGATGTAGACCGCACAATCAACTTGAAATGTGTCAATTGAAATAGTTAATGGAGTTTCACCTTGTTTGCTGTTGTTATTGAAGTATTTGAACTCCATTAACAGCGCTCTGAACATTAGGCATAGATGGAGGCTAGGATCAATCAAAGAATTTTACAGAAATCTTGGACATTATGGCTCCCAAGTTTGCACTAAGCGATCCAGAATATTGTCTGCAATATGATTAAAAATAAGTCCACACATCAACAGTTGGGCACACAAAAAAAATTCGATCCTCAAACTGATTACACCATATGAATTGCAACCAGCTACTGAACGATCTACGAACGACTGAATTCAGAGGATCAATCATGGAATTCATGAATATCATCCAGAAACTTTTCATTCTATGCATTTATAAGTTTATCCTCCTCGCAATAAATTTCCAATCAATGCGCAATTTTTCGGAGAACAATATCTGCGTCGACCCATTTTCTAAATTCAAAATATCTAAACATCTTTTATAAAACCTTTAGAAAAATTTATTTTGTAACCAGCATATCAGTCGTACATATCCATTTTTTCATGAACCGAGATATTTAAGGGTTTCAATTTTAATTAATTTGAAAATATTGGCAAACGTTAATCAATTCGAGTGATGTTCTTAACACTGTACGCCTTTTAAATTTTATGATGGAATAATAATCATTGAACATTTTTAAAAAATTTACGTTTTTTTAGCTCCAAACGAACATGTATCACTTTCAAAAATAATATTTCAACAGAAATAAAATCAACTGGCAGTTAAGGTCCTTATTTGTATAGACATTAACTTCGCTGAAATATACTTTTGAATTTAAAAATTTGTAACTAAAATGAAAGCGTTTAGATACATGTATCACCAATTTTGATTAGTTATTAATTTTAGTCAGAGCAAAAAAAAAACATATGAATAATATGTAAACTCCTTTCTCAAGATACTTTAAAATAAAAAAGATACAAATCAAACTTTCTCTCCATCACAGTTAGCTTAATAAACTATTCGATGTGGTATGTAAGGATGAGGCATGCTGGTATGTAAGGCAGCAAACTCATCATATTGTTGCATTATTCTCTTGATATGGGTCTCGATGTTTAATACAGTAGCAGCATAGAATTTTTGCCGATTTTGTTGGGTTTTCCTTGTCTTCCAAACAAAAATAAAGCTTTAAATGGAGAATTTTCTTCCAAATTAGTTTTGCGAAAAAAATTGTATGGTTCATCCCTTGTGAGCCTCATCCAGAATATTTTAAGCAACTATACAATTTATCCGTGCGTGTTTTTTTCCCTTCCTTCCTTTTTTGATGTTGCCTCTCCTAATGATTTGGTCGCTACAAAATCTACTTCTTTCATTTCATTTAAAATGAAGTTATTGTTTTTCGACAAGTTCATATTGCATTATAGTAGTCTTCAGCAGCACATAATTTATCCTTTTTCTTCAAAGCTGTTCCCGGAATTCAAAATACTCGATCGTTTGAAAGAAATCAATGGCTGTGTAAGAAAAATTTGTGGTCATTAACATTTATGCTATTATCAGCTGACGGAACAATCCTTCACCAAATCAATGCGAGCTTAATGTTTCAATTTTCCCCGAAACGCATGTCATTGTATGCTATAATATGGTCTTGAGTTGTGACTACTGAATATAACCTAATAAATAAATAGAAAGTTTTCCTTTTAATTTTGCCTTTTTTTAATTGAATTTTCGAGGTCAACTTTCGACCGCAATTGTTCGGTCTTCTTCAGCAAATTAACTCAGGGGCCTAAATTAACATTGAACTATATACAGTTTGGTCGCTTAACCTAGTCAATTCAAAGTCACTTAGCGAAGTAGGTAATTCAGGCGACTTAAATTGAAATTTTAACAGTATTTTTCTCTCTTAGAATTTCCAGGCATTCCAAGGCGTCTAATTCTTTTGCATCCCTTGCTTCTCTTACTGGTGTTGCGTCCGTAACTGTTATATCAAGTCCTTTTATGATAACGTGCTCGGCTACGGCTGATCTGACGTTGTTCAGCTTTCCTTTCTTTTTTGTTGCTTCCGCTTCAATTGTGTGCTTTCGTATTCTGGTGTTTATTAGTCGTCTTATTCGATCGATAGAGACTTCTTGGTATTTCGATCATTTAATTCTGTAGATTCCTGATCTTTCGTACGGCTGTCGCTTATCCTTTGTGGATTCCAGGATGTACTGGTATTTGCTGCCGAACTCAATAAGTCGTATCGATTTAAAGTCTTTGAGGGTGTTTTTCAGTGGCTTTGCGGTTCCTTCATTGTATGTTATAACCTTCCAAAAAGTTGTTTCTTGGCCTAGAGGGGTTAATGTTTATCTGTCCTTCATTTTTCTGCGCTTCATGATTTTTTCTGCTATCCACTATATATTTTCGCATTTGAAGCAACTCAATTTAGCTGTCTGTACAATATACTCAATTTCCTTTTTTTTAGCACAGCGCTTCATGGCAAGTCTAGCATACTCACTTTCATCACACATGAAACAATGCGGTCAAATAACAATACGGTCAAGAAACGGTTCCTGCTTGTGACGAGAGAGCAGCGATGAGCATATGGTGAGCCTCTGCTGTTTGTTTTCGCGTTGGTCAGTTGGTAGGGAATAAAATTACTGAGCGGCCACATTTTTCAAGTTGATGCAGGTGTCGACAGATTGTTTCATCGGATACCTTGAGCCTTTGCGCTAACTCCTAGCATGTTAAACTTGAGTCCACTTCAATAGCCTCCTTCAATTGCGTTTCGTCAAATGAAGATTGCTAACCGGAGCGAAGGTGATCTTCTAAGATCTTATCACCACTTCTGAACATTTTGCACCAGATTTGTGCAGTACGCTCTCTTACTGCACAAATTCGCAATTCCTGCCTTCAGCTTGGCAACTCTGAAGATAATCGATTAAAATAAATTCATCACTATACCAGAAAACAGTCGCCATAACTTTACCAACCGAAAAAACAATTTTTGCTTTTTGCGGATCCAATTTCCCCTCTGCAGTCGTCCACTGTTCTGACTTTTTTTTTTGTTTCGGGGTATAATGGTGTATTTATTTAGTATTCAGTACTTATAGTTTTCATCAGGACGGTATTTCATTTCATAATTAACTGGCGCAATAATTCAGATTCATTGTGCCTAAACTACGCAAAACGAGCATTGGAAATATTCATTCGAACACGTATTTTGTCCAACGTGAGCAAACGCGGCACCCAACGCACGGACAGCTTTCTCATGCCTGAATCTTAATTTAATATGTAGACATTTAGACATTTTCAAAACCTCTTCTATCTCTTTCACTTTAATTCGGCGGTCGTATAACACCATTCAGCGAGCTTTAGCAATGGTATCTAAAACTGGTGGTTCAAAAAGGCTGAAACTTTGGTGCGTAACTGTCACAAGATGCATAACTACATTCACTAGCTTTAATTAACGAGTGCCGCCATTTTGACGACTTTTCAGACCATCCTTGTAAAGGCACACATCCAACAAAAGAAAATTTTGCTGTCTATTATTGGGATTGGAAAGGCCCGACTGGAAACTTAATAATTAATTTAGGATCTACTGTTGGCAACTGGACAAATAGAATGTAGCGGTCAAGGAAGAGTGACCAGAATTTGTCAAAGGTAAAGGTGTCATTTTCCACCAGGATAATGTTAGGCCGGCAAGGCTTCAATGATGATGACGCTGTAAAATCTCACTTAACTCAGTTTTTGGCCCAAAAGGCTCAGACTTTCGAAGGGGGTTGGAGTTCTCAAGTTGTCAGAGAGACGGCAAAAAGGCATCGAACAAAATGCAAAATACATTTTAGATAAAACTTAATTCCAAGTATAAAAAAATCCTTTATTTCATTGAACAAATCGGCTATTACTTATTTACCAACCCAATATGTGTGGAAGACTGTGCTGAACTACCTTCATGGTATTGGTGACATAAATAAAATGAGCGTTCAACTGCAGTAATGAATTTGAATTAAATTAGCATCCTGTGAACACCTTTCCATAATAATTAGCTTTCGCAAATAATTTTTAACGGTTTCAAATTATCCACTTCATTTATCTTTTCCTTAAAAAGCTTGAAATCGGCATGCCAATATCCATAACGAAACATTATTCGAAACGTTAAACAGCTCTTAGCAAATCCCGTTGAAAGGATAATGTCACATGATACTCTAAGAGTACGTGTAAACATTTATTGGGTACACACAACAAGAACAGTTGCCATTATCCTCGAGTCCTTACATGGCCATTATAGTCCACAAAGTACATTAGAACGCAAGGATAATGCAGTTATGGCAGGGGTTGCGTCACTTTAATATGTGCACAGATCATAATCGATTTAAGGCAATTATGCTTCGTGTAGCCGCACTGACTGCATCACTGCATCAGTGCAATATGTGCTTTGTCCATGTGGGTGCTGGACAATTGACTGCCAACCAAAACATATTAGGATCAAGGGATTTCATTGAAGCTTGAAGGCATTGTTTGTTCGGCATATTTTCCATATTTGTTCCCAAAGTTTGGTCGTTAGATGAAATGTTTTTCCTGTGAATTCAATAATTTTTCAATGAATTTATCGTGAGCTAGATGAACTTGCAGACTTCCTTTCTTACACGTTCATTAGCTTGGCTCCGACATCGCTTACGCAATTGTCTGTATACAATCAGTTAATTTATCCTTTAATTTATACGCAGATTGAATACAAACTTTATCCTTGTGCACATAAAGGGAGCTCATTTATTCGTTTTCCGTAGTCAGCCGCAATAAATCAATAAAAATTGAACTTGCCCATAAATATTCATTGTGTTCCTGTAAACATCCATTTCGATTCAATATGAAGTCATACAATTGGAAATTTCCGAAATTTCAGAGTAATTCATCAAAAGTGCTGAGTTCATTTTTTACAAGCCAGCACGTTCTCGTTATGCTTCATGAGGCTGAATACAAGAATTGCTGTGCAAACGGTTTTATTATATAAACAGAAATGTTTGCAACTTTTGTACTAAATTTAATCAAATACTCGAAAATGATTTATCTTGGTGCGAGAAAAGGTGGGCTAGGAAGAAAAATGAATCTCATCCTGCGCCTATATTCCATGAGTCAGTTCCAACCATAATACTGGGAAGGACTTACCGGAAGAGGTTTTCTGTAAAGCAGATTTGGGTCTAATTGTGGTTGTTCACATTGTTGCAAATCAAAGCTATTCAGCAGATACTTCAAAATGTTGCATGGCAGCAGCAATCGAATATTCTAACTAAGAATTGTCAAGCTGACAGCATTCATATGCAGAGAAAAGTACAACATTGACGTTTTCGAAAACTATCTGGCAGTTACTCAAAAAAAAAAAATTTAAAGACAAATGAATACTTACACATGTATCGAGCGTATCTGGGAAATCGGGGTTGGTTGAAGCTAATTTTGCCACTCTTGCTTCCCTTCTCGCTTCTGGGACTTTAATTGCCCTGGCTTAGCATTCAGTTGGATTGGGGATCTGTTTAGTCCATCGTTTGTCGCAATGGAATGAACCTCTGTGTGGTTTGATACGCAAAGAATATTAGGATATCCAAGGATGTATTATCGTTATTGTCCACTTTGTCGAAGAGACTAAGGGCTCTGTCCTGTAGCGAGATTCTTACACAATTGAAGTGTTTTTTTTTTTGTTTTTTCGTCAGGAAGCAGTATGGCAGAAAAGTAACGTTGTTCGTATATTCTGCTTTAAAATGAGGAGCCTGTTTTCAGTTTTAACTGTTTTGATTTCACTAAAAGGAGTAAAGAAGTAATTCCAGAAACAATCATTTTTTGGTTTGTATATGCTCTGTCCATGTAAGCCTGCTGTCTAGCGTTACTCCAAGTTACTAAGTTGTCCTTTTCTATTGTATTGTTTCTATTGTCTGGATTTTGTCGGTGTTGACTTTTATCCTCCAAAGCACATTGGTGGACTGTTGCAGTTTTAAAGTGATGCTTCTGCTTGTGTGGATGCATAACATATAAAAGAAACATCGCCATAGAAGGAAAGAAGAACGGTTGTGGGTAATTATGGAACATCTGCCGCGTGGATGTTAATAAGTATGGGCGACAGTGGCGCTCCTTGCAGGACTTCAGCTTGAATTGGACACAGATTGGAAAGTTGGTTGCCAGTTTTGGTGCGGATCCATGAATTTCATGGGTTTTGAACATGGGTTCTGTATGCCAGACTTCATAGCATGGCTTTGCCACGTTTTATGAAGTGCTGGCGCCTGAAGCCAAGTTATTCCTCAAGGATAATCTGGTTTTCCAAAACGACTTTCGACATTCTTTGGAGCATTGGCTTTTGTATAGCTTTGTGAACTAGTGAAGACTTTTGTAACTAGTGAATACAACAGACTTTTTCTAGTTAAAGCAAAGCTGTAACGATTGTCGTTTACATACTTTTATGGGCCTTCGTAGGTGGAAGATAAAGGCAGTTTCGTCAGTCATTTTTTGAATGAAATTGTCGAGAACTTTCAGCAGGATCATGTTTATGAGTGTATGAGCGGGATTTTTGGGTTTCTGTACAAGGTGTTTTTTCCAAAAAATTAACGGGGCTCCTGCCATCCTCCAAAGAAACTTGTGGACACAGTATTTGCGCTCATTTTCCAGATATTACCTCCTCATTGTCAACGTCCTCCTCTGAGAAGGAGTTCTTTGTCTTCCCAACCTATTCGAACATCATGCATAACATGGATTTTCTTCCTAGGGCCGAAGTATTTGGTCATTCTCCAGAATTGGTCTTCGCCCGGTTTGAGATATTGTAAAAAGTTTGCCCACTGCACGTAGCAAAATTAATCTGATTTCCAATCACGTTTGTGTGCAAGTTTGTTAGCCTTCTAAAGCTACTATTACAAGTGTTCCTTGATCACATGTGTTCCTAGATCGTCTTTGGACCTGATTCCTCCTCAATATCAGACTTTCAATTTTCTGAGGGAGTACATAGGAGTTGTTTTCCCTTGCAGGAGTTGTGATTGTGTTGTCTTCGTTAGCCTGGATAATTTTGCTAACAATTTCTCCAACTACTATCTCAATTTTGCTTGCCGTGTAAGGTTTTTGCATGATATTTTTATTGAACAGTGTAACTTTGAAGGCTCCTCAGTTTGTTTTCCATGTTAGTACTGGCATATATTTATGTAGATATCTTCTATTAAAAAGAGAACCAGTTTGGTATCAGACAACAGTTCTTCTCTTGTGGTTGAAAGCATAATATATCACAATATCTGAAGTGCAGCTGTTCGTGTGGGCTCATTGGGAATCTTATTTTTTTTTGTTGAATTGTTTTCCTTGGACGGGGATAGATTATTGAAATCTCCTTATTGAAATGCCCATCGTTTACGCAAGCAAGCAGGTGTCCTTTTTTACAGGAAGGCAAAAGTCCATGATTTTTTTATACTGAGAGGGTTTTATTAATCTCGTAATTTTTTGCCCGTTGTTATATTATGTTTTCATTTTTTTAGAGCAGTTCTAGCGGCTCGATTATATCCGAATAAATACTAGCTTATTTGTTTATGATTCGTCCGTCAAATGTTCTTTGTTGCTCTATTTCAGTTCTTTTAGTGTTTTCAACTGTCGTTGTTGCGTCCGGCTTCCGTGTTCTTTTGTTGTAGGCTCTTATATGCTCGCCAAATCTTGTTCTTATTTTACATCCTGATGGACCGATGTCGGCATGCATTGGTTAATTAATTTACACTCTGTTTGTGCAGCTAGTCCCCTTCGTTTATGTTTTTGAACAGTATTTGTCCCAATTTGTTGCTTGTTTTGAAGGCTGTGTTCATATTGTATTTCTTGAATAACTTAGCCAATATGTATGCTGCCTCATTTCCATGCTATACATTCATATCTTCTGCAATAAGGATTGGTCTATCATATTCAAGAAGAGAGCGTAGGTCTTGGGAAAGGTTTCGTAGCAGCGCCCGATTGTGCACAGATGCGAGAATAAACTCGAAAGAAGTCGTCTGCACTTCAATTACTGTAGTGACTATCATTTTGGTTTATTTATACCGTGAGTATTTTCACCTCTCTTCAGGACGATTGCTGTTTATCCGCTCCTGCCAGTCATTCTGTCGTTACGATACATAAGGTAGTCTAAGCCATTCAGATGGGTCTAAGTCATTGAGTTTTTTCTATCCTCACTAGCGTTTTCTGGACATTTATGGCGTTCCTCATAGTTTCTAGGGCCACGCTGATATTTCGCGTTCATACTCATCTTTATATCTGTCAACGGCTGTCAGCTAATGGTCAGCTAAAGGAGATGTTCAGCATAATCGTTTCAGCTTCCGAGTGTGTCTGGTATAATAGCTAGAACATGACTCTTTGCGTTGAGAGTTTCGGTCCAGCACACCATAGTTTTGCTTCTATTCTTTTTTTATTTGATACAAGCTTTGAACGCCTCATTTACAGTAATATGAGTCATAATAATAACACCTAAATGAAAAGACCAAAAATTCGTAGAATATTAGACTTGGATATTTTTTCGATCGCTTTCGAAGAATCAGAATTCCTTTTCAATTGCTCACTCTTATTTAGAGGACGGTATAACGTTAACCAAATGCAACGAGAAGCTCGTAGTAATGGCAAGTATGCAACCAGGATCCTCTTCTTACGGCATTAAATTCTACTCACAACCAATTATCCGTTTTCTGAATTAGTGGCTTTGTTTATTCGGTTTCTCATATCATCGGGTATATGGATGACTTTTATTGTAAATCAATCTATGATTCTACAACTAAATGAAACCTAGTCAGACAGTTTCTCCAGTATGCATAGCAGAATTAACTCATACGAATAGGACATTTAAGGCTTTTCGCATTGATCTTAATAATCTGTCAATAAAATATTTGAAAGTCAATTACTTAACACAAAATACAAAGGACATTTTTAAATCTTGAAACATTTAATCTATCACTTCAGAATATTAAATCAAGCAGAAATGTATGGACATTGGTTCTATTTATAAGTAAAAAGTATTTTACATGTTGTTAACAAAACATTCATTACTGAAACCAGGAAATCGCTTAGTCAGCAATTGATCCATTCAACAATTGTGTTGCTTTCTGCACTATATGGTTACAGCCAATGTTTTTTTAACTTTGAATAACACTCCTTTTAATGATTTCAAGGTCAAATTAAGATCATTGATAATTTTTTGTGGTAGGGAGGTGAAGGCTGTTTACACCCTGAGTGTTGGACTCCCAGACACGTGATGCTTCTTCCATTACGCCTAGAGGCACTTTCTTATTATAGGAATCCTTCCCCACCAGGAAGATAGGGAGGAGAAGGAAGTGCTCGAGAAGAGATTTCTCTATTTCTGACGCCTCCCAACGCTCAAGTATAGCTTTTTTCAGTGCCAGCATTTCCCGAGAATATTGCGCTACGCGAATCCATTTGTAAACCGTTGTACGCATTTCTCCAACCAGAGTTTCTGGACTCTCGAATTTCACTGAAGGCTTTACCACGCAGTTACTCCATCTTTTGCTAGATAGGAATGTGAGACAGGCGTCACAGATCCGTCCTGCATAAAACACGCAGTGAGTTGGACGTGACCTGTCAATCGTGTGCAGGTTAGTTGGGTGGAAGTTATGATTGTCAAAGCTGAGTTAACCACATCTTTTCCCGCAGGATCTCCGCTCGCCGGAGTAGGTCCGGTCAGCGATTATCGTGCATTTAGTACTCGAACAGCGCAGTACCCGCTTTCCCAGTATTCAACCGGAACGCAGAGTTATGCGTTCAGCGAGCAAGTCACCTCGGACGAGCACATAGCCTTCTGCACACGAAACAACGTCCTCCAAAGCATTGAACCCAAGTTCAAAGGATGACAAAGATTCATTCGGCGTCCAGTATACACTAAACAATGTAGTCCTCAAACTGCGAACACAAAAAAACGATCTCCTCGTCCCCCGCCCTGAACTTGGAGGTGTTCACTGTTCCGAACCCAAATGGTGGCTATACCAGATTTATCAGGACACTATGTTGGGGAGTTTCTGGTGTGATGTTTCTCGTTCAACAGCAGCAAGTGGGCTTGCTTATTTCTCGCAAAATGTTGAAGCCATGAAGATCTGGGTGTTTATACATGGATGCGAATCATCAACCTTCTTGGAATGCCCCACAATGTCATGTATCTGAGGTGTGTTTCAACTCATTTGGTTTCGGGTCATAGTCCAGGCAAACAACACAGTGTGTCTCTTCTGTGCACTCCTTCGTTTTATGGCCCATCTATCCTTGTCGCGATTGTAGAACAAGTAGCTTCTACCGGTTCGATTATGTGCCTGTATTCCCGAATCCAAGGCACTTAAAACACCGGAGAGAACACGCTCTTCACATAAAGGACAATAAAACCTTCAAATTCTAATTCTGCACTTCTTTGATGGCTGTTCGGGATTCCGTTCTGTCAGGTAAACTATGGCAAGTCGTTGATCTCTACTGTTTGGTCAACCTGACCTTCGTCTCACTTAGTACAGGGAATCACAGATGACAACATATGACAAATGTCTTTATTTCATATGACAATATGAATTATTGTTTGAATAGACCATGGATTAGGATACAATCCTAAAAAACACCTTTGAGGTGGTGAGGAAGACATTCGTTTCCTCACCACATTGTTTGAAAAAAAGCATCACCTTTTACCAATTCAAGCCAAAACTTGAATAAGCCGGATTCAAAATGAGTTCAAATCTCAAATATTTTTATTACAAGATTAAATGAAAATGTCTACATTTTCATTAGAACTCATTCGATAAAATTTATGCTAATGTTCAAAATTTCCTACTAAAAATCCTGACTGCCTTGCAGAAGAACTCCTTGCAAGTAGTTTATAGCACTACACTTGCATGTGGTAGTAAATCCGTGTAAAATACGACTTATATTTACGATGGGCTGGACTGCATTCCACAATAAATACTTCCGCACCAATTCGATTCTGCACATTAACTAACGCTCACGAAACATTTCTTACGTTTCCAAACTTTTTTTATAGACTTCAAACAATAATATGTAGCACCGTTAATCTTATTCCTTAAAGTTCTTTTAAATGAAAAATAGCCTCAAAGCTTGCCTGGGGTCCGCTGGACCTCGTGCAATTACAACAGGTTCAGTTAAAAAGGCAGAAGTCCATCTGAAATTTGAAGAGAGTCTATCCTTTATAAGCCTCCTGATACAAGGTATTTCAACAAAGATTTAAGGCGGATTTTTTTCTTGTTAAAAGAACACAAGGAAACCGGTCACATTGCCTGTGCAAAGTGGTTTATTCTGTCGACTAAGAGACTCAAGAATAACCAGTATCCGTAGAGGCGTTGTTGTGAGAACTTTGCGAGTGCAGTGATTGTCTTTCACCTTTTATCACCCTGTCAACACCGTTTGAAGAAGCGATGTTCGATCTTGAGTCAATCTGACCAAACCAGCACCAAGATGTTTAAAATGGCCGAAAACAAGGATGCTATGACTTTCATGCGGTGCAAGAGATTCGAAGAGTGCTCATGTAAACAGTACTCTGATCGATTTCTTTAACGCGAAGAAATGTTCTGAAAATTGTCTATGCCTCCTGGCTAAACTGCCAATGGTTAGTTTTCCGCTGAAGGAATCTGTCGTTCTAAGGATCTATTCCATCTGAGGAAAAGACGACTTGGTGAACCACAATGGCAAGGTGACTATTGAAACGTGCTTTGCCATGTCTGAAGTTTGAACCTGGATCAGTTTTGACTTGCTGCCACCAATATATCCGCCCTAGTGGCCAGACGCTGTTTCGAGGCCAAGCGGCGGTTCAAAGGCTGCCACTAGGCTTGAAAAACAACGAAAATCAATGAAACTAAGATGGTAGCGACTTGTACATTTACCTCATTTTGGTGACAGGAAGTTAAATAGTTTCACCAAATATACATTTCAGCTCATACATCATATTTTCTACGCTAAAATATTCACTGATTGCATCAGACAGCAACATTACTTCTACTTGAAGGCTCCTTATGATATTATAATAAGCAACAATCTCGTGACTGCCATTGCTTTGGAGTATCAATCAAAAAATATCCTTAAATAATGCGTGCCTAGTAGAGTCGTTACGTCAAGCTTATGCAAATATATGCAACAATAAAATAACATTCAACACTAACGTGGGTAGAAATCACTTGATTTCATGAAATCTTTTATCGACGCATGAAAACGTGCCCTTACTCATGTCACATGGAATGTCGCTTGCTCCGTACGTCGAAACAATTAACCAAAAAAAGCCCAAAAACTGCATAATAAGACACGCAACAGCCAACCATGTACTTGTCGTACAAGTTTAATTCCCCGATTGAATAATGATTTTCGCGAAATTACACCAATACATCTTCCGTTTTAGCCACTTGAACCGCGTGCGTGGCGGTTGAAGGATCCTTTTTGGAAGCCGAGCACATCAAGTTGATGCTTAGAAGCGCTCACTGTACTGATATGCATAAATGAATATATCTGGGTCATGGATAGATTGAATGAAGGTTTAAGGGTAATGCTCAAGGAAATTTGTTGATTCGACTTTACTTGTAAAATTCTTATTAAAAGTAATCAAAATGTATAATTTTTTGTGACCAACTCTTCTAATCATTTGATGACATCGCTATCAGTGAGCTGAACCCACGATACAATTTCAAAAATTAAGCTTCAATCAATATAACTTCAAACACATAATTACTCGTTAGCCTTTAAATTTGTACAAATGTAGTATTCCTCCTTAGTATTTACCAGATGTAATATTGAACTGAAATAACTCAAAGTTTGAAAGTTAAAGGGCTTCAAATATCACGTCATTTTCATAAAATATGTACTATAAAGTTTGCACGAATTATAGTTTTTGTCTTATAAAAATGTCTTTTTCTCTCCCTCAATGTCTCGGACAGTCACCTCGGAATTCTTGTTGTCAATATTATTTTTGTGTTTTAATTATTTTCCGGAAGACACCGTAAGTCTCATGAGTGAATAAGAAAGGATATATGATGGAGAATCCGTCATAGCTTACCCAGCCAGGTAACTGCCATATGAATTGAAATTTTCAATCATGTAAGGCCGTTCAATAATTTTTCTATCGTATTTTAAGACATCTCATAAAGGATATTTGCTTTAAAGTCCTTGGTTATATGGCCATATTTAGTTATCACTAAGCAATAAAGCGTCTACCATGAGAATCTCTTTGCACTTCCCTACGCTGTCGATGATGCCAGTTCAATAAGTAAAATAAAGCAATATGCAGTTGTATCACAATTGGATTTTGTAATGGAATTTTTTCAGAGGTGTAGAACTTTAAGTTTGCTACACTTTTTAATGCTACGTATGGTGTGTCAGATGCCATTTGTTTCTGTTTGTGTTGTCATTTTTTCATAAATAGATTGACATGTGAGAAACGTCTGCAAATCGTACAGATTCGTTTCAATAAAAGCGGTTCTGTTCGAGGAACTCATCGTGGACTGCGCCTTCTGGCCGACAGAATCGTGCATCATAACAATTTACTCGATTAAAGTATGGGTCGTTTCCGTACCACGTTCCTCTCTCACTAATAATACGAATGTTATATCAAAGCTTAAGCTAGAAGGCGCTGACCAATAAAAAGATAAAAAGCGGATCAGAATTTTAATAGTTCTATTAATCTATTCTATTAATAGAATTAATAGTTCAGAATTTTAAGTATGAAACTGCTGACGTTGAGCGATGAAAGATTCTTAGATCTACGAAATCACTAACGTTGTTTATATTAGCTAATATTAAATCTCAAGATAGTAAGAAGTAAGAAAATCTTGATCAGTAAGAAAATCTGAATCACTAAATACCGAATTTCAAGATAAATAATAATTGTTTTGAGATAGAAAAACAATTACAGTTTTTGGATAAGTTAGTATTAAACACATTCTTATATGAAAGGAGGAGGAGAAGGAGTCATGTTACTTTTCTGGCTGATTGTTGGCCAGTACGTTACATATTAACGCTAAGTCTAAGGTTTAGTAAGTTTGATTTTCACGAATTGTTACATATGTTTCTTGCTTCATTTAATATACGTTTTTGAATTCAACACGGAGTCTAGTTATTATAAAAAGATTCAAAGAGTTGGCATGTACAGGTAATTTTATAAACATCCTGTTTTTCAGTCAGTCCTCTTCGTTTATGTTTTGGAGTATGTACATGTATTTGCCCCAATTCGCTTTTGGTTTTGAAGGCCGTGTTGATGTTGTATTTCTTGAGTAACTTCGCCAATTAGTGTGCTGTCCAATTATCATGTTATGCATTTATACCTCCTGCAATAAGGATTGGACTATCAAATTCCAGAAGAGAGCGTAGGTTTCGAAAAGTTTCGAAAAGTGCCTGACTGTACACAGATGCGAGAACAAACTCGAACGAAGTCGTCTGCTCTTCAATTACTGTAGTGACTAAAATTTAGTTTTGTCTATACCGTGATGATTCTCACCTCTCTTCAAAACGATTGCTGTTCCTCTGTTACTGTCAGCCATTCTGTCGTCACGAGACAGAATGTAGTTGGGGGACTACAGTTGAGTCCCTAGCATCAGAAATTTTTCTTGGAGAAGCAGAATATCTAATTTATTCAGCATAAACTCTCAGTTCTCCAGTTTTCGGGACCTGGGAATTTGCGTATAAGTGCCTTGCTTTTTTTTTTCTTTATGTATTTAAGGGCTCAAGTCCTCTTGCAATTAGTCTTCCTGAATGTTGATTCCTGGACTTTTTTGTATGCTTTTAAATTGGAGGTTAAAAGGAATGCTTGAATATGAATATGAATTTTAGCTCATGTTTAAATTTTTTGAACATGGGTTTGATAGGTCTTTCTGACTTTAGTCGAAAAGCCTTCTTTGCAGCCGTTTTTGGGCTTAGAAGCGTATCAAACAAAAATCAACTTTGTTTTCAGTTCCTTTGCTAGAAGCTATGAGCTTGGGTATCTGTGGTCTCTTCTTCGGATCCAGCTGAAGATGGGTCAAACCCATTCAGCTGCCGTTTGTGCTAAGAATGATTTGACCTTGTCAAGTATTTTGTTCAGCTTATTCAAATCTTTCCCTGCCCAAATCTGAATCACTAAATATTGAATTTCAAGATAAATAATAATTGATCAGGAAGGAAATCTGAACCACTTATGCTGTTTATATGATATTGGACACCAAGATTTATACTGCTCTGTCATTAAGAAAACATTATGAAATGATTCAGAAACTAGAAAGAAAAGTCAGTAACAAATAGTAAGCCAATAGTAATAGTAGTCGGTACTACGGTGTAATTCTAGGTTTAAATAATAAAGCCAAGTTTTTTGCAAAACCTCTTCGTGCATTAATTCAGAGCGCGGAAAGCTCTAGTATTGTAATTTTTTTAGTCAAAGTATAAAACGAAAACTTAAGTGGCGCAGTCGGTGTCTCGCGGAGAGAGAAAGTATTTGCAGATCTCAAGTATTTTCAATCGCAAATCGGTGGGAGTTCAAGTGAAAATTGAACTATAATAAAAGTTGATAAAATACACAAGTGACTTTTAAATTAAATACTAATACGACGAGGGTTTGCATTGCCTAGAAGGCCGAATTTGAAAAGAATTTGTCTCCTTTCTGTATAAAGCAGAGAGGCTTATGAAATTAGTTGGCAGGAAGAGTTGCCCCTGTACAACTTAACAAAAAAGGCTGTGAGCAGTGATATCAGTTAAACGGTGTGGCTGAATTAAGTAGCTACGTTGAAAAACGGTCGCCAGAGACCAGACACCCAGAACTGTTAAGAAGGTAATTGTTATAACCAGAAGCACTAGAAAAACCAGCAAAGATGATCCCGTTCCACAAATTGCTAAAGGAAGCAAGGACTATGCCTCCATTGGTCGGTGACAACACTTTTCAATTGCAAAATTACATAATGGAAGTTGAAACACTGATACGGTTGATCCCGGAAGGCGAAGGAATGGAGTATATCACCGAAATTCTCTACTCAAAATTACAAACCGCGCTGAAAGAGTAACAGACAGGACTTGGAGCAGCGTGAAAGAAGCACTTATTACAACATTTAGAATACAG
This sequence comes from Stratiomys singularior, assembly GCA_954870665.1. NCBI lineage: Eukaryota > Metazoa > Arthropoda > Insecta > Diptera > Stratiomyidae > Stratiomys > Stratiomys singularior. Next base: position 64,255,338 of record OX940880.1, on the reverse strand, counting down.
GAATCGTACCAACGGCTGAAGAGCAGGCCGCTCGATGTTTTGATAGAAATTATACAAAATTATAAAATTATTTAAAAGATATCTTAGATAAGTTAAATTCAAAGTACACTTTAGATGAAGAATATCCATGTGAATACACCCCAGAAAACAATGAAAAAAGCATATTAGAAAAACTTTTATACAAAATAAACAGATCTGATGCTATGCACCTGCGAACAAAAGGGGTCTAAACTTGACGAAGTCTATAATCCACTTATTCAGACAGGTGACGATGAGAATTACTCTTCAAGCTTTTCTAGAAAACATAATAGAAATCAAAGAAGTAATCAAAACACGGTACAAAACAGAGAAACAAACGCTGAACAAGGAAATAGAGATAGTTATAGATAAAGACAAAATAATAATTCCTTTTGGTACCAACGCCGTGAAAATAACAGAAATCAATATTAAAACCATAATAATTATAATCAAAATCGATCTAATCAATACGTGAGCAATAGTAATAATTTTCATCAAAACAGAAATGAACCAGAGCGTATGGATACCTATGGATAGTCCTATATGTGTAGAACAAAACTTACAGGAATCAAATTTTCAAGTAGTAAACTTACACGAGCATAATTTTCCGAAAAAAAACCTCGGATATTGGATTATGGGAAGATTGCATAGTTTATATTTACCTTAATCAGGATCTACAATCTCAGTTTTAAATTAAAAGAAGTTATGTAGTCATCCCATAAGAAAAGTTAACAATAAGCGGTATAGAACAATGATGGGCACTCAGGCTATTCAGTTTGAAACAATTACGAAAAACACCACCAGAGATAGGAGTTTGGGAATATAAATGGAAACAATAAATTTGACGCAATAATTGGAACAAACGTTATAATGAATTCTGAGGCTAAAATAGATTTTGAGAATGAAGTTGTTCGATTCAGGAATAATGCTATCCCATTTATAACAAAAGAAATTCATATGATGGAGCCGGATTATAATATAAGTACCGATATGACTGATTCAAATAACGAAGACAAAAGGGAACTAGAAAAGATAACTAAACGAAATAAGAATGTGTTCTTCATGGAGGGTGATTGCTTATCAGCCACTAATTTAGTAGAACATGAAGTAAAAACAACTAATACCTATAAACTCAGAAATGTCCAGAACCCCATAAATACATGACGATGAAATTGAACGTCAGATCGAAGAAATGCGTTCACAAAGAATAATTAGCGAGAATAAATCTCCGTGAAATTCACTAATTGTGGTAGTAGCAATAAAGCCAGATAATTCAGCAAAAGTTACGTGGAGATAAGTCGTGAAGTAGGTATTGAAGGATTTAATTAATAAAATATGAGTCGTATATTTGGATGATATTTTGGTTTTTGGCACACCCCTAGTCGAACATTTGTAAGACTTACAAAAAGTATTTAATCAGCTAAAAGAAACCAACCTCAGACTGCAAGTCGATGAATTTAACTTTCTTCAAAAATAGACTCAATTTCTAGATCACACTATCTGGATAGAAGGTATAAAACCAAGTCTTGATAAAATTGAAAAGGTAATTAAGGTCCGAATTCCCAAAATTGCCAAAAAAAATCAAATCTTTCCTTGAGTTAACGGGTTATCACAGGAAGTTCATCAAAGATTATGCGAAAGTAGCCCAACCGATGACCAAGTTTTTCAAAAAAGATAAAAAGATAAACCTTAACGACAGCGAATATGTCGGAACTTTTGAAAAATTTAAAAATCCTATTAACTTCAGCCCCCGTTCTCAAACACCCGAATTTTTCTCAAAGCTTTAATGTAACCACTGATGCTATTAGCCCTAGGAGCCCTTGGGGCTGTATTGAGCCAAAATGGACACTCAATATGTTACATAAGCAGGACACTAAATGAACATGAGCACAGGTATGCAGTTATAGAGAAAGAAATCTTAGCCATAGTGTGGGCAGTAAATTATTTGAGACCATATTTATATGGAAGGCAATTCGACCTATATACAGACCATCAGCCAATAAAATGGTTATATCAGAAATTTAAGGGTAAAGATATTACACCTGAACTTCAAAGATGAATGTGAAAATTGGGAGAGTATGACATGAAATCAGATTATATCAAAGGTAAGATAATATTCCTGCAGATTTCCTATCAAGACTTAGAGAATCAGAAGTAGTCAATGCCATTGAAAACGTATATAAAAAAAAAATAAAATAGAAATAATATCTGTCCAAAAACTACCTGAGTGAATTCAAGGAATACTATTACCTAGTAACCTAGGTAATAGTAACTATTACCCAGAACTAAGAATTATAAAGAAAATTAAAAATTCCCACAGGCCTTCCACCACAATCCACTCTCAAGGAGAAAATTTCGCCGACCATATTCTTATAAAAGAGGATTTTCTTAACAAATACAAGCAACAGATACTTTCAGTAGAAAAAATAGAAGAAAGACATAAAATCAAAACATTTAATCGAAAACAAATTATCATACCCTGGAGCTCTCTTTATGATCGAGCAGCAACATCAAAAGGAAAACTAAGGGCAGGAAAGAAAGGGAAGAGAGACGTCGCTCTCTCAGCGATTAGCAACAGTCCTAGGAGCAAGAAACAAGGGGAAGGTGGACTGCACGTCTGATCCCTGACCTGAAGTCGTGGTTCAGTCGCATACATGGTGAGACCGATTTCTACTTGACCCAGCTCTTAAGCGGGCACGGTTGTTTTCGGTCCTACCTGTACAAAATTGACAAAGCACGGTCTCCTAACGGTGTGTTTTGTGCAGGGGAACCGGATGATGCCTGTCACACATTCTTCTACTGCTAAAGGTCGAACCAGCAGCGAGAGTCAGATGTAATCAGCAAATTAATCAAACTACGAAAGAAAAGTTCTTTGACGCTATCGAGATCGGTAATAGGCCGCTTCACTCAACAACAAACTAAAGGCCAACCGATGTTCAAACTGGATAAATAGATAAAGAAATTATTTTTAAATGAATAACGAAAACCAAAGAGAAACTGTTGGAAAAGGAAAATAGCAAAAGAGAACCTTATAAAGAAGAAAGAAAGGAAGTATTTGTAAAGAAGACCAAAACAAATAGACTTAAATTGGAACTCAAATTTAAGAAACAACCATTTGATAAAAATATAGCTAAGGTCAACATTAAGAGACCCAAAAAGAATGTTATAATTACAGATAAAGGACAACAAGACAATTTCAGTGCGATTGCTTAAAAAGAACCCACGCAGATAACACCTAGCCATGCCACGATGATAATGTATCTAATATTTCAATCCATCCTAATATCGGTGACTTTGACCATTGAAAAAATAGATACAAATATAAGATACACAGAATTAAAAACGGATCCAGTACAACTTTTTAAAACAAAGAAATTTATAATATATAGAATTGACTTGAAGCACATAGAAACTGCTATAACCGAAATTAAAAAGACCAACTCTTTAGGTATACATGATCACAGACAATGGACTTTAGCTCAAGAAGTTGAGAATTTGGAACATCAACTGTAAAGCTTATACCCACATGAACATCGATATCAACAAAATAACAATCTATTTGATAATGAGCAAATAATACAAACTGAACTTAAAAAAAGGTTAAATAAAAGTATTAGGGAATCAGCAACAACAAGAATTCCATCAACAACAGATAAATTGCAAGGCATATTCAGTTCCGTCTTGGCACTAAAATCAGGATTCAAAGAAATTTGTGAAGAAAAATATAAGAAAAAATCGATTAGCAAAAGAGGATTAATAGATCCCATCGGTATATATATATAAATAGTTTTTTGGAGTAATGTATGCAGAGGATAGACAAAACGTCGAGGATCAGTTTAAAACCATAGATAGAAATTTTAGATCGAATAAACAGGCAAATAGTTATCAATGATATGTTAGAGAGGGAAATTAAAAAGGTTCTCGAAACCATAGTAATAGATAGAATAGCAATAGAAAAATCAATAAATGATAGTAGCAATAGGTGGAAAACAGAATTTTCTTCTTTAGCGTTAATTATAAACACACACATAATAATCTTGCATTGGCTAGAACAGGAATAATGAGTAGTAATATGTTTGCGAAAGAAGAAATAAATGATTATGAAACTGGCATCGAAATGTTGAGGTATCTCGAGTTAACAGTTGCAATAAATAATCAAAATAAAAAAGCATTACTATTTGTCATAAAAATTTCCCATGAAATTATTACGTTTTGTAAGATATATTATAGATACTAATTCCAGATAATATTCGTTACCAAATTAATTTCAAACAAGTAAGAAATAATGATCAAATTTACACATACAAGAACGATATTAATGGTAAAGATCTAAAACAAAGTCAATTATGTTTTTCAACAAATGAAAGTTGTACCAAAATACAAAACACAAAGAGTTCGATAATTGAAACTGAATCAGGTACCATATTAACTATTAAATCTAAATTAAAATGGAGTAAGACTTGCGACGAAAGTCGACCAAATCGTTGGCAATTGAAACACTGCCAGGTGTTTGATTTAGCTAACAGTTCCCAGTCTACATATGGTGCAGGAGCGTTTTTACACTCACAGCCTTTTTGACGTCAATGTCTGGCTTACATTGAATAAGGAAGGACGAAAGAGTTTTCTTTTCCTTCCTTGACGCCACTCTTGAGAACCTTTTGGCTCCCAAAACATCTTCCCCTATGATGGCTTGGAGTTCTTCCTTGACATCATTGTCTTCGTAGAAAGTGTGTACACCTTTTAGTAACAGGGTCAGCTTTTTTCTGTTGAGAGTGTACAGGTGTAGCACGCCACCTTGTCCCATTTTAAAAATCAAAAAGGCTTTTATGGTCCTCTATCGTTTTCGGGTATAACGATGTTCGTGTAGAACTGTTATCCGTTACATCGAATTTTGGGGCCTCAAGCTCGTTTTTCTGACATGCTCATTCACCTATTTCCCTAAAAGCCTTAAGCTTCTGCCTTTAACATACAATAGGAGGAAACCTTTGCTTCCTCGTTGCTGCTACGCTGGGCGGACTTTTCTTAGCTCCGACAGCTATCCTGCGCCCTGTGGCGGTTGTAATTTCGTCTTTTCTTACGCTTGCCGATGCCCTGGAAACGGGAGCGTGAAGTTCGGGAAAGTTCTTTACACTCAGGCTTACTGACCGCTTAGAAGTGGGCTGTGGGGTTGGAGACACAATTAGTGTTTTCCGATGCGAATGATCTTCCTGGAACGTCTCCATCGGCTCCTCTTGCTCGGACTAGCTGTTTAAATCAGCTAGAGCATCTTCTTTGGTAGTGGGAAAATCCTCCTCTCTTACTCGAAATCACTCTGAAGGTAGTTGTAATTGGAGCTTGCAACTTGCTAGTAAGTCTAGCAAGAAATCCTCCCTTACATTGCCTCCACAAAAAAATTTTTATTTTTTAAAAATTTTAATTTAATATTAAATTTTTTTTTAAATTTTCACAAAACTTTTGTAGATTTTTCTTAGCTTTCCGCGTGAAAGCAGCCTTTGCCATGGAGAGCTCCCCTCCCCATTGTCCTAATAATACTTAAACTAATTATAAAACCTAACTATAATAAAGGAATGAATGGGTATTTTCAACTCCTTGCCAGCCTCAGTAAGAGTTTAAGGGCTAAGGCAGGCTTCAGGCATCCCTAAACTAATTTTTCCTATCACTTTCCTAGCTAAAACACTTTCCTAGCTAAAACACTTTCCTAGTTAACACAACCAGTGACTTTGACGGTTGTGACCTATTTCTGTGATCTTGATCATGTGTCTAGCCTTGCTCGTTTGTTTTGCTTGTAAAGTAACTTCAGCGAACGGGTCAGTGAATCAGACTGGTGTATGTATTTAACTAGGTCTGTTGCGTAGGTGGAGTCTGTTTTGCCATGTGAAGACGAATGTAAATACGAATGTAAAATAAAAAAAATAGATTTTCTTATCGATTATATCACAGGCCTAACATGAAAGTTAACATTTTCCGCTGTTTTTATATGTAAGTGTGCAGTCAAGTTAGTAAGTGTGCAGTCAAAAAACAAAGAATGAAAAAAAACAATGTTATAATTTATACGAAATTGTATTATTAGGCCTTGATTTAAAATTTGCGTAGAATTCAAATACAGGGTCCAGCGGAGAGATCTAGAAGATTTGAATAAGCTGTTGCAGACTCATTTCACTACTACAAAGCCAGTTAAGAGTAGGAAGACAAACGATGCAGCTACGACAAAAAGCATCAATTAAATATTGTACGTCGTTATTTAAGTACCGCCAAAGTCACTTTGAAGTGTTCATGCATTTGAAGCATTTCAGACAAAACCTCTGGAACATATTGGGTTATTGTCTCACTAAGTGCTTCGTGTTTATGTCATATAGCTCTCGATTTGAGACGATCCCATAGTCTTAGTGTCCCAAACGTATACGAGAGGCCATTGCATATTTCTTTATCAGAAAAATCAGTGACATCCACAGATATATACATCCATACAATATTCATTCCTTCTTAGTTCTGGCAGAAAATTGTCACACAACATCTATGAGTAGTGACCTGATATAATAGTGATTGTCCAGCTGTTTTCATGGAAAAAGTACGAACTCGAAATAAGCTCGCGGGTAATTCCACTGCAGAAACATTGAGCCCATCACTGTGAAAAGGCAGTTTGGTGCTCTTGTGGGTTTCCAGGTTTAAATTTTTTTTCAAGCTTTTTCACTTCGGAGGGGCTTCCCCTCCGAGGAGAATACCAAAAACCCCATGTAGCAAGCAAAGCGAGCGTTGCAAGATATAGAGCTTAGAAATTAAATCACGTACGTACGTGGAGATATTAAAATGGCTATCTTTTTAACCAGAAATACATATTGTTGCAAATTGTTCCTTTGTAATAACATGTGTGAGTCATTGCGTATGAATAGAAAATTCAAGAAAATGTTAAATCGCAACCCTCCTCACCTTTGTCTCTATCTCTTACTCCAACAAGTTTTGCTTACAAATAAGAATGCATCTGGATAATTGCCGTCGAGGAGTTGCATGTAAGTTTAAAGAATTAAAGAGTGCACATCCCAACGAGATCCGTAGGCAAAAAAGGGACAGTGAAAACAGCGAGTGACAGACAGTGAGTAGCAGAGTGAGCAAGAGAGTGACATCAGATTTCGAAAGGGAGAGGGTTTACTTTGCGAGGAAAGCAAAAAGAAAGCTTTCTCGACTCTGCTGACAGTTTAACGCGTGCGACGATGTGAGTGTGCGAGGATTTTATAGCTGAGCTTGTAGGCGCCTGCAAGCTGTCACTGAATCATCTGGTTTCTGAGGAAGACGAAGCGGATAACGCAAAGGAGATCGAACCGACGAAAGCGAGCCTCATGGACGAGCAAGAGCAATCAGACATGGATAGCAGCGATGAGGACGAAACAAAAGAGAAAGTAAGTAAAAACGTAATGTTGCAGACTTTCCCTCTTTTGAAAAGAAGAATTTAACTCCATCTCCCGCAACACAACGTAAAGTAAGTGACTTAAGGCAGCTGTTAGGCAAGCCAGCAGGAAAGCCTCACCCCCAAATCCTTTAGGTTCAAAGCCAAACACTCAACGGAGGGTGCTTTGTCAGTAGTCCATGCGGCAGCACAAGAATGCCTCAGCTCAAACCAAGTGTTGGGGATATGCACAATTGATGTAAAGAAAGCCTTTGACTGTGTATGGATTGATGGCCTTGTTTATGAACTCATACAACTTGAAATACCCAGTCATCTAGTGAAAATTCTATCAAGCTTTTTAAGAGAGAGAGACACGTAAACATAGGAAAATATGGGGAAAACTCCGAGAAATTGCCATCCTACAGGCGTCCCACAGGGGTCCATAGTGGGCCCAACTCTATTCAACCTTTTCATTGCTGATATCGGAAATACAGCATGCATCGCTAAGGTTAATATCTACGCCAATGACCTGATTGTTTATCATTCCGCGCATAACCCGCGATTTATAACTTTAAAATTTCAGCGTCACGTAGTTTAATTTTCCCACAAGAAATATAAATTTAAATGAGCTCCTTTGTAAAACAAAAACTGCTTTTTATTCTCAATCACCTACAAGACTAACTTAAACAATGAGTCGGGGGTTAATATATACATGCAAAGAATCTTAAATCTTATCTTACCAACTAAAGGGTCGTTAGGACTTGATCATAAATGAATCATAGGGATTCTTACTTCTTGTCTATGTTTTATTGCATACTTATGAGTCATAGGGACTCTTACATTTTGCATATATTGTATTGCATGCTATTGAGTCTTACGGACTCCTACATTTTGTCTATATTTTATTGCATGCAGTTTTCGGGATTCTTACATTTTATTATACTTTTCCCTTTGTAAATTCGTTTCTGGTTACATAACCAGATGTGGGGCAGATGCTCTTGTGTAACTACGTATCCCGACTGCATTTTTACTACCAGCGATGGGGACTCAGCATCAACACGACGGAATCCGAACTGGTATTCATCCGAGGGCCATATTGAGAGTATCGTAGAAGGACAGCGGCCATGAAGACGTCATCAACAACAGTGGAAGGACAAGAGATTCAACCCACTACCTACACAAAATACTTAGGAATAATATTCGATTCAGATATGCGATTCTCAAACCATGTGAAATACACGCTATTTAAAGCAACGTGTGCATATTATCAAACTATTAGCTTTAGCATTTAAATAAAATCATGACTGAACTCTGGGCAACCTGGCCTCAATGGCAATGCCCGTAGGTTAAAAACGAATTGATAGTATATAGTTTTGTTTAATGAATTCTATTTTCTATTTTGTAATTATATTTTTAATTCCACATGAAAATAGACCATTTTAAAATTGAATTGATAATTGCCGTCGAGTACTATTCGATTAGGAGTTTGTTAGTGTACTTCAATGGCTGCACTATGCTCCAAAATATGGTAAAAAATTTCGCACCACATAGTTTCAACGATGTATATTCCTTATTGCCTTCCTGATGATTCTTGCTCCTCACATGATAAAAATTTCCCAGACAGTTTCAGTTTTATTAATATTTTGTATTATTTTTATGGGCTTGGTTTTTTAACGGACAAAACATTTTTTTTTATATATTTTAACAATTTTTTCGCTTAACTTAAATTACTCTCGTGGAATTAGATATCATCAAAAGAGCTAAACACAGAATTGAAAGGAGTGAGCTTCCATTCAAGTATGCACAGTAAATTTTAAATGAAACATGACCTATGTTTTTGAAAAATTTATTACTAAAACAATTAAAAAGAAAGTAGCCCCTACCTACATGCATTTATTGCCACAATATTGCCTTCAGGATCGCTACTGAAGTCTGCTTCGAATGGAGGATTTTTTGTTATTGGCAGCAATTGCTTAAAAATAATTGTTTGGGTATATTTCCTGCTGAATTCATTGCAAAAGTTTAATACGAGTAAAAATATATTTATTAGGATACACTCATTTCTACACTAATCTACGAGTAGGCGAGGAAAATGCTTTATACCCCTTTTAGGCTCATGCGGAGCAAATTTTTCAATAGTCGCTATGTGGTTTAAAGTAAGCTTATCTTCATGACGTTTGATCACAAATATAAAATTCATTCTGCAAATCTTAAATAGTTAATTTAGTTGGTTTGAAAAACGCACATCATTGTCAGTTCACCTCTCCTTATTTAAAAAAGTAATAGCAGGCCTCTGGCAACCGGTAGATAATACAACACGTTTCCTCTGTAAAAGGTAATTTTAAAGTCAATTTCTTATTATAATCACATCTGTTCTGGGAAAAGCTTCAGGCACGCTTATTCTCAACACTATAATTAAGTTTGAAAATGTGCCATGGACTTGGAGAGAATTGTAATCAACGAGAAAGCAAAAGCTAGTCCTTCGTACGGACTAGTATGATAAATTAGACAATCTACACATCAAATATCCGCTTTACATAATTCAGTTTCAAGATGGAAAAGAGGCCTGTCTGAGTTATTTTATCCGACATTCCGGATCCCGTGATTTACACTCGGCATGTTGCCATTCAGAGGGCTTGTGAACATCCTTGAGATAATCTTCGATGATAAAATGTTCTAGAAATAGCGTTTATCGTTAATTTCAAATGCCTATAAAATTCAATGGCCACAGTTACGCACCATTATTTTAGGACGAAGAAATAGCCTTAACTAGCCAGTAGTCATTGAGCTTGCTAAAGACAGAAAATTAATTCCAACAAAACGAACGCCATAAATAAAGTCTTTTGCAAGAGTAAACGGGATCAGAAAATAAAGGAAACCTGTGGTTAGTATCAGTATAAGTTATCCCTTGCCAATGTTCCTAGTCTTCATTGTCGAAGACATGCTGGACGCCATACATGTTCACATTCAAGGAAATGTATTTGAGTTTTAGTTACCGACACGCTACTTTGTTAACTTTCGGAATCGAAAGCAAAATATGCTAAAGTATCTTCGATAGCTAATTAAAATTTTATGGTAAATTAATGCGAAAGTACTTACGCGTATGCTTATATTGGAGGATAAAGACTGAAAGTTGAGCTGTGTACGGGTGACTTCGCACGACTCTTCACGTGGACTATATGCGAATCGGAAAAGGGATCTCCCAAGAAAATCGCATAATTCCTTTGGAACGCGCGCTATAAAACATTGCTCAAGCTCGGGTTGATGCATTAAGATAGGGCACTCCTTCGGAAATGGCGTGCGTATTACAGATAAATTGCAAAAGATAGCTAGGCAGAGTCCTTTTGCTTCCTCGGCGCTACCACTCCGATATACATTCTCAAGCGCGACTGGGTGCCTGTGATTACTGACCCAGTGGCTGCTATTCAATGTTTGGTACAATGATTCCTAGACCGTCCAACAACTCTAAGTGTTTCTACACTACCGAGAAAGGGGCAATTCAAACAGGATGATAGGCGAACCATTTTGGTCTGCAACTTAAGTCTTTGATTGCCATTAAGATTCAAGATCCTTTGCGGCTACGAAAATTACGGTAATGTGGAGTTGGTCGTAAACACCACCACACTCTGATTACACTCTGACACTCGAAAGGCAATTAATTACTCTCAAGTTTTCAAACGTTGGGAAGTTGGTCGCGCGTTAGACAACCCCCAGATTCATGATTACATGGAATAGGTACATGTAATGCTAAGGGTAAGTTGGAAACTATTTTAAATAACACAAACGTCTTGGTGTGTTAGCTCATTTCCTGTTCAGTGATTCGCAATTAATATGGAATTATGTTAAAAATAAACTGTCGGTTGAGTTCGCTCGGTAGATTCACACTATAGGCCATTCTCTAATTACGTTGTTCCTATACTAAGGAACGAAGTAAAACGTGACCCCGATGAAGTAGTGCCTGCACTTCTGTTTGCCTAACAAGACAATCAGGAAAATCGAGCAGCATTGATTGCTTTCTATTTCTTTTAGGATTCACGTTTTCACATTTTAATTGGCTGATCATAAATGTAAAAATGAATGCCTTTTATTTTAGTTGCGAAAAATCGCAAAACGTTAGTATCACAATGTGAGCCTAAAAACTGATTTCGAACTTCTTAGTTCCCTGCTGCCAGTATTTTTATGTGGTTTCGTTTCGAAGCATCAAACTTGAAAACGACTTTCTACAGAGAAAGCCGATGGCAACGAGTTGTTTTTTGTTTTAGCTGATTATAATTTCAGGGCACTTCGCGCTTGAATCACATTTTCAACCTTTGGAAACCCCCTCTGAAAATAATGATTCAATGTATGAAACTCATTACACGCTACTTTATGTTCATATACAACATAATATCCTTGACTACACATGAAAAAGAAAATCTACACATGATTCTATCGAATAGCATTACATCAGGCAATGCAATTAATTCACTGACGAAATTCGTAATAATCGATTAAAACATTGAGAAAACTACCTGCCAACTTGTTGGTCTTTGGTTGTTTCAATATTGGTGGACCGTTTCCCTTCGAACTTAAATGAAATTAGTTGCTAGATAAGCAATTGACGCGATAGCTAGCATTTGTTGCGTTCTTGTCGAAATACGAAGGAAAATCCTGTTAAAAGTGACCGGATGTTTGCCATGACAGCAGTAGGAGCTAGTCACTGAAGCCACATGCCCGAAATTTATTTATTTATATATTGGATAGTTAAAAAGTGTTTAGACTTTTTTGTCACTAGATGATGTTCGTTGTCATATATCGGGTAATACTAATTAGACTGAGTTAGTAGATTGAGAGCGAATTAGTATTGATTGACATTAGATCGAGTAGATTGAATTAGATTGAGTGCGTTTGAAAGGCGACATTCCAGTCTACAATATTCATATGGACAGTTTTGTATTTCGTCATTTGTGTCAAAAGATGTATTCATTTAAAAATGCGTGAAATTTCTGAAAAAATTCGTTATATTTTACAATATCAATACGATCAAGGTGAGAATGCAACGCAGGCTCAAATTTGTGGAGTGTACGGTCAAGATATGTTATCAAAAGCCACAGCCAAGAGATGGCTCGCTCGCTTTTGTTCGGGAAATTTTGATGACAATTATGCACCGCACTCAGTTCGACCAATTACTGAAAAAGTCGATGAAATCTTACAAAGAATTGAAGAAGACCGACAAATAAGCAGCCGTGACATTGATAAGGAACTGAATATCCATCACTAAACAGTTTTGAGCCATTTGCGTAAGGCTGGATACACAAAGAAGCTTGACGTTTGGGTGCCGCATGAATTGACACAAAAAAATTTGATCGACTGAATATCCATTTGCGAAACGCTAATAAAACGCAACGAAATCGGGCCATTTCTAAGCAAATCGTTACGGGCGATGAAAAATAGGTAAGATACGAGAATGTCGTTCGAAGAAGATCATGGTCAAAAAAGGTGAATCATCACAAACGACTTCAAAGCCAGGATTGACACCAAATAAGGTTATGCTGTGTGTATGGTGGGATTGGAAGGAAATAAACCGACCGGAATTGATCAATAGAAAGGGCGTTGTCTTCCATCATGACAATGCCAGACCACACACATCTTTGATGACCCGGCAAAAATTGACAATGCTTGACTGAGAAGTTTTGATGCATTCACGGTAAAGTCCTTGCACTATCAGACTACCGTTTGCTTCGGTCTCTGCAAAACTTCCTTAATGAAAAGAAATTCACTTCAAAAAGGGACTGTGAAAATCACTTGGCCAAGTTTTTCGCCGATAAACCGCATTAATTCTACACAGATATAATAATGGCCCCAAAAAATGGCAAATGGTCATAGATATTAATGAACAATATGCACTCAAATAAAATCCATTTTAAATAAAAGAAATATTCAATCGAAAAATGACAAAAAAGGGCTCAATAGCTTTTAGACTTACCAATATATTCAATCCTACAGACTTATAATTATTCAATTACAAAATAGATTCAAGCAAATAGAAGTAAGAATTAAAATTACATATATCTAATTTCATTAAAGGGAAGTAAGGGCTCTTAACCTAGACTAGCTACTAAAAAGGTAGCAGGAAAAGGACCACGCTGGAGGTCGTTCTAGGCAAACGAACAATTGGGGAGTAAAAGTAACGTATCAACATACGTAAAAGTATGTATTATTTGTCCACGTACAGCGCAGAGGTTATCGAAAAAATATATCAGCATACCAAAAGACTACAATAAATCTGATGTTGGCAAAGTTGATACAGAAAGCAGAGGTTTTAGAAAGTACGACGAGGAAGACGAGACAAAGAAAGGTTAAATGGATATCATAAAGTTGATAAGGTATGTTGTGTTTATAGAACACGATGTGACTTAAGTTTTTAATTGACAAACTGACTTCAAAAATAATTCACTAGACCTCCCGCGCTCTGCATTAATGCACACGGAGTTATAACAAAGGTAACTTTATCGTTTTATCGGAATGACACTTTCCGTTTCGAACCGAATGTTCTCTAATTCTTAGTTTGGCTCCTACAGACTATGTTACTGGCTTATTAGTCCAAGAGCTCTTGACCTATCCGGGCACAATCGTCCTGTAAGGCTAGAAATTTTTTCAGTGATGATTCATAACATGCAGCCTACTGTAACGGCGACCTGGCTGGTAGCAACCTTGTGCATCAACAGCCCTTATATTTTTGAAACTGCACATAAATAAAATAAAAACTTGTCGCTCTAAGCGTGAAATTTTAAAACGATTTAGTTCATACATTATAAAGTATAAAAATTGACAATTTTCACAAGCAATTGACAAGCGATTATAGTGAGTGCACATACCTACCAGGTAAATCAAAAAGTGTGCAAAAATGAGTTCAAATAAACTTTTTTCTGTAGGGTTGAAATTTATATACATGTTCAACTGAACTATTTAGAATAAGTATGTAAAATGACAGGCGATTCTGGCTCGTATAAGTCCTTGACAGGTGAGAGAAGAAGGAGGAGCTATAACGTGAACTCAGTGGTGCAAATGACATCACTTGGAGGCAAAAATCATAGGTAAGTTGTTTTATTTATTAAAACAATATTGATTATCCGATACGTCACTATTCATCTCCTCATCATCATTCGACACGTCACTGTCAATGTCTTCAACATCATCGGACAGGTCAATACTATTTTCTACATCATTTTGCGGTTTTCTGCTATCATTTTTATTCTCTCAAAATGGAAAAGTTGTAAGTGATACGAACAATGGAAATAACAATAAAGAAAAATGTTCGTTCACAGGGTGATTTCAATAACTTCCTTTTGAAGAAGTTAAACCGCATTAAGTTACCTGAAATGTATTCCTCACTTTCACTTCGTTCGTTTTATTCTAAATGCTTCGTTATCCTAAAATATTTTTCTATTGTGTTTATGGCATCAAATAGTAAAGACCATGTTTAAACCTACTAATTACGACTAGTTATGGTGTTTAGCTTAAGTGTTCACCCTAATTGCTTTTTTTGCGGTGTGGCTAGCCTCGTCGTTTGGTGTCTCAATTTCCTGGGTCAGTGCTCGATTTTGCTCTTTTGTTGTCAGGATGAAGATCGTTTCGCATGCGTCCAGTTTTTCATTTGTCGTCGCTTTTTTAACGTTCCACTGCATGTTATGCTGGCATTTTGTGCTGATTTTTTGGCGTTTCTTCCTAATTCCAGCTTCCCGTAGATGCTCCTGAATTCTCTTTGTGACCAGTTTACTCGTCCTATTCAGGTTTTTCGGCAATCTTTGGATACAATCTCACTAAGCCGCTTTTTCGTTTTCCGTTTTTTATCCGTTGATATTCCCAGACTCGAACTCAGTTTTGTGTCGCTGCTTGTTGACGCTATTGATATATCTCACGGTTTGAGAATTTGTCCAATTTTTATGTCCAACTTTGTGTGCGTAACGGCTAGCCATTTCTTCTCTCGCTGGTTGATTTCCCTGTTCTGTTTGAAGAACGTTGTTAGGTTGTCATTTGCCAATTGTTTTACTTTTTCTTTGTAATGCTTGGGATTTCCCTTTCTGTGTATACGTCATTCTTTACTGTGTCTAGAATGTACTGCTCTTGTTGAAGTTATCTTCGCTAAGTGGAAGACTGAGTAGCCTGTGTATCTATGTGTTGAATATTGGCATTTCATATGGCCAGCTGTGTTTGGAACATGCTGTTATTGTTCGTTGCGTTTGTATTGGCTTCCTGTATATTTGGTATTGCCAAGTTTTCGCTTCTCGTGAGATCTTGATATCCAAAAAGCTTAATTGTCTGTTTTGTTCTTCTAATTTTTAAATACAATTTTTGGGTGAATCTTATTTGTACTGTTAAATATAACGTCTAATTGGTCTTTTTTAGGCTTGGAAGGAGTCCCCGTTTTTCTACCCATCTTGTAATGTGTCCATAACGAGGTCACTAAGAAGAGACGATAAAGGATTACCGATTGCTGCTCCTGACATTATTTTGAGGAATTTGCTCCTGAACGTGAAGCATGTTTCGGTCGTACATAGTGTAGCTAGTAGCTCTTGATATTATCTATTTTTTTCAATAATTGGTAAGGTTTTTTCCGCTCCTAAGAAAAGATGGGTTAAAATCACAACCAGATAATGCATAAAATCCCGGTAAACTTTAACATAGAAGATGTCCTAGTTGCATATCCAACTTTGAAATATTTATCCATTTCTTTGAACTCTTAATTTCTCTTAATGTTGACCTTGGCTATATTTTTATTAAATGGTTGTTTATTAAATATGGGTTCCAATTTGTGTCTATTCGCTCTGGGATTTTACTTTTTTCCTTTTCCCAAATTTTCTCTTTAGTTTTCATTTTTCAATTAAGATAATTTTTTATCTATTTTCCAGTTTGAACATCGATTGGCGAGAACTTTTCTTTTGGAGTTTGATTAATTATTTAAGCTTAATCGACTCTCATCTTTTCATGGATTTTTCATGGACCCTTTCTATACCACCGTTTCCAGTATGCGAATGTGGTTTTGTTATTTGAGCTTCTAGATTCTTAGCAGTATAGACTTCTTTTAACAATACCGAATCAAAATACCCGAAAAAATATCAGATGTTAAAACATATCTATCTTATTTTTGAATTTAGAATTATTAAGAACCCGTCGCGAATTTAGAAAATCTATTTATCGCTGTAAGGAAAGTTAGGCCAGAAATGAAGAACAGATCCCTATGTACGATCTCAGTTACATCTTTTTGTGTTTGAGAAAGTTCTTACAAAGGGTTTATTGGTTTTCGATCGAATTTCATCCGGTTACATTGGTCGCATGTATTGATAAATCTATTTATGTATTGTTTCAGATTTGGGTAATAAATTTCCCTTTTGAGTCCTTCGTAATGTTCGTTCATTCCGGATATTCTGTTTCTTTTTCATGGTAATTCTTATTTCTTGTTCTCTTTGCACTTAGCTTTCCTTTTAACGTTGCCATTTGATCGTTAAGAGACCTCCAGGGTATGTCAATTTCTTTTCGGTTAAAAAAGTCAAAGTTTTGATTTTATATCTTTCTTCCTTTTTTTCTACTAAAAGTATGAGTTGCATGTATTTGTTCATAATATCCTCATTTATAGGAATATAATTGTCTCATTTAAACACAAAATTTTCCTCTTGAGAATGGATTGTGGTGTAAGGCCTGTGTGAATTTTAAATTTTCTTTATAATTTTAAGTTATCGTATTTA
This sequence comes from Stratiomys singularior, assembly GCA_954870665.1. Taxonomy (NCBI): domain Eukaryota; kingdom Metazoa; phylum Arthropoda; class Insecta; order Diptera; family Stratiomyidae; genus Stratiomys; species Stratiomys singularior. The sequence continues at coordinate 64,238,214 of OX940880.1, read as the reverse complement.
ACGAATTTGCTGCTCATCAAATGAAGAGTTGGTAATGGTATTCCTTGAATTCGTTCATGTAAATTTTGAACCGACATTATTTCTATTTTATTCTTTTTTTATATACGTCTTCAATGGCACTGCTTTCTCTTGATTCGTTTAGTCTTGATAGGAAATCTGTACGAATATTGTTTTTACCTTTAATAAAATCCAATTTTATGTCGTATTTTCCTTATTTTAATATACATCTTTGAAGTCGAGGTGTGATATATTTTCCAATATAGAACCATTGCTGAAGGTCTGTATGTTAGTCAAATTGCTTTCCATATAAATAAGGTTTCAAATAATTTACTGACCACACTATGGCTAACATTTCTTTCTCTATAACTGCATACCTGCACTCATGTTCATTCAGTGTCCTGCTTATTTAACTTTTTGACAATTTTGGCTCAATACAACTGAAAGGGGCTGCTCAATATGGGGCCTTAAGTTAATAGAATTTTATAATTTTTCAAAAGCTCCAACATATTCGCTGTCATTAAAGTTTATCTATTTATTTTTTAAATTCTTTGTCATCGGTTGGGCTACCTTGGCATAATCTTTGATGAACTTCCCAAGGAAATCAAGGAAAGATTTGATTCTTTCTTCTTTTGCGCTTTTAGGAATTTGGACCTTAAGTACTTTTTCAAATTTATCAAATTTTTTTTTATACTTTCTATCCCGATAGTGTAACCTACAAATGAAGTCCATTGTTTGAGAAACTTACATTTATCGACTTTCAGTTTGAGGTTGGTTTTTCATTGCTGATTAAATATTTTTGGTAAGTTTTGTAAATGTTCGAGTAAGGATGTGCCAAAAACCAAATATCATCCAAATATACGACACATATTTTATTAATAAAAATAAAAATTTTCCTTATATGCTTTTTTCATTATTTTCTGGGTTCTATTCACATGGACTTTTTTCTTCTAAAGTGTACTTCAAATTTAACTATTTAACTCTTTGTTTGAAACTGCGCACTGCTTGGGATTAGCTGCAAGTTGACTTCTTTTAATAATTTGCTTAAGGCTTCTTCTAGATCTGAGCTTACGAACAATGTCGTTTGTTGTTCTCTTTGATTTTGTCTTCACTGTAGAGTGTAGTAAAGCTATCTCGTGTTCTTCTTGCTTCAATTTTCTTCAAAATCCCTCATCCTGATCCTCATCTATGCTGTATCCAGAATGTAATTTATTTCCTAAATTCGATTATTCATGCTAAAGGGCTGAAAAGGGTTCCATGCCAAAGGATTGACAGCATCCTATGTATCAATGCTCGGAAGGATGCCATTTTGGTGAGTTTGCATGTTTCGATGTCTGTAGTACGGTCCTTAGAGTGCATATATTTTTTCGGTATGTGTCTATTTCTAATTTTCCGCTAATTTTTAAATCGAGGAAAGGTAGTTCGTCATTGTTTTCCACTCGATTGTAAACTTGATGTTTTTGTGGATGTTATTGAATTTCGGCAGAATGTTGTTAATATCTTTTTCGTTTACTGTAGCGAAAATATCGTCCACGTATCGAACCCAAAATTTAGGCACTATGGCTCAGTTTTTTCTTCGAGCCAGGTCATGAACCGATGGTAACCATCGGTACTCCAGACTTCTGCTTGCAGTACATTCCTCTAAAGGTGGAGTAGTTTTCCGACATGAACCGTGTTGCTAACTTTGTGATTGTTTTTGCTTTTCTTTTACCTTCCATTCTATTACATTTACATTCCCTTCATTTAGTATCAGTTGATCTTCCAAGAGTGCTCAGAAAAAACCCTTGTTTGTGGTACCATACGAAATGAACCATGGCTTGCAAAATGTCTTGATATAAAAATCAAAGAGTCTGCATAGAGGTTTTGATTACTTGGAAGGATAAAGAAAATTATGGATCATAACAACTATTCATGATGCTTCGATGAAATCAAGTGAAATTCGAATAATAAATAAACAGACGGTCCAATCAAACCTATGTGCCTATTGCAATAAAATAAAAGTAGTAAGGAGGTACATCGTGCAGATTACTAAAATTGTAGTGTTTTCGACTTTTCAAAGCAGCTCCTTATAACGACGCACGTTTCATTAAAAGATGTCATTGCCAGAAAAACAAATCCGGCTTTCGACAAATCGTTGTTAAGTTGGTCAAGTGCTTTGCATACAGAAAAGAAATATTAAAAGTTGTATAAAAATAAAATTTATAAAAGCTAGCAAATCAGACAGCAAGACGTGTTAAATTTTGATATAATTTGGGTTGACCAACGTGTTAAGAGCATTGGTAAGATTTTCGTCGTTGTTAAAGTCATTTTGCGGCGCCTACAAGTGGTATTATATAAAAATAAGAATAAACTCGATTGCAGAAAGTACACAAGTCATCTTGAAGAAGCTGGTAGTCTTGAAGTGACGCAATTGATCGGTAAATTTTAAAATCATCGACATCCAGGCGAAAAGGGAGAAGATTGCAGGGACAAGGTCATTTATAAAAAGAATGCAGGGAAGATCTCCAAGAATAAAATCTTGGGAACAGCATAAAAAAAGGAGTCACAACAGTATACAACAGGAACAATGGAACAAGTAAGACTGGATCCAAGACACAAATGACCCCAACATACCAAGAGCCACTTATTTCAACGAATGTAGATAGCGATAAGTAAGACTTAAACTTAGAAAAGTTTTCTTAAAAAGTTTAAGGAAAGACCTTCCTTTTAACTTTGTCGATTTAATTTTTAATTTTTGCATAATCGATTATCGTTTGGTTTTATTTTGTGATTCATTTTAAAATTTCAATGATTTGGTCAAAGTCACTGTCAATTGCCTTCTTGAGGGAAAATCCCTCATTTAATTAAGGATGTAGTATATAAATAGGTTCTCCATGTTAGGTAAAATGATCGCTGCGGAAGACTGAATCAAAACGGTTATAAATCGATTATGGAAAAATAATAGATTACTGTGACAAAATAAAAGTATAATAATTATATTGAAACTTAGATTTAGGTTGAAGAGAAGAGACAATGAAACTCACACAAAGAATGAAAGATATTTCACAAATATGTTTGGTATACGATCAGGACTTGGACTTATACAAGTATGAATGGAGTTAATGATTGCTTCAAATTTACTAGGGTCAGTACCTAAAAATAGGGGACAAAGAACCCATGTGGTGGAATAAAGGACTAGCTAAACTTAGAGTGGAGGTACGGAAACTCTATAATAAGGCAAAGCATACCAACGATTAGGATGAATACCATAGAATTCTAACACACTATTGGAAAGAAATCCGAAGGGCGAAACGTCACAGTTTCAGATCTCTGCGAGAATGTTGAGGAAACAGCTGTGGCACAAAGCCATGGCTAAGCAGGGAAATAACTTTAACATTGCACTAAGGAAAAGTGACGGCAGTTTCACAGAAAGTGAAAAGGAGCGCAACCTACTGCTCATAGAAACCCATTTCCCGGGAAGCTCTGTAATCTATGAAGGGATTGACGAGACGGTTCAAGAAAGAAGACCAAACAGCTCGGGGTAGAAGGAGGCTGCGACTATATTTACGGAAAAACGTATAAGATGGGCCTTAAACTCTTTCCAGCCTTTTAAATCAACAGGAGGAGATGAGGTATATCCAGCACTTATTCAGAAACGGCAGAATTGTTTTTGCTACTTTTATCACATCTGATGTGCCCCTTTAGAAGTAGCCATGCATTGGGATGTATTCCAAAGTAGAAATGATAAAACTAATTTAAAGGCGTGCCGGCCGATTAGTTAAACGTTATTTATTTTCAAAAAAATGGAGAAAGTGGTAGATAATTATATTAGGACACTCGCCTAGCAAAATATCCACGACATTTGAATCAACACCCATACAGGAAAATCAGCAGACACTGCACTGTACGAGTTGACTCGCAGAATCGAAGAATCCTTAGAATATAAAGAGGTAGCACTATGTGCATTTCTTGATATTAAAGGGGTCTTTGACAATACCAGACACGATGCGATAAAGAGAGCGCTGATGAAAAGGGAGGTCAATCCTACCTTTATTCGCTGGCTGTCTCAGTCACTGGCGGGGCGAACTGTCGTATGTAAAGTGAAATCAAGCACCATCAACGTTCGTACGGATAGCGGATGCCCACAAGGAGGTGTTTCTTCACCACTACTATGGACTCTTGTGGCAGATAAGTCTTAGGCAGACTGTCAGAATCTGGGGTGATATATCATAAAACCACACTGGTGCCGTTTACAAGAAGAAGAAATATGGACCAACTGCACACAATATATTTAAATGGGACGGAGATTAGGTATAAGAATGAATTAAGTATCTCGGTTTGCTGTTGGACGGCGGGCACAGCTGGAAGGGATACATTTAGGCAGTGTCTGAAAAGGCTGTCAGAGCTCAGATGGTGTGCAGGAACATGACAAGTGTCCTGGGGTTACCCGGGAATCCTGCGGTGGATGTACACCATGGTGGTGAAACCAATCACATATCTATGGAGCGGTAGCCTGTGCCAACAATATCCAGGAATTAAAGACGAGACTTCGAGACTCGATCGAGTTCAGCGTTTGGCATATGTCTGTATCACCGGAGCCATTAAGTCATGTCTTACGGCAACTCTCCAGAAAATCTTAAGCCTACCAACACCTCCGTTGGTGATAGAAACAGTAGCCACATCTTCATTGGCAATAATCTTCTATGAAAGAAGAGAAAATGACCTCAAAATTTGGCGCAAGGACCAAGCTAAGCTAGTGATGGTGTCCCCATTCATATATGTACAGTCGGATCACGTGAAGTCGGCATTCAGCTTTTGTGTTGTGTTGAGTGGCAAGAGCGAATCCAATATGCACCTCATAAGACGGAATGCAATCAGGTGGTATACGGATGGTTTCAAGACATCTGAGGGAACAGGAATTGGAGTATTTGGGCCTGGCACCAAATACTACCAAGAGATGGGAGTTTGCTAATTATCTTTCTGGCTGAGGTGTATGCCATCGCTGTAAGCACCCAACTATGCATAGACAGAGAATACAAAGGCAAAACCATAGCTATACTATTTGATAGCCAAGCAGCCTTATAAGCACTAGAATCATCGGTGATTAGGTCGATAATGGTTCTAGATTGTTGCAATACACTCAACAAATTGAATACGAATAATAGGAGAACCCTGTACTGGGTGCCGCGGTACGCAGATATCGAGGGTAATTAGCAGGCGGACCAATTGGCGAGGAAAGGAGGCTCGACAGCATTCATGGGTCCTGAACCCTTTCGCGCAACTAAAATGAATTCCATTCACAGAGCCCTAAAGGAAAATGAGTATAGAGAATGCAATAGGCTCTGGAATGAACTTCCAGGGCTTCGAATGCGGAAGCTAAAATTTTTCACATAAAATGACTGATGCTTTATGGAATGCAAATCATCACTTGCTTGTGAAAAGCGGTCGCGTGAGTTATCGACGCGATGTTGAAAATATCAGTCCCTTCTCTTCCACGGATATGAAACCAAATTCGTGGCGCAAACCGATCACAATGACTATCAGGACAGTGAGACGCAAAGTCAGCGGTTCAAAGCGGACACCAAATATGTTTGATAGTATTAGTGAAAATTGCGAGTAGTGAATAGTGCCTTCGACCAAACAAGATTAAACAGGCAAAGGAGAGCCACATAGCGTCAACTCCGACCCAGGAACGTATTCCGTCCAAACTCCCTTTGGACCTCAAAAATCTGGTAAGAAGGAAGAATGAAGCCCGCAGAAGGGCTAGGAGCACGGGTGATCCTAGTGTAAAAACAAAAGCCTGCTGATTATCTAGCAAAGTACGAAAACAAATACTTGAGTTCCGAAACAAACAATGGGAAGGATTTCTACAATGCTTGAAGCCTGACTGGATTACCTTCTGGGGGACATCCAAATATTACCGAACGAGAAACAAAACAGCTATGTCTATCCAATGACAAAACGGACTCCAATACGACACTTCTGATAAGGCGAAAGCTTTTGTAGGCACTCTAGAAAAACCATTTCGCGAAAATACCTTCGCAGAGGAGGACCCTGACGAGGAGGAAGCAATCTTAAAGAAAGACAGGATAATCACATCCTCGCCGTTACAAGAGGAGTACATAATACGACCAATGAACGTCCATGACACAAAGAAAATTATACTGGAACAGAACAAACGAAAGACGCCCGGGCCGGACATGATCACAACACAATGCTCAGATGGCTCCCTCACAACATACTAACGAGAATAACGAACATTATAAATAAAGTTTTCCGATTGCGGAAGCAAGCCACAAGCGTGGAAACTAGCTACAACAATAGTCATCCCCAAACCAGGCAAAGATCACAGATTTCCGCAAAATTGGAGACCTATTAGTCTCCTCTCCTCCATTCCTGAAATTGTTGAAAGGGCTATTCTATATACAATGCACGAGACGGTCGATGCTTAAAAACATAATCAACGACGAACAATTTGCTTTCCGTACCGAACATTCCACTGAACTCCAGCTCATTAGGGGGATCCAACATATACGCAACAGGATGAATCGCACCAAATCGAAAGGCCTCGTTTTGTTTGACATAGCAAAAGCCTTCAATAATGTCTGGCATGCAAGACTAATCTACAAAGCGCATGAAATTGATATTCCACTTCCAGTGATACAAATTATGCACTCATTTAGCAAAAGCAGAACTTTTCCGTATCAGAATTGACCATCACCTCTCAAGCGTGCGATGTATCAAAGCTGTAGTTCCGCAAGGATCACCTATCTCACCAATTTCCTATAGTCTTTACACCGTGGGTTTGAAGATAAAACATGTATATTCTACACAGATTGACAAGCAGAAGTCATGACGTCAAAATTGCAAAGCTCCATCGATACCCTCCTGGAATACTTCCGCAAATGGAAAATAAACCAGACCTTAGCAGTTTTTGGTAGATCAATTTTTCCATTTTCACTTACAACATTGTAAGTGATTTATACCCTTGCTAAGCTAACTCAGCGAAGACTCATAGGTGCGGAAGTTCTGATCAAGTTTTGTCGAATATCTCGAAAGTGAATTTAATATTTACAAAGAAAGGTGGAAAGAGCGGCGGCAACAAAAAACATACAGAAAACCATGGAATTCTTCAAGATCCCCAAAAAAAGACCCAAAATAACTTATCCAAACATCAGCTCAATTACAGATATAATTTAGTATAAATCTTTGTTTACAGTGAGTGCAGAAACGCTGATAGACAAGATTGGAGCAAGAGTACTCAATCGCACTGGCTACAAGGGACCAACTATTCCAAGAGATGAAAAGCGCATTTAGATCCACACCCTTTTGACAAACTGATATTGAGAAAAACGCTAGAGTTCCTCAATATTCCTTCCAATTCAATTCCAATTCCTTCCTTTCAGTCTTTAGATTTATTCTGCCGTTTGCACAACCTGATGTCTTTAGATTTGTATGAAGTATTGTAGTCTGAGTGTAGTTTTTCAAAAAGCCTATTTCGAAAAAATTTCACAATGAAACTTGATTTAGTTCAATTTTTTTTGTATTTCAACCAAGTGTGACCTATGATTGCACTGATTTCATTCTTACGAGATAGGCATCTGTGCTAGCGAACAGGGTAACCAGTTTGAAGTCACCTTTAGACTTTGGTTTCCAAGATTTTTGACGAGGACGAAGTCTATCGAGTTAAAATACACAATGCGAGGTTAGATTTGCATGCTGAGAGCTTCATGTAGACATTTGATGTAAGCATTATATTATTTTTTAGTTATTGAGGTTTTCTGTGATGCTGCGTTATCATTTCTAACTTAACAAAAATTAAAATCGAATTTCATAAATAAACAAACATTCCAAGTAAATATTTGTGCTTTTAAGTTAAATTTTTAGCCATTACTTTCATAAAAACCGAAGGATTTTCAACAATACCTTTAAATTGATAGCAAAAGGTGAATGTGTCGAAACAGGAGTTTCAAATTTTCACAGGAGCCCATGCCACAATTTTTATCATTCTTGTGAAACCTCATTCATCTTCGAAAGACACTAGTCCAGATTTATGTGTATTTCCATTGATTGCTTTTTCAAACACTCACACACTTCTGCCATTTCAAAGCGTCAAGAAAACCGTGAAAAGAATAAAAGACAAGACAAAAAGCATTTATCTAACGTTTCATACATTGTTCTACTGCGAAAATGCCTCCTTATTTTCGTTTCGGAAATTTATCAAACAACGATGAATTCTTTTCATTTCTACAACGAATGGATAGACATTGCGATAAATTTCTCTTTAGGTATTTCACCTCGTCCTGGTGAGAGATATCTAAAATGCCTTAGGAAAAAAATAAATGCAAAAAGAATGAGTCTAAGAGCCAGCGTCGTATAGCCGTGTAAGGTATCGTACTTGAGAGTCTTCAGCAGATTCTTAGATGCCGCCAACAAGGATCATTCATATTCAAGGTGCATTTTAAAAGCACATTTGTCGACACCGAAACGTGATTTGTGCGTATATCGCCACAAGGAGTCTTCGCGCTATCCTACATTTTAATATTTTTCAAAAGGAAAACGAAACGTTGATGGAGTTGCCAGATGAATTGAATCGCCTAAAATTTAGTTTGAGAGTCATTTCACTCTCTGGTGAAGGAGGAAGGGCAAAATTTATTATTTCACCAATTAAGTCCGAAAATGGGGCAGTTTTTCTGTTTCGATTGAGAGAGAAGATAAAGGACTCCTATGCATAGTAAAACATGCGTTTAAAATTGATAAAGAGACATTTTCGAAGTCTACCGTTTTGGATAGATTTCGTGGATTTTTCAAGGTTATGGCAAAAGAACATTTAAGTAAAATATTAGGTTAAACGTATATTTATGCCAAAAGCAACTTCTGATATGATATATCGTATATAATTCCCGGAAAACATTCATAATTCTTGATTAATGTAGCGAAGGTATTAAGTACTAGAATTTCTTTTTGTGAAATTGAAAGTGAGTTTGAAATTGGAAGTTTGAATTGAAAGTGAGATGTCTGTACCTGTGTTTATTTAGCAGCGGAATAATAAATAACAATTTCTTTAAAAACAAATAAAGTCTCAAAAACGGAGGCGGCTCGTAAGGAAACAAGCGGCGTAGCAGTGATGAAAACGCAGCAGCAAAATCCTTCAAGTTTCGAAGCGGATATTGCGATATTCGAAAAAGAAGCTAACAATTTCAAAGTAGCATAAGGAAGGTTGGTATTAAAGAGGAAAACCTATGAGGAAATCAATGTGCCCCCCAATTAACCGCAATACTTTTCATACCTTCTCGTCAAGCAACGCGTCGAAAACTTCTCATAAACCACCAAAAACATATTTTATCCTCCTATTTTTATTGAAGAACTTGCATTCTCAGTACTTAAGGGAATAATTGATAAAAACATCAACGAAAAAATCCGAGCACACGGTATAGGGTGTCTCGGATTAGTGAGAAAAATTCAAATCATTCATTCAATCATTCAAATCAATTCAAATCATAACGGACAACTTAGATGTTACAACGATATAACTTGATATAACTTGCGACTTAATGCAATTCTATAAGCGCCAAAGGCTTGGTCATGTGTCTCCAAACTGTGGGTTTTCCGAAGCGAGAGAGACCCACTCCACACCCCCGGCCTCCTAATCCAGAATCCGTCCAAACCTATTCCCATCTGCTCCAGTACCCTCCACACCGGTCTCCAATATATCATTCGCCGACATTGTAAAACAAGGTCAACCCATGTCATCAGGAACAACGAGTAACGCCATTCAGTGCCTGCAGCAAGCAACGCAAAACCTGCTTGGCATGTCAACCTTGGCGTTATTAAAAAAAATTCAAGACTTCTGGCCCACCTTCTGTGTCAGAAATCACCTTCCCCGGTAGACAAAGTTGTCATACTTCGCGAATTCTACTCAAATCTTTATGGTGGTAATAATCTAAGCATCGCCAGCCTTAACATCAATTTTCTTAACCACCATAACAAAAGAAAATATCTATGTGATCTATCCAAAGCCTTCAGGCCTAATATCGTCCTCCTGAACGAAACCATATTTAGAGCGAGGAACATGGTCTGTGTGAATGATTACCAGATGCTTCGCAATGATAAAGGCAGGGGCATTGCTATTCTTTTCCGAGACAACTTTTCAGTACACCAAATCACCTTCGAACACCAAGAGGAATCCTGTACCCTAGCTTCCTTCCTTCCAAACTAAATCCATAAACGGCTCCCATGCTAAAATCGTCGTTGGCTCCTTTCACTTACCTGGCAACTGTGGTCCATCAGTATCCCACGTACTGAATAGAATCCCCGCCATCGCTTCTACCTACGATTCATTCAATGTCAATTTCAATGCCAGACACGAGCACTGGGGAGACTCTAAACGGAATACAAATGTAAACGCATTGTTCCAATGGTTTTCTTCTGGCTCAGAACTAACATGTGCTGTTATTAACGCGGGTGTCCCAACCCCTACGGTTCCCCAGGGGCAGTGCTTTCCTAGATAACTTTATTATATCATACGACTTTTTAACAAGAACCTATCCCTCTTATAAATGTATTACTTTCCCATCACTGTCTGACCACTATGGGCTCCTACGTAGTATCACCCTTAATAACCAAACTCCCGCTCCAACATATCCCTATTCCTATATCGAGGAGTCTAAATTCAGGGATGATCTAGAAAACCTTATAGCACCAAAGCCACCAGATAACCGAATCCTGAGCAACCCAGAAATCGATCTTCACATCTCAACCCTAACATCTAACTCTATCATTAAATGTTTAGACCTACATGCTCCTCTCCAGAAATGTCGCAAACAGCTCTATCGTTGTCTTTCTCAAGAAACATTTGACTTGATTAAAAAACGCAAAAGCATGTTAGAAAAGCGTATTTTTCATCGGTATTACAATAGAATCAACGAAGAATGTACTTCGTTCTCAAATCGCGTTGCCAATTTACTCGACGATATGAAAAAACGCATCAGCCATGAAGCTAATGAGTACTACAAATGTAAACTCAACTCACTAAACTATCAGACACTTTTAAGCAAATTCCACTAAATTCAAGAAAGAAAGAGACCCATCTAAGTTTGGAACAGATCCATTGCCTTCCCTGGTGTGAGAGTTTGTCTCTATGTAGCGTTCTACGGTTCCTTTGCCGAGAACGCTCTTCTCCAAATCAAACCCTGAACGAAAAAGCTACAAAGGATGTGAAAAACATCAGGAAAGGCTAGTAGGGATCCTACCTCGTAATCTCTTCAGAAATTAATAGAGCCTCTTCACCACACCACAAAATCTTCCGCGATCTCTTCACTAACATACCCGAATTAGAGAACATTTTTGCTGAACTAAACAGTAAAACATCTTACGGCCTGGATGGCATACTTAATAAAGTTCTAAAGAAATGCGGTCCTCTTATGTCAAAAATCTTTACAATGAAAGGCAGTAATTGCATAAACACCGGATATTCCCGAAAGCGAGGATATAAAGCCAACTAATTCCCATCCCTAAGCCCGATTGCAATGGTGAAAGCCATAATTGTCGTCCAAAATCCTTGTTGTCAAATCTTGACAAAGTCCTTAGGAAAAATCATTCTAACTCGCTTCAAAACCTTCTAATGTTCTCTAATCAAAATGGTCAAAAGATCAAGCCTTTATGACTCTCCACAACAGGGTCACATGCAATCTTGAAAATTAAAACTGCACAGTAGCGTGCACACTGGATTTGCAGAAGGCGTTTGACTCCGTATGGAATCGTTGCCTAATATTCGACGTAATTTCAGCTTCCTGTCCCATAGCCCTAATCTGTATCCTATCCAGCTTCTTGCAGGATAGATTTACTATGATTAAAATTGTCCAAGAATTATCCCGACCTATCCCAATCGTATCTGGAGTCCCACAAGGATCGATTCTTGCCCCATCACTATTGAACTTCTTTCTCTATGACATCTCAAGACCACAAGCACATACCGTTGGCCATGATCCTCGTTATGCTAGTGGTAAAGACATCGATTGGCGATGAAGCAAAGTAGGCTCTTACAGGTACAAACTGAAAGGGAAGCCATTCCTCTCAAAGAAACCATCAAATATCTGGGTGTGAATTTCACAAACAAATATCAAATGAACCCGCAAGCCAGTTAAGCCTTAAATGAAAGCACATCTGCTGCTGCACTGATAGCTCCCCTCCTTTCTTCGATATCCGTCCAACTAAATGTTAAAGACCTGATGTACAAAATATTAATAAGACCAATACTAGCGTACTCCTTCCCAACCTGGCTCACCATATCCCCAGCAGCAGCTGAAGAGGTGAAAATTTTCGAGAGGAAAATACTCCGAAAGTATACCTCGAAATACCGTAAGCCAAATAAAAAATATTACCGAAATAGCTCGATATATATAGAGACCGGAATAACTCCCCTCCTGCACTATCTAATGTGCACTTAAAAAACTGCTGGATAAATGGCGTGATCACCCATCAACCACTATCAGAAGACTCCTGGAAAATTCAGCTCAAGACAGGCCCTACTGCCTTTTACCAAATAATATACTGGCCAACTACAATCCCGATGAAATAACTTGCACTCCAAAATCCCATTTCTACACAATGACTACTCCAAACACACACAGGGGCTAACGTCTTTAGGTACATGAAGGAAGCTTAATTTTTATTTTAAGGTAAAAAATAGTATTAGCTGTAGTTTTGAGCCAAATAGGATAGCTATAAGTTATTACTAAGCTTAGTAATATACGTGTGAGCGAATCTCTCCTCCATTACTATTTAAAAAAATATATAAATATAATATATATAATTAGAAAATTAATTTTAATTTAGTTTTAGAATAGAATTTACCATACTCATTTCTAAACCATGTGAGCAGATTGCAAGCCCTATTATGTCTTTATATATAGGCCATGTAACGGTGTAGTCCGCATTTAAAATCTTAGCAGCTTAACATATGAATATAAATAGATGTTCTTCAATAGCATAAGTTAAATATATAGTGAAATTAGAAAGTGTCAATAAAGTACCACTACTATTATCCTATTAAGTATCTGTGAAGAATATTCCATTTCACTTAAAAAATGTTTGTCTATTACAAGCACTTTTAATACTTTGTTTTCCATGGTAGCCATATGGCACTCAAAGCTAGAAATTGAGTCATTCGTCCTTCTTAATTGGAATAATCCCAAAACTCGCGATAAACATGTGCAATTGATCCCTTATCTTGAAAACGACACAATTTTTTTGTTGGCAGCCTCTGTCTACAGATAGAATTAAACATTCTTAGTAGGGACCTCACAGTAGACAGACCTAGCAGTCAATTTTTGAAAAAACACATTCCAAGCAAGGAACATACATAATAAATATTGTTTCGTTTTTTGGGCGGCTGGAGAAGAGTAAAACTTTTAATTTGTCCTTCTCGTAAGGAGATTTATATTTTGGTGGGGTACAGACCAACGATGTCTAGGTACCAGATATTCACCATGGGACTTTGACAGTAAAACGTTTTCCGTCTTTAAGAGAATACCCAACCGACGAAGAAATCGAGCCAATTTAAGAAGGGAATGTCTCTGTGAAGATGAAAATGACAAGAATGGGACTACGATGATATTCTTGGAAATGTCCGAGAACTAACATCTTATTTCGGAGAAGAAAACCAACTGCGCAACTAAATTGAAAACGCGGGTGTGTGTAGTGCGGGATGTAACAAAACATGGTTAAAATTTCTAGAATACTTGAATCAGGCTCGTCGGGAATACCAAGCATCGAGAAAGATTCTTACGTGAAGGAAGAAAGTTTTGGATCAGGACTCAGTAGAATGCAGTAGATAAAACCAGACTTCTAAGCAAATAAATCTAGCTGCACAGTGGGAAATAACACCTTTTTCGAAAGTTAAACATGATTGAATTTTTCAATTTGTTTTTAGACGTCGAAATGATATATAATTTTTTTTTTCGATTCAACTTAGATGCAATTCAGAGAAACAATAGAAAACCGCTTATGACGGAAAAAACAAAGTTTCTACATTTATTGGAATTCTATGAATGTCATTATTGGCCCCCTTAGTTACGCGGTGAAGCGCTACGGCCGATGTTATGTCGCTGTATCATTTTCAGCAAATTAAAGTGCAACTTCATTTGAATTATAACGCATTCGAAAATTCTCACTTTACGAAAATCTACCATCCCGGGTAACCAATCCCACAATTTTCACCCCACCATCATAGTTTTGGTACCATTCGACGGAAAATTTGATAACAAGACACTTTTTGGTGAAGCTTTTTCGAAAAAAATCGAAATTTCGAAATTAATTTTCGCTGGATTTCCACTCCTAAGGGGAGACAATCATAGAGAAATCATATAATCAAATCATCATCTAAGGGGAGAAGTGAAGTTGAGGCATGAAGAATGCCACGTCTAGGTGTTTAGGGTACGTGTTCTGATTGACGCTTTGTGGAGAAACTTCTTAACATTGAAGTCAATGTTGTGGACGGAGTCTTGATTCCCTGCTAGAGTAAATGGACCTTAATATAATATATTAAAAGCAAGCCTCATAGATGGGGCATTAACTTGCTTGCTAGATGCCGTACTTCAGGCATACTGTCGGATTTCAAAATATATACCGGAAAAGACTCTAATCAAGCCGTTTCAAGTCTTAACGTTAGTGGAGACTTCGTTGTTCAACTTTGTGAGGCTTGCGAAAGCATGAAAATTTTAAAATATACACAGTGAATAGGATCAGCTCCTACAAGTTGGCTTGCAGAAGGAAGATGAAACACATACAGTTGGTTGCGTTCGTCCTAACCGTTAACCGAATTATAGAACCCCAGTTCCCTCTCGTCCTAATTGAGTTCATCAGCCAAAGTCGAACACCAAGATCATGCTGATTGTTTGTTTTTCGATAGTGAACGAATAGTCTGTGAATCCGTTTCAAAAGGAAGAATTGTTAGTTGCGAACTAACAAAAGCGCCCTACAATGCTTCGGAAAAAAAAATCCAAGAACAAAGAGGCATCTAAAAAAGGCTTAAGGCTTCCTTCTTCATCATCATGATAATGCGACGACCAACACATTACTTCTGAATAGCAAGTTTTTGGCCTGGAAACTCGCGTATTGAGCACCATTTAACTTTTGGTTCTACGCTAAAATAAAAATTATAACTCAAAAATTTGAGAACGTTTTGACATCACGAAAATTAAGGATTCAATATTGCACACACAGAGAAGGCAATGGTACTTTCTGGAAGGTTTGCCTTATTCCAAACAATGTTTAACTGTCTAGGCAAAAGATGCATTTATATTTATATCTAATAATTATACAAGATATTTGTTCGCAATGTTTTTTTTTTACTTTTCTCCATTTTCTTCTTGTAACTCTATTCACTTGCCCCCGCGATGCTCCCATTTCTTCAACCAGTCCACGTCAACCCAAAATTTTTCTCTGCAAAATAATTGTTCACGAAGGTTAATGCATCCTCATTTGACGAAAATGTCTGTGCTTGCAGCGCAGCTTTTAGATGGGGGAAAACAAAGAAGTCGCTTGCAAATGTGGTCGCTTATCTGCGATTTCTGCCTTCAGCTCGGTGAGTAATGATGTGTAGTATGCTCATGTTATCGTTTTTCCTTTCTGAAGATTATCACTTACGATAACTCTATGACTATCCCGAAAAACCGGCACCATCACTTTTTTATCCGAAAAAAAAAAGGTTTTTTTTCGGAGCCGGTTCCCCCTTTGAAATGCACTGTTTTCACTATATTTTTATTTCAAGGGTGTAATGATGTATCCAAGTTTCATTGACAGTAATTAGTTTGTGCATAAAATTTGGATTTATGGCCCCTAAATTACACCAACAAAGCGTTGGAAACATGCATTCTACCACTTTTTGGTCTAACGTAAGCAAATGCGGAACATAGCTTGCGGACAGCTTTCTCATGCCTAAATGTTGATTTGTAACAAACACATTCTTTGGACATTTTCATGACCTCTGCGATCTCTTTCACTCTAATTCAGCGGTCGTTCAACATTATTTGGTGAGCTTAAGCAATGTTATCGTGAGTAGTCGCAGTTTTAGGACGTCCCGAAAGTTCATTATCTCCCAAGCTCTTACGGCTACGTTCAAATTCCGCTGTGCAAAATTTCACTGTGGTAAATGATGGTTCAGCGTGTTCATACACAGGGTACAACAACTCATCTTTGACTTGCGTCGACGTAGTGCCTTTCATAAATAAAAATTTTATAACAGCTCTATACTCAATTTGTTAAGTTTTGACAAAAATACTAACATCGACTCCCTCAAACGACTATCAACTAAAAACTGCTCATCCAATAAGGCTGAAGCTTTGATGAGAAACTGTCACAAGATATTCACTAGCTTTTATTGACAGATGCAGCAATCTTGACGTTGTGATCGGAAACTTTTCAGACCTCCCTCGTACCTATATACTTGACGTTTTTGCCTTCTCCTTGTGGAATGAAGATGATTACCAGCACATTTCTATAGGTACCATTGCTTGATTTTTTAGGATGAGTCAGTTAGAATTTTATGTTTAGTAAAGATTATCTACCTGTATTAAGGTCTTATTTGACCTCAGCATTAATGAATTGCTTTTCTCATAAGTTTAAAATTTACCATCCTCGGAGAAATAAAGACATTTTGAAATAAAGCTCTTCATAATGGGGAGCTTATCCCTAAGAAAAAAGGTGAGAAAATCCTTTGAAGAAACGTAGGCTTACTAGTCTAGCTCCGAAAAAAACGAATTGCCCAAACGTACCAAGAATTTGAACTGATACGGAATTAAAAGAATTATGAGGATCAATCGCTGTTCGTGGTGTAAAACTAGCATTTAAACATATGATTTGACCAATGACAGTTACCATAGGCAAAGTACGCATAATAAAGCAGAATATATACAGTACAAAGAATTATCTTTTCTTTGAAATCTAGATTTTTGTTACATGGATCGGTAATGGGTTGGAAGTTTTGTAGTGGGATTGTTGCAAAATCCCACCGACCTGCCAAGTTATTGAAAAAATTATAAGTTCCCAAAAAATATCTGCCTCTAAGTTCAAAGGTATGAATTAAGTGGGTTGTATTCACATTTGAAATAGAAAATTATAATACTTCCTTCTGTAAATCATATTTGTTTGAAGCATTCTTTTGGCATGTATAACTCAATCAAACAACAAAATTTTCACATTTAAAATCACCAGCAAAATAAAAAAGCCTTAGAAGGTCCTGCTGGAAATCTTAAATTTGTTGTGGTTAAATTACAAATATAGTATATACCTTATTTCAAAATGCTCGTGACTCCTACTTACTTAATGCTACATGCAACATGGTTCTTACTTTACATTTTCTGCCTGCTAAATATTTTCCGTCCATTTTATTTTCATGCTCCCATAACCATTGATTACCTGTTACTTGTAAAGGGAGTTATTTTAATAAATCGTTTCAAAGAGGTTGGTCATGAGTTTCTGATGATATTTTCACACCCTTCTTTTTTTAAAAGCCGTTTACCTTAGAAGTAAAAATTGCTTCAAACTGTATCAAATACAAGTGATTCACTTCTTGGAGCCTCCATAAAAACAGAAAAATTAATTGAGCAAACTAAGAAATTTCAAAATGCTGAAGACTCTGGGCCCGATGGGATATTAATTATAACTATAATAAATCTATGAAATGGGAGAATTGAGTTGATTTAATCGTTTGCCTGGAAATATTGCTGTTGCGATTTGCTGAAACATACCTGAGTGACATCTATTCAGAATGCTAATAGGACGTAAACTTAAACTCACTTGCCAAGAAGCGTATTGCCGGCGCTTGGAAAAGCTTTGAGAAGCTAGTCAGAAAATATTTGATTGATTTCTTGGAAAAAAAAACATCCATCCTAATTTTCTATTAGCTTATAGAGCACCAGTTATTGCGAATCTAATACAGCAGTTTGTTGCCCTGCTAACTCAAAACACTTGCACAAAATCATTTCTTTCTTCCCGAAAGTAAGAACATGCCAGTTTAAAGATCGAGGGTCAAATTTAACTATGAAAACTGTAACCACTGGAATTTCACAAGGCTCGTGTCTCAGGCCTATACTTTTTGCATATACACATCCGAGTTATTCACAAAGCCAAACTGGAAACTAGAAGCATTTATGGACCCCTGGTTTTAAATCGATCACATACATACTAGAGGAAATGCTCGAAAAAATCATTCCAGTATTTTTACGCTTGGAAAATTGAAATTCAAGTAAAGATACTGCCTATAAACTATACAACTGTATGCCGACCAATGATATCCCTAGGTCAAATGATTTAATGATCTAAATGTTTTATATATTTAATTTAAACCTTGATCGAAAGCGTACCCTATACCAAGCCCAAAATAAACTATACCAAGCCCAAAAACATCAAGGCATTTAAGTCTATCCTTCCACTTTACTTTAGCAATAATTTCCACTTTAATCGGAACCTCGAAATTTCATATAGAACCATTACGCTAAATACCTTAAATCGAAAACATCAGTCACTTAATATCACTATTTGAAAAAGGAAATAAGAAAATTTTACAATTTCGCAAATTCGCTACATGGATATTAGCCATATAGGCAAACTTGAAGTTTCACGCAGGACAAATCTGAAAAACACCAAAACATCTTGAATCCCGTCATAAAATTAACTATCAATAGCCTCAAAAAACTATTATTATGTGTCCTTATGTAGTTATTTAAGCAGATCGTGAAAGTTAGCAAACTAGTTTAGAATTAGGTGTAAGGTGAAAAGCAAAGGTTTTTTTATGAATTTTTTATGAAAATTATTATAAATTAACTTAATAACAAAAGTACTTAATTACAGATGTAATGGAAAGTTATTTCAGGGCAAAAGGAATAAGCAAGAAATAAGTTATAGGGAAAGTTACTTATGTCAATTTAGAAGAAATACATTGGCATTTTTAGATATTGACTTCTCTATCCAAGTCGAATCGAATATTTTGCGTTTGAAAAACTTGAATAAAAAACTGAAAAACTTTATCATATGGCCACATACTGTATAAATAAGTTTTATGTTGACAAAGTGTTCAAAATTGCATCATATAGAGAGGACCACCCTGACGCTCCGCTAATGCAAATGTGCAGACACAGGAAAACGGACAAATGATTAGCAAACAACTTTTGGCGAACGTTGACACGAGAATTTTTGAAAGAGGCCTCATATTAACCACCTCAAATTAACCACCGTCAAAGCGCCTGACCGTCACGTAATCCGGTAGCAATACTCAAAAAACTAGTATCCAGATAAGAGAATTTTCTACCACTGAAGCCTCAGAATGAATTGAAGAGAGCGTAGGAAAGCTGACAAGTATATACCGACTGTTCGAAACAAAACAACACATAAATTGAAAAAAATAAATATTAATACGTGAAGAGCTAAATTTGAAAGATCATGCAGAACATCAATATATCTAGTCATCATATATCTACACAGACGAGGTTACTAACAAGGATCAAAGTAATATAAGGTACTTTTTGGAGGAATAGAACTTTAAGATGAAACAAAACACCAACAATTTGTTTTGATGTCATAAATTGGTTTATGCCGACATTGACATATTTTTATTACATGTCGCTTGAATATGATTTTTGCCATGTGAGTGCCACGATTGGCGCGGAGCAAGTCGAAACGAGAAGCCAGAATTGGGGCCATACCTCGCCTTAAATGCGACAAAGTTTGCCTTCCAAATTGTCTAACGTCTCGGGCTTGCCGGTGTAGAAAAGTGTTTGGCGTTTGGCAGCGGTGTTAAATCACAAAATTTGATAGGTTCACAGATTTAAAATAATCATCACATCAAATACTTCTTTTAATAAGTCGATGGTTGCACGAGCTTTATGGCATGTTACGCCACTTTGCTGAAAAAAAGGTTCACTGCATTACGATGAGTCGATTCTGCAGCGAAAAGGTTATTAGGTATGGCTCTATGGTGGTCATCATTGATTGTAATGTTATTTCCGGCAGCATTTTTGAAGATATACGGACCATTGATACCACCAACCCATTAAGAGCACCAAACAGTGACTTTATAGGTATGTAACGGTGTTTGAACAATCGCCGAATCCGGCAGTTTTGCTTATTGACGTTGCCATTCAACCGCAAATGAGCCTCATTGCGGAAGAATATGTTCTAAGGAAATTCGGTCTGCAGAAATTGTTATTTGACCCATAGACCGAATTTACGCCGCGCACCGAGTTGCTTCGGCATTAATTCCTGTACGAGTTGAATTTTTTAAGCACGACAACCACGATCCTGTCCAACCACGATCGATGCTTATAAGTAACGAGAGTAATCGTGGCAACTTGAATAAATTGTTCTGATGGATGATTACGTCAGCCATCAAATTGACGTTGCTCCCATGTCAACTTATTCTTGATAAAATGCCAAAGCAAACTATCAATATAACACACGACAGCTGCCACACCATATGTAGCATTAAAAAGTGGTGCTAACTTATTATTCTTAACCTCGAAAATAACACACTTTGCAAGTCATGTTTTCATATTCTAAGAACTAAAAATTGTGTGTTCGATTCAATTGTCTCAAATTTTCTGCGTTCGTCATGGCAGGAGTGAAATGCATAGTGATGCATGAACTCCTTGATTGCTGTGGGTACTGCTTTGTAAAGCAAAGTTTGAGAAAGCATCACTAATAGGCACGCAATAAAATGTTTTTCGAGTTATTTGAATTCGTATTTCTGGTATCGAGTAGCAGTCCATCGAGCTACGATGGGTAACTTCGGGAAAATAATAGATTTTGATCTTCATTCCGACATAATAATTTGCTCGTATGCTGTTCTCGAAATGAGTCAGCTCTAATCAACTTCAAAAATATGTGGTTGACAGTTGTGCAACAACAGGATTGTCAACTGCAATGTATAGAGACTGCCCTGCGAACAATAAAATACGGTTTGTTAGGTATTCCGTTGTAGGATGGCGGTAGTCATAATACTCCTTGAGCCATGTTTAAGACAGGAGCGTGTGCCTGAAATTTTATCTCTCTCGATTCCTTATGGTGCATGGACATTAATCATGGAAATTTTCATACAACAATAAAAGTTAGAAAATTTTCCGAAAAAATACTTATCAATAAGAACTACTTCGTAGAGAATAGTGCGTATTTTTAGTATTTTTTCGATGGATCATTCTAATCCTGATATGACCGGATATAAATTGAACGACACCCGAACTCAAGTTGATTGAAGGTGTTTTCTATGACAATGATTCCAGGATGGGTTTTCATTCCAATTGAACTTTGGGAAAATTAATGTAGCTACATAATACAAAATATCAAATCCTGTCTTTACATATGACAAGAGCATTTTATAGTTCTATTAGTAGAGGAAAGTCCAATCCAATCTAACAACAAGTAAAACCAACTTTATTTTTATTTATATTATATTCGTTTTGTTTTGTTGATTTAGATGCATCCGTTGTTTCAACACAATGAGTAAAAATGCTTTAGAAATAAAATTTTAAATCATACGATTGTCATACTCCTGTTTTTAAGAATGTTGTCATTTCTAATATCAAAACGCTTGCCAAATTTTAATCACAAACCCCATACGTTTTCTGCGAATTCTTCATAATGTTCCTCGGTGTCGTTGTTTAATTCTTGATTGATCTTGAATTCCCATCCTCTAATTAGACGCGTTTATGGTTGACTTCGTTACAGTTGACTCTTGACTTTGGGAAACAATCAAAAATCCCATGGAGCCATATCTGAACGAAGTGTGAAATAGAGTTGCGATCTTTTTAGTATTTATATCCAATACACTCTGATTAGTGTAAAGCCGCGCTTTGTTATGATACAATAACATATCGATAACTGATTTCTTCTTGCCCGATTATTGTTAAAATAATGCATTATTATTGGCAAAACTGATTGGTGACAATCTGTAGTGACTGCTTTTTCCCTGAACGACTCATCACTTCGAGTGGCTACGCTAGGAAATGAATCGTTATGTTCAATAAAACTATGTTCAATAAAAAGCGCTGAATGTGCACAGGGACATCATTGAGATAGAGAAAATAAAGTAAGCTTTGCAAGATCGAGAGCTTAAAGTATGTGACTGACTGAAAGTATGTGATGTGAAAACAGATTCAACTGTTGAATAAGTGCGATGTCTCACATGAAAACTTGAATCACATGATAATATTGAAGAATAAGCGTTGATTGTACGAAGAATGCAAAAATCTAAACATTTATAAAGTTGCATGGAAATAATTATGATGCTGAAAAGAAAGTTATATGACATGTAAAATAGAGTTCGCTTAACTTAAAGCCAGATGACTGATTAAGGGATAGGTAAACACTATGATTCATCGGAACCAACATATTATTTAAAAATTGGGATCAAACTTTGCTTTCTTGTTGTTATTGTTCAACAGCTAACTTCAGTACTTGTGCCATGGAGCGTGTAAGGGCTTAGAAAGTGTTTTGGTTGAAATTATGCTTGACTTTAGTAGTTTTCTCAAAAGTACCTTTCACAGCTAGACAGGCAGATACCCCTATTCTGACCTGCTGAAAACCATGTGAATCCCAATTATTTTGCCCTCAAATTATCGATGGCTACTATAAAGTTGAGAAAAGTTCTGCACTACGTTCCCCATCTAAATGGCATCGAAATTAAAATTGCTAATTGCTGATAACTAACCTTAAATCTATGGGGAAATTGTTTTCATTAAAACCCGTCTAATCATTCCTTTTCCTCTTCCTGGTCACCTTCATAAAGCTTGGACCATTTCTATAACGATAATTTCTACAAGAGTCGTATGTCACCTAGTATTGGAGGTGAAGCCACCACTGTAGCTTATATCCGACACAAATAAAACGGGTTCTGTATACCATTAAATTTTTTTCAACAAAACAAAACTTCGTCAACTGTACTTCTATTTAGATATATAGTACATATTATCCAAAATATCGAAAGCACAGCATAATTGCAATCGTGTTACTAATGAAACAAGAGAGACGAATACCCAATGCTGCGAAAAAGCGAGCTTTATAAGATAGAGAGCTTAAACTTTCAACGAAGAATGTGATTGAAGGGATCGCTTGTCTTTGGAGCTCGAGTTTAGGTGAGATTAATGTTACGGGTGTGGTAAGTAGATATCACTAGTGCTCTTTATATATATACTATGATATACTATGATTTGGACGACTTGTGGAAGATCAATTGGCTCAAAATATCTACACGATTCATATATATTTTTCTTATTCAATTGCAACTATTTAGTTCTCAGAAAAGTTATTATGGTGTTCTAAGTTTTTATCCTTGCAAAGTTTTGTCCATACTATTTTTTAACTTACTTTTATCCTGCTGTAGTACCTAAACTTTGTTACGATGGCGTTTATAGTGTCAATGATCGAGAAATAGGTCACTCAACGCTACACATCGTTTTTCAATTCCAGGGAAAATAATTCCATTATGAAATATATGTTAAGATACTATGAATAGATTATTTCAGCAAAAAACCGATCGATTCTAGTTCAGAATTATAGTGTCTGTAACTGTTGCACGAATTGCAAGGGCCCTTTTGAAGTTTTTTAGTGAAAACTTTAACTTTGCCACTAAAATTAAGAGTAATCATTATATTATATATATTTATTAATCAAAAGAATGTATGCAAAATGATACATGACATATGTATATATTTATTTATGAAATGAGTGATATGAGCTTGCTAAACTACATACAAGATTGAAATTGGCTAAGACCATACCAAGTCAAAAAGCATTTTTTATCAAATTGCAAAATCTGAATTGTGATTTCAACAGTTGGCAACCCCGACATTATTTCCATCGAATTCAAGCACAGATTTATATCCCATGTACTTCTCTTGTATCCTTATCGGGATGCTACGCTATTTGCAATCGTCTTTTCAGCTGATAACTAGGACGACAGATGCTTTCTAAAGTGACAGTAGGACTGCCACGCTGATCTTAAGGCATTTCCTATAACTTCTGGTGTAAGGTGTGATTTCTTACGACATTTAGATGGATTATTCATAAGGATTTGCCAAGAATAATTTATATTTTTTCCTGGTAGCTGTAATTTTAAAACGCTTTGGCGTTTGCCAGCATGTCGAGTTGACTTTAGATTTTCCGAGCGATTCGCTCGCCTTAAAAGTTGTAGCCACCACGCTTTGTTACCCTCATACCGGAAGAATGATGGCGATGCCATGGGAGCCGAAAATCGGCAAGAAGACATTCAGTTAAATCATGTGGCACCATATCGTGATGGAAATACTAAGAAATGTCAATGGTAATTACAAGAGCGTCGTTCCCGAGAGGCCTGTACGTGCGTATTTTTCTTAGATTAAAAATGTAAAACAACGGTTTTGAAAAGGTTTTTCTATCTTGGAAGATTTTGTAACAACTAATTTCCTACAATATATTTGATACTTATTTGCTATTTCTTACTCAGATTATCACATACTTTATTATTTCTGTAAAATACCATCAAATTATTATTACATCATTACATAAAAGAATTGTAATGTGTCTAATGAACTGTTTGCATCTCCTTCCTGAATTATTAAATATTTAGCATGGCAGCGGTTTTTCCCTACCCAAAGTTCACCTTTCCTAAATGCAATAATAACAAATTCTTTAAGTTATTTTAGCTTCTATAGAACGGCGACAACATAATATGACAATTAACAAAGGATTTCACACAAATTACAAATTATACGCTACATACAGCCTGCTTATATGCTAATGATGTAACTTGATTTTGGATAATCGAATTTTAACGTATCTTCATTTTGATTTTTTATTTCAAAAAATGACATGCATTGTGAATATGTGACTTTTATGAATGTGCTTCCTTGTAATGTGACGAATGTAATGTTTCTTTTCACAAGGGAGCATTTTCATTTTCGAGATATCTGAGAAGAGACAAAAGGACGGAATTAGTTCCTTAGAATTGTTCTCACCTTTCCACTCGAGAGGTGTATCTCGCTCCCCATGTACCTAATGTCGCAAGTTGAGAGGTGAGGCTAGCTCATCATTGTCCTTGCTATGGTAACTCTTCGCGCGGGATCAACTGTTTACGTATTGACGCATGTTTCTGGGCTGGTTCTGTACAATAAAATTCACGAGCCAGACTGCATTTCAGGCAGAGAAACTATCGAAGTCAATGTGATTGAACCCCTTCAAACATGGAAAGTAACACCAAAATATGTTCAAATGAATATGACTTCGATTTCATGAAGGCTTATGAAGAAATTACGTCTCTACAATGACAGCTTGGCTATATTAAAATGACAGCAATAGTGATGACTAAAGTAGTGAAATGGGTTGGCCGTGTTTCTGTTCAAATTGGCTCTAGAATATGTGATAAGAAAGCTGTTGGTACAAGAGGCCTACTTTTATACAAGTCAAGCCAAGTGATAGCCTATGCGGAAGACATCAATATTTTGTCACGGTCCCTTTTAAACGCCAATGAACTTTTCCTGGAACTCGACGGCCAAGCAAAATTATGCTACAAATCAATGAGAAGAAAATAAACGTCATGACGCAATCGAGAAAAAGCTCCTGAAATAACCAAAATATCATAGTTGGCGAATAAAGTATCGAAAATGTTGGCGGATTTTCGTTTTTTGGCGTGAAAATGACAAGAGCGGCGAGTAAAGAAGACCTGACCGATGTTCAGATCTAACCATAG
Organism: Stratiomys singularior; assembly: GCA_954870665.1. Taxonomy (NCBI): domain Eukaryota; kingdom Metazoa; phylum Arthropoda; class Insecta; order Diptera; family Stratiomyidae; genus Stratiomys; species Stratiomys singularior. The sequence continues at coordinate 64,212,521 of OX940880.1, read as the reverse complement.
AGGAAGTAGATATAGAGGAGCCATATGATCTCATTTTTGTTCGAAATCACCAAAAATAACGCAAATTCACACAAGTTCACCAACTCTTACATAAAAATAATCAGAGCTAGTAGAAATGAATGGTCGCAAATTTCACGATCTGATCTATGGTCACAAACATCACTATATTTGCTTGTAATAATTCATCCATATGTTTTGTTTTGATTCGCATTTCATTATCTAAATATTCATAAACAATATTTTGTCTTTAAGTCAATAAAATTTACGAAATAATTTAATCACAGTAAGTGCCCTACCATTAAAAAATTTGTGCTGCCCAGGGACACAGGATCATCGTCTTAACGGGAATGTTAACTCAAAACGAACATCGTTTCCCGAAGAATTAAGCTCCGCTCGTTCCATACATTTTTCACAGATGCTCGACTTCGGATTTAAAATGCTCGAGCCGAATGAAAATGGGGAAATTGTAAACTGAAGCTGATCTCAAGGCAACACTAAGCTAATCAAATATATTCAAATCTATAATTTAGTTGTTAATGTCATTGATAAGCATATTCAACCGGTATGTGAGACTATTCCTTTACAGAAACTGCTTTTCTAACTGTAATGTTAACAACACTGTCAAATTTCAAACGGTAGGTGGCCGCAGATTTCGAAAAATGTAAATATTGTATTATTTCTACATTCAATAAATGAAAATCTTTTGATTTGCTAATTATAATCTGTAATTGGTAAGTTAACTTGAATGTGAAATTGTCGGCAGTAATATTAATGGATAATTTTCAACTTCAAGAATATTGTTTTCATATTTATGCCTATGATTGAATAGTATATTGTGAATGCTAGCTAAATGTGCTTCAAATTACGCGAAAACGATGAAATTTTGATACAATTTCGAAAATCATGATGCATATGTTAATGTCACACAATTGGCAAGAACGAATGGAGCGTAACATCTTAACACCTGGTCAGTTAAAAAAAGATAAGTTTAAAACTTCGGACGCTCAGGTACGCTCATGTACACGGATAGGGCCTTTCCATATCATATACATCTATGGATCTAACGATTATGGAGACCAGCTGCGTACACAGAAAAAAAAGCTCCAAGTATACAATTAATACAACAACAATTAATACAACTCAAGCATCTACAAATATATTGAACTCCTTTGAGTGACTGGTCCTGAGGCGGGTCTAGACGAATCTAGACAGGACCAATGGCGAATTCGATACAACCATGAACTACATGAAATTTTGACTAGTCTGAGATCTGAACGATAGTTAGAATGTGGAAGCTACAATGGGTTGGATATGTAAATCATATGGAAGATACAACAGATACTCGAAAATATATTCGTTTGGGAACTAGGAGGAAGGGAGGAAACGCTAGTTTGACTTTACTGACGACGTTATTTCATCACTGGTCGAATTTGAAAATGAGAGGATGCTGTCAAGGGAGCAAAACAGTTGTGCTAAGAAGAAGAATTTCTATTCATGCATACATTGAACCACAATCAGACGAGCCTTCCATCAAAAAGAAAAACCCTGAAATAAACACAAATAATCACACCGGATGTTTTTAGTAAGGGTTCTACGAAATGGGTCGAAACCCAAAAAAATGCCATCGACGATATTTTGTGTCAATTTTAATTTGACCAGCATTTACCAACCAATGCATATATAATTTATAAAGAAAACAATAACTGAGAGAACTTGAAGAAAATTTAATTTTTTTAAAAATCAAGGTCTTGTTCTATTTAGTGAAAACATTGATGACTCGCAAAAACCGATATTTACAGCACAATTTTTGATGAGCCATCTGCTAAAGCAACCACAATGCGACAGCTATTGTAAACATGTCCTTCAAAAATGGAAAATTATCGTATGTACCAAATTTGCAAGAAGTTTATCTTTTCGGTGCAAATTAACGCTTGCGTGCTAAAAGCACAAATTCCGTAAGTATACGTATTTATACACACAGGATGGGTCCCTTAAATTTCGAATTTCGGAAAAACGAATAGAAGACAACAACATTCAATTGAATGCTGCGGTTGGCCTTACAGTACCCAATTCGATCCGTCGAATTTTCGGGTAATTTGGGCCACTTTTTCATCCTTGGCAACTTCGATTGCATGCTTGAAGTAATCAGTCACCTCTGGATAGTTAGCCTAATACATGTTCGTGACGAAAAAGTCCAACGATATCAAATTGCAGTCTCCCGGGATACAATAGACATCAGCATTGCGGCTGATTATGTGATTTTCGAAAGCAATTCGAAAACAATTCGAAAACATTGTTACGTTGGCTGTGTGAGACGTTGCACCGCCCTGTTTAAACCAATTACTTGGCGGTAGCGATCACAGTTCACAGTAATGGTGATTTCTTGCTTATTTAAGAAGAAAAAGAGCTCATTAATAGACAGTCACTTTGTTAAGTTTTTGTTCGGGTGGACAAATGAAAAGAGTGGAAATACTAGTTTAATTATGTTTATTTATTCAGTTGACACACATGTGGCCGCGTACATTCACTTTTTAGAGGAAGAAATACTTTTTGACAGATTTGGTCAATCATCTGCTATAATAGTTAGTGTTGCCAATGTCGATGTTCCTACAATCCCCCCCTCGGAAGGATCACCGATACTGATCATTACGAATGGCTTCCCTGTTGTCGAGTTGCTACTTGAAGCATGCGGTTGCAATGAATATCAAGTCCATTCTTACCAAGTGGCTTCGTAAAGATGTCTGCGAGGTTTTTCTCTGATTTCACGTACTTCAACTCGATTGATCCATCCATTACTTTCTCTCGTACAAAATGATATCTTATCGCAATGTGTTTGGTTCGAGAGTTACTAATATAATTTTCCGCATGTGCGATTGCAGCTTGGTTGTCGCACAATATTTTAGTGCTTTTTCCTATTAAATCTTCCAGGCTGAGGGATTTGAGTAGTTCCCTCATCCAAGTTATCTCCTTTGCACAGGCAGCCACCGCTACGTACTCGGCTTCCATCGTGCTGAGTGCTGTTATCGTTTGTTTTGTACTTTTCCAGTGTATAGGAGATCCGGCTAACGTTATAACATACCCGCTGATACTTTTACGATCCTCTCCTGAGGTTGCCCAATCCGAGTCTGCGAATGCTGAAAGCTTGTGACCGGTAGGTTCGTATCGCAATTTGTAGTCCTTTGTATTCTTCAGATAATGAAGAATCCTTTTAGCCGAATTCCAATGACTTCGATTGTAATTTGAAGGATATTGTGCTAGTTTGGTTACGGCGAAAGTAATATCTGGGCGCGTTCTTAGTGACAGATAAAGAAGCTCACCTATGAGCTCACGATAAGGTAGATCCACGGATTCCTGGTTGCCTTCGTCGAAGCTGGCATTGACTTCCATCGGTGTTCTTGTTCCATTTGCATCCTGAAGTCCAAACTGAGTTAGCAGTTTGTCGATATAATCCTTTTGTGATAGTGAGATAAGGCCGTAGTTTTCCTTTTCGAATTTTACACCAAGCATTTGAGAGATTTCTCCAAGGTATTTGACCTCAAAGCAGCTTTGAAGTAACATATGAGCTTTATTTCTCGTCGTTTCATTTTCCGTTATGACAAACATGTCATCCACGCAGACAGCTATGATCACTCTTTCCTCTTTTGCACATAATTGGTAAACACAAGGGTCGATTTCATTTCGAGTAAATCCAATGCTATTCAAAGATTTGTTTAAATGATCATTCCAGCATCTTCCGCTTTGCTTCAATCCGTATATTGATTTTCTCAGCTTGCACACTAAATGTCCTTGTCCTATTTTTACAAATCCTTCTGGTTGCGTCATGTATATGGTTTCCTTCAAATCGCTGTGAAGATAGGCGCTCTTTACATCGTATTGGTCGATGTTCCAATTCTTTTCAACACTTGCAGCAACAAGCAATCGCATTGTTTCAAAGCTGGATACTGGCGCGTATACGTCATCGTAATCCACTCCTTTTCATTGGCTGCAACCTTAAGCCACTAAGCGCGCTTTGAAACTCTCTTTGTTGGCGGCTATCTTTCTTTTGTATACCCATCTGCATTTCACTGGCGTAATACCGGGAGGTAGTTCTACTAAGTCCCATGATTTGTGCGCTGTTATTGAGTCAATTTCCTCAACCATTGCGTTCATCCACTCCGTAGCTTCAATGGATTTCATAGCTATTTGTCAGCTGTTGTGGAGAATGTTCTTTGAAAACACAATCCCGTGACTCTTGGACCTGTTTTGTCCCTGGCATCCAAGTACGATAACCTCGACCATGCAGTGCATACCCAATAAGAATCCCACGTTCTGCTCTTTTGGATAATTTCGAAGAGCGTTTTTGTTTTGGAATGTGAGTAAAGACTTCGCATCCAATTGCTCGTAAATGTCGTACACTGGGTTTCCTTCCTTACCACAATTCATATGGAGTTTTTTGTTTGTCATGATTATTTGTAACACGATTGCGAATGTCTGTCGCAATATACTTTAAGTTCGCCCATGAGTTCTTTGAAAGACCGCTTTCTTGAATTTGTGACCGTTTTGTGACCGTTTTCACCGTTTTGCTGCGGTGTATAGGTCATTGTCGTTTCATGTCTAATTCCCGTAGACTCACAAAAACTCATCCAATTCTTTGAGCAAAATTCGAGACCGTTATCGGTGCGAATTCTCTTCAGGCTTTTTCCAGTTTGCTTTTCCACTTCGATTTTCCATTTCTTGAACTCACTCAGTACGTCACCTTTATTTTTCAAAAATATTACGAAAGCATATCTACTGGCATCATCGATGATGGAAAGTATGTATCTTTTATTTCCCCAACTTGGAATATCGATAGGACGCATGAGATCAGCATGAACAAGTTCCAGGATCGTTGTCCTCTTATCCTTTGTGTCATTTAAAGATTTCTTTGGGAAAGGTATTCGCGTTGACTTTCCAGCTAAACAATTATCGCACAACGTTGGAGAACTTTTCTCACAATTAAGGCCCAAAACTGAATTGTTATTTGCCATTTCTAAAATCTTATGTTTGTTGACGTGCATCATCCTTTGATGCCATAAATGGAGTGATTCTGTCTTCGTATCGTGTGCATTTAACGTATTTAGAGTACTTTCACTTTTCAATATTGGTTCTGTATTTATTACATACAACCGATCTTTATTTTTTGCCTCTATTAGCAAGTTTCCCTTTTCGTCGTATATAAAGCAGCCTCTTTCATTAAATAAAATTTTATTGTCATTTTCAATGAGATGTTTGACTGACGAAATGCCATAATTAATACCCGGTACCAGCAATGTATTTTTTGCTTTTGGTACCTTTTCCCACAGTATTCGCTTTTCTGCCATCTGTCAATGTGATGTCTTCGATATGATGGCTCTTGTTAAAAGTTGAAAAGTATTCCTCATTAGGTACCATGTGATGCGTTGAACCAGAGTCTATAATCCATCTGTTATTGCATTTCGTAGTTGTTCCACAAAAGGTGCGAATATTTACAGCATTTTGCTTTTCAGCGTTTATTCTTTTTCGGCAATTCTTTGCTATGTGACCTATCTTTTTGCAATAAAGACATGTTCTGTCATCCTTTTGACTCTTACCTTTCGCTGAGTTTTGACTTATCTCTGTCTTCTTTGTGTAATTTTGACTCTTCGAGGTAGATTTTCTTTCGGCTTTTATGAACATTGCAGTTTGTTTACTATTATTTTCTCGACGTCTAGAATCTTCTGCTAGTAAGTAGCGTTTTATCGTTGCACATGTGAATTCATTTTCTGGTAAGTTGCAAAGAGCTGATACAGTAGTATCGCAATCGTCTGACAGTCCACATAATATTATCATGGCTAAATCTCCGTCTTCAATCACATCACCGATATTTGACAAATCTGTAACTGTTTTACTAATTTGTCCTAGATGGTTTTCTACCGTTTCGTGGTCACACATTTTATACGAATAAAGTTTTCGTCTTAGCTGAACTGTACAAAGTTTGCTGTCCTTCGGTGCATACAGCTTCTGTAATTCACCCCATACATCTTTTGGCTTTAGGAGGGAACGTAAGTGCATTTGTTGTTCATCACAAATCGCAAGAGCGATTTTTGCGTGTGCTTTTCCTTGGCGTGATATGTATGCCCTTTTCTCATCTGCGTTCGCTTCTTCCGCAGGTTCCTCTTCTCCAGGTTCAATTATTGTCCATAGATTCGCTTCCATAAGCAGCAATTTCATTTGCTATGACCAAGAGGCATAATTTACGCTGTTCAATTTGTCGATCGAGGCCTTGAATTCCGTCATTATTTGTGCTTGATTTTCCCACTAGGCTTTGTAGAGGAGTTATTGAATTTTCACTTTGATGGAGTTTTCTTGTGCAAAACACTTCATGCAGACGAGTTTCGATGGTCACATGTAAATCGGATACGATATGTGTGCGCGGGCTACGCTTCGCTTTTGTGTGAGCGAACGATGGGAACGAACAGAAAATGGCAATTGACGACGTGTCACTTCACTTCACAGTTTTCACTTAATGCGGCACCTTTGTTAAGCTTTTGTTTGGGTGGACAAATGAAAAGAGTGGAAATACTAGTTTAATTATGTTTATTAATTCAGTTGACACACATGTGGCCGCGTACATTCACTTTTTAGAGGGAGAAATACTTTTTGAGAGATTTGGTCAATCATCTGCTATAATAGTTAGTGTTGCCATGTCGATGTTCCTACACACTTGTTGTTGATTCATCGATTTTTCCACGTTGGAGGGCAGATATTTTGAGCCCAAGATTTGAAAATGTTGCTTATTGGGGTATCCTCACACATAAATAAGAGCTTCAGTGATTTTTTTCGGAGCTTCAGAAAAGATGATTTTTCGGAGAAAATTCCAATCTTCGATCAAACAATCTTCGGCTCATTGAGGAAATCGAAAATGCGTCAGATGCTCATAAACTTTGCATGCATTCATACTAATATCTTGAAGCAAAATTTTTTTCAAAGGTGTTCATAAAATGTTCAATGGCTGAGAACGATAATGAGTTTATTAACGCGCACTGTAATCGGGAGCAGCGATGTTTTTGGTTGAGTGGACTGAACGAGAACGTACATCGATTGTTTTATCCAATAATGATCCAGTTTTATGCTCTCGCTTCACAAATTGATTAACAAATGCGTTTTTGGCTCTTCCTTTTTCTAAAATTTTTTTTTAAATAAACAGTTTAAGTAGATCATTCAATTCAGAACTCAATTCATTCCCAAGCAAAAAGCGACTCATTTCATAAATGTCAAAATCAAATTTAACATTTTGTCACCCTGAGAATATCACCAAGCCCTCCGCCCTCAAAATAACTTAAAGTTCCAACTCCAAATGTACTTTAATTTTAGCATTTAATTTCCAAAAAGATCATTTGTTTATTTCGGAACGATATTAGAGTCGTGAAATAAAGAAATTGGTATTCAATAAATTTTCGAGCTTCCTAACGAGGTGTGCAGGACTCTGTGTGCTTTTTAAAGTTCGCAGAATGTCAAAATAAAATAAAGTGAGAATAAAAATTAAGAATCATTTTTCTTTTTCAATTCATTCACCTGTTAATATAATACCTTTTTTCAGGTCTTAAAATTATTGGGTAGTTGGGAAAGTTATTTCGGTTTTTCCTGACAGAGGATTTAATTGTATTTTTTTTTTGCATCCGATTTCACACATATGCAGCATAATCATTATATGTTTTGAGAGCTTATATAGCAAGATTCGTGTATGGGAAAGTCCAATTGATTGTACGAAGTAGTTTTTGGTTGGTGCCCTTTTGAATATGCAGAACAATAAGTAGCATTTTTGTCATATTTTACTCTTTGACTAATAGAAAAGGTAAAAATGCTGTTCAAGCCAGAAATAAATTAATCGATAGGTATGAAGATGTGTTGACAGTACGCCAGTGAAAAAACTGGTTTGCAAAATTTCAATTCGACAATTTTGATGCCGAAGATGCACTACGTTCTTGAAGGTGAGTTGAAGCTGATTAAGATACGATAAGGGCATTAGTTGATGCAAACCAGTGAATAACAACAAGTGAGATTGGTGAGAGGTTTGATTTTTTAAATTTAACTGTTTATGACCACATGTGAGGCCTGGATTCATCCTCGAAGCTCAATATATGGGTTACTTATGTTCTCACGGAGCAAACTTTGAGTCGTCGCATTGACGCCTGTGATTCGCTTCCCAAACGTCATGAAAACGATTCATTTTGAAATCGTTTTGACTGGAGACGAAAATGGGTTGTATATAATAATGTCAAATGCAAAAGATCATGGATCAAAAGATAAACCGGCTCAAAGCATTTCCAAAGCCGGAGTACACCAAAAAAAGTTATACTGTCTTTTTGGTGGGGTTTTAAAGGAATCGTTTTTTTTTTTGACTTAAATAAACTGAAAATGCAATGAGTGGGCTCAAGATGGGCTACAAAAATTCCCAATGCTTTATTATCCTTTGATGTACACATTTTCTTATTTAATGGAGGGTTTTTCATTGGGTAAGTTCTACAACTTAATAACTTCATGTTTATCTAGAAAAATGCATTTAGGCCACTCATCAAACTTTCAATATATATATTTTCTGCTAATTAAAACAAATTTCAACAGTTATACCTCCCAGAATCTTTCTTGCATGGAGTTTAAAGCTGTTCAGTTTCCACATAGGTAATTTTATTCCATTCTTCCTTAAATAAGTTTTCAGCATTTCCCTGTTTTTTTGACGATCCGTTAGATCCCATAGATGTTCCATGGGATTGAGATCAGGTGACTGTGGGTTTCGTATGGAGTTCTTTCGGAATATTGTAGAGAACTCAAAGTCCCACAATTTCATCAGTAGACTCCGTATTCTTATCTTGTAGGAAGATAAAATCCGGCCGTGGTCTAAATTTGATTGTGCTCTGCCTTAAACTGTCCTTCAATATATCCGAATTTTCGCACTTCATCATAATAAATTCAATAAATTCCATTTGAACAATCCCACTGCTTGACATGCACTCCCACTCCATGATTCCACCACCACCATGTTTCACAGTAGGCACTGGATTAATTTTTCGCACGCCTTTTCATTTTCCTCCATAAAATTTTTCTTCCTTTGATACTTTTTCGAATTTACTTTTTCCTGAAAAAAATTACGTTTTTGCGGATGCCTATGGAGATGGTCTTTGACAAACGCAACCCGTTGAAATGATTAATTCTATAGATAAAAGGTTTCCAACACCCAGACTATCCATTGCACCCTGACTTTTGGAGAATCTTCCTTGCCGCATCGGCAGAAATTTGCTTATTATATTTCTCTTTAGCCTTAACTGCCATTTTATTCACCGTTCGATTTACCTTTATCAGATAGATTAGCCTACGTTGTTCGCTGATGATAGTTGTGGTGGGCGGCCAGATCGAGTCCTCGATATTAAACCTCCTGTCGATTTACAATTATTAATCATAGTTTGGACGAAGGAATATATTCTTCATACTCTTTTCCATATTTTCCTGTAATTGTTTCTTTTTTTCCACAGCTCCATTACGATTTTCCTCTCACTCACGTAAATTAATTTTCTCGTGTCTTCCATAATTAAAACACTATTTCACAGTTATCTAAAGCAAGATCAAACAACCAATTAATCGAAGGAAAATGAATTTGGGAGAAATCGCTTTTGAACAAAGACTTTTTTGTCTGCGTTTCCCCCTTTTACGATAAAACTACAAAGAGCGGCTGCTTGAGGGTCACACAACAAAGAAATTGCTGGAAGTGATCCTTAGCAAGTGCCGCAAGTATGTCTTGAAGTTGGAAACTATCCAACAGTATCATTTCTGATAATTCCACAATAAAGTTCCCTAGCTAATTAAAGTATATAATCTATACTTTATAGCCTGTAAGTTTGCACCTGACGAGAAGCGGCAGGGACGCGTATTTGAAACCAGCTTGAGCTCTTTCCACCTTTCTTTCTAAATATAAATGCACTTTCGAGTTATTCGACAAAACAGATCTAAACTTCCGCACCTATGAGTATTCGCTGAGTTAGCTTAGCAATGGTATAAGTCACTTACAAAGTTGTAAGTGAGAATGGATAAGTTGATCCACCAAAGCTTCTGGAATAGATATGACAGTTACAGATTTTCTAAAGGAACTTCTGTGAACTTCAGGGCAGTAGCTGACAAAGCTGCAGCGCGTTTGACGGCACTCACCCGATTAATGACCAACAAAGGGGGGCCCACCACATCAAGGAGACGACTCTTAAGGAGCGTTGTGCAGTCGCTTGTACTCTACGGATCAGAACTGTGGGGCGACGCTCTCAGCAAGGAGTTACACCGGAAGCGGTTGGCACAGGTGCAGAGACAAGAAGCAATGCGAATCGCATGCGCATACTGAATGGTCTCCGGGGCGGCAGTGCTGGTAATCGCAGGGCTGATACCCATCACCCTCCTTGCGAGAGAGCGGAGAAGTATTTACCTGCGCAGAGGCGAAGATCGAAGAGAAGAGATCACCAGGGAAGAGAGACGTCGCTCTCTCAGCGATTGACAACAGTCCTTGGAGCAAGAAACAAGGGGAAGGTGGACTGCTCGTCTGATCTCTGACCTGAGGCCATGGTTCAGTCGAGTGCATGGTGAGACCGATTTCTACCCAGCTCTTAAGCAGACACGCTTGTTTTCGGTCCTACCTGTACGAAATTGACAGAGCACGGTCTCCTAACTATGTGTTTTGTGCAGGGGAACCGGTTCACGCCTGTCACACATTCTTCTACTGCAAAATGTGGATCCAGCAGCGAGGGGTCCTACTCAGTGAAATTGGAGAGCTCTGTCCGGAAACTGTGGTCGGAGTAATGCTGAAAACAGTTGACAATTGGAATCGCGTGGCGCAATATGCTCGGGCAGTGCTGATATTGAAAAAAGTATTCTTGGAGCGCTGGGAGGCATCGAGGATGGATGGATCTCTTTTCTAACACTTCCTTCCTCTCCCGTCCTTCCCGTTAGAGAAGAGATCCCCATAATCGGAAGGCGCCTCCAGGCGTAGGAACACGAGGCCTAGCCGGAAGTAATGTGTGAAACGGTTCCAGGCTACGTTCTCAGGTTGACAGGGGAGGTGTTTAGTGAGTAGTCCAAAAGCATATTGCGTCTGGGAGTCCCACACTCAGGGTGTAAGCAGCCTTCACCTCCCTACCACAAGAAAATAGAAAAAAAAGTAACTTCTGTAAAGAGATGGTCACACATATTATTTGAATGTTGATATTAAAATGAAATCGGGGGATAAATAATGCACTTTAAAAAAAGTCAATTAAGGATATAAGAACCGCTTATATTTAGGGTGGATAATTATCATTAACCTTCGGAAGGCAACTGTGGTAAAACGTCACCCCACGACTTGAAAAAAATATTTTTTTATGATGATTCAATTAACTCTTTCTAACATTCCATTCCATTAATGTGTTTTGTGGGAGGATGAGATATGTCATCCTCGAATAGATGTCCCATTAATGGGACACCTATCAGCAAATTATGTGAACGCCTCGCGGCAGGTTCCAGTTTAGTTTATATTGGCATTGCTGGCGTGATTCCGCACCCCTGTTGGTAATAACGTATGTGTTATTTTCTAAAGTGTTAAGAATAAATATTTGGTTTTAAGGTGGACATGACTTCGCTCATAGCAAATGAAATCAAAAAATTACTGGAAAATTCTGAAGATGAAAGTTCACACGATGAGAGCCATTCAGATGACGAGAAAATCTCTGAATTCTGTAATTTTGCAGTCAGAAGAAGATGACGTTTCGTCCTGCAGTGATGTTAGTGATCATGAGAATTTTCGGCTAGCCCAGGTAAGAGTGCTAAGATGTGAGAATCGCCATGTTTGATCTTAAGTTACGCCACCTCAAGTCGAACTGAACATACACAAGAAGCCGCCCAAAATACTCAAACGGAAAATAATGCGTTCGAAACGTTATTTTTCCAGTCGATCATTGATTCGTTTGTTTTTCATACGAATCGAAAAATCGAGCAGCACACAGACCAGCGCTATGTAGCTAAAACGGGTAGTATATAAGTGGAAGCGTTAATAGGGTTGCTTTACTTTTCGGCAATAAATCGAGTCAACCGCAAACGTGTAAAAGATATGTGGTTGTCGTATAGTGCTGCTATTTATAAATGCATAACGAACGCTAATCGCTCCCGGTTTTCGCTAATTTGTTTGCGTTTCGATGATGAGGATAGCAGTATCACGGAAAATAACTTTGCACCTATCTGACAAATACGGTCCTTATTTATGAACAATTGCAGGGATTTATATGAACCACGTTTTTTTTGTCACGAGCGATGAGCAACTTTTGAGTTTTCGGAGCAAATGTCATTTTCGCGTACGCAACAAAAGGAGGAGTCAACACTTTCGATAAAATGCATTCGTTCATTTCGGCTAGAAGCACCAGGCGATGGCCACTTCGATTCTATTATGGAATGCTGGATCAGGGTGGCATCGATTCGATGGTGCTTGATGTTGACACTAAAGGCACTGGTATCCGTTTTAGCGAATTTCGGAGCAACTTTTTAAAAGAACTGGCATTGCAACTGGCAAAGCTTTCGTTGTACTTCAAATTTGCCACGAGAATGAACGAGCACTTTGCGTGATATTCTACCTCTACCCTATTGTTATTAATGAGTAAAAAAAGCGTTATAATAAGTGTTATACTTATAAAAGTATAAGTGTTACACTTACCCAAATCGATCCCACAATATACGAATCACACACATTGAATAATAAGCAGTAGTCATAATTATTTTGAATTAAAGATGTAAACAAAGTAGGCATTAATATTTTGAATTGAATTAAGGTAAACAAAGTAGGCATTGATATTTTGAATTGAATTAAATTAAACCAAGTAGGCAATGAGTGATATAAATAGTAGTGAAATTGTCTTAAAGAGGAAGAGTTATTTCTTCGCGTCAAAAGGTACGGACGAGCCTCTGTTCTCTATCACCCAATGTGAGGCTGCATTGGGGTGTCTTTTTGAATACCGGTTCACGTATACAATATAAATTGTGTACCGGGAATATAATAAATATAAATTAATAAAGTTGGTGTTATTAAATGAAACAAGAGTTTTATTTATCTCTCCGTCTAAGAAACATAAACTATAAGCACATTTTTACTAATGGTATTAACAATGGAATTATTGATGTGAACATCTTTGATTAGCTTAATGAAGAGTTGGTATCATCTGAAGACTGCATTTTCCTCATGCTCATTCAGCTCCAGTGAATTAAATCCGAAGTCGTTAAACTTCCAAGAAGTTTAAACTGTATGGAATAGGCGGGGCTTAAATTTTCGGGAAATTATGTTCGTGTGGAGTTAACATTACTGTTAAGTTGATTTTCCTGCATCCATGTGCTGCAAGAAATTGGTTATGGTGATGCAATTAATGTAATGAGTCTTACTCGTAATTTTATCGTACAAGAACGAAATATGAGCATTCTCAGTATTTGAATACTCCATGCAAATCAAAACTAATTATATGCTTGAATTAGAACAAGGAAATGAAAGTAGTATCCTTAGATATAAAAAAAGGAACGGGAAATTCAATTACACTGGTCAACAAAGTTTTTGCCCAGTGATAGTGAGTTGTAATATCAAGAAGTACGTGGTGACTATTCATCAACCATAGACGTTTCACGGCTGGCTTAGTTCGATTTTCTGAGTTATGCTCAGGTTGTGCTTGTTGTAACATGTATGGAGTGTTAACACCGCGCATACCCACGGACGTGTTTTGTTTTGTTCAATGGCTGGTATCTAACGAGTATGATATACAGAAACAAACTTGTGAACAGTATTAAATCTGAATCTACTGAACGTGTAGAGTGTTAAATCTGTAGCTCACAAATAGTTTGAATAGTGTATTTTGTATTAAGTGAATTTTTAGGTTTTTAATTGAGTTCTGGGTATTTGTTTTTATGTAATCCAAATAATTTTTGTTACGTGTGCGGTTATTTTACTACAAAAGAGAAAAGTGAAAAATTAACTCCGCTAATTTTTCGGGCATACGAACTATACTTTGGCCACGCAGTTAGAAATCAAGATAAACCGTGGGTTAGGCACGTGGTATGTTCGAGTTGTGGTAAAAATTTGAGGGATTGGCTGTCTGGCCGTCGATCAAGTTTATCTTTTGTAACACCAATGCTATGGAAAGAACAGAAAAATCATCTTGAAGATTGTTATTTTTGTGTGAAAAATACTGCAGGGCTCAACACTCGTAAAAAAAAGGAAATATCACTATATTGAAACCAGGTCAGCTCAAGACCTCAACCCCACGACGAACACCATCCAATTCCTACAGCGCCTTTGGAAGAAGAAACTGAAGACGATACGGAAAGCCATGACCCCACAGATTCAGATTATGTTCTTCCCAACTCATCTGAACCTCATTTAATTACTCAGCCTGAATTAAACGACTTAATTAGAGACATACTTCTATCGAAAGCACAAGCAGAACTTCTTGGCTCACGTCTCAAGCAATGGAATCTCTTAGCAAAAGGCACAAAAGTCACCATTTTTCGAAACCGCCACTTTGATCTTGTGAAGTTTTTTCAGTATTTCATGTTTCAGTTTATTGTAATAACATCAATGCCCTATTTCAAGCGTTGGGTATTAACCACGACCCACAATCTTGGAGGTTATTCATAGATTCATCGAACAGTAGTCTAAAAGCAGTACCATTACACAACGGTAATAAATACCCTTCTATTCCTGTGAGTCATGCAGTTTCTTTGAAAGAAACCTACGAAAATCTGAGGCTTGTACTTAAGCAGATAAAGTATGAAAAATATTCTTGGAAGATCTGCGCAGATTGTAAAGTTATTACTATACTTTCGGGTATGCAACAAGGTTACACTAAATACAGTTGTTTTTTACAGTTTTTTTACAGTTTTCGATAAAGAAAATCATTACGTCAGAAAAGTTTGGCCAGCCACGAAAAGTTTCACTCCAGGATCAGAAAATATAATGCATCCACCATTAGTTCAACTACAGAGCATTATTGTGCCACCTTTGCATCTAAAATTAGGAATAATGAAAAACTTTGTTAAATCTCTTAACCACGAAAGTGATGCTTTTCAATATCTTAAAAATAAGTTTCCAAAAATGACAGAGGGAAAATTAACTGAAGGGATTTTTATAGGGCCTCAAATACGAAAGTTGATAAACGACAATACTTTTAAAATAAATTGAATAAAGAAGAGAGCAAGGCTTGGAAATCCATGGTACATGTTTTTACTAATTTTCTCGGAAATGTGAGAGCTGAAAACTATAGAACACTTGTAAAAAATATGATTGAGGCCTTGCGCGTTATTGGCTGTAAAATGTCCCTCAACATACATATTCTGGACTCACATTTAAATTTTTTTCTTCAATATATGGGAGACGTTAGTGAAGAGCACGGTGAGCGTTTCCACCAGGATATAGCAGGCATGGAACAGCGTTATCAGGGAAAGTGGAGCCCTGCTATGCTAGCAGACTATTGTTGGACGTTAAGAAGAGAAGCTGTAGATCTCGATTATAGAAGAAAAAGTAGTTCAACTTTACACTTTTAAGATTTATAAATGTATTAATATAAGTAAACTTTTAACTGAGCTGTAAGTCTTTTTATTGATATCCACAAAAAACTCGAGCTAACTAAGGCATAAAATTAATACCACTGTGAACGTTTTTTAATGTTCTCTTAAAATCAGTTGAATTCTTTTCATTGGTTTGCAAAAGTTGTTTTTTTGTTGACCAGTGTCAGTGGTTCTATTTGCAGCCATTCTTGGTTGTCAAGGCACGATATTCATGTTGGCAAGTAGAAAGATCAAATTTTTTTTATTATATATAATCTTATCGTAAAATTAAGAATGCAAAGAAAATTGCAACGCATGTTCGCGATTGGCGGCCCAGTAGGTCAACATTTTTCTACGTTTGATGAACGATTCATCGGGAGGCAAAGCACAGAAAATTCAGCAGGTAGTACTGTGAATATCGCTAAAAAAGAACACAAATGTAAATACTGAAATCAATATGAGCGCAAGCACTGTCTACCAAAAAGTGAACATAGTAAAGCATCCCGTAAAAACCATACAATTCTAAGAAAATCAGAAGCTCTGATTGCTTTACCGGAAAAAGTATAGAAAGAGTATCGACCATTTGGGCGTATCTTACTTCTTTTCTTTTTTGCTGCTGTAGGCAGGTGACGGCTGATTACACTCTGCGTGTGGGACTCCCCTGTCAACCTGAGCATCTAGCCTGGAACCGTTTCACACATTAATTCAGGCTAGGCCTCGTGTTCCTACGCCTAGAGGTGACTTAGGATAATGGGAATCTCTTCTCCAACCGGAAGGAGGGGACAGGAAGGAAGTGCTAGAAAAGAGATCCCCCATCCCCGATACCTCCCAGCGCTCTAATAAAGCTTTCTTCATTATCAGTACTGCCCGAGCATATCGTGCCTTGCGATTCCAATTGTCAACCGTATTCAACATTTCTCCGATTAGAGTTTCCGGATAGAGCTTTCCAATTTCTCTGAAGAGGTCCCCACACTGCTGGCTCCATCTTTTATAAGAGTAGAAGAAGAGAAGAAGACAGACGTCATCCAACGCTCCTGCACAAAACACACAGTTAGGAGATTATGGCCTGTCAATCGTGTGCAGGTAGGACCGAAACAATCATTCCCGCTTAGAGCTGGGTCAAGTAGAAATTGGTCTCACCACGCACTCGACTGAGCCATGGCCTCAGATTAGTTGTCAGACGTGCAGTCCACTTGCCCTTTATGTCTTGCTCCCAGGACTTTTGCCAATCGCTGAGAAAGCGATGTCTCTCTTCTTTGGTGATCTCTTGCCTTTGGTCTTCGCCTCTGCGCAGGTAAATACTTTTGCGTTCTCTCGCACGGAGAGCAATGGGTATTACTCTTGCGATTACCAGCACTGGTGTGATACCCACAGGAGTGAAAGTAAATTACTTACTTTTCAACGATAAATATCAATTGAAATATTTGGCTCCAAGAATTTCCGGCAAATATGATGAAGCAAGAACATTGGATTCACAATGCTCCAAAGTACACAAATCCAACCATAAAGCATAGCAACGATTTGAATATGGTTTTGGTGTGCATGGTGCATCAGGGGTTATAAATCCCGCATTTATTTTCTCGATACATAGGTCCACAAACAGATGAAACGAGCAAAGTGTCGTTGAAGTTAACTTTGAATGAGAAATTACATAAAACTTCGTTCGACTGAGAAATGTATTGAGTCAATGTGAAGACCACTAGATGATGTCAAAGATGAAAGGGAAGCAGACTAAGTATTAGTTTGCAGATTTTGCTGCGTTCATGTACATACTTGAAAACTTTTTTGATGACTTTAGTATGCAGTATTGGTATTTCTTCTTTTGTTGTTGAAATTTCATTGCCATGTTTTTTTCGTCAAATTTTTAGACCCAATATCTAGAAAGAACCTAAACACGCCAAAAGCACAGAGAAGAACAAAGCGACAAGAAAGCTTGGACAACACTAACATACACGGGAAAAATAACATACAAATTGGCTGTTATTGAAGAAACACAAAATCAACACGGCTTTCAAAACAAAGAGCAGTTCGGGACAAGTTCTACGAACTGACATAAACGAAGGAATAAGGTTTATATAAATTAGCCTGAGCGTGCCAACACAGCTACATCGGTCATTCAGGAAAGAAAATAAAAAAAAATTAGGGTCTGCAATAAAAGGCTACAAAAACCAGACGCGGCAGCCAAGTCCAACTTCGCAAAGCACATGACTGAATACAAATGTTTACCAACCTGCGTCAAGGAAACCGTGAAGGTACTACATATACAGCATAAAGGAAGACGGTTGAGCGCACTGGAAAATATGGAAATATAGAAACAAAAAACATTTGACGGACGCATCATCAACGAACAAACAAACACTCATTCGGACATCATCTTCGAGTCGCTAAAACTGCTCTACAAAAATCAAAAGAAGCTCTACACGACCACAACAGACGAAGAAGCCTGAGATGAAAACATAAAGCTCCCGCAAAATAAGAAGACCACGCAATTGTTCCTACCTGCATAAAAGGACACCTATCTGCTTGCATAAACGACGGACCTATAAAAAATGACACTTGACATCGACAGAACTCAGAACGGAACATCATACCGATACTGGCGCCCCGCTGAAACGCGTCTGAGGACAAATCGAAGGAAGTGACGGGAGCGCCTGAATGTTCCGAATAAAAAAAAGAATATCTAGAACTTTATTTTTTCTGAAAATATTTTTCAAATTAAAATGATTATACAACACTCTGCTAGACGTGTGAAGGTCCTCATTATTTTGACAGTGGCTAAAACATAAAATAATGTTTTTATTTGAAAATAATTATTAAGTCTCCTCCAATGAACGTGTCCCAAGGCATTTTAAATGATAAAACCATGGCTTCCATCACATCAACACCCTACGGATTAAAAATGATGCAAAAACTTTCATCGAATCATTCACTGTCAATTATTCTTTCATTTTCAGTAGACAAAGTTCTTATCAATGGCTACGGAAACCTTTGTACCTTCGTATCAGTATCACTGTCCCAGAAAATCACTTGGAAAATTGGTAATTACGTTGACGATAACCTAAATTGCATTTCAATTAATCTTCCGATGGGGACAGTTTGCTTTTCCATTTCAACAAGGTCAGGAATTTTTACTCGCATTATTTTCCGAAAAGAAACAACTGAGGACACATCAGCATCTCACTTACAGTTCCAAGAAGCGTTCCGTGAAAATGTTATGAAAACGCTCGCCTGACAATCAATGCCTCGCCGAGAAAATTATTTTCCCATTTGATTCAGGATAAGGTTTGGCAATACAGCAATTTTAATCTTCATTTAGGTGTCTACGGTTGTTTTTACGAATGCGTTACCAGATTAGATTCCTGCGAGTGTAAATAATTCTTTGGCTGAGAGCTTTCTAATCCTATTCATTTGTCAACCTTAAGTCGATTCAGTCTTAGAATGCCACATTAAAATATAATTAGCTGTCAAGTGGATTTCAATGGTCGTTTATCACTTGTTTAAGATGTTACATCAACACGGAAACGCTCCTAGAAGGTATTTGCATAGTGACAACGTCAATAATTAAGGATTAATGAATTAGCAGAGGAAAGTAAAATCTGGGCATTTGGCTAAGTAGATCCTTAACGAGGGTTTTGCTACATATACACGTATAAATAGCTTCATGTTTTTGATATGTCGTAAGTTACATTTATTACGTAAAAAGTAACATCGTACCTCGTCGAAAAATGACGGCATTGCATATATGCTTCAAATTTTTCAGTTAATACTGTGCAAATCTTGTTCAAAGGCACCCGCCAACGATTAAAAAGATTACCAACACTTTTAATATTCAACGTTTTCAAACGTTATTGCTCGTTTTCACTTTCCTGCCATCGTTCATTTTTTTGCGCTCACTTCCTTTTGATAACACCTCTGAAATCTTTTGAACATCCTGTTCAAAGACCCAAATAAAATTATCAAGAGGAGCCTAAGCTCATTTCATGATGTGTACCTGCATATAAGCAGACACAGTTATACCTTCACGTGTACATCCAACGTGTAGGAAAAAGAAATTAAAAATGTTCTCCGCCTTAGACGTAGTTCCACTTTGACCTGAGCAAAAGGATTTCTTTTTGAGTAGAAAGGAGATCGTTATATTTAATTTTGAAAAACTTCTTTCCGTCTAACATGTTTTGACGGTAGTGAAAGGAATTACAGTGCAAATCCATAACTGAACGTTGTATATGTTTAAAAAGTGTATAGAATATTATACGAAAATAATCCGTCAATTTGACGGTATCATGCAGTTTCTTCCTGTCTTTGTTGGAGTTTATGATATTCAACAAAGATTAAATGAATAATTATGCGATACAACTCTTATAACGCATGGGACGTGAATTGGCTCTAACATGTTTTTTGAATACTGATTTCGTAAACAATTGCAATTAAATAACCAATATAAATGACTTCTACATTGTTATCCTAATAAATATTATATTATCAGTATCTATACTATTTGCCCTTTTCCTAATCTCCTTTTACTTATTTTCTTAATCGAAATGCTTCATCCTACCACAATAAAACAAGGACTAATAAAATGCAAGGCATTTGGGTCGTAGATTTTCCCCAACAATGCTGATTTTCATGACACTGTAATTGCAGTTGATTGTTTGGATTATCCCTTACTATTTCTCCCAATATCCAACTGCTTTTGCGAGCTTAAAAATGTTTAACTAGACAGTTTGACATCTTGTCTTTTAAACATTTTCACGCAGCACATTAAAAAAAATTTTAATAAATAATTGATTTTTTTTCACCACACTAAAGTGAACGTAAAGTAGCTGAAGTAAACGATTTCGAATTTTGTGTATAACATTTACAACAGTTAAACGGTGATGGTCATATCGAACAGTCTCCGGAACCCTGGTGCTGGTAATCGCAGGGGTGACACCCATGACCTCCTTGTGAGAGTGCGCAGAATTGAAGAAGTCACCAGGGAACAGAGACATCGCTCCCTGAGCGATTGGCAACAGTCGTGAGAGCAAGACACAAGGGTAAGGTGGACTATACGTCTGATCGCTGATCTAAGGCCGTAGCTCAGTCGAGTGCATGATGAGACTGATTTCTACTTGACCCAGCTTTTAAGCGGACATGGTTGTTTTCGGTCTTAGCTGCACAAGATTGACTGGTTACGGTGTCCTAACTGTATGTTTTATGCTGAAGAGTTGGATGACGGTTTTCACACATTCTCCTCTTGTAAAAGATGGAGCCAGCAGTGCGGGGACCTCTTCAGCGAAATTGGAGAGCTCTATCCTGAAACTACGGTGGGAGAAATGTTGAAAAACGTTTGACAATTGGAATCGCATGGCACAATATGCTCGGTCAGTGCTGACACTGAAAAAAGTTCCCGTTCTTCCGACGTGAGAAAAGATTCCAATGGATCAGAAGGTGCCTCGAGGCGAAACCCTAAGTAATGCGTCAAACGGTTCCAGACTAGGTGCACAGGTTGATAGAGGAGGTATTTAGTGGGTAGTCCGCAAGCATTGTGCGTCTGTTGAAAATTTTGCGTGAAAATTTTGCTGGTCATTAGGGCCATTTGCGATAAGTTCGTGGTTACCTACTTCTAATATAGACTACTCAAAATCTATCTAGTGACTCCGCTTGTCATTGTTTTGAGTTACTTTCATATGCTAAAGACATTCCATAGCTCAGTGCATCGTCAGTTAGTTGACATACTTCGCTTTGCATACAATTTTTGTGTTTTTGGGAATAAAATTGACCCCATAGGACAACTAAGTTGCGAAATAAAAACATTTACGTGTTTTGATTTTGTGTGTCAACTTTGAAGTGGAAACGGAAATATAAGTGGCAATGATCACATAATTTGTTTGGCAATGAACACATAATTCGTAAATTAATGGTTATAACGCGCAAATGGATGGCTTATAATTTACGAATTGGGAATGTTAGCACTGTTTTCGTTGACGAAGAAAGAAAATTATGAAGGCGTCGATGGGGAAGCTTCAGAAACTAAAGACCAGAACTCTAAAGAATCTGACAGTTCGGAATATTTTAGAGATAAAACATCTGATGATAAATTGGCGAGAGATTTGAAGAATGCATCACAATAGAGAGTTGGCTCCAACCACGTGCTTGAGGTCGTCTTCGATCTAAGCTGACGGGAAAGAACAGCTTCGTTTGTTTCTTTCTTGTTCTGTTTACGTTTCTTTTTTTTACTTCCTTATGTTCGACAGATCACCTTTGTGATGTTGATCCTGTATTCAGGATTATCTGGACCAGCAAAAAATTTGCATATAATCCATGAATTTTGGAATTCACTTTTTCTTTTGTCATAATAGAATTTATGGTTGAGCACACTAGTGTTATCAAAATGTTGTTACCTTTTCCGTTGTAGTGTAAGTGGCATAGATAAATATTAATAACAAAAAACAAACAAGCACCATTAATGAAAATTTTTATTAAAATTTAAAGTTTTGATTAAAATTTTAATTTTTACTCAAAATTTTTTATATTAAAAGAAAATCATACGAAATAAAATATAACTAAGACTACTATTAAAATGAAAACATTTATAATTCGATTCAGTTATTTAGTCATATTTAGATCCATAATATTAACAACAAAATAATTTCTCAGAAGATGACCAGAGATCGGTACGCAAGAAGGTAAGTTAAAGTTAAAGACAAAGTTAAAGTTAAAATCAAAGCGAAAGTTAAAGTTAAAGGCAAAGTTAAAGAGTAAGTGGCAGTGAAAGACTAAGACTAAAGGCAAAGTTGTAGACAAGATCAAATTTAAAAAAAGTAATGCTAAATTACGGGAAATACAAAGAAAAATAAAGTAAAAATAATCATATTGTCAAAATCAAACTGCTATAAAATCAGCGGGAAAAAATAATAATTATGAAATAATTTTTCAATTGTAAATCAGCTGCTAAGATGCGGAAGGATTTGGCAATTGGTTGGTCATTATTTGATTTGTGCCACGAGTCCTGTAAAATTGTGTATTATGATAAGTGATAAAAGGATAAAGATAATTGTGTTGATATATCGTTGCACTCTTTTATATACATATAGTACAATTTAAGTGAAAAAGTTTCAATGACTATATCTAGCAGATAACTAATTTAAGTGTGTATGCGCTACCCAAAGGATAAAAAAAATCGCTATATTTATCCAATTGATTATTTAAAAAACGACGGTGGATTGCCTAACGATAGAAGTGCTGTTTACCCGCGCGAGCTAAAGACGAGAAACGAAAAAATCAGGACGTAAGACCGTTTTTAAGTGTGTGTTTGTGATTTAGTGTTACTTTTCCTTCTACTTTTGTTTCGTGGTCGCTGCGATTATAAAATGAAGACTTAATCAAAGCCAGATAAGCATGACCTGAACTTGTTTGCTCTTGTTGCAAATAATGCGATTTTAGATTACTTTTCTAAGTGTGCTATACATGACAATTTCACTGAGTAGAAAGAATTTACAGAGACAAAAGAAGTAAGGTTGACAGGGAGGCCCAAAATTATAAAACATACACTTTATTTTAGTACTCCCTTCAAATTAGAGCCTTCTTTCGAGACAAAGCTTTAGTGAACATATTTGTGAATTGATGATCTGTGCTTACTTACCTTAAATTCATGAGTTTTTTGATTACATTTATTGCAACTTGATTGTCAGCGTTTAGACACCCGGAACTTTGTATGTACTCTGCTGCATTACTTAGCAATCATTGTAGCCACAATATTTTTTTGTAGCTTCACCGACAGCTTTCCATTTCAGATGTGGATGATGCTACACTTTGCTGGCGTTGACTTGACCATGTGAAAGCAGCGCCACTTCTTATGACCTGTCGAAAACGTATCCTGTCATGGAGCACCTTGATGTAAAATTATTAGCGTAATTCGCCTCACTTTGGCAAATTAAATCAGTTGTCTGCGGCTTGGGTTGATAACATAAACCCAGCTTTATGGTATCTTTTAGATACCTCAATATTGACTGCGTTTCAGTGAGCCTTGTTTTAACAGTGCAAAAACTGACTAACTATACTGATATACCGACGTTTATAATGTCAGGTCTGGTTATCGTTACTAGATAAATAAGTGATTCAACGGCTTCTCGGCATGACATGTTCTTCACAGATGCTGTCTGACTTTTCTGTAACTTCACATGAGGATCAGCAGGAATACGATTGGGTTAGCACTCCTCATGTTAAATTTGTGCAGTCATTTATCTATGTACTTGGTTAAATGAACAAAAATGTGTCAAATGTGTTTGCTCTTTTTGCATACCAACAAAGTTAGACGGAGGACAAGTCATTATATCAAAGTTAATTTTCAATTGATCAATTACTTCTTTTAAAGTCAACTTTCTTTTCGAAATAAACAGACTATGTCTACAAGGGCGGGTCAGCAAGTACTTAGAAAATAGCATTAACCGTAAAATGCATTTTGTATCATAAATGATACATACTGGAAAAATCAATATTAATCGGCATAGAATATCACTTTCATCACAACGCTAATTTCATCATATTTGTAACAAAGCGCTCCAACCATTTTGCATCAGACTGTAAAGAGAAATGCGACAATGATAACGGCACTTCTGATTTTGCGATGAAGTGACATTTAGGAGCTCATCAGTGGTTTTGGTCGTGCTTGTTTGATTTTGTTTAGGTGTTCGTAATCGACCCTAAGTTTTGAAAAAAATTAATAATATTTTTGTGAATATCTCCCGATTGTGTCAGTGGTGCTTCCATAAGAAAAAAAGCAGTGCTTTTGATGTAAGTGGGAATTTTGTGGTATGTATCAAATATGTTACAGTGGCCTTTGCTTTATATTTAGAATGAACCCAGGTGAAAACGAAAGGCCCCTGAAGCCGCATGAGCTGCAGTTTATAATTGACAATTGGGATGTTAGCGAAGATGAATTCGATCATTCTGAAGATGAAGAAAACTTCGATGTCGAAAACATTCCAATTGTTTTTGATTATGAATTAGAAGAGGAAGTAAATCTGACTGCAAATGAACGTCTA
Organism: Stratiomys singularior; assembly: GCA_954870665.1. Classification (NCBI taxonomy): domain Eukaryota; kingdom Metazoa; phylum Arthropoda; class Insecta; order Diptera; family Stratiomyidae; genus Stratiomys; species Stratiomys singularior. Next base: position 64,187,937 of record OX940880.1, on the reverse strand, counting down.
AATCAAAAATATGATGAACGTGAAAATATAATTTGGAAGAAAAAAACTTATATTTAATGAAGAGCAAAAGCAGTTCAGAGGAGACAGTAATCTACCTTTATCGGTATCGACATTAGAAAGTCCCTACGATTATTTCCGATACTTCTTTGATGATGAATTGATCAACTTAATTGTACAAGAGTCCAACGTATATGCAAAACAGAAAGATATAGGTACTACAAACCATTTCAAGGCTGCAGATGTAAAAAAATATTTGTGGGTATGTATATTCATGTCTGTTATACACTTACCCAATATAAGATGCTATTGGACTACAAAGCTTGGAGTGCCATATCAAAGAAACGATGAGCCTAAAGCATTTCGAGAATGTGAAGAAATTCGTACATTTCAACAATAATTCAAAAATGCAACCTAAGGATAATGACGATTTTGATCGATTGTTTAAACTTCGGCCTGTTTTGGATTATTTAAACACTAAATTTGCAAGCATACCATGCGAACAATATTTGTGTGTGGACGAGCAAATATCTTCAACAAATACGAAGCACTATCTCAAACAATATTTGCCGATGAAGCCCCATAAATGGGGTTTCAAATTTTTAGTTTTGAGCGGCGTCAGTGGATATGCTTATAACTTTGAAATATATACGGGATCCAATATAAAGGCACTACCAACAGAGCCAGACTTGGGATATTGTGCTAATGTTGTAGTCCGGCTTCTTCGAAACGTCCCAAAAAACCAAAATTTTCGAATTTTCGTTGATAACTTTTATTCGACGATATCTTTGATTTCCTACTCATCTTCCATGGGTATATTTTCTTTAGGGACAATAAGAAGGAATAGAATTCCTAATTGTAAATTGCCTACTGACACTGACACAAAAAACGATCCAAGAGGCAGTATTTATGAATTCGTTTCTAATGCAAATGGCACAGATATTAGAACTGTTGCGTCGAAGGACAATAAACTTGTCACATTGGTGTCGAATTTTGTCGGCGCATTACCTTTAGCAAAAATTCAAAGATTCGACAAAAAACAAAAAAAATAGCTCTTGTGAATAGCTGGTTGCTATATAGAAAAGCTTGCATTATGAAGAAAGAAAATTTTTTGAACTTGGCGGAATTTCGATTTGAAGCTTACATATGTAATTTGTGAAAAGTGCGGAGTTGCACTCTGTTTCAATAAAGGAAACAAGTGTTTTAAAGATTTCCACCAATAAATTATTATTGCCCCACTAAGAAGGCCTAAATTTGAGTTTTTTATTTACAATGTTAGAACATAACTAATGATTTATTTATTTTTTCATAATTGAATTAAGATTATAATACCTAAATGTTGTGATACTTATTACTAGAGAAAAGGAACTGAATTACTTTTGTCAATACCAAAATCAGAATAACAATAAACTGTACTGCATAAATTGACTTTCTATTTTTAATACAACCCCCAAAGGCCAAAGTATCATTTCTGCTACATACAGGAAAAATCGAATTTTCAGGACATTAGGACATAATTGATTTTTGTCATTATTTTTCCCAAATTTTACATGTTAGAATACATAACTGTGATTTTTTTCGCTCAAAACAAAACAATGGTGCATTTTAGGGTTACAACAATTTTTTTTGGTAAATTTTTGTTTTATTTTTCAACATAATCTCCTTACAGCTCAATACACTTGGTTAGACGTTTCTATAATCTGTTTAACCAGTCAGACAATAAAAATTTTTGCAATTTGTTTTGTTTAAATTCATTGAACCAGTTATCAATAGTTGCAAGTGAAGGAGCAGATGTGCCGTGAACTAAATCCAACTCATTTTTATTTCTTTTGCTGTTAAGCCTATTATATGAAAATTTTTAAAAACAGATCTAAACTCAATTTTCTCCATTTTTGTAACCAAACAATTTTTTTTTTCGATGCGAGAGAAACACACAACAACTCAATCAATCCGGCTGAAACTTCACAGCATACCTATTCGGTAGTGCCGCTGCATAACAATGTACCGTTTATAGTGCTAATCGCGCCATCTGCTTAATTTTCTAAGGACTTATTGACCTACCCTAGTACGTAAAGGCATAAATAGCATTTAATTCCTGTAACATGGTGAATAAAGACATGCTGACTTGTTGAGCTTTTGACAAGACAAAACTTTAGAGCGGTGCTGAATTTAGTGTTGCAGCACTTGTCAGCTTGCTTGATTTCTTGAGTTTGCATACACTATTAGGTGCACATTCTAAGTCTTCAGGTGGTACAATACATATATCTTTTTTTGAACTAAATATAGAAAATATAGAAAAGCTGTCTTAATGCAAAGTGCATTATTTCTTGATCTTGTTCAGCAGCAATTGATAATAGTGTCCGTAGCGTTTCACATTCAGACGAGACTTATACTGGTCGACCCGTTAGTTCTTCCTTAAACCCGAAAACCCTCTTCCACCCAATCACTTCAGACTTCTCAACCAATGTCCAGGTCTTGTTTTTACTATGAGATTTGCATTCTTCACATATTCACATTTCGACAACTAATGTGTCGTGTAAGTCAGAGGTAGATGTACTTCTGACTTACAATTCCTTCATTATGACATCAGTATGTTTAAAAATCGTTGGCTTGGTTTGCAAGTATTCGTTCTTTGGTCTTCGTGTTATAATTGATGCTGGAAGATCTTCTATTTTTCTTTCTGGTACAAAGATACTGCTGTTTGGTGAATATTCAAGATTAGATTCATCTGATCTAGTCGCTGTGGAGATTGATTCTGGGCTTGCATGAGGGCGCTCTCCGCTTATAGACTTGATCTTCAATTCTGTCAAATCCACTGGAACATAGTTTTTTATAATAGTTGATTCCAGGAAAGCTGCATTTCTGCTTTTCAAAAATAATCCAGAAGTAGGCTAATAAACCCTTAGCCCTTGCTATCACTACAATAACCAGTGAAAATAGCTTCCTTTGCTTTTGGATCCCACTTCCTTCTTCTCTCCCTGGGTAACTGTAGCATGGTTTCAGACCCAAATACATGGAGCTGATTGACACACGGATGCTGGTTGACATTTTGTGCCCGAGCATATCTCTTCAGGAATTATGTATGACAAAGATTTGTTGGAGTTCTATTCAGTAAATATGTAGCATTTTCTATTACTACTGCTTTTGCTTTTGTCTAATTTGGCATAAAGTAACATGGACTTCACTCCTTCGACCTATTTGGGTCCTATTGAGTTGTTCATCAGCTCCATTTTGCTTGGGAGTGTAAGGTACCGTTGTTTGATGTGTAATACCATTATTTCTTAAAAGATCTGAAATATAATTGTTGATGACTTCAAGACCGTTATCAGTGCAAAGACACGTGATTTTGCCATCTAGCTAGTTTTTTATATGTGTCTTGAATCCTTCAAATTTATCGGTCAATTCTGATTTTTTCTGTTACAAATAAACAAATACCTTTTCAAAAAAGTCATCAGTAAAGTGAGAAAATATCTAGAGCAGCCAAGAGTTTCTGTCTCCAAAGGTCCACACACATCTGAATGCACTATTTCGAGGGGTTTTGTGGCTCTTGCTCTTTTATTTTTGAATGGCAATCGAGTCTGCTTTGTTTCAAGGTATATTATATTGAATTGCCCTTTTTCTTTAGAATTTTCATTCCTTGAGTTTTTTCTGTAATTTTATTTAAGTAAATAAAATTGAGATGACCCATGTGCTGGACCCATATTGCCATAGATAAGCATAATTTTCTTCAAAATCAGATATGTAAGCGTGTTATTGTATAAATTCAGTCGATACATGTTGTTTACTAATCTGGATTTTGCTACTATGGTGTTAAATATGTTCAGAGAAACAAATTCCTTACTATTGAATTTGATTAGACTATTCTTTATTATTTGGCTAACTGATATTAGGAATTGATTTCAGGAATATAAGATTTCAGGAGTGATACCTTTCATCATAGAGAGCAACAAATCATTCCCTGGAACATTTCATTGTTTTGACTGGTCTCTTTTTATGTTTTATGCTCTTTTAATGTTATAATAAGTTGTTACATCTAGTCACGTACACGATTACTCCCAAGTCAACATACCATCAATCAGCAGCATAACTTGAGTTTTCTGTTTTATCTTTCTTTTTAGATTTGCAATTGAGGCCCTTCTGGCTGAAAAGGCTTTTTATTTCCTATGAAATTTTAATTAATTGCAAATGCTGCAGTTTGACTCCCATTCATTTTAACATCTTACAGAATTTTCGGTTTCACTTAGTCTGCACTGATTTTTACTTCTAAACTTTCAATTGCAATTGTCATGGGATGATAGGACTCTGGTAGACCCGAGAGCAGTAAGGCTCCCAACCACTCGTCGTAATGTTTCTTAATTTTGCGCGGTTGACATGATCTTAATGGACTATGGGGTGACGCCCTTACCAATAGAACAAAACGATAGTGGTTGCAACAAGTGAAGCGATTGCCCATCATCCGTCTTACTAGACAACGCAGAAAGCTTTAATGGCGCATGTATTTAGAAAACGGAGATGAGATTGCCTGGGAAGTGATAAAACCTTCTCAATGATTGAATGATGAAGTCCTGGGGTGCGGAGCAACAGGAAGTGATCTACATGCCTGATACCTGACTTGATAGGCTAGGCTCTTAAAGTATGTTCTCAGGTTGACAGGAGAGATGTACAGTGTTTAGTGGTTACAAGTATCGTGCGTCTGGGAGTCTCCCATCAAGAGTTTAAAAAGCTTTCAACTCCATACCGCAAAAAAATATTTGTTTATATTTTTATAAATGTGTTCTGTGGCATAATTTGAAAGGATTGTTGTCACTTTCTTGTCAAAATTTCAGGTTAACTCAAAACTGAATGAAAAATTCAACATAAACAAATAAACCATACATGGATACAGCCCTAACTTTACCCGGTTATAAAGAAAGTGAGCCTTTCGTTTGCAATAGAGGCGTTTTATGTCTGTGCTTTGTACTTCCGCGAAACCGATAAAACTACGTTAAATTTTCATTTTTCCCATACGTTATTTATCGGATGCTGATTTATTTTCCGGTATTCACTGGCGACGTATTCGATAGGATATGAATATGTTCCAGGGTCAGTTTATTCTCAATGCAGTCTGATATATGAATTGAATTATGAATGAATTAGTATGGATTTGTTTTCCGCGTATCAAGCCAGGATCCGTATTGGAATTGTTAACACTTGAGCAAATTCATATTCCAATGATTGCGCGTAATTCACGTGATGTTAATTACTTCCAGATAATTTGTGGTTTATCGCACTTTTGGCTTAGTTTTTCGTGAATATTATATGCCTTACAATTTGCTTTTTGCATATTTATTATAAATTATCCAACTGTTTAAATATTATTGTACCTTTATATGCTCGTACCATAAAAAGTAGGCGTTTAGAAATTAAGGAGCGGTAACTTATTCTAAACGAGTACTAACGTGAACTTAGCAGTAATCGGTTCGTGATTTGGCGAAAATTTCTAATTGCTTAACAGGTTCATAAAATGTTGTGTTAATATTTCAATAAAATCATGTTTTCAAGTAGTATGTAGTTTGATTTTTATGCCCTTCCCTCTCTCTTTCTCTTTCGATTTCTCGGTCCTTTTCAGTGTTTTCAAATATTTGCATCCTGATGACTTATTTCTCCTGGCTCCAAGCTGAGGACTGGAAAATCAACCAACACTATCGCTATTTGGAAGTTTTTGATTACCGCCAACAGAATCAAAATCAGAAATCGTTTGCATTCAAACATATGAGAAATTTTGGATTAGTGCTCTAGCATATTTTGGAGCATCCACCTATGTACGAAGCCGACTTAGAGTAACAAGTAGCTAAAAAGTATCTCCAACCTGTCTTTTCATGTGTTACTTTCTGAATAGAGCAATGAACACAATCTTTACTTCTTCCTCTGTCATTTCGTTGAGTAATATATAGAAGGCCATTGGGAATTTCGATAATTTCATAAGTCAAAGGAGGCTTGACATTAAGATCTTAAAAATCCCCAGTCTATCTTCCCAAGGTAACGTGGGAATTGTGAATGGGTTAGATGAAAGCAAAGTTGGTTGCGGTTTATGAGGATACCTAGGTGACTATGATCGCAGTTAAATATTGGTTCAACGAATTTAATCGTGGGCGAACATCCGTTTATAATTAGGGGCGACCAGGACTCCCATCAGACGTGGTTACGGAAAATATCATTCAAAAAGTCTACGATCTGATTCTCGCTGATTGACGAAACTTAGGGCGCAAAGTTGCAGAGGCCATAGGTGTGTTGACCAGAACAGCAATTAATATTTTAATGGTAAGTTGGCGATCAAAACATTGTCGGCCGGCTGGGTGGCGCAATTGCTGACGGAGGGCAACAAGCAGATGCGACTGCTAACTTCGAAGTAGTGTTTGGAGTAATTCAAGCAAGATCTGAAGAAGTTTTTGAGTCAAGTTGTTACCGTTGATGAAACCTGGATTCATATTTACACACCAGGAACCAAGCAACAATCAAAATAATGGATTTCTCCCTATGAATCTGTTCCAAAGAAGGCGAAGACGGCCTCATGGCGATAATTTTTTGGGGTGCGAACGGCGTCATCTTTATGGATTTTTAGAAAAAGGAAGAACGATCACTGCACAATATTACAGTGAGTTATTGGACCACTTCGACAAAAATTTGAAGGAGACGTGACCGCGTTTTGCGAAAAAGAAGGAGCGGTTTCACCATGATAACACACCAGCGGATTCATTCCGAGTGTTCGCCGCAAAACTGCATGAAATGAGTTACGAATTGTTGCCGCACTCCGCATTCACATGAAGAAATGGCTCGCGTGAAAAAATTTAGCTCAAACGAGGAAGTCGTCGTCGAGAGAGAAGCGTATTTTGGAGAGTGAGATTATTCCGACTTTTTAGAGGTGTTAAAAAAATGGCAGGAACGTTGGGAGATGTGTATCTTTCTAATAGGGGACTATGTTAAAACATATGGTGTCTTCATTTCTAACCATTTTTGTTCATATTCAAATATAATGAAAAATGAAACACTTAAGTGTAAGTTTTGCTTGTGGTTCAAAATATTTTACCTATCATTCGTTATTAAGGGAACTTTCACCTCGGTAGTGGTAAGTATTAAGAGTAAACAAAAATTTTACTCTCGCTGTATATATTGTAATTTACAACCACATCTGACTTTTGGTTCAGTTCTTCCGTCTTTGCGTGAAATTTCAGTGATGGTTTTGGATGTTGGGGTAACATATTTAGATATATTACATATTTCCATCTTACAGAATATTTAAAATCAGATCCAATCCAAATTTAAGAGCTACATGTACAAAAAGGTAGTTGTCTAATATCAAGTTTGTTAGCTTAGCACTGAGGAAGGATTGAGTGTGCAATCCGAAATACCGCAGTGTCTCCAATAAAGAATAAAAATAAAAATAAAACAACGAATCAAAAGGAAACGTGTTTTTTTTTATTTTTTAAATAAAAAAAAATTTATTTCGCATTGTTAAAATTCGTTGCAACGTTCGACCAAGATACTATTGTGATAAAGTAATATTTATTTATTTGAATGAAATTCACTTAGGATCACACTATCTTAAATGCCAATGCAACAAGATAAAAAAAAACACTTAACTAACCAATTTGCTGTAAAATATTGTAAAATATGGGGAAAAACCTTCGGCATTTAAAAAGTATATTGTTTGTAGTTTACCTGGTGTTCCGAAGGTTGGACGAGAATCCGTGAAAAGCGAAATGCTCATAACGGTTCGGAATTCAAAGAGCGGTAAAGTACCACTCTTTCGATAATTTAAGCTCAATTGTTTTTTTTTTTAAACACACCACACAATTAACACATAACTCGCGCAGTCGGAAAACAAATCAAGAAACCGAAAGGAATAAACCTATTATTATTATAAACCTATTGTTATTTTCTGACTTTTGTTCATTCTGGCGAAGAATAGGTGATCCAAATTTAGTTCGCCTAAGCGAAATCCCGACAAAATGTTTGCTGGGACGTTTTCAAAAATAAAAAAAAAAAACACTCGTATACGATATCTCTTCAAAAAGTATCATAAATTTTAAATTTCCCTGGGCTAGGCTTAATCGATTTTTGTTATTTTTGTGATGTTACCAACATAATATGCCTCATGCCCCTGATTTATGCTGACGAATTTTGTCCTTTCCAATTTTCAGTTAATTTTTGACAGCTATTTTGCTTCGATCTGTTTTGGCTTGTCTTCTATGTTTGTCTATTTCTAACCATGGACCATGGAATATGTATGAAATTTTGTCTAAAAATAACATTAAGTATGCGGACGCATTCTAAATGTTGACTGTCGCACTTGGTACTTTGGACCAAAGTATCGTTTGTCGGTAGTGTAAAATTTTATCAGAGGGCAAAGTAGATGTGTATGATGAACATCAGTCCTGGAGTCGCGTGAACGTTAACAACAGACAAAAACATTGATAAATTGAACGAAACAGTGTTGCCAAGTTTCGAATCACCACAAGTGACTTTGCTGAGGGCCTAGACATATTGACTAGTCAATCGACATGTTAAGACGCCATTCGCTTTTTTATAATTTGAGCAATAATTTGAGGTTGAAACGGGTAGCTGAAAAATTTGTAATAAAATTTTTCAATTTCGAACAAAATCAGTATCTCATTAACAGTGCTAAGGAGCTGTTAGACTCTGTCCGTAACGCCCCAACTTTGCTCCGGAGGATCATAACTGATGACAAATCTTAGTAATTACGTGGAAACCAAAGCTTAATTATCACAAAAGAGGCTGCCGCACAAGCCAAGACAAAAATAAAAGAAAGCAAGATCGGTTGGATGTGAAGGCTTTGCCTAAGTTAAAGTCAATATAAGGGGCGTAGTGAACCATGAGTTCTTGCGGCAGGGGTAGAATGGTCAATTTTATGCATTACTTGCATAATATTCCTTGTGCAAGTAATGAAAAATTTCCGAGTAGAAATTCTCGGATTCATGGAAATTCATATATTATTGCTGGTGCGCGAGTTTTAAGCCAAAAACAACGAGTGTGTACACGTGTTCCAGACACGAGTAGAATATCTGAAGAGAGTTACTTTGAAGCGGACAAAAATTATATTGATGAATAAATGAATGATTTTTGAACAAAAATAAATAAAATTAGCAATACTTTTTGAACATACCTGGTATTATTAGAGCGAATCATTTTCACCTTTTCCTCAACAGCGAAACATACCTAGCCAAAATACGAATTGGGTAAGTAAAACAAACAAAAAAAAAAAAATTAATAAATACGTATGAGTCTAATTATTTTTTTCGAGAAAGATGTCGAATGACATTTGGTTCATTGCATTATCATAGCAGATATTACCAGCGCGTTTAGTCACTTTGCCACTTCTTTGTTTTGGCAAACTTCTTTGTTTGGGTTATGTCTCTCAATGTAAGATGCAGTAGTTTACCATGCTTTCAGCATTTCCTACATTCCGCCATAAGATACTCGATGGGCCTAATTACTTTAAAGTGTTCAGTACAATATCAATGAGATACAAAGATGCCAATCAATGAGATACAAATACATAAAAACAATATCAATGAGTATACTCCGTATGGACCTCTGGAAGCAGCTTCAGCAACATAGTAGTTACGGCTCTCCTAGTAACGCCGATCGACGTTATGGAATTAATTGTGCTAGGACGCACTGAGAGTGAGGTTGATTTCTTCAGTGAACTGAAAGCATTGACCGAAGAGCATATTAGCGTAGTACTACTTTAATTTACTGAAATCATTCACGGTGTTCATCTTGTACGACGTTAGGATGTTCATATGTCTTATCCATTGAAAATGAAACATGGAATGGTAGATTCATTCCAGGCGAATGTTTATTCCTATGAAGTTACGCATATGTACTACTATATGGACTAAACACTTCCTTGATTCACTCATGCTTTTTATTGGCTCTTTATTTTATCCTCTATATATTGCGTTGGTGGGGTCCCTGAATGATAAGCCCGCTAGAGTTCAACTTTCATGACTGTTTGCATTGGCACGAAATAGCAACACATCACAGGCTTCATTAGTTTTCCGGCCGGGCAATCATCTCATAGTACATTCGTATATTTTTTGCATTTTTCGGCATCTAGGAGAGGTTTATTCCGTCGCGATAAAAAACCTGTTTCAGTTTGTAACCTTCTTAATCTGGGAATTCCTTGAAATCGCCTTGAAATGAAAGATCTCTATATGCCGGTTCTCCCATTGGACTCCCATTGGACTTCTCACATTGGACCAACTAGTCATGGCTGCCCTTAGATAGCATTTCCTCTCCTTCTCCAAAACGATGTTCTACTTAAAACTGTCACCTTGTTTTTGCTTTTCAATTATCCAATTATCGAGAAGAAACACTTCAATACCGTGTTGAGTACTTTCAAAAATAATAAAAAAAACTACATTATATAGTTAAAACAAACCCCCATTTTGTGCACAATGTTTAGTATTTTCAAAATAATATAACCAAAAAAATGTAGTTAAAAAAATAAGATCGATAGGTTGCACCTGCAGGAAGAAGAGACAAGGTTATTTTTGAAAATACAATTTGAAAATGGCCGCATAATGGCGGCCGAAGAAAGTTAATTACATCCCTTTGCAAAATGGAATCGACAGAAAATGTTTCGCTAAGGATTAGTTCTTTTAGTCTTAATTTTAACACAGGAAATACAACAGGCGAAGCCCTTAGTGGGCTTCCGTGCAAAAGTCCGTACACATATAGTGTTGAAAAGAGATTCTTGCTTCTTGTGGCGAGCTTCAGCATACACAAACGGATAAGCATAGTAATGGAAACAGAGGAAGAACGTAAGCACTGATCTAATTAAATCTTACAAAACTACAAAGTGGAAAAACTGAGAAAGGATAAACGTAGCTCATAAGTTCCTAGACGCTGAAAAAACGGTAATTTTTGTGAATTATTTGGGATTGGGAATTTTCCTATCTCAAAAAATACCAATTCAAAACAATCTTAAATTCTTTTATGTAAAAATATCAAAAATATGCAAGGCTATATGATCGTTAGAGTACCATATAAAAATGCTTGTAAACGACAGCCAGTGTAATTTTTTCAAAAATCATCTAAGACAATAAAACAATGAATTTATCAAATAAGATAGTATGACCTAGTAGTTGTTGTAGCCGATTTTGAAATATCGGTTAGTGAAAAAATGGTGGAAGGTTGGGAGGAAAACGGATATCAAAAGTAGGGAATGCGTAAATCATGAAATTTGTCCGCTTACATGGAATCATCGATACCAGGCATAGTGTAGGTCTTCTACGGACAACGAAGTATTCATAGTATCTAAATTTTGCTTTTGGCAAGGAATTCAACCTCCTTTCATCTATTATTGCGCTTGCCACGTAAACTTTGCCGTCAACATGGTTTTGCGCACGATTTTCTTTCTTGCATCCCCGAAGACGGGTTTCCATTCGCTTCGGAACGTGACGCACACATTCTTTTTTTTAAATCTCAATTTCATCACCATATGGATCCGGCTTAACCCATTTTGGCCCGGTACAAGATCCCGTTGAAATTTTTTCGAGATTTTTTCAAAACTTGTTCATTAAGAAAAAAATTGAATCAAAATATTTTCTCATCATGATATTCATCATTCATATTTATCATCATGATTCCCGTCATGATATGGGTAGTTTACTAAAAGTAAAAAAATACTTTATATAGGAAAAATAAATTGAGTGGTGAGCTGAATACTTTTCGAAACATTTTGGATCGAAGCTAACATTGCACTTGATGCAAATAAAGGGTGTCTTGCTGTGGCAAATTTTACATCGTTTAGGTTTGTTATCTTGAATTCTACCTATGAAGTGTTTTTTCTTACTCGTACTTGGTATGTTATGATCTGATGCTTTATCCCTATCTGTGTCACTGACAGGTGCATCCGCCAATAAAAGCACCTGAGTAACTTGGTCTCTCTCTAAACACCAATTGCGATAAAGGCTTGACTTTTCCACATTTGACAACCAGGTTAATTTCCTTCCGTTGACCATTATGTTTGATAATGTATTAATAAAAAACGGCCAAGAGCATTGTCATGAAGGTCTACACCACCCATGTTGGCGTTACAATCTTTGATCATAAAAGGAACTTTGATGCTGATACGCTTCTTTTGAGAACGATCATAGCGTATAGCTGAAGCAAATGGTTCGACAGTTGAATGATTTGTCGACACCGCAACGTTCGCATTTTCTCTCCACCTAATCACAATGAACTCCTTTTGTCTGCTGTACCATGCAACGTGTTCTCCTTTCTTCATTTTAGCAGGTAGTTTACCACCACATATTCGATTTGAACGAATGGTTCCTAAAATAGTAAATATCAATATAATATGGCTGTGACTTTTTTCTAATTCACTAATAAATATTTTAATTTTATCAGCTATGATATATTTGACCTGTAGCAAAGAAACCTTATTCAAACAGAATACACATTACATATACGTTTTGAAGTAAACTGAGGACAACATCAGCATCAAGTCCAATAATTTTGTCATGTGGTGTAGAAGCTCCTCCAGACAATATCATTTCAATAATGTCATCGGCGAGAAAACGACAAAATAATTGAAATGGTGATTTACTACCTGCAATCAATAAATAATATGATCATGATTATGTATTTAGTATTTTGTTAGTTTGCGATAACATACCCAATAACTGTGAAATATTTTCGGTGTTAGTTTTCTCAACATCAGCTGGTTGGTTAGAATAGCTTATGGAAAGCTATCGCCCAATTTCTCTCCTCAGCGTACCACTAAAAACCATCAATAATATTATTAAAATCAGAATCAACACTTTCATTGAAGAAAGGAAACTACTAAGTGACAACAGCTTTGCATACAGGCAAGGTAAATCCGTCAATCTATGCATAAATAAACTACTCCATATAACTCCAAGAAAGAGACAAAACAAATTCATGGCCGTAACATTCGACATTGCCAATGCATATGAGAAAGTAGACATCAACTCCCTAGTAAAAGCTCTTAATAATTTCAACATTGACACTCACTACATCAATTGGATACATAATTTCTTGAAATTTAGAATCCTCATGATAAATTGCAGTGCAATCGAATTGGAAAACGGACTACCACAAGAGGACGTCTTACGCTCAATCCTGTTCAACATTTACACGCATAAACTACACAACATCACCAACGAAAAAACAACGCTGCTCCAGTATGCGGGCGACTTCATCCTAATTGGCAGAGGGCGAAACACTTCAGAAACATTCCTCAACTTACAAAATAGATTTTTGTAATGTAATTTTTGAAATTTTTGAGCATGTTAAAAGAATTACACCTGGAACTAAATATAAATAAAATCTCAGCCATTCATTTCTATGCCAATAATAAACCTCAACAATACTTTCAACTTGATGGAGTTGCCTTAGTCCCCCTAAGGCAATTAACATATTCAGAACAATAATAAGACCACAGCTTGAGGCCAATTAAGGGAACATGGCAGATGCTCCGCAATACCTGTTTAAGAAGATTGACTCTAATAAAGCCGCCACACTAAAAAGATGCCTGGGAGTCCCCCTAACAGCTTCTAACACAATCACGCTGCAATGTACACGCACGCACAATGTACACGCACGCACAATGTATCCAAAGAACCCACATCTAAATTGAGAGCTTGCTTTCTTATAGCGAAAGAAATACTTAAAAACCTCCCCGACAGCGAATTCAGAAAACTACTTTCTGAAAACGTCAGTTCTAACCATACATTAACTCATGGAAAATTTCAAGACCTCATGAACAACATGTGCTGGGGAGAAATTAACACATCTCCAAAAAATTTCTGATTTCAACTCAACAACTTCGACAATAACTTCACTCACAACATGCTCCTTATCGATTACAATGATATTACAACTTCTTTACCAGCAATAGTGGACTCATTAATAGACACCCATGAAGTCTTCTGCACGGATGCAGCCAAACATCACTTTGGCACAGGATGTGCTATTCATCACGTAAACACTGGAACAACTAATCTCTACAAACATAACAACATATCTTCAGTTAATAATGCAGAAATTATGGCATTATACCTAGCCATTATGAAACACACCACTGACAATGCCAAAAATGTCATCATCTTCACAGACTCACAACACTGTATCCAAGAAATAGCCTACAATAAAAACGCTAAATACGTACGTTCCAAAATCAGGAAACACTTCAGTGACTTCAGCAACAGGAAATACATCTTCTACTGGATTCCAGGAAACTGTGAATGAACTAGCTTCAGTCAAACTGATACTGCGGCCAAAAAAGCTATTATTGAAGGCAAGGATGCTCCCAACTATACAGAATAGGACGAAACGTTAAAGTTGATCCATGAAAAAGTAAATAATGAATGGATCACGGAGTACACGGAAAATTCAAAATACTTAAAATATTGCCCTTGGCTAAAAAGCAACCTTGGTTCCACATACACTTTGACAGCAAAGTCACTAAGCAAATAAACAGGATACTGACAAACAGAGCGTATAACAAGACAAGACTGAAGAAAGCAAACATATCTACATCCGACCATTGCACTTGGTACAATAGTCGTGATGAACTAGATCATCAAATCTTCAAATGCTCGTACTTTGATAGTTTAAGAAATAAATTTTTACTGTTAAGGGTAGTAGCCCGGTGTGACGGCCGAAATTCCGACGTTTTTTCATTAATTTTTTTCAGCAGGAAAATAATATGCGATCGTTTTGTATTTTTTTATATGTTTTTATTACTACTTTCAAGCATACAAAAAAATTTTTTTTACTCAATTTTACATTGATTTATTCATAATTTTTTGTGTTGAAGTGGAGTCCTCGGAGGAACGTTGAGTGGTTTCGGGTAAGCACACAGCCTTTCGTTGTCATCAGAAATAAGAAAATCGAAGAGATTATTATTGTTGTTTATAGTTCACTCTAGTGAACTAACTGATATCATGCATACAAAAAAAAATCAAATAAATAGTGGACTTGTGAAAAAAAGGTACTGAAAATCGAATTTTTTTTGTTTAAAAAATGTTAAAAAAATTAATAAATTATCAAAAAAATAAATGCTTCAAAGGTTTAGTATTTGGGTATATGTATCTAGAATAACGAGTTAAATTTTCAGCCTAATAGGTTAAATACTTTCTAGTCAGTGTTTCCCCGAAATTTTAAAAACATAGTTTTGAGAAAAACACGTTCAAAGTTTTGACAACAAATAATACTTACATAAATCAATCAGCTATGCCTTGTGCATAGAGTAATCTTTCAGTTATCTCAAAATTATCATTTTCAGCGGCTTTCAGAGCCCTGTGTAAAGTTCTGGCCTCTTTACTGTTGGCTTCTGCAGTTTTCTCCGCCCGTAAAACTCGTGCATTGTCTACAGTGTCAGCGTAGTCCCTGGCTGTTTGACCTATTGTGACCCCCATTACTTCCATAGTTTTGAGCACAGGTAGAAAACCCTCATTAAAGATACAGACAGCCGCATTGGTAGCAATTTCCAGAACGCTTTTCCCAGTAAAAATGTGCACTCGTCGAGCGAAAAATGGTAACTGATGAACTACTTCAAAATCTTTCTGTTAGACTGTACAAAATTCTTATATTTCGTCTTTGTCAATCGGAAATGCTTGATTTATTAAGTATTCCTGCGTGTCTTTGAATAATGAAGGTCGGAAGGACAATATAAGAGGGACCGGACAGAGCAGCTGCCGCTGGCGTACCCACTACTTTCATACACACTACGGCGCGCTCTACTTTTGTGGCTATAACTTCAAAAATATTGAAAATTTCGGTCTGGAAATTTTACAGTATATTATTGAAAGGTTTTTCTATTAAAAAATGTAAAAGAAAAAAAAAAGGATTTTTCGAACCCATCACACCGGGCTACTGCCTTAAAGAAGTATCCTCAATAGACAAGATTTTCACTTCTAATAAAAAACATTATATCTGGCAACTCGGCAAATTCCTGGAGGAACCAAAGGCAGAGCTGTGAGTGTCCCTGACTCAATTCCCACCAAGTTCATAATAACCACAACTTCCCCAAATGAGCAAACCCATTAACGAAGCGAACAATATTTACTAACAAACTAACGAAGTCACGAAGACCAAATATAATCGCATCACAGTGACCCCATAGGGGCACACAGAAAAGCAGCCTAAGCGCACTGAGATCGAAAACGCTGGCTAATGTGTGCAGCACCATAGCCAATACCACCTACTAGTCTGTAGGAAGAGGAAAAAAAAGAATAATCGAAGGTACGTCTGTAGGCGGAGTTTCCATATTCTCTTACAGATTTTAATATTTTGATAAATGGCCCAGGCTCAGACTCTGGTTCATCTACTATGTCATCTTTTAGAGAATATGCTAATTCTTCAGTGCCAGCAATGTCCGCTGAAAGTGGCGCGTTGTCCTCAATAGTCTCATCATCCAAATTCTCATCTAAATTCTAAAAGAAGTGGACGCTATTTCCACTTCTGGAGGGATGTATACTACATTTAGCTCATCCGATCTGTGCATTTCCCTAACAACTTGATCTTTCATCAGAAGAATCAAGGATTGCCATAATTTCCTCCGTTGTCAAGGCTTTTTGGCGTCTCATTCTATATATACGAAAAGGTTTTATTCGATAATTGCTATAAAAATTCAAAACTTCAAATTCAATTTTTAAAACAATTCGATTCAAAAAACGAAATAACCAGAGAAAAAAATCCACGAAATTACACAAATAAAAAACAGTCAATTGCGAACGTCTATTTTCAACAAAATCACTGTATAAAATTGTTTGGTTTTCAAATGACCTTTTCACCTTTTTTTGCAACCTTATACGCCTTATACCTTATACCTATGCCTACTTAAAAAGGATTTTTTCTTTGCATAAATAATCCAGATACAGACATGCTTTTGTTCCAAGTTCCAGGTATTTATTTTTTAAGGATATATATCAAATTTTTCTTTTAAGCAACTATATGGTGTTTTTATATTTCTGAGAAATATGAATATTAAAAGTAAATATTCATCAACTGCCCACTGTAAAGTAAAGGAATAATGTGTGATCCTACCTAACATCCCTATATCATTTCTATTAAATAAATAATCCTGTTTGTTGAATTGTTTTACAAAATGTCTCAAGAATGTGTTCTATATTGGCAGAAATGAGTATATATTAAATGTTTACTATATGTTCCCATCACAACGCAAACATTATTAAACAATTTCCCTGTTGTTAATTTATTTTAATTTTTAATCGAAAGATGGTCTTTTTTCAAGTTTGGAATTATCCCCTCTCATGACGCCAAAAAGGGGAGAGGAGAGCTGAAAAAAATGTTAAAAGACAGCCAACATACTAACGGATATTTGCAAATAGAATAAGTTCTCAGGAAGTTTAAATGGATTTCAATGATCTTTTGTCTTATTTGTATAGTTGTTTTCTGTCTTCGAACGGGTTTTTTAAACTTTTCACAGCAAAAAAATGCCAGTTTATTTTCCAAATCATTAATAATAAAATGATAATTCAATTAACTTTTCTAATCATATACGCACAACACAATATAATGCAAATTTCAGAGAATGTGTAATCAAAAACGAAAAAATGATGCTACTGGAATGAGTGCTAAACAAAAACTGAGCTAAAATGTGTACATCATTCATTCTTCTCGTCACCACTTGTTATACGAAACTCGTTAAGCAGTTCATTTCTTTACATGATTAGTTCATTCGTTATGAGCAGTACTGTTCAAGCAAGGTTCCATTGGATAATTAGTAATAACTTTATACTAAAAATTACAGATCAAACTTCCCTTTACAATTTACGATTTGCAACAATATTTAACAAATAATGAAGAAGTGTTTGCAGCAGTTGTCTTTCAGGCAAAATGTCTTAGATTTCAGGACAATTTATGGTAATAATGTTTTATATGGAGTTTTTTGTTCAAACTCCCTCGACTTACTTATGGTCAGTCCTGAAAATGGTCAAGGTCAACAAAATTCAGATTTAGACAATATCAATCCTCCGGTGTCTTTATAATATATTGTCATAATGACATATTATGAATCAAATTCCGAAAATGATAGTGCTTTATAATTTTTCTAAATATAAATTGATGTATTTGTGAAATAATAGCAAAGCTCATATTAATTTTTTGGGTTAAAATATTTTCAATATCTATAATATTTTCTCAAATTTGGCATTTTTCGAAATATGAAATATTCTGCTAGATGAATATGAATCAAGAACATGTTACTTTTGAGCATTTTTAACTTTGGTCGTAAGTAACATACCAAGAACAATGTTTGAATGTGAATCATGGTTAAGTGCTCACAAATATCCACCCGTCATCGTCATCCACATAACATTAAAAATTTGTTTGAGAGTCATAAAATTGCTTATTCTTTTATGATTCTTCTTGGTTTCAAACGAACGTGCAAGACAAACCCAACCATAAATCTCATTCATGCACTTCTATTAGTTTTCCGGCAATAAACTCGTAAACTTACATGTAAGGTACATTACGTTACATTACATAGTTGTCGTTATTACTGCAGTTGCAATATTAATATATAACTCTGAAATTCAAGGCAACCCGACTACACCCATGTGGGTCCTTCCTTGGTGCAACAGTTTTATTTCCATGAGGATAAATACGTTTTGTCTGATTAAAGCTTGTTCCTAAGTTAAAATCTTATATAACAAAAAGAAAAAGATTGGTATTTCATGTAAGGAAATGAATACAGAAATTAATATGAACTATATTCATATAAAAATATGTAAAAAATACCAGGAATACAAACACTTATTGAATATATAATCTGTAAAGTTCAATTATCTACAAATAAGACAAAAATGATAGCTGACTCTTGATTTATAAAAAAATTGACCTGATTAATGATAAACGCTGATAAAGAGAACGCAATTTAAAAACAGTTCCAGTTGAAGATTGTCATAACTGCATGCCTTCTCATATAAACGTACCGCTAATTTCTCCAATCTTCAATTTAGGTCGTAAACTAAATTACTTTTATAAATCGATTCCTGCACTCAAAGGTGCCCCATTAGCCGTGCAAAATTTGAATTGCCCGCCATTTATGCAGAAGTGCTGCAAAAAAAAAATTAACCAGCTATATGGCTGACGATGAAGGATTAGTAAGGATGGAGCTCTGCATGAAAGAACGACAGGTTTTTCTTTCTGTTTTTTATTTTCAGAAGTACTAAATGTTAAATAACTACAGTTTGATATTTTCGGAAAAAATAGAGGTATCAGACTAAAAAAGCGAGCAAATACAATCAAAATACATTTATGATAATGTCGAGAATTTCAAATTTTCCGAAAGGACTTCCTCTCTCTTCTTCCTTCCGTTGAGAAGTAAATGGCAGCGAAGCACCCGGTCGTCCCGTTGCGTTCAGTAAGACGTGGCTGTTTTCCGATATTAACACCTTCTGTTTGTCGCAATTATCCATGTTTCATCCTAACGATTCTTCACGGATTTTGTATGCACGCGACAACAACAGATTACCAAGGATGTGGAACCTTTGATCAGTTCTGTTCCAGTTAAGAAGCCGTCGGCAACAGTAGCTCGGAAACCAGTGGCGATAGCGGGGAGGTGAATTGATTCTGCGGCAGCTTCGTTAGCCCCGAAAGGATGTGTATAGTTAGAGGAATCGAAACTACCTTTATATTATTATATACTATTATATAATTATTTATGATTAATATTTTTTCTATAGATAATCCATTTTTAATAATATTATTTCATTATAAGAGAAAAGCTCGCGGGATGAGCAATTACCAAACGTTGAATTAATTTATTCCCGAAACCGAAAAGAAATAGAGTTTCGTCGCGCCGGCTAGCAACATCATTGAGGAGAGGAGTTGACGCATAACAATTGAGATATACTGTTTATAGGACAATCGTCCTTCCCACATAAGCAACGATTCATCAATGCAAATATCCATTTCTGGAATATGTAAGGCCTGACATTCTTCAAAATATTCTCTAAAACTGTTTTAATTTTACTGAGTTTGCCTAGGAGAAGAATCGAATAGTGATAGTTTCCGACAATATTCCATTATCGCAGTTAGTGAGAAGCAACTATTACTACGGCAAAAATAGGTATAAATGGGCCAAGACGCCGCCTTTGGCTAGAGTACGTACCCCACAACATAATATTATAACATCTCGTGCTGGTTCTTCAAAATTGACTTCTGAAGATGGTAAAGATCACTACAGTATTTGGAATAAGCTTTTTGATGAAGAAATGCTTCAGTGCATTCTAACTTGGACCAATATTAGAATTTCTAGCTACAGAACCAAGTATGTCCGTTATAACAGACCAGAATTGAATGATTTAGACAAAGTTGAACTAAAAGCCTTTATTGGTCTATTGTTTTACTCAGCTGTTTTGAAATCAAATGATGAAAACACGATTTATTTGTTCGCTTCAGATGGCACAGGTTGTGAGATATTTAGGTGCGGAATGTCAGAGACAAGATTTTTGGTTTTGTTATTGTGCCTACGATTTGACACCCCTGATGATCGTGAAGAGAGAATGAAGGCTGATAAGTTGACTGCCATATCCCATATTTTCAATAAGTTTGTGAGTGATTCTCAACAGTTGTATGAATTGAGCGAATGTGCCATAGTGGATGAAATGCTCGTCAAATTTCGAGGAAGAAGTCACATGATATCATACATGCCAAAAAAGCCTGGTAAGTATGGGTTGATAATACGAGCATTATGTGATGCCAATAACTATTATTTTTATAATGGATATATTTACTCTGGAAAAGACTCGGATGGTATCGGACTGACAGCTCAAGAAAAAAATTTCTAGTTCCAACTCAGTGTGTCCTACGCCTCACAAAACCCATTCATGGAACCAACCGTAATGTGACGGCTGACAATTGGTTTTCATCTGTAGAGCTCGTAGACCAACTATCATCACGGAAACTGACGTATGTGAGTACTCTGAAGAAGAACAAGAGGGAAATCCCGATAGAATTTCAGCCAAAGAAGCAAAGAGAAGTAAACTCTACTTTATTTGGATTTACGAGCACAAAAACGTTATGCTCATACGTGCCAAAGAAGAATCGAGCAGTGATGCATGTATCTTCCATGCACCATAGTAACCAGGTAGATGAAAATACAAAAAAACTTGAAACTATTATGTATTACAATTCCACTAAAGGGGGTGTCGATGAGGCTGACAAAAAATGCTCGATTTACTCCAGTAGCCGTCGAACAAGGAGATGGCCCATGATGTTGCTATATCGTGTCCTAGACTTGAGTGCCATGAATGCGTACATTTTATATAACATGCATCAACCAAAAGCTGTGGAAAGAGGAGATTTTCTAAAAAAACTAGCACGTGTGCTTGTAGTGCCTCATGTACAAAGACGTGTTATAAATACACGATTGCCAAGAGAACTGAGGTTGACTATGAATCGCGTTTTAGGTGATGATATGGTTACAGAAGGTGTCCAGGATCAAGAAACCATTCAAGGGTCCAGAAGAGCATGTAGAATCTGTCCCGCGAAAAAACATAGGATGACTAACTATGTTTGTGTTGGGTGCAAGAAACCTGTGTGTCTCCAATGTTCTAGACCTTTGTGCACTGACTGCCAATAAATTTGCGTTATTAGACTGTTGTCAATATTTTTTGTATTAGTTACCTGAAGTAGGTGTTTTGTGTTATTTGTTCCTTATGTATTATATTTTAAGAAAAAAAGACTCATTTTGTTATAGTAATAAGTTTGGCTGTTTTTAATATCTAAAAATGTATCCTAAGTAAATTTAGACTTAAAAGTGCCATAATTTTTGATTTTTCACATTTCTATATTTTTTTAAATAAAAGTTGATTACATAAGCACGTTATTTTATTGCTAAATCCCTTAACTTCAATATCCAATCAGTTTTAAAGCAACCTTATATCAAATTCTCAAAAAAAAGTGTGTGCATATAGGAGCCTGTGAGACTCCACGTCCGTAGTAGTGTTAAGAAAAAATTACGTCCATACTTAAAGGTTAAATTAACGCTCAAGAGAAGCACTGGGTATGGGATATCCAGAGGTGAATTGAAAGTGTTTGCCCCTCATAAATGATTACGTCGAGGGGATGAGTTTAAGTGGAAGAAAAAACTATACTGTCCCCACTACAGATCCCCCACCATAGCTTTCTTGAGATGAGAACACCAACAAAAATATAAGCGACCATAACCAGTTGGGTATATGGGTATACGCCACCCAGTGCTGACGTTGTGTCAGTGTTTTGTCAATTTATCTGATTTACCTTTTTGCAATAATAGTGTTTTTTTTCTTGTTCTTGACACAGTTGGTGGTGAGTAAATTGTAAATAGTATATTTTCTATAGAATTTTTATTTAAAACTTTAATTTTTTATTTTTCAAACTTCTTTTTTTTATTTTCTTCTATTTTCTTATTTTACTTAAAACTTTAAATGGTCTTTAAAATACCTGAGAGCCAAGAGTCGATGAAGACATTTTAAAAATTATTTTAAAACATACAAATGAAGAAATACATCGACAAATTGCAGACTTAAATAGAAGAAATATACAAATAAAATCACATCAGAAAGTAGTAGAAATGGATGAATTAAAGCCACTATAGGATTATCAGATTTTTCTGGATTTCGACAAACAAATCATACTAGTGTTGATTCGTTATGGTCACCTTATGGAATGCCTATCTTCAGAATTTTAAAATTTTTGATTTTATGTATGTGGTTCGATGATAAGAATACTCGAAGTGTAAAAAAAGCAAATGACCCATTTGCAAATATTAGAGAAATTTGGAACAAATTCATAAGCAATTGTAATTACAATTGTCAGCCAGATTCGAAATGTACTATAGATGAACAATTGCTCTCATTTCGTGGTAGATACCGTTTCAGAATGTACTTAACAGCTAAACCGGATAAGTAAGGCCTCAAGGCTGTAACCTTGAATGATTCTACAACACACTATTTACTCAAGGCTATCCCTTATTGTGGGACAGTAGCTGATAAAGATCCCAATGAATCAGTGCCATCTTATTATGTCAGAAAATTATCAGAACAGATTTACAATACAGGTAAATTTCTAAAATTGATAAAGCTCACCAAAGGCAATTTGGAAAATAGGACAAGTTAAGGCTGAGAGCAATAATCATATTACGTAAATCCACCTAGCTGGTAGTGCCGATCGATGCGTTCCGACCTGTGAGTTGGAACCTGACGAGAAGCGGCAGGGGCGCATGTTCGAAACCAGCTTGAGCTCTTTCCACCTTTGTTTCCAAATATCAAATTCACTTTCGAGTTATTCGATAACTATGATCAGAACATTCGCACCCATGAATCTTCGCTGAGTTAGCTTAGCAAGGGTATAAATCACTTAAAATGTTGTAAGTGAAAATGGAAAAATTGATCTACCAAAACCTTCTGAAATTGAATCAAATTATGTTATTTCTTAATCGCTAATTCATTTAATCTAAATCTAAGAAATAACCACTATGATGACTTTTCCGTCCTTTTTTTGTACCCTGTCCTGTAGAAATTTCCCTCTTACGCTCGAATAAGCTTGAAAGTCCTGTAGATAAATCCTCCTCAGTGCTGTATTCCCTTAGCTATAGTTGTCCAGTCACTTGAAACAATTGACAATCCGTTCAGCAAGATTGGGAGAATATGGTGGATGGAGTAAAAATTCGCAGCAAATCTCGATTAATTTGCACAATGTAACTGCAGCTGTTTGCAGCTTTTTTTTTTTGTTTGGAAGGTGAAGGCTATTTACGCCCTGAGTGTCGGACTCCCGCAACCGGACTACCGACAAAACACCTCTCCTGTCAATCCGAGAGACCAGCCTGGAACTGTTTGTCACATTACTTAGGACTAGGCCTCATTAATTATCGCTTAGCGGTGCCTTCAGGAAATCCCTCTTTCTGCACGGATAGATAGGAAGGAATTGCGATTAGAGAGAATTTCGATTATTACAGAATTGCGTTACAGAGTTCCCCCCTCCCTCGCCAAGCGGTTCATCATGCCCTTCTTTATGAGAAGAACTGTCCGTACGTAATGCGACACACAGCTCGAATTGTCTTTTGATTCCATCATTTTTCCCGTTACATTTTCTGGGGAGAGCACGTCTATTTTCTCCGAGAGTTGCGAACAGAGCCTTGTCCATCTGGTACACGTAAAGAACGTGTGGCAAGCGTCATCCGTCATTTCCGGGCAGAACACGCAAGTTGGAGATGGTGTCTTTCCCATCTTATACACGTACGACTGAAAATACCCGTGACCACTGAGTAGTTGCGTCAGGTGATAATCAGTCTCACCATGCATTCTGTAGAACCACGGCCCCAAGTCACTAATCAGCCGTGCGGTTCACATGCCTTGCGTTTCTTAAACGATTTCTTAAACGTTGAGATTCGCGGCGGAGTTTGTGACATTCTCTCCACTTTTCGGCGATTTCTGCTGACTATCACTACACAGCAGGCTTATTGTGTCGAGGCCGTCGTCTGGGCATAGAGCAGTTGCACGCATTCTTGATGAGCCTCATGGTGGATTTCGTCATGTTTTCAGTTGAGACTTCCCTCGTCGCCGTCATAGTTTCACCGCTCATAAGAACTGCGGCGAACGCTTATGAATGTCAAATCGTCGCACCCAATGAGCACCAAGCCATTTTCCTGGAGCAAATCCGAGCTGTGGGTAGAGTCCTATCACGTACCCAGGTCGTGGCGGTGCCGGATCGATCACAATACCATCCAGCTTCCTCTTTGTTGTGGTGTTGCTCAGATATCAGCAACAAGTCTAATTTTTTCTCTCTTGCAACCTGGTCTAGTAAATCTTGTGCGGTTGAGCTACAGTGTAGGTTGATTTGCAGGACTTGGATCATGTCTTTGCTCTTTTCTTGCTTAGTGCCTCTTTGAACTCCTGGCACCTACCACTTCCTGGGATATGAGCCAGATCATCAGACTTCCGTTCCGTATTTTTGCACAAGATGCAACTGGGTTCGTTTGGGCCGTCGTTCGCCTTATGTTCGGAAGTGCCACACCTGTAGCACAGTTTGCTTCGATCTGGCCCCTTGCAGTTCAAGGGGATCCGTCCGAAGTGTCCGAAGCTGAGGCACTTGTAGTATCGAGTTGGGGCTACTCTTCGACGTATCCTGCACACAACCCAGCCGACTTTAATTTTTTCTTTGGCCAGGAGTTGCTTAGAGTCTTTCTCTGGGATGTCTATTATTGCCGCCCTTTGCCCTCTAAGATTGGTAGGCGTTAGCCTTACCCTAAAGCTCTCTGCCGTACGAATAATTAGCCTAATAGAATCTTCCACTTCTTTGGCATCCGCAATGCAGTCAAGGTCTCTTATTTCCAAAGAGGCCATTGGCTGTAATGTCGTGTTAACAGCTTTAGAGCCCAGTAGGTCCTTGACAGAGCTCTTGAACAGTCCCTTGTCGGTGGATTCCGCTCCGAGTTCTATGAGGAGACCGCCAGCTCTGGTTACTCTTACCGTTCGTATACAGATACCGTTTTTTTCAGGTTCCACATTTTGCCTGATTTCCTTGAGGACCTCGGCGTAAGTTCTCCCGTCTGCAGGCTTGATCAGTAGAGTATCCCTGCGCTGCTTGTTCCTGGTCTTTTTTGGCATTGCGCTGTGTTTCGTGCCTTCTTGCTTTTCGGGCGCCTGTTTGGAATCTTTTGTTGACGCTCGGTGTATCTTGTTCGCAGCCTTCTGTTGCGATTTAGAGCACACCAATTGAAAGCCATCATTTTTCTCCTCCCCTTGACTTGTTGTTGTTCAGCATCATTGTTTTTACCTTCCACGTTATTCAGTATATGACTTTTGATGGCCCCCGGAGAATGGGACTTCGGATAATTGACTCCACTGTCCGAAGCCTCCACTACGCTTCTGGTATCGTTCGCTCCATCGCCTTGTGTAGGAAGAATGTTGTGGACAAGCACCTTTTTCGCTGGTGCAAAGCGTTCGATGGAGGTTTGCTTGCACGATGTTTTCTCGCTGCCTTGATTAGGCTTGGCTACTCTTTGAGGCGGAGTTCGCAGTAGTTTTGGCCTTCGGGCGAACATGCTTGCGTTGTTGATTTTTCACTTGTCATTTTTGATTCTTCAGTGGCCAAGTGTTCCACCACTGAAAAATGCCCTGGTGACTTATCCCCAGCATGAATGCTGGAGAGAAGCCCGCATGAGGTCGAGGCTCCCTCACACGTCGGGGTATATATCCCCACCCCTAATTTATTATTTTTGTTTTCACTGTTCATATAATTTTTTATGGTGGGTACTTTTAGTGACTTGATCACTCGTCTGGGTGACGGGCAACCTCGCCAAGCCCTCCCCCACGGGGCCAAGGTATTATCCATGGGAGGAAAGCTGTTTGGGGTTGCGTATTGTCGTAATTAAAGATGATTCGGTCGTGATTGCATAATGCAGGACACTTTTCAGGCTAAAAAAGGGCAATTCAAACTCGCGTTTAACGCTTGATTTGGTTTCATAAGCTCCAAAATAACTCATCAAATAGACAATTAGATCTTCCGTGGGTCCAAGCCTGGTTTTAAAATAGATGGCGACTCACCCCTATCACACTGTCCAGCACTGTTTCATGTTATTGTACAGGACAGACACTTTTCATCTCCAGTAACAATTAGTTTGCAGAAATCCTTTATTAGTTTGATGAGCAAAGTGGGAAGCACGGTAGGCCACTCTGTCTTCCTTGTTGTCTTTTGGTGTAAGTTCATTTGGTCCGCAAACAATATATCCTAGAACAAGGATTCTCCTCTATATACTAGAACTTTTGAACTGGAACCTCTCTGATAATGCTTCATCAAGTTTTCGTCGATTTCGAGCGAATTTATCAAGTAATAAAACGTGATTGGAGATTACAGTGAAGGCTTGTTTTAGGAAAATTTATCCCTGCACGAAAGAAATATCAAAGAATTCGGAACCTTTTTAAAATTTATAAAACTTATTTATTTTCTTTTTTGATTTTAATAAATCAATTAATCTATGTTTTTCTTTTTCAAAAAAGAAAAACTTAAGGGTAAAATTGTTGCAATTTGCTTTCAAATTTGAAATTTCATTTTGAAAGCTACAAAAGCAAACTTTATGAGTTACAAATACTCAAATTTAAAATAACCTACAAAAAAAATCGATTTAAAATCGGTGACGTTTGTTATCATTGCTCCGTTTTGCTGGTTGCATTCTGACTCGATTAAAGCTGAGTTGAGTCGAGAATTTCTTCGACAATTTTCTTTTAAGCCGAGATGAGTATCTTTCCCAACATTCTTATTTTTTCACTTATAGCTCTCAATATTAATAAATTAACTAATTAATAAAGAAATAAATTGCATATTTCCGAAACACTTTCATATAAAAATCAGTTTCAACAGAAGTCATCATTACAAGTAAAAATTGATTGGATTTTAAATCAGACCAGAGACATTTTAGACAAGTTTGTGTCGATGATTAGTCCTAGGGAGGATGCGTTTTCTGATGTATTTTCAAAACAAAAAAATATGATATTTATTTAATAATAATACGATGATATATTGCGGCAACCGATAGGTTGCACCTGCAGCGAAAAACAGGAACAAGGTTAAATAGACAGGATTTCTTGCAAATACAAAGGCCGTATAATGGCGGCCGAAGAAAGTTACTTTTAACCGACTAGCTCACCGCACGGGCTGGAGGGTTTTAGGACATTATGAAAGCTCTGATCCTTTCATGTCACATACACACACACAGAAAGAGCTTAATCTTTCATATTAAATAAAATAAATAAATAGAAGTGATCAAATAAATAAGTAAATATAAAATATTTAACTTACGTGAATTGTGCCGCACTGATTCTGACCACCTCTGCTTCCTTTAGCACGAATTTCCACCTCAGCTTGGTTTCGGGACTTGAATGAATTCCACTGCGCTACCTCTTATTATCTCTACTTGCTTGCGGGACTTCAATGAATTCTGCTGCGCTACCTCTGACCACCTCTGCTTGATTGCGGGACTTCGAGGAATTCCGCTGCGGTGCGTCCTGAACACGTCTGCTACCTGCTTACTATCTTCTTGGCCTCGATCTTAATGTTCTCTTGGGCTTTGTAATTCAAAGATTTTGTGACTCGAGGACTTCTGGGGCTGAAGACTTCAAACGGCTGCTAGCACTTCCTGATTCACTTCATGCTCCTCAATAATAAATTCACAATTCATATCCTTTATTTTCCATCACTTGATATTGGATTTCTATACTTTATTTGCCATCTTCCATTAATTGATTCACAATTTCTATTCTGCTTATAGCAGTATGTGCACAGCAAACAAGTGAATCATATCAATGCAAAATTTTTCTCAAAATACTTCCAATAAATTTTTTTGTTTTTTTTTTCACCGGAAAATTTTTTCTGAGACTTTTTTTATTTTTATTTTTGTTTGCTGCTAATATTATTTAACTAAATATTACCTAATACCTAAATCTAATTATAAATGTTTTTATTTTAATTTTATTCTTAGTCCTATTTAATTTATTGATTCATTTATTTGAATACATTTTTTTGTTTGTTTTTATATCGCCTACATATCTGAATACGTAACATTCCTTATCGAGGAACACTGCAGTAACTGAAGAAAATTTAGGATCGACTTTAAATGTTTATTTTAGAAAGACAAAATAAGTTACATCTTGTTCGTTTTTCTTCGTTTATCTATTAATAACAAATAAAAGAGTGATTTTTTATTAAAATATTTATTCAAAGTGACGAGGTATCATCATTTTTCCAATTCATGTTTTTTGTTGAGGGGTCCTACTCATGGAAATTTTTCTCGGAAAATCTCGAACATAAAGCTTGAATGCATTTGTTTCCTTTTTTGTTCACTAATTGTCTAGAGAACACCGTAGGATTTTTGCGATGTCATTATTTTTATTAAGATGACGTTATGGTACAACGTATATTGATGTTATTTTTGCTCATAAAAAACTAATGTTTCAACCAGTTAAGCGTGTTGGATGACTATATCCGTCATGGAGATGTGGCAGAATTTTGTGTCATGACGACTACATACGTCATGCACTATTTTGTTACATTTTGATATTCAAAATGCAATTCCTGGTTAACTGTTTAACTCGTTAAAATTCCAGAAACGGCTACGGTGTTCCCTAGAAATACATTCAAGTAATATTGAGTAAAAGTTTTTTGACAATTGGTCGAGTAGTTTTTGAGTAATTCTTCCAAGACGGTAGTAAGAAAAGGTATCATCTTGCTCTTTACGGTTCGATAAAGATGTTTTGCGTGCATTATTGGCAGCGCCGGTCATCGAGCGTTCGGCTGTAGCTATGCGTTGAGCGTTGGCGTTTTCACAAATGAGAAACAATGCGGTCAAGTACAATTTTACCACTGCAAACTGTTTTCGGCGCCATGGACTAAATACGCGAGTTGAATGATTCATTGCCGTTTTGAGTGAAAACACCTATACAGCGGGTGGGCAAATCTTTGCGACTCAAATCTTCATAGATGGGCTTTGAAGCCTTGAACCTTGACCTCACCCAATGAATTGGAAATCCTTGCTTCCTGCCAGGAACACCAAGAGTCATCTCCCTCGGGATAACCGTTCGGTTGTGGTCTGGTATCTGGTCTGGTAAAGTGTAGCTCCAATTTCTTTCCGCATTTTTTCAATCAGTGATGATTCAGACAAATCGCTATCCTAAATGGACTCTTCATCGATCAATTTTCCTGTCGGCTAATGTTTACTGCCATCTAATCCTTTTACCGTCTTCTTCAGATTTCGGAGACGAGTTTCCATTCTTTTCTGTACATGACCACCACATTCTTTTTTGAATTTTTGCAACATTTTTGCTCGGTTTGGCATCTACAAAAGGTGTGTAAGTTAAAGTACTCGAAACTCTATCGTCGATGCAACATCTGTACCAGAGACAATGAAGTTGCCCAGGTCACGAAAACATTTCAAAAACTTCGAATACTTTCATTTTTCCAGATGAACCGCCATAGTTTGAAAGGAACTCTGCACGATTTGATCCTTTACATTCATTTTATTCTTCAGTCCCTTGCCGCTTCACCCAACCCTCGCAAACCTTGCACAACTTCGAATTTACTATGACATCTAATACTTTTCCTGTGTACCATCCGATAAGCATTCTCACTTCGAATAGAGATGTGAACCCTTGTTTCCTCCATGAGTCATCTCCAGAGACAGCCACGCCAGTTTTATTCTTTTATCTTCAGTTTTTTTTCTAAGGCCGCAGTATTCGCAGATTTTTCACAGACGGAATTCTTCAGACAATTTCATCATAACCTTCTCGACAAACGGGACGTGGTGCATAAAGGCACAACATTTTTCCAACCCATTCAAGCCTAAATAAACGCAACAATAAACGCATTGCGAAAACCGCTCGAGAATTGATTTTATAAGCGTTGCAAATCATTGGACAGCTTGAAACGATCGTTTCTTCACATTCCACGAACTTTATAATTTCAAAACTAAGGCCACGCACACTAGATTCGGTAAACTCCACACCTTTTTCGCATATTCTGGTCTAGACGATCCCGTGAATGTAGTTGGCTAAGCAATTGCTATTTGCATCTTTTATAGCCTTAAAGTAACCCAGACCATTTAATCCCTTTATGAGGGTTCTATTTATCATGTGGAAGACATGTGACGTAATTATCATTAAATTTTTCTTCTCTGCGTAATTCTTCTTCTGTCTGATGCCACAAATAGCTTTCTTCCAATATTTTCTTTACTCCAGCATCAGCGTTTTCGTACTCAACACATTTCTGGCATTGATCTTTTTTAGAAAAGGAGGAGAGAAAAAGGACAAACAAAATTCATTATTAAATATATTTCTATACGTCCCAAAACCAGCGATTTGTTTACTTTGAGCTTCGTAATCAGCTTTGTAGTCACGGTATAGCTGCGCGATGGATTTACCACCTTCAATAAACTCTTTTTCAAAGTGGGCTCTAGTGCAGTGACTCTCAATTCTGGATACAGAAGAAATATGTGCGCTCACATCATTTTTCATGCACTCTGGTAAGGCTTTGTTCATGTCATTTCCCTGCATGACTTCAAACATGCCTTCTTTCTTTTTGCTATAACGGTCCTTATGAACCGATTTGTCACTTCCAAGGTTGAAATAAAAATAACTTGCAGTTCCTGAATTTACTGGCATTTTTAAAAAGATAATATGCAAAATGTTCTGCTCGTGCCGCTTCTCGTCGATAATTATAATTCACTTCATCCATGAGAGTGGCAACAAAATCTCTCTGCTTATCGATAACAGCCAGATTCCAGTATTTTCCGAATATTCCCAATCGTTCATTCTGCGAAAATTTCGCGTATCATTTAAATTTACAACTGTCGTTACACGGATCCTGTATTTGTCTGGGTCTACTGGCATATTGTAAATTGCGCCACTTTGTCTAAAAGAAAATAAGACAATATAAACTCAACCTATTGGTATATCCCAAAATCTGCCGTTATCACATTCACTTCTCACTAAACACGTGTCAAAATGCCGATGGCTTAGAATGTACTGATAAGTTATGCCACTATGGACTTGTTTGAATTGAGAAAAGCATGTATACGCAACAGTGGCACAAGTGCCATCTGGCGGCTTATCATTTAAGTTACTTAGTGCCGATTTTGTTCATACTATAGGGTATGCTACTGGGAGTATAATTAACGATATAACTCAATTTTTCTGATTTTCGAAGATGTGCCACTACTGCATTTCGTGAGCGAAATAAAGATGGAAAAGCTTCGAACAGGAATTTGTATTTTTATGAAATAGTAGAAAATGCCTTTTCATCAAAAATCCAGACATCTATCTGCTCAACAAGAACAAGTCAACAAGAACCCTTGACAAAACGCCTTTGACTAAAAGCCTTTTCAGTAAGACCGTCAGGTTTAGAAACGCACGAAAATAAACCGTGACAAGCTGTCGTAATTATATGTATATATGTATAAAATTAATCATATTATGCATTCTTGTGTTGCAATTCATATTTAGCAAACAAGATTTATTTAAGCAAACAAGAAAAAATGTGGCGATTATTTTACGACAGCGTTCCGTCTTATGTAACACTGGAGATGAGTTTTTTTCTGGTTTTGCCAACCAATGTAAATTCATTTGTTTAAGGTAAAGCTATGAAACGAAGGGAATTGAAAGAGAACGAAGTTTTAGGAAAAATTAAATAGGTTTAAACGAAATCACACAGATGGAGGATACTGGAGGACTACTCGGCGAGCGGTCATCAGTACATTGCTTTCGCAATTGGCGACTGTGCTACTCAACGCGTAGCAACCCAACCCTCAACTGTAGGTTGGAATATATCTAAAATAGATGTCGACGCGTTCGCCGCAGCTCTTATGAGAGGTGAAACTAGGACAGTACCGAGATGATCCTCAGCTGAAAACATAGTGAACTCCATCATGAGGCTCATCAAGAATGCGTGCGACTGCTCTATGCGACGGCCTCGACACAATAAGCCTGCTGTATACTGGTGGTCGGCAGAAATCGCCGAAAAGCGGAGAGAATGTCACAAACTCCGCCGCGAATCTCAACGTTTAAGAAATCGGGACGAGTCACACTTCCGAACGCTGGCATACAGGTCGGCTGGGTTACAAGCTTGCCATGCGGAAACTAGGAGCTGCAAGGAGGCCCTGTGTCCTTGAAACGGAAAAAATGGACCAGATTGTTAAAGCGCTCTTCCCTATGCATCCTATTCGTCCCGATGATGCAGATATTGAATGTCTCGGAGAATGCCCACTTTTTACCGCCATCGAACTGGATGATGTGGTCAAAGCTTTAAAATCGAAAAAGGCCCCAGGGCCAGACGGTATACCAGCGGAAGTGATACAGCTTGCTCATCAACTTTGTCCTGACAAGCTGCTCACCACTTTCAATGCCTGTTTGCGGCAGGGCGTGTTTCCAAATTTCCGGAAAGAGGCGAGGCTCGTGCTGATCCACAAAGGAAGGGGAACGCCGAGTAACCATCTACATATCGGCCCCTATGTATGCTGAACGCTGCTGGGAAGGTACTCGAGAGGCTCATTAGAGAAAGACTTGGAGAAGCCATTCGAACTGCCGGGGATGTGTCTCCTCGGCAGTACGGCTTCAGGGCTGGTTGATCCACAATGGGTGCAATAGCAGAGGTAGTGAGCGCGGTCCAGCAGGCAGAAGCCCGCAATCATTACTCGAGACGAATAGTACTGCTCATAACTCTAGATGTGAGAAATGCCTTCAACTCTGCTAGATGGACACATATTCTTGGTGCTCTGGAATATTTCAGGGTGCCGAGGTACCTGATGCGGATATTGAAAGACTACCTCAAAAATCGGAAACTCATCTATGACTCGTTGGGAGGCCGGCGAAGAATTGATTTGACATCAGGGGTCGCGCAAGGTTCCGTTCTGGGCCCGGACCTCTGGAATGTCTCGTACGATGAGCTTTTGAGACAACAGTTACCGGAGGAGTCGCGCCTGGTTGGCTACGCAGATGACGTAGCAGTGCTAGTCGCCGGACATACTGTCGGACAGACGCAGCTCAAACTGGATGCGGTAATACGCCGAGTGAGCGAGTGGATGACAGACCGTGGGCTTAGCCTAGCGCTGGAAAAGACCGAGGTGTTATGCCGTGTTATGCCGGTTCGTGTAGGGGGAATGATCATCGAGTCGAAAGAATCAATCAGATACCTTGGCTTGATGATTGATTCGAAGATGAGTTTTTTCGAGCAGGTTCGAGCGTCAGCAGATAAGGCCTCCGCGCGGGTATCGGCGCTAAACCGCATTATGGCCAACACGCAGGGGCCAACCTCGAGCAAAAGACGTCTACTGATGAGTGTAATGGAGTCAGTGCTCTTGTATGGCTCCGAGGTTTGGGCTGATGCTCTTAATAAAGAGACGTACCGAAGGCGTCTGGCACAGGTGCAGAGGCAAGGAGCTTTACGGATAGCCGCTGCATACCGCACTGTCTCTGAACCTGCAGTGCTGGTAATCTCGAGGGTGGTTCCAATTAAATTACTTGCTAACGAACGGAAACGTGTATACTCACGTAGGTGGGAGTCGGCGAGAGAAACCTTCAGCCGAGAGGAACGGAGAAGAACCCTTATCTTATGGCAGCAAACATGGGAAAACGAAACGCGAGGCAGATGGACCGCACGGCTGATAAGTGACTTGGGGCCGCGGTTTGATTATTATCTGACGCAACTACTCAGTGGTCACGGGTATTTTCAGTCTTACCTGTATAAGATGGGAAAGACACCATCCCCAACTTGCGTGTTCTGCCCGGGGATGACGGATGACGCCTGCTACACGTTCTTTACATGTAATAGATTCACAAGACTCCGTTCGCATCTCTCGGAGAAAATTGGCGTTATTTCCCCAGAAAATGTAACGGGAAAAATGATGAAATCAAACGACAATTGGAACTGTGTGTCGCATTACGTACGGACAGTACTCATTATAAAGAAGGACATAATGGATCGCTTGGCGAGGGAGGGAACATCTCTGTAACGCAATATTATAGTTACTAGTCGCAATTCCTTCCTATCCATCCGTGGAGAAAGAGAGATTTCCCTTAGCCTGAAGACATCGCTAAGCGATGATGGGGCCTAGTCCGAAGTAATGTGACAAACAGTTCCAGGCTAGGTTCTCGGTGTGACAGGGGAGGAGTTTTCTCAGGGCGTCCCAAACAAGAAAAAAAAATGGAATCTCGTCCTTTCTACGCTTTACCGTGCAATCTTTCTAATACTGTATATTCTGAAAGACCTGAAAAAGGACAGACCAGAACTTCCTGCAGGTACTCAAAAGTACATTAGAAAGTAAATTAGATGCTGCTCTGACAAAAGCTGAGAAATGGTATGATTAAAAAAATTTTTTTAAAATTATTAGAGAAAACCAGTATGGCATATTTCCTTTCATGGAAAGCAATGGGTTATAATTCAGTATCGTTTAGTATGTTTCTAAAACAAATTAAACAGACGTACGTTACATGTTACGTTTGTTGAAATTACAAACAGCAGACTGTACAACTTGAAATTAAATATTCGTGACATTACTGAAGAAAAATCGTGGCTACTTGATTTCTGACCGTGTATAAAGTCCCTTTCCGCCGAAGAGCAACGCACTTAACACAGGAGTTTGCCCAATTGACGTGGATCAGATGGGTATTCTGGGTTCAATGTGAATAATTAATGAGTAACATGCTTTATTACTTTGGCCAATATTTGTTTGGAAGCAGATGTCTTTTTCCGAACGGAAAGCCAACAAACAAGCAACAGCTTGATACCATCACGTCATGTTACTACGTCATTTGAATTGAAATAGGGTGTTGTTGGCAGTGATGGTCGAGAGCGTAACAGACGAGGAAGCAAACTTTGAGATAAGGATAGAAATTAGTGGTGGGAGTTTGCTATAATCCTCTTACGATGTAATTTATGCTTAACGGGTTGAAATGTTTTTTTTAAACATTATCGCAGTTGTGTGCTGGTCGTTACGCTTTAGATAAATTATTCACAATATTTTTCCTGATACTCGTCGAGACAGTTTGAAAAGGATAACACACTCCTGGCAACATGGAAAGCAGACAACATGGGGAAATAGAATGGGAAAATCTCTTAACATACTTAACTTGCTGTAATCACATATATTTTATATTATATTCTAAATATATAAGTATGCATTATACTCAAAAAATAAGGGGAACCACCACTGTAGATGTAAGAAAAAAACAGTCATTTTCTGGAATTTTTTTTTCTCACAATCCAAAAAATATGTGGAAATTCGGTAAAAAGATCTTTATTGTAAATATGATTGACATCGTCTTTGAATTCTTTCAGAAATATAAAATACAAAATGGCAGCTCCCCAGCATATCTACAAAAACATCTATGTTTTTAATGGCTTCGCAGTGGAATCGTTTTCTCTTTGAATTTTAAGGTTATGGTTATCAAACAAAAAATTGGTCGATAAAGCATAATAACAGCCAGAGAAGTATGTAGAATTTTTTCAAAAAATTGATTTTTGACAAAATGGCACGGTTTTGAAAAAAACAACTGTAAGAAACACGAAAAAAATCCTCTGAAATTTTTAATACCAATACAAATATGCACGTTAGTAAAATCCTACGTACTTTCTTACAGACATTTGTTTTGAACATGCTGTGAAAATTTCGTGTAAATCGAACAAAAATTGTTTGAGAGACGAGTCCCGCCAGTTTGAAAAACGTTGTTCCGAGATTAACGCATTTAAAGTTTAAGTTATTGAACATCTTGGATAAATTTCTTTTACTTCTGGTCTGCAAAGCCAGCACCATATAATTGGCCTTCTAGATTCTCCTCCTCCTACTGCGTTTTCTTCCTAATCGATTGCGCATGAATTCTCACCTGTTTGGCCTCATCGGAGATGGATTTCTCTGCCGTAGCAATGCATTTGACGTCGGTATATATTGTACAAATTTTGACCAATTTTCAAGTCCATCGTACATAATATATGTAATAATATAATTTGTAAATCCATCATTATAAATACATATATCGATAAAAGTGGCTATATCTAATATGTTATTACTACCGCTAATTAATTTTGGTGCCAATGCCCATAACACCGAATTTATTTACCCATTGATATTTTGAGTGTAGCCGCCTACACATGGTGTCAGTAGATCATCATTGCTAAGTTCTTTGTAAATCCATTGAATGGCCTTATATACTTCATCATTTAGTTTATTTCCGTTTAGAATTAACGTTCAACTAACAGAACACGTGTACGGTTTGATTTATATTTAAAATTGGCGCGAATTGCGCTCTGAAAGAGAAATGAGCAGCGCCACGCTAATATAAAATTACGAATACTTAGAGATTTTTCCACTTTGTGAAAATTCACTATACGATTTCCATGATGATAAGGTATACTTTAGAGTAAAAATATTTTGACGTGCCGAAACTACAGTTCTGTTCCTCCTTAATACAGGTGTACTTGCAAGGAACTACTTTGCTTTTCATAACTTAGGAAATGATTTTCGGGGCCCAAGAGTAAGAATAGAAGAGCCTCATTTAACACTTGATTTACCAGCCTTTAAGCTATACTTATTTCCACGAAAACCAGTCAAAATGGCTAGTATATACAAAGAAAAGCTTTAAAGATTTCCAGTAAACATTCACTTTCGAAAAATGAAAAATTAAGATAAACAATATTAATTGTTAAGACAAGTGAATTCATACACATTATCAGATAATTAAATGCTTAATTGTTGAAAAACTGTTTGTTCTCAGTTGGTCATTTTAAGCAGTTCTCTCTTCTTTGTGCGTATTGTTCTAAGCAACGAAGCTTTTTAAATTTTCATTTGAACGCCAAAGAAATAGTTTAGCAAAAATGTTGTTCTTATTTTAGGTCTTCGTATTTTAGTTCGAAGAAATTTCGTTACGAAAAATTCGTTTAGGAAGTTTGATACATTTTGAATCTTACCTTTTCGTCAGATTCCAACTTTTCCTCTTTATCAAGTATTTAGTCTATATATAAGGCTCTAGCTAATATTTTATACCAAATTTATTTTTGTTAGGCATATACTGAGTGTACCATTATCAGGCCTTCCTTGGAAGGAGTTGCTCATTCACGGTTATGTATGCCTTTTTTTGGTTGGGGGTGAACGCAATTTACGCCCGGAGTATGAGACTCCTAGTAGTGCATGCTACCAGACTACCCACTAAACACCCATCTGTCAAGAGACACAAGCCTGTAACTGTTTGACACATTACTTCGGGCTAGGCCTCTTTTTTTCTTCACCCTAGGGTGCCGTCAGCCTAGAGAAACCCCTCAGCAGGAGGGGCAGGATGGAGGAGAAATGCTTGAAAGGAGACCACATAGACCCCGCGCCCCAAGGCAATCCATGAAACCATATTTCGCTGTAAGTATTGCCCGAGAGTAATGTGTCACACAGTTCCATTTGTCAAAAGTTTTCAGCATTTCTCCGACCAGATTGTCTGGAAAAAGACAATTACCCTTACCATTACCCCCCACAAGTATTGCCGCATCCTGCTTCCTCTCCTACAGTTGAAGAAGGTGTGACATGCGCCGTCCATTTCCCGTGGGCAGAAAGTGCAGTCTGGGAACCGTGACTTACTAATAATGAAAATACCCTTGCCCGCTAAGAAGCTGAGTAAGGTAATAATCAGTCTCACCGTTCCTTCGATTGAGCCAGGATCCCATATCCCCTATAAGTCCAGCAGTCCAGCGGCTATTAGAGTCGCCTTCCCAGGACTGTTGCCACTTATTTATTGTGCGCTGCCTCTCCTCTCAGCTGACAGCATATCTAGAACCATCCGGTACCACATTAACTACCGGCCCATTATCGCACTTTCGGCGTGGAACTGAATGAGGCCGTGGTGTCATACGCACGGTTTTTCCACTAAAGACGAATGCACCAAGATAATCGTTTTGGTTGTGAGAATTCTTTCCATCGGCTCGTTTGTTCGTCTCGTGTGTAATATTCTGTTTTTTCTGTTTGTTGTTGTTTTGAATCATTTTGTTCTTAAGGGTTCTTAAGGGTCCCCCTCCAGAGCCGCTTTCTCCGCTCGGATGTGTAGTCGCCTTAATGATCCCATGGTTATCTATGCAAGCAGGGAGGCCATGCGAGGGCTGCCACCAGCCCTTATGGAGTCAGGTGCTCAGAGCCAGATCAGCGCTAATCGGGAGTACGACTCAACTGAACCTTCACCACCAACTCAATGGTGTGAGGTTCGGACGTACTCTGAGACCTGCCAAGGTTTTATCGGGACGGAGACGGTGTGTTATTAGCCTGGAGCCGTTCGCGCACGGGTTTCACCCCGGCGATACCGCGCATGAAGCGACTAGGTCCAGAATATCATAGCCGCCAGCCCATATGCGTCAAATCCAGTCGATAGTCAAATCGTAGTCCAGGTTCGGTGCTGTTTCCCATTAGTCACCCCCCGAGTCGAAATATTGAACCTCTTTTCATGGTTTTTACTCCTATTTGAACCTAACATGATACTTTTTAATACTACAGCTGCTTATTTGAATCTTTAACTCCTTCTCAGTAAAATTATGCTCCTATTTACTTATCACCAAAGCCTTTATCCCCTGAATTGGACCTTTTACTCCTCCTAGGTTAAATAATAATTTTTATATTCAATATATATTTAATGTTGCATAAAGAACTTTAATTTTTCTTAATAACTAATAAGAAATGTATATAGTTACTTAACTGTAACTAGTGGATAAATATTTTAAAAACAGTCATTTTTTGTTTATTCCAGCTCTTTTTTATTAATAGGTAATGAAACGTACATTTGACAGTCAAAATTCATATATATACAGTTTATAATGATGGCGTCTACAGGAATAGCCTTAATATTGTTAGTTTCATGACAATTAATTAAAAATTTAGAAGTATTAAATGAGTGATGATCACCATTTGCAATAAAAACATAATCACAACTAAATTCTTGTATAACAGAATAGTGTTGATGCAAACAGTTACAAATTCTAAGCCTACATTTACAGTGAGAAAGTTTTACAAAACAATGGATTTTTCGGATTTTATTTTGGCCATTTTCTGAATACTGTATAATTGAAGAGTTTGTTTGTAATGCTCTAGTGTACATTGCAGAAACATATAGTTTATCATTTTTTAAAAGTCTGTAATAATACAAAATTTGAGCATTATGAAACAATATATTACTATTTCGCATTGCATTCATTACAACGTCTGGTATTTCCTCCAAATACTTGTAAGTACCAACGCTGTAACAATGTTCATGTTTTCAATGTTTTAATTCATACTTGTGTGTATTATAGATTCTTTTCTTTCTAATGAACACGGCGAATCATCTGGACAACAAACATCAAATTTTATCACGAGCTGTCATGAAATCTTATATGACTCTATGGACTATACGTCATTATAATTAAAATAAAAAAT
The DNA here is from genome assembly GCA_954870665.1 of Stratiomys singularior. Classification (NCBI taxonomy): domain Eukaryota; kingdom Metazoa; phylum Arthropoda; class Insecta; order Diptera; family Stratiomyidae; genus Stratiomys; species Stratiomys singularior. The sequence goes on along the minus strand of OX940880.1, from coordinate 64,147,976 downwards.
AAATATATAAGATTTGTTAGAACAAAGAAAAAAAATATACAAATAATATTAATCATTATTATTCGTATTATCATTGGGTTAATGTGAGTCAATAAATAACCTTTCAATTTTCATCAATATGCATGTATACTTTTTACATATAAATTAGTTACTGCCATTACGTTATAATGAATTTTTATTTGTTTGTAATTATAGTTATCACATTAATTCATATAGTGGTACACTTATAATTGCAAACGAGTAAAAATCCATTTTTTTAGTGATGTTGACTAATTTATTTTTGAAAAGTATAATAATAATTATTATAATAATAATATAAGTAACTAAATAGGATGTAAATCCTCAACGGAGATTGAAATTGAGGTCCTATTTTGCGCCTCAAGATGGAAAAAAGGGAAATTTGTGCCACTTTTAGACGTTAAATAGGACCTCATTTTACATAGGATTCAGACCCATTTTGATACTTTTAACTGCTCAACTATTGGCGAGAAAAAGGTCCAAATAAGGTTCAATATTTCGACTCGGGCCCCTACGACAAGTTGGGTTACTGTGGATGTATTCTAGCCTTCCCCATCCACAAATCAATTTCGATTACCTTCAATACATTTGTCGCCAAAGTATTGAGATACAAGCGAATTATTCTGTTAATAATCGTGCTTCCTGTGATTTCTTCATCAAAACGAATGTGTCGGAAACCAACTTGCATACAGTTTAGTGAGAAACGATTTCTTTTTTGATGATGTAACTGTCCAATTTTTCACCAAAACTCGAGAGGCTTTTGATTCTGACAAAACTCGTACTTGCTTCAAAATAAGGAGGTTGAGAAACGCACTACTTAGATTCCCTTTTATTATGTGCTGCAGCCCCGGATATATCCTAGCGAAACTGACTTCAAAATGCCCTTAAAAAAATCAAATAAATTTTGGAAAATCAGTTCCAAATCAGTTTCTCTGTTTTGAAAAATGAACGACCACAACTTATAAATCAATCGTAAGTAAACTGGGGAAAACTGATTTGGCGCTGATTCCATGTGTTATCATGTTTTTGGCAATTAAGGATGGTTTAGTTTATCTGCTGATGTTCTTTTTTATAAAATACCTAATCATTTTGTTCCCAGTATTCGATTCTGGTATATTTCTAATATTTTTTTTTACTATAAGCGCCGTTGCATTCTGAAACGTTACCGTTTGTAATATTGTCAAACAATTAAAGAGTAACGAATCGGAAGGAGTTTAAGGAATGAAACTGAGGTCAATTGTCAAGTTATTGATAATATCTCGAACTTATTTTTGAATTGTTTTTGGCAACATTGTAATCAATACGGACTGGCATCACAGGTGGAATTGTATCTGAATTAAGTAAGAAAAATTTTTGATTTGAGAACATTATAGAGAAAAATAATTGATCATACATAATTATCATCGTCTCGAGCTTTCATCATTGCCTGATCATATTATTGTTTTCTTAACAAAGAATCTATAAGATTCTTACAGACTCAACGTTAACAAAATAGAAATACAAACAGGCACTAAAGGAAGTTTTTTCGTCAAAGAATTTGAATAGTACGATTAATTCTGTTTATTTTTCAAGTTAAAATGGAGAATATGGAGATGATTCTCTATATTTTTCCATGGAGAATATGGAGAAATATGGAGGAATATGGAGAATTATCCTTCAAAATATGGAGAATATAATCCACCGTATGGAAAAATTTCATGTATTTAACGTCTCAATAAAAACAGGACAAGCAAAACTGACTCCAAAACTGAGCTTCAAAAATCTGCAGTTCATCAATTAAATTTCGATACAGTAAAGCCCAGACAAGTACAAAATGCATAAGCGAAAAACTGGCTGATATTCAGAGAAAGCTCAAGCACAGCATTTTTACACTAGTTTGGCGACATATTTATACGTCAGTACACCTTCCTGTCTTTCGATGCGTTACTCATGTTTTCTCAGTAACTACAGTGATAACTTCTTCTAAGTAAGATTTAAATAAGTCGAGTACGTACCCCAACGTTTCTGTCAAAAGGGCTTTGTACTCAAACTATGATATGTAGTCCACCAATAGAAAGCAAAACCAACGTGAAGTTTCTTTAAGCGGCCACCATTTTGTTGCGGTACTGTCAATATTATTGAATCTTGAAGATCTCAAAGATATTTATGTCACACATACTATCTGTAAATTTTAAGAAGATCCAAGCAAAACTGTAGTGTCTGGTTCGATGGAAAGCCCATATAGTAGTAAAGTCATGGGTAGTTGCTGTTGTAATTGGAGAATATTGGAGAAAACACCAACAGAAGCAGCTGTAATGCTGATTAGGAATTTATTGAGTATAGACATCAGCATAACAGCTGTTTCTTTTGTTGTCCAATATACACTTCATTGCATGCACCTACAGTAGAGCACCGATAATCCATACATCCATATTGTGATTTCAAAATTTCAATCACTTTATTTTACTTAAATCAATTTTAATAATTGATATCAGCGACTTTCACATTTAGAAAGTTCATATATTCAACATGCGAAAATCGTTAATATTGGATTTTATAAAAAAATTTTTTTATTTAAATGAATGTCACTTACGTTTCATTGACACGCAAAAAAAACACTATCTAAAATGTTACTGCAACACAGCACTAAAACACTTAACTAACTAATTTGTTGTTGTAAAATATGTTGTTACATATTGTAAAAAATGCAGACATAGCGGCAGTATTTTATTAGTCTATTATTAGGAGTTTACCTGGCGTTCCAGCAGTTGGTCGAGAATCCGTGAACAGCAAAATAGTGCACACTGGTTCTCAATTCAAAGTGTGGTAAAGTATCACTGTTTCAAATCTATAAAATAAATTGTGTTTTTTTAAAACCACCACATAATTGACACATATCAATAAATCACGAAGAAGCCAGAAAGGATAACTCTTGATAGATAGCGTAAAAACCAATTTTGAAAAAGCCGCATAAGGATAATTCTTGATTGAGAAAATAATCGGGAATTTCGCGGTGCAAATAAATAATTAAAAACCAGAGTGGGCGAGCCCGAAAACGGATAACCTAATAAGTCACATAAAACTCTTAGCTGAGACTGGCAAGAGTAATATGATCAACAACCCCTTAAGTTAAAAGTGGATCCAGAAAACAGGAAAACAAAAGTTTTCCTGTTCGCTCTGGCGGAGTAAAAATGATTTTTCCATAGTTTTACTCGCTGTATATGCTATTTTCCGACTTTTGTTTGCTCTGGCGAAGAAAAGGCGATCCGAATTTAATTCGCAAAATTCTTTAAAACTGGAAAGGAAAAGAAAACGTCTATCGTACGTTCGCTGGGAATTTTTTCTCAATCACTGTCGCCTGACTGATCTACACTGTCTAGCAGTCCAATATCTATAATTCTAGCAATTTTCACATCACTATTCTCAATAATAGCACTATCGTCGTCATTGCCTTGTTCATCATTTTGCTTCTCGAATAACTTGCCGTACCTATCGTATAATTCATCACTTTCTGGATCTTAAAATTCCATAGGTATGCTGCTTCCATTTATCATAAATGGGGAAATTTTTTGGCTTTCCTATTTTCAGGGTCTGACGATAACCATAAAAATAAGTTCAAAGTAAACATACCTTTCAGTATTTACGTATCTTCTTAAAGAATCTTTTTTCGAATACCCTCAATAAACGCCAAACAATGATTTTTACTCGAAAATCCCACAATCGATATTACGGAGAATAACGATATTATGATCGAAGTTCTGCAACTTCTGACTCCGTCATAGAGGTATAACATATGTAGAAAGGCTCTGCCCGTGCATGAAACTGTAAGTGAGGGTCCAAAGAAAAAAAATTTACTAAATTTACTAACTAAATTTGGTTCCTCGTGAGCCATGTGTATATTCGGCTCCATTCGTTCCGGAAGTAGGAATTTCAATGATTTTTAAGCGAGTAGAAAACTATGGAAATATAAAAAATGGTTAATGTTAACTATATTTTGTTCCATCATAGGCAAACGGAAGCAAAATGCCTTCATAAATTGGGGCACTGACATGCACTACCTTACTACCTTAAGTCAAAAAACAGATTTCGAGATTTTTATGGGAAATAGTATTAAGAAGTCATGTCTATGTGATGGAAGAGTAGGAACTAGGAAGTCCGTGTTGAAAGTTGTTTAGTTGCTATGAACAAGGGAAGATACCTCTGGTAGCAAGTTTGATTGAGTTGGCACGGAGAAGGCATGAAGTCAAGCGAAGTTCCCACTGCTGTCATAACCTCTTGAGACATAATCATTCTGTTTACAGATTCACTTGAGTTGATACAGTATCTGTTTGTATGTTTTAGTATCTGTTTACCTTTTTATGTGATAACTCCAATATGATTCCGAAATCAGTACCTTTCAAATTGGTAAGTAGTTTTTTACCTTTCCTGAGATGAAATTTAAGTTATGTGGTTACGTTTTTCGAAAGCTTCATGATGATGATAATATTTAATTCTGTTTCCTTGGAGAGAGTACGTAAGTCACACACAGAATTTTCAGAACTTGCAGAGATGCTTTGGGCTTATCTCAAATGAAAATGTTCACTCTGATTAAGAAGAAGAAGAATGGAGATGTTTGTTATTCAAAATAAACATAACAGTTGGACCGGGAAAACTCCCAAGAAAGAGTAAAGTCTCAGGAAAGCTATAAAGTTTTTAAATGAAGACAATGCTTCTTCACGCATGTCTTCAAGCGGTACGTGCACTATCAACATGAGTATACAACAGGTGATATTAACACCCACTCTCACACACTCTAGCATGTTCTGTAGCCGCCACCTTTAGCCTATGCATTCACGTTGGATATACCAGTACGAACTTCAAGAGCTTGCGGCATGATGGTTTGACCGTCCGTGGAGAGAATGAGGTGACCTCCTGTCTTCTGAAGGAAATCAAGTCTAATTTAACCCTAAAAAGAAATTTGGCAGTCTGGTGTGACAAACGCGTTGGCAAAAATAAAAACCGGATAGCATTAATGCTAATGATCCAAGATTTTACCAAAAATATTTTTGAATGTGTTGATTTTAAAGTTTCGGGTCACTCACATATGTAATATGATCGCTATTTTGGTGTTATCAAAAAAGCATAAATTAATTGGCAATTCTATAATCCCTGAAGAATAAGCTGAAATCCCGGGGATCTTCATTTATTCCTTACCATCAGTTGGAAACCGGTCACGCATTAGTGACCCTTAACCCTAAAATGCACCATTTTTTTGTTTTTAGCGACAAAAATCACAGTTTTGTATTCTAACATTTAAAATTCGGGATAATGAAAAAAATCAATTATGTCCTAATGTCCTGAAAATTCGATTTTTCCTGCATGTATCAGAAATGATACTTTGGCCTTTGGGGGTTGTATTAAAAATAGAAAATTCAAGTCAATTTATGCAGTACAGTTTATTGTTATTCTTATTTTGGTATTGACAAAAGTAATTCAGTTCTTTTTCTCTAGTAATAAGTATCACAACATTTAGGTATTATAATCTTAATTCAATTATGAAAAAATAAATAAATCATTAGTTATGTTCTAACATTGTAAATAAAAAACTCAAATTTAGGCCTTCTTAGTGGGGCAATAAAAATTTATTGGTGGAAATCTTTAAAACAATTGTTTTCTTTATTGAAACAAAGTGCAACTCCGCACTTTTCACAAATTACATATGTAAGCTTTTTGCACCCTGGCATTCTGCATCTGTTTCTACTTTCGGTGTAATGGCACCAATGTCCTATATTATCAGTACGTATTGGTTTTGGGGGGATGTAGCTCGTTGGTCCTCTCAATTTTTTCGCCTGAATTTCATTCTCGATATTGACCAGACTTGGTCTACCTCGTTTAGGTGTAACTACGCAGTCAGATTTGCACAAGCATTCTGCAAGTTCAAATGGAAATTCCGCCAAGTTCAAAAAATTTTCCATCTTGATAAAGCAAGCTTTTCTATATAGCAACCAGCTATTCACAAGGGTAAAATCAAGTAAATGATAAAATATTCGTAAGTACCACTTTCGCGTTCGAATCATTATTTTATATCTTCCGATCAAACTGTCTAGAAGATCGACATCACCCATGTGTCGGTTGTATTCTTTGACAATCGAAGGACATGAAATTTCTACAACTGTTTTTTGTTTTTTGTCGAATCTTTGAATTTTTGCTAAAGGTAATGCGCCGACAAAATTCGACACCAATGTGACAAGTTTATTGTCCAAGTTTAAGAAGGAATTCTATTCCTTCTTATTGTCCCTAAAGAAAACATACCCATGGAAGATAAGTAGGAAATCAAAGGTATCGTCGAATAAAAGTTATCAAAGAAAATTCGAAAATTTTGGTTTTTCGGGACGTTTCTAAGAAGCCGGACTACAACATTAGCACAATATCCCAAGTCTGGCTCTGTTGGTAGTGTCTTTATATTAGATCCCGTATATATTTCAAAGTTATAAGCATATTCACTGACGCCGCTCAAAACTAAAAATTTGAAACCCCATTTATGGGGCTTCATCGGCAAATATTGTTTGAGATAGTGCTTCGTTCTTGTTGAACATATTTGCTCGTCCACACACAAATATTGTTCGCATGGTATGCTTGCAAATTTAGCGTTTAAATAATCCAAAACAGGCCGAAGTTTAAACAATTGATCAAAATCGTCATTATCCTTAGGTTGCATTTTTGAATTATTGTTGAAATGTACGAATTTCTTCACATTCTCGAAATGCTTTAGGCTCATCGTTTCTTTGATATGTGGCACTCCAAGCTTTGTAGTCCAATAGCATCTTATATTGGGTGAGTGTATAACAGACATGTATATATATACCCCCAAATACATTTTTTACATCTGCAGCCTTGAAATGGTTTGTAATACCTATATCTTTCTGTTTTGCATATACGTTGGACTCTTGTACAATTGAGTTGACCAATGATGACCAATTCGTCATCAAAGAAGTGTCGGAAATAATCGTAGGGACTTTCTAATGTTGATACCGATAAAGGCAGATTACTGTCTCCTCTGAACTGCTTTTGCTCTTCATTTAATGTAAGGTTTTTTTTCTTCCAAATTATATTTTTGAAAGAATCTTTATAATTTTGCAATTCACGTTCATCATATTCTTGATTTAGACGTTCATTTGCAGTCAGATTTACTTCCTCTTCTAATTCATAATCAAAAACAATTGGAATGTTTTCGATATCGAAGTTTTCTTCATCTTCAGAATGATCGAATTCATCTTCGCTAACATCCCAATTGTCAATTATAAACTGCAGCTCATGCGGCTTCAGGGGCCTTTCGTTTTCACCTGGGTTCATTCTAAATATAAGGCAAAGACCACTGTAACATATTTGATACATACCACAAAATTCTCACTTACATCAAAAGCACTGCTTTTTTTCTTACGGAAGCACCACTGACACAATCGGGAGATATTCACAAATAGTATTAATTTTTTTCAGAACTTAGGGTCGATTACGAACACCTAAACAAAATCAAACAAGCACGACCAAAACCACTGATGAGCTCCTAAGTGTCACATCTTCGCAAAATCAGAAGTGTTGTTATCATTGTCGCATTTCTCTTTACAGTCTGATGCAAAATGGTTGGAGCACTTTGTTACAAATATGATGAAATAAGCGTTGTGATGAAAGTGATATTCTATGCCGATTAATATTGATTTTTCCAGTATGTATCATTTATGATACAAAATGCATTTTAGGGTTTAAAGAGCCGACGGCATTTATCCGCTTTGCAATTGGAAATAATTCATATAAATTATTTCTGACGATTTCACATAAAATTTCTTCAGCTAGATACAACATATTATAGGGAAAACGAAAACACTTTCATTCATGAAATGCAAAATTAAAACAATGTTCAAGTTTTAAATAATTTCCGGACACCTCCGTTTATGAAATTGACAGTCAGTTAAAATTACAGTTAAAAAGGCAATTCCGTTTTCGGTTTACAATTTCGTCGCTGATCCCATAGAAAGATAAGACAAAGCTATTCCTTTATAGAAATTTAATCGTGTTTCATGGTTATAAGTATATTAAAATATCAATTTTTAAATTAAATTTTAAATTAATTCATCATTTTCCGTGTAGATTATGATCCGTTTGGTCGTTTCAAAAATGTTCTACTCAATTCTAGAAGCTTTAGTAGATCAACTTATCCATTCTCACTTACCAGTTGTAACTGACTTATACCATTGCTAAGCTAACTCAGCGAAGACTTATAGGTGCGGAAGTTTAGATCAACTTTGTTGAATAACTTCTAGTATTAATAAAGTCCATCAAAGGCAATTTGGAAAATAGGACAAGTTCAATTTGAGAGCAAAAATAGCAAGTAAAATAACCGGACGGCAGCCATCTAGCTGACAGTGCCAATCGATGCGTCCCGGCCTGTCAGTTGGCACCTGACGAGAAGTGGTAGAGACATTTGTTTGAAACCAGCTTGAGCTCTTTCCACCTCTCTTTCTAGCTATAAGTTCTACTCAATATTTGTATTTATATTTGTACTCAATAAGCATTTGCAACTTGAAAATCACCCCCTGATGTGGTCTGTTTTCGGGGTCCGGTTTGTTTTCCTGAAATGTATTTCCGCCATAAAAAAATTCATGACTTTTAAAATTCGACGTAGAATAACATTCAATTCGGCATTCAAATCGGAAACAGGCCCATGGGAACCTGTTTTTGTTAATCATTTGTTATATCAGCTGAAACGTGAAAAATTATTGTATTTTTTATTGCTGATTCCCATTAAGTATGCTAAGGGCATTTAAATCGACATTAATGATTAAACCATTCCTTATTGGCTTAGTTTAGTTCTGACATCATATAAGGCTTTCGGTTCATCATTCTCTGATTTTTCCGGCATTTGTCGGGTTATTGGTGACGAAATAATTGCAGAGTGCGACAGAAAAAATCGAGAATTTTGGAGAAGGAGGTCTTCAGACTAGATTCAGACAATCAGTGAAAACTGGTTGTGCATAAGGAATGGGACATACCTTCAAAATAGGAATAGGACATGTCAAAAAATTGTCAGAAACTTTTTACTTAAAACACTAGCGGTGAATGAATCTTGAAATAGGATCTTTTCGTAGGTTGATGGGACTGTCATTCATTATTATGCCAAGTTTGAACGCGACCTGTCAACCAGTTTGTTTACAGCAGCTGGTTAAGCCCGTCAAGCTCATTAGTTCGTGCCAATTTTGGACATTAACGAAATTATTGAACAATGAATATGCCTTAAATTTTGTGTTGCAAACGAAGTTTCTTGTGCTGATACATTGACAATGTTAGAAAGGGCTTATGGTGATTCGCTTTTATTCAAAATCCGTGCAAATGAGTGGTACGATGCGTTCAAAGAGGCCCTTGAAATCTTCGAAGACATGCCTCGTTCTGTACGACCTTTGACCTCTTAAATGAAATTAACGTCGATTTAGCGAAGAAAACTGTCGTCGAAAATCGTCATGCCACCTTAAGAAAGGTGAACGAGGCAACCATCCCCAACCTCTCTTACGTGTCTGTTCGTATAATTTTGATTCATCATTTAGGCATGAAACGTCTCGCTGCAAGGCTTGTTCCAAAAGAACTCAATTTTCTTGAAAAACAGTACCGTGAATGCGTCTCTTTTGACATGCTTGAACGCTCGAATTTCGACCCAACATTCATGGAGCCTATGATAACCAGTGATGCAACTTAGTTGTGTGAATTTGACACTCACACTAGTTAACAGGCTTCCGTAGCGCGCTAAAAATGAGTCGAAACCGAAAAAACCACGTCAACGTGATGCTCATTGCTTTCTTCGATATTCATAGGCTGGTTCAACATGAGTTCGTTCCATATGGTCAGACGCCAAATAAGAATTTTTGATTGAGCATACGCTTTTGTCACTTTTATTTGAAAAACGGCTGGAATTATGGACAAACAACTGCGGGATTTTTCACGAGGATAACGCGCTGTCGCATAGAGCTGCAATTATGAACGAATGCAAGGCAAAAAAACTCGATAAACACCATCGATCAACCACCGTTTTCTTTTGTCTGTTCCCGAAACTAAAATTGCCCTTCCGTGGAACACGTTTCGAGTCCATTGAAGCCATCAAGCAGAATTTGGCACGTGAATTGAAGGCCATCCCAGAAAGTGCTCATAAAAAATGTCTTGAAGAATATAAAAAACGATGGCTCATGTGTATAGCCTCTAATAAATAAATTTTGATGATTTTTGACAGAAGGTATGGTCGAATCAGATCTGTGAGAATACCAGAAAATTTGGAGCTACTGAGACCAGAAAGAGCGAAACCGGATTGGGGACTTTTACCTAAAGTTTAACAATGAGTCTACATTTAGATTTAAATGTTCATCCCTTCAAAATATGTATGGTTCAAGAATTGAACATAGCAGCCTACGCCGAATTCTAAATTTGGATGAGGAAACCCTTGCAGGTATCTCTCTTTAATCAGCATTCTTCAGCAGCGACTTGATACATTTCAACATAACATATGCGTGATTGTATAACAAGAACATTTTTGGTATTGAGCTGAAAATAACTCAGAAACTGTTGAAACAGTCAAAGACTGCTACTTTCTTCTCAAACAGCGATGTCGCAGCGGTGAAAATTCGACGCTATAGGTCTGTACTTCTTCGAAGACAATACATATATATAAAGCCAACTTTTGGTTGTTTTTAATTACTCCTTCGTTTATTGAACAAAATGAACTCGAAAGTATAAAAACTCAGTCAAAAAGGTTTAATTTTAGTATAATCGTGTTTATTTCATTCAGATACATATTTGAAACTACCAGTAAGATATATAATGCATTTGTATATGACAACTTGTCAAATAAACTTTGTGTCTAAAATCCTATTTTTTAAAAAACAAAAGAATTTACAAAGAAACTGTAAATATTAAAAACTATAACAACTTAATCTCGTTTTTATGTCAATCTATCTTTTTCATTGCGCATGAAAATATATAATATATAATGATAATTTGAAAAGCGATAAATACATTACACGTGATGCAGAATTCAAAATATTACCGTTTTCAAAACGGGATAGCTATGCTAGTGCAAAACGTAAAATTAAAAGTTTATAACAATTAATTTTGAATCATTTTTACAACAAATTCAGGAAATTAAAGTCATTAAAGATGATTAAAGATAAATAAGAAGACTGAAATGTGGAATAGAAAAATAGTAAGATATTCTAATATTCTTTTCTTTTTTGCATGATACTGTTCAAAAAATTGCAGTTTATACAGTAGGACATTGCAAAATTCACAAATATATTGGGTACAGCCCATTTTTTTATTTGCAGAGTATCTTCTGCATCTCCGGTGAGGTGTCTTCCCATTTGTCCTTCATCTAGCGAAAGGCGTCTTGTTGGATCATATCTTGGTGCTCGGTGTTGGATGGTTCTACCTGCTAAGTTTTAATATTTTAAATATTTTGCTCCTTTGTTTCCACCAAGTCAATTGCCACTTCTAGTAAAAATTTTTCCTGTTATGACTCCTGGTCTTGTAAACTATAAAGGAGTCGAAAAGAGCAGCGTTGAGAAAATAGAGGACTGCCTTATTTGTCCGTTTGGTACTTTTGCGGAGAATATTGTAATATAACATGTGCTGATCTGCACGATCAACTCTATTCATATAGTTATTATACTCTACAACGTATTTGGGTTTTGTTATCTATTTTTGTTATTTTGTATTATATTTGTTATTTGACTTTTTTCTCTAGCGTCACTCCAGAGCCTGAATATAATTTAAAATTAAAAATATGTCTGAATGCCGTTGCGCAGAGCATCCGCACCAGCATTCCGTATTTTGCAGTTTTTTGTTTGTGGATGCTGAAATTTCGAGCTACAAACACGAGACTGGTAAGCCTAGTTGGTTAAGGCACAAGTATAAAAAGCTATTTACATCATGGGAAAACAAAGTTGTTCAATGCGAAAAGCCGCGAATATCATAAATATTCCATTTTCACAAAAAAAGTTGAAGAACCTCGGATTGGCTGTATCATTGTTTTCGCGCTTAAGGGGGGAAATCACAGTAAAATTTTCTATTTTTCGAAAAAAAAATTTTCGCCTAAAAGGTGTTCGGGTCTATATATACCAAAATAATATACCAAATGATGGAACACGGCAAAAGTGTTCGAGTGCCCAAATTTTTCATTCTGCGGTAACGCCACTCAGGTATGCTCCGAGCGCCTTTTGTGATCCCGGCGCGCGCTGTAACTTATGACTATGCGTGCAGGTATAGCGGTAGTCCATAGAGAACAAAGTGCCCTCCGAATAGTCTAGAATTTTAAGGATTCCTATAGGGGTCACTACATGTAATAGACATACGAACAAAACACGTGTAGCGTCAGTGATGAGAAATTTCTTGCGTTGAATACAACGTTTTTTCACGACGCTTCACTTTCGTGCATACATAATTACGTCACATGTGTTGCACGTGAGGGTGATTCCTTCCAGACGCTCAGACCTACCATAAACCCTAACAAAAAGATTAAGTAGATCTGGGTTATTTTAAAGTAATAAAAGATGCAAATATCATTTGCATAGAATTCTTTTGGGATTAAATCTAGACGCTCATGCGTGTCATAAATATCCTTATAAAAGGATTTAAGCCAGACGTAGGATAATAAAATATGTTAATTGTATAGACGTAACTAAATATGTAAAAATATGTATAAATAGATAGATTTAAGTCATTATATTTTCAGTCTTAGCAGTGAAACGCTGGAGTAAAATCGTTTTTAAATAACAATCCGGACGTTTTCTTATTTCCTCTTTCTCTCGGTGCATGAAAAGTCCTTGCACATAATTACATATATAACATAAATAGTGATAAAAAACAGTGATATTTGCAAATCATTGTCATTATGAGTGACCCATCGTCGAGTCGAGTTAGAAAAGGGACGAAAAAGGATACTGTGTACCAAAATTGACCGAAACGTAAGCGACCGTGATAGTAATGACATTGAAGTGGATCCTACGTTTGGATATCATCTCGTGAATTTCGTTACTTTGCCGCCATTTCTAACGTCGTGGTGTGCAAAGAATGTCAATCTAATGTGCGTTTTACAGAAAGCAGTAAACGAGGCTTAGGTTTTAAAATAGTTATAGCCTGCGATAACTGTGATAAAAAAGAAATACCGAACAGCCCATTTATTAAGAATGCTTACGAAATTAATCGCAGAATTATTCTCGCCATGAGATTGCTGGGAATTGGACTGCAAGGCATCAGAAAATTTTGTGCGTTCATGGAATTGCCTCGCCCGGTCTTCCAATCGGTTTACGACACAATCATTGAAAATATTTTGGCTGCATCAGTGGTTGTTTCCAAAAATAGCATGTCAAATGCAGCGAATGAAGAAAAAAGAATCAGTAACGAGAAAGGAGAAAAAAACGGTATCACGGTATCGGGTGACGGATCGTGGCGAAAAAGGGGCTTCTCATCTCTATACGGTTTAGTTTCCCTGATTGGCTGGTACACTGGTAAACTTGTCGATGTTTTAGTTAAATGTAAATATTGCAAAGCGTGCGAGTATTGGCAGAAGAAATATGACACCGACGAATACAAAGAGTGGGCAGAAAATCACGCCGCCGAATGCCAAGCAAACCATGACGGGTCAGCGGGAAAAATGGAGGTTGATGCAGCAATTAAAATGTTTCAGCGCTCTGAAGATCTACATGATGTCAAGTATGTGAGTTACATCGGCGATGGCGACTCCAAAACCTTCGACGGTATCACGGATGCTCAACCGTATGAAAACATCACGATAACAAAAAAAGAATGCATCGACCATGTTCAGAAACGTATAGGGACCCATCTTCGCAATTTGAAGAAAAACACCAAAGGGTTAGGAGGTAAAGGCAAATTGACAGGTAAGCTGATCGACGAACTGTCAATTTACTTTGGATTAGCCATTCGTCGAAATTGTCATTCGATTGAAAAAATGAAGAGTGCGATATGGGGCACACTGTTCCATAAAATGTCAACAGACGAAAATCCGCAACACGACCATTGCCCAACTGGAGAAAATTCATGGTGTTCGTGGCAAAGGGCAAAATGCGAAAACATTCTGGCTGGCTATATGCATAAACCACCAATGCGTGAAGAAGTTTTCGAAGCGATAAAACCTGTCTACGAAACACTGGTCACGGATGATCTTCTTACTCGCTGCATCGGGGGATATACGCAAAACAACAATGAAACTTTCAACGCTACTGTTTGGGCTATGGTACCAAAAGGCTTGAATTCTGGAAAAAAAATAATGGACATCGGTACGAACATCGCAACATCTGTTTTAAATGACGGATTGATATCAGTTTTACACATCATCGAAGTCATGGCGATGAAAATCGGCCCGAACAGCTACAACCTATGCGTGGAGGTCGACGAAAAGCGTATCAAGAAGGCGGAAAAATCTACTAGTGATGGCGCAAAACAGGCCCGACTCGACTTGAAAAGTATGCGGAAAGAAAAAGAAGAGTTGGAGGTAGATTAACAAGGTCAACTGTACGGTGCAGGCATTGCAGATTAAAGGTATATAAAATTTTCATATGGTTTCTCAGTACGTAAAACTTTAAACGCGTTTTTCTCGAAACCACTTTTTTTGAGCTCGCCGAAGACATAACTCGAGCAAATCTTTACCGATCAACTTGAAATTTTGACAGTAGCTTCGAAATATCTTTTTTCATGGAGCTACGTAGGGTTTTTATTTTATTTGGCTTAGTTTTTTTTATCGAAGATTTGATGGCGTTTTTTTTTTGTTAAAAATTTAACTTTATTTTCAAACATGCACCATTTTGTGAAAAATCAATATATCGAAAAAATCCTACGTAGCTCGCTAGCTGTTGTTATATGAAAACTAAAGAATTTTTGTTTTTTCTTCCAGATCAAAAATTAATGAGTCTACGTCTTCGGCCATCGACACGCTTTGAAAAATAGGCGCCTTGGGGCATATGCTGCGCAGGCGCCATTTTTCAATATTTTTTATTGAAAAAAATTACATTTTGTACTTTTGTAGTATTGCTATAAAACCTACTTTACAGATTTTCGATTGATACTTTTATTCAGCCAAAATTGATTCCCGAAAATATGCCTATTTTTTTGTGTGCTACTGTGATTTCCTCCCTTAAGATGAAAAACAATTTGTAGATCAATAATTAACAAAACGGCCAATATATTTGTACCCAAAACCAAAAAAAGCAGCGTTCGAAGGCTCGGAAACCTTTACACACGTTAAAACCAGTCTTCAAGATTCGAAGGAAAGCTTGGGTTAATACATTTGTAGCAAAAATGATATTTCTGTACGGAAACCTTAAGCATATGCCATCAATAATGTTGTAGCTCTAAATAAAACCGAAGTTCAACGATGCCACAACCTGCTAGAAGAACTAATGGAAAAATACAATACTATGAATGTGGTTCCGCTAAAGACCCTGGAAAAATATGTGTTGCTAAGAGACAGAAGATGACAGGATCTGTAACAAGCTGCAAAAGTAGAATACAAATTCGCTCTTCGTCATAACCTTCCCAAATTATTTTCTTTATCTCTTCCAGAAGGCGGATGACCCCGAATCTGAATAGAAATGCCCATACTGGAGCTACTTTTAAAATTCTCAACCAAAGTATTGGTCAATGGGCTTTACCTTGATTGGCATACCACACATGTATTAATTTACTGTCTCTACAGTACGTATACAGCCATTAGATGTATCCTTTTTGGACCATTACAAGCGTCATATAAAAGAAAATGCAACATTTCATAGAATCTTTTAAATAGAAAAAACAACTTAGGATGTAGCTTGCTTAGTTAAAAAGTATTTTCAAGTGTTGCGTTCATGAGCAAGAGTAAAGCGATATTGAGAGCAACAGATATATTACCCATAAATTCCAATGTCTTTTCAGATGAAAGCTTTTTAGGCAACTGAAGTCCTTCATGTACAGTACAACCAAATCGATTCGAAAATAAAATGTGATCAACATCTCGGAACCTGGCAAGTATCGAAAGTAGCAAGAAAAATCCTAATTCTAAGAAGAGATAAGGAGGACAAATAACAGGACACAAAAATTTTGACTTCAACACCGATGAAGGATGCCCTGTTTGAAAAAAGTAAGGAAAAAGGGGATAAAAGTGATAAAGAAAAGCAAGCTACAGAAGAACAAAGTTAAGAAGAGTAAGAAGAAACCTCTGCAGGAATCGTATCTTTTTTAGTCATCCGTGAACATGGATGGGTTATGCTAGAATGATGAAGACGATGATGCATAAGGCCCAAATTCCATGTGTCCTGTGCGTGGAGAATTTGAACGTTGTAACGAAATATGGCATCGGTACATACCTTGGGGGCTTTTGGCTATATCAACCGTGCTGAGTGGGACTCTGCTTGGAATTATGTGTGCAACCTGTGTCGATCACCATTTTCCCATGCTATATTTCAACCTCCATTGATGCAAAATATATTAGCCAAATTGATTAAAGTTGATTTCAAATGAAAGCTAAAAAATAAAGTTTATTATCAGAGCATAAGATCAAACAGTTGATTCATAAATTTTTTCATTTGAATTCCAGCTTGAGTGATGCACATGACTTACACCAATTGTTTTTGTGTGCCGTTTGGAATAAGTCCGTATGTTACAGTATCAGTTTTGAAAAATCGCAGCTTTACTTGCTTAGTAAAAATTTTCAAGAATTTCAATCTTCATTACGCGTAAATTTTCTATTCATTTACGAATTTCCACTAAACCAAACTTGGTCGATATTCTGCTTTAAAGTACGCGACAGCAAAATATTCAGAAAAATTCGGTTTTTATTCAATCACAATTATTCATACACAATCGTTTCTCTCACATGGTTACCATTCAACTTCATATCTTTGACTGTGTGAATGTCCAGTCTGGATACAGTCTGAGTATGTGCGAATAATCAACGAATTTGATTATGATTATTATATTTTATATATTTGATTGATGCATCACGGTCCATATGTATTTTATAAATTATTTTCCGGGTATTTCTTAGCCTTGAAAGTATACAAAACATATCCTTCACTGACACTAATTTGAAGAATTTTGAATTTCGAAACCAAATGCAATAGTTTTCGGTATTGGTATGTGAAAACTAATTTTGCTTCTAAAAACTACTGGCACAATTACATATCCGGACCACCAAATCTTCGATGTAATGAATACATAGGACGAGTTCTAGCAAAAATTAAAGTGAAATCACACGAGCTTAAGCCTTTTATCTACTTAACTTTTATTATTACATCATACGTTGTAGAGTCCGATGTTGAAACTTTTAACCCACTTGACGTCTGTTTGGATCATATCGTTCCCAGAACAGCATTTGCTGTCCAGTGATATATGATCCAACGTTGAGTTATTAATAACCCGTTGAACCCTTCTTTTAATATTGAGGGTGTTGACTTTTTCATTCAATCTTGCAGATAACTTTTCTGTACTTAATAGAGGATTGCTGTGCAAAGAAGGTAACATCAATTTTATCAGTTTTGGTCATAGTAAAATTTTTTAAAAGCCAGATAGACAAATTTGACTTGAATCTAGTTTAACGATTTACTAAACTTAGAAATGGTTTTAAGCTTTACTTTTCTTTTCATTTACGAATGACCCAGCAGTATGTTGGTATTTACAACGGTTTTGTATTTTCACATAAGCCCTTATTCGCAGTATATATAAAATTGCACCAAGTCCCCGACTGTCCATGAAGTCTTGACAACATCTCCGGAATGAACTTATGGGATGTCCTCCCTCCTTACGCTATTGATATATTATCCGAGCTGTTTCAAGTGTTCCTTTTTTCTGCATTTTTCTACATTTTCCTAAAGCACTTATCTATGAAGTGAAAATCAAAGTTGGTTGGAGAATTGCATTACTTCAAGGAGCTATCGACAGTATCCGTCCAGAGAATGCTCATCAGCAGAACTTTTCAATGATAAATTGCTTTGTTTTAGGGGCGAGCTCTGTGGCAATTTCAGAGAATGATATGCTAGATTTCAAATGATTTTTAATATTGCCAAGAAGCAGTTAACAGAAGATTTGTGATGATGCTAAATTTAAGGTCGATTTAAGAAGTGTTGACTTGGCTCCTTAAGTTTGCCCAATCAAAGGCAGTGATTGTTTCTTGAATCCAAACACGTACAAGAAAACATTTATACGAATTGTTGAAAATTTAAAAGGTTGAAAAGTTAGGGATAACATTTAATCCAAAAATTTATCACTAAATCAATCTAAATATTAAAATTTAATCTTTTAACTTGGCATCAATTTGATGACTGTATTTGCTTTGCTGCAAGCTTGCTCGGATATTATCCATTCTTACTTTACCTCTTTGATTCATTCTGCTTCCTACATAATATCCGAGTATTTACTTGTGTGTACAACACAAATGCCATCTGTTTTTGATATAAATCGAATCCAATGAAAACAACTGTTCCAGTCAATTTATTTAACGCATTACAACATAACGTCCGATCAATCAGACAAACGGAAATTCTTTATATTTCACTGACAAAATAATTAATTTGGTAGTTTTTTCTTTGCAATGTAAAGTTTACTATTTTTTCTACACTGGCAACCCCGTTTCAAGCACCTGAATGACATAACTCGCTTGTGCTGTCATTTCCCGAAACGACGGGACGGGGTCCGACTGTTTTGAGTAAATGGTAAGTGATATTTTGCATTTTCTTGTAAATTTTTACAATAAACATTTAAAAAATCTATTGCGTTTGTTGATATATGTAGTGTATACCTAGGCATACGTAAGCTTTTTTTCATGCCAAAATTGTTAGTTCGGTTTTTATGTGTTTGATTTCACTGGCGCCCGATAAATCGGACGTCATGCATATTGGGCTCTAAGGTGTGGTTTTTGCTTGCTTGTTACAGCTTGAAGGTGTATGAAATTTTATCGGTTTTAGAATGCAAGGATGATAATGAGACTGCGAAAAACTTTATCTATGTTAAACCACCTGTTGAACGAGGTGACCAGGCTACAGATGAGGACAGTGACAAGTCTGATGATGAGCATAATGCAAACGGGACGTAAATTGCTAGAAAGTAGATGTGAACTACAACGTTTTCAAGCAGATAGAGATAATAATCAACATCGTCAACATCTTCAGGGCTCCAATAGTCAAATACCGGAATTTTGCGGCCACTTTCATCGAGTAAAGAAAGCGATGATGAAGATGTTGAACCCTTTTCTTCTTTTCAGACTAAGGAGAAAAGGACGACTTTGTGGGAAAAACAATTACCTAAGTTTTCATGCACAGAGTACAACACACAACCAATGTCTGAAGAAAATCAGAATTATAAAGACCTCCTAGAATATTTCAGGCTGTTTTTAAACAAAGAAAACAAATTGTAGACCATACAAACCTCTATGAGGGACAGAAAAATAAGTCATTGATGGTTAGTGACGACGAGATTTATTTAATTTTGGGTGCTATGTTATTGTCGGGCTACGTGAAGTTACCGAATAAAAGGCTGTATTTCTCTAGAGATAATGATGTGCCTGAAATTCTTGCAGAAAGTGTAAGATGTAAGAGATTTGAAGCGATACTTCAAAACTTCCATTTGAATGATAATACGCATTTATCAGCTCCTTCTGACAGGCTGTATAAGTTGCGTCCACTACTAGAAAGTTTGGGCGAATCATTCCAAAAACATTACGGTCTAGATGCGCATTACAGCGTCGACGAAAGTATGATTCCGTACTTATGAAAAGATAATGCCAAACAATTGATCAGTGGAAAGCTCAAAAGATTTGGCTACAAAAATTGCGCTATATGTGTGAGTACTGGTTACATTGTGGCTTTAAGTTTGTACACGGGGAAAAGCTCTGACAAGAAAGACTTCGGATAAGGTGGAGATGTAGTTCTCGCCCTCATAGAAGTCGGAAAGTAGCTAGCCCAAAGTGGCATAAAAATATACTTTGACAATTTTTTCACATCGTTGTCATTGATGAGACATCTACGAGAGTTAGGCTACTATGCGACTGGCACAATAAGGGCTAACCGTGTTGAGAACTGCCCGCTAAAAGATGTCAACCAGTTCAAAAAGGAAGAACGGGGCTGCAGCGATTACAAGATGTCTGATGACGTATTTTTGTGTCGGTGGAACGACAATAATGTCGTCACATTAGCAACCAACTTTGAAAACTGAGACTTGACATCTGCGACACCCTCCAACACCCACCCTTCATTGATTGCCAGCTAAAACAAGCACATAGGCGGGGTAGATAAGTGTGATCAAGCTGCTGCGAATCTTCGTACAACAATGCGTATTAGAAAATGGTGGTGGCCAATATTTGCCTAGTTTTTAAGATGTGTCGTTGGTGGACAGTTGGTTACTCGCGAAAAAAAATAAAAGCAACAAAGAGACAGACTTTTCATTCGCATTTCGAAGATATGCAGCTCGAAGCTTGTTCGTCACATATGGAACTGCACCACACCAAGGACAAAAGCCTGCCAAATCATTGTCCACCACACGGTATGACGGCAAACAGCATTGGATTCTACCAATTAGCACAGAACGTCGCTGTGCAAATCAATGTGGAGGAAAAGCCAAGTTCAAGTGCCTGAAATACGATGTCGGCCTGCATCCTAAGTGTTTTATGGACTACCATGTAAAAGGCTCTTCATCATAATATACATGTTTTAGTCGTTCTTATTTTAACTGGGTTTTTTTATAACTATTTATCCCATCAACAGGTCGTGTATGGTTCCGCTGTGCATAGCGTCCAATATATCGGACGGGTCATACAATCATAAATATTAATAAATGCTTTGTTTTTATCATCTGAATCCTTAATTTGAACACGATTGTCCATTTATTTTCATAGTAATCGAATTTGGTACTATAACAAACTTTATGCAGTAATGGGTTAAAACACTTAAACATAAAATTTACTTAATATCGAATTTCGAATTAAGACTATTACAGCGCCTCCTAAAAAACTACAGGGTGTGCCAGCTTTTTGTGTCCGTATAGGGAAAAGTGGTATTATCAGCCCCCATTTAGTTTTTCATAATGGTTCAGAAAAAAATATAATTTAATAGCAAAGCACAGCGTGATGAGTTACTTACATGTCTCATTTGTATTTTGACCAATGAAATTAAGATTTATCAATTTAGAAAGAAAATTGAAAATTCATACACAATTCATAAAATTTTATGTGTGACGGTTACATGAGCCCCATTGTAATAATATAGAAATACCTTGAGAGGGATAAGAAGGGATTTACAATAAAAAAGAAGGAATATTATTTGAATAGCACAAAATCTATTTTTTGTTTTGAATTACATTTATTTGCAAAAATCACACAAATAGTTTTCTTTTTCACATCCTGCGCACTCTTTATGAATCCACATTTCGAAGACAAGGCACTGCATCCAAATCACGCCCCGTTTGTCGTCAGAAAATAGAGATTGCCAAAACAAGCATGCAACATCAACTCCTCCAGGGGCTTCCAATTCCATTTCCATCTCCGAAAGACATGAGTCGATAGACTTTATGCAATCAGGGACTGTGTCAGATAGCACCAAACCATCAAGTTATTTTTTTTTTGTGTTCTAATTTTTTTCTTTACTTCATGCTTTTTAGCATCCTTCCCCAGGTCTGAGTCTTCTTTACATTTCTTAGTCTTTCCTTTCTGTTTTTTAAATCTGTTGTTTTTTTTATTCAATGGCGTATTCAATGCAGCTTTGCAAGGTTTTGGTCCATTATATGTCATTTTCTTCTTAGGGTTAGGTACAGGCCAAATATCGTTTGAAGAGACAACATTTTTCACAGGATAAGATGTGCATACATCGGAAGGCGCTGCTTCCACTACATCTCATGCACTTCGCTGCATGCGTTGAATCTCAGAGCCTTAATTGAATGGTGGACGGACCAGCTTTAGCACATATTACTTCAGAATGATGTGGAGTACAAATTGTACCCAAATCCTTTTCTCCTCTCATCGAATTTTTGCCCCTACCTTTTTTTAAATATCTCTAAGTCAAAGTGATCGTCACTTGAGGGAGCAATGTCTGAATCTGAAAATATATTCCTGCTACAGGGAAAGCTTCCCGTAGATTAAAATTAACTGCTATTGTTTCAGTCTGGCAAATTAATTACGCTTTCCCAAATAACTCACAAATGTCATATGTGCCAACAGGTTTTCGGCTGTGGAGCATCCACTGTCGAATGGCTTTCCTGTAGTAGAATTTCAAAGCACGAATAAAGATTTCGGCAAGCGGCTGAAGTCTATGCAACGCGTGGGTCGGTAGACTTAGTGTTGTCACATGATTTTCTCGCGCTAAGTCAATAACTTAAATATTTTTGACATGGGAATAGTGACCATCTAGAACTAAAACCAACAGGTCCTCCTTGATTGGTTTGGTTTTTTGGATAAAATGCTTGAGCCATTCGTGAATAAATTTGACTGTGGCCATCCGGAAGGATGGTATCTGACAATGGAAACTGGCAGAGTATCCTTCATAAGAGTATCCGTCATATTTTTGCGAGGGAAGATTTAAAGTGGCGGAACAAATGTTCCCCCAGCACTCATACAACATACCACAGTTGCTGAAAGGACTATTACCGGGTATAATTGTGAAAAATCGTTGATTTACATTTATTGATTCCTTATACCTTCAGAAATCATATCTTAAATTTTTATGTATAAATTCAAAAAAAAAAAAATTGTAGCAGTTTTAGTGCATGTGCGTTTGCAGCGCACGACAACTAGTTTTAGTACAACAACCTATTACAGAATATTAGAAAATGTTCAAATAGCGGCAAGTTCTCTCGGTATAATTTGCTTTAAAAAAGCTGGCGAAGAAGAAAAGAAAAAAAATTAAGAAAATGAAATGCCCGGAGACGACTCGGTGGTTTTTATGTATGTATGTATGTATGTATGTGAAACTTGCGAGATTATGTTGAAAATTTGTCATGTGTCAAGATTGAATGTCATGTCAATGTCGTGTCAATTTTGACATATGGTAGGAGAGTGAACTTAAAAAAGAATGCCCTCCTGTGCTATGGGGGTTCAATACATAATAGAAATTTTTAAAAGTTCCATTAATTTGCATGATGTTAAATGTGCGTATCATATCGGTGACGGGGATACAAAAACGTTTATAAATCTATCTGAGGTCAAGCCCTATGACAATTCTGTAGTTGAAACCCTTGATTGAGTTTTACATGTCGGCCAACGTTTGTTTCGTCTTCTTAAGGAAGTTAAAAAAATGATAACCCAAGTACGAAAAATAAAATAAAATTGATGAGCAATCGAAAAAAGATAAAAAGCAGCAAAAGGAAGAAACAACACGCAAGAGAAGAAAAACTAGATGGGATCTACCATCGGCTCCACCTGTAAATCCCAAGACATTAAAGGCAAAATTATATAGAATTTGTCAACATACAACGGATTAACTACTAAAGAAATGTAGATTTTGCAGCCGATACGAAAAAAGGAAATATGGGCTGCATATTACGACATAATCTCCACCGATGAAAATCCGCAACACGATTATTGCAATCCGAATTGGTACAAGTTTTTGAAGACGCAAAAAGAAGACATCCCATACACACATAAACCAGCCTTAAATGTAGAGGTCCAAGAATATGTTAAACCAGTTTCTGAAAAACTAGCCGATTTACTGAAACGATGTTTGGGAATGTTACAATAAAACACTTTGGGCTATCGTTCCCAAACATACGTTTGTGGGACGGGAAGTTACGGAATTGGCTGATAATATTTTTTAGCCATATTCAATGAAGGAAGAACGTCTCCCTTGAAGATATTAGAGTTAGTGGGGTGGATAATTAGGCATTCTGCCTACGATAATGTTTAAAAAAATACGAAGAGCGAATTGAGGTGGCTACCAAAGCGGTGTCGAAGTACAACGGTGTCGAAGGAAGCTCGCTTGGTGAAACAAATACCTTAGCAAGAGAAAAAGAAAGAATTTATTGATTCGGGACTCCTTTCATATGAACCAGGGATTGCTGATTAACTAATCGTAAGTGTTGAAACTTGATTTTTTTAATTCTAGAAGTTTTTGGTAGATCAATTTATCCATTTTCACTTAGAACTATTAAGTGATTTATACCCTTGTTAGCTAATTCAGCGAAGACTCATGGATGGCAATTTGGAAAATAGTAGAAATTCAAGCTGACAACAACAAACATTAGACGTGAAAAAAAAACAGCCATACGACATCCACCTAGCTGGTAGTGCCAATCGATGCGTCCCAGCCTGTGCGTTGGCACCTGACGAGAAGCGGCAGGGACACGTGTTCGACACCAGCTTGAGCTCTTTCCACAATTCCTTGTAAATATTGAATTTTTTTAATATTACAACATAAACAGTTAAAAAACATTAAAGGCGATTTTCTCGAAATGGTGTTTTTTTCAATCGGCCCAGACTTACTCTCCGCAACCACTAGACGGATCTTTTAAATTTTTATTGAGCTTTGTTTGTTTTGATGTCCTCTATCGTTACTTACCAGAAAATTGTAGTAAAATTTAAAAATAGGGGAAAACCTGATTTTTACAACACTTTTTTAACATACCCGCCATTTTGTTTTGAAAACAATCTTTTTTTAAAAGGTGATGAATACCGATGTAAGACATTTTCATTTTTAAAAATCATTTTGAATTTTTTGTTTCAGACATAAATTTCGAGATTCACATTTATGTTTCTTCGACGGATAAATAAAACTCTTGTTTTATTTTATAACACCAACTTTATTTACTATAATCCCGGTATACAATTCTTATTGTATACATGAACCGGTATTCGAAAAGGCACCCCAATGCAGCCTCACATTGGGTGAAAGGAGATAGAGGCTTGTCCGTACCCTTTGAAGCGAAGAACTAACTCTTCGAGACAATTCCACTTCTATTTATACCACTCGTCGCCTACTTGATTTGATTTCATTCAATTCAAAATATCAATGTCTACTTTGTTTTAATTCAATTGAATTCAAAATATCAATGCCTACTTCGTTTTAATTCAATTGAATTCAACATATGAATGCCTACTTTGTTTGTATTAATTTGATTTGGATAAGTGTAACAATTAACCCCGGGCCATGGGGCATTATCATTTTGCAGCACTCAACTTTGGCGCCTTCTATATAATTATGTACATATTAAGTTTCGAACATTGTTATACAAGCATATACAAGGTTCTATAAAAAAGGAAAGAAAAAAAATAATTATAGGTAACGTTTTGCCTCTGTAACCGGTAATAGTCCCTTAAGATCCTCTTTCAGCTGTGTACGCCCACTTATCGTTTCTCTTTGAGTCCAATGACACGTAGAATTTCGACTGAACAACTGAAATTCCAGTCTCATCCACATTGAAAACTCTATCTACTGGATACCTATGTTTGTTGAGCTCAGCTTTCAGAAGGTCAAAAAACGCATATACAGCTTCATTATTGAATCTACATACTCTGGAAAAAGATGTAGCTATGATTTTCAGCAGTGAGAAAACATCCTTATGGCGATTCATAAAATGATCAAGATATACGACGAACATCTTGCCTGGTAAGTCCGTAGAACTTACTTTTCATAATAACTACATATTCAACTAATTTATTTCAAATGCGTCATCCATGATCGGCTTACGTCCTAACAAACGAACAAGACGTTCTTACTACAGTTTAGCTGTAAAAGAGCGCTCTTACTTCAAATATAACGGTGTTCGACGCCATTTTTGCAGATGCATTAGTGTTTGTAAACAAAACATATCAAAGATTGGAAAACAAAAATAGACAAAGATACGGTAGAATGTGCATTAACATTTCCTTAAATTTTAAATCCATGCACAATGAATTTAGGTTAACACATTGTTTGCGGGAGACGAGTAAACTCGTCATATACCTTTTTATAGTAAAACGCGAGAGACGAGTTTGCTCGTTTTGTTGCGCTAAGCAGTACGGAGCGGGAAACTTGTAAAAACGGAGGTGTAAACGGGTGGCGGGTTGTGTGTTATCTATTGCCAGTCGTACTCGTTCTAACTACCTGTCGATATAATGAGTTAGAGTCGGAACAACTAATAATAATAAAAATAGACAGCCTGAATATTGAAATTATTTTATTACCGGATGTATCTGAAAATCGTAATAGAAAATCTTATTTTTGCATTTTGTGCGTCTCTCTAGTAACTGCTTTATACTGCTTTCGTTCGGACGTCTTATGTTTTTCTGAGATTTTTTGAGTTTTTTGTTTTGGTTGTTGTTAGCTTGTGAGTTTGTTGTTTTTATCTACTTTTCCCAAAAATGAATCAAGACGAGAGTGACGATGAATTGTTTGCTGACAATTTCTCTAATTGTTCTTGCCAAAGTGACGTAGAAAATTTTTCCGACTAAGATTCGAGTGAAGATGAAACTATTCCTATTCCTTCAACGTTTACTCGAAGAAGAATTTCAAGTTCATCATCTAGTTCTAATAGTTCTGATAGCGAAGAATGGTCATCGAGACACAATCCACATGTTTTGGAGCAGTTTCTAGGGCAGCCGGGAATAAATACCCAAAACGTTCCTGACAATGTCGTAGATGCTGTGAATGTATTTATTGATGATAATTGATTTGCATTCCTTGTGCAGGAGTCGAATAGTTATTATCACCAAAACACGGACAAGTTCAAAACCTCTAAAAAATCCATTAAGTGGAAAGACATCACCATTGAAGAAATGAAGAAGTTTTTGGGACTTATAATATTTAAGGGACAGGTACGCAAAGATCGGCGAGAAGAGTATTGGAGTACTGAACCGTATACAGAAACAGCGTTTTTTGCGAAAACGATGAGCAGAGATAGATTTCGTCAAATCTGGAGGGCCTGGCATTTCAATAATAATGAGAATGTGCAAGACAATTCGATAGACTGTGCAAAGTCAGACTGCTATTGGATATCTTTCTTGCAAAATTGAAAGAAACTTGCAAGCCTGTTCAAAAATTATCTCTAGATGTAGGCATAGTTCTATGGAGAAGAAGACTTTTCTTTAGAGTTTACAATACCGGAAAAATTATAAAATATGGGATTCTAGTACGAATGGTCTGCGAAAGTACCACTGGCTACATATGCAATTTTGAAGTTTAGTGCGGTCAAGGAAACCGATTGATAGAAACCATTCAGATATTGCTATCTCCGTAGCAGATTTGTGGCATCATGTGTACATGGATAATTATTACAATAGTGTTGAAAACAGTGAGATACTATTACAGAAAAAAATAAGAATTTGCGGAAAATAGAGGACTTCTGGACTGTCTGAAAACGGTTCCTTTGAAAAATGGTGAAGCAACTTTCAGAAGGAAAAAAGTTATATTGCTGCAAGTTTGGCAATCAAGAAAAAACTGTAAGTCTGATATCTACAATTCACTCAGCAGAGATGAAGGAGAGTCAAAACATGGACAGAAAGGCGAGACAAAAAATTATGTATAAAGCCGAATGCTCTGATCGATTACAATCAATTCATGAAAGGCGTAGACCGGGCAGATCAGTACTGAGCATATCATTCAATCTTACGAAAAACTGTAAAATGGACTAAAAGAATGGCAATGTATCTGATCAATTGTGCCTTATTCAATTCGTTTGTAGTGTACAATTTAGTTCATTCGACAAACAAAAACAAATTTCACAATTTTTTAAAGGAAATAACGATTCATTGGGTAACAGATGAAATTTCGATAGATGAGCCAGCCGAACCAGTACCATCGACATCCAGGAGCAAGGTTTGCAAATCGGATCCACCAGGGAAACTGTCTATGGACATGAAGAAACATACATTGGAACGTTTGGTTGGAACCGGCAAAAATAAAGACGTTTTACGTCGTTGTCGTGTGTCTTCCGCTCACAAACTACGGAGTGAAACGCGGTATATGTGCAAGTTTTGCAATGTACCCCTGCACAAAGGAAAGTGTTTCGAACGCTACCATACATTGAAGCACTATTAGTTTATATTTTCTTTTCAATATAATGTGTTAAAATTTTCTAAATACTCTAAATTATTTTGACTGTGAATAGTATTTTTTCTTTGATGTGCAACAAAGTAGAATGGTTTTGTACATTAATAATCATAATAAACATACTTCATTTTTAAACATACATACTCAATAAATAAATGGGGAAGTCTTTTTAAAGTAAAACACTGAAAGTTTCATTGAAAAATGTCAAATAGATCGTAAGATATGAATATTTTACGGAAAGTCTAATTTTGGCTCAAAAATTTAAAAAAAACCACCCGCTCTGGGCCGCGAATTGGGGAGAAAATGACCCGACTACATAGTGTTAAGAGAGCTGGCCATCGCGATTACGAAACTCACCTACATCTTTGGTTTTCAATTTTTGTCTCCCACTTGCTAAGCTCGCGTTATTTGATTTATGGGACATTCGTATTCTTCTCTTAATAATACGTCTTTGAACTGTTAGCGCCTTTTCTTTGTCATACTCTGGTCCACATGAATTTGTTTCAGCGGTCAAATAACGCTGTCCAGAGCCCAAAAGTGTCGTATCGTCATCGCGCATAGCATTTTGACTTTTTTTCAAAATGTTTGAAACCGTTGTGCCATCACTTGGCCCTATTTTCAATGAAAATTTCGAAAATCTGAAAAAATGGAAATCTGTAGATTTTAGGGTCGATATCTGTGGTTCATTATGCTCACCTGCCAATCCGTGAAAAAGGATTGCTGATTCTATATACCATGTCACAATGCAAATCAAGCGATTCGGTTTCTACAAAGAAAATTTCTTTTAAGCTTGGTATCAAAAAGGAGCAAAATTAACTTGGTACCCAGATTTTAAGATTTGATCCCCCTGAAACTCTTATTGTCGGATTGTTTGAAAATAAAAGTTAACACCATCAAGTCTTAGAATTTTGAAAAAGTTATGGTAAATAGACGTGCCGAAATCTTTGCTATACTCCCCGACATGCTTCAAATACTACGGAAAACGCAACAAAAAGGAATAACTTCGCTTTGGTCAGTAAAGGTGGCCACTTGATTGATGTTTTATTCAAAAACTACACCAATTAAAGTACAAACGACCGACTGAATCGTTTTTGATTAGTTATTCAATTTTTATATGTGGCGCTACTTTTGAACTTCATCGTTAGAGATTATTCTGAACGATTTCTCCATTAATAAAAGTACATAACTTGAAAAGAAGATGTTGTAGTGAATGTATGCAGGAGAAAGAACTACTTTTTTAAAAGTCTTCACTTTAGTATAAGGTTTTTGAGGCATATTCCTTAGACAAAGCTTTTAGAAATCATACCTCTTCGTATGTGATATTTTGTACTTTGTTAGTACATTGTAAAAAAATTTATTCAAATTGGAATTGGAGACATACATTTCAATTTTTGACATTATGAAAAAAAAATTATAAAAATGAAACAAATTTTTAATTATAAGAATGGAGTCTTGTACATAAGCATAACATGTTTGAATTAAAACTAACTTTGCAAATATACGATCAGCCGTGCAATTTTTATCTAAACAAATTAAATTTCAGTTCATAGATTCATGAAGGAAATTCAAGAATTTCGCAAAAAATTGATTAAAATTAAAAATTAAGGTGGATTTAGTTTAAGGTAGTAGCCCGGTGTGACGGCCGAAATTTCGACGTTTTTTCGTGAATTTTCCGAGCAGGAAAATAATATGCGATCATTTTGTATTTTTGTGCATGTTTTTATTACTGCTTTCAAGCATACAAAAAAATTTTTTTCTGCTCAATTTTACATTGATTTATTCATAATTTTTTGTGTTGAAATGGAGTCCTCGGAGGAACGTTGAGCGGTTTCGGGGAAGCACACAGCCTTTCGTAGTCATCAGAAATAAAAAAATCGAAGAGATTATTATTGTTTATAGTTCACTCTAGTGAACTAACCGATATCATGCATACAAAAGATAAAATAAATAAAATAAATAGTGGACTTGTGAAAAAAAAGGTACTGAAAATTGAATTTTTTTTGCCAAAAAATTGTTAAAAAAAATTAATAAATCAAAACAATAAATGTTTCAAATGTTTAGTATTTAGCGATATGTATCTAGAATAACGAGTTAAATTTTCAGTCAAATAGGTTAAATACTTTCTAGTTAGTGTTTCCCCGAAATTTTAAAAACATAGTTTTGAGAAAAACACGTTCAAAGTTTTGACAACAAATAATACTTACATAAATCAATCAGCTATGCCTTGTGCATAGAGTAATCCTTCTGTTATCTCAAAATTATCATTTTCAGCGGCTTTCAGAGCCCTGTGTAAAGTTCTGGCCTCTTTACTGTTGGCTTCTGCAGTTTTCTCCGCCCGTAAAACTCGTGCATTGTCTACAGTGTCAGCGTAGTCCCTGGCTGTTTGACCAATTATGACCTTCATTACCTCCATAGTTTTGAGTACAGGTAGAAAACTCTCATTAAAGATACAGACAGCCGCATTGGTAGCAATTTCCAGAACGCTTTTCCCAGTAAAAATGTGCACTCGTCGAGCGAAAAATGGTAACTGATGAACTACTTCAAAATCTTTCTGTTAGACTGTACAAAATTCTTATATTTCGTCTTTGTCAATCGGAAATGCTTGATTTATTAAGTATACCTGCGTGTCTTTGAATAATGAAGGTCGGAAGGACAATATAAGAGGGACCGGACAGAGCAGCTGCCGCTGGCGTACCCACTACTTTCATACACACTACGGCGCGCTCTACTTTTGTGGCTATAACTTCAAAAAGATTGAAAATTTCGGTCTGGAAATTTTACAGTATATTTTTGAAAGGTTTTTCTATTAAAAAATGTAAAAGAAAAAAAAAGGATTTTTTGAACCCATCACACCGGGCTACTACCTTAAGATATGAGAAGAGAACTGAGTATCCGTGTTATTTTTCTGGAAAGAAGTATTAAAGAGATTATTGAAACTGTGGCTAAGGTTCAAACTTATCAATTTTTTTCAAATCTGAAAAGATCTTTCATCACTTATCAATATTTGGGGTTCAAAAGATTTGTGTGGACTGGATTTTTAAAAACAAGAGGCTTCATACAGAAGAAAGCTCTGCAAAAGTATAAAACTTACATTACATGATAAGAATGCAAAAGAAGGATTAAACCATCTGAAAAATCAAGCAACTAATATCACAAACTGGGCTTTCAAACCTTGAAAAACATAACAAATCACGTAAAAACTAAAGAACAGCTTTTGTTGATTAATGAACATAAACGGCTGAAAGATATTCATAACATGGTACGTAACGTCAAAGCGTTTATTTACTTTAGTTATTGTACTTTAGCTCCATCACAAAGAAATATATACGAATGCCCCGTGTAGAAGATAAGCAAGCTTTGGAAGATGGAGAGCTTATAAGTCAAACGATGGTGGCAAGTGGAAAGTTGACTAACTTTCTGAGAATATATCTATGTGAGGAAAACTCTTTCAGGTGCAATAGTATATGTGAGTCAATGTTAATCCATATTTTCGCCGCACCTACCTCTCCATCTTTATCATCAATATGGTTTAGTTACTAATACAGGTGCAAAAGGGCGAAAAAAGGGCGTCGAACAGCGTTGCTATGTTCATACTATACTCGTACAGAGATAAAGTAGTATCAAGCAGATTTATCTTTGTGTTATATCTTTATACAACAGTTGTGTGAGTGATGTTCCTCTCCACAAAAATGAGAGAAAATATACAGACTCAAATAATTTTAGATATCTTATGGAAAGCTTTAGATTTCGATTTAGAAGGCTTAGATTGAAGTGTGAGCGTTGGTTGTTGCTAGGCTATGCTTCTGCTTTGTCCATCGTTTATTCCTAGAATGAATTGATTATCTAATAGTATGTATTCTCGACGCATAAGGATTGATAAGTAAAATTTGTGGATTAAGAGTATAAAATTCCAATGCACGAAGAGATGCACTTAGGTGCTTAGTTTTCTTAAAACTTGTATTCATACGTATTAACATACGTAAGCGACTACATGGGAAAGATTCTGCTCTGAAGGCATTTAAATTTTTAATCTCAAGCAAAGTCTTCTTTCAACTTTAAGTTGTTTAATTTGTAGGCATCAGATCCCATTTCAGTGCCTCGAAATTTTCCTTGATAACTTTA
This sequence comes from Stratiomys singularior, assembly GCA_954870665.1. Taxonomy (NCBI): domain Eukaryota; kingdom Metazoa; phylum Arthropoda; class Insecta; order Diptera; family Stratiomyidae; genus Stratiomys; species Stratiomys singularior. Next base: position 64,115,850 of record OX940880.1, on the reverse strand, counting down.
GCAACATGTAGCCGAGAATTGTCATGCTAAAAGATCATCTCATCCTAAATCTATCTTTTGGCATGTTTAGGCGTTTAAGCTTTAATGTTCGAGCCAATTGTAACAATTTTTGTTGAAAACTTTCCGCATTGATAGTTTCGTTAGGCTGAAATAGCTCAGAAAGATGATTTCAAATTGAACTCAACAAATGAACAGCATTAATTTCTTGCCAGGAATAGTCCGTTGGATGTTACAGTTTATGCGTTACCTGGCTTAACCCACGATTTATTGGGCTTCGAATTTTCGTAGTGGATCCAATTTTCCCCCCGATATTCGATTTTATCTATTCTCCCCTGGCCTTGAGACAGTTTGAAATCGATTGTTAAGTCTCTCCCAAGGTTTAAGCAAGTTTCTCTTGAGTCTAGCACTAACCGTCTTCAAGCTTTACTGGTCTCCATTCGCGTTCTTTGTCACTGATGTCAAAGTCAACACTTTTAGGTTGCTAGAACTAACACTCATATGTTTTTATTGACAGGGTATGCTTTACATAGCAATCGATGTCCTTCAGCTGCAATTGCCTTCAAGTTAGAGCAAAATATCAGCGCTTTCCAAATTGTTTCGTTAGCAAAAAATTTCGTTTTAATTTTTTCTTTACTTCCACGTTCGAAATGTATTTAGTTAACTCAATTTTTTGCTTCACTAAGTTTTAATAATGGTATAACTGAAAAGTTATTGTTTGTTGTGTGACAGTTTTGCTAGATTGTAAAATTAATGATTCAAGAAGACATCGTGACGTTACGAAAAAGCGTTATTAGCACTTTTATAACACTTCATCGAATTTCTTCGATTGAAGTATCTCCACGATCACCCCATTTATTCTTTTTATTATCTATTTCCTACCATGTTATGTTTGACAAGCAATGGTCAGCTCCACCCGTATGACACTTTCGTTTATAGTTAGTCATCGTATCATTCCCACAGGGAAAAAACCAACGTGGTTCCCTAGCTCTTTGCTCGCTAAGTGTTCCTGTTCTGTTGTGGCGCTATTCCTCGGTCAAATGAAGAATGTGTTGACCAGACTCGAAAAACTTAGGTGAAATTATTTTGTCCTATATAATTCTTCAAAGCAGCTTGGCAGGTATTGTCCGAATTAAATATGCAATTTTCGTATGTTATTTCCTTATTCTGTAAGAGTTGCTTTGACCTAGTTTTGTCAAGGATAAGTCAAAGAGCCCAGCTCTTTTCATTGCAAATTAAACTTTAATCCCACCTTAAGTCTCTTGGGCGATGCCTTTCGGTAAGAATCCTTCAATGTACTTATTTTTTCCCGTTTAAGTTGTTTGTTGTCGCTCCTGTGATTTAATGCAAATACTCCCGCCTGGGAAAATGGAGCATGACTCCTAAATTTATAGCTATGGTTTAATTTAGTACTTTGTCAGGAAAAGATTCCGTCGACATCTATTATAGTGATATCCGTACAGATCACGATTGCATTCCCAAATGTGAAAATTTTCTCCATATATTTCCATATTTTCTCGTCGGTTTTTAGTTCAAAATAGTTGTGTCAAGTTCAATCGTTGTGCCTACCACTGTATAAATATTTTCGACTATTTTTTATTTGTTTTAAAACATATGTCTTTTTGTATTTAAACGTAGATATGTTCTTTTTTGGAGTGTCTTCGTAACCTATTTGGGGATCTTAACGTGACATTCATAAGTGCAGTCTCTCTCTATAAATGAATTAGTACATTGATATGAAAATAGACATTATCGCCAATGCAGCAGTGGGAGAATTTCTCATGGAGCCTGTAATGATATAGCAAGTCATTCACTGAAGCTTTTATTCTGCTTTTGTAGCAGTTTTTTCCTACTCTTCTTTTCGAAAAAATGGATCTTCATCACGGAATCCGTCAATTCTATAGCTGACATAATCGTTCATCTTTTACATTAAAGTCAAAGGTGACCGCAATTGATCCATGATCAATGATTTCCAATCAATATGATTCTGGTTCTGGGATTGGCTTGCCGTAATGAAACGGACCTCTAAATTTAACATAATGGCGCGACATGCCAGACAGCTCGTACCACCATTGAATTATTGAAAGATACATTCGATTAGCGCATCATTTTGTACTTGCCTGTGAAGTTGCTTATAAGATCCTGAGATTCCACACCGTTGTATCATTTCTTAACGCATACGTTTAATCACTCGTCTACGTTTACAAAGTCTAGAAAGAAATCTAGACGCTTGAACATTCGACGCGTTATTGGCAGGATACGGCCCCAATTATTGGCAAAAATAGTCGGAAAGTGAACAGCTCGTTCAGACTTCCTTCGCGGTAAGATTTTAATAAAAATGGCTGGGAATAATCTTCTCAATAATTCCAATTTTATGGTAATCAAAACAATGCATCCGTATTTTACTTCAAACGACAGTTTTATAACTCTTTTCCATACCATAGTTCCGCGCCTGATCTCTTATGATTGGTGTCAAAGTTAGCTTACTACTCACAGTTATTCCTAGGGTTTCCTTGTCAGGTATACTTTGCCTTAGTCGGACGTGAAAATGTTTATCATCTCAGGGCTTTGTATAGAGCATAAGCTTGGTTTTGTTAGCATTGACTGATTTAACCAAACCGAAAAGTCGTGAGTTACCTGACATGGTTGTCGTCAGCTGTTCTCAACTGTTTGGCTTATTGTAAGTCCTCAGGTAAATGAAGACACTATGCCCCTCAGTTAGTCCATTCGTTCAAGGTTTTGAAACTGCATCATTCCAGTCTTAAATAGTCTCTCTAGACATGGATTCTAACCAGGTCTTTGAATGGCTGCTGCTTTGCTTTCCATTTTTGCATTCTTGAAGGCTCCCTCGATATCAATGGAGGCAAATACTATAACACTTTCATGACAAGGCTGGTCTCATTCGCTTACTATGTTATGGGGTATATTCTGTTTTAAACGGCTTGTTTAAGCAAAGAATTACTACCCATGAATTTTTTGCCTCATGTCCGGCCTTTTCTCCCTGTGTTATCCGCTTTCATAAACATTCACGCATACACCATAGAGTAATAAGCTATAGAGAGGCTTTTAACTCAAATTTTTGTCAGTACTCATCAAAATTGACGCAACTTGACACGAATTCATCAACACCCACATGAAGTTACTCATCTCGTGATCTGAATGAGGGCGACAAAAATTAGAACATTTTGTTGCAATCACTCAAGCAGATGCATTGCTTTGATTCGTATAGAATATTCAAATTCTCGGAAATATTATTTCGTCATTGAACTAATAAAATCACAAAAAAATATCATTACATTAATTGCCTCATCATCAATGAATTTGTGCTGCCAATGGATAAATATTCTCAGAATCAATGTTCCCACTATTTCCTTAAATTTGTAGAGCGTCAGAGTTGGATTCTGTTTCTCATTGGCAGTGAAAGGAGTATGCGCATTTTGTCCCAAACAATTCGAAAAATCGATTGCATTGGGGTCCCAGGGATATAGTCCACATGCCTTGAAACCATTTATAACAACAGACTTATTTCTATATTTTTTCTAACGTGTTTACAATAATCAGACCAAAATCAACTTTTGTTAAAGTCTTGGTTAAGTTAGTTCTTCCCCGCTCGAGTGTCCCTTTCTTCCATGCATTCTTGATGGGTTTGAACGCTGGAACATCAGCAGGTTGTAGAATTTGAGTGCTATTTGGATAAAGTGCAATCAATATTATCCCTTTTTGACTTCATGATTCGCTGAGCTAAAAATAGATGTGGCTTTTGTGGCCATCTACAAATAATATATTGGGAATTGTATTGTTTGTTTGATAAGATGTGAAAAAAGAATGTTGTGGATATATTAGTAAAATAAATATGAATTCATCCACCCATTATTAGACAATCCTAAGCCCCAAGAAGAAGGTACCGAAGCTCTAAGATCTAAGATCTTTCTATTTCGCGTTATTTCACCACCAGCGGAAAAGGTGAACATGCAATAAGTCACGTTTTGGCTTCTGTGTGGCCAATTTAGTATATATTTTTGGTTCCTTTTTCTGCCAGCACCTTAGTATTCTTTGGACAAAGTTGGTAGTTAGTTTCATCTCAATTAAATATCCTTGTTGGATCTTCAAGAATACTTTTTCATCCTTGATCATTATAATAATTCTCAATTTGCATGAACCACTTCCTAACATTAGACTCTAAACATTTGAGCTTGCAGCCGTTATTGCTTCTTACGTTGGAGCCGCTATTTCTGAGTGACATTTAAAAAAAAAACCCGATACCAACCTTCTCCAGGCTTATTTTCTTTAAAACAATTTTTTCGTGGTTCTTTTATTAAAAAGTGTAGAACACTTACTAAAACATATTCTTTCATTCGAGGAAATCTATTTGGCTGCTTACTACGATCCTTCAACCAGAGTTTTCTCCTCAATGCCTGTTCAAATCGTCAATCGTCCTGGTCTAGATTTCCCAAACTTTCAACTTAAGCGAAGTAACTGCAGCGTAGCTCTTGGAACTCCGAGCTTCCTTGCAGCAGTTTTCTTTGACATTCCATTCTGAACAGCCTGTATAGATTGGACTTAGTCGTCTTCGCTGTACTTTTTGGTATAAATGCCTTTGTTCCCGACCTTGAGCACCCTTGAAATGTATATCTGCAACAGCCAAATTTCGGAATTTACTGTTAAATTTATCTTTATGCAAGGAAATTGAATGATTGGCACAACTGAACAACATGGTGATAAAGACCGCTCATCCATATTGTAATAAATGGCACTCTCCTTTTTTACATCCATTGGCCTCCAAAAGTGCAATGATTGGCAGTGCTAAAAATTAATATTCGATGCTGTCTTAGTGCGTTCAAGTCGTATCTTTAGAAAGAAAAGAGCGCCCCTGCCACTTCTCTTCAGGTGCCAGCTCACAGACTGGGAAGAATCGATTGACACTACCAGCTAGATGGATGCCGTCTGTTTATTTAACTTGCTATCAATTATATTATAATTATCAATTATAACACTCCCTGCACACGCATATAATATATAGTTAATATTATAACAAGAAACAAACATACCTGCCGCTAACCGAAAACTTAGTGAAACATGGAAAAGTGGGACCCGGAGTGCGGCGTGCTTTGATTTCACTTTACTAATCGTTGCCGTATACTCGACTGGGCACATTTGAGCTATGTTTTGCATCTTGAATGTAAAAAACAATGTAAACGCTATAATTTTAAGTACGAGCAACTCTCGATTTAGAATGAAAAAGTGAAACATACCAATAACCAGCGGTGTGCCAGGATTAGTATGGTTTACCCTATGAACATAGTTTCCTTTTAGTTTCATTTTGAATAATAAATATATGTGTTTTTAAATCACTGAAAAAACATTTAGTTCAGATAGAATTCCGAATATCATATTGCAAATGACTCTAAATCAGGCGCGAGCGGGGCCAAACATTTGAACATCTGTGGAAAAAAAGAACTTTTAAACTTGGGAACCCACGTCGGCTCACATACACGGGAAGGACTTCTCTATCTTGTGACATGTTCGAATAATGTCAGGCGCCACTGTAGTCGTCTAAAGAACATATTTGTATAAACGTATCAATTACCAATACACCGATCATACTCGAAGGGGAAATAGGCATGCGTGCATTGAGTGCAACAAATACGTGTGTAAATGACTCGGCGCGTAAACTTGAGAATTATCCACGTGGAAGATTCGGTATCGGTTGGTACATGTATAAAAGTGACTACAGCGAGCGGTAAAAAGAAATCTGGTGGATGAAGCAACGTTGCATAAACGAAAAGCGACAGTGCGCGTTAAACGTAGTGCGGTAATCAAGAAGTGTTGAAGTAAAACAAAATCGTACGTGGATTAAAAAGCGAGTGAAAGTGACCAAAATAATTAATTAATTAAAATAAAAGTGAATAAGTGTGGTATTAACTAAGCGAAAATAATTGTGAAGTGTTAGTGAACCTTATTAACAGAATAAATTCTCAAACAACTAATTTTAAATTAGTCGGGTGTGTTCAATTCACATTTGCTATTGTTTTTTTTTTGTTTCGAAGGTGGTAATATTTCATTATTTTCTTATGAGTATTATCTTTAAATGAGCGCCTAGTCAATACATCGGCTAGTTACCCGTCCGATCTTCCAATCCGTTGAGCCCGGGGATGTGTTGTTTTAATAGGAACTTGAGGAGTTCCATGCTTTTTGTTATTCATGCTGTATCCACCCTAGAATCATGGTGTCCGTATTACGGCCTGTATGATCCAGTAGAAGCCTAGTCACATTATCTTTCAATATAACTACAACCCAAGGGTCTTATGATAGAAAAAGCAGTGCTAATGAACGGCCTTTTTCATTATTGTTTACAGATCAGATATCAGTGACAGATACTTTTGTTTACAGTCATCGTATGAAAACCAAAGAGGTTTCCTAGCTCTATGCTTTTCTCATGTCCCAGTTATGTTACGTCTGTCTATCTCAAAAGAATGTTTATTGTTCGTTGACCAGACTTCCTTCTTACAACTTTGTCGATTTCTAGTGGTTTTTATAGCTCAAAGATATTATGCAGCATGTTATCATTCCGCATTGTATCATTTCTTCTAGAAAGCCAAGGTGAAACGTCGTGTCAGTTACCAGTTCGATTTCTCCATCTGTTGAGTCCAGGATGTCTTATTTCAATAGGCATTCGAAATGTTCCATCGTATTGGTTATTCACAATCCTCCACCCCTGGAGGAGCAGTGTCAATTTCTGGGTCCTTATAAGAGTCTTGCCATGCTTATTTTATCAATGTTTCTGAAAAACACAATGTTTTTCTGATCTCCGCCAATATTATTATCCACCAGCTTAGTCTGTGTTTAGAAGTATGTTGAATTTATCACATGTTGACTCCAAAAGATAATAATGTTACCTGGGAGCTTCGAGATCCGCTAGTTTCTATTATGGCTGCTGTCCTTAGGGTCGAGTTGCAATTCAAAACTCATCATTCAACTTCATATTAATTCATGTAGTTGTAAGATACAAAGAAATGTACAATATTGTCATGATTTTTTTATTCATTATGAAAGATAATATGGATAGCATAGCACTTAATTTTGGTAGTAGGATCAAAGATTTGTATATGAAGTTATTATTTGCTGCACTGACGCGGATCAATCTAACCTTTGCATCCTCTGGATTATATATTCTAGACGAAAATTACCTAAGTTCCCAAGAAGTCAATCGCTATTGTGTTCCAAAGTTCATTCGTAATTTGGTAGCAATTTTAGTTTGTATGTCAACGTTAATCAACGAGTCACCATTCCATTTCTACATTCACGTTCCCATTGGCAAAATATTTTGATTTCAGTTGAGAGTCATGAGCATTTTTCGAGCCGATCTTTGGATGCCTCACAAAACATCTAACGAATAAGAAATTGATGAACGTAATCAATGAATTATGTTGATAGATATGTCGCTTGGTCAATTTTTTTAAAGGCGTTGTATCAAAAGATTATTTTGATTATTTATTTTGAAACTTTTATTTCAGGAGATCAAAATTAATTAAACAGATTAAAGTCGGAACTCCGGCAAAACTATGAAAAAAAATTAACTTTGATGGAAAAAAACTAAATGTGATATCATATTTGATAAAATACACTGTTGCTGTGTCGTATTTATTTGTTCGAAGCGCTTATAAATTTCTACTTTCGGGATCATTTCATTTTATTTTCATATCATTCCTATTGGGATCAACCGATATTGTATTTGTTTCCTTCAATTTGTACCTCAAAATAATTCTCTACAAGATAATTAAAGATGTGCAACATCACTACATTGCTTAATTGATGGATACACTAGTCCCGCTTAATTTTGTAAGCTGTAAGCAACATATCCATTCATTGGTACACACCCTTTCCTAGCATCTCCCTAATGATATTATTAATCCAATCAATTGGTTCATTAATTAAACCAAAGTCTTTCGGAGGCGTGTTTCGATGGTCTGTTGAATAGGTCGGTAAATTAGTCACTGCCATGCCATTTAATTAACTCGAATAACGCGATTCATACTTTGATGCACATTAATTTATGCTCAAGTTCCCAGTTGTGCTGAAAACGGAAGAATCTCTTAAACAAACTCTTGTAATGCTACACTAGGATATGAATCATTCCCACATCCATTAAGGCAATTGCGTGGCGCTTACAATAAACTGAACAATCTTAAGATTTTCTGTAGCATAATAGGTGAATAAGCTGGAAACGATTGGTCCCTCCTTTATTTCTTCGAGCGTATGTGTGGACCTTGGGAAGCAAAAATATATCTACATTGAAGTTGGGTATTGGCGTATGGGAGGAATGTCCTGCTGATATCTCCACTCATGTGAGAGTTTCATTCACAACAATTGTCTTACAACCGAGTAGACCATTTGTTTAGGACATTTTTCGCCTCCTCTGGTACGTAGGACCCATTTAACATAAGAATGGTGCGATAGCCGACTAAAGATGAACACCCACGATGCATGATACTGAGTGCTCCTTTTGTAGAAAGTTAAAGGATAACACCATTAATCATGAATCACAATCGGAACACTCAGAAGGATTCCAGTCGTCTTCCTTTTATCTGCTTCTGGGGATTATAGAACTCACAGAAAACGAGTTTAGTTATATTTCAAGAAAATACAATTGTCATACAAATGAATGTTGGCTACTTCTTATGCACACCTCTTGAGCTTGACCGCATGGGCATTATATGCTAGATGCTATGTTTTATGTCTTCATTGAACATTGACTCCTCTTATTAAAATAGGGTTCAGTATAAGCTTTTTTGTCATAATTATCTGAGAATCAACATTTACAACAAAACCTGAAATTTTTCTAAGGAACGATGGTTTTCATATTCATAGATGAGCTCATATATCTTCGACTCCTCGAATATCACCAATCCAGGAACGCTGGGACCATAGCTTAGTGAAATGACTCCAAGGAGCAATATTACATTTATATTCACAAATACCACTGCTTGCGACTTATATCTTTGTCATTCACGCATAAATTACCTTTACAGCATTCATAATTAATTATACATACGCCAAATATATACTGTGATGAAAACTGAGGTATCTGGGTGATTACTACTCAATAAAAAGGATGCCACGTGATTACCACTCAGTAATAAGAATAAAGAAACTAAGCAAGAAAATTTTCCTTAAGCTTAAATTAAATTAAAAATAAAAAGCATTAAATTAAGGCTTTAGGTTTTCAATTTAATTCTTCAAGCATTCTTTGTTTATTGTTTTTTTGTAAATCTTCCTTTTTCTGTGGAAATACCGTTTGTAGGGAAAAACATAAAGCCACTCACTATTTGAGCAATTATTTTTTGAATGTTCTGTTTTACTTTTTATTTGCTTGAAATATGCAGCCGTTAGCTTTCTTTTTTTAAAGAAATCGCTAATGGTGCTGATAAGTACAAAAACAAAATTTTTGAAACTTCTGCTCAAACTTTTCAATATTGCACCCAAAAATTTCCAGTTTGCTTTTTCTAATGATCTCAGAAAGGAAAGCTTTTCAATTTTACATTCCTCTCAAACAACGACCCCATGCAAATAACGGGTGCCCTAATAGATACAATGTTGCCTATACAGATTGAAATGACAATTTTTACACGAAATACATTCAAAATTTTTGATTATTTCATGATGACATTTCACAGTGTACTTAAAAATCGGAAGATGAGTTCATACTTCATCTTTTGCGTAAGGTACAGAAAAAATGCTGTCCAGATGCTGGTGCTAAGACTAAAGCGATCCCGTTTCATGCACAAAACTCAGCGATTAGCTGCTTGAATGGATCACAAACGACTTTAACTTTCATCGATGAATCATCTTTTTAAACGGTCAACGTTTTTTATAAAACGGCTTACACTTTTCTTAAAACTTTGGTATAATTTCTGTTATTAGTGGGGAGTGTCCCGCTAGTTGTGATTTCTTTAGAAGTAAGTTTGTTTATTCAGGTATAAATAACTTTTATAACATAAATAATTGGGAGATAATAGTGGGGATACGTCAAGTGTCTTGTCGTATCATGCACTCATCAATGCTAGTTTCATTAGTCGATGCTTGCACGAGCTATACGAGGTCTGGCTATTAAATAACGAGACTGCGCGCCTAGAGGGCGCCGTAGAGGGGTGGGGAAAAAACGAGTAGTGCGTTGGGTATCTAGACATTTTGTCTATGCACGTACCAACATACGTTCTCGTCACTAGTATTGTACTTGTGCAGTAGCGGTTTGAAACGAACGTGTTTTTCTCGTGCCAAAAACCATGTGGGACGAAAAACAGGAGCAACGTATCAGTATCAAATTTCTCGTTAAATTGAAAAAAAACTCCGACTGAGTGCTATAAATTGTTGCAAGAGGCCTATGGGGACAATTCTCTATCTCGTGCGCGTGGTTTTGGGTGGTGTAAGCGCTTCAGTGACGGCCAAGAGAGCACTGAAGATGACCAACGCCCAGGTCGCCCTGTCACTGTTTCAACTCCGGAAACAGTGAACAAAATCAACCAAATTGTGCATGCAGATCGTCGAATGAGCATCCGGATGATTGCCGAGGCTGTAAATGCCGATAAAAAAACGGTTAGAAAAATTTTACACGAGGAATTACACATGACAAAAGTCTGTGCGAAGTTGGTGCCAAAAAACCTGGCTCCTGACCAAAAGCTCTTGCGTCAACAGGTCTGCTCAGATTTCCTTGAAAGGTTAAGTAAATATTCCGGACTGATGAAAAACATTTTGAATGTTGAAACAAAGCTGCAATCGATGCATTGGAAGACGCCTGAATCGCCAAGAATCATGAAAGCAAGGTTGTGCAAATCAAAATTCAAGGTAATGTTGATCGTTATTTCCGACATTAACGGTATCGTGATGACTGAATTGGTTCCAGAGGGTCAGACTGTCAATCAGACTTACTATTTGTCAGTTTCGGCAACAAGGCGAGAGCGAGAACGTAAGAAATGGCCCGAATCGTGGAAGAACAACTCGTGGATTTTGCACCAGGACAACGCACCTGCCCATAATGCTCTATCTGTGAAGCAGTATTTGGCCGGTAAGCGCACTTCAGTGCTCAAACACGCGCCGTACTTGCCAGATTTGGCACCATGCGACTTTTTTTTGTTTCCGAAGATAAAATCTGTTTTGGTAGGGACCCGATTTGAGTCGATTGAAGCAGTAAAGCAAAAAACGGCAGAGCTCCTAAAGGCCCTCACCAAAGCAGACTTCCAGCACTGCTGCGATCAATGGAAAAAAACGTATGGAAAGGTGTGTGGCGAAGAAAGGGGAGTATATTGAAAGGGAGCATTCGAATGTAGAATAATTTTTATATTAAAACCCTTTTTCGTAACCAGTCTCGTTATGTAATACCCAGACCTCGTATGGCATTTTAAAACCAGAGTTCCCCTGCATCACAGCAAGTCAATTTTGGAACAAGAAAGTCGTTGATCATAGCTCTATAGCGGTCACCATTGACTGTAATATTGTTGGTAGCAGCTTTTTTGGAGACATTAAGACAAATGATTCCAAGCAGGCCAAACATCACCGTGTTCGGTCGTCATTGAGCTTCAAATCTTGCAAGGAAGCCCCAAAATCAAGGTTCTTCCGTAAAATCTCCCATAATGTAGATTGGCACAGTTTGACTGTGCCATAGTGTGGATGGGCACATACTACGCTCTGCAGCTGCTATAGGGTCATCATGACATACTCTATGAGATCTGGATGGATGCTTATTATCAGTGGGACTAAAAGCGGTGCGGAAATTGTCCTCATGAACGGATATAAAATAAATAATCGGCTATAAAATTGACGGAGTGCGCGATTAGTTTCTCGAATGGATCCGTTTATTCGAAAGGAATCTGCACAATTTACTGACGTTTTTCAGGTGTGAAACTATTCATGATATAATGGCAAACCAACTATTAAATTGCATGACAGCTGTCACAGCATTTGCAGCGCGGAATGTCGTAACGGCACTTAGTACCATACTGAGTAATTTACGAAATTTTTTTGAGAAATTTTGGCTCTGTTTATGCTGCTTTTTATTTCCGTCTTAACATTCTTCCAAATCCATTGTATATTTGACTTGACTAGTCACTTGACTATTCTTTTTTCTCTTTTTATCCTTTTTTTTAGCAGTTTAGCAGTAATGCATTTGTTACTTGCACTTGAAAAAAAACAGCGCTTCAATAATGTCCACAATATCTGGGACTGACCACACAGATGGTTGAGAAGGTTTGAGCTGGTAGATAGCTCGGAAATGGTGTTTTGAGTCAGGAGTTGCAATTTTTACCATCCCGACTTCAAGGACGTAAGCCAGTGATTCTTGTGTGACGTTAGTAAGAAATATACACTGAACGTCAGCAGATCTTCATTGAGATGATCATTGAACCTTAGGAACAGAGTTTGAGGGAGTTGTCATAGTTGGGCCAACGAGTGCAAGTTGCAAACCGATTCTGATTCCTCTAGCGGAGCATTTGTCAAGTTATCTGGTGTGAAATTGATATCTGAAAATATATTTTGATCAAGTGTGTAAATATTTGAGCGTTTAAAACTTTATAATCCCCCAGCATTTTCTTTTCATCCACATGTCACATTGTTTGTGGTAGGCATTTTTTTTTCATTTATTTCATTTGTTTTTTTTTTGCAATGGTTTTATAACCATCCTGTCCAGGGAGTGCAATTTATGGTGTGTATGAAGTGGTAAACTCAAGAAAAGATGTAGGGTTCCCAGCAAAAGTTGATGAGATCCAGCGTCTTATGATTGCAACAGTCATGCACCAGAAGTAGCATAGGGTTTTCTTATGAAGGACGTGAGAGTTTAGTGCTTCAACCTTAGATTTGTCATAAAAATCCAACTCGAAACCAAGTAAGATTAGAGGTGTATCAGTTGAAGCGTAGGATATAATACAAAATAACCTTAGGAATTTGAACGACGTTTAATCAAACTACGAATGGCTGATTCAGCTAACTGAGTTAGCTAACTCTTACTGAGATGATGTTAGCTTTTTGCAGTCATTGAAATGATAACTTCTAATCAAATTTCACATTTGTAGTGACCTCCTTAACGCTTCATTGGGTTGAAAAATACGAACGTTTAAATTTTTCTTCTGCGTCTGTGTATGTTAGCGTCTAACATTTGTTCGCGTATCTTGTCTGTAGGGTGGAGACCATAAGATCTTGCAATATACAGGTGTGCACAATCACTGCTACATTGCCTTACATATCATAAAAAAGCCCTCACAAAAGAAGTCACAACCAAATAACAAACAAAATCACGCAGACTTTTCAACCCCAAAAACATCAAGAAAACGTTTAGGGCTAAACTATCAATTTTTCTCAACCAATTAAACCCAATCAGAAATGGGACTATTTCGGACAACTTTCAATGAGAGTGTAAACTGATGATGCAAGGCATAATGGCGAATATTGTTCAGAGTGTGCCGACAATACAAGAAAACACTTTAAAACATAAACTAATCAATTGAATCACATATCTACGCTTTCGTAGAATGCTAGCTCCTTCCTTCAACGAACCTGAGAGCATAGAAATTTTACTTTGGACAATGAAGTTGAAAAAATACTCATCCAGGAAACTCCTTTAAGCTTGGAACGAGTCTCTACTTCCCCAACTATAATTTAAACAGCTAGAACGGTAGGGGGAGGAGTAACAGCTCGAGAGGAAAGCACGTTTGAGTTTGTGATTATTTCACTGTACATTCCACCAAATAGCAGACACATAGCAAAAGGAGTTTACTTGATATAGAATGCCATTTGAAGGCATTGGAAGGCTGTAAAACGGGGTCGAGCAAGAATCCGGTACAAGGCCTATCCAATGAACTGACGTATTTTAGCCAGACACATGGTAATAGTCTAAATGTCATCCTGTTTCTATCTCCTATCTTAGGTATCACACGAATTTCTTTATCAAATTGTCCTTGGAGAGCTCTCTTCAGTTTATTAACCATCTTGTTCTTCCCTTTCAACCCCAACCGGAATCGGGAATCGCTTAAAAGAAGCATTTGTAGACACGCGGAAGCAAAAAATATTGAATCTCCCACCAATATCCATACTAGCAGAAAAGGCATTATCGATCAAATAAAGCTAAGCGATATCTGCAAACCACATAATCCCAGATAATGAATATGGTTTGAGTGAAGCATTTTCGTTGAAACTCCAGTTAGCAAGGGTGGTCTAGTACATAAAGATCAGTATGAATGACAAGAAAAACGCAGGTTAAGTTTTGTACGACATAGCCAAAGACTTTGACAAAATCTGCTATGGTGGACTTTTCTGGAAAATGTATGAGCTTTCTTCCTCCTTTGTATGTCTTCAATTTATCCTTGCGTAACTTAAAGTCTGCATATAGTGTAAGCTTAAGTTTAATATGGATTAATCATCGTACAAATACTTTACAGCTATCACGTTAAGTCTACAACAAACAAACCAAGAATGTTTCCGAAAAATAGAAAATTATGATGAACAAAGGCAAGAGATAAGCCAGAATTATCTCCAGACGCAGACACCTACATAACGTCCTCAAATAGTACGACTAAGTACCTAGGCATAACACTCGACCACCAACTACCTAGGAACACTCCCTGATGCAGCCTTTCCTAAGATCTAGCGGTTTAAGTAAAAAAAAGCAAATTGTTCATTAACAAGCATATAATTGGGGTGGCGCTACTTTACAGCAGTATTGCTTTCTGTTAGACCGCCAATACTGACGAAAGCTCAACGAAAGCTCTTTGAGCTCCAAATTCTGAATAATAGAACCTTATGTTGGCTATAAGTTATATGCAGAGGAATACACAAGGACCTAAAACTAAAAAAAAAAAACTAGTACAGGAATACATCCAAGACAGACCAGTGACACTGTTTGACTAGATAACTAGTGTCAAGCGAAGACGTTGAGAAGAAACTCAGAATTTAACGATATTCAACTTACATTTTTCAGATGCCTTGATAGTTGCAAGGGTAGCCTGTTGGAGCAATGACGACAACGAGATTTTCATCAAATATCTTATAAATTTTGTATTCGTACATAATGACTCAGATATACGGTTAAAACACAAAAATTATTTTCACATACACCTAGACTCCGAAACTATCCATCCTGATTTCTTCGCTCACCTACATAGTTTAATTTAAAAGCTCGCTATCTTAAAAAGCTCACTATATTTGCTACATTGAGTATCTCATTCTTGCATCTTCTGACTGGTTGCACTTTTCAGTGAATGGCATGAATGCCTTGAAGTAAGGGTAAGCTTTGTTCTGATTGCAATCAGCACCCTTTCTGTCGCATGTGTTGATTTGAGGCAATGTTGTCTTCTGTTCTGCTCAGTCATGCATCACATCTCACTTATTGTGTTGTTTAACGTTATCCTTTTCTTCCTCTTCATATGGACGATCTACACTCTAGGGCAGAATGATAGACGCACATGCTATTTTCTTTTTAACATCATTTCAAGTTAGCGTATTGGAATTAATGTTATCTCATATCGCCTCGGAATTTTCTAGAAAAAAATTGGAACAAACGACACTTCGCAGCGTCTCTATGATAGACGCAGTTGAATTGAAGTTTGGCTTGAGTACGCACGATAAATTTTGTGTTCGGTTTAAGTGTTTTTTGTTACTTTTTGGTAGATAATGTGATTTTTGGTAAGATGGGTAAAAAGGGGGTCAGTGAAGAAAGATTCGTGCTTTTCGTCTTGTAAAGGTTGCAGCAACAAAGAAAAAAAAGGAGAATTGATCGCAATGAACATGTGATAAGGAATTTAATACGGGATACCAAAAGTTATGGCTCCAGAAGGTCAAAATGTCATATAAAGGCGATTTTTGAGAGAGACTGCAAGGCTATTTTGTATATTGCGTCGAATTTTACAGCCCACAAGCTACAAGCTCACGTGCGAACTGTGCAAAGAGAATTAAAAGGTTGCAAAGCTCTCCATCGCGGGAAGATGAAGCGTAAATCTGAACTTACAAACAAGAATATAACGGCCAGATCAGAAAGAATGAAAAATGTTGTGTTTTTTGACGAAAAGAAATTTAATTTGGATGGCCCCGATGGAGTCCGATACTATCCAGACGACAAATGAGCAGTGGGGCCGTAATGATTTGAGCAGCGATATCATACAATGAAACAAGCAATATGTGCTTCATGCCTTCCAGAATTAATACAAATGTTTATGTTGACTTGTTGAAATTAGAAATTTCATCTTTTGATGAAATTCAAAAATCTAGAATTTCCAGAAAACTCTCCGGTCCATACGGCTAAAATATGGTTTCCTGGAAAGAGCATAGCAAAGCAAAGAACATAGAACAAATTACATGAACATTCTCCCGACCTAATTATTATTGAGAATTTTCGGGGTGTATAATCCAGGAACGTTTACAAACACCTCAGAACATTCCAATCGACGAATGATCGTTAAAGGCAATATCAGCTGAGTGGGAAATAATTCGACAGAATTATATCCGAAATCTGTATCATAAGTTACCGGA
Source organism: Stratiomys singularior (assembly GCA_954870665.1). Taxonomy (NCBI): domain Eukaryota; kingdom Metazoa; phylum Arthropoda; class Insecta; order Diptera; family Stratiomyidae; genus Stratiomys; species Stratiomys singularior. The sequence continues at coordinate 64,099,344 of OX940880.1, read as the reverse complement.
CGGAATTTTTGAAAAAGTAAGAGTCAATGGAAGAATATCCATTATTAATAAAGTTTAATTTCTAATCTAATCTCATTTTTGAATTGAAATAACCTGAGGTTCATCTTCTTCTCTAAATAAATAAAAAAAAAACATAGATGTTTCGAAAAATCTCTTGCATGCTGCCTTAGAATGACTCTTTCTTGTTTGAAGAAAAGTGGCAGACCATTGCTTAGGTCTGGTTTTCTGAGGAACTGTTTTACTTTGGCGACGACGCACAGGGTCATATACTGAAATGTATCTAGATAAATTTTATGATATTATCTAGATACGATTGGTATCGAATTTATTACAATGATATCTACTCTTTTCGCTGTGATTACAGCTTTTCACAAATGCCAGTACATGCGGGTCACAGTCTGAGTAGTAGAAAAATAAAATAAAAATATGAATCAGATTAGTAGATATGTAAGACAAAATAAACAAAATAATATTTGCGGGTCAAAATATTACCTTTGTTTTGTTCCGCCGTCCACGCCACCTACTTGTTGAGCCTGTATTAATATCTTGTACTGTACTTTGATGCTCCATTTTCTAAATTAAATAACTTTTACGATTGGGCAAATACAATTCAGAAAATATACTTTATTACGCTCTGCAACTGAATTGACTTTAGTTTTACTTTTACTGAAAAAATTGTTGACAGTTGACAATGACAATCATGACAATGACATGCTTTTTGTGCCTAAACAGTCAAAGAAACGCCACGTACACGATTGTTGTGTAATCGTTCAAAAACAAATTTCAGCTTGCCATATTAAAAAGTACTCTCCAAAAGTATACCAGTGAAAAGTTGACTGGCAGTTTCGATTGTAAAGTATATAAATAATAAAAATGTCATAAGACAAAAGTGTATAATAAAACAAAAATAAAAGCAAAAGACTTTATTAAAAGAAATTCAAATAATTCATAATACGAGCCAGGTGTCTAGTGGAAATATGAGGACCTAAATGTATTTATAGTATTTAACAAAAATATTGTTAAAAAAAATAAAACAAAAAAATTATGTCGCGTTGATAACTTATCACTGAAAAAATGAAAAGTCTCAAAATATTATTGTCCGACTTGAAATAAATCCCTTGTATTCAAGAAAAACATATTCAAGAAGCTTGAAAAATTGGTAAACCTCATATTTATTTATATTAACCTTAAGTATAAAACTATTTATAATATTTATTATTTGCCTTAAGTTGATCACAACAAAGTCAAATTATTAACGAGCATGTTACAAAACGAGGTATATCTGTATGATTGAATTCGATGAAACATTTACATGATGTGTCAATATGGCATTAAGTACACAAATCCAGGAGAAATCCATCTTTATATGTTTTGAAACCACGTTAACATATGAATCTCATAATTCCACAAACTCAAACGATATTTCGCACATATCTTCCGTCATAACTTTAAAGAGCTTCTCTTTAACTCTTTACAATCGTATCGGAAACATTTCTCAACGTCTTAAAACCTCAAACAAGACAAGAACCGATTTATTAAAATAATAAAGGGAAGAAAGCGGAAAGGAAAACTGGCTATTGAGTCATTCCTACTACGCGTATTGAAAAATCGAATGCTCCACTTCCGTTGACTTTGTATAACTTTATCCCAGCTTATGTGTTTATGCGTATCTATAGAATGAAACAAACAAACGGCATGGTAAAAAAAAAATAAAACACAGAGAAAGAGATTGAGTGGGTGGGAAAAATCTGCACAAGGTTACAATCCTGCTGTTTCCAGCGCTTCAATTCTTTCATAGACCTGGTGAAAGTCATTCTTAAATCACCCCCCGAGGAGCATTACAACATGTTGAAAAAAAACTTTCAAAGATTTTCTTTATTTATGAATCAACTGTGGTTTTATGTAAATAAAAATCGTCTCTTTTTCATTTTTTTCGTGTGTACTGACATTACGTTTCCACATCGTTCCCGACAATCTTCCCGAAAACGCTGAAGGAAAAGTTTTTGATTGTCGTAACAGAGAAAAAGAAATACAAACGTCTTGTATGATTTTACTGATGTAGTTTTCTATTAAATTTAATGATTTATGTGAAAGTCAGATTAGAAACTCATGAGGCAATACTTTTATCTTGTTTCTGTTGTTTCTCCGTTAATATTTCGGATTACTAAGGATTATCTTGTTTGTGACTTATTGACCTAAACATTCTGAATAGTGGGAAATATGACATGAAGTCAAACACAGTTTTCACTCTTTTTTTCGAACAGACATTTCCACATTTCTTTTGAACATTCATTCACAGATGAGGCAGTTTAAAAATTGGTTAAGGACTCACGTTTCATATTTGGTGTGTGAAAAGTGGTTACGCAATTCAATAATGCAACTGCCAACAAAACGAAAATGAACGACAAAACGTTTCATCGCTGAGGGTGTGGAAATAAATATAAAGTAATCAAAACTTTGCAAAATAAAATTTGCTTTACTCAAGCAAACATTTAATCAAAAGAATTATTGTAAGATACCGAGAATAAGGATCGTCGTCCTACCATTGTTTCAATAGATTTGTTTCAAAGGTTTCCAGTGCCTTTTGATAAGTTTTTATTTAAAAGGATTTCAGCTTGACTTCCGAATGGACAGAAAAAGTCTAAAAAATTCCTTGCTTCATACTTGGCCTTTCTGAAGTAATTTGCTTTTCACTCCGCCTTCAAAAATGGTAACAATTTTTACATCTTAACCATGCCGATTTTCATGTTAATCCTTGGAGCCCTATGAACCGTATAAATCTGAAACAAATTAAATGTGGAATTAATTTTCAAAAGACTCTTTATGGTGATTGAAGTCAAACGAATTAAATTTTACGCCAACGAAACAAATAATCGTATAATTAGTTTGGAGACAAGAACAAGTAGTAAATAAAGTTAAATAATCATATTGAATTTTCTGATTACTAGTTTAAAAAAATAATTAATATATATATAAGCGATGAGCCTCAGTGAAGAAGTTCACGTCAGTATCCAGTATCAAACCAAACTTGTCTGCAATTTTAGATCGAAATTCAATCTCTCTGTTCTGGCAATGCTTTCTTTGATTATCAAACAATATTAACTTATTTAGGTAAATAATACTTGTAATAAAGTTATAAAAATAAATTTATCAAATGATTTTGAATGTTTGTAATTTATTCTAATCATTGCATTTTCGAATTGAATTGACGCTAAATAAAATTATTTCAGTATTATTAGTTATAATATTTAGATGTAAAATTTCAGTAGAAACAATGAATGTTTGAATGAAAAGCAAACGTAACTACAATTCTGTTGAAGTAGAGAGGCACGAAAATACTCAGCTCGGGAGGTAAGTTGTAATGGGGAAAGCCCAGCACCCAGAGTAGAGTCGGGCCCCTTCCACGTAGCAGTGAAAAGGTCAATGCGATTCCTGCTGTATTTTCACACTTGTTTCTCATTTTGTGCACCGTGTAAACAATACTTTGTCGCCAATCTTCAGGTAAATGCTCCTCTGATCATGGTTTACCAACGAAGTGGTTGAGAAGAATAATTAGTCTCTTCTTCTTTGCAATGCTACTGCTGCGATTACATTTTTGCCAGGAGCCTTTTTTCTCTGAGGTCAAGTTCTGCTTGTTGTATTTCGTCACCGTTTTACTTAGACTATGCACTTGTTCTGCTGCTTCTGGAACTTTTAGAGTTTCAATTATGACCCTTTAAATACCTTCTTGAATTACTCCAGCCATAGATTTCAGTTCATCCTAGTGAACTGTTGCAAAGACTCGTTACAGGCAAACAGCAATTCGAATTCATGTAGCATCACGTTTTCGTTTAATAATGGATCTTGGCGTTTCTGGTAAGTCTTTTGCTTTTATGCTTTTTTAATTGCTTTTATGCTTTTTTAATTGCTTTTATTCACCGCTTCTTTCCATTTCGGGCCCTACCTGTCGGTCGAAAATTTCTTTAGTTGATACCCCAAGCCCTCTTCGGCTCCTTTTGTTTCCGTAGTCCTCAATGTCCTCCACATTGCTGTGATGACATCACTAACTGCGGCGATATACTGATACGGTTCTTTACCGGTGACATGTGTATGGATAATACTTAGCTATTCGTTATTGGTTACTTTAAGGGAGGAAGTCCATGTAGAAGCGCCAAAATCGGTCATTTTTTAATAAAATTCTTAACGATGATAAAATAATTTTATTGTTTCTAAATTTTAAAACCATTTTAATGAATCTTTTTAGAACACAAAAATAATTATTTTTTTTTTTCAATTCAAAATGGTGGCTCAGTATGATTTGTTGTCTGCTGCCTCCGACGCGAGGTCCCAAACTTCTCCAGTTGTCACTCATTAACCGTTGATCTGAAACACAAAAATGAAAGTTGCTTTTTATTTAGGATATATAAACGGAAAGGATGAACCAATAAAATAAAAAAAAGTATAAAATTCAATACAAAATAAACCTTTAAAAAAAGCCAGAATTTAGGGCTTCTTTTTGACATTTTTCACCCCAAAAAAATATTTTATCAACACGGAATATCTGAAATTTTAAGTTTATCCTTCCGATATTAATGTAAAGAAAGGCCTCAAAAAATTTCAGCCAAATCGGTTAATAACAGCACGAGCAGTTTTGAAAAATATAGTTTCGAGATAATCGCATTTAAAGTTTAAGTACAGGAAAATGGCCACTTTTAATTACTTACCGATTAATTGGCAATCCCAGGTCTATACAACAGTCCTTCCTCCTCCTCGAAAAGCTGATTTTCTCCCATTTGTTGTTGCCTGCGAGCTGTGCGAGCATCTTTGGTTTCTGAAAGGCTATTACGATTCTGTCGGGTTATTCGTGCCTCGTTTGTATTATAAGCAAATACTTTAGCATAAGTGCCAATAGTCAAATTCAGAAGGTTCATTATTTTTGATACTGAACTAAAACCTTCATTAAATATCCCAGCAGCAATGTATGCCGAAATTTCATTTATTGCATTTAGTCCAGAATGCAGATGTTTTGGTGATAATCGCCAAACTGTCGCGTTAAAACTTTCATTCGCGTTCTGCGTATGACCACCAAGACATCGCTCAAGAAAATCATCTTTGGACAAATCTTCGTATATTGGTAAGAGATATTTTTTTATTTCTTCACCAAGTAATAGAGCTTAATCTTCGTTTAGAGGATTTGGATTTAGAGCAATAGCCTTCTGCCACTTGCACCAGCTATCAACGCCTATTGGGCAGTTGTCATGTTGATGTTTTTCTTTAGTAGAAAAAATATGATTATCAGTTGCCATTATGGCTTTTTTCATCTCGCCAAAACTGTTGATATTTCTCTGAATACTCAAACCATAGTATTTTGTTAATTTTTTCACAACTTTATCAGTTAGTTTTCCTTTTCCTGAAAGTTTCTTTTCTTTTCTTATATTTCTAAGTCGAGAACCCATTCTTTTTTCTACATGACCAATACATTCACTCTTCACAACTGGTAGCTCATTACCGTAAGGTTTTAAATCTAGAATAGCCTTGAATGTTTTCGAATCTTCGTCGCCAATGTAGTTACCATATTTTACTCCGAACTTTTCTTCAGAAGTCGAGAACATTTCTTTCATGGCATTGACATCCATCTTTCCTGACGAACCTTCGTGATTTTTTGACACTCATTCTCGTGATACTCAAACCAATTACGGAATTCTTCTGTATGAGTCTTGTTTTTCCAGTAATTACAGCCATGACAGTAACTACTTTTTGTTTTCAAATCAATGACTTTCTCTGAATAATAACCTATGAGCGTGGCAACACTTGCTCGACATTTTTTTCTATCTCTTCTTCCACTGCCTTCTGCGATAGTAATTCAAAAGATGATTTAGCTGCATTATAAGTGTGTTCCATGATGTTAGCGTAACAATGTTTACGCAAACCAGTGCATAAGCCCATCAGGTTACAAAAGACATTTATTCCTTCTCTTGCAACACCTAAAAGTCTCATGACAAACACTAATTTTCGGTTTATTTCAAATCCGTTGATTATAAAACGTCCTGAATTTATTTTTTTATCACCACATGGACACGTGACAACAATTTTAAAACCAAGACCTGTAGAGCCACACTCACTGAATTTTATCTTCTGATTACATACCGAGCACTTCACAATTTCAGACAAAGCTGTAAACACTGTAAAAAATTCAATTATTCTGTACCCGTGACAAGAAGTAGTTATTATATCTTCACTATCACGCGTATACATTTTTTTTCCACTGACACTGTCATTATGGGTTGTACTGGCTTCAAATTTTTCTCTTTCTTTATCGGTAAACTGATTGCCCAGATATTTTCGTTTTCTGGGGTTATTTCGTGCAATATTGCCTCGCATACCTTTTTTATAATTCGGCATTTTTACGTTCCGAAATCAACTGAACACGATGAATTCTCCGGCTAAACTACCTATATTTCTCGACTAACCTTTATTCGTATAGCAATATTACACGTGTACAGGAACGTAAATGTAGATATATATACTTACATATGTACTATAATATAAGGTATTGTTTCCGGGTATGGGACAAAAGAAGTTTTTCAAGTTATTATAATGAAGAGAGCTCTTTTGTCTGAAGCGCTCCGACTACCTGGCTCGCTACTTTACAATACGTACTCCGGCCCGCTCCATTATATTAGCTGTAACTTCGTAAATATTCGAGATTTTTTTTTCGTCTCGTCAGTACACGCTCAACATAGTATATTTTTAGATTATCGAAAAAAATCGATTTTTAGAAAATTCTATATGAACTTCCCCCCTTAAAAAGTGTTGACCTGGATGTACAATGTTCAATGCAATTTTTTAGTAGAGTTAAATATAACAGAAAATAATGTAAAACTGGATGCTAAGCCCGGGAAATTTCTTTTCATTTTCCTTTGATAAATGTTAAAAAAGTTTCGAATTAATATTCATTTATTTGTAAGTGATAAGAACGGTTGTGATGTATTTTCAAAAAACAAAATATAATTAATAATTAATAATAATATAACGATGTATTGGAGCAAGCGTTTGATCGCACCTGCAGCGAAAGAAATAGACAGATAAATAGACAGGGTTATTTGAACATACAAAGGCCGCATAATGGTGACCGAAGGAAGTTACTTTTAACCAACTGACTCACCGCACGGGTGTGGGGGTTTTAGGACATTATTTAATGTCCTGATTCCTGATTCTTCCATGTCATATAAAAACACAAACAGAACGAGCTTACTCTTTCATATTAGATAAAATAAATAAATAGAAATGATCAAATAAATAAGTAAATATAAAATATTTAATTTGCTTCGCTGATTCTGACCACCTCTGCTTGATTTCGGGACTTTACTTGCTTCTGCTGCGCTGAATCTGACCCCCTCTGCATCTTCCAACTTGAATCTCCATCTCAGCTTGGATTCGACACTTGAATGAATCCCGCTGCGCTGCGTCTGACTACCTCAATGAATTCCGCTGCGCTATCTCTGACCACCTCTGTTGTTTGCTTACTATCTTCGAATCAAGGACTTCAGGGGCTAAACAGTTGCTAATACTTCCTGATTCTCTTTATTCTCCTCAATAATTAAATTCACAATTTATATCCTTTGTTTTCCATCACTTGATAGTGGATTTCTGTACTTTATTTTTCATCACTTGATACTGGATTTCTTTACTTTATTTTCATCACTTGATATTGGACTTTCTATCCTTTATTTTCCATCACTTGATACTGGATTTCAATACTTTATTTTCCATATCTTCTATCCTACTTATAGCGATATCTTCACAACAAACAAAAGAATCATATTAATAGAAAATTTCTTTCCAAAAAACTTTTTTTCTACTAGGATTTTTTTCCTAAGACTTGTTTTTATTTATTTTTCTGTTTGTTACTAATATTATTTAACTAAATATTACTTAATACCTAAACTGACTATACAAGTTTTGATTTTGATTTTATTCTTAGTTCTATTTTATCTCCCACGATTTTCTTTTAACTTAAAAATATGCGTACAAATTAAAAACTTCACCAAAACAATTTATTGTTGCATTTAAAATAATTGTTATTTTATTTATTTATTCGTTTATATATATATATATATATATATATATATATATACATATATATATATATATCTATATACAGTCAGGGACAAAAGGCTCCACACACCCTCAAAATTTCACAAATTTACTAGAAAATAAAAATATATATAAAATATTTGTATGCAGCTTCACTACAAATGTATTTTTTCAACAATAAATTAAAAAAAACCAAAATTTCTTAAGTTACAAGTGTAAAATAACAAAATGAAAAAATTTTGTTGGGACAAAAGTGTTCATACATTCATCATATAGTGTACTCTGGTCTTCATAGCATTGCTTAGCTGTTGTTTTTCTTGGAAGAACCGTTGCATTTCCCATGAAATGCGTTAGTACGATCTAATGACTAGTTTGTTTCAATAATCTGTGAGCATAGGAAGTGAAAAATAAGCAAGCGTAAGGAAGTAAGTGTTCAAATAAAAAATTTAATTATTGCTGAGCATAGAAATGGAAAATCATACCGCGCAATTGGAGCTTTACTTAATTTATCCCATGGCACTGTCCAATATATTGTCAAAAGCATAAAACCACAGGATCAGTGGAAAATAAGCCAAGAAATGGACGACCAAAGAAACTTTCCAGGCGGGATATCAGCATGATCACAAAAACGTGGACAAAAACCCAAGGGTAACCGGTCGGCAACTGGCGGAACATGTCGTTAATACGTCGAATAAGTGTGTTCTCCCTAAAACCATCCGAAGAATGATACATTCCGATGGATATGCAAGTAGAGTTCCTCGTAAAAAAACCGGTAATATCTGAAAAGAATAGGCAGTTTCGACTTGAATTTGCAAAGCGATATTTAGCAAAGGATTTAGAGTTCTGGAAAACTGTCTTATTTACTGATGAAAGTAAGTTCAACTTGTTCGATAATGATGGCAAAGGAAGAATCTGGCGAAAAAAGGGAACAGCATTGCAACTGAAGAATTTGATACCAACAGTAAAACACGGCGGTGGCAATGTGATGGTGTGGGGTGGAATTTCAGCTGGTGGGGTTGGCCGATTGGTCTTTATAGATGGTATTATGGACCAATACTATTATAAAAGACTGTTAGAAGAAAACTTCCAACCTTCCGTGGACAATTTGGGTTTTGGCCAGCATTGGATATTTCAACAGGACAACGATCCTAAACATACTGCACGCTTTGTAAAGAACTGGTTGCTTTATTATGCACCAAGACAGCTGTATTCTCCTCCTCAATCGCCAGACTTAAACCCTATTGAACATATTTAGGAACTTATGAAAAGAAAAATCTCGAAAATTCACACCAGGAGCAAGGAATCACTCAAAACTGCGCTTCAACAAGCCTGGGAAGAAATAACCCCGGAAGTCACTAAAAATTTGGTGGAATCAATGCCAAGACGGTTGCTGGCTGTCATTGATGCAAACGGTGGCCTAACAAAATATTGATATATAAAATTATATAAATAATGTGGAATTTTCAGTTAAATTACTTAATGTATGAACACTTTCGTCCCTACTGAATTTGTTTTTTTTTTGTGTTCATACAGTTATAAGTTGATTAATGTAATTTTTAAAAAAATTTCTGTTAATAAAGGTACATTTGCAGGAATGATGCATATAAAATTCTCATATAGATATGCATTTTCTACGAAATTTATGAAATTTTGAGGGTGTATGGAGAGTTTTGTCCCCAACTGTATATATATATAAGTATATATATATATATATATATATATATATTTGTTTTAATGTCGCCTACACATCGGAATACGTAACACGGTATACCTTTTGATTGCCTATGGCATGCTTCCATGTTTACATAAAGAAAGAAATAATGAAAAGATATGTAGGCTTTTTTCCTTACATGTGATTGTTCTTATGCACTTAGCGATTATTAAAGCCTAATTAAGCCTTATAAAATGATTACATTGTTTGCTGGGATATTTGAAAAAAAAAATTCACTTAGAAAGTGAGAACGCTGCTTCTGAAATGCAGATATGCAAACATAACAACAAAATCTCTACTTCATCTTGCACACTGTTTTTGTTTCGTCACTTTAGGGTTCCAATGAAAATACTTTCATGTGGCTCATAAATGAAATGGCTCATAAAAATTATGGCTAGGGGCTCGATTCTGACTAAAAAACAACTGGACACCCTTGTTCGAAAAGAAAAGGACTGAAGGTAACGAAATCAGCACTTCTACTTGGCACAAACCCAAGTTATCAACTTTAGCTTCGGGATATCTCTACTAAACATATTTACAAAAATTTTTTATGGAGTATTTTATTGAAAAGTCTAAAGTTACTGCCATTGCTGCCACAATTGAAATTTTATTTTTGAGGAAAAAAGGTTGAAATGATTCAAAGGTCTAAGTAATTGTTCAGACAAGGCTCAATTACATCAAAATGTGCATGTAATAAAATTAAACTAATCATTTTTTGTCAGAGTGCACTGGCGATAAATTATCTCATCATCAAATATATCCATCGCTATAATGGCTTGTGTACCCTAGTGCTGTGAACTTGTCGTGTCTCTAGGAAATTTTGTCCTTGCAAATCGTTCTATTTATACCCATCCTTTATTTCTCGAGAACGAAAGGACAATCTTAATATTCATATTGGACGTTTTCAGCCAATGCTAAATAAAATAATGAAAGGGGGCTTCCATAAGCGCGATATGAAATTCACAAGGAGGAAATTTGCAACAAAAATCAATTACAAAAGTTAGCTGAAGCGCTATGCATATTCCGTGTGTACTGCCAATATCGAGGAAAACATGAACCTGCTTAAAGTGTTTGGTCCTTTGGATGGGAAGTTTGAGAATTAAAATAAGAATAGAGGTACTTGTCTGGCGTTGCAATATTAGCTACTGTAAAGGCTATAAAGAAATCACGTGGGACACGCAAGACGTTGGAACGGTGTGTGTCGACAGCTTTTGTACTAGTTGCAAAATACTTCGCTCTACGTATGCACAGGACTTTCGCTATACAAAGGTAGACTGCAGATCTGTTTAAAAGAAATGTTACAAAATGGATGACCCACACATCTTATTCAACAGCGGTGGAAACAGTTGCTGAGATTTATCGTTCTTACTTCACAAATAAGAATTGGACCGACCTGAGAAAAACGCCTTTGTCCATATCGGAAGTGCACATACCGTTTTCACTGCTCTCATGCTGGTTTCAGCACTAGCACAGCATCCGAAATCATGAAAGAGATATATTTCAAACAGAGGATAAAATCTAGAACTTGCATTTATCCTTCTTGAATGTCTTTCGTTTCACTTGATATCCTGGAACTTTTATAACTGAGAAATTATTTCGAGGGCCAGGTGTTGCTGGCTTGGAAATATTGAACACAGTGTTATCAAATTTCTATTTTCAAGCTAAGCAATCAATCCATTGTAGTGCACTATTTGGGGCTAATTTAGAAACGTTTTCATGTGGCTAAAAGTGAGAATTTTCGTTTTATTTATCTTATAAGAAGGCTCACGTATGCAGCTTTGAGTTTCATTGATATTTACCATTCTACATATGTAGGCTATACGCGCATTGGCTTACTTATTAAATATCCATTTCGATCGAATATAGCACAAGTTCCTTGTGCTACAATTGCGGCAAGGCAAGGTGTTCGGGAACTACACTCTTAACTGTATACTCAACTGTGAACGAATCGTTGTCGTCCTTTCAACTTAGTCTCAATGCTTTGGAGGAAGCTGTTTCGTACATGAGGGTGAATGCGACATGACTCAATCAGATGCTCAGGGCATACGGCTCCTGGACATGGCAGCCAGAACTGGGCTCGTCATGTTGAACACAGGGCACACCTCTACTTTATGTCGATGGGGTTGCGTCGGAACAATACCTAATGTTACCTTCGCTTCGGAGTGCTTAGTACGATCAGTTAAAAATTGGAGAGTGCTAGAGGATTACCAGTACGTAGTGCTGGAGATCTCGCTTAGTCTCCTGCGCTCTGGTGGAATACTGAGAAAGCGGATACTGAGAAGCCGTCGGCACAAAACCAGATGGATAACGTGAACAGGGATCCATGGGACCTGTGTTACAAAATAGTGATGCGGAAGGTCCAAAAGGTGTCCGAAGGTCGCCTCACTCATACGAGGCAGGAAATAGGAACAAAATTGTGCGGGCTCTCTTCTATCCATTCCGCCATCGTTGAAGCCGTTCACAATGCAAAAGCAATGGAAATCCCACTTTTCACGACGATGGAGTTTGAGAAAGCAGTATTGTCTATGAAAACCAGAAAGGCTCCAAGACTACATGGGATTCCAGCTCAGATGCTACAAATGGTCTTTCTCTTTTGCCTTGGCTTGTTCCTCCACACGTTCAACGCATACCTGCACGAGAGTGCTGGAAGGTGGCGAGACTTGTGCTCATTGCTAAGGAGAAAGGGAATCCCGATCCACCAGCTGCATACCGATCGCTGTGTATGCTAGAGACAGACGGGGAAGTTTTTGAAAACTAATCAGGGGAAAACACTCTGATGTGATTCGTGCTGCCGGAGACCTATCTCCACGGCAGTACGGCTTCAGAGGAGGCTGTTTTACCATCAATGCAATCGGAGATGTGCTGAGTGCGGTACAACGTGCGGAGTCACACAGTACTTCCTCACGATGGATCGTCCTGCTAGTTACTCTGGATGTCTGAATGCATTTAATTGCGCTAGATGGGTGAATATTCTGAAAGCGCTTGAATAGCATTTTCAAGTACCTGTATATCTGATTCGAATCTTAGGAACTATCTGAAGGACCGCAGTCTACTCTACGACTCGAAGGAAGGTAGCCGATAAACAATTGTTACTTCAGGTGTCAGTCAGCGCTCTATCCGTGGCCCGGACCTGGAGAACATCTCCTAAAACGGACTGCTGTGGCTTGAACTGCCAGATGAGTCTCGCTTGATCGGCTGTACGGGCGATGTCGCGGCACTAGTCGCTGGATGCACAGTAGACCATGCGCAATTCAAACTCAATAGGTCAATGCGGATTGGATGACCGCTCACGGGCTCAGACTGGCACTGAAAAAAACTGAGGTTGTCATCCTCACAAACAAAAGAGTCCCAAGAGTAAGGCAAATCAGTGTTTGGGACGTGCTGGTTGAATTAAAATCAGCAGTGAAGTACCAGGGCGCCCTGATAGACTTGAAGATGAGTTTTTCCTGACAAATCACTTGTTTCATCAATTAGGCAGTCTCCTTTGCTGGTTTTCAATTCGTTTTCGAACTGATTTTCATCATTAAAAATAAATTGTCTCATTGATTTCAAAAATGTATTGATCTTGAATAATTATTTCTTAATTATCCTCCATGGGAATTGATGTCATGAGTTTAAAGTTTGCAAATTTATAGGAATTTGGGATTTCGGTTGCTAGTACTAACGTGCCCTTGTGCCCCATCTTCGCTGATCATGTCCAAGCTAATATGTCAGGGTTGGCTAGCATAGCCTGGTCCTGGGTCATATTTATTGTTGTGTGTTATCTGCTGTTATAATTGCTTACTGCTCTATGAATTTTTGTCCAATGGTTAGATCTAATTTGTGCATCGAAACTAATTTTCCTTGAATGGTACCATGGAATCGGTTAGTGTCACTATTAATTGTATGGGTGTGAGGAGTAGTTAAGTGCAACTATATTTCCTGTTCCCCCAGGAAATCTCGAAAATTTATACAACTGAACTCGTTCTCTGCGACAAGTTTCCTAGGTTTCCCGAATTTTGAGAAATGTTCTTCTTTTTGAGAAATGTCTCAATCTTCTTTGTCCAATTTTAAAAAGAGTTACTCCAAGAAGAAATAAACATCCAAAAGAAGAAATTGGTTGTATTCTGCTGGAGTTTCACTGATTTTAAAGCGAGATTTTATTGGTTTTCTGTCATATTTTGTTTCTAAGCATGCTTTAATATTGTTAATGATTTTAGTTATTTCTTTTATTAGGCCAGGCCAGTATATTCTGTTTTTAAATTTATGATATGTTTTACATCATTCTCTTTCTTCAGTAGGGGATATTGATAAAGGGATATTTGTTTTTGGGTTTTTTCTAGAGTCTCAATTTCGGTTGCTCGCAGAGTGTATTTGACAAATTTTATTTTTTTTTGTAAATCAAAATGTTGTAATAATAACTTTTGAATGACGTTAAGCTGGTGGTATTGTAATTTGGTATAGATTCCTATTTTTTCTGGTATAATATACCGTTTTAGTATGTCAATCCAACCTTCTCTGTTTTTTATCATATCAATATAAATTATTCTTCGATTATGTAGCGTTTCAATTTCATTTTGGGCATCATATGTCAAAATAAGTTGTGTCTTGAATTTATTAAAACTAGTATCTACAGTAGGTTTGAGATCGAGTTGTTCTTGTTTTTGGGAGTTGACTGTTGCTTTTTGTTGAGAATGCATGGATTGTTTGATCATAAGCTGAATCATTTTCAGTCTTTCTAGGGGCTCTTCTCAAGAAATCTGCAACTTTGTTCTGTTTCCCTTTAAAATGCTCAAAACAGAATTGATATTCTTGCAATGTAAGCTAACACCTTTTTCGCTGGCTAAATTTCCTGTAATAATAGTTTTCCTTTTCATAATACTCAATTTTAATGTCGCACAAACTTCAATATTTTCGGGATACTTAACGTTGATTGCATTCTCTTTTTCGAGTTATTAAATCATGCGATTTGCTATTTTTCCGTAGTACCTCACAAATTTCCTGTAGAAGCCTGTAACTTCTACGAATCCTTTTAGCTGTTCATCTGTATGAGGAAGTGGATACTCTTGAACGCTCTTTATTTTGTTAAGAATTGGTTTCATTTCCTCAGGCGTAAGCACTTGACTGAGAAACTCGGTATCTTTTTTCATAAGTGAGCACTTATCATATTGAATTTCCATATTATGTGTTGCGAGTTTTTTGAAAATCAGCAAGAAAGAATGAAGATGCTCTTGCAAGCAGGTTGAAAACACCAAAATGTCGTCAAAATTAATAAAAAACATATTTTATTAATATGATCGCGAATAATATCATTTATTAAACGTTGAAAGATTGCGGGCGAGTTTTTTAGACCAAACAGCATCCTTAGGTTTTTATGTAACCCACAAAGGTAACAAAGGCTGTTTTTGGGATATCATCTGGATGGCCTTTTATTTGATGGTATCCTCTTCCCAGCTCTGTTCAAGATACCGTCTGTTTGGTTCATATTATGTATGAATTATATTTTTCGTTCAGCTTCCTGTAGTCAACGCAGAGGTGTAATTGCCCCGAATTGTCGATTTTCTTGGAGACGAAGACAATTGAAGAGGGTAATCTACTGTTTGATTTTCTGACAGTGCCCTGTAATTTCATTTCCAGGACTTGTCTACGGACTTCTTCTTTTTCTTAGGCGGGAGTCTGTAGAGTTTAGCATGCAAAGGTTGTTCGGTTGTGCCTTAGTGTTCGTGATAGATTGATTCTGTTCAATCTATCTCTCTGTTGATAATTCATCCCCATCTCTGTAAATTAAATGTTTGAATCTGTCTTATAACTTTCTGATTTCATTTTGATCTTTTTGATTTAGATGACTCAAATCCACCTGTTTACCACTAGAGTTTAGCTCGAAACACTCTAAATTTTCCGTAACTTTGTGTGAATAAATAGGTATTATGTTTCCATTGTTAAGAATAAACTGTTTAATGTCGAAATCGATCTTTTTACATATTTTACTCAGAATGTGAATTTCGCCCAAGATTTCGCATGACTTGTTGCCTAAATCACCAATGTACTATTAAGTAGTTCATTTTGAATCATAATTAAATTCAATCGGTATTTCGGTAATCACTCAATTTTCTGAAGATTCATTTTGACTTTTCAAAAACCTAGAAATTACAACCATCAACTCGGGAATAATTAATTATGTTCATAGTAGGGCCGATGTCAACCAAGCAATTGTATTTTATATTTTTGATTTTAAGAAGATTCATAAAAATTTTGGTTCCAAGGCTCAATCTCGAAAAAACTCAGGTGCGATATTATAAGTTACTTTGTTTTTATATACTTCGCAATCTTCATTGCTGAGTTAATTAGATGGATTCAATGTATTCCTTCCATAAAGTTCTGGTATATAATTAGAATAAGGATTATTTTGCCTTTGTTGTCCCGATTTGACCTTGTTATTGTACCGGTATTCGTCAGAGGTATGATCCAAACTAGGGTTATTATGATTAAACCAGCTTTGATTTGCATCTGAGTTATTATTTTGAATCTTGTTATTTTCATTTTTGGTAGTGTGTCTGTCTAATGCTGTCTGTTTTTTAATAGATATTTGTAATTTTTTTTTGTAAAAGTTTCCCTCATGGAATCCAACATATGAGTCCAAAATAAATGTTAATTGGTGAATAATAAATATATTTCTTATATCTTGGGTCAAATTACCCGAAACTTTAATTCGATTCACATTCGATTCATCCAATTTTGTTTCCCTCATAAATTGAAAAGGAATTTATATTATCAAGTACATTTTCAATTTTTATCTAAAGATTAAATATCGAACTTACTGATAGATTGCTTATTTTTGTCTTTGAGGCTGATGCAGCTTCTGAAGTGTTGCGTTAAGAGGCTCTTCGCTTCTTCTCAATTATTCGCTTCGTTGTTCAAGAGGAGTACGTCTAACTATTTTTGCGTTCCTTATTACAATCTACAAGTCGTTTTGTAGAGTTACATCCATTGTTTCCATATGGATGTTGATACTGTTAAGAAACTGCGTTAGTTCCGTATGATCTCCACCAAACTCCTTGATGTAGCTGATCTAATTCGTCAGTTTTGCACCCACGCGTATACTTGTGCTCGAGGACCTTGTCAGGGCTCCTAGGGCAGTTACCAATTGTCTTGCAATCTTGACGTCCATGTTCAGTCTGCAAAAGAATTTTCTTTAAATGGGCCCCACGATATGCATTAACCACTTGGTTCACTGACCCGCCAGCACTGTTTTCACTTTTTACTCAGTAAAAGGTTTACTCATCAACACGATGTTATTAAAGTTCATTTGCTTTTACAACCGTGCTTATAACAATAATGAGGGTATTGTTGAATCAAGTACTTTAAAGGATGTCAAACACCGTCTGATAAAGAATAACACCATCACAGAGATATGAAGATAGAATCCCTTGTTTTGTTAACCTGTAAAAGTTCACTGTTTTGTTAACTTTTTTAAGGGTTTTTATTGCTATGTTCGTGACAACTTGGTAATGCAAATGTATGTTGTGTTTTCGCCATATTTTTGACAGCATCTTGATAAGCATTTATTATCCGTGTAATTCTAAGCTGCAAATTTGCTTACAAATACTAGTGCATACGGAAGTTAATCGATGACATACCGTCAGATTTGGAGTTTATTTTAAGTGTCAGCGTTTGTTAGTAATGACACTATATTATTGCAACATAAAATAGCAGTGATGATAGAAAAGGGGTCAAGTTTTATCTTACAGGTAACATGCATTTCAAAAACAACTCAGATTCAAATCAGGAACAATGCTTTTCTGAGTTGGGCACTAAACACCGACTAACGTCAACTGTCAAAATACAGCGGCCCGGCAGTAATTTTAATTATGTAATGTAATTTTTTGGCGGGCAATTGTATAAAGATGAAGGGCGATCTTTCCATGCATAATAATAGAATCAGAATGCACTGTCAAAATACAGCGGCCCGGCAGTAATTTTAATTATGTAATGTAATTTTTTGGCGGGCAATTGTATAAAGATGAAGGGCGATCTTTCCATGCATAATAATAGAATCAGAATGCAATATGAAATCATTTCGATTTGGGGCCGTGTAACAATACATTTCTTTGCTTTCTGGCGCTCGAAATGATCCTCGAATAGCATTTGATCACCGAAAACAAAATATGCGAAAAGATCCGGCAATGGCAGATAACTCAACAAAACAAGTACTTTGAAATCAAAATTATAAAAAGCCGGTTGATACAAACTAAATGTTCTGACAACCCAGGAAATGAAAAAGAATGGAAAATTGAAATGGAAAACTTGTTATTTAAAAGTAGGAAACCTGGTGGATACTGAGAATTTGGATATCTCTTAATAGTGATTAAATCCCTTGTTAACGACTTCAAATGAATAAACAAGAAAATTTCTGTAATTCGCATTAAATAATAATATTTTTTGGCTTGTTGCTGATTAATTTTCACGCCCGATGTAGCGGTTAAACGAAGAAATAAAAGATGCCTTCTATGATCATCTGGAAAGACTCTTCGACCCACTGCCTATAAACAATATGAAACCAATTCTCTGTGATTTCAAAGACTTAAGAGTTCGATTGGATTTTGAAATCAAATTTAGTCTCTATTGCATGCAAGGAAACTCAAGACCAGGAACACACTATAGATGGGCGCGATCAATGTAAAGTTTTATCTATGGACTGATCCAATATATCTTAAGTCAAAAACAAATGTCGCAGTAGTGATGTGGATTATTCAATTCCCTTCCGCAAAACTTGTGAAAATTATATGGGAATATCAATCCTCTGTACAACAGAAAAGGCATTAATACGCTGGGAACATCATAAGAAATTATTAAGAATGCTTTGAAGATAGAAGATATATCCTGGAGAAATGCTAAGAATTCGAAACTGGCGTACACCAAATTTCAGTGGACGATCAATGAGTATCCAAGATTCTGGATCAGAACTACTGTGCTAAAATATGCTTGTTTTGCTCTTCGAAACTAATCCGACTGAACAGAATGACATTAACGTTAACAAAATCACAAATCTGAACAACCAGCTGACTGATGCCTTTGACACGAGGATTTGACTGATGCTTGGGGACTGATGCCTCTGGCAATACTGTTTCACCTGGTATTTGAATGTGTGATAAGAAATCGTTACGTTGATAAATTGTAATGTAGACAAATTGTAGGCTACACAGGTGACATTAAAATCTTATCTTGGTCCTCTTCATTTGCTGAACAAATCCTGTTCACCTTATGAAATGCAAGAAACATAGCCAGTAGGGCTACAGATAAATCAGGGTGCATATTCTGAATAAGAAAAATAACACCAAACTAGCTAGGTATAATAACGAATGTTCAAAGAGTAGGAAATGAAAGAGAGCAATGGTTGTGTTTTTTCAGTGCTCGAAATAGATGTGCGTTCAAAGAGGTGCTCATAAGAGGAGATCCCTAGGAGATTTGTGGCGAAAAAGGGAAAATTGCCATCTATACAAAAAGTCATAGCTATCCACGATTATAAATCTGCGGAAGTTGCAATGGCATGCTTCGTACAGCCGTTGAATGAGGATCGGATGCATATGAAGTTACTCACAGGCAAAGCTCAGGACAGAAGACTCTTGTCAGATTCCAGTGCGTGCTGATCAGACGTT
The DNA here is from genome assembly GCA_954870665.1 of Stratiomys singularior. Taxonomy (NCBI): domain Eukaryota; kingdom Metazoa; phylum Arthropoda; class Insecta; order Diptera; family Stratiomyidae; genus Stratiomys; species Stratiomys singularior. The sequence goes on along the minus strand of OX940880.1, from coordinate 64,079,922 downwards.
TTTTTTGTTGGGAGATGAACACTATTTACGCCCTGATTGTCAGACTCCCAGTGGCACACAGTCACTGAACTACCGACTAAACACATCTCCTGTCACACCCGCGAACCTAGCCTGAAACTGTTTAATTCACATTACTTTGGATTAAGCCTCTAAAGTCTCGCCTATCTGCACCTTAGGATTAGAGAGATCCCTCCCTCAGCAGAAATGGACAGAAAGGAGAGGGATTACTGAGAGAGTGAGTCTTCTTCCCTCTGCACCGCCAGGCAATCGACGATGTCCTTCTTCGTAGTGAGAAGCGCCCGAGTGTATTGTGACACACAGTTCCATTTGTCTTGAGACACCAGCATCTTCTCCACCAGGTTATCTAGAGAGATCTCCCCTATTCTCTCCCTGAGATGTAAGCGCTGTGTCACCCACCATTCGCATGTAATGAAGGTGTGGCAACCATCATCCGCAATCCCCGGGTGAAAGATGTAGTCAAGAGATCGTGACTTTCCCATTTTGGGCAGGTAAGACTGAACACACCCGTGTCCGCTGAGAAGCTATGTCAGGTAGTAATCAGTCTTGCCATGCTTTCGGTTGAGCTACTGCTCCAGGTCCCTGATTATGCGCGCGGTCCACCTGCCCAGTGTTTCATTAACCACCCTTCCTGCCACAGAGCGAGAGTCCTTCTTCTCTCCTCGCAGAAGTTTAGATCAATTTTGTCGAATATCTCGAAAGTGAATTTAAAATTAGAAAAAAAGATGGACGGTTCTATTTTCTGACGAGCAGTGGCAAGGGCGTGTGTTCAAAACCAGCTTGAACGCTTTCGACCTTTCTTTCTTATTATAAATTCACTTCGAGATATTCGACAAAAATGATCTTTACTTTCGCACCTCTGAGTCTTCACTAAAATAAGCAGACCAATAGTACAAATCACTTACAAAAATCATTTACAACTTACAAGTGAGAATGGATAAGTTTATCTACCAAACAAGTTTCTATAATTGATAAGCTCACCAAAAGCTAATTTGGAAATAAGACTAGTTCAAAGCTGAGAGTCATAATAGTAATTCTAATAACCAGACGACATCCATTTAGCAGGTGGTGCAAATCGATGCGTGTTGTTATATAGAAGGAGGATACCTTTGGTCAACCTTCCACTCCGTTGTTCTTTGATACATTCTTCGAACCTTTCTATGATTTCTCCTATTTTGCAAACGCAATTTTTGGCATTTATCAACATGATACGCTCTGAGACCCAAAAAGACTGTCGCCATGCCCTGTTTAGACTCAGGTTCACCATGATGAACCCAAGTTCTATCTCCAGTAACAATTCTGTTCAATAGTTTGGGTGTCTTCACTATTTCAATACATACTTCACTAGTCTTCAATAGTCTTCACTTCTTCAATAGTCTTCACTATTGAATTGAAAATCAATCTTCAGTAATTAAAAGATTCTTTTAATATTTTTATAATAAAAATTACACTAAAAGGCATTGGTAGTCAGAAAAGACGTCAAAAAGAAAGGGATACGAATGTAGCAAACATAGAGAGCCTTGCAACATAGAGAGGTGTATAATAAACAATGAATTTAAGTGGAGAGGTGGCGACGACTAGTTTGCTCAGTGGAAATGTATGTGCGGATAATTTTTGTGGCATTATAGGATACGTCAGTCCCTAGTTTTGTGTACTAAATTTAAGAGGACACATGACCAGTCTATTTCAGCTTTCTCGGTTTTGACCCTTTTTGACGACATCCTTATTATATGTCTCATATATCCCCCGCAGGATCGACTTCTCGCAAGAATTCGGTGTGTTTGCGGGTGCTCTTGTGTACTTGAAACATTGTTTGCCTTTGTATGAAGCTAGTCTTCTTTCATTCGAGCAAAATGCTGAATTTGCGAGCTGTATTCTTCGACGTTTTTTGCCTTTTTCATTGCTATTTTTCGTGAACTTGGAACACAATCAAACTTATTCACCAATGATTCGGACATTGTTTTTTCCAAGTGTAAGACTATATATATATTAAGGTTTTTCCTCGACTTCCTGATGTATATCAATAATAACCTCACAGACTTTTTCTAGCTCTTTACCTGCTCTGAAGCAACCTCGATCCTCCCCATAATACTTTCGGCGTTTTATTGGTGCCTATTTTGCATTTTTTTTTGACAGTATTTTGTTTAACACACAAAGGGGTGATATGACCTGTGGTTTTTGAAATTTTGTTTAGCTGGAATACTTTATCAATAACTTTTTGACACCACGATCAACATATTTGAGCTCATTTGAGATCCGGTCATCAGTCATTCAGCATTCTTTAAATTTAAAGTCAGCTGCAAATAAAATTGGATGTGATTTTTTAAAATTGTAATTACATAATAAATTTGCAATAAAGGATCTGGTGAAATCTCTTTTTCTTGAATCTCTTCTTCTTTTTCTTTCTTGGGATTAATTAACCTTAGTACGTATGATTTATTTGGACTCAAATTTTTCCAAACTGGCAACACTTTTTCAGTTTCCGTGTATCACAACTTCGGGCTTTATCCATTTTTATTCCAAACTAAGCTAGACATATGTGTAATAAAGTGACTATAGGTGAGGTTTAAAGCTTTTCATCGTCTCACACAAAAAAATGATAACTTTAGCCGAAGAAAGACCGAAAAGATAATGTCATCGAAATAAATGCTATTCTACTCTACCTAGAGAAAGCTGCCCATATCCTTTCGATAACTGCATTCTACACACGGTTTAAAGGTGCATCGAAAGCATACATATCGTGACGAATTGTATGGAGGGAAGTGCTAGCCCAATAGTAGAAAATACACCAGCATAGCTCTGTACCAAGAACTCAACAATGCTTGAAAGAAGATTAATGATTGTTTTTATCAATGTGAAAAATTTTTACGCGGACTACCGGTTCCGACACGCTTGCATCTAGTTCCACACACACCCACACTTCCTTTCGTGTTTCTTCTTCCTATGAAACGTGGTTGAAACAAGATAGATTTTTCACTGTACTTTTGCCACTTTCTTCGCAGGTAAAAAGGAAGAAGGCTTTACACATGCCTACGAATAAGAATTTCACAGCTTTTCATCTTCTCGGTTTGGTATCTTTATGTTCCGCAAGTTGGTTTATTAGTAGCCTATAAGTATGGTGGTAATTTGAGAGCTGAACACTTCACCTTCGGGATTTACATTTCACCGTAGCAGTACATATTTTACTGAGCATGAAAAATTATTAGACCAACATTGATCCAAAGAATCGCGTAGTAAAATTTTAGATTTATTGAATCTGGGACTTTCCTTTTTCTTTTGAAAAAAGTGCATTGTTAATATTTTGTTATTTTGTTTTCGTTAGTTGATATCAAATTGTACCATTGGTTTGATTCGTTTCCTATTTCCAAAATTGTATTTAAAATAATCAATTGAAACACTTTCAAATATAGAAATGATTCAAATTCAGCATTTCGCATGAACAAGGAGGTTTCCTAGTAGGTTCATCTGAAGGATAAGAGTTGGTGTTCTTTCTGTAAAAATCGTTTCCATTAACAATAAAATCAAATACGACATTGAGTATGCGTTTCAGTTTCGGTGGGTTTGTATTTGCGACATAAGCATAAGACATAAGGATTGGGAAAATTAGCACAACTTCAGAATTTCTGGCTGAAATCAGCTGTATACACAAGGTCTTGCTTTCAATTACGTCAAAAAATATGTCCTTCAGAAGGTACCACTTATTATGCCTGTAAAAATATGAAGCGAATTTTCCTGTATACTATATGGTGTGTATCAAAAGTTCAGTGAGTTGTTTACCCTGACCAGCCTTATCTTCACTAAGTCAACGATAAAAGTTCTTCAAAATTCAAATTCAAAACTTGTTTCATTGAAGCTCGTTATGCTCGCTTTTTGTGCCGCGGTGGCTGAGGTATTCAACATGAAAGCGCATCCTTTGAATCTTTTCTTTCCTCCTGTCTGTATCCACTCTCAAAAAAAACCTTCTCTGCGTCTATTTCGGTACACATTTTGAATTTTTCCGCTCATAGGAAAACATCCCTACTCATCAGTATATATACACTTCACTGTTTCTTTCAAAATTATAATCACTGTTTTCTGTTTTGAAACCCTATACTCTCAGGTGAATAAAAAGTCTTCGATAAATATGAAATATCACTCTCGGCTGGTTTTTTCACCAATCAATACTTATCATGTGATTTTTCAATATTTATTCTCAAATTTAATTATTGCAAATGTTTATATTTCAGATTAAAAATAATCAAAGGTTGTAATGCCTTCTGCGTAGATTTCATCAGTCCAAATAAGTTTCTTTATGTCCTTTCAATTTTCATATTTTTCAATTTCAATTTTCAATTTTCATGTAAGGTGATTGTAGAATAATCTCCCCTTCAGTTTAGAATTCTGTTTGCATCATTTTTTCGTTTCATTTGTGTCTTTTATACGATAGGCATTCAAATATAAACAAGCTTTTTGCTTCTTAGGGCTTAAAAAGCGCGTTGGGGTAGCCGGAGCATCGAAAGTGTTACGGGATCCTCTCTAGATAACTGGAGACAGTTATTTAGAAAGTCATCTAGACAAACCGATAGATCGACTATTTTCTGCAGTTGTCCTCAAAATGAGCGAAAAAAAATTCGTCATTCGGATTTATACCATTGCATGTAAAGTTTGGGAAGAATATAAATAGGGCGTGAAAAAGTGGAAAATTTTAGTAACTTAAGACACCCCAGATCGAGCATTACGCCTCACAACGTTACAGTTTTTCGTGAACATATTCAAAGAAATCGTCACATACCCAATAAGGAAACGGGAATCAGTGTTGGTAGTGCACAAATCATAGTCCAAGACCATTTTGAATTTCGCAAAATCTAGGGGAGGTGGGTTCCACGTCTGCTTTTCCGAGAACACAAAAATGTAAGAGTTGAAGTTTGCCCGAGGATTGCTCGAATTCAGGGTGAAAGCAGGCAGGGTTTCTAGCAACACATTGCGATCTGCAACAAACCGTGGGCTCATCACAGCACTACCGAAACGAAAAGGGTTAATATGGAGTGGAGAAGAAAGGCGGAGCCAGGAGCATCAAAATCCATAACATGCTTGTTAATCGCAAAGGTTTTGTCAACGGTTTTTTGGGACTCTCAAGGAGTTTTCCCCCATTGAGATTCTCCACAATCCTCCCTAAATAAACGCTTCCTACTTTTGTGGCCTTCTTGACCAGGTTCCCACCACATATCAGTCAAAAAGACGCCATCAGCCCATCCAAGACGTCTTGATTCCGTATGATAATGCAATCCCAACAACCCGAAACTGGTTGAAATGCAAAGACTGCGCTTGAGCACTCTCTGTATGCCCCGGATCTTTCAACTTGTGATTTAAATATATTTGGGTATTTCAAGGAGCACTTAGAGGATAGCATTTTGCAAGAAATCAATAAATTAGTCAGCTTTTGAAAAATCGGTTGGATACCTGCCGAACTCAATCTTCGAAACGGTATAAAGCGATATTAAAAACCCACCTTTTTGATGGGAAAACTGCATTACTAAAAAAGAAAACAATGTAAAAAAATTACAATAAAGTTTATTTTCTTCTTAACTGTAAAATAAATTTATTTTAGGAAGAGGCTCGTTTATAATTGAATGCTCCTCGTAGGTAAGCGAAACAGAGAATGATCTTAGAGTCGAGCCTTAAAACTATGGTATAAAACACTCTCATGTCAACAGCAGTATCTGGACTGTTAAAGTCGAACAAAAAACTTATTGTTGCATATTCTTTTTCTGCTCTTTATAACGAGTGGCTTTTTTGCTCTTGCAAAATGCAGGCAGTGTCTGACATCCTTTGGTTTCTAAAAAAGGTGTTATTTTGAATCGCGCCTGTGCTCGAGAAATATCGAATATAAGTAATATTTCTCGTTTTTCGAAATAATATGTTCTTCTTTCCAAAAAGTTATTCGTCCCTGAAATAATTCCTCTTTATGCCATTATTATAAAAAGCATACTGGTCACGAAGACAAAATATGTTTAAAGTATAACAGAATGTGTCGTTTTCCCTTCGAAATTCCTTTTTGGAACATTCAAAATAAATTAGCAAGATTTTTTTAATATTAAACAGTCTTGTTGCAACCATTTATTGTTATGATTATATACCAAAATTTTTCTGTAAGACTAGTAGTGCCATCTTTATTTAATTCATGTGATGTTTTGTTGTGACAAATAAAGGGTCAGTCGTTAACCGAAAGAGCGTGTATTAATAGGTTATGGGCTAATGTCCTGATTTTCTTAAGTAATTAGTATTACAATTTAAGAAAAACGCTGAACTTCTGTGTAATGATAATGATAATGATAAAGATAATGGCTTTAAACTATATACAAAGTATCCCCAAACTGAAAGGGAGGGAAAATTATGATGAGTGGAGTTTCGCGGCAGAAAATTTATTAGTGCTAGAGGGCATGATTCAGTACATCAAGACGCCTGTGCCCGGCGCAGAAACAAAGACTGCAGACGACGAAAGAACTGAGGCAAAGTTAATATTGACTTTTGATTCAGGGCTGTATGTTCATATCAAGGAAACGAAAACCTCGTTTGAGCTGTGGACAAAACTGAAAAACATGTTTGATGACTCTGGTTTTTCAAGAAAAATCTCTTTGCTGCGACATTTAATTTCAATCAGGCAAGAAAACTGTGATTCTATGACTAATTATGTAACGCAAGTCGTCGAGACAGCACAAAGATTGAAAGGAACCGGGTTCACCATAACAGATGAATGGATAGGATCATTATTATTAGCAGGTTTGCCGGAAAAGTATGATCATGGCTATAGAAAATTCCGGAATACAGGTAACCACAGATTCTATAAAATCGAAATTGATCGATTTGGAAGTTTCTGTAAATTTGGACACCAGTGGCGCTGCATTCGCTGCAAATAGACCGTACTCGAAGACGCGGCACAACACTACAAATAGAAATGGCTGTCAACAACAACAAACGTTTATGGCGTCTAAAATGCAGTCGAAAAACGTGATTGTGTGCTACAAATGCAAAGAAATCGGGCACTTTAGAAATCAATGTCCGTTATTGCAGAAAAACAAACAAACGAATGCGTTTAGTGTGGTATTCTTGAGTGGACAGTATAATAAAAATGAGTGGCATATTGACTCCGGCGCAAGCGCGCACATGACATCGAATGAAAATTGGATAGAAAATGCTAATTTTATGCCAGTTATGTCAGAAATTACGGTAGCCGATAGTACAAAGGCACCCGTAAAGTGCTCCGGGGATGTGAAAATAACTTCAGATCGCAACTACGAGATTACTGTCAAGAATGTGTTGTGTATTCCAAAATTGTCAACAAACATGTTGTCAGTGAGTGAGCTTATAAAAAACGGCAACAAAGTTGTGTTTGAAAGTAACAATTGTTATATTCGAAATATGAAGAATCATATAGTAGCCACTGCATATTTGATAAATGGTGTTTACAAGTTGAATTTAAAAACGACAGATTGTATGTTAGCAGCACCAGCATTAGCAAGTGCAGAGTTATGGCACAAGCGCCTAGCACACATCAACAGTGATGATTTGAATAAAATGAGAAATGGCATTGTAGACAGAGTGAATTTTTCTTCTCCTAGTGACACAAAGAAGGAGAACTGTATAACATGTTGTGAAGGCAAACAAACAAGGCTGCCATTCTCACGCAGTGAACATACCAGCACGGAGACACTACAATTAGTCCATTCAGATGTGTGTGGGCCTATGGAGACAAAGTCAATTGGCGGTTCACGATTCTTCTTGCTTCTTGTGAATGCCTACAGTAAGATGACATTCATTTATTTTCTCAAACACAAAAATGAAGTTTTCCTTTTAAAGCTATGGTTGAGAACCAACAAAACAAAAAAAATCAAGATACTTCGAACTGACAATGGAGGTGAATTTTGTAATGGTTTAATGGAAAATTTTTTGGCAAATGAAGGTATAATTCATCAAAGGACTACTGCATATGCCCCTGAGCAGAATGGTGTCAGTGAGAGAGCCAACAGAACTGTTGTAGAAAAAGGCAGATGTTTGCTTTTTGACGCAAAACTTAAAAAAAAAATTGGGCAGAAGCTGTTCATACTGCAGTTTACTTGAAAAACAGATGTGTTACATCTAGTTTAGTAAACAAAACACCTTATGAAGTGTGGTATCAAAGGAAGCCTGACTTAAGCCATGTTCGTCTATTCGGAAGTCCGGTGATCGTACATGTTCCCAAAGAACAAAGATTGAAATGGGATAAGAAAGCTGAACAATTTATATTGGTTGGATACTCTGATACTGTATAGAGATATCGAGTCTATAATCCAAAGAAAAATGTTGTCACTGAAAAGAGAGACATAATAGTGATGGAAGGAAAGCATGGAATTGAAAATCCAGAAGAAAATGCTATATGGATAAAGAATGATGAACAGAACTTAACGCAAAGAGAAGAGACTGAGACACCACATAATGTGCAAGAATCTAGTGTAGAGAACAGAGATTCAGTGGGGGATACTAACATAAATCAATCTCTGTCTAGTTCAAGTTCTGATTCATCAGCTTATATGGATCCAGATGAGACTCATGTGGATACTTCAACTGATTCCGTCACATCAACTGATATTTCATCGGGTGAACTTTAAAGTCTTGGAGTTGGTGAAGTTTTGGTTATTCAAACATGTGTACATCAAACAACTTACCAGGTGCTGAGGAGATTGAACTTTCAGAAGCGCTGAATGGACCAGAAGCAGAAAAATGGAAGCTCGCCATGCGTGAAGAGTTGCAGTCATTTGAGTACAATGATGCTTGGGAGCTCATTGATATACCAAGTGTTACCTCCATCATAGCGTAAGAACAAACAGCGATAACACTCCGACCATCGACCAATCTAACGGATTTTGCAGAATTGTATGAGTGTTAGTAAAAATATTAATTTTTTGCTCGTTTTATTTACAAGTACAATGCAAACAGATAGACAAAATAGAGAAAAATAAACATTTTTACGAACACAAATGCAATTCTCCAGAATTTTTCAAATACCGTTAGATCGGTCGTTTGTTCGGAGTGTTAGCGCTGTTTGTGTTTACGCTATGCCTCCATAGTGCAGTGCAAGTGGTTATTTAATAAAAAAATATATATGTAAATGATAAAGTGAGATATAGGGCAAGGCTTGTGGCTAAAGGTTTTTCACAGCGAAGTGGAATTGATTATGTAGACACATTTGCTCCTGTAGTGAAACATTCAACCCTAAGAATGTTATTTGCTTTTAGTACACAATGGGATATGAAAATTACTCATCTCGATGTAATTACTGCTTTTCTAAATGAAATGAGAATATTTGTATGTATTTTCCTGTAGGTTTTGAATATACAGATAAAGGCAAGGTTTTAAAACTTAAGAAAGCAATTTATGGGCTTAAACAATCATCCTTAATGTGGTATAAGAGACTTAAAGATTGTTTATGTAAATTGGGTTTTAAAATAAGTAGCAATGAACCATGTTTATTAACAAAAGTTAGTGAGAATGTTTAAATAATCGTAGCTGTTTAGGAAACTGATAATTTGAAAACTGTTTTAAGCTCAGAATTTAAGATAAAAGATTTAGGTCGTGTAAAACGCTATTTAGGCATGAGAGTGCATGTAGATAAAAATTCAATAATGTAAAAATATATCAAGAACAATATATAGAACAGTTGTTACATGAGTTTGGAATGTTCAATTGTAGATCTATCGATACTCCTATAGAATGTAAGTTGAATATAGAAAAGGCCGAAAATTGTTTAACAGATGTTCCTTATAAAAGACTAACAGGCAGTCTAATGTACTTAGCTGTTCTGTCTAGGCCTCACATAGCTTATTCCATTAGTTACCTAAGTCAATTTAATAATTGCTATAATGACACCGCTATTTAGTCAACCTAAGAGAGTATTGAAATATTTACAAAAAACTAAACATCATTGTTTGAATATAGCAAAGATAGTAATATAGAATTAGAAGGTTTTGTAGATGCCGATTGGGCAAGTGATGTTTTACACAGGAAATCCTATACTGGTTTCTGCTTTAATATGGCTAGTTCTGTTATATCATGGCAAAGCAGGAAGCAGCAAACTGTATCTTTATCCAGTACCGAAGCTGAGTATGTACCATTGTCAGAGGCATCTAGGGAAGCTACATATTTTAGAAATTTAGAACCAGTCGGCATCCACCTAAGCTGGTAGTGCCAATCGACGCGTCCCAGCCTGTGAGTTCGCACCTGATGAGAAGCGGCAGGGACGCGTGTTCGAAACCAGCTTGAGCTCTTTCCACATTTCTTTATATAATATTAAATTCACTATCGAGGTACTCGAAATATTTGATCAGAACTTCCGCACCCATGAATCTTCGCTGAATTAGCTTAGCAAGGGTATAAATCACTTATAAGTTCTAAGTGAAAATGGAAAAATTGATCTACCAAAACTTCTGAAACAGAAAAATAAATTTTGAAACGCCATTTTGAATTTAGTGAAGCAATAATGCTTTTTCGTTTCTGAAAGGAACTACGCTAATCTGCATTTGTAAGGTGGTCTTCAAGGTAATGACAGTAATGATGGCCCAATTCAGACTGTATGAGAAAACCGATATCAAGTTGCTGGTAATTTGTTAGAGCATCGTCAGAGGGGAAAACATTGCAGCCATCAAGTACTGAAAATCAAAGCCGCTATGAAAGTTCATTGAAACAATCCTCGAAATAGAAATCCACTATAATGGCGAGAAAACCTCAAAACACTAGATTGAAGGGAACAAATCTATTGCAAATATTCGCGGGGACTATGCAGATATTCGTGGAGGGAAAAGTTATCCTTTTGCTAAGTATACATTTTACTACTGAACTTTCACTTGAGAATTCAATATCTTCTTTTTCTGTACACAAAAAGCGATTGTATGAGCTTTGCACAACTTATAACTATACAGAAGAAAATATAACCAAAAGTGAAACAAAAGTTTGATATCCATACAGTTTAAATGCATTTGTCAAGAGGTGAAAAAGTCAGAGACAAAGGAAAAGTTAACACCTTTGTACCTGCTTATATAATAAAAGCAAGCAGTTATACCCTTAGCCAAAAGTAGAGTATCGGCATTTTATTATAAATCAAATTTAAACTTATATAATGCCACTATTTATGATCTGAAAACGAACAAATGTGGATACTACGTTTGAAATGTGTATATGTATATTTGCTTTTCGGGAATTGATAACGCTGAATGAATATTTTACCCTGACGATTGCGTAGGACAGCGAAAAATAAAAGAGTTAATTTTTACTCTGTGTTAGTGCAAATATCTGATAAAGGGTCAAACACAAAATGAGGGCGATTTAGCCCATTCCGCGATAGAATAGGAGCTGAAAAAATTGCCTTAAAGTACTTCCATTTATACATAATACATAATACATTTTACATTATTATAAAAAGGTTACAAAGATGTTCACATCAAAAATCCTTTCTATTCATTATTCATACACTTTCTCAATCGCGATTCCAAATTCTGCAGATACAGCTGGCAAGAAAAATCTCTGCGAAACCAATATAGTCAACTTACTGACAGTCCAGTATGCTTATGTGATCCCCATTCTTCTATACCTATGTCAGCCACTTTCGAAGCAGCTCCTTTCTAAGAGTTGGACGGCATAACTCTGCTTGGTATAGAAGAGTGGTTTTTCGTTGGACACCCATTGGATTAACCGAGATTCCAAATGCAGTTTTGAAATATTATTAGTCATTGGCCTGCTGCGTGAGAGACTCAGCTTTGAGAGACTCAGTTTGTCAGGAATGCCAAGTATTTGTTTGATTATCCAGAATCTCACGTAATGCATGTATTTAGTGTGCGGTTTTTTCCGGATAGTCATCTTAGCTATCTCCAGCTCTAGAATAAACTCTTGAGAAGTCATACAGCTCTCTAACCAGCTTCGCTAGAGTTTTCAAGCTAAATATACTTGATCGGCTCACAGCCCAAACGTAGTACCGGAACAGGAAATCGAACCAAGACTTGATCGAGCGATACCTGATGATTAGTTAGTTAGATGACGATTACTAGTATCTATCATCGACCTAGATCTGTGGCGTACAGCGGCAACAGCCTCAAGCGTTCGTATTAGAAATCACACGTGAAATAATTTTTTTAAGGACTCGCATTGAAACTATCCATCCAGTGCAGTTAAATATGGTGATGAAGACCAGTGCCACCAGATACCGTAATCGTTGCTTGAATTGACTCATCGCATTTCCCAATTTTCTAGTTTCATTTGTGTTCAGCTGGCTTAAGCCAAAATTTTTCGAGAAAGAACACAAAGATGAACGATATGATAACTGTGCTTTACTGAACTTTACCCTTTACTGAACACTGACGCGTATGATATCAAACCAGGAACGTTATTCTCACATACATTCAAGCTCAGGAAGCAAGCCATCAAAATCTCTCCACTCAGAACGTCGTTTAATTTCCACACTCTCTTTTTTTGGAAATTTTGTTACACGGTGAATTTGTTTATCTTTCTTTGAAGCTCCACTGGACCTTTACCTCATTTTAATGGTTCCGATATAGTCAGTCAGTCAGTCAGTTATGATTACAGTCACCACATCTATAACAGCATCACAAGTGTGCAGCTCAACTTTGAAGTCAAACTGCCATCAAAAAGAGTATGTAGTGGCTTATAAAACGTCAATAAAACGTTTTTACATTATCAATATCACGAGGACTTGTCCCATCGTTCCAGCATTTCAAATAAAGACAGTAGTTTATGGATATGAGTAGGCTTTTTCAATCATCTGAAGTTCTATGTACTAATGATCACAGGTCTATTAGTCCTCCAGAATTTACTGGCTATTTTTCTTTAAAACTTGGTGGTTCCAAGTGAATGTCACGCCCAGGTTAGGAACCAGACGTCCAAGATGGGAACCATAATACTACATTCAGCTTGTAACTGCGCATTCCCATATTTCTTAACTTCATTTCAAAGCTCCTTTATCTCTGAGTTTTGGTTTTCTTAAAGATCAGGCCGAGGTTTTCTTCATTAAATTACTTTTTTCTTAAGCCACCTAGACAAGAACATGAGCTCATGTACTTGAGACAACTACTTTTAGCAAATAAAACATTCTCTGGAAAGATGTCTTTCCTCACTTTCAATTCGCCTGCAGTCTAAGTTTTTGGAAGTTCTAGGTGCGAAACGATTTACATTTAAACCTGCCACTTCACCGTTGGCTGTTTCTCCTGTTTCTAACGTTTTTAATTAGGGCATAGTCTGTTTCAGCTCTATATAACCAATCCTTATGTCCCTCTTTACACTCTTCTCACATTCCAGGATGCTTTAATCTTATTTAATTCGTTTTCTGCCTTTCATTTGAGTCCTACTCTTTTTAAATATCCAGTTTATCAGAATAGTTATAGAATTATAGATGTGGTTTTTGAAAAAAAGTGCTAAAGAGCTTAAGAGGTCTGGATTGTTAAAAAGAGCAGGAACCGAGTTTTTGTATTGTTAGTCAGCCAGGTATTCCTAGAATAGATTCTTACATTATTCATCACGCAAGGAGACATTCCCTGCGATCGTTTTTTTTTTTGTAAAAATAAAAAGCATAAAAAGCATAAATAAAGAATAAGCCATACACTATCCCAAGCCCGCTTGAGAAAGGAGGAGAGATCCCCTTGTTTCCTTAAGCCACAGTTTTCATTGTTTCTCATCGTAACTCTCACGAATAAAAAACGACAAAAAAAAAGCGAAGAAGAAACTTAGGAAGGTTCGACAATCACTAGGAAAGACTAGTCCACTTATTGCCTACATACGACACAAAAATAATTCAGGGTTATTTGAACGCTAAAATTAGCAATAAGCTGTATCATTGCTGTATCATGTACCTGATTGACTTTGCATGTAGCAGAAATCTAGTCATACGACTGGCTTCCCATTATTAAGGCATACTTAAAATCACCTCGGTATAACCGGGACGTAATTCACCAAATCAAATTGACCAGGTTCTGATACAACAACGTTGAGCCCTGAGCATAATTCACATTCCTATACATCGCAGAGCTAATTGTAGCTCATGTCAAAACTCGCCTGTCAAAGCTCATTTGACAAAGACTACAAACTCTCTACAAATTTAAGGACCAGCTCTCCACAAAAATCAACATTGAAAGGCTTCAAATGGCGTCTGTTGTCAAAAAGTTTACGAAGTTCGTCGGCAACCAGCTAGCTCCCATCCCATCAGATACCTTGCTGAAAACAAGCAATAACATAAAGGTGAAAGTGAAAGCGGCAATTAAGACTGTGGCAGACTTTTGGACATCAAGCCCAGCAAACAGAGATGATTGGTTCGATGAAAAATGCCGGGATGCTTTGGATAGAAAGAATCAGGTGAACAAAAAATATTGAGGTAGGAAAACCAGGGTGAAAAGAGAAGAGTATGAAAATCTCAGAAGAGTAGCAAATAAGTCTATTAAAAATAAGAAAACACAATGACAATCAATTGAAGGGTATTGATTTAAGTCTATCGAGTAACAACTTAAGACAAAGAGTCAAAGTATTGAAAAGCTTGAAGCTAGGTCATCAGCCTAAGACAACGCACATCATCTCCGATGAAAGCAGGATTAGTGAAAGATCTTATTTCAAGAGGCTTCATATATCAAGAACTCCTCAATCCTCCACCCAGCTCAACAAAATTGGAGCCTATAGAAATAAATATTCCTGGAGAGTTTCCTTTGGCTACATCAACTCTGGATGAAGTCTGTTCTACGATCAAAGCCAAAAAGTATAATAAAGCGCCAGGCATCGATGAAATTCCTGTGGAGCTCATTAACTATAGTGGCAGCAGTGTTCAGAAAGTCATCCACAGAATCAAAGAACGCCGAATTAGTAGGGCCAATTAATTATATTTGCTATTCACAAAAAATGTTGCAAACTACAGTGCGAAAACTAAAGGGTCAAATCATACTTCGTACGGAATATAAAATATTTTTGAAGATCTTAAAAAATAAAATCAGAACATACGCCAGTACTATTATTGAGGAATGGTTGCCTTAGGGCTGGTAGATCTACGATAGACCATGTGCTTACTGTCAAGCAAGTACTTGAGAAATGTTTGGACTTCAACAAAGATTTTTGCCTGATTTTCCTTAACTTTAAGCAACCATATTACAGTACTAATCGTAACGTACTGTACCAGATAACGCTGCGCTGTTGAATCCTATCTAAATTAGTCCGTCTAATCAAAATGACAATGACTTCGGCAACCACGCAGGTCCGTATTGACAACCCACTCACCGACGCCATGGACACAAATATCGAACTAAACCCGGTAGATGGACTATCCCCTTACCTATTAAATTTAGCTTTGGAATATGTCATCAGAAAAGTAACTGTCACACTATTATATATGTACAAGAGGCACACTATTATACAAGGCAAGCCAAGTGGTAGCCTCTGCAGATTATATCAATATTTTGTCATGGTCGCTTAAAACCACCAAAGAACTTTTGCTGAACTCGAAACAAGACTAGTAGGGCTACAAATTAAAGAGAGGAAAACAATGCTGATGACGCAATTGAGAAAAACTAGCACAATTATCCAAAATACCACAGTTGGCGCATACAGAAAATATGGGCGAAGTTGTGTATCTGAACGCCAAAATAACAAAAACGACTAAGGAAATCGACGAAATTAAACAAAGAGTAGAGCTTGTAAATAAAAATTTTTGTTCAGTTCTGACAAATATGCAGATCAGCTGCATATAAAGGCAAACCAATCTCTAAGTTTACAAATGTGTGATAAGACCTGTGCTATGCAATGGGTGTGAGACATGGTCTAATTCTTTTTACGAAGACAGTTCATCGCTGCTCGGATTTCGAAATTGGAGGATGTTGTCAATGTACCGAGACATTCGGAGGCACTTGATACAGGAATCCAAGGCTCGTGAAGGGCTGTCGTGGTGAAACGAAGGAGAACATGTGGGGGTATCCCCATGAAATGTGACTGGCCTAGACCAGAGTATTTTCTTGTTCTTTTTCCATATGCATGCATTAGAAATGCTTAATTTTTAGGAAAAAACAGCGGGAATTTTTAACTTTAACTTTAACTCCCCTGGGTATTAGGTGGTGTTTTGGTTCCTACTTTCTGTTCCAGAGCTGTGATGCCGCCAAAAATAGCATCGAGCTGAACAATCTCTGCAAGTTCACCGTTGAATTTCCCAATAAATATAGACATATAGACACAGACAGCATGCATTTGAAGTTCGTGTGTTTACTCGTGGCTTACAACTTGTTTTATAGAGGACAATAGAGAACAATAGAGGCAAGTTTATTCGTTAAGAGGCGACTTGTCGAAGCTATAAAATGGGTAACCAGGCAAGGATATGCGAGGACTGCCAACAGTGTTTATATTTACGCATACTCAACGCCGAACCAATGTGCGTATCGACGATATACTTGTTACATTATAGAGTAAATGCAATTATGCCACACTTGGCCAATTTGAATACAGCCTGAAAAAACTAATCTTACGTTGTTCGAAATTCTTTGCTATGGTTAGTTTTAATAAATAGTGGTTTATTATATACCATAGGTTTTATTTTTTTTTTTGGCATATACCAGTATTTCGAAGCTAGTTGCTTCATAATGACGCATAAATATATGATGTTTAAAAGGATATCAATAAACTTATATAGTCAAAGCAAAGTTAAAAGTATATTGCCATACCAACAAGCAGTGCTAAACGAACTTAAATCCTCAAAAAACGTGTACAATGTTCAGGGATATCGTGTATAGCATCCAAAAATTATTGGAAGTATGCAGCACATAGAGGTAACATAATGTTACCATGAATGCTGTAACGTTCTTAACGTACTAATATGGTCCATCGAATTTCGAAATTAAATCCTCGTGTATCACTCACGCAGGGAAAATCAAATTTGTGAAAAACTTCACAAAGTTGTGAAAACTGCAGTTGCTGTCTCTCGACCTAAAGTTTAATTATTCATATCTTAGACACATAGTAATTATTTTTGTAGCAAGGCTACCTGGGAATGCATTTATTACCGGAAATACCCGGCACCACTGCACTGCCATATCATTTCAACGGCATCCCTATCGAACTTTATTTCACCTCTATGCCATGTCCTTTGCATATTTAATTGGCGTAGCAATTTCAACCAGGTGAAAACTGTTGCTTGCTTCAAACGGAAATCCAATATGAATCAACCACTCGCTCTCTTTGCCTCTTCACGGTATTCAATCAGAGTCCTATCGTTCGCGAAACCCAGACTCGTGGGGGTAGGAAATTGATTTAACGATTAAAAATTTGTGGCTGGATTTTAATTGGATTATATATTTTTAATACTAGCATTGGAATGTATACGCTTCGGATAGAGAGGCGATAATTTGTTTTCTCTTTTCATAGCCGACGAGTTTTAACAACATAATGAACCCGAATCGGTTTTAACAGATGGATGCAATATCATAATTTGTGCAAATAAACGACTTTCATCTGCTGAAATATTTAACACAAAGTGTTAATCTGGTGAATAAAGAAAAGCTTTTCAATGAGAATTTTTATTGTTTGTGTATACTGATGAGTATTGCAAATATTAATTCATCGGCTGCAAGCGCCGATTGCTTTCAATACTCAAATGATCGGTTAAATGTTTTAAATTAATAAAAATAACTATCAAAAGATGATTGCTCTTTTCAGGGCAGCTGTGCATAAACAACATATCGTTTTTTATTTTCGAGTTTTCATCACGGAAATTTGGCTCTACGTTGATTTATTTACCAAATTCAAGGCTCATTCACTGCAAAAAGGTAAGCGGAATTCGATAAAACTTACATTCTCTAGTCTTTAAAATATTACGAATATGAGCTTTTGCCAATTTCCAGCTAGATAACAATCCTTTTTTTTACAGTTAGGACTACACCATGTGTCATGTGATTCCACTAAATCGTTTTAAGTATCGCTCTCTGATCACATTTTTCAAATAGAGCTTTCCGATTTCGGTAAGGAACTCAAGACGTCCCAATGTGGTAATTTCCGCGTTAAACGTGGTATGTGTGTCAGTTGTCATCCAATTTCACTGTAAAAAACGAGCAGTTGGAGGACCATCATCTACCGGTCTTGTGCGATCTTGTGCGATAGTTGAGTTGAATAGGAGGCCAATTCCGATATAAGCTTGATTGAACTGGAGCCTCAAGACAGGGATTAGATGTAAAAGTCCAACTTTCCACAAAGCTTTATGAGTTGCTCTTGTGTTCTCTTTTATCTAAATCAACTTCAATCACTATCGCTCTGAAGCTATCCTAAGAAGAATATCCCTTTCTGTATTTTGTATAATTATTTCTTTACTTCTTATTCTCTACGTTGAAAAAATGTCCTTCGTTTCACTTACCGCGATAAGTGGTCAGTGTTCCACGGGTTTCAGCCACCTATTTCTGAAAACCTCGACATGTTAACGATCTCTTCCAGCTCTGAAACATCATTCCATTTGTTCGACCTCATTTCACCCTTAAACATCATTCCATTTCCCATTACTAACAGATGCTATCTATTTATCCTTGATTACCACCATCACGCCTTCTTCACTCTTGCGCAAATCAATTTATCTATAGCACAGCACTTCTGCGATTACAAAGAAAACTGATCCGGAAATTTTTTCATTAGCGC